>OX122889.2:35837514-40637514 GCA_944738655.2 Andrena hattorfiana | reverse complement strand
TGGCGTAGATCGTGGGCCTCTCGACAGGGGCCAACTTATTGGTCCCACCAAACAAACCATGCCCCTCTAGCCTTGTAATTAAACTATACGTTAGACCGTACGTATCTCGTTGCTCGACGATCATCGACTCCACCTTGTCCCTTATTTCCTGCCATTTGTGCCGCTCCTGGTAATCTTTGAAACGGAAGGAAAACGCAAATGTAATAGAATATCTTTAGAATTGAAACTTCATAATTTGTAACGATATCGTAACTTAACACATTTTAGAACCTAATAGACATAGATTCACTAAAGCATACAGAAATTCAGACGTAGATAACGATGAAAACATGAATGGGATGAGCAAGGAAGGAGTGGCGGGAAGGCTCGTTCGAAATTGGCGCGGCGCATGCGCAGAGCGAACGAGATACAGGGCGATCGGTGTGCACGCGTAAATACTACGTCCGTCCACATGTGTGCACCGCTCGGGCCTCAGTGACGGGGGATAAAAATGGAACGCAAAGGGTGTTGCACGAATACTCACATATGAAACTTTGAAAGGCAATTACAAGAATGAGGAACAGTATCAGGAAGCCTCTGTTACAGCGAAAACCGCCCCACATATTAAGTTTAGTGCCAGATTCGTCGGTGAGGAACACACTTTCTGTCATTGTTGCCGCGCCATGACACTGTTCTACGGTGCCAACTGTTTTCGCCCGCGACAGTGCCCGGCTCTTCATGCGAGAATCTATGGTGAAACCTAACCTCTAACGCAAGGACACCCCGCGATGGACATCGCCGCAATTCTCGCGCGTTCTTCCGCTGTGTCGCGTATTAAAAGGAAAGGTACATATTCATAAATTGCCACTGCATTATCAATGAAAAGAATTGTGGATCGATGTGAGAGAGGCAGAGAAATGGTATTTCAGTTGAGGCACACAGAATAGAGTTATGATATCAGTCGGAACATCATTATTGTCAGACACAGCGATTCTTTAATGTCGTCGTTAGTTTTACACAAAATATTTTACAAAGAAAGTATTTAAGCTTGCGCGTGGTGGGGTATAGGTTAGAGGGCGCCGGCCGCGCCAAAGTCCCTAGAATGGGTGCGAGCCTGCGTTTACAAACGCGGCAAATTTAAATAGTGCACGTGTATCTACAGTGAGTAGTTTTGGAGATTGTGCATTGCCCACTTAGAATTTATAGAAACTCATAACATTCTCTGAACAGAACATTCAATATTCTAATTTATATACACTTACCAATGACTGTGCCACGCAGAACGCGCCGGTTCCCGGTAGATCCTCGAAGTTAAACCGCGTTGGGCAGGGTCAGTGCATAGGTCGATAACCACCTATGAACTACCATGTGTTGTTGGCGAATTCTTAACATTCAAGGTCCATTTAAATAACCTTTATAGCCTGCAAACATGCATTTCAGCATTCGCAAATAAAATAAAGAATTCACGCGCCAGGATGGCTGATCCTGACGCGCGAAGTCTGCGCATTTCCTCTTCCTTTAACTCCAAATCATTTTCCCGACTAAAAGTCCATACCTTCCAAAGAAGAATCACTATCTGCTAGCGCACATGAATCGTTATACCTCGCATCGTTATAATCCAGACAATCGCTCATCTGTTTCCACTTAACTGCAATGCTCAAGCCCAATGCGCAATGTACCCTAAAACGGAGCCATCACTGGTTGATCTTACAATCGCAAGTAGGGATTGTACGTTAGGGGGTTGGAAATGTGATGAAAAAGCCTCCACCCGCTCGTCCTCCTGCATTCCTCAAAGACAAACATCCCTAGGATGACTTATCGAGAGCAGCGACACCGAGGCTGGTCGAACGAATTCGGCGCGCGCGGCACGAGGCGCGCGCGTAGGTGGGCGCATGGCAAGACGTGATCACGGGCACGCGTGTGCCAGGATCGCGCATATATATCGCTTGCCGTGACTGGGCGCAGAAGGCGCCTTGGCGGGGCGCAAGGAGGGCGACATCCCGAGGCTTGGCAGCTAGAGCAGACAGCCGCTTAGATAGGGTCCGCTTAGATAGCCCTCAGGACTCTCCTCCGAGGGTCCCTCGTCGATGGTCACGCGTCGCTGGTATGGGAGGATCGGCCAGGAGCACGCGAGCAGGCTCCGTTTGGTGCGCGTAGGCAGGCGATGAATTAGTACAGGAGCAGGGTGGTGGATAGGCCGCGAAGGGAGGGGAACCCCGCGTAACGCGCTTCAGGCCGCGAGGACTGGCCGCCAGTATTAAGGCGAGCACCAAGAGGTTGCTGTGCTGCTGCTCGTGGCGGCAGCGGTGGTAGTGGTGACCGTGGCGGTTGTGGTAGTGATTTCCTACCGTGCTGGTACTACTCGTTGGTAGCCGGAGGATCGTATCGTGGTGGTGGTGGTGGTGGTGGTGGTGCTGTCAGAGTGGTGCTGCGCCTCGTTCGACAACGGTGGCGAGGGAGAGAAGGAAAAAGTGGCCCTCGAGGTTACGAGGCCAGAGGAGAAAGTGGGTGTTGCCGGAGTGTGACAACGGGAGGATCGTCTGCGGGTACCTCGGCGCCAGGACTCGGTGAACGGAGGGACAGTAGGATGCTCGTCGGTCGACGATCCAGGAGCCGACGTCGCCTGACCGAGCGCCTGATCCTCGTTGGTCGTGTGCCTCGTGAGTAACGTTCCACCATAGGGCATGCATATACTTCCGCGCATCTTCCTTCTGTCTGTAGCCTCGTGTACACCCAACGTGTGCTTCGCTTCGAGCGAACCCCGAGCAGTCTTTTACACGCTCAACCCTCCCTCGCCTCCCGGGGGGAGAGATGGGCGAGGATCGAGGACCAGTCGAGCCGCTGGTCTCCCTCGTAACTTTCGGGGAAGGGCCGCGTAATTCGACGGCTGGGAAGGAAATAGAGGTCGGATGCAAATTACGAGCGTGGATGAGGCGGTGCGCGATGGGCACGGTAATTGGGGCGAGGGGACGCTGGCTTCGCGGCCGCGGGGGAGAGGATGCGTCGGGTGCTCTTCCCCTTTCGCATCCTCTTCCTCGTTTACACCCTCTCCTTTCTGCCCCTCGCGATTTTCCTTGTTCCTCCTCGTCCCTCGCCTTTCGCTCCTCTCCTCGCTTCTCCGCCCCCGTGCGATGGTAAACAGGAGTTGCTGGCGCGTAAAGTGCATCACGGGCTAAGGTAGAGCTCGAGCTTTTTCGACGTAACGAGGGGCCGGTGGCGTGTTGTCGGGGACGATAACTTGGCGGGTGCCCTTACCCCCATCCCACCCTCCTGCTTGCACGCCACCTCTTTGGATACACGGCGGTGTACACACGAATACCAGAAATAATACTCCGGGGCTCGACGAGAACACCACCCATCCCCCGCATTCCCTTTCCGCCTGACAGTGTGCACTGGCCTCGATTAGTTCTCGCTTAGAGAGATAGAGAGAGTTGTGACCGGATTATTCCCTTTTTTTCGAGGGGGTGGTATATAGAGGCCGGGGAGAGGGCGGAAGGGGTGCGCTAACGACGTCACCGTGTCGAGTGAGTCACGGCTTCTAAATTGATCCCCCACCATCGTTGTTCTTACTCCTCTTCCTCTTGCGCCCTTCCTCTTCCTCTTGCCTTTTCACTCCACCTATTCCTGCTTTTTTCCTCCTCGTTCCCTCGTTCTATCGCTTGTCCGAGCAACTTGCGAACCGATTATGCCCCGACAATACGGCGCATCTCGGCGACAGTTTCTTGATACAGCACGAGCCACGACGAGAGTCGTTAGGCTAGACCTGACGCGACGTGAATTAACGAGGAGACCACTTGTAAACGGCCACTCAACGATTTTAACGGAACTTCGCAGATAGACAAAGAATCGAAAGGAATTTCATCTGTATTCCACCGTCAGCTTCGCTAAGGAGTCAGATTTCCTTCAAACTAAACGTCCGCCTATCAAAACTACAATACACCTACTTAGCCAATAGAAGGTTTAAGAAATTGCGTTTCAGTAACTAAGTCAGTGACTGCACCGACCGATGTTAGGATAGCGCAGTGGCCGTTTTGCCTCCGGCAAGAAATATTGGGTTTAGTTTTTAGAGGCATTATCTAGTTAGCGTGGATGAATTCGTTGCAGCTGGTCACCCGACGCTATTTCGTCATTTCTATCAACAGAGCGAGGCGCGTTGATTTAATTCTCACCGCAACGAGCCCTGCAGTTTACTGGACGAGAAAATACGTCAGGAGAGGACCAACGATCGTACTTGAGGTCGTTCCACGATAACGTTGCGCCCAAGTTCTAACCGTCGTTCAATAATTTCGCAAGGTTACGAGGCTGCCGATAACACCGGTACAGTTTCGCAAGAATGATCGATCTTGTGACTGCTGGTTGCGGTCAGGCCAGACGAAAGATAATGCCTCAGCGCTATATTAATCGACGAGGATTCCCCGCTTTAGGGACCGCGATAAGATTAAGCATCGATGATTACGCGACGGTGTACGGCGTGCTTTTCGTTTCGTTATCAGGCGAAGGTCCGATTGGAAATGTACTACATACCGTGCTTCGATAAAAGGTACTTCTAGTAGCATGTGCGGCGTGGTAGAAAACTATTAGCAGGGAAGCTTGAGGAAGCTTGAAAGAAAAGGTGAAGAAAATATCGTCCAATAGGGTAACTTTGACTAGAAAACTAGATTTTAGAACAAATTCCTCTAGCATCTATTGTTGAAAAAGTGTTATCCTCAGACAAAGTGCCCTGGATAGCTTTGATTGCCTGCTTCAAGATACATTTTGTCTGAAAATAATACCATTTGTACAATCGATGATAGAGGAATTTCTTTTAAAATCTAGTTTTCTGGTCAAAGTTACCCCAATGGTCAAAGTTACCCCAATGGTCAAAATTACTCCGTTAGTCGGTACCTTTGAACAGAGTGAGGCAGATGAAGGTGTACGTCTGTGTATCTGTATTGAATTTGAAGGGTCGAAAAGTGGTCAAAAGCAACGTTTCTGAGTAGTCCAGTATAGATTCTTCAAAGCAAAACAAATTCAATAATGCCTACGCATTTATGTGCTGCTGATTTATGTACGTCATATTTGATACAGAACTCCACTGAAATTATGAAAATATCCTATAGGGGAAAGGAGGGATAGGTGATTAGCGGGAATACATGATCACATCAGTTTTTTAATTAATATATTGGCAATTTGTGTTTGCATTATTACAACACTTGACGTTGCAGTTTTCTTTCGGGAGCATAGAATAATGTTGTTAGAAGCTTCGATCTTATTTGCAGCCAAAAAGTAACTATTTCGATTACCTTGTTCTTCCTCCTTTTTGAGCGAATGTTGGGTTTTCAACGATTTAAAATATATTAAGTAAAATATCAATTTCTGCTCTATTAATGCTATTTATTGATTGATCAAAATATTTAAGGTAAGTTTAATTTTTAATCTTTTTCAAATCGAGCGCATTGAGGGACACTTGATCGGTGTGCGAGGTGGGATACTTGAACAGCTGAAAATGCCCCAAAGAGAACCATAGAACGGTTAATGAAACAGAAAAATGCGGCAAAAAAGTGGGTTGGAAAATCTTTTCTTCATCATCATCTTAATCAGATGATATCTAAGTGAATTCTTTCAAGTTAGTTTATTTTCTTTTTATTTTTTCCCTTTATTTAATGTTATTGTCAAAGATAATAAATATTTTTTTAGAAAGTTAATGTGTTATTTACTCTGAAAGTTCACTTATCAAGTCTGCCTAACCTTTTGATCAAGTCTCCCCTTCGGTGAGGGATGCTTGTTTTCAGCTGTCAAATTTGTACAAGTATATTGAGAATACTCTAAGAATCACAACTGAAATAATTAAATACAATCAAAGCAAACCATTATTATTATTTTAATATAAAAGCAAAACTGTGATCAACTACCCCACCTTTCCCCTACCTACGGAATACAATACCTACTGGAAATATTTATTTTTAATTAACTTATTTCAACCAAGATATCGTGCACTGTAGCAATCGGGCATTAATACTAAATAAGGTGGCCTACAGGTTAAATATTCGATTGATGCAATAAATATTTCCAGTACTGTCTATGGGCATGCAATAAAGGAAATGTCATGAGTCACAAGTCTTCTACTATAAATAATCTGCCGTCAGTGCAGTCTCTTACTCTGAAAACCAAGAGCATCTCTCAAAACCAGTAAAGTCCATGAACATTCCTAACCACTCCACGGTAACATGCCGAGAATCACGTGACTACATAAAGATGCAAAGAGATGCAAACGAGAAGTTCATCCCCGCAGAACCCGTCTGCGCCAACAATTCCCTGACCCACTGTAATCCCACGATTTTTTCTTCCCTCCCAGACCGTTCCCCCTTCCGCTCACTAATCCGCAGTTCCGTCGGTGTTGGCGAGGTTTCCAGTTAAGTTACAATTTAATGCGACCGACGTCCCTTTTCCTCCACCCGGATGCCGACTGTTTTCTCATTAAGGAATGGAAGGTTCTTGGACCCCTCCCGGAAGCGAGACGCGTCGTCGTCAGACGGAAGCACCTTGTCCGTCTAACAATATGGCGGAATGAATATCACGGGGATAGGTAGGCAAGGGAACGCTCGAAGGAACAGAAGAATCCATTATCGGGCCTTAATATCTCCCAGGCGTTCTTTATTTCTGACACTGCCCGTTTTCCCGTCGAAGCTTTATTAGCGGTCTTGTTCCTCGAGATGAATAGTCGCCCACCCCCGATTGCAGAGGGGGGACCAGCGTCAGCTTGCGCCACAATTCAATGGCTAACGAAATTTCTTCCACCCCTGCTCCTATATCAAGGGATCGTCGATTAAACTGCATCGTCGAGACGAAAGGGGGTCGAGTGAACTTTTCACGATTTTAGAGACTCGGGGAGAGGGCACTCTGCCGTTTCCCTGGTCCTCCCTGGTAAAGGTCAGCGAATGTGGAGCAGGTTTCGAGCCGACAGATCGAGCGTCCTCGCGGGACCGCGGAGGGTTAGCGTGATATTTTCGCCCGGCGGATTTGATGCGCCGGAATCGACGGCACGGAACCAGGGAAATGCCGCTTGGTCGAATTAACGTCGCGTTGGCCGACTTTGAAATTAATTAGACGGTTATCGGGGCGGAACAGTGTTCTATCGATCCCTGCCCCGCCGGGGGGATCGAGTCGAAAATACGCTTTGGGCGTAGGGAGATTGCAGCGCAGCGTTATTTTCCGCCTTGGTCCCGCGTCGAATGCGCTCCCTGTGAAATTGCGTCGAGATCGATTCGTGGTCGTCGCGATGCATCGTCCACTGGCGATCCGATGGAAACTGTGTTAAATCGCGAGTGAAGTTTCAGTGGGGAAGGTGCATTAATTTGAGAGATACTCTTTTGAATTTTGATCGTCTCAGAATAATTGAGTGTCTGACTGGATACTGGATCATTCCACTTTCTGCTATGCTTCTGTCGCGTTGCATCAGCTTTTGCGGAAGATGTTGAAGGTTGCTGTTTAAACTTTGAATTTAGTAGTAGCTTGGACTCATAAATTGGGAGTTTTATGATCGGGCAGAAGTCAATGCTCGAAACTTTTAAATTTATAAGCATTGCAGTCGTGTTTCGTATGGCTGTCTATCTTTCGAACTCTTTTGACAAAACTAGGAAAGGATAGTTGTTTATTTGACAGTCATTCGAGATTTAAAGTTCCAACTGCAATCATCTCATCATTAACTTACAATTGAGAGAAGTCGCAGTTTTCAAATCTGATTCAGATTCCAATAATTAATTTGGTAACCAATTCAAGTCATTAGCCTTGGGAATTTAGGAATCTTTGGAATCTGGCATCGCTCGTCTAGCACGATACTGTCACTTTCTACTTCAAGCGTTCCACGTTATTAATTTCCCACTTTGGTGTCCAATCACGTGACACAAGATCAAGCTCATTTATTACGATACGATCTATCGTTTGACACGACATTGTCATTTTCTCCTGCTATCTTGATAAGCCTACACTCAGCCAGGGTTTCTCATCGCGTGTCGATAATATCGAACCGCGAAGGTACTCAACAAGTCATTAATTTTAATTCTGATCAATGTATAGACACAAAGGTAGCAAAATGTAGCCATGTTCTATTCTCTAACACATCCCTCAAGGTCTGGGGATTGCTTCCATGGCTATTTGAAACCCAGAAGCATGTCCTCGGGACGGGAATTGGCGAGGTTTCCGAGCTGGCTCACCTGGGAGTATTCTACGAGTAAGACATCCCCCTCAGGTTTAATAGAGATTGGGGTAGATAAGGGTTACCCCTGTCTGCTTCGTACACATGTGTAAGGATCAGGAATTCTGTTGGAAAGGCACTAGAATAACAAGTGGTCTGATAGGATACTAGTGTTTTCTACTGCCCCTTTTTAAAATTCCTTGTTACGCAGCAGTCATCTGAGCTCACCAAGAGTCTCAAAACATTACTTACTTCAAGCTTCAACTTGAAAAACTGCATCAATCCAGCATAGATGTGGACTCAGTCAGTTGTCTGCCATAGCACTGGTATTCTCTACTTCGATCGTGATTACTGCACACTGGTTTAAGCTTCTTCATTTTAAATTTTTAATTCTGGTGATTGAAGTATCAGTGGTCTGAAGCTCGATGTATGTCACGATAGAAAAGTAGGAGAGAGTAGAATAGACCAGTGTCTGACACGAGACTGGGATCTTCTACTGTGTGCAACTAGTGCCTATCATCTTGCCACTGAAAGAGATATGAGACATCCATTGAAACTTGTACCAACAGGACTGCACAAAGCAACCTGAACTTGAAATACAATCCAGCGTCTGACATAACACCGACATCTTCTACTGTGCTCATTGTAAGATCACCCACAACTTCACCTTCATGTCTCTATCATCTCGTCCCAAGATCTTTGAAATATCATCAAACGAAGCTTTGATCAGTAAAATCGTATATAGCGGTGGTTCCCAAACTGTGGGTCTTAGTGGGTTTTAGTTGATGATTTTTAGCACTTATTTATTTTAATATGGTTACATTGCCATATTCTGTTAATGAAGTAACACTGATTTCTCATTCATGAAGGAAAGAAAAGCTGGTTACCCAGATGCAAACACAACCATCATAATAAATAAGATAATTACATATATTAAATAGCTTTAACGCTTCGTTGACACACCCCTTTTTCGATCAACTTTGACATACTGGGTGACTCACACCCAGAACAATTTTTGAATGACTGCCATTCGAATCTAAAGAATCCAACTTTAATAGGTCCTTTATTGAAATTTTATTAGTTGTTCCGAAAAAAATTCTAGACTAATATATGTCGAGAAAAAACGAAAAAATCTTCAAAAAATTATAACTTTTACAAATTTCAATATTAGGAGCTTTAGCTTTTTAAATCTATTGAGTTGTTGTTCAGATATAATATTTTGAGAAAAAAAAACAACTTGTAAGTCGGCTTTGGAAAAAATTTATTTATTTTGCATATAGAAGGTAGGGTATTTCGGTAATTGAAAGAACAGAGATATTCCACGAATATCCACGACATTCTACGCATTGGAAAAGGTACACGGCGTCAAAATCAGCTTATGGTTTTCTCACACCCAGAGTGTCAATGAAGGGTTAAGATAATTAAATATTATTTGGTTAGAATTATATTCCGAAATACCTATTTTAACGTGTTTTCCCCACCTTATTAAATTTACTTTATCTTATATGGGGGAGGGGTCGAAAGTTATTAAAATATTATAAAAGGCAGTCGCGACTCAAAAAAGGTTGGGAAACACTAGTACATGTATAGCCAACCTAGCTAAACCTATTGTTCTCCAGACTTCTCCATCTCCTGTCTGTCACTCTCCTCGTCCAAAGAAGAGCTTTACAACATCATTACCTAGAACTCTGATCAGCGCAATTGCGTGCAGATAACGCAGGCTACCTTCTAGCTCACGGTCTGGCACGGTACCTTCACTTTCCACTGCAACTCATTCAGACATCCCCATCGCCCCGTGGATCGCCTCGTCCGGCGTCCAGCCACTCTCGTGTCCGTTCCCAGCGTGGCCTCCGATCCACGCTGTATAAATCCGCGTCTCCAAGGGGAGCGGAAGATGGGGTATCGCGACCGACAGCGGGCTCTTATCCAAATTGAAACCTTAGCGCGTAGCGAGCGGTCCGAACAGCTACGGTCATTTTCCACTTCGATCGGAGCCGTGGTCAGTGAACTGACACGAACACGTGTACAGGAGGGCTACGTACGCGGCCACCCCCGTGTACTCTCCCCTAGCGGGCTGGTGTATTGTTCAACGTCGATCGAAGGGCGAGACTGTCCCTGATGAATCTCGATGAATAATCCAAGACGGACGGCGACTTCGGCCGCTGACGCCTTGCCAAGCTAGCTGGGGGATTACTGGTACGCGATAAATTCTTGGCCCACTGCATCCCGTTGATTGGACGTCGAGTGCCACGGATGCTTGCCTCGGCCCAGCCGATTCCTCGCGAATCGAGATCCCGCTCCGCGGCAGCCGCTCCCATTGGAAATGGGTTATCGGCCACGTGGCGTATCGAATCGTGATAAGAGGTAGTAACGGGATCAAGTGTACCACGAGTCAGAACCTGATGGAGAGTTGGTCGAATCCTGGCCGAGTGCTTCGATGAAATTGCAACAGTATTTGTGAGTAGAATATGGCTATGCTCGGTGCTTGTAGGAGGCTCTTGTGCGGGTGGGTGTTTGAGGTGTAGAATTCCGGGATTTCATCGGGGAGCTATGAAAAGGGTGCTAAATGAATGTGAACTGTAGGAAGTAGAATGAATATACAGCACTGGAAATATTGCTCCATTTAGTATTAACATTCGCAAAGTATTTTCGCAGGAAATATTTGTTGCATCACTCGAATATTTGTCGTGTACTCACTCCCCCGTCACTCAGCATTAGTATTCGGAATACTAATAGTATTATTATCTTTATTAAAATAAGTTGCTTACCAACTACTTTATGAATTATGCATTATAGTTATGAATATTATTTTATAGCACGTGGATTTTGGTGTGATGCAATAAATATTGCAGTACTATAGATGGGTTCTAGTAGCCCATTACTTCGGATGCACTAAAATTCGAGGAGTTTGATTTGTAAAGTCAGTAGTTACAGAAAATGTGCCATAAAGTATGGGAGCAATAGGAGCGTAAGGAAATATTACAGAAAGAGTTCGATTTTATTCTAGCTGATCTTGTTTTCGGTGTATACATTCGTGTTAAAGCTTTTCACCTCGTGTAGCGTCTGGTCGACTGTTTGTATACGCACCGATAATATTCTGCGAATCATTCCAATCTGTTCTCTGAACGAGAATTATACGCGTCGGAAGTTACTACCAGCGTTTTGTGTGACGATCTTTTCCAAGCCGAAAACAAGGTCAGCTGGGGGGAAAGTTAACAAGAACTCGTTTGTTATATACGTGCGCTAAGTTCACGGAAGTTCTGTCCACAATTTATGGTATAGCCAGTGTAGGTGATTAGAACTTGTGCTCGTAAATGATTGATGTTCTACATGGTGCTCGTTTAACCCTCGAAGGACGGGAGTGTGTGTCACGTGGGGGGTGGAAACCGGGTCATCTATGACTCTCGATATTCCTCTTCCTACATAGTTTTAGGTAACCCCTGTTTTTCCCAGAAGGTAGCAGTATTCATAGTTCACCGTTGGAAAAGAAAAGTGTATTTATATAACACGGAAGTGTGTAGGTGACTGAGTTCTGCTATAAATTAATATTCAGAAATATTGTATTTAATATTCCTAGAGATTTTGAAACACTTTATTAGATATAAATAATAATAACAAATAAATAATAATATATTTATTATTATTTATAAAGTATAAATTTCTTATTACTTATATTTAATAAAGTGCTTTAAATTTTCTGGAAATATTAATGATAATATTTCTAAATATTAATTTAATAATGCATTTATTATTATTATTATTATTATAAAATACTTATGTCTATTCGTACGAATTCGTCACAAATCTAAAAAGTTCGGGTGGATCAAAGCAATGTGGTTTTCACAGAGCGGGAATTAATGTATTTGCGAAATCTAGTCACGTATTCAGGATTTGAAAGCGCTTCCACGTTACAAGCTCATGTTTACGAATCCACTGCAAATACGTAATCAAATATCTACCTTTACAAATTTAGTAGAAGCATATTACTAAACAAATTGAAGCTTCTATTTACAAATCTACTGCAAACCAGTTGCTCTAGATGAAAGCACTTTAACCTGACATGAGCGATAAAAGGCATTCATCACACCAGCTGTGTCATGTCAAAGTTATTATACTGCGTCGACCAACGTTAGATAACCTAATCGCCAGACAATATGTTCAATTTTGAAATAATTAAAAGATTTCATATCAGTCCACCACAAGATTACACAATATCTTCCATAAGAACTTCTTTCTAATAACAGGCCAACGAATTAACAAATACTAACAAGGCGAATTCGGTAACGCGAAAATTTTGTTTTGGAAACTTTATAGGCTTGTGCAGAACTTTTCATATTTTTCTGTACATTTTAAGAACTATAGTAGATATACAAAAATTGGTAAAATGAAATTTAATAGTTTTTAAAGCTCTATAAAACTCTGCAATGAAATTATTAATGAAGAAACGTTCCCCATCACGAACAATTAAATAACTTAATTGTTCAATTTTATAGAGCACAAAAACCATTAAATTCTCATTTCACCAATTTTTTATATCTACAACAGTCTCCAAGATACACAGAAAAATAGGAAAGCAAACATTAATCCTTAAGCAGTGTTCCCACCCTGAAGCACCAAAAAGATAGCAAAAAAAAAGTAAAAACAATCTGACACTTCTCGTAACCTTTCTTCCAAACCTGCAAACTTTAAAAAGAAATCAAAATGTCCAAGTTACCCAGGTTGCCCTGTACGTACCTTCTCTTAAACAAACCTCAGGCGTCCTTTAAACAGCGATTCTTCATAAAACCATAACCCTCGCGCCGTTCAACGCTGTAATTAATTACAGCAGGTGATCCAAGCAAAGGCGATAAAAGGAACGCGACGTTGAAGCTCGAAATCCCCTTGTTATCGTGTTACTCATCGCGCTGTCCGTGGAAAAAAAGAGACCTCCCCCCTCTGCACACAGCGTGTGGGTCGTTATCACTATCAATAGCCCCGATACGGTTGCACGGGGGTGGGGCGGAGGTGTTGCGGACGTAGGTGGTGTGTGCAGGCGCGTTGCAATAAACTACGCTTTATCGCCTTATGGCTGGAAGTTCTCGAGCACGCTTCGCGTGGCTGTTGAACCACGCAGGTTCGTTGGCTTCGGATCGCTGGATAGAAAATACGCGATCACGTGCCGCCTTTGTGGCCGCGCGACAGTGTCGCCTGTGCGACTTTGCGCCTCACGTGCTCGTAGAACGGC
Organism: Andrena hattorfiana; assembly: GCA_944738655.2. NCBI lineage: Eukaryota > Metazoa > Arthropoda > Insecta > Hymenoptera > Andrenidae > Andrena > Andrena hattorfiana. The sequence goes on along the minus strand of OX122889.2, from coordinate 40,624,138 downwards.
CACAGAGTCATCGGCTTAAAGTCGGCACGTATTTGCACCCGGGACTTGGCCTGAATGCTTGTGGATGAACACGCAGATTCCGGGGGATAGGGAATTGTGTATCGGGCGAAAGGTTGCAGGATTAGCTTGGAGGACTATCGAGGTAATTGGGAGCATTCTGGTTGGCGGAGGATAAAGCGGTGCATGGGAGTATGGATGGTGGAGGTGTGCAGGGTTGATTAGTCCGTGGGATGAGCGAAGCATGAGACCGAAGGCTGTCGAAGGCACGCCTCCCGATTTTAATCAACCGCTGATTGCAAACTCACGAAGAACTGACTGGAGACTGAGAAACTAATTGGACATCCGATTGCTCGGTGAACTGGCCCAACTTCGAAGAACGAAGACTAATGGAAGCCCAATTACTTACGGCTCGAAGTGACGAGCGACCGAAAAATGACCAACTGACTAGAGGCTGGCTAATTGGAAGGCTTGATTGCTCGCTGAACTGACTTCGAGCTTGGAGAATAGGAAGGGTTGTGATTGGGGACTGATAGGGGGGAGTGAGTGAAGTAGTTAGGAAGGATGAATTTGAAATAATGGAAGTCTACTTAAGGGGAGGTTCCGGTCTAAAATTCGATTCTTTTTTATTTCATTTCTCGAATGTTCAAGCTTTTAGGAATACGTGTTTAAAAGGATTAGTTGAGATTCGTAAAGTTCTCAAAGTTATAGACATTTGAGTAGCGGCAAATGCATGGGTAACACCCGGCCACTCGGCACTCACGTAAAACTTTAAACGCGTTTTTCTCGAAACAGTGTTCTCAAAATCGGTGGAACCTATATCTCCAAAAATTATTATTCAATTCGACCGAAACTTTTTTCATTTTGAAGAATATACTTCTGACTCGTGGATAGATCAGTAAAATTTAAAAAAAAATGAAAATTTATCATTTTTAAAGGCATTGAAAGGATTAAAAATATAGGGAAACAGTGATTTTCCCCTCCTTTAGAGGAGGCTTACCTAGAATGGTCAAAACAACATGGTTCTTGGGATTTTTTTCTAGAAAAACTGATAAACTTTTATTATCAAACATTAGTCTATTGGAAAGAGTACAGCTTACGGATATTTCAGTATTTCTTGTGGTAAAAAGTATTGAAAGGTTTGTGAGTTATAGGCGATGCCCGAGATGTCCTTTTTTTAGGCGCTTTGCGGTGACACCGTAGCTCGGTGCAGGATCATCCAAAATTGAAAATTCGAGTTTTTTTAAATAATATATGAAATTATCTAGGCGCCACCGGCCCGATTTTGGAAAAATTATTTTGTGGCAAAATGGCGGCTGTGCAAGGCGAAGCATCGATATTTAGCAAATAATCGCACGTTTTTCGAGTGTAAAAGAAATCTAGGTAAAAAAAGGGAAAAGCTCCCGATAGTGCTTAAATTTTTAACTCTAAAATAAGCCTGCGAAGCCTCGAGTAAATCGGTTCATTCATTTTTTAGTTATGTGTGTGACCGACTTTGAAAACATGATTTTGTTTGATTTTGACTGCTACACCGAGGGACACCTATCTACTTACATGCATATAACTTTGTCAATTTTGGTCGGATTAACTTGACACTTTCAGGGAATATTTTCAAGATATTGTACTTCAAGAAAATATAAAAATCGAAAAATCGATTTTTCGAAAATTTCTCGGTAGGCCTCCCCTTTAATAGCAAAAAGGAACTTTAAAGAATCCCATAATCAAGCACTGCAACACAACCCTTTAACTATCTTAAGGGGTATTCTGGTCTGACGAGGCGTTTTCGTCGCGTTATTTCGGATTTTTTTTACAAAGAATCCATAAGTTTTATTATTATTTACTGATATTTGAACTATCTTTACAAATTTTGTCAATAGAAAAAAAATTAAAATCAAACGCAGTTGACTGCTTTAAAGTAATGGTAAAAAAAAATATGGGGTCACGGTGACCATGATTGGGCTCGTTCTAGTAATCAGAAACAAAAAATGTAGAGAGATCCTTTATTCGTATGCCTTTGGCTATCGCCCCTACCAAACTGTTGAAAAAATATTGAAAATTAAGCAAACGGCGGCGGTTTGAAAATTAAGTTTCGATTTTCGCACATTTTTTTCAACTTTAAAGGTCTGTGGAAGTTTAAAAACAAAATATTTTATCATAATTCTGGTAGGGATGATAGCCACACGTCTGCTGATAATACATGCAAAACTTGGACTGAGTTGATCCAGCCGATCTTGAAATATCACGGTCACCGATTCGAAAAACATGGTTTCGAGAAAATCGCGTTTGAAGTTTACTCAACGTTTAAAGCCAAACTAAGTTGTGACCTAGAAGAATAACGGTCTCTTTGTAACCGAATGGTCGATTTTTGTGTCCTAAAAGGCACAAAAATGCAACACCCCCCCCTCCCCGCCAGTCAGCAAGAACAGTCCGCCGAAACTTTGCCGAAATACACTTGCAGGAACAAAACTGTAATGCGTCGTCCGTCCCGCTTAGTGAGCGCGCCGTATAGATACCTACCTATTCTGCACCCTGTAGCTCTGCAAATATTACGAATTGGAAAAAAACCCTTTTCCACACGTATTACCCATATAATGAACCAGTAGCAAATGCAAAAAAAAAAATTTTTTACCCGTCAGACCGGAATACCCCCTTAAGGTTCTACCAGAAATCTGAAATTTCACGTCAGCAATTTGCACATTAAATTTGCAAATTAACGGACGGGCCACGCAAATTTACGTTTTTCCATTATGACATCCTAGGACGGGCCACGTAAATTTACATTTTTCCATTGTGACTTCCTAGGACGGGCCACGTAAATTTACGTTTTTCCATTGTGACATGCATGTTTATTTGATTCTCCTAAAAAGTGCCCGGAAACCGAGAAAGACAGACCAGATTCGACCCGTCCGTTAAGTGTTAATGTATAAAGCAGAAAGTTTATATTTGTTTATGCGTTTGTCTGCGCCTAATAACTTTCGAACGATAAACTCTTGGATCACGAATGTGACTATTTTCACAAAAAAAACTAAAAGATTTTTTTTATAAATTCAGAATCTAAATTCCGGACGAATCCGAGTAGTAATGCTAGTAACACAATAATCTACATTACCTATAACTTCCACATCCCCAAAATAATAATAGAACGAGCTATCAAACGTTTCCACTAGATTCTGCACCTTAACCTTCATCCGCCTTCACCATCGGCTTTAAAAAACGCAGTCGATGAATCACATAGTGTTGCGTGGTCCGGATAAGTTGGAGCGTGGATTCACGGACGGAGATGTAGGCTCGGACCAGCAGATAAGGAATACTTTCCCTCTGCCAGCCTTTAGGGAGATGCCGTGCCGTAGACGCCCCCTTGCTGGGATAGAAGTGTCTAGACGTCTGACCAAATACGCGCGCTTCTCCTGCCAAGAGGTGGAGTTGCACCGGCAGGCAGGCGGACAGTGACGAGACGCTTAAAAGATAATTCCGAGGCTGGTGTGATGAACTCTGCAAACGGTCGAGCAAAGTTTCTTGCCACCACCCCGTTTCTAAAACTTCTTTAAAAAAAAAACTCAGCGAAGCGACTGGTTGCCCGTGACACGGAACTCCGGCGCGTCGATGGACTCGCTGGGCTAGATCGCTGTCCTCGGCGAGATGCAATCTCGAGTCATTAATGTAACGAGTAAACGCGATGGGATCTTTGGAGATAAATGGGAGATCCTTTCTGGCGATAGGGATGGAGTGGAAAAAACTTGGCGTCGGGTTCTGGGCTCTAAACTGAGAGGTTTTTGGGGCTTGATAAGTGGGAAGCCATAGTTGAAAGGTAAGGGGGAAATCAAGGGGAAAACAATTTATACTCTAATTAAGCATCAGAACAGAACTCAGCAAAAAGATAATTGCTTTACACTGTTTTAATATCTTTCAAGTGGAACACTGCAGAATAATGTAACAAAATAAATGTTCACTTCTATTATTTTCAAAATAAGGATATGTACACAGTGACGTTCGAGGGCTCCTGACGTAGTGCAAGCTTACATTAATCAGAAATACATAGTGCAAGTAGGAAGATTGGGGAAATTCCCTGTTTTTAATCAGTGCACCAAACCTTTAACGTTGTCTTATGTGGACATTTCTACTGATTCGGCAGTTCTGAGGTCCCACTTGCCACTAAAAAAATACATTATACTTCGCAGAATCACTAAAAATGGACATTCCCTTTTTCCCCTTACCCTTCAGTTTACGTTCCTTTTCACATAAAATTCATTTACACGTCTCCGAAGTCTGGTGCAGTTACGATTAGAGTAAAGGTAGGTAATATGGAACATCTGATTTTAAAAGCTTGTCAAAAGTAGAGGAATTTGTTTTTTTTTTAATAAAACTGACATGAGGGAACGAAGGAACTAATGCATAATCATATGTACATAGTCAAATGTAAAAAAATTCCAATTGTTGTGCAATTATAGTAAAAAAAACTGAAAAGAGTGAAAATCGACTTTTCGAAAAAATGGGTTCTAATATGGAACATCTAGGAAATTTGTAATGAAAACTCAAAAATCTTTACTTTTTTTACTAAAAATGAAGATTGATTAAGTAGAATATACAAATAAATAAATATACATCATTTTTGGAATTTATTTCTGCTTTCTGCGTCTCCTACGCGTTGGACACGCGAATAATACGTCGGAAGCCTCACATTCTTCGTGTGCCCACTGAAAGCAGCGAATACATTGGAATTAATTTTCATTGTCATTATTTGTATAATTACCATCGCAAAATAATCATTCCACATCATCGTCGTCATCATCATTATCAACTTCATCTACGTTAGTCGGTATGTTCCATATTACGTACACACATGTTCCGACAAGAAATTAAGAATTATACTAAGAAGAAAGTAACTTTATTGGTAAACTATTGTCGAATAACCAAAAACACACATATTTAAAGATAAATTATATCAAAATAATACTTTGTAACATATTTTCACTAGAATAGTTGACTGTTTGATGCACTTTTCAGAAACTTTTACACCCCACGAACTATATAAACGTTTCTCTTTCAATGATGGATGCCCGACTAGTGCTCGATTATCCGTATCATCGTCTATTGTATCTAGGGATCTAGTATACACCATTGCCTGAAGAGTTCGTTATTTCGTTATCGAAATTTTACGAAGTTCCATATTACGTGACGTTCCATATTACCTGCCTTTACCCTACAAAAAATAATTTTGCTACAAGAGGGAATGTTATATCGCGAAGTAGGTACTTAACACTTTCTTATTGTAGTTGAAGAAGTACATACGAATACCCTCGGGGCACAAAAAGCTTCCATAGAATCAGCTTTTGGCAAGGAGCGGTGTAAAAACGTTGAACAAATAATCGTACGGAGATTGATGAGCCGCGGAAGAAGTTAGGACCCCTTGCCAGCACCGAGCAGCCTTACAAGCAGATAATCCCGAGAATTTCGTTTCCATTTTACACGATCGCGCGAAATAATCTGCCACCTCCCCCCCCCCCCCCCCGACGCTCGGAGCCTTAATTCAATTCTCAATTTCTCGTTAACGCAAAGCCGGAGGAAGGCGACGCGGAGACTGAGCAAACGAAAGCCACCGCTCGGCACAAAACTCGCGTATCATTTCTGCCTTCGAATTAATTACTCAAGCCGAGCCCCTCCGTCACTAATTCGCGCGAGCCCCGCCATTAAAACACGAACACGCGTCGCTGTTCTTAACGAAGCCAATTTAGACGTTACGTTCCGCCTTCGTCCCTTTGCAAGGAGTAAATCCTCGACAATGCGCTGAAAGCAGCCGCCCCCCGCGTCTGCGCGGGAGAAAAAACGCGAGAGCGTTTGAACGTCTGTTGAAAAATAAACCTGAAAGTGTATCCAATGAGAAAGCAAGGGGGCCCCGGCGTTTCGAGTTCCTTCGCAACCCCTGAACTCCACGACGGCTGCACGCGTCGGCGAAGCTCGGAGTGGCCGGAACTGTTAATCCGCTCGATGGTGAAGCGTTAATGTAGGTTTTCCTATACACCACTGTGCGCAACATCAAGTAATTCAAAGTCGATTTTCTCGATAATGAAGCGCGATATAAAAAAAAAGTTACTGTTTCTCTTCGACTTATAACAAGTAAATAAGTCGAGAAAAAGAAGTAAAAATTTTTGATATTGCGCTTCGTTTTCGAAAAAGTCGACTTTAAAGTTCTCGACGCGTATAGGAAAACCTATTTACCTTTACGCGGTGGATGATGGCGGCGCGAAACGCGGTCGCGTGACGGGCAGCTGATTAAACGGGAGCGTTCTCCTTCCGGCAAAGGTCAGGGGTTAAAAGTTCGGGGAAACGACCGAGAAGGGGTCAAAGACGTTAACTATTGAGCGACATTGTGACGCGCGCGGCGGGGGGATGAAAAGGGCCGTGCGACAAACACGTTTGATAGCCGACCGCGGGTTCATGCCACACGACAGCCTCCTCTGTGTTTTTCGACAATGAATTTCTACGCCTTCGAGCCAACGGAGCCGAACGGGGTGGTTAATCTTGTCACCTCTTTGCGTGCCGCGTCGCGGTTGCTTCAATGTCGCGCTGCAACGTTTCGCTTCTCTTACGAGGGACGAAGGCATGTAAAATGGATTGATACTGGTGGGCGTTTGTCGTCGAATTTATTGTAATTCGGTTGATTAATGTGGCAGTTCAGTTGGCAACTCCTTCGTGATGTATTTAGGAGCTGTGGCTTTTGCTTTTGGAGTCTAAATAGATGAGGAATGGAAGGGATAGATGTTGGTGGATATTTGTTATGAGTTGTCTAACTAGGTATGGTTTATTTAATCTTCGCGTGACAATGCCTTTTTTGGCTTAACGCAAAGCAAATGGGTCTTTCTTGTCTGGTTAATTTTTTTTTCAACATTCGTGTGGTTTAACAGTTTAATTACGAAGTGTTTCGTGGCCTCTGATGTCTGTCGAAGATAGATTCCAAGTTTTAGGGTGAAAAGAAATTTCTTAAGGGGATTTCTTAGTTCTTAATTTTTGGGGGATTAATAGAAGAAACAATTATTGTACGTAGATATCATTTTGCACGTTGAGAGCTTTGTTCTATCACCTTTTAATACTAGAAAACAATTTTTTGTAAGTAAAAATATCCATTCTAGCGGAATAGGAACATCGTGAAGACATCAATATCCTTCCGGATGCTAGACCTTGTATCAGCAATTGTAGTTATCTTAAACACAAAATTCAAACCGATTGGTAATCTGTAGACGCGTGGCTATCGTCTGAACCAGCATAATAAAAAAATACTGAGAAACAAAGAAATGGCAACGTCTTCAAAAAATTGTATCAATTTTAGCAAAATAAATTATGTTTCTGTCGACCGTAGGATAATTCGGTTTTGTAAATATTGGTAAAATTCTAATTCGGACGATCAATTAACGTCTACTGAGTACGCCTAATATATTTGAAGTACATCGGGCTTTTGGTTTTTTGGCAATCAGCTCTGGCATCTGGAAGGATACTGTTCTCTGCACGATGCTGCTATTCCGCTTTAAATTTTTACTTGCAAAAATTATTTTTATAGTCCTAAAAGATGATAGAATATAGCTACCAACGTGCAATACTTGTTTCTTTCTGTAATTCCCGCAAAATAACGTTATTTTCAGCCATCACACTAGGAAGACTCCTAAATCATTTATTTTTTGTAAGCTTTGACTGCTCTAAAGAGAAATGATTATGAGTTATGTACGTTTGTCGTATAGGTATGTCCTCCGAGAAACCATTCAATTTTTATCTCCAGAATTTGTCTATTATTCCTGCGTTCCTGCTTCTATTAAACCTGCGAAATTAATATCACTGTACCTGTAAAGCTGGACAGAGAAAAGTCGGAAGTGTTCGATCAACGGGACGATAAATCGAGCCGTAAAGAAATCAGTAACGCGAATTATTGGAGAGGGGCGGTATTGGAGCGGATACGGCATTTAAATAGAAGTACGTAAGTTGAATTGCAGATGGGTGAAACTCCTGAAAGCTGGCGTAGGAAATGGTAAACGGCGGGGAGCTCGATCATAAATATTCTTCGCGTTATTAACTGTCGGGAGACCGTCTGATACAATCGCTGCTCGTCTACGTGAAATTGCAAGATTATAGGAAATGCATTATCGCGTCTCCAACCCCCCTCCCCGTCCGTGATTGGGGACGGAGGGCGATGAACAGACAGTCGACGACACTATTAAATTAATCGATGCGTGTTACTTGTGTCTCTCGGGTGAATCGCGCAGACGGGGAAGAGTCTTTGCAAGCAAGTCGAGCAAATATTCTGTGGCTTGGGAGGGATTGATTTTCTAACACTGTGGCATTGTTCACACCAAACCCTTCCTTCTATTCCTTCACACACATCTGAATTTGAAGCACCTCTTTCCTACATTGCTACACATTACTATAACTCTCTTCCTTCTAGAATACGTGACTTCAATTCTTATACGTTATTTAAATGGGCTACTCAATTACATATCCTTCGGCATTATCCCTAGCAGAACCTACACATCCTTCCTTGTCAGTTCATGTCCGTGTCTTAACAGCGTTTAATTTCTATTTAATTTCTAATTCGTTTAGTTTTAGTTTTGATTTGGTTCTCAGAGTAGGCTTGTTAACAGTGGCTAGGTTACACTGTAGCCTGGCTATTTACTCGAACGAGATATTATTTCTCATAGGTATATGTTCATTGAGTAATAAAGACGAGTAATAATAATAATAATCATAATAATAATTGTTCTTCAAACTCTTGGAATCTAGAAGGGACATATGTGTCGGTGATTATGAAAGTATCCTAAGTCAAAAATCAAAGTAAAAAATTATTGTTTATTTCGCATTGCATTGATCTAAATAAAAAATTCAATTTTTTTTATTTTTGACTTAGACCACTTTCACAATCCCCGTCATATACTTTTAAGTAGGAATTATCTATAGATCGTGAATCCATCGTAAGTCATGAATGTTTCATCACATAGCATCATTCTTCGCCACCCCTTTTAATTTTTCTTGATTTCTACAAGTATTCTGCTTTGCTACACCAAATAACACTCGTAAAATCATATGCAATACCTACATGAAACTGGATTGAAACTTCTTGGAAAAGTATTGATAAATATCAAAAGAAAGACCCATCAGCGAGTGACTCCAAGCAGCGTAGCAACTGCGAGACAGTGGCTTAAACTCCCATCACCATCAAGAGCAGCGTTACTCGACCTCCATTTAAGAGGACACCGGAACTTGACAAGTTTAATGAACCGTCGGACCCTCGTTAAGGGTTGGACAGACGAGCCGATCCACGAAAATAACTCCCTCCCGTTTCGTAACGTTGCCGGAGCGGAGAATTTCCAGGGATGATCGTCCGAAATTCTCCAGCCTCAAGGAGAATAAACCAAACTCTCGCGCGGAAGCGTCGAGTAACCCGAGCAGACTGGTTCCCTGTTGCCGTGCGACACGGAATCGCAAATATTTCACAAGAATCCACGCGACCCGCCTCGTATCCGGAATAGAAACGAAGGTCGACAGTGGGGCCGACGAACCCAGGGACCGCCGCACGAAAATTCACCCCCGAAACGAAAAGCTAATCAATACGAAATTTCAATCTTCCCCGTCTGGGACGAACTCCATTCCCCTTTCCCTTGTTTCGGGGCTGCGCTTCCGCCTTCGCCCGCCGTTTACCCTGCTACTCACCCCCCGAGGCGGTTGCTCGCGATCTTCCGATCGACCGGCTGGTTATCGCCCATTACGACGCAAATAAACCTGAAGGTTGTTCAAGGTCGACCCCTTGGAGTCATCTAATATTACCATGGCTGCGATGAACGCCTCGGACTTGCTGGATCTGACGGGAGAAGCTGGTGCAGTGGCGCAGCGACGGTCCAGGTATGCTGGGTGGTACGCTGAGTGATTTGTTTCCACTCTGGAGATCGAACTGAACGATTGGACCCAGCTATGCGGAAACCTACCAACCCTCAAAATGAAAAAGAATTAGTTAAGGGGAGGTTCCGGTCTAGAGCCCAAAAATATAGGTGATCTTTAGGAATTAATTAAAGGAAAAATACTATATATAATTTAATGGGACTTATTGCATTGTATGAAGGGTGTCTTAAGTTATTGAAACATATATTTTGTTTTATAATTAATCATTGTAGACAGCACTGGAGAGTCGTTAAAGTCGAGGCGTCAAAAAATTCATCCAAATCGGTGGGACCTGTATCTCCGAAAGTTATTAGACTGAAACTTTTTTATTTTAAAGAATATACTTCTGGCTAGGGGAGAAACCAGAAAAAATACAAAAATGACATTTTTTTTAGAAAACAACGACACTTGAAGTTTGAAATCACTTTTCCCTATATTTTTCGTCCTTTCAACGCCTTTGAAAATTATAATTTTTAAATTTTTCGTCATTTCGCCTAGTTTCCCCCCTAGCCAGAAGTATATTCTTCAAAATAAAAAAAGTTTCAGTTGAATCGGATAATAACTTTTGGAGATACAGGTCCTACCGTTTCGAGAACACTGTTTCGAGAAAAACGCGTTTAAAGTTTTACGTGAGCGCCGAGTGGCCGGTTGTTGCCCATGCATATGCCGCTACTTAAATGCCTATAACTTCGGGATTTTTATGAATTTCAACAAATCCTTTTAAACACGTACCTATGCCTAAAAGGTTGAACATTCGAAAAATGGAATAAAAAAAAAATCGACTTCTAGACCGGAACCTCCCCTTAAACACAGTAAGGGGAGTTGGGTCATTTTGATGCAAGGGGCCCAATATAACATTAATATTATCTTGATACCTATTTAGAAATAGTTAGAAGTTCAAAACATGATCACAAGATCGTAGATAATATATCAAGCAGAAAGTGTTTGTGTATTTGTCTGTCGCCTCAAAACTTTTGCACGATAAACTCTGGGGTCACGAAATGTATTCCAGCTCATTATGCCTAACTTATCTAGATGAATGTTACTATTTTTACAAAAAAGAAATAAATTGTTTTTATAAAATCGGAATCTAAATTTCGGACGAAACCGAATAGTAGGTAAAGCTAGTACCCTGTAAGGTATCATCTGATATCTCTATCAAGATGATACCTTGTAGGGTATCTTGTGATTATGCTTTGAAGTAGTTACATTAATCTGCTTTTTCCCTTTTCTTTAAGGGGTGCCAAAGCCCCTTGCCCCCTCTCTCCTCTCTCTAGGTGCGCCACTGTAATGGAGGCACTGCTTCAATATATTAAAGCACATATACCTACTTTGCAAATTCTTAATTTTTAAATATTAGTAGACGTGTAATTAGAGTATATGAAATTGAAAGTTGGTTTCCATGCTTTGAAGCTTTCAAGAAACTGCTGCCATCTGAACCTGGGAAGCCGATGAACCTTTAGTATAGAGGCATTTATCAACAGCACGATTTTCAAAAGGCGTGACAGGGCGCCGCACGTGCATAAAAGTGTTCGATCGCGGTCGAAGCACGCGCGAGCGTTGCATGCTTCGAAAAATACCGCTTGAGATTTATTTATAGCCGTTCATACTTAATTTAACCGGGCCTCCTGCAGCAGGGAAAACGTCCGGGGCGGTAAAAAAGATCGTAGAAACCCGTTATCGTGGTTATTCCCGGCCTGCTCTGTGCTCGCGCCATTGTGCACGATCGCATCGCGATACTCGAACACGCTTCAAAAGCCGCGTGACTATAGGACGTTTAGAAATTAAGTCGCGGCTGATGCTGCTCCGCTGAGGGTGGAATTCTCATCCGCGTCGTTACAGTTAAAACCTACGACCCCGACAGTAAGCTGTTCCTGTAATTCCTTGCGGAATTGTTGCAAAGGACCGTTTCACGCGATACGTTCGTGGGCCAGGACCAGATATCTGAAATATATTCACCTGGCAGAAATGTCGTCACTGGTTCCAAAAATATAAAAAAATTCTGAACGTGTGTGAAATATCAATGCTGAGACAGTAAAATCAAAAATAAGAAATCCGTGGATTCGCCTCGTAAACTCCACTAAACGTACATAATTTATTGAATCATAAAACTGAAGTTCCGCGAAATCCTCCGTTTTTGTATCAGTTTTCCCCTTCCATCACGTCGAAAGCAAGATATTTTTCTGACTCTTAACTGATGTATCCTCTTACTAATCCAGGATTCTTTTACAAACTCTGTATATATATATATATATATAAAATCGTTGGGTCACTCAATGATTCATCAACGTCCAGCCCAAACCGCTGAACATGAAACATGAAATTCGGAGACTATTTTCTTTTATGGCGTACGTGCTCGATAAGAACGGATTTTTTGAAATTCCATCCTGAAGGGGGAGAAAAATAGTAAAATGTATTTTCTGGCACTCCTTAATATCTCTTAGGTCCGATTAGATAACAACTTGTTAAAAAGCAATTTCAGGATTTTGCCCTAATCAACCCCCAAGGGGATGAAAAGAGGTAAAAAGTGTTTTCACGGATTCCTAAAAATCTCTTCGGTCCAACTCGACATCGATACTTCGTTTCAGCCTAACAACACAAATGCCTAGAAACTAACACAAATATCCGTTCAGCAAAGGTTACTTTACAAAAATTACACAGAAAATTACTTAAAAAAAAAAAACAGATATAAAAGTAATTCCTTTTAATTCTTTTACCGTAGCAAAGCACGGGTATTTTGCTAGATCCTCTATAAAACTTCTCGAAAACTTCTCAATTATAATCTTCCGTGCACTTTCATTCCATATCTTTTTTGCTTATTTCTTACCTATGTAGGGGAAATTAGGACAAAACCGGGTACCTGGATAAAACCGGGACGTGCTATTATTTTTAAAACGGCCTTAAATTTTCCCGCCTCGTTGCAGCGACATATTGTCACGATGTGCATTGTTTCACCAACAAAAGACGATCGTCTTACAATCGTGCATAGTAAGGTAATGTCGTCTTGTGTGTTTTTGAAGGCTCTGATCTAATTTTCGATAGTTAAGAAAATTCAACACTTTTGACAGTGTTCAGGTAAGTACCTTTTTGTATGAATTATGTTAATTGTTGCATATTAAAGTGTAAATAACTAAGACTGTTTGTTTGTACTTCGCCCTGGTATTGTTGATAATTCGTAATATTTACAAAATTGTATGCTGAGACAAAACCGTACGAGGTAAAACCGGGTACCCGAAAAAGAGGAAGTTATCAACATTAAACTAAATCTTAACAAAAGACTACAACTAAAGAGAAAGAAAACCACAAAATTAAACAAACTACGGATGGATAATGATAACAGTGGTGATGAAAACGGTGAAGACATTTGCATTTATGTCCAAGAATCTTATGGTTCATCCAAATTGAATGAAGGTTGGGTGCAGCGTACAGCTTGTTGTAAGTAGGCTCACGAAGGCTGCACTGGTTGGGGGACTGAAGAATTGGACGAATTCCATTGTTATAGGTGCTAGGGCCAGTTTTTAGTGTGGTACCCGGTTTTACCCAGGCCATAGGGTAAAACCGTAAAAACGGACCATATTTTAAATTGTAATTTTTTTGTATTTGTTATTGTATTAAACAAATGGATATGTACTATTGTTTAATAAAGAGTTTATTCTAATAAATCCTAATTTCAATTTCTTTTTGACATCAATAATGTCAAAGCTATGAGCTCTAATCCTTAACGTTCCGGTTTTACCCCTACTTCCCCTACTATTATTTGTATTTTCTGTTTACATGTGTTAGTCCGCTGCTGGTCTCCTCTACTTTCTTTGCACCGAATCGTTTACCCGCACGCATATAAATAATAATTTCGCAAAACGCAATGCTGAGGCATTCCACGAAGCACGAAACAGGAAACAGATTTCCTTCCTGTTCGCCGTATTTTCGCCAGGCTGATGGTACGTTGTCGCAGGTTTCGCGCGGATTCCATCGCGCCGTTGGTCCCGAGCAATTTTAATCAGGAACGAATGCTTCTCCGCCCGTGTCGAACGACTAGCAATGGTATTTCTAGAACCGAGGCCGACGCACCGTGGCCCAGTTTACCAGCACTCGTCGTTTCTGGCCTACATCGGCCGTCCTCTGTTCGGGCGCGACGCGATCCGGGGCCGTGAAAATCGTGTTTCCCACCTCGGCGGCGAGGATTTCGCTGGTGGCCCGGGATCAAGCACTGAATGGCGGATCACGTGGATCGGATCGACGGAGAACGCGAGTTAAGTGTGTGCGCGAACCAAGGAAGCAGGTGCACGTGCACGCTTCCGAAGCGGATTGCGATGCAGAGACGACTTCCATTAGATCTTGGCGATGTTGGGTAGATGTTTCAAATAGCAGAGATTGACTCTAGTGCTCTGGACGCAAAGAATCAGTGAACCCCTTCGAGGATTTTTCTGAGGACTGACAGATGGTCGACTTTCACTACTTACTAGAGGATTCCGATATCCTACGTACATGCAAGGGTAGGGAGCTACACTTTTGTGTGTATATTGATCGAAGATTCTTATTAGCATTGAAACTCTTCAGAGGTAAATATGCTGACTATTCGAGCGGTGAACATACGCCGCGTGCGGGATCCGTCTAGTCGAATCTCTTAACTATACTCGCCGAACGCCTATGAGCGTTCACCGCACAGGCTACACCGATTGACCGAACGCATATGTTAGAAACGAATTTCTACCCTTGGTGGGTCTGGGGTAAGTAAAGTCTGGTTCATCACGGACCTCTTACCAAAAGCATAGCCTCTAGGAACAGAGTCCTTATTCTCTAGGCAATATGATGTCGGACTGCTTGCTATTCTCTCTCCCTGTTTAAACAATTAATCCTAAAATACCCAATAGCTGTAAGACCCAACGTTGTCAACACGCATCGCATGACGCCAGAACTGTTTAGTCCCTCTAAGTCCTTTATTCCACCCCTAAATACGTTAACGCTAACATGTATCTGCGTCCACAGTACCTAAAATGTTAAAAAATATCTTTCAGGAGTCAAACACAGTACTTCCAAGATTTCTAAAGAATCGTCAGAAGGAATATCTTCCCCTTCACGTTAACTCCTTCTACTCTCCCCAAACACTCACGCCCTACTCCCTGCATCCACATCCCCAAAGGTCTACATTCAATCACGAAACTTGAAGTCACAACACCTCTATTCCCCCTTCCGAACACTCGCATCGCGCGCTACGTGCCACGAGCGCGCCCCGCCGATAACGGCAGTAGTAATAACGCAGGCCGCTCGCCTCCGACCAAGTGGTTGAACGCGTTTCGCGCCAGACGCGCCCGCGACACGACCGTAGCACGTCCGGCGGCCAGGTCCAACAGCAGGCGAAGCTAGATTCACGCGAGTGGCTGTGGACGTGGTCAAAAGCGAGGAGCAGCCGGCTCGCCTCTGCTTCTGCTACGACGGCACGCGCCAAGAAGACGCCGTCTCTCTGTCTCCGTGTCCCACCCTCGTGCGTTAGCAGGGGTCGTTGATCCCTCGCCCGAGGAATCGCTACACGCGACCCTCGCTCGTCCTTGACAGTGAAAAAGCTGAAGAGTGGCTCGAGGCCTCCAAGGGGCTGCCGCGTAGATTTTTGTTTCCACACGGCCGCTGGACGCTTTTGTCGACGTTCGCCTTGGCTTTTGACGGGGAATTTCGTGGCACCGCAAATGCCCGTGAAAGCTGGGCCTGAATGAACCACTCCCCGTGCCTGGATTTCGACGAGGGTGGCCACGACGGCTTGTTGAGGCGTGCTCCGGGATAGCGCGATCAAAGTTGACGGTAATTCAGACCGTCGATGGTGGGTACCGGTTGCTTGCTCGTAGGACGCTTGTGGACTAGGACGGCGGAAGAATACAGGGTGAATTTGTGCTTGGTGATGTGTTAACGGGGGCAAAGCTGGGTGGAGCTGAGCGCTATTAGAGAAATCGGGCTGTGAGGGTTGAGAAGATTTTATTTGTGCTGGTGATCCTAAGCTGAATTGTGATTTTAGTGTTATGTTACTTGGTGTCGTTGCACAGTGGTCTGTCCAATAACAATCTAGCTGGACAAAAGTCGCAGGTCGTACATATATCATCAGTTAGGTGAAAATATTTATTATTTGTTTGAAAAACACCATCCACATTGTTTTACTACCCTTAAAACTTTCACCTCAGCTTCCAAGAGTTTTTTAAAACCCAAATTCGTAGTCTGGGGTTTCTTAAAATGTAGAAAACGAATATGAATTGTATCTTGTAGAGAAAAATTGTTTACAACCACGTTATTTAGAATGAATTACACATTTTAGCTCCTGACATCACCATTTTTGAAGATAGAATTATTTTAATTATGTACAAAAATTATGTAGAATTGCAAATATTTGCAGCTATAACTTGTGAATATGTACTCTATAAAGCAAATAGAACAAAACAGCACAAAAATTTTCAGGTTCCATAAGGTTCCTGGATATCTAGAGCTGTTGAAGCTATTGAAAAATTCCATCATTTTTATGATTATATTTTAGTTCTGTGCGTTGGAAATTAAAATACTCATGGCTGAAGCTTGATTTACTACTTACTTGTACCTCTGCAATCTATTATTTAAAATACTAACTAAATCGCGATACAATTGAGCACTTCTGATATATAGCTGATACAGACGCATTTAACAATCGGTTACTAAGCGGCTACTAAGCTTTACGAAATACGTATAAAGTTCCATACCATATCATTCCGATATCTCTGATTCAGTAGCTTGTGGTATGACCAAGATTCATTCATTTTGGATGGTCATGATTTTGGACTTTTGCCCCGCTAGACCATCAATAAAACGGACCACTGTGCGTTGTGTAGAATTGTTAGTAGTGTTACTTTGCTGGTACTGAATGTTTATTTACATGAAAAATTTTCTAAGGCATGGCTGCTCAATTTCGCCACTCGAATATTTACCACTTTTCTGAATATCCATTTACTGAAATTTCCAAATTTCGCGTATAGTTTAAGCCAGTATAACGAGTGGAATAAATTAATGCCTAAAAAATGATTTTTAACTTGTCTAGAAAAAAAGTCATTTACAGTTACATAACTTCGGCATGAAGTAACGAAGTTGCATATATGGCCCATTTCAAAGAATGTACTCTACCGACGATATATATATATAATAAAATATGAACAATTTATGTTTATAATTACATCCATATCTTTTCCAAGAATAAATTTTGATAACTGTTACCGTAAATCTTTATCTTGTATGTCTATAAGGAGTGTTTCCCTAGTGTCGGACGCTTAAGATTTTTCTTAGCCCTTTAGGAACCAGATATAAAAAAAAATTGTCCAGGAAAGTTCTCCAAAATTATTTACTACATATCGAGTTTTTTTATACGAAAAAAACGATGTTCGAAAATCATGTGACGTATACGTCACACTGAGCGTTACAGGATTAAGTAAGAAGAAAAGAATAATATTTTATTCTCTTTATTATATAATCAACATTATCATAATAGTTAACTTAAAGTGACGTTACTGGATACACAAAATTAAAAAATATTTTAAAAAATACTTACCAAAGGATATAATAATGCAACTCACACGTCTTTTGACCACGAACATTGGTAGATATAATAGTCAATAAATTATACGATGCACCGGATTCCCGTCAAACGCAACAATCAATCGTAATCCTTAGCAGTTTATGTGCGACTGAAATGTGTTGAAACCGAATTGTTGTTTTTTCTATCCCCTATGCGGTTGGGAAATAACATCTCGGTAGCCTTTCAAATATCACGGATATAGCTAACGTCCGGTATTAGGTGCAGCCCGGTGTTAAGGGAACTCCCCCTACGTAGAGATAAAGCAGGTTTCTTTTTAAATGAAACTACAAAAACTGTGTATCGTATTTCACACTGCTAAGTTGTGTTTCGTAATTCAATATACAGTGCATTCAGGGCAAAATAAAGTTTCTTTATCTTATTTGGCGAGATTACATGCAAAGCAACCGTACTTGTTTATGGAAAATATTTATTTATATGGTTATTTAACCACACACATAATAAAACAAAAAGCTAACTACGGTTTCAACTACAGTAAATGACATGGACTTCGGTGACGTATTAACATTAATGTTAAAGTTACTGGTTCGTAAATTATAACACGAATTTGTCGAGTAATAGTAAAATCAACCACTTTGTTTACAACAAACATGGCAACTGCTCACTGGCATGTTGCACTTTGCGGTTATAAAGCAAAGATCCTTGTCTTCACAGACTATACACTATCTAGCGGTTCTTATTGCTACTTCATGAATTACTTATGAATTCCTTGTGGCTGGCGAAAGTGAGCACACCCACTTTATTAGTTTCTGGGCACAGCCCAGGTTGTCCCAGAAATGCAAACGACCCCTGTCGAAGTAATTTACAATTTTCCACTGCAGTAATACAGGTTACTTCCATCTTTCAAGGGAAATTGGCAATTTCTTTGGGTGTCTGTTTAAACAGGCTGTACTTATGTATGACGCATGCTCGAACATGGTTAGAACAGGTACAAAAGAGGAATTGGACAAAGTGTTTCCGCTGTCGACATCCCTCAACCTGCAGTAAACGTTTGTAGGTTCGGTCGAGCCCTTATGCATTTGCCTCTTTGAAGTCAGCCAGCTTAACAATACCTGCCTTTAACCATGGTGATGGAAATATTTTGTTCACTTGTGGTTCACGCACCACCGATATTGCCACTTTGTTCTCTTCAAATTATTTTACATTCACAAGGAAAGCTTTTCCAATTGCGTTGGTTTCTGGATATTTTTTAGAGGAGCGAAAAATAAAAAATTGGTGTCTCTTTATTTTAGCCCGTGTGCATATTTACGGCGTGAAACCACCCCTCAAAATACATAAGAAGAGGTGAACTTTGAGGGCTGGTTTCAACCCCTAATTTGTTCTTTTTCAGTCCTCTGAAGGCAGACACCTGAAAATCTTATGAACTTCGAGGGGTGGTTTCACCCCTTAAATATGCAAACGGATCAAAATAAAGAAACACGTATTCGTTATTTATAACCAAAGCTCCTTGTCAGCTACAACAGCAAGTAGAAGTTTTCGCAGTAAATTACCATCATCGACTTAAGGGGGTACTCCAGTGTAACTACCTATTTTTCAACGCCATCTTTGAGAATTTATTTAATAAAAACTGTAAGGTTATACTATCTTGCGTTTTGCTTGCATATTAAGGTATGTTTGAAGTAATACTCAGAATTATTTTATGTGTTTTATCACACAAAAAATTTCTTTTCCGACAGGCATTGGCGTGGGAACTGTTCTAGTGCTCCAAAATGGAAAAACTAAGGTTTATTTTCTTTATTATGTTTGTCGCTATGGTTGGAACCACAGAGACCCCCAACAATAAAAATTTGCGGAATGACAGCAGTTTGAAAAAAATGTTCGACATTTGCTGATAAATTCAGCAGTTTTCGTTCCGTAGAATTAATTTTATATAATATAGAGGCTCGTCCGTAGTTCCAACCATAGCGACAAACATAATAAAGAAAATAAACCTTAGCTTTTCCATTTTGGATGACTAGAACAGTTCCCACACCAACGCCCGTCGGCAAAGAATTATTTTGAAGAAGCTTGCGCCACCAACTAAATCTATGTATATGTGCGATAAACTAGATAAAAAAATTCTGAGTATTACTTCAAACATACCTTAATATGCAGGTAAAATGCCAAAGAGCATAAACTTATAGTTTTTGTTAAAGAAATTTCCGAAGATGGCGTTAAAAACGTACAGTAACCTTTTAAAACCACTAACATAACCACATCAACCAATAGCATTTAAATAATGTATAACCAGGATTCAATTGCATCAAAATGTAACTGAACGAGTAGCAAGCATCAAGCATAAAGCAGCCTCGAGTTGCCATTCCCCCTCCATTCCCAATATTAATTCCGTTTACTCCAACTTGTCATCCAGCTCCAACTGCACTAAAATGCCTCTCGAAAATGGAACAGTTCCCCCTGGAGAGGATTCAATCGAAACAGCACACGAATTCGGTGGGGGGACAAAGTTTCGCCATTATTCTACCGAGAAACAAGCGCAAACAGAGGCTTCCGGCCGCGCCACTTGGACGTTCCCTCCCATAAAAAGAAACACGCTTGTCTGTTGGAAAAGTTTCGAGCTTACGAGCTCACCAATCATTCCCTCCCCTCGACCGGCGAGCAGAATGGCCCGTGTCGAAGCTTGTGACCGTAACGATCGTTAAAAAAACTTCGAAACTGAGGCCTCCATGAAGCTCCTCGGGCTTATTCGCCCCGGGAAAAGGGAGAAAAGACAGGAGCCGCGAAAGAACGTAGAAAGCTCGCGTACAATACACTTTTGTCTATCACTGCCTTAGCAAAGGCGCCATTTTTGGACGCGATTCAATGTTCCCCCGGCGCTGGTCGATTCGCCAGGCGTTGATCATGGAAATTGTGTTGCAGAGTGGCCTCGACGCTGAGAGCTGTTCGTGCAGGATGGCAGGAACGAGCCGAGATGCTCGTCCTGTACACTCGTCGCTGCTGAATCGTCGCGACGGTCGAAGCTGGTCTTCGTGCGATTAAACGGTGGGCTGGGGGACGTGAGGCTGAAAGGGAGAGGGTGGCGGCTCTTGGCATCGCGGGGATCGAGATGAGCGATCTACAGGCCACTCTCGAGTTCTCCCTCGAGCTTTGCAAGTTCTACAATGTCGACCTGTTCCAGCGCGGGTAAGCGGATCGGGCTTTCACGCTCCGATATCGCGGGCGCCCTCGGCCCACGTAATTGCGAGGGCTTACGGCTCATCGACGATTTCCAATTTCGCAGGTATTACCAGATCCGTACCGCCCTCAGAGTGTCCCCGAAAATCCCTGTCAAGGTGGAGGTTAACCAGCTGCGGAATCGTGAGTGAATATGTGCTTCCATATTTCTCTATAACTCTCCATAGCCATTATTTTTCGAAATGATCCTATTTGTCCATTACTTATTACAGGGGATGTTAATTGTAATTTTTTTTAAGATATACGTGGGAAGTTTATACAGCAAAGATTCTTTAAAAAATTAGAAAATTATATATTAAGGAATAGTAGGGAAGTTTGAATGAAAATACGTTTTGCTTCTTATGTATTTTATTTATTTTATTCCTTCGAGTTTCTGTGACATTTCTTGAGTCGTTAGGTAGCGTTAGCAATCGTTACTATATCCCCACCATAAACATAGAAACTTTTACACTATCCGCGATCGTCAATTTCATATAGAGATGGGCAAATTTTTATTTAAATAAAATTCCGAATAACGAATAAACGTTAAAAAAATTATTCGTCCTGTGTCGAATAAAGTTAACTCGCATTAACGAACGGACGACAATTTTTTGTAACTTTTATTCGTCATTCGATATTTTATTTAAATACAAATTTTGCCTATCTCTGATTTCATATACGCCAATTCAATAGATACCTACTGCAGTGTAATTAAAAATTAATTAATACAGTGTAACGTGTCCTATACTGGCAGCAGAGGCCTTTTTGAGAGTACCTACACAATTCCACCCAGAAGATACATAAGAAGAAAGCTCACAAAGGCCCCCAATTTTACCCCAAAAACGGCAATCTCCTCCCCCAATCCAGTTCCCAAAAAAGGAAGCCAAGAAGCAGCTTCCACGAATTACATCCTCCCCCTGCTGCGACGCGTGTCCAACGCCCCTTCAGGACTTCTCCTCCCCCGGAAAGGGGAAACTTTCGGGTACGTTGCACTCGTCTCGGACAGGACGGGGAGAGGAAACTCCGGTGAATTCACTTAGCGACTCGCCGGTTGCGCAACGATGAACTATAATACTTGGAGCCGGGCTGGTTGGACGATAGCGCTGGGAAGTTGGAAGGAGCGTTGCAGGGCGCGTCGCGGTAGTTGCATTGTGTGCACGTTCGCGACGGCACAAGAGGCGGACGAAGCAGGTGCAGAGCGCACGACGAGACACGCTCGAGCATGATGCGACAAGGAGCAATCCAGCTTGAGACGCGAGCAACGGGCTCCCACTCAAATCAGACACGATCCACACTGCCCGATTCCCTTCTTTCTTCGGCCCCGCTCTTACGAACCGCCGAAATCCCAACAGACACGATGCATTGTTGCAGACTCGTTGGAGGCGCCCGGGACCAGCAAGCGCTTTCGGATCCTCTACAAAAACGAGGAGGTGACGCTCGGCACTTCGGTCCTATTCCGGGCGCACGTGCTCGTGCACAGTCACAAGATCGAGGAGGTGCTCTCCCGCACCCACTTCAATCTCGGCGTCGAGCTATGGTTCAGCGAGCTGATGCAGCCTGAGAACATGGCCTGCGTCTCATCTAGGTGAGCCTCTTCCGCTGAAACTCTCGCGTTTCTTGGGGATGATTGCTGGGGAACGATGTCGCGGCTGGAGCGCTGGAAGATTAGAGCGCGAATGGAGAAGAAGGGATGACATGGGCTGCCGAATGAGCAGATATTTGCTTTTTATTTCTTGAAATTCTTTTACTCGTTAGTGTAAATATGCAAGCGCAACTAGTTCGGGGGGATTGTCCATTGGATGGATTAAATATTTGACTGCATTGATTCATGTTATCAAAATTTCGATGACTATGATTTCTTTATTGGTCTTTTTTAAAGAATACAGTAATGCCTCGTTATAGTCCCGTTTTTAGCATGCGTAGTACGCCCGGTGACTATCCCCACCATTTCTTTGACTCCTTCGGTCGGGAGTGAGAGAACGAAAGAGTCGACGACAACTTCGTGCCAACTGCTTCGTTCCCTCTCTCTCGGCTTTTGGGTTTTCTCACTCGCGGCTTCGGCCGCACGGAATAGTGTTAGAGCATATACTACTCTAAGGGAATAGTGTCCGCATCATGTCATTCGCCCGCCGCCAGCTCCGTTCGTCGGGTTTATTACGAGGAATTATTGTACTGTAGAAAGTTCCTGTATTTGATATATCTTCTCAATTACAAAGTTCCCTGTCCTTCGTGGGCTTATCTATCGAATTTTGCCTGAAGATGTTGAACTTTTCCTGAGACTTAATAGACGAGGAGATCGATAACCTTGGCCGCGTGCGCCTTCACGTTCCAAGCCTGAAGGTTGAACGAGTTTGCTTTTTACTTTGTAGGGCGTTGCAGCTGAACTTTGCGCCCACGAAGGGGCTTCACTATCACCTGCCCGTGCTCTTCGACTACTTTCATCTCGCCGCGGTGTCCATCACCATTCACGCCTGCCTCGTGGCTCTTCATCAGCCCTACATCAAGTGGGTATCAAGATGGACTTTTGTTGGATGTGAAATTTTACCATTACCGATAAACATCGCCTTTTTCTATTCTATTTCCATGGTTTGCACCCGCTCCCCTGATACTTGCAGAAAGAGCATTCTTCATTACGTGCAGAGCTGGTGAGTTTAAAAATTCGTCGATCTTACAATGAAATTTACGAGTAAAACATGAAAAGAAATATTGAAAG
The DNA here is from genome assembly GCA_944738655.2 of Andrena hattorfiana. Taxonomy (NCBI): domain Eukaryota; kingdom Metazoa; phylum Arthropoda; class Insecta; order Hymenoptera; family Andrenidae; genus Andrena; species Andrena hattorfiana. Next base: position 40,600,766 of record OX122889.2, on the reverse strand, counting down.
TTGTGTCGTCGAGTAATCATTTATAGGAAAAATAGATATTCTTGAATCTTGAAGCTGCTGTATTAAACAATTTAAATATTGGAAATGGAAACTCTGACCACTTTCAAATCAAAGAATTAAAAAAGATTCCTTCATTGCCTTTAGAATAATTCAATTTTTGCTAAATTTACAATATCTCGACGGTCTAATCCTCTCAATGAAACTGTTTTAATTATTCAAATTGCTTCTCGACCATATTCCACAGCCCAATCAGTTTAGGCGAGAGTATTCCGCAACAGAGAATTTATATAACATAATACTCCGTGACAGAAACAGCTTTGACCATAGCTTTGATCCAATTAAAATCACGCGAACACAATTAACTGAGCAATGCACTCTTAGTGCGCCGCGCGGAGGGAAGCCGTGGCTGCAATTCAAGCAGTCCGCAGCGAACGGCGATAACAATGCTGCGTTAGGAAATATCGTGAGTTCCCATGCGAGGCATTAAAACCGTTTCCGTTCGGTTTGCGAGTAATCTTTCAGTCGATGAAATCGTGCGCAGGAAACGACGACGAGATGCGTCGGATCAGCGACGAGGATACAGCACGCGAAACTGGCCCAGCAAGAAGTAATCAGGTTACTTCTGGCCGCGAGGGAATCTTTGCTCAACGATTTAGCCGATCTAGCGCGGCTCCTACCTTCTTGCCAGCAAAGGGCGCTCGAGCTCGCTCAGAACACGCACAAAGAAATCACGAAGGTAGAGAGGAATTCTTAAGTCGACGCCCTTTCGCTTCCATGAGGCGCCTTTCGCAGGTGTTGATCTATGTGACGCGTGTTTCGCGCAGTTGCAGATAATGGACTCGGAGGAAACCGATATCGCTCAACTATGCGCACAAAACATTGTCCTTTGGCAGCATTTTCTGGAAGCATTCTCTGGGCGTGAGGCTGTTCATCAGCACCTCGCGAGGATCCATCATCAGCTGAGGGTATAAATATCCACCTCATATTGCTTTCTTTAAGGGGAGGTGCCACCTTGGATGTATGGAAATCATAGATTTATTTAGCAATCTTTTTCTTTTAACACTATTCCTACCGATACTTCACGTATACCTATTCCTACCGCGACTGGTCAAATGACCGGTCGTAAGACAGACTACAAATTTTTCTCAGAAAATAAACAATAAAAAAAGAAGTGAATATTGAAAAATGTATTATACATATATTTGAGGAAAAGTCGTGAAGTTTAAAGGCGATTCAATTACGTTGTACATAGGAAATTCTAATCGAAATTTTAAAAACTGTCATTGACCGGTCGTGATAGGAATACTGTTAAATAATGAACTCAATAGAAAATCTGATTAAAAGAATTTCTTGTACATTTTTTGAAGATTAAAAATAATTTTTTTTTTATTTATGTTTCACGAAAATGGCGGTGCTAGAACCGCTGGTGGGTCCAATTTTGTTAGAACTTTTTTTAATCTTCAAAAGTTGTATACAAATGCCATTAATCATTATTTAAAGTTCATTATTTAAAGTTAGAGTTCATTATATAAAAAAAAAATTGGTAAACAAATCCTGTTATTTTCTTGCGTCCACTGTATGATTCAGTTTGAACCAAAGATAAACTTGGTTTAAATAGAAATGTAATTTGCCTCGCGATTTTCTTCTGTTTTATTCATTGGCTACAGTAGTTGATGGAATATCAGTAGTATAGAATATCACCGAATAGGGAAACACTCCCATCGACACAGCAAATCGTTGGTAATTTCCAGGTGAAACGTTTCGCAGAGGGTTTCTTCGTGCTAGAGAATCCCAGGAAATCAGCCTGGGGTTGCTACGACGCGAATTATCAATCCTACCAGGCAGTCAGCGAGACAGCTCGCAGGTCGAGGTACCTAGCCTCGCTGCCTCCTCTGCCGGTCCACTGTCCTGAATTGGACGGGGATCTTACTTCCCTGCCTTTGATCTTCGAGGATCAATACGTGGACATGAAGCAGAGGCATAGAAACAGTGGCAAGTATCAGTCTTACGAAACAAACCTAACAGCAACACAATATTCCAAAATCGAGTGTGACTGTGTTTAGAAAGAAGGTTCCTGAGAATAAACTGTGAGTTCTTTAGCCTCTCGGTTAGTTTATCTCAGCTCAGTTAGTATTGGGAGAGCTTTGAAAGAAAACCAACACAACAATTCTTCAGCTAGGGGTGAAAGATCCCAGAGCCTCAGGTCTTCGATTATTCAGTACTCGGATGAGAGAAAGCTTAGGTTACTCAGCACTTAGGTCGACCAGCACTCACGCCGAACCCGTGCAACCCTCAACAATCCACTACCAAATGAATCAACGTCACCTTCACTTGCAGTTCCCGGCATAGACGACTGCAGCTGCGGTATAGCAGCGATCCTGGAGTCGAGATCGATAGGGATTTGGTCGCCCAGGAGCGAGGGCGCAGCCCAGGACATAGGCTCGATCCAGGGTCGCCTGACGCTCACCCCGTCCACGCTTCCCGCGAGGCACAGCAAGTCTCTGGACCAGTTGGGCCCCGAGATCCCGCCCGTTCAACCGAGAACATCGCCGAAGACACTCCCCCGATCCGTGTCGACGCAGCTGTTCCCGCGGCAGAGAGGCGGACGAAACGTCACGCCACCGGCGACGGTCCCTTCGAGGGGCAGGCAAAGGTCGACAGCACCGTCCAGTAGCACACTCTTTCCACCCTCGGGGCAGCAAGCCTGCTCAGCGCCGAATCCATCCCTTGGTTCGACGCCTGTAGTCCCCTTGCCTCGCGCTAAATCCACGCAGATGCTGGTCCTGAATCGACAACAGCAGCCTGATCCGCAAACCTCCATCACCTCGCTCCTAGCGGCCATGTTCCCTGAACTGCCTCCTGGCGGGGAGTTGCCCGGCTACCGGTCGTCGAGCAAATCCTGCGAGCAGACCCTGACTGTACCCACGTGCGTGCCCACGATGGACCACGGGCAGATGACGGATTGTTGGAGCGAGAACAAGGCTAGCGATGTTGGGGAGGATATGAGTGAGTATCCCTTGAGCGGCATTGCTTTCCTTGGGAGGAAGGGTACGCGTGATCTGACTGGGTTTATGTGCGCGGGGATTAATTTCATTGCTGAGATAACGGGTTGTTGGCTAGTGGGTGGTGATAACTTGTGGAGTGTTAGAGTTGGGAGTTTGATGAGGATCTGGGTGGCCCAGTTGGCAGAGCTGGCCTGGCAGGCTTCTCGTGTTGGTTTTTTAAAGTCCAAGTGGTTTTGTGTGAGCTTGTTTAACTGCTGTCATGATATAATGGTTGGATAGTGACAAGTTGGAGAGGTGGAGATTGAATCCTGGCCTGGCAACTGTATTCTGTTTACGGTTGTAAGCTTTATTCATTGTTTCATAACATGTCTAAGTGATCTGGTTAGAGGTGCCATTCACTTTTCCGACTATTCTGTGGGTCATTCACTTTACGGTAATAAGAAATTCTATTGGAATCTATATGGGATATTCATGATGGATTTGAGCGTGTGCAAAGTGTCCACGATATCATAGCATACAGGAAGTGCAGGACTAACGTAATGCTCGCACAGATGATATTTTATACCGCCTTGCATAACGTGTTTATTGCATTTCCCACGACGAAACAGTACACCAGTTGCATGAGGCAACAATTTACATTACCCATAAACGACATAAAATTGTACACCTTCACAGATTGATAGATCTCTATCAATATTCGCAGTGAAACATTTTTATGCCTGTTTAATCGCTTAGACCAGGGGTGCACAAGGAGCCGTTTTTAGCGCCTAGCTGCGAGCAACCCACCTGTCCTGTTGCTAAGGTAGAATCGGTGAGGAGAATTGCAGTAGTGTACGTGCGTGCTCGTAGGCTCGTAGCGTAAGTATATATGGCTGGGTTCCTTGTGGGGCCCCAGTGCAGAACAGGTCCCGTTATAAAATTCAGGGGAGTCATGAAATTTCCAAAATATCTGCTACTGCCGGAATTTACTGATAATAAAACATTTTTTGCTAATAATACTCATCTTTTCATCGACACATAAAATATTTAGAAGATTAATACTATACAAATAAATAACTCGGACACAAAGGAAACCAAATTTTAATTAACGATAACGATAATTCATAAATGTTAGAAAGTTATATATGTACAAATATATACATATCTACACGCATGTGGTGTCCACCATTAGACTTAGCGTTATTTACAACCACAAAATTACATAACTAATAAATATATACACGTAACAATATACGGGGAGTTAACGAAAATGTAACAATAATAATATATACATAATATGTACATAACTGAAAAATTATATACACAAGGATGGAAGGACAGAACAATACACGCAGACTTTGTGAAAGATACTAGGTGGAGTACATGCAATTATAAAAAATGATTATTGCGCTTTGTTGCCGGTAGCCGTTTTTGTTGTACCAGATATTCTATGTTTGGTTGTATACTTCGGTTTTGGCTCAAGAGCAACGAACATTTTAAATTGTTATCCGTTATGAGTGTCCGGAACGGCGACTTCGCTTTCTTCAGGGTAGAACCAAATATTGTTAATATTTTCGCGACGCATTTGTGCAAATACGGATATTCAATTTGTGATACATTAATAATACCATCCGTCTCCTGAATTTTTTTTTCATTTCTACGTCACCTCTTAAATTTCTTAAGTCTATTTGTAATTGTGGTGACACTGTATCTATATTTACAGTTAGTGGACTGGTAACTACGTTCAATTCATTTTCGAGTGCATACAAATCCTGATACCGGTTTTGAAATTGATCACCCAACTTCTGTAATATAATTTCATATTGCTCAAAATTAGTATGCTGTGTCATAATTGATCTTAATTTCGGAAAATTGCACACATTTCTTGCCTGTAACTCTGCCTTCCATACTTGAATTTTTTTTTAAAATCGCAAATTAAGTTAGAAAATTGGTTTTATCTTTTCCTTGCAGCTGTGCATTTAGAATATTTAAATGGTCTGCTACATCCGAAATAAATCCTAAATCACAGAGCCAATCTGTATTTTCCAACTCGGGAGCAGGATTTTCTGACATTTCCAAAAACACGGAAATTACGCTATGTAGGCGGAAGAATCGATCTAAGGTTCTTCCACGGCTAAGCCACCGTATTTCCGTGTATAGGGGTATCTCCGTGAAGTCTGCGTCTATATTTTTTAAAAAATTTCTGAACTGCCGGCGTTTTAAAGGATTCATTTTAATATAATTAGTTATTCTGGTCACAACGGACATAACGTGTTCCATCTCTATACATTTTGCACACAAATTCTGCTGGTGTATCGCACAGTGCATTGCCCTAATTTCCTGAGGAACTGCTAGATTTTTTAATTTGCTTCGGAGGCGGTCAACGAAACCACGATGTTTCCCAATCATCGCTGGAGCACCATCAGTAGTGACGGACACTAATTTAGTCCAGTCTAATTTATGATTATTAACCGCCTCCTCCACACAAAACAGTATATCATCTCCTGTTGTGGTTTCTGCTAACGAAGAAAAATCTAGCAGTTCCTCAGTTACTTCTAAATTTTCGTTAACCCCCCGAATAAAAATTGCCATTTGCGGAGTGCCGGAGATGTCCGTCGATTCATCCAGGGCCAAACTATAAACAATAAATGTTTTCCCTAACTCCCGCAATTGCCGCGTCACATCTGCAGCCATCTCTTCTATCCGCCGCATGATTGTCATTCGCGAGAGAGTGGTCGCTTCATATATTTTACGCTGCTGCGCATTGTCATCCACTGTCGCCAATAAACAATTTTTTATAAATTCTCCATCCGTATATGGGCGGGATGTTTTCGCTATTTCCAGCGCGATTTGGTAACTGCATTTAATTCCAGCGATTCTAATAGAATTATTTTCCTAGGATCAAAACAATGAGTTACTATAATGAATCTTAAAACAATGATTGATAATCGGGGCTATTCCACGTTAAAATTAAAATTAAAGAAATTGCATTGCTCATATTTGAATAAAGGATTCCATCAGTTTTTAAATAAACACAGGACAATACCTCGAAACAAAGCGCAAATATTGAATAGAAGGATTCATAGATTATAAAATAACTTACTTTGTCTGAGATGTCTTCCTCCTCCTCCTGTAGTGCTTGTTCCTTTAAAACTTTTATTTTTTGCAGACGTTCCTCACGCGTGAACTCTTTGTAATCATTAGCATGATGCTGAGTGTAATGCCGCTTTACATTAAATTGTTTGGCCTGTGTAAATGTTGTGTAACATACAACACATTTCACACCACCTTTGTACTCGGTAACCAAGAAGGCTTCCTCCCATGACACCTTAAAAGGGGTCAGTGCACTTGCACCCTTCCTTTTTGATGTCGATGCCATTTGCTCTATATTTTGCAAACTTATGTATATTTCGTACAATGATATTTCGGTATATAATTCGTAGCTACTTACCGATGGATAGGTTACAGTCGGTAGGAAATTTCGTATTTGTCGTAACGCAATTCATAAAGAAAAAACAAAGGCAAAATGACAATCAATAAAAATGGCGTTTCACGGAATACTAAACTTTAATAAACATTTCGGGCTGATATAACGCCATTTTTATTGATTGTCATTTTGACAATTTTTGTGAAATGTGTTGTATGTTACACAACATTTACACAGGCCAAACAATTTAATGTAAAGCGGCATTACACTCAGCATCATGCTAATGATTACAAAGAGTTCACGCGTGAGGAACGTCTGCAAAAAATAAAAGTTTTAAAGGAACAAGCACTACAGGAGGAGGAGGAAGACATCTCAGACAAAGTAAGTTATTTTATAATCTATGAATCCTTCTATTCAATATTTGCGCTTTGTTTCGAGGTATTGTCCTGTGTTTATTTAAAAACTGATGGAATCCTTTATTCAAATATGAGCAATGCAATTTCTTTAATTTTAATTTTAACGTGGAATAGCCCCGATTATCAATCATTGTTTTAAGATTCATTATAGTAACTCATTGTTTTGATCCTAGGAAAATAATTCTATTAGAATCGCTGGAATTAAATGCAGTTACCAAATCGCGCTGGAAATAGCGAAAACATCCCGCCCATATACGGATGGAGAATTTATAAAAAATTGTTTATTGGCGACAGTGGATGACAATGCGCAGCAGCGTAAAATATATGAAGCGACCACTCTCTCGCGAATGACAATCATGCGGCGGATAGAAGAGATGGCTGCAGATGTGACGCGGCAATTGCGGGAGTTAGGGAAAACATTTATTGTTTATAGTTTGGCCCTGGATGAATCGACGGACATCTCCGGCACTCCGCAAATGGCAATTTTTATTCGGGGGGTTAACGAAAATTTAGAAGTAACTGAGGAACTGCTAGATTTTTCTTCGTTAGCAGAAACCACAACAGGAGATGATATACTGTTTTGTGTGGAGGAGGCGGTTAATAATCATAAATTAGACTGGACTAAATTAGTGTCCGTCACTACTGATGGTGCTCCAGCGATGATTGGGAAACATCGTGGTTTCGTTGACCGCCTCCGAAGCAAATTAAAAAATCTAGCAGTTCCTCAGGAAATTAGGGCAATGCACTGTGCGATACACCAGCAGAATTTGTGTGCAAAATGTATAGAGATGGAACACGTTATGTCCGTTGTGACCAGAATAACTAATTATATTAAAATGAATCCTTTAAAACGCCGGCAGTTCAGAAATTTTTTAAAAAATATAGACGCAGACTTCACGGAGATACCCCTATACACGGAAATACGGTGGCTTAGCCGTGGAAGAACCTTAGATCGATTCTTCCGCCTACATAGCGTAATTTCCGTGTTTTTGGAAATGTCAGAAAATCCTGCTCCCGAGTTGGAAAATACAGATTGGCTCTGTGATTTAGGATTTATTTCGGATGTAGCAGACCATTTAAATATTCTAAATGCACAGCTGCAAGGAAAAGATAAAACCAATTTTCTAACTTAATTTGCGATTTTAAAAAAAAATTCAAGTATGGAAGGCAGAGTTACAGGCAAGAAATGTGTGCAATTTTCCGAAATTAAGATCAATTATGACACAGCATACTAATTTTGAGCAATATGAAATTATATTACAGAAGTTGGGTGATCAATTTCAAAACCGGTATCAGGATTTGTATGCACTCGAAAATGAATTGAACGTAGTTACCAGTCCACTAACTGTAAATATAGATACAGTGTCACCACAATTACAAATAGACTTAAGAAATTTAAGAGGTGACGTAGAAATGAAAAAAAAAATTCAGGAGACGGATGGTATTATTAATGTATCACAAATTGAATATCCGTATTTGCACAAATGCGTCGCGAAAATATTAGCAATATTTGGTTCTACCCTGAAGAAAGCGAAGTCGCCGTTCCGGACACTCATAACGGATAACAATTTAAAATGTTCGTTGCTCTTGAGCCAAAACCGAAGTATACAACCAAACATAGAATATCTGGTACAACAAAAACGGCTACCGGCAACAAAGCGCAATAATCATTTTTTATAATTGCATGTACTCCACCTAGTATCTTTCACAAAGTCTGCGTGTATTGTTCTGTCCTTCCATCCTTGTGTATATAATTTTTCAGTTATGTACATATTATGTATATATTATTATTGTTACATTTTCGTTAACTCCCCGTATATTGTTACGTGTATATATTTATTAGTTATGTAATTTTGTGGTTGTAAATAACGCTAAGTCTAATGGTGGACACCACATGCGTGTAGATATGTATATATTTGTACATATATAACTTTCTAACATTTATGAATTACCGTTATCGTTAATTAAAATTTGGTTTTCTTTGTGTCCGAGTTATTTATTTGTATAGTATTAATCTTCTAAATATTTTATATGTCAATGAAAAGATGAGTATTATTAGCAAAAAATGTTTCATTATCAGTAAAATAGAACCGTCAAGTCATACCAAATTCCGGCAGTAGCAGATATTTTGGAAATTTCATGACTCCCCTGAATTTTATTACGGGACCTGTTCTGCACTGGGGCCCCACAAGGAACCCAGCCATATATACTTACGCTACGAGCCTACGAGTACGCACGTACACTACTGCAATTCTCCTCACCGATTCTAACCTTAACAACAGGACAGGTGGGTTGCTCGCAGCTAGGCGCTAAAAACGGCTCCTTGTGCACTCCTGGCTTAGACCAACGACGAAATGCCAACGTTCCCACTGTAACCTCTTTACACCCATATGACGTATCGATATCAGCAACACAATATCCTCACGCGAGCGATCAAGCATAGTTGCCGATCGTTCAAGGCCACTGAGCAAGGTCTTCGCCCGCCATTCCCAGCATTCTATTTTCTACCTCCCCGTGTGAATCTTCAAGCGCTCTCTGCGTCGCTATCAGTAAATCAACCTCCCCATAACACAGTACAAGTGAAATAAAATTATCTTACAAGAACACTCAAACATCTCACGTGCATGCTAAATACTAAGCGACCATTAGTCACCCTCTAAAACCCACGAACCAACCGCAAAACGTCTCTTTTCAGACTACCATTCCCTGGAGACAAGAAGAATTCGCCTAGAGCCACGCAGCCACCGCTTAGCGTCTCGCCAGCCTCTGCCTTCGGTGAGCAACGAACAAAACAGCTTCTTGGTGGGCAAGTCGAGCGTGAACGGGGACGGGTTTCCGCAGGAGCCGCAGCCCCTCCACACGGCCACCCTGGACCGGGTGACCTACCGAGGCAGCTCCAGGAAGCAGAGCCACCAGCCAGGCAGCAAGTACAGCCAGACGAACGGGCTGGAGTCGCGCAGGTACCACACGATCGGGAAGACCGGTTCGGGGCAGAGTCAACGGAACCGTGAGATCCAGGACTCGATGAACGGCAGCGGCCTGCAGGGCAGCCACTCGCTGATACCGGACCCACCGTACAAACGATCGAATTACACCGCGACCGCCACGGATTCCTTCCTCTACCGCACGAATGGGACCAGCGGGAGGACGCATGGCGAGCCGGACAGACCGAGGAGACCGAAGAGCACCGAGAGGCTGGTCGACGAGGTGGACCGGAACGAGTACTGTGATATCCGGCGGGAGAGGCCCAGGAGGCGCGAGGAGAGGTCCGCCGTCAAGTCCCCTCGTAACGGGACGCCGTGCTACAGCGACGACAAGCACAGGCGGCAGCAGAACGAGGACAAGGGCCAGGAGATGACCAACGAGATGTTCTACAAGGTAATGAACGCGATGTCGGAGCCTAAGAAGGAGCCGCGGGTCGAGAGGAGGAAGGAGAGGCACGGGAGGAGGCCACATTCTGCTCCAGTCTTGGATGTAGATCGTCCAGCGGACCAGGGGAGGAAGTGCGGCCACAGGAACAGGAAGCCTGCGCCGCCTCCACCTGCTTATCAGGACCCAGCGGTCGCGCCCCTGCCCAAGTACCGCCACCCGCCTCCTGCGCCCACGACGAGCGTCCTCGAGGTGGAGAATAATAATAAAATTATTCTGAAGGTAATGTGGTTTTTGTAATTGATTTGTGGAAAGGTAGATTTAGGTGTCGCTGAGTTTGAGGGTCGCATGGGTAAATTTAAGAGTTCCTTCAATGTGCAGTAGTATATTTTATTTGAATTTAAATGCGTAAACTTGGAACTGGTGCATTGTTTCTTTGCTCGTGTGGGTATAATTGCAGTTAGAAAAACTCGTGTAATTAAAGTTGGTGGATCACAGAGATGAGCAAACTTTTATTTAAATAAAATTTCGAATAACGAATGAAAGTTTAAAAGATTATTCGTCATTCGTTCGTTAAACCGAATTAGCTTTATGCGACACATGGCGAGAATTTTTTTAACTTTTACTCGTTATTTTATTTAAATAAAATTTCTGCCCATCTCTAGTGGTACAGGTATGGCGATATTATAAACGCAACGCCACTGTAGGCATTCAGCTATCGCTTCACGAGATTTAAAACCTCCTGCTCTTATACCAGGTGGAGCCCATCAAGTCCCCCATGGAAGCGCCAGCGACCAACGGCACAACGCCGTCCGACACACCGAGTGCCGTTGCACCGCCGCCAAACACGAAAAGACTGAGATGCGCCAGCGTGCCAGTGGCGCAGAACAAGGTGGTGGTGCCGCGGAGCGCTGTGTCATTGCCTTGCATGCCTATACGCGACAGCAAGGACAGCCTTAGCAACAATCTTCCCGTCATTCCGAACCCCCTCAGCCCGCCGTCCAGCAGACCCAGCAGCCCGACCACCAGCTCCAGCTCGAGCAACCTCACGTCCGAGTGTTCCGGCTGGGTGAGCAGCGGGGACACGTCCAGCTCGGAGCAGCGTCGAAACGCCAAGCTCTCCAGCGAGCAGCTGCGTCAGAAGCTGTGGAAGATCGTGCCCAGGAAGGAACGACCGCCGGCGAAGGAGAGCGTCGAGGACCACTCGTACGAGGAGGTCCGTTTGCCGCCGCCGAAGATGTTCCAGGACGAGCCTCCGCCGCCGGAGGAGTTCCGCGACCCGCCGGCGATCATCGACAACCCTCTGTACCACGTGTACGAGACGGTGAAGCCAGTCAGGAGCCCCAAGCAGACGAAGACGGCGCCCTGCAGCCCGCAGAAGAATAGGGACAGAGAGAGGGACAGGGAAAGGGAGAACGTGTACGGCGCCAGGGACATTTGCCTGGACTGCTACCAGGAGGGCAAGGAGCTGCTTCAGTCGACGCAAGACGACGCGATCAATTTCAAGAAGTGCAAGGAAGAGTTCAAGCGGCAGATGAGCTTCTCCGGGCAGATCTACAGGTGCGTCCCGATTATCGCACGGCGATCCTACTCCTGGATTCACGTATCTCTCCTTCATTCTCTTTGTACGCTGCTTTACTAGCGGTGCCTTCTGTTTCGTCTAACCATGATTGTGCCTTGTTTGGTTTTCGCTTTCCTACCCCCTTTGTTTTTCAAATACCCCAGCCGCTTCTTTGGTTTGGCCGGAGATCTCTCACCGGTACGTTTTAGTTTTTCGTAGTTAAGTTTCTCTTTGTCTACCTGGTCCCCTTTAGAGAGCGCAAGGGAGCGCAGTCGCGTTTCCATAAACGCGCCCATTCCTTTGGATACGGTGACCTCCTCACCTCGTCGTCGGTAAAACCTCTAAGATCGAATGTGCCTCTTAGTGACTATCCAACCCTGGCCTCGACCATGCCGTACTTCCACATCAGCAACGAGTACCGGCTGTTCTCGCCGGAAGGCGCTCACCTCATCATCTGCGTGCACGGCCTGAACGGCAACCCTGCCGATCTGCGTCTCGTCAGGACCTACTTAGAGCTCAGCCTTCCCGGAGCGCATCTAGATTTTTTAATGTCTAAGAGGAATCGGGTGAGCTGGGCAGAACACGTTTCACACCGACGTCTATTCAACTTGCATCCCCTACCCCTCTTTTTGGAATAATATACTGAAAGTAGTGGAGCACGTACTCGAAGTGGACACACTGTCCCTTTCTGAAACTTGGTTTGTTCTTGGACTTTAAGGTAGTCGAACCTAACCCACAAGGGAAGATTCCCAAACAAATTTCTTTGAATTTCTCGGTTGGGGATCTTTCCTTGCCAGTTGTGTTGAACAGTGCATTTTACTCGGATTTTCTGCAGAGCCACTTAGACGTCAGTTCCTTCCACCGATCCTTTTTTCTAACGTAGAATGTCTGGCAACTGTTCCCACTTCAACTGCAGTTACTGTGACTGCTACTTATGTATTTGTAGCTCCTCCCAGAAAATGTTGCTTCGTTCTTCTTTTCTGGGACGTGTCAGTGTTTGGATGGATTATTCTACGTGATTGCGTTTCTTCCGATAGGGTGATACATTCTCGGACTTCGACACGATGACCGATCGATTGGTGGGCGAAATCCTGCACCACATCGAGACGTCGGGCCTGAACCCGACGAAAGTCAGCTTCATTGGACATTCTTTAGGGACCATCATCATACGAAGCGCTCTGACGCGGCCACAGTTGCGACCGCTTCTTCCACGTTTACACACTTTCCTCAGCCTGAGCGGTCCACACCTGGGCACACTGTACAACACCAGCGGATTGGTTAACGCAGGTGAGCACGATAAAAATATGCAGAGAGTTTCGATCCCTCGCAGCTCCTGTTCGTCCGCGACCCTCTCAGAAACTTTGCAAGGTCTCTCTGGTTATTACTGTATTTCGATATTATACACTCAATTCCGTTTTTATACAGATATTTTTTATACGGTATAGAAAAGAATTAAATACTCTTTGTGCACGATTTGCTCCGATCTAACACTTTTAATCATTTTCACTTAATTTTAATTCTATGAAAAAAGATTCCTACTTATTTTCCCAGGAAATTGCTCTCGATTAAGAATACATGGACGTCTTCAATTGCCCAGATAGCACACGTCGTCTATAAGCCGTCTTTAAGACGTCTTTCGGAACATTTCAGACTTTCAAGACGTCTTAAAGACGGCTTATAGACGTCGTGTGCTATCTGGGTTCATAGGGGAAGGTTGCCTACATCGTATCGCTTAAGACATTTTACGTTATGTTTCATATTTGGTACTAATTTGAACGCAAATGACTATTGGATATTGTAGCTTGATCTTTTAGGCACCTACTATTATATGCTTAGAATTTTGTTCAGAACAAATTAATTTGTTATTAATCTTTTTGTCACATACTGTGAAAGGTACGATTTAGGCAACCGGTCTCCTAAATCGTACCCCTCGGTTTCCAAAATCGTACCTCCACGAAAAAATAGTATCAATAACAAATAAAGAAGAAAATATTCAACATAAAGTAATGATTATTATATAGTTACATATACAAATGTATATGGATCACACACAGGCCCCAATAACCTATGTATATATGTATATAACCTATATAACATACAAGTTATCAAATCCTACTGGTACGTTTGTAGTAGTACGATTTAGGAAACATGATCAATTTATTTATAAATATCAATTTAAACTTTATAATGAATGTAATATGTATTTAAAATGAATGTAAAACATTCTACATTAAACCCGCTTTTAGAAAAATATAAAAATACAGGACAAAATTGCATTGTTTGATTATTATCAGCTAAAATAAACTGGTAAAAAGTTACATCAATCACACCTGATTTTTTAAAATGTTTATAGCACGCATAAAACAGCGTGTAAGCTCAAAAGGTTTTGTTTCTATTTCTTATTTCGCATTTACTTGATATTTTTATTATCAGATGTCGTTTATATTTATTAATTGCTGAGAAATTTATGAGGTACGATTTAGATGACCAGTACGATATTGACAACACTCCCATATATATATTTCACGTACAGAAGTGCTTTTATATCCACACTCTTCCCACGCGACATCGACCGACTACCAATCTTCTTTCCACTTAATCGTTGTGAACCCTGTCCACAGGTATGTGGTTCATGCAGAAGCTGAAGAAGTCCGAGTCCTTGCTGCAGTTGGGCATGAAAGACGCGTCAGACGTGAGGCGGTCCTTCATGTTCCGCCTCAGTCAGAAGAGCAACCTCGAGAAGTTTAAACACGTTCTTCTGTGCGGCAGTGCGCAAGATCGATACGTGCCGCTTCATTCCGCTCGCATAGAACTCTGCAAAGCTGCCGTTAGGGACACGACCGATCAAGGTAAGCAGATGCAGTTCATTAATCAATTAATCATTGTCCTCGTGCTTCTGCTTAATCCTTTGGACACCTTACTTCTTCAGACACCCTGTTAACAAGGGATTATTTTCGATCGTCGATTATTTTCGATTAAGAGAACAATACCTCCAAAAGTATGCTCCAACAATCTAAACCTCTTGTTGCAGGTTCAGCTTATCGCGACATGGTGCACAACATTCTCTACCCAGTGATGTCGAGCTCTGGCGTGAGCCTGGTGAGGTACGACGTGCACCACGCCCTGCCAGCCACGGCGAACGCCCTGATCGGCCGAGCCGCGCACATCGCCGTCCTCGATTCCGAGCTTTTCATCGAGAAGTTCCTGCTGGTGGCGGGGCTCAAGTACTTCAGATAAGGAACGGACTGCCTAGCGACTAAGGGAGAAACAAATATAGGGGATGTGATAGGGAAATGCAGAGCGCCGCCAGGGGAGGAACACTCGGGCGCACACCGAAGTTATGATCCTCTCGTAACTCTCCGTGACGTCTTCGATCGCGTTTAGCATTAATTTCACCGAGAGCGTACCGTCGACAATTGCCCCGTTTCTCGTCCCCTTCCGCCCCTTCATCGTTTCTCCCCCACTGACAGGGTCGTCTGCCCTGTCGAGGGGTCCCAGAAACGGGGCCATTCGACGTTCTTCCACGCGGTCGCGTCGCTCGTATGTCGTTTCAATGACGATCAGTTTCTCTCGTTAGCTTCCTACGTGTCGTCGTCGGGTTCCTAACGCGTTTCGAATCTTCGTCGACGACTCATCGAATCACTGCATGGTCGAAATGGACCTATGTCTGCGCGGGGATTGGGCCTACTTGCGGTTTGAGGGAGGAGAGGCTTCTGGAAGGAATGGGTCAATGGATGCTACAGGGTAGTTTGATGAGATTTCACGCGGTGATTGATAGGGCTGATGTGTGAAGTAGTTTTGATAAGAAAACGGAGCAGTCAGGTGTCGTTGAGGATATATCATTGAGTAAACCAGAGTTTCTACTGACAGAATTATGAATTGATTAGTGGTTTCACTGTTTGTTTCTATTTATTTCTATTTATACGGGCTTCCTATGCTTTATTTTTCTCAGAAAAAGTGGGATCTTATAACAAGATCTTAAGGCGTAGCATCTTTCCCTGAATAATCATTTGTGATGACACGATGATCAATTATGCTTAAGGATGTATCGGACGTATAACATTAGACAAAAGTATATGAAATTTGAAATACTTGAATATCTACGTCTTATGTATAGTAAATCTAAATGTGAGGGACTCGAATCACAGTTGGCGTCTTATGTTTACTCCTAAAAATGTATTTTTCACTTTACAAATGCTTCTTGAAGCATTATTTGCTAAACTTTTGGCAGTGAAAATGTCCTGAATTCGCCATTTTCTCAAGTTATAATTTATTTCTTTAAAACGGTGTAGTGAAAACAATTGAAACTCGGCAGGTATTTTCATTTATCCATATACTACGTGTACCAAAAAATTGAAAACATTGGTACCATTTCTCCAACATTTTTTCAGCTGTTCTATCTGTCAGGATAGTCTCTTTCCATAAGAATACGTATAAAATCAGTGAAAATTAAAATGGTTATAATTCAGCAACAGCTTAGTGAATTCGTTTAAAATTTTTGGAGCATATCAGGAAGATTAGAAAGAACAATCTCACAAATTTTCATCAACTTGGTACCATTTTGAAGATAGGTCCGATACATCCTTACAAATTCTGTAAGAAGGAAAGAAATCAAGAATTTTTTTTCTAACTGTTTACTCCACTTCACGCAGCAATCTAGTCACGTGTATCGTTTCTGATCATCAATCTACCTTGCAGTATTACCAGACCGATTCAGGTATCGATTTCTCGGCCTATCGCGAACCCCCGTGGCTGTCAAGGAAAATCATGGTTACATCAGATCGTTATAGATCGCTCTGGGAGGGAAAGGAATCAAAACTCGCCACACAAACGCGCCGGGATCGATCGGTCGATCCTCGAGCGTCCGCCCATCATCGACATCGCGCCATCATCGTCTCTAATCGCGAAGAGGAAGAAACAAGCGCGTAGAAATATTAACGACGATCGAACTAAACGTATATAATAAGCTCGCGTGTTTTCTCTTCGTCTATTCTCTCATTTTTCTTCGTTCCTTTGAAACTCGAGAGAACAGCAACGTATCTTCGACGGACTCGCCGCGCGGCTGCATTAGCCCGGCGCGAGCAGCGCGAAAGCGCGCGCAATTTAATCGAAAACACGAAGAGGCGAGATATAATAAATAAGGCAATGCGGGGGCGCATTGCCTAGACGCTAGGAAAGTTACGAAACGTATGTCAATTGTTACTCTCAGATAAGTGTGAGTGCGTGCGATGTGAGGGGGATGGATGCGACGCGTAACATAAGACAGAGAGTATTCTAATTAACAGATGGCTACGAAAACGTGGGTGAGAGGTGTGAGAGGGGAGAATGAAACGACGATGTCGAGGCACGTGGACAATTGGGCACGAGGAATTATTCGATCAGCGTTGCAGGGGGTGGCTCGCGTCCGCTGCGATTCAAAGTGACGGGGCAACAGTGAAAAGGCAAACAGGAGCAACGACGAGGGGGAGGAATAATAGAACGAGGACGAAGCAAGTGACTAACATTTCAGGTATATGAAATCCCTCCAATACTAGATCTCAATTGCTCAGAACAATCTAAATAAAGAAAAAAAAAAAGTTATTCGTACGTTAATCGTAAAAGAAAAATCGAAGCAACGAAGACGCGCGACGACGCGTCTGCCAATTGCTATTATAATCGTGATCGTCATCGAGAGAGTGGAAGAGAGAAAGGAGAGCGAGTGTAATTAGACATTTTTCTTTCGAATCCCCGAACAGGGGAGAGAATAAACGTCGAGATTCGCGGCACGACGCGTGGAAATTTCGTTGGCGTCGAATTCTATCCAGTCACATATTTTTAATTGATAAAACTCATTGAAAATATTCTTTCAAATTTTCTCCATGTAATTATCAAGTGACATCTGTCAGCTGAAATTTTTGGTTTTTTAATATAGTGTTGAAATGATTATTTCACTGTGTAACTGGGGAATTGCGCCGTTCGCGCTGCGAATTTCCGCATATCATTAAGTGTAAACTTACCGCGCCCAATCTGTAAGCGTTTACCTAGGCAATTGTATACAACCCTCCGCGCGTGTACACCCTTACGCCAAGAAA
Organism: Andrena hattorfiana; assembly: GCA_944738655.2. Taxonomy (NCBI): domain Eukaryota; kingdom Metazoa; phylum Arthropoda; class Insecta; order Hymenoptera; family Andrenidae; genus Andrena; species Andrena hattorfiana. Next base: position 40,582,938 of record OX122889.2, on the reverse strand, counting down.
AATTGCGCACACTCGCGAGTCGCACGGTGTACGCCACGTGTTTTCCGTTGATATAGCACAGAACCGTAAATCTGTCGCGAGTACGGCTTCACCAGGACCAGGATCGTCAACGCGTACTCTTGTGCGCCTGAAGCTGCGAAGCACAAAAGACCTCGAAACATTTCTCGTTCGATACTAAGATCGCGTCGTTTCGATTAGGTTTCTGTCTCCAAGCTCTGTCGTTAAGGTAATCGTCGGCTATTCGAGGGGATTAGAATCGTAGTGAAACGTACCCCTTCAGCTTTTCTAAAATCTATTTATGGATTTACAAAGGGAGTCACACATTCTTATAATCACAAATTGATCACACGGGGTTCACTGCACCTCAGCGTCATTTCTGACGTCATTACCATTTCCGTATTTTTAAATCTTTTAACTTTTGAGTGATAATTATACATTCGTAATACTCCAATAGTCTTTTTCTACAGATATAAATTTTAATGTGCTGAAATTTGTACTAGAAAAAGTAGTTGTGGATAGGAGCGACTTTTTTGTAAAATTCACCAAATCTTTAAATTTTATTATTAAGGTCTAACAATTTATGGAAATATTGGCAAAGAAAAAACAGTTACCTGCGGTGCGACACACCCTATTTAACCGCGAATGGTTAATTAATCCCTTGCAATATTTCGATAAAAAATTCTCTTAACGTTGCTATTCAATCGCTACTGAAACCCCAGCATCCCAAAGATAAGGAGAACGAAGTAACGTCAGTATTTCTCACCGATTCTAATCCACTCGCGAACACTTCCATTGATTTACAAACGGTCGCACACGCGTATTGCATTTTTTCTAACATATTTATAACTATCTCCGACATTCATCGAACTCGTACGAACATCAGCGTCGATGACGAGCGGTGATCGTCGACGTGACCAGCGAGCGTTCGCACATCGCGTCTCTTCGACGTTTTTAGCAAGCTTCCGCGCGATGCACGGGGCCCTCCCTCGGTGCACGCGCGCCGCGACGTGCAAGGGACGTGCACGTCCTCGAGGGCGAGGGAACGCGTTTCGGTCCGATCGATACGAAGTCACGGGGATCCGTGGCGAAAGGGCGACAGGGATCCAGCGAGGGCGAGACCGAAGGGTTCGAGGGCAATCGAGATTCGAGGGCTGTAACCTCCGCTTTCGAGCGGGACATCGCGGTCGATGGAGCCATTCATCGCAGTCCTATTGTTTGCTCAATCGCGCGTCGCCGTAGCTAATTGGACGATCAACCGCGTTCCACTCGAGAGTCGATTTTCTACCCATCGTGTAACCGTTAAGTTTTTACCAGGTAAGGCACAATCTTCGGGATGTCGAACGCGGGGATCGTTGAGGAGGCGGGAGCACAGCTGGTTCGCGCCAACGTCCAGCGTTTCCGCGCAGGGAAACAATGTTGGATAAAGCCGCGCTCGTACGTGCGCACCTCGCTGTGCGGAATACATCTCTAAGGATTGTTTTCTAAGCAATGGCGTCTGCAGACTTTTTTCTAGAGGGAGGTGGTAACTTTGGGAAGTGATCAAGTTGACAGGTGATTGGTTGCTTGTTTGATTCCATTTATTTAGCGCCAATTTAATTAAAAATTTAAAATAGAATTTTAAAAATATTCACTTTTTTGGTATAAACATAATGAAGATTAGTTTTTAAAAATAAGCAGACGCCCATGTTTCTAAGGAGAAACATCGAGAAAGTTTCTTACGTTCCACGACGTGTGTTGCGCGCGTGGGAGCGCGGCTTAAGGGTGAACCCAGCGCAACAGTCGACACGCCAGTCCCGCGAGGTTTACGCGATCTCGCAGAGGTGCTCTCACACGGTTCTCGAATGGCCCTTCGCCCTCGATTTGTCGTGCTGTCATCGCTGAACTATCGATCTTTTCGTCTTTGTGTAAATTCCATGACGTAAGTTCGGCCGAACGGAAACGAAGAGCGAAAGGAATGAGAGGAAATGAGAAGTGGGAGAAAGAGAGAGTGGAGTGTGAGAGCTGCGAGACGCTGGGAACTGGATGTTCTCCAGTCGATCGTTCGCGATTAGTTCTTCCCTCGATTGTATTCTGTCGACGAATCAATTGCGGAGGTTTAAAAGTTTAATGAATCGAACCGTGAGAGGCGAACAAAACGGAGTAGAGAAGTGGACTTTGGTGGGGAGAACGTTTGTAGTTGCAGCAGCAACGACGGTGAAGAGATAACAACAATGTATACACTATACATAATATATGGATACATATGAGAAGTGAATAAATCTACGTATACATAAATGAGATAGATTAATAAAAAACTGTGTCTGGTATTGTTATTGTTACCATTGACGCAATTTGCGAGTTTTAAGTCTTTATTGAAGCTAATTCTGTATTTTACGGTTATCTTTGATGGTGAATAGTGCAAATAATGAAACTTTTCAATATTCCATTATTTTTATTTGAATATTTGAAGCAAAGGCGATAAGAGAAATCGTGCTGCGCCTCTTTGTCTACATTTATCTCGAAGTGAAGGTGATGAAAGTAGGTAGAATTCGAATCAGGGGCGGATTTGGGTATAGGCTAGGTAGGGCGGTTAAGTTTGGGGATTGGCAAATTTTGGGAGCGGCAAATTTTGGGAGCGGCAAATTTTGGGGATCATCAAATTTGGGGGAATAGTAAATATTGGGGAGCGACCAATTTTGAGAAGCGACTAATCTTGGGGATCATCAAATTTTGGGAAACGATAAATTCCGGACAGCGTTCAATTTTGGGGAGCGGTAAATTTTGCGGAGCGTTAAAGTTTAGGGAGCGACAAATTTTGGGGAGTGGCTCATTATGGGAAGCGACAAATTTTGGGAAGCGATAAATTTTGGGAAGTGACAAATTTTGGGGAGCGATACATTTTGGGGAGCACCAAACTTTGGGAAGCGGTTAATTTTGGGGAGCACCAAACTTTGGGGAGCATCAAATTTGAGGGAGCGACAAATTTTGGGAAGCGGCATATTTTGGGGAGCATCAAATTTTGAGGTGCGACAAATTTGGGAGAGCGATAAATTTTGGAAAGCGACAAATTTTGGGGAGCGGCTAATTTGGAGGAGCGATAAATTTCGGGAAGCGACAAATTTCGGGAATCGTCAAATTTTGGGAAGCGACAAATTTCGGAGAGCGTTAAATTTTGGGAAGCGGCAAATTTAGGGGAGCGACAAATTTTTAGTAAAAGAAACTAGAAAAGGTTTAAACACAGGGGCTTGAGACAACTTTAAAAACAACTTACTTTTTTCATCTAGCGAATTACTTAGCAAAGACTCAGATGCGAGTTGCCATATTGAATTAATTTTTAAATTGTTTCGACTCTTTTAAATTAAAATATTTTATGATATTTCGCGGAGAGGGTGGTGGACGCTTATTAGTCTAGAGGCGCCAAATCCTCAAATCTGCTCCTAATGCGAATGATAAAATTAAAACGACATTTAAGCCGGGGATCCACTTGAAAGCTAAGCTAAATTAGCAATATCTGGTTGTGCCATAAAACAAAAAAAAAAATATAGCACACAGCTTAGTTTAGCTTTTGGTGGAAACGGTTCCATAAGGATATATCGAAGCTAATTTTTTAAAACTTAGCATAGCATAGCATAGCATAGCTTAGCTTAGCTTCCAAGTGGATCTCCGGCTTTACAATTTGGTTTCTCGCAATCCTGTATAGATTTATTTGTTTAAAATAACAGACCAAGGCACATCAGGATCTGGACCAGAATAAATACGCCGCATTGAGATACACGTGCGTGGGCAAGGAAAACGTTCACGTAAAAAATGACAATTTTTTCCATCACCATTAAAAAGAGAAAAGGTCCGCGTACGCCGTGCAGGTGTATCTCCATACGGGCGTAAACGTGCCGATTTCTCGGAGGAAAGAAATCTGAACGAGAGAAAAATATTCGAAGACGCTTAAAATACAGTGAAATCAGTCGCTAATAATATAATACGTTAATGGATAAAATCGTGGCTCGTGCGAGAATCTCGCGAGTCCCTTGTAAATTTCACGAGGCGCTAGTGTGTCCTATAAAAAGAAGCAAAAAAAAAAAAATACAAAGAATGTAACAGAAAAATAAGACCCCTTACAAAATATCGATTAGTGGTTAAAAGTCGAAACACGCAGTCACGCTTAAAATTCGCGCAGCATTTTACGCGACAATTTCTCATAAATCGTAGTACAAAAAAGAAAAGAAATAATTTGAAAAATCTTCTTGTGCCTGCCACACATGAATTCTCTCCCAGGCGCCCGGCCGTATTTTTGATTTCGTTCTTTTCTAACGTTCTTAAGTAATTTTCAACTTTTTTTCCTCCACGAATACCACTGCACCTCTTGTATCACCATGCAATTTAAACACTTGCGATGGCTACGAAATTTCCGGAGTTCAAAGTTGAATCTTGGCGCACGATGATGGGAACAACGTTGGCTAGAATATTTCTAACACAAAGATATTCAAAGTATTCGAGAGTCTACCGTCTATCGAAAAATATCCCCTTTTTTTGTACTTTTTTAAAATTCTGAATGCTCTGCTCGTTGAATGGCTTTTGCCCGTTATCCCAGGAAATTGCCAACGCTGTCGGCCATTTCGTTCATGGGGCTGACTTCCCCTTGCACGTGCTCCTCGAAGTTCACCGATTCTTCTTCCTCGATGGAAATCGCTGAATTCGTTTCGACCGCCCATTCCCCGCCTTGGTTTGCTTTTTCTTGGTTCTCGGATGAAGCTTGTCCTAAAGAAGCAATTACCATTACCACAACTTCTCCATAAAAGCGTGGTGCAACAGGAAATCTCCAAAGACTACTCCAACGCATTTCTCTGAAAAATTCCCTCATCACTTACAAACACTACAAGCTTCGACTCTTATAATTTTCAAAAATTCAAAAAATCTGAAACTTTGCAGAAATGTAGCTCAAGTGATCCTAACAACGTAACTGTTTTTTTTATTCACCGATAAAACGGTCTTAAGGGTGAAAACATCCCTCGAAAAAATGAATTTTTCGGTATGAGAAAGAAGTTAAATTGTGAGATGCGCACACCTTGACCAAGGTCCCGCGCTTTGCTATGATAAGAGTACTCGCGTGCGTTCGTGAGTCCCGAGATAACGCAGGCCCTGAGGGCACTTCTGTTAAGATTCATGGGCGATGCATCGTACCACTCGTTGCAGTCTGCGTCGTAGCATTCCGCGTACGCGATTGTGGTGGAACCTGCTCGTGTTCGGGGGAAACACAGAAACGTGTGGAAATTGAGAAATGGAATATTTGATGTAGTAATGGCGGAGTAATTAATTTACCATTAAAGCCACCAGCAACGAAGATCATGTCATCTAATATAACCGTGGCGAAATTGCTGCGGGGGCTGAACATTTTTGGAACCGCGTGCCAGTCCTCCGAATGATTGGGATTGTAACGTTCCCCTGCGGAAGCAGAGGGTCGATATTCCAGCGGGGCATTAATTTCTACGCAGCAGGAAATTCCTGGACGATGGGATTGTCTTACGCGGCAGAACAATTTGAAGCAGGAAGTTCCTGCGTAACGCTACAAGTATCCTGTACCCAATTTCACCCGATGCAAGACTTTATCGTAGGAAATTGCAAAATAGGGAAACGTTCAGAGAGATTAACAAAAATGAAGGTGTTTAGTTTTAGTAGAATATAAAATTAAAATTGCTTAGAGGATCTTACTGAAAAGTATACTTTACTTGAAATTTGATTAGTTTAATGAGGTAACGTGGAAACTCGCTGTTCCATTAATCATCAAATTACCAGAACTAAGTCTAGTGAAGCCATCGAAGCCGCCCAGAGCATAGAGACTATCCCGAAACGCGACCAGAGAAACTCCAGATCTCGGATTGAGCATGGGATGAATGTAGCTCCATTGATTGGTCTCCACGTCAAAGACCTCAGCGGAGTTGAGAACTTCTCGGCCATTGAAACCACCGACGATGTAAATCTTGTCCTGCAAAGCGGCTGCACTGGCGTCTGACCTTTGTCGGTGCATCGACGGAATCATCTCCCACTGATTCCTCTGCGGTTCGTAGCGCTCACCCGAGCTCATCCTGGAGCGGCCATTGTAACCACCGAGGGCGTAGATCTTTCCTCCTAATCGCAGAATAAAAATTCCTAAGTAGTTTCGTTATAAAAATCGTGAGCTATCAAATGGTATCATTTAAGGTAACAGCAGAGTCTCGTAAAGTACAAAGTCGAATATGAAGAGTCGAGAATGCTTGCGTATTAGAATTTCCTCAATTTTAATAAACGATGCACCACTATGTCTACACCAGATGGTCACCAGTCTCTGTGGACCCTGTGACTTCAGATACAGCTAGTCACATTGCTGAGAGATGTGTATAACTTTCACGAAGAGGCGGCTTCCTTTTGCAAAGCTACGTTGTGTGTAACCAGAAGCCAGAACACAGTATTATCCCTGTGTTAGTAAAAGATTAATTCCCGTGGTGAGTACAGGCGTCAACGCAACACCTCGCATGACACAGAATCCTCGATGCCGCGATGTGGTTAGCCGCAATGCCGGCAGCGAAATCTTTGAAACGTTCTGCAGGAGGCTGCTCGCAACTGACAGCCTCGATACGCAATATCACTAACCTGTTCGCGTGTGCGAGGGGAATTTTAACGTCACATGAAGCAACTGAAAGTTTACTTTGAGTGTTCGCCGATTAGAAAAGTTTAATAGATACGAGGAAGACCACAGAATAAGGTCATAACTTTCAATCCCATTCCGCTTCGGAGATAAAAATTCATATCTGAAGACAATTAGGTACCGTAGAAATCGACAAAGAGTCTAAACTTTGAGGGCTTGTATTTTTTAAACAATTTCGAAATTAGAAAAATGATGACTTAAACCCCCCCCTAATTTCATATGGACTGCAAATATTTCAATATCATGATAATCCCTCACATGTAGGTACCAGAGTTGCACATAATAAGGTCATAACTTTCACTCTCATTCCGCTTCGGAGATAAAAATTCATTTCTGAAGACAATTAGGTACCGTAGAAATCGACAAAGAGTCTAAACTTTGAGGGCTTATATTTTATAAACAATTTCGGGATTAGAAAAATGATGACTTAAACCCCCCCCTAATTTCATATGGACTGCAATATATTTCAATATCATCAAAATCCCTCACATGTAGGTACCAGAGTTGCACATAATAAGGTCATAACTTTCACTCTCACTCCGCTTCGGAGATAAAAATTCATTTCTGAAGACAATTAAGTACCGTAGAAATCGACAAAGAGTCTAAACTTTGAGGGCTTATATTTTATAAACAATTTCGGGATTAGAAAAATGATGACTTAAACCCCCCCTAATTTCATATGGACTGCAATATATTTCAATATCATCAAAATCCCTCACATGGAGGTATCAAAGTTGCCAGGGCCCGATCTAGGGGCAAAATTGGTTAATTGGTACTTCATGAGTATTACATTTTTTATAAAATAAAAGGCGACAAAAATCATGTTTGCTCAGAGCTAGATCGTGCTTTGCCGTTGCGCGGAACAGCTATTTAGTTCGTTACACAAAAGATTTGTCCTCACCGTGGGTGCAGACGCTGACGTAACACCTGGCGTGATACATGCAGGCTCGTTCCCGCCATTCTTTGGTGGCTGGATCGAAGCATCTGACGGTGTTGAAGTGTTGATTGCCGTCGAAGCCGCCGATCATGTAGATGAGACTGTTCAGGGCGCAAAGTCCGTGGTAAGCCCTCGGCGTGGCGTCCGTGCTCACTGATAGAAACCATCTGTCAGCTCTGGAGTTCACATTACACACGAGCCGGTGAATCTCGTTGTTTTGGAGGCTCTAGCCGCGCGAAAGTCGCTGTACAGCGACGCTCGAGATGGGTGCAATAACGACAGAGAGTAGTCTGTTGGTGGAAGTATAATGGGTAGGGAACTTTCGAGCACCTCGTGTCGTAGGTCTCCACGAAATTGGTGGGCGAGCCGGCGCTCCATCCGCCGATGGCGAACAGTATCTCGTAGGGGACGCGCGGCCGCATCAGGGGATTCTTCATGTCGATCTCGCCGCCGCCGTGCTTCTCCTCTTGCTCGGTTAAGTACGCGTTCGCTTGGGCGAGAACTTGCTGGCACAGCTTGAAACAGGAAGAGGATAGGAGCTCGACTGGCGAGCTGGTTTCTGGGGTGATTTACTGGGAAAGTTGTTTCGCAGAGCGATAGGGGTTAGGGGATGGAGATACTGGGATGAGAAGATTGAGGTGCAGTGATAAGGATAGAGTAGAAATAGGGATGTAGGGGAGAGTCCTGCAACTTGGGCTATTGTTGGTAAAAATCAAATTTCAAAAAAGTAATTTGTAGCACTAACTGTGCTTAATAAATGGGGACAAATCGTTTTTCTTCAATTTTATCATAAAGATTAATAATTCGCTGGAACAAAAAAGTTGTAATTCGCTGCGAACGAAAAATTGTCGTCTAGTACCGGCCAACTACTTAGTAGATTTCAAGGTCTAAGTAATTAATAATGTTAGTAAAAACATTCAAAAACAGAATAGAACATTTATTTAGGCACGTCTACAAATATCACAGGTAAAATGATCGATATTTTCTTGGTCTGTATACTGTACAATCCCCGTGAGCCCCTTTCCATTTGATGCACTGTACCAAATCATCGTTGAACGATTCTTTATAAATGATGCACTCAGTGCCTTGTTCATTAAAAACTAGTTCATGTTTAATTCAGTTTAGTCTAATTTCGTTTTATACTAGCATTTTCAAAGCCTCATTCACATCGTTCTGCGTCCATTTTCCTTTTTTCCTGTTTAATTTCGAACATTTTTCTGCAGAAGAACAAAGAAGGAAAGAAATAAGGGCTTTAATTACAGAAAAGAATTAAAGAAAATTTGGCCGGTACTGCACGAAAAGCACATGAAAAAAGTTTAAGCAAATTGCAAAAACAGGGGCATTTGTGTATACCTAATAATCTAAAAATAATGTACATAATATGACAAAATTATTTAATTATCTGAAAAATAAGAAATCAACTATAAAGAATAACTTTTGTCGTACGGAAAACCAGCGTAAGCGTTAAAAGTCTTAAAACTCTGGTAATGCTGAAAATAGAACTGTATATATTAATAATAAACTATATATATTATAAAAAAAGAGACTATAGTATTTATTTATTTCTCTATCGATAGTGCAGTTAACTAACATTATAAGCGAGATCTATCTTTGCCCAGTATTGTAGGACTTTCCCCTATACACGGCGAGAAGAATGGTATTAATTATATATAATAGAAATGTCGAAGGAAAATAAAAGAGGACAGGGTGAAGTTACATTGAAGGGCGCAGAACAGGGGAAGCAACAAAGTCGAGATGAATGGTTTGAAAATGGAGGAAACAAAACTGATAGGTTGGTGCACTACGGAGGAAGCTTCCCTGCTTGTTTGGTTTCCGGATAGTCGATCGTCCCGAGTACTCACTTGATCCTCCTCGACGATCTTCCACCCGAGGATGTCGTTCGCGAAGAACGCGTAGCTCATCAAACCGTATCGCACGCACTTGAGGAGCCTCGGCAAATACGGCTTCCTTTCTTCCACGCTGTACTCGACCCAGGTATTAACGGCCTCGAAAACTATTTCCTCGTTTTTAACGTTCAGCTCGTCGTCGCGCAAGATCGCCTCCAGCTCCTCGCTGGTGAGCTCTTTGAATTCCGGGCTCTCCTGCAGTATCCGCTTAAAGTGATGGCGAATGTATTTCCGGCCCTTCTCTTCCAGATCGCGGCAGAAATAGTGACGGGCGAATTTAAAGATACCTACGTTCGTCACAATTCAACAGCTTGGCCACATAAAATGGCAGAAGGTATTCTTCTTAAAAATTACGTAGCACTTCATTCGATTTCGAATGAATTTGGTACACTGATTGAAATTAGTAAAATTATTAAAAAAAAAAAAAAAGATGAGGGGTGTAGATCTTGATTCAAATTTACTGAGAATTTCTTGCTCGTGATAGCCAATCTAATATTTTCTATCAACAACGAATCGACACGTTACCTAAGCAATTCTCTGGCGTCAGCTCCTGCAGCAGGAACCGACAGCAGAGCTGAACGACGCCGAGGACCTCGAACTGATCGGCCAGTGGTAAAAGTTGCTCGACGTTGTCGGGGTTGACGTTGCAGGTGCCAGTGTAAGCGTAATCGAGGATCAGACTGAAGATTTTGTCGGGAACGGAGTCGATCGCGACCTCGGTGGTCTCCGTCTTCCCGCCCTTCAGGCTGTTGGTGAAGAGCGCCTTGAAGTACGGGCTAACGGCGGACAAAATGGCACGATGCACGGGAAAAACGTGGCCCTCGGCGCATCTTATTGCGCCATCGCACAGCTGCTGGTTCGCTCTGCAACATACGCGTGAATATCTATATCCCAGGGAACAAACTACCACAGCATCATTCGCAACCTCCCCGAATTAATATCACCAGACTGTGATAAAACTCCGAGGAAAACCCAACCCCAGTCTGCATCCAGCAGACGCCCCCGTAAATTCTCCAAATTCAGATCAATACATCAGACCCCCATGAAAGTTGAACGCAAGCCCGACACTGATCTAGATTCCAAGCGAAATTACATTCGCTGCAAGTTCAACGGTCAATCATACGACACATAATTAAAACGTCCTATCCCAGAGTAGGAAGCCCCTTCCCTCCATGGGGCGCATTCGACGCGGCGGGGTTTACAGACCTGAGCTCGGACCAGACCACGGGGAACTCAACGAGGGCGTAATTAGACGGTAGACACATGCATTTCCTGACTCTGGATGGCTGCTTCCTGGTGCATTGCTTGAGCTTCGCGGCGGTGACGACGGCCAGTGACATTCGGCTGCGGGACAGCTTCCGGAACTTCGTCCTGCCGCGGCAGTCGACCGCCTCGTGGCCGACCAGCGCGATCCTTGTCCCGTTGGCCATCACCTTCCGCGATACGTACCGCTTCTGCCTCCGCTCCGGCCGATCGTTCGCTCGAGTAATCACTCTGGTTATCGATAACAGCCCCGGCTGACCGGAGATTCGCGGCCATGACAGAGGAAGGCCGTGACTTTCAACTGACGGTGGCGAGCGCGCGATCGAGAGGGGACGTCGATCTTTAGCTCACTTCCGGTGGGCGAGATGGGCGCTATGTCTTTCGGCAGTCTAACGGTGCGAGGGCACGGTGAGCTTTAACAGGAGGCTTTTCTATCGCGAGGCAGAACTCTCAGCAACAGCTAAATGTAAATAATGGGAATAGTCGCGAGAGATGAGGTGTTTGAAAATATATCAGGAAAGTTAGTCTCGTGAGAGTTAGTTTCATGAAACTAATGAGAAAATAATTAGCAAATAATAAAATAATGAAATAATTGTCTCATGTGAGACACGACATTTTTGTCTCATCGTGGATTTGTACCTTAACGTTTGTGTGAGACAGTTTCTTTTGTTCTTCGATGCAGTAGGTGTAATACTAAGGGTATTGATAAGAAGTATGTAGGTTCCCACCCTGGGGCTTGACACTTTGGACACAACCACCTGAGTAGATTGGGTAAGGGATAAGGGTGGTATAAGAGGCATACAGGGAAAAGAGAGATACATATTGCCCGTTTTGAATGGGTAGCTTCGTTTTGTGGATTTTGGGATTTTGGTGGGTTGCATTCAGCTGTGAAAAATTGAAACGATTGTTTAGACTTTAGAGCATATGGATTTTCGAGACAAAGCATGGAAAACTAACACTTATACGAAATTTGTTTTAATATTTTTTCTAAATAAATTATATGCTATATGATGCCTACATCTGAATCAGAACATGAAGACTCGGAGATTACGCAGAAAGCCTGGACGTTGAGCGTCTTAATAATGTTTTCGTCTATCTTCTCCATTTTGAGTAATTAAATTTGACGCGAATGTGTAGTTTACTATAACCCCAATTAATGTACAAAAAATGACGGAGGTACTTTTTGGTATTTTTTTTTAAATTTAAGACGAATGTGGTAAATATTTAATATAAAAAAATTTGAAAAATTGTTCATATTACCAAAAAAATTTCGACAGCTTGAAAGGTCTTATAATACTAAACGTAACTTATAATAAAAATCAAATTAATCAGATGAACATTCGACAAATATCATGTGCTTATAGAAATGCACCGAAAATTCGAATAAATTTCAAGCCCCATTTTTGACAACAAATTAGAAAATTCTATAAAAATTGTGGGTAATATTAAAATCTATGTTCCTTTATTAGTATTTTAAGATATAATAAGCTTCGAGTTTGAGACTTCAGTAATGGACTTTCGTGCATTACGCGTCACACTTCTGGAACATGGCCAACCGGAAAATTGAAAATTCCGATTTTTATGAAATGTCGTGTGAATGTAGAGCATATTGCAAGGAGGAAAAATAAAAATAAAGTTATATTAAAAAACGAAAAAAACGTGATATCTTTAATCCCTTCCGAGTGAATTTCCACAGGAAAAAGAAATTGCTCCTTGCATACACAATAATGAGGCATTGAGAACAAAAATGGACTAAATAACCCACATTAAAAAAAAATCATCTTTTCTATTTTATATGATTAGTACAGCTTATTAGAATACATTGTTGCTACTAACTCAATTTCATCAAAAATCTGAGTTTCTCCGTTTATGTTGTCAATGGCTCAAATATGCTCGAAGTTCCATTAAAATCAGAATTTTCCGGTTGCGAATGTTCCCTTGCCAGTCAGACACAGAGGTATTCATATCAGTAATGAATAATTCTTTTAACTATTCCATTCAGTCTTACAAGATTTTCTCCACCTCTTTGCACATGAATTTCACATAGCTCGACGTCTTCCCGCAATTACTCGTACATTCTCCCCTCTACTGCATTCCAAGACACACACGTCCTACGCCAGTACCAACAAACCCCCATTTCACGGTCTACCGATCCTCCGACACAACCTACCCCCTAAAATCCCATCGACAGCCTCCCCACTCCCACAGGCAAACCACCATAAACCCCCTCCTTTAGACAAAACAAACAATCCCGCATCGTATCTTATCTCGCCTTCCCTTGGTGCCGAAAAATCCAGTGTAAATTCATCCCACGCGGTGCCCATTACGCCGCCCGCCCCTCCTCGGAAAACAGGGAAAGCAGCCCGAGAGCGAGCGATCTGTAAATCAGCGATTTCGACGGGCGGACAGGGCGGGGTCGGAGCGTGCTGGGGCCGATCGAAAGCGTGGCCAGAATCGAGGCCGCGACGGGGAAAGCCATGGGCGAAGGTTAAGGGCTGCCGAGGGCGAGGGCGCACGCACCTATGTACGCGCGAAACGGCCCTGTTCGTTCACGCACGCGACGCGCGCCGTGAAAGTCACGTGGCACGCGACCGCGCGCCAATCAATATCGGTCGGCGGCGCGGGGCGAGCGCGGGGCGAGCGCGCTTCCTCTAAGGGTGGGGGGGGGGGGGGGCAGTAAACGGCGAGAGCAGGGCGAAGCCAGTGCGTTCGCGGCCGTCAACCACACCTTGTCGGGGACTGCCTTGCTCCGCGAGGCCCTCCACGGGAGACACACACACTCACGACATCCTGCCACCCCCGCGGGCCACTCCACCGAGACAGTTCACTGTGCACGCTCGACGAGGCTCGCTGTCGCTTTCGCCGCGGCTTGCCTGTTGCGGGAAGTCTGATTCATCGGGGGGTAGCTGCGATCGAACGTGGAACAGGAGGAACGTCACGTTGCCCTACGTTTGATTGAAGAAGCTGGCCTGCGTTTGCCACGGTTAGTGACTTGAATGGGGATGATCGTGTCGGGGGCATTAGAGTGTTCATAGTTTGGCTGGTATTGGGGGGGTGGTTCTAAAATTCGTGGATTCTTGGATGAATGAATGGGTGGCTGGTGTTCGGGAGGAGGGAGAATTAAACAGGAGTGGGTTTCGATGGCCTTAGGAAGTAGTGACAGTTGAATTTTTTAAATTTGAGAGACTTAGTGTCGTTGCTTTGGAGGAATGAATAGTGGATATTTGAATTTATGATGTTTCCTCGTCTCTGGGTGGTGTTCTTATTGGACCGTTGGTGATTCAGAACCTCCCCTATGTCGTAAAATCGTGGCTGACTGTAGTGGTAGTTTCTACTTATCTTGGGGGCGTAGGAGGCAATCCAAAGAGGGTGGTTTTGAATCTCCAATCAGGTGCTTAAGCTACCAGATAATTTTTTGATCTCTCTATATGAAAATCGAAGTCCTCGGGTATCTTTGTTCCAGGTTAACCAGCGGTAGGTCTTTTATCGCCGCCGTATCCCATAATGATTTTATAATTACTTCTCAGTTAAACGATACTGGTCAACGCTCCTCAATTCTAACTACCAGAGCCACAGCAAACTTTAAGAAAAATATCAAATCGCTTAAATACTGTTTCTCCGGGAAACGAACTGAACGCCTGCAATATTTATGGCGATTCTCAGTCTTCAAAGGGTCTAGGAAAGTTCAAAGCTACTTTCTCATAGGCGCTCGATAGTCGGAGGCTGGTCTCTTTGTGGCTCCCTGCAGACGTGGTTTTCCACGTCGGGGATTTTTCAGAGGACTGCTCGACTTTCCCCGAAGGGTGGGTGGGGGTGGGCGCTTAATGGTGGCCGAGTGTTTTCGAGGAGCGTGTAGGTGAAAGTCGAGAGGTGCGTGCCAGCGCGGCAGCGTGCAACTTCTCTCTCGGGGATATCGAGCGATCGAGGCGTCGTGAATTTTTTAGATCGCCTCCTTTTTGATGCCCAACGCGCGAAACGTGCTCGCCGGTTTATCTACGGCTGCCAGACACCGTGAGGCGAGGTGCTGTCACGCCGGTTGCAATATTAAACGGGGCCGCGTGATGCTGTTTCGCTCGAGAGGGTGATACCACGCCGGGATTATTTGAAATTCTCCAGTCTGGGACGTGTGACAGCCCCATTCTGCAGACTTGCATACACCTCTCACGTAAAGGTTTCCTCTGCGCCATATATCTTTCCTTCTCGTACTTTTACTGCTGTTCCTTTTTGGAGCAAAAGCTCTCACTCTGATTCTCAAGCCTCGAAGTTCTTGAAAAGTACGTTTTGTAAATATCGAAGTGTTAGAAGAAATTATTCAGATTTCTATATAATCGTACACTTTTGCCGGGTAAGAATAGGGAAAATGATCTCAGCACTAATTTTAGTATTAATGTATACTAAATAATCCTCTTTGTCTAGAAAACCACTGAGAGAAATTTCAAATCTCTACCCCCTCTCGTTAATCTCAAGTAGTTGTTGAGAAAAAAAATAATAAAGTTTAGGGTTATTATTCCCATATCACCCTAACGAGCGGGGCATAGAGATCTGACATTTCTCTTACTGTTTTCTTTTTAGCCAAAGAGCATTATTTGGTATAGGTAGACAAGAGAGGGTGGGGTAAACACGAACGCGGGGTAATCGCGAATGCGATGTTACGGCGGTTTAATAAATAAAAACGACGTTCCTTCTCCACTAGGTAATAGTTTAAGTCGTATCCAACTCCGGGCAGAATGTAATAAATACAGAACGCTCATTCTATTCAAGATAAACACAATTTATTATTTTCATCATGTTTCAAGTAATGTTTTGTCCATTTTCAATTGCATCTAATTACTGTTGAATCAATGATACAATTTTTTGTTTAAAGCTGAAATAAAGAACTTTTTTACCAACATTTTGTGACCAAGGCGTTGCTTGAATTATGATTCCAACCGCTGAAATAAATTCTTTTTTATTTTTTGATGTCGTGGGGTATTGACCAACAAATCGGATGGGGTAATCTCGAACCCTCGAGATTAGCAACGTTAACCGATTTTTATGAAAACTTACTTAAATCTACAAAAGGGATTTTTGAATTTTCATTACAGGCTCAGAAAAAAAGTTTAAAAAACGACCTTTACTATTTTTTTCGATATTCCGACCAATTACAATTTTTTTTTCTAACGCACCACAAGAGAAGTTTGAAAAATACATTAGGTATAGGTTGTAGCAACATTTTTTATGCATTGACCATTGAAGTCGCGCTTTCTGTACGACTTCTGCGATATTTAGCACTCTGTTCGTGATTATCCCACGGCAGTCGAGTAATCACGAACACCAAGGGTTTTGCTTTTTCACTATAAAGTTGATTTTTATTATAATTTTTCATAAATTCGTCACAGTACTTTATAGATGAATAGTTTAAGTATGTTTGTAAATAATAAACAAATTCATTTCTCATATAGTTTTCGTTTTGTTAGCTTTTTTGTTTAGGTGTTCGCAATTACCCCACTCTCCCTTACATAAATACTAAATTGACACTGGGGTCGTTTCCTCGATACTTAACCGGCGAGACCCTTTATTAACAAGTAGTACAATACACTTATTAATTCCTGTACCCGATGGGGTTTCATTTCATCTCTCATGCAATGATTTAACACGTCAATCACTGAACGCAAAATTGTTGTGCACAGAGCATTATTTATCACATTGTAAATTATCCACAAATTCCCTGTGGAAGGCCACGAAGCCCGAGAAATGCGTGAAATCCCGAGGAGCGTTCTGCCATTTGGAGCCTACCACCTGGAAATCGGTAATTTTCCAAACCGTGTCACTTGTTGAGCGACGAACAGAAGTTGAAACGCGGAGGTTGAAAAGCTCCCATTTATTCGCCGTCGGTTTCACCGCGATTGAACGGCACGAGAGGCTCGTTCTCGATGACGTAGCTGAGGACTCGGTGGCGAGGAGGCTCGTAGACACAGCACGACGGGAGTCTGGCGTCGAAGCGTGTGGTAAACGACGCTTTCGGAGCGGATTCAGTGAGTCATGCGCCGCGTCGAGCGTCGCCTTTATTTCCGAGCGAGCATCCCCATCGACGCGAGCAACTCGAGTACGAGATGGTTAGAACGAGACGGTAAAATTCGATTTCACCCGCGCGACTGATCACAAGCCGCCGCCAGACCGGAAACCGCTTCGACGCTGAACTTTTACCTTTGTATCGAAAAGGAAGCTGTGCTTTCGTGTGAGGGGACGTTTTCCGTGAATGATATTTGTGGATGAAAGTATAAAGTAATAATCGTTACTGTGTTTAGAGGAGATTGGACGTTTAAGGGGAGGATTAAGATTTTTGTATGTTTTACTCGAGGTTCGAATATTATTTACAGGGTTATTTAGGGTGATTGTATATTTGTGGATGGTGGAAGAAATTGGAAAAGGTGGAGGTAGATGTTTGAGAAGTTTCTTTACGAAAGGATGCAATTTGTAAGTGGTCTCGTGCTTTTTTATTCGCAGACGGAAAGTTGACAAGAGGGACTAACGAAGATGGACGTAAAAGGGCGAGTTGCCCTGGTGACGGGCGCCGCTTCCGGTATCGGGAAATCGTGTGCCATAGAATTAATGAATCAAGGCGCGAAGGTGAGTTAAATAAAAATAGTGAATTTCCTTGTTTCTATTATTTTCATTCAAAAGTATGTGGGAATTAGGGATTGTAATACCGGTAAACCGATTTACCGGTAAATCGCGAGAAATACCCTCAAATTTTTACCGGTAATTCGCCAAATATTTACCGGTAATTCGATAAATTATGTATAGCAATGTAGCGCATATATGCGTTCATTAATTCCGTCGATATCTCTGGTATCAGTGAAAAAAGCTTCAATTAATAATAGAGACGAAAACTTCAGGATGAACCAACTTTAAACCAAAAGAAAACTAAAAATCTGAATCAAGCCACCAAAGAATAGATGTATTTTCAAGTAGAAAAAGTAAAAAGAAAATATCTACAAATGGCATATGATTTCTTAATGACTACCCGAAGAACAAGTGTAGAATCTAAGAGCGCTTTATCAGGAGACCAAAGTTTGGACAAATTATGTTTTTTGCGTGCTTACTTATTAAAACGAATTGTTAAATAAAAAATATTTAATTATGTATATAAGTTAAGATTCTTTTCATTGTTTTCGCGGTGAAGATCCATATTAATACGTAATGTCAATAGTTATACAAATATATCTATTTTGTGTTATATCATTTTATATTTTATGTGTAGAACAGTTTTATTTGCATATATTTTTTATAATGCTCGATTAGAGATCAAAAATTTGTTTTGTTATGTTTACTTTTATATTTTCAATACCTTAAAAAATTACCGGTAAATTACGGATAAACCGGTTTTGAATGAAAATTTTACCGAATTACCAGTAATTGAAAAAGTCGGTAAATTTGCAATCCGTAGTGGGAATAGCTGAGAAAAGGTACTTGTAGAAACAGTACCACCTTTCTAACTTTTTCTCTTAACCCTTCGTGGTCACACAGGGTATATCGCACCGCAGAATGTCTTTGCCAATGCTTTTGTAAATTTTTAGACCTTAATAATAAAATATAAAAACTCGTTTTTATCCACAACTATTTTTTTCAAATACAAATTTCAACATATCAAAATTTACATTTCTAGAAGAAGACTATTAGAGTATTACGAATGTACAATTATCACTCAAAAGTTAAAAGATACAAAAATGCGAAAATAATAACTCAAAATCGACGTTGGGCTGCAATGAGCCCTATGTGACCAATTTGTAATTATAAGGAGTGATCACAGAGGGTTAATTCTGATAATGATAACAAATCTAAACAAATATAACGGGGAGAGAAGTTCCCACACTAATTTTAATTGTAAGAAAAATATTTTTTCTTCGTTTCACTGAGCGCTGCTAATTGCAAGCCCTATTAAAAAGAATTGAGAGCAGTAAAATCTTTGCAATTGTATATTCATATTAAAGAAAGTATAACTACTACAAACTTGCCCCATAACACGCAGGATTAATATAGGATTATGGAGAGCACGAGAAGCTATAGTTATACTTAGCGAATCCTCCTTAAGAATACAACCTTGACATACATCGCTCCATAAATGTTTCAACGCCTCGTGCTCGGAAATAGCTCACTTATATTTAGATCGCTCCCCGTCGAAGAAGAAGCTTTATCGCGGTTTCTCGCCGATTCGCACAGAAGAAAAATTGCATGCTAATACCATTGATTGGCCTACTTATCGTGCATCACGGGCTACGTGATAAAAATAATTTAATAGGAACAACGAAGGGCTTCTCATGAATTGTTGAACCATTCGGAGCATTATCATGCAAAATAATGACGCATTAAAAGTTGCAAGCTGATAATAGTGTACTTGTAACTTTGTACAAAAGTTGAGAAAGTTACGAGGAAAGTAATAATCCACGAGCTGCACTGTACCTAACTAAGTGGCACTTTGTTATTCATATTTTTTAAAGTTTCTTCGAGAATAAACGTGTTCTCTTTTACGGTAGAATTGCCGTCGAAAATAAAAAGAACGAGGGAACGTTTAATTAATCGAGCTGAAGTCGAGGGCACTGAACCTCGATGATATGCTTGGCTGCTCATGAAGTAGAAATTTTAAATTGTTTGCCTGAATAGAATACATGAAATGTGTTTCTTAGTTATCAAAATGTATGTGCAGTGATTTTAATGCGTATTATAAAATTAAGCTGAAAGATTTTCCACGATATTAAAAACGTCACAGTTTACACGCTCGAAATTAATATACAGTAATGTATTGCATTGCCATCTATAGGTGTCTGTATGTGACATCAATGTAGAAGAAGGCGAGAAGCTGGTGGAAACTTTATGTACAGAGTACGGAAAGGATCGTGTGATCTTTTGCCCGTGTGACGTTACAGATTATTCACAATTCGAGGGTACGAATATTTAACGTGATTATTAAAAGTATAAATGAATGCTTGCTGTTTAACTTAATCTACGGTTATCGTGGTTAACTGAATTGCTTTGAGCTTGCAGAATCGTTTCAAACGACAATCGCTACGTTCGGTCACATCGATATTGTTATTAACAATGCTGGGATCATGAACGACCGGTTTTGGGAACTGGAGGTCGACATCAACGTCGTAAGTTTGGATATTTAATAATTCCATCGGGGTGTGTGGAAATTTCGATACACTATTTATTTAATACGGAACTTACGGTCTATAAATATTTTAAAGAATATCAGATATTACTGTAATATACAACGTGTTAATCTACTAATAGTCAATACTCTAGGGGGTGATTATACAAGCAAAATAAAGCTGAAGTTCAAAGTCAATTTTCTCGAAAACGAAGCCTTTACTGCAATTTCGTCACTCTTGATTTTCGTCTTATTTTCGCCTATTTTCGATTATACACAATTATCCTCTAAAGTATTGACTGTTAGTAGGCTAACACCCTGTATATTTAAAAATATGCAATTTGTGTTTAAAAGTAATCGTCACAGAAATGAGATCACTTTGACATTCCACTTCCTATAGAACAAGAACTTTATTAAAATAATAATTTCAGAATGGCGTGATCCGTGGAACTTTACTTGCTCAGCGATATATGGGTACAGACAGGGGTGGCAGGGGTGGAATAGTGGTTAACATTGGAAGCAATGTCAGCATCAATCCCTATGCCAGCGTCCCAATTTATTCCGCCACTAAGGCGGCCATCGTGAACTTCACCAGAGCGTTTGGAGTAAGCATGCGCTCATCAAGATTTCATTTAAAAAAAAGGCTCTAATAGTACATACAAATATGTCCACTTCTCTAGCACAATAGCCACCATTCACACTACGATAGTTTCACCAGATTAATCAAATTTGTCTCTCCAATAGAAGCATTCATTTCACACTGTTATTGTTCTCTTCAGCATCAGTACCACGTGGATTCAACCGGTGTGAAGGTGATGGCACTGTGCCCAAGCGCGACGGACAGTAAATTGTTACGGGATGTCAGCAAACAGCTGCTCTGGGCACGATACGAAGACGCCTGGCGTCGCGACGTGGCCAGCTCTGTTCCACAAAGGTAACAGTGGCGTTTAAAAATCGAGGATGCTAGCTAATTTTCAATTAAAAGCGTTCCATTCCATTTTACTCGACCTTTACTGAAAACCTTTACGAAAAATTAGCACACTTATACAGTGGCGCATTCAGGATTTAATCTTGGGGAGAGCCGAGTTAAACGATTAAAAAAATATTTAATGCAAATTCAATAGAATTCATTAGATGATTATGAAAATTACTTAAAAGAATAAAATCCAGTTTTCTTTTCTTTTTGAAAATTGAATTAATGAATAAAATCCAGTTTTCTTATTTTTTTGAAAATTTATTTAAAGAATAAAATCCAGTTTTCTTTTCTTTTTAAAAATTGATTTAAAGAATATAATCCAGTTTTCTTTTCTTTTTGAATATTTATTTAAAGAATAAAATCCAGTTTTCTTTTCTTTTTAAAAAGCCCCTTTTTGGGGAGGGGGGTGTCAAGACCCCTGCACTTATATCTATTTGCACAACTCGACAAATTCCAACGAGGTCAAATTAGTTTCCCTAATTTTTCCCATTATTACCATTCGATTAATTTATCGTTCCAGAGCGGAGCACGTGGCGAAGGCGTTGATCCACATCCTGAATACCGGCAAAAGCGGAAGCGTCTGGTTGGTCGAGAAGGATCAACCCCCCCACGAGATCGCTTTCTCGAAAAATTAAAGCCCATTCACCACGATTCACGGTGGTGGTTCCTCCCTCGCTTAAACACGAATAACTATGCCGTACCATAACGAGATTATACGCAGTCCGCTCCGTTTTCGGGGCAGAGTGAACGCCGTTGATTGCAGCAGTGTGAAACGTACCCTAAAGAAGCATCTCACTCCACACCAAAGATTACGGGAGACAAATTTTTGTACACCGGCAAGGAACACTTTTTTGTACATTGTTGCGCGTACCAGTACACTTAAGGGGTTCATCGAAAGCCACGAGGGACGGGCTTAAGCCGCGATCCCACGTGCACGGAACACTCGAGGTGCACCTTTGGCGCCTTCTACCTTTGCGAACGATACTTTCTGAGTGCCTCGAGTGCTCAATGAGTGCACTGGGTATGCGGGAATGTGGCTTGGAACGCGTTCCGTGTTGCACATTTTGCGCGTAGGATCGCGGCTTAAGTCCCTTAAGATGGACACTAGCGTTAATTCTGACGAACTAATAAGGCCTTTGAATTCCCAATGGAGTCTGCTTCAGTCGGTACCGTTTCTCGTCCAGATGCTATTTTCCTTCGAGAGTTACTGGATTCAGTAGAGGTGAAAAAGGCAACTCCTGACGGGCAGAGGCACAAATGGACGGCGGGGCGATAAAAGCTTGCAATCGAAAAGCTAGTGCTATGATTAAGGGTTAAGTAATTGTTCGACGAGGATCGAAACTCGTAATAGAAAGCATTCAGGGGAAGAACGTGTACCTCGAGCTCTCGACTTTTAACAACTGCCGTGGTTTTCCTGTAAGACTTAAGATTTTTTAGATTGAAGGATAGATACCTTTTCCTTACAGGTTTGTACGTGTCCTCCAAATTATCTGTAAAATCTCTGTACAAAATCTCGTGATATATTTACCATTCTTTTACGATCTTACATCAACGTTTTCCATGTTTTGTAATAATCTTCCTGTGTTATCAGAGCAAGGGAAATTAACCACTGATAAACTTCAACCAATAATTTTTACAATAACGATCAACTTTCCCTGCTCTGTTAGCAGAAAATCAGAATTTAATCCAGATGACAAAATGATTGAAAACAATTTTTACCATTTTATTTCAGAATACATGTCAAATCGTCTGCACACACACTACTCTTAAAAACATGACCATAGTATTTCTCCTTCACAAATTGAAATTTTTCTACCTTTACAATAATGAATATATAAAGCAACAACATCGCCATTTATAAAAATCTAAAGCGAGAAGGTCACAAATGCGCGAAACACACTTCTGTTCTTTTCAATCCACCCACTACGCGTTCTTATCCATCGTTCATCCAGTCAACGAAAGATGGAATGAAGAACAGAGTAAAACGATTCTATTTCGTCGATAGTAATCTACAATTGTATCAAAGGGGAGATGGTAACTACAGTCGGGGCAAAATCGATTAAGTATCCAAGCTACACCTACTCCTACTTTTACGTAATTCCAGAGTGGAGGTAGATAGTGGATCTCCAGCCAGCTGATTTTGCCTCGACCGGAGTGACAGATTTGTCCAAGACCACAGTATAATCGTGCTCGTAATTTTTTATACGAACTTTTAAAAGGGGCGACCAATGTGTGAGGAAGAATAAACGTAGGTTTAGATATACGAAATCGAGGCCTAAGCTCGGTGTCTTCGACGCACAAATCACAATTATTATACATTTTAATCGTCCATTACCTCGATCGAGAA
This sequence comes from Andrena hattorfiana, assembly GCA_944738655.2. NCBI lineage: Eukaryota > Metazoa > Arthropoda > Insecta > Hymenoptera > Andrenidae > Andrena > Andrena hattorfiana. Next base: position 40,559,720 of record OX122889.2, on the reverse strand, counting down.
CCATGGCCCCTCGTCGCGTCTGCATACCTCTTAAAACTTGTTTCTTCAAGAAAAAACGAACATGGATTTCTTCCATAGAAATGGAGGAAGCAACGAGGATCCACCGGTGCTCAGAATCGAGGGGCAATCGCACACTCGAATATTAACATTGCGTACTCTTAATCGACGGATCGGTCGATAGCTAGTGGAAATTGTTGGTTTTGTTATGATTTGCGTGGAATGTATGTTGCAAGCCTAGCCAATAAAGTGCATAGCTTTTTAAAAAAAAAAAAAAATAAGCGGAGGAAAGTGTCTTGGATGACTTGGAAACGTTGGTTCATCACTTTGTCGAGTGACAGGAAAACAAAAGTCAACATGTGAATTCGAGGTGGCACACGTTTTTACAGTTTAATTAATTAATCTCTCGTGAAAAATCTCGAAATTCTGGTTTGGTATTGTCTATTTAATTTCTGCTCGATTCTTCGTCGAAGAGTGTTGACGTAGCAGTTTTATAGTTTACTATAAAAATTGTTTCCAGCAACATGTTGTCACGATACGTAACCTCGATCGTCTCCAACCTTCTTAGAAGTCCAAGGTAAGCCACTCGAACGTGATACTTTCTCTTGAAGTAATCATAGCCGAACGCTTCTTAGACTTCCTTTCAAACCATACGATTTTTTCCCTCAATTCCCTACGATTAACCGCTCTGAATTACATTTACCCCTCAGCAGTCTGTGGAAAATCGAATCGCGACGGTTTCACGGGACGAGCTTGATGCATCGGGAAAAAAAGAAGAACGCGTTTTCGTTTTCGAAAAAGAAACAGCCTGAAGGGCCGAAGATAATAAAGCCTGGCAATTGGTAAATTTTTATTTCAAGAATCCTTAAGGGTGGAATACTATGTTTGGGCTGAAAACGTGGTAAATTTGGGAAATTTTTTTTAAGAAACTCGCGATTCGATTCATCTGAAATTCGGACCATGTTTTTATGCATCTTCGATGAAGTTACATTATTTTTTTTATTAATTTTTAATGATAAATGCAGGAGTTATGCAACACGCCACGCAAAACTCGTCATTCGCTGTTGTGCATGATATTTACTTTTTAGGTAATCTATACTTCCTTTGTTACATAAGAAAATTGGCACAGAATTAGATAGCAAAAAATAAACGCCGATAGCAAAAGTTCAGACTTTCCCGTTTCAAAAATCACCACAGTCCTCGATAAATTATTTCTTTTTTTCTGGTTTGTTTCAGCTTTGTTTTTATTCGTGCGTAACTCCTATATTTATTATTAAAAATTAATAAGAAAAAGTCTGCAACTTCTTCAAAGGCGCATAAAAACATGGTCCAAATTTCAGATGAATCGCATCGCTAGTTTCTTAAAAAAAAATTCCAAATTTTGCTATGCTTTTAGACCAAAAAATAGGATTCCTCCCTTAGTAATTGTACAGAGACCCCTGCGATGATTGTGATAGCTTTTTGAATTGAAATCGTAGTGCCGCTTCGCCCAAACCAATTCTCGAGCCTTCGTGCAAGATCGCCGTAATTGTTGGCGGTTCTGATGGTTTTGGTTTCGCGGCAGCCGATCATCTTCTGTGTAAAGGAGCACGAGTTAGTACTCTTCCGATACGAAGCCTCAGATTCTTCTTCGTGTACCGTGTGAATGGATATGTTTACTTTAATTCGAATTCTATAATATTTACACCTAAAGCAGGACAAGGGCAAGTCATGTTTGTGTACGGAGTAGGTAATCTCCCAAACATTCGAATTCTTTCATACATAATCGACGTTGAAGGAAGACCTGCTCTAAAGGTGCCCAGAGATGGGCAAAATTTTTATTTAACTAAAAGTTTTGAATAACGAATGAAAGTTAATATAATTATTCGTCATGTGTCGACTAAAGTTCATTTTTTTATTCGTCAGGCGTTTCAACTTCAACGTTGAATAAAGTTTTCAACTTTAACTTTAACTGTAACTTCAACTGTAATTTTAACTGTAAATTTAATTTTAACTTTAACTGTATTCGACGTGGAATTAACTTATTTAACTTTAAAATTAAAGTTGGAAACTTTATTCGACGCTAAAGTTGAAACGCTCGACGAATAAAAAAATTAAATTTAATAAAGAATAACGAATAAAGTTAAAGTAACTTTTATTCGATCCATTATTTAAATAATTTGTTATTTAGTTATTGTCCAACTCCGCTTTAAACTAACTAATAGCTATCAATATTCATGATAGTAACGCTTTCGTGATTATATGACAAAGTTCGTAGCGCACAAAATGAACTTTGTGAGGAAAGTTTGTCATATGAAGATTGAATGAAAAGATATTGAATGTGAATAGAAACTGGGACGACTTTAATTAGTGCGTGTTCTAGAATCGATTTGTCTGAATGATGCAGAACATCGTGATAGTGGACAGTGATCACGAGCAAGGACAAAAGGCGGCGCGAAGGCTCTGCGATTCCTATGGGAAGGATCGTGTACAGTTTCTCGGGTGTGACATGAAGAATGTCTGCCAGTTCGAAGGTTAATATCAGTGAAGCATCGGAATTTCTGATAAGAGAAATTTTCTCAATTCAGTGCTGAGTCCTTTTGTTAATCATATTCGTAGCCACTTGGAGACAAGCTGTATGTAAGCACAAGCAGATACACATTCTCTTCCATGATTTAGATAAGGAATCGTTTTCTACAAATTGCAATAAATCAGAAAAGAAGGAGGTATGTGATAACAGAGCAATTTTAAACGTATTTCGTAACTGTAAGAATTAACGAAAGGTGCAAGAAACTTTGAAAAGTATTTAATTGAAGCTCAACATGAAAAATCTGAAAGTTTCGAATCCTTGAAATTTCATATAAGAATTTTGGGAAGATTCGAGATAGCAGCTTATATAATTTAAATCCAAAGTAATCTAAAATCTAAAGAGATCTAAAATTTGAATTTCAATGAAGAAATTACAGAATAACACAGCAAGAATGATTCAAATCGGGCTAAATATTATGAGGAAGAACCACGGTGGTCCTGGTGGCATAATAGTGAATTGTGCAAGCATTTTTGGATTCATGGGTTGGCCCCTGGATCCATTCCCTATTTACTGTAAAAAACAGCCGGCTATAGAAATCACAATGGATTTCGCGGTATTTTGAATTAGTCATACGATTGGTATTCTAACACTCGCTTCATATCCACTCACCTACATATTCCTTTTATATTAAAGAAGGAGTATAAGGTAGAAGAAACTGGTGTGCGCTTAGTGGCTCTTTGCCCAACAAATAAACAGTTCTCTGACATAGGATTACCTGATTTTCCAGACCCCATTCCCAACAAGTGTATCAACGAGTTGCCACCGTGTACACCAACTACGTATGTAAAATTTTATCGGTCAAATTTTCATAATTATCTAAGAAGTAATTCTTCAAAGTTAGTACTTTAAATAATTAGTGATTACCAGTTTGTCGTTTTAAAGAACAAAATTTAGTTGAAACACTTGCATTCACAATGTGTTATTTACTCAAGAACACAAGAAGAGGTATTAGCAAAGTAATTTACCACAGCATACACGCTCTTTAGGCCAAAAGGAATCGAAAAGTCCTGTACCACTTCGCAATCAAAGCCTTCGTTCTCGAAATACAAGCATTAGAATGTTTCGCAGTTCGAATTCCAGTGCGCGGCATTTAAACGAGCCAGCGCATGCGAATGCGCATGTGTCACCCTGCCAGGCATTTAAATCACGCGCGCCACTAGTAGAACTGCGAATGTTACCATTTATATTGCGGAAACGAAGCTTCAGATTGCAAACTCGCAAAGGACTATCTGATTTATTTTGGCATGAAGAATTCGTCTAGATCGACTCGTCCGAAAAAATTTTAAATATCTTATACAAGCGTGGTAGTTTAATTTTCATTATGTTATAGAAAGCATCAAGTAGGATCAGCTTTAACTTACGTAATGGCATGGGCACAAAGCGGAAGCACGTGGCTAGTGGAACCAGCGATCAGTGTTCACGAGATCCCTCGATTGATTCATTTCCCTTCGAAAGAGGGCGAGAAAGTCGATCCTAAAGTCTATGAAACACAAGTAAAACCAATTCCATATGAACTTTATAAGACCCTAAGTTTATAGTCTCTGTAACGTGAATCTGTAAGAACAAAGATGCCGTGACGATTTTAGCCCTGTACAGTGAAACTGGAGCCACCATGTGCCAAAGCTCCTGAGATATGTCCATTGGAGGAGGAGCCAAGCTGCGACATGAACCCCCCAAAGAAGATGTGAGAAAAGAGCTGACAAAGAGTAAGTTAATTCTTTAGAGGATTTATTTTAATTCTACTGCACCCAACTTCGTGTAGAATCCGCGAACAAGCATCCTTTCACTTGTAGTCATCACATGATCGGTATGTGAGAATATCTTATCCTGTTCAGAATTGTTTTTCTGTTTTCGAGACATGCTATCTCCTCCCCTATTCTTATAGAAATGGTTGCTTATTTACCCTCATAAATATTTCAAAACATCAGTTCCGAGTTGAATTTGCTTTGTTGCCACGCGTGAAAGATCGGAGTGATTCAACACAATTACAGTGCCACTGTGTCAACTTATGATAAGTGATGTGTCTCTGAATTCTTTGGAATTTGTTCTTCAAAATCATGCCGGCTTTTCGTGCGACGATTATCCTGTGTGCGATGAAGCGTTATCATTTCGACAAGCAATTTGAGTAGTGAACTTAATGTGACGTTAATCAGTTTAATGTTAACAGAATACTTAACGTTACTCGCGGGCCATGCTATTTCTATCAATACACATCGCATTGCCAGAAGGTCGCGTCTCATTTGCAAACACGTTACGTTAATTATCCCCAGGCGGGGATTTGCATTAGTACCATATCAGTTGGACATATTTCCACGGTATCATTACTTGCTAAAAGTTTACGACCTCGGTGCCAGAAAGAAGAGAGATAGCAGACATGGGTGGTAAGTAATAAATTTAAATTCCTACACAAAACGAACATATTAAATTCGCACGTTAATTTGCCGCAAGATATCTCGAGCAAGATTGTCAAACTCTCAATAGAATATTCCAAATGCCTTGGAATAATAGGACTCTTTGGTGATCACTTTCAGGTAACCACCATAAACATAGGAAGCCGGTAGATTTCGATGTATACCATAGCAGCTATTACAACAAAACAAGTCCTTTATTTACTTTCACCTGCACCTCACAATCTCATCACCCTAATCTTATCTCGCTTTCCCTAAAATAGCGCCTCATATCGAATCAGAGAGATGTGAGCAATCAGATGCTGGATTAAAATAATAATAATAATTCTTTATTGCACCAGTAAACATCAATAATAATATGATAAAGAATTATCGAAAATAGAGATAATAAAAAAAAAACAAATACATATAAGAAAACAAGAAAGAGAAAATAGTCGAGATAGAAATTATATAACATATAATTTCGTAAAAGAAGAGTGCAAAAGGACGAGGACCAGCTGTTAGCTATTATTAACCTACCTAATAGTATATACGAAAAATAGGTGTAGATAGTAAAAAATGTAATCGCAAGTAAAGACTAAAGCCGTATGCGTAAGATTGAAGGAGTAGAAGAAAGAATTAATTACTATTGTTATAAGTAATGGCTGTGCTAGTTTGGAAGATGAGAAAGTGGCTAGGGAGCGAAATTTAGTAAAAGGTGGAACAATAGAAAAAGGGGCCGTAAAATTGAGTGTATGAAAGTCCTAAATAGTCATGTCGGGTAGAGATATACATATTCGTGCACGTAAATACGATGATAGCTACTACTAAAAAAGCAACTCCTTTGAAAACACCTCCGTCCGTAATCTTGCAAGGCCAAGCCAAGTATCAATATCATTGGAAAATTACCTGAGAAAACAATTTTTTTACACCAAAGGTGATGTAATCCCTTAAGGGGAATCCTATTTTTGGGGGCCAAAACCATAGCAAAATTTGGGATTTTTTTTAAGAAACTAGTGATTCGATTCATCTGAAATTTGGACCATGTTTTGATGAAACTTTGAAGAAGCTACAGTTTTTTTTATTAATTTTAAATAATAAATGTAGGAGTTACGCATGATCGACAATCACGCCGTACGAAATTTGTCGTCCGCTAGTGTGCATGAAAGACTTCAAACTGATGAACCAGCAAAAAATTCGTTGATGAGTTTTCAAACTGGAAGGGCGGGACGTTTAATTTTTGCACTTCAATTTTCTGCCAATTTTCCTATGAAACAAAAGAAAGTTAGAACTTATCGTAAAACGCTGTTTCATTTTTAGTTTACCTGAAAAGTAAATGTCATGCACACCAACGGCGTGATGCATAACTCTTATATTTATTATTAAAACTGAATAAAAAAAACTGCAACTTCTTCAAGATTGCATAGAAACATGGTCCAAATTTCAGATGAATTGAATTGCTAGTTTCCTAAAAATAATTCCCAAATCCTGCTATGATTTTAGTCCATAAAATAGGATTCCATCTTAAGCCAACCAGTCTCTATAAATGATGGTGCTATGTGATCAAACTTCCATAGTCCAAAAGCAAATTTAACACAGACATTTTGAACCCTCTGTAATACGTGAAGAGACACACTTAGCTAAGCAGTGTAATATATTACATCGGTGTAATTCCTGTAATCAAACACAGATGTAATCAATAAAGAAATAAAAATAAGCTTCTGCTTATCTAGACAGGACACACTTTATGACACATAGTTTACATAAACGGAGAGAATCAATGTTAATTCTGAATTTAATGTGTAATTTGACAGTGCGATACACGAATAACCGGCGTGCAATCCCATTGGGCTAACGGTTATATCGACACCCGCAACAAAATTTTCATTCCACGAGTGGCACTCGCTGCGCGAACTTGGTTCCTTTCCAAGCGGCTCCCTGATTGTCCTTCTTTACTTTTTTTTTCCAAACGAAGGTGGGGCTATAGCACCGCATCCTAGAAAGCGTTCTTTGACCCTAGCACGCATCACCACTTATCTCACCAGCTACCTGCTGTCCTCTAATTTGGCGCTGCCTTAATTCCATTCGCGGCTCGACGGTGATCTCAAGTGTCTGCCCCGTATCGGCCTGCTGCGACTAGACGAGTGCGACAATCGACAGCTAGTAGAAGGAACGATGGACGTGAAGGACAAAACTGCGGCCATCACTGGCGGAGCCAGCGGCATCGGTTACAGCTGCGTTGAGCAACTGTTGCATCACAATGCCAAGGTAAACTTCGACGATCTACCTGTGAGAGACTCGACTCTCGATAGAAGCAAGAATCTTATCGAGGTTAAGCGTTACGCACACAAGTTCGTATCTATTTGAATCATTATTCTAATTCGTAAAACATACAGTCACTCACAGCCATAATCGTACACTCTTTAAAATCGCATAACATTTTTAAAATTGGTCCAAACGACTTGAGTTTTTTTGAGAAGCTAGAAGGATTAGCTTGCTAAGTGACGTGTTTCGTCGTTTCAAAAAAAAATGCAATTGGTCGGAATAGTGAAAAAAATAGTAAAGGTCGTTTTTTAAACTTTTTTTTGTGAGCCTGTAATGAAAATTCGAAAAACCCGTTTGTAGATTGAAGTGAGTTATATACATGCCTAAAATTTCATCAAAATCGGTTAACGTTGCTCTGAGCTACAAACGTTTAAAGATCGCAGAATAAGGTCGAGAATCGCTGATTTCGGGAATTTCCGCGATTCTCGACCTTATTCTGCGATCTTTAAACGTTTGTAGCTCAGAGCAACGTTAACCGATTTTGATGAAATTTTAGGCATGTATATAACTCACTTCAATCAACAAACGGGTTTTTCGAATTTTCATTACAGGCTCACAAAAAAAAGTTTAAAAAACGACCTTTACTATTTTTTTCACTATTCCGACCAATTGCATTTTTTTTTGAAACGACGAAACACGTCACTTAGTAAGCTAATCCTTCTAGCTTCTCAAAAAAACTCAAGTCGTTTGGACTAATTTTGAAAATGTTATGGGATTTTAAAGAGTGTACGATTATGGCTGTGAGTCACTGTATTTACATTGCGGGATGTTTGAATAACGTGATGTCTGTTCTTTTTATTACCTTGTTATATCATAATATTTATCTCTCGACAGCTGGTATGTTCTTTTGTACGTAGTTACGCCCTAGTATTAAGAAAGCAAAAGAATTGAGGGCTCGGATGCAACAAGGGGAGTAGCGCTCAAAAATGGTAAAAACAATTGTCCAAACGCTAAGAAATATTGGAAAATTAAATGTTGTTAAATTGTATTTTAAAAAATATAGTGTTGTGAAGCTCGTCACGACACATATTTTTTCTATTTACAGTTTGTTTATCGAATCATTACTATTCGAGCTAAAAATTATGAACAAAAAATTTTCATCGTCCAAAATCATTATTTCTCTAAACATAAATTGCGATAATTTGAGTAAATATTAAGGGATCGTTATAAGACTTAAAACATAACTTCAGAATACTCTAGCGAAGCCGTAAAATGTATGTACCAAACCCTTATGTTAAAAAATGTAATAATATTTAATTAAGAAGAAATACTGGACATTACCCATGTTTTTCAACGTTGGCCGTTAAAAAGTATCGAGGCAATTTTGAGGTACATATAACTTGCAGCGACAAAGTTTTTCCTTAATATACAAGGAAGATTTTGACAATTTTTCACACTGATTAATAAATAATTGTAGAAGATATAATGATATATGTATACATATAAATCTCGTACGCCACCAACAGTCAACGCGAGTGCTAAAACTGCTAAATAGCGCATTATACGCGGCTGCTGGCTGTTGGTGGCGCGCGAGATTTATATATATCATCATATCTTCTACAATTATTTATTAATCAGTGTGAAAATTGGTAAAAATCTTCCTTGTATATTACAGAAAAATTTTGTCGCTGCAAGTTATATATACCTCAAAATTTCCTCGATACTTTTTAACGGCCAACGTTGAAAAACATGGGTTATGTCCAGTACATCTTTTTAATGAAATATTATTACATTTTTTAACATAAGGATTTGGTGCATACATTTTACGGCTTCACTAGAGTTTTCTGAAGTTATGTTTTAAGTCTCATAACGATCCTTTAATATTTACTCAAATTACTGCAAATTATGTTTAAAGAAATAATGATTTTAGACGATGAAAAATTTTTTGTTTATAATTTTTAGCTCGAATAGTAATGATTCGATAAACAAACTGTAAATAGAAAAAATATGTGTCGTGACGAGCTTTACAACACTATATTTTTTAAAATACATTTAACAACATTTAATTTTCCGATATTTCTTAGCGTTTGGACAATAATTTTTCCCATTTTCGAGCGCTAGTCCCCTTATTGCATCCGAGCCCTGAATTAAGGTGTCTCCCTACTTTGATGGACGAAAAATGATGCGAACTTTGGGAATTTTTTAAAACAAAACCATTAAATATATTTACTTCTAGCTTTGTGGCTTCATTTGTCAATCTTTAAAGAATATGAAAAAATTTATTTGCAAAAATAGTGATTATATCCGGAGTTATAGTGCTTTAAATAGAGCACCTTATAAAAATCATATGCGCATGGTTAGCATAAAATCGGCCGTTGCAGTTGTCTGAAATAGAAAATTCAAAATTTTTTTTAATCTGTATGAGTGTGGCTATCATTTGAACTAGATTAAATGAGAAACACTGAAATGTAATAAGAAAAATGGGCGCATCTAAAGCAGACATCGATTTCTGCAAAAAATTCGCTGGTTTTTTAAGTCGTTTTTTAAATTAGACTTCTGTCTAATTTTACAAAAACCGGCTTAGTTTTAGTAACAACGAGAATGGAACATCTACTGAAGATATATGCCAAGTTTAAAGTAATTCGGGTGATTGGTTTTTAAGATATCATGCTAACCAATTCGAAAAACACAGTTTTTTGAGAGAAACGCGTTTAAGTTTTAAGTACCGTTATTTTTAATGATTTTTTTTAAGTGTTGCCTAAATATGTACAAATACAGGCACGAAGTTTTCAATTAATATAATTTGAGGGTTTCTCTTAAAAAAAAATCCCAAATATCGCGCTCCTTTTCAGGCCGTCAAAATAAGGATACCCCTTAAAGTAGTGTGTAGAATTTAAAATACAGGTTGTTAGAAGGAAAGGAATTGTTGTTTAGAATCTAATTTAGAATTTCTAACTCTAATATTTTTCTATTTCTTGTTATCTTACATGTATTTGTTTATTCTTATATCTTCTTGTTACTTTCGTCTACTGGTGCAATAAAGAATTATTATTATTAATTGGTTATATGGTAACGCGTTGCATGTCCTGTCCTAGTCCGTTGCCATCTTGGATCTGCCCAGTTCTAAGGGAAAGGACGTAGTTGAGCAACTGAGTAGTCAATTCGGCAATGGTCGCGTGTTCTTTTTCGCCTGCGATGTGACGAGCCAGGAGCAAGTGGAATGTAAGTCACAAAGTCCTAATCATTGTTTTAGTATAACAGGATGGAAGCTGTAATACGAATATAATTTGAACAGCGAGCTTCAAGAAGATCGTCGAGGCCCTAGGAGGCTTGGACATTTTGATCAACTCCGCGGGGTGTCTGGATGCCATGTGGACGCGTATGATCGATATAAATTTTGTATGTAAAATTTCGCAATTGAAGAGTCCTTTTAAAAAACATTGTAACTGTCAAAGATCAAATTCCATACTATAGTGTTACCATTGGCACGTAGAATATCTTTTGATAAAATTTTTTTTTTAATTTTGGCACTTGCAGTGTTTTCTACAAGCACTCTTCAATTTTATAATATATCTTTAGCACCCTAAATTTCATTCTCATAACATTCCAAAATACTTCTTTAGCTTCGTACCCTGATCCCCAGGAAGGTTTAAATTAAAATACCTTCCACTGATTAATTTTCATCTCACTTAGACGGGGCTCGTTCGAACAACACTTCTAGGCATTGACATAATGGGCAAACACAATGGTGGTCGTGGCGGTACAATAGTGAACGTCGCGTCCATCGCTGGTATCACACCCGCAACGGAATTTCCGATCTACAGCGCGACAAAGTACGCTGTCGTTGGTTTAACCGCCACCTTACAAGTAAGAGAATCCACTGAAAATTTCGGGTAACTTTGAAACTCGAAAATACAATTTTAACTCGCAGGGCTCCTACGATAGAACTGGCGTTCGTATGTTGCTAATGTGCCCCGGCCTGACGATGACCCCGTTAGCCGATAATGTTATGAAAATTACATATTTGAGCTTCATCGATCGCGAAAAAGTCATGACTAATATGGAAAGCGTGCCAGGCCAGCCGTAAGTACCTCGCTGAACACTATGAACTAGCTTTTTATTAATTTTAATAGCCTATAACGGTGAATGACACCTTTCTACAGTAAATTGTAAATAAACTCGACCCGTTTCTTTCGACTCTGCTCAACTTTTTCTGTAGACTTATTTCTGGTGTTAAACTGAATGGTTGCAAGTAATTTTAATCAATTGTGTTTTTAGGCCGGAAGATGTGGCCAAGGCGATAGTGAAATTAATTGAGAAGGGCAAAAACGGCGCAACTTGCATTGTCATGGCAAACCAACCACCCTGTGTCATCGATATACCCACGTATCCCGATCTTGTGAAGCATGAGCTGTAATATTGTGTACTCGCGAGTGATAAGATACCTAAGTGATAATTTCGATACCTCAAGAATTACTAGTGCGGCTACCAATTATCATGCAAGGGGCTAATATTATTTTCAAAGCTTTCTAAAGTTTCCCAGGAAAATCCTTTTCAATGTACCCTACAAACGAATATAGAAATAAAACACGACTACAGAGTACAATATTTTTCAGCTCCCCACAAACTTCCCACAAAATCCTGAACGACAGAATCCCCTCCCTAAAAACAAAAATCCAACAACCCCAATGGAACGAAAGAAAATAAAAAACAAAAAGTAAACAAAAAAAATTTTGCGTTTCGTCCCAGACCTGCTGCTAGTAGGACTCATCAGTAAGGCTTCTCTAGCAGGCCCTCTGCCTCAGACGCGGGGGAATTTAGGAGGAACACACAGAGGACGGTGGGGAAGGATGTCTTCGTAGGATGCCAACTTCATCTCGATGACGATTAGATTTTCCCCAGGGGATCGGCGGTCTACCATGAACGGGATTGATTTGCTCCGCTGATACAAGTGCTCTCGGCCGTTCCGTTGTCGACGCAGTTGCAAGCGATGTGAGTCGATTATCAAACAGTCGTGTGTGGTTGTAAAAGGTCGCGGGGGCGTCGTTCGCTCCGTGCGTGCCGGTCTTTTTTGTCCATCCCATTTTTCCTACTTCGTCGCAAGAGCATGTGGGGGGGGGGGGGGCGATTGATGATGATGGTGATGATGATATGCGCAGGGGGCGCCATATATATGGGAATCCCATCATTCCATTCTCCTCCGGTCGGCGATCGATTCTCTGGTTGTTCGGTTAACAACAAACTGTTGCTTGTGGGGTCCACCGTAGGAGAAAGGGGGCTATACACACGATCCTCGGCGTACGAAACATCATCCCGTTCTCCGTCATCGGTCGGGTGTGTGTGTTGTTTTTGTCTTCCTTCTTCTTTCTCCTTCCCTCCTGGACTCCTGAAGCTGGGGGGGGGACGAGACACTTAAAATTTGCTTGGTGGTTTATAAAGTCGGGGGGGCGGCGGGGTATCGTGTATTCTCTCTTGTGAGTGAGAACCTTTACCAATCAAGGGGATCATCTCGGTCCTCCGGACCCGAGAGAGACACAACCCCCTCTCTCCCCTCCTCTCCTCCCCCCTTCTTCCCGTCTAGGTGGTGCAGTGGTGTAAATATTATTGAAGAGAGTTCTTCTTCTTCTTCCTCCCGTTGGCTGCTTGGGCTGCTGGATTGTTGTGTGTAGTTTTAGTAGTAGTCCCTCGAGTGACTGTAAGAGAGCCATAAATAGTGGACGGAATTTGGAAGGTTGAGGCGGGAAAGAGGAAAGAGGAGAGGCTGGGGGGGCCGCGTTTCGTCCTAGGTCTGCTAGGTTGGACTCGTCAGTAAGGCGTTCCTAGCAGACCCTGCCTTTTTTTTTTTTTTTAAAGTTTTATTCATGAAGGTACAAAGTTTTCATTATCACATTGCACAGTGTAGTGAATAATCTACGGTTTAAAAAAAGAAAATATCCGTGATTGCCAAATCGCATTAGCGACGCTCACAATCTAAAATGTATATTCAATAAAAGATATAAAAGAAATAGGAGCATATGAGGTCTCCTTCTTTCATGTTTTCCCTACGCGATGTGGGTGACATTATTAATACGCTATCCACCGGAAAAAGAACGTGGCCGTTCTGCAAAAACCGGGGCAGAATTTTTTTGCTTCACATCTATGGGCTATTTACTTACATCTAAAACGACACTCATATTCGCAAACACTCACACATTCAACCAACGCTGATATAAAGCCATATGTCTGTCTATATACATAACTATATACATATTTACAAAGTATAAGTATAAACGCGTATAAAAAAATAAGATGTGACATTTTTATAGATGAAAGCGTGGCGATTGTCGGGTGGCTCAAACTGATCCATCTCAAACGGGCCCGTCGGCTTGAGAGGTATTTTCTTCCCTCCACCAGTATTTTTTTATATTTAGATGATAATTGTTTATAATATCCACCTTCGGTAAATCCATGATATATACTTTGTCTATATCTGAATTTAGACAGTCTAAATTTGTTCCGTACGTAATTCGTTTATCTGATGACCTTCGCTTTATGTGATATATTAATGGTATATTGTTCTTATCCGTTATTCTATTTGTTTTGTCAAGATATACAAAAGCTTCGGGGGGAATGAAACCCGTTAATAAAGAACTCTTGTAATACTCGTCGTTCGGGTACACAGCACCCCTAATAAGATCGTTGTTGCAAATACCAGGGATGTTTGCGAAGTAATCTCTGACCAATTTAATGATGTGGCAGTCTATCCTCGGAATTCCCGCTTCGTTATATAAATTTTTGTTGTTTTCATACCTTTTGTAATTGGATCTGTTGCTTCTGTAGATTATTGTGCATGCCCTTAAGCATTTCCTTTCAAATTTCCTGTACTTTTCCATCATGTGAGGGCTAATGTTGTACCATATTGGACAACCGAAAGTGAGGATTGGACGTATCAGAAGCATATAGCAAATAATTTTTATTCTCTGTTTCAGATAATCAGAGTAAAAGATTCTACCATATATGCAGAATGCCTTCCTCGCCTTTTCAAGTTGAATATCTACGTGTTTATTCAATAGTACGCGCTCATCCAGGTTGATACCCAAATATTTTACAATTTTTTGGTGAGGGATTATTGTGTCGTTTGCTTTAATTCTGAAAGATTTGTATGTCTTGCGAAAAGTTTTGCATTTATTTAAAAGTTTGTCTCTAAATAGAATTGTTTCGCATTTTGATGGATTTATTTTAAGTTTCCATGTAATATAATAGTCATTTATCTTGTCGTACATTTCTTGTATTCTTTTCTGAAGTTTTTTGACATTCTTGCCTCTGCAGTAAACTATTAGATCGTCGGCAAAGAACAGGTTGTATATATCACTTGCGCTCGCCAGTCCGAATAGTTTCGGTATATCTGCGTTATAGAAATTAAAAAGTGTGGGGGCTGTTACGGTCCCTTGTTGCATACCGTCAGATAATTCGAATATGCGGTTGTTGTGTGCATTGTTGCTTGCTATGTAGAATTTTTTATTCCTTAGCATGCTAACCAATATTTTTAAGAGGTGCAAAGGGCATCCTTTATTGTTGAGCTTGTAAATCAGACCTTTGATCCAGACCGTATCAAAGGCCTTCTCCAGATCGATAAGGCAAGCTGCCACGCTTTCTTTCCTGGCGAGCGCAAAGTGGATATCAGATGTTAATTTGTTTAGTGCATGTACAGTACTAAGTTTGTGCTTGAAACCGAATTGGTTGTCGGGTATTAACTCTTTTTCATCAAAAAATTTTTCTAACGCTTTTTCAAAATAACTTCGAAAATTTTTGATAAGTTAGGGAGCAGACTAATGGGTCTGTAGCTGGAGGGTTCAGTTGGATCTTTTCCCTTTTTCATTATCGGGACCACTCTAGCAGTTTTCCATGCTTCAGGGAAGTAGCATTTATTAAGGCAGTTGTTGAAAAGTACATTGTAGTAAAAAATTGTTTTAAAGGGTAGGTTTTTCAGGACAATATTTGGTATTCTGTCCGTACCAGCTGATTTTTTATTGCTAATAGATCTAAAGAGTTTTAGAGTTTCTAAGGGATTATGAAAATAATCGGTGTCAGTGTCCCAAAGAGGGTCACTGGCCACGTTCATATCGGTAAATTGGACTAGGGAGACCTCCCTGGAGGAGTTATCATCCATATCAGCAATAAAATTATCGTAAAATCTCTCAATTATTTCTGACAGCCTAGGTTTCCCTAGATTCTTATTCTGTGGATAAACTGCTGCAAAGTTGGCCCCGATAACATTGTTCTTGTCCTTTTCACTACTTAAAATGAAGTTTCCATCCTTATTAACTGGCAGTAATTGGGGGTCAATGTTCGCATCTGATAGGAGGTTTGTTAGGCTATTTTTAATTATTAGATTTGGTAACGAAAGCTTTTCTTTAGGCCTAAATATAGAATTTATTTTGGGGAACATATCTGTTGAGTTTATGGGTATTTTCCTAATTTTTTTTCCCCGGTATCTGTTTACGGATTTTTGAAATTCCTTTTTGATCTTGGTCTTGCATTTCTTTATACAAGATTTGGTTTTATTAATAATGTACGCGGCATGCGGGGATGGTTGTCTATATTCGCTGTTAAGAATGGTTATTAGCCTGCTTTTGGTCCTAAGTAGGTCTTTGATTTTCGCGTTTACATATATGTCCGTGGAATTAGTACTTCTGAATCTGGGTACCGCCCTATTGATTGCATCGTTTATTGCGTTGTTTATGTTATCCAGGTGTCTATCAATTTCAACATTATGCAAATTTCTATTTATGGGTATGATGTCTGTGTCATTTTCGGTTAATATTTTTTGGAAGGTTTCCCAGTTGGTTTTGTTATAATTGAATGTAATTTGTGGAGATTCTAACGGTATTTGGTCGTTTCGGTTTGGTAGCGTTAGCTGTATACTTATGGCCTTGTGATCACTGTCTATGTCTAAAGTTTGTAATGTGTCGTCTGTGTTGAGTTCACTTAATTGTAGTCTACTATCCATAATGGCGATATCGATGAAGGCGTTACTTCTGGGAAATGTGGGTACATTCGTGCCTCTTAGGGTCAGCCTATAATCAATCCCCCTATCAGATAACCAGCTCGAAAGTGCCAGTCCTCTACCATTATAATAAGTATTATTCCAGCTATCGTGTTTGGCGTTAAGGTCGCCGGCCAGCACGAAAAAGTTACTGGTATCATCGAGGGCAAGGGTTCTAAATACCTCGTCCAATTCCTTTATGAACACATCTGCATTTGTGCCTGGAGCGTAAGCAGCTATTACAATTAGATTTTTACCGCTTCGCAGCCCTATCTTTGCAACAACAATCTCTAGTATCTCCAATTGCGAGCTGACTGAAATATGTTCATGTTTAATTTGTTCTTTAATCAACAGAGCTACCCCCCCCCCCCCGTTTGCCGATTTTCTATCATTTCTTATCATTACGTAATACGTAGTCTTTGAACTTTGGTCTATGAGTGGGTTTTAATTTAGTTTCGCTAAGTAGGACTATATCGGGATCCTCCCCGCGCAGCAACTGTGTCAGATTATGCCTCCTCTCATTAGAAACTATTGAGTTGACATTGGCCGAAATTATTTTGAGTTTAGTGTACCTTGTGTTACCCACTATTCTTTTGTGTCAATTCTACTATGTTTGGGCTTGAATCTGTTTGGTCCCCATTAATACCAAAATAAATATCGTGAAGCTTTTGACTATTATTGGCGTTTTGAGTAATGAGGTTTTCCAGCCTCGACAATTGCTGCGCAAAGAAATCCCTAAATTCAGCCATATGGGCTCTCGGATTCATTGGTGCGTTTTCTTGTAAATCACTTACTGCAATTCCAGAAACCTGGGTATAGGGTTGCTTGAAAGGTCCCACAGCCCTGTTTCCTTTTTGCGCAATCGGATTGTTAAGCCCCACCGATTGCGAGCTAATACTGTTCCTGGTCATTTGAGCAAAAGATATATCCGGTCTATATCTATGGGTACTGAATTTTTTTTATATTCTATTCACAGCCTCGATTTTTTCTTCTGCTCTAATAACCATTTTACTTGAAAGCCTATTTTTAATTTCCCTATATTTGGAACATCCCTTATACGAAGCCGGGTGTCCATAATCCTTACATCGTACGCAAAAAATTTTGTCTAATTCTATTTTTTCTCCTTTTTTAATCTTGCACTCCCCCGGCTCATGTTTTTCATTGCATTTCACGCACCTAAAATCCAGGTTACAATTTATGGCCGAGTGACCTGACCTCTGGCATCGCAAACACATTGTAGGTTCCTTCTTTGTTAACCTTTCCCATCTAACAATTTGGTGCAATACATGTTTAATTTTAGTTATTGCATTTACCTCACTCTCTGGGGAGATCTTAACTAAAAAAAAATGGAAGGACTTTGTTGTTTCTTACAGAACTATGGGTTACAAAGTTTGATACTTTAATGATATTTACTTTTTCTATTTTGAGAGATTTTAATTCTTCTAGAATTTCCTCCGAGGTGAAGCTAGGGTCTATACCTTTCAATATTAAAGAGTGAGGTTTAAGTGCTTTAGGTGTATAAGTGAAGTACTTAATTCCCCTTTGTGTTAACGCTTCTAATACAGTCTTATACTCTCTTAAATTATCTAATTGTACGTAGTGCTTATTATTATTTAATCTTTTAATAGAAAAGTTATTTAATCCTAAAGTCTCTTTCAATAATCTGTATGATACTTGTTGTGAGGTCTCGATAATGTTAATAATGGGTGGTTTTACCATTTTTGTCTTAGTCGATACATATGAATGTTCTTGTAAGACCTCGTCTTCACTTTGAGAATTTGCTTGTTCAGACCACTGATTTTGTTGGGTATCACAGTCCATGTCCTGACTCTGGGAGGTTGGTATGTCCTTGTGGTATTCCTTGTTGGGCTCCGCCATCCCCTGGTGGTATGTTGTTGGTTGATTCTGACGTAGTCTTTTATAAGAAGAATCTTCCTTCGTTCCTTCCTGCGGCTCATCCCCTTGGCTTCGAACATATTTTATTGCACCAGTGCCCACTTCTCTATATCTCTCAACTTCTGTGTGTTGTTCCACGATTGGTGTAAGCGCCCTATTTTTTACTCTTTCCTCCTCTAGTTGAGTGGATAAATTCAAAATAGTTTTCTTCATATCGTTGATTGTACTTAATAGTTCATTATGTATCGCCTCGTTTTTCATTATTGTGGTGGTTCTCTTGCTTTTCTTAGATGTCGACCCTTCCTTTAGGCTTCATTTCTGCTGTAGTTATATAAGGTTTTACCCGCCGCGGCGTTAGAGGCTTCCTAACCTTAAAGTTGGAAATAGGATTTACCTTCTTGGTTTTCTTCTTGGCCTGCAGAAACTTTTCCAACTGCGATTGTATTTCAAGCATTAGTGGAGCAGGTGTTCTTTCCAATATTTATAAACAACTCTACTAGATGATTATTGTCAACTTGTCGCATTTATAACCTGTTTGACCACATTTGTTTGATATATTTTCGTTCGTGGGAGCGTCCCCTTGCGTGTCTGTGATGTTATCCCTATTTTCTGATGCTATCATGCGTCAGCCAATTACTGGTTTAATTGTAATCTATAATACTGTGCTTTTTTATATATTTTTGTGTGCTTCCAGAACGGTCCCCCCCCTTTTCACACGACCCAGCACAGCCAGCACTCGTTTGTTTTTAGCAGACCCTGCCTCAGACGCGAGGACAAGGGTAGGTACAGCGGAGGAAGTATATATACGAACGAGAAGCGCCGCGAGGACTTGCGAGAACAGGATCAACCGGGCGGTCCTCTGGCGGTGGTTTCTGGAGGTTACCTGGTATTTAAGATGACTTATATACAAGGATTTCTTTCCCTGTTTCAATTGTTGCGATGATTGAAAGTAATCATCCAATTCATCTCGATTCTTTCTATTATATAGTGTGTTTATAAATATGTGGGACAATATTTCAGGGTCGGTTCTACTCATCAAGATAATAAGAAAAAATGGTATACGCATATGTCCGATAATGCTTAGTTTTGCAGTTATAAACAGTTTTATATTCCATAAAATACCGGCCCGCAACGTCTATTAAAGGGCAACCGGCAGACTGGCGCGTTCGTCAGCTAGCCTAGTCAATTAGTAGCGACATTAATACGGGGGGAGCATAACGGCACGTGCCGCGGGTCCCAGGCGTCGCTCTGGCCATTCAGCCGTTGAGCGTTCAGACACGAGGAGGACGGGTGTTCCCCCAGGGCGGACCACGCCGCCCGGTAAAACCGCTCCTTTTCTCCTCTGCGATAAGCAGCAGAGGATTCCAGGGCCTCCCTGCTATAGGAGGTGCGACTGTGCCATTCGGTTCTTGAGACCGCTCACCTGACTTCCCCGCACGGCCTGGGAAGCCGGGCCTCCCAACACCCCTTCGGAGTGGCGGAGGAAATGGCTATGAGGGCCGCCTCCTCGAGGTACGCTATAACCCGTAGTCGTTCTACACCGTTTCTCGGGTGACATCCGCTTTTTATAGGCCCGGACCAGCTTGCGGACGCACCGTACTCACGGTGGTGGTCTTCGTCGGGGGCAGGCGATCCCTACCTATACACACCTCGATGTGCAAGAGTTATAAGCGTTGCGCAAACCGCCCCCTCTGACCGGCGGTACCAGCCCGCCTCTAATTTTTGCCGCGGTTTATCAAATCGCACCTCGACGCCGTACTATCGGACCCTCTATCCACCCCCTATTCTCGATTTTACTGCCTGTTCACCTGGACCGGGAGGCCGGTATCCACCCTCAGCCTCTTTTAAGCACCCGGACTGCGCGAGCGCGCGTGTGCGATGCCTTCGGCTTGTCGAGGTCTGGATTGTTTCCCCCTGCGCAAGTCTGATTATGTTCCCACCCACCTAATCCCCGTACCCCTAGCCCCGTGAGTTTATTCCCTATCTTACCTGCATTCCCCCCCCCCCCCCACAGTAGTATCTCATACCTCTCCAGATCAGGGTCCAGACGGCCTTGGACGCCACGGTCCGTGTTATGCTCCATGACTCACCTGGACCCGCGTCTCCGTGTGCTCCTTCCTCCCTTGTACCTGCCCGACGTGCGTTTTCCTAATTCGTGCCTCATCCTACCTGCTCTCTGCCTGGAGGGAAGTCTTACGGGGGGGTACGACGAGGAATCCCGGGTAGCGTGTGTTGCTCCCGTCTGCCGCGGGGCTACCCATTCGGGAGATGTCGTCGACCCTGATCCCCTGCGCATCCTCCGTATCCTCACTGAGCACACAATCATCTCCGATCCCCGAGTTACCTTCTCGTCTCTCCTGCCTGATCGTGACGTGGATTCCGTACGTCCTTCGCTCCACTGGGTTGCCGTTGGCCTGCCCCGTTTAGCCGTTGGTATCTTTCTTCCTGGAATCTTCCCCTCTGTAGTGCTCTGCCTGCGGGGACGGTTCGTTGGACG
Organism: Andrena hattorfiana; assembly: GCA_944738655.2. Lineage (NCBI taxonomy): Eukaryota > Metazoa > Arthropoda > Insecta > Hymenoptera > Andrenidae > Andrena > Andrena hattorfiana. The sequence continues at coordinate 40,539,084 of OX122889.2, read as the reverse complement.
GAAGCGGGAGGGGTGTCCCATCCAGGTCGGTGTTACCCCCGCGCTGAGCCGGGATGCTCCCAAGACGAGTGTGGCTCCCGCTGAAGGTCGAGAGACCCTCCGCCTCCGAGTTCCGTCCACTCGCGCTCTTTTATCCTCCGGCTCTCCAGATCAGGGTCCAGGTGACCGTGGACGCCACGGTCCGTGTTATGCTCCGCAGCTCGCCTGGACCCGCGTCTCCATGCGCTCCTTCCTTTTCTGGTCCTCATCCGTTGTCCATGGTCCCGGCTAATGCTATCCTTTTTTTTTTTTTCCCGAGCCAACCCTTTCTCCCTCTGTGGCCGAAAATAGACCCAACCCTCTTGTTGTTGCTTATATCCATTCCCAAAAGCCGAGAATAACATCCCTTCTCGTACATCTATATGCCAACAACCCTCGATATCTCATCCCCTATCGATATTTTATCGATAGGGGGGGGGGGGGAAGGGGCCCCTACCACCGCCCCCTCCTGGTGGACCACGCCGTGGGGCGTCACTCCCGTGCGGTAGTTCGAAAGAAAAACGCTCGGTCAGCTAGCCTAATCTATATACTATTATATAAAATTGAAGTTGCATACTTAAAACGCGTTTTCTCAATAGATATTAACTCTACTTTTTTAAAATAATTTTTTAAATGCGTTTTCTCGGTAAATATAAACTGTGCCCACATGCGTGTTACATCACTTTGTTCGTCTTGATAAGAGAAAGATTTTAGCGGTTTTCTTTTTTTTAATAATTTTTGTTTAGAATCATTATACATATTTGAAGGCGCATACTTTGAAATGCGTTTTCTCAGTAAATTTTTTTAAATATGAACTGTATCCACACGTGTGTTACGTTACTTTGTTCATCTTGATAAAAGGAAAGTCTTTTATTTTTTTAAATAATCTATATATATATACCTATATATATATATATATATATATATATGCATACAACCAAATCACGACTCATCACGATTTGTATGGAACCACTGATCCTATGACGTTGAAAGATGGGTAGATTCCTCTTAGCCGCTAGGTGTTCGCTAAGAAATCGTTTTAAAAAGTCCCTCCCCTTCACCGAAAAAAGATAAACATATAGCACCGGGCAACGCCAGGAACTTTAAGCTAGTATACTATATTTTCAATCATATTCTTTCCTTCGCGCCTTTAAAAAAACTAAGGCGAAATGATAATCAATATATCGATGCGCAGAAACACATCTGGGCTTCGTTAAGGTAGTTTCTAACCAACTATGTTAGTCAAATTAGAGTTTGGTCATGAACAATAAATATAAAGGAGTATGATACTATATAAATAATAATAATAATTTTTAACATCATGTATATATATTTTAAAAAGTTCAATATTAATATAAATAATTGTAATACGAAAATAGAATATTAAATTAGTTAGCGTAGTGAATTGGAGCAGCAGATCTTACAACGTCGCATTCATTCGGAGCGTCTTTTATAACCAAAATGTCAGAAAAAATGTTCATATAATTTTGAATCGCCGTTCGCTATTTAAATGTCTAAACATATCGATTGTGCGACGTTGTCACGTTGACTGCTCTACGTAGTTTCTAAAATAATTGCACGTTAACCAATTTTTTATGGGCATTTACGAAGAAACCATGTGATCAGTTTTGCCGAAATTAATAAATTCATTTCTTGACATTTCGATGTACTTTTGTGCCAATTTTGGTACACTTCTTAAATATAGTTTTCCTGTTTCAGAAGAAAAACTGAAACTATAACCCTCTTTTTCCGACTCTGCCATATGCCACTGGGTTAAAATGCATCAATTTTAATTAACAATTTCTCGATAATTATGTGGTAAATCGATTTTGAACTTCGTACAAGGGTTTCTTGTATTCGAAATTAATTTTGAACGAAATTTGAAAGAATTCTTGAATTTAGTAGATTATTCAGGAACTACCTTAAATGCCACTTTAATAGCCGTTTCGGACCCGTGTTTCACAAAATATAAATATTCTTATAATTGTGAAACTAATCAGACATTTTCGTGTACCAACTTGTCTTATTATCTTGATGATTAGAACCCATCCTGAAAAATTGTCCCACATATTTATACACACCCTGTATAAACAGTAGTCGACGAAAGAAAAGCTTCCGAATGACTTATCGTGAGTTGAATTCGGTTCAGGGGCACATTTGACCATCTTAACCGGCTATACCCTTTACAACTTTTAAAATCGCATAACTTTTTTAGAATTGGTCCAACTGACATGATTTTGTTTTTGAGAAGCTAGAAGAATTAGTTTGCTAAGTGACGTGTTTCCTCGTTTCGAAAAAAATGCAATTGGTCGGAATAGCAAAAGAAAATAGTAAAGGTCGTTTTTTAAACATTTTTTAAAACCCCTGATTTCGGGAGTTTCGCGATTTTAGCTCCGAGCAACGTTAACCGATTTTGATGAAATTTTAGGCCTGTATACAGCATTCTTCAATCTACAAACGTTTCTTTTTTAATTTTCGTTATAGGCTCACAAAAAAAGTTTAAAAAAACGACCTTTACTATTTTTTTTTTTTGCTAATCCGACGAATTGCATTTTTTTCAAAACGACAAAACACGTCACTTAGCAAACTAATCCTTCTAGCTTCTAAAAAAATACTCATGTCGTTTGGACCAATTCTAAAAAAGTTATGCAATTTTAAATGTTGCAAACTTTCTTTCGTCCGCCACTGTACATTTTAGTTAGAGATACTGAAATGAAATAGAAGGAGATTTACTGAATGTAGGATAAAAAAAATCTTAGAAACAACTCCATGAACAGCTCGAGCAAATATGTACCTAGAAAACACTTCGGTCACAGTAACAAAGTTAACACTGGGAGTAAAAGGAAACCAGCTGTGATTCACAGAAGTTAGCAGATTATAGATTCACAGAAATCCTTATCTACAACCTACGAACTCCAGAACCTTATCAAATTTTTACTTGTACACCATAGTACTGTACCAGTGGCTATTAACCTTACCGCGAAGTTTATCTCGACAAAAAACAGGCGTCCCATACACGCCAGGAAGCTCAACCATTCGCTCGATTTCCCAATGTGCGTGCCGCCTGACGCGCGCGGGTAACTCAATAAATCGACAGAAATAAACAGCATCCTAGACAGTTTCCTAGGCTGTGGCCAATTTTTCCGTGGATCGGCGTAAATTCGATCCTGTTTACCGGCGGTTCGGTGGTCACGTTACCCATCCAGCTAGCCGCGAGACATTCAATCCCGTACGATTGATTCTCGTTTTCTCGAGTTTCATCGATCGAGCCCGCGCCTTCGCGGCTGGATATATTCTATTTGCAACCGTGCTATTCGCGAGATCGCCGCGGAGCATCGTGAACCTGCGTTCGATCTTGTGAATAAACGACGGACACTTTTCCCTACATCGATCCAGCATGAACATTGAGGGCAAAGTGGCACTGGTCACGGGCGGGGCGAACGGGATCGGCTTCTGCACCGCTCGAAAACTACTTCGAAACGGGGCGAAGGTAACGCTTTGCGGAGGATTTTTGTGAACGGTGGTGCGAATAGTAGGACCAAGGTGTTGCTTTCATCTTTTAGGCGGCAGCTCTCCTAGACTTGGGCGATTGCGGTGGCGACAGCGCCGCTGCCGATCTGAACAACGAATTTGGAAAAGAACGCGCCGTTTTTGTAGCCTGCGACGTCTCCAAGCCTGGGGATCTGAAAGGTAGTTGCAATTCTTCTGCATTATTAAAAAAAAAAAAAAAAAACAACAGACTTCTGCTTGTGAAACCTGAATAGCCCCGTACACATTGAAATAGATGCGAAACATATGTGTCTGAGATTTCTCTCGAGCATCAAACAACCACGTATTCGATCAGACGGGATCGTAAAACACTAGTTCAGTTCTCAGACACTCTGAATATTTAAGGGGGTATTCTGGTCTGACGAGGCGTTTTCGTCGCGTTATTTCGGAATTTTTTTACAAAGAACCCATAAGTTTTATTTATATTTAGTTTATTGCTACATGCTTATTCATATATGAACTATCTTTACAAATTTTGTCAATAGAAAAAAATTAAAATTAAACGCAATTGACTGCTTTAAAGTAATGGTGAAAAAGAAAACAATGGGGTCACTGTGACCATGATTAGGCTCGTTCTAACGATCAGAAACAAAAAAGTAAAGAGATTCTTTATTTGTATACCTTTGGCTATCGTCCCTACCAGAATGATAAAAAAATATTGAAAATTAAGCAAATGGCGGCGGTTTGAAAATTAAGCTTCGATTCTCGCACATTTTTTCAACTTTAAGGGTCTGTGAAAGTTTAAGAACAAAATATTTTATTACAATTCTGGTAGGGACGATAGCCACACGTAAGCTGATAATATATGCAAAACTTGGACTGAGTTTGTCCAGTAGATCTTGAAATATCATGGTCACCGATTCGAAAAACATGGTTTAGAGAAAATCGCGTTTAAAGTTTACTCAACGTTCAAAGCCAAACAAGTTGTGACCTAGGAGAGTAACGGTCTCTTTGTTACCAAATGGTCGATTTTTGTGTTCTAAAAGGCACAAAAATGCACCCCCCCCCCCCCCTCCAGAAAGAACAGTCCACCAAAACTTTGCCGAAATACACTTGCAAGAACAAAATTCTTATGCGTATAGGTACCTACCTATTCTTCACCCTGTAACTTTGCAAATATTACGAATCGGAAAAAAAACTCTTTTGCACACGTATTACCCATATAATGTACCAGTAGAAAATGCGAAAAAAATCGATTTTTTTACCCGTCAGACCAAAATACCCCCTTAATAAAGCATAATGCCCACACTTTTCAATTGTATGCACTTAATAATACTCGAAATGACATATTTAAAGATATTATCAAAGAAAACAACAATTAATTGTCGCATCGATAGCAGCTGATACCGATTTAGGTATCGATACTGATACTTGAAATAGGTCTCGATGCATATCTCCACGTGTGTTGCACCATTTACGCAGAAGTTATTAAACAAATACTGCTTTGCAATCTACGAAACCTGTAAGGATTATTTTAACGAATTACCTGAAAAGTGAAGGGATTATGGTGCATATACTACCGTATGAAGTATCTATGTAAAGTACCTGTGTAAAAAGACTCGGGGTTTACCTGTCTTCCATCGTTTTTAATAGCTCGATTGTGGCAGGATCTGTGATATTAATATTTATGGGCGCACGTTGCGTCTGTTTGCCAGAGTCGTTCAAGAAAGTTCTCGACACGTATGAGACTGTGGATATTGTGGTAAACATCGCGGGCATCATGGACGACGCGGATTGGGAGATTATGGTTGACATCAATTACGTAAGTGCTCCAATATATTTCCACCCTACCGAAAGCGTTGCATAATACTTCGTCATCAGTAATCTCGCAAACATGGCTTGAAAAAACAATCTTCTTATCTCTCACGGTGCCGATCTTATTTTCTCTCTTTCTCCTCGCGGAGAGTTATCTTCTAAGAAGCCGTTGCGAGCCTCAAATTGTAACTGTTCATCTTGAATTGTATCTAGAAAGGGATAGTTCACGGTACAATATTGGGGCTGCAGCACATGGGGAAGTACAAGGGTGGAAATGGCGGGACTATCGTGAACATGTCATCGGTTGCTGGCCTTGAGGGAATCCCTATAGCGCCGATCTACGGCGGGACACAGTACGCGATCGTTGGATTCACCCAGTCTTTGAAGGTGAGAAAGTGGGTAAAGTTCGCGAAGCGCTGGGTCCATATTGATACGGGAAAAAGTCAGGCGAATAGGTAGTTGATAAGAACAGAGATGGGCAAGAAATTATTTGATATAAAAATTTCGTACACAAATTTTTATTTCAAATAATTTCTTGCCCATCTCTGGATAAGAAGAACGATCAAGTGTTTGTCGCGTAAAGTGTCCAGACGATTATTTTTCGACGTAAATCATTGATGATAATGAGCGATTAATATTTCATTATAATTTTGTACAATAGATAAGCACTTTGTAGTGTATTCGAGCGAGCGGTGTATCTATGTTTATGCAATAGAGATAAAACACTTTTGAGTGGGAATTGCAAAGAGTTCGAAGGTTCCCATACTGGAGGAAGAAATATTAAATTCTTATTACTTATGGTTCCTTTTTATTGTTTCGTCGCTTAAATTCGATAAATGTCGCAGCTAACGAGGTTAGCAATGCCGCACGAGGGTGATTAAAATAGGTATTATATCACACGTAGATAACTGAGCCCCTGATAATATTTGCCCCTGGTCAAATTTACTTTCTTCGATGATATGTTCTAAACAGATTACATCATAAGGATGTCGAGATAACTTTATTTTTTCGACTTCGTAACTGATATCACATCTACCACTTCAACTCAAAGTCTGGTTTCCAATTATTTGATGCCTATCTAACGATTTAATTGCTCTCTCTAAATGGCATGTGTTTTATGGCATTCGTAGACGAGATCAGATTCTGAGATTTGGCGCCTTTAAGTAGTCTGACAACCATCTACCGGGCTTCCTGTGAAATATCATCAAATATTTTAATTCAAGGGTACCCTCTCATGAAATCACTTCAAAAGTAGATCATTTTTATGATTTTATTTAAAAGAAAGTAAACATAATGTTAAAAAAACTTTTTAGGCTGCATTTGTATATAATTGAAGATGATTAAAATTTGTTTTTCACATTTGATCTAATACTGCTGTCTGTTGGTGGCTGTATCTGCCGTGGCGATAGTAAAAAATGCGGAATTTATAACGCCTTGTAGAATTCTCTGAAATCAACAGACCAGGAAAATACTTAGTTTATAAGTTTCTCCAAGAGATCATCTATATTTTACGATCATAACTTTTCGACCAATCTTCTTCTTTTTATAAACATTTTCGTGCGTAAAATTTCCCGTTGTTTTTAAGTTTGTGGTTCAAGGTCTAACAAAACATGAGATTGCAATACTTTTCTATGACTATTGCATAGATGATTCCATGAATCTTATAAACTTTAAGGATATTCTTGGAGTGTTGATTTAAACAAAAAAAATATTATTTTTAATGATGCAGAAATACGGCGTAAAAAAGATTTTTTAATACTATGACGTTTACTTTCCTTTAAATAAAATCCTAAAAATTATCGAATTTTTGAGTGATTTGATGGGAGGATACCCTTAAAAAGGTCAAGAAAATTTTAAAATTAATTCAAAATGATAATTTTATGTTACACACATAAGTTATTGCTGATCTGCTACATGAAAATACAGTGAAATGTTCTTAAAGTTGTCTCAAGCCTCTGGGTTTACAGATCACCCTTCAGGTTCGGTGTTAGAGAAAATAGATAGACACTTTATTTTTTAGCAGAAATCTATGCTATTATTGTCGATGATGAAATAAAAAGTTGCAGGCCCTTTTGGTACTTTTCTCAACTTCTTTCGTCCAAAATTTGCTTATATACAAATACACCCCTGCTCGTAGAAGTTATTAATCAATATAATGTGGAATTAATTAAAAATTCCACAGCACTATTACGACAAAACTGGCATACGTATGTTAACCATATGCCCTGGTCTCACCACCACTGCAATGGCCGCCAGATTCATGTCCACCAAGGAACACGCTATGGACCTGCTCGACGAAGAAACTGCAGCTATTGCGATGGCCAGCATGCAGAAGCAACCGTAAGTAAAACAATTTCCAAATCTTCTACTTTCTTCAACACTCGATAGATAAAAATCGAAAATGGACTAGCTTTGCAATAGTATAATTCAATAGCTTAAAAGTTTAGTCACTCTGGCAGAAACACACTTGCACAATTCATTAAATATTTGTCGAAGATTTTGCTTCGTCAAAAAATCGAAGTCTGAGATACACTATTCGTTCGATAACGTCTGTACTTTTAAAAACTAAATATAATTACTTTGTTCTCCAAACATTTCTCTGGGAATTGGTAATAAAAGTCTGTAGAGATGAAATTTTCTAAATCTCTAAATCATAGTAATATTGATAATTCGCCATTCGTTGAAATTGCTCTTTTCCAAAGTGTCTTGTTAAATAAATGTTTCTTAACAGACCAGAACACGTGGCGAGCGCCATCATCGAATTAATAGAAAAGGGGAACAACGGCGCAATTTTCGTCAGCGAGAACAATCAACCGCCATATGCCATCGAAGTTCCTAGTTACGCCAGCTTGAAGGTCCCAATTTAAGAATATCATAAACTGACTAAAAATCACTTTTTTATTTTCAATTAAACGGGTCCTCTTATTCAACTCGATATTTACGAACACCCTGCCACTTCTAATATCCACTTTGAGTTGGCAAGAACTTTAACCACCCCTCCGTCATCTCTGGAAAAGAGAAAGTCTATAAGATATTGCAGCTAAGGAGAGTAAGTTAAACTTGATTTACAACAGGAGTTTTAAGTCTATTTAAGTATAATTTGTCGTATTAATGCTTGGAAAGAATTAGTAGATAATAGGTAATGTATAATTCTTAATAGAAAAAGCGACTAATGATATTATCAAGGAAGAAGAATAAATCTTTAAACCCAATATGCAGATTTGATTCTGTACTTTCTCCTTTTGTAACACTTTTTATCGAAATGTTGTCTCCGAAATTTTCACTATCTTATCGTTTTAAAAAAAAAACTGAGAGAAGTTGCTCATCTGCGTATCGTTGTAACAAACACAGCAACAGCGTTTACGCAAAGGAACGTCCATTGTTGTAATCTACGTAGAGATACGGCACTGTATTTATTTTACCGAACTGCGGGCACCAGCAGTCATTCTGGAGGCAGGAACCATCCAGTGCACATCGTCTTGCTGAAATTCGAGAAGTCAACCGACATTCAAACTGTGAGCGAATTTTTTAGAAATTTCACTTTCTGTTTTCAACGTTTGCTATCCGATCGTCACGATGTAACACTATTTAAAAATGATTTAATTGCTCTAACTGAGAACGGGAATATTATTTTGGGCATTTCGAATAATTTGAAATATCTCGGAACGAGTAAAGAGAGGATCGTGGAATATATAGGGGACGAGAAGTTTAATTTAGAATAATTTAGATCTTTAATTGGAAGGAGGGGAAATTGAGGGGAAATGCTTTTTTAATTTAAGTGTTGAATAAGAGAATTCTTTCGAGATATCGTTGCTTTATTATTCTGAAAAAATTTGGCTTCAGACCATGGACAACATTAAGAACAAGACCATTTTGATCACCGGGGGAGCCAGTGGGCTGGGTTTCACCTATGCACAGAAAATGCTTCAGAATGGAGCAAAGGTGGGTTTAAGTCGTAATTCCATCGGCTTTTATTTTAAAGGATTCTAGATCTTGTTCTAATATTCTTCGTGTGGTATTCAGGCTGTTGCTCTCCTCGACTTGAACACCACAGTTGGCCAAACAGCGGTGACCACTTTGGAAAAGGAATTCGGAAAAGGAAAAGCTATGTTCTTCCTTTGCGACGTGTCCAACATCCAATTATTCGCAGGTACCTCGTGATTTTTTTTATTAAAATTATATGAAATTGTGGTGAGTTAGGCTGTCCATTCGAAGGTTGATTGAAATTTTGTGTATTTTCTTTTCAATTCGCTTTGAAATATATATCAAAATCTAGGGAAGTTTGAGTTAAATAATTCAAGTTATATATAGACAGCTCAGAAGACGATCAGTGTATGTCAATTATCATTAAAAACGAGATTTATGCTTTTGTTTGCCCTCTAAATAATTTTGCTTAGAAATTCCGTGGTCAATATAAGTACCGTTATTTATTGCTTATGTATGAAAGTAGTGACTTAATTAATTTGTCAACTGAAAGTTTTAACAATATAGAGATTTCTGAACTACGTAACTCCTGTTCAGGGAAATTTGGAGTTACACTGATTGGCTTCTGAACCCTCCATATATTATTCTGTAGCTACCAATTTCCCAAAAGAATTAATTTTTAATTACACTCCGAAGATTAATTACGAAAAGACTCTTATCCTCATGGAACAGAAACCAAACCGTCGGACTCAGTGATTTACTTTTCAAGGATTTGCTTAATTTCCTCGTCTGTTTTTCACAGATACCTTTAAAAAGGCTGCTACCGCTCTCGGCGGCCTGGACATTGTCATCAACAACGCTGGTCTGTTCAATGACATCAAGTGGGAACAAACTCTCCGTGTGAATGTTGTAAGTAGATTTCTTTGCACGTAAAATACAATACTTGCTGCTCATTTAAATGATTTAAAACATTTCTGCTTAGAGAGAAGTATTTCTCTGAAACATTAAATTTGACAGTTTCGAAAATATTCGACAGTATCGATTTAAATGAGACACCATTTACTGACCTCCAGCCAGGTGACCCTTGAACATCGTGTCGCCTAATTTCTTGTCATTATTCAGACTGTTTACACAACACGTGTACAAAGGTGTCAGTAGACTTCAGCCTCTCGAAAGAAGCAAAATATTTCAAGTCACTCGTCCCTGACATATCAGAATGAACAGAAATTCAATCATTCCCAATTAAATTTCTTAGCACAGTATTATATATTATTCTTATTCCATAAACACTGTTCTCAAGATCAGCGATTTATTAACCAAAGTGTCTACTAGGATAAAAAAGTATTAAGATAATTATATATTATTAAGATAGAATTATATTCTAAAGTACCTATTTTTAATGTATTTGATTCACCTTATTAAATTTACTGTACCTTATATGGGGGTCGCAGATTATTTAAACATTAGAAAAGGGGAGAAAGTTTGTAAAACACTGTAATAGTGGAACCAAATCATTCCGAAATAATAAAAATGATATATTTCTATTAAAAGTGCTAGTTACCATTTTCAAGATCTAATACGAAATAATTGAAATTTCAGGGTGGCGTGATCCAAGGCTCGTTGCTCGCCATGGATCAGATGGGTAAACACAAAGGAGGCAAAGGCGGTACAATTTTGAACGTAGCATCGATCGTGGCCCTCAAAATCTACCCTTCATGCCCAGTGTACACTGCCAGCAAACACGACGTACTCGCCTTCAGTCAAGGTTTGATGGTAAATTTCGCTGAATTCGTTATTAAACATTCCTACTGATTTATACATACGCTGGTCCTTGAATTTCGCCTGTGTCCAAACATCGGTATAATGTCCAAATTGCGACCTATCGTTATTTATTAACATACCAATCTTCACCCTTGTCCTTTCAGGACCACTACTCTGCAACTGGCGTGCGCGTGCTCGTGATATGCCCCGGCGTCACGAAAACAGCCCTGCTCGTCGATGCTACCAGGACCCTCCTTGACTTCATCGACCCCGACCACGTTACTAAAATGCTTGGAGCACTGCCCGTGCAAGAGTTAGTAGAGATTAATTTATTAGCGCGCAGTTACTCGTCGAAAACGAACCATCATTCGTCTAATGTTTCTTTCGTCTTACTTCACCAGCCCGGACAACGTGGGTGAGGCAGTGGTGAAGCTGATTCAGAAGGGCCAGAATGGGTCCGTATGGGTCAGCGAGGGTGAGAAGCCACCGTTCGCCGTCGAGTTCCCACCATTCAAGAAAGTGGAGATTACTTCGTAAACGGAGAACATTTCCGTCCGATTGAATGCTGGAAAGAACGTGTGAAAGAAAAATGAAAAAAATTGCGCTCGAAAAAGGCGATAGACGTTGGGAGAAATGTTTTGTACTTTTCACTTGATTCCTGCTCAACTGTTTTTTACTATTCGACGTAGTTATTTATAAATCTTAGCGAACAAATTTTTAGATACTGAACAAAGTCTTTCTTTTGTACTTGGCGATGTGAAAATAAACTGAAGTGATATGCAGAACAATCGAAACGTATGATATTATTAATCGGTAATTTTTTTTATGTTTGACCCGGGTGTTTGGATTTATTTGGGCTACTTTCCGCTGTTAATAATGGAGATGGAGAATATTAAAAGTGTTTTGGGAGAATAAGTATGGAAATGAAGAAATGGGACACAGTTGAAGGGATTTGAAAAGTATTTATTTGTTAATTTATGCGATAGATACAGAAGAATTCGTGTTTCCATCAACAGTTTATATTAGGAACATAGACTTGTTTTAAGTAGATGTTTGTAGCAAATTCTTTGAATACTAGCAGTGCTGCGAGTAATTGAAATTCTATTGTTAAAAGAAATACACAAATTGCTATGTCGATTTATTAACTTATTATTAATTCAACAACTCGTATGTCTCGTCCAGACCTTTTACACTCCACTATGTACGATAATATTGCTAATTGATTGATTTTTAAAGGGTTTTAAGATTGAATTTAATTGAATTTATTGAAAGACAAAATTGATCGCAGGCAAGGTTTTAAAAATTTCATCATTTTACGGACATTGAAGTGGACGTCTCGTGGTGAAACCCAGGAACTAAAGTTCCAATTTGAAATGGAGGACTTTAAATAAATTTCTCTATTTATTGATTTTTTTGCAATTTAGAAATCTAGATCACAGACGAGGTACAGGATAGACCTATCATCTTATGGGTGTTCGTGTTGCCACCCAACTCTGTTACCGACCCATAATTTGAGGACTGAACAGCGTCCAACTCAGCAACTACTCTGAAATGTGTTGAGATGCTGAAAGGTGTATGCGTGCTTGTAAACGTGTGATTTGTTCAGAGTGGGTGTCTGACATAGAGGTCAGGCTTTTGCTACACTATGCTTTGGCTGGGTTTGTCAACGACTCACGCGGATTTCTCTCCGAAAATCCATTTCGAAGATCAAGACACTATCGCGCTCAAAAATGGTATTTCTTCAGAGCCCAGTGTAAGCTATAAATTGCAAGATGACATTGGTTATTAGTACTTTGCGTGAAGTAGAACCCTTTCACGTATCGTACGCCGAAAAGTATTAAAAATTCACGATGTTACTGACATTCCCGCGAGTTTCTAATACACTGTTTAAACATTCTAGTGGAGTAATAATAATTGGATTCTATTTGCCCCGAGCATTACTTTACCGCCGACATTGAAATTTACAGTAAAATCTAATTTTTAAAAGCCTCGCACAAAGTTGCACGATGCATGAGTGTCGTGGGGTGCATGGATGCAACTGAAAATCGAGTTACTTTTGAAACCCGCTTTGCGAAATAAGATTTTGTCTAGCCCTGAGAAATTCATCGGTTCAGTGTTCGGTGAAGCGTGTGCATGTCATAGTGCATATTAATTCGTGATTTCCCAATTCGTGCAACAATTTCATCGATTACTGGACCATGTGGGAGGCCTTTTAACAGGATTTCACTGAGATATACCCGTTACCTAGAAGACTTTTTAAGAAACTGACTACTTCGTCGATGTTAGTAACTAAGGGGAAGAAACAAGTATGTCACTCATATTTCTTCAAATATTCCTCCAACTATCCATTTACACCAAGTTCAACTAAAATGTATTTATACATTATAAATAATACTGTGTGATATGTACAAGCATAAACATTCGTTTATCGAACGATTAAACATTGAGAATAAAAGAGAATTCATTCGGCGAAGAAAATCATTTGCAAATCCAAGGCCAAATGTTACTAATTGCTTAATATCTCGAGATGTATCGATCATAGTTAATAATAATTTATACTGGCCGGTTAGTGCAAATGTTGTTAACAATATTTGTCATAGCAATAGCCACTGGAATGGATATTTTAGCAGAAAATCCATTTTTGCCGAAGAATTCGTTGGATTTCGCAATTATAATCAACCGTCGACCTTGTTTTGATCGGGGGACATGGTTTCCCGAAGTGTATATAGGGAGCTCACGGAGCTCCATGTACTCAGTCGTCGTCGGTCCTCCGAGCCTGAAGGACCTCCGGGGACCCTGGACCCTGGACCCTGGACCTACTGGACCTACTGGACTTCCTGAGGTCCTGGTCAGGGTTTCAGCGCTGGTCCTTCCTGCACCCCCTCGCCCCATGGAATGGAGTTCCCGAGCCACCTGGACCATTCGGACTTCCTGGGGACCTGGTCCTTCCTGCACCCCCTCGGCCCCCTGGAATGGAATTCCCGAGTCACCTGAACTTCCCGGGAACCTGGTCAGGGTTCCAACCCTTGGTCCTTCACCCCCTCGGCCCCCTGACCTAGGTTAGCTTATTCGGTTGATGCCGATGAAATTTTCGGGTTCGTTAAAAGCCATTCAAAATGTTATTATTCTGCCAAGGCCAAAACCGATTTCTTTTCATTTTTATCTGATTTATTCGATTGTTTTTCATCATCTGTCCTATTTCATACATTCCTTCGTGGATTTTTGCATGAATCGTTTTATTTCGTGTATTTCTTCGATGGGTTTAAATGATTTAATTTATTCGATGCGTTTACATGATTTTTTTTGCATTTCTTCGATGGGTTTACATGATTTATTTTACATGATGCATTTCTTCGACGGGTTTACATGATATATTTTATTTGATGCATTTCTTCGATGATTTTGCATGATTTATTTTATTTGATGCATTCCTTTGATGGTTTTGAATGATTTGCTCCCTCTCGTGCATCTCGTCGATGGATTTATATTTCCTGCTCTTCTTCATGTAGGTATCTCTACGATGGTTCTGCATGCTCATGGGTGCTCTTCTGACAATTTCAAATCATGTCGATCGGCACCAACCGAATAAGTATGTTCTTAGTTTTCTCTGAAGTCCACCATACTATTACTAACATAATGTAGTTGATTGTTTCAGCATTTCAGATCCACGCTCTCGCGGGAAGGAGGTTAATAAAATAATATATTTAAAAGAAAATAGTGAAAAGTGATAGTGAACAGTGGTAGTGAATGAAGACATCTAAGTAAGCCTAGGTTAATTTATTATAGCATGAAGTATTTAAGGCCCCATGTAAAATTGCCAAGTAGTCACTGAATCATTAGCTTTGTTACTCTTTTATTGGCTCCTCATCTCCGATGAGGAGGTCGCCGCTACTTCCGTTTACGGAATCAAGCGACTGGGCATGGAATCGGTATGGGTGGATCAGTTTCATCCCCTGGTGTTCTTGTCGAAAGGGAAAAGTTTCGGGCGTAGGGGGTGTACCTTTTGGTATACTGTCTGCGTAAGTCACCCGGTCCGATTTCCAGTCTCCTCGTTAGTCGGCTTGAGTCAGGTCACACCTAGTGTTGCTCCTGACGAGTCGCTGGGTGCAGAGGAATCGTTTGGGAGACGCCGAGCGCTTTTCTCTTTCGACTCGGACAGCAGGGTGGTAGGAACTGCGCCATCCAATACTCCTTTCATGTTCACCCGTAGTCTTTCCTTCTTTGCTGAATTTATTTGAATCGTGTGATTGCTTGACAGTTCCCTATATTCGATATCTAAACCGAAGGGATCGATGGAAATTTGTTTCCATCCATCTCTTTGGTTTAGTAGGCTAAGATTTTCATGTAAAATTGCCAAGTAGTCACAGAATTTTATTACCTTTGTTGCTCGTTTGCTGACTCCTTATATCTGATGAGGAGATCGCCACTGCTTCCGTTTGCGGAGGCAAGTGAGTCAGCATGGAATTGGTATGGGTGGATCAGTTTCATCCCCTGGTGTTCTTGTCGAAAGGGAAAAGTTTCGGGCGTAGGGGGTGTACCTTTTGGTATACTGCCTGCGTAAGTCACCCGGTCCGATTCCCAGTCTCCTTGTTAGTCGGCTTGAGTCAGGTCACACCTAGTGTGCCCCTGACGAGTCGCTGGGTGCAGAGGAATCGTTTGGAAGACGCCGAGCACTTTTCTCTTTCGACTCGGACAGCAGGGTGGTAGGAACTGCGCCATCCAATACTTCTTTCATGCTCACCCGTAGTCTTTCCTTCTTTGCTGAATTTATTTTAATCGAGTGATTGCTTGGCAGTTCCCTAGATTCGATTTCTAAACCGAAGGGATCGATGGAACTATGTTTCCATCCATCTCTTTGGTTTAGTAGGCTAAGGGATTCATGTACAGGGAGATCGATGGAACTTTGATTCCATCTATCTCTCTACGGGTCTCAAAACGCAGCAACCTCCTCGTGGTGAGACCTGGTAATCGGTGAAAACCGAGCCGATAGCTGCGATTGTCAAATATTCTAATTAGATATAAGAATTTCTTTAACTTGCAATACTATGGTGGAATGTAAAAATAAAATATGTAACTTGAAATGTTTGTTCGTTTGTTCCTACCGGCCCCCAGAACACGAGTATAGTGTTAAGGTAGAAGGATAAGTGCATGTTGGAATATTTCATCGAAATACTGTAACCGATGGGTTTTTGACCATTTTTAAAGTCCTCTCTGCTTCAGCACCTTATTGAAATATATTCCTTGGCGAGGTATTTCACGTTATATCATGAAAGCATGTCATCCACAAATAATGTTATTGTTTATATAAATTTTTATATTCAATAAATTTTTTTGCGTTAAGTAAACTGGAATAGAACAGCAAGGTTAAAAGGCGTATGTGTTCTTGCTTTGTTGTGATCCTTCTTTCTCTGTCGTTGCCCGAAATACGTTTATAAAACGATCTTTAAATTGTTACTCTAACAGAATCATTTGTAAATCGCGGGTTTCAAATGATCTAAGGTTTACCCGTGTTGAATTCTGATTTCTACCACGCGTAGCGTTACAATCTTATTTTAGACTGAATCGATAACGTTGGGTGTGACATGAAAATGGTAAGGGGGCTCGCGAGCCCCCCGAGCGTGACACAAAATTACATTGCGTGATGGGTCTATCCTATACCTCATCTGTGTCTAGATCTATTTCAGAAGCACTGCTATTATTACTAAATCATTTTTAACATCAATATATTTTCCACCGATTGCGTTTAAAAGTATTTTGAAGAATTGTTAAGGTTATGCCACAAAGAACGCTAAGGAGTGAGTACATTAATTAGTTATAGTGTCTGTGCAAAAAATTTCGATCACCAGAATGCAGAAATAACAATAAATAAAAAGGTTGCTTTGCAGTTCGACGTTTCAAACCAGGACTTTAGTTCATGGGTTTCGCCACTAGATGACGAAAGTATTTCGCGGCCAATGCGCCCGCGGAACTTGAACTTTATACAGCAGCGCAAAGTATAAACGCAATCATTAGCTGTAAAAAGTAATTAAAGGAACATTCACCTTGCAGTAACATGGAGGCAATCAGAACGGGCCTGTATACAAAAGTAAAAGCGAATATTAAACCCGTACAATGTAGCAGAAGGGAATTCTTAACGTGGCGCTTTGAGTTAATTCTCATTAACAATTTATTAATCAACACTCTCAAGCAACGATTATCTCACGTACAGGGTATATTACATTGAAACCTTGGGAAGTAATAAAAAGGAAAAAGGAAACAATTTAAAAATAAAAATCTTTCTCAGCGAGGAGAAATAACTCAGACAAAATGGAAAACCAGATTGCAATTTTCAGAGAACTATCAATTCTCGAGACACAAATGCCCATTCTCTAAGAATTGATGAATTCGTTGTCATTAAAAATCAAAAAGGAGCAGTGGCGTATTTGACGGGCAGCCGCTGAGCATTTGAGCTTCATTTTTAAAAAAAATTATGATTTTTATCCAAACACTATATCTTTTTCCCCTGCATTACTACGCTTAGCTCAGTTTTAGTAAACTACCTCTTTATTCTCCCGAAAAAATGAGCCCCTCGGAACGTTCCCCACCTGACCATTTTTCCTTAAATCCGCCACTGAAAAGGAGATTAGAACTTCTTGTAATTTGGCGCGAGTATCGCAGCCTCTCACGGATTCCGCGGCTCGCAAGGGATCAAGGGGCGAACTGTGTTGCGACGTGAACGAATGATCGCCACAGATAGAAACCGATTCGCGTAACAGCGAATTCGAAACGTCACAGCTCGAGAGGTCGAAGATCGTGATACGAAAGCGAGAGGCTTCCTTCGTATCAACTCGAGGGAGAGGCTCGGGAACCGAGCTGCCACCAGTGACTAGCTGATTATTTTGTCGTTCCGTCTCTGCCTCTTGTCAACGTGAAAGCCGCTGGATACCGCTAACCACATTACACTTTGACAGATTTCAATCCCGTCGATCTGTTCTTCCCCGTTTTCGTAAATTGGCAAGTAAATCGACGACTGCAGTTCCAGAAAAGTTTCAAGTCTAGCGCACTTGAAACAGTGCAATCTTCTTTGCATTGTTAAAGGTAAAGAATACACACGGCTCGCTTAAAACTGCCTTGATATTTATTTATTTATTATATACGGGACAAAGTCCCATTAGTGTATAAGAGAAAAGCAAAGAAAAAGTAACAATACTTAAAGTCGGTAAGACGGTTTAAGCATCACAAACTCATACGCAACGTAGCTACAAAAGTTAGGTATTCGAAACACTTGAAAATCGAGAGTGCTAAGTTTCCTGGAGGATCGTCGATGAATCAAGTGTTCATTCGTTTATAGCGTTCTCGCGAGAAGAAAGAAGAATACCTAGTGGGCCAAGAAATATGCAGATCAAAGATAAGAGAGCGATCGTAACTGGAGCTGCCAGTGGTTTGGGCCTAACTATAAGCAGAGAACTGCTGCGAAATGGTGTTTCTGTGAGTATTAACCCATTTGCATCACGACTCTACTTAAGCTGCCGCGCTGAAACATCAGCGACGTTCAACTGACGACTGGCTCGTATCACCGCGCGTGATAGTAGACAGTCGCGGGCTCGCGGATTATTCCGCGCTTGGTGATACTAGACAGTCGCGGCTCGCGGATTATTCCGCGCTTGGTGATACTAGACAGTCGCGGCTCGCGGAATATTCCGCGCTTGGATGCAAATGGGTTAAATAGATTCGTTTAATAATCGTATAGGATAAAGTTTGGAGATTATCTAAGGGCGGTAATGTTCACGCGAGTGAATTAAACAGACGATTTTATGGGAGATGTTTGGCATATATAAACTTGAAGCTTCCTCGATTATGTAACCATATTTTGATTTACTGTCATTCGAACGGTTTCAGGTTGTCGCGATGATCGATATTCGAGAATCCGCCAGCAAGCAGGCGATGGATGCTCTGAACGCCGAGTTCGGTCGCAACCGAGCAGTTTTCTTTCGATGCGACGTCACCAACAATTCCGAATTCGACGGTAATTACTATTAGATCATTATCGACGCAACGCGAGTAACAATATGAAGAGAACACTTGGCTCATTAAACGCAGTAAGGGAGATGGAAGATGCGATTTGTTTAAATGATCATTCTCTGGTAAAGGAGATTTCATATATTTTATAACTTTACAACTTTCAATTTGGAGACCTTTATTCTGTGAGCAAGAGCGGATTTCTGTGTAAACTAAGTCGGCTGCAGCCTACGGCGACAAATTTTGTGGAGTCACAAATCTTGAACGAAAGAAATTGGCAAAAGTTTATACGCAGAGGCTTGAGACAACATTAAAAACAATTCACTTCTTTTTCATATAGCGAATTAGCAATAACTCATATATGAGTTGCTATGTTGAATTCATTTGGAAATTGTCTCAACTCTTTTAAATTAAAATATCTGGCGATATTTCGCGGAAAGAGCGGCAGACGATTATTAGTCTAGGGGCGCCAAATCTTCAAATCCGCCCCTGTCTGTGAGTATGCAACAGTATAAAAGCGTGAGAAATTTTACAAAGAAGCTTAAGCTTACAAAATCCTCTGCTAGCAAAGTATAATCTGTAGTGTTGATGAAAATTTAAGACACCCCTAAAACAAGGCAACCCCTTTACTGTCGTGCACTTCACGCAGTATAATACCGATGATTGCCCCACATTTCCCTTAGCGCTCTGTACAAACTTTCGACTCTGTACAAACTGTACAAGTTTCGAATTCTTTGGTAAGAACGATTGAATTAATCTTATTATTATCTTGTTACTTTACTAGAAACATTCAAGAAAGTTGTAAGCACACTGGGTGGCCTAGAGATTCTGGTAAACAACGCTAGTGTGATCAATGAAAGCGACTTCTCGAAAGCCATTGACGTAAACGTGGTAAGGATAATCGTTTCTCTGAACAGTTACATCACTTTTCAGTGCATTAAACGAGCGATAAACAATTGCAACACGCCGAGCACGTGTCGTTCACATACAAGATGTCCCATCATTTCATTTTCTACATACTTTAAGCGTTCAGTTTAAAATTAAAGGACTAAACAATAGAAATTTTATTTTGCACTTTGCTCTGTGCTCTATGCCCTTAATTCTCCATCACGGTTCGAAAAGGTGTGCCTTTTTTCTACGCGCACGATTTAATAAAGTGAAGCTAGGAGATGAAAAACACTCCAAAATTAAGTACCATAAACGGGGGTAACTTTGATGACTATTAGTCATAATAGGGTTATTTTTTACTTCTTTATTTCCCTGTGTGACTCCCTTAATGCAAACTTCAATTATTATTTCTCACTTAATTATAAAAGTAATCATTCATTTGTCTTAAACTACTTAGTGTCAATACACTAGGTTGAAGCAATGTTCAGGATTTTAATTTATAATGTCTAGTCTTCGCGAGATATTTGAAAAACATGAAAAAGTGTCATGAAGTCACTTCCGCTTGCGGTGTGAATTTTCGATTTTCACAAAGTCATCTCATCAGCCACAAAGTCACCCCCCACTTACGACATTCATCATAGGTTGTCGTAATTTTGTTAATCGAGGTGAATATTCGCAGACCGCCGTTATACGTGGAACGCTTCTAGGAATGCAGCAAATGCAAAAAGACTCTGGAGGCAAAGGGGGTGTTATCGTGAACGTTTCGTCTGTGGCTGGTCTGCACTCCTTATCGCAGCTTCCAGTATATTCTGCCACGAAGCACGCCGTGGTCAGTTTCAGCCGGTCCTTTTCGGTAAGTGCCAATTTACTGTCGTGGAAGAAACGCTATCAATGAGTAACGTGGCAAGACTCATAATTATTCTCGGTAACATGTAAACATCCGTTCCCATTGATCGAGTAGCCTTCGACGAATCAAACGACAAAGCAGCAATCAACGTTCGTTCATTTTGACTATCGTTCGGTTGATTTTTCTTATTAGCAACCTTATCACTATCAAAGGACAGGGGTGAGGATAATAGTTCTGTGCCCCGAACTTCCACAAACCACAGCGTATTTATCGAGCGATCTCCCAGAAGGAGAGCCACAACAGTTATATCAGCCGCCAACGTGAGTTTCTTTATGGATTTATTTAATATCATTTCTTTGCTATTTACAATAATAACTGATAACCCGACATCCTTCGCTGTTTTGTGTCAGGGGAACGATTTGTGCTACTTCTCGCCCCTTTTTCTACCGATTGATTTCTATTTTTTTCGAGATACAGAGAAATGGAATGGGTATCGATGTTTCTTGTATGGCTTTGTGTTGCCAGAGTGGACAGCATCGCGCATGGGCTGGTTTATGTGATCAGATGCGCGCAAAATGGAAGCATTTGGATCAGTGAAGATGGAAGACCTGTCTATGAAATTCAATTGGCCGATAGCCTGCCACAAAAGCCTGACGGTCCCGCGCTGTAAGGAGATTAGGGTGCAGTGAAAAGGAATTCGATCGCGAGGTTTTGTACGAGTCACTCGGTCCACCTGACGCGCACGAGTGTAAGCCGACTGCTACCCGTAGGCGTCTTGGCTCGTCTTTGAAGAAATACAAAACAGTGTACGACTGAAAATAATATGAAATGTGTAATCGATACTGAAACACTATTCCACGTTTAAGGAAACTGTAAAATACATCGTGTATATTAAAATGTAAATCTAAGTCTTCGAATTGAAAATAAGGATAATTTTGTTGTGAATTGTACGCATTTATTTCCCACATCCTTTTGTTATACTTTTGTATTTCATATATTTTTAGAATTTGTGTTACTTATTGATTATGATGATACTATTGAAGCTGTTTATACTTTTTACACAGTCCGCAGACTTCACACTACCTATTTGTATTATTTACCTCACTTTTCTCAAGATACTCACATTATTTATACCACTTAATTGCCGTATTTGCATACCATACCTACAGTACTCCTACATTATACCTATACTATTCCTACACTTTTTCTATATTATTCCTACATTATTCTCATCAGACCCGGCTCGAGTCTTTTTGCGCTCTAGGTGAACTTGCAAAATTGCGCCCTTTATTTATAACACATTTATTTAACTTTTCTGATGACTTTACTCTGAATTTTTATTCATAGCTGAAAAGATTTATAGTACAATTTGTGATATTTCATTTAAAACTTTATTTTAAAAAATGTCATGAATAAAAAGACCATTTTGCGTCAAAATTTTGCCTGTAGGAACGAGCCGGGCTTGATTCTCATATCATTCCAATATTGTCCACACATTATTCCTCAAGCATTCCTACAGCATTTTTACATCACATCTTCTTTCACCATTGCTGCAGAACTTCTTGCACTATTCACTTGCAATTCCAATATAAATGCTGCGTTAGTTCCACATCATTACTATATCGTCCTGGCACGAGAGGGGCAAGTTTTCGGTTCGAATCTTTATTGCGTTACACGGGAAGACACATTTTGCCTTGCAACTTTGCAGCATTTTCTAGGAAGGCCGAGTTTTGGTTTCTTGTTTCTCTTGCAGGTGCAGCGCGAAATTCTGGCTCTCTTGCAGGTGCAAGAATAGTGCAATAGAATTCAGAACAAGCTGTCTCTGAGTGACTGCACCTGCAAGAGTAGCAGAATTTCGTGCCGCACCTGCAAAAATGAAAATATCCTCGCATCGTACGATCCACAAATTCTGATTTTCCCACAAATTGGGAATTATAACTGGCCTACAGGCTAAAGTAAACTTGCTTCCCCCCGCTCAAAAAAAAACAAAATTTCGGGCCTGCAATTACTCTTCCAGGTGCAGCGCGAAATTCTCATTCTCTCGGAGATGCACCACTTCAAAAACAGGGTGTTAGGAATTCGATTACGCGGTTCTTAGATCTTCAAGAGAGGCAGAATTTCGCGCTGCACCTGCAAGAGAAGTTTCGGGGCCGAAATTTTGCCTTTTCTGGGAAAAGGCAAGTTAATTTTGGCTTGTGGTCTCTTTAGAATTCCCAATTTCGAGGAACATCACAATTTGTGGGTCGTGCAATATCAGGACATTCTCCTCTTTTGCAGGTGCAGAAACTTGTAATTTTGTTGCCTTTTCTCGAGACACTAAATTTCGGTTTACACCTTTTCTACACTTTTGGAGACGTATTGTGTGTTGTGTATTGCATAATGTGTGGACAGTGTTGTGAATGTGTGGGAATGGCGTAGACGTAATCTGAGAATAGTGTAAATATAGTGTAGGGATAGTGTGAGCGTAATATGGGAATGGTGTGCGAGTAGAATGGTAATTGCGTGGAAGTATCGTGGAAATTGTGTTGAAGTGGTGTTGAACTAATTTAGGGGAAATTAGGACAAAACCGGGTACCTGGATAAAACCGGGACGTGCTATTATTTTTAAAACGGCCTTAAATTTTCCCGCCTCGTTGCAGCGACATATTGTCACGATGTGCATTGTTTCACCAACAAAAGACGATCGTCTTACAATCGTGCATAGTAAGGTAATGTCGTCTTGTGTGTTTTTGAAGGCTCTGATCTAATTTTCGATAGTTAAGAAACTTCAACACTTTTGACAGTGTTCAGGTAAGTACCTTTTTGTATGAATTATGTTAATTGTTGCATATTAAAGTGTAAATAACTAAGACTGTTTGTTTGTACTTCGCCCTGGTATTGTTGATAATTCGTAATATTTACAAAATTGTATGCTGAGACAAAACCGTACGAGGTAAAACCGGGTACCCGAAAAAGAGGAAGTTATCAACATTAAACTAAATCATAATAAAGGACTACAACTAAAGAGTAAGAAAATCACAAAATTAAACAAAATACGGAAGGATAATGATAACAGTGGTGATGAAAACGGTGAAGACATTCGCATTTATGTCCAAGAATCCTATGGTTCATCCAAATTGAATGAAGGTTGAGTGCAGTGAGCAGCTTGTTGTAAGTGGGCACACGAAGGCTGCACTTGTTGGGGGACTGAAGAATTGGACGAATTCCGTTGTTATAGGTGCTAGGGCCAGTTTTTTAGTATGGCACCCGATTTTACCCAGGCCATGGGGTAAAATCGTAAAAACAGACCATATTTTAAATCGTAATTTTTTGTATTTGTTATTGTATTAAAAAAATGGATATATACTATTATTTAATAAAGAGTTTATTCTAATGAATCCTAATTTCAATTTCTTTTTGACATTAATAATGTCAAAGTTATTAGCTGTCATCCTTAACGTCCCGGTTTTGCCCCTACTTCCCCTAATAATACTACATAGTCCAGATGTAGTGTATGAGTAGAATGATACCAGATTAGGAGTAGTGTGAGAGTGTAAATGTGGAGTAGAAGTAATGTAGAAGTGTTGTGGGCAGGTTTGCCACCTCTCCGGTTTTGGCCCGGAGACTCCAGGTTTTGAAGCAAATCTTCGGGCTCCGGTTTTAATGAAAAAATCTCCGGGTTGTAGAAAAAAAATGAGATAATAAGAAATTGTGGTATTATACAATGGTATCAATTTTATATACAATATAAGTTATTAATTAAAAAACAGATACTTTTAAATATCTGAATTGTTTGAGCTTAAAAGAATTGCACACCTGTTTTCCGGATATTCGAGAATAAAACTTTTTTTTGCTTTTTCCATCTCCGGGTTTATATTTGAATCTCCGGGTTCGAATGTGTGGCACTCCGGAATTTATATGGTGATGAGGTGGCAACCCTAGTTATGGGAGTAGTACGGAAATAGTGCTGGTGGTACGTAGGTGTAATCTGGAAAACGTATAGAAAATCTGTTGATAATATGTGAAATGTGGAGACTGTGAAAAGTGCGATGAGTGTACCTAAATACGTGAAATCTGAGGATTCTGATCAAGGTGGAAGATACATGACAAATGTAAAGTATTTTAATGATTTCAAACATTTCCTCAGCCTCACAACAATGTAGAAATTGCCAGGTTGATTTTGCCCGTTTTTGTGTATTGTGACGAAGTTCTGGAAGTGGTACAGAAGTGCTACGAATGTTGCATGAGAATTGTGTAGAAGAGATGTGAGAGTAATATAGTAACACTGTAGAAATAATATAGCAGTTGCAGAAATGATTTAGGAGTGCCGTGGGAGTAATATACAAAATGTATAAAAAATTAATGACAAACGAAGTGTGTGAAATGTAAATCGATTAATGATACGTATTACTCGACCCTGCAACTATATTGTAAATAAATTTTGTATGTTTCTGAGCTTGCTGCAATATTGCAAATCCTACTTAGTAACCACACAGTCGTTCACAATATTGTAATTTCATTTTACACGTTTTTTATACTGCACCAAGGTTGCACATGCCTCACCACGTGTTACGAATGTGTAATAAAGTAACAAATCAATATTCCTGTCCCAATAGAGCATATTTACGTATTTATACAATGTAAACAACAATCGCTATACTGTAGATAAATCTCTACCCGTTTCTCTCCCGATTAAAGCTACGAAGATTACGTTAAAATGTTACATTTTTTGGCCAGACCCCCTTCTGATATTTCAGGAACCCCACGAAGCAAAGTCCTGATAAAAGCGTAAAATTATTTCGGACCCCGTGGCGTCACGTTATCAAGGGCCATTGGAGACTAGATTACCCGAAGGAACTTGCTTGAACTTTGATACCTATCTCTTATCAACCGATTGGCAGAAAAAAAATGTTGTTAAAGTTGAAAGGTTGTTCGTCGCAATATTTTTTCGTCGTTTCCTACGTGTAAGTGCGTTCTCATCGCGCCGCACGTGGTGATAGGAGACCACGCTGATAGTTCTGTCGCGAATCGATGTGCTCGGTGCACGAAACTTTATAATCAGGTCGGGCGAACGATAACCCGCTAACATCCCGTTCAACATCAACGAAGAAACGGAATTGAGAGATGACATCCGAGGGAAAAAATATTTCATTGCGCAGAAGTGCGCGTGACGCACAAGCGATACATAGTTGCGGATTACTTATCGAATCTGTTTTTTTCTTTAATTTAATATTAAATGTTGCTGAATTTCTTTCATTGAATTATAAAGGATCAAGAATGATCTTAAAACAGAAAGCGACAGTGACGCACTTAGGGTTTAATCTTGATGAGAGCCCAAATATTTTTAATGCAAATTCAATAAAATTCATTGGGTGATTTTAAAAATTTATTTAAAGAATAAAATCCAGTTTACTTTTCCTTTTACAAAACTCCTGAATTACGTCAATCCTGATTACATTAATCTGCCGTTTCCTCTTTCTTTGGGGGTTCCCAGGGTCCCTTCCCCCCTCCCCCCTCTGGGTGCACTACTGCGAAGCCAACATCTATCGTTTCACAGTGTTTTTATTCGTAGAAAGAGCCGCTTCAAATTTTCAAAAATTTAAAATTGACTTCACTTTAATCCCACATCAGTTCAATGTTTTCAGATTCAACGAGCCCCGTTCAGTTGCGAAATCCTTATCAAGGACGTTGACTTGTAGAGAGGAATCAAGATCCATTTCACAGAGGGGGACAAATTATTTTGCATACGAGGCACTGGGAGCAAAAACCGATTAACCCACATTGTAAAAAAATTAATTTCTCCTATTTCAATACGATTAGTAGAGCCTGCTAACATACCTACATTAAGGCACGGTTAAACATGTGCAATGCGCGCTACAGAACACCATTACAAGGGTCGATTTTTATGATTCGGCGCGCAGCGTAGGACCTCGTACCGTAGGAAATTTTGAGTGTTCGGCGCGCAATGCGCGCTGTTGCACATGTTTAACTCTACCTTTAGGTATCGCTACTAACTGAATTTCGCAAAAACTGTGGGTCTGTCCGTTTTTCTTCTCTACGCCTCGTATCGTCGTCTCGGCACTTCAGTCACGGCGAATACGATGACAAATCATGCACGATATCGCGTGCAACTTATCGTCGACAGATCGAGGGTGCATCACGCGCTCGCGCGCCTCGCGCCTCTGCTCTGTAACAATGCGGCGGAGGAGCGAGGACGAAAGAAGAGATACCGGTGCACACGCGTCGTTTCCAGTTTGTCGGTCGGAGTAAAGTTCACCGCGAGCCGATTCTCACCGGATTTTAATAGCGCGCTATTAAAACGCACGGCCTCTCTGTAATTTATCGTGCGCGTCTCGCCGGGCGCTAAGTGCATTTACTCCCCTCCCGCTGATAAGGAGCCGCGGAGCACGAGCTGCGCGTACGTCGACTCTTTATCGTCCTTGTGTGCCACACGACTCTCTGTAAATTATGTTTTCCAAGACTATTCGGTCGCGACCGCTCGAGATTCCGTCGAACAAACAATACATTAAATAGGAGCCGATAACTTACCACAAAAAGGCCGCCGATTCCAACCCGTGTAACGATGCCGGCTCGCCGAGCAGCTGTAGCAAGTAGAAGTGGCATTTTCCTTTCGATTTCCCAGCAGACGGGGGGAACAAAAGAGTACCTACGACAATGATAGGAAAAGATGGGGCAAGTAGATCTCGTTATCTGCGCGTGGCGAAAAAGAAGCACGACTGACGCATTACGATTTCCCTTGGTGCTCCTTCACCGGGAGGGCCTCCGCGTCAGAGTTCATCGAAGATGAGTCAAGGAAAGTGGCCAGGCGCCTTGATCCCTTCTTCTATTCCCCGCATTAACGCGTGGGAATCGCAGAACTGGCGATTGGAGATGGGAAGATCGATGCATTTTTATCGCACGGTCGTTGCACCGCTAGTGCACTTCCAGGAAGGATGTCACGCAACTGCGTTAGATAATCGAGCGGTGATATCGCCTCACTTTTCCAGCTACTGTAAACAGGCCCGGCGGAACCCATTATGCAAATAATGCGCCGCATAAGGGCGCCAGCCGAAGGGGGCGCTAAAAATTATATCGCAGACTTAATAATAAAGGAATCCAACTCCAATATAAACAAAATGTAAATGTAATTCTTTTTTTAACCGACTTCACAAAGCAGGAGATTATAGATGCGACCTGTATGTATGTCTTTTTATGTTTGTCCCCTCATAACTCCTCAGCATATAGACCGATTTTGATGATCTTTTTTTTTATTCGAAAGAGGGCGGTGGTCCCATCCTACACTGCATTAACATTGGCCCAATATTTTGCCAGTTCTGGTTGATAATAAAGACTATTGTCATCTAATTATTATTATTTTATGTACGTACGCGCATATCTCCTCAGCATGTTATGTCAATATCATATAAAACTAAAAAGTTAAAAATAAAAAAATTTTAAAAAAAATTAAACCCGACTTCAAAAAATAAAGTTGCACTAAAAAGTAAAAAAAATTTTCTCCTTATTTAATCTACGACTCTCATATTTTTTAAGTCGGTGCCTCATCATTTGCACTGTGTAAATCTGGCCCCGACTTAAAAATATGAGAGTCGTAGATTAAATAAAATTATTTTTTACTTTTTAGTGCAATTTTATTTTTTTAAAGCCGGTTTTAATTTTGTTTAATTTTTTTTATCTATTGTACCTCGTAAAGACAAAACATGTTAAATAGAAAACAGGTACAAGAATTTGGGGGCGCCAAAAATTTTCTTGTATAAGGGCGCCAACCATGCCCGCGCCGGCTCTGACTGTAAACAATATTGTATCTGCTCTGAGCCAAACAGAAACGGAAACTAGGCTCGCTCAGCTCATTTTTCTTAATGCTACACAAAACAGGTAACCCATCCCCGCATTAATAATTAATCGCCAAGTATTGGACTCCGTAATACTATGGGGATTCCCGTTAATAATAATAATAACCGAAGCAAATTCCCCGCACCTCCGAGACCCTGCACGAGTGCTGATAATTATTGATCCGGCGATGACATCCCTCCATTTAATTACGTTTATCGCGCGCAATGTGCACTACATCCGCGACGCGGAGAACACGATACGTTGGACTTCTTTTCGAAGGGTATCGCGCATAGGAATCTACTGGCCAGATACCAGCTCCGACCGGATTAATTAGTTTTGACGGGAGGTCTTAATTAGAGGCGCTATCGACCGAGATCCGTTTACCCCGAAACACCGTTCGGGAGGAGGGAAATTACTGGCTTTGACGTCCACCTTCCACGAGGCAGCCTCACCGATAAAAATCCAAGACGCGCCGCTGTCGTCTTCCCAAGAATCATCGCGATACGATAGCTCGCGTCACGTATAAATACCATCCGCGAAGTCCGCTCGCGCTTCAGTACCTCGAGGCAAGCTCACCCTGTCGCGGCTCCCAGTCTTCCACTCTAATCTCTCGCGAGTTTCTGGCTCCTTGCGAGTTCCTTGGCAACGATATGGGTACGTTCGATCGTGCTCGGGACAGTGCGACGAAGGGGAATGAAATAGGAACGTCGAGCTCTTTAAACCTCTCTTTTCTTCTTCTTTCGCTCTTCGAAAATAGAGGAAAGCGACGGAAAGTGTTCCTGAGACGATCGAAGGAACGAGGTCTTCCGTGGAAAAATGTATAACAATCGTAGAGACTGTTGCTAGTATCCGAGTTCCTCGAGTTCCGACAGCACGAAATCTGATTTTCATGACTGAAAACCAGGATTAAACGTCCCCTAAATGTTACAGAGACCGGCAACGGTAACAATCACAGGCGCAGAGGTTCGTCCGCGTCGGAGAAGGCGAAGGAGATAGAAGCGATAAATGGCATCGTCGCGGGGAAGAATGTCCTGATCACTGGCGGTGCCGCGGGATTGGGATGCGCGTTTCTTAATCACTTCATAAAGCACGGCGCAAACGTAAGTGTTGCTTGTCCGAAGGTACAGATGGACTTTGGGAAAGACGTCGAATTCGTCGCTTGGGTTTCAGATCATAACTATATTGGACATCGACGCAGAGGCTGGAAGAAGGGTGGAGATGAGCGTGGACAAGAGCTGCGGGGAGAAGAAGGTACATTTTATTCACGTCGACGTGTCCAATTACGAGCGAATGAATGGTAAGCATACCGAAAGCAATTACTATCAACAGAGAATGATAAACAGCGTTGCTAACCGCGAGATAACGATGCCATTTGCCGGGATTCTAAAGCGTCAGAGGAGCCTCAATCGCGGAATTGATAAAGAAACTGTCGAGACGACTAGATCTAGTGAAAACATAAATATTTTGATTACTCAAAAACCAATTGAATCGCTCCTTCGCGCCGTGGAGCACGAAGGCTCAACGTGAACCACTTCTTCCGATCCCTTCGTTTTATTTATCATTGATGGTTTGCGAATTTCAGAGGCCTTTCAGGAAGCTTTGAGACTGATGAACGATATCGACATCGTTGTGAATAACGCTGGCATCTTGGACGAGCGAAGATGGGAGAAAGAAATAGCAGTGAATATTGTGAGTAATGGGAAAACTTCTTCTATGCCATGCTCGTTCTTTCTTTTTTTATTTGTAGGAAGTTGCATTTGTGGGTACTGTTTCAGGGAGGGATGATATCCACCGCGATGCTGGCTATTAAATATATGGACAGGGAGCAGTTGGGCCACGGTGGGACTTTGGTGAACATGAGCCAGCACATAGACATCAGAACCACGGCCCAGCTTCCGGTTTACACGGCCACCAAGCACGCCATCATCGGTCTCTCGCAATCCCTCGCGGTAAGATTATTTTATTCGGTGCTAGCAAAATACCCCCGCGCTTCGCATCGGGCCTAAGAGATATCGAGGACTCCGTGAAAACACATTTCACCCCTATTCGCCACCCCCTTCGGGGTTGATTAGGGCAAAGTCAGGAAATTGGTTTTTAGGCATTTACGTGGGTAACCTTTGGAAGTAAAAACCAAGTTGATATCTAATCGAGCCTAAGAGGCTTTGAGGAATCCGTGAAAATACATTTCACCCCCTTCGGGGTAGGTTAGAGAAAAATCCTGAAATTGGTTTTGAGGTATTTGTGTGGGTAATCTTTGTGAGTAAGAACCAAGTTGATATCTAATCGGGTCTAAGAAATATTAGGGAGTCCGAGAAAATACATTTTACCCCTTTTCAACCCCTTCGGGATGGTATTTCCAAAAATCCTTCCTTAGTAGGTGCCTACGTCATGAAAAGAATTTATCTTCCAAATTTTACGTTCCTAGGTTAAACGGTTTGAGCTGGGCATTGATGAGTCAGTCAGGACTTCTTTTATATATATAAATTATTATAAAATAGTCGTAAATTAGTAGTAAATAGTAATATTTGCAGGCCCTATGCGCAGCATTATGAGGCCTCACAAATTGTTCAGCTGCCTCTAATTATTCTATTTCGAATTTAATATTTAAAAAGAAATATTTTCTTTCGCATCTATAACTAGGCTGCTTTTTATATCGTTATTTGTGAGGATTACGGGTTTAAATTGGCCTCGGCAATACTAGCGCACCCTTCTAAATAAATCAGGACACCCTAATTTCCTCCCGCAGTGTATATACACTCTGCGAAATAACTGTTGTTCGTTAACCAATACTCAGAAACTAGTTGAATGTACGAAATGAAAGCAAGCGTAAATCTGCGTCAGGAGTCTTATCAGTACGAGAAGACCGGTATCCGGGTGATAACGCTGTGCCCCGGCTTGACGGAGACTGCGCTCACAGTGGACAGTCCGAACAAGCTGCTCTCCAGAGTGATGAAGGCGGACTTCGTGAAGAATCTCGACCAATTATCGATACAAACGTGAGCGTCTCCCTCTTCGCGCTAGACAATGTCGGCCAGCAGTGAGCAATCTTTATCTCGACCTTTGTTCCTCGTTGCAGGCCGTACGTAGTGGCTCAAGGGCTGATGTCGATACTGAGGGTCGGCGAATCCGGTAGCATCTGGGTGGTCGAGAACGGCCGCAACCCGTACGAAGTTTACGTGCCGGATCCTCGAACTTTGCGCCGCACTTACAAGAATAACTTCACCCTGATCGAGACCAAAGTGGTGACGAGAGGTCGCCCGATAAGAGAGGTCTGCGACAACACGCGGACAGGTCTGATGAGCTGCGCTTGATGGGAACGACCGCGACGAGAGACGTCTTGGTCATGATCTATCGGGAACGCCTGAACGTCGAGGTCGTTGTGTGGTCGCGTTTCCTCCGCGAGATCGCGGGGAATCGAACGTCGCCGAAGGGCGAGGGAAGTGATCGGGCATCGACGCGCTCAGCGTCTGACTCTTCGCGGGTGGAACCACTTGCGCAGTGCAACGGGACGATAAGTTTGTCGCGTACATACTGTAGAACTTTTACTATCTGAATCCCCCTTATTTGAGCTCTTTATTGTTGGAAGAAAGAAAATTTACTTGTGGAGTATCCCTTCTATTGAAATTTTCTTGTGGGATAGTCTTTTCTACTGAAACAATCGGAACGTCGTAAATCGAAGTGGTAAGGAGGCAACGCGATTAGCAGTAATGTACAATAAGCAGCTACGATGATACATATCAAAAAGAACTTCCGGAATACTGTGTTTGCTTGTATTATTGTCTCATTTTTCCGAAAGTTCTCTTATCAACGTCATGTCTCCCTACGATAGTTCGTTGTTAGTTAATTATATTAGTAGAATTCGTTGTGTATCATTTATGATCGTACAAACATCGTGTACAATATATAACGGACTCTGCCCAAACAAAAAATAAGAATACTTTAGTCGCAGGAGGAAATAATAGGATTTTCCATCGACTTCATAATGAAGATATGTTAAATTAAGAATAGAAAAAAAAACTGATTTAAAGGTGGCGAGAATGGTGTACAGCGACTGCTCCTAAACTTTAGGAATGAAGAACAAGATAACAAAGTAAGAAAAACATATTTGAGATCTATCGGTCTTAAAAATAAAATGTTTGAATGCAGATCGTATCGGGGAACTTATCACAATTTTATGAAATTAAAAGATATGCCGCTGCGCAACGTGCAGCAATTTCATGCTTTCAGCCGCGCATTGGACCTGACCCACGCACCAGTTACAGCACTGTGGATGTATTAATTCTCCTAAATTAAGATTCAATCTACAATCAAGCGAGCAATCAATCATCGAGTATTTATATCGTATTTTGTTCATAAATCCACGCCACACCATTTCATATTCTAAGATTAAACTGAGAATAACGATATACTTTTGTATATGATCGTGTCTCTTTTATTTTAAACTTCCGTTTAGTACTGTCAATTTACAAGTGTTTCTGTCGAACAATGTTCAATACGAAAAAGCAATGATATATAATTGACAAATACCTTCCGAACAAATCTCTCTCTCTCTCTCTCTCTCTCTCTCCCCTCTGTTTCAGAGTAATTTGGCGGGCTTAAAGAGTACAATAAACGTTGCTTTTATCATTCCAGTATTATTTCAGCATTGGGAATCACAATATCCGCTGTACAAAACAAAAATTCATTATCGGAAAACCGCATGAGCAGCGTGCATTCTTTACACGCGCGATGCATAAAACTTAAAAGTTATATTCTCTTCTGATTTATCCCCCATATTCCTTCTCCTATTATTATTATTAATTTTCTTCACTTATCATTTACTCATTATATGGATTTATTTGTTTTTTTACTTTTTACTTTACCTTGCAACTTTACTGATAGCTTATGGAGGTTTTCTCTTCGACTTACACGTAACTAAATCTCATGTTATGTTATTGTAATATATTCTGTATACGCTTGGGACTCCGTACGAGCCATAAGAAAATAACAGTCGCAAATAATATACCTATTCTGCCTTTCTCCCTTTTCTTTTTTTTTTCTTTTGCGTCTTATATTCTTAAGGACATTATCATGCTTTTTAGAGTCTTGCTCTCGTAACGCTACCTGCGATCCGCGCGCAGCAGCGTCCTCGTACATCAAACGATCCCTTCGAAACTCGAAGCTATTAAACGCAGTCGAACTACAGCAAGGCATTCGCTCTCTCATTTTCTCTTACCACTAGCATACCACGTTCAATATTTTCAAAAACTAATAAGTCAATAAATCGATGTACGATTCGGCTTCAAGCGCGAGCGCGCGCGCCCCTCTATCACTATGGAACCATACAAAATCAATTTCATCTCCCTTTTTTTGTGTTTTTTTTTTGTTTGCGTGCTTCTTTGTAAGGAACAATTCAACGTTCCCGTTCGAGAAATCAAAACCCCCTGGTAAATAGACGAGTAAAATAATTGTTTCACCTTAAATCGCATACATATCGGTCATCATCTTAAATAAATAAAGTTTTGACTGTTCGAAATAACCATAATGTATTGTCCTACTCTATTTGCGATTGTACGCGTGTTCCACTTTGTTTTGTTTTTTTTCCCGCTCTATCTCTCTCGTTCGTTTCTCCTACCGATTAGTGTTCCGTTTACTCGCGAAAAAGCGGCGAACAACGTTTTATGTGCCTCAACTGAATCGCAACACATGCAACACGAACAATCAGTTACTAGTCATTACCCCGCCGTCTTTCTTGAAAATCGTTACGTGCTTGCACTCCTCTACTTTTCTCCCCCCCTAGATAACCACGCTCACAGTTGCATTACAAAAAATTTCCCTTGAGATTCTTATTGTTCTCTTAATTGTAGTTGCATGCTTGTCGAGTTAATCAGCGTTCACACGAGCAGACTTTATAGTTCTCAACGGCCCTTCCCTCTCGTGTGTATGTTCGTGCAAACATTCTAACCGTCCGGCGTGTATTGTACTTTTTTTTTTATTTATTTTTATACGTTCATAAGCATCCGACGTTACCTTAACTCGCAGGACATGATGGCTCTGAATATCGAGTTCCGAAAAGTAACTACTTATAACAATAAGGTCCGCGTTTATTTGTCGAGATATTCTAAACGCAGGACTTTCTCAAAGCATCGATTAAATTCCCCCTACGGTGTACCTGCGTGGTTGAATACAAAAGACCCTCGATATAAAGTTCTCTCAAAGAACTTTTCCTTTACCGTTACTTTATCTTTACCCTCTCATTCTTACATCATTGAATCCATCATCAACTCGAATTCAAATCAGTCCATAAGGGCAGAGCACATATCGTAAAAATCTTAATCTAAAGTGAATACTTATACATATAGTGGCGCGTTGTTCATTCAAAAGGACACGACGCGGCTATTCTGCTGCGACTGAGCAGCGGATTGTTCGTTGGTCGTACGCTGGCTTTGACTTCCAGGGTTGTTCTGTTGTTGCTGGTTAGCGGGCTTGCGGTTCCCGCCTCTGGAACCACCTCTGTAACCGCCTCGGAAACCAGAACCGCCGTTACCACCACCGCCTCGGTACATGCCTCCCATCCCGCGATTGTAATAACCGCGTCCGCGGAAACCGCCGCGCCTCGTTGACGCCACACCGAATGTTTCGGAGTTCAATTTGCGCTCTGTCCTCCAGTCCGTGCGCTGGAACCGGCTGTAGGATTTGGCGAATATAATTTCTCCGTACGTAGGGTAAGTCAGGGAGAGATGGTCATACGGGAGAGATGGGCAGTGCCAGTATTTTTTTAGAAGGAAACGACTGATGATGCTGCCTCTACGTGGGTACAAAGTGTTATAGACAAGCAACATTCTCAGTTCAAAATGTGGGAATAGAACGTTTTTAAAGGTTTGTAAATCCACTGTGAAGTTTAAGCTAGTGCTTCAAAATGTATGGTCTATATTATAATCACCTTGTTTGTATTATTTATGATGAATATATTTAATTCTCAAGATGTATTTTGGATTGTGTATTGTTTACAGTGTTTTTAACCGTAAAGTATTCAGGATTTCGTTTGTTAGTCTCTAAGTAAAATGGGAATGATCATCTTACCAGGGCTTTAAGGGAGAGATGGTCAATTTTTGTCCGGGAGAGATGGCCATAGCTGTATTTGATGTAATTTCAGATATTTTGAAGGTTGTTTTTGTATAGCCTAGAATGCTCCTAATAATGATCCCGGTCCATCTAATATGGTCTTTACTAATTTGAAACCGAATGTACGCTTGAATCAACCAAGCACCATGGGTCTTGCTGTTGAAATTAATGAAGAACGTACACCAACCCAAGTTTTGGAAGATATCGTTCCTGTGTCGCTCAAAAGATACCCTACTCGGAATCGCGTCAAACAACCGGAAACATTATCAACGTCGCAAACACATATTAACACTCGAAAAATGAATGACAGGGCAAAGGCGGAAAAAGAATTAAAACAACAAAAGTCTTCTAAGAATAAATGTGATTCCGTTCAAGACTCTGCCGTTGACATTAATAATTGCAGAGGATGCGGAGAAAATTATTTCGAAACGAGAAAAAAAAAGAAGACTGGCTAAGATGTAAGTCATGTGGTTATTGAGCCTATGAGAATTGCACAGAGTTTGACAGTATGTATCAAACATGTGGATTAGAATATTCAAAGCAAAAGCCCAAA
The DNA here is from genome assembly GCA_944738655.2 of Andrena hattorfiana. Taxonomy (NCBI): domain Eukaryota; kingdom Metazoa; phylum Arthropoda; class Insecta; order Hymenoptera; family Andrenidae; genus Andrena; species Andrena hattorfiana. The sequence continues at coordinate 40,502,857 of OX122889.2, read as the reverse complement.
GAAGTTTTGAGCGGGCGAAAATGAAAGTGGACGAAAACTAAAAAGAATCTGTGATAACCAGGTAAGGTCCACAACTTGTTAGCCTGAAAGGTATGTGTGCCCATCTTTCCCGGTCATTAAGGGAGAGATGGGCAATGACACCTTTTTTCATTTGTAAAATTTGTGTATTAAATAATAATTTTTCGTTTATTGATATTAACGGATATGTAGGCAAAGGATTAAAATTTTGTTCTACATCATTTTCGTTGCTTTATGTTAAATAGGTTGGCTGTAGGAGGCTCCAAACGAAACTATGACCATCCTACCCGGACTCATCCTATATTAAATACAAACTATCTAAACCACAGATTTATTCACTTACCCTTTACTCCTCTCGACAGCTTCGCAGCTAATATTGTCGAAGAAAGATTTCGACTTATCGTAATGAACTATCTCTGGCTCCTCTTCAGGCTCACCTTCGCCTGCTCCAGTCTCATTACCACTGTCATCCTTCTTTTCGTTATCAGCACCAGAATCAATCTTCGTTTTCGCCAACTGAGATCTAGAATGTATGGAACGAAAGCTTGTTTGGTATATTTCTCCATCAGCTTGACGCATGAAACCTAAGAGATAAATGGATCTGTCGACGCGTCGCGTAAGCAATACATAAATCCAGCGATTATGTGTCACTTTAAAAAACGCTTAACGTTAATTTTGCATGGCTTCCACATTGGTCATTTCAAAGAGTACTTGAAATGAATCCGGCACGACCATGCTGAATAAATGATTCGCGATATAGAGGAACAAGTACCTCAATTCCTCGAACTGGGTGTTAGCTTGCTCGAAGTCATAATCATTATCGAATTTCAATGTATTCTTCGGCTTGGCGCCAGCATTGCCGGGTTGGTTTCTAAAACCACCGCGGCCTCTCCCTCTGCCCCGCATGTTTCCACGGTTCATCCATCCGCCGCGGTTCCCTCTGCCACTTTGCTGATGAGTACCCTGACCCTGCATCTGACCATCCTGCTTCATTGGATCACGCTTCCCTTCGTTATATTGAGAGACGGTGCCACCTGTCTTGTTGCCAGTATGACTGAAAGTGAAAGCGCAAAACTGCACGTACAAAACTCCACCAGCGACGTAATACGAATATTAGCGGTAACGAATTTTTAGGAAAGGCGCGAATGTTATCGATCCGTTTACCTATCATGATCGCGTCTAGCAGGCTGAATGGTTCTCATGTTCGTCTTGTCGCCGAGCTTGCCAATGTTACCGCTCGGCTGTTGTTGTTGCTGCTGCTGATGGCCTACCTGAATACCCTGATCCATTGTGGGACTCTTTCGTGTCAATAAGGACGAAGTTGGAGTTGTTGATCGGGAACCACCACTAATAAGATCTAACACACCTATGACGACAAAGTAAATGGTCACACACCTCGCGTATCTCGGTACGTTCAGTAGCGATTTCAAGGCCGTACATTTCAGTATATATTCAGTATCGTATGTTTAATTCGAGCTCTAAGCATAGTATGATTACAAAATACTACATTGCATAAAAATTAATTTCAGGGAGAGATTTCTACGTAAAACTTCAACTGTTCTTGCTATTATCGTACTTGCTAGTACATAATGCTTCGGATGCTATTTAAATGAGATTCAAATGCACGTTTAGAGTAAAATTAGGTGTTATAAATGTAACAAAGAAATTTTCATGCACAAACTTTTGGCGAAAGAGGTAAACTACTGAAAACCATGAGCAAATTACGATATATGTATAAATTATAAACGATGCAAGGCGATCACTCGCAATGATGTAGCTGTGCGATTACTTTAAATCATATATCAATTTAAAATATACTAATAAAGGCACGTTTCAATATGAAAGCATTCGTCGTGACATATTAAATAACAGAAATAAAATTATTTATAACTGCTTAAGCGAGCACATTTCCGAGTCAATAGAACACAAAAGTTATTAACAATACGCTGTGCGAAGCGAATGTAAGAAACAATCACGTTAAAGCTACATATGTATTTAATTATTAAAGTATTCGTATAATCATAAATTATAGCAGGTGCTACGTAGATTTCTAAACATTTACACATATATGAATAATCACAAACTTAGATACGCTCGGAGCATTCAAAGTTCGCTTTGTGAGTTCGCGGAGTCAAGTCAAAGCGCAAGCTAAGTTATGATAGAAATGCAGTTGGCCAAATAAAAGATCGGAAGAGATAAAATAGGAACAAGCAGTTTAGACGTTTTATTCGCATATGATATGTAATTCGCAGTTAATAAGAGAGAGTTGTTGAGTTTATGAGTGTAGTTAGCAGGCATTACCAAAGAAGAAGCAGCAAGCATGCCATTGGCGAAGGATAGTTCATAGCAAAAACAGTTTACCATCTTCCGGAGATTGGTCTTTTGGTAATGGGTCGACATTGGCCGTCGGTAGTGAGTTTGGGATAGAGATGGCATTGGGTTCAGCGGAGCCCAAGCTCAACTCACTTGGCTGTTTATTCATTGGTCCACGTGGATCTCTAGGAGCAGTCGCCATTCCCATTACCGGTCCCATGGTACCCATCGTCATGCCATAGGGTGTCCCATATTGCCCACCCATCGGACCCATCTGGCCCATCATCGGATGAGGATAACTGGGTTGCGGCTGGTACGACTGCTGGCTCATCGACGGTTGCACTGTCATCTATAAATAACCGCGATTATTTAGCAATCCTAATTACAGCCGCCGTCAAATCGTATCTTTGCACTCAACTTTAACAGTTGCTAATAGTTATTAATTCAAAGTATTCGGAGCAATATACCTGCACGATGGCCGGATCGTTTGGAATGGAGCTAACATTGTTGACAACTCGAATATCTTTAATATCCGAGCCGCGGAACAAAATGTACTCGTACACTTGATTCTGCGGTGCCACCGGAAGTTGCGTTTCTCGGTCCTCCGTTCCGAAGGAACGCACTGCGTCACAAGAGAAATGGAATAATACATTTTAATAAGATATTTCCTTAATATACCTCGATGTTCATTATCTATGAAAATAATTTACAAAATATATTTTCGACGTCTCAGTGCCTAACGCGCGTATAAAACGTAAAATAGGATTGTAAAATAAAAATATATAAGTTAAATTGTAAATTAATGTTTGCGTATTACGAGCGAGGTCGATATACACTGTTATAAAATTCAAATTTAACGATTCGTTATAACAGTTTTGTAATGGTAGCTGAAAAAAGAAAGGACAGGAGACATAAACAGGGCAAGCAGGGAACACAAACATTCCACACAATGGTGGATGTAAGTAATGGCTTTGAAACAAGCTAATTCCGTGCAAACGATATTGCTCGTATTATCATTGGAAATATACCGATTTCGATCGATTTTACTTCTGAATATCCAGAATTTAATCTACTCTATCTGTTCTTGAGGATTACAGGGAGGAATATAAAGCGGGTATGTTGCAACAAAGATATTAGAAGAGTAATATTTATTACAGGTTGCGAGAAAATTGGATTCTTTAATTTAATTAAAAGTTTTGTAACACGAAAACATAGGATTGCTCGGTTAAATAGTATTTACGTGACATACATCTAACTTCCACACATCGTTCCTTCGCGTCCAAGCACAGACTGTTATAATTCCGAGAGCGTTAAACATAATTCTGGCGGGTTTATGCAAATTGGGAATACGTTGAATACCGTAAGATTTCGCGGAACGTTTATTTGAATTAGGAATATTCGGCAAAACAGCCGTTATATGTGACGGGTGACCCCGGTTGTTGTGTATCGAAGCTTTACCGGACGAATCAAATACCGACCGTTCGGAAAGTATTTCCGAGCTGGATAAAGGCAAAGGGACTCTCGAATTATTAGAAACGAGGCGCGACTGACGCGTGGAAAGCGAGAAGCGAAATGTAATCGGGGATTAATAGTGACGGGTGCTAGATCGAAATAACCGGGAAATGGAGCAGCGGCAAAACTGATTTCGGTATCCATCTTGATTCGGGACTCACCATTCGCTAGAGCAATCGTGCATTCTTGAGGATCAACGGTAAATAGCCGGCCTTCGTAACGAATATCCGCCTTCGATATTAAACTAATCTTCGAGCCCAGTTCTGGCATTCCTCCGCTCATCTTGAATCCTTTTCTTCAGCACGGTGATCGATGTGATATTACAGGATTCACGATACCATCTGACGAAACCACCAGCTGACACCAATGGTCGACAGCAAACTGCCAAGTCTACCAACCGAAGTTGCGCATGCGCCACGCCCCCACGAATCCAGAGATGCTTTATAAATTTCGAACGTAAGCAAGTTAAAGATAAATAAAATACTCGCCGGGTTAAACAATTAATCGTCGCGAAAGGAGAACACAACGACGCGGGCCACGCTATTTATCACGGAACACTGTAAACTTACAGCAATCCTGTATACGTAAATGCGTTTCGCGCGTACGCATGAATTCAACAATATTGTTAGCAGAAGACGCGATGCGAAATATAATGTGCTTAATAATATCCATAAATAAGAAAATATTGTAAGCAGCATAGACATATGTTGGATGCATTTAAACGTTTAAAAGCTGGTGTTACAATGTTGGTATCCTTGATTAGAGTCGACTCAGGTACTTGAAAGTTGTGTAAGAACCTTTTCTCTTGTCCATACTCGCTAAGAACTGTGTGGAATACGGTTGAAAAATGTATACATAACGATAGAAAGGTGTAAACTGCGCGAGAGATTATTGTTTTAGTGACGAACAAATTTCTTTTCCACAGATATGTGACTGACTAGCGGTCTCTGCACATCGCACCTCTGGCCAACATGGCGGCTTCATTGGGTCGGGTTTGTAAATCGGGTCTGTTAAAGTCGAATTACGGACCGCTTCTCAGCCAGGTATGTAATTCGGAAATATCACTCGCCTTCAACTATATTTAGTTGCCCGTTACAAGAATATCGCTCCGTGTCGCGGCGTTCGTTTTATAATACTGACGTTCTGAACTTAATATGAAGGGTTCCCGTGGAACTGCACTACTTGTCGGCTGCTATGACATTTTTCCCCGAAGATACTTTAATTCTACGCTGCCTAACACACTTCCGCCTCTAATTGGCCGTATTTCATAGAAGCCTAATAAATCCGATAAGATTTCGAGGATGTTTTGTCTGATGTTATGTAATAGCGGTCAGTACTGAAAATTGTGATGCTGCCATGGTGAAACATGCGTGATTACTGTGTGGGTAGTTTTTAGAGAATCCGATCTATGAATGAAAGACATCATAATCTTGCTGATTCGAGGAATCGTAATCTTGTATGAAGGATTTCGAAAGATAACAGTAAAAATTAACGTAAAATCACCGCTAATGTGTAGCTTGCTCATTGAAGGAATCGGTTCATCTAGTACATCTTTTAATACTGTAGATCTTATTAATCTCATCTGTCAAATTTAAAAGAAAAATCTTTCACTGCGGCCCGAACGTATTTGACATAACGCTTTCCTTTAAATTTCAGCAGGTTCATAATTTCTCTACAGCAAATCAATGGTCCAGGAGTAAAAAAGTGGTACGTGTCGTTCTATAATCAATCGAAGATTTCCTTTCCCATTCCCAATCCAACAAAGACAAAGTCCAGTTTTCATTACATTCCTACACGTGTATCGATAGTAAGTTTCGATCGTTTAAATATCATTATTGTACTGGTGATACGCAAGTAGCAAGTAATCATTGAAACGTTTATATTTAAAACAATTACAGCTATTGACCTGCTTGGGTGTAACAGCGGGAGGTATTAGCACGTTAATTTACACCTTGGATAGCTCCGTAAAAGCGGACGAACTAGTCGCCCACTCGCCAAATTACAAATGGGACTTCTACGGTCCGATCAGCGCGCTCGATCATGCGAGGTAACTGGAAACGTAATATTGCATGGCGTACGATCTGGAATTATACTAACAGACTACTTTCCATTATTTAGCATGCGGCGAGGCTGGGAGGTATACAAAAATGTGTGTTCAGCTTGTCACAGCTTGCAATACGTAGCGTACCGACACCTTGTTGGTGTTACACACACCGAAGACGAGGCGAAAGCACTCGCTGAAGAAATTGAGGTGCATAACTGCCAAGAATTAAGATTAAATGGTATTAGGTCTGTACGAACATGAAGGAATTTTTTTTTAACGTAGGTGAAAGATGGTCCTGACGACACCGGAAACTACTTCATGCGCCCCGGTAAATTGTCCGACTATATTCCATCGCCATATCCAAACGAAGAAGCTGCTAGGGCAGCTAATAACGGTGGCTATCCACCAGACTTATCGTACATAATTAACGCAAGGCATAACGGAGAGGTAAATTAGTCGTTTTTGCAAGTTTGGGTTAAACCGCGTTCGAGTAATGCAATTTTGTTCGGAATGGATGTTTGGTATAACTTCTGTTGGTATTAATTACGTTTCTTGAAATATCACTTGTGTTCCAGAACTATGTATTCTCTTTGTTAACTGGCTACATGGATCCACCAGCTGGTATTCCAATAAGAGAAGGTCAATACTTCAATCCTTACTTCCCGGGCGGAGGTATTGGTATGGCGCAGGTAAATAAAATGAATTATCTGAAGTAACTTCTTAAGTTGCTTTTGAAATTAATCGTACATAAATGTGTTAGGTTGTTTTCGACGAAGTGCTAGAATTCGAGGATGGCACACCGGCGACTGCTTCTCAAATAGCAAAAGATGTTGCCACATTCCTAATGTGGACGTCGAATTGTGAACACGACGACAGAAAGAGACTAACCATTAAGGTAAAACGGAGCTGTAATTGAAAATATATTTCCGGAAAGATATATGCAGCTGATACTAGGGCTGGGACTATTTGTTGAATTTTTCGGTATTCGAACATTCGAATACTTCAGTTGCTCAATTATTCGGCGAATATAATTCGAATAGCATTCGAATATTTAAGTATTCGAATACTGGTGTATTCAAATACTAGTGTATTCGAATAGTATGGTGTGAATTATAAATCAAGTTCTTTAGGTTCATTTGTCAGGGTGAAATCTTGTAAGCTAGTTTTGACCCACTTCGCACCATACTATTCGAATAGATCAGTATTCGAATACATCAGTATTCAAATAGATCAGTATTCGAATACATCAGTATTCAAATAGATCAGTATTCGAATACATCAGTATTCAAATAGATCACTATTCGAATACATCAGTAATCAAATAGATCAGTATTCGAATAGTATTCGAATAATAACATTCGAATACTCAAATATTCGAAGTTTATTCGTAGCATTCGAATACTTGTAAAATATTCGAATAGTCCCATCCCTAGCTGATACGCGTGGCACTTAATTATCTTTCGTTATTTTCAGGGTACCGCGGTGTTCTTAGCGCTAACAGCATTAATGTTTTACATGAAGAGACACAAGTGGACAACCATAAAGAATACCAAGTTACTTTTCACCCCCAAAACGAGGAAGTAATAGGCTTGAAACATAAATCAATTCAGTGATTAGCTCAAAGAACTTGTTTCGACGATGTTAGCTTTCCATATTGGAGTGTAGTTTTATAACTTATTCGGAAACTGCGCATCTCTGAAGACAGTTTGCACGCAAAACTGACGTACGTTCACATTGCCGTCGGTCCAAAGTCAATCAACTTACGCATTGTACATATAACTACAGCCAATGATACCATCGTCTGGTACAAATAAATTGTTAAACACATTTAACATACATTCATTATCCGGCGAAGCGTCCTCAAACTATCGGGCGCCTAGGGAAGTAGAAATTATCAATGTGAAGATCGTTTCTAAAGAAATCCTTTTATTTCTTTTCAAGCTTGACTTCGTCGACACAGAGGAATAATTATTTAATATTTTTAGTAATATTAATTGGATTACACTATTACATTATTTATAGTGTAATACTGAAATGCGAAGCTGATGAAGAGGTATGTATGTATGTATAATGTTTCAGGTAGTTGAGAATTTCATACTATCGCACAATAAATTGTGCAATTCTGTTAAAAATCTCATACTTTGGTTTGGATTTACTTTAAAAATAAAGGACAGACATTGCTACAGCTTGGATAACAAAACTCCAAAAAAATTATATTATGTTTGAAATAATTTACGATTATATTTCCTTCTCTAAAATGTAACATAATTATGGAAAACCTTTTTCCGCTCTGCACGCAATCTTTATGGGAACGGTATAGTTTTTAGCGATTCGTAATAGAATTGCGCTAGTATTGCAGATCTGGTCTCCTAATGGCTGAAAAGCTGTTTATGATGCTTCGGATGTTTGCGAAGAAATTAAGTATAATTTTACTAATACATCAATCATGAAGCTGGGAGGGAAGGGGGTCAGAAAGTAAGATAATGCACGTGTTGTGCATTTGTGTCGTAACGACCGAATAAACTTACAATACATTACTTATATATAAATAGTGGAATGAAGAACTGATGATTTTTAATATAATGCTTCACATATTGATGTACCCGTTGATGCAACACTATACCATTTACCATACATGCTACTATTAACCAAATTACTACTTGGTATGCTTCAATCGTTAACACAATTCGTTTCATCAACTAAGAAACATTTTCCACTTTTCTTCCCTTTCTTTTATATATATATATATGTGTGTGTGTGTATATATATATAGAATAAGAGGCCGTTCTTGGATGATGTCTCAACCAAACACGCTCGATACATGCTCACTTTTATGCTACTCGCACAAAAAGGCACATTATTACATCAAGTATTGATCTCAACAACCTGTTGTTCGCTAAAACCTTAGTAACAATTAACAGAGAGAAAGTAATGCAAGGCTTGGTAAAAATGAGCACACGGAGATATATAAATTATTAAAATTTAGGATGTTTCTACATAATAGTTAATTAGTGAGACACCTCCACAGATTATGAAATGGCACTTATGCACGAACTGAGAATGTTCACTAATTTATATTCAGGCATACTCGTTTGTTTTCTTCTTTTTTTTTTTGTTTCGTTTAAAAAACTTTGAAGGCATAAGTTGTTCTTATTGATTATTACTTTTTATTACACAGTCTGTGTTTCCAGTTTTAAGATTCAAAATATGACTCTTGTTTTAGATTGTATTAACTTAAAAAGCTGAAGCAGCATTTTCTTAAATTGAACGTAAGCGCGTATCTTTACGATAAAATAGTAAAATCAAAGGGAGAACCGTACGTACGTACGTGAGATGTGCTCTACGAAGACTGTTAAGAAAACTATAAGTGGAAATAAGCGTCCGAATGGATTCTCTATGTAAATACTTTTGTAAATTCGAAAACACTGATTCAACTTTTATAGTCATCACCACCTTCTTTTTTTTTTTCTTTTTATACAGGCGTTACTTCTTAGCGTACGTTTTTATTGGGCACCCATTTAATATTTATTCGGTACCTTTATCGGATCTCGCCCCATGCTACCGCAGAAAGGAAGAGGTGTTGAGTTTACACGTGGTTAGGCTAAAAAGTGCTACCCTCCGGAGGCTGAGACAGTTTCATATTCTCCTTCAGTGTCATCAAACGACGGAGCTCTTGAAGGACTGTTTTAATTGTGTACTCCCGTTGCCATTTCGCGAGCACTGGTACGCTGCGATTATCGACCTACAAAATGCGAGACGCGATAACTTTCCTGTTGGCGAATTCGAGGGCGTCGTTGAATACTTACTGCGCCTGTAGTACTGTTGATACAATTCATATTAATCCTGCTTAGAAATCTTACGTTAGGAGCATCATCCGGGTATCTTTGACCGCAATCAATTTTCAAACTGTACATCCTATTTTCATACGGTGTCTAGAAAACATTATGCGAAGCTTAAACACTTTGCTAACTTAAGTAACTATTAATACAGATGCGTGTGCAAGTATATTTATTGAAACTTTAAGCCTTATTGATAGTGCTTTTCACTGGTACAGCATGAATTCGTTGCGGAGACTAACGACACAAGAATTAAATGCTACGCTTCGGATCGGTAGAGAAGAATTTCAGTGAAATTACTCTAGGTGGTCCAATTATCATTCCAGTCCAATGTGTAAGAGTCATGTCGTCATCGTTTTCCAAGCCCCAACTGATTGTACCATCGCCTACTCCTTTCTGGCCTTGTTCTAATTCCTCTAGTAAACGAAAGTTTCGTGGCACGACTAAAAGAATGGAAAAGGTGAGTTACTTCCAGCGGGGACGACGAAATAAATGAGATACGGGTAATCGGAGAAGCTGGAACAATTACAGGTTATGAGTTTCTGTGACTTTAGGCATGGTGTAACCTACTGCTCGCTAATACTCCCGTAATCTTTCGGTAATCGTACGGAAATTTCGTTATACGGCGAGAAGGAAATAACAGAGATATCGCTGAGAAGTTATAACGAGTGACTGATTACTTTTAGACACGTTTACCGTGCGCGATAAGTTATTATAAAAGAACTACGACAGTTTCTCATATTTCGTCGGGATTTCGTGGGCTCGATTTTCGCCGGGGAACTTAACGCGGGATTCATTTGAGATTTTAATGCGGCGGTGTTTGATCTCCGCGGGACAACGGGTATACGCGTCGTTCGCATCTTTAGCTCGTAAAACAGACATGAAATACTTACCCACACCGGTAGCGGGTACCGCCATGATATCTTATTTTTGTGAAGCGCTGTATATTTTTCTAAAGGATACCCAAGCGACACCAGATAATGTGCCGCGAGCCGATACACTTTACAATACGCAGCTTAACTGTGGCACGGATCTTTCATCACCCGGAGATAAGGCAAGGAAAATAATATCTAATATTCCAGTGAAATTCACTTTGGGAAAATTCAGCCAACCTCCGTGAGGCTGTCTGTTTCCACAGACTACTCACTGTCTAGACGGGTTTACCGCATTGCAAATTTCGCGTCCCACAGTTGCCAGCGTTGTTTTTACAAGTTCCATACAAGTTTCGCAACTCTCTACGCTTCCAACAGATTCATACTTCCATTACGCTCTACGACCTTATCTGAACGCTTATCACTCTCTGCTTTTACTCCGTTTCAGGCGAATATTCTTCCTATCTAATGATGCGGCACTTTGCGTCAAGCACGAAAGCGGTATCTATAATGCCTGACGGAAAGTGTCACATATGATTTTCGCTGGAATGATCGTGCGTATGAGATTTCTAAGAGAAGATTCTAGATTGAGCTTTGCACGCTAATAGTTTCGACGGTGTTTTCATTGCAACTGAGTTTTAAGGAGGTTTGCCGTGAGCGTTGAATTTCCACGCAGGGACGGGGATCTGCGCTGCCCCACTACGCATGTGAGCAAACTCGGACGCCAGTGGGATTAGTGGGAAGGAGGGCTGGTACAAATGGCGTCGACCCGGTAGTGGGGAGGAAGTCGGTAGTATCGCGCCGGCTGCGCAAGAGCAGCCTGCAGGGCAGATTTTCCAATAATGAACAACCCGTGGTAACTGTCAGTCTGCTCGTGGTGCATTTCGTTGACTCTTGCTGCCGCACAGTGTGCCTCGGCGTGTGTTTAAAATGTGCTTTACGATTAATTGAAACGTCCCACCGAACGCGGATTACTCGAAGAACGTCGGGGTCCCCGCTGCCAGACAGGTACGTGAATTAAAAAAAAATAATTCGGATTTTTCGCGTTTATAAGGGTACTGCCCCCTGAGAGTGCCCGTGTGCGCTGTTTGACATGCGAGCAGATACACCTACCGAGTGTCCACCATAATAAACAAACGAACGCCATTGACCTTTAGCTACCCATTGTCGTCAATTTCCAAACATTCGGCAGAATTATCTTCTCCATGGATGTTCGATCGAATATTAGTGGCGAGTCGTCGCGTTTCTTATAAAACATTCTGATTTAAAAAATGTTTGTGTCATCGTTAAAAGGATTCGTGCGAAAGAAACTGTAAACAGAAGAATATCGATAAGGTGAACTTTCATGTGGGAAGTTAGGGGCACTTGAGATTCATGCTTTTATTGTCCGGGTTAATTTATCGAACTGAGTTTACCATTGCGTTTGGTACGCATAATATCGTTTCTCACATTTCACTCCGTAATGGTAGATCGTTAGTATAGCATACAAATTTACAAAATTGTTCTGTTTTCCCCATTTCGATGGCAAGCGCGGAATCGCGTGCACAAACATTCGATTCGTAAACCATCGAAGGCAGATATTAAAACTCTCGTTTATCGATGCGTCGGGCAAACAGCACGCACGCTGCCCCGTTCGTTTACACTTTAGAAATAAAAGAGTGGACGGGCGTTCAGCTGGCATTAAAAAAATCTCTGCTGAAATTTTTGATAGCTCGCTCCAAATATTTAAACGCGCCGTGCTCCCAACAAGCTCGTAACGCCGCGTGAGCGGCTGTTGCGAAGGCGGCCGTAAAACGTTCACGAAAACAGACCGAGAAGAGGTAATCGCCGTGTACGCGGCCACGGTCATCGATAGTTTCGCGTCCCCGTGAACCTTCTAATTGACTCCGATACCTTTCTTCGTACCTACCACCGCCGTGTGTTCGCGTGCACACGTACCGTTTTCACGGCGGTTGCCAGGGCTGTTTGTCAATGAATCGGCCGGCCAGCGAACTGTGAAAAGGAGATCAGGGAACGACGAGGAAAGTAAAAGAGCAATAAACGAGTCCTTCGGTTGCGACGATCGGCCGCTGGCCTCCCGGGTTCAGGTGTATACCGTTACGGGCTCGATTAACTTGAGAAATATTCGATCCCAGTGCGCGGGAGCCACGCGATAGGTGATTCGTGGCGAATTGTTAGCGGCGTTGAACTTTCTTTTAATTGTACGTCTGTTGCCGTGTCGTTGCGTGGCATTGGCACGCGCGCGCGTTTCGCGAGAGCTTTCACCGCACGCGCCCACTTTGCAAACGTGGATTGACCGTTTTCGTTCGCGCTCGATAACATTGTGCCCGCGAACGCCAGTGTTCTAGCATTCTAGCTGCCGATGTCACTGGATGTATCGAAGCGCACGGCGGACGTGATTCGACAGGAAGCGATACTCTGTAAAAAGAATAGCTCCGAAGAGGGGAATGAAATTTTTTCGCGCGAGCCATCGTTTCATGGGAGAATTCACTTTGAAACTGCGTGGGGCGTGCGCGCGCGCGCACTCAACCGAGCGGTCAACTTTGTGCAGCTTTCCGTGGGCCTTTGTTGTGCCCGTAGACGGGCTGCGGAGAGTAAATATTTGATAACATTGGATGTTTAAATTCAATTTCACGGTTTTTCTGTCGTTTTATTTTTAATTTCTTTTCAAAATCGATTTCGCTGAAAACGATGGCTAATGGGAGGAGATTTTAGTGTACTCTTTTGATATATTTTTTTAGCTACCCTTTTCTTTCAGCCTGCATCGTGCATTTTGGAACGCTTTATACGTACGCGAGCAAATGCTATTCAAACTTGTGCCACTGGCTCGTTAAATCGTTTGCTTTATCTGTGAAGAGTTGCGCCCATTGAAAGCAGGATGCAAATCTGTTATCTGTTGTATGAGGGAAATTGACCCAATTTGTTTAAATAACATTATTTTATTGGGAACTCAACGAGTCCGGAGCATTGAAATCCCTGCAATTGATTTCTTCGAATCGTTTATCATTTACGAGTTGCACTTGTATATCGGAAGTGGTATGCAGATTCCATCTACGCTCCGCCAGGAAAATCGTCCTAATTTTTCTTCGAATCTAGAACGACGCGACCCTTGCTAAATATTTAAAGAGAATATCCGTTTGGTAACGATGCAAGTGGCAATCAAAGTTTTCCCATTGCACTCGCGATTAAGGTCATCGAGGCCGCTATATATTTCTGGCGGCGGGGAATTTGATACAGCTTTTTCATCCTCGCTTCGAGTTTATGAAAGCTTTTATCGGACAAAGAGTGAACCACGCGTGTAAAATATCATCGGATGCAACGCGATAAATGCTCGTTCAAGAGGTTGCTTTATCTTTTTGGGGATTCACCGAACAGTCTGTGTACTGTGTTGCGTCAAACAGGCATAGATACGCCTCAGGAAACGGTGAAAGAAACGTGTACGATTTCATACAGGACAGAGAGAGAGAGAGAGAGAGAAAAGAGAGAAAAAGAGAAATGGTAATGTATGAAACGTAGGTGCCCAAAACCATTTTCGTTCCATCAGACACTTAGCGACCTCCGCCCACTGGCAACATTTAAAAGATATACCACCATTTGCGTCAAAGTATCTTTAAATACAACAAAGTGTGCCCGTGTCGAATTTCCGGATGGGTGTACGTCAAAACACCGCTATTAGGAGAAATTATAGAACCGAAGTCTTGCTGTGACGCAATCGGTATATCGTAGAATTTAGAGCAGCGTCTATATTGATTCTAAAATGTGAGTAACTTGCTCGTGGAACTTAAATTTCAAGTATGTATCAACCTAACAGGTTTCTAATCGCATCCGCTGTTATCATCAAGCGTACACTAGCTCGTAGAATTGTTAAAATGGAACTCACGCGCTCGCTCATAAAGATTCTACACACCCACTTTTTATATTAAAATTAGGAAAGCTAGATTAACTGGGTTTCAAGCAGAACACTTTCAGTTTCTTTTACATTTGCACATGTCTCAAATTATCTGCCAAAAATGGCTCACTCTTGTACATATAACCTGGGGAAGGTGTGCTGGGTTTATATTCAAAGGACCTCGCTTAAAACTCCGAACGGAGAAACTTGCATTACGTAATTCAGTGTCCCAGAAAAGTGATGACAGCTGAGTCTTTCATCGCACTTCCTCGCGGCACGTAAATATCCTGGCTCTGGATGCTCCGCAAGGTTGATGATTATATTAATTAAGCGGGACGCCGTATTTTCACAAGAACGCGGCACGCAGATTTGAAAGCGGGTCTCCGAGATTGTTCCGAGGCATTTAAAGTCTTCCGCCCCCTCGCTCGCGTTCCCGCCCCCCTCCTCGCATTGTAAAACAGCGGCTCTGAAAGTTTTCAGATAAAAAGCGAGACTCGAATGGCTGGGAAAGAATTCCTTATTACAATTTCTCGAAATACCTTCTTCGCCGTGCTTCGCGGGACATTTCGAGCGCGTTTTAAATACAAAACACCACTCTTCCTCGAGTAACGCCGTTTACCTTCGAAACGTGGCCATTGAAAGATCTCCTGGTGCCTTTCATTGTTGCTCGCGTGGCAATTACGCTGACTATTGACAATCACAGAACCTTGTTCCCTGCTAAATCTTTGCAGACGTTGCACGGCGACTTTCTTCATTTCTATTCATTATTTCTGTGCCATCGCAAAGTGCAATATAATAGGTACCTACTTCATAGTGTCTACTACAGCCCAAACGACATCACCTGTCCACTCAAGGTGACTTCCTCTGCTACGAATAATACACACGACTCCCGCTTTCAGCGCATATCAACTCTGATCTCTGTCGAGAGACAAAACGCCCGCTATTGAAAGTGGGCGGCGAATGGGTGGCGCGTTGGTGGGGGACTTCCTCGGTGGCCTTGAGCGATCAGTTGATTTGGGCGCAACTATAGAATCGTCGCCGTGCGATGGATTTACAAGGCGTACGATCCAAATTCCTTGCGCTACGGAACCCCCTCGCTGGCGCGCGTCGTATCTCACCGCGGGCCATTGTAAATGCGATTTTTCCTGCTTCGTAGTTTATTTACGGTTGTTGCCGCTGGTAGACGGAACTCCGTCTGTAAATCTAGCCCATGCAGCGCCGTCGGTCGTTAACCATGCAAACGCTTCCGCTGGAATCATGCCAGTTGTCCGTCGAAAGTCGCGATTTAGAGGGCGGAGACGGCGCGGCGAGTTTTCCTTTCTGGCCCGGCTCCTTTGTGTCCTTGGTGGCTTCATCGACTCGGTTACAGCGGCATTCGCGTCCCGGAAACCGACAATCCCACGTGCTCGCGTTCCCCAGTGCCTGGCCTGTCGTCGTCGCGTTCGCAGATAAGAATACAAACTTTTGATTTACACTTTTCCCGCTCGTTTCCTCCGAGCGCGACTAGGCTTGTTGATTTTCCGAGATGTGATCTCGGTTATTGTGCCGCGGGTGCGAGCGGTACGCGTGCGCGAGAATGAAAGCAGATAATTAAAGTGGGAATTAAAATTTGCAATGTTGCGGATTGGAATTTTGGTTTTGTTCAGGAGTAAAGGCGACGTTTGGTTCGGTGTCGTTAAAGTTTCACTCGAGACGAACACGGGGTAAGTTTTATGTGCTTTTAGGGTAAGTTGAGGATAGTTGGCCCAGCTAACATAAAATGGCTATTAAAAGTAACCCTGATTTTATTTATTTTATCAGAATAAAGCTGATATGTTCAGCATTCTATGCTGATTCAGAGAAACTGATCGATATTTACTTTGGGGGTAGTGGACTATTTTAACTTCAAAAAATCGATTATTTTTTTTTACCGAATCTGAAAGTCTTATCCTTTATGAACGTTTTAACCAAAATTTCATGAAGAATTTCAAATAATTGAAGAAGTTATAGCAATGAACGTAATTGAGTGCACCGTCGAGTAACGGCCTTGCAGAGCGGTATTGGCATAGGGGACTTAACTTTAAAGTCATTTTTCTCGAAACACCATTTTCAGACATGGTGTAGGGGAGAATGGGTAATGGCGGTCACTTAAGCAATAAGTGTAATAAAACCAAGATATAAGGTGCCATATTTCTTGAAAATGATTTTTTTGTAAACTTAAACTATCAACCTATTCGTAGGATATGAAAATAATTAATATTATATTGATTTATTCAATAAAATTACAAAATACAATAAAGATGTGTTTGACCGCCATTGTCTACACCTGCGGGTAATAGTTCACGTTGCGGGCGATTAATATAAAATTTTTCGCATGTGTATCCGTATTGTATTGAACCAATGAATATTTTCAATTGAAATTCCTCTACAGAGTGGAATTTCCGCATCAAAATTGGATGCTTGTAAAACATTTTATAACTGATAAAAGACGATTTTTTTTCTGTAAAAATGGCGGGAAAAAATTGATTCGTGTGTAACTTCCACAATTTTTGTTTAAATTCATCGGCAAAGTTTCGCTCTATGAAACAGACTATCTTCAACGATTAACAGCTTCGACAATTTTATATATTCCGACGATTTTTTGTGTTATAATTACTCGCAAACGTGCCCACAATAGATTCGGAAATGCACGACTATAACGATTATTTGGTATCAAAGTAATTAAGTGTCAAAGAAACTAACGATTTTACGTATCCAGTAGTCTACTAATCCCTTAAGATAATATTTGCTGAAAATCGGGTTGAAAACTGAAGTCATGACTTCGGCCATTTCTCCTAAGGTGCTAGGAAAGATGGCTCGCGTCTTTGGGCGCGATGACCCACATAATCATTTATGAAAATATAACAAAGAAGAAAGCAAAATTATTTACAACTACAGATTTATTGAAATTCTATTTGTTTACGCTAAACAAGTAAAGAACACATCAAACAAAAAGTGAACTACCTAAGTGGAAATTAGCAAAGCAAATGAATACAAAATTACACAAATAAAATAAATAAATAAAAGCTTTATTTTAATATTTATAAAGAATAAACAATCAGAATACTCATTTTTTTTTAGTTTATCAAGCCCAATTAGTTTTTCTTTCCGGCCATAACTATTACATCCATCACTATTTTAGCCAGTCGACATTTAAAGACAATCTAAAGATTTGTTTTGAAACAATTTTCTAAATATTCTAGGCAATTTGAAGGTGAGCCATCTATCCTAAATCGTAACTAGGCCATCTGCCCTTTCTGCAAGGAGAAATGGCCTTCTCGTTAGCTTTGAGAGGAAGGATTAATATGGCCAAATACTTTCGCTGCATTGTCCCTTAATGCCTCTACTATCTTATTATCCGAAACGTTAAACGAAAATTACCTTAGAAAATATATTTTATACACGATTTTGTACACTACTGTTTCATAAAAGAGGTTAAATATAACCTCAACTTACCTTTTATTTTAATTTATAAAACAGAAAGTTTATATGTGTATGTGTTTGTAACTCGCCTAAAAACTTTCGAACGGTAAACCCTTGGATTACGAAATGTACTTCAGCTCACTATGCCTCGCTAAACCAGATGAATGTGACTATTTCCACAAAAAAATTAGAAAATGAGAATCTCAGTAGGGGATTTAATAAAAAAGGCCCAGGTGGCAAACGTTCCGAGGGGCCCATTTCTTCGGGAAAATAAAGAGGTAGTTTACTAAAAACGGGCCAAGTGTAGCAGTACGAAAAAAAGCAGTGTTTGGATACTACCAAATCATAATTTTTTTTGGAGATGGGGCCCTGGGGGGCCTACTGAACAGGGGCCCAGGCGGCAACTGCTTATCAGCCGCCCTGTTAAAATCCGCCACTGGAGAATCTAAATTCCGGGCGAAGCCGAGTAGTAAACCCAGTAGCCTAGGCCTGTCCAACTTTTGCTCTTGCCCTCGAAGAGCAGCCGTGGGTGGTTGCGAGCAAAGGCAAGAGCGACGGCAAGATCGGCAGCCGTAGAAGAGTGGGGATAGTGGCGTTCACAGATTCCCCCACCAAGAAGACCTTTCGCTCTTGGGCCTGGCTCGGTGCCTCCGAGAGCGAAGAGCAACTTGCGGCTGCTCGTGCGAGCAAATCCCTGGACAGGTCTGTAGTAGCCTATAAATCGAGAAAAACACAGAAGGAAGCGAAATGTCGGTATTCATTCAACTGTTTGGCTTCTAGAGAAGCAATTATTGGTCTGCACTTTAACGCGTTTTTACATACAGAGTCTGAAATATATCCTGAAATTTATAAAAAAAATTTATGTTAAACAATTTTATTAAAAATGCACTAAAAACTAAAAAATAATTCTTTTCTTGTACTACAATTTCGATGGGGTTTTTTCATTTTAAATAAAATCGTGGAGCAGGATATGTCACAACAAATTCATTTCGACGCTTGATTCGGTATTAAATTGATTCATATTCTGTTATGACATATTCTGCTCCACGATTTTATTTAAAGTGAAAAAACACCATTGATATTGTAGTACAAGAAAAGAATTATTTTTTAGTTTTTAGTGCATTTTTAATAAAATCGTTTAACATAAAATTTTTTTTATATATATTTTTTATTTTCTAGTTTTTAGTGTTTTTAGATTTACATTTCATAGCACAGACTTCTTTACAAATATCTTTTATTGCTGTATAGAGTTTAACAGTTTGCTTAAATGCTGTTGTGCTACAGTGACTAAAAAATAATTCTTTTCTTGTACTACAATTTCGATGGTGATATACTACGAACGCCTGCAAAGTTTTAGTTTTACTATTCGTACATACGTGACGGATCATTTCTCGATAAATTGTGTATTTTCGGTAATCGCGATGCGACTAGCGTCTCGAATTCACCGGTTTTTTGTCGTTTTCGTAAAGAACGCGAGTGGCTGATTTCAAGTCGTTTGGATTTGTGGTTATGGGTTATATTTATTGATGACTGGGTAATTTTTTCACCCGCCCGGGGTTAATTTTTTTTAAAATATTATATTGTCATCCAAACTACGCACGCCTGCAAAGTTTCAAGACAATTGGATAGTTGGAAGTGGGTTAAATTTGAGTTGCCAGTATTGAACCAAACAAACAGAGGATCGAAGCTGAATAAAATCGTTTAAACATGGACCAACCAACCGTATCCATCGTTCCCTTCGATCATCAAATTAGTGCCATTGGGATATTACCTGCGCCATAATGAGTTCTCCGTTTCTAAAATCTAGCGTGACTTAGAGGAAACGGCTTCCAACAGCAATCCCATGTTATCCGAGTCATAGCAACACCGTCGTAAACACAATCACCGTACATCTCAAATGTCGGTAGAAAGTACCGTTTAGTCTCCAACGAGAACTCCACATGAAATCATATCAAACGCACGCACAGCTCTTTAGACATTCCTCTTCCTAAATAACCATCCGCGATCAAATCTTACCCATCTACTTGGAGTCGTTCGATCTCCATCTGCACCATCACCCCCTCCGCGTGCACGAGACAAGCGACGCGCTGTTTAAAACGGCCCCACGAAAACTCCCCGCGAATTGAACAGCTACTTTTCGCCCCGTCGAAATATCCGATAACAATTTTGTTGCTGCGGACGCTTCCACCCCCTCGCGATTGCATTTCTGCGCGTTATCGACGCGGGGCCCGGGCTGGCTTTTCAATTATTCTCGCTGCCAATGGGAGTACTAGGGGCGCGGAGAGGGAATCGATTTATAGACTGTCCAGCGCGACGTTAAATGTAAAATAATATTCGTCACGTAATTCCCTGTTACCTGTGGAACCGGAACGGTCCCGATGGACTCTACATTATTGAGCATGGCATAGGTAATTCGCGGCACGACTCGACAGATGTAGGTTGTTCCAAGATTAAATCGTTTTGCCTGTACTCCGGGCAAGGGAGGTAGAGGGGTGGGTGAGCGATGAGAGAGGGGGTCGTGAACAATGCGTCTACGCCGATTGCCGATGAAAAACCTCCGGGAAAAATCGATCTCTCGGCCATTCCCCGTGTTTTCTCCCTAGCCCCTGCGTCTCCAGGGGTTGTTCAGAACCCTCTGAAGCGTCCTTCGAGGCCGTCCTCTGCTTTAGCTCTCTGCTCACCCTCGAAATAGTTAACGAGATTCATCGCGTTCGTCGGCCAGGGGAGAAAAGCCTCCTGGACGGAGAATAAACTTCTCCTAAGCTTTCTGGCCGTATCTCGAAAGCGTTACTCTCGCTTTCACAGATCGATACGCACCTTCGCGCGCGTCACGCGAACGCCCGTCCGTTTCCGCCGCGTTCTGGCGCCGGTCTGTCTTCGAATTGCATATTACGGAGAGCCCGTCGCCGCTCTTCGGCGCCGGGGATATAATTCTTTGACACGACCCTCGTGAGTTCCGCTCCGCGGAGGAGAAACAAGCAGTGCGAGGATTCTTTTGAAGATTTTATTAAAGAAAATGGAGCGCGCTTCTTTCTCGTCGCTTGATATATTCGTTTTCCCTGCCCCTTGTCGCGGCAGCTCGATCCCGCGGATCCTGTTTACTCCGAAAGTTCGGCGGGGAAGCTTTTAACGATGGGGTGCAGTTGTGTTGAGAAGTTTTGGTTAGTTTGCAAGTGAATTAATCGGAATTAGAAATTATTGGCGATACTTCTAATGTTTGATTTGAATCTAAGATTGATAAAAAATTAAAGCATTGAGTAGAATAGCAAGACTGTTTCTAATTCAAATTTGAGTTTTGGGGAGGGGGATATTCAAATTTGAGTTTGGTTCAGAATGGCTCGATAGACTCCTACCACTCTGAACGTCTATTGAACCAAAGTCAAACTTAGATTTTTCCTTACCTAAATTCAAATTTGATTTAGAAACCGTTTTGCTATACAACTGCATTAAGGGGCTGTTCCGGTCTAGAGCCCATCAAAATAGGTGATCATTAGGAATTAATTAAAGGAAAACTGCTGCATATAATTTAATGGGACTTGTTGCATTGTAGTAAGGATGTCTTAAACAACAGAAATATATTTTTTGTTTTATGATTAATCATTGCAGACGATACTGGAGAGTCGTTAAAGTCGAGGCGTCAAAAAATTCATCCAAATCGGTGGAACCTGTATCTCCAAAAGTTATTATCCGATTCGACTGAAACTTTTTTTATTTTGAAGAATATACTTCTGGCTAGGAGGAGAACCAGAAAAAAATCACAAAAATGACATTTGTTTTAGAAAATAACGACACTTGAAGTTTCACTTTTTCCCTATATTTCTCGTCCTCTCAACGCCTTTAAAAATTACAAATTTTCATTTTTTTTTAAATCATACTGGTTTGTCCACGGGCCAGAAGTATATTCTTAAAAATAAAAAAGTTTCAGTTGAATCGGATAATAACTTTTCGAGGTACAGGTTCCGCCGATTTTTAGAACACTGTTTCGAGGAAAACGCGTTTAACGTTAAACGAGTTTTACGTGAGTACATATCGAGAGGCCGAGTGTTACCCATGCATTTGCCGCTACTCAAATGCCTATAACATCAGGAATTTTACGAGTTTCAAAAAATCCGTTTAAACGCGTATTCCTAAAAGGTTGAACATTCGGAAAATGAAATAAAAAAAAATCGATTTTTAGACCGGAACCTCCGATTGAGAGTTCCAATTTTGCCAAATTATGCAGAAACCTACCAACTCTCAAATGACAAAAAAATAATTAAACACAGTACTCATCACTTTGGATCCCCTAATTATGGAGGCTATAATTTTGCAATCTTTATTTTGCAAAAAATTACCCATCCATGGAACAACTCTTACATTATACAATTATTAAAACTACCAAGCCACAGTTCCATTTTAGGCTTAAAAACAAAATCTACAGAAAATTTAAAATAATATTAATTATACTACATAATAATAAAATAAACCATTAAAACATTGTAAAGCAATAAAGCAACAAGGAATAAAATCTACCCAGCAGAAATAAAGGTACTTTTCTTTAACAATTAAAATCTTCAGTTTCAGATCATTGAGTATGACTTGGCCCAATTATTCCTAGCTTCTTAAAAATTCTAACATCTTCTCAAAATTAAGTCGCAGGTATATTTTAAGTGATATATCCCACATCCTTTCTTGAAAATTCTCCTGTTGCTCGTGCTTCCAAAGGAAATGCCACGACAGATACAAAAATAAATATCTAAACGAGCCGTTTGAAAGTCGATTTTCCAATCGCCGAGCGTCAAACCTTGCCTACGCGTCGCGCAAATAGGTTGACGCGCTCATTAAGTATACGAGGTAGAAAGCGGGTTCGTGGCACTCTCTCGCGTCCGTATATACACGTTAGAGTTAGGGGACCCCCCATCGGGGTGGTTGTACTATTGATTTTTTTCGCCCTGTCCCGTTGAATTATCGAGAGAGCCCCTCTTATGTGGGCGATCCTGCTGGCGCATTGTGCTGTCCATGACGAAGGCGCATAGAACGCCTAGGTAAGGAGCGGTGATAAAGGACCGTGATAACATCGGCGCCGCGATAGTGCTGGACCCCTATGCAACCGGTCAGAGCGAACAAGTTCGTCCCGAAGATCGCGCGGGACGGAATAGCAACGGGCGGGCCCTCTCGTTCGCGCTCCAACACCCATCAGGGCGACAGTCGAACGCGATACATACAATTAGGCTCCCCCGGTGCCAAGTGCACGCGGAAAATTAACGAATATCCATCGTTATTTTCCACCACGTCGATACCAATTACGATTATTGATTGAGAGGCTGTCTCGCGCGCGTCGACGCGGGGCCAGCGTTCTCCGTCCAAGCGGAATAATAACCGACAGTGGGGATATTAGGTGTAACGCGCGGGGAAGGCTGGAAAGATGTACAGGGTGGAGATGAGGATAAATCAGGAAGCTTCTTTGGGCAACGATGTGATACGCAACCAGAGTATTTAACCCTTAGTTTCTTTACTTAATTTGTCCCTTCGTGTCAAATTGACAAAATGGTAAAAAAAATATCAATATAATGGAAAGATAAATAGTTGGCTTTGAAAATTCTTTTACTGAAAATAAAAAATTAAACTTCTGTATATTCAGGCATAGGATGGCTCACATCGTTCCCAAATAATATAGTGGTGTGCAGGTGCACTGTGTACATTTGCGTTTGTGTGAAATTGACACAAGTGACGGATGAGAGTTAAATTAGCAAATCCATACCGTTGTAGATCAATACTTCTTTGATCGATTCTCGTCTCTTTTTGATCAGATTCTCAAATTCAATGGAATTAATTCTAGACTGTTGGTGGAATCAATGTTGGTACCACAATATTTTATTTATCACCCATTTTTATTTGCCACCCAGTGACGATTTAATGGGAGAGACCACAGTAAAAAATCTGAGAAATCAGTTTTTTCTTGTTCGCATTTTCTGAAAGCCATACGTTTCGAGAATGTTCTCTTCAAATTTTATGAAGAAATTCGTAAAATTGACGAAGATATAGTATTTTCCGTGAAGCTGTGTTAAGTTCAGAACTGAACCAAGCGGAACTTTGAACGCGTTTTTCTCAGAATGAAATTTTTCAACCGCGTTGACAGTATACAGAGAAAACTATACATCCAATAGACATGAGCAAGGGCATTTATACGAAAGACCCGTCTCTATTACGTAAAGATCAGTTTTTTTTAATTAACGGTCTCCGTCTATTTTTTTTATCAACATCTTTACATCAAAAAATGATTTTTTTTCAGCGGTCCGCCCTTTTATTATCTTTTGCGATATGTAAGCTTCTAGTTTCCAAATATTTTTGTCTTTTTGAATTCAGATTAACCATATGGCATATTAACCACTGTCAACGCCACAAGAACGATTTTGCCGCGGCGCACATTTTGGCGAATAGTATATACAGCAGAAATGGATTTATGAATTCGATTCAAAATTTTTTTTTACTATATAAGTAATATATTGCATTGTAATACTTTTTTTTTTACTATATAACTATACTAAGCAATACATTGATTTACTTGCGTTGTGTGGTTAAAAAAAATCCCGGAAACACCCTTGCTTTTCAGACCATTACAGTGGTCTCCCCCCTTAACGAGCGGCGGATGAGCAGTTTCTGCCTGGGCCCCTGCCCAGAAGCTCCTGCAAGGCCCAACTTTCCAAAAATTATGATTTTACCCAGAAACTACATTTCTAAATTAAATTTATTTATTTAAACTAAATTTATTTATATTTCTGTTATGTATACAGGGTGTCCCAGAACGTTAGCCACCTGGGCCTTTTTCCTTAAATCCGTCACTGGTATCACCCTCCGGTAATTTCTCAAACAACAAACCACATCCGCGCCCACTGCCAATGGGCACGTATTTACTCGTCCTCCAAACTCGATTCCCCCGAAGAGGAAGTCTGTTAGAGGAAAGCTTGGCGCCGCACTTTCCGCTTATTTTTCCACAAGGAATCAGGTCTTTCGCGGTCGTGCTTAGAATTCGTACCCCACCCTGTATAAGGGGACACGACGCTGGCACACCACCCCCCGTCAGTCGCTTTCCAGTCTCCTGCACCACTGTATGGTATTACATCCAGAGGTAGGGTGGCGCGGGTTTAACCGTAATAACCGTGAGGAGGCGTGTTGCACAGCGTTAGATTAATCGAGCGAGTCGCCTACGCACGGCGTATGGCACGTAGAGCATTTCTCACCTGCCCTTTCTTCCTCGCTATTTTATTTTATCCCGTGCGCGCACGCGGGCACGTGTGACGAGGGGCGCGGGGCCCAGTGGAGCGAGGAGAAGTGAACGTCGCCGGGCGTTCCTCCCTTGTCGCGGCTCGTTAGCCTCTCGCGTTTCAATCGCGAGCGATTTGTCGATCGTCCCGCAGCGATTGGGAAGCCGTTGGCAACCTCGCCGCGAGTTTGTAAGCGCGAGGCTCGCAAAGGGTGTTTGTTTGCGCCACTGTAACGCGCCGGCTTTGTCGGCACCCCCCTAGGGGCGCGAGTAGAAAACGATAGAGAAATTGAAACGACGTAGCAGCCCTTTACACGCGCTTCGATATTAAAATTTCATTCGACCTTTATTCGCATTCGGATTGCTCGCAATGAAATTATGCTCGATACACCTCGCGCGAAGTGGTTACGGTTTTCAATAATCACTCTAGGGGATGTAGATTTGTGGTTTGAATTGTGATTATAGCTTCGTTCCAGTTATTATTACCCGACAAACAATTGAAAGTATACGCTGGAACCCCTCTCTGGTTTGCCCACCTCCTATTTCGTGTTCGTATTCGAGCGGCTTTGCCCGCCCGTCTCGAGGATCGTTCGATACTCTAAATGCGTTTCCACGAGCACGTCGACCGTGTCGTTTCCGCGGCGCGCAGCGATCAGCCTCGCAACAACTTGGGATTCTCGTCGCGAGGGGAGGGCTTCAAAGAGGCGAGGGTCGAGCCGCGCGCGATCCTGGGCCCCAGGAGTGGGTGCTCGACAGGCTCGAGTGAACGGTACAATTTCATCGACGGCTCGGGCAATAATCTCGTCGACAATGCGGCACCGCTCCGCCCGTCAGCAGCGAGTCAGCTGGCGTCTTCGATCCGCTCTCGGCTCGTCTCGAGTCGACGGCCCCCGTGCCCCGTCTGTTCCCTCGCCACTTTCGTCCATTTCGAGTCCGTTTCAATGGGCATCGCGGATAAAGCCGCGATGGAACGATAGACGCGTTATCGTCGCGAGCCATGCGACGTCCCCCTTCACCAATTTCTGTCTACCTCCCCCTGCCAGACAACTCCGATCCGCTCTGAAGGACCCACCCCCCAAAAGAGATGGCTGGTGTCTACGACGACCGAGGAAGCACCGAGTCGAACCAGGCGCAGAAAAATGAACTGCGAGCGAAAGCTAAACGCCAGGAGCGTCAGCGATATGAAACAGGTTAACCGTTCTCGCTCCCAGCCTTAATAGGACCCGGGCACGGGCGGCTGGTTTAAAATTATAATGAGTTATTGTCCCCGCTATGTGGCTGTTTAATCGCGCGCCATTTAAGCCCGCTCCTGGCCTCCGCGCGGCGAAAATCTGTCGAGTTTGCCCGCGCCTCCTGCGGGAGTGGGACAAACTCGATTAGGGGAGCCTTTAAGCCCCGTTTCCACGTACGTCCACAGTTTGGCTGTCATAGTGACAATTTTTTATATTTATTTAGTTGCAATAAACTCAATTAAGGTAAATGGCCCAGTGGTGAAACAGTTAAGGAAGCAGTTGAGATAATTGCAATTTCTTTTATATTTAAATAGTATAAAATTATAACTAAATATAATTATTCGAAAACGTAAAATTTCTAGTTTCAGATAACGTAACAAGAATCTACATTTGTTAAAGGAAAAGTTTTAAATTAATTAAAACATGAAACTGTTCGTATGGCCCAGTAATTAAATGAAATCCATAGCGTGTCCCAGTCATTAATTATCAGTGTCCCAATTATTGAATATATATTTAATTTAACTATTTCTATCAGTTAATGAAAAGAAATCAATATGGTAATATTTTGGGGTAATAAAAACATTTTATTTATGATACATTTATGTTAAATCTTCGGCATGACTTTATGTCTGAAAATGATTAAAAGTATATTATACAATTTTAGGTTATGCTAATATTATGACGAGTTTAAGATTACTTATCCTAATAATTCTTAAACAGTATTATATTTTTGTCCAGTTATTATTAACGTAAATATATACGATACAAAACGATACTTCACTGAATACTGACGTCTGTACCCGTGTTTATATAACCATTAAATATGCGTTTAATAACTGGTCCGTGACTGGTTATCGTGTACTATTGGATAAACGCAACAATTTCAATATTAAGAAGAAAAAATTATTACGAGATCCAATTAATTTTCAATTCTTCGATATATAATAAATCCACAACAACTGTACTATTTCAAAAATGATAAAATAATAATTAATTACAACCTTAACAAAAATATTCTCTCGCTTGCTTGAGCCCATTAGGTGAGACGCGAGATTGAAACTGTCGAAGCTTTACTGTACAATAATATTTTTGCATGATATAACAATTCAGTTATGTAACCTTATAATTGTATCTATATAAAGCTAATACCTTTTGCAATTATATTTCGAATAGTTTAAACGTTGCAAATTAGTAAAACTGTTATTATTAATAAAATTTCTTCTCGATTTTTAATTATTGGGCCATGTTTAAGTACTGGGACATTTACCTTACCTACTATACTTCAACTTAACATTATTTATTGAATAAGGTACTGATATGCAACCATCTACAAATTGACATAATACAGTTCCTTCTTAATTAATTCTTCCCTGCCAATTATTATTTTATGAAAAGCGTAACGCTTCTTAACCACCTATTATAATTTAGCGCAAAAACTCTAGGAAACTCTAAACGCTAAAACAATTTAACCGTGCGTGGACACGTGGGAGCGCGGCTTAAGGTTCACTAATTTTCAATCCCTCGTCCTAAGCAACATCCGCGGTAGCCGTTCTAATTAACTGAGAACAATAAATCCTCCCGCTTCTCTTCTTTATTCGGTTGCTCCGTCTTCAAAAGTCTGCCCCGAGAGGGCCAAACGCAACCCGCCGTGCAGCACCGAAAGCCAACGAGCCCCGAGCATCGCCCGGCTGACGACACCTCGTCACGCGATCCTCCCTTTCGCTCTATCAGGCACGTGTCTCCTGTACTCCTTTCTGCCCCTCTCATTATCAATTTCTCTTCGAAAGGGGGAAAGGGGATGGGGGCCGAAACATGTGCCTGAGTTATCAGAGGGCAGCGGGCTTCTTGATCCGACGAGACAAGGCCGTCGATCGCTTGTTCGACAGGCATTATGCGGCATAACCCCGCTATCAAGCAGGGGGGTAGTAATTTCATCGCGCACGGATTGCAATAACCACGCTGACAATGGCGTCCGCGCGCACAGGGACCGGCCCAGCTGGCCCCGTGGCTTTTTACCGCTTATTTACCACCTTCGTGCACCCCGGGCACGCACCGTGCAAACCAGCCGGCCGCGCGCGCACGCAGGCGTGCTGTGCACGGGCACGAAGGACGACGCGGCGTGCCTCTCCCTCGCTTTACAAGGCTGGTAACACATGTTGCATGGAGTGTCCTATTGTCTCGTGTCGTGGTCGGTCGCGTTGCATACCGGGTGATCGACGTGGAAGCGAAAGGACCCTTGGAGCGGTCGATCGCTCCGGCGATCGAGTGCCTCTCGATGGGGCTGGCGCGCCCAGCCGCGCCGCCGTCGCCCGCACTCTTGGGCTTGCGCAAATTACGCTCATCCGCTTTGTATAATAGCCTCGTGAATATTTACCGCGAGCTGGGTATACGATTATACGCTGTTTGGGAGTAATTAGAGGATCTTAAGGAAGAACCTGGCGACCTGGAGTCTCGATAGGTGCTCGGTCTGTGGGAATTAAGGGTGCGTTCTCGTGTAATCTCTCCACGATGTAGGATTTCTTTTTAAAGAAAACTGTAGCAGATAAGATAAAGTCTTTTTGGTATTGATTTATAGGAGAAGGGGGCATGATGGGGAAGTTAAGGAAGAATGCAAAAGAATTGATAATTATAACTTTTATTTAAGTTTTTATGAATCAATATATAATTATAAGTTAATACTCTTGTTTTTGGTACATAGTCTGAGGAATATTTAAATACAAATTTGAAATTATTAAACTTTAAAAATCTGTTACAATACAATGGCTCCTTTTTGGTACGTTCGTCAAATGTCTAGCAGTTTTCGATTATCACCTTTTTACGATACCCCATCTTACCTGGCTAATCCTATATATTTTAAGATGATAAACTTTTTTTTGTATTGTTTTTCTCCGATGTAATATTGAATAAATAGCTACAGGTAACTCTGGCGGCGATAAAAACAGGTTATAGATGATATTTCAAGTTAGGCTCGTTTGAATTCAAAAGCCGAAAGTTCTTCTTAAAATATATGAGTATGGTTATCGTATTTCCAATCGTGACTGCGGAATAATGAAAATTCGATGATTGGTACATGTGTTAGTAAAAGTGCTTTGAAAACGGTAATTTTGTATGCTGAGTAAAATCAAATTTGGTAGACCAAAACTTATGAAAGTTGGTAATGCGATAGCGAGTTCATTTACGAGAAGAATCTCAAAAGAATTTTTGAAATCCGTCAATTAATTCTTTTGTTTTTATGTATGTTATAGTTTTCTTAAAAAAAATTCTACATTTTGAAGGGATCAGAAGAAAATGTACCCTTAAGTCGATTTTGGTATTTAGATCGGTTCTCAAGTATGATATGAGCGAGTTAAGAAATATTGAAGATTTCACTCGAGTAGGTGAAATGTTTGTTTCTGAATGAAGAGTTAGATTTAGTTACACGGTGATTGCGATTTGTTGCTACTTCAGCTGCATTCGTGTAAACCGTCGGGTCAAAAGTAGTCGTTCAAGTCTGAAGCCTCAATGTGCCTGTAGATTGTAAGAATAGCAGGAGCTGATATTAAGAAAGAACGATTGCACTGCGTTCCCTCATTAGCAAACTATACCCATTGAATACCATTAGTATCCCAGAGTTACCATCGGGTCGCAGCGCGCATAAGTTATCTAGTATCTGCGCATGAATCATTTCCATGAGATTTTCGTGCTTGACGTCATACAGGACGCTGGAAAGGCGAGTAATGTGTACTTATGTTACAGTCGAAGCGATATTTCAGCGAATGTATGCATTAACAGATTTGATTAGGTAATGTATTCACAAGAAATGAAATTTATATTTTTTCTGGAAGATGTATATGTATATTTTCATCTTGACTTTGGGAAAGTAGGTATGCACAAAGAAAAATGCTTTGAATGGACATTTTTACTAGCAGAACCCAGTGGCGAACCCAGAGGGGGCCAAAGGGCCCTGACACCCCCAAAGAATAGGCTTTGTAAGACGAAAAGGAAACTGCATTTTATTCTTTAAACAAATTGGTGGGTGCCAGCTAGATATACATCACAAACATCCTCAACACATGCCAGTGCACCGCGACTAGTTACCCTCGTAATATCCTTTGTACAGCGATAACAGATTTAGTCACCATCATCGACCCTTGCGCCTTCCATAGTTTCTTCCACGTCATTCTTATCCCTTTTTCCACAACTCCTGTATATATAACCCTGTCCCAAAATCCTAAGACTAGTTCATTGTTAGAGTTTAAGCGCGGAACCTCTGTCAAAACGCCCATCGAAAACTTCTGAATAAAAACTTCTTGAAAGTACTTATAACTCACAATAAACGTGTTACACCTGATTCCCCTGCTACGGAATTCAACAGAAATTTCATAATCGCCTAATGAATTTTAGGTCCCCTCAAGATTAAATCCTGAGTGCGCCACTAGCAGAACCTGTACCTAAAGAAAATGCGTCAATTATCCACCAGTTGCTGCTTCAAATCTCTAAACTCCTCCATAATTTAAAATAATTTTTTTCAGGGAAAGTAGGAAGTGGATGCGCTTTTACTTTTTACCATCTAGGGGTGTGTGATTATAGCCACCAATGCGACTGCACCACTATCTCCCGTACAATATTAGTTACAAAAAATATCAAAAAAGTGCACAAAAAAGAAAATGGTGAAAATGTATACCTAGATGTATACAGTCTTCCCCGGATTATTGAAATGCTTTTTTCCCCGGATCATCGGGAAAGACCTACCCACCCCACAGTTTTGCTGCCTCGGTGCGAGCGAGGGCCTTCGGTCCCGAGTAGACCGCCCGTTGACTGCCGAGAGCAATAAAACCGTTGGGCCAGATAAAATACCCAGTAGAGAAAAATAAAATGTTCATGTTTTTGATAAATGTTCATGAAAGTATTACCAATGGATTTTTTAGAATTTCCCAGTGAAAATGAGTTCAAATATTGAGAAATTCGGTCCATTTTTAGTGAACGTCACTAGAAGCGTGCTTTTCCCTTAAGCCGGGGAACTGGAATTCTAAATGTGTTTTTACGAATTGCTTCGTGTTTGGACTCATTTTCTTCGACATAAATTCACCAATCCATCGGTAATACTCTCTTCCAGATGTAATCAGTAATATGAAAATTTTCATATTCAATACTGAATCTCAATTCGCCGTCGATCGAGGGTCTCCCGCTTGTGCACTATTTCACTCACACTCGGTTTTCGTCGTTCAGTCTCCTTGTCAAATTGTTCGGGCGAGGTTTCTGACAAGGGTCAGTTTATTAGGTGGTAACTACTTCCCCTGCCCCGGTTTATGGAGAATTCCCCGGTCCCGAATCTTTCTGGATAATCCGGGGAAGACTGTACTTATATAATCGCTACCTATGTCACTAAATTCATCACCGTCCAGCCCAAACCGTTGACCCTAGAAACATGAAATTTGGAGGGTGTATTCCTTTTGCGACGTAGGTGCTCGATAAGAAGAGATTTTTTGAAATTCTAACCCGAAGGGGGTGAAAAGTGGTGAAATATGTTTTCTCGGACTCCTTATTATTTCTTAGACCCGATTAGATATCAACTTGGTTTTCACTTCAAACGTTTACCCACATAAATGCCAAAAAACCAATTTCGGGATTTTGCCCTAATCAACCCCTAGGGTGTGGTGAAAAGGAGTGAAACGTATTTTCATGGAGTCCTTAATATCCCTTAGGCCCGAAACGAAGCGCGGGATAATTGGCTAGTCTACCAATAAAAGTTTAAATTTCGTTTCTGGTTCACGTAATCAAATCACCGTGTGCATAATTGACTAGTGATTATATACACTCGCTGAAATAGCTCTTTGACTGAGGCATATACTTATACAGCGTTCGATCGCTCTGGAAAACCTTGATAGCTCGATGAAAAATCGCGCGGCTTTTAATAGGAGACCCGCGTACCGACCTGGATTTCCATGCTTTTCTAAACCGCGATAATTATCACTGCGGGGCGAGCCTCTGACCCAGTTGCAATTAAACGAAGGGGAGGTGGAAAGGAGTTTGACTCGCGTGCCGACAAAAGACAGGAAGGAAGGAAGGAACCGAAGGCCTGGCTAACGTTGAAAAGGAAAAGGGTTGCACCCTGTGTTTATAGGTGCGATATCGCCTAATGAAACCGCGGCAGAGGCTGCATCGGGCCTGGTTAGCGAAACGCGTGGGTTAATTGACCCCTGGCCTAATTACCGACCAGGTGCACATATCTTGCACGCTCCACCGTTAGAGTCGCGGATCATCGGGCGAGATGGTGGGGGATGGTTCTTCCGTCATTGATATTCACGCCGGCGCCGCGACACGACGGACAATCAAAAGCGACCAAAGGCGAGCGGAATAGACGAAGATGGGCAGCGGGGGGGGGGGGGGGGGGGAGAACCATGGAAATAAATAAAACATGGAATATTTTCGAAGGGACAAACGTTATAACTCACCTCGCCCGGGGAGTAGCTTATTTAAGGGGACCGAGGGACGCATGAAGGATGGGAAATGTAAAACGTCGCGTTTAATGGTATTACTACTTCTGTATTCCGTACGGCCCCGCGGTGGCTTCGTAGCATCGGTATTAGAAAAGCTTGTCGAGAGGTATTTGTTCGTAAATAGAGGGAGGGGAAATGCGAACAAGTGTCTGGGAAATTGTATTGCTCTGTTGGTTCTACAGGAAGAGCCTTGTTTCGGGGGACGAAAGAACTCGAATAATGGTAAATGTAAATAGGTAGCTACTGCGTCTAGTGGTATTAGTTATTTCGAAACAGTGGTAATTAGAATCTGTATCCCAGGAGCGTCTTTATTCCTTGCAACAGCCGTTTCTCTGTTCCTTCTTTAATATCGCCGCATCGTTAAGCGGAAGTACCGAAAGTTTCAAATTGTCCTCGTCCCCAAGTGCAAAACTAGGAAGCCTTCAGCGTATTTAAGCTTGGAAACTTCCGTCCTCGCGTTTAAGCATGAAAAACGTTGGAGGGTGCAAGCTAGAAGGGAATTTTTAAATTACACTGTCACTTACCCCCGAAACGTTTTGTTCGAAATGGCAATTTTAATACATCCC
This sequence comes from Andrena hattorfiana, assembly GCA_944738655.2. Lineage (NCBI taxonomy): Eukaryota > Metazoa > Arthropoda > Insecta > Hymenoptera > Andrenidae > Andrena > Andrena hattorfiana. The sequence continues at coordinate 40,469,412 of OX122889.2, read as the reverse complement.
ATCTGACAGGGCTTATCAATGACCCACTATGCCTCTTAAAATCAAAGTCCCTTTAATGTCACCTAAAATGAGCGAAGACGAAGACGAAGCCATAAAGATTTCAGCGCGATCGATGCTCCGCTGTAATTAAACTTCAAAATCTAACTTCTCGACCCGTTTTCGAGATTCCACGAGGGAGATAAATCTCTCGGAGCAACGAAAGCGTTAATATTCTTTAAAAAAAAAAGCGATTCATCGTTATTAAGGCGCGGGGCGGGACAGGACCAGTTTGTTGCAATATTTCAGTGGCACTTCTCAAGGTTTATTTACGGGGACGCTGACGCGGGCAGATACTTGCGCGTGACGGCGCGCGAAATGGCGTCAGTATGCAAATGGCCCGATTAAGGGGGCCGAAAAATGGACGGTGTAACGATCGCAGGTCGGATCGATCGAAGGAGCAAAGGGACCGCCGCGGTGTAGGCTGCAAATAATCCTTCACGTCGATAGTAAATGCTGCGGGGCGGCTTGAAAGCGTGTCGTCGACACGTGTTGCGCGGAACGATACGGCTCCTCATAAAATCATCGAGCCCCGAGTCTGTGGAAACTCGTGGAAACGGCCTCGAGCGCGAACGATAGGCTTTTAAGGCGCGACGAAAATGCGTGCCGCTTAACCCGGCGTCGATTGCGCGTTAAATATTAATGGACCGTTAAAGGGGGCCGTGACGAAGTAAAAAAAAAAGGACGATTAAATTACAGAGTCGAGCGACTCGATACCTTGTAAAACCCCGCGCGGAGAATTGAATGCGAGATCATTATAGACCTGGCGAGGCGAAGTGATCAACTGGGCAGGAATTATAATGGAAGGTCGTTACGGAAAGGATGCTGGAAAGGGTACAGACGAGCAGGAGTAGGGAAATGTCAAAGTTTTCTTTATTAGCCTCATAGAGCTCCTTAGAAAACTGTTTAGACTTTAGAGTAACATAAAATGGATGTAGGGTAAATCCGGGAGATGCGGTCGACCTAATATAAAATGGCTATTAAAATTGAAACAGATATTATTGATTTTATCAGAACAAACCTAATATGTTCAGAATTTTATGCTGATTCAGAAAAATTGGTCGATATTTGCTTTAAGACAATATTTACTGTAAATCGGGATGAAAATTGAAGTCATGACATCTGACCACCTCTCCCGAGGTGCCGGGGGAAATGGTTTTCGTCGTTGGCGGAGACCACTTGAATTATTATTCGTGGAAAATTAACAAAGAAGAAAGCAAAATTATTTATGAGTGAAAACACCTACAGATTCATTGATATTTAATTTGTTTACGCTAAACAAGTAAAGAACACATCAAAGATAAAGCGAACTACCTACCGACGATTAGCAAGGCAAATGAATACAAAAGTGAATAAATAAAATAAATAAAGAATAATAATAATAAAATAATGACAAAAAATAAAAATATAAATTAAAATAATAAAAAAAATCATAACTCGACCGTCTCTCCTTTCTGCAACGAGAGATGGTCTTCTCGTTAGTTTTGAGAGGAAGAATTAATATCGCTAAATACTTTGGCTGCATTATCCCTGAATATCTCTACTATCTTATTATTCCCAAACATTAAACGAAAATAAACTTAGAACTATATTTTAAATACGATTTTGTACACCGTTGTTTGACAAAAGAGGTTAAATGTAACCTCAGTTTACCTTTTATAGCCTGTTAATCTAGAAAAACACAGAAGGAACCGAAGTGAGAGAAGTAATTGGTCTGCAATTTAACGCGTTTCTACGTATAGAGTCTGAAATATAGCGACTCGACCAACTCTCCGGCCCGACCGCGTCTCCCGGATTTACCCTAAGGGATGACGGTAAGAGGTTCCACTTCGATATCAGATACAGTTTCGTGTAGGGTAGCATTTTATTCTCTGTATAACTGCAACTTCTGTTTCTCAACCTCTCCGTTAGCTCAAACCTATCACCTCTACTCCCCCATTTCCTCCGCTACAACCACGCAGTGCATTAGCCTTCCCACTGTTCGCTCGTTCCCCTGAAAAGTGCCTGCATCTAAGGCCCCCGTCGACAATAGAATAGGTTAAAATTCATAGATATTCTCTTGTCCGCTGAAGGATTAGCACCGTCATTAGCCAGCGCTAGATCCCGTTAATGTATTCTTCGCGCGGAACTATTAATCCCAGAGTTACGGGGCCCTAGATGCCCGTAAATGTCCCTCTGACTCTGATCCTATTGTAAGGTGATCGGGCCACAGAGTGCACGGGTGGCCCGATGGATTATTCATGCGAGTGGTAAACAGTCGGCACACATGGACACGCGGCGGATGGAGCCTGGAAAGTGGGCCCGGGTAATTCCTGGGACCAACGGTGGCGCATCTGGACACCACGTGCCTACGAGCCTTACCCCTTGGCCGGCGAGCCCGCCCCTCTCCCCTTCGTTAATGGCAGGACAACGCATCCAGCGGCCCACTGTCCAGATTTCTTTCGTCGCCCGATTCGCACGGGTCAGGCCCGCGCGTGTTTATATCGGGGCCGTTGGACGGGAACGTGCCTGGAATCTCGCGTCGCCCTCGCGCCGTGCTCCAGAACGGCTCTGCAGTGGGGCGATTGCTCGAAGAGGTTCCGTGCCACTATCTGCGAGATTCACACGATCGATTTGGGATTTAGCTGGATTTGTTACGTTCGCCTGGACACCCTCGAGCAGTATGTCCGACGGCGATGGAGCGTAGTCGACTTGGTCAATTGGGGGCGATTTGTTTCGTTCGGAGCAACTCGATTGCTATCCAAGGTGGGTGCTAAGTGTAGGCTGATTTGCGGGGTTCCCACTGACCATGCATTTTTAGAATTATAAGCTTGTACTTTGTTGAGTGTTGGTTATTTTAAGAGGTTAAGGCTTGGCTATTTTATTTCTTTATCTAGGAAAATTCCTGATTGGCAACGTAAACTATAAAATCAATGCCAAAAGTGTCCCATAAATGGGACATTTATAAACTCATCGTTTATCGGTAATTTAAATAAGTTCGACTTCATTCGATAACGTCAAGGAGCAATAGAGGTTATTTCGACAGCCATTTTTCATTGTACCAGTTGAGAATCTAGTGCACAGTGATTTTAATCGTGTAGTTTAGCTTTGGATTTGACATAGGAGGCCGCGGTTAAAAATTAAGGTATAAATTGGTCACTTTTTCTACCCCCTGTTTAAATTGCTCTGAAAATGAGTTAGATACATGAGCGCTAGATGCTAGTGTTAAAAAAAAGGAATTTGTGGAGTTTTGCTTCAGGCTGACAGGATACGGTCCGACTAATTGGCGATAACGAGGCGTGCGTTATCAATTTCGCAGCGGACGATATCGAAACATCTGTCGCGAAATTGCGTTTTAACTTCCGCGTGATGGGAATTCCCGAAAGGAGTCCTTTTAATCTAAGTTTCCTTTTACTCGGCGAGGCCTTCTATTCAGTAGGACGGTTGCAAGGGAAAGAGAGCAAATGGAGTGTATATTTTTAAGTGGCCACAGCTGGGAGCATGCTCCGAGATTAGATAACAAGCCCTCCGCGTTCTGTTTCATTCGAATCCTATGAGTTTCCTCCCGGCAAGCGTGCTTTTTCTGCTACACGAAGGCATTTGAAGAAAAACAGGAGGGTTGGGGAAATGTATCGAGACGGAATTCGAGCAAGCATGCAGAATTTCTTGAGCTCCTTGTGGGGCGCACGCGAAGTAGGGATAAGAAAGTCAATGGTGAAGTTCGGTAACTAGAAACAATCAAATTTTTATGCGCTAACAATTCCGCTTGACTTTCGTGATAAAAATCGAACTTTCAAAAGTACTGTCGTTATTTTGCAATGGCAGGTTCCGTTAAATAATGGGTGTTATGTAACACGCGGTTGTTTTCCTTTTGCTTTTTGAAGCTTGCTGATTTTCAGATATAAAAGATGATTTATAGAATATAGTGGCGAGTACAAATTTGGGAAATAGTGGTTGGGTGTTCTTTTTACAGTAGCTCATAATACTTACACTTTCAATAATTCTGAAGTGCATTAGTATTGAGGTCTTATCGAGGATTCTCTCGGTTCTTCTGTAAAAATTTAATATATTCTTCTGAAGAGTGGAAAACCCACGGAAAAGTATGGAAATCGTTAAAAGCAAGAACTGCAGCGGCACTTAGCAACAGCACCGCTAGCACAAAAATACAGAGCATTCCGAAGAACTTAATTTCGCCTCATGACCTTCTTCCTTATCTCCAACTGTTCCAAACACACACAGTGCAACCTTAAAATTTCTTCCACATAAAACACTGCCGTTAAGCTTCTATTTCTTGATCGGGTACTAATTTTTTATCAGTTTGTGAAATAAATCGTTCTTTTAAGTGTATGTCAACAAATAATTGTTTGAAATAATTCCTAAAATAAAGATTGACAATTCAAAAATATTTGTGAAAGCAGTTCGTATTGCGAATTTTCGTGAAAATAAATGTATAAGATAAGCACACTTGCCCTTGTTATTTTGGTCACCTGAATAAAACATAGGTTTTTTCAGGCAAATGTTGGACTTAATCTAAAATGGCAAGTATAAAGGAGAAGAGTCCTTATAAAAAGTATAGCAAAGAAGATTTACGATAAGCTCGAGAGGATATAAATCATAATAAATTATCTGTGCGGGTTGTCGTGATGTTTCTTACATGATGAGCAATTAGTTCCCATGCATTTTAGATGATCCAAAATTAAGTAGCTCCTTACTTGATCAAAAATGAATTCCCATGTACTTTAGATGATCAAAAAGTAGTTCCCAGTTACCTTATTATTTCACATCTTAGAAATAATTAAATTACACTTATTTTCAACTTTCTTCCTTAAAGATTGAACATAAATTTATCTTTATGTAGCAAAAAACTGTATGATTTAGGATCTTATTACGTTAAAAATCAGTATTAAAGCTGGAAGCCCGCTAAAATGATCAAAAACTAGTTCCCAGTTACCTTATTATTCCACATCTTATAAATAATTAAATTACACTTATTTTCAACTTTCTTCCTTAAAGATTGAACATAAATTTATCTTTATGTAGCAAAACACTGTATGATTTAGAATCTTATTACGTTAAAAATCAGTATTAAATCTGGAAGCCCTCTAAAATGATAAAAAACTACTTAGTTCCTTAACGATATACCCCGCAACCAACTATCGTCACCGCGTAAGAAATTATCAACTTTCCCCTTCAAAACAACGTAACGCTACCCCGAACTGTCTGCGCGTAAACAAGCCAGAAGAAGGATCCCCGAGTATCCACAATTCCCGCAAATTTCACTTCATCGCCAGCCGAGAGCCCCTTGAAAATCTGTCGGAAACTTCCCCCCAGCCCCGCTCCCCCACATCCCGAATTCACACGGCCAACTTGTCTCCTGTTTTCCGTAAACAACGACGGCGAGTGCACGCGAGAGGGGTGGTTGCTCGTCGAACGAAAGCTCCAGTTTCCAACGAAGCGCGAAACACGGTTCCCTGCAGTTCATCCCTTACCCCCTCGGTCTATCCGCCCGCACGCGAAGGGAGGCGAGTGGAGGCGAGTTCCTCGCGCGATGCATACGGAACGAGGAAAGTTGCCGCGAAAGGACGCGAGAAATGGCGGAATGAAAAGCCATGGACGGCCGACTTTTTCTCCTTACCTACCCCCGTCTATTATCCTGCTTCCCCCGTGCCTCCGCTTTTTCTTCCTGTGTTTAACATTTTTCCCGTGTATTCAACTGGTTGCCGTTCGGAAGGGCTCGTGCTCGAAAACTTTAATAAACGAGCCCATCCAGCCGTTCGTTTCCCCCCCTCTGCCTGCCCGGCAACGTTCTCGGTTTCCTCCCTCTGTTTCCAGGGTGAAAACGGCGCGGACGATCCGTCCCTCCTTCCCTCCCTCTCCCGCCTGCCCGCCCTCCGGCCCCTCGCATTTCGACTCTGGGGCACAGGGATCGATCGATATATGCCCCCCTCCCCGCGCGGCGGGGAGGTGAATTTTCGCACGGCAACAAGATATATCCGGAAATAGGGCCGCGACATTAATAGACACCGGCAGCACGGCTAACACCCCTTTTCGGGGCCGCAGTTTCGATCGCGTCCCGCTGCTTCCGATTGCGTGCTTTCGGTTCACGAAACGTGCAGGGGTTTCTCGTGGGAACGCCGAGCCCGGCGTCGATTCCCGTCGACGACGAATTAGCTCGTCCCGATGAGAATTTGAACGCCGGAGCCTTTAATCGACCAGCTGGCTTTGTTTCTTTTTGCCGAGCGCGCGGTGGGTCGGCTGGGATTGCAGTTTAAATATCTCTGTTGCTTTTTAGGGCACGGGGGAATGATATTTCTGGTATTGGTAATTTAGTGGAGGATATTGGTGACGTTCGTGGTTAAGGGGTAACTTTGACAGATTGAAAAAAGGCGTTATTTTTATGAATTGTTTTTTATATAGACAACGTTGTACTTAAAAATAAAGATTTTTTTCACAAGGCCTCTTCATAGTTACAGCATTTGTGGTATCAAAAATATCTAAAAAATTAGTGGACCGATTTCAATAAAATTTTGTACGAATATGCTTAAGACTATAATCTTGTACTTGTTGAAACTGATTTTGAAGAAATCTATTTTTTTTTAAATTGGCAGCCACTCAAAGTCGAGTATGTGATTTTTAGCCCAAGTATTCATCTTCTTTGGTTAATGACAAAAAGCAATTTATTTGGGGATGATACTGAATTGCGATTTTAAGGGTACCTAAGGGATGTGTTTTTAGTTGCTAGAATTTAGATAAATTGTGCTCCGAGATGTAAAATTTCGTTGTAGTCCTTCACGATTGTAATTGAAGCATAAGGGGTCTCCCTACTTTGACGGTCCTACCCTATTTAGGATTTTTTTAAGAGGAACCTTCAAATTATAATAATTGAAAACTGTATGCCTATATTTGTACATATTTAGGCAACATTTTAAAAAAATTTAATTAAAAAAAAGGTACCTCAGACTTTAAACGCGTTTTTCTCAAAACTATGTTTTTCGAATTGGTTAGCAAGATATCTCAAAAACCAATTACTCGATTTACTCCAAACTTGGCATATATCTTCAGTAGATGTCGAGTAGAAAGTATATTTTGCGACTTAAAAAACCAGCGAATTTTTTGCAGAAATCGATGTCTGTTTTAAACGCTGCCATTTCTTTTTTTTTTAATTTTCTATATTTTTCATTTAATCTTGATCAGGCGATAGCCACACTCATACAGATTGCACAAATTTTTAAATTTTCTATTTCAGACAACTACAACGGCTGATTTTATGCTAACAATGCGCATATGATTTTTGTAAGGCGCTCTATTTGAAGCTCTATAACTCCGGATATAACCAGTATTTTTCCATACAATTTTTTTTTCATATTCTCTAAAGATTGACAAATGAAGCCACAAAGCTGGAAGTAAATATATTTAATGGCTTTGTTTTAAAAAATTCCCAAAGTTCGCATCATTTTTCGTCCGTCAAGGCAGGGAGACCTCTTAAGGTTCATATAGTAATTTTGTTAGAAGAATCATAGGATTGTATTGGAGGCTTGGATGTTAAACCCTGCTTCCCTATGCATCTTTAATCGCCCAGCTGCATTTTTCTTTACACTGTATAGCATCATACTCCAATTTACATTCCTATAGGGTAAATCCGGGAGACGCGATCGACCTAATATAAAATGTCTATTAAAACTAATGCAGATATTACTTATTTTATCAGAACAAACCTAATATATTCAGAATTTTATGCTGATTCAGAAAAACTGGTCGATATTAGCTTTAAGACAATATTTACTGCAAATCGGGTTGAAAACTGAAGTCATGACATCTGACCACCTCTCCCAAGGTGCCGGGAGAAATGGTTATCGTCGTTAGCAGAGACCACTCACATAATTATTCATGGAAAAATAACAAAGAAGAAAGCACCATTATTTATGAGTGAATATAACTACAGATTCATTGATATTTAATTTGTTTACGCTAAATACGTAAAGAACACATCAAAGATAAGGCGAACTACCTACCGGCGATTAGCAAGGCAAATGAATACAAAAGTGGATAAATAAAATAAATATACAATAATAATAATAAAACAATTATAAAAAATATAAATAAAAATAATAAAAAAATCATAACTCGACCATCTCTCCTTTCTGCAGCGAGAGATAGTCTTCTCGTTAGTTTTGGGAGGAAGAGTTAATATCGCTAAATACTTTGGCTGCATTGTCCGTCAATATCTCTACTATCTTATTATTCCCAAACATTAAACGAAAATAAACTTAGAACTATATTTTAAATACGATTTTGTACACCGTTGTTCGACAAAAGAGGTTAAATGTAACCTCAGTTTACCTTTTATAGCCTGTAAATCTAGAAAAATACAGAAGGAACCGAAGTGACGCTATTCATTGAATTGTTTGGCTTCTAGAGAAGTAATTGGGCTGCACTTTAACGCGTTTTTACGTATAGAGTCTGAAGTATAGCGACTCGACCAACTCTCCGGCCCGACCGCGTTTCCCGGATTTACCCTATTTGCAAACTAGCAGAAACAGTTACCCCACAAATGATAACATCGTTAAAAATATTGTGTAGGTACACACGGCTCAAACGATTGTGGCCGATCGAGATTCGATTGTTGAACAGCTTACTATGGTTGGCCTTTTTTCGTCGCTAACATTCTACTGTATTTCATGAGCATGGTTTAGGGCACTACAAAGTCACCGATTCCCATCCACAACACTTCTATTTCGTGAGGGAAACATCACTGTGACGACGAAAATAATTTTTATTGCAATGAACTTCAAGAAAAATGATAATAATTTTATGCTTCTCGCTAATAGGTATCACTCATCAAATTTCCGTAGAAGCACCATATCTCATTCATGTCCTTCTCATGTGTTCTCGATCTTGTTTGAAATGAAAATGAAATCGATAAATCGCAAACGTTAAACTTGTAATGTGCAAAGTAAATAAATCAACGGATTTATAATGGAAGACACAAATAAATAAAGCGGGAAAGTAGAGTAATAATGAAAAGAATGGAAAAGAATGTTATTTATACTGTGATGAATAAGGTCTCCTTTCATTTTATTTGTAGTAGTCTTTATAGATTTAAATGTAAGGCGCTCATTGTTAGTGGAAATCTGTAGGGCAAAAAAATATGCAACGGAAAAGTAAACATAACCGAAGCAATGTAAATTAAAGAGTGACCCAAGAAATAGCCTCTTTTTGGGCCCACGATTTTGGAACCGAATTTTGTGCCAAATGATAGCTTATGGTGAGACATCAATCACAACAAATTTTCAAGTTGAGGTGACAATTAGTTTCTGAGATATGGGAGGCGAAAGAAGTGAAAATTCATTAACGCGTCAGCCCATACACTTCGATGTATGGATTTTTATATCAGTCCGATAATTTAAAGAATTGTTCCCACTGGTTTTGCTGACTGCTAACAACGAATTTGAACTTAGATTTTCAAAATGCACAAAAAAATCAAAATCAAAACATATAAATGTCCATGTAGTGGGTGCTTTTTTAAATATATCGTCCACCATGTTGAATTGGCCATTGTGAATTTTGAAGATCTAAGTTCAAATTCGTTGTTAGTAGTCCGCAAAGCTCACAATGGACGATTCAATATGCTGGACGATATATTAAAAAAAAACACTCACTACACAGTCATTTATATTTCATGATTTTGATTTTTTTTTCGTGAATTTTGAAAATCCAAGTTCAAATTCGTTGTTAACAGTCAGCAAAACCCCTGGAAATAATCGTCTGAATTATCGGATTGACATAAAAGTCCGTACATCGAAGCGTATGGGCTGACGCGTTAACGAATTTTCACTTCTTTCACCTCCCATATCTCAGAAACTAATTGTCACCTCAACTTGAAAATTTGTTGTGATTAATGTCACATCATAAGCTATCATTTGGCACCAAATTCAGTTCCAAAATCGTGGGCCCAAAAAGAGGCTAAAAAAGGCCTCATTTTTGGGTCACTTTTTTGTGACAGGACCACGTAAACGTGTCTCACGTTAGATGGCATCACAGTGATGTTTCCTCACGAAATAGAAGTGTTCTAGACGGGAATCGGTGACTTTACAGTGCCCTAAACCATGCTCATGAAATACAGTAGAATGTTAGCGACGAAAAAAGACCAACCATAATAAGCTATCCCACAATCGAATCTCAATCGGCCACAACCGTTTGAGCCGTGTGCACATATTCTGGATTCCACCAAATTAAATACACATTCCCCACATCTATCTTTCACCCCTGAATTCGTTAACTTCTCCAACAAAATTCCACAGAGTAACTATACCCTTTGAAACATCAAACTGCAACTCAGAGCTCCGCGTTTACGAAGGACCAGAAACAAATAAGAGACTCAAGCAATAATTCATGCCCAGGATCGTCGGCCTCTCAGCGTGTCGTTGCACTTTCGCGAATAAAGTCGCCAGCGATCCCCATCTCGCTGCCAAAGATGCAGAACGCGGTTCTCGACTCTCGAGCAGCCCAGTAGACACAGTGTCGCGTTGCAACGTATCGATCCAGCTGTGGCACATGTCATTAGATCCCATCGATATATCGCGCAGGCGGCGGTTTTCACCGGAATCCTAACTAATAACGCGACCGAAAACAATATCGCGATTCGTAATTACGCTGAAACGCGCCGAGGATTCTGCACACAGCGACCCGCTCGTTATCGAACTCGCGGTTTGCGACCTGTGCTCCGCGCGGTGCGTGCATTACGCGCGCGATTGGGATAACTGCGCCCGGCAACGTTTACCCGCGAATTTATGTACTTTCGCGGAAATGATGAATACACGCGTGAGATTCTCGGGTGATTGTCTTTCTCCCGAGTGCTGTTTGTTAAAAGGCTTCGAACAGGTGGGAAATGATTGTTCGACGCCTTTGGAAACAATTGCAAAGGTATCGCTCCTTCGCAGTCGACTGTTTCGCAGAGCGCGCTCGTTGAAAGGGAAGATTGTTTGGTGTAAACAATCCATTAGCGGTCGCAAGGTGTCGGGAGTTCGGTGTGAGTAGAATTTAATTTGTCTTGGTAATCAGGGATCCAGGGTGAGGGGAATGTTTTCAGCTGCTTCCAACGCACGGCAATCTTCGTGCTCTGGAAAGGCAGTGATAACCTTTGAAAGAAAGCTTCGTTCGATAAGTAGCGATGTAAAAACGCGACTCGGTGCAACCACGTCAATGGATGCTTTGTTTAAATCTGTTTTCTGGCGTGGGAGTTCGTGTGACCAACAAAAGCGAACGATCGGTCTGATATTGAATGAAGGTGGCACGTAAGGAAACGTTTCGTTGGGGAAAGTAGAAAGTTTTTTAATTAATCCAGTCTACGATTGAAGATTCCATTAAATGGGAGTATTAGGTTTCACTTTTCGTTTGGTTTACGTAAAAGGATGACTTCGATACTTGTTACGAGCTCGCGGAGGCTCGTGTCGTCCGTTAAGCCGCGCTTCCACGTGTGTAACGCTCTGCTTACAACGCGTCTTAAGTTGCGCTTCTACTTACGCAACCCGTGTGGGGCTTGCAAAGTAATTCGGATGTCCCTTGTATACGTTCCCCCTGAAAAACAAACATACTCTAGCACCTCTATCCCTCGCAGCATTAATTAATTTCGTATTTAGGGGGTGAAAGCATTCAAGTTTTATTCAACACAATGTTGTAATATTCTTTAAAGTAACAATAGGAACTTTTGTACCTGTTCTTAGGAACTTTAAGGCTTGCTTTCATCTCCTAAACATGCAAAAGGGTCAAAATAAAAAAACACCTATTTCTTATTTTTCGGACCTCTAAAATATATCCAAAAGCGAAAGCAATCGGAGGCGGACACCTAAGGACCTCTCCTTGTCAGTCCCATTTACAAAATTCAGCCATAAGTATATTCAAAAATCGGCAAATCAATTTGGTAATTTGGAAAAGATTTAAGTTAAACCTGAGTTTGTTCCTTTCTTTCCTCCATCTACATTCAACGTTCGTCACATCGGGTTTCTTAAGGGGGGAACAAGGTAATTGCTAAAAAATTAAAGGTATCTTTGGAAATTTATTAAAAGCAAACTACTTAATGAATCTTTTTAAAACTTTCAGGATTTTCTATTGGATATTGGATATTTTTTAAAATTTATTTAAAGCAGATTTGCAAGCTGAACAGGGTCAGTAACTTTGCGCTGCAAAAAATCTGGTTGACATTTCTTTGACGAAACGGTGCTTATAAAATCAAAAAACCAAAATATTTTAGAAACTATATGCGGATGGCTATGACACGCCAGGAGATTCTTTTTGAACGGGTCGTTTCCAACTTTTTTTTTTACCGAAAGGGGTTAATTTACTAGAACCGAATTTCACAATTTTTTCAGAGGTTTGCCGTTTTGTCATTTTTCAGAATTTTCAAAATCGAACCCGTCGTGCCATTGCCATCCGCATGTAGTTCCTAAAACTTTTTGGTTCCTTTATTTGAAACAAACCGTTTCGTCGGAAAACTGTCAACCATTTCGACTGAAATTGTTTGCAGCGCTGAGTTACTGGTCCCGTACAGCTTACAAATCCGCTCAAAATAAATTTCAAAAAACATATTCGTGAAACTTAAATACCCAATAAAAAGTACTGTAAGTTTCAAAAAGATTCATTAAGTAGTTTGCTTTTAATAAATTCCCAAAGATAGCTTTACTTTCGGGGCCATTAAAATTTAAAATTTCACAGTCTACCTTTTTCAAAATTTCCTTTATTAATCTTGAACGTCTAACTTCGAAGCTTCTTCCTGCAGCCATAGGAAGCCAGTGCTCCCGCGGCACTGAGAGGCGATGTCCTTAACTGGCGCTATCGAGCCAGCATGCAGCGCGCGAATGGAATAAAAGCCGTCATATTGTCTAGTTGGTCGTAATGAAAATAACACGACCGTTACATAGTTAAGAGTTGTGTGTGGACGCGACCGGGGAGCGTATAGAGAGGACAGAATGCGTCCAAGTGGGAACGCCGGGGCCGAGACGAATCTTTGAAAGGCCACGTTGGTAGTGCTATCAATAGTTCGGCTCAAGTGCCGGCTTTACCCTCCAACCTTTTACACAGTGGCGTAGGGAAAAGCAGGGTCAGGGCATAATGTCGGCGTTCAGACAAAAGGGACATACCTTGAAGAGCGTTTCTTTGTTAGCGTTCGGCTTGGCTAAGAAGCTGTAAAGATCGAACGCCACGCTGGGGAGACTTCTTGATATCAAGCGCGAGGGAAAAAGGGTTGCAAAAATTTTTCAGAATATCACAATATAAAAGTGACACAACATTTCAAAAATATTTTCCTCCGTTCTGCGCGCCGTGCAACTTCCAGGCCATTTGTCAAACAAAGCGGGGAGAAAGAATGTTGAAGGCTGAAAAATCAGCGTGCAAATAGAAGCAGGGCTAAAGGGCGTTCGGTAAAGTTTGATGCGTGTTTTATTTCGCGAACCCGTTGTTCCCTTCCCCCCCGCGATGAAAGAGGCGCGCCTCGAGTTCGTTGTTGGGAAGTCTCGTAAATTTTCCACGGGCCAAGCAGATGCAAACGAACAGCCGAGGAAGTCGTGAACGCCCGCCAGGAAGTCGTTTCGAGATCGACCTAATAGCATTTTAGCGATATCGAGCGGGCCCGCGTGACTCGCGCCACAATGACGCAGGGTGGAAAAGGTCGTCGACCTTTAAAACCGTGTCCGAGTGCTCCAGAAACCTCGAATCCACCCGAGAATTCGCTTCTACAAGGGATTTAGTCTTCGATCGGGCGTCCCCCTCGTGCAATCGGCGGATCGACGGGTCTATTTTCGGAGGGAGGGCTTTACCTTGCTTTTGTCGTCGAGCGATACGACGCTTCTTTTGAAACTGTTCGTCGTGAAAAGGAATAAGACGCATTTGGGGTGCCAAGCATGAAAACTCTGTGTGCTTCGGAATCGCGAGTGACAGCTCTATTTGTTGGACACGTTGTAATCATCACGCCGTTTACTAATTTATTATTAACGAGATGGTACCGTTTAGCTTATAAATTTAATTGTACAAGATTGATACACCTAAATACTTAAGCTCCTTTTAAACTCAATTAGAAATTAAAGTTGATCAGTTCAGAGGGGAATAAGATAATTAAAAAATTAATTTTTTCACTTTGAAAACCAGCATCACTCACTTTCTAAAATACTGTCACATAGCTTTCTTTCTAAATTCGCATGGTACCACTTTATCATGTCTACACAGTTTCTCCTTCTAAACAATAAATTGCTGCGCTTCGGAAGAAACATCTGGTGAGTTTAAAAGCGAAGGTACCATCTCGTTGTATCGAGCAAAGTCTCCTTACAGGAGAACGTTACCATTACACGCGAAGAGGATAGCGCGGTGAAATTAAATTCCCGCTGGATTCGGCCAGAAAGGATTAAATTCGAGCAGGCGAGCGCCTCCTCGTGAGAGGGCTTGCGAATCGGCAGGTGTTTCAACACACGTCGCCAGATTTTCGTTATTCGATCACGTTCCTAGACATGAGCGGGAACGAGTGACCTTTCCATAGTGGCCGACTGGTCCGGAAACCCCGAATCCGCCGGCGAAATCGCGCGATCTGTATGTTTTCCAGTCGAATTCCGCCGTTCCGCTCGAGGGGCCTGCTAGACGTTGATTTTCCTGCAAATTTAGTTCGGGAAGAAGTCCGCGGGCGAACTGACAACGACCGATCCGATTCGCCGCGGTTACTGGCATCCTCTCGCAAACACTGGACAATGGGAAATGTGTGAGACGTCGAAACAGAAGTTGATGGATTTGTGGAGCGCAGAGTCAGGCTTGAATTCGAGATCAGCCTTGCTCAATACAAATGGGAGACTCAGAAGCTGTAGAAGTAAAAGGAGCAACCATGTCGGAAGAAAATGTGCACGGAATTTGGAGATCGTTAGGGTGACTGTACCTAATATCGCCAGGCAAAAGTTAAATCGCTGTCAATTGAATAATAATTGATATTTTTGCGTGCAGTTCATTTCAAAGTAAAGAGAAATTATTCATCTTTCATGTAGCATAAGTTAAAATCGTTGGAACCTACAAATTTTTAATTAGGGTTCAAAAAACGTAAGACATGCAAAAATCGGGTCGTGAAAAAAGTGTACCTAATATCGCCAACTTTAGAAATATTGATTAATTCATGTATATATGAGTTTTTAAAGTCATTTTCACATGTGCTTTTATTATTTCTTGCACTATAAATGTATTTTTATCCATCTTTGATTTTATTTTTATTAGAAAAATATAGAAATTTAAAAATATAGTTTTTTAAAATATTTTATTTTTTACGTTCCGATGGACAATTTGGACAAATAAAGTTTATTTCGGTTGCTCGGCACATTTCGTAACCCCACCAGTAACAAGCATTACATCGAAACCATTGTTCTCCGGTAGGCGGTATTAAGAACACCCATTCTGCTAAAAGAAAAACACTATTTTCATCACGGAATATATTTGAATTGATTTCATTCCTTAAGTACATAATTAATTAGGTATTTCTAATAGATATTCTTGCATTCACGGAATTATTAGACTTGCCTTCTCCGAATGGGATGTAAAATTGTAGCAGTCTAATAAATTTTTACATTATTAACTTTCTCTAAAATCCTTCCCTTTCTGTAATTGTTGATCACGTGACGCTGCAAGTACAGTATGTCTTCCTACATATGTTTAGGTACTAATTCAGTGCATAACCGATAAATTTTAGTGCTTACTTTGCGAGATATAGTGGGTGGCGATATTAGGAACAGTGGCGATATTAGGTACAGTCACCCTATTACTGTCTTTGCAATAGCGATTCTCAGGAGGCAAGAATTGAGGGTCAGCAAAAAATTAAGTTTCCTTCACGCACCTTAGCAGAATATTCTGGCAGAAAATTTCTGCTTTATAGCATCCGTTATTTTCAGGATGAAAGTAGTGTTCTTCTATGTAGATGGAATTAGAATTTCAAAGTTTGTTCCAACGTTAACTCTCCCCGTTCTTCGAAGCTATTAATAACGAACTTGCATAAATTTGCACGTGGGAAGTTGAATCCACTTGGTTCCTGGCGGTGCTGACCTAAGTTCAATCCAACTCTGCCCGGCCTCTGCGTCCTGAAAGGGCCGTTAACACTATTTTCATAGCTGTTTTAAACTAAATCGCGGACAATAATACGATGGAAGAGTGCGGATTGCAAAGGCGTTGCACGAAAAACTGTCGATAGCAGATGAAAGGATTGGAGCCGAGGAATGAAAAGCTTTGAAGAAGGAGATCGGTGAACCTACTGTAGGCGAACTCTTCTCGCGTTAAACAGAGTTAAAATAATTTAAAATGAAGAATTTTTCATTGACATGCACTGTGGGGGGCCGTCCTTAAATTACGTAAGGGTAATTTTGGCGAATTCTTACCCCCTCCCGCCCTCAGTATAAGAATTCGTAAGATTTGATACTCCAACCCCCTCCTTACGTAATATTTTTTACATTTAATTTTTTCAGTTATTAAAATTCTTTTAAAGGTTTATGTAATTCATTTAATTCGGTTTCGGGAAATTTAACCTAAAACTACTTTTCTGGAACGTTACCGTAAACTGGGGTGACTTTGCCCGCCCGGAGTGACAATGCCCACTTTTCGGAAAGACTTTATTTTATTTTATTGTGAAGTAATTAGAACATATGGTGTTTTGTAATCGATAGCAATAATTTCTCTAAGGTCAAACGAAAAAAATAGCGAATTCAATCATATGGTAATTTTTCAGTCAGAGTAAAAAAGTGGGCAATGTCACCCCGGCGGGCAAAGTCACCCCAGTTTACGGTAATGATAGAATTTGTGTTTGTTGAAAATTAGGTTAAAAATATTACGTAAGACGCTACCTGGATGCCTTATAAGAAAACGTAAGAAATTCACAACCCGCTCCCCCCAAAAGCCTTACGTAATTTAAGGATGAACCCTGAAACCAAATGAAAATACTAATTTCCCTATAACGATGGAACTTCAATTTTCTTCTGCATCACGCTAAACAGAATTCTATCAACAACATAGGGTTTACCAACAACATCTCTTCGTTTACACTATCTTGCAGCAGCGTAAGATATTTTTAAGGAATGCTAATTCAATTTTAAATGCACCAAGAAGTGGGAACTTAACCAAAACAGTAGCTTCAGCTCCGACACCGCGCGCGATTTCCACCGATTCGCGAGGTGACGAGACGAATTCCCCCTTATCGCGATTCAGGAAACCCGGATACTCGCGAAGCGAATCGATCCATCGACGAGCAACGCGAGCACAACGGAATTAAATAACCCGGACGGTACGTAACGCGTCGGCGAGGAAGCGGCGTGCGTACGGAAATTTATTGCCAATTTTCTTGAACCGCGGCGAACTTTCCTTATGGCGCAACCGCACGGAAACATATGTGGGTCGAGATTGAATTGATATTCGCCGATTAAACGGCGGCTGGTCGATTGATCGCGCGACGGATTAAAAAGCACGACAGCGGAGATTGGATTTTTCAAAGCGCATGATCGCTGGAAGAATGGCTCTCGTCGACAAAGATACCGTGCTCGATAACTCCAGTGTATAATTCGCACTATCGATGTGTAGGAAAAATGGAAAGTGTCTTGAGAACGGCGTTTGAGTAAGGCAAAACAGGTTATATGATATTTTTATCTAACTTGCGCTACTGATAGCGTCGCGGCGTTATCGATAAATGGAAGCTCATAGATAATCGTTAACGGCACCTCTGCTCCTTGCCGCTAAGGCCCCGCTACGCTTCAAAGCCCCCGCAATCCTGTCAATAGCAAACGTTCTCCCGGCGATACCCGTGGAAACGACTGCCAGACGGCGCACGAAACTATCCCATATCCGCTGGCCATATATACCATCCGCGGCGTACACGGTGTTCCAGATAAGTTAGTTTGAAAAAGTGCAGGGAAATTGCGCGGAAGCGCCGCAGAACAAAGTGCTGGCGCGACAAAGAGTGGCGGAGTGGCTTGCAAAAATGGTAATCAAAGCATGCAGCGAATTAACCGAAAAAAATTCATCAAACAATCGACCAGCGATAGGTACCCTTTTTCTACCTTCTCCTTTTTTTTTTTACATTTTTTTGGAGGGTGTGGATTCTATCGTTTCGTTCACCCCACAGACACCCCCATATCATTTTCTCCGTTTCTCCTCCCGCGCGCTACAATTGCCTTCCCTTCGCAACCCCTCCCTCTGCGCGCTTTTTTTACCTCAGTTTTTTGTACTGTACCGAGGCATCAAAGCTTTGTCGGCGCGTTGGCCGGAACAACGAGCAGATTCGAAATTAGCACGGCCCGCTGGAGGGGGAGGGAGCGAGTCTGCTCCGCCGGTCCTCCCCTCGAAGGGGGAACAGTCGGTGGAATCCTACCTTTCCCTTTTCCAGGCGCCGTCGAGTCTTCCTCGAGGGCCTTTGCACTCCTCGACCACGTCATTACCGTGTTAAACGTTCTCCCCTTATCGGGGGTAGAGGCTATCGATCTCCCGACGGTCGCCGCACAAAGCCACGCGAGTCGCGAGCCACCCTGCCGGAGGAGGGTCGCAGACGGCGATGTATTTCTTACGATAGGCGGAAGAAAATCGCTCGAGAGTTGCCCTTTTGTTTTTTCCCCCGACCCTCGGTAAATTACTATCTGCGCGGGGGCATTGTTCGATCGCCACCGCGGATACACCCTTTTCCGACCACCCCCTGTGTCATATCCTTTACTGTAGGCCTCTGAGTACTGCCCGCGAGAGAAGGGAAAGAACGCGGATGAATGATGGTATAAAAATATACCCGCGCTTTGATGCGTCGCTTGGAAACGATGCTCGCGGTTGTTCTTCGAGGTATCTGTGGATTCGAGGTGGGTAGGTGGGTCTGAACTTGTTGCTCTACGCGTGGGATTGATGTGGATGTCTCGTGGCAGACCGCTTTTTAGGAATCTCTGGGTTTGAGGAGTCAGGACACCTAGGCGTCCCAAAGTGAGTGGTATTTCACGAACTTTTTACCAGAAATGTGTTAACCATTTTATCAGGTATAAAGCATTTCTTGACCTCTAAACAAGAATTTTTTTAACGTCTGTATCTTGATAGGTATATTAAGCAGAAAGTGTTTGTGTGCTTGTCGGTCGCCTACAAACTTTCGAACGGTAAACTCTGGGGACACGAGATGTGCCCCAGCTCATTATGCCTAACTAGTCCAGATGAATGTGACTATTTTCATAAAAAAATAAATAAATTTTTTATATAAAATCAGTATCTAAATTTCGGGCGAAGCCGAGTAGTAAAGCTAGTTTATTTATAAGGGAAGAATAAATTCATTTCGGTTAAGTGATTCAGATTTCTTTAGTAAGTGAAAATCAAAAGTTTAGCTATCTTTTTATTTTTAAGGGTTGTCATTAGGGTTGCCATTATTTTTTTCTAGTGTACTATATACAGTTAGAAAGTGATATATTACGTAAAAATAATATATTTCCGATACGTCGATAAAATTCTACAATTTTTACTTATTTTTTCATTCAATGGCTACAACAAAACGTTAATTTGTGAAATTAAACTTTAACAGAGTGGATTTTTTCTGTAATGAATAGGAAATGGCAGGAAGAAAGAAACAGAGCCTGTCAATTTCTCATAAAAAAATGAGCTCCTTATATTACATGTTAATTTGGACTTTCAGTGCAATCAAACCTTTGACATATTTGGTAAAGGCAATAAATGAATTAATAATGCAAAATTGCTAAAAATATATATATTTAAAAAATAAGATCTCGTTGTTTTAATGTAGTTTGATTTTATACTGCCTACTTTCCTCTGAAAAGTTCTATATTTTTTCACAATGTATGTACCTACTATATTGTTATCACATTTGGCCGTAAAGTGCTACATTTTTCCGAAAAAGAGTTGGCAACCCATGTGTCGTATTACGTACGGATTTTGTGAAATTCAGAAGACTGTAGAAATCATAGCATTTTAAAGAAAAAAAAGGACCTTTGCCGACTTTCCTTTTTAATATCTTAAGAAGTAATTTAAAAAGAGGTACAGAACGAATACTCGTTCGCTATTCCCTTCGTCCGGTGTCAGCGTTTAGTAGTTGCGTTTGGGTCAACCAAGAATATTAATAATCGCGTTAGTAACGGTGCAGCCTCTGCATTTCAAGTTGGAGATGCTCAAAGGAAGCTTAACTTGTATCGTTACCATGGCATTTTCATTGCGCCCAGGTATTCCGCGAACTTAAACTCTGCCGAGAGAAGTCCGCCTTCAAGGAACTCGGGACGGTCAATTTGAAACTTTAATGAGTTTTTACCGTGGCGAACCTACGAGATGGAGGAACCTCGAATCTCGCGATATATAAGATCCTCGTGCACGGTATAATTCCTTCGACCGAGGAATTTATTTCGTAGTTTAGGAAACATGGACAAGTTGGTCCGTTAATGTCACCTTCGAATGATTTGCCCGAGGATGGGGAACCTGTGGCCTTTTAGATTCTTAAGTGCGGCCTTTCGACTGAATCCAAATTTTACAAAACAAATCCCTTTATTTTTATTAATACATTTTTATTCGTCCAAAGACGGATACATATTTAGAAAATTAATTGAAACTGCGGACCTCCATGCTGCAGCCAAAATACTTTTCAACAAAAAGCAGGCACAACAAAATCCTTAAATGATTAGTTAATTTTAAAATAACAAGTAGTTTTCATTTTTTTATATTATTAGGTACATGGTAGTTAGATTTTTACAAAATTAATGTATATTTTTAAGTACCCATATGTAATTGAAATTTCTTGAATGCGGTTTTATTTGAGTCATTAAGAGCAAAAACGGACTAACCTACAGAGAAAAAAAATTATTTTTTCCTATGTTATATGATTAGTAGAGCCTATTGGAATATATTATTGCTACTAACTCAATTTCGCAAAAAATGTGAGTTAGTCCGTTTTAATGCCTCATTTGATTAGGGAAAATCCGGGAGACGCGGTCGACCTAATATAAAATGGCTAATATGTTCAGAAATTTATGCTGATTCAGAAAAAATGGTCGATATTTGCTTTAAGACAATATTTACTGTAAATCGAGTTGAATACTAAAGTCATGACATCTGACCACCTCTCCCGAGGTGCCGGGAGAAATGGTTTTCGTCACTGGCAGAGGCCACTCACGTAATTATTCATGGAAAAATAACAAAGAAGAAAGCAAAATTATTTATGACTGAATACAACTACAGATTCATTGATATTTAATTTGTTTACGCTAAACAAGTAAAGAACACATCAAAGATAAAGTGAACTACCTAAATAAAATAAATAAACAATAATAATAATAAAATCATGATAAAAAATAAAAATATAAATAAAAATAATAAAAAAATCATAACTCGACCATCTCTCCTTTCTGTAGGGAGAGATGGTCTTCTTGTTAGTTTCGAGTGGAAAAGTTAATATGGCTAAATACTTTGGCTGCATTGTCCCTCAATATCTCTACTATCTTATTATTCCCAAACATTAAACGAAAATAAACCTAGAAGTATATTTTAAATACGATTCTGTACACCGTTGTTTGACAAAAGAGGTTAAATGTAACCTCAGTTTACCTTTTATAGCTTGTAAATCTAGAAAAACACAGAAGGAACCGAAGTGACGCTATTCATTCAATTGTTTGGCTTCTAGAGAAGTAATTGGTCTGCACTTTAACGCGTTTTTACGTATAGAGTCTGAAATATAGCGACTCGACCAACTCTCCGGCCCGACCGCGTCTCCCGGATTTACCCTTCAGCTAAAGTAATCCAAACTTCCAACATGAAAACGTTCGCAACCCCTGGATTTGTCTCTCTACCATCTTCATAAATTCAAACTATTCTTCTGCAATCTCTAAACAACTTGTACCTATACACTTCAATACCAATCACTTTTTGTACCTATATCCTCTTCCAAATCGCGATCAGTTCATCTGAATGGACTTAACCTAATAATTACATTCAACACAACTCCACGCTGACGCATCCTTGAACCACTTCGAGCTCCTTCCGCCGTAAAGACACCCACGTGGTAACGAAATACAGCGCGCCCGTTATTGTCGACTCGCTCTTCTACTGCTCGATTAGAATATTAGACAATGGAATCGGTGTGTATCCTGCCTCTACCATTGCCCCAACGATCTCAATCGTGCGCAGCCACGATGGTGTTTCACGGACGCGAGGATCCACCGATCGTTCCGTTGAGTTCGATCTCACGTTCGGCCAGCTTCCGGTGTTCACGTGAATCGTCGCGTACTTGGCGCGCAGACGACGGCCACGATGATCGCCGATGCACGAAGGAAGTCCCCGGCGCACGCGGCTGGCATACCCGATCGCTCGAAACGAAGAATAGGCGACCGGTAAGGTGAGGCCGGGATCGATGCTTCTTTTTTTCTCGAAAAGCCGTCGCTCGTTGTCTACTGAATCGTAATGTTGGAAAAGTTAAACGATCTCTCCCCGCCCCCCAGTCCCTTGCCGGGGACGAGTCTCTCTCGTTCCGCCTCTATTCACGCTGTCGCGCGCGACGGGATCGCGCGACATCCTGAAGTCCACCGCGCGGACCCTTTGTTGCGTTTCCAGGGGACAGCATGCTCCAGTGGCTGCGACCGCTTTGTCTGCTGCGATGGTCCGCGTTTTTTATCCTGCCTTCGGACGCAGAACGGGAACCAGGATACGGACGATGGTTAGTGGAACTGGGGAACGTTTGGTCTTTGGTGGAAGACAGAAGGGGGGAGGTAGATAGTGAAGCTGCAACGAGCTGAAGTTGATTCTGCGACGTCGCGAGTGGGGATTATTCGATTTTACTGTACAAACTCTTAAGACACACCTCCGCAATATTACGTTTCTTGCGAAAAGTCTCAAAATTCCACTTCCGTAATATTACGTTCCATAGAATCGTAATCGCTCTACGCTTTCAGTGGGCACATGAAGAATGTGGGACTTCATTCGTATTATTCACGCGGCCAACGTGTAGGAGACGTAGAAAGCAACAATAAATTCCAAAAGATGATATATATTTGTTTATTACCCACGATGGAAAAGGTTGTATGTTTGTGCGTGCCATGGTGGTGTCTGTTACCATTTTTCTCCAAAACTACTGGACCGATCTTCATGCGGTTTTTTGCATTTTGTGTTAGTTAGGTATCGTTTGCCAGCTGGTTCTTAGACATATTTTAGGGCATTTGGCCACCAGGGCGCCCTGCAGTAGAGTAGCAATAAAAAAAGAGAACTACAAGGCTGTATATTCTAAAGAAATTAAATCTTCCTAAGCAGTTCCAACTCTTGTAATGCTACAATATTGCATAGCCTATTAAACACAGTCCTCTAAAAAACGTGAAATAAAAAAATTAAAAATTTTAAAAATCCCACGGCGATGTAAGCAAAACTTAACAATAAAAAATAAAACACGGTGCTCTAAAAAGAGTGAAATAATAAATAGTAATATTTGGATAATGTATTTACTTAATAAAAATATATCATGAATAGTTCTAGTGTAAACACATTATCCAAATATTATTATTTATTATTTACATCTTCTAACTTAGTAACAAATGTAAAGTTTTTTCTGTTTTCTTTACAAATTTTCTAGGTATTCCATATTAGATACCACTTTTTCGAACTGCCGATTTTCACTCTTTTTAGTTTTCTTGGTATAATTGCAAAACATTTTAATCTATTTACATTTGGCTACGTAATTATGATTATGCGTTAGGTCCTACGTCCCCTCATGTCAGTTTTATTAAAGAAAACTAACTCTCCTACTTTTGGCAAGCTTTTTAAATCATGTGTACCATATTACATACGGTTACCCTGCATAGTAAAATAGAAGCATAAGAAAAGGTTGCAATTTTTTAACGTTTTTTCTCAAATTCAGTGCTCGTCAAGGGGTTAAAAGTGGGCCCTTTATAATTAATCGTCGTGAGCAAGCCTTGGGGGCTGACAACTTTCCCTTCTGTGCCACGAACCCCTGCAGTTTTGTTAGCAAGAATTACACTTCACTTTTATACAATACCATCATATATTTACATATGCATATGCATGCATATATAAATTGCAAGTTGCAATGTTTGTTCAGCAGTCCCCCATACGGTGTACCCTCAGGGCCCGCCAAACAATCGCATCAATTTTTGCACTTTCTCCACTTGAGGCGCAGATATGCAAATAAAAGGAGATAGGGGGAAACAGCTGAAAACGACGCGTCATATTTGCACGCTGTTTCTCGAAAGGAGGCCCAATCGCAATGAACTCTTACTGGAGGTCCGAGACCACGGAGAGGAAGTGGCGACCTTTGACACGCTGGCACACGTACACCAAGTAATTCGTAGCAGAAGCAAAGCTCTGGGCTGCTAATATCCTATGGGAGGTTGCGCGCCCCACCGGTTATAATTCTTGGAGGATATAACTCCTGGAATGGTCTGAGGCGGGTTCCGTACGCCGGACGCTCTTAACGCTTCCAACGAAACGCTATCGAAGGAAACTAGAGGGAAACAGGGAGGCCGGGGGTGGAAGAGGGGCAGACAATCGCCGAGACTCAATGGTGGAATAGACGGTAAATTAAAAGTAATCGCGGAGCGGTCGATTTCCTGTCGATCCTTGCGGAGAACAGACCTATGGAGAGCAATGAAGATCGTCGGGCAGACCACAGCGCGGTGATTTCTCGTAGGAAGCGCGACGCCGAGACTTTGGAACGAAAATTTCGGCGGGGTCCCCTCAGTGGAAGTGAATGACTCTTCTTCAATTTTCGCGTAACTTTTCAAACTCTTGGAATCGTATTAGCTATGTTATAAGGCATTTGGAGGAAGTGGTGTAAATATGGGCTAGCACTTTTATTTCAGGATTTTTTGCCACACCTGTTGATGATTTTTACGACGCGACAGTTGAATATAAATGTTAAATATGTTTACTTTACGATATGGAGTTAAAATAAGCTGAACAAGAGTAATGTTTGTTGCAAGTTCTGTATTTAAAATAAAAGTGAGAAGGTTCATTTTTTATAGTGTGGTCTAAATAAGGGCTACTATTAAAAACATCTAAAGGAAAAGTGAAAAATGCATATTTTCAGATTGGAATAAGTTCTCAGTTTTATGGAAAGGCAGAGAGCTTCGAAATTCATTTTGGTCGGCTTTAATTCACTTCATTAATTATTACTATTTTGGGAGTACCTCGATAGTTACACAAAAACGGAATAAATTTTTAAGTAATATGCCTGAGAGGTGGAAAATGGGAATCAATGGCTGCGCGCCAGCTATTAGAGTACCAATCCCAGTTTTAGGAGATTACTCGTGACCTTCGATCAGTTCCTTCCAGGATGGCCCCCGATAGCTCGAAACGATCGATTTCGCTGGTGATTCCAAGCCGTGGAAACTCCTTTCATTCAGTCCGCAAACAGAGAAAAAACCGCCGGGCCATTTAGCCGCGGAAAACGGGGTCAAGTGCTTTTCGCGGTTCTGCTTCGAGCCCTCCGCTCTTTCGGCGGATTAATAGGCCCTTCCGGTGGGAACATAGTTGCTACGTGGACTATTCTATTAACGCTTCGCTGGCCGCGTCAACTGTGCGCGGGCGAACGTAAAGCACGATAAAAATATTATGAATGATTCGATTCATTACGGAACACGTTAATTATGTAGGTCTTTGGTGTTAAATTGACCGTCTTAGTATGTACTAGCAATTTCATCGCTCGTATTTCTCTAATGGGTGGGCAAACGAGTATAAGTCTTACCTCAAGCTTAAACAGTTTCTTTTCTGTATTTTTTTGTGAATCGAAGTTAAAAATAAAAGTTTCTTATAACACATATAAAGGGTAAAGGGAAAACAGGGAATGTCACAAAACTTTAACACTTTGGTTCATCAGTAACGAAACAAGGTTCATTGAATTTAATTCTCTTAAATAATTTCTTGTTTTACCTTGGCGACGGAAGCTTAGGGTAAATCCGGGAGACGCGGTCGACCTAATATAAAATGGCTATTAAAACTAATACAGATATTACTTATTTTATCAGAACAAACCTAATATATTCAGAATTTTACGCTGATTCAGAAAAACTGGTCGATATTTGCTTTAAGACAATATTTACTGTAAATCGGGTTGAAAACTGCCGGGAGAAATGGTTTTCGTCGTTAGCAGAGACTACTCACATAATTATTCATGGAAAAATAACAAAGAAGAAAGCAAAATTATTTATGAGTGAATACAACTACAGATTCATTGATATTTAATTTGTTTACGCCAAACAAGTAAAGAACGCATCAAAGATAAAGTGAACTACCTACCGGCGATTAGCAAGGCAAATGAATACAAAAGTGAATAAATAAAATAAATAAACAATAATAATAATAAAATAATGATAAAAAATAAAAATATAAATAAAAATAATAAAAAGATCATAACTCGACCATCTCTTCTTTCTGCAGCGAGAAATGGTCTTCTCGTTAATTTTGAGAGGAAGAGTTAATATCGCTAAATACTTTGGCTGCATTGTCCCTCAATATCTCTACTATCTTATTATTCCCAAACATTAAACGAAAATAAACTTAGAACTATATTTTAAATACGATTTTGTACACCGTTGTTTGACAAAAGAGGTTAAATGTAACCTCAGTTTACCTTTTATAGCCTGTAAATCTAGAAAAACACAGAAGGAATCGAAGTGACGCTATTCATTCAATTGTTTGGCTTCTAGAGAAGTAATTGGGCTGCACTTTAACCCGTTTTTACGTATAGAGTCAGAAATATAGCGACTCGACCAACTCTCCGGCCCGACCGCGTCTCCCCTGGATTTACCCTACGCTTATATTTTATTCCAGTGCAGAGTGGACATTTCCTGTTTTTAACTAGTACACCAAATCTTTACCGTTATCATACGGGGGTATTTGAACTTTATAACCCCTTGTGATTCGACAGTTCTGTAGTTCTAGTTGCCGCAACAAAATATGCTGCAAATCGCAAAATCACGAAAATGGACGTTCCCTGTTTTTCCTCTTACTCTTCATATGTTATCAACTTTCACGTCCAAAATTTAACACCTGGTCTTACATAGTACTTTAAATATTCTAACTCTCTTCCTGCGAAACTAATAATAATTCTGATTCACACCAGACTATACACCAGAGATTTATTACTTTCTATATTGATGCAGAAGTTCGTAGCATTGATATTACAGTCTTCGAAGTCGAGTGGCTCCTTGAGGAAGTAGCCATTCATTCGTGAAAAGTATACATAAGAGAAAAAAAGAAAGGAAGACGCAATACTTCTTCAGAAAATGATGAAGACTCCCACGTTCGCGATCCTTATACATCTACTCCACCTTCACTTCTCCTGGGTCAGTGGGAAACTTAGGAATAGCATTCATAGTGGTCCACATTTAGATCACGTATCTACTCCAATTCGAATTACATCTACTCCACCTTCACTTCTCCTGGGTTAGTGAGAAAATTAGGAATAGCATTCATAGTGGTCCACATTTGTATCACGTATCTACTCCAATTTCAATCACAATTCCCATTCGAATCAAATTGCTGACGAATCAAAGCAGAGGTATGTGTCAAAGGGCTTCTTCCGCCGGCGCAATGAATCGAATTAAGGTAAACTTTATCGCGGCCAAAATGTAGGAGAAGACACGAGAACGTTTCCGCCGATGTAGGTGAGAGTCTCGAGTGATGTTCCCTCTCGGTGGTTTCCGCGTTTCCGGCGTTCTGGGTCGATAGGTCGTCACGGCGTCCAGCGTGCCGACGACACGGAGAAGGAAGAAATTCAGACTCGCGATGCCTTCTGCGGGCCCGAAGATACGCGCGCGTCACGTGGTCGCGGAGGAACGCGAAACGGAGGATGAATCGTCGAGCCTGATCTCTCCTAAGTGCGGAACATCGTTCCTCGGCCCGAACACCGTTCTCTTCTTAACTTCGCGATTTTTCCATCGGGCCGGGACATCTGCGACTTCGGCCAAGTCGGGAGGGGAAACGTTCGAAGGGAACTCGAGAGAAGCGAAAAGGAGTCCGAGTGTTTTCAATTCCATTCGACGTCGTGTCGAAGGCTGCAGAGTTTTCCGAAAGAAAAATTCTTACAATTAGCTTACAAGTCAGAATGCTCATCTGATTTCCGCAAATGCAAACGAAGAGTACCTAACACCTTTTAATTAAGTAAAAATTAATCGAACATGTGGGTCGTTGATGTACTAGACGACTCCCAGCAGACTAGAATGGCGTGGCGGGGAGGAGGACGTCAAGGTCGCTGACTTTCGAAACTCTTCGCCTAGAATATCGGGTCACCAGGTCGATCGACCAAATGGACGCAACGAATTAGCCTCGAAAAGCCTTCGGTTGACGCACGAGCCTCGGCTGCAGTGGAAGTCAGAGAGTGGAATCGAGGAGGCTCTGGGCGAAAAACAGCCACGAAGACCACGAAGGTCTAGAAATTACTTTATTGCCGTCGACAGCCGGACACCATGTGTACGCTGAGGTAACCATGGGTTTTTCACGCCAGTACCTTTTTCAGGACAATGCCCAGGAATTCCCAGACAATATAATATGGGAAATGGGTTTCCTTGTCTAAAGGAACTTGATGCATACTCGGCACACCGGAAATGTAATCCAGGTAGAAAACCCTCAATAGAAGAAATTCTCTGTTAAACACCTCAAGGTACAAAACCACCAATGTCCAAAAAGGAATACTGAAAATGTCCCTGAGCTAGTGTCTGCAAAACACTCAAGGTCGTCACCATCATCGCTCATCGCCGCTTTTACATCACTATCCCTCCGCAAGGCCCACTAGTTATACGCTGCCTCCGGTCAGCTACACGCTAAACACGTCTCATCACCGTCATACTTCCCCTCCTCCAATCAGACATTGTTAAGGACAACATTAAAAGCCCACAAATATGCACTGCCCTTTTTAATAAAAATGGCCTATCTAATATTTCAAAATATCCGAGAAAGTTGAAGTTTTACCATTTTCTTTGTGCCGCCCTTGTAAACAAATAAATAAATTAGACTGTTTCTATTTAGATCTTCACGAAGCGCGTTGGGTTTTCTAACTTTACTTAAAAGGTGAAAGGCGCGTGGAAATTCAAATATTTCAACATTTCCTGAAAAGAGGAAAAATGCTAGGTAGGACATTTTAATTGAGGAGGGCAGTCGGAAGCATTCCGCGTTTGTGGTGCCCCGTCGGTTTCCGCACTTGGGGAGTTCGGGAAAGAGTACCTTTGGAGAATCGGCACACAATGGAACAAACTGCACTTCTTTGTGTTAAAATCTTGGAACTTTTGATAGAAACAAGGTAGAGGGATAAATCTTTTTCAAGGTTGAAGCTAAGATGTTGCAGAATATGGGAAAATATTGAAAAACTATGACAAACAAGTTTTGCCTTTGAAAATATGTGTCACAGAATCCTGAAGGGTAAGACAATTTCCGCGGTCAGATTTGAATTCAGCGCGTTAAAATCTATAGGAAATGCGGAATAACAAGTCAAGGAAAAACATCTACCACGCATTATAATGGAAAAACTAGAATTTTCTCCGAAAATATCAATTTTTACATAGATTTCCATGATCAAAACTTGTTTATCATATTTTTCCAAAATTTTTCCCCTATTCTGTTATATCTTAGCTTTAACCTCGAAAAGAAGATTCATCCCTCTATCTTATTTCTATCAAAAGTTCTACGATTTTGACACAAAAAAGTGCCGTGTGCCCCACTGTGCAGTGTTGTTAGAATTGGTAACACGGCTGACCAGCACGCAGAGGACCCGGCTATCGTGGGTTCTCGAGTCCCACCGCCCCAGGATCTCTTTTTCGCCGACAGATAAAATTCTAACCGAAGAACGTACCACAATTACCACACTCCATAAGAAAATTCGACCACAGAAAATTCTCAAAGAAGTCAACCACTCCTCTTGCTTCGCCGTTTGTAAATATTAACGCAAGTGCCTTAGTTTCCTAGTGAAACTAGGAACCTCGTTCCCCGATTCCTCGAATTAAAACGATATTCGAAAAGGACAAAGACACCTGGAGCCTGGAGCAGTGGCAACCTGGACCACAGAGGTTTCCCCTGGTCCCTTCGATTCGTCCTGACGTTTGGAGCGAGCGAGGAGCGCGAGGGCGCGCATGGCAGCTCAGGCGAGGGTTAAGTGGCGCTTTAAAGCCTCCGCGTGTAGCTCTTGGAGGCAGTCGCGGCTAACGACGTCTATTCTTCGGCCCTTGAGAAGCGATGGCGTCCTGTCCTCTTCGTGACTCACGGATGTTCCGTGACTTAGTCACGGGTGCCGTCTTCACTCTCGCGGGCGCGCGGTGACGTCCAGGCGGGCAGGTACACCCGCCCGATCGAAGTCGCGAGGTTAAACGAGGTCGACGCTCGCCTTGGAAACACAAATCGGACCGCGGACACGATCATCGATCTATCGCGATCGAGCGACGGCCCCCTCC
Organism: Andrena hattorfiana; assembly: GCA_944738655.2. NCBI lineage: Eukaryota > Metazoa > Arthropoda > Insecta > Hymenoptera > Andrenidae > Andrena > Andrena hattorfiana. Next base: position 40,438,996 of record OX122889.2, on the reverse strand, counting down.
GAGCCGAGCCGTGATCACCTTCGATGGATCTTCCTAGCGATGCTCAGGGCGCGCGATCCGCTCGTGATATCTGTTTTTTCCCGCACGACGTCGCTCCGTTCCTATAGCTGCCCGTGCGATAGAAGATTGCTGTGTTTATCTTGCGTTACGCCATCATTCACGTAATTCGTCACGTTTAACTCTGAAATGGAGCGCAGCGGGCCTCCCCAATTGGATCCCATCTGTGATTATTAGAACGAATTGCTGGGGCATGTGTCGTGACTCGAAAAGTTTGTAGCTCTCCGCGATAGATGTCTGAGAGCGAAGCTAGTTCTGAGAGGTCTTTGAGTTCCAGTTTTGTGTAAGGGTTAAACGCGATGGCTTTAATCGCGCTTTGTGGAGTGATGATTCCCAGAGGAGTTGAGCCACGCTGTACGGAAGAGCCGCTGCAAGGAGCGTTGCGTTGTATCAGGGGTCTTCTCTTCTTATTGTTGCCATTGTGCGCGAGGCAACTTCTCGAAGCATCTGTCCGTCAGATGTGGTCACTTTCTCCTGCACACAATACTTCACTCATTGAAATGCTTGGCCAGCCAGATTTATGGACTTGGTAGTCCCGGAGGAACGTTGGCTGTAGCCATCTTGCAACCTTGTCCCCTCTCGGTGGCACATCGACCGATGTCTCCTAAAAAGGCAACCCGAAGTTCGGGAATTCGCAAACCTCGCTTCGCCCACGCCGAATATACCTTGTCACAAAATTCCCGCACAAAAAATCAGCCTTGGGGTCTACCTATTAATTAGTTATTCGCCAACCGATTGGTGAGACAGGTTCCTGGTCTAGGAGAAGCAGTCTCTCCTCGAATTAACCGAACGTGATTCTCGAGTTATTCGCGGCTACAGAGACGTGAAACAGCAGACAGTCTAACGACCACTTTCCCTCGCCGATCTAATATTCATCGTTATCGTTAATTTGTCGATGAAGGCGTAACGAGCTCGCACGAGCCGCGCTCAGACACGCATTTGCATCGAAACGGCGCTGGGAAAATGGCATAACGCGTGGAAAATATAACGGAAGACGAGTGCTCCAAGAATAACTGTTTTATTTTCGGGCGCAGGAACACTAGGAAGATACGGTAAAAATGTGACGGCTATTTCTGTCGGGAATGTGTTTTGGTATGTGTCGAATATTCGTAATTTATTCTCTTCAAGTCTTCGGGCGCCCAAGAATCAAATTATATATACATTGAGCGAAAAGGAACACCCTTTAAAGGAGAATAACTTTTTTAAAAATGGTCCAAACAACGCGAGTTTCGTGAGAATCTAGAAGAAGTTTAGACCAATTTTAAAAAAGTTATTCTGTTTTAAAGAGTGTGCGAATAATTTTTTGACTCACTGTAATTTTATATTGATTTTCATGAGGAGCATATGAACTGTGAATTAATCGAGATTCCATTTCTCCGAGTAAAAAGGTAGGGAGGTTCTATTGATTTTGTGCAATGTCGTATCGAGTGACTACCAGAGTCTCCAGTTTCTATTGACTTTTCTTTACGACCATAACTGCCACGAACGACCCCTGCCGAGAGGTATGCTTCCAAGCACGAGGGAAGAACCCCCCTGTTTTATAATCGATAGAGAGGTCCTACGCTTCCTCCTATTTATAAGCCGCGTGTCGATATCTGGCGGTATTAAATTCGCCAGCGGGTTTAATCGCCAGCTTTGGGGAAATAATTGAGTTGCTTTTACGGTGTTAAAGCCGAAGTTGCTTGCGTACTCCGTAGCTCGAACGGCGTTGTAAATCCTGCGCAAACTTGGCGAAGAATTAGCTGTAAACTTTGCCGCGCGCAAAGCTGTTGTTCCCCTGTCAATCACGCCGCTCGAGACGGAAGTCATTATGAGTCCGTCCAAAGTTACTTGAAAACTTGAATATCAGACATCTTACAGTAAAACACGAAATTAGCTGTACATAAGGAAATAGATGGCACGCACAGAAAAAAATTTCGAAGCAAACTTGCGCAGAAAAGTACGCAGACTTCACTGCAAACTGTTACAAGTTTCATATTTCACGGCGCATTAAATTCTCTGAGAAAAAAACGTCATTATGAATTTCCAATTTCACTAAAAGACAGAAGCAAATGATTTCTTTCACACTTCCTGGGTTATCAATGTAATTACCGAATCGCTTGTTGAAATTATGGTACGTCTTCCCCGTGTTCCGAATTAATTACGCGGTGGAGACGTAGGTTGAAACAGTGTCGCGGCGGAGGCTTTAAAGCCCCATGAATCACGAGCTTTAAACTGAGAATTCTTGCTGCACCCGTTGGTGCCTCGTAACACGTTACGCTCAAGATGATAATCCAACGGCGGGCGTCCAATTACGAGGAGAAGGATCAGCGACCAACGAACGCGTTAAAATGCGTCACGTCGTAAAAGCACGGTCAAGGGCCGAGGGTTTCGGGCGACCGATAAACCCAGAGGACCATAGGTTTTGGCCAACGACGCGTAACAAAGCCCAAGGAGCCCTGAAGAAAAGGCGGGACTCTTTTACTCTTCCCAGCCCTGGGGGAAGTGAGTCACCTCTAAAACGTAGGTATTCCTTTAGAATAGTGGACGCGAGTCTGCGGGGGCACACCACGTAGGTACACCTTTCTCGAAGCTCGGAACTCCATTAGAAAGGTTCACTCGTGTCTATAGTGAGTCATGGAACCTGTCGATTCCATAGAGATGGCTAACTTGCGATTGTCGATGGGTTAACTTTCATTTCTGATCGGAGTTTGTGAGTTTTAGGGATAGATCCAAGTGAAGAAACTTGAAGCTTACGAGGGTAATTAGCAGTTATTAATAGAAATAGGGACTTGATGAGGAAGCTTGGAATTAAAGGTCGAGTTGGATATTTTTGTTATTTTTTATTTCTTAAAATATAGGGTAATTCTTGTAGAGATGGACCACGTTTTTAAAAATGTCAGAAACTTAAATATTTAAAAAGTAGGGGAGAGGGCGTAGGTTTGGGTCAGATTTCAATTAATCTCTAAAATTGACCGAAATGAGCGAAAAACACGCTTTACATGTGAACAGTTATAATTAGTATGGTTTTACTATCAATGTTCCATCATCATTTCATTTCATTATTTCAAGGAAATCTGCAGAATTATAAAAGTTCTAAAAGTAATTATCTGACCCATAACTCCCTTGTGTGGGAAGGTTTGGGTCAGGTAATGGGGATAACTGAGCCGTTTAATTTTTCTATTAGTTTTGGTGTAAACGTGGGAGACTTTTATATATGTATATATGTATTTATTACCTACAAAGTGAAAATATATGTATATGTAAGACAGTAATGAAGTAAATAAATAAAGTAGAAGCTCTAAAGGAATAACGTAATAAGCATAAACGCATTGAAAGTAGTTAATTAAATTTTTACTGTAGATTTTCAAAACCAATGGAGTTAACATCGAATTTAAGAAAATTCTGTGCCCTGCTCGTACCAGCTACGTTGTTAGGAGGATTTAAATGAAATATTTTTTTATGCGTTATTTCTTGAGGAGTCTCTCTCTCTCTCCCCCTCTCTCTCTCATTCTTTCTTTTATAAATAAGTGGCATTGTACGCCTGTAAAAAATAGTAACTAAAGCAGTTCATTAAAACGAAAGTGGGGATGTGTGGGTGGACTCAATTCTCCTGCACAGTTCTGGTCCATACATCTGAGCGTTATTAATAAAGCACCTGTGTTAGTCAAGCAACATGTTTTATATTACAATTTGTAAGCTATAAGTGTTGTTTAAATATAAGTTCATTTACTACAATTTCTACCAACACTACGTATGTTACATAAGTTTATAGCAGCGACTTATTTCGGTTACCAATTTAGATTAAACATGCCACGAAAATACACTTTTACTTGTAGAAGATTAATATGCACTTTCACAAACTTCTCGCTTTGGTTAGGAATGCTCCTACTACTGCTGTAACGAATAATACATATGCGAATAAGGTATGCTGAATAAGGATAGCAATACACTAACTGGCCCGAACCTCCTACGACCAAATCGTGCCAACTGTCCCCTGCTGAATATTAGATTTGGCAGTTTGTGTAGTGAACACGATCATAACAAAATATCTTTATAAATATCTGCGGAAATAAGGAAGTAAAATTTGAAATGTGGTCCATTTGTACCGGAATTACCCTATGATCCACATACAGAAAATTATTGCTTTTGCTCTCGGAGTTATTAGCACTCCATTGCAACGGGATACTCCAATCCCTCGCATTTTTAAACTTGGTCGTACGTACAAAGAAGCCTACTAATTTCCAACGTTACGAGGTGATGATCGAGCCAGAGGCCAATCCTCCTCCTCCGACCCAGAACGAAGCAGAGCACCAAGGATCCGCTTGGACGGCTATTAGAGCCGTTACGGAACGGGGCGTGAAATAATTTCAGCCGGTGCGCCTCCTTCCGCCGCCGCGGAACGATAAATCTAGCGATCTCGCGTGAAGAAGCATGGAAATCGTGGATGAAGGATGGACGACGGTTCTGTCGTGCTCCCTCGACCCAGCCTTCAGCGAAGATCTCTGACCCGATTCGAGGTATCGGTTGACGTCATCCTCGAATTCACTTAGGACTCGTTCGCTTTTAGGGTTCCGAGTCCAGGAAGAGTAGGACGAACTGTGGCTCATTTGTCAATGCTAATTAGCTACCCATTGGACCTTTTCCCTCGTGCCTTCTCCAAGAACGTTGCTACCCAGGTAGACCGTCCTTACAAAATACTCCGCCGTTCATAAATATTAGAACACCTAATCCTGGTGGAATAATTGCGAGGAACGTTGCGAGTTTATCGAAGAACTCTAACAAACTTTACTTTATTTGGCATTTTAAATTGAGAGCTGTGAACACATTTTAATCTTATTATGAACGGCAATGTAATTAGGGGCCGTCCTTAAATTACGTAAGGATAATTTTGGAACTTTAATTTGATGATTTTGGATTTCTTACCCCCTCCCTTCCTAAGTATAAGAATTCGTAACAATTTATATTCTAACCCAGCCCCCCCTTCTTACCTAATATTTTTTATATTTTTTTTTCAGTTATTAAAATTCTTTTAAAGGTATATATAATTTATTTAATTCGGTTCCGTATGTGCGATGAAACATCGCTTTTTAGACTACACTGCGCACTCATTATAAGCCCGACGAACGGGGCTGGCGGCGGGCTTACGGCGCGCTGGAGACGCTATACCGCGCGGCCAATGGCGCGAGTGAGAAACCCCAAGAGCGAGCGAGAAGAAACGAAAGAGCCTCTCGCTCGTTCTCGGATTCTCCCACTCTCGTCCGAAGGATTCCAAGAAATGGTCGGGTGAGTAACCGGGCGTACAACGCATGGTAGAAACAGGCTTATACCGAGTGCACATTGTACTCATATTGAAAATTATATCCCCCCCTTGTAAGAAAACCTAAAAAATTCGCGAGCCCCCGCCTCCAAGCCTTACGTAATTTAAGGATGATCCTTCACGCGCGAAAGTAGAATATTATCGTGTGGTCCTAATTATGCAGGAAGCTACCAACCCTCAATGATCTGAAACCGAGGTTAATGGTATGAAATTTAGTTTGAAGATTTTAATTGTCAAAGAAATGTAGCTTTATTTATATTGGGTATTTTTCATTTCTTGTTATTGTTTTACAAATGTTTTTTAATGGGTTATTTAATAGTGAGTAGTATAATTAATATTATTTTAAATTTTCTGTAGCTTTTGTTTTTTAAGCCTACAATGAAACTATTGTTTAGTAGTTTTAATAATTGTATAATGTAAGAATTGTTCTATGGGTTGGTGTTTCATTGCAAAATAAAGATCACAGCATTAAATGGAGCCACACTACTTTCAACTAATTTCTTGTCATTTTGAGGGTCGTTATCTGCATAAGGTTGTTATCTGCATAACTAGGCCCAAGTGGCTCGTGCCTGGTAAGAAATGGAGTCACCATTCGTCATTGCACAGTTGTCAAATATATATAAGACAGGAGTAAAAATACGTGGTCCGAACTTCCTGTCGCAGATAATTAATCACAGCTGAGCTAAAGTGACTAAGAAGTGACTGTTCACGGAAATTGCCTCAGTCCGTTTTGCCGACGCGGTTTCGCTGCGAGCGAGACTCGGCTCGAGTTTTTCAATCAGGCATGGAAGGAATTGCTCGTCGCGACGGAGCCCTTCAGATCGAAAGAATAAGAAAGCCACAAGGAGTAGTAGCTCCTCGGTCAGCATTTCGGCCGTGACGCATTTGCATTTCCATAGATGTAGGGCCAACCGCGCTGCTCCTCTATGCGTCGCGGCTTCTATCTTTGCGGCTGTCTCGAGGCTGGAAACGATCCCAGCGCCCGTTCCCCGTTTCGTCTAATTCCGTAAATGTCCTCTGGATGCTTTGGACGCGTAAATAAGACCCGCTGCTATTCCTGGATGTGTCTTGCCGGGACGGGGCGCTCGATGGCGAGGGTCGATTGCCTCTCTGTTTGACGACGGGGTCGGTTTTTAATGGGGGATGTTAATGCTCTCGACATGGTAATGGGACGTGTTACGGAAGGACTCAATGATCAATATTAACGTCGCTTCTTTCAGCGATAAAATTGGAATTTCGACGTTTATATTCAAGATTCTATTATTATTATTTACTAACGGGACAGAATACGGTATATACAAAAAGGTTATAATAGGAATAATATTTAACCCTTGTACGAATAGTGGGTCATTGATTTTAATTTTTTATTTTTTTATTGCAAAATTTTCATAAGTTCTTAAAATATTAAACTGTAATCATTAAATGAACTGAGTTTTATTTTGGTATGCTTGTTTCTGGTAAATATATAATATTGCCAATATTGAGATAAATATATATCGTTTATTAAGTATATAATAAATATATAAATTTACTTATCCGTATAACTTTACAAATTTCGTATAAGAGTTAAGAAAGAGAAAAGAGGTGAAGAAAAATGGAGGGCAAAAGTCCCATTTACACAAACCAGAAAACAGAAGAGGGTCATTAAGGAATACACTTTCATCGAAGATCAGAAATTACTGCACTTTTATACACCCAATCGAGGTATCAAAAAATATTAATTGTCTCACTTTCTTTACATTTCAATCTGTTTAACTTCCTGTCGAATCCACCTACCTCCAGATTCGCTAAGTTGAATTAAATTCTGCCAGCGAAAGTTTCATGTTTTTGGCTCGATTAATGTAGGCATAGAAAGAGCCCGGGAAGAACAGTGTGCCGTAGGGTTGCTTCTGGCGCGTTCGTACACAAAGATGGCCCCCAGTCTCGACGAAAATTAGGGGTTGCGACGAAGGCAGCGGTCTCTCCCCTCGACTCGGTGAGCATTTCGTCGAGGGGACAGAAACGTAATTTGCAACGCCTCCGACTGGATGGCTCCTTGGGCCCCTCGTTGCCGAAATGCTCCGTCTTGTTTAACGAAACGGTTACTACCCCTGGATCATATGTCTTCGCATAATATCTGCCTTTCGCGTTCTAGACGCGATCGATAGTGCATGGAAATCCGTTTCGCCTCCCCCGTCGCTCGTGGGATGAGTCACACTGTTCCAAGGGACGGTTAGACGGTCAATTTTCCCGATTCAACTCGCCCGCCTGGAAAATCTGGCTAGTAAACTGAATCATTTCAATTTAGAATCCAAAATTAGCCTGGCACGCCTGTCGCGTGCAGTTTCAACAATTCAAGAAGGGTTGCTCTCTGGAAACACTGCCGAGGGAGGGAAATAATTAGGTAGCGATAAACTCATCATTCTTCAGGAAGATTAAAATAGCTAATACCGTATGCTCTGTCCTTGAACAAGATATTTCAATTGGATGAAAATCCTCCCCTAGACTCGCCCAGAAATCGCCAGCGTTGATTGGCTTATCAGGGCCAAAGCATTCCTCCATTAGAAAGCTGTCCCCCTCGATCAGCCGTTGCAGCGTGATTTTTATTTGTCGTGCACACGCTCCGACCGGGTTTCCGTTGGCGACCGACATTCTAATGGACACGCGAGTACATTATTTGCTCGGGCACGATTCATCATCGCGTAATCGTGTTTCGTGCGCCGAGGACCCGGCCCCGTGGTATTCATTTGTGTATTGGAGGGAACAATCCACACACCGCACGCGTGCGCCCCTGTGAGGCGCAATAATGTCCGATCGCCAACCCCCTCCCTCCTTCTCTCCCTCGCCTCCTGCTACTACCGAGGCAGTTGCAGGAGTCGAGTGGTGTAAGGGTAGGAAGGGTGCGCTCCCCGAAATCACGAGCTTACATATCCATTGAAGAAGACGATAGTCGAGGGTTGGAATAAGCCCGACAAATCTACGGGGGTTGCGCTGGACCCGCTTCTCTGCGCGGTCGAAAACTCTGCTTCGGTTCGCGCGATAAAACCCAGCGGATTATCCTGTACGATATTTTGTCTTCCATTGAAAACGGTTGATAGATGATAGCGGCCCTCTTATCTGGGAGATATACGGGAGGAAATGTCCCTTTTTCGATGCTGCGTCGCGGGTAGGGGCTGCTGGAAGAGGGTTGTTTGTTGTGGGTGATTCTCATAGTTTTTGTCTGAGGTTCTTTGGGATGTAAGAGCCAGATAAAATCTTAAGTTACTGTGTGACTGATGCCATAATAGAAACTTCGCCTTTGGTATCTTTTATACGAGTCACTGTAGATTTAATTTAATTGTGTACTGTGGAGGGGGTTGAGAACGGTTGTTAGGTGGGACGAAATGGGAGAAAAGAGAGGTTGCGTTTCGTTCTGGGCCTGTTAGTGGACTCATCGGTAAGGCTTGCGTAGCAGGCCCTGCTATCGTACCATTTAAGATATTTTTCGTTATATTTCGAATTCAAGGGCGTCCGTAGACATTTTTCCAGGAGGGACAACTTTGAGGTGACAGTGATAAAAAATATAGTAAGGAAAAACGTAGCCCGCTTGCTTTATTAAACTCATTTTGTAGTGCCAATTTAATTAAAAATTTACATCCGAAATTCAGAAATATTCACTTTTTTAGTATAAACTTAATAAAGATCAGTTTTTAAAAATAAGTAATTTTTCTCAAAAGCCGTGGGGGGACAACTGCCCCTTTTGCACCTCCCGCCGGTCGTTCATGTTCGTATTTGGTACGAATTCGAACATAGTTAGTATTGGGTATTGTAGCTTCATGTTTTAGGTACCCATTATTAGATGTTTAACCTTTTGTACAGAACAAATTAATTTGTTATTAATCTTTTTGTGACATACTAGCCCTCGGTTTGCCAAAATAATACCTGTTCTAAAAATAGTAAATTCTCGAATGGAAAGAATAATAAAGATATGGGTGAGAAACGGAATCGTTTTTTATACATATATTAAGAACATATAAAGAAACATTCCACATATAATAGCTAATTAAAAAAATTGTACATACACTATAATCTGTGTAACATAGGAGTTCTCAAAATCGTACTGGTACGATTTAAACTTTATGATAAATATAATATGCACATAAAATAAATGTAAAATATTCTACCATAAACCCGCTTTTAAAAAAATACAAAAATACATGATAAAACTGCATTGTTTGATTATTATCAGCTAAAATAAACTGGTGAAAAGTTACATCAATCACACCTGGTTCTTTTAAATGTTTATAGCACGCACGAAATAGGTGTAATCTCGAAAAGTTCACCTCGTTTATATTCATTAATTATTGAGAAATTGATCAGGTACGATTTAGGTGACCAGTATGATATTGGCAACTCTGCCAAGTTAAGAGGTAGTTAAGAGAGAATTTGCAGGAGAGCGGGATCGGTCAAATGCCCTCTTGTGACGGAATCGGAGATATCGCTAGAGTACTCACTTTACTCGTAACTCACAAGGGAAGATCCCGAACTCGAAAATTAAAAAAATTCTAAAATTTTGTGAATATACAGGTGATTTCCTCCTGATTACAACGCAATTTTTGTTTGCTGCCCAAATTCACTCGAAGGGGATGAAATTAACCCCTGTAAATTCGGCTATTTTCCGATTTTGTGTTATAACTCGCAAACTGTAAGAGATAGAAAAAAGGTTCCAAGACAAAAGTTACTTCTTTTAATTAGATCTATCATTTGGTAAACAAATTATTTTACAGTTCACGAGTTATAACACAAAATCGGAAAATAACCGGATTTTCAGGGGTCAATTACACCACCTCAGAGTAAATTTGGGCAGCAAACAAACACTGCGTTGTAACAAGGAGAAAATTCCCTAAATATTCACAAAGTTTCAGAATTGTTTGAATTCCCGGGTTCGGAATGTTCCCTCGTCAGTACATATTTTCTTCTGACCACTCGACCTACAATACGACCCTCCAAAAATCACATTTAAACTATCCACTGACCAAGGCTACCCTACTTCCCTCACAAAGTACCCTGAAAATAAAACTCCCACCGTACAGGCAGCCAATCAATCCATCACGAGAAAAAACTGCCCCGTTTCCCGCGATTCCGCGTAACAGACTCATCAATCATCGCGAAGACAATACAGAGGCACATTAACGATCGGCCGCGATCGTCATCGCCCCCGAAACGACATCGTAACCCACACAAAGCGACGCGAATCGGTCAGAGCTTTCGATCGGCTCGACGAGCCAGTAAACGGGTCGTTTGACACGCACCATTGTTCGCGGCTTATTTCACAAGGAAAGCTCTCTGGGTCGTCCTAGCGGGCGCACTCCAACCCACACGCCTGGGAGATCACGCACCTCTTTTCAACCCCGAGCCCTCCCTTAATCCTCGCGCATTGTTGCGCGAGCCTCGCAGAGGCTTCGCCAAACTGGCGGCAAAGTGCGTCACGGCGAAATTTTAATTCGTCTTTGTCCGCCGCGGCACGAAACGTCGCCATTGTTCGTCAGATAAAAGCCCCGTCAGATAGCGTCCATACGCGTGTACAGACAAGAGCCATCGTGGCATATCGACCGTTTCCTCTGCCTGTGCGTGCGCGATCTGGCCAGCAAGGAGGGACAAGGACAGGGATGATCCTGGCGGTGGTGATGTCCCCGGCGTCACCATGGCCCATGGCGTTTCACGGGGCTTGTCGCCGGGGTGCGGGGCCAGGACGGTGTATACCCAAATCGACCACCTCGGCCCGTCTATGCTGCGCCCTTCGAATATTCGAAACACCCCCCTCGGGCTGTTTAATTAAAAACTTTCCTCGCGACGAATGCGGGACGTCTTCTGATTTACGGAAACGCTCTGTCCGTGGGGGCCATGGGACGTCCCCTTTGTTCGAGTACCCACGGACGAGGGAGACATGTGGGCGATTGGAAACGGTTGCTAGACGGAAATTTGCTTTTTGGTCGCGTCGGCAATTTAATGGTTTCGGGGGTTTGTAGGGGTTCTGAAAGGTCAAGTTGTTAATAACTGGGGCATTTTTCGTTTGTATTTGAATATTTTAAATAGCGACGGGGATGAAATATACAGTTTTCCTGTGTTCATTAAACATTGGTCGATCCTCGGGTAAATAAGTCGCGAGAAATTTCAGATATGTGGTTTTACTTGTTCCAGCTTGATACTTGAAAACTCGTGGCCGCGGAAAACGCGAATTCCGCGGCGGGAAGATCGGCGCAACTACGAAACACTTTTTCCGAGCGCTCCGGGACGGGAAGCAATTGTCACGGTCTTTCTTATTAACGAGAAATATCGAAGTGGGGAACCGCATCCTGAATTACAGCGCGAGAAATTGCGCGCTCGGGCGTGCTGGGAGATTAAGTGCCGAGCCGATATTAAGTGTCCCCGCTCGCGAATGCCTCATCCTAAATTCATTGACGTCGTTTTCGAACTCCATTTGCCTCGGCGCTGGTACAGCTGCGGGCGTGGATCCCTCGCTTTATAATTGGAAAGCTACCTGAAATTTCTATCGGAGTTGCTTGTTACCAAGGGGGACTCAGCTTTCTCGATGGGCGCGACTGGGGTGAAAGATGTGTATTACGAAGAAAGAAATCAAACTAAATCTCAATCTTTTCAATTTAAGCCTCACGAAATTCTAGAAACTCTTTAGGTACGTTTTCAAAGTCGATTTTCTCGAAAATGAAGCGCAATATCAAAAAATTTTATTCCTCTTTCTCGACTTATTTACTTGTTATAAGTCGAAAAGAAAGAGTAACTGTTTTTGACATCGCGCTTCATTTTCGAGAAAATCGACTTTGAAATTCTTCACATTGCGTCCAGTCGTGTATAGGAAAACGTACCTTTTGACGACTGGGAATGTCATTTCGACGGGAGTCCTTTCACTCAAGACAGATGGAACCTCCTCCCGCCTCTTCCGACTGGTTTAAAGTGGTCGAAACAGAATTTCGACTAACCATATTTCCCGTCTACTGAAGCTAGTCCTCCTCGTATTCCTTTTAAGCGGCGATTTCGTTTCCCGTTACTTCTTCGTGGCCATAATTTGTTTATCGGTCGCTGAATGCGGTGGGCCATCGAAAGCGGTGCACATTTCCGGCACAGGGGAACGACACGTGTACGACGACGAGAATTGCGTCCCGAGATGTACTGCGAGTGTATAGACAACCGAGGAAACTTCTCAGTAGACGGGATATTAAATGCACACGAGGCGTTGGAGCAGCTTTTACTCGTGACAAGCACAAAGGCGTCCACTGACCTCGTAAATATTTAAATAGTCCTCTATTGGATCCTGCAGAGCGTTGTTTTTTTAAAGTCGAGGCGGCAAAGGGCTTGCTCGTTATTTGCGTCTTTCGGTAATAATTAAAGTTCCTCAGTGATGATCTCGCGTGTCGCTGGGAATTCTTTAAAAGCATTAGATATTACCATCTGCACCTTTCTTGGTATATTCTTTTATAGTACCAGTGAATATTGTTCAAGTGAACATTACTGTGAATACCACTGTGACGGCCGGAAAATAAGACTTTTTTAAGAACTTTTTTCAGGAGTAATTTACAGTCTTCGTATAAAATTTATGTTACTTAGTTTTAGGACAATGTCTTAAGAGATTATAAAACAAAAATGAGTAGAGAAACATGCATAAATTTTAATATATTAATTAATCTTCTAGACCCATCACAAAAGAACATAGGCCGCTGGCTGGATGTGTAACTTTAAAACGGCAGCTCTGAAATGAAATTTAAATCTTGTTTTATAATCTATATGAGCGTAGTTTCCGTTGCATGTACCGATTTTTTAAGTACATTTAGGGGAGAGTCGTGCAGACCGCTCTAAGTTTTTCTGTTATATCTTGGGGTAGAGTCGATAAAAATCAGAAATTCAAAAACGTGTTTATAGTATAGATGGAACTTGGTAAGAGGAGGGAAATTATTTTTGTGAAATTTAATAATAAGAATTGATAATTCGCAAAGCTAAAAAAGTTATAATTTCTAAGAGACGAAAAATTGTCGTCCTGTACCGACCAACTGTTAAATTAATAGATTTTTAGGTCTAAATGATTAACAACGTTAATACAGGCATTTAATTAGTACGATACAAGATTTTTTCAAATTTTATTCGTACAAACTTGCGAGTAAAATAATTAATATTCTCCTGATCTGTACATTCGAGGTGTGCCCAACCGTCATATTTGGTACACTGCACCCAATCTTTGTTAAATGATTCCTTGCAAACAGAGATGGGAAAATTTTTATTTAAATAAAATTTCGAATAACGAATAAAAAATTAACTTCATTCGTCGAATAAAAAAATTAAGTTTGTTCGTCGAATAAATTCTCATCGAATAAAAAAATTAACTTTATTCGTCGAATAATCTAAAGTTAAAGTAACTTTCATTTGATCCTTATTTATATAATTTTTTATTTAGTTAATGCCCAACTCTGCTTGCAAATAACACACTGGATGACTTCTTCGTTGAATCCTAGCTTCCTGTTTGTTGGGTTATCATACCTATCCTTATTTACTTTATTTTTCTGCGGGAAAAGGTAGAAGGAAGGCTAAATGAACATCATCTTATAAATTAATCTGAGTTGCTAACAGATTGAACTCACGGATAAGAACAATTTGATCTCTACTGGTCGACAGAGTCTGTTAGTCGGTACTGCACGACAGTTGGATGGTCGGTACTGTAAGACAAACACGGGGAAACATTTTAGATCGTGGTATATTATGTACAAAAAAATATTGCAAAACTAGGACGTTTTATTAAATTTAGTAGACTAGAAATAATATACATAATAGAACAAAATTATTTACTTACACGAGAAATAAAAGATCAGCTTTAAAAGATAACTTTTAACCCACTGAATATCAACCTATACGGTTAATTCCTCGGAACATCGAGAGCAATAGAGTAAACGATATGGCCCAGAAATAGGTTATAGAGAATTGTGATTTTCATTGGTTAATTCAAATAAAGTGGTAATATCTGGTCGAAGAAGCGAGAACTAGCTTTGGTCAGTACTGTTCGCTGGTCGGTACTGCACGACTCTCCCCTATTTTGTAAAAAATAGAGCGTTTTAGGAGAAGGTTCGAAAATCCACAAATAAGGGGGACAGTTTTTCTAGCGTATTTCAAAAAATTTATATTCGATCAAAAGATCCTTACGTGTAACGGAAAGTACCTACAATCATATAGTTTATAAAAAAAATTAAATTTGATTTCAGAGTTGCTGTCCCATAGTTACATAACCCGCCAGCGACCTATGTTTTTTTATGACGGGTCCAAACGATTATTTAATGTATTAAAATTTATGTATGTTTTTCTATTCAATTTTTATAGTCTCTTAAGACATTGTACTAAAGGTAGGCAATAGAAATTTTATATGAAAACTGTAAATCACTGTTGAAAAAAATCTTATTCTTCCGGCCACCACAGTGGTGTTCCCCCTTAAATTAATCTATTTCTATGCTTTATAAATTTAATATATAAATTTTGTGGAGGTTCTTGGGCGGGCTTAAATCTTTTCTACAGAAAATATTTTGCATAAGCCGCAGAGATTTGTATATGTTTCGCTGCAAGTGATTTAGCTCAGCAAAGTTGGAACGACATTACTCTGGATACGAGAAACCAGAGAGTATTTCCGCGAGTCGCTTACCAGTTGCGAAATAAAACGAGCACGCGTAGGAACTTGGAATCTACAACTTCATAATTACGCGCGATGGTAATGGGGTCTCATAGACGACAGGAAGCATCGTCGTGCACTATCAAATGAACCTTCTAGACTCGGGCCAGGTTTATTTATCCCCTTTCTTCCCGTTGCTGCTCGCGGTTTCGGTGCATGCTACCGAGACGATTGCATCTGTCGAAGAACGGACGTGAACGGAGGAGCATGTCTCGGTTTACCGAGGGATTTTTTGCTTTTGGCGAGACCGGCAGGGATCGAGAACGACGTGGAAAAATGCGCGCCGCCGTGGGTCGTATTGTTGCACGCGAATCTGGTGCACATGCGATGCATTTGCATTTTCGTAAGATCGTGCAGCGTGACTGCGTCTTTTCCTTTTTGTTCGGTAATCGATAGTGGCAGCTACTTTCCAGTAATAATTATTCACTGTTGAAAAGGAAGTGGACAAATCGCAGGAAGGTGAAAGAAAAGTATACTTAGAAGATAAAAGGAAAGAAAGAAGGAGTAGCTTTTCATTAGAGTATTCGATATTTTAGATCGGTGTCTTCGAGGATTTCACGTGTTTCGTGGGCATTATTAACCCTCGGTTGTCACACTGGGTCAAAATGACCCACAATTTGACTTTGAGGTAAATATCTTTGAAGCATCATTTGAAAATGGCTCTACTGTTTAAACATGATGATACTTTAAATGTCTTACTTACAATGTTCAAATTTTATCTCAGAATATTTACATAGTATATTTTTAAACAGCAGCTGATTGAATATTGATTTGGATAGAATCGACCGAGTGTGATAACTACGTTCGAAAACATCGGTATGACAACCGAGAGTTAAGGGAAATCGTTTTATAAATTTTGTAGGAAAGGAAATGAAGTGGTGTATTCCCCTCGAATTGCCCACGAGAGAACGCGGCTTTAGGTACATTCTAATTTAGCGTGTTACTCGGAAACACGGTCCACATGCCTGATTTGTCTTGCGCCTGATGGAAACACGCGTGCCTAGTAAAGAAGATGCATGACAGAGAAAAGGGGCGGCAAGAAGCCTGGGACGTCTTAAGTCTTCTTTAAATACAGAGTGATCGATGATCCAAGGGTGGGACTCGAGTTTCGTAGAATCCTTCGAAGTATTAGATCTATTTGAAAACTCCATTCCACCCTTAATAACTATTCTAACTTTTCTTATTCCCTACTGCGACGAATGTTCAGATTTTTGCTAAAACTTTATCAATATCATCAGCATAGTATTTTCCGCGTTTAAATATTATACAAACTGTAAACAAAATACGTACTGTCGCTCACAAGTATTAGGGCTTGATACATATTCCATACTTTTCACTGCATTTTGTGCTCCTTTCCGCCTTTCATTCATATGTTCGCATCTTAAAGCACAACAGGAATAATTTATACATTTACAGCGGGGCAAGTTATTATGATAATAACGTGCTCCAAGTCACGATAACAGCTAGCCCCTCCCGACACATGTAGCAATTTGACAAACTATTCTGCTTATACATATATTGAAAAGATAAACACTATTACACCATTTTCTTAAATGTCATTTAATCCGTAAGAACGAATCAATCAATAATATTCACGTTAAATAATCGAAATAGACAAAAAAATAATGATAGAAAAATATTTACTTATTTGGTACGCGATTAATAGGTCCTTGCTTACAACCACACGATTCGCTGTCGCGGACGCTATTAAAATGGGCGACAGAGTGATCAAGTCACACAGAAAAAGTAATTTAAAGTACAACGCTCTTTTCACTTTGAAAATAGAACCGTCGAAACAACGGAACTTTTAGCCTCGGTCTCCCCTGAGGTAAATGTCCTAATACCTGGACATTTAAAGTACAGCGGAAACACGTTTGAGAATTTTTCAGTTTTACAAATCGATTTATATAAAATCGGTTTTGTAATTACATGGGGCATCGTGTGTACTTTATCAATAAAAAAAACAACATATTGTAGGATTGAATAATTTTGTAAAACATTGAAAATTCATAGTCCTTACAATGGTCAAATACCTGGACAGCTTAACTAGTATGTCCCGGTGACCCGATTTTACTGTCCCATTACCTGGACACATGATGAAATTTGCATATTTTCTAGGGAAATTAAATAAAAAAAACACAATAGTTTTTTCTTTTGACATATTTCTTTTGTATAAGTAATTTATTCAAGTCAGTAAACAAACTTGAGTAAAAAGAATCTATTATTGAATGACTAATTTTAAGATTACGTGTGTTTGTGTGTAACACACGAATTTGACACATGAATGAAATATTATCATTAAAACAAGATAACAAGAATACAAAGTAATAATTGTTAAGGTGTTAAATAATTATTTTATTATTGTGTCAACAGTAACGCGTACTTATTTCAGAGTTTGCTCCCATAGCCAGATTTAGGGTCGTTCCGGAATTTCACTGTACCAGTAGATAAATACGCGAATAAAAAAGTAATACGGACTTTAATTGTAATCTTCCAATCAAAAAATAATGCTACAAGGTACCATTTTCCTAAAACAGTAATAGTTGTACCAATATACTGAACATTATTAATAATATTCGCTTAAGAAAAAGTAGAGACTGTTTAGCAAATCAGATAAGAGCAATACTAAAATGGTGTAAACTGGAGAGTTCAGGAAAATTTATTTTTATTACAAGTGTTACAAGTTTGCTAAGAAAAATATGTATATGACTATATTTTATTAAATGTTTGAGTAATTGAATGAAATAGTTATTTTATGGATAAAGTGCATATTAAATGTACCTAATAATCAGTGTTATTTGCACTAGTGTCCAAGTACTGGGACGTGTCCAGGTATTGGGACATTTACCTTACTTAGTTTAAAAAATAGTTGTGGAAAATGCGACTTTTTTTGGTAAAATTTACCAAATTTTTAAATTTTAATATAAGGTCTAAACATTTAGAGAAATATTGGCAAAGACATATACTTCTGGAAGAAAATTATCTAGGGTGCGATACACCCCGTGTGACCACGAAGGGATACAATACCAAATAAAGTAAAATTTGTTAGATTTTTTTGGTTGAAATTCACGAAATTTTTAATATTTAGTATTAACGAGGTCTAAGAATTTACAGAACCATTGACAAAAACATATGCTTCTGGAAGAAAATTGTCTAGGATACACCCCGTGTGATCACGAAAAGTTAAAATACCAAATAAAGTAAACTTTGTTAGAGTTCTTCAAATAAAATTATTCCACACAGAATAGGTGTATTATCCTAATATTTCTGAAAGACAGTGTGTTTAAGATCTAACCCTTTAAGATTTCCACCCGGCAGAAAAATGTTACTGAACGCAGCGACTGATCCCGGAGCCCCGTGTTTCGAACATTATGGAGCCCCCGTGATTTTCCATGGCTGAACGAGCTCCTCCCGTAACCGCGAATTATGACAACACATCCTGCAACCGACCTCAGAATACCTCACCACGCGCTACGCGGACTGACGTGAAATAGGAATCATGCTGGATGCTTTTGGTTCTCGTTGCAGGTGCACGGAATCAATAAACACGCGATGGAAAGAAGAAAGTGATCGGAAAAATCGAGACGGAAGCCTCCGCGGGTTCGACCTCCGGTTCACGAGATGGAGACATTCCTCGGGGCCCGTGTCAGCATAGACGGCGCGTAGAATAAAAATCGAAAGGGGAAACATCGAGCACCGTGATTCAAGATGGGAAAGTGTTGCAGCAAACGACAAGAGCCACAACCCCTTGGTGAGTAACCCCAACTTCTCTCCGCCCGCTCGCGGCTGCCCGAGTTTACTTTTTTCGAGCTTCCGTTAACGTTTTAATTATTCTCCTCGAAAGTTCCCGAGTGGCGGTCGAGACGCGGTTAAAGGAAGAGCTGTGAATTGGCCACGATTGGTGGGAAAAAAAACTGTCCTACGATTCCTTTGGGAATTGGTGGGTGGCTGAGTGTTATAACCATTTCAAATGAAGGAAGATTTTTCTATACACGGCTGGACGCAACGTCAAGAATTTCAAAGTCGATTTTCTCGAAAATGAAGCGCGATATAAAAAAAGTTACTCTTTCTTTTCGACTTACAACAAGTAAATGAGTCGAGAAAAAGGAATAAATTTTTTTGATATTGCGCTTCATTTTCGAGAAAATCGAGTTTGAAATTCTTCACGTTGCGTCCTGTCGCGTATCGGAAAGCCTACCTTTACAGTTCAGGGGTAGCTTTGTAGTGCTAGTGCATTAGTTACTGTGGTCTGCCAGGACGCTGGAAAATATTCTTCTGTTGTCCAGTGAGCCCCTTAGCTTTCAATAACAGCGGCTCCTTCTCACTTTAAGTAGCAAGCTGAGTACAGAGCCCAATAGCCTCGGTACCCTCGTCTCCTGATAATCGGAAAACTTGTTGAGCTCCATGATCAGTGAACGATTCCCAATGTGACGTCGCGTTTAGTTAGAGCCGTAGATCCCCGTAAAGGGGATCACCACTTTCACCCATTTTCATTTTACTCGTAATGAAATACGTCTTTCCTATTTATGTCTGCTCCATGACACATGTCCCCGTGAAGATCTGAAGTCGATGCCCTTCGTATGAGCGTGTGCGATGCGTTTGGTTTTTATTAAAAATGGTCGGCTCCGTTATTCAGGTTACAAGAAAGCGGACACAGGGCTAAGCTCGAAGCACAGCAATGGAGGCTCCTTGGACCGATACACCGCTGACCCGAATCAAAGGGGAGTACAGGCAAGGGCGGACATCATTCGACCCAGGCCGACACCTTGTAAGCTACAGATTCCGCACCAACCCCGTAAAACAAGCTCGCCTGTCGTTATGCCTGCATGTGTGTATTTTATTTTATTTTATTTCGTTTCGTAGAACAGCGCCTCGCTTTCAGTTTCGATGGAAAAACTCTGGCTCGTGAGTCTGATTAATTTTCCTCCGCCTTCGTTTCTGTTAGCAGTCTCGTTCAGCTTGCGCTCGCAGTGGTCAACGAGTATCAGTTTTAATCAAGTTTGCGGTCACTGGGGAACTAATTCCATTTAGTAGTAAAATGGTAAAGTAATTAATTTCATTGGCGGCAAAGTTCCCCGTAAATTCACGAAGTTCCAACAGTTAACGCTACATCGAATCAATTTTCCCGGCGACCGCAAACATTTCTATCGCAACTGGCGCCAGTGTAATTAAGATTCAGCTTCCTTGAGGGCCTCCCCCCCCCCGGCTGATAGACGTATAAATTACTTATGCCCTCGGAAACAGCGCACTCGCAAAGGTCGAACAAGATCGTGGTGGCCCTGTACAATTACACCGCCCGCGAGAGCACCGACGTCAGCTTCGTGAAGGGTGACCGAATGGAAGTATTGGACGACTCCGAGCCGGACTGGTGGAAAGTTTTGCACCTGACAACTCTGCAGGAGGGTCTGATTCCTTGGAACTTCGTCGCCGTGGAGCGCTCGGTCGAGAGCGAAGAGTGAGCATCCCTCAGCATTATGACTTTCGCCCCTCGCCGGGCCTCTCTCAGACGAATAATTCTAAAATCGTTGCGTTTCTCTGTCGCAGCTGGTTCTTCGAGAACGTGTCGCGCAAGGAGGCGGGCAAGCTCCTCCTGGTGGACGAGAACCCCCGCGGAACGTTCCTGGTGAGACCCAGCGAGCACAACCCCAGGGGCTACAGCCTGTCCGTGAAGGACTGGGAGGAAGGAAGGGGCCATCACGTAAAGCACTATAAAATCAAACCGCTCGACAATGGAGGCTTCTTCATCGCCACCAACCAGACATTCCCCACTCTGCCAGCCCTTGTTATGGCGTACAGCAGTAAGTCGCGACCGCGTTATGCCAATGTGTATCACCGCTGAAACGTTCTAACCGATGCTCCGCGCGACGTTGCAGAGAACGCGCTGGGTCTCTGTCACGTGCTGTCGAAACCGTGCCCGAAACCGCAGCCGGACATGTGGGATCTCGGGCCGGAGCTGCGCGACAAGTGGGAGATTAATAGGACCGAGATACAACTGATACGGAAGCTGGGCCACGGGAATTTCGGCGAGGTGTACTACGGCAAGTGGAGGAACAAGATCGAGGTGGCCGTGAAGACGCTACGGCCGGGCACCATGTCCACCGAAGCGTTCCTCCAGGAGGCCGCGATAATGAAGCAGTTCCGGCACAGGCACCTGGTCGCGCTGTACGCGATCTGCTCGAAGGAGGAGCCGATCTACATCGTGCAGGAGTACATGTGCAACGGCAGCCTGCTAGACTTCCTGAGGACGGGTGACGGCAAGTACATGCAGTTCGAGGATCTGATTTATATCGCGGCGCAGGTAGCCTCCGGCATGGAGCACCTCGAGAGGAAGCAGCTGATACACAGAGACCTGGCGGCGAGGAACGTTCTTATAGGCGAGAAGAACAAGGCGAAGATCTGCGACTTCGGCTTAGCCAGGGCGATCGAAGACGACGAGTACTGTCCGAAACAGGGGAGCAGATTCCCGGTCAGGTGGACAGCGCCGGAGGCCATCGTCTACGGTAGATTCAGCATCAAGAGCGACGTCTGGTCCTATGGTATTTTGCTAATGGAGCTCTTCACTTATGGCCAAGTTCCTTATCCTGGTGAGTCACGTCGGTCCTTTATAATTCCATGGCGGATTGGTTCTTTCTAGCGAGTCGCTGCGTTTTCATAACATAATACATCGACCAGGGAAATCGTCCTACTTCGTTGAATGATTTAACAGGGGGGACTCCCCTTTCTATTCCGTGTTCCATTAGCTTGGGGAGAATAGGGAGTGTTTGTGCTAGGTTTAAACAAGCTGAGGTCGAAGACGCTGCTTTGATGAATACCACACGAGTGTAATTTTTATTGCAGATTTTCGAAGAATATATATATTTCAAGGTCCACATTTTACGTCGTATTCTTTTTTTATTATTATTATTATTAACCCCTTCACTTGTACGCTCGAGTTAATTCGAGCGCGCTAAACAGGCCAAACTGTGCACACTCGAGATAATTCGAGCGGCGTTGTATTAAATTAAAATAAAAATTTTTATTATTTTTGTATTTTTTTAATTTTTTTGCCAAGACAATGTTCTAAATTGTGATTTTTTACATAAAAAAAATTGATTTTTTTGGCCGGGTTTTTTCAATAAAACTGTGCGTTAAGGGGTTAAACGTTTTTATTGCATAGAACAAGTATATGTAAGAAAGTACGAGAAAAGAAAGAAACATGACAATCGCAGGCGAGGTTCAGTGAAGAAACTTTTTACAACCTAACCTAAATCGTTTTATCTTTGCAGGTATGCAGGGTCGCGAAGTTATAGAGCAGATAAACAAGGGCTACCGTATGCCCAAGCCATTGAATCACCCGCTGCCGGACAGTATTTACCGATTGATGTTGCAATGCTGGGACGCCAGTCCCGAGAAGCGACCCACGTTCGAGTTCCTGAATCACTATTTCGAGTCGTTTAATGTCACCAGCGAAATACCGTATCTCGAGCCGCCAACGGACTGATACACAGCTCATATGCAGAACCACCTGGCGCCGCACGGTCATTTCCACCCAGCGCACATCAATTGTGCCATGGAATTTTACGGTATCTATTGCTAAGCCTACAGCGTCCAGGCTGGGCCGACTGTTCGCTGTCCTTTGAGAAGGATCCTCCTCGAGGAACGAATTCCAGAAAAAGGGAGATAAAAGAAGAAGAGAAAGGAAGCTTCTCTTGAAACGACTCGGTAGCAAAGAGTACTGGAAACCTAACCAGGTATCTCGAAGTAATCGATATCGAACGCTGCCAAAACATCTCCGCGGTGATCGCGAGTATACTAAGTGCTCTTTTCGTTTATTCCTTTCTCGGACGTTTCGTGAATTGAACGAGCATCGAGCAAGCATCTCAAGAACAATGATCTTGTGTGCCATGGGACTTTATACATAAACAAAGGAGAAACGAAGGATTAAATCTTGTTCATAATTGTATAGGGTGTTTACAAGGACACTGAAGCTTTGTGACCAATTGTGAATAACTGCCGACTAATACTGGGTCAGACGACTGATGATAAGATTATAGAATCTTTGCCCGTTACGTATCCAAGTATCTATTTAAGGTTTAACACGGAGAAGAATTGTTCATCGTTCGAACTGTTTAAAAGTAAGGATTTTCACAATTCGGAGAGTATAATATATAAATAATTGACGAAGAGTATCGATAATCTTGGAAGGTGTTTAGAGGTTAGAACCGGAACGAGTTGGCAACTTAAGCGTAGAGTTTTAAATGGTAGAAGATGTAACCGACTTGTATTTAGTCCGTGAATGTACGATTAAAAGCGCGGAAGAGGACCATCCGCGCCATCTGTGTAATCCACGCGTTACTTTTGATCTCGAGTCGGTCGCGACCGATTCCTCGGAATGTTAAAAAATTCCATTTTTCTTGGACGCAGCCTACCGTTTGCACAAGCCCGCGACGGGGCACAATCGCGTTCTACGACAACGCGAATTAAAAGAGAACGAATTTTCGTTTCCAGCGACGGCTCGCGTAGGACAATATTTTATACGAGATTCACGTGTTTTATACGTAAATAAAAAAGAAAAAAAGAAGGGAACTCTTTTCGACGTGATTTTTGTTACGGTGCATTCAAAGTGCACGTTACGTTTCTCTATCAGTACATATTACTTTCCCTGTGATTGCACGAAAAACTGCCATTTTTCTTCGACGAAAATAATACGCCCCCGTGTTCATCGATTCGAGCGTCGCGTTCGTCTGAAGATTCATTTTCCAATCTCGTGATTAGAGAGTACGACGAAAGTTACTAAAAACGGGAACGAGCGCGGGTACGTTGTGCGCAGGTCTGCGCGTCGCGACAACTTTTCCGATATTCGCGCGGATCTATCGAGAGAAGATAGAACTAGAGGATACTACCCGAGATAAGGATTAAGTCATCGATGTTGCACGTACAAAGTGTTTGCGAAATTGTAAATTTTCTACTAAACAATACGAAACGTCAGGTTAGGGTAGAGTTTATTAGGCGATAGGTAGATGTGAAATCTCTCCTCGGAATACGAAACACGACCGTACGATCCCTCTTTCCCCCCTCGATATCGTCGTAACAGTGTTTTTTTTTTAGACGGTTTCGATTCCGAGGACATATCGTTGTCGTCATGGTCGCCCCCCCCCCCCCCCCGCGGAACGTATCGTTACACGTAAGTCCCTAGGCGTAACCTTGAACTATGTCACGGTAAACCACGATGAGCCATTATGACACTTTTAGGATATTAACGTTTAGACGGATAAGAAGGTAGATGAAGCGCGCGAGAGAGCGGGAGAGAAAGAAGTGGGCGTGTGAGAGTTCGAGGAACGAGAGATTATTGCGTACGGTGTGTGTAGTAATTTGTTACACCTGTGTCTGTGCGGTATTTTTATTTTTTCACGCGCATCTTGCCCGTGGCGTTAAGAGACTAGCAATAAAATGTCGCGCTCCCCGGTAGCCCCGTAACCATTGCTCAATAGAAGAAACCATCGCTCTCACGAGATCACGTTTACGAAGCTGACAGTAGCGCGCTGAAATCTCACGAATCCGACGAGGTATGGATTGCGAACAGTGGCGGCGAAAGATTTCGGCTGCTCGCGACCGACTGTCCCCACTCCTCCCTTTCTGCACATTTCAACCGGACCAGCTGCCAATAGAGTGTACGCGTCTGCCGTCATATTTTTAAAGCTCGGGACACGTTCCGGGAAATGATTGAAACTATATAATAGCGAATTCGGTACCTCGCACTGACTCTGCACTGGTGCCAAAAAATGACTTGGGTTGATTAATCCTTATAGAGCTATCTTCGTTCCTATCAGAAACAATCAATCCAAGTAATTTTCTGGCACCATTGCAGGGTCAGTGCGAAGTACCAAATTCGCTATAAGGTGAAAGTCAGATATATTGGCCGGTCTGATGTTTCGTGAACAGCGATCGAGGGGAAATCGGCCCCCTCCAGTGAGCCTGCTCCTTTTCTTAACGTTCTCGCTCTCTTTTGCGCTACGCCATGAAGACTCGCTGGAGGGGGCCGATTTCCCCTCAATCGCTGTTCGCGTAACAACCTCAGACCGGCCAATATATCTGACTTCCACCTTAGCTCGTACGGCTACAAATTAATTGAGGTTACAGCATGGCTGCACAAGGAGCTGTTTTCGGCGCCTAGCGGCGAGCAACCCGCCTGTCCCGTTGCTAAGGTTAGAATCGGTGAGGAGAACTGCAGTAGTGTATGCGCGTGCTCGTAGCGCAAGTATACATGGCTGGGTTCAAGTCATACCAAATGCACGTACACTAATGCAGTTCTCCTCACCGATTCTAACCTTAGCAACGAGACAGGCGGGTTTATTCATCGCTAGGCGCTGAAAACAGCTCCTTGTGCAGCTCTGGGCTACAGGAATCAAGGTTGCAGCGGAAATCTTTTGCGCCTGCTGTGTAGTTATAATTACAAACGGTCCAAGAGGCATCGATTGCCATCGATGTGCCGATTCAGTGGAATACTTTACGGCTTACGTTTAGCGGGACTCGTCGCGAACTCGACATTATATTGCAACTTTATATATAGTATACTGATAATGCAATGTTTTCTACTATATAATTAGCGAGGCGTGCCGCCCATACCTTCGTTGTGTGAGTTGATTAATTTATTCTATATGGTAACGAGATGCGGTGAGTGCACGTGGGAAAGCATCATGTTTACGTAGAGTTTAGAAGGTAGCCGTATTACGTCCAGTAAAACTTTTCTATGAGCGTTTTATACCGATCAAAATGTTGTTGTGTTTCACACAGTGAATGGTCATTTTAAGGTTTCGCTGACGATCATGTTGTCGCCATAGTTCGTAGACCTAACAAAGCCAATTGATCGCAGTAACACGGCTGGTCGGGCGGTGTTGTCGAACGGAGAGAAATTAACGCGCCTCATTTTCTCCTCCATCTCGAATCTCACTGTCGCGTGCGTGTCGTTTCATCCGAGCAGGACAGAGTAGTATATTTAAATGTTATTACCGGTAAGGGCGTCGTGTGGCCTTTCCACTGGACCTAGAGACTGATGTATCGTTTGTACGAAGTACAGGAACAGTTGTTCGACCAAATTTCTTAACCGTAAATCTCGAATTCTCTTACAAATTTGGCGCAGGACAAACATTCGACAGTAGCTGAGAAAATTGTGATTCCGTGCGTGTCTGCTCGCTTAGTTTCCATCTGTCGATGTCTAAATGGCAACTTTGGGCACGCGCGATCTGCCTGTCGCATTTGGAGTAATATATTTTGGAGGGTAGTCCTACAAACGATCGAAGCAGATCGAAGATTCGCGTGATTTTTGCTTTGCGTGTCGAATTCTGGTCGGGAGACGCTGCATGTTTCAAGCCGATCGGTAAATATAAGTGTTCCAATTATGAAAGAAGCCGTTATGAACGCAACGATGCTGTCATCGCCTTGCGTCCGTCAGTCCAAAGCAAAGTATACTTAATATGCAGGCTGGTTTACGCAACGCAAGGCTATCAATGTTTTAATATTTGTCGATCGTTCGTTGCTACGGGCAAATATAGAATGTTAAGGCTGTAGAATTAAAGCCGACTCCCGCGAAAACTTTCGTAGCTTATAAATTGTCTGTCGTAGTTATCAGCGGAGTAATAAGTTACGATAACTTCAATTCTATTTTTGCTACTTTTATCAGGTAGCTATTTTTACCACTTCGATCGAACTTATCGTTTAGGAAATTGGTAATCCCGGACAACGCTTTTTTCTACCGACATGTGTCGCAATTATTACGTGCACAATTTCTTTGCAATTGTTAAGCGAATAACGCGCTCCGTTGCTTCTCGAGTCGTTCATCAATCTCATTATAAATAGAAACAGTTGTTGAAAATACTGCGTCTCTCGGCTTGGACACAAGCTTCGAGTGCGACGTCGTGCCACGAAGAGTTGAATTTTTTCGTATCGTCCGTAGTAATCATGTCCAATCGCGAGAAAGTTTGATTCCTCTCTCTCTCCCTTGAGATTCGTTTCGTCGTGGCTCCGTTCAAGTGAAATTTTAATATAAATCTGTGATATAGCGACAGACCTCATGTTTTGATACAGAGTTTGAGTAATTGCGCGGGGCCATCGCGAAACCATCGTGCCGGAGCGCTGCAACCGTCTCGTAGGCGTTAAAAACGAAATGGAAATGATCGTCGCGTGGCGCGCGCGCGCACCAAATAGATGGATATTTTTTAATGCATTTAGGCTTTCCGTCGAGGTTTCTCACAGTACACAGCGCGTCAACATGGTTCACTCGTACCTTAAGTAAAACGGATCAATATATCGTCATTGTTTACGTACCAAAGCTTATTATCATTAAGTAATTTAACGGTTACTTTGTATCGTTGTATTAAGTATCACATAAGCCTATGCAGATAAATATATTATGTATCATATTAATAGAAGGGTGTTGATGACCTTGTCGAGCGACGTACGCGCCGTACACATTCTATCCGCAACGCGCAGCATTAATTAGCAGAAGACCGGGGAATCTCAATGACGGCAACACGTTAATTTCCAGAGATTTATTCTAGTACCAATCGTTCCATCTCATGATACAAAAATTTGTAAATAAAGGTATCCAATTTTTCTCCATTAGTAAATAAATGAATTAGCTGGACACAAAACGATTTAGAAAACAAAAAAAAACCAGTACGTCGTTTCGTTATCTTCGTGCTTTCATCCATTTCTCTCTTCTTATCACTTTTTCACTAGAACGACATCGAAATCGAATCGTTTTTAATACTTCTCTTTTTGTTCCTACAAAGACCCAGATGTTTTTTTTGTCATTTTTTCTGTTTCTGGGGAGGGCTTTTAATATATATTATGTATAATTTAGGTACCAAATGAAATTGGTTTTGTAGCAAACATATAGTATTTTAGACTAGTGGTCATGCGTAAAACGTTGCATGCTAGCCCCTTGAAAAACTGTATAAGAAATCTGCCAGTTATAATTCAATACGTTACAATTAAATATACATCATTTCTGCCATATGGGACATCTTCTTTGGAATATGGACAAACTCCTCGAAGTAGCTGGCAAGCTCGTCGATCGTGACGTCGCACGACGGCGGCGATATTCGTGCCTGTACAGAACATGTGTTCGAACTCGACGGTTGGCCAGACGACGAGGCAGTGGTCTCTGATTGACCGCTGCTGCCTCCGCCCGGACCAGGCCCCCTTTTCAAGCTTGGCATCGTATTGCTGCGCGCCCGTTGGAAACTACTCGCTTGAAAGTTATCTTGGATGCTGGTATCGTCTTTCACTTGTCTAGAGTCCTGACTAATGTTCAGCGCTTTAAAGTCCTTCGCTACCGAACCGTGGCCAAAGATCTTGGAGCTCTTACCAGAAATACTAAGTTTACACGTCTCTTTAAACAACGTACTCGCTAGATTATCACTAAGACAATTAGTGCCTGTATCATTTAATTTTAAAACAGCCTCTTTGATTATCGTGTTCTTCTTGTTCTTGTCGATTGCTCTTTCATTCTTAGATGGTTTAAAATTCGTTGTGCTTTTTATGCCCCGAGGGCTGATTGTGGTTAACGTCGGCCTGGTAGGCATCGATCTCCTTTGAAACAAGTAACTGCAGTCGGAGCCGACGCTTTTACTCGTCGTTCTGAACGGATTCGGTGATTTCGCTTTGTCAGTAGACGTTATACTGAAACAGCAGAAAGCAACGTTCGTCATTAATATCGCTTCGAATCAGTGGAATAATCGCAGGCGTAAGCTACTTCAGGATTAATGTGTGGCGACTAATATCGATTTGAAAGCTGATTTAGAAGTGTCGTGCAAAAGCAGGCGACACAATTGCCTAGTATTATTCATCGATGACTCGTCGTTCTTGAGACACACTCTTGAATTGGATATTTGTAAACATTGAATCTCACCATTGTTCGTGCAACGACACGAGGCTAAAGGCGTTCGCGTGAAAATCGTTAAAACTACGCGACATAAGGATGCCAGATAGAATTTAATTCACGTCGACACACTTGAACCAATATCAATTTCGTGCACCGCACTTGCATTCTCCGTGCTCGCCTCTCGCGACAAGGCACGGAATATTATTCGGAAACGAGCGGTCGGCGAGCCGTGCACGGCATCGAAACGTTTATTGGGCACCCTTCTTAGCTTGTAAACATTTCGTACCCCTTACAGATCACAGTGAACCGTGTCGATTCGCACGCCGTCGAGAATAAGAAACGACAGTCGATCGAAACGCGTGCCGCCGAATGCCTGCATGGTAAGCAGAGCGAAAACACGCGCAATGTAAACAGCGATGGTCACGTACTTCGGCGGGACGAGGTAGCGCGTTAATCGAGAGACCTTGACCGGGCGTGGAGCACGGTTCAGTCGCGGAACGGCCAGGATATCCGATACGTCGAACGATCGGAGGTGTTCAGAGACGTTCGTGGGAACGGAACGGGACGGGGGTGGTACCCCCGTGTACCGCGGGAGCAGGCGCTTTGAATGATCAATGCCAGGAGAGCGGAGAGCATGTTCGGGGCGGTAAAGTAATGCTTACTGGGGGCAGCTCGACGATAGCCGATCAATTTCGAGCTTCTCCAAGCTGACCGGCAGCACCTCGTCGGCCATGCTCGTGATCTTGCACGGCTCTGTGCTCAAAGTTTGCGGGAACATGGCATGGTGCCGAGCCACTGTTGGCAAACAAACGCTGACAGCGCGTCGGAAGGTTCCAGAACGGTAAAGGGGTTACGATGTCTCGGTTAAATAGGTTAGAACGACAACGACGACTGGCCGTGCATACTTGGACGGCGACATTCACTGCGCGGTATTTTCTCCCCTCGATAATCAGTTCCCCCGGCTCGCTTGCTCCCCAGCCTGTCACTGCCCGTGCACCATCCCGATCCCCCTATTACGAAACTCGCACAGCAGATATCGCTCGCGGACGCGTTACTTCGCAGATCAATTAATCATCGACAGCACGTAAATAAACAGACTTTTGCGCGCAACTGCCATTCTACTGCTGTTCGCCACCGGAAGCAACGATTCCAGATGGCGCTACGGTCGTAACCTAGTCGCGCGCTTTCTCGGACGCCATTTAAACGTTTCGAAGATTTAGCGGTGCACGAACGGGATCCAGCGGGGAATAAATACCTACGTCCGCTGTCGGGATTCGGTGAGTCGTTGATTGTTACGCGGGTAAATCCGAGGAAGTGTGTCAATTAGATATTACAAGTGTAAGATGTTCGTGTTATTAGTGCTCGGTTTTGTTCTTTGTCGACGTTTACGAATGGCAAGCTGTAACCTTCGTATTGTACGGAAGTAACTGTCAAGACGAATTTAGTGACGTATGCTATTGTAATTTTCAGTGTTGTGAGAGGTTAGAAAGGAAATAAAGATGTGGTGTATGATGTAAACAGGGTTTCTATATTTAAATTGTGAGATGTCAATCTTTACTTAATCCCAATATTAATATGTATCGGATCTTTTCATTTCTAACCTTTCACGTGTTTGAATATCATGGAATCGTATGTATGATTCACAGCTGTTTTCACGCAATATAATCAAAGTTAGAAGAAAATATTTGTGAACACTGATATTGCATGGTATTTCTTGTAAAAAATACTAAAACTAGTAGCATCTCGTGTGTTATATTGTCTTTATATGCTGGTTACTACGAACGAATCTACTATATATGCAAATGTTTACATAATACGTACGTTTTACATAAATACGTTATATATGGCATGCATAATATATTTCACATAAGCAAACTAAACACTTAAATACAGGGAGTCTCGAAAATACAGGTACACACCTACAATTCTAAAACACCGATATAAAAGGACTGCAGTATTTTCATGTTTATGTTTCAATTTCTGCAATTTGCATATTTCTTGCGACACCGTCTGTATTACCATTTCCTGTAATTGTGTATTTTCTTATCCGTAATGGGTAGTTTAAGTCGAGTTTGAAACATTGGTATCCTAGTAACGTAATACCACGATATGTATGACCGAATCGCGTGCTATCCCCGCTTAATCTCTTCTCGCATTGCATTTACGGTCGCTGTGTAAGTCGCCGGGATTTAACTAAAACGCGAATGGGGAAGGCAATATTGATCAAACGTACCTGTGCGTCATTAATATGTCGTGATTTCCCGCAAAGCTCGAAACAGAGCCTCCTGGGATCGATCTAAGCCCGCGGTCCGAGCGCAATAACGCGAAACGAGGTAGAGTCGGTACCTTTCTTACCTCGAACGCGAAGTCACGTCCCCGTGCGTGCACCACGCTCGCGTGCACTCGCGCGAGTCCCCAGATAAAGTGAAACCGAAAGGAAATTTATTGTCATAATTTATGGAAATATTCGTTATCGTTCGCCGCGTGTTACTTTAATCCCTGCTTTTTATATGCGAGTTCTGAACGCTTTTAAAACGGTTCGTCATGGGAACTGTACCATTGCGGTGAATTTCGCCACGTTCTTGCATTTCTGTATACGAATCGCTCAGTTTTTAAATTTTTAAACAGATGGTGGGAGATAGGAGTATAATAAAATGGCATTTTGGTCGGTTTTAAAGTAATTTTCTTAAAACTAGAATTAGTTAAGGAATTAATGAGAAAGGAAAGTTTCATAGTGATTTTATTGAGTTTCGTTCTCGCTGCTATAATACATTAGGTCTTCAATCTTTTTAACTTTTTGAACCTTGAACCGTTTTTACGTTACTATTTAATGGTTTCCTCATGTGATCGATGGGAACTTAAATCAAAATACTTTTCCTTGGATTATACGACTCTTTATCAGTTGATTCAAGCTTCTCAGGGTAAATCTAAGCAAACCATGAGAATTTACCAGCGAACGATGCTCGCAAGGCCTGATGCGCAGCGCGCGAGGCTTTATTTTAGCGTGTGAGCGAAATATTTACGAATTCCTCGCGTTGAAAGCCACTCGGGAACCTCGGAATGCGTAAGCCTGAAACAACGGTAGCCATCGTTGATCGCATTCAACGATATTTTCACATTTCCCCGCTGGTTCCGTTTCTTTGTTCCTGATAATTGGATTATTGTTCTCTTTCTTTAAACCATTGTCTAACGCTCAAATAGCACAGAGTCCACTTTTCGTAACACTTGAACTCTTCGCAAATTCTTCAAAATTAGACTGCCGTCTTTCTCCCAAATTGATCCACTGCCCTCCCCCTTACACCTCTCATTAATTTACCATTAGGGGAGACTGGGGATGGTTGTCTCATTTTCTTATTTCGATATTTTTACAGGTTATAGCTGCAGGGAAGTTCATTCAAACTTAAATTAATATAAACTAAGTACGTCCAACTTTATAAAAAAATTGGTCCTATGGATTTTGCCAACCAGATTAGGAGCCAATTCACATTATTTGCAGAAACTATTTTGTGACAACATACCCCCGAGGTCGGGCTAGTTGTCACAGTATCTGGGGTTGACTGTCACACATTTGGATAGCTAAGTTTATGAATAAAAAGTCGATTCAATTAAGAAAGTAATATCATTTTTTATTGTAGTTCTGACAATATCGCGCTAAAGTGCGGTAATTTATATTATAATCTTTTGCAGTCCCTCTTATTGTGTAAATGCCCTTTTTAACCTCTCTTGCCGCGCGTAACATTAATTCCGGGGGCACCTTACCTCTGGACGTCTTCTTATTATAAGTTCGCGGCATTATTATTGAGAACTGTTGCCAAACAAACAAAAAAATATAATATCACATGATAGGTACAGCAAGTTACAGCGGGAGTAGTTGTCACATGCTGTAAATACCTAACCCCGAATGTTCTGTGACAACTTGCCCCAAACCGTTAAACAATTTCACCCCTCTATTCATGTATTATAAAGTTTAAAAAATGTAAAAAATCATTGCAGTAAGCTAGAAAAAACTCTAAACTACGAGAATAATGCAACAATTTTATAGTCAATACTAAGAAGCAACCTATACTTACTTGATAGAAAATACGGCCCAATTTACTTCGAGCGCACGAAAACAAACAATGACACATTGTGGCTCCATGCGACCCCACAACGACTTGCGTGATGCGGGGGGAGGCAGCGATATGTTTACGCATCACCATGGATTATTAGTACATTCCTATTGTTTATAGTTTCTTTGTTATAGCGACAACCTATTTGTGACAACCTACCCGTGTGACAACCATCCCCGGTCTCTCCTACTCTCTGTAGCGATACCTCCGACTCCGCCAGAAGAGGGCATCCAACCGGTCTCGCTTTCTCGCAAGTTCTCCCTCGACTACCGATTTCTATATATACCAGTTTCGTCTTACCTCCTAACATTCCCGCGTCTAAGGCAGAACCTGCTAGGTAAGCTTTACCGATGAGAGTCCAATTAGCACAGTGATGAGAGCCAGCAACCTTTGGCCCGTAGTGGAATGAATGAAAGTGTGGGTAACCTATATAAAAATACTCTACGCGAACCACAATTATATTATAAATACTTAAATAAATTAAATAATATTATTAATCAAAGAATTTTAATTGATGGGATAAATTTGTTATTTCTGATATATGTAGATTTACCATTGTGTAAATTGCGAGCCACAGGTTGGTCACATAACTGCACTTATAAGCTCTCCCTCCCCCAGGCCTAGGACGAAATGCGCAACCTTTTTCCTTTTCTCTCTTTCTGTCTTACCAAACTCTCGATTGTATCCTACCTCCATATGAGCTTTTTTCTTACTACTTTTCATCCCCTTCCCATATGTATTTTCCAGGGGTTGAAACGGTTCCGAAAATAACTGTTTCAAACTGTTATATATCGGTTCTGACTGAAACAGTTATGAAAGAACCGATATTCTGAATAACTGTTATAAGGAACCGAAATTTCTGGCTATATCGATTTCGGTTACGGTTCTGCAGAACCGATATTATATCGGTTCCGTAACGGTTACATATCGGTTTTATAACAGTAATGTATCCTATCGGTTACGCATCGGGTATGCATAGCACGTTCCAAAATATTTACGATCAATGTCAATTTTTTTAATGGAAATTCGATTTGTTTATAAGTCTTTTTATCGCTGGGCCTCTCTATCTGGTGTCTCTCTTTTTAAAACTCCACCAATGCAGAAAAAGCCGAAATGAAAGACAACATCTGTGAATTAAGTACTGAAAAGAGAGATTCTAGATAGTGAGGCTCAGCGATGAAGGATCTTATAAACAAACGCGAAGAACGATTCTCTGGGTCGGAGGGTTTAAGGCCAATGGGTCAGAGTCACTTGTATTCCTGAGCTAGTTGCGAGCACGTGGAATTTAATACAAAAAGTTTTATATTTCCCAACAAGACACATTGTCGTCCTCGAGACACTGTCTTTATTAAAAAAAAAAGTTAATAATCTTCATAATTAATATAAAATTAGTAGATAGTAAGTTTGTAGATATTAGGAAAGTTATTGCTGTTAATGTTAGCAATACTTTAAATTAAGTGTCAAATTAATATTAGTCGTTGTGTATAATAGTTATTAGTGATATTTAAAAACATATCGACATAACGGGCCGAAAGAAATGCGACATTGTTCGTAAGTATTTTGAAACGTGCGATGACAGCATAAAAATGCGATGTATAGTTGGAAGTTGCTCTGCAACAATTTCGGTAAATAATTTACTTTGTTTAAATATTTAATAAGGGTTTAACTTAAACGTAACTTGAAAAAAAATTGATTTCAAACTAGTTTTGAGAATCAATTTATTCTTCACAGATTTATTATTTAATCATAATTTAAAAGGCGCTTACGCATGGTTGAGGCGAGCCCAGTCCCATAGCGAGAGTTTACTGTATACCTAACCGATATATAACCGTTACGGAACCGATATAATATCGGTTCTGTAGAACCGGAACCGAAACCGATATAGGCCAGAACCCTTTTCACTCGTAACTGTTTCAAGATTATTTCGATTCTCATAACTGTTTCGAGAACCGAAACCGATATCATAACTGTTTTCAACCCCTGGTATTTTCTTTCAAATTACACATTATCTTCTGTCACTTCTACTCCCTTCAACCCACGATCGCCATCACGAATCACGCTACACAGTACAATATCTCAATACAAATTCAAAGGAGTCTCCAATTCAACAGCAACGGCGCAACAGACATTAAACGCTATCTTCGCCACGAGGTGCCACACGTGGGAACGTGGCTGTTAACCTTTCCTCTGTGGACAGGGGTACAAACAGACCCCAAGCTAATAAAAACATAAATAAAAAGTTAACAAATGGAAACTTTCCCACGTATCTTTTAGGAATGTTATTTCTGATATTTTTCACACAGAATTTGATAAAAATTTCGTTGAAATCGATGAATTTGAATGCAGTAGTAGCCTTTAAAGGGGCACCTGAGCGCTTAACCGTGTACAGGGGTCCGTCCATGTGCACCCCAATAGTCATTAATCTCTAATTAATGGTTTGATGCAGTTTCAATTCGGTCTTTGCTTAATGTTTCAAAGACGTAAGATAGGTTTTTTTTTTTCATTGAATTAGTGGTAAGTGTTGGGTAAATTATGTAGGATCACGGAAAAAGGGGAAAGCCTCGGACGGGACTCGAAACCCGTGATCTCCAGATTCGTTGCGCACTGACCAGCTGCCTTAGCCACCTCGGTTACCGCCGACTCCCAGATCTTGGGTTATTCGTGCATTCTCTTATGATGGGGGTTCCTGATTCCACAATTATAGTGTGTCTTTACTGTAAAAATGATGCTAATTAGGGTGGATGTACCAGTAAATGAACACGTACCAGTGAATGGACATTTTTTATTAAAATAAGTAAAATAAGTTTTTAAAGTAAGCAACTAATTAATTAAAGACTTCTTTTCATTTCTTGCTTCATATCCAAACAATTTTTGCAGCACGTGGAATCAATCGCGCTGCAAACATAATTTTATAATAGTGTTCATTCATTAGCCTTAAGTGTTATTACCCTACTACAATAACATATGTTCGGAGTGTGATTACTTATTTTGTTTCCACCGAACCCAGCACCAGTAAGAGAAGTAAGAGATCTCAACGCAGATGCTATCTGTGCCATCAGTCTAGTGACATCAAGACCAGT
This sequence comes from Andrena hattorfiana, assembly GCA_944738655.2. NCBI lineage: Eukaryota > Metazoa > Arthropoda > Insecta > Hymenoptera > Andrenidae > Andrena > Andrena hattorfiana. Next base: position 40,402,908 of record OX122889.2, on the reverse strand, counting down.
TTCAGCTGCTACATTTGTAAAAAACCAACATGTAAAAATCATAGTAACAATATTTGCGACAAATGCATAAACACCGAAATTCACGATGAAGAAATAATGCGCACCGATTCTGACGATGCATCTTATACTCATTTTTGATTATTTATATACAACTTTTTAATTTTTGTATTTTAAATTAAATGGTTTAATTTTTTGTACACTTCTTAAAAACTAATAAAACTTCACAAATACTTACGCAGCTACAGTTTTCTCTGTACATTTGGGATTGAAAACCCATGGGGTCTAATTATACCCCTGCACACGGTTACTGTCAAACTATTAGTACACAGAGTGAAGGTTAAAAGTCCCACAGACAGTCCGAAGCTGCAGGACCAGGCGATCAATTTTTACCGATTGACGAGGCTCGCGAAATCCTCGAGCGGGTGCGGACTCCGCCTCGGCGAGGAACGATCCTCTCGTTTTCTCGCTTAAGCGGCTAGAAACGCGCGCTGGATCTGCGCCAAAGCACGTACGTGCGCGCTACGCCCACGCGCCCGCCCTGATTCACTTCCTGCGGATTTGCACACGGGTTAGAGGAGGCGAGCGCGCTGCCCGTCGCGGCCGAGCAACACGGTGCCGCGACAACGCGATAAATTTATATTTCAAGATCGAGCCGGCCAACGGGTCTTTACGATCCCCGATATATTACCGTGGCAATAACGGGCGCCGAGTTCGCGGCAATAACTGACAGATCCTCTTCCACGGCGAACGCGCTCCCCCACGAACACGGCGGAACGGCGCGCAATCGTCCGCGGACGCTAGATTGACGGCTACCCGAGACACGGTATGCGATCCGTGCCGTTCTTAATCGTCAATGGCGGCTGTTCCGCTGGAACATTTTGCTAGGTTCGGCGATAAGTTCATTTGAACGTCGTCGGCGGAACGTGGGCGCGCATTACGTCGACGCGAGCGACGACCAAGGAGTCATGTACCTACGCAAAGTCTTTATCTATAATCCTGCGACATCTCCCTGCTCCATTAGTTCAGAAACTTTGTCACCGCTGTTGATAGGGTACGCGTGCTCTTGAATGAACACTGTGGAGGTAAAGATTTCAGTGCAATACAGGATCACATGGATAGGGGTGGGGTCGAGATAATTTTTAAATTCTGAATATTCGAATCCGAAATTTGAAGTACCGATTCTGTTTTGTAAGTGGGATATCTTAATAACTGATTTCTTTATTTAAATAATTAATCTTGCTTTAAGAACTGAAGCGAATAAAATTTTGCATAAATCTGTATTTACCATAGTTATCTAAACAGAATACAAATAAAAATATAACGATATACAAATTCTTGAAGCCTGCTGCGAATCTCAATACATAAAGCAGAAAGTTTATATCTTTGTGAGTTTGTCTGTCACCTAAAAATTTTCGAACGGTAAACTCTGGGATCACGAAATGTGCCATAGCTCCTTATGCCTGGCTAATCCGGATGAATGTGACTATTTTCACTCAAAAAATTTTTTTTGTAACATCAGAATCTAAATTCCGGGCGAAGCCGGATAGCAAAGCTACTTAGTGATTCTATATTCTTAATTTTATATTTTTTCTTATTTGAGTTTCGATAGTTTCGAATCACGAAAAGACTGCAAAGTTTCGAGTTCTCGAAATTCGAAAGTTTCTCTAGTTTCGAGGTTCCGGCGCTTCGAAAAACCCTACTTTTTAGTATTGCCAGAATATATTACTGAATCAGATCGCTTTAATAAGCCAGTAATCACTCAAATCACCAGAAATCAGCACCAATTATTTCAAAATTAAATGCGGTTGGAACATTCAAGCACCACATGCGTTATAAACTTTTTTCCACAATTTTGTACATACTCCAGAACTATCACCATTGTTGCACCTACAACAGAAGAACAAAATACCTACATCTAGTTAGTCAAGTGAAATATTATAAATTTTAACTTAAGGTGACCATTCGTCCCCGACTTCCGGGGACATTCCTCGGAACACAATTTGTGTCCCCGGTAATTTTTGTCCCCCATTTTCTCCCCAATTCTTCTTGAATTGAAGAGTCCTTGTAGAAAACACTGTAAGTGCCAAAATAAAAAAGAAAATTTATCAGAAAATGTTCTACATGACAATTGTTATACAATGGTATAGAAGTTGAATTTTGGTACTCACAGCAGTTTCTACAAGGACTCTTCAATTTAATTTTATCTCGGATTCTGTATTTCTTCTTTAAAGTTAAAAGATAATCAGTGTAGAGTAAACGCACCAATAAATGAACGCTTAAGGCTAACGAACTATTATAAAATTATGTTTACAGCGCGATTGATTCCACGAGCTGCAAAAATTGTTTGGTTACGAAGCAAGAAATTAAAAGAAGTCTCTAATTAATTAGTTGCTTATTTTAATAACTTATTTTTCCCATTTTTATAAAAAATGGCCAATGTATGTGTTCATTTACTGATACATCTACCCTACCCGAGTCTACGAGGAGTAGAGGTGGTCCCTAAAAAAAATTTCTTGTCCCCGCAAACCCCAAGAAAAAACGGTCACCTTATTGTAATTGGCACCTGGGCTCCCAAGCGCATCAAAATCTTCAACAAGGATCAACAGTTGAAAAGAAAACGCCCTTGGTACTCTCCTTCTTTCTTTAAAGAAAAATTCGGCGTCCCGTTCAGCTAGAATTTGAACCAAAATCGCGAGTCATCTCGAGATTCTCGATGCGTTTCGATGATTTATCCCATGCTCCTCATCTTCCGACAACCCCAATCAGCTTAATGGCGGCGTGTACAGGGTGGTTGCGTTTGCACCTAGAAAATCAAGGCGAGACGAGCATCGTGCAGTGTTGACAACTGCAGCCAAAGGCAAACGCTGATATTTATGAGGGCCCTTGTGCAGAGACGTGTCGCGACACTTCGCTCGGGGTGTTCCGACGGGGGTGCCAGGGCAAACAGGACGGAAATAGATGTGTGCAGGACTTCACAGTGAAGCGACGTGCACTTTGGACACATTCCCCAGCTACTTCCTCGTCGTTTACGGGGCAGTCTTTAAAATTGCTTTTACATCCTTTTCCTTGCAGCGAAATCCCGCGCCTTGGTATATTGCACGGGTAAATCAACGTGGTTGAGCTGTGTCCTCGTCTTTTTATGTGGGGATGATTGAGGACAACGGACAGGGGAAGTAACACTTCTTTTGTCAAGGAACATGTGTATTTTTTGGGGATGGGTTTCTCGAAGCTTTGAAACCCAAAAAACCCAAGAATGTTTCGAGTTTCGAGAATTCGATACTCTGCACTTTTTTCGTGATCGAAACATTACACTTTCGTCGTGATTCGGAACTCTCGAAAGCCAGATAAGAAAAAAGTATAAAAGAAATAAATAAAAAATCGTTCGCAGCTTGCCTCGAGATTTTGTATATTTATTTATTTCGCTTGTTAATATATTGTTAATATTTCTCGGGGGTATTTTCCGTAACTGTGGTCAATAGAGATTTAGGCAAAAATTTTGTTCACTTTAGTTCTTAAATGAGAAATATTCCACTTATGTAAAGAACAGAATCAGCACTTGAAGTTCCGAGAATTTCAAGTTTCGAAATTTTCGAGAGTTTCGAAGCCTTGCAAAGTTTTGGATTCGAGTTTCGAATCCTTCCAAAGTTTCGGGTTCGAGTTCCGAAGCCTCGCAAATTTTCGGATCTGAGTTTCGAGAATTGAAAAATTAGCTTCGAACCCACTCCTAGTATTTCTTAAATGAGAAGTCTGTAATATGTGACCATTTAAAACACAGTAAAACTGCCATATGGAACCAATGTACCTACATTCAGGGGCAACAAATAATCAATGTTACAGACTACAGACCCTATTTACAGATACTAGCATGCAAGTATGTAGAATTAATGAATAATAGACGAACACGCTAGTCGAGTGCTGCATCGATTTTCTCTTTACAGCCTTTTCCTGGTAGAAAAACTTACTCGAATGTTCAGTTCTCGAGCAGCATTGTTGGAGCGTAAAAATATATATTCCATTTAGATTAAATTCCATTTAGAAACTCCCTGCGCCATGGAGACCGCCTTCCGCGAAACCATATTTAGTTCGAACCGTGGCGCGATACAAGCGTACATTTATAACGACCGAGGGCCGCGAAGTTTCCTACAATTTTAGAACTCGTAAATCGCCCCCACCTTTGATTTCGTTATTTTACGGCCACCAGCACGCTGTACCGTCGTTACATCGACGGCAAAGGTCGATTCCGTGGCATGGCCAGTCGCGTGAGTGTGTTTTAGTATTACGTACAGACGTAAGAAGTGGCGCTTTCAAGAGAAGCACTAATTCCCAACGCGGTTTCACCGCTCGTTTCCTGGTCCCTCCGTGTGCCCATCCTTCGTCGGTCACTTTTATCAGGTGATATATTCAATTTACGCCCTTGATCGCGGTCACAATTCCAGGCAACGTCACATTCATCCTCCTTTCATCAGAGTTAATAACCTCGTCCCCGTTCACACCTCATCCAACATCCCTATAATTTTATTTATTTATTTACAAACGGGAAAGTCTCATTAGTGTCCAAACAATATAAGTAATAGTGGCAAAAGAAGTCGCGAACGTAGGGTAAATCCGTGAAACGCAGTCGACCTACTATAAAATAGCTATTAAAACTAATACAGATATTACTTATTTTATCAGAACAAACCTAATATGTTCAGAATTTTATGCTGATTCAGAAAAACTGGTAAATCGGGTTGAAAACTGAAGTCATAACATCTGACCACCTCTCCCGAGGTGCCGGGAGAAATGGTTTTCGTCGTTGGCAGAGACCACTCATATAATTATTCATGGAAAAATAACAAAGAAGAAAGCAAAATTATTTATGAATGAATATAACAACAGATTCATTCATGTTTGATTTGTTTACGCTAAACAATTAAAGAACACATCAAAGATAAGGCGAACTACCTACCGCCGATTAGCAAGGCAAATGAATACAAAAGTGGATAAATAAAATAAATAAACAATAATAATAATAAAATAATGATAAAAAATAAAAATATAAATAAAAATAATAAAAAAATCATAACTCGACCATCTCTCCTTTCTGCAGCGAGACATGGTCTTCTCGTTAGTTTTGAGAGGAAGAGTTAATATGGATAAATACTTTGGCTGCATTGTCCCTCAATATCTCTACTATCTTATTATTCCCAAACATTAAACGAAAATAAACTTAGAAGTATATTTTAAGTACGATTCTGTACACCGTTGTTTGACAAAAGAGGTTAAATGTAACCTCAGTTTAAGTTTTATAGCCTGTAAATCTAGAAAAACACAGAAGGAACCGAAGTGACGCTATTCATTCTATTGTTTGGCTTCTAGAGAAGTATTGGTCTGCAATTTAACGCGTTTTTACACATAGAGTCTGAAATATAGCGACTCGACCAACTCTCCGGCCCGACCGCGTCTCCCTTTTTTACCCTATAGAAAAAAAAAAACGAGAAACTGATTTACTTGATTTGTACTGAACCTGTAAGCTACGTGTAAAATAGGGTCAAATTTCTGAAAGTACCTCTAAGTTAATTACAACAGGTGTATAGGAAGTCAAAGTACAATCAAGAAAAGTTAAACTACAGTATCAAGCAGGAGATCGTGCGCGTTTATTATAAAGAACGGGTATTAATTCTCTCCCGAACGACGTGTACACGTTCTCCGCGAGAAAATCTTGGATTCCAACCAACTTCTTGGGGTGCTACATCATTCTCAACTGTTACAATTATTGTCAACCCGATTCCGCGGACATGAGCGTGCAAGTCTCTGCGAGAGCGTTTCAGACGAACGCTGGGATAACTTTTTATTTTTACTCATCACCGATTCCAACGTAAGAGACGAATAATAATCGTGGGCGTGATCCCCGAGCACGAGCGTCTGACTCGTGGCGATTCAATCATTCCACGTCTAATTTTACCCTGATTTTTACAAGGCCGCTATATTTTTTGTTTATCTTTACTGACGCTTATTACGCGCTCTTTTTATGTAATGTAACTTTGTCTCAGTGTCTTCGATGCATAATCAAAATTTCACCTTCGAGGGCCTCGTTCCCATTCTCCAAGTAACGACGCCCTTAATTTGGTCAGCCACGTGCCGCTACTTTTCGCTCTCCGGTTTTTAAACACTGCGCGAACGTGAAATATCCTTAGGTTGCCTAGTTTAAACAACTTTGCCGCCGCTTTGTTTCCCCACAGATGAACCGTTTGTTTGAGGAATCCCTTCTGGCTATTTTCTGATGCGTTAAGCACAGATTCTGCTGCTACAAAAATAGGCTTGCTACAGTGGCTCCTGACGGACGGGCGGGGTCCCATGGAGACTCCGAATATCATAGATATCAAATATTACCTCGCGCTGGAAGTGCATTTTATGCCCTATTAAGCCCGCTATTCTCGTACCAAGACTGCCGATTCACGTCCTATATACGCCACCGTCGCCACACATGTCTCAATAAAAGTAAATTATGCGCTCGAAAATGGATCATTCGCGCCTTCTCAGTGGTCCCAATAACAGTTTAGGCTTCTCGATTTTCGCAAGCATCGTTCGAATATTAATACCAAGCCGTTGCCATTATTTCGAAGCTAAGCTTCTCGATTCTTCGTCATCCTGGACATCGAATGCAACGGTACGTATAGATCTTTACTACGTTCTGATGAAAAAAGGTCTTGGTGTTTCCTAGAACGTTAGCGACTTCGCAGGAACGCTCGGAATAATGTACTGGAAGTGGTACGAGCAGCATGATGGCGAAGCAGACACCTGAAGGCAGTAGCCCGAAGGTGCATAAATCATCCTTATGACTATAAAGAGGGGAAAGAATGCAAGGCACAGCGATTCATCCCGCCGTCATACGATAGCCTAATCTCTGTCTAGCCTGACCAAAGGCGAATGACGTTTAAAGTCTGCAAATCATCCCGCTGGACAGGTAGGGGTACTCAATCCTCGGTTTACTGCACGACAATTGAAAACTCACATTGACGAAACGATGTCAGAGATACGCAATAAATTCTTCGCACAATTTAAATGGCATCCATCCGTGAAGTTTTTTGTACTCTTCAAATAGACGAATCTTCGACTTACATTGGACTATTGGAAGTCAGACGAATTTTCTCAAATCGACTCACAAGGAGAGGTGTTGCTAAATGAAAAATAAGAAATACGTGTTTCTTTCTATTTTGGGGGCGAAAGCGCCCCTTAAAGTTCATAAGAAGAGGTACAAAATTTTCTATTGTTATTTTGAAGGATATTATGTTATAATATTCTTTAAACGAACAATAGGAACCTTTATGCCTTGTCTTATGATCTTTGAGGGATGGTTTCACCCCCTAAATATGTCAAAATAAAAAGACACGTATTGGTTATTTTTCGGGACTCTAAAACATATCCGAAAACCAAAGCAATCGGCGGCGGACAACTGAAAACCTCTACTTGTCAGTTCTCAAGAAAATTATAAGCCAGTATACCCCAGCTCTCACTCAGCAGCAATATTTAAATCCACCCCAAAGCTACACCGCAATCAAAGGCGACCGTATGTAAATCAAGCTTTAACGCACTCGAAGTGCAGCAAACGACTTGAGCAGACCGTAACGTACAAATCAAATCCAACTTACCACGCGATACCTCGACATGTTGCCCCTAAATGGCTATCCCGCGACTGCCTAGCACAAATCAAGCCTTAAGAGTACTAGGCAGTCGCTTTTGTCGAAAATGAAGCCTTTCTTCTTTATTTAATTACAAAAGAAACTTTTCTAAAAAGCCTCCTTAATGATCCACCTGTAGCGTCATCTATAATACATATATTTGGCGAAACAAACATGTTTTTTTAAAGTTTATGATATTACTAAACATTGTACCAATAAAACAAGTCTGAGTTTCACTTTATTCCTTTGTAATTAATTGAGAAAGGAATTCTTCATTTTCGACAAAAACGACTGTCCCCTGAACAATTTTTCACGACACTTTTTACCTCAAAATGAAACATTCGTTCAATCACGCACCATTCTTACAACAAACAGTATTTTTTAATTTCCGTGTACTTCCCGAGATAATCTTGTATAGAACTAAAAAATTTTTGGTTTCTTGTTTCATGTCAAAAATTGAAGGAGGAGTCTTTCCGGCCGCGGGATACTGTTTTTTTTTAGAAGTTTATTCTAAAAATTTTGTATTAAAAAAATTAAAAAAAAATTGTGATCATACTTCAAGGTATATACAATAAAGGCCTTCAAACAGATTTTGTATTCAATCCACTATACTCGCATAAAAAATTCTCAAAATCAGGCTGATTTTCCGGGCTCTAGAGTAGCATTGCCCATTAAGGGGAGGTTCCGGTCTAAAAATCGATTTTTTTTTCATTTCATTTTTCGATTGTTCAACCTTTCAGGAATACGTGTTTAAAAGGATTTGTTGAAATTCGTAAAATTCCCGAAATTATAGACATTTGAGTAGCAGAAAATGCATGGGCAACAACCGGCCACTCGGAGCTCACGTAAAACTTTAAACGCGTTTTTCTCGAAACAGTGTTCTCAAAACGGTGGGATCTGTATCTCCAAAAGTTATTATCCGATTCGACTGAAACTTTTTTATTTTGAAGAATGTACTTCTGGCTAGGGGGAAACCAGAAAAAAATTACAAAATAGTGATAATTTATAATTTTTAAAGGCGTGGAAAGAACGAACAGTATAGGGAAAAAGTGATTTCAAATTTCAAGTGTCGTTATTTTCTCAAAAAAATGTCATTTTTGTAAATTTTTTCTGGCCCCCCCCCTAGCCAAAAGTATATTCTTCAAAATAAAAAACGTTTCAGTCGAATCGGATAATAACTTTTGGAAATACAGGTCCCACCGATTTGGATGAATTTTTTGACGCCTTGACTTTAACGACTCCCCAGTGGCGTCTGCAATGATTAATTATAAAACAAAAAAAATATTTCTATAATCTAAGACATACTTAATACAATGCAAAAAGTTCCATTAAATTATATATAGTACTTTTTCTTTAATTAATTCCTAAAGATCACCTATTTTTTGGGGCTCTAGACCGGAGCCTCCCCTTAAGCCGCGTGTGCATCGGGCAAGCTAGCCGCTAGCCAGTTTGCCAGTTCCCGAAAATCTGACGCGCTTATCCCGCCACCATCGGCTGGCTCGTAAATTCTCCTAGGTCCTGGGACTTGCACCAGCAGGTCCACGTTACGCTGATATACGCGGCTTCGGAGGGCCCGAGTCGTAGGTTGCGTCTTTAAATCAGCGGCCAGTCTCAGCGGACACTGCCTCGTCGTGGAATAATGTTCTGGCGCAGCCGCCGCGGCGAGGATCAGTCGGCAACATTGTGAAGCCGCGGCTCCGTGCGGACTAAACGTCCCGAGTGTTGTGGCGCCGTAATTCACCGAGGAAAATAGCGAAAAGCTGAGACACAGCGAGAAAGATGGCTGAGTGGCCGGCGACGAACAAAAAGGACACGGTATGCGGGTACATGCACGCTTCCCAACAATGTATATAACGTTTGACCGCGGCTCGGTGACGCGACAAAGTAAATTGCAGTGCCGGGGGAAAGGAGTGAAACTCGCGCACCTCTAATTGCGCGGCTCGGAATGATTAATATAGCGCGAGCTCCAAACGGCCGCGGTGAATACGGCATGCGTTTAAAGATTCGATTAAGCCGGCCGTGCGCTGGGTGGCCTGCGACCACGCGCCCGAGAGACCGCGCGGATTCTTTGTGGCGCGCAGGAATTCTCGGGCGGAGGGGATTTTAGACGGTGATTGCAAATTGGGCCTGAGGTTCTTCGAGCCTGCAGCTACTGCGTTACGGAGATGGACGTATACCCGCGGCTGTTCCCATCCGTCAGGGAAAAAAAGTCGGGATTGTGAGTTAAAAGAGGACCCGTTGTCGCGCGGTACCTCGGCTTTAGGCCGCGTTCCCACGCGTGGAAATCAAAGGCGAGAAAAATATTCGAAACAATTTGATTTATTGTGAGCTGTATCTACGCATTTTTTATTATTATATGTATATATCTCTATGGCAGTGCTCCGCAATCTTTTCTCACAGAAATTACATTTATTTATGAAAAACTTTGTTGAAAAAAATCTTCAGCTTTTTCTCCTTTGGGAAGCATTGCGGCACACGCGACGTGTGCACATCGTCTCGTGGCACATCGGTCGCGGAGCACTTCTCTATAAAAAGAATATACTGCGCTTAACTGTTATATTTAAGTTTCTGAAATCTCAAAGTGGAAGTTTCTTTAAATAATCATCTCCGAAATCAGTCACTCGGCAGTTAGTTGCCAGTGAAATAGTGGGATAAGACGACGAATTAATGACGCTCCCGCGGTGGGTCGTTGCGTACACGACTTAAACGTTGAATAATAACGTACGAACGAATCCCGTTTGTCCATGCGGTGGCTCGTCGCGTGCGAGTGTTCCCTTCGCGAGGCTCATAAACGTCGACATTCCATATTCGACAAGTTTACGAACCGCTTTATGGACACGGTCTCTGTGAGCATTAGATTCGCACGTTGAAAATGGCCAAAGGGACGTGGAGTGACGATCTTTCAGTCGCGTCGGTCACTGAAAGGGGTGAATATCTCATTAACGTTAACGACACTGGGTGCATATCAAGGGAGGCCGTAAAGGTGACGAATTATACTTTCTTGCGAGTGGAATAATACCCGTCCGTTGTCAGACGGAACGACGTTACGCGGCTAATTTCAGCAAACGGTGCAACGTGTAATTGCCGGTGTCCAATTTTCATACCTAATGCGTAAAATCGGGTACGCAGAAGTTGAAGCTAGATAGTGTAGCGCACAGTAAAAAGGCTTCTGAACAGTGACGTTATTACCTTTATCGATCTGTATTAATATTTCAATTTTCGCTCACACGTACGCCGGCTTTATTTCACGCTCATTACTCTGTTTCTCTCTCTCTCTCTCTCTCTCTCTCTCTCTCTCTCTCTCTCTCTCTTATTCTCATGCTCTATTTTCGCACACACTCCTTGTCATCCAATCACTCCTATTTACTCACACATCCTTACGTCCATCAGTAATAGCTGAAGAGTCCTTGTAGAAAACACTGTAAGCGGCAAATTTAAAAAACAAATTTTCTTTATCGGAAAATGTTTTAAGTGCCAATGGCAATGCTATAATATAGCATTTTAATGCAATTTCCCTTTGTAAATAAGTTACCAATAGTGCTAAAAAATTTTACCGCTAGTACATCCAACGCCACTTCTTCAGAAAACAAAGAGCCAATTAAGAGATAGGTAAACAGGAATGACACACACAGTGCTTGCAAATTTAAATGAATGGCACATTCAGTTTTCTCCACAATTAAGAGGTGGCACGAACAGGGTTGTCTACAAATACAATTAATTTTTTCATGAATTTGGACTACATTAATGTAAAAAGAAAACAGAAAAGTTGGTGTTGTATTTGGGTTATTGTATACTTAACCATATTTAGCAACCAAAACAAATCACACTTCGCAAATAATTTAAAGTCAAGGCAGTTTTTTCTATCTACTGAAAAATTCGATTTTGGCACTTAGGTATAGTGTTTTGTACAGAGACTTCAGTTATCAAAAATTAAATAATCAGAACCCCCATACATGAAACCTATTCCTAACAAATTTCAAAGGAGATCAGAATATTAAGGCAGAAGAAAATGAGATTCCATATCGAAATCAACCCCATATTCCACGTCGAAGATTCAATTTGGTACTAAAGTAGGTATTCTCTGCACGATCGTTTTTCAATTGGTATTCCGTGATGCAAAGTTCAGAGTTCCGCGAAAACTTATCTCCCAATACAGTGTAAATATAAAAAAAAAACGTGTAGAGTATCCACCGAGAAAGACACCTGACACCAAAATTTGAAATTTGAAACGACGCGCTGTGTTTCTACTGAATCACTCCTGGTTCGGCCACATTGTAGCGCGTTTGAAAGGGTTCCGCGGCAAGATTTAATTGGGGAACGCTGCTCCACGCCTATCCTCCATAAGCAATAGATTCCCCGCACCGCCCAGGCTTCGTTAACAGTGCCAAGATAAAGCGCACAAAGTTTCCATCAGACTCCTGCGACTGATCAGACCCGACGCAGCCGAAAGCCGGCGTCTTTCGTCTCGAGGGGGGCCCCACCGTACCAGCCGCGGATCAAATGGCTAATTTTAAACCGTTGCAAATTGCACATAGCTCGCGATTCCGTGCCAGGAGGCCGGCACGCCAAAAACGCGGCACTTTAACGATCGCATTTGCACCGGATACTCAAAATCTTTTTGATAGACCGCCGAACGACGACGGCCCGCGGAATTCTACGCGGGCGAATCGTGCTTCCTGTGCGCTTTAGCGGGGGGCGGCGTCGGGCTCGCGGGGCCCAGAAACAGCTCGTAATTTACGACTGCTTTGCGAAAGGAAACGCGAGGGGCGTGGGAGAGGGTTAAAGGAAGGGAAAGCGAAAGTGAGTGACGGGCGACGAGGGGAGGAGCGAAACGCTTTACAGCGACATCGATCTCTGTCGGGCGAGGGCGTCCAGCTGTCCCCTTCCGGGCGGATAACGAGCAGAATCTGTTCTCGAGATATCCGGGAGGACGACAAGCCGCCGCGCGAATCGACAATGTTCGCATAACTGGCCCGGCTCGCTCGAAAATACGAATGGAATCGACATCCGCTTCTCGAATAACGTGTCTCTCTATTAATCTTCGCGATTGCACCTCACCGTTTATCGCCCCTTCGTGCTTCTCGGCGATCGTTTTCAGGGGAGTCAATGTAATTGGGAATACACAGTGGCGGATTTAACAGGGCGGCCGATGAGCAGCTGCCACCTGGGCCCTATCCTTAAAAAAAATTATGATTTTATCCAAACTATACCTTTTTCTGTATTATTACACTGAGCCCGTTTTCAGTAAACTACCGCTTTATTTTCCCGAAAAAAGGGCCCCTGCTCAGAAGGCTTCCCTAGGGCCCTGTTTATAAAAAATATGATTTTATCCAAGCACTATATTTTTTGCCTATACTTTTCTGTACACTTACCCCCTTTTAGTAAACTACTTTCTCAGTTTTCCGAAAAAATGGGCCCCTCAGAACGTTTGCCACCTGGGCCTTTTTTCTTAAATCCGCCACTGGGAACACATCTTGTGGATCGATGATGGTTATCTGTTAATGTTCCTTGGGGGGACATTTAGGGAATATGTTCCCTGGGTATTGTTTGGATGATTGGATGATGATAGTGGGTTTAGTGCTGCTTCAGTGGTGCGATAGGAAAAGTGTGTTAATGGTTGGATAAGAGGAGAACGTGCACTGCATGTGACAGGAGTAAATGAGAATAATAGAATTGTAGGTGACTTGTTCAGTGAATGAACACTGAAGGGTCCATTCTACTTTGCCGGACGAAAAGGAGACCTATTTTCGTGATTTTTTTCAAGAACTAATGTATAGATTTTAATTTTTCTTTTTTGGTTGAATGTTTATTATTCCTTGCTGCATAGATTCGTAGTTTTCATATTTCCGAAATATATCTTGAACTTAATAAAGAGTTTAAAAAGGACTTAGTTGAATAAAGAATTACTGTATAAATTTCAACGTGAAAGGAGCATGATGGGTGGTCAATTTTTCGTGTGATATGAGCAACGTTCATTCACTGGAGGTGTTCATTTATTGGACCAGTCACTTATATTTCTATTATTAATCTCTAATAAGTGTACGTAATTCTGAATTTTGTTTTCAACATCTTGATTTCAAGGAATTTTCAAGTTTTAATTTATCAAAGTTGCCAAGAAGGATGGAAGAAATTGACATGCGAAGTGGAAAAGACATTCAGTCGAAAATACCTCGTTGAAATGTGCTTTTCCATTCTCCACGTCGGGAGCAGGGAATTCCAACGTTTCCATGAACGTTGTTCGAGTGTTTGCCTTGCCAATCAAACGTCGGCGATTCTACTGAGTGGTTAACTTCTCGGCGCGCCCAGCTTCTCGTCAGAAGTCATTGTATCATCGCGTGGAATCCCCACGAGAATTGGCCGTGATGTAACAAAGACAGGGTCGAGCACTTCATCATTTACCAGTCGCGTGCCATTTTTCGTGAAGCGCTCGTCAAAGAGAATCGTGTTCTATTTCTGATTTGATTTAAAGTCGAGTAAAGTGGATCTATTTAAAATTCTTCATTGAAATCTACAAAAGGCATTTTTTAAATTTTCATTACGGGCTCAGATACAAAAGTTAAAAAAAACGACCTTCACTATTTTTTTCGGTATTCCAATCAATTGCAATTTTTTTTCAGGACGACGAAACACGCCACTTAGTAGACTAGAAGCTAGAAGTTTTAGTCCTTCTAGCTTCTCAAAAATACTCAAGTAGTTTGGACCAATTTTAAACAAGTTATTCTATTTTAAAGGGTGAATACTTTTGCACGCCACTGTATATTAGCAAACTATTGACAATACTTATTAAATATGGATCTTCACCACGAAAACAATGAAAAGAGTCTTAACTTCCACAATTAAATACTTTTTATTTATCAACTCTTTGTAGCAAATAAGCACGCAAATTACCGGAAAAAATTTTAGGGTAGTTCTCGCGATTTACCGGTTTATCGATATTACAATCCCTAATCTTAGAAGCAGTCTCTGTATAAGTCCATATATTTAAACTCTCCAACGAAATAACATTGCCCCGACTACTTCACAGTTTCAACACTTAAAATCATTTAAAAAATATGTCAATCAGACATCCCTCAAATTACACAACACCCTCCAATTTCCATTCCATCCAAGAAGAACTTATCCAGACAATGACATCGACCTCCTACGCGACTTCAAAACCACTCTATGTTTTCGATGCTTTCGATTACATCACGGCCTGCATCTAATCGCCTCCGTCGTTATTGAACCAACCAGGTTCGACCAATCGATGACATCTCAAAACCTTTCACCGATGATATCACCGTCCGACAATAGGAGTTCGCGCAATCAATCTTCCCGCATCGACCGAAATCCAATTGTCTTTGTCTTCGCGTGGCAGCTGAGGAAACCGCGATCGCTGCCAAATGCAACAGCGGATCGCGTGTAATCCGCTGAACACACGGTCGGTGTTCCGCGGTGTCCGCCCGCTAATATCTTTATATCGGTGTTCGTGAACAACGTTTTCCCTGTCGTCCACTCAGCGGAACACATTTCGACCCGAGCCCGAGATATTAAAAGCTCTGTTTACAGATTGTTAATCAAAGTGGTATATTGGATGACACTAAACTCGCCTCCTCCGCCGAAAATCAACGGACATTAGATTCCTGTGCGTCGTCGACTGTAAACTGTTCGTTTAGCGCCACGATTAAATGGTAAATATAGCTTGTAGGATCGATGACATAATGTTTCATCATTTCGAAGAATTCTAAGCGAGGGAATACAGATTAACTCGGTGGTTAATATAATAATTATATTCAGCTTAGAACTTGTAATTTATTCGATAAGGGAATTTAAGTTGGGTTAAGGAAAGTGAAAGTTCGTAAAAATCTTTTAGTGTGCTTTTCTGCAATTGCAAGATTTCTCAGAGATTCGATTCGCCCACAGAGCTTCTCGCGTTTGTCGTTAAGGAAAAGGATAATATTCAAACGACGGTTAGACAGCATTAGGGGTAAACACGTGTCGAGGTAGATCCACTTGTCTTTTAATGTCCAGACGAAAATACACCTCAAAGTGGCGGGCAGTTTGCGCTAATCTCTCAGCTGAACCAATAAGAAGTGGCTCTTTATCGCTCTCGTTTACAAGCGTTTACTTGACACCCATCGCGGATTTGGACGTCGCCATTTGGATCGAGTGTTTCCATAAATTTCGCGGACCTGGATGTTTCTGATAGGAGGAAGCAAACATGAGTACCCTGGTTCGAGCGGAATATCAAGCGAATGCTCGAAATATGTCATATAATTTCAGATTTTCGAGCGGGGTTTAAAAATCCTGTCGTCGTTAAAAAGATTCTGTATTTCGTAGGTACTTTACAGCTTCTGTGGGACTTCGTAATATACGTAAAAAAAAAACTCTACATCGTTTGATACAAATCCGATAACAAATGAACGATTTATTGCAAATTTTTAACCCTGCACAAAGGTTCGAAAAATTCGCCAAAAATTGAAATAAAAACTTATCAATAACTACTGCTTATTGTGTGAAAACATACATATACTTTTCAATTAGTTTTCCCTTTTCAATGTTAAGTCAATGTCATAATTTTATAAACAGTTGTCTCTAATTTACTCGAAGTCGGTAAAGATGGAGCTGCACCCTTCGTGCTGCAAGGTCCTTAATTGCTAAAGGTTTTCACAATATTCAGCATCTTTAAGTTTCTAACACCTTTTTACTTCAAAGAATTTCTAACACCTAAGAATTCTTGAAAAATGCACAAAAATGTTGAAAGCTACATCCCTGACGTCTCTTAAAACAATTTTATTCCTTTCTCTTTTACCTAGATTTCACCCTTCAGTATTATTCTAAACTGTTAGCCTATTAAACTGCCTACTTAGCCTAGTAAACTACTATCCTCAAATTATTCCAAAAAATAGAAATATCTCTACATCCCAGTGGCAATGACACTTGTACCTTAATCAACTCGAACGTTAAACGATTGCCCCAAGAAAATTGAAGGAAACATTTCAGTTATTAGCTTCTTCTAACCTCCCCAATTTCTGTGAGAATCTCTACAAGGTGTTTTTCGTGTTTAATATTCCTGTTCCTGTCACACCATCACAATCTCCATCCCGAAAACACAGATCTCTTCTCGAAAGCTCATGTGTGTAACTGTTGCTTGCACGTGCATAGACTTGGATGCAGCGTAGCGTAGCGAAGATGCATCTGTGATGTTGCACGATACCGCGTTACACGCAATTTCTCATTGGTTTAGCGGGCGTGACGAAGGACCGATATAGAAAACGCGCGAATATTAATAGCATGATAAACAAGCAAAGCACAGGCGCCGAAATTAGATGTAGGTTACGAGGAGGAAGGCGACGAAACGACGAAAGGTAAAAACGTGGCTTGTTGCTTGCGGAATTTCGCGGGCTCCGATAAAAATCAGGGACCCGGAACGGAACAGAAACGAAAACGATAAACGAAAAGAACGAAATATCTGTCTGGAACAGAAACAGAAACGAAACGAAATTCTTAACCCTGTTGCAGGAGTGAAAACGATATAATCGAAATAAAAATTCGAACTAATAACGTTCTGTACACTTCAGGTTAAAAAATTTAAATTGAGCGCGCCCCTTATTTTCATCATATTTCGTGTCGGTTCAGACTCTTGATTGGGCTGACTGCGGTGCTTGCAGAGGTGTTGGGAGTCTTGCCCTCATGGGCACGGCTTGCGACCGAAAGCATCAAAACTCTAAATTTTTTTCTTAAGACATAATATATAATATTCTATAATACATAACTATAACGTATAAGATTTTATAATGTAAGTAGCAAAGGCAATAAAATTGTTAAAATAAGTTTATACGAGTTTTTTTATAAATAAAATAACCGGTTCGGGACAAAGTTTGTTTTTCGTTCTGATGGAAACGAAATATTTTTCAGCAGGAACGATATTAACCAAAACGAAATTATTATTATCTGAGCTGAACCGAAACGAAACGAAAAAACATTTCGTTCCAGGTCCCTGATAAAAATATTGGCCATCTTTCGCGCGTTCCGCTCAACGATTTCGCGATGTTATCGAAGAGAGAAATCGAGGTTCCCGAAACTGAATTTTTCACAATGTTCGAAGTGCGTACTTAATCTTGGAAGAATTATTAATTCAGTCGACTTACAGATAGTTTATTCTAGCTTGTCTAACATAATCTGTTTTGTGTGAAAATATTCTGTAGGATTGCCATGCCAATTTTCGATACTCTGCTTCTTTATCGGAAAGGATAATTTATCTAATTTGTGCCTCAATAATTTGGCGCATTAACGCCTGGAGATCTTACGCCCCTCGTATGCACATATTTTAACGCCACGTTTCGCCTGGTTTAGTTGTGTTTGAAATGAACCGGGACGCAAATCTTTCTAAAGCTGATTTATATGCGACGTGAATGCATAACAATGCTAGTTACATGTTGCAACGTAGCGTGCATTAATCGTGACAGATTTGGCGTGCTAATAAATTGTAAAAAAATGCGTCAATCGCACTAGATTTAAATAAATACGGATTAAATCAGCGACTGTCACTGATGCATGAATTTATTGCAATTGTGCATAAAAGTTGTTAGCATGCTAAATGTAATGACATAAAGTAGATAAAAAGTTCTGCATTTTAGTACGTTCGCAATTTTTACGTTTGAAGAATAACATTTATATTTTCTACAGGCTACAATACGAAAAGAGAAATTTGTAATAGTGCTTTTAGCTTATTCTTTAAGCATGCATTAACATTGCAGACTTACGTTAGCTTCCCATAATGTCCTCCACCAGCCATGTATGTGCATTTGAATACGGCGCAGTAGTAATCTCGACGAATTCTCCGACATCTCCACGAGTCGCCAATTATCCCAGCATTCATCGTAGGAGTAAGAGTAATTCCTTGCTAAAAGCAAATCTCTGAATCAATTCCACATCGATTTTACGACTTCTAGTGCCTAAATTGTGAAATCCATATACACTGCTGTTTGTAAAAGTATTGGAACGCATACTTTGTGTGGAATAATTGCGAAATACGTTGGAAATTTATTGAAAACCTCTAACAAATTTTACTGTATTTGGTATTTTAAATTAAAATCAGAGAAAAGTATTCAATTTATACCAAATACCACATTTTCTCTAAATACAGCAAGTGTCCTAATACACACTTATGAAAGGCTGTGTATACAAAACTTCTTCCCTATTTTAACCTGCAGTACCCACCCACAAACTCATAGTTCGAGTGCCAAAATTGAAACCAAGATGCTCGAAAATACTCATCGCAAAGCACCATCCCTTAAAGTAATTATTCCTCAAACAAACACAGCATAATTTTTCTGTCCATCTCCCTCCTCACGTTCAACCAGCCTCAGTCTCTATCGAGTCCGACAATCGAGGCCTCTCTGTATTTTGTAAGACAGTAAATCGTGCATACTCTAAAAGAGCGTCAACAGTCGTCGCCGATGGAGGACGGAATCGAGACAAACGGGCTGAACGTGTGCCAGGGTTCGCGCAAGAAAGAAACGCTTCGCGAATCCGCTCGAGCGGCCGCGTTGGACCCGACTTACCGGGTTCACGAGATTTATCGGGGAGAAAGTTGCCTGGGCTCTGCGAACGGTGCTCCTTGTAAATCACTGTCATCGAATATTATTTAGTTGGTGCGGGAGGGTCGGCCTGTTCCCCTTTGCTGGCGGACTCCATCTCAGCGGCAGCAAAGCGGAAAAAGACACACCCTCGGCCAACACTCCTGCCAGTCGAATGCTCCGCGGCCAAAAAGGAACACCGCTGATCGTGGAAGATACGTTCCGCTTCCCTGTTCACTGCCTCCAATTTCGCTCGTTCGCTCATCGCCGGTGAAATACACGCGCTATGATATATGTTGTGTACGCGGACCAAACCGAAATGAAACATGGGGAGGGGCGTGCACGTTGGGGAACAGAAGTATTTGCAAATGGCCAGTCGCTCTTGTTAAGTGTCTTTAATTAAAGCAGGTTGGGGGCGTTAGTCGAATACTATTTATGAATGTGGAACTATTTGCTGGATTCAGTGGGCAGCGTGTGTGGTACGGACGCGTGGTAGGGTAAACGCACCAATAAATGAGCACATAAGGCTAATGAATGAATACTATTATAAAATTATGTTTGCAGCGCGATTGATTCCACGTGCTGCAAAAATTGTTTGGATACGAAGCAAGAAATTAAAAGAAGTCTCTAATTAATTAGTTGCTTATTTTAATAACTTACTTTACTCGTTTCAATAAAAAATGGCCATTCACTGGTACGTGTTCATTTACTGGTACATCCACCCTAGTTTTAATCTGTCTGAATGGGGAATCGCGAGTAAGGAATCGATAGTGGGCTAATGCTGGGGATAATAATTAAATTCACTTTACCTTATTCGTGTAATAGAATTATAATTGAAAAGGGGGGTTGAAATCGTTTTGGATAAAGGGAATGGAATCGAGGTATGAAATTTTTTTTATGTAAATGATAAAAGTGATGATATAGGTTGATACTATAAATTGTATATGTTCTACAGGTTCCATGTGCACAGCGTATCACATTTATTCGACACATGGCATATATTTTAGACTCCTAATTTATGTAAGTTATGTGTCTCACATAATCCACATGTCTCACGTACCTCGTATACCCCATATTATCCATGTATCTTACATGTCCCACACATTCCATATATCTCACATTTTACACACATCCTGCCCATCCCTCATTTCTTACACACCCTATGGGTCTCGAATGCTACACTTGTCATTCCATATTTCCCATGTTTTCTAGGTTTGATACCTTTCCCATATTTCTGTTTATGTTAAGCTTTTTTTTATACGTTAGATCTTTTATTTATTATATACATTTAACAATTTCTTATGTTTCTCACACTTTCTATGTACTCAACGTTTGGTACATTGCCCACACTTTCTACATTCCTTCACATTCTTCATATGTTTCCACGAGATTTAGATTCATTTTCAATGAGGAAGATGACGTAAAGCTTGGCGCAGAAGGCGTCACTAGCGCATGTACTGCGGTTTTGCATGAGTGCGCATGTCTGAATGGTGTGCGGGCAAATTTTTCATTTGTGGAATGTATCAAGTTAATAGTTACATATTAATGTTTTATAACACACCGATGACAAGTAGCACGTGTGCTGGTGGCGTCACGGGTGGGAAAAAGTTGCAGTCATCTTCCTCATTCCCATGCATTTTTCACACATTCTTGACACTTCCCTCATTTTCCACTTTCATATTTCTCGCACATTTCTACATGTTTCCCACATACACTACATTTCCTATACATATTCTACTCATTTTTCTCGCGTAACTTCTACTAAATCCACTAGTTTTGTATCACTTTTACATCATTTCCATTCTTCTTCCACACTACTTCTAAACACAAACATCACTTTTTTATCATTCTCGCATTACGCCTACGCCATTCCCACACAACACACATTACACACAGCAATACAACGCACACTAACACAACATACTATGCATACACTAATTTCACTTAGAAACCACATAGTCATCTTAAAATCGTCCACAAAACGGTAAGTATTCAGGTAAGTTATTAACTGCCCCGTGAAAACGCGACAAAGTTGCAAATGGCAACTTTTTTTTAACAATGTTGCAAGTGGATTTCGGCGTTCGAAAAAGAAAATCTCGGTTTGCAACTTTGTTGCCATTCCGCGAGGCGCCAAAATCCGGTTTGCAACTTTGTTACAAATCCGCGAGGTACTACAATTCGGTTTGCAACTTTGTTGCGATTCCGCGAGGCACCAAAATTGGGTTTGCAACTTAGTTGCGGTTCCGCGAGGTGCCAAAATTCGGTTTGCAATTTTGTTACGATTCGGCGAAGTGCCAAAGTTCGGTTTGCAACTTTGTTGTGATTCCGCGACGCACCAAAATTCGGTTTGTAACTTTGTTGCGATTCCGAGAGACGCCAAAATTCGGTTTGCGACTTTGTTGCGATTCCGCGAGGCACTAAAATTCGGTTTGCAACTTAGTTGCGGTTCCGCGAGGTGCCAAAATTCGGTTTGCAATTTTGTTACGATTCGGCGAAGTGCCAAAGTTCGGTTTGCAACTTTGTTGTGATTCCGCGACGCACCAAAATTCGGTTTGTAACTTTGTTGCGATTCCGAGAGACGCCAAAATTCGGTTTGCAACTTTGTTGCGATTCCGCGAGGTGCCAAAATTCACCTCGTAACTTCTTTTGCAGGTGCAGTGCAACCGAAAAATTGGGTTCCGAACACCGGCAATTCGTTTCCCACACTGTTGAAAAATTATAACTATATGAAAAATATGAACTATAAAGTCGATATATTGTGGCCTGTGATGTGGGAAGTGGGAAAAATGATATGTGTGATGTTAAATGTGTGTAAATATGTGTAATCTTAAATGTGTGAACTGTGAAATATATCGTGGGAAGTGTCTAGAAATTGTGTAAAAATGATACATGACTACTTACTGTATAGGAATGATATAGGAATGATTTGCGAATAGTGTAACACAAGTGTAGTCTAGTAATTTTAATGAATAGTGTATGTGAATAGGGTAAAGCGTGCGAGTATGTGTAGTGTAGTGTGACTGATATAAGTAATGTAGAGTTATGAAGTAAATATATGCATAGAATTTTGTATAAATAGTAAAAATATGTAAATAGTAAATTGTGATAGAAATATATGTAGTATGAATAGTGTCAATAATATAAGTATTACTTACCTGTTGTATGACTCTTAAGAGTAGTTTTAGTAATGTGTAGTGTAAGGAGTGTAAATATTATGAATAACATAAATAGTATAATTATCAATAAACAATATAACACAAACAGTAATACTGAATTATAAGAAAAAAATTATATAAATGAATTAAATAAAATATTCTACAATAATACAAAGGGATTTTTTAATCCCCTCCGATTCGTTCAGAAGTGACGCTGTCAATAAAGTTTCTGAATTAAAAAACCACGAATTCATAAAAATAGATTCGCACCTCATGATATGGACCTTCGTTTTACCAGCTGTCTCATTTCAGTATATTCTTCGCACATGTTTCCAGTTACATGCACATCGATACCTACCTCTGGAGGTCGTCTTCCCTGTCAAATTGTCACGTTTCCTCGAAGGTGGTGCGCACGTGTTCTCAGTCACAAATTGGACCACCCACGGCAGTGCCGTGTACACGCGTTATTTCGATAATTGGATCGCACCAAGTTCCTTCGACGATGTTTTAGTGAGCCACGAAATCGCGTGTACGCGTCCACCCTCGTTAGCGCGCATTCGTTGACACGCGTCGACGAGTGTACGCGCATAGCGGACAATTTTACTCTGCTAACTGTAACTGACATATTGCTATTGTTTCGAATAAAGTACGATTACCCATTCATCACCCGTCTTCTTCGTGTCCTGACCCACTTCTATTTCCATACTGCCAGCCGAAACAATAAATTGCATTAAGAATTCCGTGTTACACTTAATATTCGGAGACACATAAACATTCTCGAAATATAAAACTTCAATCAGGAGATTCATTACAAATTCTGTTAGCCTGTAATCGCGAGAAAAGCGCCAGGATACATGTGCTCAGCGAACATACATCATCTGTCAGAGGAACTTGTAGTTACCTCATTGCACTTAGTAAACTGCCTTCCTGGGTAATTAAATACAATTTATTTTATGTAATTAAATAGGTGTACGTGGCGAGGGGTACATTTATAATCGAAACGGTGATTAAACGTCCCAGCCGCTGGATTTCATCGCTGGTATCGTGGTAGGCGGTCCGCAGCCATTGAACGAAAGGTGCGGCCAACGTGGGCTAAATTTAAATTCCAAACATCCGCGATACCCGCTTCGAAAAAATGACTGGCTACCGTCGCGACTTCAGGGGCCTGGTCGAAAGAAGAAATCGGTTCCCCTCTCCTTCCACGTCGCTCGTTCCTCGAACATGCCATCTGCGTCAAGCTCTTTACGCTCTTGTATATTTTTTCGACTTCGTACAGAATTTCTCAGCTGGGAGCTTTATTTGGATTCCGTTCCGCGCTCCCTCTCTTTCTTAAAAGCAATTTAGAAGGTTGTTTCATCTCAAGACGGATCTGTCGTTCACAGAAAGTTGCGCGAAGGTCTTTTAGCTATTCGAATTTCCTATATGAAAGAGTTTTTTGATTCCTCGCTAAAGACTCTAAGATTATTTTTCAGTAAATATTAAGGTGAGGTTTAAAAGAGAGATCGAGGAATATTCGACTTTCGCAACATAGCGTGTTTCCGTCTCCTCGACTTTCTCAAGCGATTGGAGGTAGACGGCAATGGACTAATTAAAGTGTTCCATGGAAACGTGTAAGCGCCCATTAAAGTTGGGGTCGGTATTTCAATTCGACATGAAGTAGGGCCACTTAAAACAATCAGTGGCGTCTCTACGCCCGTAGCAAATGGAATACCTGTTGCTTTTAACTGCCTCCCACATCGAGCGCCAATTCATCCGCCACGACTTTACGGGGGCTCCTGCATCGCGTTCGGAATCTTGGCACATTCGTTAAGTCTAAAATACACGAGGGAGGCGCGCGTCCGCCTGCTTTTGTTTGTTTATTAAAACGGGGGAAAATTTCCGTGACGCTCGCACCAACTTCTGGCGAACAAAGCGCGTGCTACTAGCAAGAATCGATTCTTGTGCAGCGTTGACCTGTACTACTGAAAATACTCCTGGGACCTATTATAATAACGGTATATGCAATACCAGTTATATTAGTGGTAGGTACTCCGTAGAGATACCCTATAGTAATCTATTCTCTATATAACTGAGATATTAAAGATACTAGAAAATACTAAAGATACTGAAGACACTGAAGATACTAGAAAATACTAAGGATATTAGGAAATACCAAAGATATTAAAAAATACTAAAGATACTAAAGATACCTAAAGATACTGGATAATACTAAAGATACTAAATATACTAAAGATACTAGAAAATACCAAAGACAGTAGAAAATACTAAAGATACTAAAGATACTAGAAAATACTAAAGATACTAGAAAATACTAAAGATACTAGAAAATAGTAGAAAATACTAAAGATACTAGAAAATAGTAGAAAATACTAAAGATACTAGAAAATACCAAAGATACTAGAAAATACTAAAGATACTAGAAAATACTAAAGATACTAAAAAATACTAAAGATACTAAAGGTACTAAAGATACTAAAGATACTAAAGATACTAGAAAATATTAAAGATACTGAAGACACTAGAAATACTAAACACACTAACGATACTAGAAAATACTAAAGATACTAGAAAATACTAAAGATACTAGATAATAACTTAACATCAGATATCAAAGGTGTTCAACCCTCTAACTCCAAATAATAAAATGCTAAAAAAGCACTAAGAGCACTTGTTAAAAATTCAAATCACCTCTGAAAATACACCCTTTTATATCTTCATCCAACTATTCCTCGAATCACTATTTAATAATGACTTGAACGACTGTTTCAATTGTACTTTCATGGTAGACTAATATCCTACAATGCTGCATAGTTCCAGTCTGAAATATCGTCGGCTCACCATACGAGAGCATTGGTGGAAAGTTCATAGGTCTCGTTCGTAATCATAAATTTACATCCACGACGTGTCGGCGCGAGTTTGCTCATGGGGTTGGCCCTGCGGGACGCGTCGGTGTGCGTGCGGATTAACCGTAACTCTGTTTACGGACGGTGAACGCGGTTAACCTTAGCTCAGGAATTCCAGTGATGCTGCGTGAAATCGAGTTTGCGAAGCCGCAGCCAGTTTGCGCACCCTCTGGCCGCGACACCTCCTCCGAGACACTTGCATCGTGCAATCTGACCACGGAAACCGAAAAGTGAGCTTCCCGCGTGATTTCTTGCGTTTATCGATTACTAACTGTTGAATTATTCCACAGCAGCTCTTGTAACTTTTTCTTTGAAACGACGAAAGATTCGAATGGCACACTGCTTTCTGGGAATTCTAAGTTTTAGAAGATGAAACAAATTGGAGATTTGTGTGCATGTTGCTAGTGATGCATGTGCTAGTGATTGGAAGTGTTAGTGCGCTGCAGCAACAGGGTAACAGATGGAGGAGCGATTAAGAGTAAAAGAAACGCAGCAGTAATATTAGAAGCTTGATTTATGAGAAGCTTGAAACTTCACGTAGACACTTAGTTGAGAGCAGACTATTAGCTTACTGATATAGTGGGACTTCAAAGTGTAGAGAAGTAGAAATGAAAAATCTGCAGTGGTATTGAAAATAGACTCTAGATTTTAGGGAACACTTCAGCCCGTGCTAATTTTATAATTCCGATAACAGCTAGGGGAAAGTGTATTTTAACACCTTGAAATTCTGATATTTTTAAGCATGCAGAATAAGAATCTTTTTATGTCACTAAACCTACAGTTTTTGAATCATCAAATTCTTTCCCCTTCCTTTCAACGCTTAAGGAGGTTCGATACCTCACTTGCGGGGCAAACGGTGAGAGGGGTAGGGTGTGATGGGAGCTCTGCAGTGATATCAATCTTAGATAAAAAAAATTAGGTAGAAAAAATGTTATTTACATGCCTATTCCTAATAAAATTATTACTACACAGTTTGTTTTGGAATTCAATTAAACAAAAAGTATATTTAATGCAGCTAGACACAAAATATTTTCATTAAAAGTAGCGTAAAATATGTGAGTGAAATGCGGCAACGTCGCTTTGCGTCCATCTTTTTTTCTCTTTCCATCTCATACTTGTGGCGTTCTTTTGCGCGTTCGTATCGGTTCGCAACAAATTACTAAATACATGTTTACAGTTTGGTAGTGTTTTTACCAATTTTTACTGTATGCTTTGTACAAGTATACATTGTATAGATGACTACCCGGCGTACAGCGTTGCCACGTTTCAAACAGTTCCTTCAGGCAGTTCCAAAAATACGAGCACATTGCTGTCTATTTATTCAATTATCTAATAAACCGTACGGTTCATGTCCGATTTTCTTTTTTTAGAATTTCATATGAATACTTCAGTCTTTCATTGCAACATTTTCTAGGACTTTCTCACTTTTTTAAGGACTCTGTGTAACATTTTATAGAAATTTTATCGCTTCTCCCAGCCTGTGTATAAGAGCGCAACTTTGATTTCAATTTTTTCAAAAACCGTGCGGTCAATCGACTTGAAATTTTGACACAATGCGGATTACACTTTGATAGATTTCTCATTATTTTTTCTCCGGTATCAAACCTCCTTAAGGGTACTAGGCAGTCGTTCCTGTAAAAAATGAAGTATTTCTGTTTCAATTAATTACAAAACAAAAAACAAATTGAAACTAAGGCTTATTCTTTGGCATGAAGTTCATTAACAGCATAAATTTAAAAAAAAAAAACATGTTTGTTTAGTCAAAAATATGCATTAAGCTTTTCAAAAATGTTTCTTTCGTTTTGCAGGGGTAACGCAAAAACGGAGGTTACAATCGATTCAAAACATATTCGAGCATCTTCACAAAATGTGTAGTTTCGGACCTAAATTGAAGTTGATGAAAACTCTTATCCTTTATGAAAAGAAACTAAGACCTCCACTTTTGGAGCCTGGGGGAAGGTAAAACCTCATCAATGGGGTTTTAGTTTCTTTTTATAAAGAATAAGAGTTTTCATTAACTTCAATTTAGGTCCGGCCCGAAACTACATATTTTGTTAACATGCTCGAATTTGTTTTGAATCGATTGGAACTTCCGTTTTTGCGTTATTACTGCAAAATAAAAGAAACATTTTTAAAAAGCCTTTTTAATGATTTATCTGTAGCGTCATATAAATACATATTTTTTACTAAACAGACATATTTTATAAAGCTTAGGATGTTAATAAACTTCATGCCAAAGAACAAGTCTCAGTTTCAATTTGTTTCCTTGTAATTAATTGAAACAGAAATGCTTCACTTTAGACAGGAACGACTGCCCAGTACCCTTAAATCATCCACCTCCCATTTCCTTTCCAATCGCCACGAAATTTTAACGAAATGTGAGGTCGAAATTCAAATCTCCCAACTGTAAAATTATATTCATATTGTTACTACCACTTTTAAGAACCAGAATCCAACACATTTTTCCCAACTTATTTAATAATAAATTAAGGATCTGCCTGTGAAACAGAACAAAGCATCTCTAACACAACTTTATACCCAGGCCACTGATGTCTCTTCTCTAAAATCCCTCTTTCCCTCCATCAACCTACTCCCACACCCGAATAGCAAATAAAATCCACGGAATCCATTCGCATATTTACATTCCACGTTCTCCACAGAGAAACCATCAATAGCTGAAGCCTCAAAAGAAACACATTCATCCTGCATTTTCATCTCCAAACAGTCATCCTCCACCTCTGACTCGCAGCCCCTCCGCGAAGGCCACGCACGACTTCCCTTCCGTGCACACACGGGGGCCTAATGCGATGTTAAATTACACGCATCTTTCCGACGCTCGCCATGCACCCGCGCCCGCCCCCTTCCTCCCCCGCCCCCTTTCCACGGCCTCTCCGCGGCATCCTTCCTCTTCCTCGGCGCGGTTACAAACATCGCCCATACGTTATGCACGGTACGCGCGGCAACCAGCTACATGGCTAAGGTCCAGCGAGTGTTCCCGCTATATTAAGACCGCCTTATATAACGTTCAGTCATATCCGCGCGGCCCTCTCTATGAACCTTTAATATGCTCGAGCGCGGACGTGGAGCGTGCAACGCTTCCTGAGCGAGCCCCGCGACGTCGAAGCGCACGAAAGCGGTCCGCTTTCGGCCGCTTAATTAGATTTTCCAAGAAATCCCCCCAGACCGGGGGATCCCGAGGGAGGGGACGCGAGCCGGCTTCCGGTTAGCCCGAGGGAGACGGTGTTGTTAGACTCGAGGCTCAACCCGCTTAAGAGGGGGTCGGGGTTGGTGAATGGCGAGGAGGGCGGCGTGGTGGTGGAGGGGGGGGGGGCGTTTGAAAGATTCTGGGGAGGAGATTGTTTGGGGGTGTGGGAGGCGGAGGTTGGGGAAGATGGATGTTTATGAAACAGAGGTAGCGGTGATGTAGGAGCTCGCAGGTGTAGAAGGCGGAGGTGTAGAATTAGAGAGGAGATATGAGGTAGAAATGTGGAAGATAGAGGTAGAGTGGATGGAGATATAGAAGATGATGGCCGTATGAGCTGCTTTACAGTAATTCATGCCTGACCGGGGTTACAGAGAGATATAACTCCAGCCGCGTTGATTTGTGAACCGCGTCTGACCATAGATGCTCCTTTTTCACTTACGCTTGGCCACTGCCGAGCCTACTTTAGGCGCACGGTTCAATCACACTTACTACTTCGTGCTTCGTACATGGTTCGATATCTACCGTCGTGATTATGAAAGTGCCTTAAGTCATTCTTCCGCTTTCGTTTCGAGATATTTAGATTTCTGGGTTTGTGTAATCGATGTACAGTCGAACCTCGATAACTCGAATCTCAAGGGAAGGGAAAAAATCTTCGAATTATAGAGGTTTCGGCTTGTCGAGTTTTCGAATAAGAGAGGTTCAACCAACGAAAATTGAACTAAAGGCTTTGTGCGACTGTTAATCTGTAAAGCAAGACAAATTCAAGTTTTAAATTTTTGATGTTGCTTTGTGCTAGTCTTTTAGTGTATTGTGAATCAATAGCATTTTTAATCGTCAGTAATGCAGAGAAAACATTTTCTTCAATATTTTGAGATCTTTCTACGAAATTTCGTAATACATATGTAGAAGTAAACTTCGCCTTGTAGAGATCGGAGTTCTTCTAAATTCGAGTTGTAGAGATGAAATACATAATTTAACATGCAATATATAGTTCGAGTTATGGAAGTTTTATTTCGAGTTGTAGAGGTTTTTACAGAGGAGCGGAAGGGAATGAAGAAAATTTTCGTCTTGTAGAGGTTTTCGAGTTATCGAGGTTCGACTGCAATACAAAGTATCTGAGTGATAAATTACATTTTCTTAGATTTTTTACTTAGAATTAGACCATTTTCATAATCCCCGGCACATATATCTACCTATGTGCTCTTTTGAAAATAAATTGTATTGGGTGGTTATTGTTTTAATTTTGCGAAATTAATACTATTTTATAATAGTATTAGCAGATTTGTGTGGAACAGCTATTAGTTTCGGTGATACTTAATTGACTATAAAGAGACTGGCAAGCTGCGTCGTAAAGTATAGAGTTTTACTTAAAAAAAAAACGAAGTTGACATTTTTTAACATTACGAAGAATTTTTTACGATAATATTCTCGCGGATCAACTTAAAGAAGGCACCTTGTATACAATAATAATAAAAAATTTATCGCGATTTTCCTCCGATTTCACTGAGAACTATCCACAGTAAGTGTTAGAAAATTATACATTTTATATAAAAGGTAAATTATTTAAGAATATATATTAAAATAATAATAATCATTATTACTTAAAATATTTAAGAAGTATACATTTTATATAAAACGTAAATTCTAACTCCAAACCCATCTCACCACCTGCTAAAAATACCTTGTGCAAATTTGAAATTTCATTAAAGGAGTGAGTATCTCTATTTTACTTATTCGAGAGACGGCCACTATAATTCCAGAATGAATTCTGTAAATCACTGAACTTCTTTAGTTCCCCAATCTCTTTTAGACACAAATTACACAACACATTGTTGTCTTCATTGACCAATTCCAACCAAACTGTATGCTAAAGGATTTACCCCTAAATAAATAAATCTCGCAACTCCCCGCGCCCCTAAACTCGCACAGCATTCCCCAAAGCGTGCACGTGGAGGCGCTTCGAAACTGAGAAAGCCAACTTGCCCAGGTATAGATGGGTAAGAAAAGTTTCCCGAGTCGCCGGAAGTTGGCCGAGGCGGTCGAACACGCGTCGCGACGGTAATCGTCGAATATATGAGCGACAGGAGCCCCGGTGAGCAGGAGAGAGATCGTGGCTCGTATTTTAGCGTGACAATTCTCGCGGTGGCAAGCGAATGTCCAAACAATTAGCGGTGAGCCGAGCTTGCTAATTTGCCCGTCTAACCCGACCTCGTACGTTAGTCTTACGATCCTAATCCAGTCATTCGATTATTCTCAGACCTGCACGAGATTTCTCTTTCGGGCTTCGTTAAAAAAAACCTCGTTACGCGGCAATTAGCTGGCAGCGCTAATAGAGGGCGACGCGTCGCCGGTGTAATTACAAGCCGATCCGTATCTACAAGCTGAATTGGTATGGGGCCATTATGTCGTTGGCCGTCGAGTTAATTAGGTGGTACCGTTCGTCCTATTTAAATGATAACGAAATTCGCCGGTGAACGAGTGCTGCCGGCTCTCCCGATGATGTTTCGATCACGTTATAAACTCGTGGGAATTAGGCATGGAGCCGTTGCAAATTCACCGCCCCGGCCCCCCTTGGGGTAGGTATTGAAATAATTGTGGAAGTTGAAGAGAGGGTAAGGGGGTAGGAGGGACAGGGAAGGTAATAAATACAACGTACAGACATTTCAATTAATTAAGCAGGTTTGGATTACATTCATGTCGATTTGATGGGCGCACAAGTAGAGTTATGTATGAGAGATTCCATGGAACGCGGCTATGCTGCTTTTGCTGATTATATTATCGAAGAGAGGGAAGGGATTTTGATTTTTTTATGAAAAGATGGCTTTTGTTAGAGATTCGTTTTGGATGGATAAATTTTCATGTAACTGCAGAGTCCCTGAATGAAATTAAGTCTCTGAGTCACTTAGGGTTGGTGGAAGGAAGCGAGCAGAAAATATGAGCTGGGGGATCTTGGGGAAAAAGAATTGGGCGAAGAAACATGCATTGGTAAGAATATTAATAACTGAGTTATTTGAAAATTGAGAGGAAAAGAGGAAAGCAAAACCTGCGGGGAGAAGCAGAAAGACCTCAGAGATCCAACATGTTATAGGTACTATCGAATAAGTTCTTCCCAATTTTGGAAAATCATTTTCCACCTCTTCTACCATGAAACAATTAGATATCTGCTGTTTCGTCGTGTTAACTAGTATTAATTACTAACGATTGCAATCCAAGAGATCTCCTTCGTCTAAAGTTGTAGCTGCTCTAATTTGACTTTCAAAATTGGAAAACTTAACCCTTTTAGTCACACGGAGTGTATCACAGCCCAAGAGAAATTTTCGAGTTCAAATGTCGCGCCTTTGCGACTTCCAAAGGGGATCTTCGCAAAAAAATCGCTTTTTCCAAAACCGTGGAAAATATTGCTCTTTTTTAACTACAAATTATTTTATCATATCAACATTTACATTTCAAGAAAAAGACTATTAGAGCAAGTATTCACGAGTATTACCAGTGTACAATTATCAATCAAAAGTTAAAAGATTCAAAAATACGAAAATGGTAATTCAGAAATTAAGCTGGGGTGCAGTGAACCTCGTGTGGCCAATTTGTGATTATGAGAAGGTGGGATCGCGAAGTGTTAATCGAAACGTAGATTGCAAAGGATCCACTAGCGTCCAAGCCATGCAAAGGGTTCTCTGGCTTTACTCAAAGGACGAATTGTTTGTTCTTTCGCGATTCCCCAGTCGCGATGCACCGTTTGTTTGAGTTGGCGCCGCGGCGCGTGTTCCCGCGGAAATCGCAAATACATTCCGGCCATTCGCGGCGATCGCCTGGGGAGAAAATATCCAGACAGAACTGACTACGTGGATTCATGGCTCGAATGCTCGAAAAAACGTTTCACGATTCAGAAACTGCTGGGAGGAAATTGAAAATTGGAATCAGAACCTCATGACTACCGTTGATAACAGCGAAGAAATTTTTCAAATCCATTACTATACCTAATAAGTCTTAGGAGGAAACGTTACAAATTGACTAATTGTAAGAAAATTTTGTAGATAAGTTCCTCTTTCTGGAACGAATAAAATTCTAGTCGCTTCGCTCTCTTTCATTGCTATTTTAATATAATAACTCCTGATGCAATTTCTTCCGAGACTTCGTACTTGTTGGCCATTCAGAATATAAAGCTGCTCCACGCGAAGTGGACGGTCGCGCATCGCAATAATTCACCGCGTACGGATGTTCAGGGATATTTGTGACGTATGTACATCGCGAACACGCAAGGTCCCCCGTACATCACGGCGGTCGTTACATCCGAGGATATAAATTGCACGTGCAAATGACTTCTTCATTCTCTGTCATTACGTTTCCTCCCCTCGTTCCGCGATCCTGCTGCTCACCGCTGTCTCTCCAAATAATTAGCCAACACTGAATCGCGGCGCTGGAAATATTTATTGCATCACTCGAATATTTAGCGCGTGTCCACTTCCGCTTCCTTCAGTATTAGTATTAGCCATAGAGTGTCCGATATCTTGGTTAAAATAAGTTGCAACCAACTACTTTATCAATTGTGTATCATAGTTATGAAAATTATTTAATAGGGCATGGATTCGGGGGTGGTGCAATAAATATTTCCAGTGCTGTATGCTCCGCCTCTGGGGAACATTGATGCGAAGCTACGAAACTTTACTTTGCACGTTTATCACGATTTTGTACGTCTCTCCGTTTAAGGCCTAAAATTTTACCTAAGATTTTTTTTCATTTTTGAGATGCTGTGGGACGAAAATATGCAAAAAATGATATTTTTATGTTTTGACCGAGAAGAGCCCTTAATTCTACCAAGTGCCAATTTATTGCAGTGGCCGATCTACATTGGCCCACATCCATTTCAAGATCTATGGATCGATTTTCTTCTTGTAAGAACGAATGCCACTTTCTGTAAGCTTACAATGACGATTCTTGAAAGAAGCTGGAGAAGAAGTAGGATCTACAAGATCGATTAAAGAAACCTGTCAAATATATGGAAACTAGTGCACGGTCTACAAATTCTACGCTTCAGGATTCGCTTCGGACGGAAGCTGTGCGACTGTGGGCCTAAAATAGAAGTCGATTCAGCAAAGAAATGAATCATTCTACGCAATCCCCTTCGAGTTTCAACATCGATCGCGTTACTTTTAGATTCCATCTCGAAAAGATATTTATTAAATCCCACTAGCATACATTAAAATAAGCCCCATATTCAACGAACCTTTGAAAACCACATCACCACGAAGAAATGACTTTCAACCTTCGAGAAAAGAAAAGAAGTCCAATGAATTTTCCCAATTTCCCTTCCTCCCCCGATAAATGCATCCCTTTCCTTTAATCGCGTGGACGATAATCGAGGACCCCTGAAACGGCGCCAGTCACGAAGGTGCTTTAAAACGATCCCCGAAACTCCGGGGCAAACTGTTGCTTCTCGCGTAGATTGAGAACTGGTGAGACAGTACCTGGTGGGTGGCGGCGGTGAAGTGAAAGCCGATCGAAGGATTTATCCCTGGCGGAGTGACACTGGCCGCCGGTCCGGCGGGTAATTTACGAAATCCGTGAAAGTGGAAGCGAGGGTGGACGCCTTGATGCGAACTGACTGCGACGGTTTCATTCAAGAAGGCGTCGGCGGTCGCCGCGACGCCCCTCGCGCAAGCGCCCCAACCGCGCTCCTTTTTTTCCCGTTCCTTCCACGCCGCTCGACGCACGCGCGCGCCACCGCGTCGCGTCGCGTGCCGATTTATTTGGATTAATTGAAATATACGGCAGATATTAATAGGCCGCGCGGCCGCCACCAGACCTGCCCTCGTCGCGGGAAAAAACGGATCCGCTGCATTTCAATTAGCAGCGCCGCTTCGTTTTCGGGATCGCTTTTGACGTCTTCAGGGGCTTTGGTTATCTCGTCGTTACGTCGTGGCTGAGTATTTTTTGCAATTTGTTGCAGTGGTGCAAAAAGGGGAGAAGGATTTGTATGGGGAAGGAGTTTGTCGCTTTTGTGCTATGACAGGGTTTCCCAAACTTTTTTTTAATCGCGGCCCGTTTTCTAATATTCAAATAACCTGCGACCCCCTGCCCCCATATAAGGTAAAATAAATTTAACAAGCTGGAGAAAAACCCATTAGAAATTGGTATGTCAGAATATAATTCTAACTTAATAATATTTAATTATCTTAATGTATATATATTAAATATACTTGAAGACAGTTAATGTATTATATTTCATATATTAAATATACTTACCGATATTTAAAACACAGTCGAACCTCGATAACTCGAACACGTCTATAAGACGAAAATTTTCTTCATTCCGTTCCGCTCCGCTGTAAACACCTCTACAACTCGAAATAAAACGTCCTTAACTCAAACTATATTTTGCATGTTAAATTATGTGTTTCGCCTTTACAAATTGAATTTAGAAGAACACCGACCTCTACAAGTCCAAGTTTACTTCTACATATGTACCTACTACGAAATTTCGTAGAAAGATCTCAAAATATTGAGGAAAATGTTTTCTCTGAATTATTCACGATTAAAAATGCTATTGATTAACCATACACTAAAAGACTAGCACAAAGCAAAATCACAAATTTTTTTAATATGTAATAAAGAGTAATATTTTGAGCATAAAATGTGTCTTATAATTATTTTTATATATGTATGTATACCTACATATATGTAGTACATAAGTTGTAGATATACTTGATTATACCTAGGTATACAATAAATAATTGACGTTTAAAACTTGAATTTGTCTTGCTTTATAGCTTCACAAGTCGAAATATTAACAGTCGCAAAAAGCCTCTATAAGTCGAATTTTGGTTTGTTGATCCCCTCCTACTCGAAAACTTGATAAATCGAATATTTTTTCCCTTCCCTTCAGATTCGAGTTATCGAAGTTCGACTGTATTTAATTATCTCATTTAGTGTGATGGTAGTGCTTGCATCTGGGTAACCAGCTTGTTCTTTTCTTCATAAATGAAAAATCACCACTTACTTACATCATTAATAGACTATGGCAATTTAACCATATTAAAGTAGATACTTAAGTGCTTAGAATCGTCAACTTATAAAAATCACTGCGACGACGCTTCAGAAATCACTTCGACCCAAAGGTTGGAAACCACTGTGCTATGTGAATATTTGAAGAGTTCTTGTAGAAAACACTGTAAGTGCCAAAATTAAAAAAAAAAAAATTATCGGAAAATATTCTACGTGCCAATGGTAATACTTTAGTATAGAATCTAATTTTTGGCACTTACAGTGTTTTCTACGAGGTCTCTTCATTTCTTCTTCGCTGCGTGATAAGGTGTAAAGAACATTCAATATCTTCTTTTTAGGATACTCGGTGCTTTTTCATGGACTTTTATAGGGTGAAGATATCTTCCTATGAATGAAATTTTCTAGGGTGTATGCTCTATTAATATCGAATGCGCGATATGGCAGCAACGGCTGCTGGGGGTACGATAGTGTACCTTATCAGGCACCGATACGTTTGAATACTCTGTCACCTGATAACGTCTTATTATTAGAGAGGCACATGGGTCTAATTACCCAGATACTGCGGTCAAGGTACTAGTCACTAGATATTCAGATTACAATTTCAGGCTTGGGATTGGCTGAAGCATTCCCTCTTGTAACAAGTTCCTTCAGCTTTCAAGCGGAATTCGTTTCTTGCAATTCTACCACTGCTCCGCGGAATGATTAAAAATTACTCGAATCGATCACCCGCGCTCACCAATCTGTCCCATTTTCGTGCCCCGTCAGAATTCCCCTCCGACCAGAAATTAATGTGCGCTCGCAGTTATGCGCGGACCCAGATCCATTAACGAATAAGTCGGGACGAACAATGCGCAACATTTTACACGTAGAGCACGAGGACGGCAAAGGGTATCGTCGCTGATTAATCGCACGCCGCGGGCATACCAGCAGGCCGTGCCGAATTTCAGGCATTGAGGAAATGTGGAAATTAATCAGACGTAACCATGTAAACTACCTCGAGGCACGGTTCCGATACACTACAGCCGCGAAACAATGTGTGCACGCGAGAAGCAACAGATCTTATTGGCTGCACTTCTGGCGGCTCGAAATCGGGGGCATTTTCTATCCAATAAGAAATTTTGAATCTATTTCAGGCACGCCTATTCCTCTCAAATTTACGATGTAACTATATATTCTCTCATCATTCTCAAGTTGTGGTAGTTATAATTCATTTGAGCTTTGCGATGGTGAATTTGAGAATTTAGAACACATAAGAGAATGCAGAGAATTAGAAAGGGGATTTAGTAGAGAAGGTATAATTCAATATTCTCGTATCTCTATTAGTTTCAATATTCGGAGAATCTTATGAGAGAAAGGTTTCAAGACTAAAAGCGTGGATCATATTAATTTCATCCCAGACACACGATTTGTATGGAAGTACCAATAGGAGTTGTGCTCTCGTCTCGCCATTCGCGGGTGTTGCCTTTCTTTAAACGACAATTGGTAGCGACGGCGCGGCTGGATGAAGACATCATGCAGAACATCGACGGTAACGGAGAAGAAAGTTAAGTCCGCAGTGGATGGGAATGGAGGAGTCGAACGCCCCTAGAAGCTTCTGCCGGTCAAAAATAGACGTGGAATGACACGGGGAAGCGGATACCGTAATATTTTAGTGTCACCGAAATAAAACTGGGGGCCATCTGGCCAATTATACGAATGCATAAATCCGTGCTGGATGCCGGACGGGAAAACAAACTAGACGCGTTTCGTCCCGCTTTACGACTTCCGATTGATCGAACCCTCTGGCGAGGAATCGGTCACACTGTCACACCGAACTACGGTACACCGAGGCGAAGGTACTGCGATCGGGGACCATGGAGGAAAATGAAAAAATCCTCTAACTATAGTCGATCGAGAGTTGCCTGGGTGGTGGGTCAATTATTCGATAATCTTTCCTGATTCAATATTGGAAATTTAAAGCAACGAATTTGGCTTCACAATTTAAACTATCTTTTGACCGGTAGTGTAGTGTATAGTGAAGTCTTAAACGCTGCGAGAGTCCCAAAGTTAACAGCTTCGAGGTTTTCGAGCAAGAGCTTTGAAAAACTAGCTTCTTAAAAAATGCCAAACCTTTGAATCTTTGCTTCGATATTGGAAACTAAATCAACAAATTTGGGTGCACAATTTAAACTTTCTTTTCACTGGTACTGTAGTGTATAGTGAAGTCGTAAAAGCTGCGAGCGTCCCAAAGTTAACAGCTTCGAGATTTTGGAGCGAGAGGTTTGGAAACCTAGCTTCCTAAAAAAAATGCCAAACCTTTGAATCTTTGGTTCAATATTGGAAACTAAATCAACAAATTTGGGTTCACAATTTAAACTTTCTTTTGACTGGTACTGTAGTGTATAGTGAAGTTATAAAAGCTGCGAGCGTCTCAAACTTAACAGCTTCGAGATTTTGGAGCGAGAGGTTTAGAAACCTAGCTTCCTAAAAAAAAATGCCAAACCTCTTATTCCGAAAATTCTAAACTGTAAATATCTCTTCTGGGTAATACACTATATATTCCATATAATAACCTGTAACTATATTCCCTATAAAGTACCTCGAGTTTTTAATTCAAGAAGCATTTATGTACCTAATCGAGCATCTACGTTCTCCACGAGTGCCCATGTTGATTGCTAGGTGTATTAGCGAGGCTTAAAAGATTCTATTAAAAGGAATGTGAAAGGTATCTCATACAATCGATTCGAGTGTTATGGCAGCGAAACGCTCGATCTATCGATCGATCCACAAGGGAATCCTCTGCGTCGGCTTCATTTGAAGCGTCAAAGCAGGACTGCGTCTGATCTACCTCCCTTCTCTACTTCCAATCGTACTTCGTGCCTGAAGAGGCTCAAGGAGATCGACCTGACGACGTCTGCAAATAAATCAGATACGTTAACGAGCCCCCGTCGTGTCTTGGATCTTACCACCGCGCCCGAGATCTTTTTTTAAAACTGCCGACAATTCCGCGTCGATTTCAATCACCCTCCAAGCAGCCGATATAAATTCTCCTTCCCTTCGAACAGTCCACGCTTATCGCGCATTTAAATGCATTCTAATAAATGGTAATGGTAATAATGGTAATTGTAATAATGGTAATGGTAATAATGGTAATACTGGTAATGATAAATACACTGCCGTTCATAAATATTAGGGCGCCTGCCGTATTTTTACAAAATGTGATATTTGATACAGCTTCAATATTTTCCACTGCTTTTAATTTAAAATACCGAATACAGTGGAATTTCTTAAAATTCTTCGACAAATTTCCACCGTTATCCACAATTATTCTAACACTTATAAAAGGCAGTGTAAACAGGACGAAACGAATACCAAAAGCAGCGCAGAAATTTTGGGAATAGTTAACAAACGGCGCGCGACAGCGAACAAATACGATCATTAATTATTGTTCGTCCCTCCAGCCCGTCAATTTCCTTCGCGGACAAGAACGCGTTGCTCGATGATTTATGGAATTTTCCGCGAGCGACTTGCGCGGATGCTGGCTGAAATTTTCACCCAGGCAGCACGCCTTTCGACACAGCCGGCTGAAAATATCGATGCGCTCGATTCGCTCGCGGTATCGTTTCATTGTCATCGAATGGCGGTTGTCAACGGGCACACCGGCGTTTCGCAAAGTTGCGTGTGCCGCTGACAGGCACCGCGACGCGAGCGTCGCTTGTCGCCGACTGCCGCGATGTGTCAAGGGAACGGTTGTAATATTTTACAACGATCGCGAGCTCTGGGAGCCTTCCACCCGAAAATACAATCAGCTGAACGAAATACAACAGCGGAGGCGAACCTGGGGCAGACATTGTCTTAAATCCCGTGTTGCTTTGAAAGAAAATACTACTGTATATTCCGGGGACGCTGTGTATCGCGGAGGAATTGTGGGAGGAGCCCCTTGCGATCTTTTTCCGCGAACACAAGTTGTAGGGGATTTTAGATGTATTATTAGCAAAGTTCTAGAAACGTAGGGAGAGATGGAGTACTGAGAAATGTGGATGGTATAGTTTATAGTTGCTTGGAGGTCAGGGTCGGGAAATTTGAAGGGGCGGAACGCTTTTATCAGTTTTATCACACGTGATAAAAGTATACTATAATACTACTGGGAGCCCTTCAACTTACTTTTCCGTAGTAGGGAGTATTTAGGCCATGCACGTGAATTTTATAAATATTAAAGATGTTGAAGAACATATTAAATAAATTAGGGTAAATCCGGGAGATGCGGTCGACCTAATATAAAATGGCTATTAGCGCTAATACAGATATTATTTATTTTATCAGAAAAAAACCTAATATGTTCAGAAATTTATGCTGATTCAGAAAAACTGGTCGATATTTGCTTTAAGACAATATTTACTGTAAATCGGGTTGAAAACTGAAGTCATGACATCTGACCACCTCTCCCGAGGTGCCGGGAGAAATGGTTTTCGTCGTTGGCAGAGACCGCTCACATAATTATTCATGGAAAAATAACAAAGAAGAAAACAAAATTATTTATGAGTGAATACAACTACAGATTCATTGATATTTAATTTGTTTACGCTAAACAAGTAAAGAACATATCACAGATAAAGCGAACTACCTACCGGCGATTAGCAAGGCAAATGAATACAAAAGTGAATAAATAAAATAAATAAACAATAATAATAATAATAAAATAATGATAAAAAATAAAAATATAAATAAAAATAATAAAAAAAATCATAACTCGACCATCTCTCCTTTCTGCAGCGAGAGATGGTCTTCTCGTTAGTTTTGAGAGGAAGAGTTAATATTGTTAAATACTTTGGCTGCATTGTCCCTCAATATTTCTACTATCTTATTATTCCCAAACTTAGGTTTATTTTCTTTTAATGTTTGGGAATAATAAGATAGTAGAAATATACTGCTAAAAGTATATTTTAGATACGATTCTGTACACCGTTGTTTGACAAAAGAGGTTAAATGATAACCTCAGGTTACATTTTATTGCCTGTAAATCTAGAGAAACACAGAAGGAACCGAAGTGACGCTATTCATTCAATTGTTTGGCTTCTAGAGAAGTAATTGGTCTTCACTTTAACGCGTTTTTACGTATATAGTCTGAAATATAGCGACTCTGCCAACTCTCCGGCCCGACCGCGTCTCCCGGATTTACCCTATATGATGATATGAGCACACTCGTGTTTGTTTAATCCCCCAAGAAATAATAATATTATTAATATTATTATTATTATTATTATTAAATGTCTTTATTGCCCCATTGCAATTAAAATTATAATGGCTAGTAGGCGAGAAAATATCCTTTTTAAAATTCAGTCTCCTTTCCCTTGTCCGCTACGACTGAGAAGCGGAGACGCTGACTCCACTTCCGTTTCCGAGCCGACGCGTCACTTCCTGCACGCGGCTTTGGAAAAGAGGCGGCACAGCGCATGCCCGGCAGGGAGATCGGAAGATAGGAAAGTGGCCAGGAAATCGGGCGAGGGCAGAGTTTCGCGTTCCGCAAGGTAAGGCAGGGAAAGACGTCTATTTCCGAACCCGGACCGCTCCAAATTTAAACGACTCCACCCGCCCTCAAGCTCCGCCGCTTTCACTTCCTCCCTTTCCGTCACTTTCGTTAAGCTGCCACCCGTGTTCATTAAGCTCAAGGAGAATGGCCTAGGACGTTGCCCTCCTCCATCCTAATCCCTCCAATACCACAGCAACGCATTAAATTTTCTAAGTGTGCAAGAGACTCTTTCCCCTGGAAGTTTTCCGTTTGAACGGCACGCGTTGCATCGACCGCGTATTATGTTTCATGGCAGTATTTTTGCACGCGTGCTTATCGGTCCAAATTTGGGACTTCGACGTGCGATCGCGATGGACGAACGAAATGTTTGAAAAATGAAATGTGAGGGGAAGGAGAATCCTTTTGGAGAATGGTATTATTATTTGGGAAAGGTAATGTGCATATAAAATGAGGTGTTTCCACGGATTTAATTAGGAAGTGTATGTAAATAACATTCCAAGAGAAATGTGATAGCGAAATATTGTTAATTGACAGGTAGTCTTCTTCAAGTTATTTACTATCCACTTAGTAATAGCTTGAGTGAAGTTGACCTTAGAGCACTGAAAAGAGTGCAACACGTGTGTATTATCTTATTAGGAATCAGGAATTAACACAGTAAGGTATAAAGTTATGCTAGGTTAATAATTCGTACAGAAGAGCGTCTCTTTTACTGTATTTTTGTAGTAAATGCTTTCATTTATCCGTTGTAATTCGAATTTCGCGGGTTCGTGGAACAAGAGACACTATCGCCGCATAGCGGAAAAACATATGAACTGAAAACACGTCAACGCCAAGCGAAAGTATGAATCTATAGCTACCATTTCACCTTGGCGTTGGCGTGTTTTCAGTTCATTGCTTCCTCCGCTACGTGGCGATACTGTCTCTTGTTCCATGACCCCACGAAATTTGAATAACATACAGCAGCGCATGTTTTAAAAAAATAGATGAAACTTCTTACTATGAAAATAAATGAGAACTCTTTCTAAGTAATTGCACTAAGATGCACTATGTTTTCTTTATTAATATTTTAACTTGTCAGTCATTAATTACAGATAATGCACGTCTCAGGTGCTTTGTTTTGCAACCTCATATTTATCAATAGTCTTAGGAAGATAAAGGAAACTTAATGCTTGCAGAATTATGCAAAAGTATATTTGTCATTTTTAAAGATATCTTACCGTGATTGTTTATTTACTTTGACTGATGCAGTTGCTATGCCAGGCGATGGGTGATTGCAATAAAAAGACGACACCGTGGGCCGGTTGGTCTCCATTTTTTTTTTTCAAAATCGTTTTCTTTATTTTGTAGAAAACTGCGTGATAAGTACACCAATAATCTTGCAATGTCGAAATGTTGCCGATTCATACCGGAGGGGGCACGAAGGGGACTGTCCGGAGCAAGTTCTTTCGAGTGAATTACGCTCGTTTATTATTGGTCAACAGTCTTTTTTTCCGTTCTCTTTCTTTTTACTTTATCGCGCCTCTCCTGGTCCGAACAGCCTCCGAGAGGCCCGAGTTATTATTGTTTTGCTGTTTCTAACAAGCCAGAGCAGTGAACAACGAACATCATCATTTTTTTTTTTTTTAGTTTCCATTCCTATGTGGTACAATGCTACTGTATAAAAAACCATTTAATTTCTCCGCGTTATTCGTGGCACGCTCGAAGAGCTCGTAGATCTTTCTCACAGTTTCGAAACGAAGAAAAGAAGAAAAGCCGAGGAGAAGATGAAGAAAAGATCGAGAAGGAGGAACGCGTTCGAGATGCTCCCATCGTTTGCGCGCCCTTTTCAAATCTCGCGGCGCTTCGAGCGCCCCCGCGCGGCTGGCGCGACTTTCGAATCACGTGAAACCGTTTTTCTTTATATTCCTTCCCGAGATGACTTTTCTTTTTTCTTTTTTTTCCTTTTTTGTTAGAGAAGCGACCTACTACTTTAAATGACACTGTTCCTACAACATCGATCGATTACCTTGAAAAAAGTTTCACCAATTTCTCCCGTTTTCTTTCTTCACTCTCCGTGCTCGTATATGACGACGGCAACGAAACGATGATTATTCGACCCGAATGACACACGTTGGCTAGTGATTCGCCCTTCCCTCCGCTCGTCTCTCTTTTGTCCCATTCAGTCTCACGCGTATTCACTCGCCCATCATCATCCGCACACGCACACACGCTCTCGAGCATCTTTCCATTCTTTTGGTACTGCCTGTCCCCCCTTAGCTAATCTCATCCCCCCGCTCCCCTAAGATCCTCGTTCACCTTTTCGAGCGAAAAAAAAAGCGCGCGTACCAAAGAAACGCTCATAAGACACTGGCGTCCCCGAGTAGCCACGAGACGGTCGATAATTTTGATTCTCAGATTATGCCATCCACTTTCGTCTGTCTGCGGGTCTGTGCATTGATCTCGTCTCCGTCCCCCGCCACGACCTACCATTTCCGATTACCTACCGATACGCAAAACGAAAGAGAACAGATAAAGAAGGGACAGAGAAAAGAGAAGGATAAGAAAATGATTTACGCTCCGCGGCGAACAGGATCGAGGACATCGGATGGCGCTCGCGCTGCTCCGCGATTGGCTAAGGACGATCGAGCAACGGGAGGCCATGTTGGATGGATCCTACCGCCGTGGTGGACTAGAGACACCAATCTTATCGACGACCACACGATTGCTAATTACAAGCTTCGACGGGAAGCCCCGAAATCCCATTTCGATTACGCAAATTCTCTGGAACACCTAGTGAGAATCACAATGATCGCGTTTAGAGGGTCGCGAGAATTCATTAAAAACGACCGATTCGATTTCATCCACCAGAGGGGACGCACGGCTCAGCATGACTAGATGGACCGGAAGCGGCCAGGTTG
The DNA here is from genome assembly GCA_944738655.2 of Andrena hattorfiana. NCBI lineage: Eukaryota > Metazoa > Arthropoda > Insecta > Hymenoptera > Andrenidae > Andrena > Andrena hattorfiana. The sequence goes on along the minus strand of OX122889.2, from coordinate 40,359,015 downwards.
ACCAAAGGATCCGATCGCCAAACATCGAACTAACTATTCCACTTGGGCTCAGACTTATACGTTTATCGACATCGCTAGGATGACCAACCTGGGCACAACGCTTCCGAGAAGACGCACGATCGGCGAGGACAAGACAAACGGGCACTCGTTCACCCTGGCGCTCGGACTAGCGTTCTTTGGAAGCTCAGCCTAGGGAAAGGCAGAATCTCTTGGCTAAATCGTTGGAGGAGTGCGTTTCCTTCTCACCGATTTTCATCGAATCTAAACACTCTGCATCATTAAACTGGGGGGTCTATAGTGTTAGGGCTCCGAGCCACCAATTTGCTAACGGTACAAGAGCACTCTTAGAACTCTCAAGCGAGAACACTCTCAGAGGACGTTCCACTTTCATCTGCTTTTGCAGAGTGGTAGCATGCAAGCTTCCGTTTCACTGGGTGCAAAGTATTAAATGTGGACACCCAGTATTGTTAAAAGTATGAGTGAATAATGGCAAGACTCTTTATCCTGGCACATAGACAAGAAAGTCTTCCATGGAACAGGATAAGAAGTCATCGGAAACTTTGCATGCCTCCACTTTAACATCGTCGGAATCTACTCTTCTTTTTGGACGATCGAGTGTCTCGTTTGAAACAGTCCTTAGAACAGACCCGTCCAACACAGGCCCCGAAACTTAACAACTTTCACATAGATAAAACACAATATGGTGCCTAGATAAAGATGAAACCGTGTAGAGCTCCTGTGTTGGATAGTCCAGAATCAGATGGCCACCCAGCAGAGCACTGACTTTGCACAGAGCAGCTCGACTTCAACGATCCATCAACTGATCTATCCATCCCCCATGAAAGCGAGATTCAACCTCCCCAAGTCTAATATTCCAAGCTGGCTGCCGCCTGGATATATACAATAAAGTGAGATCGAGGCGCCACGTAGATCGACGGTTCCTCGCAACGATAACATTCGAGCGTGATGGCGCCTCGACCCGAGCGCCGTTTCGAGCGCCAGCGTGTCGAGGGACTGATCGAAACAAGCTTCGAAATCGCGAACGATTGGAACTACTGGTACCTGGCGAAACAGCCGATCGTCTCGTGCCCAGCCTGATCGCTCGCAATTTTTCCCTTCGAAAGGCCACAATGATCCCCTCGCTCGTGCCGGATCGTTCGAGAGCTCGAGCAGCTCGCAACTCCGATCTGCGCGTCGAGCTTCGACAGAAAATTTCCTCCTTTTTGTTCATTTCCTCGCCTAATTAAACTTAACACGTTCGCGCTCCTAGACCCTCGTCGCCGATTAAAAATTCGATCTAAGCGTGACGACAGGTTTTCTCTTCCATTTTTTTTTTTTTTTTAATTTAACCGAGGCTTGCACAAGACCCATTGGATTTAGCCGCAGCATTCGCATTTTTTTGTAACACTCACGCACGCTCACTCTCAACCACGCACAACAGTCTCTCAGCTTGCTCTCGCGTTCTTTCATCGATTAACTCTCTTTCTCTCTCTCTCTCTTTCTCTCTCTCGTTCGATCGCGACGGAACGTGTATCTCGCGTTAATCGCGCCTAATTGTTCGTTCCCCTCGTCCGACTTTTTTCTTCCCCCTTCTTTACACAGAGACGAATACGATATTAAATTCTTCATCACCTAATATTGCATGCGCGTGAACACATTCTTTTTTGTTAAAGATGGAGAGGAAAAACGGATCGATTCCGTGTCGAGTGTCGTGTGTATGCAGAACTGTGCCCGGACGTTTCTCGAAAAAGATCCTGTGACTTTTTTTTAGTATATATATACATATATGTGTGTGTCGTTGTGTATGTATGTATATGTATATATACGTACGCTTTCATCGGCATTGGTTCGTTTTTTACGCGTTAATCGACGCCAAATCGTGGGTTTCAGCGGTAGGCTCTCACAGTGCGCGTCGCGCGCCCGCAAATAACGAGGGCAAAGGGAAGACTTCGAGACATCGACGTAATCTCGTGGTCATTTTATGACGAGAATGACTAATTCCTTTCCTCTTGTTTTTTCCTTTTTTTTGGTAATAGAGTTCGTCGAATTTAGGGTTTCAAGTCCGTTTCTTCTCGACTCCTCGTTCGCCTCGCGTTTCACATGCGTTACACGCGTTGGAGAGACGGTACCGCGACGGTAATTTCTCTGCAAATTTTACCCCTTCGTCTTACAGTTTTAAGGATTACAATAATTGGTGACTTCTCATGAGATACTTCAGTAGTTTTTCGTTCTGTCCAGAGGTCGAGAACCGAGATCGACGCCCGCCACTTCTCCGCGTCTGTGTTTCAAAGTTGCGATCAATCGTTGGCGGTACTCGATGGATGTGGGTTGAAACGTGTAAACTGGTGCGTATAGTGAAACAAAGTGAAATGCAGGTCTTTTTAAGGTACGTTACCGTATCACTGATCTATGCGGTCAGGCGTTATTCTTTCATTGGATTGCTACAGGAATTCTACAGAATTTTTTATTCGAGTGTTTAGTGAAGTCTGTATTAATTAAATATATCGAGCGGTGACTTCGAAGTAATGGTATTTGTCTTGGATAATGCTAATGGAGCACAACCTGGTCAAAGAAAATCTTTTCAACAACACACCTCTATTAGAGACCACCATTGTGTATTTTATTATTCCCTGATGTTCCCTCTAATTTTATCCAACTCGAAATTACTACTACTCATGATGATCGTTAGCATTGAGAACTCGCCAACGGAGGGAGTTTTCCCAGATGGTCGGTCGTCACCCATCCAGGCACTAACCGTGCCCAACGCGGTTTAACTTCGGTAATCTAACGAGAACCGGTGCTTTCTGCGTGGCGAATGCCGTTGGCGGTATTAATCACTAATGACCATTAGCCATGAAGCTACCATTTTAGATAAACTCTTGGAAATTTAACGAAGACTTATTTCTCCCATTAAGATCTACAATTTCCTAAGAAAAAAAAGAAACAAGGACGATCTAGCGACTCCAAAGTTCTAACGTTTGAAATCAGTTAAATTGATTAATATCCTAGGCTTAATCGATAGTCATTCCCCACGCTTTAAATTCAAATTCATCTAACGAAATTCGTTTCCTTTAAAAAGCGTTGCTCCTCTCGCGACAGAAATTCTCGCTAAGATATGTTAATACCCCGACAAATGGGAGATCCTAGTAGCAACCCAAGGCGAAAGAATTTCTCGTCGCAGAATGCTTGCGCGGAAGGGTATGCGAGCGGGCAAGGGAGGCGGATCGTCGACGCTCGGTTCGTCGTCAAGGCAGATCTCGTCCTATTTCGTCAAAAACTGAAGCCTTATCTATCTGAATAATAATAAAGTAGCGTTATATCAGACATCCTGCGAGCCGTTCGAAACGCGTCGGGACGCGCGTCATCCCCCGACTGATCGATCTCCCAGCGCGTACTCGTGCCTTCCACCCCCCTCCACTGATCTGCCAATCACTAAAACGTGAATGCTGATTCCCCTCTCTCGCGAAACAGTTCGGAAGGCCCAGTTTCGATCTGTCCAAGGGTAGCGCGCGAACTGCCAACGAGAGACGACCTCGTTTCACAGCCAACGGGGAGATCGATCGGTCGATCGTCGGCGATCGTTCAGGCCCCTCGACGCGCGCGCACGTCCCACGGCAGTTTCGCGTGGCCCGTCAGCTCGTGTTTATGCGTGGTGTAAGGTATTACTTTTTAATCAGTATATAGCATATCATTTTTAGTCATAATAATTATATTGATATTGAACTACCTAACCTAATATTTACAGAGTTTCTTTTACGGCTCTTGGCACTACTTTTCCTCTCTGATTCTCTCTCTCTCTCTCTCTCGCACTCTCTCTCTCTCTCTCTCTCTCTCTCTCTCTCTCTCTCTCTCTCTCTCTCTCTCTGCCCTTTGCACTCTATCGTGTCTCGCACAGGCATTCGCGAAATCCCACTTTCCCTCCCATCGAATCGCCATTTACTTTCCCCCTTTATCCTCCCTCGTTTCCATCCTCGGTGCTGGCTCTACGGTTCCCACACACTCACGCACACAGTCATTCTCGCGCGCCACTCATCCCCAGCTATCTCAGCCGCGTAATCATCTCTCAGGCTCTCCCTCTCCCGTTTGCCTCGCGGCCGCCCCCAGCCGCCCGCCTCGACAGAGCTGCGAGTGGCCAGCCGCGAGTATCGCCAATAAATAATTTACTAAGTCTTTTGTCGCAGAGAACAAACTTCCACGATCTGCTCGACGGCAGGCCGCCCTGGCGGCGCAGGGCCCACGTCGGAGGGCACGGTCGGGCCCCGTCACTGTCCCTCTCCTCCGGGAGCCCGAATTGCAAAGTTGTATCCAACGTCGTCCTCCCCGGATCGAGCTGCACCGAGATCGCCGCGCGTCAGTCTTCGGTTCGTCTTGTAGGCCCAACCTCCTCGTCACCGTCGGCGACGCTCGCGTCTCCGTCTCCCACCTCGCCATTCGCGGCCCATCATGGTTCGACACCTCCCTATGTTACGAGCTAACTAGGTCTCGTCTAGTGCTTTGGAATCGTCTGAGATCTAGGCTATAGAGACTGGCCTCTTAGGATTGCCGTTCGGTGGCGAGACATCGACCGCGGGGGACCGACCCGCGACGAGCCTGCAGCTCGATCTCCTCTTCTCTCCCTCCGTCGACCAGGAGAGGACGTTCCTCTTCCAAAAAAAAAAAGAAGAAAATAATACGCTGGAGGACCATCCACGGTTCAGAGGAGGATCGCTCCCCGAGCTCCCTTCGTCCTCTTGCACGCCGTGAGCGGGATTGAAGGCGGCCGCGCGCACGCGGCCCGATCCGCCCCGTCGCGACGAGGCACCGGCCCAGGCCCGAGAACCCGTGCGAAGTTTCTCCTGCGAGTCAGTCTTGAGGGATCCTCGACGGCTCGAGGATTCTCGAGGGCAGCACAACGACGACGATCTCGGCGCCAGCGTCGTCCTTCATCTTCTCCGCGTCCGCCGCGCCGCCTCTTCCGGCGTCGCCGCCCGCCCTCCTCTGTCGCCGAGCACTGGCCTGTCGCCGTCTCCGCGTGATCCTCGGGCGTCCGTCGACCTCGAGGAACAAGAAGCGACCCGTGGCCTCGAGTGCTCTCCATCTCGGCCGCGCCTCGGATCAGACGTGCTGCTGATGGTGGTGGTGGTGGTGGTGCTGCGGCTGCTGGCTCTCGTCGGTCTCGCAGGGCACCACCGTCAGGCTGGACAGGTTGCTCAGGTTGCTACTGGACTCGGAATAACTGGACAGGGTCGGCCTCCTCGGCGGCACCACCACCGCCGGCGTCGAGCTGCCGGGGCTCGGGAACTTCCGGAACACCCTCAGCAGAGAGCTGCCCGCGCTGTGGCAACGGACTATCCGACCTGGCGCGTCCAACAGCGCCGACTGGCTTCGGTAGGGCGGCGGACTCTCGCTGTCGAACACCGTCCTGTTTGGCGGCGGTCGAACGCACTTCTGGTAGATCTCGCTCTCCTGGAAAATCAATTGTGGAGTATAGTAAATGCTCCGGATGGGTGAACAGGGGGTAGTAATGGCTGTTGAATCGGGTGGTAATGGGCGGTCAGTGGTTCAATAGTCTGCAGGGAATATAGTGACTGCTTAGGTATACAGTAGTGGACGAAAAAGTTACCACTTCTTCGAACCACCTTACTTCTATTACTTTTCAATATAAACTCAAAACTGCAGTGTGTGCCTAATATACATCTTCTGAAAGAGAATTAAAAGCTGTATAAAACCCAGTTACAGCTGAATTTATTTAACTAACAAACAAAAACCTTACGTAACATTAAACCAGACAACACACTTTTAAAGCCAACAAAAAGATACCACTTTTGAACATTAATAAAAAAGATCTAGTATTTTCTGGGGGCACCTTTTGCTTTTAGGACAACTTAAAAAGTTACTAACCGTGGTAACTTATTTATCGGCCCCAAAAATGTGTTACCCCATTCAATGTTATATAACACTTTTGTTTATCAGTTAAATAAATTCAACTTTAACTGGGTGTTATACAGCTTTAAATTATCCATCAGAATATGCATATTAAACATACCACAGTCCCAAATGTATACTATAAAATAACAAAAATAGAACATATCGAAAAAGTGGCAACTTTTTTGTCCACTAGTGTATAGTCTGAATGAAATATATTGATTGTTTGAACTGAAGCTGAACTCGAACTTCGTGATAATCCTCGCGTGGCGGGTACAGGGTAGATTCGTGATAAACTTCTAAATTATATTCCCATGTCGTTATATAAAATCCTCATCTTTTTCAAGAATCAAGGGTCCAAATGTACCCACCCTAAATATCAAACTACATGGGTTAGTTGTTATTAGTTATTACTTCTTGAAAAAGATGAGAATTTTAGATAACGAGATGGAAATCCCTAGACTTATTATCCTTAGCTTATATATTAATGAAATTATGAGGCAAAATGGACTCCGCGTCCAAACGTCAGTTGGAAAGGGAGATAGTTAACAACTGCGACTTGGCGTTTGTAATGCCAAATTATGAACTCTATTTAGTAGGTATAAACTCAACTATTATATTTTAATTTAATATTACTTCTTAAATAAAAACTCAATATGAAACTGTATACAAATACGAGCGTACCCATTACTGCAATGCTTTACATTACTCCTACAATAAATAAGGCTATCAGCGCCATAGTAGCGTAGCCCCAAAACTTTTGTTTTGATATACGTACCTAACAGCTAATGAAATTATTGACGCTTTAAAGTCGTTGCTTAAAATTTCTACTTTTAGGTAAATAGGTATGACTTTTTTTTTATAAAATCTAATTGCTAAGGTGTATATTATTAGCATATAAAATAATGACCAATGCTGCACAGGCCAGTATTTTGCGACGTAAATCAACAAAATGCTCAGTGCAAAAACACGTTTTTATGCTGCTATTTAATGTATTTTTTTATAGGATTGCTCAGGACACTATGGAATTAAAGATTTACTGTATAAGAAGTGGTTTAGTCTGAAATGTCAATTCACCCCAAATTGTGGGTTACGTCACTATTGCGCTGATAGCCTCATTAATATAATCTTATTCAATTCTGCAACAATAACGCTGATAGCGAGACTCGCGAATTTTAAGATCGTCTTAGAGCAAACGTTTCAAGAGCTGAGATCCAGTGTCAAGTCTATCTTCTACCTCACTTGTGACCATGCCATGCCCCCTTTATTTGGGAAAGGCAGGATCTTCACCAATTTTCATCTTCCATTTCCCAAATAAAATATCCTTCAAAACCTTGTTTAAGAAATCCTACTTCACAAATTCCCAATTAAGAAACTTGCCTCTATCTTTCAAAATTCCATAAATACCAAATATTCCCCCAAAACCTCTGCGACACTAAACTTTTAAGAAGCAGGTATCTATATAATATACTGCACGAAGAAAGTAAAAATCGATGGGGCGAATCGCTCGCTCGCGCCAGGAGCCGACGAAGCGGAACGTGGTGTCTGTGACCCCTGGTTCCCGCTTAATATTCGCGGACGCTCGCGAATGACGGAGCGCAATAGCAACCAGAGCGACCGGGGATATCCGCGCGGCGTCGAAGGAAGTGAATAAATAAATATTTTTTTCGGTCGTTTGCCGGTGGCCCAGGAAGCGGAGGCGCATTGAAAGCGCCAACCCCAAGGGCCCCGTGAGTCCAGCGAGGCTCGACGCGCATAGGTGCACACGTGTAGGGGCGTAGGATTACTGAAATTCTAACCCGTGACCCCCAAGCGGGTCTCGAGGGCGCGCGTGGTTCAGCTCGATTCAGCCTGGCATCCAGAAGCCTGGAGAGGGTAGAACACGATCCTCCTCTGGCCGCCCCTCGCGCTTCCACCGGCCCAAAGACGCGCTGGCGAAAATAATAAATACCGTGGATGTCTGTCGATCACTCTTTGCAATGATAAATTTCAATTCACTAGGCTCTGATTTAGTTAGAAGTGAATTGGAGTACGTAGGTACTTGCTCAAAGCTGACCGAGAAATTGGAGGAAGTTTGATTAGATATGGGGACCTTGAGAGTTTGGATCATTTAATTTAATTCTGGTAGCTCTTATAACAATAGAGTTCTATAAAGACAGAGTTATAATTGTGCAATTTGATCTCTATTTTCTAAACTGCTAGACTGAGAGACGTAAGCTGGCGAACTGTCAAGAAACTTCACTACAGATGACGTATCGCGGGTATTTCGACTCCCACTCCTCTAGAGAGAATAGCTACTGGGGCGTGCGTGAATAGGGCACCGTGTTCCAAGGCGTTCCAGGGGATGTTGAACAAGCATCAGCCGCAAATTATCCCCCGGAGAAATCAACTTCCGTCGAGGAAACGTGATTAAACGAGCCCCAGAAAAGCTCCTCCAGCGGGAATATTTTAAGAACGCGTAACGCGCGCGGCAAGATCGCTAATTGCGCCTTGGGATATTCCGAGGCGCAATTAGAGCTTCTGGGTCGACATTAATTACCATCGAGGAAAAATCCGGCCGGCTGATCCCGGAGGAACACCCAAGGATCCTCTGAAAACCCACCATCAAAAAGGAAACGCTTGACGATCGACGTTATGCCATTCGACATACGATTCACGGCTCATAAATAATACCTAAACATTGCAATCAGCAGAGTTAATTACCGTGCATGATTAATGGACACCGTCCGCGAGATTAGAGCAACGAGAGCAGCTCGCGCGACCAGCGAGGTTCACGCTCAACACCTGCAAATCGCTCGAGGCTGGAGCAGAGCCGACCGGAGTGCGCCAAGGTAGCACGATTCCATCCGAGCACGCGAGGCGTGGAGGATTTATCCGTTTTTACACGCGTTATTACCCACCAGCGCCGCGTGCCGTTCGAAAACTCGCGCTTATTATTCCCGCACCTAAGCGGCGTGCGTTTAACGTATGGAAATGTGATTGGGCAAGTGTATGCGTTCGACTGACGGGCCTGATTGGCTAGATTTGTATCCCTGGGCGAAGTGGTATCAGACCCGAGGGGGATGTTAATGAATAACGCGTTGATCACTTGGGAGGCTTTCATCCCAGGCGACCAAGGATCAGACGGAGAAGAATGGGCGCCTTTTGAAAGGAAGAAGCGAAGAGTCAACTGTCAAGTTCACTGTGCGCTGCGAAGAGATGTACATTTAAGCGGTGTAGAAGTTTGCCGTTTGGGAACGGTCTATGTGGGAGTGTGGCACATAGGTGCTCCTTAAGTAGACTCCGAAACATAGACATCTTTGAGGAGTCGCCGTTGCCGGAATCGGTTAAGGCGGCCGACCAGTGTACAGTGAGTTCGAGTCCTCCCATCGCCCGAGGTTCCCCTTTTCTCCGTTTAGTTTAGCTCAGAAATTAACACACCCCACGGAAACAGCAAATTCAAAGTACCAAAACTCTCCGAGCCTCCTCCAGGTAAATCATGAGTGCTTTAGTACCTCTGCAACGCTTTGCAGACAGGTTATTCGAAGCGCTACTTTACCACCTCAGGGCTCGTAGAAATCTGACAAGACAAGTGGAAGTCTGCGAGTATCCAAGAACAACTGCCCGCTGGCACCCCCCGAACGTACCGCTCGGCGCAAGTTACCCCTGCGTCTCTCTAAGTTGGAAATGATCAGGGCTAGGGGTCGTAGAAGGCGTAGAAAGGAAAGTGCAGCGAGCCAGTGCTTTCGCGGAGAAGCCGAAATAATTCGGAAGCGTTGAATATTTCATGAGAAGGGGCTCACCTGCTCGGGGTCGCGGAGATGAAGGGCGGTGTGCGCCCCGTACGGGCGCTCCTCGCCGTCCGGAAGCTGGAGTCGCGGGGGCAGGTCGAGGGCGAGGTCCTGCCGGACACTTCCGGCGCGGATCGCCCGGTCCCTGGCGGCGGCGACCATCGCTTCCTGCATCCCGTCGGTGGCTCCTTCGCCGCCACCCCCGCCGACACCGCCACCGCCCACGCCGGCACCGCCGCCGCTTGGATCACCCTCCAGTCCACCGCCGAGGCCGCCGTGACCGCCGCTGCCTACCTCCATTCCTGGGCTCACCGACAGCATCTGGGGATGGGAGCAAAGAGACGCCTCCGGTTAGTTGCAATCATTTCACCCGAGGCATTCGCTGCAAGGTGGATCGATCTACTTTGGCAGACTTCCTTCCTGACTCTAACGACGCTTCCGTTACGCGCGAGTTAAACGTGGACGGTGCTGCTCCGGGGGCTAAGGCCTCTAAGGAGGACGATGGAGGATGGGACTTTTGGGTTCTCGTCACGCGAGAGAAGAATCGAGTGTTCTGAGAAGATTTTAGGGTAAAGTAGTCGAATATGGCGATATCCCCACCCCAGCTTATCTCCGCTACAGAACTCTTGAATGTCATAGCGAGGTTATTTGTTTACCAACTAACCGTATATTTGCTGTTTTGTCCGCACAGTGGCATTGTAATCAATTAACCGTATTGTGCAAACAGTGCTCCAAGTTTTTGAAGTGGTTCGATTAAATTACAAATACCTCTAAAGTATAATGATTTTCACAAATACTGTTGTACAGTGCTTGCAATGGAGTTTCAGGTTTACTAATTGTATATCATTAAATGATGAGGACTTAACTACGACGCTAGTTAATAGTTATCATGTTATTGTTTCCGAATATGTAACCCGTGAAAGTTCAACTGATGAGAGTGAAGAAGAAATTGCTCTGAATGATGAAAGTGATTAAGTAAGAAAATTATGACAGGGTAAATCCGGGAGACGCGGTTGACCTAATATAAACTGGCTATTAGAACTAATATAGAAATTACTTATTTTATCAGAACAAACCTATATGTTGAGAATTTTATGCTGATTCAGAAAAAATGGTCGATATTTGCTTTAAGACAATATTTACTGTAAATCGGCTTGAAAACTGAAGTCATGACATCTGACCACCTCTCCCGAGGTGCCCGGGAGGAATGGTTTTCGTCGTTGGTAGAGACCACTCCCATAATTATTCATGGGAAATTAACAAAGGATAAAGCAAAATTATTTATGAGTGAATACAACTAAAGGATTCATTGATATTTAATTTGTTTACGCAAAATAAGTAAAGAACACATCAAAGAAAAAGTGAACTACCTACTGGTGATTAGCAAGGAAAATTGATACAAAAGTGAATAAATAAACTAAATAAACAAAAATAATAATAAAATAATAATAAATAAAAAATAATCAAAAAATCATAACTCGATCATTTCTCCTTTCTACAGCGAGAGATGGTCTTCTCGTTAGCTTTGAGACAAAGGGTTAATAGTTGGTTAATAATATGGCCAAATACTTTGGCTGCATTGTCCCTCAATATCTGTACTATTTTATTATTCCCAAACATTAAACGAAAATAAACTTAGAATTATATTTTAAATACGATTCTGTACACCGCTGTTTGACAAAAGAGATTAAATGTAACCTCAATTTACATTTTAAAGCCTATAAATCTAGAAAAACACAGAAGGAAGCGAAATGACGCTATTCATTCAACTGTTTGGCTTCTAGAGAAATAATTGGTCTGCACCTTAACGCGTTTTTAAGCATAGCGTCTGAAATATAGCCACTCGACCAACTCTCCGGCCCGGCTACGTCTCCCGGATTTACCCTACAGAATATTTGTTTTGCCCAGGTCTTTATTCTACAGGTGTGCTACATGAACAATGGGTTAAGTGTACGTATAAAGCGTTATGATGGGCGTGGTGGGCCCACGAAGACTTCGGTGGTGGGCCCACGAAGACTGTGGTAGCGAAAAAATAGATCTTCAGGAAGAAACAAACTGGATCTCATATTAGAAACACATTTTTTTTATCTGCGTATTTGAATGACTATCGTTTTTATTTTATCATGAAGAAACCGAATCTTTGTTATCGAATGTTAATAAAAGTAAAGAGTTATAATGTTTTTAAGAAATGGGTCTCATATTCGACCACTTTACCCTACTAGTGAGGAAACGATGGAAGTGCGTGATATACGGTTCAAAGCGAATACACTTTTATTCCGTTATAAGCCCGACTCCCCTGTTTCTTTATAAGTACATTTCTATCCCCACTATTTCTTTCGCAGTTGAGAGGGCACGCGACAAAGAAGAAAGGCGTGCCAAATTGCATGTCGTTTCGTTAAAGGTTCTGTCTACCCCCGAGCGTGGAACTTATAACGAGACAAATCTGAATCTATACTTTCCCCAAGCCGTCATCGCTGAAACATTGAAAGACCTGCAAACGTCGGACATGCCTCATTCGGACATCAGCGACGTAAAGCCACAAACGCGTCCCCCACCCCGCAAATTCAATTACCGCGCAATTAATAATTTATCAACCACCTGCGATTACCGCCACTCAACAACATCGCGTAACAGAAATAACGTGGTGGGGGACACTTAACGATAACGACCGTGTCCCGAAGAGGCGAATGGACCGTTTCGACAGCCACTAAATATATCGTCGCGCAGGTACGAGTTTTCCGCGACGAGCATGAACACGTCGCAAAACTTCGCCCCTAAAACAGCGGGGTCCCGCGCACCGCCGGGGCCATTAAGCCAGAGAGTGTCTTCCGGTATCGTTTTACGATCGCCGCGATCGTATCCGCGGAATAAGAAGCGATACAGAGGCGATCCCGAGCCGGGCGTGCATCGGGCGTCTCGAATTGTCACGCGTAAAATTTTTAGGGAACCCGTTTGGCGATCGAGATTTATCGCCGGCCACGGCGGGATACTTTCGAGTGTCGCGCTCGTAAAACCCGACGACTGATTTCGCGAGGGGGCCACGACCAGCGGCGGTCGCTTCTTTATTCAATCGTCTCTGCTACTCGATACGAGAGTCGCGATTTGGCCTCGGATCCGAGTCGTAAAATCTTCCCCGAGGAGGGGTGCGCGGGGCGCCCGGTGACGACGATCCATTCGCTTCTCTGTTTCATTGGGCGGCAGTCTTCTAGATTGCAGTGGATAGCGGAGGAAATTTCGAGTGACGGGATTGGAAAGGTTCGATGAGGTGTAACGAAGTGCGGCTGAAATTTTATTATCGCGAACTGAGGGTTTCGTTAATTACACCGATATTTTGATACATGTCACTTGTATCGGTAACATTCGAATAATCAACGTTCGAAAAACGAAAAGGTTCCCCACTATGTGCGGCGGTATTCAATTCCATAAGCAGATCGAACAAATTATTTATCGTAATTAAATCCACAACCTTCGAATAATTAAATGGCGAATAAAAATGACCGTCTGCCTCGTTCTCGTTGAAACCCGACGCTTTTTCAAACGCGAGTCGCAATATCGAGACACGGAACTCCAGTCTCGCGAATCACCTCTCATTTTCTCCCTTTTTCCTCCATGGTCCAATAATATCGATCAGTTTTCCTCGATTTAATGTATGCCTCCGAGTGCGCGCGATTTTTTTTTTAATCATTCAGCGCGCTGCGACTCGCCGAGCGATGTTTTCGATGCTGTTTATTAATTTAATCGGCCCCGAGGCGCCGCGGACGCGCGCGCCGCGAAAGCAATGATCGAGCGCGGCAGGGAGGAAAAAAGTTTCGCGTTTTCTCTTTTATCGAAGCCGCGATTAATCTGCTTCCGCGTCGACCGCGTCGAATTCGACAGGCCTCGTTATCGGCGTTCGATTTCACGCGGCGCGGAAGGTAATTTCGCTGGAAAAATCACGGGCTCGAACAATGGTCCGTGCCCGTGTTTCCGATGCCAGCCATGGATTCAATCGATCGACTAGAGTTTCGACTCGCTCTTTTTTTCTCTCCCCCTCCCCCGTCGCGGCCAAGAAAAATTGCAGCGCGCGGGAAACTGCGTCAATTTCGGGGCGATAACGAATTCAACTGACGTCATTCATTCTTGAACGACTCCATTCGGTGAAAACTCGACGCCACTTCGGAAGAGAAACTTGTACCAAACTGAACAGTTTTTCAGATAAACACTAATAGATTAGTTACAACGGTCGGTTCCGAGAAGGTATATATTAATTCAAGACCACAATTGAAGAAAACATTGTAAGTGCCATGATCAAAAAAACTTTTATCGCAAAATGTTCTACGTGCCAATGGTAATATGTAGCATCTATAGTATGGAATTTTAAATAAGTTAGCTAATTTCAGAATAAGTTACCAATAGTGCTAAAAGATGGTACCGCTGGTACGTCCAACGCCACTTCTGCAGAAAACAATGAAGAGCCAATTACCTAGAGACAAATAGGATTGGCACTTGTAGTGCTTGCAAATTTAACTGAATGGCACATTCAGCTTTCTCTACAACTGAGAGATGGCACATAAAGTGTTTTCTACAAATTCAATTCTCTTTTTCATGAATTTTGACTATATTAGGGCAAAAAATAGAAATTTTGTAATGCACTTGGGTTATTGTATATTTAAGCATATTTAACAATCGAAACAAATGAAATTTCGTGTTTAAATAATTTAAAATCAGGAAAGTTTTTTCTCTCTCCTGAAAAATTTGATTTTTGGCACTTACAGTGTTTTCCACAAAGGCTCTTCAATTTTCCTTGCAAACAGTAGCCTCGAAATGTTAACTCGGTCCAAGTGAAAATTTTATTCTTCCTCTAACCAAGGCACAAAGTTTCCCTAAATCCCAAGAAACGCTTCAACATGAATTTTCCTTACAACTTTGCTTTGAAACTCTAACTCGTTCCAAGTGCGAAATCCTTTTTCCAGCATCTCTTTTCGTACCTTATCGGTGTACTAAATTTCGGAAAACCTCGCTTAGGAACGCTACATCATTACGCAAAGAGGCAATCCCACTAATTTCCATCAATCCTCCAGAGGAACGCTGAAAGATCAATTTTCCCGCACGTTCGCGTCCCCGTCCGCGACAAGGTTAAGCGTTCCACGGCGACGCCGTTCGCTGGCCGTGTCTCATTGCCAATTCAACGACATCGTAGACTGCTGACTAGAGGAATCTATACGATAATAACGCGCAAGGTCAGGCGACGGGCCTGCCGCCGTTCCGTCTCGAGCCGTAGACAACCGCCGGGGATCATCCAGTCGTCATCGGGCACGGTTGTTCCCAGCTCGCGTTTTGGCATGCACGTATCACGGCATTATTCTGGTCCGTGACGAGCAGGGCAATTGCCCGTGACCGGGGCCGACGTATAAATTCCTCGTGTCCGTCATTTCGCGGCGAGCCCTCGCCTCGTCGCGAGAGGAACACTTACGTGATCCATTTGCCGTCTGAATGACAGGAAACGTGTTCAAGAGCCGCCGAATATCGCGGAACGCGACTATTCGGATGATTGGCGAGGGGTAGCTGGCGCGGGAGGTCTCGCGAACTTGGAGCGTCGTGTGTTAACCGGGGGAAAGAGGGAGTGGAGCGAGGATTGGCAGGAAGCTTGAAGAGATGGGGATGAGAAGAATTTTGTTGGTTGATGTGAAGGAAGTATGAAGGAGGTAGTAACGCGAGTGATGTGTAGTGTTAATGTGTAAGGGTAGTTGAGGAGAAGTTAATAGTAGACTTTGGTCTTCTCGATGGTTATTTAATTTTTCCTTTGATTATCACTGGGTTTAGATACAAAGAAGGGAAGCCACGTCTCTGCGTGTGTAATTCGCGATACAAGCCACGTGGGAACGTGCCTTAAACCAACGAACGTGACTTACGAGGTCGCTTTTTATCTGACACGTCGCGAGTGACTAATATTATACAAATAAAATGTTTAGTGGAAGTGATACCCCGTTGTAATACGTACACAGTACTTCCTAATGCTCATAGTGATTTCCAAAACCGTTCGAAACTATGTTACTATGCAGAAAAATGTGAAGATCATTCACAGTGTTCTCTGCGCTAGGAACAATCACCAGCAGCACGCACATTTTCATTAATTTGCAGAGAAAATAACTGAACTCTGACGAATAAACCACACAACACCACAATTAGACACTTATGTTCAGACGGCAGAGATCAATTGCGGTTCTCAGAGTTTTCAGAATCAACGCTGCACAATATGGTAGATACACAGAGAACACCGGAAAGATCTTTCGAAATGCAAAGTCCGCGAATGCAGCGGCGAGATAAGCACCGGTTTTTTGAAACGTGGAGCTTAGAAGCGGTGACTTCGTAGGAAGCTTCGAGGAGCGATGCCCACGCGGAACGCGAGCGACGATAGTCGTTCCTATCGAGCGCTTAAGCGACGACTATGCGGACAAATCGACGCGGCGCGTGTTACGCGCGCGGAAATACGAGGATACGGTACAGTCGTAGGTGAAACGTGGGACCGTAAGCAAAATGATCGCGACTGGTAACGCTACCTTTCAATGCACCACGATAAAGTGGAAGACGGAACACGAGATTAACGTGGCGCCGTTGGTCGATCCACACGGCGAATTGGTCGTGGATCGAGCTGGCCCAAACTGACAATGGAAACGTGACTCTGTGGACAATTGGAAAATAGGATCTGTGCGAACGCAGCGCGAAAGGAGACTCGAGACTTTCTTTCAACAACTGTCATTGGAGGTAATGTTGACGAGAGTTCTTAGGAACGAATGTCAGCTCCATTTTCGAGCTGCTAGAATTATCAGGAATGGCAAGTAAGAAGAGTTTTACTGTGGTAAGCTGTTGAAGAAGAGTTTATAGTCTAACAATAAGTCTTCAACTTTTCTTTTGAAGAACCTAAATTAAGTAATTACTGATAAAAATACAGAATTTCCTAATTCCTTTAAAAGAACTTTGCTAGTCTTCAAATCTATAAAATGATCATATTTGTTTTCCCCAAATTTTAATTTTGTTACTGATGTTTGTTATTTAAGTTTGTTACTGAGAATGTTCCCACGTTTTCAGGGGCGTCAGAAGTATCCACCGTCGCTGTGGCAATAGCTTGCAAAGTGACGCATCGTATGCAACAACACGCACGTGATAATGCATCCCCGTGGCTGTTAATTAGCGACCTAATTGCGAGCGCGACCGAACAGGCGTTCCCATTTTATCGCATGCCCTTTAAAGAGTCGGCGGCGCAGGCTAATTGGCTGATTTCCACGGCGACTTCCATCGAATTTCCTACCAGGCGAGGGATAAAGCGTGCCTGTTGTACGCAATCCCCGCAGATCAGACGTGTGACCGCAAGCAAAGCCGCTGCAGCGTTGCGTTTCAACGCATCCTCGAATGAACAGGGAAAGTGGTACGAGTGCGGACTGTCGACGAACGTTCTCCTTTTCATTTGAATGCCCCGTCGGCGGACGACTCCACTAATCGATTTTCCACGCGATACTTTCGAATTTAAATGCACCAATAAAGAAAAGCGAGATAAACTACGTATGTAAGGTGGACTTCTTGAAAATTGGCTAATTGTTTCCTAAGTAGTATTTAATTTTACTGATAAGACAGTATGGATTTCTAAGTAGAGCTACTTGAATAGTGCTTCTGGGTATTTCTCGGTGTAAAATCTCTCGAAAAGGTATTTCATTTTGGTGGAAAGAAGGTGAGACATCAGAAGCAGTGGTGGAAGGGTATAAGAATAATAGGGGAGGGTTGTCTATATCGTATCACTTAAGACATTTTACGTTATATTTCATATTTGGTACTAATTTGAACGCAAATGACTATTGGATATTGTAGTTTGATCTTTTAGGCACATACTATTATATGCTTAGCCTTTTGTTCAGAACAAATTAATTTGTTATTAATCTTTTTTGTCACATACTGTAAAAGGTACGATTTAGGCAACCGGTCTCCGAAATCGTACCCCTCGGTTTCCAAAATCGTACCTCCACGAAAAAATAGTATCAATAACAATTAAAGAAGAAAATATTCAACATAAAGTAATGATTATTATATAGTTACATATATAAATGTATATGGATCACACACAGGCCGCAATAACCTATGTATATGATATATGTACATAACCTATATAACATACGTGTTGTCAAATCCTACTGGTACGATTGTAATGGTACGATTTAGGAAACATGATCAATTTATTTATAAATATCAATTTAAACTTTATAATCAATGTAATATGTACTTAAAATGAATGTAAAATATTCTAAATTAAACCCGCTTTCAGAAAAATACAAAAATGCAAGACAAAATTGCATTGTTTGATTATTATAAGCTAAAATAAATTGGTAAAAAGTTACATTAATCATACCTGATTTTTTTAAATGTTTTTAGCACGCACAAAATAGGGTGTAAGCTTAAAAGGTTTTGTTTCTATTTCTTATTTCGCATTTACTTGATATTTTTATTATCAAATGTCGTTTACATTCATTAATTACTGAGAAATTGATGAGGTACGATTTAGGTGACCAGTACGATATTGGCAACTCTCCCCTAGTTGCCAGGAGACAAAGGGGGCCCACCCACAGCTTTCAATTTTGGTGTAAAACTTGGTTAGTTAAATCGTAAATTTGAGTTGCATACAGTAATTATATTGGAACTTCTATTATATTTTCAAGCCACTAAAAGGTCATTAACATTGTAGCATATTGTCTGATGTTTAGATGTGAGTGAAGTTAACCCCCATTTTATGAAAAATTAAAAGATCATAGTTTGCACTATAGTTGTGTACCGCGTTGCACCGTGGAGTTTTCTAAAATTCGACACCGTTTTAGAAAAAAATTGAAGAAACCCATTTTACAGATTTTTCGAACGATGCAATATTACATACACCTGGTACAAGGTAGTATAACATTAAAAAAACGATATTTTTCATGTGGGTGTTTGGAAGAATTTTTATTTTTTTATTTTTCTTAGACAACAATGTTGTTAAACATTTTTTTAACGAACGGTACAACTAATACAATGCAGTACAATCTAGAAAAACGATTTTTGCGAAAAGGGGTGCTATCTTTAGAATTGGTTTGCTCAATTTCTCTTCGAAAACGGTTTCGAATTTCAGAAAACTCTTAGCGGTACAACGCGCTACGAAACTAGTACAAATGAGTACAACAATGATCATTTACTTTTTCACAAAATGGGGGCTAACTTTACCCACGCGATGTTTAAGGGGGCCACTTACCATCGGGCAAGCTGACACTCTGACCACTTCACCACTGACCAGAAGATACTGTCGCGTGAATTGAATCGTGAAACACTGCTTAATAATTACTCGATAGGCAGGTGACAAAAGATTGAAAATATGAGAATGTTCGTGCGATAAAGTAGCTGCCTGCGGTTTAATCTATCGACATCGGTAGCAGGAAAGTTACTCATCGATGCATGAAAGAATTATTCACGAACTTCTAGAACTCCGCAATCAGATCTCGTTAATCTATCTAATTGATACTTTGCTTGAAAGGAATAAACTTCTAATTAAGCAGTACAGAGTACTTCACTATTACGAGTAGAAACTCAGCTAGCCATGGAAGTTCAGAAAATCGTCGTAACATATCTAAAAAAAAAAAAAAAACGCTGAAATCATTAACAGCTCTCCTAAGCGCAAGCTCGATCGCACCTATCGATTATTTCTCCGATACTATTCCCCAGAATGCAAACAGAATTACGTCAGGGGTTGCGTGCTTGAAAAGGGTTGCCTTTCAAAGGTAGCGCGCATTGACGAGGGGTCTGAATCGTGCCCCGCGCCGAGGATTACACAAATGAGAACGCGACTTAATCCTCTGCGCCCTAAGTTTGCATTAACCTTACTTGCATTAAACTTCACAACGAACGTCAGCGTCCATCATTCTCGGGATCAAATAAATTACTACTTTCACTATCACTCCGCTAGATTAAATTCCCAGCCTTAAATAAACCCATTCCTATATTTCCGCGAATAACATTGAATATCTCGGAACCCAGGGGGTTAATATCCAAGCTTAACTCGATCCAGCTGAAGCCTCGCGTCACAGATAGATCAGAAGCGATCCGCCAATCCCCAAAAGCGACCCCTGGGGACTACCTCCGCCGCGCGGCAAGCTCATTATTCGAATCCACAAAGACGCTGCCTCCGTCCTCGAAAACATTCACCCCCCCCCCCCCCCCCGTCCTCGCCTGGCGTCCCACCGCTACGTCCTCCGGCTCTCGACGATCGCTGGCTGCGATACCGCGAGCATTATCAGCGAACACACGCTGCAAGTTTCGATTGCACGGCGTATCAAACTGCACCGTATCGCCGCTCGAATTATTCCCTGACTCGGCGGAATTAATCGCCGCCCGATAAAAACGCGATAACGCCCCGGGCTGGCCGTGAAAGAAAAAATTTCGACGCCGATTGTTCTCGCCCCGGCTGGCGAGTCGCCGTTGCGAAAGAGGAAACGTTGAAAAGGAGCCGCGCTGGACGAGGAAGCGAGGTACTCTGGCCGGAGAACGTGCGCAAGCACTCGCAAGAAATTCCTCCGGAACATTGGTTCCGGGGTTATCGGCTGCAGCCTTGTCTTCCCGACGAAGTGTTATCAGGTCGGTCCCAATTCATTCCCCGGGCTAATAATAAACGTATCGCGCCCCCAGCCTCGTCGTCGCTCGGGCACCGCGACCTATTGCGCCAGAGAGCCAGCCGAACGAAACGGCTCGGCGAATCTCGCGGTTCCGCCGCGAATAGGAGACGATGATGGATGCCTGTCTACGAGGGCACGCTCGGCTGAGCTCGCTTCGACGAAAGTTTCGTGGGAATTCGTGACGCCCGGCGTGCTTTCTCTCGGGCGAGCGTGAATTGGGGAAAGCTCCGGCCTTGGTGGTATTTCGAGAGGTCGAATCAGGGGCCTCGCGAAGTGTTACGCCGCAATTTTAAGGGGTATCGCCTTGTAAAGGTAAAAAATATAGATTTTTAAAGGAATAGCGAACATTTAAAAAGAATTCTTTTTTGTTAGAAAATTTCTTATAAAAATGATAATTACGAAAAAGGTTTTCAAGATTTTGCAAAAATCGTGGGTACTTCTCTGGCATTTAGTGCGTAGATTACAAAACTTTTTATCTTTTTGTTTTAGATCCAACGGCGTGAACGTGAAAACCTTATGTTACATTTTTAATAAATTTCAAAAATTTCTTTAAAATCAATTGCAAAGTTATCCTACCATTTTTGGCCTCTCATCGTGGCGTTACACCTTAACTAAACTTTGTGAATAGACAGACGACGGAAAAGTTCTTGACCCATGTTGGACTATCCAGTCTATAAAATATTCAAAAATCGTGTCAAGTGTTTATATTAGTAACGTCTCGATTCCAAAAGCCTTCCAATGTTGCTTATAATTAATTCAGAGCAACTTCAGACTTAATGAAGAAGGTTCGCGCAGTTGCACGGGGAAGCACGATTCACCGCGATAAGTCCAACTAAACTCCAAGTAAAGTGGATCGATCTCGATCCCCTTGTTTCTTCGAAGCACCCCAAGCCAAGAAAATTCCTCTCCCTCGAATAAAACGCAACGGTGCCCGCTGGATGGTCGCGCGTTAAAGCTTTAAAGGGGTTCTCCGTTTCCACGGAGGCCGTCGAAAGGGAAAGCTGCGGCCGTAAGGAGCAGTAACGAGCACCGGGGGATGGCTGGGCTGGTAGCACTGTGCTCGTACACTCGTATTGATCGTGCACAATGGCTTCGCGTAACAAAGACGCGTACAATGTCCACGGGATAGGTCGCGAGCGAGATCGAACCCGGCGGAGGGACTCGGAAGGGTCTCGAAACGGGGTTGCATGGAAACTCACGAGTTCCACGCGGTGAAAAATGGGCGTGCGAGCTTGGAATTTCGACCTGGCTCTCGGGCCACGGCAACGAGACCGGAGCCGCTGTTTCCCTACTATGTATTCTCTGCGCTATATTAACAGATTATAAACTGAGTTGCCTCGCTTCAATCCATCGAGACTTTTCCCTCCGCGTTAAATTTGCAGGGCGACACGAAATTTCAGATATGGAAAATATCGATCGGTTTCGCGAATCCGTGAGTAATATAATAAATAATATCGTTCCCTGTATTTGATATTCGTAATCTCAAGGAAAAAGAATGAATGTTTGAACGGGCTTAAAAGCGTCGAAGGATAAAGAGATTTGGCTCGTTGCTCAACTCGGAGAGAGAGACAAGGTGCAACTCCTCCGTCCTCTGGTTTATTAAATTGGAGCATTTGCATCATGGAATCCTAGTTACGATTGCATCGAGACACAGAACGAGCCACTTTACGGCCGGCACGCCGTAAAAATTTGCGCTGCACTCTGCCAAGCTGCGGTTTATGATTGCCGCAATACGGAAACCGAATAGTGGATGCATATTTAGGACAAGGTGTGGTGTGTAAAGCCGCGCTCCCACGTGCACGGACAAAGCACAATACGAATGTTGCACACTATTTAGCAAAATATTTGTGCTTCGGTATAAATTAGACTTTCCGTTCTCAGTGAACTTAAACACTTAATTTTAAAAGTACGCGTAGCACCTCTGCACGTGGATTTTGAAATTATTCTATATTCTATAGGAAGTCCCGTTAAAATAAAGATTCTTCTGGTATATGGTTCATCGAAATCGGTTCAGTAATTTTGGAGTTTTGCGCTTTCAAACACTCATGCATACATGTCGCGGACAGTTTTATGTGTTGGTATAAATGACGGAGGGTTGCTTTGGAAAAATCAATGCACAAAGGAGAGGTGTCTTGAAACAGTCCGCCAACGGGTCTCGATATATCTCATATTTTTGGCTCTCTGACTGGCAAGTTGATCCCTAGATACACATCTCGTCTTTGTTTCCTCGAAGGAGACGATTACAAAAATGAGGTTCAAGGGGAAAACATCTATTTCGCGACGCGTTAAAAGCGTCTCTGCCTCGTGGATTTCACGCGTGGGAACGTGGCTTAACGTCACGCCTCGTCATTCGATCTATTACGATCGCTCGGCTGAAGCTGCAAATGACCACGATGTTGCGCGATCGAATCGTCGCTGCAGATGTTTGTCCTATTAAGCGAGACCGGCGCAAGATTAGAAACGCGTTTGATGACTCCTGGTGAATGGGGAGGGGAGGACTTTTTTTACGTGGACGAAAATATTCCAGATAATTGGTGAGCGCGTAAGTGGCCAGCCATACCCAGGCAGAAATTTACATCAGCTACTCGAGATAGTGCGTATCGGTTATCGGGAGTGAATTGACGTAGGCCGGCGGTAGATACCAGCGCATACTGTCGGGAACGCGTGTAGATTATGGCTTTTAAAAGTGTCTGGTACTTCGCCTCGCGCGATGACCGCATTACCGTTTTGTGGGGCACTTATTGGTAACAGAAAGAAATCAATTCGTGCACGTGCACTTGTCAGAATCACTGCCCACCAGAAGTTACGTGTGTAAAAGCACGTTTAGAAATGTGAGTTTAAGACTCCATTGACTGGATGCCTCCTTTCACGAACCTGTCGCGTTTGATACATTGATTCTCCTTTTTCCTGAATTGCGAGGCCCTGCAAGAAGGGTCGGCGCCAAAATAAGTTTGCAAGAAACCATTTCGAGATGAAATGGTCCTTCCTATTATACATAAATAACACCTAGAGTACTACTTCACCTACAGAATTTAAATTTTTTAATATCCATATCTAGCTAAAATATATATGCCATTCTTCTAATTAACCCATCCCACGAGTTTGATCTTGAAATCTGATTTGACTAAAAGATTAGTAAAATAAGGGCATCCAAGGGTGAAGCATTAGAGGAGGAATAGTAATCGCAGACTCACGACAATATTTCAGAACACCGTACACCCGAGGATTCCCAAGCTGCGAGGAACGATTCGAGCTGGTGGTCGAGGCAAATCGATCGAGAAGCATATTCGCGTCACGGGGGCAATGCACTGGCGATACGATGCACCAGTTGCACCGGCCTCGCAACTAGGATAAGCCTCGATGCAGAACCTGGCATGGCAGAAAAATTGCAAGTTTCGAGCTCTTTCCACCGATTCCCTTCTCAATTCCCCTGGGACATCTGCGTCTGACCGTAATGCTTGCACAGTGCGCCACAATTGAATCGGCCTGCACAACGATTGCCAAGGAATGTACCCGCTGGACCCCCCGAATTTCTGTTTATCTCTAATCACGAGGAATCCCAGATCCATATTCTAATTAGATCCGCTTTTTAATATCGACATAAGCGTATCGGGTCTGCCATTAATAGCACGGCACGCGATAATTCTGCAATCCTCAATGCTAATGACTCCGGCATACGGTAACTCTTGGAAATTATCAAACCAATTATGATTAAACCTCGGGGCAGCTCACGCTTCAATTCGCAAGAGAATGTCGCTGTGTGTAAAGGGTTCGGCAGAAGTTAATCAACGAGAAACGCCCTAATTTCCCACGACCAGGGCCCTTGTGCCCCGCCAGAAAAGCCCCCACTTCAGACCTCGCATTTAGCTTCGCCTGGACGAGATGAAATCGGCGTGTTTTCGAATCGCGATACCGTGGTAGGAAAGGTAAGGAGACGCGGGGCGACGCTTTCGCTCGAGATTAAGATCGACAGCCATCAACGAGTTTTACGACACTCGAGATCGGTCACGAGACCTGCGTCGGCTCGCCGCGACCAGGGTCGACGTTCTTTCTCGGTACGTGATCGCGCCAGGCCGTGCCGAGAAGTCGGCTTGCGCAACCGAAAAGTCGACGATCGTGCCTTGCCCCAGGCCGTTCAAGGCCCCCGCCCCCTCCACGCCGGGTAAAAAGGAACCACCGTTAGACACACGGCAGACGGAACAGTGCTCGCGAGGCTACGCGGAGAAATCGAAAGTGACTATCCTCGCTAGAACCGTTTTGCACCGTTAGAGGACGTTCGCTCTACCGGTGAATCCGAAATCCTTGGTCTCCTTCGGCCGTGCGGAATGAGATCGCCTGACCGTTACAGGCTGGCGGAAACGGCAACGAATTCATTGCTCGAGCGCCGATTCGACGTGGCTGAAGGATAACCAAGCAGCGTGGCTCGATGGCGGCCATACTTTATCGGACAGGTAAAACGGCAATCCAATCTCTAGTCGTACTCTTAGCTTTATTGGACGTTTAGAGAATTGAGAGCCTTGCACGAGTCCCACATCATAAATTCCACCGAGTTAGAATTCCCAGTTCGGTTCTAGTAACGCATCTCTCGGTCTCGAATAGGTAACGATCTCCGACGTCTGAACACCAACAGGATTTACAGATTAGGCGCCCCTTTTCGCGAAATATCATCGAACATTTTAATTCAAAAGAGTCGAGACAATTTCAAAATTAATTCAATAGGGCAACTCACGCATGATTTATTGATAATTCGCTACATAAAAAAAAATTTTGCAGTTAGCTGAAGCTTCTGTGTTTAAACCTTTTCCAACTTCTTTCGCCCAAAATTTGCCGCTCCCTAACATTTGCCGCCCTCTAAAATTGTGCCGCCTCCCAAAACTTGTCACTCCCCCAATATTTTCCACCACGCAAAATGTGCCCGCTCGCCCAAATTTGCGGCTCCCCAAAATTTTCCACCTCTCAAAATTTGCCGCCCCCAAAATTTGTCACTCCCCAAAATTTTCCACCCCTCAAACTTCATCGTCGTCGAAATCAACGGCTTGTCAAAATTTGCCGCCCCCCTAAAATTTACGGCCCCACAAAACTTGCCGCTCTCCCAAATGTTTCACCCCTCCAAATTTGCTACCCCCGCAAATTTGCCGCCCTAGGCTGCACCCTACAAAAATAACATAGAATAACCTTCGCCCAGTCCGACCGAAAATATCGAAAGCACCGATAAGCCCGGTTCGAAAGCAAACCACTCCGCGGGCCACTTGCTCGGCAATCTCTCGCGATCTTCTACCAACGGCCGGCACGATCTCGATTCCTGGCAGCGTGGCCCACGCGTCCGACCACTCGGCGGACGCGGAGCGGACCGAGCCGTTTCGCTGGGGTCAGTCGGAGGGGACCCATTAATCTCGATCGAGCCGCGTGTATCTGCGATCTAGCGACGGTGCGCTAGACGGACGCGTCTGGTCGGCTATGCCAATTATCGTTAGCGCCCAAGGCCGAGGGCGGACGGATCTGTTCCTGGTAGCGAGCGCGAGCGTGGCCGAAGCCTCGCGACGCGCAGCCCGCGACTGGCCGTCTCGATTCGACTTGGCTAGAGCAGAGGGCCAGATAGGACGATTAGGCGACCGCGGGCAGACGGGGAGGAAACTGCGCGCCGCCGGGGACAGGGACGGGAAGAGGAGCGCGTCGGCTGTCTCTCGACTGACGTAAGCGACTCGTTATCGGACGACCTTAAGGCCAAACAGGCGCGACCGCGCCAAGAATCCGTGCGATTCTAGAGTCTAGCCGGGCGACCGAGCTTCCCGTTTGCAACAGGCTGCACGGAATTGTTTAACGGCTGTTGCGAAACGCCGCAGACGGCTCTAACGAACGGAGGCCAGGCGTGGTGCAAATGGAAACAGCTGTGGGTGCTTCCGGGTGGGAGTGGAGGAGAAGGGATGAAGATGGCGGATGTTTGGAATTGCAGGCGCACAGGTTTTGGGACTTTACTGCAATTTTGGGAAGCTTCAACCCTTAACCGGTGACGTCCCACTTTGTGACATAAACGGTGACGTGGAGTCTCACACACTCCTCTATAATAATTTCACATTGTCAAGCTTAAATTTATTTTTAACCCTTCGTGGTCACACGGAGTGTATTGTACCCCAAGAATAATTTTCGAGTTAATGTGTCGCGCCTTTACGACTTCCAAAGGGATTTATCGCAAAAAAATATAAAAAAAATTTTAAAAATCGCTTTTCTCCCACAACCGTGAAAAATCTCAAAATCTACATTTCTAGAAAAAGGCTATTAGACCATGATTGTATAAGTATTACAAATGTACAATTATCACTGAAAAGTTAAAAGATTCAAAAATACGAAAATGGTAACTCAAAAAATGGCGCTGGAGTACAGTGAACCCCGTGTGACCAACTTGTGATTATAAAAACGTGTGACCACGAAGGGTTAACATATGCTGGAGTTATCAGAGACTTTATTAACCGGTTAACTGGCAATGTATCATATATGATCAAAAAAAAAAAAATCTGGCCAATTCTGCTTATGTATCATATATGATCAAATGGAATAACTTTTTTGATTTTCAAACGATTTGAATGAAACTTGGTATGTAATGGTTTTTGGGGTCGCTGAATCTGAATTTAGCATTGGAATTGTAAAATTTAATATGGCAGACTCAAAATGGCCGATCCAAAATGGCTGCCAAATATTAAAATATTATCGGGATTTAGAAAAATTGTATATAGGGGTTTTTGGGGTCGCCCATACCCCTGTATACCAAATTTGGTGTGATTCACTTAATTTTTCGATGTTGCCAGTTTGGGCACGAATAGTAAAAAAAGCCGTGCCAGTTAACCGGTTAAACATGTACATGTTTTGTTCAAAACCACTAAAAGTTGTTTTCATGACATGACATATTATAAAACAAGGTCTAGCGAAAAGGAAAATATAGGAAAAATAATTCTGCAGGAGTCTTCCAGACTCCACATCGCCGGTTAAGGATCAAAGGGGGACTTATTGGGGTATTGTTTGTATTCTGCAAGATTCATGGTGGAATGATTGAAAGGTAAATTCATCTTGTGGGTTAGCGTTATTTCATTGGGCATCGACGTATTTGATGCTCTCCCTTTTGCGTACATCTGTTTCCTCCTTATCGCTTTCAGTTGTATCAATGGGATCTAATCTCGTTACAAAGTAATATCAACTAATATTAGATAAATCCTGGCGGACCCTCGGCGACGGGCAATAATTTACGGGATCAGCAGAGACACCTGATTAATGCAGTTTATCAATCACTTTAATATCCGGCTAGATATGCTTACGGAATGGTGTGACTTTCAATGATTCGGATCCGCGATTAGACGTGACAATTATCTGTTAGAGATTATCAATCATTTTGATATCCTTGCGTTCCTGTCTCGCGCGATAGACGACTTTCTTCGAACGGAGATCGACGATTGCGCATGGCAATATCTGTCGATATTATTTGATATAGGTTCCCGATTACTCCCGTATCTCGAGGAGCTTTACCATACATTTCGAGGCACACGGATTAACGATTATTTATGAGCTCTACAGAAATTACCTAACAGAGATCACAGATTTACTGGCCGCGGTATCTCGCCACGAGTGTTTTGGACAGTTCTACAATAAACCTAAATTTCCCGTTGCGAGTCTTCTAATCTGGAACGGAAGATCAGCGTTGTCGAAAGCCACGAATAAATTACCGTTATTACCCAACCTAATCAAGCTTTTCGACCGCTAAAATTTCCGAATCTTATTTTATCCACCTTGTATATGCGTCCACGCAGAAATCGTTGCTTCGCATCCAGAAAAGAACGGTGGCTTTAGATAACTGACTGATTTCGCGTTTCAGCTTCGTTCTTCTTTGAAGCTCGTGGGCACGGAAAACCGCGCGTGAGTCGCGATAAAAAGCACGTGAGGCTCGGTCCTCGCTGTCCGCGGACTTCGGTATAGCGACGATTACTGTCGTGCCAGCCAGGCGTAAATTTGTAAACGCGTCGTGGGAAATATAAACGCGGAAACACGACTTATCCAGGTGTGACCGCGCCGCGTCACGCAATTTTGCAACTGCCAACGCGCCTTGACAATTTTGCGATTTATCGGCCAAGATGGCGGACGCTGATTCTCCGCCGCGAGTTACTTTTTTTCTAAATGGGAAGGAAGATCGAGATACGCGGCTAAAGATTTAACGACTTGTTTGTTAATTTTATAATGCTGCGCGTCTGGTTCTCCCTCTTGCGCAAAGCTGCACAGAAAATTGCCGGTTTCCTCTACTGCAACAGTGAAAGTGTACACCTTTTGTTTCGTCGCACTTTCGTCGTAATGAATGCAGTGGATGTCATAAAAAATGAGATCTATGGTTTTTGTTAGAGGGGAAACCAGGGTGATGGTACGAATAAATCGAATTTTAATGCTTGGGGTCTCAATAATGTGCCCTTATGTATTAAAGTGAAATTCGAATGAATACAGTAAACACTCGTATTAAACCCGACGAACGGGGCTGGCAGCGGGCGTACGACGTGTTGCGGACCTATGCCGCAAGTGGGGAATTCAATCCCGCGATCCCGGCTGTTTTTTGGACTCCAAAAATCCCGGGATTTGATATAACTAATCCCGAGAATTTCGGGATTATTTAAAAATGTGAATTACTTTAGGAACACCCGATAAATATAAAAATAAACAGAATAAATAAACATAGTTATTTCGTGATAATAAGGACAATAATAATAATAATAATGATTTATTTAAATAATAATATTAAGTCGTATACAACTAACTGAACCATATTTATTTTTAGAATGCTATTCTCACTTTCCGCTATTTCGAAATCGTGCGACTTGCAGATCGCAACTTGTCTGAACCAGAGCTGTTTCGAGACTCGAAACATTCGAGTAGCTTGAAGTTCGAACCGAGCGGGACTCGGTTTTTCGAGCCGAGCCGAGACTCGAACGGTTTCGGGTAACCCGAATGTTTCGGGTAGCTCGAATGTGTTCCGGGTAGCTCGATTTTTTCGAGCCGCTTGAATGTGTTTCGGGTAGCTCGATTATTTCGAGCCGCTCGAATCTGTTTCGTTTAGCTCGATTTTTTCAAGCAGCTCGTATGTTTCGGGTAACTCGAATGTTTCGAGCCACCCGAATATATTTATTTTAGGTAGTCGACTGTATGGTGCAGTGTGCTAGCTTGGTGTAGCTGGAACGTTTTGTAGGCACCGAATATAAATTAAGTTAGATGTATAATATGAGATGTATAGATATGAAAACCATATCAAGTTATTTAACCCTAAGTTCTCGCAGGAAAGAAGTCGACTCAACATCAGAGAGAATTTGAACTTAAACTTGAATAAGTTTGAAAATATCCTGAATGTGATTAAATTTTTCAAAGAGATAAATTCGCTTGATCTCTTGTAATGGAGCACTAGGTAGCTCTATGTATGGTCGAATTATGTTGTGATTTATATTTTACACCTTCTGGGAAACCAGATTCAATCCAATTACTGCTCTCGGGGATATAATAAAGTGAACACTTATATTATATATAGAAAACTTTACTAAAGTTTATTTCGTATGCAAGAACAAAAGTGACAAAAGTGAAAACATATATGAGAATATATTATTATTATTATTATTATTATTATTATTATTATAATAATATCAACGGGACAAGATCCCATAATTTAAAAGTACATAAACAACAACGCATTACAAAGAATAGTACTTATTGCACAGAATTATCATCAAAGATGCCACACGACAGACTGTATAACGAGGAACGGAACGAACTGCGAGAACAATTAAAAGAGTCAATGTCATAGTATAATATATTGTATTATATACAGTAACATTCATGCAAACGCTAAACTATATACATACACTATTTACACACTATACTACATTAAAATATATACATACAACATCAACGATGCCGGGAATGTTCTTCGATGGACAAGATTATTTGGGGGGGGGACACCTACACACGTGATGCGTGATGCATGATGCACACATTACCACCACTCCATTGGATTGAATCTGGTTTCCCAGAAGGTGTAAAATATAAATCACAACATAATTCGACCATACATAGAGCTACCTAGTGCTCCATTACAAGAGATCAAGCGAATTTATCTCTTTGAAAAATTTAATCACATTCAGGATATTTTCAAACTTATTCAAGTTTAAGTTCAAATTCTCTCTGATGTTGAGTCGACTTCTTTCCTGCGAGAACTTAGGGTTAAATAACTTGATATGGTTTTCATATCTATACATCTCATATTATACATCTAACTTAATATATATTCGGTGTTTACAAAACGTTCCAGCTACACCAAGCTAGCACACTGCACCATACAGTCGACTACCTAAAATAAGTATATTCGGGTGGCTCGAAACATTCGAGTTACCCGAAACATACGAGCTGCTTGAAAAAATCGAGCTAAACGAAACAGATTCGAGCGGCTCGAAATAATCGAGCTACCCGAAACACATTCGAGCGACTCGAAAAAATCGAGCTACCCGGAACATATTCGAGCTGTTCGAAATAATCGAGCTACCCGAAACCGTTCGAGTCTCGGCTCGGCTCGGCTCGGTTGTTTCGAGTCTCGAAACAGCTCTAGTCTGAACACGTAATGTCGAAGCATTGTACTTAGATATGTACGTACTTTAAGTGCTTGGATGTTTCTTCGTTCGTACTTATTAAGACGTTATTATTCTTCATTACTGCTTTTATTGTGAAAAATGATATTAGTTTATGTTTCAGACTACTGATAGAAAGTAAGTTTCTTTACATTAAACAAAGATTTAGAATTTTAGCACGTAATAAATCACTTTAATTACTGAAATTTTCTCTTACCCAATCCCGGGATTAGTCCCGGAATCCCGAGATAGACTTTAAAAAATCCCGCAATCCCGGGATAGTAAATAATGGCCGGTATTGTATTCCCTAGCCGCAAGTGAGAAAACCCAAAAGCGAGCGAGAGGGAACGAAACAGTTGACACGAAGTTGCCGTCGAGTCTTTCGTTCTCTCACTCTCCACCGAAGGATTCCAAGAAATGGTGGGCATAGTCACCGGGCGTACTACGCTGCCCTCTTTAGTTAAACTGTCATATCTAGCATTTTTTCATTTTTTGAGATATGTTGAAATATTTGAAGTTCCACACGGCTTTTACCTTTTAAGTGAAGTTAGAAAGCTCTACGTGTTTCGTAAAGATTTATAAACAGTTTAATGTATTTAACCTAACTTCTTTTAAAATGGTTAAAATATCTTATCTAAAACAATTAATTAATTGATACGTTACAAAATACATTCCCTACCGGTACACCTATTACAAAAAATTATATTAGTCTATTATAAAATAATGACAACATGTTTTAATTTGAATGAAGAAAAGTAAGTATGGTACAAAGTAAATGATAAATCCTCAGTTTTCTCGGTTGTTTCAAAATGCTAGATAGGACATTTTAACTAAAGAGGGCAGTACGTATGGTAAAAACGGGACTATAACGAGGATTTACTGTAATGAAGTTATGTGCAGATGGTTTGGTGTAGGTAGTGCAACGCTCGAAATCGGCCGTTCGCAGTAATCGCAGCTCCTTCTAACACTTTAAACGCATTTTTCTCGAAATGACGTTTCTCAAACTAGACGTATAGAGAACTCAGTTAATTTTCGTCCGATTTACTTCCAATTTTTCATGCCAGCTGTAAATAAGATTATCTTCGGTTAAGCGTTAACGAATTTTTGATTGAGTAATTAGTTTTATCGTAACGTTGAAAAAATGTCGATATTTTTACTGATCTTTGACACTTTCTTTTGAAAAGAAAGCGATTTTGTAACCAAATATTATTTCTTCTAAATGTGTATGTACAACTGAAGATATTTCGACAGACTTTAAGAAAATGTTATAAATTTTTATTTTAGTGCCATCGGTGCAACGCTTGAGGTGAAAAATTCTGAAGGTCTATCACAGCATCTACTACTGTGACTACAATAATCAATATTATTACATAATATTTTGGGAAAAATTTTGTTCAGGAGATGTAAAGCTAATAAAGATATTTTATAAAAACTGCTAATTTACCAAAAACAGGCCCTTGAAATTAGGTTTTTATCCTCGGCCAGAACGCTGGTTTCCCTTCTTAAAATGTGTATGTTTCAAATGAGAGTGAAAATGTAATGAAAACTGTAGAACTGCATTGCAACAAAGACTATTAAGTGGAGCACTGCGTGCGAACGTGCATTCTGTAGTGTTTCTTGTGTATGGACGCTTTGACTCTACCGTTGCGTGGTCAGACAGTTGGAATTTAAATAGCGCGCGTCGGAAGGTGAGCCTCGAAAATTTTAATTGCTTATACCTCGAGAACGGACACTCGGATCGAAAAATGGTAAAGAGCTTTCTGACTCTGCTTCTGGGGAATAATTCGTGTGTTTCTGTTTGCCGCATAATTTTACAGTAGTATTCCCAAATACAGTACAACTCTTTATGCAACCATGGGAATATTTTAAGAAACGCGCGTTAAATTTGAGACTCAATTCTGAATTTAAACACTTTAACCAAACTTTAATTGCTCCACCCATCATTCTTAATTAAACGATTCGTTTCGACTGAACCACCAATTACCAACTTTGCACGCGCTGCTCATGCATAGTCGATTATCCGCGTATTAAGTATGCCAAAACGCAGCTGAACTTCGATAAACAGAGGAAGAATCGATGCGTCTGGCGCGGCAAAATAGTTGACAATATTCTTTTCCTTGGGCAAATCTAGGTCGCCGCGTCCGATCTCGCGACCCCATAAACCGCAGAAAGAAACCATCGGCGATAACATCGTATCTGCGCGCTGCCCCCGATCTGCAAATAATGCCGAGGACGGGCCGATAACGCGTCGATTGTTTGAAACGTTGATCGCGCCGAAAGAATCTCTCTCCTTCCATAACCGCTCGAGCGACGCTTAGGGAGGGGAAAAAGTTTGTTAAACAGCGTCAGCGTTTACAATTATCGATAGGCCGTCGTCATAATAATGCGCTTGTTTATAGTCTCCGCCGTCGGATCCGCGCTCGCGGTTAGCCTGATAATTTGTCATCGCTCGTCGCGGACGCCGCGACGACGGTAACGTGACGCGCGTTTTCCCGTGTTTGTCGCTCCGCGCGAGGAAAATCAAGAGGCACCGTCGGGTCAGCAGACGGTCGCGTTATGCAATCGGAAGAATCGGGGGAAAAAAACGGAGTGGAGCGAGATGGCGGGGAGGGTTTCCTGGAAAACGGAGAGTTACGCAACTGACGCGACGATTCTTGCGACACATTTTGCGAAGGACTTCCCTGAAATTCGTCGCAACTTAGGGAGAAAGTCGGACGATCGGTATCGACGTTGGCGTCAATTACGAAACGAAGGAAATTAATGAAGTTGATAATCCAAACGCTTCGGAGCGCGTTACAAAAATTAAAACTATTGGGAAAAATTCAGGTATCTCGGAGAAACTTGATAACCCAAAAACAGGGGCATACGATTTCATTCAGAGAGGAGCCATAAATAGTGAAACCGAATTTTAAATTTATGTGCGTGGTTAGGAATTAATATAACCGAGGCCGTATAATACGGAATTACGCCACACTTCAATTTATTTTTATTTTGTAATAAAGTAATTTAAATTTGGACGAACGACTTTACTACTATTTCACCCCTGCCCCACTTTCGTTACGCCCATGCCAAAAAGACCTCTAGTAGCACAAACAAAATTCAAATGACACAAGAAAACCGCGAAGGTCTCGAAGAAAACAACCTAGAAAAATATTCACGTCTCGGGTATCTCTCAAAATTGAAGCATTCCGGTATCTCAAACAACTTCAGGCTACACAAATGTTTCAAACTACCCCGTTTGTAACATCCCACTAATCGTCCAGTTTTGGTCCACTCGTGTATGCCCACTTTTTTCCCGAGGCAGAAATTTCGAGCGGCTCGGATCGTTCAGTTGCCCGACCAGCCGCCTCCTCTGGATCCTTGGGCCATTTTCGAGTTCGTTAATTGTCGAAGAGGCGGTCCCTAAAGGCTCGCCGCAGCGAAACTTCAGCTGCCACCTGAAAGAGTACGCGGCGAGGCTGAAAGCTCGCGCGGCCGCGTTGTTCCAAAGGACTTCTTGTAATTAACTGTCTAGACTGCCGGCGTTATTATCTGGGCCTCGTTAGCGTTATCTCCGGCAAGCGGGAAACGTCTGCTGGAAATTACGCGAGCGTGTGCACGGCTGCTCTGTGTCCGACTCGCGCTGTTCCGTCGGTGTGCAAGCGGCCGCGAAAATTGCGCGCGCCTTTCGCGTCCTTTCTTCCTCGCGCGGCCTCTGTGATCGATTAATTAACTTCGAGGCATCCGTTCTTCGCGACGATTCTCAAGTACCAGAAGATTGGGTATGCATGTTAATAAGCTCGTTGGTTGCGCGGTAATTACGACCACAGGGGCATAGAAGGGCGCTCGAAAACGTTCGAGAAATGGCCCTTTCTGGTCGTTCTGAATCATTGCTCGTGGCTGTCGAGTGAATTCCTGTGTCTGCCACTTGAAACTGACTCTAACGCGCTTGAATTCGCTCGAGGCGATGCGCGATACGTGGACTTTATCGAGGGATAGATGCGTCGGGAGTTGTGGACATTTTTTTTACAGATTTATGGATTCAGGAATTTTGTACGGAATTTCGTGTAGGTGCGCGTTTTCTTTCTTGCAGCGCGTTTCGCGGGCGGGAAAGTCGTTTCTTTGCCCAACTGGGAAGTACGAATCAGATACTGGAATGCAAGAGGAAAAAGGTGGCCATTCCAACCCAGCGATGGAGTCCCCCACAGAAAGTTTCAGATACTTCCTTTCCGCGCCGCGATTCATCACCATCAGGCGACAATCTTCCACGGGCTCGGGCGATATCTCGGTTATTTCCGCAGAGGGAGGGAAAAGTAACGTGCGATTACACGCGCGCCCGGCAGCGCGTATGCAAACCATAGCGAAGGGGTTGCGTGTCGACGGCGCGTTCGTGCTCGGTGTCGACGTAATTCTGCGATAGCGCAGGGTCGACAACCACATTGTAGAAAACGGCAGCCTTCGAGCCCACGGTTAGGAATTAACAAACAAATGGGACGAACGCGAAGGAAACGGGGAGAGGTCGCGGCTTGGGCGAACGCTTCTTCAAAAAGGATTCAAATAGTGAGGATGCATTAGCATTTAACGAAACGGTGGAACAAGCAGGGGTAGCTTAGTCAATTTTATGAAACGGAATGTAAGACTATATACTGAAATAGTAATATCGAAGAAGTAAATTATTTGCGAGGTAGCAGTAGTGTTGGATTAACCAATAAACAAAATAAACACGTGCTTGGGGCATCAGGAGAAAGAGATAGAGGAGAGTGGGGTAATTGCGAACACCTAAGCCAAAAAGCAAACAAAACGAAAACTGTGTGAGAAATGAATTTGTTTATTATTTACAAATATACTTAAGCTATTCATCTATAAAGTACTGTGACGAATTTTTGAAAAATTATAATAAATATCAACTTTATAGTGAAAAAGAAAAACCCTTAGTGTTCGTGATTACCCGACTGCCGTGGGGTAATCACGAACAGAGTGCTAAATATCACAGAACTCGCACAGAAAGCGCGATTTCAATGGTCAACCCATAAAAAACGTTGCTACAACCTATACCTAATGTATTTTTCAAATTATCTTCTTGTGCGTTAGAAAAAAATTGCAATTAGTCGGATTATCCAAAAAAATAGTAAAGGCCGTTTTTTGAACTTTTTTCTGAGCCTGTAATGAAAATTCAAAAATTCGTTTTGTAGATTTAAATAAGTTTTATACATGCTGAAAATTTCATCAAAATCGGTTAAAACTGTTCTGAGCTACAAACGCTTAAATATTTGTTCGGCATTACCCCACGACAACAAAAAATAAAAAGCAATTTATTTAAGGGTTAGAATCATGATTCAAGCCACGCCTTGGTCACAAAATGTTGGTAAAAAAGTGCTTTATTTCAACTTTAAAAAAATCCCAATTCTATCATTAATTGAACAGTAATTACATGCAATTGAAAATTGATAAAATATTACTTGAAACATGATGAAAATAATAAATTGTATTTATCTTGAATAGCATGAGCGTTCTGTTTTTTATTACTTTGTGCCCGGCGTTGGATACGACTTAAACTATTAGCCAGTGGAAAGGGAACATCAGTTTTTATTTATTAAAATGCCGTAACCATCGCGTTCGCGATTACCCCGCGTTCGTGATTACCCCAATCTCCCATAGAAGTTCCCTGAATTTTAAAATTTATCTTTTCTTAGAAACAGTTTTTAGTTAAATTATCGGAAATGCTTAAGAAATTTTACATTGCGTTGAAGCGATCACCCTGTATAAGGGGGCCTCAAAATCTTTTAAGTGCTTAGGGCCTCTAAAGGTCTTAATTCGGCCCTGAGTAGCAAAGAGATTCACGTTTGGAATTCTCGTACAAGGAATTTAATGTAAAGATTGATAAGCAGTATTTTAATCATTTTATTTCATTTCATTTTTCTTTGATTTCGTATTTATTAATTTTATTTTACTTTATTTGACCGTTCTCTATATTATTAACCCTCCGTGGTCACACCTTATTATAATCAGAAATTGGTCACGACGCTCACTGCACCCCAGCGTGCAATCATTTTTTATATAGCATTTTCGTATTTTTGAATCTTTTAACTTTTCAGTGATAATTGTACAGTAATAAAACTCTAATAGTCTTTTTCCATAAATGTAAATTTTGATATGATGAAATTTATAGTGGAAAAGTAGTTGTGAAAAAAGGCAATTTTTTGGTTAAAATTCACCAAATTTTTAAACTTTAATATTAAGGTCTAAAAATTTATAGAAATATTGTCAGAGACCAAAATTCTTTTGCCAGAGATTCGATACACCCTGTATGACCACGAAGGGTTAAAATGTACCAAAGAGCTGTTATCCTTCAATAAATAAATAAATTTTCACTCCGACCACCCAAACTCTCCGAAACTTCAACCAACAAAGAAGAAATCCCTAATTAGAGCATCAGATACCGTCGATTTATTCTCAAACCCGAGTTTCTCAAAGCGTAATACCAAAAAATCTCCTCAAACTCCGATAAAACATCGAGCTACAAGGCCTCAACGTCACGTCCCTGGAAATCCAACCCACGAGCCTACGATCCCCCGGAGAAGAGGCCACAGAAATCAGCGCAGGAAATCGTGTCCACAGCGGTGCGGCGTGAAAATCGAGGCGCGACGCAATCTTTCGAATCGGGCAAGTGGAACGTGAAAAGCGCGCGTCGACACGGTCGATCGACGCGGCTGGCCGCGCTCGTGGAGCGGAGAACACAGCCTCCGACGCGTTTCCCACGGGCAGGCGAGGCTTCTCTCTCTCGTCGGGGGACAAGAAGACGAGGACGGGCGTAGCGGGGGAGAGCGCGGGATACAGAATGAAAAAAAGAACAGACAAAGAGGAAAACGAGCAGGCTGACCTTAATTTCGCGGGGGAAAAAGGCGAAGCGCGCCGGTTAGAGGGGCACGTGGACGCGCTGCGCGTATGCACGGTGGCGAGCGCGTGCGTGCGCTCGCGTACCATTTCAGGAGCGCGCGAGGGGGCCGTGCTATCGATACTAACGAGCGAGATTAGACGATCCGCTAGACCTGTGAGATATAAATCGCCGCGGCGCACTCGCGCGCCCGATTACCAGCGTCATGCAGCGCCGTGTCCTGGATTCCGCGGATGACGAGATAATGCGTCGATCGAGAGATACCGGAATATTTTCCACGTGGGAACGGGCCGGAGGCCTCTTTCTCCTGGCCCCGCACTGTGTACTGGGTGCTGGCGAGTGATACTTCTGACTTGGTGCTTGGATTGTATGATGCACGCACTGTTTTCGGTTAAGTCGATTGTTTGCCTCGATAGCGCCTGAATTTCCGTGAGGGAGTGGATCGTTTTGACGACGACCAGTGGCGGATTTAAGGCGAGAAGACCCTGGAAATCGACCGAACTCGTAGAAAGTAACAATTGCAAGAGAATGCGTTTTTTTAGGAAGCAGAAGATCTATTGTATCGCACAGCAATATCAGATTAGCCTGCGGCAGCTGTAAGTATAAATAAAGCACAATTTCTCTTGTCTTTAAACGCCTTTTTCTCGAAAGCACGATTTTGATATTTGCGCCGGTGATAACTCCAAAACTATTTGACCGATCAGCTTCAAATTTTGCACAGGTTTAGTTTATAATATTCCTCAGAACGTCAACTTGGTGGTTTAACTAAATTGGTATTTTAACTACTTTTTTTAAACAAAAAGAGCGCAATTTTTTGCGAGAATCACACTTTATTGTTTGAAGTGCCGTCATTCTTAAAATTTGCAACTTTTTTTTACATAATTTTGGGCCCATATTCTTACAATTGTCAAATATATTGAAAAAAATTGTATTGGTCAGTTTCAAATAATTACCAGAGACGCTATCTACAACCGGCGCCGTTTCTCACCTCGAAAAAGAGCCTTCTGCTCTATTTCTTTTGTATTTATCATAATTTTACTGTCATAAATTTTTTTTGCTTGTTATAATGTTAAATAAAGTGCCCTTAAAGTTCCGAAAGGATTAGTGCATTGGCACCTTTGCAAAAAATTCCTAAAAACTGATATAAGAATAAGCCGTTTATAGCTTATTCAAAAAAAAAATTCATACAAACACTATAATTTCTTTTTCTGTACTACCTAACCGTTTTTAAGTAAACTACCTTTTCGTTTTCCCGAAAAATGGGCCGGACAGAACGTTTGCCGTTTGGGCCTTTTCCCTTAAATCCGTCACTGACGACGGCGATGCGGCACCTATGCTTCTTTCAATGGTTAAATCGCATGGTGTGGATAAAAAGCTTCGTGTAACTGGTACAGTAATGGTTTTGGGGAAGATCGAGCTACTGCAATCTAAGTGGAATGCAAGAAATTGGACACGACTCTGGCGGAGTGTTGCAAAACTGCTTAAGTCGTAAGGAGATTGTAATTATTTCGAGCAGTGACGGGGAACGGGGAAGAAAAATTGCAGCTGATACAGGTGATCTAACCGTAAGCTACAATTGTTGACAGACCGTTCTTGTAATAATTCACGAAGTGGACAGAGACATGACGCGGGGAGTTATTTTTATTGCTCTTCTCGAGAGGCTAATACCGTGGCACATATGCTTGGAACAAGTAATGAACTTGTAAAAAGAATTTAGCTGCAGGTGGTAGATACAAATTTCAATGTACAGTGTGCGGGAAAATGAGGTGTTCGTCATAAAACCGAGCTAAACCGCTTATAGCTGTTAAATCCTTCGTTTAATAGCAAAATCAATATTTTACATCGAGTCACTGTCTAAAAGTAACAGCCACCCATTTTTGGGAGTTGCAGTATTCAACGCACTTAAGCATGAGATCCCTGCAGGCAAGGCTGAGAATGTTTTCCCAGGGAAGGATCAATCATGCGGACTCACACAGTTGGGGTACCTGGAAACATCGAAGATCGCGAAGAAAAATATCCGAGGCACAATGGCTGGCAGGCTGGCCTGCATTAGAGACAACCTCTGGGTTTGCATTTCAGCAGAATGGCCCTGAATGCCTCCATTTTCCTCCGCCGGAAAAAACCTGCACGTAAATCCGTACACGAGAAAGAAGGGGGACAAAAAGTACGAAGGGAAGGGCCTAGTGGTAAGCTGAACTGAAAAGCGCGCAGAGATACCTGGAAAATCGATGAACACAGCGGAGGAAAGTGGGATGGCATTAGAAGGTTGGCTAGCGAAGCAAGCTCGATAGCAAACGTATTCGGAACTTGGGAAACCTAAAGAGAATGAAGAAAAACTGCAGCATAACAATTGCCCGCAAGGTTGCACGTAGGTGGAAGTTCTAAATTTGAAATTCATTAGTATAAAGTGGCTTGATTCTTCTGTCGCGTAGCAAGTGCGTCACTAGCCAATTACGATACTCGCGAGATTTCCATATCGGTAAGAATATTCTAAGCGACCTGCTTGCGCAATCATTCACTTGCAGGCACCGATTTTCTCAAACGTCTCATTCATAATCGCAGACGAACCATTAACACATTTCACGCCCGCAAGGGTAACTAATCAATAATCGCCCACTGTAATATTCATTAAAAGCAAAATCGGCAGCAATCAAATCACGTTCTACCATTTCCACCGTACTCGACGATTCCGCCGAAAATCCTCGACATCAGACACCGCCGAGCATCCGTCAAATCCACAATACGCTCCCGCTGCTCGCCGTCCCCGAAATAGAGACCAACCCCCCGAAATCGTTCGATCCTATTCAATGACACACGCGCGCATCGTGGCTCGAAGCAAGGCTACCTGAGCCCACCTCGACGGACGTGAATCGAGGTGCAACGTCCCGAAATAGAGGCAATTACCCATAATTTAATGGGACACGGCATCGAAGCGAGGCCAAACATTTCGGGCACACCCTGTATAAGGAGACGTCGAGGCCGACCTCACGATCGGGCTGATGACATTTAAAAGTGCGACGGGAAGGTATCGACCGACAGAAAAGAGGCGAGGGAGCGAACCGGCGGGCGAACGAGCGAGCTAGAACGAGAAAGAGAGACAGGGAGAGAAAGAGACGGAGAGAGAGAGAGAGAGAGGAGGAGGAGGACGGGAATGACGGTAATGGGAGCGAGGGAGACGGACTGTCGACCCAGACGAGAAAACTGCAGTGAAAGCCCGACTCGCATTCTGGGCCAGACGGAAGAAACACGAGGCAGACGGTGTAACGGCCTCCCTCTGTCTCGCTCCTATCGATTGCACCGTCTCGATTCGCCCTCACGGCTCGCCGCGTCCGCGCCTGCACGCTCGTTTTTCCTATTTTTCTTCTGCCGAGGCCCCCGGCGTAGGTATCTCTCCTCTCGTCGACTTTCGCGCTCCCCGAGCGTCCCGTCCACGGCGAGGGCGGAATTCTTGATTACGCGACCGACGACGCCGCGATTTCTGGCCACGATTGCGAGGTCTGCGGCGGAATTAGGGGGGCAGGCGAGTCGAGGCAGCCGGGGGGTGGGTTTGTTGTCTTTTTCATGGGAGGTGAGGGAGCAAGGAGGCATTGTTTGGGTGGCGAGGAGACTTATTGCTGCACAGAGGATATTATGGGCTTGTCGGAGCAGGATGCGTGGACTGGGTGGGGTGTTGCGGAGGATTATTGGGAATGGGAAGATGAAGTGGAATTTGTTTGTGGGAAGGTGGTGGGGAGTTTTCGGGAGATGCATGTTTGTGGGAGAAATTTATGGTGTTGCTGGGAAGCAGGGCCGGTCACCCCTATCGAATATAGATATATTATGACATTGTGTATTATTATACAGAAATAATTAATGTGAATTTAATTATTCGGGCTATAGTATCGGATAGAGATATTGAACAAACATAAATTACAAGCAAATTTTAAATCTGGTAAAAGAAGGTTCACAAATGTACTAAGAAAGGCTCCTGAATCCGTCTCCGCTGGGAAGATGTGGGAGAAACTTATTGCTAGGGAGCAAGCTTGTGGGGTAAAATGGAAGATGCATTTTGACCCCCTTTTCTTATCACAATATCAAATTCAATCCTTCTAATTATGAGGCTATGAAACAAGTTTTCCGTTTTTAATTGTTTTCGGAATGTATTTCATTTAGACAAATGCATATTAGCTTAAAATAAATTGTTATGAATTGTTATATTGTGAGCGTCGCACAGTGGTACCTAATGACATTATTTTCCAAATTAGTCTACAGGTTGTAATTTTTCAGTGAACCTGACAATTTTTCTTTTAAATTCTTCGCAAATTAAATTCTCTATCGATCGGTCCGGCCCGAATTTGGAATTTCGTTGCAAATTTTTTTATATTTAGCGAAATATACAGCATTCTAAGATCAGTATTGGGTCAGATATATCGACTACAAGAACGCGCATGAACACAGATGAACACATTTATGAAATACCTAAAATATTGTAAAAATACGAATTTCGATCCGCCGTTTTCAATTTGATCTACAATATTAGATTTGTGGGGCAAATTAAAATTTTGGTCTGTATAATAATTACCTCATATTCGGAACCGGCGGGCAAAGTGCCCCCAGATACTGATCTTCTTAAAATACTGTATATTTCGCTAAATATAAAAAAATTTGGCAACGAAATTCAAAATTCGGGCTGGACCGATTGATAGAGAATTTAATTAGGAAGAGTTTAAAAAAATTGTCAAGTTTACTGAAAAATTACAACCCCTAGCTTATTTGAAGAAAAAAAAACTGAAATTCAAATGCCTATTATTCAGATGAATTTATTAAAATGAAACACTAAGAGGAATAAACGAAATTT
This sequence comes from Andrena hattorfiana, assembly GCA_944738655.2. Taxonomy (NCBI): domain Eukaryota; kingdom Metazoa; phylum Arthropoda; class Insecta; order Hymenoptera; family Andrenidae; genus Andrena; species Andrena hattorfiana. Next base: position 40,316,332 of record OX122889.2, on the reverse strand, counting down.
GTTGATATATTTTCAACACTCATCCTTGGGAAAAGCATCCGATTCATGCCGCAGCAAATAAGTTCGATACGCTGTTCTCAAAAAGAGAAACAAAACCCTCCCTCGAGAATCAGTAATTTGTGAAATTACCGACGAATTAATAAACCGACGATTAATCATCGACGACTGATAGAGGAACAACGATCAGCTCGTGTTTCTCTGAAGCATCAAAGCCATGCGAGTTCGAGGAAGCCTCGATTCAAACGACGGTCGAGACAGAAGACTCGTTGCGAAACAATTGGGAATTGTGGGAAGCCTGGCCGATAAACATTAGGAGAGATCAATATTTCAGACACGTAGGGCACGTCTTTCGAGACATTATTAATAGATCAATTATACGAATGTATCTTATCGAATTATTGTTGCCACGGATTGGAAGGATTTGATTACACGCGGATGGTAGACAACATACTTTAGATAAGCTCGACAGGAACACAGAGGAGGCGAATAGACGCGAGATAACACCGTGGGCCGTGCGATTAAAGCGCTTAAAAATCGACGTCTGGCTGAATATCAAGTTTGCCCCATTTTTCAAGGATGCGAGCGCACGCGCGCGATGACTGCCGCCCGCCACAAAGTTTTAGTTAATTCGCGACAATATTGACGGCCTGATTACTGGACGGCGGGTGTTAATAGATCTGCACGTGTTTCGTTCGGATAAAAGTCCAAGTCAACACTGTTATCGTGATTGAGTATACAGCTTAAGTTTATAGTATAGCGGACAAGTTTTTAGAATATATGAATATATGAATATGTGATGCGAAAGTAGGTGATTCTTGTTGAAAAATAAAAATGCTTATTCGTTCTAGCTTTCGTACTGGCGATAATCAATTTTGGAAATATGTAAGTGCACGGGATGCATTTTTCAAATTTTAATGCACACAATTGTAAAAGGAGCCTATTCTAATATGATACAATCTCGAAGTTTAAATTTAAAGAACGCTGCATGTCACGAGCTTTAATTTTAATGGGTCGCACAATAAAACGCATACGCGGAGTATAAAGAGGAAATGATAACAGTTTTCCGCAATGAATTTATGCATCTCAACTAAGACTTTAATTAAATTTAACCTTGAATTTCAATCTGATTCGAACACTTTAAAGAAATCTACACTGATTTAGGTTGCATAGATTTACTTTTCAAACATGCGATCATAACCATTCACACCCCGTATATAAAGTTGCTATAGAAACGAGAGATATCGAAATGTTGAATGAAGAGATAGCGATAAGAGGCTAAGAAATTGTCAACATACCACTAGGGCCATGTCGCGTGGTTTCGAACCCTGAACGTGAAGGATTCGCGCGCCCAGCTCAAGCAGCTTTCTCCTCAACTGTTTCACGGAGACGCCGAGCGTCTGCATGCAGCGACGCCTCAGCTTCATTTGAACCGCGCCGCCAGGTTGTCGACGTGCCGCAAACCACTGACCGTCAGCTGTCAAGCTGGCATAAACACTCCCGATTCTCGACCCCGCCGGCTACTGCTTCTTCAAAACCTCCTCTAGCCCAGAATTCCTTCCGCCACTGATTATCACTTTTCCTTCCTCGAGTAATCGAAATCCCTGCACTCTGTACCCTCGGATCCAGCGCGAAGCACGGGGCTGTCAAAGTATCATGGCAGGGGCGCGGGATTGCTCACCCACGTTCACCATTGATCCAGCCGGTTAAAAGGAAACGGCCTCGTTTCTGCTTAATTCGATCCACTGCTCCCGATCCCACTCGAATGCCAGGCTTCACGGCTGTCGAACGAGAGGTTCAACGAGAGATTCAACGAGAGCTGCACAGATTCTATCTCCTCCCTTCGGCTCCTGCCGTCCCGCTGATATTTGCAGAGCACTCGTACGGTACACTACGGTCGCACGAAGAAAGAGTCGAGGAGTGTTCACTTGGGAGGCTTCCAGCAGGAGAGCACGCGTCCCGCCGCTACCTTCGGCGGCGAGACGTTTCGTTGCTGGCAGACGGGACGCTCTCAACAACGCGCCGAGCACGCGCGTCGTCTTTTGACAGGCACGACCTTGACTCTCGACTGGCACAGTCGTTTCCACTCCGACTCGGTTCCTCCACGCACCTTCGATCCTCTCTCTCTTGGGAATACCATTCGCTGAAACGCCCGATCGTTCGTCTAGGAAGCTCCGGCTTCCGACTCGACCCCAGTCGGCCTGCTTCTGTCGCGAATCGCTTGACGAGACACGCGAAGAGACTTGCCGCTCGTCCGACTTCGCGCCTTGCTGGGTGGAGTAGAAATGTCAGTGGCGTCGTCGCGAAAGTGCCAGGCTGCTTTCGATGACACGACCTCGCGTAGGCACGGAACGCACTTACGCGTGCCCACCGGCACCGTCCAACGAAAGGAAAATCACGCACCGTGGTCGGGAACTAGTTCTTTTTTCCCCGTCGCTGAACGACGGGGTCGATACCTCCTGGTGAGTTCTCTGTTCGCACCGCACCGAACGCGACGAACTAGAAAGCGGAACCTGCTCCGCGATAGAGAACCGCGTACGAACGTACTCGAGACACCCACCACGTTCCAAGTCCAGCGGCAGACTGAATTCGTCCGGTGGCTGTCAGGCCGCAGCACCGTCGCTTCCCCCTCTCGCTCGCTCGCTCGCCCTCTCATTCTCTCTCTCTCTCTCGTCGGCGGCCAGACGCTTTCCACCGGCCCCCCCACCATCCGCCGTCGGCGCAGCAGCGGTCGCATTTACCCTGCCCCCCCCCCCCTGCCTGCCCCTCACGACACCCTTTCGCCGCCCGACAAGCAGGGACTCCCGATCTATCGCTCTCTATCTCTGTCCGATGCACTGGCAGACGCTGGTGCACACGCACACGCCGGCTGCCGACGGGAGGGGGCTGTCTGTGTGCATGTGGCGTGCAGCGGGTGTCCTGCGTGGCACAGCGGTATCGACGCGCACACACGCCAGCCGGGCACACGTACACAGAGGAACCAGCAGCCGGTTAAGCCGGTATATGTCGTAGCGCGACGCAAAAATCATCCGCGTGGTGGTGTGTCGTGTGGCGATGATATCCCCGCGACAGGACGGCGCGCTGTTATTATCCTGGGTGGGAGGGGGACAGCGGCCGACAAGGACTCGACACGGTGACACCGCGAAGTTTCGTACCGGGGGCCAGGAAGCCGCCGATTAATCGCGGGCGCGAACGCACGGACTTAATTAGAACACGTCGACAGCGGCGAATCCTCGGGAGAAGGATGGTACAGTAAATATCCTGGATACCGTCGCTCCCTGACATTCTAAACGGTACGTTGGATTCTATGACGTTCAGATGAGGTAAGCGGACAAAATAGAACTAAATAATAATAAATTTGTTTGAAGACTATATGCCCTAAATTACCAGGACTGTTTTATAAATTGCGAGCCATGAAGTGCAGCGCGTGTTGCACACGGCAATCTCGTGATCTGCATCCTCGCCCTTAAGTTGTGCATGGGCGAGGGAATGTGTGACTGAAAACCGTCCCGACCCGTATACGGGTCAGGGGGCTGCGAACACGTTAAGTATCAGATTGTAGACAGAGGGAGAGATCGAGAGGGGACGCAAGAGGTCGAAAATCGGGGAACGTTTATTCTTCCATCGCGAGTTACTCCCCTTTTCCTCCTATTAGGTTCCCCAACGAGAGTTACCCCGAGGGTCATAAAATTTTCACCGACGATGAAACGCACGCGGTCACGGTAACGCGAGCGAGCGTGCGCGCGCGCGTGGAAAGTAATTACCTTTCGCCCGGCAGCGTGGAAGGTAAAACCCCCCGAATTTCTAGTGTCGAAATCTCCGAAAGTAGGAAGGAGCCCGGCACAATATCTCTCCCGTGCGCTCGCGCGCGTGTGTTACGCGCGTTCGCTCGCGCGAATTATTCCCGTCCACGGTGCTCTCTCCAGCCGGTTCCATTAATTCGAGTGCGCCACTCTACCCTGTAGAGGGTGAAATTACCCTTGAAATTATAACAGGTTGATACTTCAACCGCACCGGCGGCATCGACCGTCAGGGCGCTCGCGGATCGATACCGCTCGTTCGACGCTCGATATGGTCTCGCCCGATGGGAGCGCGCGAGCCCCGACATCGTTTAGAGAATAGTTTTCAATTAAGCACGCGAGGGATGGCAGCAACAAAAGAAGCTGCTGCTGGCTGCTCGTCGAATCGTTCAACCGGGCTCCGTCTCGCAATCGGATAATCGCTGGCTGCCAATTAAGCCCGGGCCTGATCGCGCGACGCTCGGTTTTCAGGCGTTTCGCGTGATGCACCGATAACTACCAGCTGCAGGCAAATGCTTTCAATTACGCCCGAAACATTCCACGCCGTTTGAAGTCGGCGTCAATCGTCCACCTATTATACCGCCGATTCCAGCGATTTCTTAAATATTCCCCGACGTTATCACTCCCAAGGATCTTTGGGGATGGCAAGGTAGACGTTAACGGATAAAGGGACATTTATAACATCCTCGTATTAATCCCTGATTTAATTCAAAGTATCCTAAGCGATCCCACTGAAATGCATTTGAAATTGAACGTCAGACCTCCCCCTCCACTCCTCGTTCGATCCTGCGTCCTCGCTATATTTCTTTCAGCTAAGGTATCGGCGCACTTAGAGTCGACCTCGATCGTCGCAAAGGACGCGTCTCTCTTCCTGGAGGAGAGCCCGGTCGAGGCTGTTCCCGATCACGTTCAAGCACGAAGGCGTGCGGAGCGGTGCAGAGAAGACGACGGCCCCACGCGCGCCCAACTTCCTTCCACGGGGCACTACCAGACGCTCCTGGCCCCCACTACACCGCCGTCTCACACCACGAAGCCTCACAGACGAATTCTCACACCCGCGCTGCCGAGACCGCGAGGAAGCGTACCGAACGGCGAAGAGAGCGAGGCGACCCGGAGGAGGTGGAGATACGGATAGACAGATAGACGGAGAGAGATAAGGAGAAGAGGAAAGGTTGGACGAGGTCAGACAGAGATAGAGAGAGAGAGACAGCGACCGCGAGGAGTCCCTCCGCGAGCGCAGGCTCGCTCGCTCGCTCGCGACGTCAGTATAGGCGCGCCTTAAGGAACTTCGACGGCTGACCTTACCTCGGCCAAGGTCGTGCCACGACGAACCGTCGTCTGCCTCTAATGTCGTTTTGACTGACTGCGATCCATGTTTTGACGAGCGGCGGACCGTGCTGAGACTCGGCGGACGCGCGAGCTGACTCAGGCGAGAGCGAGCACGAATCGTAACGCGTGCGGGTAATTATGTCGCGGGAACATATATCGAGGGGGACTGTCAATCGCGCGTCGATAGCTGGGGGGTCCATCAAGAGGTCAGCCTTTAATACTTTGCAACGAGAACAAAGGCTACTATTGCGGCATCCTCTGACGCTTTTGACTTCAGCTGCACCCCCCAAAGTACTGATAAACGATTAACACGTATATGTGTAAGGTATCGAGTTTTGTAAGTTTCACCCCAGATTAATCGCGAAAACTTTTGCTGAGATCCACGTCAACAATGCCCCGGCTGCTTGATAGAAACCCAAATGCAGTCGACTCTCCACGTGCACACTCCTTGGCTCCCCATTTCCTTGCAGTGATCATGTTTCTTACATTTCTTGCAACCGGCGCGCGGCGACAGTGTCCAGATCGATGGCAGCTTTGTTCTCACCTCCCATGCAGGACGGAAACTTTTCCATTAGACGGCCACCTCCCGCGGAGCTTAACGACCCTGCCTCTTGTATTAAATTCCGGTTCCGCGGTAAAAGTATTTCGATACCCGGGGACCGAAGCTCCTCCCTGGGGAACACCTTGGCGAGGAGAGAGAAAGGCACCCGTACAAGCCCCAAGACGTAATACAATTACGTAATTAACTTTTCGAGCTTCCACGAAGCGGCCACGAGTTTCCAGGTAGCCGTTCTCCCTGCGCCAGACGCGAGACTCGCGGTCCCTTCTCCTATCCCCGGGCAAACTTTTCCCCGACCATTTCGCGCTGGTAGTCGCGTTCCGCGCGGGTAGACGAGCGCGCGCGCGCGGGCGACCTCCCAGGACCAGCTAGTTCAAACATTTTCGTGGAGCACCGCTGCGGAACTTTCCCTTTCGCTCAGGGCCAGGTCTATCTATTTCCCTAGCGGGGGACGATCAAAACAACCCTCTCTCGGCGCCTTTCATACCCCGCATCGGTGATAGGCGAAGAAATGTCTGACCGTGGAAAATGGTAACCGGGCAGAGCGCACCTGATCGGTGACTTTTGCCTGCAACGCCCGGGACAACCGCGGCCCGTCTTACCCGAGGGAACGGGGCACCGCGAAATGGCACAGCGGGGAACAAAAAGACGTTGAAACGCGCGAACGCACGACGGATAGTGGTGGCTCACCATCAAAGTGTCTCGTCTGAAAAGGCCCTTATCGCTCGTTGGGCGAGCGTGTCTGGCCTGTGCGTGCGGACGCGGCTTAATACACACCGAGAAACAAAGAAGGACACGGGGGGACAGAGAGAGAGAGAGAGGAAGGGAGAAGGAGAGTCGCACGAGGCAGCGGTGCTGCGCGCGAGCGGCTCGTCTGTGTGCGACGGGGACGGGAGCGTGTGTGTGCGCGCCGTCTAGACAGGAGGTTGTTGGGGCCGAACGAGGGTCGGCGGAGAGAGGCGAAAGACGACGTTAGGTTGGAGGGATTCGTATACCCGGGGAGAGAAAGGTGGGGCGCAAGCGGGGATGGGGAAAGGCGACGGGGAAGGCAGCAGAACGAGATAGTGGGGGAGGGGGGGGGGAGGGGGTATGATAACCGGCTATCATATCTCAGGGCCGGTGCTACGAGTCCTCCGTGTCTTCCCCTTTCTTCACCCCGTCGATCCTTCTCCCCCTTCGCCTCCGTCTGCCCTCGGTATCCTCTCGTTTCGCCCTCCTGTTCAACGCCGAGACGTTGCACCGACCGGTGCAGGGCGACCTCCACCTCCACCGACAGCTCCTGCTTGTTCCTCTTCTTCTTCTTCTTCTGCTTCTTCGTCTCCTCTGTTCCTTTTCTTCGTCCCTTTCTTCTCGTCCTTCCCTCACGCTAATTTTCCTTCTCCTTCCATCCCCTTACAAATCGACTGCGCCGCGACGCGGCCCAGACGGAACGCGATAACTCTGTCCCTGTGCTCCCTTTTTTTTTACCCTTGCCCTCTTCTTCTCTTTCGATTACGGCTCCGCCACCCCGCCCGCCCCGCCCCGCCCCCCCTACGCCTCTCCCCCTTTTATTTGCCCTTCGCGAGAGACATCGCGCTGCCTTATCGCCCAGGGATGGGGGTTGCGCGCTGCCTGCGTCTGGTGCTTCTAATCAGACCCCTGGAACCGGTACGCGTTGTTCCGAGGGATCGCGAGGACGAGGACGAATCCAAGACGGTGGGCTCGCAGTCGGCTACGCGCTCGATAACGCGCCGCGGATGTTTTCCCCGCGGCGGCTGTTTCCGTTGCGTAAGACCGCCTAACGCAACGCTGCCTGCCCCGATTGCCTCTTTTTCCGCTGCTAGTCTTTCTTCGGCGAGGCGAGGCTGTCGTGTCATTAGACGATTGCCTTCGACGCTTCGACTGGCGCAATGTACTTAACGAGAGCTTCCAACGAGCTCTAGCTTCTTCTGTATCTACTAATGCACGTGGAGTGCATCTTGACTCGTGATAGCCATGATCCGAACGCTGATAATGCGAACTGAGGTCTTCGTGGAATAACACGTGGGAAATGACGCTTTACAATTTTGTAACAGCTAAGGCTGACCTTTGTCCATTCATCGTTGCGCATAATACAATAAAGCTGCTCTGCCCTCTTTAGTTAAAATGTCCTACCTAGCATTTTGAAGCAACCGAGAAAACAGAGGATTTATCATTTACTTTGTACCATACTTACTTTTCTTCATTCAAATTAAAACATGTGATCATTATTTTGTAATAGACTAATATAATTTTTTGTAATAGGTGTACCGGTAGGGAATGTATTTTTAACGTATCAATTAATTAATTGTTTTAGATAAGATATTTTAACCATTTTAAAAGAAGTTAGGTTAAATACATTAAACTGTTTATAAATCTTCACGAAACACGTAGAGTTTTCTAACTTTACTTAAAAGGTAAAAGCCGTGGGGAACTTCAAATATTTCAACATACAGTGAGCGTAAAAAGTATTCGTACAGCGACCAATTTAAAGTAAAACTTTGTATATCCATGTGAATAATACATTTTACCGGAAAACAATGATTAATCAATATTCCTCGGTGTTTGTAGAATAGATTTTGTATAAACAAAATTTTATTCCTTTTAACATTTACAAAGATATTAACAAAAATAGATAAACGTGCAGAAATGGACGCGCAAAAAGTATTCGTACAGTTGAATAAAGAATTACTAAACTATGGAAATAAATGTTTTAATAATTTGTGGGATTGCCTTTTGATTTTATAATAGCTTGGACGCTACTTGGTATGGAATTTACTAAGTTGGATGTTATAGCAGGCTGTATTTTACTCTACTCTTCTAGCAGAGTGGTCTTCAAAGTTTCATTAGATGTAATATTATGATTACGTATTTTTTTGTCCAGATAATCCCACAGATGCTCCATGGGACTGATATGTGGTGATTATGACGGCGTTTTCAAATATTTTGGTGTGTTATATAAAACCCTTTGCCTAGTATTATACGCACAATGCTTTGGATCATTGACATGGGTAAATATAAAATTGTCATTAAGTCCTATTTTATTTGCACTAGCATGAATCTGCTTGTTCAGGATGTTAGTATGAACTCTATGATTCATAATACCATCGATGAAATGTAGAGATTCCACTCCAGCTGCGCTCATACAACCCCAGACAAATAGACCCCTAGCAGTATTTCATAATAGGTGGCAAATTTTCTTTTCTGAAATCTGTATTCTTTTTTCTCTATACTGTGAAGTGTGTTTTGGACCCAAATATTTCGAATTTGTTGACGTTAGTGAATTTTTTTCAAAAAATGAAAAAATGCTAGATAGGACAGTTTAACTAAAGAGGGCAGTGCTGGTATTATTACTCCGCGGAAATTGTAGATGTGACGTGGGTGTCATATAAAGAAATTTAATACAAAGTATAATACGAAGGATATTGGATGGATCTGCGTGAATCTCGAAATTTGATACACCGGTATCAATGGCCCCGCAATTCACCGCTAAATGCTCCAGGAAACAGAATTAATGGAACCCTTCATAATGCACGATAAATCTCTCAAGTTCACGCGCGATTACTCTCGGATGTCTACTTGAATCGGCTCCACATTTCGATCGATTAAATTTCATCCACAGATGAGAGGGGCTGTTTACCGAGTTACGAAGACGGCTCGTTTACATAACGCGGCACAACGGTGATTTCAATGCCTCGGCGAGGCTTCGCGCAATTTGTAAATGACATTGGTCGTCGTACAGTAAGTTAACCCTTGTCTTATTGATTCTATTCGGCGTCGTTCAAAATAGAATATTAGCGAGGGCTAGCAAACAAGCAAAATTTAAAAAATTCGCGAAACCTAATCAACAATATCATGCCCTTTCTATTTAAGATCCATAATAGTGAAATTAATTGTTTTACACTACTGGAACTTGATTTATATGCTCCAATCAACCCCAGATACCGTGACGACCAACCCGACCTTGGGGTAGGGGAAACCGGGGCTAGTTGATACATTATTCTGTTTTCAATTTTTTTCATTTTTATTTGAATTAATTACTTAATAACAAATATGTCAAAATATACTTTGGTCCTTCCTCTTTAATATATAGTAAGCGAAAACTTGAGAAAATACATACAGAATGAATGATTGGCCGATCAATTTGGATGTATAAAAACTATTTATTTTTTCTCTATATAAACGAAAACAGTTAAAAAACGATTGTCAACGTCAAGGTACACAGACGTACGCTGGATCGTAGAAAAGAATTAAACAACAAACTTCACATACCTCGTTCACCGAGCTACATATATACGGTATCGAGATAATTCATCTGTATGAACCTGCCCCTGTATCAACTAGTCCCGGTCTGCCCTATATTGTCACAAAATAGTTTCTGCAATTAATGTGAATTAGCTCCTAATCTGATTGACAAAATCCACAGGACCAATTTTTTTTATAAAGTCGGACGTACGTAATTTATATTAATCTAAGTCTGAATGAACTTCCCTGCAGCTATAATCCGTAAAAAAAAAAATAAAGAAATGAGACAACCATACTCGGTCTCTCCTACGTTAGACAAAGGCCACCTTTTATATCCCGCAACTTTAAATCGAAATATGAGCCATTAAACCCAATTAATCGTATAATTACAAGTACTAACGACGTCGACTTTTTTCTGCTAGCACTTCTGCCTTCAAGAATAAGCTACACAGACTACTACGTCAGGAGAACCCTATCACGTCATAGTTATTAACGATGCTTTGTATTGGGCTGTGTCTGTTTATTTTCTGTAATAATAATAATAATAATAATAATAATAATGTCAAGCGAGAACCTCTTCCTTCTTCCCGGACAGAGTTATAACCCACTCGAAATAATAAAAGAGCTTCCTAAACAAAAGCTAGACCCTTATCAGTCCCTAAAATCTAGCGCAATTATGCCAATCGTCCGCAGATCCGTTATTCGCCGATTACCTCACCGTCCCCGCCACAAAGGTTTCCTCGACGAAAACCCCGAGGCCTCCTAACGAGGTATCATAATGCAGTTTGATCGATGACACGAGTGCACACGGAGGACAAAGTGAAACATGAACTGAGAGACGGGCCTCCTCTAGGAGCAGCGTCTGTTCACCGGTCACGCCATCCTGGTGATCGTCCTCGTCGGCTTGCACACCAGCCACGCAGGGATATCGACGCTTGTCTCCCCTCTCCTTTTTTATTTCCAGCTTCGATCGGGTGTCGTCTGCCAGCTCCAGCACACCCCGGGGACCAATATCGGCCCTCGCGTCCATTTCGCGCGGCAGATTATTTCGAATGTCGTTAGGCGAGGCCGGCCATTGAAACCGGACACGCTTACCGAACCGCGTAGGTCAGGCATTCCGAACCGTCCCGCCGATTTCTCTCCTCCTCCACCGATCGTCCACCGTGGCCGGCAGACTATCGATTTCACCAAAAGTTCGCGTGACAACCGCGCCGTCTTCCCTCCTCCTATTTTTTTTTTTATTATTCTCATTTGGAAGCTGCCTCGTCTCGTTCCCGTCGATTTTTGGGCTCCTCTTTTTCTCGCCCCGGCCCCGCAAGAGTGCACCGCTGGAATCCTACGCGAACTCTCGTAAAATCTTTTATGCGCCCGTGGGCCTCTGCGTAACGACGACGCCGGGCAAAGGTGGCGAGAATATTCGACGGAGGAGACGTTTATGCGCCGATATCTGCGCTATAAATTTTAATCCTTCCCTCCCCCCTTCCCTGCGAAAAAATAAAATAAACGACGGGCGTTCGCGCTCCGACGCGCTGATGCGTTTCCTCGTTTCTCCGCCCCGAGCTCGATAAAAACCGGTATCGTCGCGGAGGATTTTCGAGATTAGAGGAACCGGCCGATAATTCGCGGGCATTGTAACGACAGCCGAAGGCCGCGGATAATATCGATCTGCCTCCGATAAGGCGCGAGCCGAATTCCCTGGGGACGAGCGAGACGCTGATAAGCAGCTCGGCGTGCGTGCAACGGGAACTGGAATCGAGCGATCCCGAGAACGCTGAATTTTTCACTTCTGCCTAACATAAGCGAATTACCATTACGAGACTGTAGTTACACTTTCCACAACATTGCAGATGTGATGTTGAAGTTTGATGACACGAGGGTAGCTGACAAAGAAAGGCCTCGAAGTGGAAAATTCCACGGATTATGAATAATAAATCACTTTCCCCCTGGCTCACTCGAAGGGGGTGAAACTTTTTCAAATCGATCTCGTCTCTTACACTCGCAACTACGTAGCAACGAACATTAAGCAAAAAAAGCGGAGTCCCGCGAATGCTTCCATCCAACCACGGCGCCATTCCGCTTGACGCGATCGTCCACTCAATCGCCGAAAATCACCGAGCCCGACGGAGTGCGGTCCCCCTGAATGGCACCCCGTCCAATCGTCCCGCACAATGCGCGATCGGCGTTCATCAGTCGGCCGGGAATAAATTATGGGATTTATTCGCGCGCGTCGATATTTATCGACGCGGTCGCGGGCGAAAAACAAATGCGGGAGAAATAGAAGGAGAAAGAAGCGCCGGCTAATTTATGCCCCGGCGCGGCCGGTGCCCGCACGTGCTCGTATCCGCGACGGGAATTAAAATAAAGCGATGGGTGCGCGGGGAGGGGGTGCACAGACGATCGGTGAGGGGGGCCAGGGGTGACGTTAAATCGAGTTAATTCCGCGGGGCAACGATAAATTTTTCAGGCCGCGATTATTCAGCGGCGAAACTCGGCCACGGATGGAAAATGGAAATTGACCGCGGGGTCTGGAAAAATTCTAAGGGTCGACGACACCGAGGCACGACCGCCCGCCGATCGATAGCCGTCGAGAGGGAGAGGGGGGGGGGGGGCCGATTGTCTTGTTCGACCTGGCGAAAGTGAAAGTCGCGAACGCTGCCGGTCGATAAACGAACCGAGGAACGAGAGGAAGGGTCGCGGAGGCGGTGGATGATTAGAGGGGCCAAGGGGAGGGCCTTTTGTCGGTCTATTAATAAAACAATCTCGGTCAAAATATCTGCGGAACGAAAAATACTGGCGGGGAATCGAGCGCGCCGCAGGAGCGGGGCTCTCGCCGCGTTTATCGATACCGCGCGATTTCGATCAGGGATCGATGACTCAGTGCGCGTCGATCCTTCGCGTGCGTGGACCTCTTATCGCGATACGCGTGGTGAAGTACAAACGAGTGCGAAGACGGATGTGACCGCGATTATTTTCGGCCGCTTGCGTGGGCCCGCCCACGTATCCGCGAATATTTCGACTCTTTTGGTTCGTCAGGCTTCGGCGAGAAGTGAAACGGTACCGGTTAACTCGAGTCTTCGGAGGAGTGACTTTTTTGGCTAGAAATGACAATTGCGTATGTGAAAGGGGGGTATAATTGAATTAGGAGTATAGATAGCAGTGGGTTTGATAGAGGATTGCTATTGCGACTGTTTTTGTTTTGTATAAAAAAAGGAACAAGTAGGGTAAACCAACCAGTGAATGACCAAATTGTTGAATTTATCAACCTTTGAGATTAATACTTGAATATATTTATTTATAACAGTAAAACAACTGTTGAAATTGCATTTAAATTTATTTTTCTTGAAATTTCGATAAAAATAATTACTTATTCTTATCGTACTTTAAAAAAAACAAACGATTATATAATGCAAAATGTGTAGAAGCCCAGTACATGACCGCATACTTTTAATAAGAATTGTACTTATTAATGTTTGCTTAATACGCGTAATTAAAAATATGGGATATTAAAAGTGCAACTACACTCCATTTATAAACATATAATATGTTTAAGTTTATAATTGACATTTCTTTGCCTAATGGTCATTCACTGGTATGCGGTCAATTACTGGTTGTTTTACCCTAGTGCACGTGTCAATGGCACGTTTGTAGCTTTATTCTATCATCTTTTAAGACTATAAAAAATACTTTGTAAGTAAAAATATGCATTTATAGCGGAATAAGTTGTAAGTTCGTGAAAACTAAGAAAAACTTCGTTTGGTTATTTTATGCAAAAATTGAAGGGTCCATATTTCTCGCCATTTCACAATTACAGTGGCGAGGCGCATCAATAAAAAACCAATTTCGGCGCGATGAACTTGAAATTTTTCAATTAAATTTTTTGTTTGAAGTGTACAAATCTATATTATAATATCCTTAAAGTTTTAGAAAGATCGACTTTACTTTTCTGTGTTAAAAAAATTCGCGAATATAACCTTTTTTCAGCGTCCTAAACCAGGTGCTTTCTTTAAGGATCTTGCAGTTTAGATAGCCTCTAAACAAAAAGTCAATTGATAATAAAGGCAGCCAATTCTTAGAAACGTTATCCTGTGATTATGATATCATTATTGGTCACGTCTGAGAGGTTTAAATGCCATGGAGCGTGATATCAAGTTTTACCACTTTGTGTAATTATTCAATTGCTTATTATCAGTCCTTGAGGAAGGTCCTCCAGGAATGAAAGAAACTGAATTACGCATTATCATACCTCGATGCCCCGTCGTGTGCCATTTGATACACACACAACTTTATAACTCTTTATTTACAATTGCATTAGTATAAAGATGACTAAGGTCGAGGCCAGATATATTGGCCGGTGAGTTTCGTGAGGGGTATTCTCCCACCATACCGCTTGCCTTGCCTCGGTGCTCCTTTTCTCAACGTTTTCTGACTCGCTCTCGTTCCATCCCGCTCTCACCTTCGCAGAACAAGAGTGAGCCCGAAGTGGTGGGGATGGTGCCAAGCTTCTGGCGTGTAGGCCAAACCGAGCTGTCAGCGTAGAAATACACACATCAGAATAGGTGTGCGTTAGTTTCGAAAAAATTCTGCAGCTTTATTGGTCAGAACATCGATTCTTTCTCGATAGCTTTATCTCGTATTGGTCTACGCATAGCTTCGTAACGCACACAACTATTACGCTAAGAATAAATAACAGCCATACGGCTACGTTCAGGCGGAGTCGAGCAGCATTCGCGAAAACGAATTCACCGGCCAATATATCTCGCCCCGACCTTACTTAGCTAGTAATTCAGCTTGTGGTATTATGTGGTACCAGAGCAAAGGATATAATTGCTCGTTTTAAATGGTACAAAGAGTTTGTCCCGAGAAATGAGATTGATATTACGGTGCGGGATTAATTAACGCCATGCATCTCCACAGATGTATGCACAGAATGCGCAGAGAAACTTGATTTCAAGTGGAAAAGGCAGACGCATATAAAAATCTACATAATTCACCGGCCACTGTTCGTTCACCCAAACATCACGGAATATTTCGAGTAACCTCACAGACCCGCAGGCGCCGGATTTCTTCATCTCCCGATAGACCTATCTCGAACAGACCAACAATCCTCGGTGAAAACAGTCGGCGGAGAGCGCAGACATCGCCAGTTTCTCGAATAACGAAAAGTGAGCTCATCCTCGCAGTCGAATTTCAATATCCTCGCTCAACACAACGTGTTCTCGATAGCTGCACAATTTCTTGAGTCTGAAGGTACGTTTTCCTATACGCGTCTGGACGGAGCGTCTAGAAATTCGTAGTCGATTTTCTCGGAAATGAAGCGCGATATCAAAAACAGTTACTCTTCCTTTTCGACTTATAACAAATAAATAAGTCGAGAAAAAGGAATAAAATTTTTTCATATTGCGCTTCATTTTATAGAAAATCGACTTTGGAATTCTTGACGTTGCGTCCAGTTGGGTATAGGAAAACCTACCTTAAGTACAGGGTCAGCATTTTATTTTGCAACCCGCGCTTGCGCGAACAGGTAAAATGGCAACAGCGCCTCACGCACGCATTCCACTACAACCATGCACCGGCCCGGCGTTCGGAGAGCTGCTAGCGACCGCTGGGCAGCAGTGATGCCCGAGCTCGAGAATTTTAGGATGGTCTCGTTTGAAATTAAGGTCGCAAAAAGCTACTGGAAATTTCCCTGCCCAGGTAATCGAGGTACCACTCGCACCCCAGATTACTGTAATGAGATTTGAAAACAATGTCGACTGGTCTCGTACCCGTCTCAATTTAAAAGATTTTAGCTACGACAGGGTTGACCGCGGCGCTACACCCCTGTACGGAGAGATTTTTCGCGACCCGCGTGTAAAAGTCACAATAATGGCGCATAGTTCCAAAAAATGAAATTAACGAAAGCTGGTATAGGCGTGGCGTTGAGTGGCTAAAGGGTTAAACCATTCAGACCCAAAAATTCTAGAAAAAAAATTCAAACACCGCTACAATCACAGATACGTCCCATTAGTTATCCCTTACGTCCGATCAATGCATGCATTGCATTAAGAATAAAATCGTAAAATGGAAAACCAGAACAATAGATTCTGAGGTCTGCAGAACTAATACATAGTTGAATAAAAATTTAATTTCTCAATTTATGAAAGTAATGATACAGAAACAACTAGCCTATTGTTTAACAATACCACGAATTTTAAAAAAACAGCATTAAATACAGTATCGAATAAACAGTTTGCAAAAGGTTTTCACAGCAATTATGGTTAAAAAATTAATAAAAGAAAAATTAAGTAAACGTAAAATATGTTAAATTATCCATCATTAAGAGAGAGTAATTTTTTCTGTTTTCGGAGCAAATTGCATTCCGATATATCTTTTATAGTTCAAAAGTGATACGAAAAAAGCCTCAAATTCTTCAACCCGGGCCGAGAAATTCCAAATACCACTTTGCGACATTAATTTCAAAGAAACCATCCTAAATTTTTCGAAGCTCGGGCATCACTGCTGTCCAGCGGTCGCTGGCCGCTCTCCGAACGCCGGGACGGTGCATGGTTGTAGTGGAATGCGTCCGTGAGGCGCTGTTGCCATTTTACCTGTTCACGCGAGCGCGGGTTGCAAGATAAAATGCTGACCCTGTATTCACAAGCTTCTCTCTACCATACACCTCTTTCACAATCGAACAAAACTCCTCCCAGAATGTTTTTAAAATGAATTAAAATGAACGACCTAGGATTACAAGGGGAACTATCATTTTGGAAAACTGCTGCGTGCAAGCTTTCCAGGACACTCGTACAATACTACCGAGGGATGCAACTCCCTCGGCGCGAAAACACGTCGACGCCACTCAAAGTGTTTTCCCGCGTTATCCCTGCGAGGCATAATACGTACATTACTTCTTCTCCCATCGACGTACGCGGATTCATCGAATACTCATTGAAGACCCCTGCCTCCAATCATCTCCGTGACCCAAAAGGGTGCTCGATCCATTCAACGACGACACCGATAACGATTCGTTGACCTAGGATTGCGCCTATCGTGTGACCGCGGTTCTTAATCAGTGGTGACGCGAATCCTCCGACGGCGAGTCACTGCGCGATAACGCGGCGATACGCGGAGTCCACGAATAATTATTGTAATTCCGGGAATCGCGGCGTCCATTATTTTCGCACACCCCGCTCTCCCCTCTGTGTCGTGGGACTGCTGGTAACCAGCCTCGCGGAAGGTTCGCCGAATCGACGATCGACGCGACACAATTTCGATTTCCGTGCCAGGTCGCGTCGCGCGCTCCGCCCGCGTCGAAATTGACCGGGGACCGCGATCCTCGTGATACACGTCGATCAGATACGTCGTGTAGTATTTCATACGCCGCTATCGATCGATCGGAGCCGCCTAGACGAGCCCGACCGCGGGCGTTTCGCAAGCCATCGCGCGAGAACGTTCCGTCGCGCCTCCGATCCGTGCGGTATTCCTGGAGGACAGGTGTCTGTCGAAATCGTGGGAGGGGTTGTACTGGTCGCGACACAACACGCGGTCCCAGATATATAATGAACGGTTGAAGCACCCAGCGTTCCCCGCGAAAACTTTGATTGTCACGGGGAGTGTCAAGGCGAGTAAATAAGGGGGAAGTATATTTTTCGCCGGGTTTTAAAGAGTAATTATACAAAACTTGGTGCCGATCGGTTAAAAAGATCGGGATAAAAAAATGTCCTATATGTTATTCCTGGTTCTAGACTACGTGTATACAAAATTTCAGAAAGATCCGTTGTGTAGTTGCGACGTGATTAAGTAAAAAACATCCAAACATCCAAATACACTTTCGCATTTATTATATTAGTAGAATTATTATTATATATTATATATTATATTATTATTATTAAGTAGGATTCGGGAGACTGTGGAAAATGATTGGTTATCACATTCTTCGAAGCGTGGATAGCTTTTGAAGCGAATGCAGACACGTTTTTATGGTATTAGGAGTGTGAATGGAATCAGTGTAGGACTTACTACGATTACGATTAGGGTAAATCCGGGAGACGCAGTCGACCTAATATAAAATGGCTATTAAAACTAATACAGATATTACTTATTTTATCAGAACAAACCTAATGTGTTCAGAATTTTATGCTGATTCAGAAAACCTGGTCGATATTTGCTTTAAGACGATATTTACTGTAAATCGGGTTGAAAACTGAAGTCATGACATCTGACCACGTCTCCCGAGGTGCCGGGAGAAATGGTTTTCATCGTTGGCAGAGACCACTCACATAATTATTCATGGAAACATAACAAAGAAGAAAGCAAAATTATTTATGAGTGAATACAACTGCGGATTCATTGATATTTAATTTGTTTACGCTAAACAAGTAAAGAACACATCAAAGATAAAGCAAAGTACCTACCGGCGATTAGCAAGGCAAATGAATACAAAAGTGGATAAATAAAATAAATAAACAATAATAATAATAAAATAATGATAAAAATAAAAATATAAATAAAAATAATAAAAAAATCATAACTCGACCATCTTCTCTCCTTTCTGCAGCGAGAGATGGTCTTCTCGTTAGTTTTGAGAGGAAGAGTTAATATGGCTAAATACTTTGGCTGCATTGTCCCTCAATATCTCTACTACATTATTATTCCCAAATATTAAACGAAAATAAACTTAGAAGTATATTTTAAATAGGATTCTGTACATCGTTGTTCGAAAAAAGAGGTTAAATGTAACTTCAGTTTACCTTTTATAACCTGTAAATCTAGAAAAACACAGAAGGAACCGAAGTGTCGCTATTCATTCAATTGTTTGGCTTCTAGAGAAGTAATTGGTCTGCACTTTAACCCGTTTTTACGTATAGAGTCTGAAATATAGCGACTCGGCCAACTCTCCGGCCCGACCGCGTCTCCCGGATTTACCCTATGGATTCTATGATTATTAAGACTTTTTAGGCTGGTGACGTGCAAGGAAACGTTCCCAACCCGAAAATTCTGATTTTAACAAAACTTCGTGTGAATGTAGAGAATACTAGAGTCTCCAAGAAAAAATTTCTTTTTTACTGCAGCAATTCACTCTGAAATTAGATAAGATATGAAAACATATAATTTTGTATTCATTTTATTTTTTCCGCACTACTAGCATAAAAATAAAATTTTCTTTTTATTTAGAGGATGGGAGTCGATGACATGGTATTCTGTTTCTTTGTGTATGAATTAGGGCTTGCTGCAGGGAGCAACGAGTGTTGGAGACAAACCCTTTGGTCCCCGGTCGTAGATTCTGGGTGTGGAGTGTTTCAGTTTCACGAGTGGAGCTGTAAGCTTGGAAGCTGTGAACCATAGCCAATAGCGAGATTATAGTCGGAAGAAAATCAAGCGGTCGCTAGACGATCCCCTTTCGACTCGTGAATTATTCGATTCTATTACTGTCACTCCCGGAAAAGGTGGAAATTAAAGCACACTGGATTCAAGCAGACTGGGTTGACAAATGAGTAGCGCGGCGAAGGATCAAAGCCAGGCGTCATCGCCCCGGAAGAAGACCGTGAACCGTGATCATTCAATTATCAACGAAACGCCTCTACGCGGTGTCACGTGCTCCCCCGGCGATCTTCGCCCCGTTACGAAACACCTCGGCTGGATTGGCACCTCGTAATTTATTAACGAGATGACCCGTCGATAGTCAGAAGGATTAAGCGTTCGCAGCGCGCACAGTAGTCGTCGGGCTTGCCAAAGTCCATTAAGCGGATCGGCCAACAGCTGGGCGGCTTCTTTGTCTCGCGAGGACGGGGCCGATAGCTACTAGTCATCGAGTCATCGCCCGTAATAAATTCGGCTTTTTAAATAAGAACGATCGCGAACCCACGAAATCGAATAGCGGGCATATCCGTTTCAGCTGCCCCGGATCCTCGCTCTGCCAACCAGAATTAAATTCTCTAATCTCACAAGATTACTGGACCTTTCTGATCCCCTCTAATAAAATCTAAACTCGGAGAGATAATGATTAACCAGAGCCTTCGACTATGCTCCTCAAGCGAAGCTCTATGAGACGAAATATCGAGAAGACGCGTGAAAATTTTTAATCGACCAACTGGTCGCAATTTTTACACAGATGGAAGATCGTGGAGGGGGTACAGGACTAGGGGGTAGAGGTTTCAGGAGTAACAAACGTCGCCAAGGAGAAGACACGTGAAAGAGGAGACACGGCTGACTGCAGACGCAGCGAGTGGACGCAGCAACTGGTCAGCCTCTTTCTTACTTTCCTCTTCTGCCGCCTCTCGTCTTCTCCTGCCGATGTTCTCCAGGGTGACCGACCTCGACGTCGCGCCCGCCAGGCTACGAGAAGCGGATCGTAGTAACCGCCGCCTTTTTCCAGCACCAGGCGAGTTGAATTGTTGATACTCGACTCGCCCCCGTTGGGTCGGATTAAAAACCCAGCGAGAGGATTACCACGGCGCGAATTTATTCGACGCACCGCTACGAATTAATGGGGGACACGTCCCTCGAAGAACGAGAGGACAATCCGAATTTTTTAAGATTCTTCGTGGTTTGTGAGTCATGCGAAGCATTTTCTGGAAACTGGAGAATTTCACGTTGCACAGTCGAGCTTTGTATTATTTCATGTTGGAAGAGATGTAGAAGAGATTAGGAAAGGAAGATTGCTCTCTCTTAATTTTACTAAGACTACACTTTCATTAAGTTCTTGAATTTCACCACGAATTTACCATCTCCCTGGAATTGTGAATAGATTTCTATTAAAGTTCATTAAAAAACAGTACCTGCGTGCTAGATAATTGGGAACCTTGTAGCAAGAGGGGCGTAGCTCCATTTTGTACAGTTTTTGAGTTATGACGTGTAATAAAAATAGAAATATTAATATTGATATATTAATATTAAAAAATATTCTATAATAAAAATATTAATATTAATATTAGTATATTATCAACTCAATAACTACTACTTGTGTGAAAATATATATTTTTCAATTAGAGTTCTCCTTTTAATATTAAGTCAAAGCAATATCTTTATAAACAGTTTTTTCTAATTTATTCGAAGTTGATAAAGATGAAGCTGCACCGCTCTTCCTGCAAGGTCCTCAATGCCTCTTAACATCCCCAAAGAATATTTATCCATACTGTTCAAAATAGCGGGAACAGTTTACAGAGGCAAATTCATTTTCCTCGTCTATATACAGGCTTCAGGAAGTTTCGCCATTGCCGTATTACTTTCCACCGATTAGCAACTCGTTTCACCAGGCTGTTTGCGTCCACCACGACTCCGCGCGATTTTTTACCGCACAAAAGAGCGCGTTAATATGCAAATCAGGCCCGATTGCATTATACTGATGTCACGACCGTATTTCATCGACGATGGCCCGGTAATATTTTATTTATAATTTGTTCCGTATTTTTTTCCCCTCGCCCCGTGGTGTTAGCATCGCGTGTAAACCTCTCTGTACCTAAACGCTCCCCACAACGCAGAGGACATCGAATTAATCGTATTTCTTTCCCGACCGAGTGGCATTCCATTCCTTTTTTCAGGTGGCTCTGTGACTTTTTTCAGCGTCACCTGATCCTATATTTGGACACTGGGAGCTGGACGTCATTTTCGAGGTCCTGCGCGATCGTTTTATGGCCACCGATGGCAATATTTCACCAGCTGGCAAGAAGCCTCTGTCATTTAAATGGTGTTCTGCGATACTCACGACCGGGAATTAATAATTGTATTTTTTCTTCCAAGTATATGATTTCATCTGCTTTTCTCGGGCCAAGAATGCAATAACCATCGCTAAGTGCCGTGTGGGTAATTGGAAAAGGAATGGTCAGAATTGTTTAAACATCCTTTAAAATGACTCGAGGAGGACGATTTCGATATAACTGTCATATATTTCTGGAAGAATTCGATTCTATTTTTGCCAGAGGTGGTTGAGTGTTTTTATAGTGCCGTTCGATTCGAGTTTCTGACTAATAAAACTATTCGCAACAAGCCTCCAACAGTTACAAGAATCTCTCTCTTTCTCCGCTGTGATCCCCCGCAGCGTCCTTCAACTCATCCTCCATTCCAATCGCTGTTTCACTCGCACAGCACCAAAACATCTCAAGCAGCATCCTAAGTGATTGCCCCAGGGCTGCGAATACCAAATCCGTCGCCGAAGCTCCAATTGTCTCGAGCAATATCCGCGAATTCAATTTTTCTCAGCAGGCAGTCATCGAGCTGCCGCTCGCCGGGCCGCGGGATATCGGGGCAAGTTGGTGGCAGGCTGCAGAAGAATTCGCGGGCGTTCGACGTCGATCCAAATGACCGAGGCTAATAAAAGGGGAAATAAGAGGAACACGCTGACGTCTGGCCACTGTCTGGGCCCTGTGTGCGCGCAGAAAAAGAGCAAGGGAGAGGCGGCAGCGGGAGGGAAAGAGGAATGACTGGCTTGCATGCGAGCCTACAGTCAGCGACTGAGTCATTAGGCATAATAAGCGAGAAGTCGCGTAGCAAGCGCGCGTACTCGACTTTGATTCACTCGGCGTCTTTGCCCGAGCCGCCCCTCACCGAGGCGTGTTTCTTTTCTGCGC
The DNA here is from genome assembly GCA_944738655.2 of Andrena hattorfiana. Classification (NCBI taxonomy): domain Eukaryota; kingdom Metazoa; phylum Arthropoda; class Insecta; order Hymenoptera; family Andrenidae; genus Andrena; species Andrena hattorfiana. The sequence continues at coordinate 40,293,860 of OX122889.2, read as the reverse complement.
TCGACCCCTGCCGCGGCCGCGGTTAGTCCTCTCTTCAGCCGAGACTTTTAGTCGCGATGACTAGCCACCGAGATTACAAGTGGATAAGTGAGACGTTAAATCGGCCCACGATTTCCTGTACGAGTGGGAGGGCCCTGAGATCCGCGACAGTTTTTCTTCCACGGGCTCCGGGGAAACGATGGCCAAAGGGGGTTAAACTCTCGGCGTTCGAAAGTGAATCTATCGATGGATGAAAGTAACGAAGGGTGAGGCCTCGAGGAAAATCAACAAGAAACAAAGAATTATTATCCTCGCGAACGATCCCGCCAAATAAGAAACTTTAATCGAGCGATCACCTCGGATAAGATACTATCCGAGAATGTAATTCTCCATTATAAAGATCTCCTCGTGGTTGGATCTGTATTACGGAACCAGCGATACGTGGCTAATACGCGGCAGCGGAGTCCCGCGACTAACGGGAGAATTAAATTAAGCGCGATTAAGGGAGATAGCGCCTTGGATTTCCAAATTTCCCAGCGATAACGCGCAGCTGGAGTGAAAGCGGCCGCGGGGATCAGATAGCGGTGGAAAAAATTTCGCGGTACGTCGGGTCCCGCGATCAGATGCCTGCAATCGGAGATGCGGCGATGATAAGCGATAAAAAAAAGAGCGCCTAACGCGGATACCCTCGGGAACTCGCCATGCTTCCTCCCATGCCTGTTTCACGGTGATCCCTAAAGAGACGCCGAGGACAATGAACCCCCGCTGCACGTGTGGCCGTGTGTGAGCGTGTACGCGAGTTTCATGGGGATAATGGGTAAACAATAATGAGGGAGAAAACGCAGGTGGAACGAGGTAGAAAAGGAGGTGATGGAACGGCGTTAACGAGCTAGAAAACTAGCGGAAATTTACGCTCTGACAGATCACGGTTGCCTCCTTATGAACGATATAATAATAACTATAATAACGCTATCGGCGGATCTGCCCGAGGACGTGCCGGGCGTCCTCGGCGGAGCGGGCGAGGAAAGGGAAGGGAAAGGTCGTGGGGACCATTTCGGGCGAGACACTTGGATGGCCACCTTCTTGGATCCTTCGCGTCGCAGCCGCAACACGTGCGCCCGTTTGGACGCGTCGATCGCTCGCGTAATAACAGGCCGGATGCAAATGGCGCGGTGTAGAATCACGCGGATGTGGGTGACACTCACGGGGCAAGAAAAAGGGCCCCGACTTCATCGATGGGTGAAACGAAGGTGCATAGGCGCGATCTAATGCGCTCTGTCGAGCATGCACGTTGTGCTTGCCCGTAATGACAGTGCGCGTTAACCGGCGGCCTACCGTGCTCTTTATTATGCAACGTCATCGAAGGGAACGGCCGAAAGTGAAAAATCGCCGATCGTAATCGGCTGGTAATCTCGATAAAGAAACAGGATCAAGCGCGAGAGTGAAAACCCTTAACGACCCCGCCTGGACGGGCACGTTTAACTCCCAGCGACGCGTTAATACGCCAACGTTTCAGCCTTCGATCGGACGAGTCCGCTGACCGATAACTATCGCCGAGATTATTCCGCTGCCAGTCTTCCCGGGGAGCAATCTCGCCCCGTTAATTGGGAGACGCCAGCCGGAGAAAAATGAGACCCCCTTTTTGCGGCAACTTTATGACGGATACGTGGACGCGAAGGTACTTTTATTGGAGCTTCCTCCGCGCCGAAGGATTATAGGGCCTCGCAGTCTTTCGTGGAACTTCCTTCGCGAGATGAAACTTCTCTGGATAGGTACCTACTAGGTGTAGGGTAAATCCGGGAGACGCGGTTGACCTAATATAAAATGGCTACTAAAACTAATACAGATATTACTTATTTTATCAGAACAAACCTAATATGTTCAGAATTTTATGCTGATTCAGAAAAACTGGTGGATATTTGCTTTAAGACGATATTTACTGTAAATCGGATTGAAAACTGAAGTCATGACATCTGGCCACCTCTCCCGAGGTGCCGGGAGAAATGCTTTTCGTCGTTGGCAGACACCACTCACATAATTATTTATGGAAAAATAACAAAGAAGAAAGCAAAATTATTTACGAGTGAATACAACTACGGATTCATTGATATTTAATTTGTTTACGCTAAACGAGTAAAGAACACATCATAGATAAAGCGAACTACCTACCGGCGATTAACAAGGCAAATGAATACCAAAGTGAACAAATAAAATAAATAAACAATAATAATAATAAAATAATAATAAAAAATAAAAATATAAATAAAAATAAAAAATATCATAACTCGACCATCTCTCCTGTCTGCAGCGAGAGATGGTCTTCTCGTTAGTTTTGAGAGGAAGAGTTAATATGGCTAAATACTTTGGCTGCATTGTCCCTCAATATCTCTACTATCTTATTGTTCCCAAATATTAAACGATAATAAACTTAGAAGCATATTTTAAATACGATTCTGTACACCGTTGTTTGACAAAAGAGGTTAAATGTAACCTCTGTTTACCTTTTATAGCCTGTAAATCTAGAAAAACACAGAAGGAACCGAACTCACGCTATTCATTCAATTGTTTGGCTTCTAGAGAAGTAATTGGTCTGCACTTTAACGCGTTTTTACGTATAGAGTCTGAAATATAGCGACACGACCAACTCTCCGGCCCGACCGCGCCTCCCGGATTTACCCTAAATTATCTTCCTTTCTGCCTTTCAAAAATTCTAATGCCATGCATCTCTCTAATCTCTGTCTTGTAATAGTAGATGAAGCAGGGAATTTATGAGTAGCCGGACTTCTGTGCTCCTTTCTCTCTTGTCAACTTTCTTATTTTCATAAAAGTCGAACGAATTAAATTCTCGCAGCGAGTGAGGAAGAAAGCGACTCTACTGGCGCCTGGATAGTGCTAAGACGCGAGGAAAGGAATTAGAAGACGCCGGCAACGAGGACAGCGACGTGGACTGAGCCGCGCGATGAGTACCTGAAGCCTCTTATCTGAGCGGAGGAGGCGGGGACCGGCGGGCGTCAATCAATGTCTTTTCAAGGAATTGCGTAATCGTCTAGACTAGCCGACCTCCTTATCGCACTTATCGCCCCCCCCCCCCCTCCCTCTGCCAAGATTGATTCATAGTGGACGAAGTAGACGGCGAGAAGAAGGTGTTATTACCTAGGCTCGCGGCGCTAATTATCGAGCGCGTCTAGGTCGCCGTCTATCGACCGCGGCGGAGCTACCACCTTTCCCTTTGACTTTCGACACTGTTTCGAGACCTCTTTTTAATCAGAATATCCGCGAAGGTCTATTTTTAGCGAGGTCTATGAGGGCTCGAGTCTGGCGCTGATCCGCGATGGCCACGCGCGCCTAGCCGGCTCACGTTGGAATATCTCCGCCCGGCTTTCCCTTGTTATCCCCGTGATCCACGGTGGCTCAAAGAGAGCGATATCGCGTAACACAAGGGAAATCACGGGCACCGGGAGACGGCCAGCTTTTCACGAATGTATGGAATTTTTCATCTTCGCGAAAGGCGCGCGGAGCCAGCGTCCACGACAGGATCGCCTCGACGCTAACATTTTTCTTCCCGTGCGAGGGAAACTGTGATTCGATGGGAAGTGACGTTTGGTAACACGTTCCTTTGGACTATTCAAGGGGCTTTAATGAGACATGTCTTTCCGTTTCAAACGTGGAGGGTCATTTTTATCTCGAAAGATATCATTCGACGCTCCTTGAAGTCATGCAATATTTGTTTGGTGAATCTGTTATTGTCTGAAGGTAAGTAATATTGATAGGAAATAATGTCAGGAGCTGTTGATTCTGTGTCCGGTCACATACTGGTCGCCTCTACTAGGGGGAGCTAAGAATCTGAAATCGCCATCTACCACTTCTGTTATACACCATTCTACCACACAATCTTAACCATCTCAAATGCATTTTATTAATGAAAAAGAATTGCTAATCATAAATGAATTATACCGTATATTTCACGTACACATACAATCAAATCTCGTTAATTTACGCAAGCTTACCAACTCATATAGTTTTAGCTGCAGAGTTCCTTCCCCTGTCTAACGCTATATAAATCATCTCTCTATTTCCTTCCGTTTGCCAGCAGTAGCGGCGAAAGGAAATTGCACTTTTTCGTGATATCCAATTGTCAAATTTACCCCTCATACCCGTTGCGTATCTGGTGCGGGGACCAACGTAGTTCTACGTCACAAGTGCTACATCAAAAACATAAACTACCATTGTAGAAAAACAGTAGTATGTTCCCTTGACCTACAGGGCAGGTGTAACACTAGGTGTAAGACCCTACATAAGCTACCCTAATACGTAAGCTACCTTACCCTTATTTATATGTGCCGAAATTCTTTTTCGTATTTCTTTGCACTCACCCCTTAATATAGTTCAATTTCATAAAACAATAGTCCTTGAAAAAGATTGTTGCAATCGGACAACAGGAAAGGATGCCGACCAGGCCTTAAGGTTTAGAATTCGTCAATAGTTTGGATTTAAAGAATTTTTAAAAAATGGTGAGCCCCATCGAAATTTTGTTCAAATAACACTAAAAGAGTATTCAATTTTCTACAAACACTGTATATATAATCTTTTTCGTGCTTCCAACCATTCTTTAGATAATCGCGTTTGAATATAGAGAGGTCCGCACTTTGCGCGTACTACCTGTACAGTGTGACGTATTGTCTATACGCGCGTAGTGCGGACCTTTCTATATTCAAACGCTATTATCTAAAAACTGGTTGGAAGCACGGAAAAATTGTATATACAATAATTCTAGAAAATTGGATGCTCTTTCAGTAATATTTGAACAAAATTTCGATACGGCTTACCATTTTACATCTAAACCATTGATGAATTCTAAACTTTAAGCCTGATCGGCATCCTTTCCTGTTGTCAGATTGCAATAATCTTTTTCGAGGACTATTTTTTTATGAAATTGAACTATATTTAGGGGGTGAGAGGAAAAGAAATCGCATGTTGAAAATAAAGGCCATCCTAGTCCTACACTCTTCCACCCAGAGAAACTCATAAGTACACAATCCTCGAGACCAAACAACCGCGATCCCAAGAAAAAAGTATCAACATCAACCCTTTCACTTACAACCTTAAGCCACCCCATTTGACATCCCTTATGATTACCCGAAACCCACACGAAGGCTCCATTAACCAGGCCTAGAGTCCTCCCACTGAATCTCCCTAAAAGCACCTTCCACATTGTTAACCATCCCTAGTGTCCACCTTTGATCCACGAGCCTGAGCCACCGAGGCGGGACGTGTCTCAGAAAACAGCCCGGAGGAGGTTATGCAAAGAAGGGCGATTCGTGCGCGCGATCGGGGGGAGGAGGGGGGGGGGGGGGCAGTCCGCCGGGACAGCGGCGACAGGTCGTCCTACGAGGCTTCGGGGCTCGTATGCAAATCTGGCCGTCTTGTCCGTCTTGTTTTGCGGTGGACCGCGTCGTCTCTCGAAAAGGCCAGCGGGGGACGCCAACCGCGGAGGAGGTCGAGGTTGGGGCCCGGTTACGGTGCGTTGCGGGTCGTGGCCTCGTCAGGGACTGGGTCGAGGTTGTTCGGGGGCCCGGGTGCGTTAAAACGGCCCGTCGTTGCACGCGCAGTGGCCGTGCGAAAAGTGTCTGTCGCGATTTTCGGCTGGTCCCCCTTTCTCCTCATTCCTGTCTCCCCGAGCGACTCTCCAGAGGTCGAACCAGTTCTAGATGATGGGCGACGGAAGGCTGCTGCGGTTCCACGGCGAGGAATTTCACGGGCATCGTCCTTCCCGCGGCCAGCCCCGCTGCGTTCGCCTTTCGACGCTCCTGTATTTGGTATTCCGTGTACCATCGATCGCGGCGCGTCGGAGGCTTACCTCGTGCTCCCAGACGCGTGCAAGAGGGAATTCCTGGGGATTCGGATTTTTACAAGGATGTCTGCAAACGTGTAGCTGCGATGTCGCTTGGTTCCCAGGCGATTTCCGCTTGCTTTCGATCCGCGAGTGGGTGTACGGGTTAGGTATGTAGGTAATTGGGACTGACTCCTAGAAGACCTCTCTATTCTTTAATATTATGCGCCTCCGTGGCCACGTTCGGTGTAAAGGATCGAACATATGGACATTGGGTGAATCATTTCGAGCGCGCGCCAGACGTGACTCCGTGAGTAGGCCACGTCTGTTCAGCTGGGCTGAGGGCACACAGATTTCTACTAAAGTACACTGTGCGGTTTTTACATCTGTTCAAAATGAACCACTCGTGAACCATGCTGAAATACAATGTTAACGATGAAGAGAGAAGGAAGACGAATCGAATGGTACCATTGCGATTATAAAATTCTTAACCCTACTGTGCACACGTGGGGCCTGACAGGCCCAAGTGTCAGACCCATAGTGTTAAAAAGATATTTTTCAATAGTTGATTGTGTTATAAATATTTTTCTTAACCCTAGAGTGGGCGGCGAAACCTAGGGGCGGCCACAGACCGTTTATTATATATAAAATTTTGACTAATAATAAAAAAATTTTAAAATTTTAAAAAACCCGACTGCTTAACAAGCGAACTAAAATGATAAAAATAATAATAAGATGACAATTTAAATTACCTCAATTGCCTGCAGTCGGAGGCCTTAAATCTTTTGATGCAAATGATTTGATGTAATTACATTCGAACATTTATTTCGAAATAGAAAATTACATATTGTCTTAATAAATATTGTGTATCGCTGTTCGCCCTAATTAGATTTGATGGGCTATTATCAACACTAACAGTATTTCCCACACGGACAAAGAGAGAAACATTTAAGTTACAAAATACGCTGAAGTTGAAGTGTCACTATATAAGCTTGAATTTGCATTGATGTTGTCCACCTCTTTTTGTTACCAGCTTGAAGCATTTCCTTTAGTCATTGCGTTACATGCTTGGGATAGAAGAGCATCAAAAGATTTCAGGCCTCCGACTGCAGGCCACTGAGTTAATTTAAATTGTCATCTTATTATTATTTTTATCATTTTAGTTCGCTTGTTAAGCAGTCGGGTTCTTTAAATTTTTAAAATTTTTTTATTTTTTACTTTTTTTGAAAATTATATGTCTTATAACATTCGGAACGTCAAGACAATTCTAAAGACACCTCAGTTGTCCAAATCGGTGTATCCGTACAGGCTCCTTTGCGTGTCGCAGTCGGGTAAAAATATTAATCAGAACTGTTATGATGATTATTAATGATACCATTCCTTTTCTTATTTAATTTTTTGTTTAAATTATCCAACGCTGGTTTTCAAGATAAAAATTCATAAGTACATACACAACCCATTTTCATGAAAATAAGCAAAAATCGAAAAATTCAAGGCCCTCTACTTTTTAAACAAATTCGAAATCGGCAAAGTGATGACTTAAACCCCCATTAATTTCACGAGGACTACAGCATATTCCATTTTTAACAAAATCTGTTTCTTCAATCTATTTCTTTTGCATGGTAACTTTTAAAACTATGTATAAAAGTAAACACTGCATATAAAATTCTTAATTAAAGAATATTAAATTAATAAGTGCCGCGATATTGTTTTTGCACCTGTTTTGCACCAAAACCCAAGAACAGCCCTGATTCCACACTTTGGGCCTCACAGGCCCATATCTCAGAATCAAAGAATGCACAGATATTTTGAGAAAAAAATAGATTATACGAAGTCTACAAATATATTTGTTCTCAAAATATCCATGCATTCCTAGATTTGGCAATATGGGCCTGTGAGGCCAAACGTGTGTGATGGTGTAATCTTAATTTACATGTGCACTGTAGGGTTAAAACACTCGACAATACTTTCTCACACCAGCTTCCAACAAGTCAAGCTACCAATCAGGGACTGAATACACCCAATCAAAGACCAATGATCACTATCAATCCACGTTTACAAGATCACAGTTGATGATCGATCTCACGGCTCGCCCCCGCTAACTGCGCGCGGTGCAATTTGGAAAGCGCGCGCCGCTCTCTCGCGGCCGCGGCGTTTTACGCGTGCCAGACACGTACGCGGCGAACTGTGTGTACACAATGTCTCCGACGCTGCAGAAACACGCTCGAGTGGCCGGTTACTTACGAGGAAACCGAGTCTCTGCCACGTCCATCCGACGAGGTCCCCAGGTTGTCGCAATGCAGCCGCGATTGCGGCGCACGACGACGCGAGCGGGTAGGTAAACACGTCTAGACATCCGACTTTCACCTCCGTCGCGAGCGTCTGTTGTAACGCAACTTCGCCTCTAACTGGCGTCCCAGGGAGAAGCGTCGAAGGACGCCCTGGAATCCAGAATTACCGATACCGCGGCGAGGAAAACAGTCTCCGAATGTTCCAGCAAACTTCGAAGGAAAGCAGCCTATCAGGAATAGCCCTTCACCCGTGACCTTATTTCTTCCGTCGACGGAGCACAGCTAACGGGAGCGCTACTGTAAAAGTTTTCGGCAATGATTCACGCTCCAAGCCCGCGAGAAAGATTGCCGAAGTGGGGCGAGTAGAATGGCTTGGGTGATAGACGCGTTGGTCAATATTTGAAGCTTGACGATATCATTGGCATACTTGGAGGGGAAATCGGTGTGCGAGGACTCGGGGTTATATTTAGACCTACCTACTTTGTTAGTAGCTCCTCTTATCTGTTTATAAGGGCTTGTCGCGATTCTTATAGCATACTGTGTATATTTATATCGATAAATGTATATTGATATCCCGAAACCTTTTGCTTGGCGGATCCTCTGGTGCATGCGGAGTTTCCCTAAGTTCCCACTGATGTTTCGATGATTTTGAGTACCCCGCGTCGCTTCAATCACGAATGGTGCCAATTGATCGGATGGAGCGATGCCACGAGCCGGGCATTTTCCGCGCGTTCCATATAGAGACACCTATTTTTAGACGAAATCGGTGCAACACCTACGTCAATCAGCCAGCTTCGGTGTCGCCGTGACAGGAATAAAATCGCTGCGTCCGTCGCTCTAGAAATAAATACGTCTAGACGTCCAACTTTCACTTGGCCGTCATTGACAGGCCAACCTTCCGCGGTATAGTTTTCAAGAACGCGGCGACCTGGCTTCACGGGGCTCGACTCTGATCGACTCCTTCCTGAAACGCAGTTTCGAGGCTGGCCCGGATGCACTTCCGCCTGGAACCTTGTTACGAAACTGGCGGGGTTTTGAAAAGTCAAATGAGAGGGGGAAGTTCGCCCCGCAATTATTATGCTAATTAGCTTTAGGGATATTACTATGTTTTTAATCACACGCTCTACAACTCGATCCCAAGGTATTTAAATCTCCAAAGTGAATGGAACCCAAGCCCTCTGCAATTTCAACGAAACCTTTCACCTGAGAATTAATCGATACAGTAATTTTTATGCACCAAAGAGCTTGTGGCTCGATTATGCTCGCGTGATTCAGGCTCGCAGGAATTTATCCACGTTTACCGCGACGGTAGCCGCGACGTTCCGTTTCCTGAATGGCGCGGTGAGCCGGGGAAGCTGGGCGCGCGAGGAAAATCGGGGGATGCCAATTTTAAAACGGAAGGCGATCGGGGACGCCCGAGTTTTGCGGTCAAGGGCTTAATTCACCGCCCGGATGCTGGGACTGGTGGCGATCGATAAACGCGTCCGTTGCAGGAAAGTCCAAAAAGTAGCGGACCGGCAGGCGGAAGGACCGCAGACGCGGTCTGCGGTCTGCTTCGACCGCGCCGACCTTCTCGCCGCCCATGCAACACGCTCGCCCCGGCTCTTCAGAGTATTTCCACCGTGTGAAAATTCCAGTTAATTTCCCTGCCCACCCCCCTGGACGAAATGCTCGCGAGAGACTTCTTACTTTCGGCGTTTTTGCTTCCCGAGTGACTCGAGAGTTCGCGTTGGCTCTTTGGAGCCTTGGAGGCTGGTCGAGGGGTGCTCTTTGTGTTTCAACTTATTGAAATTTAATAATTCGTTTCACTTCGGGAATCACGAATTCTTTCACTCTAAGGGGGTTTAATGATATCACTGTCTAAGGTCAATTTAAACTTTGCTGGGCCTGACGGGAATATTGAGAGTGCAAGGGGTCAGGAGGGATAGTTACGTAATTGAAGATTTGAGAAGGATGAGTTTTTAAAAGTAGAACCGTAATGATATGTGAAGTTTGTGGAGTGGGTAAGAACGAGATGTAAGGTGGAATCCTTAAATTGCCTGTTCCCCTTTATTTTGCAGGGAGGTGTACTTTCTGTGATGTGCGAAACAAAAGAGACTGTGACTGATTTATTCGCCACGCGCACTTCCGGCCGCGTCGTTTCATCAGAACAGAAAAGAATCGCCAACGGACAAGGTGAACGCATTGTGTGCAAAGACATTTTAAAGGTTTCATTAACGAGCTCTTCATACATATTTACACGCATTGTCGGCATCGGGCTGTGCAATTGTTCTTGCGCGGTGCATGCGAAATATTGGCATGGAACTGTGGAAGTTCTCCTCGAAATGAAACACTGTGTAAAATACGAAGTGTCGCCAAGAATATTTAATGCCCTAAACTGAGACTGACTAGTAGAAACCTAAATGTTAAAGGCGGACATACACTTAGATATGCCAAAAAGGTTGATTTTCCTTTTTTAAAATATTTTTAGTGTTTAGTATGTCAAAAATATTTTCCCAAAGTTTGGGATCGAAATTTTTGAATACGGTCACTCAAAAACTATTCAACCGATTTTCCTCAAATGTTTCATGGCTATATGGTACACTAATACGCAGTTTTTGACGGGTGGATTTTTTATTTGATCATTAGAATCTTTTTGTTCCATAAAAAGGAAAGTTTGCATGTCCAAAAATTGAACGTCTCATTTAGAGTGCTGCCATTTTTTTTTTTCAAAAATTAACATTTTCTAAATCAGCCTTGTTAAAATCAGCATTTGTTACTATATTTTAAGAAACTAATTTGCTTTTTGCTTTCATGTAAAATCTGTTTAATTGGGAGCGGGTACCGCTAATCACTACAGCGAATGACGTATTTGGAAGTAGCCCCTACAACTGTATTATACATACAAAATGAAGTATTATAGCCAAAGATGTGACATAATTAATAAAAAAAAATTGCGACCGCAAAAATGTTAATACTTTCTTCAAAAAAAAATCTAAAAGAACGTTCAGTAAGAGAAGTGTCATTCTCAAGACACTGATCTTTTTCGAAGATTTAAACATCCCCTAAAAAGAATGCAAATTGTAAAATTCCATAAACAACCCATCAATTCCCAGTTTCAAATGGTTAAAACATTCTCCGAAGAAATTACAAATTATTCCCCCCACGTCTGTTTCACTCATACCAATCCCCGAACGAAGAAGACACCTTCAATTTGGTATTCCTCCGAAAATCGATACTCCCGCCGATAAGCTGCAGCCGAAACCAGGGACGTGATTAAATAAACCCCTGGGCACGAACGGTGAAAGTTCCTCAGCCCTGTGCAGACTGATACCGTTGAATTCTTAACGCGAGTAATCTCCACGGCCGTCTCCTCCTATCGCTTATCGTGGCTTTTAGCTCGGGACCGGGACGTAAATTTCCGTCGGACAAGCCACCGACAAATCGCCAACTCGTCTGGCCGAGTTCCGGTACGAAGAGGCCCAGACCAAAACCACGCCCGTGCGAAGGGTTTCTGCGCGCTGGCCTGAGGCCACCGCGAATCTTTCATGGGGTGGGTTGAAAAATTCACTAGCAACCCACCCCCCGATTACGAGGGTCGATCTCGCCGTGTCGACCATTCCCGCCTCTCGTCTATGCCCGACCACGACCCAGTAACCTAATTTCTGTCACCCCCCGATGATCGATCATTCGCGTCACGACGAGCAACTGTAGTCCACGAGGGCTTACCAATCGAACCTCGGTACATTTTACTCGTAATGGAAATTTGAGGTAGATGGAGGTACTTCGAAGTTACATTGTAGAGTACGAAATACTTCCATCCTGTCAAACTGTAGGGATCGATTTCCGACACTAAAATTATTGTTTTAAATGAGAAATTTAAGAATCGGCTCGATCAACGACGACAAAATGTAATAAATTTTAATGTCTTAATTTGTGTTTATGCTTCAGATAAGCACAGAAGGCGGAATTTATGGCGCCGCAATTCTACTCACTCCGCGAGGGTCCAACTTTGAGCGACTACAGAGAGGGGAGGGAGGGTGATTTTTTTTAAATAAAAATTCTTTAAGCACTTTCAAAGAGTGATCTTTCATTTGCAATAAACCCCATCTTTCTATCTTTTCATTTCCATATAGAAAAAAATTCGTAAAGAATGCTAATTTTCGGGCGAAATAGTACGATGCTCCATTGAGGGAAATCGTGAACGTTTGAAGTTCCGAGAGGGCCTAAGGTAAAATTCGAGGGTGATGAATATCTGTTCCTGGAGATTCGCGCGAGATCCTGCAGTCCCCCGATCGAATGATTAATAGTGCGCGTCCGCTATGGGTTATTTTCAGACGACACACGTTCGTGCGACGGGTCTTGTTGTTTCGAGACGAGCGATCAGAGACACGGCAGGATTCGGAGTAGAAAAGGAAGACCGAGTAGGGAAGATCGATCGACAGCGGATCGAGCGACCTTGATCGCCGAGCTGAGCCACTGTATCTCGGAGTAGTTCTTGCTACCGCTTACATAAATTAATGAATGACGAACCGGTGCGTGGCGATAAAGTCTCTCCCGTTCGCCAAGCTACGTTACGATAAAAGGAGGAGGGAGGGAGCTGACTTGCAAGACGATAGAAACGCGAGACCTGATCTACTTCGGAAACTAGTTTGCATAAATGGCTAGCCCTGATTAGATTGCGAATTACGTCGACGGTGTCTGTCCAAGTCTGGCCTTGTCTGTCGTGTGCACACCGTTTCCATCATTCCCTCCCTGTGTCGAGAGATTAAAATACATCGGCTCTTCAGTTGCCTTCGTTCCTTGGAGCTTTCTCAACTACCCCTTGCAAATTCAGTTCCAAGTCGTTCAGACCTTATACTCGTTTAAAATCATGCTGAAGGATGCAGGAGCAAATAAGACCTCTGAGTGATTATCAAGACTTCCACTGACCACGTCTTACAATTTGATTCTCACTAATCGCGTGCAAATTCTTGTGTACATAGACTTACGATAGTATGAACTACTAACGAGACTCAAGACTGAAAAAACTAGTAAAAATTTAGACTATCTTTGGATAAATATTGGTGTCTTAAAATTCCAGCATTTGAGGTTTAATACTCAAGTAGCTAATTGTAAGTACAGGGAAAGTTGAGTGACTTATAAGAGTTTCAAAAGGGGGCGAAAAGAATTTTTGGAAAAGGGTGGTGAATATAAATTTATAAAAATTATTTTTTCTCGAAAAAGAGTGGTGGAGAAGTGAAGATAAATTATGAAAAATTATTTCTTTTTCGAAAAAGGGTGTTGAATAAATTTTGAAAAATTTTTTTTATAAAATTCTTTGTCACCATATTATAGAATATAAAAAATACGAGGCTTGGAATTAAACTTTTTTTCAATAGGTATCTTTTACGGTTTCACAGATATTTAAGATAATATGAAAGCTCAGAATTTCCTCCTTTGTGATTTTACCCCTACGATCGTTGCATTGTCGAAACAAGAAATGGTTACATTTTAGCACGTCTTCAACTAGATTTCTCCAAAGCTTCAAAATTTTTTTAATTTTCGGGTTGCAACATCCGGTGTCACTAGGGGAGTATTAAAAAGTTTAAATAGTCTGGAACTGGAGAACGTGAAAACTTGACAGCTTGCGAATTTTCGAGCACACGATCAAACTGGTAGGAACGAAATGGTCTTGACGATCGATTGAAGAAAACCTGTCTCTCGCAGGGGAGCGTCGACGAGGATTAAGACACGTCCATTGGCGTTTCACTGCGTCTCCTCGAAAGAAACCCGTACTCCCGTGAATTCCAGCAAGATCCCCGAGAAATCCTTCCCGTCTACCCGTGCAGGACAGAAGGGGGAGAGAGTTCGACGGGCGCTGACAAAGGGAACGCGCGTCGACGGGATCGTCTTATCGGCCGCTCGTTATCCAGACGTACGAGGACGAAAAGTCTCCGGGCGGAGAGAAATCCGGGGGGAAACCCTTAGGAGCTAGCCAGGCTCTTTCCTTCGACCCTTTTACCGCGCACCGCGATGATAGGGATAATCGTTGACACGTGTAAGTCGGGCCCTGTATCCGATTGGTACCGAAAGTTTCCTCATTTCACCGAGAGAAGGATTAATCCTGATATTCTGTCAGGCTCCGAGCCGATTCCCGATCATTCGTTCGCGCTCGAGTAAAATTAATGAAAGGAAGAATGGCTTAAAAAAGCTTTTGGACATTTGGCCAATAGAGAAGTTGTGCTGTGAATGCAGAGATTAGATCACGGTAATAGAATCCAGCTATCGAATTGAAGCGAAGAATATTATATAGACACGAGGAAATGAAACTTGGTCACACTTGCGATTCCACCCCAAGTCACCCCACACGACGAAGCCTCAAAGTAGGGAGTAACAATTGCTTAAGGATGCGTCTGGATCCGTTTAAAAATACGCGAATCGGCCACGTACGCACGGCGTTAGGTAGGGTAGCAGCGTGAAAGGAAATAGAGAGATCGTGTGTATCCAGAGGGTGTGGGGTGCACGCGTTTGTCGTTGGGTCAGGGTCGACGCGCCAGCGAGAAAATCGAGAGGGAAATCTGGCTACTGCCAGTCGATCTATATATCGCCCGACGTAGCCCTACCCCATATTACAACGCGAGGGGGATGTTCGCCACGTCCCATTCACCAGCCATTATGAAATATTCCGCAGGGGCTAATACCACCCCTCTACCTCCACGTTAGACTCGGCCCCGTACACGTGACCAGACGTCGGAGCAGTCGCGTATAAAAAGTTTTCGGCGTGGTTGTGGCGGGCAGATTCCACCCCTCGTAAACTACACCGGCGAGATCGTCGCCGGGACCTTGTTAAGGGGAATACAAAATTTTATACACGCGGCTGGAGCGCTCCACGGCTTATCGCATTCCTCCGTTTCCCCTTTGAAGAAATATACTGGCGGGTGGTGGGGCGCTCTCACTCTCTTCACCGGAGACCCGGGAGACTATAGTCGGGGAACGTTCGCGAAAATCGATGTTGATTTTCAAGAAATTTTGCAGATTTTGAGATGACAGTGTTAGTAAATATTTTACTACAGTATCATCAAGTGGGGTAACTTTGACCAGAAAAATAGATTTTGAAACAAATCCATCCAGATTCTATTGTATAACAGGTATTATTCTTACAAGGGAAGTTAGGCACCCCAGAAATTTAGAAAATTATGCAACTTTGGGTGCAAGTAGAGTAGTTGATCTATAACAGAATCCTAATCTTTGTTGGTGCCATAGTGCGGTTTTAGGGGGTGAAATTACCCCTTAAAAAAAATGCAAACCGTGGAAAGGTATCGAAAAGAAGTTTAAACAAAAATTGCATCTTTTTTATATCTACAAAACAGCGTAAAAATAATTATTTAAAAAATCCAGACGTTTCAAGTTATCCTCACTACCAATCCTTAATTTCATAATTACACTATGGGACCAACAAAAAATAGGTTTGTGTTACGGACGAATTACTCCACTTGCACGTAAAGTTGCATAATTTTCTGACTTTTCGGGTTGCCTTACTTCCCTTGTCAGACAAACTGCATCTTGAAGTAGACAACTAAAGCTATCCAAGCCACTGCATCCGAGAGTAATACCTGTTATACAAGGGGCCGTAGGTAATTTTGGCGAATTCTTACTCCCTCCGTCCTCCAGTATAAGAATTCGTCAGATTTGATGTTCCAAACCCCTCCTTATTTACATTTTTCAGTTATTAAAATTCTTTTAAAGGTTTATATAATTCATATAACTAGATTTCGGGAAATTTAAACTAAAACTACTTTTCTGGAACATTAATGACAGAATTTGTATTTATCGAAAATTAGGTTAGAAAATATTACGTAAGTCGCTATCTGACTCCCCCCCCCCCCCCTTGTAAGAAAACGTAAGAAATTCGCGACTCCCTCCCCGCCCCAGAAATCCTTACGTAATTTAAGAACGACCCCCAACGAATGCTAGAGAAATTTATTTTAAAATCTAGTTTTCTGGTCAAAATTACCCCATTCCGTAGCGATCGTAGAGAGAAGTACCTCTCGAAACTGCACCCCATTCCGCTCGAAATACCAATTAGAAGTGACTGATGCAAACAAGCCCAAAAATCCATCCGCCTCGAGTCCGGACATGGTCTGAAAAAAATTAATCACAATCCCCGATAAAGGCGACTACGGATGCCACGTAGAAGCCCCGAACAACGCGGCGCCGCTGCCACGTCCACGTGTCGAATCACCCCCAAAACGGCCGTCAAATCCACCCCACCGCGGTTCACGCGTGCACGGGCGAAACAGCGGCCTGCCCGATTGTTTTGCGCACACACGGAACCGCCGCAGGATCACGCCAACGGCCGGAGCCTTCGACAATGGCACGACGGGGGACGCGGCAATCGGTGTACACACCCCCCGGCTCGTCGACGGACATTTCGCTGGTCCGCCAGTCGAAAGTGTCACGGGGGCGGGCGGGGGAGTAATTGAATCCGCGCGAGGGGACTTTATTTCGCGCCGCGAAATTGTCCTTGAGCCCGTCGCGAAACTTCGTTAGCTGCAGCCGCCCCTAGGAACTTTCCTCCTAGGGGTTGCGGAGGAGCTGGGCGCGTCGTAACGGCAGAAGATCAGCGGAATTTCCAGGTGGAACGACGTAGGGGTGGTGCGAGGAGAATTCGCCGGTTCGAGGCGCTCCACTGTCACCGGCGGCAGATAAAATCGGCGATGTCCGTTCTTAGCGGGGCTGAAGGTGAAGAGAAGGACGACGGAAGTCATCCTCCTCCTCCACCCGCCAGATATCGTCCGACGTTTCCGCTTTAAGTGCGACCCAGACAGTAGCCTGGTCCAAAAAAGCACCCTCGAATCCTGCACCCTCGTGCCGTCGCCGAAGCTCGCCCCCTTCCCAGCGACGAGTCGCTCCGAGTGTCTGCTCGTGGAAGCCTGAATGCGACCGCCGCGCGAACAGTGGGGGGTAGAGGGCGGAGGACGGGGATGGCAGCGGACGGAGAGAAGGAAGACAGCGCCTCGGGGGCAGTTTTATTTAAATCGGACTCGGAGAGAAAATGTGGCCTCCGGAGGGCCGGCGAAACGCCGCCCTGGCAACTTGGATCGTATATTTTTTCGAATTATTCCACGGGACGGGGTTGTAAAATGTCCTTCGCGGTTCCTGCGGCTTGTGGAGAGGAAGATGGTGGATGGAGACCTGGGGAACGGGGGTAATCTGTGGCATACCTTGCAGGATAGGGTGGTTTCGTTGAGCGCCGTCTCGTGATGTCTGTTATTCTTTTGTGGGGTGAATTAATCGGTAAAGGTTCAATTATACTCGAAACTTTCGAGCTTCTACCTTCAACCACCGAGATAAATAAAGTGATCGTAACTTGGGATAAGAAAGTTTGCAGGTTACACTTTTAGAAACCTCTATCAAGTCGCTCTTTCTAATAAGCTGGGATCAATGTCGCTCCATTCGTCTAGCTTCGACGAGCCGTCCAACTGTATCACAAATAAAGCCCCTCTAACGAATTCTACTCGACGGAATATTCCACTAAGAGAAAGCGCGGTATTTCTCAATACCAGGCGCCGCTACCGCCCGAACTTTCCTCGAAGATGCTTAGAAATTACGGCGGCCCTCCGAAAAGGAATGGGGAGGAAGAACAGCAGGAATCGTAAATAAGCCGAAATCCTCTTACTCCAAGCCTCGATGGACGGTGCCCGTGTCTCGCGGCCGGCTTATCCACGTGCGTGACTTTTGCTAAGTAGCCTTGAAGCTGTCCAAAGCGGATTACCCGATGATCGGCTCGCGACGAGCGTTACGTGTCGCCCCGTTTCGCGGCCGCGCTCCATCGAGCCCGTCGAAACTGATTTACCGTCGACACGCGGCTCTCCCGCGCGATCGAGCCCGTCATCGGCGGTATCCAGGTCATCGACGGCCGACGATTCACCTGGGGCCGTTCACCGGAATACAGGAGGTGGGAGGGGGCCCATTTGGCAGCGCAGACAGACACGAGTCGCTCGACGCCACCTGCCTTACGTCACGAAGGCGGACGGAGCGATCAAGAGCTACCAGACGAGCTGACGTCATGGGGACGTTCCCAGGTTGACGTAAATGTCTCGCGCGAGGCCTCCAGCGAGTCATCTTTATTGCACTTCCAGGGAAATATACGCCGTCTAGACGGGCTATCGCGCGATCCCCTGACTCATCTAGCTGGGGCGAGGGGAGCGATGCTCCGATCGCGATGATCAGGTGCTGCTTCCACGTTGTTTTCTTCTGCAGGTGGGAAGGGTCATGGTATAACGCGATGTGGAGAATTGTTGTCGATGTAGTTCATGAGGGGTAAGAGGTGAAAGAAGGTATGCAAAGTGGCAGTGGTGGATTTAACCTAAAGGTTAAGAGGGCTGGGATTTTTTCATGGAAATTGTAAATTTTATTTACTTAAAATTTATGCATATATACCACCAAAATGGCCGGCAAAGTATCCAAATTCTTAGGTGACGCTATAGTTAAGGTTAAGGTAAAAGGTCCAGGTGGCAGGATTTCTTAGACACCCTGTATACATAACAGAATTACAAATAAACTAACGCGCGTGTGGTACGAAAATAATGAGAAACAAAAACATAGGTATAATGTTTGGATGAAATCATAATTTTCTTTGGAAGATAGAGAGCCCTGGATGAGGATGGTTTATCCTGTTCAAAATTATTAAATGACTTTATTGCACCATTACAATTAATATGGTAATGGAGAGTAGGCGAGGTTCAGCATTAACTTGCTATTCTACAACCTAGCCTAAAGAGACGTTAGGAGATACGAAAAAGAAAGGATGTAAAGATTAAATAACTACAGAGGAAACCGTGAGAGAATGAAAGAACGAACGCTGAGTCGATAGGAAGCAAACGGCGACAGAGAATGTATATTAGAAGAAATGGAATATATTGCGAAGGAATCGTGGATATGAAGTATGCAATAGAGAGTCTTCCCTTATTGACAATTCAACCGCACGAGCTTTCTCCTAGCACAGAAGGTAACCAAGGAATCCCACTCAACAGATTAATTCAGAATCGTCGAGCACTACGTCTTCAGAATCACTTCGCACCTATTTGCTTCCCTACTAAAAGCTGAATACATACCACACCACATGGTACCCATCGACAAGGTGTCAACTACCAATCGCACCGCCCGCTCCCCAAGAAGCTAAAGACACTCAGCCTACCCTTTCCCTTACCTCATCGCGAAAGTTGCAGCGTACATCATACTCGAAAGCATCCGCACACGCACTCTCCCCCTGTCTCTTTTTCTCCTGCTCCCCAGCTCCGTTGGCGCGCGAAAGAATTCGAGGAACGAGAGGCGTACGATCACCCTCCGTTTTTTATTCGCGCCCTGGCACTTTTTATCCCTTCTCCCCCCCCCCCCCCCCCCAGTTCGACGCCGTGCACGGGCCCCTGTTCGCTTTTGGCAGCCGATCCGCTGCGCTTGGACGTCGCCCAAACGTAATAAATTTCAAATCAGGTCGTTGCTTCTCCTCGCACTTAGCGACGCGACGCCACGCGTCCAACACCGCGGTGAAAGCGAACCCCGTTTGCATTGGCATCGGACAACCGCCGTCGCTCCCCCCCCCCCCCTGCCGTTCGCGCGAACCCCTCCTTCGCTGCGCGTCCTCTTCCCTGCCAATTCTCACCCCCGTGCCCCCGCGCATATCCTGTGCGTGCATGTGCGTTTATCAGCCGGCGAGATTATCGTCCAAGGCACGATTGGCGGAACTGACGTGAGAAACCAGGCGACGCGGGCGCGACGCGATTGGCCATCCCGGCGGTGAAATTGATTTGCCCACGGGGCTAGGTGCGCTGATCGCCGAGGGACCATCGACGAACGCCTTTTAACCCTTCTGCACACCGAGTAGGAGTCTGACTTTGCGGCGAGCCTTTAAGTTGGAGGCTGAGTTTACTGGGATTTTGAGGAACGAGGGATGAAATCAATTGGTCACTTTGCACAATTTCAGGATTCACATTTCTCGATTTCTTCTTGGGGATTGGGGGTGGCTGTGAATAGGGGCACAAAGGGGAATATTGTCAACTACCTTTACTACTCGGCTTCGCCTGAAATTTAGATTCTGATTTTAAAAAAAAATTTTTACTTATTTTTCTGTGAAAATAATCTCATTCGTCGGAATTAGGTAGGTATAATGAGCTGAGACACACTTCGCGAAGCCCAGAGCTTACTGTTCGAAAGTTTTTAAGCAACAAACACAAACACTTTCTGTTTTATATATTAAGATTCAGAGAATTTTCGGCATTGGTTGTGGAAGGGAAGAGAATTCTGGTTACGTGGAAGAGCAAGGGGGATTTTTTCCTGGAAAGGAAACATTTCCAATCCAAGAATTCGGATTTTAATGAAATTAAAGTTATCCCTCGATACTCTTAAAGTTATGACGTTTTTTCGTTTTGTAATATAACTTTGTAACAAAGATGGGCAAAATTTTTATTTGAATAAAATCTCGAACGACGAATAGAACTTAAAAAATTATACTTCATTCGTTCGTTAATTATTTTTTAAAAACTAACTATAAATAACTATAATTTTTTCAACTTTTGTTCGTTATTCGAAATTTTATTTAAATAAAAATTTTGCCCATTTCTGCTTTGTAATTTTGTTTCTTATGCCTTATCAAGCTACTAAAAGAACAATAAAGTCATATTAAAAAACCTAAATACGTGATAATTTTAAGGGCTGATTTTCCCCCTTCGAAGTGAAATTCCGCAGGAGAAACATTGCTCCTTGCATAGGTACACCAATATGTTCCACCTTCACGCGAAGTTTCCCTAAAATCCGGATTTTTAGATCGGGGACGTTTCCTTGTGGGTACGTATTATTCTCTGCCACCTCGTTGGCTCGTCTGCGAAAGATAAAAATTCGCGAGCAGCAGCAGAGTGGCTGGCCAAGCTTTGTGTACGGACAACTTAAAAAAGCGCGGCCGCTTCTGTAATAACAGAAAACATTGACACACCGTCTCCGAGATAATTCCTTCGTTTACGCCGACGTGGGAGCAGCGAGCAATTTACAGAAGGAAAAGCGGCAAGCGGAAAGCGACGTCAAGGCGCGAGTTAAACAGCAGCTTCCGCGAACCGCGGCACCAGCCGCGCCTCGAAAACACGTCGAACCGCGCAACAAGTCGACGCGCAAGGCTCCCCAATGTGCTTTTTCAATTTGTTAACGTGCGAATTATCAGGTTTGCCGTGGTGACGGTGGCCGATATGAAAACTTAATATTTACGAGAGACGTCGATGACTCACGCTGATCTTTCGCACACATGGCTACTGCTCACAATTGTGGGCCAGGAATTCAGCTACTTGGCGTGCCATCGAAATAAAACGTTTCGCAAGAGTCAGTTAATCGGGGTAATAACAGTTTCTCAAGCTTTGTTAAATATCTTTTCGTGCAGCTGGCGTTTCATGGTGGCGGAAAATTAATTTTTGATGCTTCTCCGTCATTAAACTAATAAATTAATAATTCACTGTAATCTCTAAATTTCGTATGATTCTACTTAAAATACTTACAGAATTCTGCACTAAGTAGGACGTTCGTCCACCGCCGCAACGCAACTGCAATTTGACCAAAAAGGGATTGCATGCAAGGCGTCAATCACTCGCAGAGTTTTGTTTCTCCTTAATATAACTTTTTTTTGCTAATCTCCTGAGGTGAGAAGATGAGACTAAACGATGAGACTCTACAATGAGACAAAAATATCATGTCTCACATGATACTTGAATTTCACAAGACATTTATTTCATCATTTTATTGTTTTAATTGTCATTAGTTTTATGAAATTAGACTCTCGTGCGATATGTTACATGGTATATTTTCAAAAACCTCATCTCGTGCGACTATTTCCATTATTTGCATTTAGTTCCTGCTGAGATTTTTTTCTCAAGTAAAATTTAACTGTGCATTCGCGCCTTTAAGGAAAAATCTGGCAAATTTCCTCGAGTTCTACCCACGACATTGTATGCAATCGTTTTTTGGTGAAATAACCAAATAATGGATTTGGTCTCTTCTTGTTATTCATATCAGGGATTCCCTATTTTTAATACAGAGATAAGATGCCCTGTTTACTTCGCCTATTAAACCCTCGAACTAAAAATCTAAGTCTATTTCCAAGTCTTCCATCAACCAACTCCTCGTCACTTCCCAAGCCAAAGGCAACGGAATCCTAAACCACTACACAAGAATCTGCATAGAGCTCTCCTAAACAAGCTCGACTGTTCCAGCACGACATCCAGCCACCGTGAAATCGATGGTCCAACGATCTCTTTCGACCAAACAGTGAAAAGGCAAGCGCGTGAACCCGGCGCACTCGAGGAACTGCATCGGACAGAATAGACCCGTTCGACGAGGAGTATTTCGCGGATGGATGCGAGGGCCATTGAAAAGGACCTGGTGGAAAAGCCCCGTAAGAAAATCTTATCGTTGAATGGGCCGGGACAAAGGGCGTCCTAGTTCGAGGTACAGCTAGGAGGGAAAGGCGAAGATGGAGTCGCGGCGATAAAGGAGCGCGAGAGGCTGGGGGGCGCTGCTCCAGGGTGCATCCACGCGGAAGGGAACACGCGAAGGAACGAAGACAACGGCGCAGTCACGAGCGCGGGGGAAAAGCCAACGGAGGCCTGGAAATCGTGAGCGAGCGCTAGGCCGGATCGTTGTAAAAACGCGTTCGCCAGACGACGCCACGTAGTCGCGACGACGAGGAAGAAGCTTTCCTCGAAGGTGAGACGGTCGACGTACGTGACCCTCTCCACGCTCCCGACGTCTTTTCCTCGGTTCTTGTCCGGGTCTCTCCTTCCCCGCGCAGTCGCCAGAGGCTGGGCATTATTATTCCTAAGAACATCGCGATCGCGGCGCGGAAAACACGCGGAGAAGAAAACTTCCGAGTGTAATCATGATCGACGATCTGCGCCGGGGAAAAATAGGGGAAAATCCGGGACAGAGGAGAAGCCGAAGATTGCTGCTGGAATTCCCGATTCTGTTCGCAGATTTGAATGTGAAAGTCGAGAGCCGGTAGTCGATTAAAGTTGGAAGCTGGTATTTAGATTTGCCTATTAAAACGATGGAAATATTCTTACTCGATTTTTATGATTTAAGTGGGATCTATTAACGGGGACTTCTAAACTTGGATTTCCTTTTCAATGTAAGGTTACACGTGGAAGTTTCCGTACAAGTGGAGGGAACGGAGATCGCTGGAACGATCGATTAATCGCGAAAGGAAGTGCCGGCTGTGTAGAGTCGCGGATTTTTTGCGGGTGGGACGGCAAGAAAGGCAAGCAGAAGAAAAAGAATCGCAGTTCGCCGTAACCGGAGACTCCCGCTATAGCGCTAGACATAATATTTACTTCTGCCCACCTGCCCTCTCGGTCGGCCACCTCCGCTGTCGCGGCCATCTTGGATCGGGAAGGTCGGCTGGAAGGTCTGAAGTGCACACACGCGCGCACGGGGGATTATCGTTAATAGCGGCGTGATTCTGCGGCAGCGACAACCACCTTGCGCGCGATATTTAATTTATAAACAGACACGTCCCGGGGAAAGGTAGCAGATGCACAAGGGGTTGAAGGAAATCACGGTTAGCCAATAGAATCTTATCAAAACTGCAATTTAATATACGAAATTTCAATATCAGAAAATGCCCCCATACTCTAAAAAAAGCGACTTTGTGAGAAATATAAGGTTGGTGCACAAATTCGTTCGCTTTATTAACCCTCGGCTGCCTAAAATTTGACTTTGATGTAAAATATCTTTCAGGCATCATTGAAAATTGTATTACTGGTGCCATGTAGTAGTAATTTTATTTATTAGATTTTCAATCTTTTTCATTAAAGTAGCATATCTCAAGAGTAAAAGTATCAATTTTTAGCCAAAAAAATTAAAAATTAAAAACAATTATGACTTTTTAAGCTAGGAAACTTTTTCTGTAACTCTTCTTCTTTCAAATTTATTTTCAAACATAATGACACTGTAAATGTTAATTTTCAACGATCAACATATATTCTATTGTGTTCAAACTTAATTTGACAGATGGTTTTTAAATAGCAGCTGATGGAAAATTGGCTTGGGTCGAATCGACCCAGTGTGGCAACTACGTTCGAAAAAATAGTTGTAACAACCGAGGGTTAAAAATGAAAATATATTACAGTGGGTGGCCAAATTATTATACTCAAATGCAAAGGTTTGAGATTTTGTAAGTTTAAGTGATGGAATAAAATCGATGTCTCGTTTTTAATGTTGTAATATTATTGTTTAATACTAGTGTATGTATTTAAGAATGCAATTTAAATACATTTAGGTATATAAGTTTAAGACTATAGTGTACGCGAAATACAATTACTCAATACTTGATGATTCCACCTTTAGCTTTTATGACGGCTTGGATTCGGCGTGGCATGCTTTCAGTGCATTCTGTGGCTACTTCTCTGCAGTTTTGGAATATTCTGCCATACTTTGATAATATTCTCTATTATTTTTATCTTATTTGTAATAATTTTATCCCCGCCCTTTTAAAAACAAATGAGACTTATATGTTGAAAAATTACTCACAATGTTGCCAGATGTTGTAGCTAATCAATAAATGAAAAAACAATAACATTCATGCATTGTTACTATAATTACAGCTACGACTTTCACAGATCTTGACGAAAATTTGTTGAGTATAATAATTTGGCCACCCTTTATATTATACATGTTTCTTTAATCAAAGTGAGGAATTTGATGGAAAAAGGGCACATACGCCAAAATGCCATTTCAAGAAAATCGATTTCAAAGTTTTCATTACAGTATAACTTAATACAATGTAATGCAATTGAAACCAATTTTTTTAAATATGTAGTTACCGTGTCCTTCAAACGTTCCGAAAACAGAAGTCATGATTTGAAAATGGTACGTGTCTTTTTTATAAGTTTTAAGCAAGTGGTTTATGTACCCTTTTTCCGTAAATATGGTAAATTCGTAACAAAATTGCTTCTGTGTTTAGTTATTTACGTATAATTTTGTTTACTTACTTCGTTGCCTATTTTTTATACATCGCTTAAATAAAAAATACAAAATGAAACACAAAAATAAATAAAAAATGTTATGTTTCAAGTAAGTATTAATTTCTTCGATTTTTTGCAGCAAGCTGTCTTACAAATCAATTTTTTCTTTCCTAAAGTAGCTTCTTTCCTTGCGGATTCGATACTCGCCTCACTTTCCATATTTTCCCACTTACATAAAATCCTCTATGAAACAAAAGTACTTATTGCACGACAGCACGGTAGCGCAACCGCTCAACGACTATGTAGCTGCGTGTCGATCACGCTACATAATAAAGCAGCATTTAGCTAATCTGAACGCGAGAGAAGTAATGTCCTTGATATATATATAGCTAATCTGAACACGAGAGAAGTTATGTCCTTGATATATATATATATATATATATAACATATACCTGAGTCGATTTAAACGATTTAAGGAAAAAGAGCACATAGGCCTATGTTCCACCAAATGCCTCAAGTATTTTCTTCGGCTATCTATGACCTCTCTTTCGCCACTTTTCGTGATAAAAGTACAAGTAGGTGTAGCAAGAAAAGACACTTCCGTCACCCAGCATCACCTAACAGTGAGCGAACTAACTTTCGCACCGACCTAACACATCATACATCATCCAAAGGTCCTCCTCTTTGAAATACCAATGCCTCTTGCTCCTACATCACACATTCAAGACGCCAGACAATAAAATTCCCGATTCCCCTCACGCTTACACCGAAATAACAGACTCTTGAAGCTCCCCCGATCCCTTCAGCTACTCCAGCAGACCGTCGTCGCCTTCGTCGAGCGTCTTTGGCGCGAGTTTCGCGGTTCTGTAGCGCAGGGTGCTCCATCACGCGCGCGAAACCAGTCCAGCGAGTCCCTGGCAAGGGCACGCATAGATTACGCGCAGCTAAATGGCGTTTTAGGGTAAGGGCATGTCGACGGCGACGCGGAGGGCACGAAGGGGGATGGGGGGAGGGGGGCAGCGTCGCCAGAAAAATCGACCGGACGGTCATTACCTGGCCGCGACACGCCTTTTTTATCGGCGATATCGTTACGCGTCGGGTAATTGGAAGCCATTTCAAGTTCTCTCTCCGCGCCTGCCGTCTCCCTTGCGTCGCCCTCCTAGCCCCCCCCCCCCCCCCTCGCCCTGGATGTCTGGCTGTCTCGGCGGTAACGTGAAATTAAATCGGGTCAATTAAGGAGCGCGTATTAATTTTGCTCATTAATCACCGATGCCCGAGCGCGTCGATTATTTATTCGTAAATCAGATTTAATTACCGTGCCTGGCGACCCCCGACCGTGGACGTACCCGCGATAGAATAAATCAATGGCTGTCCGACACCTCGGACCGAATAAGAGATGAGGAGGATAGGGGAGTACAGGGAACCGCGTTAAGTTTCCACGTGAAACTGAGAACGAGTTCGGAGGATCAACCTGTAGAATAGCGGCTGTGCAGCCCAATTTCCTCGGGAAAATATTATTATTCCATTCCCCGCGTTAAGACGTTCTACGCAGACTGTCTCGGGGCGAATCGACGGTCGAATCGCTCGGGGTGCTTCGTGATGGCGGATGGATTTAAAAATACACGTCGCGGGGGTGCGACCATATATTATCATAATTAGATGGTGGATACTCATTTCCGAGAATCATAGGTGAATGTTGTGAAAACGGAGAAGCAGGAGCCTCCCCCTTTATGTAGTATATTGAGGACCTCGTCAGTTATTCTAAAACATGTAGGGTAAAAGGCCCGATATTCGTCCCTCATTTGTATTTGACCCTGTAGAGGGTGTATAAAATATTAGAATGGGCTGTGGAATTGGCATGAATTTTCTTTAAATGTTACTCTATGTATCCACGAATCGCAAAATGTAATTACCTAGGGTATATCAATACCAGATAATAAACCAAATGTGAAAAAGGGTAAAATTTAAAATCTGAAACAAGTGTTTCTAAATTCGTCAACCAAGAAAAATATTGTTTGTCGGCGTGAAAACCGATGACAGAAAATACACCCCAGTAACTTTTCATGTTTTAGCCCTTTTTATTTCCACTAACACATTTTTAGAAAATCGTTCTCAATTTCCTTTCTTGGGACGAAATTGAGAGCACCTCCTGGGGACAAAATTTAGAATTCCACGCGAACGATTGCCATCAAGCTTATTGCACATAAGAAACTAAAAGATATGCCTGAAAAAGTGAAAGTAACTTACAATTAGAAATAATACTCACTTCCACGATTAAGGGGTTATGCCTACCTGCAAGGTCTGAAAACGCAAGTATTTTCGGGATTTTTTTGGGGAAAAACTTGAAGACTTTTTTAAACAAACCTTTACGTATTCGAAAGTGTACATCTTATACTACTTGTAGTAATTATTCCAGTGAAAAAAATAAATAAATAAAAGAAATATCAGTGATCTCCCGGCAACGATTTTTTTTCAGTAGTTTGCGGTGATCACTCTAACTTTGACCTGATTTATCCGAAATGAAAAATTCGAAGGAATTTAGTTATAATATTAAATTATCTTGTCCTTAATCGTTCATTATCCCGAAATATTAATATGCTACAAAATGGCGGCTGTTCAAATTAAGATATCGATTTTCGCCACAAAAAAATCGCTCATTTTTCATCTGTAAAATAGAAGCTCCGCAACGGAAATGAAAAAGCCACGATTAAGGACAAGATTTTCACATATAGAATAAGCCTACAAAAGCTGAATTCATTCGATGCAGTGATTCTCGACATATTTTGGTCACCGATTCTGAAAATGTAGTTTCGAGAAAAACACGTTTAAAGTTTTAAGTTAGGTTTACATCCTCCAGGACATACCTATACTAAAACTCGCACAGCTCCGCCAATTTTGGTCGGATCAAATTGAAACTTTCACACAAAACTTTTGAGATGTTGTACTTTAAAAAAATATGAAAACCCTAAAATCCATTTTTCCAAATTTCGCAGGTAGGCATAACCCCTTAACAAGCTACCTACCACACTGAAGT
Source organism: Andrena hattorfiana (assembly GCA_944738655.2). NCBI lineage: Eukaryota > Metazoa > Arthropoda > Insecta > Hymenoptera > Andrenidae > Andrena > Andrena hattorfiana. The sequence continues at coordinate 40,265,765 of OX122889.2, read as the reverse complement.
CCGTAAAAACTCATCATGCTCGAAAACCTTATTTCCCGTCGCAAATGCACATAAACGGAACCGTTCACTTCCAAGTCTCCCAGAATACTAACCTATAGTACGCAATTCAACATTTACCACCAGATGACATTGAAAGTGCAGCCACAGTAGTCGAGAAAAGCAAGGGGGCGAAATCAGGCGCGGGGGCGAACTTTGGGCCGCTAACCCTATAGAATCACAGTGAAATGGTGGTCCGAGGGTGCAATTACCTTGTCCCTCTTCTCCACACAGAAATAACCACAAGTCTGTATTCGATCGTCAGTCCGTGTTTTGAGGGAAATAGCTCGATTTCCCTAGCATGAGAGCTGTCCAGGCGACGCGGAGCGCAAAAGGGGGACGAGGACACGGGGATACGAATGTCGCCGGTATCCAAGATCCTCCTTGGATGTTGGACGTTAGCCTTCCTACACGAAATCCGACCTTTCACTTCCACGTGTCGGGGGCGCCTTCTCGCGGGACGAGGGGCCGTGGCGCGTGCACGAGGAAATAAGAGAATCCGCCGAGGATCGCCGTAGATATTCGCGTCACGTACGAGACGAACACTCGAAAATTCCATTTTCCACGTACAACTCACGGAGATATCGATGCCCGTACGTACACGTGCCAACGGACCCTTAAGTCCCGACAGCCCTTACGGGGTGCATCGTCCATCTGCGAGGCGAACAAGCCGCGGACGTAGAATAAAGTCGCTGCCAGGACATGCCTCTACTACTGCTGTCAGGGGATATCGATTACGGAACTGTACCATTTTGCTTTCCCTCCGACGGGCAAGGTTACGGGCGGAACACCTCGTAGAGAAAAGACTTTCCTTACTTTTATTGTTAGACACTTTTCCTCGTCTGGAATGGTCGCTTCTTTTGCGGCGCGAAAGGAAGAGGGTTTCTGTGAAGCCTCTTGATTCTAAGAACTCCATGAGATCTGATGATCTTCTGAGTTTCACGAGAATTTTGATTTGTCAGCCTGATCTTCTGAATTTGGTGAGACTTGAAGAGAAAGGTACAGGAATCACGTTAGGGGAGACCGGGGATGGTTGTCACACGGGTAGGTTGTCACAACCGCTATAACAAAAAATAATCCAGATCCACAATGTGTCATTGCTTGTTTTCATGCGCTCGAAGTAAATTAGGCCGTATTTTGTATCAAGTATAGGTTGTTTCTTAGTATTGACGATAAAATTGTTGCATTATTCTCGTAGTTTAGAGTTTTTTCTAGCTTACTGCAATGATTTTTTTACATTTTTTAAACATTTTAATACATGAATAGGGGGGTGAAATTGTTTAACAGCTTGGGGCAAGTTGTCACAGAACATTTTGGGTTAGGTATTTGCCGCATGTGACAACTAATCCCGCTGTAACTTGCTGCACCTATCATGTGATATTATATTTTTTGTTTGTTTGGCAACAGTTCTCAATAATAATGCCGCGAACTTATAACAAGAAGACGTCCAGAGGTAAGGTGCCCCCAGAATTAATGTTACGTACGGCGAGAGCAGTTAAAAAGGGAATTACGCAATAAGAGGGATTGCAAAAGATTATAATATAAATGATATTACTTTCTGAATTGAAACGATTTTTTATTCATAAACTTAGCTATCTAAATATGTGACAATCAACCTCAAATACTTTGACAACCAACCCGACCTCGGGGTATGTTGTCACAAAATAGTTCCTGCAAATAATGTGAATTAGCTCCTAATCTGGTTGACAAAATCCATAGGACCAATTTTTTTTATAAATTCGGACGTACTTAGTTTATATTAATTTAAATTTGAATGAACTTCCCTGCAGCTATAACCTGTAAAAAAATCAAAATAAGAAAATGAGACAATAATACCCGGTCTCCCCTACGTCACCACAACTAAATATGTTACTCCAATCAGTAGGTATAATAATCTCCTACATCTAATCAGATACGATAGTTTGAAAGAACAGTACAAGCAATTTGGCACCCTCTGGGGCCGAAGGTCAGCCCCGAAACCCTCTCCGCACACAACGAAAATGCACGTGCCTCAGAAACTTGAAAGTCGTGCGGCTCTGTCAGTACGCCGGAGCTGGTTAGGTCCTCCCTCCCTCAACCCTTCGTTCCTCAGCCCCGTTGCCCGCGACGCGGACCATTGTTGCTCTAGATTGCATTGCAAATTAGATCACGGACAGGCGTCACCCTTCCACCGCCCTTGTCCCAGCCCGTTCGAGTTGCAACATCGTTGCCCGGCCGGTTCTCGGCGCGGGTTTCTCGCCGTAAACCACCTACCACCTCTTTCAGCTTGTATTTCCGCCGCCGTCCCTCTCCCCCGCGGGCTTCTTGCGGAAGCAAGCGTATACACGGTTTAAGCTTAGCGGGGAAACATGGGAAAAAAGTAAATTGTTTCCCGTTGAAAGTGAATTACCGCGGCCCTTGCCCCCGCCTCCTGCTTCCACCCTGGATAATTGTCCGAGAGCTCGTGCCCCAGGGTGGTTTGGAAGAATTTTAACGCAAGTGAAATTTGCTCGTTCCACTTCCCTCCAATTTTTTAATAGAGCGGGTAGACATCTCTTGAAAGACTCTCCATGAATTTGGTTATTTGATATTCTGGTTATTTGATTTTATATTCTGTTAGTAATCACTTGGTATGTTTGATTTTCAACGGACATACCGGATTTACTCACGGACATACTCACGGATTGGGCCATTCGAGACTAAAGATGTCAGAATCGACGGGGTAGCTAACACGATTAATACACTCGCTCCACTTAAGGGGTCAGTTCACTGCGACGGTTTGAAAAATCAAGCTATTTTTAAAGATTTTTTTCTCCGTAGATACAACATATAATGCAATAAATCTTTTTGGTGTTTATTCAGCTACTCTTATATTATACACAAAAAATTTAAAATTTTTTTTTAATTTGTTTTAAAACTTTAAACGCGATTATCTCAAAACAACGTTTTTCCAACTGGTGCAGGTGATTGCAAAAAAACTATTTGACCAATCAATCTGAAATTTTTACACGTTATTCAGCACATCAGTGGCTATGGCCGGGACTACGGAAACCTTTTTCGATTAACCATTTCATATTTTTTACAAGGCAAAATGATTGAAAAATTCGCCGTGTTTCGACACTTAAACTTCAAACCTCCGCCATTTTGTTAATTTTTATCGGTAAAAATAATCCTAGTTCCGGCGATAACCGCACTCATAATGAATACAACACACTTTGAATTTTTTGTTTCAAATGCGTCGTTCCACCAGAATCACCTGCTCAATCAAAAACTGTTCAAAATTTAAAATAGATTTTTTTTATTCTGTCAATAAGTGTATTAATAAGTAGATAAAACATTATTACTAAAAAATAAAAACATTATATACTAAAAAATAAATCCTAAAAAATGACAGCTTTTCACGACTTAACAGTGGACTGACCCCTTAACTAATTCCTGTTTACATTCCTTCCAGAAACCCATTACTAAACTAATTAACAAGCGACCATCACCAGCCACCGCGATATCAAGTATATAAGTTATCACGCTCCGAAATAATCGCACAAACAGCCACTGTGCCCAATTGACGAGTTGAAATGGGAAAACATGTAGGTGCCAGAAGTGACAATTTTCAGGATTTTCTTTTCAACCACGGTAACGTTGATACTTACGATCTAAGGTCTATTTTGCGACAACCCTGGAAACTAGAATCAATTGGGCCCAGTTATGCAAAAAGCTAGCAATTCTCAAAATGGCTAAAAATTTGATAAACACAGTACGGGTTAGGGTTTGTCGGTTTTTAAAAACCGGTTTTTACTTATAAATTTGTCAAATTCGCAAACCGGTTTTTAAATTTAAAAAAAAACGGCTTTATATACTAGAATTAATATGCAGAAATGAATTAATTGTTTAATTAAAAATGTTAATATTTTGACTTCAAATCGCCTCGGACACAAGCATATTGTAGTAGGTAACAGTTTACTGTAAATCTAATCTTCATGGGTTCATATTTTCTGAAGAAAAATACTAAATGGAATAAAGATTTATAATTTGGTACCACCTTCTAAAAGATTTATATTTTGTGTGGATTTTAGTTATTTCAGTTTTTTTTTTTTAATTTGGTTTTGTATGCAGTCTATTGTATTGTGTTATATTTTTGTGGACCCATAAATATTAAATGAACTCAAAAATTGTATGGATTTGTACGAATTTTAGTTACTTTAATTTTTTATTTATTTGGTTTTGTATAGATAGAGTATAATTTATTTTGTTATTGAAATTTTTTAAAATAAGTACAAATATTTACTTACTATTTGAATGATATATTTTTGTGAAAATTCAAAAACCGGTTTAACCGAATTAATAGTGGAATTCGAAAACCTGGTTTCAAAAGTCGATTTCTGTATAAACCCTAGTACGGATTCCGTAATTTTCTAATATTTAGTATGCAAAAAATTACCAACCCATAGAACAACACTTACATTATACAAGTACTAAAACTACCAATCCATAGTTCCATTATAGGCTTAAAAAACGAACATTGCAGAAAATTTAAAATAATATTAATAATACACCCTCGATTAAATAACCCATTAAAAAATCATTCTAAAACAGTCACAAGAAATAATATATACTCGATAGAAATAAAGCTACTTTTATTTAATAATTAAAATCTCTAAACTAAAACTCGATTTCAGATCATCGAGGGTTGCTAGCTTTCTGCATAACTAGGCCCAATTATTCCAGCAGTTACAGCCTTTACCATTCCAACACAATTATAAAAGTGCCATGGAATCTCTACGGAACGGTCCATACCAAAAGCAAGCCAGCGCTACAAGAGCCTCGTGATCACTCCGAATCAATGAATTCCCACGAATTGACTGTACTCTGCGGCGTCACGTGTCTCCAGCAACTCCCACGCTAATCGAGACCGTCGGCGATCCGATTCGCCCGACGCGCTCACGTGCCCGAAAATTTATCGACTAATTCCTATTTACGCGCGGTTAAGCGAGCAGAGGGAACGCGGGTCGATAGCGTCCGCGGCCGTGGATGCTCCTCGACGGCGAACAATACGTCCCCCGTGTCCCGGAAGTCCGACGTCAGGGCCATAAGCGCGTCGTGGCGCGCGAGACAAATCGAATCAGGTACCGTTTCCCTCTCTCTATCCGTTCGCCTTTCCGTTTCCCTCGTCCCGTGTCTCCGACCGGCTGATGTTATCAGGCCGTGTCGCGTCCGCTGGAAATAAATCTTTTGTGGAAGCGGGCGAGAAGGACCCGCCGGGGGTGGTGTCCTCGCCCGCGCCACGGGCGGAAGGATCGAAGGAGGGAAAAGTCTGGCCTGCGTGGCCCGAGGGGCGACGAAGGCGATGGGAAAAAGGAAGATGAAAGCGAGAGGATGAAAAAGAAAGAGGGGGGGGGGGGGAAGAGGTGCGAGAGAGTGGAAGGAGAAAGAAGAGGAAGGAATGTGGGCGCGAGAGCGCGAGAGTCTGGTTTTCCAGACGGGGGACGGGGAGGAAAACATGTGGGTTAGATAGGCGCAGCTGCGCTACCATCCCGGCCGAGATTAGATATCAGCAGCTTTTTTCCAGACAGCCTTCGACGTTCCACGAATCGCGTAATAATCTCGCCGAAGGTCGACGACGCCGCCCGCAACTACCTCCAAGTCGGATGGGAAATCGCGCTTCCTTCGCCCTCCTGGCAGCGTCTCACCAGCGGCGATCCAATAACGAGAGGAACGATCGTGCCAGGCCCGCTATCGGGAATTACGAGCTCCGTCAGGTATGCGACGGGATACGGAGAGGGGAACGCGGAAAACGCTGCCAGCGGATTCTTCGGGTTAACACCGTGTTAGCTCTCGATTCGGATGATGGCTGCGGAACGCGGCTGGATCGATGCTGGTTGGGTTTTATTGGGCGCGCGGCTGCCGGTGCTGGCTGCCCGGGCAATTTTCAAATGGACTGTGACAGAATTTCGGATGAAATGGGAAGATCAGCTGCGGGAACAGGGCAGGGTTTTGAAAGTGATGTGGTGGAAGGTTCTAACGAGAATCTGGATTGGGAGAAAAGGGTGCAGTGTTCAAGGGATTTCTAATCAGTTTTTGCTTCCATCTCAGAACGATCTAAGGTATGTACTGTATTTCTGATTAACCCTCGGTTGTCACACGTATTTTTTCGAACGTAGTTGTCACAAATTTCAATCAGCTGTGTAAAAACTATTTGTTAAAGTAACGTTGTAAAAATTCTGAGATAAAGTTTGAACATTGTAGAGTATATTATGTTCATCGTTGAATTTAAAGCATCATGTTTAAACAGTAGTACTATTTTCAATAATGCATCAAAGATATTTTATGGGCCATTTTGACCCAGTGTGACGACCGAGCGTTAAACTTTAAATAATCACTCCTTTTGCAAAACTCCTCGAAATCCTGAAATGTGGAATCCATCCTCCAAGTCTAGGTCTCCCAAACGGTCTGCCTAACACTTACTAAGCATTTCAAGCTTGTCTAATTTATATCCAACTGTCTCTGTATACCTATCTATAAAATACACTGATACAACTTGACAGAAAAAAGTTTAAGCACCATTACTGCCTGTGGCACATAAGTACGCCTGTGCCAAGTGAATCGAACTGCGGCTTAAGATCCTGACGAGAATCGCAATTCGTACGTGATCCGACGTTGCTATTGAAAGAGCATCCTTCGCGATTCGTTCGAGCATGTTCCGCGAGCTGACAGACGGTTGGGATCACGTTGAAATGTATCGAGCGACTCACCGGTGTGCCAGGATGACGATGGTGGTCCTGCAGCAGAAGACGCCGTTGGTGCGACGCCGGCAGTTCCTCCCGATGGTGGTGATGATGATGCCGATGATGGTGGTGATGCCGATGGTGGTGCAGGATCGAGGCGGAGGCCGGCTCGTGCAGTAGCAGCCGGCGATGATGAAGATGGTGCGACACCGTCGCCAGGACACCAACCAGTGCTCCGACTACGAGGACGAGCACCACTGACACTATGTAGTTGCTTGCGCTCACTGCAATGAAAAATCGTTGCGCCTGTAGTACCTCGGAGGAGGAACTTACGTTACAGCGTAGGAACAGGGGGAAGCGATACTGCAATTGTTTTCGAGCATAAGGTACTGTGCTTCAGAATGTTCCATGATTCGAAGTATGTAACTGTGAGGTGTTGTAAAAATTGTAAAGTGTTTTAAATGTTAAAGGTGCGATGCTATAGAGTTAAGAGAATTTGTGGGAGAGCGTTTATTGTGGAAGAAAGTGCAAGCGATGAATGTGGATTAGGTATCGTTGAGAGTGATCTCGTGACACCTGCAGTTCAGTTCCTTTCTAAGCCTAACTTTCAAGCCAAAGAAAGTGATTTCTCTGGTAATTTGGCACAGTACACTTTATAGAAAGATTAATAAGAATGATACTGCAAAAGCTGAAGCTCCTTTCCCCGAGAGGAGCACTCTTCAGGCTTTGATTTTTCTTCTATTTTACCGTAATTTATAGTAGAACGCAGTTTCAAACGGTTTCAACGGTAGAGTCGTTAGAACGAGCACTGGCAAAGTCAGTTACACTCGCTCAAGCGAGAAACGAATACGCCACGTCGTAATCTCTGTAGCGGCGATAAGTGATAGGCGTTTTTTTTTTTTGTTGCGGGAACGTTCCTTCCCAGACCATTTCCTGGGGGATCTAGACGTTGTTCAGCGAAATGTCGCTGAAGATAAGTAAGTCTAGAAAACAGCACAGTATCGCAGTGAATGAGTGATTTCTACGAAAAAATATCGAAACATGAATTGCGGAATTAATTATCACTATCTGCTCTCGCAAAAAGATGCAGCCACAGTCAGTGATACGAAATGATAAATACCTCTGCAGACAGAGTGATGTGTAATTTTTGTATAGAGACGGAATGCCGAGAAACACGAAGTCGAGACGTTATATTAAAAGATATACTCGGAGCTGGCTAATCACTTCGTTTTAATGTACTCGCAGAATCGCTCGGCGAGACGAACGAGCGCGACATTAGGGAGCGAGTGCAGAAGCTCTATTCGAAGTTACTGTGCATTAAGCTCGATGGAGGTACAGTTACAGTTTGACGAGGCCGTGGAGCGCGAGGGAATTCCTCTTGGAGGAATTCAAAGTGTAAACGCTCGGTTCGCAGCGAAAGCCTCGGCGACGCTTTTCACCGCGCCTTTCGCGCGGCGATGCACGAAAGTATCGACTAACTTCCCGCTTCCAGTCAATTTCGCACGTGATGCGTGAAAAAGACTCGAGGCACGAGAAGTTTCCAGCACGAGTTTCCTTCCATCGGGACCAGGCCCTTCACCGCGTCTGCTCTTCATTCTCAAAGTGTACGAGACTGGAAAATTTCTTATAGTCACGCGCCGCATCTTCTCTCCAACGTCTCGTGCAGCTAGACGCCGTCTTCCAAATTTTCCCAAAATTCTGAGAGCTCCCGTATCCACCTCCAACCATTTCCTTTAATATTACAGCACGAAGAGGTAAAGCGGAATGCTTCTTGGAAAATCGCGTTTCTATTTAATGGAAAGGAGGAAAATTATCGTGGTGTAAGTTTTATGGAGATTCATCTTCCAAGTGTTTCATAAATATAAGCAAACTAAAGTGTCAGAGAACTTGTCAGTGAATCACACTAATTTTTTAAAAGTTTCCACCTTTCACATTACCATATGGTTGACAGAGAGATCTTCAATTTTATGCAACCTGCTCTGTCTGCCTCGAACTCATGAAACTCCCTTCCACTCTCAGTCGATTTACTATAATTCCTCGCCAACGAAAAATCATCCCATTTCCTTTGCCTGCCGGCTCGAAGATACAGAAAAGAAGGGCGAGCTTCCTCGCGCGTGGAAAACGAAGGAAGCGCAAAAAGGTACGCGAGCTCGTAGCTCGCCAGTGTGCTTGGAGAGGTGTGCAAGAAGAGAAAGAGCGTGTGTACGAGGACACGATTGGTGGGACAGGATGAGACACGACCATAAAACCTTATCAACGTTCATCATCGCCGGTTCAACGGTTTGAACCGCTCGTCACCCGGCGCTCGTTAAACGCTCGACGAGTCGCGACGGTACTACACCCCGTGGCCCCGTGGTCACGTCGAGACGCTAACAGCGGCGGCGGAAAAAAAACAGACAGGAAAGGGCGAAAAGAGGTCCCTGACCCCCGAGGAGAAACTTCTACGAAACGGTCGCGCACCGCTCGCCACCGACGTGGACAAAGGACTCTCCACCAGACGCTGGAAATTCGGTGGAACGAACTTCTTGCCACCTTCGACGAATTCTCCTGGCGTAGGAACTGAGGACTGAGGAGGAGCGCAGGCAAGGTGGTTTCTGACGCGAGGGACACTATTCTCATCGACTGACAAGTGTAGATATTTGAAGATGTCGTCAAAGGAGGTGGAGGAACGTGTGACTTGAACTCTTCAGAGTTGCAAGTCGAAACGAGGGTCCACATAGCCACATATAGATTCTCAGAGTATTAAGGCCACCGAGAAGAATGGCAGATAACCAGCAGAAGTGATTAGAATGATCCCCCAAAGAGGTATCCCACCCCAAATAGCCCCTAACAGTTTCCACTGCAAGAACCTCGGATCACGAAGATCTGAGGTCCTCCAAAAGAGTCTCTTCCACTTCTATTACTCGTCCATTTCAGAACCTTCGCGATACCCCTTTCGCAAGGGTCGCGGCATTAGCGTTATTAGCCGCCACGCCCTGGCTCGCCCGACGGAGAAAAGTCCTTGCAGCGGGAACGATCCTGCTGGGCCGTGCAGGTGGCCAAACATTTCGCGTGTCAATATTTGACGGAGCGTTTAGGACGTCTGCTGTCTGGGGAGATGCCCGAAAGGACGAAGGTCCTTGCACCTTTCCCCGACACCTTGACCGTCTCAGTCGCCCCTAGTCCGTGCTTCGTCCAGCGAGGACGGAGAGAAGCGGTGTCTGGCGTCGGGGATTTTGCGATACGGTCGTTTACTTCCGTCTTTCAAGGAGGAACGCTCGGCATTCCGCTGGGCCGCGCGATCAAAGGCGAGCACGCTTTTTTTTCCACGGCGCGGCGAGATTTCCCTGAAGAGGTTTTGAAAGACGGCCTTCGTGACTCCGCGCGAGCCAACTGTTGGCGTTGCCAGATCGTATATGCCGGCCACGACTCCTCTGAAGCCGAACAGAGGCCCGCCAGCGCTGTATAAAGCGGGATCGCGGCATATTATCCCGATCCCCGAGGCGGCGTCCCCTCCTCCCCCTCCCCAGCCCCTCCTCTTTTTGCCTCTCGCCGTCTCTCTCTCTGGCACACGACGGGAAAGGGACTGTCAGGTAGCCGGGGCTTCGGACTCCCTTGTCCTCCCCGGTTCGAGGCCCTCCGACATGGCGACAGACCCGATCACAACCGGTGATCCTCTTCCACCGGGGACGATTTACGCTGCCCCGCCAGTAATGAAACGAGACGCGGACGATCGACGCGTCCGACGTAACGCGACCTCCTCGCTGGAATCGATTATAGAAGCTGCTTGACGTAGTCTTCTGTCGTCCCACCAAGCACCCGCATGGCGCGGCAAAATAAACGGGTCTGGCGTTATGATAGGTGATCGGTGTATTAATTCGTATTATAATTTCAAAGCGAATCGGGTAAACACCTTGATGGAAGCAACGGCGGCAGGGAATCAGAAGAATCCTTGCTGCGCATTGATCTTGAAAATGGTGTGTCGGTTGTTGGGGCCACTTTTATTTCACGCTCGCTGCAGGACGAAAGATAACGCGGTCCCATGGAAAGCTGCCGATCCCACGCCACGAAAATCGCCCGCAGTCCATTCCAGGCGGCGACCAATTCCGCGTTCGTTCACCGGGCAATAAAAATTAGAGCGCCGCCTCGTAACCGTTCCAATCGATGCGGCCGTCGCGACCGAAAATCTATTCAAATTGACCATCGAAACCGAGCGTATCGACAGAACCGCAGGCTCCGCGACCCGCCCCCGGTGAATCAGCGCGTTAAGGTCTGAATTTCCGCGGCGAACGCGTGAAGGGACAGCTTCCAGGACACGGTTCTACGTCCCTGGCCAAAACGCATGCCGAGGGATCTGGATATGGCTGGAAAATGTTAGCCAGGTTCCTTTTTCGGTTATGCCACCTTAAATGGCACTCTTGCAAACCTATGCCAGCCTCGAATGAACAATCTCAAGTCGAGTAGAACGTCAGCTGACATATCTACGTAGCTCGGAGCGAGGTTCTTTTAAGTCGATGCTAAAGATGCAGCGATACAAAATTTAGAAAGTGCAACAAAACCTTCCACCGGCTACATATGCGTTCCCACAAACGTACCCCTCGCAGCGCACAATAATAACCAGCTCCGGCGAGTTTGTGGGAGCCAGTGCATCCTCTGGAAGCGAAAACTGCGGGGCTGGGAGGGAGGGGCCGCCGAAACTGCGGAGGATCGTCGCCCGGCAGACGTCTTTTCCCTCTGCCCGTGGTCTCGCACTCGCCCGGCGACTGCAAATCGCCGTGACACGGGCCCGTCGGGACGACACCGACGGCAGGTGCATCGGGATCGGGCCTGCCGCATCTTCCGCGGCCTCCCTCCGCCCCCTCCCGCGGCGATCATAAGCGCGGAGAGAGGCCTCCGGGCGAGCGTGTGCAACGAATCCTCGTCCGTCCTCCCGGCGTGCACACTCGATACTCGGTGCGGCGCGCTGCTTGTGCAGGGATCGTCCGTGTGCGCGCACTTAGCCCGCCGGTGCAGCGGACGCGGTGCATTGTGGTGCAGCGAGGACGAAAGGGGCTGGGGGAGGAAAGAAAGCTGGAGGAGGCGGCGGAGGAGGAGGATGACGACGTCGGCCGATGGCGGCGGTGCAGCGCATGCAGTGTACCAGACAAAAAACGATGAGCCGCGGTGGGGGCCAGACGGGGGGCAAAAACACGCGACGGGCCCGAAACCCAGGCCCCTCCTGCGCCGCAACCGACTCCCTTGCGTACGCGAGCCTCTCCGAGGCGGGCTCTCTGGTGTGCGAGAATACGCGCGCAACGCCAAAGCTCTGCGTGTGGATGCACTTTAAGCCCTGTGGCCGCCCAGGACCGTATGCACCGCGATCCACATGGACTCCTCCGGGGGGGTGTTGGATATCGTCGCGCGTTCGTCCAAGTTCGTAGGCGATTTCGGGACGCAGCACTTTTGCCGTGGCTTTAGTTTGAAGGTAATGGTAGTAGGGTAATAATTACAGGTTTCAGTGCCTTTTATTGGATCCAATAATGTCAGCGATGCGATCGCAGCCACGAACTAGCTGCCGTGACGCGTTTTGCAGTATTCAATGGTCGGGAGTTTCCAAGCTAATTTCGAATTGTGAAGTAATTCGATTCCGCTGAATAAGCGATGTTGCAGGTTGCTCGAATTGCCGTCAGCGGAGTCGCGGAATTCTTTCCGAAGGTGCTTCTCCAAACAGGCTAGTTGATACCTACCGATTATTAGATTCATCGTCAGATTGCTTTCAAGCGAAACTAAATATTGCAACGCTTCTTCCGAACCGAGTAAATGACGTTTAATAATTCATTTGCATAAGGATCGACCTTACTCAGTCTCGCTATTTCGAATCTGGATCGATAATTCTCTCCATCAAAGGTTCCGCTCTTCGAGGTCTGGAGACTTCAATGCCTTCCAACCACTCTCTACCAACTTCCATCGACTCGGCTCATCGTCCCATCGCTTTCTCAGCCTGCAACTGCTGGGGATCCTCGATCAGCAGCCGAACTCGAGCTTAGGAATGCGCATACCATTGCAACGACGACGCGACGCGAATAACAATTCGCTGTCATCATTTCGTCTATTACATAATCCGCGACACTTGGTTCCCGGATTTCCGATAGTTGCTGCAGGTGGCGAACGTGCGTTCGCCGATGGTGTCGTAACCGAGACGCGCGTGCAGGTGTGACCTTTGGTACCCTTTTTTCCCCTCTACGTCCCGTGTCCCGCGCGCGCGCCATGGCCGCGCGGTTCGCAGACGGAAAATATATCGCAATTAACCGGCGTGCTGTAATCCGGCGTGTATTTACGTGCGACTGGCCGTCGATGGTGGCGGCGCGCTGGCAATAAATAGCGAGAACTTCCGCGATTTTTGCATTTCAACCGTGACGAACGTCGCGGCGGCTAGACACCGCGTATAATCGCCGATTCACTCGTGTCTGGCCTCAAGCCGCGTTCCCACGCGCGCGGCTTCACCCTCGGCGAGCAGAATGGACTTGGTCAAGTTTTAACGAGTCTCCGCGATGTTATCGAGGAAGTGGAATTTATTGGCACTGAAACGAGACGGAGGATTAGTTTGGAGCTGGGCGTGACTATGGGATGAGATTGGTTTTACAGAGAACAGACACGAAGGGTTTGCAAAATGCTAAGTAAAATGCGCGCTTAAGTTAGCTTCTTCTCGCTTGGAAGCTCTAAGACCAAGGTGGCTAATTAGAACCATGTTTGCTTGGGGATTTAAAGAAACGTTATGCTATTTACCGAGGGTTAAATACGTTCTGCTCTGCTCGCTGCGCATATAAGTACGCGGCTTAAGACCACTCCGAGCCTCGACATGAAACATTCGTTTAAACGCAACTAATTTCGCATTGGTATAAGAGTGCTACTAAATGGCGCTTAAAATGCAAATACCTTCGACGCGGCGTACATAACGTGCAGGTTTTATTCGAGAGGAGGGAGATAAGGATCGACGAAACACAAAGTAGCTAAAGTACTTGGAGGGAACAGGCCCACCTCGATAAATTAACCTCCTCTCGATGTTTACCGCGCCGTGCGCATTGCAGCAATGTGTTTAAAGAAGGGAAAAAGTAGCGACTCCGGAACGCACCTATCTCGAAGTTTATCAAAGAAAAGTAACGAACCTCCCCTCCATTAATTTCCCATAATGCGGCGCGTAATACCGCGACGATGTTCGACACGGCTGCTCCTCTGCTACACGCCGAACTTTCCAGGAAACAGAAATTAATTTTCCTCATCCCCGGACGAGTTGTACAAGCTTCTTTATAAATTATTAAAACTTTCGCGCCGGACTTCGTCGAGGGCAGAATATACACGTCCAGCTTTTGTCGGTGAGCGGGCTCATGAATATGTACCCGGCCGTAACGCCGACAGTTTTTCTTTTAAGCCCGGCCCCAAGAACTTCGTTAATCCGCGATACGGGAAGCGTTTTGCATTTTGATGGAAACGGGGAAACGGATACACGAGTCGCGAAACAAAGGAAACAGGAGAACGAACTGTGGTTCTTTTTTTTTTCTTTTAGGGATGATTCACAGATCGCGATTAAGTCACGCATCGAGTCACTTTCTAGATCCACGGACGGAATGTTGCAAGAAAGAACACCTATGCTACAGATATGAGTTTTTTTAATGGAATAAAAAAATCAAGGCTTGGATGTTAATGGGATGCTATATTCTTGAAGCACGGTGAGTGAGAATGGATGCATGAACCATTAATCGATCAACCTGGTTTTCATTTGTTTTGTTTGCCTCTGGAATATGGTTTCGAAAGCGCCCACGAAGTTTGTTAGTGATCTAGATCATTGTGAAGGAATTCGTATGTGATCGATGATCGATTGAACTTTAGATTTTTTTCCTTTTTTATATGCCTTATGAAACTTGAACAGTTTACATGTGCAAATGGCATACATTACTAATTCTACATCGTTCTGAGAATTTTGTCAATATTCCAGCCATTGGATTGCATAACACATTGAGAAAAGGTTTTGTAAAAGAAATAGGAATCGCAACGGTGCAATTTGCGTATAGAAAGTTACTCACTGAGATTATTGGAGTAAAAGATTTATTGGAGTAAAGTACTTCGCTAATAACTAATCCATATTCACTACAACCTAAATCCAAGGTCTAAACTAAATTTAACATTATGAATAACACAGGATGAACTTTAGGTTGAGGCGTTTACAGGCCTGGCTCGTCCCTATAGGCAAAATTACGCAGCTGCCTAGAGCGTAAAGTTAACAAGGGGCGCAAAATGGTCGTTTCATTGTTGGCATTTTTTAAAATGAAGTTTCAAATGAAGTATTACAAGTTGTACTATAAATGTTTTAAGCTACGAAAAAAATTCAAAGTTGTGTCGTCAAAAAGCTCAAATAAATGTATTATAAACAAAGGATGCAATTTGAGAAGTTCGCCTAGCTCGCAAAAAAGGCCCGAGCCTGTGTGTTTAGATTGTGGCGGGTGTAGTTTCTTTCCAAAAGAGCCCACTTTTAAAAAGATTACAGCTTTGTGTAATTAAAGCAGAATGCAGGAACTCTAAATAAATTCATTAAATCTCTGAAGCCACACTCAAGTGAAATTTGAAACCATCCACATAAGATTTCTTCCTAAAACTCCACTACCTGCTCACTGACCACTTCGTCACCCCGCCGTTCAAAATATACACAGCCCTGTCAAGTTCTACCCATCAACAGCGCGAACACCCACATCTCCACCCACGAATGAAAAATGATAAGCCACATAAAACCAGCAACAAATCAACTGCCGCCGGCTGGACGAATCAGTGCTAACGACAATGGAAAATGTCTGCACAGTTTCGGAATACCACCTGTCGACAGTTGGACACGCGAGCATGCGTGAATCGGCCATTATTCGTTACATAAAACTAGATGTCACGTGAACGGAAAGGAAAACCGTGTATATGCGGGCTACTGATGTCATCGGCAGATGGTCCCACGTATACGGGCCGTAAGGACACCGAAATATTTCCACCGGTGGCTGCGCAATATCGATTCCGAGCCTCCTACACCTACAGTGCCTATAAATCTTATTCCCAGGGCTGTCTGTGGAAAGCGAAAAAAAGAAAGCGATCGAGAACTACACACGAATTCACTCTTCCAACCCAAAAGAGACCTAACTGCGTTCGAACGCGATGCTTCCACGGAGAATGAGGGCCGCGATGCCCGCGGCAGAGAGAGGAATTTCCACAGGAACACACGCGGCCAGAAAGACGAGTCTGCCGGTGAAATCTCGCGAAGGGGGGCGCGGGATCAAGCGTTTCGACCGAAATACCACGGTATCGCGGCCCATAAACACGGGAGCGCGGGCAACCGCTAACAATGTACGCGCAGTTAACGCGGTATCGCTACTTGTTTCCCCGGGTTCTTGCGACAGCACTGACAAAGGCGGGACAAAATTACGATCGACGGTAAAACGCGGATGAGGCGGGCGCAGTAAAGATCCTGCGATCGAGATAACGGGCGCGAGAGACGAAAACACGGTGCAACGTTACGTTTCCTGCTGGTATCGTCCCGAAGGATTTCTCTGGCGAAAGGCTGTCTCCTCTTGGAGGTCGTGGATGCGGAGTGCTGGGAATTCAATCGACTCTGTCGTTCTTCTACATCAATCAAACTAAAAAATTCCTGATTGATCCTGAAAGATTCTAGGTGAAAATCCCACTACTAAGGGAGGATTGCCTATATCGTACCACTTAAGACATTTTACGTTATATTTCATATTTGGTACTAATTTGAACGCAAATGACTATTGGATATTGTAGCTTGATCTTTTAGGCACCTACTATTATATGCTTAGCCTTTTGTTCAGAATAAATTAATTTGTTATTAATCTTTTTGTCACATACTGTAAAAGGTACGATTTAGGCAACCGGTCTCCTAAATCGTACCCCTCGGTTTCCAAAATCGTACCTCCACAAGAAAATAGTATCAATAACAAATAAAGAAGAAAATATTCAACATAAAGTAATGATTATTATATAGTTACATATACAAATGTACATGGATCACACACAGGCCGCAATGACCTATGTATATGATATATGTACATAACCTATATAACATACGAGTTGTCAAATCTTACTGATACGATTGTAGTGGCACGATTTAGGAAACATGATCAATTTATTTATAAATATCAATTTAAACTTTATAATCAATGTAATATTTATTTAAAATGAATGTAAAATATTCTACATTAAACCCGCTTTTAGAAAAGTACAAAAATACAGGACAATATTGCACTGTTCGATTATTATCAGCTAAAATAAACTGGTAAAAAGTTACATCAATCATACCTGATTTTTTTAAATGTTTATAGCACGCACAAAATAGGGTGTAAGCTCAAAAGGTTTTGTTTCTATTTCTTATTTCGCATTTACTTGATATTTTTATTATCAGATGTCGTTTACATTCATTAATTACTGAGAAATCGATGACGTACGATTTAGGTGACCAGTACGATATTGGCAACTCTCCCCGAACTTGTATGAAATCTCATCAAGGTTTTCGAGACCCGTTAAGATTCTCAAGGCCCGCGTAAACTTTCCAGCTTCGTTAAGATTTTTAGCATTGGAAAGCATCAGATGATAGATTTGACGTAATATGTTCGAAGAGGTTAAACGTATTTCGAGCCCATTACCAAAGGAGGGTACTTAGTACGCCACTGCGAAATCCAAGGCTCACGGTGATCATTGCACGGGCATAATTCATCCGCGGTTTCTGCATTACGCACAATTCCGCGGCGCAACGCTTTATGATCTAAATGAAGAGCTATTTCAGCGCGGGTATCGCGAAGACATCGTGCCAATTAATCTGCCGCCCCCTCTAGCTCCCTTATCGCCAAGTTGATCGGGAATATAACGCTTTCGTACGGTTGCAGGCAATCCGCATTCGGCCGAGATCGTGTGCACGAAATTGAAACTAAGAATGCCCGTTAACGGGTCGAAATTGCAAATTTCGCTCGACGCGTCTGCGGTGGTTCGATCCGAGAGGCGAGATAACGGGGGAGGGGAGGGGAGGGCGTTGAATATTTAAGTGGGAGGATTGAAGACAAGATCGGAAAGAAGCCTGTGCCCTCGAGAGTCGTCTCGTCCCAATGTTTTTCTCTCCTCTCTCTCTGACCCGTCCACCGTATAAATTAACACTCGTGAATTGCTTCTTTTTCTTAATAAAGTAGCATACTTGAGGCGTGACGCTTATTCGGATCAGAGATTTCGGGGACTTGCTTTTTAGCATTCTTGGTCTGCAGGCGTTGTTAAGTGTTCGGCTACTCGTGTGGAAGGCTGGAAACTTTGTAAACATCGAATTCCATCGACACCAGTTTTCTCCAGGAACTACCGTGCCTAACCTTCCTCTTACTACGCTTCCGAATATGATTCGATGGGCTGTAAGTGTCAAAGAAGCCTGTCAGTGTTTCTAAAACACTTCCAGGAGTTTCTGGACACTCGAAGCTCCTGGAATTTGCGTCCCGAACCGATCAACGATTTCCCTGTTCAGTGGCGCATTTAAGGGAAAAGGCCCAGGTGGCAAACGTTCTGAGGGGCCCATTTTTTCACGGAAAATGAAGAGGCAGTTTTGACAAGGAGCTAAGTAGTACAGAAAAAAAAATACAGTGTTTGGATAAAATCATAATTTTTCTTTAAGATGGAACTGCTCATTGGCTGCCCGCAGGGACGAAACTAGGTTGTAAGCGCCCCGGAGCAAAGATTCTGTTTGGCGCCCTCCCCCCCCCCCTCAATTTTGTACCACATCCTATTACTCACCTTAGGAGGTTGAGTCCACACTTTACATATAAAAGACATTATAAACGTGTTTATTAACTGGTTTCAAACATATTGCAGGTACCCTAATTTGTTTGTTGTTTGATAACAGATAAATAAATTTTAATTACTTTTCCATAAAATGTATTTCTCCTTTATTCCTAATGGAATAACGCAATGTATAAATTTGAATAAAGCCATTAATGTAGCTTTTCCAAAACTATGTCTTTTCTCTATATGGATTTCTCATTTGGCGCCCCCCGAAAATCGACGCCCGGGGCAGAAACACCCTTTGCTCCCCCCTAGTTACGTCCCTGGCTGCCCGTTAAATACGCCACTGCAATTTCCATCGCCATTTCCCAAGTCCCAGGCGTGGAGCTGATCGCGTTGCACGTCTAATTGATGCTCCGGTCCCGTTAAACGGTCGCTCGCGACGAAGCGCCGCGACGGGGCGCCCAGGAGGGCCCGATTCGAAAAATGGAGGAAAACAGGCGACGGGGAACGGCGGGGGCTCCGATGCACGCGTCGCTGATTTCGAGGTTAACCTTTCGGCCCACGGAACCGTTGGCGTACGCGCCGCTAACCGCCGGCGCACAAGACCTAACGGACCAAGGACGACCGTCCGTCTCGCCTTGTACCGATGGAATTCGTGGATTTCAGCGGCGCGTGGGCTCGCGGCCCCGTATCCACGCGGAACTGCCCGTTCCCGGAGAAATGCGACGAAAAAAGGGCCCTCCGCGACCATCTGCGTCGCATTCTGCTCGGCTAGAACGCGCTTCTTTTCGGCAGCGAAGGAGGAAAAAATACTGACGCAAGAGACGCGCGCGTTGCGACTGTGCCCAGGGAAGTGGCATTCCTTCGTCGCGTCTGAAAGCAATGGTGAAGACCCGAGGAGTTCCGAAAGAGTTACTGAATTAGAGCTGCACCCTCTTCTCTATTTGAAATCTCGATAATCAACTACATTCGATTCTCGTTATAGGCTCCATGCTTGGTGCTAGCGGCGAGCTCACCACGCATAGGCGTCGATTATTCCGAGCAGCCAATGAGAGTGTTGCGCGAGTGAGAGAACCTAATGATTCTCAAGCGAAGGATTCCAAGAAATGGTGGGGATAGAGACCGAGCATACAACGCATAGTCGAAACGAGCTTACAACGAGAATTTTGCTGTACCCCGCTTCCCAAACTTCAAACTCCCTGCGCAGCGATCTAAATTCTCTTGCAATCTTTCCAAACGTATCCCCAACCGAACTACCTCTCCCACCCAACGTCCGAAGTTAAGAAAGAGAAGCAGGAAGGTGGGGGAAAGAAGTCGAGAAGAATAGATCCGTCTTCGGTCAGATGGACGAGTCGTGACGCCAAGTTCCTGTTCGCCTAAGGAATCGTGTCCGTATAGTGGCGTTGCATCGTTTCCTCGTTAATACGTTCCCAACGGGGGAGCTCGTGGGGGGTTGAAGAGGAGGAGGAATCGCGGCCAAAGGTGGGTAAGATGAAAACCGTGGTACAGCTCTGTCGTTTGCACGATCCTCGTGGGGAGACAGAAGGGGGTGGCAGAGGAGGAGGGAGCACGCGTCGTATAGAGGCTGGACGACCGAGAGCGTCGTGGCTCTCTCCTCTATTGTCCCGTGGTGCACAGCTCCTCGTTAGGGGATCCTTAACGATCGCTCTTCACCGACGGGGCTCGTGGTTGTCGTCGAAATCGTCGTATCGTCGATCTTAACGAGACTCCTAGTTTATCTCCCACCCTGGCCAGCCTCGCGACAGGGGGAAGAGGAGGGACGAGCTTAGCAGCGCCTCGTTTTATTGCCGCGATGGAAGCCGTGGCAGCGCGACTTCCGTCCACCGGGCCCCGGCGTGACGCGACGCGGATTTCAACCGAGCGATGATAAATACGACGAGCTCCGCGTACGATTGAAACCCCCCGCTCGCGCTCAACGAACCGGGCAATTTCCTAACGGGCTTCGACCGGCAGCCGATCTCAGACGGTGATTTAGGCTGCCACGGGAACGGTACACTCGTTTGCGAGCCGTGCGAGCTGTTGAGTAGATAGATATGCACAGCCCGGGGGAATAGGGGAAGGTTGCCTATGTTGGACCACTTTTTTATTTTTCTCTCCTACACGGACATAACACATTGAAGAAAGCAAACATAAACGGGAAAAAGATCTACATTTTATGTAGATTTTATCATGTATTTAGTGTGTTGATAAAATATGTGATTAAAATAATATCTCAAAAAAAAACTAAACTAATGACTTCGGTCCATTCCAGGCAACCGGTTTCGTAATTTGGACCACCGGTTTCCTACTTTGGACCGCTCCTAAAAATCAATGAATTTAAATATCTAAAATCTAAAAAACACTGATCAGGGCATTGAAAAAAAATAGAAACAGGAAGCAACAAGTATCTTACGGTGCACGTAGTGCAATAGTCGTTGTTTTGATGTTTTTTTTTATATTTGTCCCCGCATAACTCCCCAGAATATGGGCCGATTTTGATGATCCCTTTTTTATTCGAAAGAGGGCGATGGTGGTCCCATCCTACACTGCATCAACATTGGCGCAATATTTTGCCAGTTCTGGTTAATAATAAAGACTATTGTCACCTAATTATTATTATTTTATGTACGTACGCACATATCTCCTCAGCATGTTGTGTCAATATATATAAAACTAAAAAGTTAAAAATAAAAAATTAAAACTCACTTCAAAAAAATAAAATTGTACTAAAAAGTAAAAAATAATTTTTTCTCTTATTTAATTTACATTACTCTCATATTTTTTAAGTCGGTGCCTCATCATTTACACTGTGTAAATCTGGCGCCGACTTAAAAAATATGAGAGTCGTAGATTAAATAAGGAAAAAAATTATTTTTTACTTTTTAGTACAATTTTATTTTTTTGAAGTCGGTCTTAATTGTTTTTTAAATTTTTTTAGTATGCTTTTAACTATTCGCTACCATAACATAGATTGTATCCTAAAATGGGCCGGTCCAATTCAAGCAACTAGTGATGGTCCAATATTAGACAACTTGTTGGTTACATCAAAAAGATATGTTTTCATTGTTATACTTATACGAATATGGGAAAGTAAGGACATGAAGTTGTAGCTAAGACAGCACACTTTACACTAGTATCATTTAAAATTATAGTACTTACAAGTTGTAGAAAGAAATTCACTTGAAATAGCACGAAAAATAATGATCGCGCACCACGTGTTTCTATATTTCGACGACGGTGAACGACAAACTAATGAATAACCGTATCGCTGTTCTCGCAAGTTCCATCTCCGCTTCCTAAATCAATGTAGCCAAAAAAACCGCTGCAAGTATATTTGTTTATCGAGATATACAAATGGTCCAATCTAGGAGCCGGTCCAATGTAGGCAACTCTCCCCTACGTTCCGGGGCAATTTCAGATGCCTGTGTGGATCAGTTTGTGAGCTCACAGGTACGCCGATGGCCACGCGCGTTGCTATAGCAGAGGCACTTGTGTACGCACCTCCTTGAAGTCAATAAGAAATGGAGGATGAAAGGTTGCAATACCTACGCGAATTCCTCGCTGTCGTAAGTAAACTTCGCAATGTACAGCGACCCGTGATTACGATCTCGTGCTCCATGGTACAAGCCGAGGTCTCGCCAGACGATTTCATCAAATTAATCTGTACAAAAGTGAGCAGCGAAGCCAACGCAACGTCTACGGCGATGCAAACGCGACCTCCTGCAAGCGAGAAACCTTCCCTGGCGAGCCTCGATCGCTGGAGATAATTAAGAAGACCAGGGAGAACGCGGCGCAACAAAAGAGCCTCTGGATAGAGAGAAGGAACGCCTCGGCTCCGTACTTGCCTTTGGAAAATAGAAGAGCCTTGGAGTCGCTGTTTAAAAATAGACCGCGGACAATGCGAGAGCGCATTCTGCAACGTAATTATCTATTTATTAAGTGCGTCGCCGGTGTTCGACGAGGCGCGGAGAACAAAGGGAAGGAAACGAGACGGAGGAAAAGTAACAATGGGCCGATAGGGATCACGGTGCAACCGAGCGTGCAGAATGCGCCGAGGATGACTGCGTGACCCGCCGTCATCGCCGGTGGTTGCTGTCATTTCGTCGACGCACGTCAGCCGCGTTCCCCGTGGCTGCCGAGGGAACGTCAGACGTCCCGACGCTGCTGTAACCGCGATCGATGCAAGACCAAGAGACCGACTCGAGAATCCAGAGACAGTCGAGGCCGTAGCACGCCTGTCTTGCCAAGCGGACGCTGATCGTCAAGGAAACGACGAGTTAACGATAGAAAAGGAAGCTTAGAAAAATTGTCCACGTATAATCTGATAGCTAATGGGCATCACTGACAAGGCAACTCAAAAATTCTGATTTTAATTTTATTCCTTCGCGAGAAGAATTTTTGGTAATTATTTACTTTAGCGATTCCTCACCGATTTTGATGAAATTTGGATATGTTGTAAAACTCCACATTTTTTCACAACTTTTTCCTATACATGTTACCGTCGCTCGGTCTTAGTTTCCGAGATATTTGCGAAAAACTTCTTTTAATTTATTCCGACACAACGCAT
This sequence comes from Andrena hattorfiana, assembly GCA_944738655.2. Classification (NCBI taxonomy): domain Eukaryota; kingdom Metazoa; phylum Arthropoda; class Insecta; order Hymenoptera; family Andrenidae; genus Andrena; species Andrena hattorfiana. The sequence continues at coordinate 40,242,695 of OX122889.2, read as the reverse complement.
TCCACTTTCCAACTGGTCCCGTAAAACGTGGTAGTAAATTGATGTAAGTTTGGAAATTTCAACCAGAAACTTGTGGATACCAGTCAACACCGACTCTGTTCGGCGGCGCCGGCGCCGCCAGATATTAGGATGCCTCTGGTTCTAAAACATAATTTTTTTGCTAGGAAGAGGGTGCTTTCGAGAGCACTTATTGGATGTGTTGGGGCTCCCGAAACACCCCGACTCACATCGGTTCGCCACTATGCTTTATGCGCCCGCGAGCGAGCGCGCGCCCCTGCACTAATCTAGTCCCAATCGATACTAATACTCTATCAATAATAATTGAAAATAATGTTTAATGTGAAGTGCACTTATATTTATTTATACTAAACCAAACCCAACACTACCCCAAATTATAACACCAAAGCAAGAAATTTTAAAAATATTTTTGCGAATATCTTGGAAACTACGACCGAGCGACAGTAAAATGTATATGAAAAAGTTGTTCAGAATCGTGTCCCCGACAACATATCCAAATTTCATCAAAATCGGTGAGGAATCGCTAAAGTAAATAATTACCGAATTTTTTTTCTGTAGAAATTTACTCTGAGAGTGTGAAGTGTTTTCTTTAAATATTTAATATATTTTTCTTGTGGCAGTATGATAGAGCAGAAGAAGCTGAACAATTCTTGTATTTAAAGTTTTCTTCTATTTCGCACCGTTTTAAAGTTTTATGCAGAAAATGAATTGCAGCTTGCATACTTCTAGATTCACACGAAGTTTCATTAAAATCAGAATTTTGAGGTTGCGAATGTTCTCTTGTCAGTTTTAACTGAGAATTTTGGTGCTGCTAAAATGGTGTGTATCGGTGGGAGGTTATGAACGAGTAGTGAATGAAAATTAGAATAAAATTGTGTAAGGAGTTTAAACTATAGGGTAAATCCGGGAGACGCGGTCGGGCCGGAGAGTTCGTCGAGTCACTATATTTCAGACTCTATACGTAAAAACGCGTTAAAGTGCAGACCAATTACTTCTCTAGAAGCCAAACAATTGAATGAATAGCGTCACTTCGGTTCCGTCTGTATTTTTCTAGATTTACAGGCTATAAAATGTAAACTGAGGTTACATTTAACCTCTTTTGTCAAACAACGGTGTAAAGAATCGTATTTAAAATATACTTCTAAGTTTATTTTCGTTTAATGTTTGGGAATAATAAGGTAGTAGAGATATTGTGGGACAATGCAGCTAAAGTATTTAACCATATTAACTCTTCCTCTCAAAACTAACGAGAAGACCATCCCTCGCTGCCGAAAGGAGAGATGGTCGAGTTATGATTTTTTTATTATTTTTATTTATATTTTTATTTTTTATCATTATTTTATTATTATTATTGTTTATTTAGTTTATTTATTCACTTTTGTATTCATTTGCCTTGCTAATCGCCGGTAGGTAGTTCGCTTTATCTTTGATGTGTTCTTTACTTGTTTAGCGTAAACAAATTAAATATCAATGAATCTGTAGTTGTATTCACTCATAAATAATTTTGCTTTCTTTGTTACTTTTTCATGAATAATTATGTGAGTGGTCTCTGCCAACGACGAAAACCATTTATCCCGGCACCCCGGGAGAGGTGGTCAGATGTCATGACTTCAGTTTTCAATCCGATTTACAGTAAATATTGTCTTAAAGCAAATATCCACCAGTTTTTCTGAATCAGCATAAAATTCTGAACATATTAGGTTTGTTCTGATAAAATAAGTAATATCTGTATTAGTTTTAATAGCCATTTTATATTAGGTCGACCGCGTCTCCCGGATTTACCCTAAATATCTTTGCAAAGAGTACTTCTGCACTGCGTTCATCTGTATCTGATTAAGAACATCCTAATTCCCTGGTCCCCTTAAAAGGGAAGTGAATGAAAGTTTCTCTTTAATTAATATACAAAACCTACATATATTCCCTACAAATCACGCCCTTCTATATATCGTCGACAGAGCTATCCGTTTAGAAACTAGCACCGGTGATGCAAGCTAACAAAGTCCAAGAATGAAAAAACTGTTACGTTTGATGGAGACGGGTGAGTTCTCGTAATTGATCCCGCCAGACATCATTAACAAGTTCATCAACATAGAAACTTGACAAAACACGTCCGAAAAACTGTCTCCCGTGTCGCAAACTCGGTCTCCGCCGAGGACATTTAACGACGCATGACGCAACGGTGGCGTCTGAGTCACGATCCTCAACGTCGCCGCGATCTAGCATTGACGCGATCGACACCAAGCATCGTAGACCTTCGAGAAAACACTCGCGAGCTTCTTATTTACTCTTAACAGGCTAGCGCAGCAATTGGAAAAGTACTCTTACGAAACACTGGCTGCCCTATTAGCCACAGTCTCCTTATTGATAGCCGCGTTACTCATCGCCAATCAACCAGTCAATCGACACACAAAGAGTCCAAACACTTTTGAGAGTAAAAGAAACGTCCGTTATCGTCAAAGCTGGAGGATGCAGAGAACTGGTGCACGTGGCAGAGGAGCGAGGGAAACAGGAGCAACTCCAAAATCGTTCGCAGCAGACAGGCCACGGGGCGGGCGTGTGTAACGGTGGACTCCCTCGTTGAAGACGGCCGCCTAGACACTTGACAGACTTGTGCTTTGCACAATAGTAGGAAGCGCTAAAAATAATCCGGCTCGGTTCCACGACGTTCTGGCCTTGGCCAGCCTCGGTCCTCGCAACCTGGTGGTACCACCTTCTCCTCCACCCCCTTCTTCTTCTGCTCTTCATCCACTACCCCGTTCTTCTTCTGCTTCTTCTTCTTCTTCTCTCGGCTCCACAACCGTCTCCCCCGTTGTTCCGCTCTCACAGACGACCGACCTTTTCCCGCCTGGCGTGCACGTACAGAACGTCCACCCACACGCGGCCGCAGCGGTTAACGCGGGCGTAGAATATCTCTGGCGGCTCCTTTTCTCCTGACGGTGCTTCATGTTGGTCCTCGTCCTGGCGATCCACCCTGACGACAGCGATCACGACTTGCACATTCAGTTCCCCGCGTGCCTTTGTTCAGATCTTCCTCAGATTTTTGCTTCGAGATTGATTGAACAGAGGCAATTTCGAACTTGGAGTTGTGGACGATCACTTATCACTTGAGTGTGAAATATTAGGTCTGCGTAAAATTGGTTCGCTTAATTCATCCAAAGTAAAAATATGTTGCGAACTTTTCCAATTAAAGTAGTTTCCTTGTCTAGCTCTGACCTTTTGCTATTTTCCTGTTAACAGTACAAATACGCCAACTAAAAAAAGACGAACGAACTTTTGTACTGATCCAATAGAATAGTAGAAATCAGACTGCTCGGTGACTGTGTTTCTATTGGTATTCGAGTGTATTCTGTTGAGTTCTCGACAATCTCTAAACGTGACCAATTTTATAAAACACCTTCTCTAGATAATTACAACCATCCCACAGTGGACAAGCAGAAACATGAAAAGCTAGTGCATAATCGATTCCAAAATGACAATCCTTAACGTGCATAAATGAAGGGTAAGCAGAAAATAGCGTTATCGAGAAAATTAAGTTTTAACCCTTTGCGATCGGCAGATGTCGCTTTTGGGAGTACCAGCAGGTCGGAGCAAATCTATCGTTTCGCAATTACTTTTCCGTACAGGATTTAAAGTCAATATATGGATATTAAAACACACAGAATTTGTTGAAGCTGATTTGTTGTATTTAATACTGCTTATAATACGTAAGAATATAAAATTTTTAATCTCTGTAATGTTCTAAATGCTGCGGGGTCATCGATTTCTACGATGATTTAAAAATGTCTCCGCTACGGGGACACCGACTTCTACGACGATTTAAAAATGTCCCCGCCACGGGGACACCGACCGCAAAGGGTTAATACTAGTCCATCAGTAAAGAAACAAGGTTGAATGAATTTAATCTTCTTATATAATTTTCTTCTTAAATAATTTCCGTATTTTGTTCCATTGCAGCGTGGCCATTTCCTGTTTTTAACCAGTATACAAAATCTTTAACGTTACCTTACGGCGATATTTGAACTTTACACTTTATGATTCGACAGTTATATAGTCCCAGTTGCCACCAACAAAATAAGTTATAAATCGCAAAACCACAAAAAATTGAATTTTCCCCTTATCCTTCAAATGTTAGCCGAAGGGTAACAGAAAGGAAAACGCATCTGCCTCGTCTACCAAGAGCTACTCGATCTATTCTGGAACGAGGACACCCAGAGGCTCCGATGCACGCGCACGACCCACGATTCTTTTTTACTCCCCCATTGTTACGTCGCGAAGCGTCTCCCAATTATATAGATCCAATCGAGCCGGCGCGCTCATAAATATGCAAAAGGTGTCTGTCTTTATCTCGCGACGATCGCGGTGTCCGCTGTCAAGCTCGTTTGCTCCTGTCAAAGAGACTCATCGGAGGCGCGTGAAGTTAATCCCGCGGTCGGAATGAAAAAGGCCGCGACACCGGGCGGGGGGGGGGGGGGGAGGAGGAGGACCGAGGCACGAGCGATGGGAGCTCGTTAAATGGGAACAATCGCTGTACGTGAGTGGAAGAAGAACGTCTTTCCTACAGATACGCCGCATTCCAGGACGCATCGACGGTGCACGGCCTTAGCCTAGTTGCGGAAAAGGCCGTGCGTCACGAAGAGAGAGGTTTAAGTAAATCAACTAATCGCGATTGCGGCGCCATGTACGGGGAAGTTCGTGATCCCCGCTTGTTTACCGGATTAAAGCTGTTTCTTACGACGCTCGGAGAGACGACGATGCACTATCAGCTAGGAACGTGTTAGAAACCCATCCCCGGCGAGACGTGAACTCTCCACGAGTTCAGCTTTGGAGATTGCAGCGTGGCTCGCGAAGAAAAACCTGGGAGGATACGTCGTTGAGTTTCTTCCCTGGGACGGGGAATCACTTAATCACCCGCCGCTGAAATTTGAAAGTTGGAGAAGGGTCTTCTGCTAAAGTGATCTTCAATGTCTTCTGATTAGAGTAGCTTTCTCATCAGAAATTCTTGAGCGATAGCAGGTGCAGCTTGTTATCGTTCAAAAGGAGAGCCCTCCACGCACGATATCAGACCCAAAGACGTCGTGCATCGTTCGTCCTCTCGGTGCACGCGGAAGACGTATTGCGTGGCCGTTTGACGGACAATGGAGGGTAATTGCAAGTACTTCCTCTAATGGGAGCTGGATTCACAAGGTGCATCGCGGAGTTCGGGCCGGTGCAACGGCACCGAGTTTTCGGTGCAGCGGTACCGACGCGTGCAATTGCAAGCGACGTTGTTAGAACCGCAGGCGAGAGAAAAAAGCACCAGCAGACCGAGAGACGCTCCTTCGTCGCGCATTGTACGCGCATTCGTGCCAAGAGGATCGAGCACGTCGCCCGTGGCGTGAGACAGAGTGCTGGGTGTTTGCTTGAAAATGCAAATGCAGTCGAGCTTTACGTAACCGCGGCTTCGCCGTGACAAAACGTAACGACGCATCGGGGAGGCCCGATGACCCGTTTCGCTGAACGTCCAACGAAAACACTGGATCCTCGAGAAGTCGATTTCCCGAAACTGTCGCGGGGACGCAGAGACTAACTATCATCGTGCAAAACTTGACAAAATTCAGATCCATCCATTCCATGAGATACCTACACTTCCAAACTGATAGAAGAACGCTTTTCTTTATTCCCCTCGCAGACACAGAATCTTCCATCCATGTGTTTGCTTACACATGCGGAAGTAGGACGTGTTAAAAATTCATAGTTTTTCATGATATAACTTGTTTAGTAGGGGAGACCGGGGCTAAAAGTTCCGGGGGTAAGTTGTTCCGACGGTTCTATCTTCAAAATGAAAAGAGCGTTGTACTTTAAATGATTTTTTCCGTATAAGTTGATCACGCCACTCTGTCGCCCATTTTAATAGCGTCCGCGACAGCGAATCGTTTGGCTGTAAGCAAGGACCTATTAGTCGCGTACCAGATAAGTAAATATTTTTCTATCATTATTCTTTGGTCTATTTCGATTATTAAACGTTGATATTATTGATTGATTCGTTCTTATGGATCAAATGACATTTAAGAGCATGGTGTAATAGTGTTTATCGTTACAATATATGTATAAGCAAAATAATCTCTCAAATTGCTACATGTGTCGATAGGGGCTAGTTGTTAGCGTGATTTGGGGCATGCTGTTACCGTAACAACTTGCCCCACCGCAAATGTATAAATTGTTCCTGTTGTGCTTTAAGATGCGAACATATGAATGAAAGGCGGAGAGGGGCACCATTTCCATCGAAGTTACGCATAAAGTTAACAACTGTCGCTAGAGAATTCAGTATCTGCCACTTGACTCTTTCGAGAGTTATTAAAAAACTACAATCTGGAAAATAAGCCACTGTAGGCTACAAGTACAAATCTCAATAAGTAGGTACTCACAAACAGTTGAATGTAAGACTGATTTGCAGATTTTAATTTTTATACCAAAGATAATGTTTATGGTTATTATATTGTTTTGGTTTTCTTTTATAGATAATACATTTTTATTGATCCCAACCTTTATAAATAAACATTATTAATAAAATTCTGTTTTGTTTCATTAGAAAATGAAATATTTCATTAAAAGGCAACTCTTATATCTTAGTAACAACTTACCCCAATGCGATAACAACTTGTCCCATAAAGGGGTAAGAAGTTCCGCTTCGACCAGCCACGAATAAATTATTTTTTATGAAAAAACTATTACAATATATTAAATACAAGCTTAAAGTCATAAAATAAAATAAATTTAACAAGAAATTAATCAATAATGGAGAGAATAACTACATTATTTTCTAGTCATTTTTTATGTTTTATCGAAATCGGAACTTTTAGCTCCGGTCTTCCCTACGTTAAAGGGACTCTGTGGAATATTTCTCTGCCGGAATAGGTTACATTCGTCATAGCATGTGGAAATACAAAAGCGCGGGGTCACTCAAGGGATTTTAGGATAGATGCCGCAATTCTATACAGGATTAATACCCTGCTGCATCGAAAACGACGTCACTAAATGATGTTTTCCATGTTTAAAAGGTGTTTTAAAATAGATACCGTGATATCTCCAGGAAAATTATTTATTTTTCAATGACAAATCTGATATTTAAGCATATTTGTGGACTTTTCATCACTTTTCTCACATTTCATTTTTATTTTATGTGTAATGAATGTGGAGAAAGAAGAAAAGACAAATTTAGAAAAACAGAAATAATATCAATTTTATCCTATTTTATAACCGTATAAAATACAAATATGTTTCATTTTACTTTACTTTTACTATTTCCTTAAACAAAAAGCTAAAATTATCAAGATTAAATGAAAAAGTAAAAGCGTTTCCAAATGCTGCATCACGCCGGGAAGTGCGACGTCTCACCCAACAAATGGAAGCTTTAGGTTTTAATATTTTAAGGCTGATAAATACTGAAATTTCGATTTTTCTCAATGCAAATAGTAGCCAAAAATATTTCGATTACAAAATTTAGATACGGTTTGCGTAAAGTGCAACAACTCTCCCACAATTACCGTACCAATTAAAAATATCTGTTAAAAAACCGATGCATTCAGATACACAGAGCTGATATCTTCTCGTTTCTGGTAAGCAACCACTCGAATCTCTGCTTCCTTTCTCCCGACACCTTCCCTCTTCACCCCCAATACAGAAATGAGCATCAGTCGCGACCCCCGCCGGGCTAAACGCGATTTGGACGGTGGAAACCGTCGGCAGAAGCTCTTCCGTCGTTACGTAAAGTCGCGGGTGGCCGCGGTGACGTTGCTACCGCGAAATTGATCGCAATTTCCGGGAAGGTCTCGCTGGTTGCCTCGGTTCCTCGGCCAAAGCGACGAGGAAACGAGCTCGAGAGCGGCGCGACGGTAACCCACGCGTGCCGCGTGTAACGTTATCGTGCTAAGTGTTACGTGTTAACCCGCTGTTAAGGAGCGCGTCCTTGGTCGGACGGCGGAGCAGCGTTGGATATACTGTTATATAGAGCGGTTTTACATAAGGCAATTACGGAGTAGCTACCGTTCCTCCGTGTCGACGGAGACAGAAGTGCAGCGAGCTGAATCATCGCCGACCGCGGGAATCGTGACATCGAGTCCTCTGATAAACACGAACCAGGCTCGGATTATACCGTAGAGGTACATACAAGAAGGATCCTCTAAGTCCGTAAAATTAATATAAATCTCTCGCAAGGAACGTAAATTGTGATGGTGGCAAAATAATAAACTTCAGAAAAAATGGACAGATTAGAGGAAATTTATTCAATTATCAATATTAATAAAATTAATATTGAGGTGGGAGACGTGAGGAAAGTAATGTATTACGCGTCTTATTAAAAACTCAACAAAGAACAACATTTATTTGCGAAGGTAACACACAAAAATTTCTATGGAGTACTCGAGCGGATGAAAAGCACAACCGCTCAAGACACTTACTTGTAGCCTAATGCCTGGTCAACGGTCGCGTTCCTACCGAAACCGAAGGAAGCGCGTACCGACCGCGTGCAAAAATTGGGAAAAACCCCGAGTCTCGAGACAGGGGAGGTTTCGTCGCCTGGCAAAATCCAACGGCTACGAAACCTTCGGTTGAATTTTATTACCCTACCTGGTCGCCTTCTGCTCCGCTCGAAATTCGACGCTACGCACGCTACAATATTATCAGCGCACTGGTTGAAGATGTACTTCGCGATTCAGTCTACATGATTTGGTACCCATAAGTGAGTCAAAGACGTGGAATATTGTTTCTTTATAGAAAGTATCGTTTCTGAGAAAAATAGGGTTGAAGTTGATCGAGTCTGTCTACTGTGTTTTTTCGTACGTCTGCTGGTCTACATTTCGACGCAATCACTGTCGCACGCTGTTTATGCAAGTGATTTAACACGTTTTCGTGCGCTGAGAATACACTTGATTTCTTGGGCAATAAATTGTTGGAAATTTGTATGCGCGAACGAAGAAAACACATTAGCGCGTGAAAGTGTGGTAAATTGGTATGATAAACACGATGTAACGGGCGTTTTAGTCATACCCTGTAATGGATCACCGTGGATCACAGAAAGGAGCAGCGAGGCACCTTTGCGGATAAAATTGTGCGAGTGAGAAGAAAGCGTATTTTGCAATTTCCATTTATTCTTAACCGAACGGTCCCCTCCCACGAATTACACCACACCCTGCGCATTTCGATACGGGAAGTACAAGGATTACGCAGTCTGTGTGTGCATTAGGATTACCTAGGGTTTACGAGGGATTACGTTCGTCAAACCGTGCGTCCGTTTTTCACGCAATGTTTCCCGCCGCTCTGCAGCACGTGTAAAGTTAATTGTACATTCGTTCGAACGGAATCGAACTAGAAATGACAAGGATTTGGAATGTACTCCTGCGTAAGCTGATGTTGTTTGACCACATGTGAACGTACCCTGTCTAGTCCACCTCGATTAGGAACGATATCGAATGATTCATGGGCTTCGTTCGAGAAAGGAAAATCGACTGGCGCGGAATGTGTGATTTTAAAATGTTCTACTTTAAGTAAATGGGCTTTCAGTGCTGGTGAATTGGAGTTGTTGAAATATTTTATTCCAGGTGCCTTAGTCAATTTCTTTGAACGAGGGTTTTGTGGAGAAAATTCTACCAATTTTATTATTTTTTATTACCAATTGCTAAAAACTCTATACCACTATCAATAAATCTTTAATTTCACAATTTTGTCGAGCCTATTTATTTACCACACAAATGTGAACTTCTCAATATTCATAGTTATACATATTTTATTCCACAAATATTCAATATAAGAAAAAAGAATTGCATAACGATACCCTTATTGCTTGTTGCACTCGGTGAAAGGTGAATTCGCTGAAATGTTATCGACCGTGTGCAACGCGTCCAATGACGGTGCAGTGCGTGGAAAATATTTCGTGCGTCAGGGGCAACGGTCATTCAGCGACGATTTGGGAGGGACACGTGACCGAAGACCTCGTCGAATACGATTTCGTCCTGTACCGGTACGGTGCCTGTGCAATATGCATCGAATCATCCGTGAGTACGTTCACCTCGCAAGGCCAATTGCATTGCATTACATCGGCGCTGCCCCTCTCGGCCCCCTTTTAACTTCTTCGTAGGCATTCAATTCTAAACGCCTCGTGAATAATATCGTGTACTCGTGAATGGTCGTCACGAAACGAACACGTGGTGGACCAAACAATGTGGAAACGCGGCGACACATTCGGCCCATTATTTATTACACCGTGGTTCTTTGAAGACCAGCTGACCAATTTGGTAATCACTGCAGTATTTGTGGAAACTTGGTGTCGATTTGTGACGAGTGTTAAGAGAAAGCAGGCGTATTAAATAAGAAACCTTTGAAGAAAGGAAGATGATTGTTGTTTAATTATACGAGGAGATATGTACAAATCTTCAGAGGTGGTTTAAATAAATTTTTGCAACTTCTGTGAGTGTCGAATGAACATTATTTCACTGTGCTTCTGCGTAATACCCTCCAAGAGATCGAAGGCGACTAATTAGCACGCCAGAAAACATTCTGAAATCGTCATGCATTAATTTAAAAAAAAGAAACGTACATTGAAATAATTATACGCATTCAGTCCGCATGCGACAATTATACACGCAAATACCGGGCGGGTTTTTACATTGCGTTACGAGAACCGGCGACATTAAAATATAACTATAACGCGATTTAATTGCCATTGGACCTCCCATGTAATCGAATGCAATCGCGTCTTCCCTGGAATAAAATTTCAGCCTCGCATTCCCCGCGGTGCCGCTGAAACGCGAAGCGATAATCCGGTAGTATGAAATGTCCGCGAGGCTCGGCCGGCAGAGGACCATTGAAAATCGATGATCCTTTTTGAAATTCTTGGCGGGATCGTCGCGTCCCTCGGCGGCAGAGTGGCTGGAAGTTGAGAGCTGCGGAGGAAACGCTCTAATTGAAGGAAAAGGGGCATCCAGGGGCCTCGAGACACAAGCCCGGTGGAAATTTCTATGGCGTTCCACAGAATGGATCGTTATTCCTCCCTCGTGGACCCGTCGCTCGACACAGCCTCGCGGATACCTAATTATCCCACGAGCAAGCGCGAGCATGAGACTCGAGGCGAAGCCGAGCCTAGCCGGGCGATCCGGTGTGAGAAAGGAGAAGGAACAACGTTCCTCGCCGGTGAGATCCTTGAGGCTTTCACAGCCCAGATTCCTCCCAGTTAACCCCTTGCTTGCAGGAATTTTTCCCGGCTACCAAGAACGTGTATTGAAATTGGAAACGACATGGGGATTGTGAGAGAAATTCTGAGTGCGCTTCTGCCAACTATGGCGTCGCATTTCTTGGATACTATGAAATCTTTCTTCTGACTTTTTGAGACACGATTCCTACGTTTACACCCTATTCTTCCTCTTAAAATTCACATTTTTTTATTACCAATTTCAGCTCCTCGTCTTCGGTACTTCATTATCCCCACATGAGCGCAGACAGAAGAACACGAATTCTTGAGGAAAGGAGTATATATCACCACATCAGCTGTTTACTGCAAACTACACCTAATCAGTAGATCGGTAAATCCTAGCACAGCCACCTTAAAAAGTCGACCAATCAACGTCTCCTTATTGCAAGCCCTCGACGAAGCTTCGCCACTCTCCGTAAGTATCTCGCAGTGAAGGACGATCCTCACACCCGGAAGCCCCGAGCATCCTGGAGCGCGACGTTCCTGGTACCCGCGGCTTCGGTTCAGGTCCCGCGCTTGTGAATACGTTTGACGAAGGTGGGTATGCAGAAAGCCACGGGACGCGAGGCGTCCGCGCGGCGGAACGTGGTCAGCCGTAAATTACTTCAGTGCACCTAGAGCGTCGAACGCACCAAGAGTATTATTTACGACGCTGGGCTCTCTAGGTGCAGCATAGGCCGGCTCGGATAGGCCAGGATACGATTACATCATGGCATAAACAGTCTGTAATAGTGGCTCAAGGTCTACTATGCGCGTACGCGTCGACGCCGACGACGACGTCGCCATTCCAACCCGCCCAACGTCGTTTCCTCTCTTTCCCTGCCTCCTTCTCGGGCTCCAACGAACGCTGTGCGCACAAGTCCCACCGCGACTGTACTTGGTCTCGGTTTGCAAAACAGCTGGGTAGCGACGTTTCGTCACGGAGAATGTTCCTCGTTGGAGGATTCGACGGATGCTTGATATTAAGCGAATAGCATGGTAATGGTCATATTTAGGGTGAGAAGCACGATTTTGATAGTTTGGTGCGCGTTGGAGGGAAGAATATTTGAGGGTGGTGCGAAGTTTTAGGGGTAACTTTCAACTACTACTGCATTCTGTGATTCGATGGAGGGATAATTGAGGCTAGCAGCGCAATAGTGGCCTAAACCCAATACTTTCGTTTTGACATTGCGGCTAATGAAATTAGTGACGTTCTAAAGTCGTTGCTTAAATTTCTATTTTTAGATACATAGGTATGATTTTTTAAAAAATATACAGTGGCGAACAAAAGAAAGTTTACATCCTTTAAAAACGCATAACTTTTTTAGAATTGGTCCAAACGGCTTGAGTTTTTTTGAGAAGCTAGATGGATTACTTTGCTAAGTGACGTGTGTCGTCATTTTGAAAACAAAAATGCAATTGGTCGGAATAGCACAAAAATAGTAAAGGTCGGTTTTTCAACTTTTTTTCTGAGCCTGTAAAAAATCAGTTAACGTTGCTCTGAGCTATAAACGCTTAAAGATCGTAGAATAAGGTCTAAAATCGCTGATTTCGGGTATTTCGCGATATTCATTACAAGCCCAGAAAAAAAAATTGAAAAAATGACCTTTACTATTTATTTGCTATTCCAACTAATTGCAATTTTTTCCAAACGACGAAACATGTCACTTAGCAAACTAATCCTTCTAGCTTCTCAAAAGACTCAAGTCGTTTGGACCAATTCTAAAAAAGTTACACGATTTCAAAGTGTGTAATCTTTCTTTCGTCCGTCACTGTGTGTTCAATTCATAATATGTATCCTTGGAAAAAGTTCCCATTGCAAAATTTAGATGCGGTGACAATTTTGCATAATGTAAGGTAACTCTGCCACAATTACCCCATCAATTTTGTTCCCTCCGAATTATAAAAGAATTCTGGGTCGTCCCAGCCCCCGACTACCGCCCTCGATAATTGCCGCGCAATTGCAATAATTAAATCATACACCAGCGATCGCTATTTCGCCAAACCTAACCCAAGGGTACCGACAATTCGGAGCACATCACCCCGCCCCGCTGTTCTCACATCAGTTGAGAATGTTATGCGGAATGAAAGTTATGCGATTTTAAAGGACGTAAACTTTCTTTTGTCCGCCACTGTATTTGCTAAGGTGTATCTTAGTATATAAAATAATGACCAATGCTGCATGTAAATCACCAAAATGGTCAGTGCAAAAACATGTTTTGGTGCTGCCATTTTGTGGATGCTTTTGGAAGATTGCTCAGGCCACTGTAGAATTAAAATTTTGTTGTATAAAAGGTGGTTTAGGCTGAAATATCAATCCACCCACAATTGTGGGTTAGGCTACTATTGCGCGCATAATCTGAATTCTTCTGTGGGGCTCGGAGGCAGTTGATCTGTGATTTTCTGACTTTTGAAGCAGCCAGATCTATGTACCCGAATCTTTTATCTCGAATCAGGAGAATTAGCGCGAGAGTAAAAAAAAAAAAACAGCAACACCAAAGCGACGAGCACAACTAAACAATTCCACGTCGCCTTCAGAAAGCACCGCGACACCTTTCGCGCGCCAAGCCGCAGGCACGGTAATCCTTATCTTCGCAGCGCCTCGTCGCGTCGCTCATTCGCATGCATATTGCGCGACCCCGGCGTCATTTCGCGTCCGCGGAATAGCGATAGCGTCGCCCGGCGCTGATTAATACGTCATTGACGCGAGCTACCTTCGTCGGCGGTTAACGAGGCCGCGTGATTCGCTCCAAATGGGATGGACGGGTCTCTTCCTCGGCACGACGAGCCGATCCGTTGGAGAAAATGCAGAAATAAAAGAGTACCCGGGACACGGCCGGATCGTTGCCGTCGGTGCGCGCGGCTTCGCTTAATCCCCGTGAACGCGTGCACCCTCGTAAAACGCCTTTATTTATACCGTTCGGGAATGGATGCGGTAAGAAACGTAATCGAGCTGAACGCAGCCGAGTGCGACGTCCTCTTTGTGGCGAACGCGCATTATTAATAGCTACACGCGACTACGAAGATTACAACTAATGGCCGAGGCTGGATATTCAACCGGCCTCGCCTAGAATCCGAGAAAAATCCGCGGAACGAGTTTTCTCGGGCTCGACTAGCCTCCTGTCTACCGTCGTAGACGGCTCAGGCTCTCTCCTTCCCTCCCGCTCAACCTCCTAGTCGCTTCATTCCTGCATAATCGCGCCGCATTCGTCCGGTGCTCGACAACGCATTCGCTATGCTCCCGCCGACTTTCCTTCTTCTTGTTTCACTCGGGCCTTAAAATATTCCCTGTCAATGGCAGGGAAATCGACCGCCGGTGTCCAGCGGAAGGTAGAACGCATCTTTAACACTATTCCTACCACGACCGGTCAAATGACCGTTTTTAAAATTTCCATTAGAATTTCCTATATACAACGTAATTGAATCGCCTTTAAACTTCACGATTTTTCTTCAAATATACGTACAATACATTTTTCAATATTCACTGCTTTTTTATTGTTTATTTTTTGAGAAAAATTTGTAGTCTGTCTTAAGGTAGGAATAGGTATACGTGAAATGTCGGTAGGAATAGTGTTAACCAGCTGCAGCGGTGGAGACGAGCGAAAGTCCATGGGTAGTTCTCCTTTGGGGGAGATCTAAGTAGTTTACACTGATTTTGTGGACGCATACGCGAGGGGAAAGCTGTGAAATCCCTGCAGCATTTTATCAAGCTCCATGTCGCTTCAAACTTAAGGGAACTAGGTAGTCGAAAAATCGATTTTTTATTGCATTTTCCGAAAGTAATATCTTTTCTGAATAAAATGCCGTTTGGTTTATATTAAAATTCGCAAAATGGTTGATTTGGCAGTTAAAAAGGTCAAGCGACAACCTAAAGCGTCGTCGTTGCCCAGAAACTGTAAACGCGTTTTTCTCGAATCTTCTTTTCTCTTGGTTTTCCCCTAGTTGCGAATGAATGGGGGTTCAGATCGACTTGCAAAAATTACTGGATGTATAAAACATGTGCCATTTCCCGCGCAACTTAATAATTCTGTTTTAATCTGGATTTGCTTTCATTTCTTTACAGCTACATTAAAAAGAAAGTGTTTCTTTCACGAAAAACGATTGCCTCCTAGTCCCCTTAAGGCGAATTTAGACTTTACACTTTGTGTAAACACTGAAATCCACAGTGAAAGGCGTAAAGATTGTTTTCATCTGCATTTCATCCAAAGTAACCAGCGGACAAAGTAGAGGAGAGCCAGTCTCTCTACTTTTGACGAATTCACATTCACTGTGAATGAATCATCCGAATGAACATCCAAAGTGTAAAGTTTAAGTTCGCCTTGAACGAGCACCTTGCACCGGGCAATATTACTTGGAGAAACAGACCTGGTACTGAACCTCGCGCTTATATTTCATAGTGTAGGCAAAAAAGTGAACCTCGGGTGCCAGGACTCGACCCGCGATCCGCGGGTCCTCTGCGTATTGGTCAGCCACGTTATCAATTCTCCCAACGCGACTCTCCGATGTTACTCTCTTCCGAACTCTACAAATACCGAACAGAACGGGGCATCACCTATGTCTAATCATTCCTAAGCGCCGAATGTCTACAATAGAATATTCCTATCAAAGTATCCTCCAGAAGCCAGCCCTCGAAAAATTATGGCAACTTCCCAACTGCCCAATCCTACATAAATCGAATCTCACGATTATTATAGCTGCGAATACGAACTATACCCTGTCGCTCGCGAGGGAAGCCTGATCGACAGATCGCGACGCCTGGCGAGAGTCTCCGTTGCCCGGTTGTTTATCCGTTGTGCGCGCCCTTTTAAAAATAGGCGTTCATTCAAGGATCCCGGCCAGACGCTGGCCAGACATTCGACAGAGCGTGTACCAGACGGGCATTTTGCCGGGTGCAGGCCAGCCACGCGCGCCAGCGTGTATACAACGCCTTTGGAGAGGAAACAGACGCGATGAGAAACATCCGTGGAATTTGTGTCGGCGGAGGACGGACAGGCGGATATCGTTGGACGAGAGGGGGCAGGAGGGGAAATTTCGAGAAATCAGCGCCGATTTTAGACCGCGGATTCGTCCACGCTGAGGACAATCGGCGCGAAGGTACAATCGAATTCTTGGTTCTTGGCCGACGCGCGGGGTTCGGTTGATCGGTCACCGTCGCGAATACACTAAGGAACCAACGATCCTCTGGCTAAATTAGCTGAGCGACAGAGCTTACGATTGATTTTTTAATGAAAATCTAACCCTTCGTTGACACACCCCCTTTTTCGATCAACTTTGACATACCTGAGTGGTTCACACCCAGAGCAATTTTTGAACGACTGCCATTCTCATCAAATGAATCCAATCGTAATGAAAAAAATCATGGGTCAATTTCAAGGCCTCTAGAATGTATTCAAATAGTTTTTTTTATTGAAATTTAATCATAGTATTTGTAAAAAAAAATCTAGATTACCATATGTCGAAAAAAACGAAGAAAATCTTTAAAAAGTTGTAACTTTTACAAATTTCAATATTAAAAGCTAAAAATCTACAGAGTGGTTGTTCGGATATAATATTTTGAGAGAAAAAATAGTTTGTAAGTCGGCTTGGGTAGAAAGGTATTTATTTTACATATAAAATGTACAGAGTGTCAAAAGCAGCTTATGGGTGGCCCACACCCAGAGTGTCAACGAGGGAATAAAATTTCAAGAGGGTACCGAGTGGCTTGCAAAAATGAGCTGCATACTTTCTTGAATTCAAAATAGGAAGATCTAGTCACAAGGTAGTTTCACTCGTTAAATCTGAGTCACTAGAATCGAAGAAGAGATGAGTGTCCCTCGTGATTGTTTACTCCAGATGCACAGTGTCACGAAATTCCAATATTTTGCTCCGGAGCTTCCCCTGGCATATCAACGGGCGCTTCTGAATCAGCGGTATATTCGCAGGTGAGCGACGCAGGCGAAACTGCGACGCGGCTAATGCCGAGCGTAAACAAGACACCGAAAGGGAAGAAAACAAGAGACAGCGTCGACTCAGCGCGAAGGCACGACGCGGCGAGGAAAGCGTCAGGGACAGCTTCCCAATCGACTGGGCGGAAGATATGGAAGAGGAACGGCGAGGAAACGCGGCGATAACCGCGTGAAGCGACCTCGGATGCTGTGGCTCGTTCGGAGCGGGGCAATATGTTGGGCTTCTTCGCGCTAGAAATATACTTATGTCACTCTCTTTTCGCGGTGGCAGCCACCGCGCGGGAACGCGCACGCTGCGTGAGGTTATTTTTGTTTAGTCTGCCGCTTCCCCCCTGAACCGCCTGCTCCGCTCGGCTTGCAGGTATACAGGGTGTTTGCGTTCTTACCGTCCGCGTAATTTTCCTGGCTTTTGGATCGAAGCAGACGGGAATAAGGCGGGGACATTTGGAAAAATTGGAGAAATCGTGGCGATCGATTTGGAATGACAGAAGCAGCTGAGCGGTGCAAGGGAGAGTTGAAAGAGGAGGAATTCTTCTCGCACAATTTCCAATGATCCTCCGCTCGGCGGATCAACTCTGGGAACCTGGAAAGGGTTCCAAGGAGGCTCGCGAGAGAATCGATAATCACAGGCGTGACAGGGAGACATAAACGCGCGCAAGCGGCGGAGGCAGGTAGCTTGATTGCCGCGTCGCTCTTTTCACCGCTGCAGCAACAAGGACCCAGGGCCAATGATCGTGATCGCGGTGAGGGAATGACAGACTCGGGGCACCACCAGCGATTTAGAAGTGCTCATTAGAAAGCATTGACTTAATTCAGCCCAGGGCCACGGCCTCGTCGCGCGATTTTGACGTTTTCTGCCTCGAGTAATTGCACGCTCGCAGTCGAAGAATTCTGCACCGCCGAAGGGATGTGGAAACGTACTCCATCGACGTTTCCAGTTCGGATATAATCGGTGCGCGCTGTAGCTCGATGGCGAGGGCCACGTTAATCCGTCTGGCTAGTTAGCTAAAGCGTGACGAGAGAGAGAGTATCGAGTATCGAATACCGAGAGCGATTAAATGTTCGGGATGCAGGCCTGCCCGACCCCCGAAATTCGCAGAGTCGGTTTTCAGCGGGCAGGCTGCGCCGTTCGATCCGATCGGCGCCGATGGTAAATGGCCAAGAGTGTATCTGGACGAACGACAGATCGCGAACGACGAGGCTGGTCGATGCCCCAGTCCTGTGCACTTGGCACCATTTTCCTACCCTACCCATCGGCACCCGCCCCCCCGCTCGCTTCGCGCGTTCCTCGTCCCAGAGGAACGCAAGGGGACGAGGGAGAACGGATTAAATCAAAGGGAGGAGGGTCCGATGGTGTCAGCGGGAAGGTATATGGGGTGCTCTCGAAACCCTCGGGCGAACTTTGTCGAAGAAACTTGAAAAACTGTATCTCCAATGTTTCTCTAGATTCTAGAGTCTAGAAGCTAACCAAGGCTGGGCTGATGAAGGATTCGCGAAGCCTCAATGACACAGCGTGGATGCAGAGAAACAGATGCTTTAGAAGAGGTCCTTTTATCGAGGAATAATTTTTTGAAATGGAACGAGAGAAGATTTTCCAGATCAACCAACACGATGATCCAAGGACCGATTTTCCAGCTTCTTGGGCCCACACTCTCTTTTCCAGCGTCTTCAATGCCCCCTCCAAATTATCGCCCCGCGAGGAACTGTCGGTGAGCGTTGGAAACCTATTTGCAGGCGTGTGAACCTTAACGCCAGACGGATGGTGCCGTCATAAATCCGAAGACGGACAGCGAGACGTCGTTCCGCCGTGTAAAATGTCAGCGACAATGGCGCAACCGTGGACGTGGGTCGACGAACCCGGCATCGAAATTGTGTCACGCGCTTCCCACTACAGATTATAGCCTAGACACTCCATTAGACGGCCGCGCGGAAGAATCCCTATTGATAAAACGCGGTAATTAGGCCGAACATCCCGTTTCGCTGCGCGCTCGCGCACGCATACGCGCGCGGCATCTCTTTCCCTCGCGTGTGCACCGAGGGCCCATTAAATCGACCGACGCGCTGCGCGATCACCTGCACCGGCTGAAGGCTCTTCATTCCTCTTTTTTTTTTTCCAGTCGCACGCGATTTACCGCGGTAATTAACATTTACATCGGCAATTAACGGCAACGGGATTTAAATTTCCAGCTGGTCGGGCTGCACCGAACGCTCTCGACTCTCCCGCCTGGCCGCGTCACGACGACCGTTTAATTCCCTGCGATATCGAACCGAACAATTGCCGGGATCTCGACGCCGATGACTTTCCAAGCCCTTCGCGATATTTTTCGCCTCTCGCGGGGAGAAATGACTCGTGCTTCTCGCCTGGTTTTGTTGGAAGTTAATCTCTGAGGATGTCGTGGTAGGTTAATTGGGAGAAGGTTGCTTACGTTAAAATACACCAATACAGAAGCTAGTAAAGTACAAGGGTCCTATAACCCACCTAATCAGAAAACCCCCAATTAATCCATCAACCACATCCTTCCTCAAGCAAAACCACCCCCGTATTAAAAAAAAACCGTGCCCAAAATAACGGTGGATTAAACTCCTTTCGCGTGAACCGCTGTCGCCTGTCCTCAAGTATCAGTCAACCGGTGACACGAAAATCTACTTCAGCCTCTCGAAAACAACTCCGCACGAGCTCCGTTTCCAGCGAGCGATTATCGCCAGCCAGGGAATACAAATTCGCCGAGATCTCGCCCCCTTAAACGACACTGGAACCACCAGCGGCGCCCATCCCCTCGCGTTTGTATCAAAAAAAAAAAAAAAAATGAAAGAAAGAAAGACAGATTTCGTACATTAACGAACGAGCTGCACCGTAGCGGCCTCGTCGCCTCCTTTATTTTCCCTCTCCGGCCGGATTCCCGCACGGCGTGGAGGCTCTTAAAAAGCTGAAAGGTATTTCCTCGGTTCCGGAAGTCGCATTATTCCTCCTGGCTGGAGGCGAGGGCCGAGCGGAGTCTGCCCGGTATTATAGGGCCGGGGGTACATATAGTTCCCTGTACAACAGTCAGTCAATACTTTATAGCACGAACCAACTTCCCATCTCTCTGCCACCGCCCCGCCGTCCTCCGTGCTTCATCCCTCCGCCTAGCCATCCTCCCTTCGCTAGAGAACCGTGGAGGGTACCAAAGCCCCGGCGTCGCTTTCCTCTCTCGGTCCTTTCTTCCGCCAAGGCGGGGGCAAATACGAGCGACGGTTTCTACGATCTCCCATCGGCCTCTCTGCGCGGCTCTGGTAGCCTGGCAATATTCCGCGTATCCCCGGCTCCCTCGAGGGAACGCGCGGCAGGCGATGCAGGAGCAGGGGCGGCGGAGGAGGGCGTGAAGCGATGAAGGGCTGCGAATTTGCAGCGAGCTTCGAGCGCATCGCGCCACCCCCGGCGAATAAAAACGGGAAAGAGCGTCGTTGCGTTGTCGGGCGTAACTCCGCTACTTTCCGCGCGTGACGAAAAGACGAGGGACATCCAGCGCGAGACGGCGCTACCGAGCCGGGCTGGCCCTGCTACCGATCGTACTACTTTACGGCTCCCCTTGTTCCCTTTAATCTCCAACGCAGCCGCCTTCGCCCTGCCATCCCCGTGCCGTCGACTATTCGCCGCGTTTACGTTCACATCGCGCTCCCTGGCCCCCTCTCCGAGTAGTATATTCTCCTAAGCTTCGCAGCGTGATCCACGGCCGGGGGAGGAACGCTCGAACCCGGAACCTTTCGTTTGCCAGACAACTGGCCTGATCAATCGAGCTGCCCGGTTTACCAGCGGCTTCCTTCCCTCTGATCCCGATGCCGCGAAGAGCTGCAGACCTTTTCTGGACCGCTCGGAACGACCGGTGAAACGATGGAGGATGCCGTTTCGTGGCGAGCGCGGGATATGTTGCAGCGTTGGCAGCGTGTAATTGCGTAATGTTTGCTGCGGAAGGGATGCGGAGCAGAGGCAACACCGCGGGAGGGCGTCGAGGAGAGGCGAGTATCTAGGTCTGTGTAACGATTTTTAGAGTCCCGACCCCCTCCGACAATCGGCCAGGCCATAAAAAACTTGAGGCACCCCACAGTCAACGCTCTGTGCCAGGGTTTCCATAGCGACCGAGCCCTTTCGCGCCCCTCTGTCGTTGACCTATACCTACGCGCGTCGCCCTTAGATATCCCGGCTGCCCTAAATCTATTAGACAAATTCAAAGACACACAGCGTCCGAGGAGGAGGCATTGCGTCCTAATAAAATAAATCACGCCGCGGCAATGTGAACGAGAAGCTAGAGAGCCTGAGTGGGTGTTCCTGGACCGATGGGGAGGATTGGTCGACCAAGGGTCAGGAACCAAATGTAACGTGGTGTCTGTTTTCTCGACGGATTCATTTCGATGTGGAAATAGCGACAAGAAGGATTTGCTGTGGGTCAGAGTTGGGTGTTAACTAAATAAAAGATTTTTTAAATAACAGATCGAATAAAAGTTACTTTAGATTATTTGACGAAGAAAGTTAATACTTTTATTCGACACATGGCGAATACATTTTTTTAACTTTTATTCGTTATTCGAAATTTTTATTTAAATGAAAATTTTGCACCATCTCTGCTGCGGGTGGTACTGTTTCTACTGTATTTAAGTTATTTTTTGGTTGCAGGTGTGAATAGGTGTATTCGTTAATTGGGGTGGTATTTTTGTGGTATTGTGTCCTCAACGCTCGAATCGGATAATCGATTTTTAAATGCTGCTGCTATGGCACACATGGGGATTATTTAATGCAAATCCCAAGGTATTAAGTGCACACACTGTTTCCGTCATTCCTAATATTTGAATGGCTGGGAATGAGAATGATACCGCCTATATACCTAGATGCATGTGAAACGAAGTTACTGCACTCTCGTTCCCACAGGCTCATTCGATTCGTTCTACAGACATGAGATTCTGCGCTTACTTTGAATACTGCAGTAGCTTGTGTAATATGCTGCTGTTACGCCTGGCTATGTGGATCTTCAAACATTATGGTAAATCCGGGAGACGCGGTCGATCTAATATAAAATGGCTATTAAAACTAATACAGATATTACTTATTTTATCGGAACAAACCTAATATGTTCAGAATTTTATGCTGATTCAGAAAAACTGGTCGATATTTGCTTTAAGACAATATTTACTGTAAATCGGGTTGAAAACTGAAGTCATGATATCTGACCACCTCCCCCGAGGTGCCCGGATAAATGGTTTTCGTCGTTAGCAGAGACCACTCACATAATTATTCATGGAAAAATAACAAAGAAGAAAGCAAAATTATTTATGAGTGAATACAACTACAGATTCATTGATATTTAATTTGTTTACGCTAAACAAGTAAAGAACACATCAAAGACAAAACGAACTACCGACCGGCGATTAGCAAGGCAAATGAATTCAAAAGTGAATAAATAAAATAAATAAACAATAATAAAAAAATATATATAAAATATATATTATTTCTAATAATAGAAAAATAATAAAAAAATTATAACTCCACCATCTCTCCTTTGTGCAGCGAGAGATGGTCTTCTTGTTAATTTTGAGAGGAAAAGTTAATACGGCTAAATACTTTGGCTGCATTGTCCCTCAATATCTCTATCTTATTATTCCCAAACATTAAACGAAAATAAACTTAGAAGTACATTTTAAATACGATTCTGTACACCGTTGTTTGACGAAAGAGGTTAAATGTAACCTCAGTTTATATTTTATAGCCTGTAAATCTAGAAACACACAGAAGGAACCGAAGTGACACTATTCATTCAATTGTTTGGCTTCTAGAGAAGTAATTGGTCTGCACTTTAACGCGTTTTTACGTATAGAGACTGAAATATAGCGACTCGACCAACTCTCCGGCCCGACCGCGTCTCCCGGATATTACCCTATACGCTATCAATAGTGCTATACTAAATTACGCTTAAAAGCACAGAGTTAGCTCAGAATTAATTGAGAACTATTCAAACGCAGACTTACACCATCTATCTGCCCATTTTTACCTGCAAAATTCAAACCTATAAAAATGTTTCGAACCCGATACCCTGTACAGTAACGGCGACTTCGAATCTAATTGGAGCTTGAGATCTTGATTGTCAATTAAGAAACTACTCCGCGAGACCGAAAGTTCCCGGAAACGACATTTCTAAGAAACAGCAGAGCCCCTCGCCCGAATGAACACACAAGGAAGCACGGACGAGGGGTGTCGAGTTCACGAAGAAGCGTTCCTCCCATCGCATCTCTGCGGATAAGTGAACACGAGATCCTCGCCGTGTCCAGCATCAGACATGCAACGTCGTCGAAAAAAGGTGAGAGCCGCGGAATCGTAAATCGAGAATTAAGTATGACGGCGACCGGGTAAGACGTATATAAATTTTCCCCGGCCGATGAATAATAAATGGCGGAACCGGGGAACAAGAGGGAGACAGTACGAAGTAGAGCCGTACTCGAGTCCTCCTGAGCAAGAAGGGCAGGAGGGACTGAGAAGGAGAGCTCTGTACAGAGGTGAAGCGCAAAAAGGAAAGGGTGTGCTGGGCGAGAGAGACTCGCGGCAAAGGAGAGACGGAGCAAGGAGAGAGAGAGAGAGAGGGAGGGGGAGAGCAAGGAGCGAACGAAAGGACGTTAACCCTTTTCTTGTTTCTCTCCGGCCCATCCCTACGTTCCTTCTCATCGCAGGAGTGCTCCTTTCCGCAGGAGAGTTACCTCCTCCCTTTCTCTCCCGCCCTGCAGTCACTTTTTCCACCTCGCGATCCTCTCTCCCCCTTTCGTCCACACGCTTCTCCTCGCCTCTGCTCGCTCCCGCTCGCCGTACTCTGAGTTCCCTCTGTGCCACCCGCCCCTCTCTCTCTGCCGTTCTCTCGCCCCTGTCCGCTTTCTTGCTCTCCCTTCTCGCCGAGGGGAGAACAAAAATTACGAATCCGCGAGGCATTCGTCGAGAGCCACGGCTCGATCGAGGGGTTTCGCTCGGCCGTGCTTGCGCGCCAGCCACGACTCGCTTCCATCCAACAGCCGCGATAATGTTCAACCCTTTCGACCACGGCCGCGCGGCTGGAGGCATAGGTTGCTGGATATGTAGTTCGGGAGATGGATTCGCGAAAGTAGGTAACTTCAGCATGGGAAGATTGGAGGTGGTTGACGAAATGTGGGACACTGTTTCGGGAACTATTGTACGTTTCGAAATCCTTGTAGGTAATACGCTACCACTCAAAAGTATGCGATCAATTGTTACATGTAGGTTCGATAATAGAGAAAATAGAGTAAATGCAGAGTAAAATCAATTAACATAGTTGGTTCTTGCTTAGCTTTATCAAATTACTACCCATTTTACCCGTTATATGTGCAATTTTGTCACTTTCAAATATAGGTAAGCTTGTTTGGGGTGGTCCGTAAATTACGTAAGGCTTTTTGAAGGGGAGAGAGTTGCGAATTTTTTACGTTTTCTTACAAGAGGAGCGGGAAGTCAAGCAGTGCCTTATGTAATATTTTTTAACCTAATTTTCAATAAGTACAAATTCTATCATTAATGTTCCAGAAAAGTAATTTTAGTTTAAGCCTTTGTTGACACTCTGGGTGTGAGCCACCCATAAGCTGATTTTGACACTGTGTACCTTCTATATGCAAAATAAATAACTCTTCTCCAAAGCCGACTTATAAACTATTTTTTTCTCAAAATATTATATTTGAACAACAACTCTGTAGATTTTTAGCTTCTAATATTTTTTTGAAGAATTTCTTCGTTTTTTCTCGACATATGGAAATGTAGAATTTTTCCACAAAAGCTGTGATAAAATTTCAATAAAAAAAACTATTGGAATACATTATGGAGACCTTGAAAATGACCCATGACTTTTTTCATAACTATTGGATTCTTTAGATAAGAATGGCGATCGTTCAAAAATTGTTCTGGGTGTAAGTCACCCAGGTATGTCAGTTGATCGAAAAGAGAGGTATGTCAACGAAGGGTTAAATTTCCCAAAACTGAGGTAAATGAATTTGTATAGACTTATAAAAGAATTTTAACAACTGAAATAATGCAATGTAAAAAATACCATGTAAGAACAGGAGGGGGGGGGGGGGGGGATATAAAATCTTGCGAAGTCATACTGTGGAATGAAGGGGGTATGAAATCGCAAAAATTCACCTTACGTAATTTAAGAACGGCCCCTTACTTTTACTTTTTATGTGATTCAGTTGTTTCGATCTCAATAACTCATATTTAACTTTTCACTTCATGACGTTTCAATCTTAAGGGGTCAGTCCACTGTGACGGTTTGAAAAATTAAGCTATTTTTAAAGATTTTTTTCTCCGTAGATACAACATATAATGCAATAAATCTTTTTGGTGTTTATTAAGCTACTCTTATATTATACAAAAAAATTAAAAGAATTTTTTTTAATTTGTTTTAAAACTTTAAACGCGATTATCTCAAAACAACATTTTATCAACTGGTGCAGGTGATTGCAAAAAACTATTTGACCAATCACTCTGAAATTTTTACACGTTATTTAGCACATCAGTGGCTACGGCCGGGGCCACGGAAACTTTTTTTGATTAAACATTTCATACTTTTTACAAAGCAAAATGATTGAAAAATTCTCCGTATTTCGACACTTATGCTTGAAACCTCCGCCATTTTGTTAATTTTTTATCAGTAAAAATAATCCTAGTTCCGGCGATAACCACACTCATAATGATTACAACACACTTTGAATTTTTTGTTTCAAATGCGTTGTTCCGCCAGAATCACCTGCACCAGTACTACATCGCTTTCTCAAGGCGCTCACATCAGTGCGATATATATTAAAAAAAAAAACAGTTAAAAATTTAAAATAGATTTTTTTATACTGTTAATAAGTGTATTAATAAGTAGACAAAACATTATTTACGTTGTACATTTCGTTTACTAAAAAATAAATCCTAAAAAATGACAATTATTCACGGCTTCACAGTGGACTGACCCCTTAACTCTTTAACGCCCAGTGTGACGTAACGGCACATCATTTTCAAACGTATAAAAAATATCGATAGTCGATAATTTTGAGTCCCAAAACGGTTCAGTTTTTTAAATGGCGCCGAGATGCAAGCCACTGATGCGTTTACCGCTGTAAATAATGTTTACAATAATCATGGAAACGTTTCTAGCGAATGCATGTTGGACATTTTTCGATAACCTGAAACGTTGCTCTTATTTTCTTTAAACAATTGAGAGTAAAATTATTTTTTTACATTTTATTTGGTAGATACGTGTAAATTAATTGTTATACTAAAAGAATAATGCTTGTAAAGTTTGATTTATGAAAAAAAATCGCTTTTTTAATCCCTACACGCCCAGTTTGACGTTGGGAGTATTTTTCAGTTAACTAATCGCAAGGAATCATTTTTTTCCGCCGAGAAAAGTGTCTGGGCCTTAAAGGGTTAATAGAGTTGGCAATTGCGTGGTTACCAACAAACCCCTTGAATCACAAAATTCAGTAGTATCTCAGAAAGAGGAAGCCTGCAGCTGTCAATAATAATCAAATTGCAGTTCAACGATCACTTTTAAGATGGCAAAATAGAATGAAACGATTGTTACAGGCTGAAGAATATCCAACTTGGAGTATAAACATGTAGGAAAACGTACCACTTTTCTTTTTATCGAAAAATACTTTTATAGCGTAGATACGCGCTATTTTGAATTTATCATTCTCTAATTAAAAAACAAGAGATTGCGAGATACGTCTATGCGAACCTTACTGTTAGTTCGACGCCTTGAAAAGCTAATTTCACGAAAGTTTCCCATCGAAGAGCCCGCGCCAATCAGCGCTTAATTGTCAAGGAACTGGAAACGCGTATAAATCTGCGTTGATTGGGTGGAAAATGGACGGTGCTCGCGCATAGCAACGCGGCGTGAAATTTCTAGGACAGTTCGCGCATATTTCCGCGTGACCGTATACCCGGTACGCCAGCGTGGGAAGGAACCTCCGACGTTATAATTATTAGAACCAATTTGTTCGTCCAATAACACGTCATTATATTATCATAAAGTCGTAAAGATAATCATTGCCTCTACCCGGCTTTGCCAGGCCATTGTTTTCGGCCCGAGGGCTCCCCGCCCTATTATTCGGGGTTGATCTTAAAACCTACGGGCGCACACGTAATAGGCTTCTGGCCCTCCCGATTATCCGCTCGCCGGTCTCGTTCGCGCATTTTAACCCCTTTCGGGTCCGACCGTGAAGGTCTTAAATCATGCTTGGGGTGACAAACCCAGTTTCACGTCCATTTACATCTCCGTTCCGGCCCATCGATTTGAATTCCATTCCACCGGCTATGTACATTCCTTCCTGTTGAAATTCTAATTTTTCTACTTTGCACCCTACTATTTCACTAACTCGGTTGAACAGTCGCGTTTGAAGTACCAATTGAATTTAAAAACACTCAGAGTAGAAACGAATATGTCTTACATAAAAAGAACAGTGACGCAGCTTCAAAATTACCCCCCCCCCCCCGCCCCTCGATTGAAAGGAAAAATTAAGTGTATTATAACCGGAGATATCAAGAAAAAAGAGAAAAATCAGCTGTACCGATTCCCTGACTGGGTTACCTTTCTCGCGTCAATGTGGAGAAAGGTGGCGTCCT
Source organism: Andrena hattorfiana (assembly GCA_944738655.2). Classification (NCBI taxonomy): domain Eukaryota; kingdom Metazoa; phylum Arthropoda; class Insecta; order Hymenoptera; family Andrenidae; genus Andrena; species Andrena hattorfiana. The sequence continues at coordinate 40,214,899 of OX122889.2, read as the reverse complement.
TTTTTTCACAGAGGGTTGCGCCCTTAATAAAACGAACACGCGGGCCACTGCGTCAGCGTTACACGTATGTATGTTTGTTGACGAATCTGAGCGGGGCGAGAATAGCGGCGAACGTTTAAAATAAAGCAGTGGCGGCTTTAAATTTATCTGTACCGAGCGCGAAATCTGTTTACCGCCCCTTGGGATCGGCCGGGCGATGAAAAGCCGGCGAAAATACCGACTGGAATCCGTGCGGGGCCCCCTCCACCCCCTTGCAAAAACCGCCTGCCCTCCTTGTCACTCACGTGTCAGTTGCTTCTGTTATAGCCGGTGAAAATAAGGCCGGGTTTTGGAATACCTGACCGGTTAGTCAGAGCCATTTAGTCATTCCTCTTATACCGGGTACCGGGTACCGCGGCAGTCACCAGAACTCGCCTTTGGGAACTATCCAGATCACGAATTAGCTCCGTAAAAAAAGCCACGAGGGTTACAGAGGCACACCGAAATAAACACGTTAAGTAACAACATCGGGATACATCCTTCGAAAACGGCGAGGGGCAATGATGCACACCCCCGTGAACCGTGCCCATCCCTTGGCGGGGCCCGTGTGCCCACCAACAACAATGAAGTGTGCCTACCAAAAACAATGAAGCAGTCGTCGAAAAAGAAAGGACCATTTCCAAAGACGTGCTCTGATATATGAATCCTGAACCCACCCCACACATTTTGAGGTTTAAGAAATGCGATTGGGGTTACAGAGATTGTACCCGGAGCATTAATAGTTTAGGTTCATTTGTTACAGCAAGTTCCAGGCCGCGTCGATCGAGAAAAGGGGCGAACGAAAGCGAATGGTTACGTTACAATTCTCGCGTGTTCTAATAAAAGGAGAACGAATGGAGGTTGAACAGACTGGAGTGGTTCTAGGGTTAATTAGGGGAAGCAATGAACTGTCAGATATGAAGAAAAAAGGGGGAGGGAGGTAGGAAGAAAGAGGAGAAAGAGAGAGGAAAAACGAGGCTCCGCCAGAATCCGGGAATGTCCAAATTTTTGGCGCGCAGCCAAGCCGTGGTTATCTTATTATGATCAAGCGGAATTAACGAGCTATTTATCGAGATTACACGCAGCGATACGCAACGTTATAATCTAAAATAAACGGCGGTCCGTTCCGCGGCTTTATCAGCCTTTTAAACCGGCATTCGCCAAACACACGATACAGATATCGCGCCGGTGTTATTGCAAACAAACGAGACGCCAACGAAAACACCAGAGTGACTCCTTCGAAATCGCGCGCCTCTTCGCGTGTATCGCGGGTCCGTTCTTTTAATCGAGCCCGGCTCCGTTCTTTTTAATCGAGCCCGGCTCCTCGATACAAGACGCCGATTAGATTCGGGCATCGATTACTCCGGGGAAATCTACGGCTGTTTTTGTGTCTTCCATTGCGACAGACGTCCGTGATTTCGAGTTAACAAAAGCTTCTACGCGATCGCCACGAATGTTATCTCGGTTCTGCGAGGTGAATTACTGCGATTGGTAATGTCGGTGCCCGATGCTACAATGCCCAAACAGAAGCTACTACCTTGGTTCTGGGAGCCAAGTGAAAGCGTATTTAAGAGATTTTAACAATTTTTTAATTAAATTGAAACCGCAATCGAAAAAACTATAAACTGAACTATTATTTGAGACTTGTATAACTATTAGGTTGCTTTGTTTCTGGCGGGGACACAATAAGAATTATTAACGCTAGCTTGCGACTCGAGAAATGTCACAGAAGCTCAAAAATATAAAATAAATAAAACAGTTGAAAAGCAAAAAATATTTTCATGTGCATCAACTTAATATGAAGGTGTTACGCTGCACAATCGACCACATCTCTACCAATGAATCACGTCGCCTATTCCTAAAAGTGCCCACAGAGAAGATGCGTGATTATTCCAGTCTGAAGGTTGAGTTTCCATCGTTTTGCACGATGAACGGGTCCAGGCAGAGTGCGCCGGGCGAGATTGACGGGGAAAAGCGTCTCCGTGGATCGCGAAGGGGCGCAAGAAAGGGCGCAAAAGGGAGCGCGGATAGGCTGGTGACGAGATCCCTCGATTCGCGGCATACGCACGGAGCAAAAGCGGAGTACGGAGGAGGAGTGCACGGCGAAACGGGCACAGAGAGACGGAGATGAGACGAGGCGAAGTCGGCGGTCGGCCAGCGCGCGAAAAGAATAGCTTGGCTGATTCATACGCGAAGTCACGAGCCGTGCATCGCGCGCAGCCGGCGTACGGCCGCGCGAGCGTAATCGAAAACACACGAGATGCACACGTTCCACCCCCTCCAACCCCCGCCCATGCACGCTTTTACACTGGGTGTCCGGTAAATCGTGGCGCAGCCGCCTCGGGGAACGAAATAGAGCGAGTAGGAAGGGGGTGAGCGTAATTTGTTCCGCTGGCCGCGTGGCTCTCGAGGGGGGAGGATTTCGAACTCGTGAAACTATGATTTCATGGACTTGATCGAAGCGGTTTGATCCACGCGAGTGTCATCTAACAATTCTATTTGAAGTGGAGAAGAATTTAGTTATTTCATAGGCGAATTACAGTGTTGTGTTTAATGTGGCGCGTGAAGGGAAATAGATTAGGGTGGATGTACCAGTAAATGAACTCGTAGCAGTGAATGGACATTTTTTATTAAAATGAGTAAAATAAGTTATTAAAGTAAGCAACTAATTAATTAGAGACTTCTTTTCATTTCTTGCTTCATATTCAAACAATTTTTGCAGCACGTGGAATCAATCGCGCTGCAAACATAATTTTATAATAGTGTTCAGTCATTAGCCTTAAGTGTTCATTTACTGGTACGTTTACCTTACTTGAGAATGGCACAAATTAACCCCTCAGCGGTGATTAGGGAAATTCTTTTTTAGTTCTAGACGTCTTTCTGACAAAAATGAGAAAGAATTATGAACTCGAGAGCAATTGGATGTTTAAATGATGGTACAATAAATACATGGAACTAATCTGATAAATCGCGTAGCTTCCGAGTGTGCTTCTTCTTTGTTTGTTTCTCCTATTTACGTATGATTAAGGGGTCATTCCGGTTAGACGGGTTGAAAAATCGATTTTTATTTTTCAACATTTTTCGACAGTACATATTGCTCGAGAATGTACTACTGCTAAATTTTCATGGAAAAATTCCGATTATTTTAGCTTCTATAGAGGCATTTTGTAGGTAGCGCAGAGGCTCAACCTCTATAGATGAAAACTTTGAACGCGTTTTTCTCGAAACGTCATTTTTTCACATCGTGAAGATAAAATCTCAAAATCTATCGAACCGATTGCTTTATCAATTTTACTGTTTATTCTGCACACCTATGACTCTCGCAGGGACTACAACCAAGTATTTTCATTGAGTCTAACCTACTTTTAAAATCGAAAATAGCAAAAGGAAAAAGCCGAAAAAATTTTCTTGCATTTTGGCCGCTATTTTACTCATTTTTAGGATAAATCACTAATTATAGTCCGAGCGATAGCGACAGTCATACCGATCAAGAATCTGTTGGGATTTTTGGGTTCACATAAGTCTAACAGCTGAAATCGCCTTCACGAACGAGTCATGAATTTTTAAACATGTCATCAGGACCGCTTTCAAAAACATTTTAAAGGCGATAATTTTAATACTTTTATATTTTTTATTTACTGTAGAAATCTAGTGTAATAACTAGCAAAAAGTTTTATTCCATTACTATAATTACTTTCGTCGCAAGAAATTTCTGAAAATCGTTGAATTTATCGACGCGCTAAACGGAATGACCCCTTAAACACAAATGAAATTAACGTATTCGCAATAAATGCTGAGGGTGTCTACTCCTTTCGCCATGTTTACTCCATTTGCATGACTGTATTCACTAAACATCACACAAATTAAGGGGGTATTCTGATCTGACGGGTAAAAAAATTTTTTTGCATTTTCTACTGGTACATTATATGGGTAATACGTGTGCAAAACGTTTTTTTTCCAATTCGTAATATTTGCAAAGCTACAGAGTGCAGAATAGGTAGGTATCTATACGGCGCGTAACAGTTTTGTTCCTGCAAGTGTATTTCGGCAAATTTTCGGCGAACTGTTCTCTCTGGAGGGGAGGGGAGGGGGTTGTGGATTTTTGTGCCTTTTAGAACACAATAATCGACCATTTGCTTACAAAGAGGCCGTTACTTTCCTAGGCCACAACTTAGTTTGGCTTGGAACGTTGAGTAATATTTTAACGCGATTTTCTCGAAACCACGTTTTTCGAATCGGTGACCATGATATTTCAAGATCGGCTGGACCAACTCAGTCCAAGTTTTGCATAAGTATATTATCAGCACACGTGTGACTAACGTCCCTACCAGAATTATGATAAAATATTTTGTTTTTAAACTTTCACAGACCTTTAAAGTTGAAAAAATGTGCGAAAATCGAAACTTAATTTTCAAACCGCCGCCATTTGCTTAATTTTCAATATTTTTTTATCATTCTGGTAGGAACGATAGCCAGAGGCATACAAATAAAGAATGTCTTTACATTTTTTGTTTCTGATCACTAGAACGAGCCCAATCATGGTCACCGTGACCCCATGTTTTTTTTCCACCATTACTTTGATTTTAATATTTTACTATTGACAAAATTTTTAAAGATAATTCAAATATCAATAAGCTTGTAGCAATAAACTAAATAATAATAAAACTTATGGGCTCTTTGTAAAAAAAAATTCCAAAATAACGCGACGGAAACGCCTCGTCAGACCAGAATACCCCCTTAAACTTCAATAAAGAATCCCTTGTTAATCCCGAATTAAAATTCCGAAAATGGAAAAGCAGATAAATACAAGAAACTAATAGCCGATTTTCGCCCCCGAAGGACGAATCGGTGGAAGAATCGAGTCCTGTCTCCCGGACGAGACGCAGAAGCCGCGAGTGCGCAGCGCAAAAAGGCAACGAGGCGAAGAGAGACGACGGGGCGAAGGGAGGACAGAGAAAGTGGCCGCACGGTTAGAATAGTTAAAAATAACCCGACCAAGGGTCCTGCGCTGAGCTTCGGTTCCTGTAAACACGCCCTCGTGGGGAGAGGCATGGCAAAAGGAGCAAGAGGGACACGCTGCCCGCGTATCTGGCACACGGGGCGCACGCGGCACGGAAAGAGATAGAAGGAGGATTTTGCTGGTACTCACGTGCTTTCATAGAGGTGTCTCGACTCGGTGGCGGCAACTGCGTCGTCGTCGTCGTCGTCGTGGTCGTCGACGTGGACGACGAGCCTTTGCCCTGCGTCGCGGTGACCTTGACCTGCTCCTCGGCCTTCTCGTCCTCGGTCGCCGCCTCCTCCGGGCTCGGGCGTGTCCTTACGCTTCCAGCTCCCGGCTCCTCATCCTCAGGGTACGACCACGATGACATCGGCCCAGCTACTGTTGTCGTGGTCCACTCGACGACACCACCACCACCACCACCTGTGACCTCACCACCACCGTCCCCCGCGACCGCGAACCCACCCCCGTTTTTACTCGCGGCACCCGCTCCCTCCCCTTCGTCCTTCCTGTTGCGTCTTCCACGCGACTCGTCCGCACTCTCCCGATCGAGCAACCGCGGCACCGTTCGATAGGCCGGGCGGGATGGTACCTTGGCCCCGGGCGCGCCCGCCGTCGTCGTCTTCGTCACCGTCTCGACCGTCGACGAGCCCCCGCCGGACGGCGCAGATTCCTCGGGACTGTTCGCCCCGGGCTCCAAGATACCGCGGCGTTCCGGCCCGGTTGCCTCCAAGATGGTCGACGACGGTTCCGCGTGACGGGGACGGGACAATCTAGTTTGGAACCAGTGCGGTCTAGAGTAGTCTAGGGAACTTGATGCCCAATCGTCGAGCAGGCTTGCAACCTGCCGTCGTCTCGACTTGGTCCTCTCGTAAGCCAGACCTCCTCCTCTTCCTCCTCTCCGTCTTCCTTCTCCTGACGCAGGGGAAGGAGCGTCCTTCCTTCTGTCAACGATCGCCGTTGGATCGCGGGGGGATGCCGACCGTGTCCCGTCGAGAGCGTCCTGCTCAGATCGTAGCGACGATACCTCTTGATAATCCAGCTCCCCCTGCGGCGGGCGGCGTCGCGGGGGATTGCCCGACGGTCTCCGGAAGACGGGCACCGAGCCCGGTAATCGAGGCAGAAGACGAGGAGGCGTAGCGCCGAGGGACACGTACGGATCGGACACCACCGGCGCAGCCGTCGTCGTGCACGTTTGATTGCCGAGGACAGCGACGGCGAGAAGAAGCAGGGGCAAGCCCACCCCCGCCCCCGTGGTGGCCCCCACAACCCCCGGCCCTACCACGAGAACTCGCGAGGCCGTCCAGTCCAGCTGGTTGTAGGCCGATCTCGTCGATGGAACCTCGGGATACGAGCTGCTGCCTCGTCCTCCTCTTCCTCCGGCTCCGTCTTTCTATCCTCGCCAAGATCACCCGACGCCTCCTCCGCCTCTTCGTCCTCCTCCTCCTCGTGATCTACATCCAACCTTCGTACGCCACTGGTGGCCTGCGCACCTGCTCTCATCCAGAGCCAGCAGCGGCTCGGGCTCCGCCTGTATCGGCCCAGGTGCCTCTTTTTCTTCTTCCTCTTCGTCGTCGCGACAACTGGTCCACCCACGAGTGTTCGGTCTCGCATTTATCCCGTGGTCGCGTGCCGAACGTTTGTACCGAGCTTCGCGCCGCAAGAGAAACCGCGCAAGGAAATCGCTGCTACGCGACTGCCTTCCGACATCATCGCGAGCCGTACTGATCGCCGTCGAGCGCGATCACCGAGCGATCCTTCGCGGACGCACACCCTTCTGGTACTCGCCCCTGCATCATTCGCGGCTGCCTTAGCGTTTCCCGCTTCCGCCCGCTTCTTTCCTTGTCCGTTGTGCTTCAGCTCCGCGGAGGAATTACACTGCCCCTGGAACACGGAAGAATTCGGGGTGTTATGCCTCTGCGCGTGGCTCTTACGTCGGAGATGTTCATTGTGGAAGGGGGGTCTAGGTCAAAAATGTTATGAATGGAGACGGGACAGTGACAACAGCGCACCTCTACTGGCTCGCAGAGCTGGATAATGGAATAAACTACAATGAGGATTTATGTATGAATACCCTAAAAATAATGTTTGCTCGTCAGGAACCAAGATTGCTGTGGCAGAAGCATTGGAAAATATCTCACAGAATGATGCAAACGTCAACCTGTCATTTTTTAGCAATTAATATCTACCCGAGGAAATAGGATCTTTGGCAGTTCTCCTTTCTATAAAGAAAAATCCTGCACATTTTGCAAGCAGGGAAGCAAGAAATCGATGAAAAAATTCGAAACAAGCTAGGAACGAGGAAAGATGTTGCGCGAGTTGAAGAGGAACAGTGTCGCGCAGCATGCACTATCTTATTCTGGTCCATGGTCTCATGCTTCCTGCAACTTCCTAAAATACGAGCCCCCAGGAAATCGTTCGCCAACAGATTTCGAGCGATCCGTTTCGTTCTACGTTCTACCCTCCTCTGCCTCTCGCTTTGTCTCCTTCCTCGTGCGTGGCGATGCAATGTAATGAACTATAATGTTGAACGCACGCGAACGTTCACCCCTCCGACACACGCGCCCGCGCCTCTCATGTATGCGGTGTATAAAAATGAAAATGTTGCCCCGCGGAACGCGCACTCGAGATTTTGAGTGGCCCTCGGGCGAGTCGACCTCGCATTGCGTGCCGGATATATTATTCGTGACGAGCATTGGCGACCTCCGGGTGCCGTTCTCTGCGGCCCTTTGCACCCGGGATATTCTGACCCCCCGCCGGAAGAAAAATTATTCCAACTTCACAGACGGCGACACTCGAGATAAACGTTGATCGTTATTTCGCGATTCCGTCGATAAAAAGAAAAACAACGATAACGTTTGATAGAGCGCCCCGATAGGAGATCGATCGGGACGACCGTGGTCTGGGTTAGGCTTTGGAAGGTGATACCGGGCTGTAACGTGAATCTAGTATTACATGTCACACGCATCTCCTGGAACTATACTAGAGAACGCGTTGAACCTCCGAATGTTTGTTAACCCTTAAGTAGGCACACTGGCAAAATCACACAAGTGGGCGCATGGGGTCAGCAGGGATCCCAACTTCTTTTTTATATTTATGGTAAATCAAAAGGTTTTGAAAAGTAAAAACAATTATACGTGATAAGTGCACGCGACAATGTTGCGATCGCTACTGAAAACAAAATTGCATTATACGATAGGCAGCTACTGGGAGCGGCAAGTTCGCAAACCTAGGCGTCCTGTATTTTTTTAGCGATCAAAGTGGCTTTGACCCCATGCGCCTACTTACGGGTTAATATGATAGTAAATGTCGGGACATCAGACGTGAATGGGTCGAGTATCGCGTGCGTACACATCAGAGATCGAGAATTTTTACGAGACTTGTTTACCAAATACTCGAGGCCCCATTAAGAACGCCGCTGGCGTAGGAGAGGAACCGCGAAAATCCTATTTTTATAAACCCGTTGGTCGGAGTATGAATAGTTCTGCCCACCGCTTCGCTACAGAAACACTCGTTCCTCCTAGCTAGAGCAACGCCGGGCCAACATAGATCCGCGAAAGAGGAAAGGGGAATGTGGACGTGATAGAACAGACGGAATGGTCTGTTTCTACTGTCCGCGCCTCTCCTAATGCAAAACTCGTGTAGCATCGATAGACATCGAGCTAGTGCAGCGACAACGAGTGACTACGGCTGCCCGTTAGCCGTGTTCCGCGGTTGTGTTTATTCAGCGTGCTCTATCGGGCAGGAAATCACGAACAACGGTGAAAGAGCGTCGGCCGTGGTGCCGCGACACACAACGCTCGGATATTTGTTTACGCAGAAAACGCGAATCCCCCGGCTAATTATAGTCGCCAAGTCGAAGGGAGGAAACGGCGAAGACACTATTTTTACGAGTCTCCCGCCAGAATATCGTCGGACGTCTGCCTCCGTCTGACCGCAACAAAGCCAACGCACGATAAACGAGAGACAGTAACCTTTCTATTCCCCCGTGCCATTGAAAAATTACCGTTTTTACTTTTACGCAAAATGTCCCTATCGAGCTCGCTAAATTATGAATGAGACGTGTGCCGTGGGGGTATTGAACGGCAGGCTTAGCGATTAATAAAACGGTGCTCTGTTAGATACCTTTAATTCAGCCGTAGAAGTAGCGGTAATAACAACCGAACAGATAAGGTTCGAAGATTTAAAACGGTAAATAGGAGAAGGTTTCCTCTTATGACAGCTTTAGCAATATTACAGTTAGCACGAACAGTTTCAGAAAGAAGGTTTATGTAACGATATTTAATGGTGATCTGTTTAACGGCGTGGATCCCTGAGAAAGGCGCGATCGAAGGCGCGAATTTCACGCGAAAAAAAGTGAGGTTAGGAATACGCGACGCGAGCGCTCGGGTCGGCCGGGGTGTCGCGAGCGCGCGCGCGTGTCACCCAGTGGGAATTCGCTGTTTTCATGAGGAAAAATGTGCGCGGCACGCGCGCTGACGTTCTATTTTCGAATGAAAGGCGCGATCAGGGGGACAAGAACGAAAGAGAGATGCAGAAGCGGAGAGGAATGAAAGAGAGAGAGAGAGGGAGAGGACGCGGGACGGGAGAATGAGAGAGAGAGTATCGGTGAACACGCGCGCGAAAGACAAAGACGGCAGGGAAGAAGCAAAGAAGACGGACGTAGGAACGAACCGCTAGACGGAAAAGCGCGGAGGAGCAGAAAGCGAGAAAGCGACGCAACGAGAGCAACAGCATTGTACAAAAACGAAGACAGATTGCGATGCATCTATATGCGTATATATGCGGGAGCGACGAGGACAGAGGCGAGCAGATAGATAGAGAGGGACCAAGGGGGAGAGCGTGTGCGTATGCATGCACTGTGTTTGAATATACAGGGCGGGAGAAGGCGGACAGAAGCGCAGAGCGAAAGGGACAAGGAGGGCGAGAAGGAGACAGACAGCGTGCTGCCTTTTTAGTGTGAACATCGGCGAGGAACTCTGACTCGTCTCGTGCTAGGCGGCCATGCTGGGTCTCTCTCGCGTTCCGAGAATGGGAACGTTTCGCGTGCACGCTGAAAACTCGCGTATCCCATCCGCCGCGCCAGCAAATATTCCGTCGCGCACGTTCCCGCTCGCAGTTCCGCTCGAAGCGATACGCGTCCCCGGCGCGATCGAGACGGGGCGATTAGTCGGGGGTTGTATCGTCGGTTTAAGGAGGGGAGGGGGGGGGGGGAGAAATAAAAAAGAGCAGGAACGCGAACGGCGGAATCGAAGAGGGCGAAAAGGAAAACGACGACCACAATCGGGAACGTGCACGAGGCGATGCCTTGGCGGGGCAGAGGGGGGGAGAGAGAAAAACAGAAAAAAAACGCGGAGGAAACGTCGAAGGAAGGAGGCGCGAGGTATAAAAAAGCGACTGAGCGTGCAAGAAAACGAAAGAAAGGAAGAGAGAAGCACACGCACCGTGTGTTGACCACCACGCGTTCGCCTGTTCGGGATGAAGAAGGGGAGGGGGCACCTCTGTTCACGAGCACGAGTAGCAGTAGCAGCAGCGTATACGCGGTACACGTAGAACTACGCGCGGCAACGACACACACGACGAGTGCACGCGTCGTCGTCGTCTACGCGGCGGCTTCGTGTTTTCCACCGTGTGTACCGTGGCGTTGCGTCCGACCAAGGGCTTTCCCTTTCTCGGCATGGACGCCACCGGCAGCCACGCCAACGGACGGACGTAAGAAGAAATGAGAAGAGCGGATCGGAGCGTGATTCGTAACAAGCGAACGACCGGAGCTCGAACCGACCGAGCCAAATATCCGTGGAGCAAGCGGTGCTGCCTATCGGATGGCACTGCGTTCAGCGCCGCGGTGCGCGACCCCCGTCGGCCTTCATCGTCTTTCCTCGTCGCGCCTCGCCTCGTCTCGGCGGCGCTCGTCGCTTTTCGCCCCTTTCCGTCCCTCTCAAGTGCTGCTCGCGTCTCGCGCGTCTACGCTACCCAGCTTCGCCCGCCTTGCTCTTCCCTCTTCTACGCTCGTCCGAACGCTACGGCCGCTCTCTAACCCCTTCTTCCGCGTGCAACACCCTCTCTTTCCTTCTTCCCGCACCGCAACCGCCTCCGTCGCTTCTCCGTCTAGCCGCCGTCGCCACTGTCACCACCGCCGCCTCCACCACCGTCACCACCACCGACACTACTATCGTCACAGATGCTGTCGTCGCCGCAGCCGCAGCCGCAGCCGCCGTCGCAGTCATACTCGACGAGCGCTGTCGCGAAAACCGTCCGATTTACAGCCACTCGCTGGCCCCGTTCGAACCGGCCGCCCCGATTATCCGCCGCTCGATCGCATGAATCTTTTCGCTGCACCCTTTCTCGAACTATACGCGCGATGGCTACCGCTCGGGGGGTTCTTAAATGATGACCGACCATTCCTACAACCCCTTCTCCTTGCTCCCGGGGATATTAGCCCTCACTATGATCGACGCGATCCTAAATGAAAATATTTCCCTGCTCCACCGAGACTTTTCTCTAATAAAAGAATCAGGACCGCAGAAAGTTGAGAGTCTTAAATGAATGAAGGTGTCGAGCAAACTGGTTGATAATAATTGAAGTTCACGGTATCTTATCTACCAATTTGTCCGTAATTTCGCGCATTATCGCGTATTATAACATAAATTCGCGTGCAGAATGTGGCACTCGCTTATTGGTACTGATAAGACACTTATACCAATGGACTTTTTTTAATGAAGCCGTAAGGCGATCGACACGTGCACACCGATGCCCCGATCGATACACCGCCGCGACAGATATCTCTGTAAAATTTCTGGCGTCTCGTCGATCGCGCGATAAAAACGTTATTGAGCCCAGTCGACCAGGCTAGGCTGGACGACTCTGACGTAGCCGTTTCTAAATAAGGAACAAGCGATTCCGTGACGTGGATGCCCGGCCACCCTCCCAAGGGGCTGAAAGCGGTGGGCAAGAAACGAACAGGTTTCCCGTCGCGGGGACAGAACGGCACCCGGGAATGCATATCCAAGCGTGCACGGCATTTCACGATTAACCTTTCCAATGAATTATTATCGCTGACCCGGTGCACTTCAGCTCGCCCACGAGCTAACACGCGCCTCGTCTCCGCCGCTCCGCTCCATGGCCGCGAAATCACGTCGCACCGGCCCGTGGCGAAACAACGTGACCCAGAGAAGCGGCTCGATTTCAAGGTATCGGCGCGCCAGGCGGCAGTCTGGACGTATCGAAATTCGGCTGTGCGGCAGGCATGTGTCGTGTTTCGTCCGCCGAGCGTGGTTCGGACCACGGAAAGGGTGACTCAACGGAACGTGCCGCGAGTGATGTGCCAAATATGCATAGGCTCGCCTGTATCGGCGAATCCCGGATTCTATTGCTTGCTCGCCTCTCGGGGGACATTGCTGCTCCCGAGATCGTCTCCACACTCACAGGCTTCCCATGATTTCTCAATTCTTTCCAACCGTACGATACACTATACAGGAAATAAGAAATCCATCCCACCCACGGCCCACACGGATGACCTGGAAGCTGAGTTTCCGACCCCCGTCTCGATTCACGATCCATCGCGCTTGCCCGGTCTATTCCATAAATACGCAACATCGTTAAGATTTAATCGGATGCTCGGTCCGAGCGATGCGAGCCCGTACCATTCTCTACCTCTGCGCGCGCGCGCGCGACACGAAACCGCGCGGCATCATCTCGACGTCTGATGCAGGCTACCGTTGACCCCCGTCGCTGCGCGCAGCCAAGCTTATCTGCTGGATAAGGGGTCTTCGATCTTGTCGGGCCGGTCGTATCGTTAACGGGACGCTCGCATAACGACAAGGATCGACGGACGCGGCCGCTTGTCATCGGCCAGGGGAACGCCGAGCCGCGCCGAACCCTCCGCTGGCGAAAGGAGAAACGGCGCAGGCTGATAGGCCGTATAGATACGACGCGCGACCAGACGAAACGGAGGAACGGTCGTTGCGGGGCGGAGCGGGGGGAAATGCAAAAATTGCACTTTTACGCGCCGCTACGACAGCGGCATTCCGCAGGCATACTTGGAACCGGACACCGAGTTCGTGGAACCGGGACGGTCACTCGAGAACTATGCTATTTAAAGAAAGGCACACCGTGAAGCACACCCCGTTCACCGTTACTATCGACCTCCGTCGACCTTTTGCCCGTCACTCGCGTCCGATTAGCGTAGCTGGATCGATGGAGAACCATGTACAGATTGACTCTTGCCGCTGACCCCTGAGGAGGAGAGCGGCTCCATGCGCCACTGATGCCTACTTATTGGCCACCGTTCGATGAGTGAAGAACGCGTGAGAGACCACTATCCGTGGATATAGGGTAAATCCGTGAGACGCGGTCGGGCCGGAGAGTTGGTCGAGTGGATATATTCAGACTCTACATCTGTGTATATGCAAAAGTTGTTTTAAGGTTCGGAATAATTAAATCTGTAAGAATCAACTGTCTCGACCAACTCTCTGGTCCGACCGCATCTCCCGGATTTATCCTACAAAAGGTACGTGGACGCTATATTTAACCTCTTTTATCAAAGAGTGGTGTACAGGATCGTATTTAAAATATACTTCTTAGTTAATTTACGTTTAAGGTTTTGAATAATAAAATAGTATTGTGGGACAATGCAGCGAAACAGGGGTGTAGTCAGGATTTCATTCAGGGAGGGGCAATAAATAGTGAAACTGAATTGTGATTTTATGTACGTAGTTAGGAAGGTTAAGGTAACCATTGTCGTGTAATACGCAATTACGTCACAATTTAATTTGTTTTTATTTACTAAGAAATTAATTTAATTTTGAACGGACGATTAATATATTATTTTTTTCCTGTGCCAGGGAGGGGGGGGGGGGAGGGCAAATGCCCACCCCTGCCCCTCGGCTACGCCCATGCAGCAAAAGTATTTGATCATATTACTTACGATCCTGCTATGTGGAAGACATGCATTGTCATTCCGGTGCCTAAGGGAGGTAATAGATGTGACATACGGAAATATAGGCCAATATGTCTCGAGAATGTTATGTCGAAATTATTTGAAGGTCTGATTGTTTCTAACTCTATAGTTCTTTTAAAAATATAATAATTGATGAACAACATGGTTTTATGAACCTGCTTAGCTACCAGTATTACTTAATCAATAATATAGAGAAGGGACTTCAAATGGATGTTATCTATACAGATTTTCGTAAAGCGTTCGACTCTGTTAGCCACTCTATCCTACTATCGAAACTGGATGCCCTTGGCATCCAGGGCGCCGCTTTTTCTTGGCTCTCTAGCTTCTTATCTGGCAGGTATTTAAGGGTAAAATACCTATTAGGACTGTTATTTGTCCAGGTTTCTGGCGCTTTCTGGGGTACCTCAAGGATGTCACTTAGGGCCGTTACTATTTAACCTCTTTAGGGTAAATCCGAGAGATGCGGTAGGGCCGGAGAGTTGGTCGAGTCGCTATATTTCAGTCTCTATACGTAAAAACGCGTTAAAGTGCAGACCAATTACTTCTCTAGAAGCTAAACAATTGAATGAATAGCGTCACTTCGGTTCCTTCTGTGTTTTTCTAGATTTACAGGCTATAAAAGATAAACTGAGGTTACATTTAACCTCTTTTGTCAAACAATGGTGTACAGAATCGTATTTAAAATATACTTCTAAGTTTATTTTCGTTTAATGTTTGGGAATAATAAGATAGTAGAGATATCGAGAGACAATGCAGCCAAAGTATTTAGCCATAGTAACTTTTCCTCTCAAAACTAACGAGAAGACCACCTCTCGCTGCAGAAATGAGAGATGGTGGAGTTATAATTTTTTTATTAATTTTTATATTTTTATTTTTTATCATTATTTTATTATTATTGTTTATTTATTTTACTTATTCACTTTTGAATTCATTTGCCTTGCTAATCGCCGGTAGGTAGTTCGCTTTATCTTTGATGTGTTTTTTACTTGTTTAGCGTAAACAAATTGAATATCAATGAATCTGTAGTTGTATTCATTCATAAATAATTTTGCTTTCTTCTTTGTTATTTTTCCATGAATAATTATGTGACTGGTCTCTGCCAACGACGAAAACCATTTCTCCCGGCACCTCGGGAGAGGTGGTCAGATGTCATGACTTCAGTTTTCAATCCGATTTACAGTAAATATCGTCTTAAAGCAAATATCGACCAGTTTTTCTGAATCAGCATAAAATTCTGAGCATATTAGGTTTGTTCCGATAAAATAAGTAATATCTGTATTAGATTTAATAGCCATTTTATATTAGGTCGATCGCGTCTCCCGGATTTACCCTATTAATGATATCTGTGATGTATTTGTCCATAGTAAGTTCCTGCTTTATGCTGATGATTTGAAAATCTTTCTCTCTATTGGCAACCGTGACGACGCCCTATTGCTCCAGCACGACTTGGACAGATTCAATGAGTGGTGCGATACGAACAAACTGGACTTTAACCTATCCAAATGTAACGTTGTTCGTTTCAGTTGTAAAAGGGAGGTTATTCTTTTTGACTATAAACTTAGCTCCGCTCACCTCACCGCCCTCGATAGAATCAAAGATCTAAACTCCGTTCCATATAAGAGCATACCGGCGTCCCTACCGATTTGCGACCGATCTGCGCAGCTCCCACGGATCTGACACACGCGATTGGTTGTAGCACTTTCGTGATTGGCCGTAGCACTTTCCCTGGCAGTTTACTACCAATCAACAGTGTATTCCTGCGCGAAACCAGTATGCTCTAATGTGCAACGCATTGTAGGAGTCGTATTTAGCTCACAATTGTCCTTCCGTGAACACTGTCAGCATATCGTGGGCAAGGCTCTCAAAGTCCTCGGTTACGTGATTCGTGTCTCTCGTCACTTTAACCTCAGTTCTACGATTAAACTTCTCTAGGTTTCGTCAGTTCGTCCGCATCTGGAATACGCTGCAATCATCTGGTGTCCACATTTCAAGTATCTATTCGTCATGATCGAATGGGTTCAACATAAATACCTTCGTTTTGTGTCATATAAGTTAGAAGAACCCTTGCCATTAGCTTGCCATAATTATTAACCAATACTGGCTGAATTGAGGCTGATGATGCTTGAAAAACGAAGGATTATTTCTGATCTGTTATTTATATACAATTTGCTTAATGATAATATTGACTGTTCCGGTATTCTTCAACTTATTCAATTTTATGCACCTATTAGAAATATAAGACGAACCTCTCTACTTTACAACGAACCTCATCGTACAGTATTGGGTAAATTCGATGCTATTAATCGTATTGCCTCTCATGTTAATAATTATTCCAGTAGGATTCACCTTTTTGACGGTTCGTTAAACTCGTTTAAACAATGAATCTTTAATATTGTCAACAGCTGACTGCTGCTACAACTTTTCTTTCTTGCGTTCTCTATTCAATGTTACTTATGCTCGCTTCGTTGTGCTCACTTTATCTTTGTTCTTTTTCTCACATATGTATCAATACGCTTCCGTTCATAAACGTATTATTATTATTATTATTATATTAACTCTTCCTTTCGAAGCTAACGACAAGACGACCTCTCCGTGCAGAAAGAAGAGACGGATGAGTTATGATTGGGATAGATAGCTGACTTCAAAAAAATGAGTATTTCTATGTATTTTTTTTCAAATAATAAAATAAGTTTTTGTTAATTTATTTTATTGGTTCACTTTTGTATTCATTTGCTGTGCTAATCGCCAGTAGGTAGTTCACTTTTGGTTTGATGTGTTCTTTCTAAAACGCAACCACCTCTCCTAACGACGAAAACCATTTCTACCGGCACCTGGGGAGAGGTGGTCAGATGATATGACTTCAGTTTTCAACCCGATTTTCAGCAAATATTGTCGTAAAGCAAATATCGACTAGGTTTTCTGAATCAGCATAATAATATTAGTATTAGTTTAATAGCCATTTTAAGTTAGGTCGACCGCGTCTCCCGAATTTACCCTAAGGGACTAGCTTTACTACCCGGCTTCTCCTGGAATTTAGATTCTAATTTTATAATAAAACTAGCAGAATACCCCTGCGCTTCGCTTCGGGCCTAAGAAATATTAAGGACTCCGAGAAAATACATTTCACCCCTTTTCACCCCCTTGGGAGTTGGTTAGGGCGAAATCCTGAAATTGGTTTTTAGGCATTTCTGTTGTCAGGCTAAAACCAAATATCGATATCGAATTGAGTCTAAGAGGTCTTGAGGAATTCATGAAAATACATTTTATTCCTTTTCACCACCCCCTTAGGGGTTGATTAGGGCGAAATCCTGAAATTGTTTTTTAGGCATTTATGTGGGTGACTTTTCGAAGTAAAAACCATGTTGATATCTAATCAGGTCGAAGAGATGTTAAGAAATCCCTGGAAACACATTTTACTCCGTTTCACCCCCTTAGGGGTTGATTAGAGCAAAATGCTGAATCTGTTTTTTAGGCATTTGGGTGGGTAACTTTTGTAAGTAAAAACCAAGTTCATATCTAAACAGGCCTGAGAAATAATAAGAAGTCCGAGAAAACATATTTCACCCCTTTTTAACCCCTTCGATTTGGAATTTCAAAATGTCTCTTCTTATCGAGCACCTACGTCGCAAAAGAAATATGTATACCCTACGAATTTCATGTTTCTAGTATCAACGGTTTGGCCTGGACGGTGATGAATGAATGACACAGTAAGTATTATAAGTATAGATTGATTTTTTTTAAAATGGGCACATTCATCTGGACTAGCCAGGCATAGGTAATGAGCTAAGGCGCATTGCGTGACCTCGGAGTTTACCGTTTGGAAGCTTTTAGACAACAGACAAACACACAAACATTTATATACTTCTTAACCGGTTAACTGGCAATGTATCATATGTGATGAAAAAAAAATCTGGCCAATTCTGCTTATGTATCATATATGATCAAATGGAATAACTTTTTTGATTTTCAAACGATTTGAATGAAACTTGGTATGTAATGGTTTTTGGGGTCGCTGAATCTGAATTTGGCATTGGAATTGTAAAATTCAATATGGCAGACTCAAAATGGCCGACATCAAAATGGCTGCCAAATATTAAAATATTGTCGGGATTTAGAAAAATTGTATATAGGGGTTTTTGGGGTCGCCCATACCCCTGTATACCAAATTTTGTGTGATTCACTTAATTTTTCGATGTTGCCAGTTTGGGCACGAATAGTAAAAAAAGCCGTGCCAGTTAACCGGTTAAGATTCGTGCTTCAATGGATCTCACTTTGGATATTTCGCTTCGTTTACAATAAAATTCATTCAGTGCCCCACTGATGGAGGAGGCTACAACAAGATGGGGAAGTGTTTTCGGGTGAACTGAACTCGAATGTGCGCGATGGTGAGTGTAAAATCTGAAGATGAAACGCGTTACCCTATAGAATAGAATGAATAACGAGGCGAGTATCGTTATCCACTCGATGACTGATGAAAGCTGGGCTCGGAATAGCCCGGCTCGATATTCTCGTCAAGAATACCGTTTAATGAGGAAGTGATCTTGCGCGGGCCGCGCGGAGCGATACGGAAAATCCTTTTCGCGCGTAATCCTCTTACACCTTCGCGAGACGAAAGTCGCGTCGTGGATCACGTAAGAATCGCGTCGCTAATGAAGCGTCATTATTTCCCAGCCGACAAAGTCGAGGGAGATTAGTCGTATCAGTCGCCGCTATCGGGACGGATGGAATATTTTTGCATCCTCCATTTGCCGCGGCGAAGATACGGCCGAGGCGCCTCGCGAAAGGAGAGCGCTCGCCCGATCTTCGCGGTCGAGCGGATGGATACATGTTCGACTGGACACAGAGGAGCTGGTTACGAAAAGACGGGCAAAAAAACGGGGGCACTTCGGTGGATCGTGAGATACGGGCACGACCGTCGGGAACGTGTGGGAGGGAGGGGAGGGCAGAGAATTTCGAGGCGACGAAAAAAATGGGGACAAAGCAGAAGGAGCAGAAAGCAGGCAGGACAGACGCAAAAGATGCGAGGCGCGATGAGAAGGAGCGAACGTAGTAAAAGGAGGCGGAGGCAGAGAAACGTGGGGAGAGGGGACGTTTAAAAGAACCTCAAAGAGCATAAAGACCAAGTGATAATCGGTCAGAGACCCTCTACCGGGGCCAGACGGCTATGCACTCGGTTGGAGTGCCAGGGCAGACAACGGACAGACGTACGGACGTGCACAGGGACGAACGGACAGACCGAAGCAACCAGAACACATTGTGATGGCCTGCGGCTCAAGCCTCTCCTCTCTGTCTCTCTCTCTCTCTCTCTGTCTCTCGCTTCGCTCCCGATGCTCTTCCTTCCTTCTTGTTCGCTCTTCTGGTACAGTCCAGGCCATTGCCATTCACCGCCATGCCTCGTCTCTCATTTTCCAACTCGTGGCCCTTCTTCTCTCTCCCTCCGCCCTGGCCTCGTCTCATTTCTCGTGTTGCCTTCTTCCTTCTCTCCTTCCTTCTTCCCGCTCCTCCCCCTCCTTCGCTCCCTCCAATTTCACCCTCTCCATACGCTTATCTGTCCCTCACCTCCGCCCCGCGGACGGTGTTTCATAAATAATAAAGCGAACGCGAGACGCGGGTAACGCGCGAACGCGAGGCTGAAGGCGAGACACCGAGAGCACCCGTCACCCGTCGCTGATTTTCATTTCTCACGGGGGCGCGAGCCTCGACCGTTTGAACCCATTCAACGGTGCCATTCGGCTCGCTCGCTCGGCCACTCGCGCCACCGACTTCTCCTTTCTCGACGGCACGCACCTCCGCTACGTCTGTCGACCCGGGGACGTTCTGCTAAACCCGCCGTCTTGTCCAGGAACGCGAGGACCAGACCAGTCATGATCGACGCGCGCTTCGAGAATGGATTGTCGATTTTGCTGGAAAAAGTAAATTTTTAATGATACACAGGGCCCACGTTACGATTCTCAAGCACCCTGCGCAGCTACCCCCGATTGGCTAGCGAAGGGGTGTCGATATCTCCCCGTGGAATATTCCCAATTGAAGAGTACTGAAACCTTCACACGCTGTGAAAGTTCCCGTACGCACGAGGCACGTAGGGGAGAGGTGGGATGAAAGGGACACGTATTGGAGGGGACATGGTCATTATCTCAAAGATAAAGGATCTGCCCAGGCCAAAAGTATTTTTATTTTGTAACCACATTCATTCATATATAATCAAGCCAAATTTCAAGCCGCTATCGTATCTACGGCGACAGAAATACACGCTTGAATTTTTTTGAGGTTCGCAGTAAAATTTTTCGTATTTCCTTGAACTGTTTTGTGAAGTGCTGTTACCAGAGACTGATTTCTCTATTACTGCATCTAAACAGGTATTTATTTAAGAACGATATCGTATAATGTCCGATCCTTTTTGATTCATATTGTAATTGTAGGAATTAGATTTTCAACTTTGGTGCCTTATTTATGAAAGGGACACAACAAAAATTTATGAAAGGGACGTCATTTTCATACCTGTGCCCTTCAAAACCTTACTATTCTTCACTTGTTTCAGTGAAAATATGCCACCTAAAATTCGGGTTAGGATGACATTAGACAATACATTATTTATAGCTATTAAGATCATTTAATTACATAAGCTTAACTGTTGAGTTTTTAGTTTCTATCACGAATTAAAATAGCTACTGTGATTTCGGTATCTGCGTAAATAATAATTAAAAAAATGATATTAATATTACCTGGTTTTATTACACTGTCCCATTCATAAACACCCACGTCCCTTTCGATACAGCCAATTTATGAAAGGGACAAAACACACTTTTTTAGAAAACGAAAAATATGACATGTAAATATAGAGAGAAGCTTAATAGGCCCATGTATTGTTATAGCCAGATAACTGGCCTTTCTAATGTTACCAATTAGAACTCGAATGGTTATTTAGTTTCTTTACTATCTGCTCCTAAACAAAAATTTCCCTTTCACCCCATCTCTCCCCTACGCCACGATCACGAGTCTCTTTCGCTAATGATCCGTCATTTGGGCTGGTTTCGTGTAACCTGTCGTGGCCGGTGCAAAGCGCCGCTGTCCCAGCGTCACGGCGCATTGGGAGCCAGCCCTACGCATCACGAATCTTTCTTGTCCTGTTATTATTCCATCAAATACCAGAGGCAGCCAAGGGCGTCGAGGGACGCGATACAGGGGGAGAGAAAGAGGCACGGTACGGGACCGTCGGAGGGCTGCGGGGCGGAGGGGACCTACTCTCCTCCCGAGAGGCCTGTATTTTTGCGGCTGTTTTTTACAGTTACACCTGCCGCTCTCGAGCGCACCGATCGCGAACGTCACGCACCACGTCGCATCGCTTCGTACTTCATGCGTGGAACATGAGGACGGGCCTTGTATACGAATCGCGGTAGCGTGGGGTGCGAGCAACAGCGAGCGACGGCCACGAGTTGCAAAAGGAGAGGAGCGACGGAGGAGGGCGGCTGAGCGCGAAGGGGGAGCCGAAAAGAGAGAAACCGACGACGGCCACGGGCTGCGAAAGGGACTATACTCGTGACGCACCAGACGTACTCGCTCTTCAAGTTGTTCTTTCGAAGTCAATGAACTTGCCGATTATGCGAAATCAGCCGCTCGGGGACCTCTATCTTTCTCCTCCCCCCCCCCCCCCGCCCAGCCCTTCCCCCTTCGCCGGTTCAATTCTCTCTTTCCCTCTCGCTTAAATATTCAATTAAACGGCCGGATGAAATTTATACGCGACCGGCATCGAACCGTGCCCACCCCGCTCGTCGCGGTGTCGTACGACAGCGCCGCGATATGTGTATCGACGAAAAAGCTGAATAACACGCTTCGATCGCCTTCGCGCGTTCCATTGGCTGCGCTCGTAGCCCGGTGTATCGAGGAGAGGCGCGTTCATCGGTCTGTCGCTGGTGTTATCTGTTAATAACCGGGGAATGTTTGCGCGACACACACGCGTCGTAACCTCGCCGCGGCGTATGAGCGGGTCGCGTGGCCGCGCGTTCTTTCTTTTTTTCTCTTTCTCCTGGCGTCGCGATTCCTCGCGTATCGCGCGGGTACACCTGTTGAATCCCCTTTAATACGTTTCGTGCGCGGCGAAATTACCGTGACGTCGACGTATCGGACCGTTCGATTCGCCGAGCGTCGCGTGTACCTCGGCGTCGGCACCTGGGCCCGCGAGAGAGTGGAAGGGGCGCTCGACGAATTTCGACAGAGCAAGAAGGCGACCCGTCGATTTGCCCTCCGCCAATGGGGAGCGCTCCGCGACGCGAAAATACGCTTCCACCGCCGCACCTCGCCCTCGCCGACCCGCGCCCCGCGCGATATGCATGATTCCGGAAAATTGAACGGCTCTACCGTCTGACGGCGGGGGGGGGGGCATCTATTCGGCTGTACGATGCAGACGGTGCGCGCCCCTCGAAAAATACACGACCGGAGGGTGTGTGCGGCGGCACACGTACGCGCGAAAGCTCGCCGGGCGTCGAGGGCAAATTGGATTATCGACGATCAAACACGGAATCCGATCAAATCGCTCGGAAAGGGCTTCATCCTTCATCTTTATCGGTTCAACGCCGTCGCTGCAATGTCGCCGCCGCCCCTCCCGCGCCGCAAACCCGCCCCACCCGTTCGATTCTTCCCGGGGGTGATTGCAAAATTCCGCATTCCGCCGGCGAATACGGTGTCCGAGGACGCGCGCGGGTCGCCCCCTCTAAATCGCATTAATCACGAGGACGCTATCGCGGATTCCGCGAACGTGGCTGACGATAAACCCGCGGCTGTTTAGTCTGGAAAAATGTGTTTGGTTTCGGTCTGCGGAGAGCGCGCCGGGAGGGCGGCACGAACAACAGCGCTGGCAAATTAGCCGGGCAGAATAAGAGAGACCCTGCGTGGCGCTTGGCTGAGACGAGATAGCCCGATCGCGGCTTTCATTATTCAAAAGACAATAGCCTCTGCGTATCTCCTTGCCGCTCAATGTTTTGCGATACCTTTATCCACAAAGATGGCCCTTAAACGAAGGGAACCTCGATTCAGAACGTCCCCAATAACGCGATACCGCCCTTCGTCGGAAAGAGCAACGAAAATTAGGGGGCCTGCGGAGGCTCCGACGAGGCCGTGGCTGGACGGTCAAAAGCGCCTCGGCCGCCGGCGAGCGAGCTCGTTTCCCATTGTTTTCAAGCCGGGAGAAAAATTGTATTTCCTGTCCCGCTGGACGCACTCAGTTGCACGCGGGCAGAGACGAGAGGGGGAGGCAGAAAAATTACGCGAAACGCCGAGCGGCGATAAGCCGTCAAAGGGCATTCGCCGCGGCCGGAGCCGACGGTTCTCCCGGTATCGCGGCTCTCTCGCGTTGACCGCGTCGCCCGACGGGGGGTGAGGGGTGGGGGGGGGGGGGAGGGGAAAAAGGGATAAGGGGGTCGAAGCGGCGAGGGAGCAGAAGGGAGACGCGAAACACGAGAAAAAGGAGAGAACGGCGGAGAGGAAAAAAGAAGCCTGATCGGGGAGCGCGGCTAGGTAACCGCCAGGAGTCGAGAGTTATCGTCTGGCGATAAAAGTCGATGGCGATAATAACGGCGATATACTCGCTGCCCCCCCCCCCCCCCCGAACCCCGCATACCCCCGTTTCGCGGCGGTGCCCCTCTCCGGTGAACCGTGATCGCGCTGTCCTTCTTTCTCCCGGCCGTTCGACCAGGGTGATGCACTGGTCTGGCCTGCGTCCGCCTGTCTGGCTGTCAACGGGTCGTTGAACCCCCCTCTTGCCCCTCTTGTAACCCAGCGGACCGGTGTCTTCAAAGCTTCGAGACTTATCGTCGTTTAAATGCAACGTCGCGGCCTCCGCTCCATGGCTGCACGCAGCTCGACCCTCCTCCTCTTTAGCCCTTACCACCCCCCTCCCCCCGCACACGCCGCGCGGTGCCCCCCCGCGGTCGCGGACACAAAAGTGGGCAGCCGTCTCTCGGGCGAGCGCGGGTCCGTCCGCCGATTCCGATCGTCCTTCGCGCGAGCCCCGCGAACGACGCTCGCTCGTTTGCGACGCGATTGTCGATCATCGGCGAGCGTGCGAGCGGCAATGAGCTCGGACCGGCCAGTCCCGGGGTAATTAATCATTCCAATAATCCCGGGCTGGGAGCTTGAAACTGGGGGGTGGCGGCGCGTTCGACGGGCGAGGGAGGGCGGCGCGAGTCTCGCCTCTGTTTTTGCGAGAGCAACGTAGACTGCGTTCGCTGGAGCGTGCCCCTACGCGACTGCGACGCGTACCGCTGAAATATGCTCGAAGAGCGCAGCAGGTTTTAAGGTCTGCGTTGCGGAAGCCGATGCATCTACGGCGGAAGAGTTTCTTCTGCCTTTGATCCGTAGTGTCGTACTGACTTTTACACCGAAACCTTTGAGGTACTGTATATTTCCCTGGGTAGTTCGGTGTCAACTCATTACCAGGACAGTCCCCGTCCAATTTCTGTTCAGCATGACTCCGATTCTAATTGAAGTTGGACGCAGTTGTGGGCCAAGCAATCGTACATCACGATCGTCGTTGCTCGAGTGACATATACACAGTCATCTTGCTATGGTCTCCGCGGTGTTAACTTTCACGGGACGCCCATCCATCGCAGTTACACACCCCCCGAAAGGAGCAGAGTCCTCCAGGGATCGGTCTTCGAAGTTTCTTCGCCGATCGACCCGCTCATCGATAAATGAAACTCCCCCGCGACACGCCGGGAGAGGCGGGCAGCGAGCAGATGCGATGCATTTCCCTCGGAAACAATTTAAACGAAACCATCCCCCTTCGTCATCGACGAGCCGTTGGGTGAAGCCGAGAGCAGGGGGTGGACGGATAGAAACCGGTCGAAGGAACGGCGGAGAGAATAAAGGAGAGCGTGGCGGAGGCGAAAGAAGGTGCCTACTAGAAATGGTAATAATAAAATCTGGAGGAGCCGGGAGTTAAGGGGGGCTGGGGTCGCGGGAGTCAGGACGGTCGGCGCGGCGGTCGGGGCAGAGGATAGGTCGGGCGGAGGCGCGAGGACAGAGTATTTTAACTTTTTAAGGGGGTGTACGGAGCAGTACGAGCGGAGCAGTTCACTCGAACAGTTTGGTTGGCTTGTCTGCCGGGGGTGAATCGGGGGTTAGTCTAGACGGGAGTCCCCCGACTTCCACCACCACCACCACCCTCGCCCGCCTCCCCCGACCCCCGTCGCGCGCCACCCCCGCCGCTACCACTACCACTCAGACTCCGAGCAGACAGGTTACGACCAATGTCGTAACAACCCCTCCCGCCCGTCCCTCCGCCGCTTCTCTCCTTCTCTACTCCTTTCTCCTCACACCTCCCCCCCCCCCCCCCAATGCACTCGTCCAAAATCTCTTAACCGTTCTCTCTCGCTCCTCCTTCGCCGCTCGACCCTCGAACCGACGAGTGGATGGCGCGGGAGAGAGACGAGAGAAAGGAGGAAGGAAAGAATGAAACGGGCGGTATGAACAACGCGGCGGCGGCCGGGGGGGGGGGGGGGTGGGACGGAAAAAAGGGCGCGAAGAAAGCGGCCGGGAAAGAAGAGACTGTGGCGCGCGCGGTCGCGTCCATGGAGAGAAAGGAGCGAAGCGTTATACGGGAAAACCGGCGCTCGAGTGCAGCCTTTTCTGGCGGAGACGGGGCGCCGCGCCGGGTGCCCGCGCTGTGTGTGCACGCGACTCTCGCCGCCAGCCACTCGACGCTTCCAAATGAGAAACATGATGTTAGAATACTAATAACAGTGGCGCTTGTTTGCACGGCGAGCCGCGTTCGGCGAGCTAAATGACGGTGTATTTATTTGTGCCCCTCGACCGGCGTAAATAAGCACCGGGGCGTTCCGTAATTCGAGGGTGCAACTTGTGGACTCTTGCGATCACGGGATCCATACCTACTTGGACATGGGTTGCATCGATCGATGATTCTCTGCGCCCTGGGCGCCTATCGTGACGATCTACTTGCGGGCCATGGTTCGGATCGTGATTGATAGGCGAGAATGGGGCAATCGCGGTCAGCAGGCAATGATGGCCAGTATTGTTATTATAAAACGGCATGTCCGAAATGTGCAGATTCTTTTCTTTATCTTCCACGATATTATTCGCTATACAGTAATTCGTCGTTATTGTCCTGTTTTTACCATGCGTAATAGTCCCGCTCACTATCCCCATCATTTCTTCGAATCCTTCGGTCGAGAGTGAGAGAACGAAAGAGACGACGGCAACTTCGTGTCAACTGTTTCGTTCCCTCTCGCTCGGCTCTTGGGTTTTCTCACTCGCGGCATCGGCCGCGCGGAATAGTCTTAGAGCATATACCACTCTAAGGGAATAGTGTCCGCATCGCCTTATTGTCCCGCCGCCAGCCCCGTTCGTCGGGACTATAATGACGAATTACTGTATTGTCGAACGACCTCGCCTTAATCGTTGCTAAGTAACTAAGTAAAACAACACTTTTTGTGTTTTAAACGTTGATGTTATATTTTGCGTGCACACGTAAGAGATAAATACTAATTTTGAAGCTTTCTTTACATTTCAACTTTACGTAAATACAGATGTACTATTAAGGCAAATGATTAGAATCAAATTTAATATAAATATATTTAATTTATTTATGTAATCTTCAATTTTATCAATGAAAACGTGTGCGGGCAATGATGGACGCTTGACAGTTAGCGCCCGCAACGCGATTACCATTATTCCCCAGTGCAGAATAAAAATATCTTTCTTCGTTAGAAAAGCCAATTGGGCTTTTGAAACGCTTGAAAAAGCAGTGTACAAAGGTATTATTTGCTATCAGTTTGGCCATGATAATGAAATGTGGTTTCGATGCATCTCGTGTAGCCTCTCAGCTCATTCTGAATGTTGTGGATGGAACTCGGCGGATGGATACATCTGCCAAAAATTTTAAATTAATCGCCCGCAACGTGACCGCTATTACCCACAGGTGTGGACTATGGCGGTCAAACACATCTTTTCTGTATTTTGTAACTTTATTGAATAAATCAATATAATATTAATTATTTTCGTATCCTACGAATAAGTTGATAGTTTAAGTTTACAAAAAAATCATTTTCAAGAAATATTGCACCTTATATCTTGGTTTTATTACACTTATTGCTTAAGTGACCGCCATTACCCATTCTCCTCTACATTGATTAGGTGACTTCGGGGAGGTAGAAGATTACTTTGTTTAATTGTACTATGTACACCTACACTGCTGATGTAGGATACTTCATACTTTGAGAGTTAATGTACAGTAGTTTGATAATTGCGAATGTTTGATCAAGTGGCTAGGTGAGAGGTACTCTAATTGTTAATTGTGTTCAAAACTGCAATTTCATTAAGGGGTCATGCCTAATTGTCAGGCGAAAAAGAACCTGATTTTCGGGCATTTTTTGTGTAAAATCTAATGTATATTTTTTGCAACTATTAGCTTATTTTAAAAGTACATATATTCAGCAACTCTCGGTGATTTTGTTATAGAAAAATATTAAAAAATGAAGAAATAACAGCCACTCTCCCGGAAGCTGTTTTTATAAACACGTTGCGCGGTGAGCACGGTTTCTCCGAGTCGGATCATCTGAAATCAAGAAGTGAAAAACATTCTGTTAATATATGAGTTTATCTGGTGCGTGAACGAACGATTTTTAAAAAAAAAAATGATTTCAGACAAATGGCGGCCGTTTAACGCAAAATCATGATTTTTCGATGCCTGAATTGTTCGTTTTTCGTGAACTAAAACTAGAGTTTTCATCAAAAACAAAAATCCTTCGTTCACGCACCAGATAAACTCACATACTAACAGAATCTTCACTTTTTGATTTTAGATGATCCAGCTCGGAGAAATTGTGCTCACCGCTAAAAAAAATAGCTTCCGGGTGAGTGGCTGCCGAAAGAGTGGATTCGTTCATTTTGTAATATTTTTCTATAACAAAATCACCGAAAGTTGCTGGATATATGTACATTTACAATAAACAAATAGTGGCAAAAAATATACACTATATTTTTTACAAAAAATTCTCGAAAATCAGGTTCTTTTTCGCCTGCCAATTAGGCATAACCCATTAAGGGGACTAGGCAGTCGAAAAATCGATTCTTTTTATTGCATTTTCCGAAAGTACCTACTATCTTTTCTGAATAAAATGCCGCTTGGTTTATTGTAAAATTCGCAGAATTGTGGATTTGGCAGCTAAAAACGTCAAGCGGCAGCCTATAGTGTCGCCTTTGCCCAGAATCTTTAAACGCGTTTTTCTCGAATATTTCTTTCTCTTTATTTTTTCCTGATTGCGAACGAATGGAGGTTCACATCGACTTGGAAAAAATTACAGGATGTGTAAAACATGTGACATTTCCGGGCAAACCTCTGATATGATCCGTAAAAATTCGAGATTTTCATAACAAAATTAAGAAGTCACCGGATTTTAGTAGCGGACCATTACTGTTTGTGCGCTATTAAAATCCGGTGACTTCTTAATTTTGTTATGAAAATCTCGAATTTTTACGGACCATATCAGAGGTTTGCCCGGAAATGGCACATGTTTTACACATCCTGTAATTTTTTCCAAATCCATCTAAACCTCCATTCGTTCACAATCAGGAAAAAATGAAGAGAAAAAAATATTCGAGAAAAACGCGTTTAAAAATTCTGGGCAAAGGCGACACTATTGGCTGCCGCTTGACGTTTTATCTGCCAAATCCACAATTTTACAAATTTTACTATAAACAAAGCGGTATTTTATTCAGAAAAGATAGTACTATCGGAAAATGCAATAAAAAATCGATTTTTCGACTGCCTAGTCCCCTTAAGCATGTATCCAACTTATACACAATCTTCGTACCAGTGACGCACCTAGAGGGTGCCAAGGCTCCCTGGCACCCCCTCCCCCCCCCCAAAGAAGGGGCTTTGTAAGAAGAAAAGAAAACTGGACTTTATTCTTTAAATAATTTTTTGTAATCACCCACTGAATTTTATTGAATTGGTATTAAAAATGTTTTTATCCATTCAATTCGGCTCCCAACAAGATTAAATCCTGAGTGCGTTACTGCTTCGCACCAATGTTCATAGTAGCCTGCTACCGAGCCATTCGTTCGTGCATCTTCCGATTACTTGGAGCATACTTGCGCGAACTTCGTCACACGATCGTCACAATAGAGGAGCCGGCATCGGCGAACAGGCCACGACAAGAAAGAAAACGGCGATAGCTTCTCGCAAAATGAACAGACTCATCCTCGTATAATGCGCTTTGTGCTGGTTGCATGCGTTCACGCGGGTAAATACCATGACGAGACAGAACCCTCGAGACCTCGACTGTCAGCCACGACGATCTCTCGAATAATAATACATATATTCCCCGAGACGGGCCCCAATAATGCGGCATTGAATCTTCGGAACGCTCATACACCGCTATCCTGCGGCGGACGTGTAACTGTGCCTATGCTCGTCCACGTGTCCGCTGTGCATAAGCACGTCATTGTTCCATTACAACGACCAGGCAACGAGAGATACAGCAACAATAACATTATACGTGTAAACAATGGGGCATTGACCGGGACTGAGATCACGCGGCTCGGACAATGAGTGCACACGCGCATGGAAAACCGAAGGAACGGTCGGCGTGTAATTGCAGGAAAGTTTTTTGGACATGGAAATTATTAGAGTAATACAACCCCTCGTTGATGGAATACAAAAATTGGGAAACGAATTCGGCGTCGAGGTAGAGGAATATTTAATATGATTGGAATAGGTATTTTGAATTGGGGATAGAAATAAGGATATTATTTTGTCATCAGATATTTATAGTTAAATAGGTATTATTGTTGCTCGACCAAATGGAGCAAGAGCGTCCGTAGACTTTCTTCCGCGAGGGGGCAACTTTGGAGTGACGGTGATGAAAAATATAGTAATAAAAAACCGTCTAACCCGCTTGCTTTTTTGAAGTCATTTTGTAGAGCCAATTTAATTAAAAATTTAAAACCGAAATTTAGAAATATTCAGCTGCACTCATACAGCCCCAGATAAATATAGAACCCACTGTATTTCATCATAGGTCGTAAATTTTCTTTCCTGAACTCTGTATTCTTTTTTCTCCATACTGTGAAGTATATTTTGGACCCAATATTTCGAATTCACTAACACCAACAAATTCGAAATATTTGGGTCTAAAACACACTTCATAGTATGGAGAAAAAAGAATACAGTGTTCAGAAAAGAAAATTTGCGACCAATGATGAAATACTGCGGCGGCTCTGCATTTGTCTGGGGCTGTATGAGCGCAGCTGGAGTGGAACCTCTACATTTCATCGATGGTATTATGAATCATAGAGTTTATATTGACATCCTGAGCAAGCATATCCATACTAGTGCAAATAAAATAGGACATAATGACAATTTTATATTTACCCATGTCAATAATCCAATGCATTCTGCATATAATACTAAACAGAGGGTTTTATATAATACACTAAAATATTTGAAAGCGCCGCCATAATCACCACATATCAATCCCATAAAGCATCTATGGGATTATCTGGACAAAAAAATACGTAATCATAATATTACATCTAAAAAAAGTTTGAAAGCCACTCTGCTAGAAGAGTAGAGTCAAATACAGCCTGCTATAACATTCAACTTAGTAAATTCCATACCAAGTAGCCCCGAAGCCATTATAAAATCAAACGGCAATCCCAAAAATGATTAAAATATTAAATATTTAGTTTATTTCCACAGCTTATTAATTCTTTATTCAACTGTAGGAATACTTTTTGCGCGTCTATTTCTGCACGATTATCTATTTTTGTTAATATCTTTGTAAATGTTAAAGAGAATAAAATTTTGTTTATACAAAATCTATTCTAGAAACATCGAAGGATATTTATTAATAATTGTTTTCCGTCAAAATTTATTACTGTTATGGATATAGAAAGTTTTACTTTCTAAATTGGTAGTTGTACGAATACTTTTTACACTCACTGCATGTTCCTGTGAATGAACAATATTCACCCTCTATGTTTCTCTTAATCTACCTCAAAGAATCTCGCAATAACATCTAAGCTCCAGCAAACAATCCCACTTCCATCACACAATTACTCGTACCCCACATTGGAACGAAGAAACCACCTCACGTCACCTCTCCAGCTAATACAAAATAAATTCGCACGGAAAGCAAGGCGGGCCGAACGAGTGGTTCGCAAAGCGACTCTCGCGGACGTAATTCCCTGCACGGCCCGTCAATTTTCCCCGCGAGGAAAGTATAAGCGGAGGCGACGCGTCAGCCAGCCTCGGCACGAAATTTCTTTTGTAGAATCAAAGGCGCGAGAGAGGGAGAAAGAGTGAAGCCCGTTACCGGGAGCAGTGGCGAGGGGAGAGGGGCGAGGAGGGTTGGAGTGAAGGGCAAATTCCCTGACAGCCCCCCGAACACAAGCGAAACGCGAAATACGTGCACGATCCCTTTGATCTCGATAGCGACTGTCCGCCACCTTGTAAAGCGTATTGAAATTTTCCAGGAGCAAATCGTGTCGATGTGTGGCCGGGCGGAATACGTTGGCGGGTTGGGCACAGCGCAAAGCGATGCGTGGAATGTAATTGTCGGGCTCACGAAGAATGCACGACCGCCTGACAAAGACGTTGTTACCATGGATCTCCTTTCCCTCTGCCTCTCTCTGTCTCTCCCTCTCACCCCTATTCCCTCTCTCCCTCTCTCCCTCTTTGTTCCTTTCTCTGGCCCTCGCCATGACACGGGCGCTCCTTCGTCACAGGACTCGCCAGCGTCGGATGACCAGCCTTCTATTATCTCCAACTTGCTAAACAGCCCAACCGATGAATCTCGCCGGGCAATCATCGCCAGTCGAGGTAAAGGTAACTAATTCCCTGAAGAAGGGATTACCAGTGCCACTTGACTGAGTAACCACCAACAGAGATCTCAACAGTCCACACCATTTAAGGTATCCGACCATCGCCTCGAAGGTCGAAAGTCGTCCTCTGTTTACAGGAAAGAGCGTCTCGCGCGCGTTTTCTTTTTTTTTTTCGAGCGAGGTTCGCAAAAGGGGGCGCGATAAAAAGCAGAGCGAGGCTCGCGCGATCCGATTGTTCGCGGAACAATATGTTTACCGAGCAGTTCACGGTAATTGTGTGCGCCGCGACGTCTCGCGAGTTTCGTGGAAAGCGAAGAGCGCGGGGCAGGCCAGCTCCAGCGGCCAAGAGTGAGATATAAATTGTTAATGCGGCCCGGTTATTGTCGAGGTAATTTTAATCGCGTTTTATGCCAAGATCAACGCGCCCGGCCACCCAACCCCCGCGCCCCCACCCCTTCCTTTGTATATTCATGACCAACGATCGTCTCGTTCCTTAATTCCTCCCTACCAGCCGCCGGCCAGAGTATGCTCGCAACCGAAACGAGAAGCAGATTTGCTCCCGACGATTCTTTCCAGACTGATACTCCCTCCCACGCTGCCCGCCGCTCCTCCCCCCATCTTTCCTCGCCTCTTTCTTGCAGGACAAACGAGCGTGACTCGCTCTCGGCCGCGAAAAAGACAAATCTTTTTGCTGGAATGCACGCGGTTCGGCCTGTATCATTGTCTCGCGACGCCTCCGCTGCTCGCTGCTCGCCTGAATCTGCCGTTTTGCGAAACGATTCTATCAGGGCACTTCAAAAGTCTGAATCAGCTGTCTGGACAGTGGTCGTGGTCCCTATACCTTGTAATTGAGTTATCAGACAGTTTTCTTTTACTTGAAACTGCAAACACTGGTTATTCGAGTCAGTGAAAGTCAGATGCTGGTCACCTTGGATGAGATTTGGCTGTACTACGGTATGACCCAACCATCGTAATGAACCGAAATTTTGAGGGGTTAGGAGGGAGGGTGAGAGAACCTCTAATATAAAATTTTAGCTTCGGGTGTTTGTTAATTTCTCAGATATTAATAAAAACTTTCAGCATAATACATTGGCCCGTATGCATAAAAGCAAGTATAAGCTTTTACTAGTGATTTTTCAAGCAAATACTCAGTTCCGTATGCAATGAAGTATGAAGTATTTATTAGAAATAGTTTTCACTTATTTTCCAGTAAATACGTAAAATACGTATGCATAACAGATAGTACTTACTGAAAACTGCAAGTAAATGCTAGTGTTATCTTAAGTCTGCCAGTCGTGTGTTTTAAATTATCTGCTCAATCGCAATCATGGCGTTGTTCATGCAAATTCGTGTCCCCAAGGTTTACAAAAGTCGAAGAAACTATACCCAAGAGTACCGTGCCATGTTTAGATTCGAAGAACACCATGTGAACTACCTGGTGGATACATTTTTACGTATCGTGAACGAAACCAGAGGTAGCGATCTTTCACGGAAAGAAAAAATGGAGGTATTTTTTAGATACATTGGGGATCCCGGCTTTCAAGTAGGCATTGGTGAGGATACGGGTGTTCGTCAGAGTAGGTACAGTTAGTCGAACAGTAACTGAAGTTGCCCGCAAAATCTGTAGCAAACGCCAAAACTAGGTTAAATTTCCAAAAAATACAAATGGAGTAGAAAAAGCCAAAAGAGATTGGCAGACAAAATTCAATTTTCCGTGCTGTATAGGAGCTTCGGATTGTACACACGTGTAACGTTCCCGTGCGAGATGTTGCCGCGTGTTACAGGAAATATCCACAAGTAGAGCGGTGTACTCGTGGAATTGTAAATAACGTGAGGTAAAATTTTTGTTTTAAGAAAAAAAACTTTCCCAAAAATGTTGTTAACGGAAGTTTGTAGGGCTTATTGCACCATTAAACTTTTGTTTGAAACATTTTTTTCTTTCTGTTGTACCTTGGGTGTTATACGCGAAAAAGTGGAAGTGCTTATTTGAATTTGAGGTTAGTTCTCACCCCCTTAAAGGGCGATAAGGCCTGAATGAAACACACCTTTGTTCTTGTCTTGAGGCACTCTATAGACCCACAAAGTTGCGTTCCAATCGGTGAGTGGGAGTTCGCGGTGTTCCCTTGTAATACTAGTAGAATTTACTTAAAATTTTCCATCAGTTACTATCTAGTACTAGGGTAAAGGACCCAATTACTGACACCTGACCAGTTACTGTCACCTTAAGCTATTTTACTTAAAATAACGAATAAATAAACTATAGTATATAATCTATAGTATAGATTATAGGTTGAATTACATAATTCTTTTCGTATATGACTTTACAACGTTTATTTATTCGATATTTGAAGTAAAATAGCTTAAGGTGACAGTAATTGGTTAGGTGTCAGTAATTGGGTCCTTTACCCTAGTAGAAGATTATGCATACGAAATCTAGTATTTGCTGTTACTTATACTTATTACTTTCAAGCATTTCCTTATTTTTATGCATACGGCCCATTTAAATCTGCCTATACAGACGTTACTAACACAATCATCTTCTTGTCGCCGTCTGCTGTTTTGACTGTTTCACAGCTGGCGGTATTAGTATTGGTTGGGGCTAGGTTAGCGCGAGGGGCGCGTAAAGCATGGTACCGAACCGATGTGAGTTTGGGAATACTAAAAATGAGACTGGAGTTATAAGCATCGCGCGATGAGGTCAATATCGCTATTGTATCCTCGGCTATGAAACAGTTAACGGTGACGAGAAGATGATTGCATTAGTAACGTCTGTATAGGCAGATTTCAATGTATTATGCCGAAAGTTTTTTTATCAATATCTCAGAAACTAACAAATAGCCGAAGCTAAACTTTTATAATACGGGTCCTCTTCCCCTCTCTCCCAACTCCTCAAAATTTCAGTTCATTATGATGGTTGGGTCATACCGTAGTATATCCTAAAATTCCATTAGATTCGAGCGAGCGTAGGGGAAAGTCAGTATTTGATGAGAAATGTTAACAGCAAATTATCGTGAGATCCAAATTTTAATAGTGAACAGTTTCCAATTGTCCTCTTAACCGTTGCACGGAATTTGTAAAGCTACACTGATTAGTAAATTTTGGCCAAATTGAGAAACCAGCATACAGAAATGAAAGTCAGTTCATTTAAATATTACGGTTTAATATTTTAAAAACTTATTAAATTTCTAGAATAAAAAAATAAAAAATAAAACTAAACAAACTATTATTTATTACGGACGGTTATTAGTTACTTAACCCTTCAGAGTCGA
This sequence comes from Andrena hattorfiana, assembly GCA_944738655.2. Classification (NCBI taxonomy): domain Eukaryota; kingdom Metazoa; phylum Arthropoda; class Insecta; order Hymenoptera; family Andrenidae; genus Andrena; species Andrena hattorfiana. Next base: position 40,179,816 of record OX122889.2, on the reverse strand, counting down.
CACCTAGATCCTGTTGAAGGGAAAGTATCCCGTTTTCTTTTTATCGTTGAAAATGGTCTGAATTTTTATATTTTCATATATAAAAAAAGTTCTTTTTCTTTTTATTTTTTCAGAAGTTAAAATGCATGAAACAAATGAATACAGGGTTCAGGTAGGTCCAGCTTTCTTGACTGAATAAAGCTACGCTAAACATGTACTACTTAATCTGCTGCGAACAGCGAATTGCGAGTGCAAACTGCTAAACAGCAGAAAAAATGAGTGTACCATATATCATACATTTGGAGCTAAAGGATTAAAAATATGAAGAAGTTTCAGTCCAAACAATACATTAGTAAAGGAGGAATGAGGATTCGTGACTCGATTTCGGGTAAAAATGACCTAATTTCCGTACAGGGGTTAATAAAAACACTGAGGAACTCGAATATCTACTTCTCTCACTAACAATAAGCGTGCAGCTCTCGAATCATCTTGGTATCTACCTTTGCATACCTAATTTGACGTAAAGAGTCGATTGGGGCGGTTGAAAATAGTGATTCGATCACTTTCGAGGCATTTTTTGTGAATTTTACCACCCCCCTGACGAAGTTACTGCAGTTTCAGCGCTCGTTCTACGAGCAACCGTAAACCCGCGTTAACAGCCCGGCGATTCCAGACTAAACAAATACCATCTGGTTACACTTTTTCCCTCGCGTCGTAATCAGCGACCCTCAAGGGGTCGCGTTCCCGGCCCGCTTCTATTATGACTGGGTGCAAGGGATAATAAGCTCGTTGGCCTAGAGCTGGGGACCTCCGCGAACCGCGAAAGGAAAACATCTTAAGTGCGTGCGTGCAACGTGCGTGGAATCTCGCTTCTCGTCCCTGCATATTGCAGAACGTTTACAGTGAACAGAAGGGGGGCACGTATGTGACAACGGTTTTATGATGGGCTTACAAGCAGATGTGGGATCGGTAGTGTCGATTAATTTGGGAGGGGGAATCAAGTATAGAATAGCAAAGTACTTGATACTAATGAAAATCCTATGTATATAAGAAACTCGTTTGGCAAAATATTTATCACCAAAGCACGTGTTTCTATTCTAACCCAAAATATTTAAATATTTCCTGCGTTAGCTTAGTCTCTATAAACTACAGACTAATTTCAAAACCTTTAGAAATCTTGTGCTTCCTGATCCAAGACAATTCCAATCAGCTGAGTTACCATGCTTATCAATAAATCAGCTTCCCTTAAAATTCGAACCAATTCCACGCCCACCACATCTCATTCACTTTCCACTTTGCAAACCTCCATCCTCCAGCTGTCACACAGACACCACAAACGCCCCCAAACACCCAAACGCACTGAAATATACATCCACCAAGATCTAAACAACCCTGAACCCTCTATTTCGAGCTGTAAGTCACTCCGAGTTAAAATACTTCCCACCCGTTCATCCTTCTCGTTAAAACAAAGTTTGTACAATAATGGCATCCTGTGCATACCTATTCTATTCACCGTCCCAGAGGTGACAGCGTTTTTCCACCATTTTGGAGGCCGCGAGACGCGAGTTAGGAGGATGGGCCGCGATCGCGTGCGTTATACGCGCAGCCAGCTAAGAATGAGGACAATTTTAGAATCACGCTTGTCGGTCGGCGAGTAAAATTAATCAAAAAAGGACGAATTTGATGGCTCCCTCCATCGCGCCGTGCCTTCCTCCCCCTCGGTGCTCACCTCTGTCCGACCGCTCCCCGCGACGCCGAGCACCGGTTAGCTGGCTAACCCCCCGAAGAGGTGGGATTCCTTCGCAACATGTTTACCCGAAATCATCAAAACAACCCCACCATCGGGCGCGCACAGGGCCGTCGAGCACATCCCGGCGTGTCGACAAGCCGTTGAAACTCGCCGCGACGGTTTCTCTTTTCCTCTCCTTTCTCGCCGCGCGAATTTATCCCGCTCTCTCATTCCCTCCTTCTCACGTTCCGCCTCCCTCTCCGGCCGCTCCTCGCCGTCCTCGTTTCTCCTTACAGTTCTCTGGAATCTTCCCCGGATTTCTCCGCGTCCTGCATTCTTTTCCTCGAGCAGACGTCACACCGACGACGGGCTTCGCAAAAATTCGTCGCCGCTCGCGCGAAATTTCTGCGCCAAAACACTGCCGTGGCCCATATACGGCAGCTTCTTCGACGTAACGTACATTATCCGCGATCTGCGTTGCTGGCAATAATTTGTGAAAGTTGTATATTCAACTACTGTCACGTAGGAACCGCAAGTGTCGTAAAATTTTTAATTATTTCGTCCCTTTGCTATGCTTTAAAACTTGCAACGCTTCGATAACTTAATTATCGCGAAGGTGTAATTAGAGATACAACAAAGTCATGAATGTTTAAATAGTAGAAACATTTGGCTCCCTGTACGCAGCATCCAGTTTTGGGATTCCGTGTCCTACAATCAGATCAATGGGGGCTCGATGAAAGGTGAGATATACGCTTCATACGACCCCAAGCGAGGCACGGCTATTTCGCACGTTTTTTTCCTCGCAGCGTCCTTGCTCGGACGCTCGAAACGTGTTTAGTTGGACGCCTGGATGCTTCGACCCACTTCCCTATTTCTCTTCCACTCGCGCTGCGCGCGTGGTCAGCGGAATCGAGAGGGCCGTTGAATCAGTCGGGCGTTAAAGTAAACAAGCTCCGAGCGGCCGGACAATCGCCACGAAAAAAAAAAAGAACGTGGGAAAATAAACACGCGAGCAACGCTTAGGGTCGTATGGAGTGCGTATCTCACCTCTCGCTCTGTTTCCATTGATCCCATTGATGGGTGCACGGAGCCTTAAAGTGGAGCGCCGTAGACGACTCTGCTGATGAGTCGTGAGAGACTCGCGCTGCTCGAAATACGTTTGCTTTAACGTCACGATGGTTTTGGCGATTTCAGTGTTTTGAGAACAAAATGTGCAAATACATGTAAATTCGCGATTTCGATTTATTGCGGGGAGTTTAAGAAGTTTAAGAAGCCGATTTTAAACCTTTGGGCGGGTTTCAATTACTATTGTATAAATTATTTATGTTCTTATTACTGAAATGAAGATTTAAGAGTCAAGCCCAAAGAATAAAAAGTGGTTTAGAAGATTATTATCGCGAGTAGACTCATTTCAAATATTCTATATTAGGAAGTTCACCTTTCTAATAAGAACAAATCTAACATTGGAAAGGAAATAAATTCCCCACGTTTTATATTTAAATATTTTTATCTCCTCTCAAGAAAATCAGTTGAAGACTCCTCTAGTTACTAGTACATTCTGCCTGACTCTAGTTTCTTTCAACAAACATTCCATATCATGAAAGATACTTGCACATCCTTCGATCCCATATTGAAGTACAATAAAACAGCTGCGACTTCCAAGAATTCGACCCAACCTCAATTCCACCCACCCTGAGTATTCCAATCATACCCGTCATTCAATTTTCAAAGTCCCAAAGCAGTTTCCAATTCCACCATGATACTCAAGCTTCTAAGCAAATCCCGATATTCAGTTTCATCATGTGGCCCGTGCATCCGAGCGAACGTTAACATTGCATTTCACCGAGCTCCCGGCGCAGACGTAAACATCGCCTAGAGACAATACGCAGGGACAGGCGGTGTTCGAGTGGCGCGAAAACGGGCGAGCGAGCGAGGGAACGCTCGCATATTTTTACGTGGCCGACGTGCAGCTGCACCGCCGCCGCGAAATATATTCGTGACCTTTAAATAGTTTCCCCCGTGTTTGCTGCAGGAGCCCGCATTTCGTGCGAGTTCGCTTGCGTAAGTTCTGTTTGCGAGCAACGGGGCCCTCCGCGGCACCCTCCTCGGGGGACGCGGCAGGTTTTCCGTTAACGGAAAGCCTGTTCTGCTAGCCTTTATTAGGCGGTCGCAGGGATACCCCGGTAGGTGGCCAGGCTATTCGAAAATCGGATTCCTCCAGAGAATATTCATCCCTCGGCGAAGTAAATAAGCCATTAATTGGGGGTGTTTTGAAGATCGAATTCACGATATGAGTGTTTTGATTGGGAGGTATTTTTGAGGAGTATTTGGAGAAGTTGAGTGAATGGAGCAGGTAGAATTGGAAACTTTAACCCTTCGTGGTCACATCTTCTTATAATCAAAAATTGGTCACATGGGCTTCACTCCACCCAGCGTCATTTCTGAGTTACCATTTTCGTATTTTTGTATCTTTTAACTTTTCAGTGATAATGTTTTCATTTGCCATATTCATACAATCATGTTGTATAAAGCCGAGAATCCACCTAGAAACTAAGCTATGCTACGCCATGCTACGTTTAAAAAAAAAATAGCTTCAATACATTCTTATGGAACCGCTTCCACGAAAAGCTACGCTAAAACATAGCATAGCATAACATAGCTTAGCTTAGCGTCTGGAGGATTTCCGACTTAAGTCTTTTTCTAGATATGTAAATTTTGATATGATGAAATTTGTAGTTGAAAAAGAGCTATTTTCCACGGTTTTAGGAAAATCGTTGGAAATCCTAAAGGCGCGACATTTGAACTCGAAAATTGCTCTTGTATCGGTGATTTTTTTAGATCTCTGATGGAACTAGCTGCACTGCTAGTTAAATTAGAGGGTATTATTAAAAGAGAGTAGAAGAGTAGAAGAGAAGAAGCGAGAAAGAGACGCGGGGGACGCAGGTAGAGACAACGAGACTGTACTTGAGGAGCTGCGTGCCTACAAATCTGCAGAGGCACGTGGAAAATGGGGGAAAAGCGCGACGGAGACGAACGCGATGCGGGCGAGATGGGATTAAGGGAAAAGAGCAGAGGAGCGAATGCAATCGGCCTCGTCTTATTTATTAAAGCAAAGAGTACGAGGCAAGAGTCGGTCGGATGCCTCGGCCTTTAGAGGCCAGCCACTCTTTACGAGCGCAGACTGAGATCGTCATAAACACGTGCAGCTACCTCGCGCGCATGGATTCAATTGTTATTGCCCAACGAGCGTGCTCCGGCTAACAGAAGAGGGCACGATTGCAATTTTGAATGGTTGGTAGATGGGGTCCAAAGTGCATGGTAATGGGAATCGAGACGGCTGTGCTAATTAACGATAGTCGATCTAATTTCCTCAGGAAATCCAATACGAAAAAAAATTTCCTTTATTTTATTATTATTATTATTATTCATAAACGGATTTAAACGCATGACATAACAAGCGTACATAACACTTTGGATATGCATATGATTCAATAAGAAAAGAAACATACATACATAAATACATAATATATCAAAAAAATCTTAATATATAAAGCAGAAAGTGTTTGTCTGTTTGTTTGTCGCCTAAAAACTTTTGAACGATAAACTCTGAGGTCACGAGAAGTGTCCCAGCTCATTATGCCTAGCTAATCCAGATGAATGTGACTATTTTCATAAAAAAGGAAATAAGTAAATAAAATTTTTTTTTATAAAATTATGATTTAAATTTTGAGTGAAGCTGAAGTAGTAAGGCTAGTATACCTATAAAAGAAAAATGATAAATGAAAAATGACAAAGAAATAGAAAGTGAATATAAAAATGAAACTGAAAATAGAATAAAAGTGAAAGTAAAAATAGAGCATTTGGTTTTAGTTTAGAAATTGTTGGATACTGCATATAAGTTAATATTATTTTCAAAATTAGTGGACATATTCCACGTTTCAGGATTAATAAGGGTATTAATGCGCATTTCTGCGAACATTCCCTTTCTGATATACAGTTACCTACGTAATTCCATCACTTGATAGTGGGAGTTAGAAATGACCTCCATTAGCAATCGTGTATAAGTCAATATCCTTGACTGAAAATTCCAAGCTATTTTTTTACGGCACTGCATATATGTTCCCGTTTTGCGATGTTTGAAGCGTTTCTACTGAAACTAGAGCTTAAAATTGCTTAATTAAAGGTGAGCCGGATTTTTATTAACACTATCCTGTTAATTCCAAAATGCGGAACTCATCTTACTAAATTTCTAGGTAACATTATTGCCCTATAATCGCCCTATAATTATTATACTATCATACAATCTTTCAATTTACCCGCGTCAGAAATGAGCGGTTGAAGCAATTCAAGGCACGAGTTCCATAAAGAACGTTCAAACTCGGGGACAACTAACAATCGTCATCGGTCAAGCGGTGTTTGCTTTCAGTTCCGCGGACGGAAAGGATCGTTTAGCCCCAAGTTCGCTTTATAAAGCTCCCTTGGCGAAGTTGCCCGTTAAGAAGTTCGGTCTTAAACTTATTAAAAGGTATTTAGAACTCGTGGGGTGGGGGGGGGGGAGGGGGGCTCTCTCTGTTTGCCGCGTCAAGCGGGCTAGCCGATCCGTAGAAATTTAATTAGCTCGCGCGAGCGCACGCTCCTCAGTGGAAACGTCGGTTGAACCGACTAAAATTATTTTCCACAAAAGAACTGTGCCCCTATCGCTGCTCGCGGATCTTCAAGGCCACGAAATGTCTGTCTCGCATCGCTCCCCTCAGTCCATAAAAATTCAACGATGCACATCTACTCCGGTGTCTCCCTTCACGTGTATACATATGCATACACGATTACACAGGCATAGGCGAGAGCGCGCGTGGCTACATACGCACGGGTGCACGCGATTAAAAGTGCGTGCGCGTGTGCGTGTGCACGCCGCGGCGATTAAACGATAATAAAGTTCACGAATGGCCTTAAATGCCATTCCTAATTTAAACGCATGCGTAAGAACGCAAACGTTAAGGATACGCCGCCGTTAAATCCCCTGCCCTAACCTGTCTGACGCGCGAGACCCGTACTCCACCGATAAACCGTCGGTTTGCTCGGTGAATCACTTTGCGGATCACGATAACGCGATAAAAGTAATGAAATTAACCCGAGGCAAACGGAAGGCCCCGACTTACGTGCGCCGTAACGTTCGAACAAGAATTGTAACCTTACCGATCGTCACCCCTTTGGCTCCAGAACGCGAAGGTTAGTAAACAGTCCATCTCCTCTTAGCCCCCTGAATCCTCCAGCTCCTCTTTTCAGCCGGCCGTTTATCCACGGGATGTCCGAGATCACTGTCCCCTCGTATCTCACCGGTCACTCGCGTTAATCACCCACGAAAATCACTCGCGAGGTGCACGAAAGCCAACGGACGCTTCACTCCCGATTCAACGTTCGCTACGAAAAAACGCGCGCTCTTTGAAAATCCGCGGTAGCTTGGCATGGTGCAGCCTACGGCGGCGACATCTAGCGGTTCACGTGCGCACCACCGGGATTCCACGACGGCGACCGGCGAGGGACGGAGACGGCCGAGCTCGGCTCCGCGGCGCTGGCTCGGCGCGCTCGTTGTGTGGACGTCGTTTCGGGGTTGAGGTGGAGGGGGCGTCTAGACGCAACGTCACGAGTACGTAGCCTCCCCCCTGAGCCGCTGTCGGTTTCTATCCCCGTTCCCCTCTGCCGCCCCCCAGCCGTGGGTGCCGGCTGTTCTCCCTCCTCTTACCTCCCCGCATCACGATGCCGCGCCGATGACGGTCGCAGCCAGACACTCCCGCGCGAGGGGAAAGGGCGGGAGGGAAGCGAGGGTGACTCCGGCTTTTTGGTTAGGAACTGTTGCCGGTCCACGCACGTGTCTGCGAGTGTGCTCCCTGTGTGCGTGCGTATGCGCGCTTGTTTGTATGCTTCTGTGCGTGCGGTACAGAACCGGGTATCTGCACGTGCACTCTCGGTGTGTACATGGAGCGGAGAGAAGGATGAACGGATATGGTTGCGCCCTCGGGAGACAGGGACAGGCGCAGAGAGAACGAGTGGATGGAGGAAGAAGGAACCGTACCTTGTGGATTTGTATCAGCGCGTATCCAACGATCCACCCAGATGGAGGGTGCGTCAAAGTGGCCGCGAATTGAGTTTTCCTCAGGGTACGTATAATTCTAGCCCTCCCCCTTTATACCCTTGCCTTCTCTCCGTCACTCGTTCCTGTCTGCCTTTCAACCTTGCGCTCGAGACAAACCGCGCCGTGTCGGGACACGTGCCGGTCAGCCTCGCGAGGGTTAGGCGCGCGGGAGACACACCAGCGCCTAACCCTGTATATATTTATATTCGCGCTCGGAACGCCGGAGGTGGCTTATAACCTCCGTGTGCGCGGATATCGGGATCGTGTCCGTGAAATGCTTCGAGATTCGTAGCACTCGGCGTAGGTATACGTACGTACCGACTCGCTGCATCGAACAGTGAGCCTTGCGCTGATCCAGAATTAGCGGAGGATTTGAATAATGAGCTCCATCTAGCAGTTGTTTCCAAAAACGCGTTGTCCATCGACGCGCTCACTTTTTACGTTTCAGAGTCTGAAGTCACTGGATAGATTATATCATATTGCACGGGAAAATGTCCCTAGACAATGATTCAGATTCTGTTAAGACACCGTGCAGGGTCAAGTCATCGCTGTTCTGTAGTAGAGCTCTTACTGATACTTCAGCTAAGACTTTCTAGCTAAGCAGCTCGCTAGAATTCCCATTTGCATTCCGTCTAACTTTTGTTTAATTCTATACCAATCCGCTCCTCTCTCTCCAAATTCAATCGCGCTCGATGATGTTCGCGCGTTAGCGAAGTAAAAGTACTCGTCGCGATTCATCGTCGGTATTAACCTCTGTGACATACCCACCCATTACACTCGCTTTCACGCGGCATTCAGCGGGAACGACATTTCCTTTTTATTTTACGTCGGCGAGCGAGGTGTTAGCTACTTGTGAAAACACTTTCGCGCGGTAAACGGTTTTGCAACGACGAATAAAACGTCCCGCTTTTTGCACGTCGCTTCAAAAACGATTGCAACTCGCGCGCACGAGCTGCTAATTACGAGCACTGTTTCATTCCGCCAGCGTAGAAGCACCTTGCAACCCCCTCCTGCGGGGCGGGGGAGGAGGAAATTTGAATTACAAGCGCAACCAACGATAGCTTTTATATCCCTCTGTTCCGCTGCCCCTTTACTTTCACCCCCACACGCCCCTTGCCGTTCTCCTGCCTGCATTTGTATATATTTATTACGCTTGCTACAAAATCAAGTAACACTCCAGGGGGTGGCTGTGAGCCGCGTGTTTAACGAGCGAGCGAAGACGCTGAGAATGGAATCGCGAGTGCTTGAAAGCACCTACTCGATTTCACAGGTTTTACGCGCAGCCCGCGGGATGCATGTATCTTAATTGTCGATTAACGGATGAATAAAACATCCTTATTGTAGCTCGTCCCTTTCTGTCTCCCCGTGACAAAAGGTGCGTAGTGGCATAGCTTGGAAGCACAAAGCAGCAAATATCAATGCATATGTAGGTAAATTCTTTGCAGTGACTATAGGGTAAACTCGGGTAAATCCGTGATAGTTTTAGAATTTGTCTAATAACTGCTAATATATACATATTCTGAAAGTGAGTCTATGATATAATGATAGGTCAGACATCAGAGAAACAAATAATAGGTTAACAGAAATTTACTGAGTATATTTAATTGAAAATATACAAAATTTAGTTGTCATGACATACTCTGGTTACTCCGTGATAGCGCTGGTTACTCCGTGATAGTACTCGCTCGCCCTATATGTATATGTTCACCAGCTACTTGTATATTATTTTATATTATTTTATATTATTTTACATTATTTTATATTATTTCATATTATTTTATATTATTGTTATTTTGTGCATAATCAATCATTTCATGATCGTTAGATGTCTGAGACGTAAGGAAACATCGTTTCTGGTATTGACCATCAGAATTTCTCAAACAGCGCAATCAGAAACACAGTATCAGGCGTACGAAAAATAAGAATTTAATCAATTTCATAAGCAAAAATAACACTGATGCCTTATTGTATGATAATTTCAAGAATAAGACTTGATAAAGTATCATTTTACCATCACTTACCTGCAGTTTGAACTTTCCATTTATCTTCTAAAGCACATATAATACATAAACAAGCGATCGTCCTCAACTAGCACGAAAAATTTCACGAATAATGCGCTGCTGGAACAAAATGCTCTCTCACTCTACCACCCTAACTTCAATTGACTAATTATTTTACCACGACATAAACTAGAAGATCAACGCTTTCTGTTAGTTTTTGTTCCATCTAAATTGAGTCAGACAATTTCGAGTTACAGATAAATGAAAAAGTATCACGGAACAACCTGTACCACGGATTTACCCGAGTTTACCCTACACAATATCTGAGTCAAATCTTGCACTCTGATCTTCGTTGTAAAAACCAGGGACCTGGAACGAAATGTTCTTTCGTTTCGTTTCGGTTCAGCTCCGATAATAATAATTTCGTTTCGGTTAATATCGTTCCTGCTGAAAAATATTTCGTTTCCATCAGAACGCAAAACAAACTTTGTTCCGAACCGGTTATTTTATTTCTAAAAAAACTCGTATAAACTTATTTTAACAATTTTATTGCCTTTGCTACTTATATTATAAAATCTTATACGATATAGTTATGTATTATAGAATATTATATATTATGTCTTAAGAAAAAAATTTAGAGTTTTGATGCTTTCGGTTGCAAGCCGTGCCCGCGAGGGCAAGCCTCCCAACACCTCTCCCAGCACCGCAGTCAACCCTATCAGGGGTCTGAACCGACACGAAACATGATGAAAATAAGGGGCGCGCTCAATTTAATTTTTTTAACCCGAAGTGTACAGAACGTTATTAGTCTGAATTTTTATTTCGATTATATCGTTTTCACTCCTGCAACAGGGTTAAGAATTTCGTTTCGTTTCTGTTTCTGTTCCAGAAAAATATTTCGTTCTTTTCGTTTATCATTTTCGTTTCTGTTCCATTCCGGGTCCCTGGTAAAATCTTCCCTCCGCCATCAGCTATCGAGCTCATGTGAAGGATAAGCGGAAAAATAAGGAATGTCATCAAACAGCTTTATCGAGAAAATTAATTTTTAATACTTTAGTCCATCAGTAAAGAAACAAGGTTTAAGGAATTGATCTGCATTCTTCATAACATAAAGATTATACCCTAATTAGGCATCAGAAAAAATAAGCAATAAAATAATAATTGTATTACATTATTTTAATGTTTTTTCAGGTTTGAACAGGGCAGCTTACTGAAACTAATTAAGAAATTTCCACTTCTATTATTATGAAAATAAGAGAAACCACTCATTTTATTAATTGTCAGATCTTTTATTTCTCACTTATTTCTATGTGCTCTATTGAGAAGTTCGAAATCTTTTCTTTTCTCTTACTCTTTCGTCTCTTTTTTAATGGTGATGAGATTCTCAACCAAGGGCCATTATATGTAGATGATTCGATAAAAAGTATCACGTAACTTTCGCATTTCCTTCACTTGCTGAATGGGGAATTTTCATTCCCTTATCATAATTTCTTACTTTACCTTGACGTCAGAAGCTTATGCTTAGGCAAAGAGTGGCAACATTCCGTGTTTTGTTCCACTGCAGAGTGACTATTTTCTGTTTTTAACCAATACATCAAAACTTTAACGTTATTTTACGGAGGCATTTGAACTTTATAACTCTATGTGATTCGACTGTTCTATAGTCCCAGTTGCCACTAACAAAATATACAATAAATTTCAAAATCACGAAAAATAGACATTCCTCGTTTATTTCCTTACACTTCACACACAAACCTTCATCCACTTCCAAGGTCCTCCCATATAGAGTATTGTGGGGCAAGATTGCGCACTTAAAGCTTAGACTTCTCTAAAATCTTTGGTATTACACTGATAGTCATATCACTTATATAAAATAAATATTTCCAAAAAGTGTCAAATGCGAACTTTTACCCGATATGTGGGACAAAAGTTCGCATGTTGTGGGGTAAAAGAACGCAACGAGAAATATCCAAAGAAGTGTTTTATTTTCCTGCATAGCTACATAGTTGGGGTAATACAGTAAAACGCCTAATAGTTTATAATTAATTTTTTTAGGCGAAGTTAACAATAGTCGCAAATAAAATTACCTCGACCTTACTAATTTGAATAGGCACAAAAGTTAATGAAAAACGTATTTTGGAAAAATATTGCGGATTAAAAATTAATAAAAAAAATCTAAAGCTGATACCAACGTGGCTCAATTATCATAAACTCAAAATTTATTTCCATGTTGTAATTGATAATTAATTTCAAATTTTTTTTAGAGTCGGTTTAATCAGTTTTTGTTACTAATTTAGCAAACACTAGAAATAAAATAAGTTTAATGAATTTAAAACACGCGTCAAATTATTTTGAGGCAAAAGTTCGCACGTTCGCATTCGAACACTTGCCCCACTGCATTGTGCGAACTTTTGCCCACACAGCTACTTTTCCATTGTTTAATCAATCCTGTTATCTGTGAGGAGAATTGAAAACTTCTATTAGCACTTTTGAATAGGAGAATTTCAGCTCTTTCAGACGACATATGATTTAAAATATTTACTGACCAATTTATAGGAATAATATTGATTCCTAATAATGAGAATATTACATCAGAACTAACGAGTATTCAGTACTTACCGTATTGCACGATAACAAAACGAACCACAGCTACACAATTCGACATTGGTGACTCTACCTTGATTGACAATTAACTGTCGATCACCATTGGCAACTGCCATAACTGAACCATAAAATTCGCATGGTGCGAACTCTTACCCGCTGCGAACATTTGCCTACCTTTACTCTAATTTAAAAAACAAATCTAATTAACACATCCCTTTAATCCTCTCCCAAGCAACATTCGAAATTTCTATGCAACGTGATACACGCTACCATCCCTTGCTCCCCTCGATCGCAAAGCGACCGGATGCGCTGGCGATCGAACCCCTTCGACAGCCGGCCAGTACTTTCTGGGTTATTTTGCGTGTTGAACCGTATATAATCCAGACGCGGTCTCTAAATGCGGCGTACCTCCTATTTAGACTCTCCAGTTGACTCACCGGCGGTTATTTCTGGTGGCGGCGCGTTTTCGACCGTGCGTGCGTACTCGCATGGCGAGACGCGCGTGAACGGCTACTCACAAGACAGAAACGTGTGCACGCACGCACGACGCTCGCCTTTCCACGATTGCATGCGGCGCGTGCACGCGCGAGTTACATCATACGCGCGGGCGCGAGACGAGAGGGTTTTCGTCGGGCAGGAAAAATGAAAAAGTTGGTCGTGGCCCTGGGTCGAAACTGAGTCAGGCCCTGCCTCGTAAACGGTGCAGAGGGGGAGGGGGGGAGAGGGCTACGCGATGCTCGGTCGCCCTCCTTTTTTCGCGAACTCGTGCTTTTCTCGCACGCGTTTCGCCGCCCCTCTTGCCGCGCTCCTTTTTTCATCCACGCTTTTCAATAACTCGCTCGAGCACGACCCCCTCTTCTCGCGCTTCCACCCCATTGGTCTTCCGGCGACAACGAATGCAACAAAACGATTTCCTTGATAACGCCACTCGAGCGAAGCGACGAAATGTACAGCTGCGCGCCATAATAGAGCCTAGCGATGCACTTCGGCTTCCCTCGACGCTGCATCGCGCACGGGAAAAATAAGTTTTTATCGATCACTAACCTACGACAACCATCTGGCCCGCGGTGGCTGGAGACCCGCGTAACACGGAATCTCGATCTTGAAATCCGTCGACGTCGGCTAGTGGGGATGCTTCTTCAACCGTTCGCCGCGTCGTAGCTTTGAATTTCCATTGTATCCGTCGTCCCTGTGCTCATTTTCCATTTGGTAAGCCATGATCGTGGAGGAATCCATTTATTTGTTTATGTAGCGGCTAAAGTGTAAAGGCTGCGATGCTTAAGAGTCTTATTGTTATTTTTCGCTTTATAACTAGAATTATTTCCATCAATAAACTATTATTATTATTATTATTAAAGCCGGGAATCCATCTGAAACCTAAGCTATGCTAAGTTTGAAAAAATAAGGGTTGCCGGTCTTTCGCTATTAATAGGTATCTAGAATCTACTCTCGAGTGTCAAAGGTCCATTCCAAGTTCACATCATTACAGATCCCTCCATATTCAAAGATCGAAAACCTTTACGGAAGTATATTGTAAGTCCTGGAGAGTTAGACCACCTTTTGGAAAAGATATCGTAGCATCGTTGTTTTTCACATTTTTGTCGTTTTGTGCACATTAAAGCAAAGCCCAAGCAATTTGGGGTATATACAAATTATAGTGTGCGATAATTTCAAATATTTATTTTCATTTTCAACCAAAAACATTGGCACTGCAACTGGTCGGTCTCACCCGCGTGTCGGCGTTAGACCGACCACCCACTACGGGTGAGACCAGGGGTTGAAAACAGTTATGATATCGGTTTCGGTTCTCGAAACAGTTATGAGAACCGAAATCATCTTGAAACAGTTACGAGTGAAAAGGGTTCTGGCCTATATCGGTTTCGGTTCCGGTTCTACAGAACCGATATTATATCGGTTCCGTAACGGTTATATATCGGTTATACAGTAAACTCTCGCCATGGGATTGGGCTCGCCTCAACCATGCGTAAGCGCCTTTTAAATTATGATTAAATAATAAATCTGGGAAGAATAAATTGATTCTCAAAAGTAGTTTGAAATCAATTTTTTTAAGTTACGTTTAAGTTAAACCCTTATTAAAAATTTAAACAAAGTAAATTATATACCGAAATTGTTGAAGAGCAACTTCCAACTATACATCGCATTTTTATGCTGTCATCGCACGTTTCAAAATACTTACGAACAATATCGCATTTCTTTCGGTCCGTTATGTCGATATGTTTTTAAATATCACTAATAACTATTATACGCTACGACTAATATTAATTCGACACTTAATTTAAAGTATTGCTAACATTAACAGCAATAACTTTCCTAATATCTACAAACTTACTATCTACTAATTTTATATTAATTATGAAGATTATTAACTTTTTTTTTTAATAAAGACAGTGTCTCGAGGGCGACAATATGTCTTGTTGGGAAATATAAAAATTTTTGTATTAAATTCCACGTGCTCGCAACTAGCTCAGGAATACAAGTGACTCTGGCCCATTGGCCTTAAACCCTCCGACCCAGAGAATCGTTCTTCGCGTTTGTTTATAAGATCCTTCATCGCTGAGCTTCGCTATCTAGAATCCCTCTTTTCAGTACTTAATTTACAGATGCTGTCTTTCATTTCGGCTTTTCCTGCATTGATGGAGTTTTAAAAAGAGAGACACCTGATAGAGAGGCCCAGCGATAACAAGACTTATAAACAAATCGAATTTCCATTAAAAAAATTCACATTGATCGTAAATATTTTGGAACGTGCTATGCATACCCGATGTGTAACCGATAGGATACATTACTGTTATAAAACCGATATATAACCGTTACGGAACCGATATAATATCGGTTCTGCAGAACCGTAACCGAAATCGATATAGCCAGAAATTTCGGTTCCTTATAACAGTTATTCGGAATATCGGTTCTTTCATAACTGTTTCAGTCAGAACCGATATATAACAGTTTGAAACAGTTATTTTCGGAACCGTTTCAACCCCTGGGTGAGACCGACCTTGAAAAATAACAAAAAGTGTAGCTTACAAAAAGTATAATACACGAAGAAGTTAATCGATATGTTATTTCTTCTTCAGTTTTCCATGTAAATCGCAAACATTCTTGTACTTGGAGCATCTAGTATCATGAAACCAACGGCTTCAGTGCACATATTTAATCCAATCGTCGCTTTTCGAAATTTCGAAATAGTTTTCTCCGCATCCCACGCATTCGTTTTCGTCCCAGTCTTTTAACGACATATCACTATCTTGTAGAATGGAATTTTCGCTCCCTGAATCCGAAGATGGGTTTACAGTAAGAAAAACACATGTGGTCGGACTATCCCATAATCAAGGGAGTGATCGACCAGCTTGTCAAAATAAATTAAAAACGAATACATACGTATTGATGGGTGTGACACTGCAGTTTTATGCATATTATATCCCCCAATATCGGAATAGTGTAAATAAACTTACCTGTCTTTCAAATATCACCAGCACTGTGACTTGGTCTAAAAACTTTCAGACTCGCATAAAATCTTAAGTGTTCCCTATAATTTAAATATGGATGTGTGACAACGGTCAATGCAAGATCAACAACAAACGCATTCATTTCTTTTGTGTCAATGACGCACAGTGCCCTATCTTGCGTCAGTCTTAAAATATCAACACTGGCCGGACTCTCCCGGTGGTCGAACTCTCCCGGACTTACCCAATACGTACGCGAAGTTTCATACCGAATAATCGAAAATACATTCCGAAATGTCCGGCGATTAAACGCACCGAGGGGAAATTAGTAACCCTGAAGGCTGCCCCTCCGATATTGGTTTTCATTTAACCGATCGTGTTGAGTAATTATTTACTGTCTACATGGCGATACTAATAGCACGCAATATATTCCATCGGTACGGCGTAAAATATCGATGCCCCCAATGGGATTCCGGCCGCTCGCCTGCCTCTATGGGTTGCTTTGTGACGGTCATCGGCGGCTCACGGTCTCCGGGGATCTATCGGAACGGTTTAACGGCAAGACGTTAATTAACGCAACCGTCCCCCTCCATCACTGACCTTGCCACGCTCTGCTAGAAGGTCCTCGCGGTTGGCTTATTACGTCGTCGACTATACGTTTGGGACCTACCCCAATCAAAGCGAGACTAAACTCCCGCGCTCCCAAGCACAGGCCTAATCGTCTTGAGTCACGCGACGCGAAACGAAGGGCGTCTGGGAAGCGATGGGGAGCTTTTTGCGCGCGTTCTTCGATCCCCCTCGGAATGCACCATTCGTGTGATCGCTGGTACGAATCGGGCAGAAAGAATTATTTACGCCAGTCACTCGGAACACTGACAGTCGCCGTCGCACTGCCCTACACCCCGTCTACACGTAATTATCTTCGCGCGTAGAGGCGTGCCTGAACGTGGGGCTCGTAATATGCGAAATTGGGGGTTGAGGGCTTCCTGGTTGGATCTTGAAGATACGTATGTTTCGTTGAATATACATATGTGATTCCAGTCAGTGGTGGATTAATCAATAAGCAAAATGGCCAATTGCTTAGGGCACCAAGAGAAAGAGGGACACTAAAGAAATTTTCTGAATTTTAAAATCTTTAGGAACACTTTTTAGTCAAATTATCGGAAATGCCTAAGAAATCGTACATTGCGTTGAAGTGATCACTCTGTATAAGGGGGCCTCAACATCTTTTAAGGGGGAGACCTACCTAGAATGGTCAAAACAACATGCTTATTTGGGATTTTTTTCTAGGGAAACCGATCAACTTTTATTATTAAACATTAGTGTATTGGAAAGAGTACATCTTACGGATATTTCAGTATTTTTTGTGGTAAAAAATATTGAAAAGTTTGTTAGTTATAAGCGATTCCCGAGGCGTCCGTTTTTCTAGGCGCTTTGCGGTCACATCTGAAATTGAAAATTCAATTTTGTTTCAGATAATATATGAAATTATCTAGGCTCTATCGGGCCCGATTTTGGAAAAATTATTTTCAACCAAAATGGCGGTTGTAGAAAGTTGAAGCATCGATATGTGGCCAAAAATCGCTCGTTTTTCGAGTGTAAAAAATTCTAGGCAAAAAGAAGGAAGTGCTCCCGATGGCGTTAAAATTTTTAATCCTAAAATAACCCTGCAAAGCCTCGAGTAAATCGGTTCATTCATTTTTTAGTTATGTGTGTCGTCGACTTTGAAAACATGATTTTGAGGAAAAGGCGTTTAAAGTTTTGAGTCTGAGCGCTACACAGAGGAACACCTACTTACTTACACTCGTAAAATTGTCCATTTTGGTCGGATTAACTTAGCACTTTTAGAGAATAGTTTCAAGATGTGCTTGAAGAAAATATATAAATCGAAAAATCGATTTTTCGAAAATTTCTAGATGGTCCTCTTCATTAAGTGCTTAGGGCCTCTAAAGTCCGACAGCAATAAATAGTCTGCTGATAATTAGGGTAAATCCGAGAGACACGGTCGGGCCTGAAAGTTGGTCGAGTCGCTATATTTCAGGCTCTATACGTAAAGACGCGTTAAAGTGTAGACCAATTACTTCTCTAGAAGCCAAACAATTGAATGAATAGCATCACTTCGGTTCCTTCTGTGTTTTTCCAGATTTACAGGCTATAAAAGGTAAACTGAGGTTACATTTAACCTCTCTTATCAAACAACGGTGTACACTGTACAGAATCGTATTTAAAATATACTTCTAAGTTTATTTTCGTTTAATGTTTGGGAATAATAAGATAGTAGAGATATTGAGGGACAATGCAGCCAAAGTATTTAGCCATATTAACTCTTCCTCTCAAAACTAATGAGAAGACCATCTCTCGCTGCAGAAAGGAGAGATGGTCGAGTTATGATTTTTTATTATTTTTATTTATATTTTTATTTTTTATCATTATTTTATTATTATTATTGTTTATTTAGTTTATTTATTCACTTTTGTATTCATTTGCCTTGCTAATCGCCGGTAGGTAGTTCGCTTTATCTTTGATATGTTCTTTACTTGTTTAGCGTAAACAAATTAAATATCAATGAATCTGTAGGTGTTTTCACTCAAAAATAATTTTGCTTTCTTCTTTGTTATTTTTCCATGAATAATTATGTGAGTGGTCTTTGCTAACGACGAAAACCATTTCTCCCGGCAGCTCGGGAGAGGTGGTCAGATGTCATGTCTTCAGTTTTCAACCCGATTCACAGTAAATATTGTCTTGAAGCAAATATCGACTAGCTTTTCGGAATCAGCATAAAATTTTGAACATATTAGGTTTGTTCTGATAAAATAAGTAATATCTGTATTAGTTTTAATAGCCATTTTATATTAGGTCGACCGCGTCTCCCGGATTTACCCTATGTAGATCGTGGAGGGTTATAATCCAAGAGTCCGAAAATCAGTTGTCCTTACAAGAACTACTTAGCGAAAAAACTATAGGTTTGTACAACGTCCGTTGTCTGACTACACGGTATTGATTATTCACTAGTCCAGCCTTGACTTCGTCCTCCACCTTCAATTATTCAGTGGAGCGTCGTTAGTGCACGATGCCCCGGTCACAAAATCAAACGAAACTGCGACGAACCACGTGCGTGCATAATTAAGGAAAGCGGTAAACCTCTCGCGATCATACACAAGTAGCGTGCGCTAAGTTGTCGTTAGAGGCCAGGCCACCGAAAGTGTCCTACCCCGTATATCTCCATTCAACACACCACCAGTCTTACCAAACATCCTTATCCATCCAATCCTGTCACGCGAGATTACACCCCCGGCGAGCCTTGGCTCCCTTTATCTCCGCGCACCCAACGCGCGGCCGCCTTTGCGCTTTATTTAATTTACGAGTTCGCTATATCTGCTCCAGCGACCTTACCCGGCACGAAAGGCGATCGTAAATTTAGCCGGGCAACCCTGAAGCTGACAACGGCCGCGCATTTTTACCGCGCGAGCTCGACCAAGACGATCCAGCCTCGTAGCTGCCACCGCGAACCCGATATAAAGCCGATCGAAGACGAGCGATCTTCCTTTCAACAGAGGCGGCTGTCAATCGCCCCTCCCGCCTCTCGGTCGCTTCCTCTCTGCCAACTTCCCCCCGCGTCGCCCGGCCAAGTAAGTCGAGAGCACCGCGAAGGGGAGAAGGTAGACGCTGCCGCGGCGAGAGAAAGGCAAAAATTTTCCTCCCCGATCCAACAACAACGTCTCTCGTCGATGGGTTTTCGGCTGGCCGCCTATACTACCCGTCTGCCGTGGCGCGCAACCCGCCCCGTATACAGTATAAAGTCCCTCGCCCCGAAGACTATAGTCACTGGCTAGACTGCACCCCCGCCGGCCGGGGAGAGAAGGTCGGCGGAGATCGTGGGACGGGGGTAGGAGCGATGGAGACGGGCAAGGGAGGATGGGTGGGGCAGCCGGTTGCGGTGGGGCGGGAGGGAGGGATAGGGAGAGGAGAAGGCAGAAGGGAAGAGAAAGAGGGAGATGCGAAAAAGAGGGGGGCAGGGGAGAGGGAGAGAGATAGACGGCGCGCTGGGTCGCAGCGGGGGCGAGGGTTACGGGTGGCTCGAGGTAGGGGGCGCTGGCTAGACACCGCTCAGACGGTCCAGGGGATCGCAGGGGGTAATTTCTGCATTGGCGTCGCGAGCTGGGAAACGATCGACACCGCCGGGGCTCGGAGAGACTGCACCTGGCGCGATCGCAACCAGGGTGGCCTTTCCCTAAAGGTCACGCGGTGCACGTCCGCTCAACTGCACCTGCGTCGGCGACGGGGCCCGCGCGTGTCACGATTACGTGCGCCAGGCGAAAAAGGATGTCGCGGCGAGTGGGCTGGCCGTCTGCGCCTTGCGAGTTCGAATCCCATCTGGCGGTTTGCGGACGCGCGAAACCGTTCGCGATTAGCCAAATGCACGCTCCCCTCTCCCTGACCGCAATTGTACCGATTCATAATTCATGTCCGCTTCCGGCGGGAGAGCCATCGCGCGGTGAGGCAGGGGGGTGGAAGAAATATAGTGACGTGCCCGAGGTATGATCGAGTGGCGTATTTTCTCGCTTCGCCCGGGGGGTCGTGTGGGCAGAGACGCCCGTTTGCTTTGGGGGTAGTAAGGCGCTTGTGCTTTGTGGTGAATAGAGCGAGCCTCAGCTCTCACGTGTTCAAGCTGTCTGCGAGGATGGGGAGTGTGGGTAATCGGTCAGCGATCTTGACGACCAGTCGATGTACCAAGCTGCCCAAACGCTGAATAGAACGCGTCCCCAGGTTCTTGACTTACAATTTCTTCCACTTGCATTGCATTCATTTACCTCCGGAACCCTCAGGTGTGACACCCGTGCACTCGATAACATCGGAACGATTCTTCCGCGTCGTTTCCACTGGATCGCACTCCCTTTCTGCATACGCGAAGCAAAAGTAGCAACGCCAATCGAGCGAGCTTGTAGTCACAAAGCGAGTACAGTCAAGAGTTCCACCCCATTGACGTCGCTCGATCAGTCGCGGCGGGGAAGGGATGGAAAGCGCGTTAGGTACGGGAAGGACAATCCCCCGGCGGTGTACGCCAATGGATCGGACGGCCAGGAAAGCGGCGGACTGTTTTTTATCGAGTGACTGCAGAGAGCTGAGAGTTGAGAGTCGAGTCGAAGCGGGTCTAGACGAGCGGGCGTCTGCCATCCTCTTTGCCTCCTTATAGGCAAGTCCCACTGGCTGCTCCCCGTTTGCCATCGCCTTACGTGGCTTCTCGTCTTCCACCCTATAGAAGGAGATGTCTTTTTCCTCGTTAAAGCTGTCCCGATACTCGGTATCAGCCGCCACCGAACACCATCCTCATCGACGGCCACGCGGAAGCATCTCGGAGGAGGTGACTTGGCTCCCGAAGCTGTCGCGCTTGTCCTCGCCATCTACGGGGAAATAGAAATACGAGAATCCTGCACAAAGTGACGCTAAGCAACGGGGTTCAACCGACGATCGATTGGTCTCCCAGCAAATCCCCGTCTCCGCAAACGGGAATTGCCGTAAGACGACCACCTTGGCGACTTGGGTATATGCACTGGATTCACACCGGAACCTATCCTTCGCCATTCTCGCAAGCCCCGTTGTTCTTCAAAATTTCGGTTAATTCCGTAGTCTACGAATAAGCACGCCTCTACAGGCCTTTTGGCCCCATGGCACCCAGTAATGAGGGGTGAAGAACACGTTTGGCGGTTTGTACTTTCGCACGCCACTTGAGCGTGGCCCGGGAACCTCGCTATATGCCTTCCACCCACCGTTGCAAACGATCCCGACACGCATCGTGCAAGCTTCCTTGATCGCACCAACTGGACGTAGGGAAGAAAGGCACCCCACAAGGATAATCAAGCCTGATCGCTCCTAACAATGGCTTCCGTAACGCGTTACGCACAGTAACTATTCCCCCAAATTGATGGTCCCTGGTCGAATCAGGCTCGCAGTCCCCTTGGAAATTCGTCGACTCCGTATTCTCCTCCATTTACGAGCGTTCTCCGGGCAGAAGCGTCGCCACTTGGCTCTCCCGGAAGCGTGAAGCGTCGCGTCGGGTGCTTGGCGAACGGATGGAGGCACGGGCAGACGGGCGGACAGGATACGGCAGGGACAGGTGGCCGGTTGACGGTCGTAAGTGGGCAGGAAGGAGGACATCGGGGCCCTGACGCGACAGACAACCGAACAGAGAAGGCGGCCGGCGATGGGAAGAGGAGGAGGGGGGGGGGCCAACGATTCCGTGTCTGTCCGATGCGTGCAATGTAATTTCCCGCAGGGCCGTCTGTGCGGTCGTGCATGCCGCTTGCGCCATTGTTCCTCCCCCTTCTCGCATACGAAAGTGAACATTCCCGCGATCACGACGCAGGGCATAACGCGATCTTGTCCGGTCGAAACCGCCCCAGGGACGTAACGCCTCGGCTGCCCGTCAGCTTCGATCTCTCGATCCGCCGAGGAGATGCGTAACGTCCTCGGTCGTTCCTGGCTTTGCGGAAACCTCAGCGAGCAGCGAGCGTTCGCGAACTGTCGGCGTCGTGACGCTTGAATCTTTCATGGAACCGGTGCCGCGGCTGCACATGCACGTTCCACTGGCACCTACCCTTGCGCTTTGGAATATCGAGTACTGTCGAGAACGTTCGCCAAAGAGGATGTCTCGAGGCCACCCTCCTTGAACGGTGGGAATTATGTGTATGTGCAGTTTAATTCGCGTTCAACGATTTTAGGTGAATTGGGAGAAGAAAGTGATATCCTTGAGATGAATTTAGAACTTATTGTGCCTCGAGTTTTGGATGATAGGGGAAGTAGAGGCAAAACCGGGACGTTGAGGATGAAAGCTCATAACTTTGACATTATTAAAAATCTTTTGACATTGTCAAAAAGAAATTGAAATTAGGATTCATTAGAATAAACTCTTTATTAAATAATAGTATGTTTCCATTTTTTTAATACAATAACAAATACAAAAAATTACGATTTAAAATATGTTCCGTTTTTACGGTTTTACCCCATGGCCTGGGTAAAACCGGGTACCATACTAAAAACTGGCGTAAAAAATTCGTCCAATTCTTCAGTCCCTCAACAAGTGCAGCCTTCGTGAGCCCACTTACAACAAGCTGTACACTGCACCTAACCTTCATTCAATTTGGATGAACCATAGGATTCTTGGACGTAAATGCAAATGTCTTCACCGCCTTCATCACCACTGTTATCATTATCCTTCCGTATTTTGTTTAATTTTGTGGTTTTCTTACTCTTTAGTTGTAGTCCTTTATAAGATTTAGTTTAACGTTGATAATTTCCTCTTTTTTGGGTACCCGGTTTTACCCCGTACGGTTTTGCCCCAGCAAACAATTTTGTAAATATTACGAATTATCAACAATACCAGGGCGAAGTACAAACAAACAGTCTTAGTTATTTACACTTTAATATGCAACAATTAACATAATTCACACAAAAAAGTACTTACCTGAACACTGTCAAAACTGTTGAAGTTTCTTAACTATCATAAATTAGATCAGAGCCTTGAAAAACGCACAAGACGACATAACCTTACTATGCACGATTGTAAGACGATCGTCTTTTGTTGGTGAAACAATGCACATCGTGACAATATGTCGCTGCAACGAGGCGGGAAAATTTAAGGCCGTTTTAAAAATAATAGCACGTCCCGGTTTTACCCAGGTACCCGGTTTTGTCTTAATTTCCCCTACTTGCTTTTTAAACCTTACATTAATATCCGGGTACCCGAGTGCCCACCTGAGACTATATTGAGAACATTTTTAACACTAAATCGACTATCGGCACTTTACATATACCTATTCCTACCGTAACCGGTCAAATGACCAATTAGGAAATGAAGGTCATATTTTTGGAAATTGGATATAGGTAATGTCAATTTAACGTGGGACACAATGCACAAAAGAACTTTGAGATAGTAATAAAAAAACTATAGGTATATTTTCATTTTTATTTTTAACATAAAATAAATAATAATAATTTCTTTTTACATGTTCAGAATTTTCCATGTCCTTCACTGATTTTCGAGCATTTCATTTATGCTATTTATTCCTTTCAATAACTTTTTCGCTGAGTGACGACATATTTGGGGATAAAACTCAGAAATAAAATAAAACAGTACAAATAACATATAAAACTAAATACTGCGCATTATAATGTTTTCACTTCGATGTTATCTCCGAGACTTTCAAAATAATGCTGCCTTCTGATAAGTAATTTTATAAAAGGGCCTTAGTTTATCGACCGTTCACGTGACCTATACATGTTTCTCATCGAAAAATGAAACAAAAGGAACGATAAAAAAAAATTGATCGTTTAAACCGTTTGGATAATATAAGAATTGTCATAAAGTCAAATGGACGAAAGAAACAAAAATTAATGCCGAATTTTGGACCGAATTTTAAAACCAGACGTGGTACGTTTAGTGTTAATGTTACCATGAAGATTTCTTTATACTCGATTGACTCGATTTGGCGCTTTTACTAACAAATCATGCATCGACCATTTCTTTTCAAGACCCGAAAGTAAAAGAATTATCATCCTTAAGTTGATTTTGTAATCGGTGATCAGCGGTTGAAAAGTTTGATCGTGAAAAGGAGCCAAAAGTCTTCCCTACTTTACAATATTAATATAGAAACGTTTCAATCTCAGATATTAAGAGTTGCGCAACCTACACCATTAAATGATCCGCTCTGCGACTATTTCGGTGATATTCCAGTAGCGACGAGGATGTTATTACCGATGAATATTTAATGCCGGCGAACAAGGCTAGGCCCCGAGTCATCAAAGAAAAAGGATAATCGCATGAGAAGGGACGGAGGACCGTGAAAGCAGATTTCGATCTATTCGTCTGCCTGTCCATACGTCGGCCGTCGGCGAGGGGGATGCCCGACGTAACGTTTCAATGTCACGGTCGCAGGTTTAGACGGTCCCCTCCTCCTTCACCCTTGCTATACAGGGTAGACCGCTCGAACCGCATCTGCTCCGCCGGGAGCTGCCGCTTAACACCATCCACGATCATCCCGCATCGGCATACGGTGCGCGCCCATAAATCATCGTGAATCAATTCTTACTCCCAGGCATCCCCACTCGCAGCCTTTTCGCCGACCTTAAAACGAATAGATACAGTCCTCATTTCCCTCTTCAAACCACCCCTTCGGCCAACACCCCTCACAGTTTCGAATACTCAAACTACCCACTTCCATAGAGCCACCACTAAAAGCAGACATATTTCCAGCCAGGAATCAAAGGTCAAGGCATATCGATCCCCCCGCTCGCCTTTCCCCAGCGATTCCGCCGCCAGTCGAGTGATCCTCGTGCACCGCGGAACGGGAAGATCGATTTCGCGAAACCCGGGCTTCCTCCGGCTCGACCTTGCACAATTCGTGGAGGATACGGCGCTAGAGGGAAAGAGAGATAGAAAGAGAGAGAGAGAGAGAGAGAGAGAGAGAGAGAGAGAGAGAGGGCAGGCGTCGATCTACGAGAAAACAGTCTCGTAACGGGCTCGTTCGACGTTTCAAGGAGTCTCCCGTTACCAGAGAGCCGCTGTCGTCTGGAGTGGCGAGGAGTTTCGTGGGGACGCGATCGGGGGTGGCGGCGCAGCGTCGGGGGGCTCGGAAGGGCGGCTAGACGGGCGGTCGGTCGAATGGAAGGGTGAGACAGCAGCAGCAGCAGGGCGACTGGGGGGCGGGAGGGAGATGGGGTGGCGGTGGTGCACGGTGAGACGAGGGCAGGGTGAAAGGAGAGATGAAAACGACGGCGGCGACGCCGCAGCGGCGCGGGGAGGGGTGGCCGACTGTGGCACGCACACGTACACGTACAGGGGTAAAGGGGTGAAGGGATGAAGGGTTGAGGGGGTAGCAGGACGGGGGTAGAGGGGGTGGCTGGCTGGCAGACGTGATACTTGCACGATGCCGGAGATTCCGGGAGGTTTGAGGTTTCGAGCCTTATTTCAGACGCTTCGTCTTCCTCTCGGCGATTTCTCGCCCTCTCCAACCCCCTGGGGCTCGCTTTCTTCCTCCCGCTTCTTCCCGTTGCTCTCCAACGTAAATATCAACCGTACGTGAGGAACCGTGCACACCGGCGACAGGGGGTTGGTTGGGGCTGGCCGTGCGCGCCGCGACAAATTACGCTGTCGGCTGGGAGATCCATCAATGGGATTTCTAACGAGTGCTCGAAGATCGCGGGGCGAAGATTGCTGGATATTCGCGGTCGCGTCTATCGCACCACCAGGCTCGAGACAGCCTTCGGGGGCAACAGAGACGCAGCGGACAGGGTGAAGAAGCCGCCATTGAAGAAGCCCGAACGCCGTCAGCGTTGTCCGAGCGGCAGACGAAAGGTCCAATTCCGCCCCGTGGAATAATGTAACTCGAATAGGCGCGCAGCCCCGAAAGCCTCCTCTCGCAGCTGCACTTACCGGCGCCACCATAGAAATGTCCCTCGAAAAATCCCCGCGTAATCACCTGCAGGCGCGGGCAGGGGGCGCGGGGACGGGGCAGAAGCCTCCTGGACTTGCTCTCGCCGAAAACCGCTTTAATTCCCCGGCCGCTTAATTCCGTGCGTACGAATGCCACACGTGAATATGCATGACCCGTAACCGTGGCGGGGAACAGAAAAAGGGGCGGAGGGGACGAGGGCGCGAAGGAGACAGGGGTAGAGAGAGAGAGAGAGAGAGGAGAGTGGAAACTGGCATAGAGGAGGGGGGCGAGAGAGGAGCGCGGGCCGACCTGTCGCGACGCCGATTTATTTTGTTTTGCAACTTTTTCGCTCGAACCCCGCGAACCTATTAAAATGCCGTCCAGCACGACCGCGCCCGTCTGCTCGCTATCTGTTCGTCCCCTTTCTTTTTTCCCTCTGCCCGTTTCGTTTCCGTGAAAACTTTTCCACCGCCACCCCTCGACGCCCCCGTGGCCTCCAGCGAGCCGCGCTAAAGGGCCCCCCGTGGAACGAGACACGGTGCGATCGGGCTCCGTGCTCCTTACCCTCCGGGGATTATTCCTTTAATCAAGGGAAACGAGTCACGAAAAGATTCCGTGCTGCGAGAAGCGGCTGTAAACGACGCTTTATCGCCTCGACGTCGTGCTGGATGCTTCTTTTTACGGTCGGGCCCACTTTGCTGGTTGGCTTTCACGGCGAAAAGTAGTGGAGACGGTTCTGGGGGAGGGGGGTGGGTAAGTTATCTGATCTACCCTGCGTTTTATTCTACTTTAGGCTAGTGTAAGTCGCCTTCTGTTTGAATGTGCTTTCAATATTCGGTGATGCCGTAGCTATTTAGTCTCTCGCGTGAGATGTGAGTTGCTCAGGGTCAGCGGAGCAAATTTTTCCCGAGTGGGGAGGCCGGGAATACGAATTAAAAGATCAAATTTCAAAAACCTAAATAAATAAACAATGATAAAGTGCCGTCCGAATTCCCGAACGCGGAATTCTAGGGGAGAGCGAGGACAAACGTAACGGCGTCATGAAAGTAACACGCATTCTCCCTTCTTCCACAATAGTTTCCAAAATGTTTGCTTTATATAGTTACGTGTGTTTAGTGTTTCTTTTCTTTCACGAAGTGACACTGAGCAATACGACGATTCGTATACCGTGGGTAAGCTGATTTCGTTATTTCGATCATTCAAGTATGTGTCTCCTCTGTTGGTTTTTTGTTAATATTCATAGTTAAACTATAGACATTGATCCAATTATTTGTTAGAGCGTTCTTACATAATGTCTTTATAAGTTCGTGTACTTGATTTCAATAAGTCTTGTATAATTTGTACGTTATAACAGTTCTATGCTGAAAAACATGGCTGGGGACAAAAGTAACACGTCACTACGAGGACGAAAGTTTCTATAAGTTTAAAGATGCCTCCCTATATCCTAAAAGAGTTGAATCCAATATTAACAATAGTTTTGAAAAAAATCATAAATATTAGTTACTTTTGGGGCCGTTACACGAGATTCCATATTAAATCAAATACACGGTATCAAAGAAATGTTTGAAGCTGGTTTTTTATCGTTAGCTACTTAAAATATGTTTATTTAAATTTTTGTTTCCATTGTTATTGATAATAAAAAATCCTATTTTGTTTTGAAAGAAGTGTTTTTACTTAATTCTCCTCAAAATAATTAGTGTTACTTTCGTCCCCATGGTATGTTACTTTTGTCCTACCCCTGCAGGACAAAAGTAACACTGACAGTCACTGCGGAAAATTGCCATAACTCTTTGACTAATTATCATGGAAGGCTGCATTTGTGATCAAATGATAGACCAAGAAACACGCTATCTTAAGGCATAATTTTCGTTTTTATGTAAGAGGTAGTTGATAGCTAGGCGAAATATAAAATGTATTACGTTTGTCCCCGCTCTCCCCTGCAGAGCAAAATCTCAAGTTGCTGTTAATATTTTTTGAAGAACTTGAGGACACTATCGAGACGTTTCCGGGGGTTGGTCGTTCCGCGAGAAAAATAATTTCGACTTTTGACTGCCGCTTCTTCCACCGTCGCGTGTTCGCGATGAAAATTTCAAAGGAGCTGCCGCAGCCCGAAGAAAAGCAGAGAACAATTACTACCTTCCTGGTGTCGTGTCAGTTACGTTTTATCGTCCCCGGCGCAAGAACTGTTTAGCTGTGTTTTATGCGGCCCCGAGTGTTCCGGTCTGTACCTTACGATTCTTTTATCCCGCTGTGCAAATTCTAGGGAAAGTCCAACGAACCGACGCCCAGGCGATTTCTGCCCCTGAAAGCTTAAGGGTACGTTCACATTTTCACTGCAACTTTCAAGCACCTACTCCAAATTCTACGCTGTTCAGAACTCCCCCTTTCTTGCGTCCGCAGAAACCATAAAAATATGTGTACGGAACTTCGAGTCGGCGAGTCGAACGAGCATTGCCAAACAGCTGTACAAAGTTTGAGCTCACAGCATCGGTTTCAAAAAGATCAATCCAAGTGCTCGAAGGGTTCAACTGCTTCTACCTTCCACCTAAGCCAAATTTGATCTCTGACACATCAGTACAGTTTTTGCGAGGAAAGCTGAGATTGTTAGAAACTTCCCTTTCTTCCTCACCCTTTGCAATTGAGGGGCACAGTGGAAAACAGGTACATGATGTACTATAAATTTAGAGGAAAACTAGTTTTAGGTAAAATAATTTTCTCAAGAAATTTGATGGTGGCGCACTCAGAGGGGGCCAAGGGGCCCTGGCACCCCCAAAGAAGGGGTTCTTTGTAAACAGAAAAGCAAACTGAATTTTATTCTTTAAGGGATCTTACCACGGGGATCTTAGTTAGATCTTAGTAGCCACTTTGGCGCCCTGATAAAGTACCGCTGTTTGGAACTTTTTTGTCACAAAAAAATGTGTTTACTAAATTGAAGTTTTTTATATTTATTAATGTGTTTTGAGAATACATTTTTTTCATATTTTTTTAATGCTTGCTTGCCTCAAAATAAGTGGATGTAATATACGCTGTAAAATAAAAGAATCACACATTTTCGTTGTTTTTTCCCATCTTTTGCAACGCAGAATGATTAAAAAATTTAGCTAATTTCGATAATTCTTCATCAATCTAATTTTTAAATCCCTGCCATAGCGACAGTCATGCTGATTACAAATCGTTTTGGTTTTTTCTTTCAGACATACGGTTCCCCCAAAATCGACCACACACTCGAGGCATCTTTTATTTTACAGCGCATATTACACCCACTTATTTTGACGGAAGCAAACATTAAAAAAATATGAAAAAATATGTTTGTATTCTCAAAGCACGTATTAATAAACAGAAAAAACTTCAATTTAGTAAGCACATTCTTTTGGTGACAAAAAAATTCCAAACAGCGGTACTTTATCAGGGCGTCACAGTGGAAAGACCGCTTAAATCAATTTATATAATCACCTTACGGATTAAAAATATTTTTATCCGTTCAACTCGGCTCCCCCAAGATTAAATCCTGACTGCGCCACTAATGTGACATGTGCTCCTTTTCCACTGAACCCCTCAATTCTTTCCCTCAAAGCCTACGCTTACAATTAATGACTGAAATAAGAATTCCAGTGACTCGGACACTTCGAGTACGCCCGAAAGCTCGGAACACCCGAGCCACCCGAGCCTCGCTCGCCTTTCCCCGCCACGAGACTCGAGCGATTCTGCTTCGGAAGCGAGCGCGTGCAGATAAAACACGGTTCCTCGATACGTGCAGCGGCGCTGAAGCCATCCACGGCGAAGGCAGACTGTCTGACCTGGATGTCCCGTTTACTTTGGTGCACCACCACTTTTCCGGTGCACACGCCTCTTGCAGACGCCCGCGACAGTGTCTACGTGGCGGGTTTTGTCGTAAACGCCGGCCCGGATGATTCTCGTGTGGATGCCGCGCTTGTACACGAGCTGGAAGACAGGGCTGGGGCGTCGTCGCGCACCCGCTGGGTATAGCGCCAACGTCTAGGCTTTTCCGCTCGGTAAATAAAACACGCCGTGACGCCCGTCCCGCTCCTCTCCTCCTCACACCCGCGCCCGGCTCCTTTCCCACCTCGTAGACGCTGCTGGCGGCGTATAAAATTTCTCGCCAAGGCGGGCGAGATTGTTCCGCGGTTGCGTGAAACGCGACTGGAACAAATGAAGCCCGCCCGCCGGAGTAATCTCGCGCGAAGACGTTACGGGCACGCCGACGCCCGTTATGGGACTGATGGATATTAATAGGGGGTTAGCGGGATTTCATTCACCGCTGTCGCCACCTTCCGCCGTCCTCCGCTTTGTCTCCCTTTATCTCCCTTTCTGCGGACACCGCTTTTATTATTTACTAAAAGAAAAGACCTACGCGAAGGAAGCACGGTAGAAGGTTGCTTTACGCTTTGCCTAGTGCGCGGAAAAGAATAAGGTGGTTAACACTTAAACTCGAGGCAACGTCAAACACCTTCCTTTTCTCGTCACTTTTACAACGTCCTCATCGTGTCGACGGTTCTGAGGAAGCACACGGGGAACACGGTGAGGAATCCTCGAGAGTTACAAGCAGGCACGAGGGGGTCCTCGAATAACACCGAAACGCGAAACGGGGGGCTGGGAAATTTACGCAAATGCATCTGTAAATAAGAGAGATGAGGCGCGATGTTGGATTCCTGTTCCGCGAGAGCGAGGGGACGGTGATTCATTCCGCAGCGCCGCCAGGGGAGGGGGGGGGGGGGGGGTGGCGAGAAAAATGTCTGGAAGAAAGCCACCGTTTCTGCTGTAATTCGCAGAGAGCACGACTCGCCGTCTCGTGACCTCCCGCTGTCGTAAAAAGTTCCTCGGTCCGGGCGAGATTGGGTCGCCGTCGTCGCGGCACCGCGGACGACCGTTTAACGCCGTAGACGACGTCAGTTGTCACTCAAATTACAAGCAGCGGCGGTCGTTCCAGCGTCGCACCGGCTAGACGTCCTTGCGAATTATGATTATTAGCGCATACAAACGGGCGACTTTACGACACCCGTTGCACGTGCACACCGCGATTGTTCGCCTCCTCTCGAGCTTAACGAGCCGAAATCAAGGCGGAAGCCTGCTTTCAATTGCCCCCCCCCCTGCCCCATCCCTTGACATTAATCTCGCGATTAAACGAGGCTTCATCGGGGCCAGTGATCAACGACGTTGGATGTTCGTTGAAACGTTCGTAGAGGATTTTGTGGTGCACGGGAATGCGAGTATTTTTGGTGATTCGTGGGGTGGTTTGGCGCGGTGCGGGGCAGACGATCCAGAATGGTTACGCTCTTGCAGCTGCGATTACGAATTCTGGCTAGGGTCTGGCCTGGATGGCGTAGCAATCAAATTATCGTGGCAGAGGGCTCGTTTCAGACAACGATTTTAAATGGGGTTGGAGGAGGCCGGCGAAGGGAGCGATCAAACTACAGGAAACAAGCCCTTCTCCGGTGAAACAGGAAGCACGAACACTATCGAGTTTTGTATAAACTTGTTAAGAACCCGGGGGGCTTGTGTCTGCTCTGATCGGGGGAACGGAACGAGTGTCTACTTTCGCTTGTGGATATTGCAGTGGCTACGTAGTCCTTTTTAATCCAGAAAATTTGGAGTACCGAGCTCGAATGGAAAGTCGAGGCTGGGCCGTACCGCTAAACTTGATCTCCGAGCAACCCTCGCAAGGCCAATTACAATTCTCGCTCCTTTAACTCTCCATTTTCCGTGTCCCCGTGAAAACAGCAACAGTATTATCTCGGCGCAGTTGAAAGAGACGCCAGTCGCGAAATTTGCCGGCGTTCAGCGAAACGTTAAGCGGATCCACTCAACCACTTAGCTCGGTGTCGTAATTAGATCGAAATGACGCAGACGCCGCGGCGTCGCGCGACTCGTTCGGCATTCGCTTAATTGAATGATCCAGTAGTCTAACTGTTACTTCAATTAACCCTCGCGTGCTCGTCCCGGCGCATCTGCATGCGCTGGCGGCGCACCTGCGCGCGTTTCCAGCCGTTTCACGGTCGAGCGCAGGAACGCGTGTGCGGGCATTCGACAATGCCACGAGGAGCGTCGCGAGCCGCGATCAACACCAGGCAGTGATGCCAGAGTCGTAGGACGTGGAAGAAATACTTACCCCCACCATGACCCACCGTCGTCCCCCACTTTCCTACCATCGCACTGCACACAAGCATATCTCTACTTCTGTCCGTGTGTTCCCTGCACGACTCTTTCCTCCACAATCCACCTTGCTGAAACTCGAGCGTACGAGTCGCAATCAGGAGGTCGGGTGTTCAAATCCCAGTGCGACAGTTTTATTTTTTTTTTAATTATTCTCTAATTTCATTCGTGTGATCTTTAATTTCGCTTTCTGACTTCTCAGTAAAATAAAAACTCGAAAATTATTAATTTGCAAAGCACCTTTTTTGCTAGTGATACAATTCACGATATCGGAAACCACTGCAGCTGGCTGACGTACGATGTTAGTCTTCCGCCGTTCTACATATACATACACAGAAATAAATAGATAATTGAAATTATATTACAATTATAATTATATTCTAAAAAATGCTTTGCAAATTAATATTTTTCAAACTTGTATTCTACTGAGAAGCTAGAAAGCGAAACTAAAGAATAATTTAGTGAAATTAGAGAATAATTAAAAAAAAAAAGTAAACCGCCGCAATGGGATTTGAACACGCGACCTTCCGATTGCGAGTCATACGCTCGGGTATCGGCAATGTGGATTGTTGGAGGAAAGACCCGTACAGGCAACGCATGCGGACAGAAGTTGGGATGCTTGTGTGCAGTGCGATGGTAGAAAAGTTGAGGACGACGGTAGGTCATGGTGGGGGTAAGCATTTGTCACAGGTGTCCTTCGTGGGCCCTGGCCGACGTGGACCAGTCACAATGTCCTTCCGCAAGGAAGCGCCTCTCGCTACCGTTTCTTTAATCGCCTCCGCATGCGAAGGAGCGCGGGACAGGTGAGTGGACGTCACCGGAGCCAGGCCCGACGCGATGACCGTGCGTTTCGCAGTAATTAAGATCTTTGAGATAAAGTGGACTGTAGCGGTAAAATTTGTCGCTTCTTCGAGAGGTCTGAAGGGGCCCTCCTCTCGCTTTGTCTCTCGGCATTAGCCTCCACTTTTTAAGTGATCGCGGTTCTCCAAATATTAAGCTCCTGTCGCCTCAAGGTCTAGACATTCACATCCACTTTACATTCATCTAATTATACTCTGTGTTTCCTATACCTTCAACGGTAATTACCCACACTCTTGTTCCCCCATTCGCAACCTCTCAGCCCCCTAACTGTAACCTCCGTTCTTCATCTCAACTCCTCCATCCAATGTTTCTTCCCCTATCCAAAATCCCTGTATACCTACCGCAGCTGTATCCGTACCACTCTACTTCGAATTGCAACACCCCGGAGGTTTTTACCATTCCCAATTTGGCCCTATCCATGTTTCCTCCGCACCCCGTGTCTTACGTACAGTCGCGAATCGCCCAAGCCAGAGCGTTTACCAGTAAACGAATCGCCCAATTAACTCGTGACTGCCTGGGAACATTCGATCGCGGCGAACTGCAGGCGCACACACGCCGCCTGGAAACCGCATACCGCGGATCCCGGAAGCCGTGAAACGATGTAATTGGTCGGCGACGGTGCATTAAGCATTCCAGCCCGCCAGAGAAAACAAAAACTCGGCGAGAGGCTAGAGCAGACGGGAGCTAGACGGTCTCCTGTGTCTCGGGTAACTCGAGACCGCGGGGATGGAGCGCCGGAGACGGCGACAGCGTGGGCGTTGGACGATGAAGAGGGGTGGTTACGACTTCGATACTCCCGAGACGTTCCTTCTGCTTTCACTTTCGGTGTCACCCCACCGCTTTTCGTCTTTCCTCGAACAGCCCGGCGCGAACAAAGGGACCCGGAGTGCCCGCCGGGGAGGGTGGGTGCATTATGGAGCCGAACGTGCAATTATTTCGTAACGGTGATCTTATTATAAGGCGGTTTTCACGTGAACGGAAGTCCAGAGACGCTCGGCTGCCCCGACCGGCGCCGGAAGCCGCCCCGATTTTGCTTTCCGATCGATCTAGCCCCGCTGCAGCTGCGTCGCATTCGTGCACACTGGAATGTGATTTAACGTGTCCCCGTTGTCGCTGGGAGATCTTGATTTTTTTTTATCGCCCGACACCGAGTGGATACACACCAGTGGCGCGCTTTTTACCAGCCGTTAGTCGGCTGGCTTTGTTCGGCAGACACTCTGGCAAATAAATCTGTCGATTGAAATGATGAGGCGGGACGGTAATTCACTGTACTTTCCGCGGCTCGCTGGAAAATACTTGATATCGGCTTTCCACGGTGTCCGTCAAGCTCACACTGCTAAAACACTTTTTGTTCCGTGGTTGGTGAAGTTTTGTAACATCGTGATGTGACTTTTCGGAAATAGAAGGTTTCTATTCACTTCTCGAAGTTCAGTACGTCGGAAGGAATCTGCTAATCGCATCAACGCGACTAACGAAAAAATTTCGTTCCATGAAACGACGGGACGCTCGATCGGCGAGGGCAATCGAACGAAGACAGCGGGGCGGGAAATAAAATTGTAATCAGACCGTGGCAGGTCACCCTCGGAGATTGCTGAAAACCAAAGGGTTGCCGAGAGGGGTGGCCCCGGGTCCGCGACAGGGGGTGCCGGAAAGTTAATTCGTCCCCTCCGTGCGAGAAAGATCGAGCAGACGGACGATCAAATTTTCTGTAACGTCTCGTAATTTTCACGGTCGAGCTCGCAACCCCTCCTCCTCGATCGAGTCTCGCCGATGGCCCAACAACCCTCGCCCCATGGGGGAGCATTCCCCAAATAACTGATTTTCATGGAGCTTTGCATGCTTTGCTGACAACCTGCGGACGTCCATCCTCCAGTATCGCCATTAAAGGATCACAAATAATTGGCCTTCCAAACTACCCGATACTATTTTTATTCATGGAACGTCCCCCGCAAGACTGTCCATCGCTGTTAAAACGTTACTCAGGATGTGTTTACAGGGACGAAGGGTGCCCGTCGTGAAAAACAATTCCACTATTGTCGTTGATACCAAGCGGCAGCCAGCGCGTCCTGAAGAATACCCCGCGACCAGCCATTTGTCAAATGCGCTCGTATCGGTGGATTGAAATGGACGCTGGCAATATATCTGTCGCATGCTTTCTTCGATGCGCCTGCCACGGATAAGGATCGTGATGGTAGCCACCCTCTATTACGAGCATTTTCAGCCGATCCCCCGTCGCTGCCCGCCGAGGACACAACGGGGGAACCCGATCGTCGTGTCCGATTCATGACACCGGCAGAAAAATAACCAGGCACGGACAATGCGCCGCGCGATTCATAAACGATGACGAATGCTGCTTGTTACCGGTATCTACTATTGCTCGTTACCGTTTCTTTGCCCCGTGCAATTGTCTGGCCGGGAGGGAGGGGCTATTTGTCAAGTAATGGGGTCACCGTAATTTCGTTTCCGTGAAATATGCGGGGGTCCAGAGGGATTCGTTATGCCTTCTTGTCGTATCTCTTCGCTGGACGATATTTCTTCCCTACTAGCGCGTATGTTTTTGTTAGATGTCTGGGTACGCAAAATTTAGAGGTCTAGCTTCTACAATCTACTTTGATCTGCTATTATTAGAATTTGTCGCGCTACATGTACCTTGCGAAGAAGGTTCCTCTGATTTCCGTGTTCCATTTCAGACGACTCCAGTTAATTCCGCAAGCTCCGCCACCGCGCTACTCTACATACGCTCCAGTGGTATATACCCGGATTACTGCATTCCTTCTAGAAGCTTTAACGGGCCACTATCGCCGCACCCGCCCCTGAAAATCCAAGAAAACGCAGCTGCTCCTAGCCGACGGATCCATTCGAGATCACCAGATCGGGATCATTAAAACGAGCCACCGAGAACGTCCTTTAAACGTCACGCACACCCTTCACAGAGCTGCGCGTTGGCGCCTGACAACGGGACGTTAAATAATCCCGATGAGATTTCATATTTATACCGCAGTCGGCGTCGCTGCCCACTCACTAATTACGATCCGCGTCGCGAACGTAAAAACGATTCTACTCATTACACCGGGTCCCCGAAACAATTAATTACGCCAACGGCCACGGACACGGCGCGAGGTGGGGCGGGGATGGAAATTTGTACCTTCGTCGGCTGCCCTGCTCCACCTCCTACCCCCCCTCCCCCCGCGCGCTTCACATTTTTTTTTCTCTCCCTCTTCGCTGGCCACGCCGAACGGGTTGGAAACGAATGCGGAACAATATTTCTCGGTAGCGGGCGCGTCGGTTGCCGATAAATACGGAGGTTCGCGCGCGTACATCGAGGAGCGCCCTACCGGTTTTGCGGTATCTCGAACGGCTTAATGGCACTGTTAACTGCCGTATTATTTAACGGGGATTTATGCATCGCAGTCGGCCGATTAAAACGCTACCGTCCGCCCGGATCGAGGGGCGGCTACGGCCATCGGGAGGGGTGCAACGATATAGGAAGACGCGGACGTCGGGTGGGCGGCCAGGGGATCTGCCGCGTTCTTGATACATTTTTAGCTGAAAATTTAAATTCACAGTTGCACGTTGCGAGTTCTATTAGAGCACACCGTGTAGGCATCACTTTTTGGCAACGCTGCACCTAGCGCCACCTAGAAAATGCGTCGAGACTGTAAACATGAAACAAAAATTTTGTTTTGTACCCTAACGTTGAAGTCCTGATTTGTTCGCGCACAACTCAGGAGTTCAACTTTAAATAACCGCCATTTTTTTTTAAATTAATATTTCGGAAATCCCCTCCGTCAATCAGAGGAGATACCAATATACTAACGAAATCTTTTTTGTTTTTTATTTTAGATAATCTGGTTCCGAATGGCAGTGCTCACCCCAACACAACTTTGTAAAAAAGGCTTCTTGGATGTCGATTGTAATTTTATTATAAACGTAAATATTTTTCTACAAAAAAATTACCAAATGTTCCTTAAATGTTGCTCTTTTAAGTGCAAAAAGTTCTGTGAAAATATATGCTTCCGCTTTTTCAGAAAAAATTCACAAACATTCGCCTCTTTTCGGTCTCCTGACTAGGTATAACCCTTTAATAAAATGCAAAAACATTTTTTAGGATATGTTATAACCTCTTCTCTTAAAAAATTTATAAAACCCCTCTAAGAGTCCTCTTAATTAATAGGAGTTATATTGAGTAGTTGGAAAGGACTTGGGGTAACGCGTCTGTCGATTACTCGCTGTTTCTACTTGCGCGTTGGCGTGCGTAGGTGGCGCGGTTCGAGTACTGCAAGCGATTTTTATAGACTGTCTTCACACATGGTCGCGATATCGTCTAGGAATATAACTGGGACAGTTACTCCCAAGCATTCTCCGAATCACCTGAATTCGTCACGGATACATCAGCATCGACGCCACCGCTACCAAAGGTAGCCAGTTAAAGAGGCATCCCCCAGCTTTGAGCACCGACGCACACGAACCCCCTTGACCCACCCCAGTCAGGATTCTTTCGGTATTTCCAGTCGGCCGGGAATCAAGGGAATATCTGCCGAACGCAGAAGGGGAACGTGCTACGGTGCTGTTCCCTCGGCGAAAGGGAGCAATCCTAAGGTCGCGGGCGATAACACACCTCATTGGCTGCGGGGGTGTCCCAGGGCGGAGGGGGGGATGGCAGACCTCGTGCGTCATCCACGTCACGATCGCTGCCAATGGGATCTCGGATCCAGCGGGCGGCGGTGCTATTGAGGATTTGCATCTCTTGCCTGCTGCGCCGAATGCAAGAGGAACCCCGGATCCGTGAGCCGCTGCGACGAAAACGATGGGAAATCCGGTTGGGCATATAGGTATGCTGGCGGATGGTGGGACGAGAAGCGACGGAATATAGGTGGGAACGATAGCGTCGGCGGGAACGGGATGGAAGAGTTCGGGGAGGTGAAGAGAGAGAGAGAGAGAGAGAGAGAGAGAGAGAGAGAGAGAGACGGATAGAGGAAGAGAGAGGGTTAGCGAGAGAAACGGAGCATGGTCGATGTGTCTAGCCTAGCCCGGTTGGCTGGCTGGTTGGCTGGCTGGTTCGGGTGGCTGGATGAACCAGGGACCGTCTAGCTTGCGTCTGCCCCGCACAAACTCGGCATTATCTATACGTCTAGACACCCCTGCGCCACCGAGAGAAGACCATAGCGGTTTGGCGCTCCGCTTGTAATTTACAGCGTGCCCCACCGTGTCTCTACATCTACGATCCCGCAAATTTCTCTCTACAGCTCCGCCCCCCTTCCCCACCTCCTCCCCCCTTTGTCCTGTCTTTCCTTTCTCCTCTCGTTTCACCTGGCTCTTTCCGCACCTCCCCATTGACCTCTGTTCCCGTGCATGTACCCAGATACGCTTGTCCCGTAGATCTTCGGTGCATCGCTGGCCTCGTATGCCGAGAGGGTGGTGCTCCGTCTACACTTCTCTAAGGACCACCCAATCGCGGTGTCTTGGAGCTGTGTGATATTGTAGTCTATTCAAATAACGATAGCGACGGTACACTTGCGGAACTTAACGCTTGCGTGCTTCCCGAAGTGTTCCTAGTCCAAGTGCTTTCGAGTATGGAAATCCTTGATTCTAATTTTCGCCCCAACTTCCAGAGTAGACGGTATCCCTTCTTCTTCTTATCCCCTCTTCCCTCTCTGGAGCTATTAAAAGCTAATTCCTCCGTCACCCTTCAGAAGCTCCGGCACGTTACGGCGTCGGTGAGCTATCGAGGACGGTGGAAACGAAAGACCAAAGTGTCGGATGTACGGACGATATCTCCTCCGCGTGATGTACCATCTACGTCTGCTAGAGCTCAAGCCTCAAGTCCTCACGAGGTTCGAGAACAGCAGATGCAGAGAGATCGACGTTGATCGTCGCGTTCGCCCCGTCTCACACGATCCCGATGATCGGTCCCCGCGCCGCTAGTGGAGCAGGGCGACGCGATAGACGGGTATGCTTGTCTCCCCGACCCGAGCCCGGTCTGGAACGGTGTTCCGCGGGATGATCGATCGACATCGGCGGGGGCCTCGGAGCGAGGATGCACACGGAAGTGGCGCGGCGGCACGCGAATCACCACGGGAATTTCTGAACACACTCGTCGATGTTGATGATGAGGCTCGCGTGCGCGACACGCCACTTCAGATATCACCGGCGTACGAGCGATCGAGGGGGATCGAGCGGCCACGTGAAAAGGGAAGCAGGCGTCAATTGGTATACACGCGGTACACCGTGGGGGCTCGCGCGGCGTGAAGAGAGTGCGAATATCGGTACCACGATAACGAACCCTCGCGTGTCCGAAAGTGCAGCACGAACCATCCACCCCACCTGCACGTTATCCCTCAAATTCGCCGCGTATATCGACCATCTTTCGGTGATTAATTTCGGCCGTTAGTACCAGGAGGATCCAGCCAATTGAATCTCTCTCCGTTCCCTTCGTGCATACGTTCGCCTCTCCGCGATGATGGATTCCAAGGTGTACGCGATTCGTCTAGCTTCGGGAGGATTCCTTCAGACTCACGGTGTCTTAAAAACAGAGGTACAATCCTGCTCAGGAACCCGAGCACGGTGGATTGAAGAAGCACACTTAACGCTTATCCATCACTCTCGACAGTCACGTAAAAGCAACTGGTCGCTTCGTAATGGAGATCAACGATGACGTTTATCTCGTTACCCAGGCTTAATCGTCCCCTCTCGCCCCTTCCCTGCCGGGCCATTCGCGGCGCGGCGTGTACCCCATTTTTCCTTCCGACGGGAGGGGGTTCCATCGATCCGGCCGTACATCGACGAATTACCAAAGCGGGATCTTCCGGGCGCGCACCGGGCGCGATCGATTTCCAGTAAGGGCCGCGTAAAAGGCAGGAAGCGAGTTACCGCGGGAAAATCTCCTTGAGCCACGTAAACCGAGCCTGCAGGCCCCCCGGCGCGGCCGTAAACCAAGAAGCGTTTAATCTCTCGCCGCAGTTGTAACTGGCGGCCACGGAGGCGTAGACGTCTCGGCTTTAAGCCTCCAGGAAATAATCAAACCGGGCGATACAGGCGGTTCCGCGAGAGTGTACAAGTCTATCATGGGGCGGACCGATCCGTGGTGTACATGCACGTGGATTTAGGCGCGCTCCAAGGCGCGCTCGTCTTGGTTCGGCGAGAAGGTAACGGTTCGGAAACCTTTGTAGTTGTGAGGTCGAGAGCCAGGGGAACGGGAGAAAGAGAGAGATAGAGATAGAGGGGGGGCGGAAGGGGATGGAAACGGCTGCAGAGTGCAATGCGCCGAGATTACGACTAATCTGCGCCCGAGACCGGTCGGAAGCGTAGTTTCTGTAACTTACATCGCTTAAAGCGTCAGCTCGTTCAACCCTCAAACTCCGTCGCCACTGCCACCCCCGCAGTTTTCTCTCCGTCTCATTCTCCCCCTTTATGCCGTCCCCTTTTATCCCCCTCCCCGCGGCCACTCTCGCATTAGCCAGGACTGATTCCCTTGGGAAAATTGCGTTCTCGAAACTGGAAAGTTCCACGCTGTACGCACCTGCCGGCTCTCCGCCGTCACAAAAGGGCCACGCCGCGGGGAAACTTTATTCTTCCAGTACCCGCAGCTTCGAAAGTGGACAACGGACGGCTCTTCTTCCCGACACGATAAG
The DNA here is from genome assembly GCA_944738655.2 of Andrena hattorfiana. Classification (NCBI taxonomy): domain Eukaryota; kingdom Metazoa; phylum Arthropoda; class Insecta; order Hymenoptera; family Andrenidae; genus Andrena; species Andrena hattorfiana. The sequence goes on along the minus strand of OX122889.2, from coordinate 40,138,817 downwards.
GCGATCCGATGGGATACATTATTCACGGCGGCCAACGGTGGAACTATCCGGGGCCCTCCTCCTTGGGGTGGATACGGCGAAACGGTTGCGAGCACGGTGGACTTGGGCTGATACTAAAATAAAAGGTCAGCAACGTTAGGCTAATGAAAGACTTATTAAAATCCCCCAGCGCCGTCTCACTTTCGCCAGGCCTCGGGTCCCACCGAAAACGTGGTGAGATTGGCTATGGCAACGCGTGGAGATATCGAACAAACCGCGGGGGGCTTCTTAGTCGAGTCTTGGAGCCGCTTTCGCCTACGTGGTTCCTTTAGTGTCAAAAATGAAGGGCGAAATGGCGGATGATACGCAGGAGGCGAGGAAATCCGAAAAGTCCAGCGTGAAACGTGGCGAACACCCGATGAATCCGGTGACCTTTGACAGCATTTGGTAGGCAGGCTCCACTTCTACTTGCGTGAAACGGCGGGGACTTTAATCGATCGCCGTGCACGTGTTTCAGTAAAGAAGTGATTCTGCGGGACAAAGCGTGCCGACGTCGGTGGCCCAGAAAATACGAACACCTGACGGGTGAATTCTTTAAAAAGGTACCGCAGAAGGTAGTCGGGGGGGAAGGCGCGGCGCAGTATCGCCGGTGTGCACCACCACGAATTTTAATGTGCCCACGGTGTCACTGACCGTAGGTGCTGGCCGAAGAATGCAGAAAGGAGGGACTTCCGGCGGACACTTTCGAACGCAGACCGGCGGAAGATGCGATTAAGCGTTCACCGATTCCTCTGAAACAGTCGCCGTCCGTTCCCAGAACGACATCCGGGATGGTGGGCCTCCGATCATCCCGGCCCGAGCACAATCTCGAGTTCACGGGTCGTTGGTATATTTCCCCGAAACGGACGGTCGAGCCACCCCTCGGACCTGCTGAATTTCGCGTCACGCAACAGAGATTCATCTACCTCGGCTAAGGAGGGCGCGTGCTATTAGGACAATAATAATCAACGTACATTTCCTGTAGTTCTAATATTTTGTCATTTTTTTTTTCTTTAAAAATAAATTGTGGTCTCGTACAATTACAAAGAGCGCAATGGCGGTGGAGTGTTTTCATGATTATACAATATTTTCAAATAGGGCGTGTCGTAATGGGGAACGCGTGTTGATAGCTTTGTACATAACATTGAATCCCATCGGTAAAATAGGAGCGCGTCCGCTCCGTTCGCTGGGTATGTATTTACATTCCGAACCATTTCTGTTTGAGGGTCGGCGGCAGCTTCTCCGTCAAAGAGATCGGGTTCACTTCCACCGCCACCATTTCCTCGTCGTTCAACCAGTCCAGATAAACGAGGTGCTGTAATGAGCATCGATGAAATCTGTCTCCTTTATTACAATTTTCTAAATATCGAAATTACCTTGTATTTCTTGAGAACCTGAAAGGCTTGCTGGGACTGCGAGCTCAGGACGGAATTACTGTCCTCGGTGAAGTCGCCGTTCTCGCGCCTCGGGATCTTGGCTTCTTTCTCGGGGAGCTCGTTCGATTTGTTAATTACGTACACTGTCGAGTCGTCGTGCATTATAACGATGTCCTCGTTGCGCGGGTCGAATATTACGTCCGCTATTGGGAAGGACCGCGCCAGCCATTGCTTCGGAAGTCTACTTTGCAAGTTATTCGAGAACTTCGTGTACTGCCTTTGCAGAATGTTATACTCGACGATCTGAAATTACACGATTAAGCGTGGAGGATGGCTACCAATAAACGCGAAGCTTTATAGTTTTTAATTTTGCTCGTCGCATCGTAGTGGAAGAAAGTTATAACGGCAATTTACTGCACGCTGTACAGGGGGGGGGGGGAGTGCAGGGCCATAGATGGATTATGTGTTCTTTATGGTTGACGTAATTATTATTAACTCCTCGCCCTATGATGGTGTGCTCTTTGGAGTAAGCGAGGCTTTAATATCTAATGATTAAAGGAGGCCTTTACTGCGTGATGTACAGACCGAATGGTCGTGCTTCTTTTACTTACCTTGTGATCGGAGTATACGACTACTAAATTCAGAGTGTCTTTCTGCACTGCCATAGCCGTCGGTGGACAGCTGTATTTCGGTAATAACCATGCCACGGGCGTGTCAGTACTCACGGTTTCGCTAACGTTATACACAGCGATGCTACCTTGACGATCGGCGCACACGATGTATTTACCATCGGGGGAAAAGCACACGAGTCCCACGTTCACTATCGATTCCTTGTTCGTGTGGAAAGAGCCGAGGTGCCTCAAGTGCTTCTTCTCTACTTTATACAAAGTCACGGTGTTCTTCTTCCCGTCGCTGTTGATCGTCGCGAACAACTTCCCATTCGGACTGAACAACATTCTCTGTATTCTGGTCGCGGTGATATCAGTATCGTTTCTCGATAACTGTGCGTCTCCCTCGACAACGTCGAAATTAAAAACTCTAACGTGACTATTGGTCGAATATACAATCGTTTTAGCGTCCTTGTTAATAGCGCAGGAAATAATATTCTCGTCCCTTTTCGTTTTCAATTGCAACAGTTTTATAGGCTCCTCTTCTAGTTGGTGGAACATGCCAGGGCGTATCGACTCTGGAGGTACCTTGGCCGGGGAGCCGAGCCTCCACAACTCAAGGAAATTCGTGTATCTTAGCAGAATGCACCTAGACTTTCTACAAACGATAGCGCACGGCATTTGAAGCAACGGCGGGTACTTAACGAGGATCTTAGGGGGGTAACTCGACTGTGCTAAATATCCGTCCACACCTGCCGAATATAATTTTCCGTCTGCGTCTACTAAGGCTCTCACGTCGTGGGCGTGCAACCTCCTCTCGATTCCTTTCACCCATTGCGCTCTGCCAGTAGACTTCATAGTTATCTTGCAGAAACTTCTGACTACAGGGTCGACGCCAGCGCAATATACGATGTTCATATCCTGGGATAACGTAACAGCTAATATGTCAGCGGTATGACTCTCGTGGGATTCGATTAGGGTACCTATGTGAGGGTCCCAGAATGACAGACAACCTCGAGAATCTCCCGAAACTATAATGTTATCGTCTGCGACTGCCAAGCACCATATAATGGTTTCCTTCTTCGCCTCTTTCCTAGAAGTTGTCATCTTATGAATCGCGTGACCCGATATAGCGCTCCAGACCCTTATCGTGTCGGTGGAACCTGTGTAAATCATCTCCCCGGTATTGTCCCACTTGATGCAAAGGATCCTTCCTTTCTGCTTGTCAAAGATCCTTTCGTATATCAACATGTCGGACGTTACGTTGAACGTGTTGATGTATCCGCCTTCCGTACCTATCGCTAGGCAAGTTTTCTTGTGGTTCACGTCCATGCACCAAGCTGCCCCTCCGGTAACTGCAACCTCGTTTTTAATGGACAATGTCGTCAAGTCATACTCTACTATCATACCGTGGAGGCCGGTTGAGAACAGCCTTGCACCGATCCATAGAATGTTTTCCACGGAGTTTTCTGGGTGGCCGGCTATTGTACACTCCACGAAGGGTGCGTTACCAACGTTCCACACTTCTATCGAATTATCATTTCTGCGAAATAATGGTGGATTGAGTTATTACAAGGGATTTCGGATTTTATCGGCAAGTGTGTATCAATAAAGCTAACCTCGCGAGCGCTAGTTTTCTTGTCTTCGGTTCGTAAGATAAGCAAGTAACAGATCGGGGCTCGAGGTTATAAAACCTAATGTTGTGTATTTTACAAGTCGACATGATTTATTGGAATTCTTAAGATCATTTACAACAATGTTGTTAATTTTATTATACAAACTATACTACACACTAGAAAACATAACCACAACTGTCACGCACGTGGACACCATAAGCAGGGCTGTTTTATTTTTTATGGTGGTATCAGTTTCGAGCAGGCACATTTTAATTTCTTGTTTTGGCGTTCGCTTGGTACTATGGATTTTGGGTTTACCCTATATTTATTATTCATCAGTTAATATTCAGTTAATAATTTAAATTTCAGTACTGTTCTTTTCTGTTTCTAATCTTAACAGTGTCCTTCATTTACCATAAGTGTCAATTTATGTACTGGATAAAAAAGTTTGCAAGAATTCTACTGTAAAGCATAAATATAAATATGAATTTATCGAGGTTAGTTCCCAGCGCATATTAATTATTTATCGTTGTTATTAATATCGAAAAGGTTTATAAGGGATTATATATTAAATAACTATTCAGATTAAAATTCATATTACATGGCTCGTCTAAACGTAAATAAATATTTCCAATTAATTTCGACGAGAATTATTTGCTATTGGTAAACTACTTGCAGCAGTTACAGCTATGTTATCGAATAAAGAATTTCAAATAGTAATAAAATGCGCGCCATTTTCTGTTGGCGCGCATTGAAGCGCCCCCAGTGGTCAATTCTTTCGTAAAATTTAACGTGTAGAGGCAAAAGATCGTGGTAGTAAATTAATTCTTTGCTGCTGAAACAAACGAAAATTAATGCATTCTTACATTGAACAAGGGCGTCCGTAGACTTTTTCAGGTGGGGGCAACTTTGGGATGATGATAAAGAAAAATATACTCCTCTTGATTTTTTAAAGCCATTTTATAGTTTCAATTTAATTAAAAATTTAAAACCGAAATTTAAAAATATTCCCTTTTTTAGTATAAACTTAATAAAGGTCAGTTTTGAAAAATAAGCGATTTTTTCAAAAACCAGGGGGGCAACTGCCCCTTTTGCACCCCCCTCCGGACGCCCATGACATTGAACGTCTTACTACATAGTGAAGATATTCACGTCGTCACATTGTTTAGAATCTGCGTCACAGAAAAAGATCGCAGTGCAACAAAAACGGTCGCTTTTGCCCATAGGGCAGCGGAGATTTTAAAAGTCGTTTGGCTCACGAAGGAATAAAAGTAATTATGCCTGATTTCCCGCGTTTTTTGTATTGCTTTTTGCGACTCGCTGGGCTTGGGATGGACCTTGAAAACATTATTCGGGATACATCGTCGAGTGACGTCACATTTTTCAAAAAAACGAAATTCGAGTGGCAGGGACTAGCCTAACCCTACTCAGCGGTTTTCTCCCCCCTCCAAGGGAATTATGGCGGGGGCTCATCATTTGTATTGTAGACGTTGAGGTGATAAGACGTGTTTAGTACTCGCGGGTCTTTAAGGTACGTGACCTTATCAAATGGACGTTGAAACCTTTTACGTCGTAATTTTCGTGTACACACTACTCAGGCTTTAGTTTAATATTTATCGGTTTCTGGTTTTAAATCGGTAGAGAAATATTTCATTAATTTTTGCGTTCTTTTTTGTTCTCCAGTCGGCGTTACTTAACTGGAATATTTATTCGGTTTCTTAGAACTTAATTGCAGTCTTTCGCGACGTATTTCGAGTCAATTTTTGCTTAATTATTATAGCATTTTATTTCTGTTAACACAATTATTTTAAATTTGAATTTTTTCTGTTACGGATGCCTGGGAGCCATTCACGTAAACGGATCAAACGCGTTACAGACGCCATGACACTTGATGACCAATTTGAAAGGAATTCCTCTGATTATTGGTAAAATTTGAAAAATTGCAACAATAAGGTGATGATACGTATATACACATATATATTTTTTTATTGTCTCTTTTATCTAAATGCCTTTGGTGGCAAACATGATACGAGATTTCGTAATCGATCAGTGCTAAGATAAAGACTAAAGAAGATTAAGTGGATTTTTTTAATTTTGATTTGTGAAAATAATTGCAATGGGGTTGTTAGATTTTAAATGAAAGTCGAAATAACTTAGATTTTCCTGCGTTCTGGTCGCGTTTGAATATTTTGTGATATTTTAGACAATCTAATTATGTTTTGATAATTTTTTACTAAAAGGTCATCGACATTGCATTCATATACATTTTTAGAGGCAAGTTTGAAAATATTCGCACGGATACGCATTTAAACATGCTATTACAGCATGCATAGTTAATAAACTTTGATTTCTGCACTGAATCTTGAAAATGTTTAAAAACCGCGAAATATTTTACGATAAAATTTGAGAGACATGCACATGCTTACAACTCTGATAACGAAAGTCATTATTTGAATATGCTGCACTTTCCAGCAGGTTTTACTTTTTCATCATATATATTTGTACCGTTATTAACATTTGCTAATAATTGAGAATTCAGTAAATTTTTTTTACGATTATAAGATTTCATTAACGATTTTGTTATCCGGAGCTTTCGCTGGTGTCATTACATTTGATAAAGGTTTGTGATCACAGTGCAAAAAAATTGCTTCCGGATTCGTCCGGATTGAAGTTTTATAATAAATTTATGTGGAAATGACAATGAAGAGTTGCTGCGTTCCACGTAGCCCTGTACGGTCACGTTCGCCAGGCCTCCGCGAGGGGCTACGAAACTCTTCGAAGGAATTGTTTAGATTATAGACATATGAGATGTTTATGCTAAGCTGTAGATAAGCCTTCGACTAACTCCTCTACTTTCTGCCTGCAGTCAGTTGAAATAGTACCATCAGAGACTGCACAGTGAGACATTCGAAGCATTTTTTACATGCTTATACGTTATATTTTAGTTTTTCTTTAATTTTATTCAGTTCAAGTTTTGTTTTATATAGTTTATATTTTTGCGTGTTATATATATTTATCCTGCCTTTATTAAGTTCAATAGTTAAGTTAATAATTAAGTGCTGCTTTGACTTTACTTTTATATTAAATTTCATTTTACCTATACTTGGTAAGTACGATTAAACATTTGCCACATGAGCTAGATATTTTCCGCTACTGTTATTCATTTGTTAATTATTTAACGAGAAATGTCAGCAAATTCGTGGATGAAAATCTTGCGAAGCATTTTCTGACGAAAATGAATTGTAAGTATCATATATCGTAGATAACAAATATTCTTAAAATATATAAGGTAGGGTGGGGCTAAAAATCCGGCGGGTAAAAAGTCCTGAATTCAAAATCTCTATTCCTAAACAATGTATTGAGTTTCGCAGTATACTAAGTAAAAGGCGAGAAGAAACGGAGGTGACCACAGAGTCGCCAGTCGCTCCAGGAGGTTCGTGCGAATTACACGACGCCTTAGTTATTTGATGTATCGAAAACTAAAAGAAATACGTCGTCTTTGTTGTTTAGTACGAAGTAAACCACAGTTTAAAAGCGTATCAGCCAAGTACGTTAAGATTGTATGTTCCTTTAGTAATGTGTGCATGATATTGTTTATTCCTGAATGATAATATTTTCTAATTTATATATCGCAGAAACTATAGAGGTACCATTGTTGCAAAAAGTCCCTCGGACTGAAAATATTTATTTTATTATTTGTTTTCATAATAAGATGGCCAAACTATAAAGAAATGATGCTAAAGCTTTAAATAGTGTTTTTGTTTTAGTTGAGCGATTTTTTTTTTAGTTTTTAGTGCAAAGTGAGCCTTTGACTTATATTTTTATTTTTTGGTAAAGAAGTCATGCTTTCCTTTCAATATTGTATACCAAAAAGAATTGGTTTAATAAATATTTGTTGATTTGAAAAGAGTTTTTTCCTTATTTAGTTTAATATTACACGAAAAGACATTAGGGACTTTTTGCCCCGTGCGTGGGGCAAGAAGTCCATTTTGCATTGACTAACATTTTGTGGTATAACTCAGCGAAAAATAACAGTATCAACAGACAAACTTCGCGAACGTAAAGCATAACAGTTATAGTTTATACAAAATAACACCAGATATCTCTAGATTGTTAGTACTAAATTTTACATAGATTTATACGAAAAACGGGGCTTTTAGCCGTACCTTACCCTACTATGTGTTATAAATCAGATTTATGATTGCAGATAGAATAGACTCGCATGCATCCACCGCTATTGATTGTTAACCTACCGTAAATTGCATCTGTTGGTTCCTGAACATTAAAGTTTCTACCATGTTATTAAGTTTACTAGAAATAGGCTTCGTTGATTACGCTCTATTATATATATATTATATCGTATACATATCTGTACCGTACACAAAACGTTTAAAAAAATGCATGTTTTATTAAATGGCTGTAGCTTTGTTAAAAAACCTCCGTACACAGAAAAATTACAAAAAATACTGTTTGCACTCCGTAGCACTTGACAAACACCAAGAAACTTTTAATGAGCTGAAAAGTAAAAAATTCAAACTTTAAAATGGATTTTTTTCCATCAACTTTGTATGAATTTTAGCGAAGTTATGGGAGTTTGAAGATTTTAAAATACGGTAGAGCGGCAATTATCCGAAATACTTGAGACCGAGGTGGTTCGGAAATCCGAATTGCTCGGATCATCGAACAGTTCGGAGAATGAAGCATGTATGTACTTAACCAGTTTGTGACTATAGGAATTACACCTAAAATTACTTATTAAATACAAGAGTACTACTGCTGTAATTTGAAATGTAATGCACATTATGCAAAAATCAATCAATCGGTACCGCTACACTGGTTCCAAAAAATGGGGATAGCGATGATGCAGCACTGGTTTGGATAATCAACGGTTCGGTTAATCGAGGTTCGGATAATTGACGTTCTACTGTAGCTAGGCCGGGTTTCGGAAAAAAGACCCCACTGTGGCGTCGGCTCTCAACTTGACCGTTTCTCAAACTTCCGCTCAAACTCCCTGCTTAGAAAAAAGTCTGCGGACGCCCTTGCCTACTCTCACCCTATTAACCCTCATTTCTTTCAGTAATTTTTGTGGCCGCGTGCAATGCGGTCGTTAGAGTCAGTGGTTTTTCGTGGAAAGTCACGTTGTTGTCCAGAGCGCAGTGACTCTGGGCTAGCTTCTTGTTTACAGTTTTTAAAAGGCACGCGCGAGGATAGAGTCAGTGCTTTGCTACGCACGTTAACTTGTTTACAGAGCATCAGTGCTCTGCTCGATCTTAAATCGCGAGAATAGAATCAGTGATTTTCGTCGTGTATAATTTTCGACCGGGTTTAGTATTCTTCTATTTCTTCTTCTTTTTTGTATCATTGAAAGTCAAACTCGTTAACGATATTAGAGTCAATGCATCACTGAAAAGGAGATCGGACGCGGGACTGCGAAGGAAGGATGTAAGTATCATAATACTTTATTTAATCATTAAAATTCAAAGTCAAACTTTTCGTTTAAAGTTCAAAGACTAAACAGTTGTTGCAAAAGAATATTTTTTTATATAAGAGATTAATAAAGCTTTTAACTGTAATTTAAAAAAAGAGATTATAATTTTTTTTCTACTTTTTTACAGGACATACACTGGAGCCTCTACTGCAGCATCCACAACAGGACAACGGAGCTTCAACGTCATCATCGTTGAGGTAGCTTTGACATCGAACTGTAAGTGAAAATATTTTTATTCCTCCGGTCTCCCACTCATGTCGTAGGACGAAAGGTCCGAATCGACACGGGGACTGGTTGTATTTTGTAGAATTTGGCGAGCATAGTGACCGCGGGTATGCATCATACCCGTGAGTGGTAACAATTGTTTCTGGGTTATTTTTTATATCAGGCTAGGGTCTTCTTGTACGTCGCGTTTTCAATACTTTAATATGAATTCATTATTTATGATTCGGAATGTTCATCTATAGATTCATGAGGTATCTTTGAATGCCTTTAATTGAAATATATTAATACGAGTGCAATTAGCATGTTATAAATTATTTATAATATCAATTGAATGCTAAACTGTTCGTGTGATGAAAAATCATGTTAGAAGTTGGATGCCCTTCAACTTCGTTAGGTACTGTGATTATGATAATTATCACACAATAATGATAATATTAATGACATTCAATATAATTGAATATAATTTATTGACAATATTGAATAACTTGAATAACGTATACTTCCTTTGCAATTAAAGTTTGCTCGTTTACATAGGAAGTATAATGTAATCTATCATGTACAAGAAGATATTTCGCGATGGGTTGATCTCAGAATCAAAGTAACAACTGTGAACAGTACTTTTTTATACTTCTGATGATTTACTTTGACAATGAAATCGCCCAAGATTAATCCAATACTTCTGAAAGTTTCAAAGTAAATTATTCCATTGCATTAATTAAATCATAATTAAAATCCTTGTTCTTAAAAGTTCAATCTTGATTAGAGTCTTTCTCACTAACAATTCAATTATAATTAGAGCCTTTCTTGATAATTTATCGTATATATTGAAAATACTGTCATTTTTATAATATTAACACATTAATCCAGTATTCTAGATCAGGATTTTCAGGTCAATAATTCCGTACCCATTGCCTTTGACCCATCCAAGTGCCCAGGCGCTCCTTGGGTAGGTAGAGGCGAAGGGGCACGATGATTTTAGTTCCTAACACTTAATCAACATTCTCGGCGGCTGGCTCTGCGTTAGTGTATCGTGCACGACGTAATTTCTACACCGTGTGTCTGCGTCTAGTTAAGCTGTGGAATTACGTCGGTTTCTCAAATTCGCAATACAATTTGGATTATTCACCATTTAATTCATGATGACTATCTTGCAATACACATCGCGTGCATATTCCTTTGCGATACACAATGATAATAACACTAAATACTCTATAGAATATGCACGGAAAGTTCGTAAGCCTCCATGATCACATAAAAAGAATGACAAAAATAATCATATACTCTAAATGTTAATATGAACTATGCGCAATGGTCGCTACCTTTGCCAGCCGATTTCAGTGGAAATGGTACGTATTTATTAAACTAGAGTGTGAAAGTTGAAAAAGCTCGGGTGACGGAGGCGTCCCGGGACGTCCTCCCTAGTGTAGGCTTTGCACCCGGGTGGTTGTGTTTGAGAATCGTGGAGCGCAGTAATGAGTGTGTTGGCAAGAATGTGCCTCTGCAATTTTTCAAATATTGGGCTAGGTAGGATAGGTAGCTTACCCTCTGGTATGTGTGTACTTCTTAAATATAAGTAGGTAAGGCCGGGGAGGTCATCAGATTCTCTGATCGGGTAGGCACGTCTCCTCGCGTGATGACCTGGTTTCAGGAAAATTGAGAGAAAAGTCGACGGTGAAGCTGGCGCGAGTGGAGGATTCGCCCTCGCTTCTGACTTCGCATCTTCGACTTTTTGACGCCAGTGGGTATTGCACGTGGTCCCTGGTCGCGAAACGTTCTCTTTTGAAGAGTCGATTGCAAAGTTGGTGAGATCGGTGCATACCGTTCACCACTAACTGTGCATTCCACTCTTCGAAGCCAGCAACACTGCACTATTGTCGTTGGTCTCGCGTTCGCGATTGCAAGATTCCTTCTGCGGATCGTTGATCGTTCATGCACTCTTTCTTAGATTTCGTGATCTCTGTGCATTTTCGCGAAATCTTGGAGTGTCTCGAGTACGTTAGGATTAAGTTTCAGAAGGGTGGATCTCCGAAGGAAGAAATGGCTCTCAGAGTCGAAGATAGCCCGGCTAGAGAAAAGGCCACATCATGCGGGCTGCCGAAATGGTTTTGCATCTGAGGATGCAGGGTCATTTTTGTATTTTTTTGTCACTATACTCGCCTGTAGTTGTAGTAGTAGCAGTTGCTGGCCCATAGCCGCATGCCGGCCCATCGACATCTACCCAGTGATGCTGGGCACACCGTGAGTTGAATTATCTAAGTAGTGTTGCGTATGAGATGATCACGGTTCAAGTTAGCGTTGCGAATAAATGTTAATCGTGGTTTGAATTAGTCTTGCAAACTGCTTAGTATGTTTGCTTTGAGAGATGTTTGCTTGGAAGTATTATCCATATTTTCAATTTGTTTTGCATTAGTGTACCTACTTTTATTACCCTTGTTGCATTGATTTATTTCCCTTTTTTTAATTAGAGTTGCGGTATTAACTAATCGCGTTGTCTGATTTATTGTTAGTGTTACCAGATTGTTTCCCTTTTTGAATTAGCGTTGCGATGATAACAGAGCGCGGTTATTGGAATCTGTAGGATCACGGAAAAAAGGGAGCCTCGGACGCGGGACTCGAACCCGCGATCTTCACGTTCGTTGCGCGCTGGCCAGCCGCCTTAGCCACCTCGGCTACCGCCGACTCCCCTATCTTAGCTATTCCCGTGTGCCCTCTTACCGTGGTGGTGGGGGTTCCTGATCTCCACAAATCAGATTTTTTTTAATGAATTAACTTCTTCCTTTTGAGTTAGTGTTGCGATAGCCTCTGATCGCGTTTCCAAATTAGAGTTGCGCCCCATAAAAAGCTCAAAATTGCCCACTGGGACCTGCATTAGGCTCACCAAGGTGGTCCCAAACAGCCTTCAGGAAGGCTGCACCGACATCGTTTAGAGTAGTGTTGCGCAATATAAACCATGGGTGCACTAGAATTAATTAGTGTTGCGAACAATGAAGTGCCCTACGTGGATGCTGTCGGGAATTTGTTACGAATTCGTTGAATCAGCGTGGCTACCGATGATGTCACCATTTAACCATGGTGACCCGTTGGAAGCATTCATTCTGAGTTCAGTGAAATTGTGTTGCGAATAACAAAGCATCCCTCGCGGTTATTTTCGAGAATTCTCTCATTTTGAATATAATAAAATAGTGTTGCGAAATAGAGATCCACTTACGCTTTGCCTTGCTTGAATTTAAAAGGATGTTAGCGTGCATTCGTGGAATAATATGAAAACTAATACGAAAGTCATTAAACTATTGTAACGCCTAAGAATGACATATACAATGACACAATTTGGAAAAGCACTAATGAAAACGACGCATGCAAAGTATGCAAGTTCATGAATATAAAGATTCTAGCAAGGTAAGAATCAGGGATCCGAACCGCCTAGTAACCCTAACCCTTACCCGGTTAATCAAGGAAGGTTTCTGTAACCCATACTAACCAGGGAATCGAATCCTAACCCGTACCCGGTTCGGTACGCCGTGTCGTCGACTAACCCGCCTAACCGGGTAATAGAATTCATCTTTAACCCGAGTAACACGGTTAAACGGGTTAATGCGGTTACAGTAATATGGTGAAAACTATAGTAGGGTGATGCATACACGTGAAAGTGATAAATATGCGAGGGCAAATATTAACTTGGTCACACCGAATTCGCGAGCGTTTGCCGACGCACAGTGTAAGATTCTGGACAAAAATCGCTCGACAGCGCAAATCTTGACCGATTTCAATACTTTTTCTTTTTAAGATATTCGTAAAGGACACAGCAATAACGGAGCACTGCAATAAAACCAGTAGGGTAAATGACCCAATTACTGACACATTAACCATTGACGCTGACATTATTTTATAGTTATGTACTTATAGACTAAAAGTATATGTTGTTCTTGTTATTTATTATTGTTTGATATGTTTACTTGATGAAAAAAATTTGGTGGATCTTAAAACTTCGACTTTTATGTATAACTGTATACTGACACCCCAATTACTTCCAGCTAACCTAATACTGTTTATGTCATTTTAAGGTTACTTCGTGTCATGTACATGAGCAACTCCTGCTATGACAGTAATAGCAAAATGCTTGAAACGCTTGTACCAATCACTGTCACCCAATTAATAAGTAAAAAGACTTAATGAATCGTTGAATTCGGATCTTTATTACTTTCTATGATGCTTATATTATTTAAAACATTATATTTTGTTATGTTAATAGCTTAAATATTACAATTACAGCATTTTCTTTAACGCCTTGTTTTCTCTTTCGCTAGTAAGGAAGTCATCGTTTCCATTCTCCTAATATTCGCTTAAAATTTTTTATCGTTCTATTAAAATTAACGAAGAAAAAATTATGTACTGTTTTTTGTATCGTATAAATAACAGTTTGAATTGTATGCTAAATTTTTTTATGCATAATTTTATAAGATTTATTCGTTATTTTACGTAAAACAGCTTAGGGTGACAGTAATTGGGAAGGTGACAGTAATTGGGTCCTTTACCCTATTGGTCTGTAACGTAATCAGTGTTGGCTTAATTTATAGAAAATACTATTTAGCATAACCTAACATAAAAATATAAATAAATAAATTTTGCAGATTAAAGATATTAAAAATTAATTTTTTGTAAATTTAATATTCAGTATAAAATAAAAAATTTACTTTAAATTTACAAAATTTATGTTTTAAATAAAGTGTATAGCTGATTTAAATCTTATATTTTAAAATTATATTATAAAATTAGTTACCACCAAATATTCGATTCTAATTACTTTGAATTACAGTTATTAAAAAATTATTTTTAAATTTATATATTAAATTGAAATATAATTTAAAAATATAAGATTTAAATCAGCTATACAGTTTATTTAAAGCATAAACTTTGTAAATGTGAAGTAAATTTTTTTATTTTACAGCTAATATTAAATTTACAAATAATTCATTTTTAGTATCCTTAATCTGCATAATTTATGTTTTTATGTTATGTTATGCTAAATAGTGTTTTTTATAAATTCGACCAATTGATAACGTTTTTATTGCAGTGCTCCGTTATTGTGGGGTCCTTTATGAGTATTTAAAAGAAATTATTGAATTCGGTCACGATTTTGCGCTGTCGGTCGATTTTTGCCCAAAATATCACACCGTCACGACGGTGCCGGTTTACGACCTGGTTGTTCGGTGCTTCGGTAGTACCTGCCGCACGGACGAGACTGCTGTCGGCCAGATGACGGAAAATATTCGAATGTTTTCATTTGATCTGAATATGTATTGGTTCGTATTAGATTCACATATCACTGACTAGGCTTAACCTCTTAACGCACTCGCCAGAGTAAAGTCGGGTTTAAGAAAACGATTTTTTCTGCGCGCCCGAGTTAACTCGTGAGAATAACATAGAGAATAAAAAAATTGGTGGAAAAAGGACCGCTTTTGACTTGTTCATTGGTGTATTAAGGGGTTAAGTGACTGTCTATATAGTCTAAACAAGACTGTCTTATTTCACTAGTAAGTGGCTCGTAGCGGGTTAACCGAGTTACTTTGGTTTCTTCTAGAATTTAAGAACCGCTCCCTCGCGATTCGTATGGGTTACAGAAATCTTCCTTGGTTAACCGGGTAAGGGTTAGGGTTACTATGCGGTTCGGATCCCTGATACTAACAGCGAGGGAACGGTTCTTAACTTCTAGAAGAAACCAAAGTAACCCGGTTAACCCGCTACGAGCCGGTTACTAGTGAAATAAGACAGTCTTGTTTAGACTATATAGACAGTCACTTAACCCCTTAATGCACCAATGAACATGTCAAAAGCGGTCGTTTTTCCACCAATTTTTTTGGAAAAAAATCGTTTTCTTAAATCCGACTTAATTCGGGCGAGTGCGTTAAGAGGTTAAGGCAAGTCAGTGATATGCGAATCTAATACGAGCAATACATATTCAGATCAAATGAAAACACAATGTTTAAAATATACGAGTATATAATCCATACAAGATTGATTAATTTTAGAGGATTGTTAGAAACGGAATTTATACTTTATTTGTCAATATTTCTTAGCAACAATATCTTCTACAGCCGTGTACGCGTTTCGCCTTATATCTTCCAATGTTTAATATTTTCTAGCATTCGAATATTTCCCGTCATCTGGTCGACAGTCAGTCTCGTCCATGCGGCAGGTACTACCGACGCACCGAGCAACCAGGTCGTAAACCAGCACCGTCGTGACGGTGTGATATTTTCGACAAAAATCGGCCGACAGCGAAAAATCGTGACCAAATTCAATAATTTTTTTTTAAAATACTAAAGGACTCAACAATAACGGAGCACTGCAATAAAAACCATATCTGTTGGTCTAATCTATAAAAAACACTATTTAGCATAACATAACATAAAAACATAAATTATACAGATTAAGGATACTAAAAATTAATTTTTTGTAAATTTAATATTAGCTGTAAAATAAAAAAATTACTTCACATTTACAAAGTTTATGTTTTAAATAAACTGTATAGCTGATTTAAATCTTATATTTTTAAATTATATTTCAATTTGATTCGTTTTGTTTTTACTTTTAATATATAAATTTAAAAATAATTTTTTAATAATTGTAATTCAGAGTAATTTTGTAATATAATTTAAAATTATAAGATTTAAATCAGCTATACACTTTATTTAAAACATAAATTTGGTAAATTTAAAGTAAATTTTTTATTTTATACTGAATATTAAATTTACAAAAAATTAATTTTTAATATCTCCAATCTGCAAATTTATTTATTTATATTTTTATGTTATGTTATGCTAAATAGTATTTTCTATAGATTAGACCAACACTGGTTACATTACCGACCAATAGTGATTTTATTGCAGTGCTCCGTTATTGTTGAGTCCTTAATGAATATCTTAAAAAGAAAAAGTATTGAAATCGGTCAAGATTTGCGCTGTCGAGCGATTTTTGTCCAAAATCTTACATTGTGCATCGGCAAACGCTCGCGAATTCGGTGTGGCCAAGTTAATCTTTGACCTCGCATATTTATTACTTTCACGTGTATGCATCACCCTACTATGGTTTTCACAATATTACTGTAACCGCATTAACTCGGTTAACCGGGTTACTCGGGTTACAGATGAATTCTGGCACCCGGTTAAGCGGGTTGGTCGACGATACGGCGTACCGAACCGGGCACGGGTTAGGGTTCGGTTGCCTGGTAAGAATGAGCAAACGACCACCGTGTCAAATTTTGTTGTTATTCTTTGCTAAACATTGTTCCTCAGCTGAAACACCATTCCGTGAAATTTCAGATCTCTATCCTCTCGTTTAAGGATAATATGGGGGCAAAAGCCTTTTAAATTTATCATTTTTTTTTCGGTTGCTACTAAAGATAAATAAAGGAAACAAAAGAGACTTGTAAATCCTACTAATATAATAAAGGGGAAAGTGTGTTTGGATGTTTCGATGTTTGTTACTCAATCGCGTCGCAACTACGCAACGGATCTTTCTGAAATTTTGTATATACATAATCTGGGCCCAGGAATAACATATAGGATACTTTTTATTCCGACTTTGTTAACCGATCTGGGCCAAATTTTGGATAATTACTCTCTATAACTCTGCGGAAAATATAGGCTACCATGAAATCTGGACATCCCACCCCTCCCCCTTATTTCACCCTCTTGACACTGCGTAATAATCGAAGTTTTACTCGGGCAACGCCGGATACATTAAGTTAGTAAATTATAAAAATCTATAAGAAAATGGAATTATGCAACATGTTTCCTAAAATTATTCGTAACTTCAGACTGTTTTAGATTTTAAATTATTTCGATAAGATTTATTTTTAATTCCTGCTATTGGTAGCATTGTAATCTTATTTTAGACTGAATCGATAATGTTGTGTGTGACATGAAAATGGTAAAAGATATGATACAAAATTACATTGCGTGATAGTGATGATAGGAGGTTTATCCTATATCTGGTCTGATTTTTTCACAGGTGAGGTAACGAGTGTGTCCTTTATGACCGACCGTGGTATTTAGTTTCACTTTTTACCGCTGATAGCGTTGCAATCTCATTCCATTCTTAATAGATAACGTTAGTGGGGTCATTGCAATTATCCAAAATTTACATTGCATTCAGTGTAATACCTCGCCTGTAATAATACGAGTTTGATACGGATTAATTTAATTAATCAGATATGACTACAATCAGGAAATGAATTATGAAATTTTTCAAAATTGCCTGAACTCATTTAACTGTTGTACTTACAATTAGAGCCTACTGTTTATTTGCATTAAAGTAGAACAGACGTACGACAGAAGAAAATGGGTTGGGCTATCCCTCTAATAACTTCTCCAATAGTTTCATTGATAAACTCTACTATGTCAATATCAACAGGACATTTGTCCATGAGAAATAATTACGTATAATTATATAATAGCAAAGTAACAAGTGTTTGGCGTTCCGTAGTAAAACACAACTGTAGAGTTATACGCGTTTTCTAACGGAGAGAATCGGGTTACGCTTTGTCACGTTGATAAGATTTTAAGGACGGCTCTACGTAATATTTTTCCGCGAAACGAAGTGTATACGATACTGTAAAGAAGTATACCTTGTTATATCTCAATAAAACTGGGTACACCGACAACCAATGTGAAAGCACATATCTCAGGTTTATCGTAATATTATTGCCTTATCTGACAGAAGGAAGTATTAAAAGAGCTAATTGTTGTTTGTGTACTACTACTTGAAGTAATACAGTTACACCAGTTACACATGGACCATAATATTTACACATCCAGAAAAAATTATTTCTTACACTACTAAATATGTATGTATAAACGAATTTCCGGTACTATCACAACAGTAATCACAACGCGCAATCGTCCACCGAAATGTTCTGGATATTGAAAGTGTAAAGAAAATTCCAGAATCGATCGCGTCGAATTCCAGCACAGACTGAGGACGTGACGGAGCTCATCCCTTAACATCACACAGAATTCATAAAAGTGCTGGACATGTATCAAGAGTATCGGGAGGAAAGAGTGCACATTACAGGTAATACAAGGTAACTGCTTCATTTACTGAGAAATATTATTTTTACAATCAAGTGAGAGTCTAAAGTAGTCTTAAAGAATATACCGATAACATTCCATGCAGATGCAGTCATGTATATATCTGGGACCGGATGTAAGTTCATAAAAAAATATTGGACACGGATGTTTCAATAAACATGTTTTCCTATATTTGTTTTCCAAATATTTCCTATATTTATAAGGAAAATAACGAGCTTTATTATAAGGATATCTCAACGAATGTGTCATTAATATTCCGAATCATACACGTAGCATATGTGTCATCTGCATCAGATATTTCAGAGATTTCGCTCCGTATCAGGTGTATAAAAAGCAGTGGCCATTGCTTTCAAGAGTGAATCCAAGCTTCTGTTACGAATGACTCTGCTGATTCAGATGTGTGGATTCGCCAATGAGAGCAGTGACCATTTCTTTTTATATACCCTGTACATTGTGTTTAACACAGTGAACAACATTCCGTGTGGCGCATCGCGCACGCGCCGATCGTGTTGAAGCAACTGTGTTCCCTTGCTTTCAACCCACTTCATATCAGTTACTCGCACGAGATTTCAGTCGAAGGTTGATAAGTGGGGATCGTGACATCCTTGCGTTGTGCAGTGTTACGAACGGCACGTACATACGGAACTATTGCATTTGCGAGCGTAAACGACGTTAGTCCAAACTCGGCCGACCGATTACCATTTCTTAGGCAGCCTCCATCCGTGTATCGCCGTTTAAGGATCTCAAACCGCACTCCGAAATAGGTAAATAGATCTACCTTGTAACTCGGCGCACGAATGTGGTTATCGACAGGGGCGGATTTGCAGACCTGGCGCCCCGTCTAATATTTTAATTTAGAAGCGTTGGGACAATTCTACCATTAATTCGATATGAAGACTCACGCACGAGTTACTGCTAATTTACTACGTGAAAAAGGAAGTGAATTATTTTACAAATTGCCTCAGTGTGGTTAAAGATCACCCGGTCAAAGCAGCGAAAATAAAAAAAGTGTTCCTTTTATCCACATAATAAACAAGCATATGTCCCCCAAAATTTGCAAACTGCTCAGCCTACATACAAACCGCCCTGGATTATCGATTTTTACCATTTCTAGAAAGTGCGCATGACGCATCCAATTGACGCGTAAAAGCGGTAACGTGTTTTTTTTTCGGTCTACCACTTTAGGACAGTGACGAAATTTCGTGACACTAATGCGATAACGTTTTCTTAAAGTTACACGAGCTAATGAAATACGTCCCACCAGATTCCAATGCAGGAAAACGGTTGTCTCGCTACCGTTTCGCAACGTTGCGACTATTGCTTGCCGTACTAACCGGAACCATGTCATACGTTACGTACCTCTCAATTTCTGTTACTCCGAAATTCCAGCGATGCTGCTTAATTTAACGTCGTCCTTCACATTGCCCTCTCTTTTCCTCCGCTGTAACGCGTGCCGCGAAAAAACGGTTCATATTGCCTTTGACGAGACATATTTTTTTCTCATTAAACCGCAATGGCGAATTACAAGCGACACCGGTACGATATTGAGGTCGTAGATAGAGTATAGATTTTGTGGTAATTATTAACTGGTGTTTCTAGTACCTTTTTCAGCTGAAGTTAACCACGAAAATAAATGAACGCTGAATGTGCTCATATTTATAAGACTCGAATGTTATTATTTGTAGTGCAATCTAATGATTGTTATGTATTTTGTTGCTTATGAAATGGCATATAAGTATGAACACTTTACACTGTCTAATGGTTCAAACTAATAATTTCAGGTACACTCCATAATATCTTATGTAGCACCCGATGATTCATTCATTTCGAGATAAGATAATATCTCCTTACATATCACTCCACACTTTTGTTTAAGTATTTGTTGCATAGGATCAAATATTATAACAGCATACCTTTTGTTGCTGTTACATTACCAACTTGTCATGCCTTTCATTAGGAATAAACATGTTCTGGTTTCTTTCTTTTTTTTTCAGAAGTTACATGAAATTAGTTGATATAATTCGTCACACTTCTTTTTATTAATGTTTTAGTTTCTGTTGTAGCGTCAGATATACCGTATATTTTTACCCAGGATGAAAGTGTGATATCTACTTTGAAAGTAAACTGTTCTAAGAAAATAAATTTTAATACATTAGAAAGCTGTTGTTTTCAGTAATTTCATGTATCATCAGAATGTTGAGGTTGCCGATACATTCGTGCGCTAATGTTCCATCGATGTTGTTTTCGCAACAGTGGTAATAATAGGTTCTTTTTCAGTTTAAACAAAAACCAAAAGATGGCAACTGGGCACGGTGCACCTGGTGCAGGATTTTATCCAGGACAACAAGGTTTAGATCTTTATTCTATGTTTTACGTATCGTCTGTCATACGCATTATTTATAATCTTCGACGCGTGGAGTATTTAGCGAACTGCAAGCACCCACAACGCTCGCCTCAACTGGCAATCATCGCTCTATGTCATCAGCGAGCGTATCCACGCATCGCTCATTATTTACGTTCGTTAAAAATTAACGGAGAGGCGATAGTATTTGCACAGATTTTTGTGGAAAGGAATCGAACGTAACATTAGTCGATTGTCAGTATAATTTATATCGCTATTAAGTGATATTCGCCTGTAAATTAGATTAGAAACTAAAGAAAAGAATGTTACCAACGTTTAAAAAGCCTCTGCACCGATACTTAGTGGCTGTTTTTTTTAAAGCACAAAATTTTACGAGCATCGATGCTGAGTTTAGAGCGCAAATTTTATTCCAGCGTGTTATTTTATGAATTGAAAATTCGATTGTGCAGGTTATCCTCAACAGAATCCTGGGTATCCACCTCAAGAAGGGTATAATCCAGGATATCCACCTCCTTACGGAGTAAATCCACCAGGTTGGTGTAACTTTATCCTATGCTTTTCGTTCGAATAACAATTCCTACGTAAGATGTACATCCATCCAGGCCTTTTTGTAGGGCCAGGTTTCGTTCCTCCTCCGGGTCCTCCGCCGTACGGACAAGCGCCGCCGCCGCCGCCAACTGGTCCGATCTTTGGTGCAGGGCCACAACCAGGCATGTACGGGTCAAATTATGCAGAAGATTCCATGCAGGACGAGGTGAAAGGATTCAGCTTCAATCAGAAGTCTATCAGAAATGGATTCATCAGGTTAGTATTATCGCTAACAGTATTCTGCGAGATTCGTCTAACGGTAACTTTGAATCTCTGTTTCAGGAAAGTTTACAGCATACTGATGTGCCAGCTTCTGATTACTGTAGGAATGATAGCGCTGTTCCTTTACCATCGTCCTACTAAGCTATGGGTGATGAGACACCCAGAGATGTTTTGGATTTGCTTCGTTGCTGTTATAGTTCTGATTATCGCCATGGCTTGCTGCACTAGCGTAAGACGAAAAGCTCCGATGAATTTTATATTCCTGTTCTTGTTCACATTGGCCGAAGGTTTTCTCTTAGCTACTGCTGCTTCTACGTACAACGCCGATGCGGTAAGGATTAATAAATATGAGTCTGTTACGTTACCTGAATTTTACGTTAAGTAGAATTTTTTGTTGTAACACACGCGTGATTGCGCGTTCTGTCGTAAATTTATTAAGAGGCGATACATGTTTCTGTTAAATATTTTCAGGTACTGTTGGCCGCTGGGATCACTGCAGCTCTTTGCCTTGCATTGACGTTGTTTGCATTTCAAACGAAATTCGATTTCACTGGGATGCACAGTTTTCTATTTGTCGCGTTGGTTGTTCTTATGATTTTCGGAATAATCGCGATGATCTGGCACGGCAAAATCATGACCTTAGTGTACGCATCACTCGGGGCCCTGCTTTTCTCGTTCTACTTGATCTATGATACACAAATGATGATCGGCGGCTCACACAAATATTCAATTTCCCCGGAAGAATATATTTTTGCGGCGTTAAATCTGTACCTAGATGTTGTCAACATCTTTTTGTACATTTTGACAATTATTGGTACCTCGCGAGATTAAGTATTCTAAGACTATTCTTTTCCCTTTTTTTTTTTATTAATCGCTGGATTAATTGTAAACGCGAAATGCTTTAACTTCAGTTAGTATTCTGTTTCGACTCTGTTGACTTTGCGGACAGAGAGTGTATTATAGTAATGAAACATACGAACGACAAATATTGGCAGCGACTTAAGCATTAATTTCTATGAAATAATAGATTTTACACGTTTTTCAAAGTACATAGTCGACACAGGAAGTGCGGAGAAATTATTGTTTAAATGTTCGCCCTCTAGTCTTGTAAGCGAAACAAAATAATTCCTATGCTTGCTGAGCAAAGTGAGCTTACCATTATTATAGTTAAGAATATAAATAGGATTACGATAGATATAAACGCATAATTCACGTGTCTATTTATCCTTCTTCATTTCATTCTTTCTTTTCTCCTTTATATCTATTTTCTTGTTCGAATAAAGTATTACTACTTTCATCGTTGAAAAGAAGTGCAACTTGTTTTGTAAAAAAAAATTGGTTTCTTTTTGTCTCGTACTTTATCGTTATACAAAGAAGCTCTTCGCATCCAACAAATAATTGATCGTATTGCGACTGCAATATGTAACATGAAATATGGCTTAATGCTATAATGTCTGTATTAGACAATAGTCTTTTAATGTTTGAATGTTATTAACTCTAAACTGTCCTGATATTGCGTACATATATTTATTCGTTATGTGTTTAGAAATCGGATTACTGGTATTGTCTGATTATGTTTGGATGATAAAATGACTTGTATTGTCTAATCAAGTTTGCATAATAAAATGAATATTTCGATGTATCGAGGAACATCTTTATTTATTATCGTAAAGATTTGAAGCTACTTTGATTTATCATCCATGATTTCACACAGCATAGAAATAATTTTATACACATTGTTGATACACTGTTAGATTAGAATAAAGATAATCGATTAAATATACATTATCGAAATATACAAATGCTAAGTCTACTGTCATAAATACAAATATACAAAGTTATACACGTTTTATTGCGAAGTTCTCGTTATATATTGTACTTGTTTCTTGGGGGGTGAATAAAAGGCAGTGGTTTTCGAAATCGTGAATATTTGTATTTGTAGTAAATTAGTCTTACACAAATAGGATAAAAGCTCCTTGGTCTTAAGCTTCCAGATTTCAACTTAAGATGTAAATAAGCATATATAGTGCAATGTCCGTATGAAAAAGCATTCAATGTTCACATAGATTTTAAAAGCCCACATTCATTCTCACTCCTCTCATTTATGGTAACAAATTGCAGCCTCGTAACAAAGAAATTGTTCCTAGTTGACTTTGTTCGCGCAACGACGCATGGAGATTCCTTATGGAAAGCAAAGCTCCATCAGCAGCGCGGATTACTGATTTCTTATTTATAAAACCTGTGATAGAGCTTTAATGTTTGTATACATGCAATAGAGACACATTTATAAATACAATCGTATATGTGACAAACAGCGCTTATAGCCCACCCTTTAAACCCAGGTATAATTAAAGAACTTCACTCTTAAATCGGGTATATAAATCCTTTTTTCGCGTGTACTTTGAATTAAACGTAGGCACCTCCTTTCTAATCAGTACTGTCATCAAATATGCTGAATTGAATTTGATTAGGCAGTGTTGTGAAGAGTTTAATTATACTATTATGCTTTAAATTATGCTCTAAATCTATCCACAAATCTATTTTGAGTGGCACCAGCTGATATATAGTTTATTATGCGCCAGTGAAATAAATAATAAAAATTAGCAGCACAGATTAGAACTTCTTTCCACCCTTCGATCGACTGTTACTCTATCAGGAGCATCTTGAGGTTCCTTGCCGTGCGTCTTTTCCAAGATAGCTTCGGCTAATTCACTAAATGCACGATCGATATTGATGTCAGCTTTCGCGGATGTCTCCATAAATCTGATTCCATGCTCTCTGGCTATCTGGAAGGAGCAGCGGCTCGTTAGATAATACATTTGGGTGTCCAGCAAATTTTTGGTGCTTCGAGTATCTTACCGCTTCTCCTCTTTCTGTGCTAACAACACGCTTCTCTTCCATGTCGCTCTTATTTCCCAGTATCATTTTCTCCACGTCTTCGTTCGCGTGCTACAACAATGATACGTCCAAAGTAACGTAAACAACTGCTGGGCATTCCTATTTCTGTTCGGTAAAGAGATTCGCGTGCACACTTACTTCGTCGATGTTTCTCAGCCACTTAACGATATTCTCGAATGTTTTCTCGTTAGTAATGTCGTACACGAGCATGATACCCATAGCGCCCCTGTAGTAGGACGTAGTGATGGTATGGAATCTCTCTTGCCCAGCTGTATCCCTGTAAATACATAGATTAAGGTCCGTTTAGAAAGATTTACTAACGCAGAACTTACCATATCTGTAACTTGATTTTCTTCCCTCTTAATTCCACTGTCTTGATTTTAAAATCGATACCTAAGCGAGAAAAAGCACAGTATTTATCTGTGTAACAGACTTCACAATCTATTAACATCTATTTACACATAAAACACTCAACTTTGGCAACGAATGTTCGTCGAGCAATCTTTACGGAAAAACAATTTTACACGATCGTGTATTCGACACCTGCTTGACGCGTATAAAAAAAAAAAAAGAGAAACGACACTCCGACACCGAACTGTTCATCGTTCTTCAAATTTCGCATATTTTCATCGCGCGATACTGCAATTTCATCTTGGCTGCATAACCTACTGTGCCGAATGAAATTTGCAGTGTCGAGCGATCCGCGAAAATGCGTCCGTCGCCACGGGGAACGATTATCGTTCCGTAATGCTTCCCTTACCGATGGTGGAGATAAACGTCGTTGAGAAGGCATCGTCCGAAAATCTAAACAATATACAAGTTTTGCCGACCCCGGAATCGCCGATGAGCAGCAACTTGAACAGTAGATCGTACGTCTTTTTCGCCATTTCACTGGTTGCTTCGCGTTCACGAGGCGCCGAGAGGAGGAGAAATAGTCGAACCTGTGGAGCACGATTAGCAGTTTTTCCAGACGACGTTTTGAACATCGAACGCTCTGAACGATTATAGGTTTCAAGGTCGGACGAGGGCGCGTCTCGTCGACGTACAACGGTGCTTCGTTAACGACGGGAAAACCGGTCACAGGGGCTGACTATTAAAAGACAATACGTCACACAACAGAGTAACACGCAGAAGCATCGGGGTAACTTTGCACTTTCGGCTCTCGCTGTGGTAAATGATTGAATGAGGGGAATACAGATATCGGCTAAGCAACAGCGAGATTCTTGGCGCGGCTTCTTTCTCCACCGTAATTAGCGGCAATCGTAAAACTGTGCCGGGTTCAACCTCAAATATCCTATCTACCACGGGAGGTCACCACCACTGCAACATTAATTTAAAATTACTCTGCCCTGCACGCAGGGACTGTGTATAAACTTATTGCTTATTTCATCGATTCTATGCTATTGATTTCTACGTACGTAGAACTCCACTCTACTTCGTATTGATGTATGCTGAAATGATACATACGGGGACGCTCTACGGAGCAACATGTTTTCTTTATATCCGAGATAATTGTAATGTCGATAGTAACCTGAGCTACTAGGAAGCAATTTCTCTTTTATAAATATTGTTTGTTAGGTATTTGCATGGTGGATGTTTATCTTTAGTACAGTTGTATGCGGCACGAAGATGCATCGTCCGATTGCACTCGGTCAGTCGTAGATGCATCGAAGACACGCGATGCATCTACGAGTGAATAATGACCTCATGGCCTCGGGACATTAGGTATATCGGATGTCTGATAAAAAGTGGTGCAGGAAATTTCCTCTAACAGCAAGAAACTTCTGTTTATATTTTAGAGTTTATCGAAGCTTCTTAACGCGAAGGAGACATAATACGTGATATTATAAAGAGTCTTGATAAATCCAAAAAGCCGAAGATTTTTCTCGCTACCCTTAACAATTTCCAGGAAAACATTTGATAATATTGCGTGCAATATTCAAATCACATCTGTTATTCGAAAGTTCTCGTATGCTAGAAATCTCGAGTAACTTAATTATTTCAACAGATTAAAATCTTGCGAGTAGCGGTAAAAGTTGGGCAGAATTCAATTACATTCGAGTAGAACGAAATTGAATCGTATCATCCGGGATAATTGCGGAAATATTCCTTCCACTGCGAAACGCGAACGATAGGTGGCGACGTATTTCCGTGACAATCGTGTCGTCACCTGTCTTCGCAGTCCGCAGTTTTTGTCGAGGCCGTGTCGAGCACACGAGGGTGAACGGCTCCGAAACACTCCGAACGGAGGGAAACATACTGGAAAACGAGAGCTGTGCCCGCGTGGATTCTACTTATGTTCTCCAGTCTTTCGCACGTGACCAGGACCATGGCTGCTAAGGTGCAACACTTCGATCCGCCGAGCTCGGCGAGCTCCGAAAGGTGAGCGACCACACATTGCCGATCTCTCGTCCGCGACTAAACTGTGAAATTCCTGCGATCCAGCGATGACGGGGAAGTCTGTTCGGACGAGCGTGAGATATTCATCGCCGACGAGATGTGCGACGATGCCGAACATTACAGACGCTCCGATATCGCGACACCTACGCCGCAATCCCCGCGACCACCTTCCACTGGTAAGACAGTCAGCCAATTTATTACTTCCACTGACCTTCCGATTAATTTCATAATCTTACTTTACAACGTTACATTCTCGACTATCGATACGACGTCGTCCTGCAGCGAATCTCGGTATTCCATCCGCACCTTGATAGTCACGTAGATTGTATGCTAATTATTTACAGAGCCAGAGACTTGGAGTACTTGCATTTGGCAAAGAAGACATACGTGGTACTCTGAAATAGAAACGTTGTTTAATTTAAAGAAGACAATCAAGACTTCCAAAAGTACCCATTCCATATTGCCTCTGTCCTCTATCACTGTTCCTTCAAAACAATCTCGCGTACAGAAACAATTGTATTCGTAGATTCGAGTAATCTTTCCCCCTTATCTTCCTCTTGCTTCATGAGTTACGTAATGTAGTCTTTACGAGCGAGGCGATACGTAAAACAGAATAAAAGCAGGAGATATTTAATCGTACAACAGGTTCTCAGAGATCGCCAAAATCGAGGAGGCAGCGCACTACCAGTTTGTCGCAATCTAGTAAAAAGACCTCCGCGGAGTCCATCCTTAGAAGTAAAACTAGAACGATATACACGGCTGGCAGACCACCGTGGTACAATTCAGCGGGCCAGCAAGTCGAGCCTTTTGTAATAGGTTGGTAATGTGTGTATTACATTGTTTTAAGACGGCGAAAGGGTATTCGTTATTATTAACAGCTCCGTTTCAGGGATCTGTGGTGGCAGCGCTTCCGGGAAGACTACAGTCGCGACAAAGATCATAGAGTCCTTGGACGTACCGTGGGTAACTCTGCTTAGTATGGACTCGTTTTACAAAGTATGGAGAAGTGTTATTTCTAATTACATCGGTTGTATCAATTGATATTAAAACTAGACCAATGGCAGTGCGAATAACTTCTGGCGCAGGTGTTGAATGAAAACCAGCACGAAATGGCAGCTAACAATGAATACAACTTTGATCACCCCGATGCTTTTGACTTCGAACTGCTGAAAACCACGGTGCAACGTTTAAAGGAGGGTAGAATGGTGGAAGTTCCTATTTATAATTTTGTAACCCATCGCAGGGAAAGTAGAACTGTAAGTGGACGTTAACGAACGTATTTGACAAGTGTTAAATCGACGTGTATTACGAAAAGTAGCACGTTTCGGTTTGCCACGAAATGAAGCACGTTCCATCGGTTCTGACGAATATTAGCACGTTTGGTCTTCCGCTGCGAAGACTAACACGTTTTACTGCTTCGCCACGAAGAATAGCACATTTCGTACTGTTGCGGCGAAAACTAGCACGTTATACTGTTTCGCCACGAAAAATAGCACATTTGAGAATTTGCAGCGAAAACTAACATATTATCCGGTTTGGCCACGAAAAATAGCACATTTTGGATTATACTGCAGACTGCAGAAACCATCACGTTTCAGCGCGTGGTCAGTTTAAAAGAATTCAACCGTTGAAAATATTGTTTAATAAATAATGATTCCATCTAATCTCCAAAAGACAACACATATGGAAATTTTAATCTCGTGGCAAACCGCTCAAACGTGCTAGTTTTTGCTGCGAAAACCGAAACGTGATAGTTTTCGTGGCAAACCGCTCAAACGTGCTAATTTTCGCGGCGAAAGACGAAACATGCTATTTTTCGTGGCAAACCACTTCACCCTGCTAGTTTTCGCAGCGAAAACCGAAACGTGATAGTTTTCGTGAGAACGAAGGCAAACGTGCTAGTTTTCGTAAGAAAATTGAAACGTGCTACTTTTCGTAACGCACGTCGAAATGTATCTCGCATGTACTGTACTTCTCCTTGTTCCACAAGAAAACAATGTACGGCGCCAACGTCATTATATTCGAGGGAATATTCAGTTTCTACAACGTCGACGTTTTGAAGGTAAGCGGACGTACTGTCAGGAAAGCAGAATGAGTGGTGTGATCACGGGCGCACTAAGGTACGAAAGCGAAAGCACAAATTACCACTGATCCGCTTCCTTCGATTGGTCAAGATGTGCGACATGAAGGTGTTCGTTGACACCGACGCTGACGTGAGGCTCGCGCGACGATTACGTAGAGACATATCGCAAAGGGGAAGAGGCTTGGAGGGTGTCCTAAAGCAGTACAGTACAATGGTGCAACCCGCTTTTTACTATTATATAGCGCCGTTAATGGTTCACGCCGATATTATTGTGCCACGTGGCGGAGAGAACGAGGTGGCGATAGAGCTTATAGTGCAGCATGTACATACGCAGCTTCAGCTGGTAAGATATAAACAGTTCCTCAAATATCGATTGCACGCGTCGCGTTCACTTATTATCGTTTCTTATTTTAGAGGGGTTTCAAGCTCAGGGAGAAATTAGCTCACTCGTATATTGGCCAGCCATTGCCATCTTCTCTCTACCTGCTCCCAGATACACCACAGATAAAAGGTCTACACACGTTTATAAGAAACAAGGAAACATGCAGGGACGAATTTATATTCTATTCCAAACGTTTGATACGTCTGGTTATCGAGTACGCGCTGTCCCTTCTGCCTTTCGAGGTGCGCGCGAACGAATTTCTATTAAGTTCGTATCGTTAGCTAGTTTTTCATATCGTCGTTCACATTCATTGCTATGTGCTCGCAGGATGTAACAGTAGAAACGCCCCAAGGAGTATTGCACCAGGGAAAACGTGGTGCCACGGATAAGATATGTGGCGTTTCAATTTTGCGCGCTGGCGAGACCATGGAGCAAGCGGTTAGGGATGTATGTAAGGATATTAGAATAGGGAAGATACTTATCCAAACGAATCAACAAACTGGAGAGCCAGAGGTAACTATTACCCCTATAGTCTATTCTCTTCGTCGTTAGCGTAATGTAAACGAGCGAAATATGTTGCAGCTTTACTACCTCCGATTGCCAAAGGATATCAAAGACTATAGGGTGATCCTGATGGACGCGACAGTGGCAACGGGTGCCGCTGCCATCATGGCTATTAGAGTGTTATTGGATCACGACGTCGCCGAGGAGAACGTGTTACTCGTGTCTTTGCTGATGGCAGAGTCCGGCGTGCACTCGATCGCCTACGCGTTTCCACGAGTTAAAATCGTCACGTCCGCCTTAGATCCTGTGATAAACGAGAAGTTCTACGTGTTACCCGGTATCGGTAACTTCGGCGACCGTTACTTCGGAACCGAGCCGTCTTCGATCGAGAATTAACGCAGCTTCGTAGCATCTCAGTCTCGAATTTACACGGTTATTTAATCTGTTGTTATAATTCAAATACAGTAATCTCATATACCTTTAATAAAATTTCCGCTACACTCGCGAGCGTGTGTAACTATTCGTGTAGCTCGATTATCCACGTCCACAAATTCGATAATCGAGCTTACTTAATTATGCGTTAAAGCGGCGTTGTGTTGACGTGACCGCCAACCTCGCCCCTTTCGGCGGCAGCAGCGGCGGCGGCATTGCTGCGTAATTGCCTGTAGCCTCGAGCACTCGCCCGACGGGAACGACGCCAAGAATCCAAGTTTCCTGTACTTCCGCCGTTCGGTTGCCCTAGGAGATACGTGATCAGCTTGTCAAGAGCGGCCAAATCTTCGTTCGTGCTACCAGAGTTCCCTAAACCCTCCAGCGGGCGACTGTCGGATACAGCCTCCCCCGTGTGTCCAGTATTCGTAATGTTGCTAGCAATGCCAGTCGTGTGAAGGCCCAGTTTTGGTGTGAACTGCGTAACATGTATATGAAATACTTGTATCAGTTTAGGACCTTGAGCTATTGTAAAAATCATCACTGATTTCAGGCATTCTAAAACGTTTCGTGTACCTCTTCTGGGCCATGCTGGCCGTAGCTCAATCTTTGCACCTTACGGAATGTTTCGTCGTTTATGGCCTCGCGTACAGCTTCATTCAGCGTTTGCTCCAACGCCCTTTGCTTCGGTTTGCTCAGCCCGTCGTAATAACTTGGGATATGATTCTCGTTAATTATGTTATTTGTAAAAGCTGTATTATAACTACAGGGTATTCGTGGATGTTCGTCAGTAAAGTGGTACGTCTCGGACTTCTCTTTTAGCGTTAGAAGAGCGTAGCTTACAAGGGAACACCGCGAACCCGAACTTACCGATTGGAACGCGACTTTGTTGGTTTTTAGAGTGACTCAAAACAAAAACAACGGTGCGTTTCATTTGGGCCCTATCGCCCGTTAAGGGGATGAAAACTAACCTCAAAGTCAAATTGGCACTTCCACTTTTTCGCGTATAACTTACAAAGTCCAACAGGCAGAAAAAAATGCTTCAAACAAAAGTTTAATGGTGCAATAAGCGCTATAAACTTGCGTTAACAAAATTTTGAAAAGAGTTTAAAAAAAATACCTGAAAGAAAAGAAACTTTTTCAATATTTTGTTAACGCAAGTTTGCAGCGCTTATTGTACCATTAAACTTTTGTTTGAAACATTTTTTTCTGTCTCCTGTACTTTAAGAGTTATATGCGAAAAAGTGGAAGTGCCAATTTGACTTTGCGGTTAGTTTTCACCCCCTTAAAGGGCGATAGGGCCCAAATGAAACACACCGTTGTTCTTGTTTTGAGTCACTGTAAAAACCGAAAAAGTTGCGTTCCAATCGGTGAGTCCGGGTTCGCGGTGTTCCCTTATTAGAGCCCTTGAATGTTACTTTCTTGAGAACAAAGTCCCACACGAAATTTGTGTTTCTAAAATCAATTCTTATTTCGTATTTTCTATTAGTCACGTTTCGGTCGCTTAATTCCAGAATACCCTGTATGATTACATAAACCGTTTCAGTCACCTCGAGTCTATAGAGCTGTTATCTCGTGAGATATTCTTATCACGAACCAGGCGAATGTCGTGCTCCCAGAAACGACGCAATTCCGGCGTAGATGTGTACGGCGCGGCCACTTCCTTAATCTGAAAGGAAACTGTGCTTGGTAATCTCACGAGAGATGTATTTTAACCGCTCTCAGTGGAGCATAGAAGCATTATAGAGACTGAACATATGTCAATCTGGCATTAGGGGTACTATTATATAGTTGTTTGTGCGATGCAAGGCGGTAGCAGCGCGGCCTCTGAAGTTATCGTGAAAATTGCAAAGCACGATTTCTGTAATCTCGCGAGGCCATCTCTCGAATTTGCCCGGGGGTTAACTATTTCGACCTTTCTTACCTTTAAAACGATTATCGCCGTGATAAAGATACACATCACGTTGATGAAGGTCAAGCACGCGCTGATTATACCGTTGCAGAAGAATTCGACCGGTAGGTAATCTGTGTAAATGTAGACGTACGAGGTGTTGTAGTCTGTGTACGATTCGCCTTTCATGTGAGGCATTTTGATCGGTCGATAGATCAGCCATATGCACCCGAGCGCCCAGAATAAACCCTGCAGAAATAAATAACGTCGATTATCGCAATTGAATTAACTGCTTTCTATTAATCAGTTTCAGAGGGAGAGAGGAACTGCCAATACCATACGCTCTTCCCATTTCCTGCCTGTAAACGGTTTTACCCGAGCATATTAATAGACCAGTAATTCCTCGACTGTCCCGGGGAGACACATTTCAATTTCCGTTAGAAGTGATGGATAAACAGAATTTATGGAAGCTCATAGAATTCACTTTTACCATTCAATTTCCTGTAATTAACTGGCTATTTTTTACTCACGCAATTTACCACTGGAGGTAGCAATGAAGCTGATATGGCGACTCCAATTAAGGGTCCGTTGCTTCCTTGTAGCAAAGCCACGGCTACTCCAGTGCCAGACGGAAGGGCCCATAACACCCCCATCCAAAGGGACCTATAATTGCCTCTAGGAGAAAAAGAAGCTCTTGTTTTATCAAATCTTCGCTATCCAATTGTTCCCGGCGGTGGTTTTGCATGAAGGAGTCGTACCTGCCTTTCATTTCATCGGTCGGCCAGTCGTTGTAACCCCAAGGCATCTCGGTTGTGCCCAAAATCAGGCCAAATATGAAACCGAAGAGGATGGAGAGGAAAATGCCGAGCAGTAAGCTCTTCAAGCCAACGAATTGGAGCTCCCTGTCGGCTATGATAGTGCCGAAGGTCAACGACATTACGGGGCCCTTCAAAGTAATTAAAGAAATGAGTGCGACGAACGGAAAGTGGGGTAATTAAATCATATTGTGTCGAGTGTTACCATTAATGGGGACACCAACATAGCGGCGACAACGTTAGTTGCACTGTTCTCGATGAGACCCAATGCTGCAAGGCAGCTACAGAAAATTGGAAAGAATTGTATAGATACAGTAGATAAGCAAGAATGCAAATCAGAGACTGTAAGTGTTCAGGACGGCAGTGATCATCAGGAAAATATTCGGAAACTCGTTTTTCTACTGGCAACTCACACAAGCTTAAGTTCAAACGAATAAACGTATACAGGGACCAATATGGCTTTTCCGCCGCTCTAGGCAAAAATGATTTCTGCCGCCCTTTATATTTAATTATACATAATTATTTTAAAATATTATTTTTGACGGCGAGTGAAATTTTTTGTAGGTATTTGTTAACCCTTCGTGGTCACACGGGGTGTATCGCACCCCAATAACAATTTTCGAGTTAAAATGTCGCGCCGTTACGACTTCCAAAGGGGATTTATCGCAAAAAAAACAAAAAAAAATTAAAAACACTTTTTTCCCACAACCGTGGAAAATCGCTTTTTTCAACAAGTTTTATCGTTTAAAAATTTATATTTCTAGAGAAAGACTATTAGACTATGATTGTATAAGTATTACGAATGTACAATTATCACTGAAAAGTTAAAATATTCAAAAATACGAAAATGCTAACTCAAAAAATGACGCTGGGGTGCAGTGAACCCCATGTGACCAATTTGTGATTGTAGGATGTGACCACGAAGGGTTAAATAACAAAAGCTTTCCGTTCTATAAAAAATTTAATATTCATAAAAAGAACAGTAAGAAAAAATAAAATATATAGGTAGGAGGTAGGTATCTATTTTTTTATTGGAAATTTAAAATACGATTCATAAAATATTTTTAAAAAAATCAATAAAAACACATAAACACAATATCACAAAAATACATTAAAAAAGTTTTAAAAACATTTTAACTTTAACAAAATCTTCTAACTCTTATGGGCGATTTAAAAACAAATTATAAGTTTGATACTAAATTCAAACATGTATTATCTACATTTGTACCGCTTCTTCAAAAACTTTTACTTTTTTTATTGTTTTTTATTGATTTTAATTTTCTCTTTCTACCAGTTTTGCTGCCCCCAAAATTGCCGCTCCGAGCAGTTGTTCTTAACGTTTCGAAAATTCGAAAAGTGTAATTGCGACGATCACATTTCAAGGAAGCGTAGTTTCTCTCGTGAGAAGAGAATAGAGTTTCCAATAGAGGCGAAGGGAGAAATAAGGAAAACAATTCTTACTCTGCTGTCAGTACCAGTAACACGTAATCGAACGTGAGATCGCCTCCGCTGCGAACCCCATCAACTACCTGCTTCACCGTCAATTTCGAGCGTATCGATTCCACGAACTCCTTCCAAGCATTCTTCCTCTCCTCCGATTCTTTTCGCCTGAAAGAAAATTGCAGTCTTACACGATTCTTCTGACGAGCATTATCTTAAATAATTTTCTTCCTAATGGAAACCTTTGTGCTAAATCGTCTTTAATAGCCGCGGCTCCAAAACTCCCCAGGCCACTGTACGTGCACTGCGTGGGGATCACGCTGAAAATTATTTAACAGCAAATTAAGGGATCCTGAAAGTTACACGCGGTTCATCGAAAATTACATCGGGATGTATCACCTCACTATGGAGTTCATTTTCACACCGATTCCCATTTCCGTCAGACAGTGCAAGCAATTTTCGCATGGCTCCCCAGCGGGCACCGGAAATATCACCTGTCCATGGAACAGAAGAAAATAAAGCGTAACGAGGAACAGAAGCGGCGAGTTTAATTTCTTACCTCGTAGTACATGTTCTCCTTGTCTTTGCACCAAACCACGTGCTCCACCTTGAGCTTCTTCAGCAGCTCGTGCAAGACCTTTCCGCAATTGAGAAAAGGAAATATAAGATTCAGATTAGACCACCTTTGTCAGGTTAAGAAACACCGCATCGAAGAAAGTGTTTTTTGCCACTTAGAAATAAATTCCCAAAGATGCGGTATTTCTTCACCTGGCCAAGGTGGTCTATCTCCAGTAACTCGCATAGCGATAGTTTTTTCTCTTCCTCTTTTCCCGGAATTTCTTCTATCGGAAGTACAAAGCCCGACAATACAACTACACATTAGGGCGGACCTTATTTTTCGACTTTCAAAATTTTTTCGGGATACCCCGCAGGATTGTGTCATTGGGAGAAAAAATAATGTGTGCAAAATTTTTAATCGATCGGAGGACGAGAAACCGTGCTTTATCGCATTTGAAATTTTTTTATTTTTGTAACTCGTTTTTCTCCATTCTAGTATATCGTAAATATACATGTTTATATATCGTTGAATTTGTCTTTTTACACTCTGCAATAATATAGAATCAAATTATAAGATCACTTAAAAAAGCAACATCATGACCTTGAAATCTCAAAAATGAACCATCAAAAAATACTTTTTTCGTTGGCATTATATTTAGGTTGTCAAACAGTACAAGTTTCGTCGAAAATTTGTTTCATATAATTATAAATAATAGATTAAAGGGAAAAGTACACCCGAAATGCACCAATTGTTGCAGATATTTTTGAATTTATTTTAAAAACTAGGGGTCTAGAAGACAATCTGACTACTCCACGCGATGCAGCAGACATTTTTCCTCCGGAAAACATCAACAAAAGTGGTAAGTCACGTTTTGTTTTCAATACAGGAGGCAACAGCGGCGGGTGTATCCTTTGCCGCTTGTGAGCGACAGAATCGCTTAAACGCGCGCGACTACCACTGTTTGCGCCGTAGGTTTTGCCAAACTATTTCGCTCCGGTATTGAAAACGAAACGTGACATACCACATTTGATGATGTTTTCCGAGGGAAAAATGTCTGCGGCATCGCGTGGAGTAGTCAGATTTTCGCCTAGACCCTTAGTTTTTAAAAGTCTTTTTATGGTCTGTAACAATATAGAATCAAAGTATAAGATTACTTAAAAAAGATAATCATGACCTTGAAATCTCATAAATTTACATTCAGAAAAAATAGATCGTTGGCATTATTTTTACCTTGTCAAAGAGTACAACTATTGTCTAAGAAATTTTTTCATATATTTATAAATAACAGATTTCAAAATTTTAATGAAATAACCGATACTTTCATTAAGAGTACACCGTTCCAACAGATTTTATAAATATGGATTCTCCAGAATGAGAAAATGATCACAATTATGATATTGGATTAAATATAGCAAATAATTTAGCAGTAAACGATTCGACCGAACGAGCAGTCAAACTCATGCAAGAGTTTAATTGTAACTATTCAACAGCCATCTGAACTTGTAACATTCAATACCCGTTTCTTATAGATTTTTTGTGCGCTGAATACGAATTCGCAAACCGTTTTTCGCCATCGCCCTCAGTTTTCGAAAAATTGTTTTTTTTAAAAAAAAAATGCAAATTTTCAACTTTGAACTTCTTTCGTGTTCAAACAGTAATAGTTATTCAGTTGCTTGTACCGTCAAAGTATTCTATCGATCCTCCGGAATACAATGGTATAAGTTATTATTGCATTATTACCATTTAAATATATTTAAACAACGATCAAAGGGAAAATGCACCCGAAATACACCAATTTTTGCAGATATCTTTCAATTTACTTACAAAACTAAGGGTCTAGGCGAAAATCTGACTACTCC
The DNA here is from genome assembly GCA_944738655.2 of Andrena hattorfiana. NCBI lineage: Eukaryota > Metazoa > Arthropoda > Insecta > Hymenoptera > Andrenidae > Andrena > Andrena hattorfiana. The sequence goes on along the minus strand of OX122889.2, from coordinate 40,101,965 downwards.
ACGCGATGCCGCGGACATTTTTCCCTCGGAAAACATCAACAAAGGTGGTATGTCATGTTTCGTTTTCAATACCGGAGCGAAATAGTTTGGCAAAACCTACGGCGCCGACAGTGGTAGTCGCGCGCGTTTAAGCGATTCTGTCGCTGACAAGCGGCAATGGATGTGCCCGCCGCTGTTGTCTTCTGCATTGAAAACAAAACGCGACTTACCACTTTTGTTGATGCTTTCCGGAGGAAAAATGTCTGCTGTATCGCGTGGAGTAGTCAGATTGTCTTCTAGACCCCTAGCTTTTAAAATAAATTGAAAAATATCTGCAACAATTGGTGCATTTCGGGTGTACTTTTCCCTTTAATCTATTATTTACAATTATATGAAAAAAAATTTCGACGAAACTTGTACTGTTTGACAACGTAAATATAATGCCAACAAAAAAAGTATTTTTTGATGTTTAATTTTTGAGATTTCAAGTTCATGATGTTGCTTTTTAAGTGATCTTATACTTTGATTCTATATTATTGCAGACCATAAACAGACAAATTCAACGATATAGGTATAAAAACGTATATTAACGATATACTACAATGGACAAAAACGAGTTACAGAAATAAAAAAGTTTCAAATGCGATGAGGCACGGTTTCCCGTTCTCCGATCGATTTCAAATTTTGCACACATTATTTTATCCCCCAATGGCACAATCCTGGAGAATGACCGCGCCAAAAATCTCAAGATTATTTTTCGACAAGAGTAACTAAGGTCCACCCTCTACTACGCATGTCCCATTGCAATAATTTTCAAAACTAAAGTGCCTTTTATCTGTGAAATTATGCTACCGTTTCCATGGACACGAAAACATGGTTCCTGGCGCGCAGCCCGGACGTCCGGCGTCCTCGAGGACGAGGCTGCAGTCTCCCATCCAAGTCATCGCCAACATCGGCATCTTCCAGTTCATTGTCGTCGTCCAAGGTCAAAAGTTGAGTCCTACTCCTAGTTTCCTTGAGACGCAGGTCCACCTTCGAAGCCGCCACCGATTTTCCAGGCTTCTCGCTCTTGGCCCGCTTCACGGGGACACCGAAGATCAGTTCGTGCTCGTAGCTCAGAGTAGGTATGCACACTAAGAACACGACGCCGCCTGGCATTGTTATTCATGTGATAAAAGATCGCTCGGTCTGCACCACTGTTAATCTTGCCACGTTTTCGCGATCGTCTGCCTCTTCGCGATTTCACCCAGTCCGTACCGAACTAAACGGTCGAGGCATCAGTTCCATTAACGAATCGCTAATCACTTTATTGCTTCGCCTCTAATTAGCTGGACGTCCACATCGAGCCAGTCGAAGCTTAAGTGTCTTGCGCGATCCTTCTGGAGATCTCAATTTTATTCCTTCTTTAAATTTGCAATGACAAAGAGCTGCGGCAGCTTTTGTATTAAGCATGAGGGACAGAAGGGATTTGATATTAATGTTGGTAATTAATTTATAGAGATCTGGTTGTGGCTGTTATCCTCGAATCAGGAGAAGGACAATCGTGTTACCTCTGTGTTCATTAAATGCGAGCAGTGTTCCAGGGGAGGAATCGCGTTGGAGGTGAAGATGAAGACACTTGGAAGAGGACGTAATTGGGACTGAAGGTGATTAAAACTCCTTTGTTTTACGAAATAAACATTTATTTTAACAAATCAACAGCGTAAAGACTAGCGTCTAGAGACTAGTCCGACGTCACGTCCGACCTAGGTAACTAGAGGCCACCAGGAATATTCCGCGCGAAGGGAAATTTTAAACTCACACGCGATTTTTACGAAAATTGAACCCGTCCGCCCGATTTAGAAGCATTCCTGTCTATTTCAAGCGAAGTGTGCGTGAAAAATATCCCTTAAACGACGAGCCTGAAGGAAATACTAACGAACGTACTCCTAATTGACAAGAACTAGCTCGCGTCCATCGAAACTAGGTCGAAAACACTTCTGCCGCCTCGAGTTTCAACAGGCTCAGAAATATTTGTCCCCTCGAACGTGCACGGTGATTCTCTCGCGGTGTGAAATGCAGATCCGACGTACGCGATGAAGCGTGTTGAAAGCTTAGAAATTAGAACAGCTTGTTGGTTGAAAGTGAAAGAGTTGTGCCGTAGATCTCTGCTAGTTATTCTACCTCTGCTGGGATTGTTAACGCGGCTCCGTTCAGACAATATTTCTAAACCTGCATCCCACCCCGCTGACACGTGTCGATAATTTATCCTAACCAATTAAACGAATAACGGATCGGCGTTTCGTTCAATTCCATAAGTACATAGTTGAGTGCCGTGCAGAATCGCTAGAAATCCCCCGAGCATCCCTTCAATTCTCATAAAAATCCGGAATTCTAGAGTTTCCCTTGGCACCTTCCCCCGCTAGCTGCACACTCCGACACGCCCGACGTTCTCTATCCCCTGTCCGATAAATGGTGGTAATAATAGTCGTCGTAATAACTCGCTACGTTTGTCCGCTAAGAAAAAGAGTCCCCTTTTTATTTACATACGGCGTTATCTCTCGCGTTAGGTACTCACCTACCACCGATCTCCGCGGTTCTTCTTCTACTTGAGACTGTTGCTCATTTATTTGCTTATCCGTTATTAGTATTGTTATCTTCTTTTCTTTCTCTTTTAAGGCCATACTTAAGGAGAGGAGCGCTTCGGCAACTCCCGTATGTCCGTCGCCGCGAAGGGCTTGGACGATCCTCGAGGGTAAGGGTGTCGTTCCTTTATGTATACGGTGTTGTGGAGTGCTCGGTTCGTTAATCTTCCAGCTCCTCGCAACTCTGAGCGAAGCACGTTGCTTTATTATTATTTAGATCCTCGTCATGGGTGGTCTAGGAAACGGTCACGCGAGGATCGTCGTCGAAAACGTGACCGTCCGCGAGTGTTCGTTACACCGATGCCATCGGGTCTCTGCAAAGATTCTTGCAGATTTTCAAATAGATTTCAACGATTCGTCCAAAGACTCCTTTCTCCCGATTGGGGATCGAACGAGCAATTTTCGTTCGTTTGTATCACAACTCTAGAGGGTGCTGAAAAATCTCTGTGCAACGGTTTCTGCATACTAAACGAGGTAGTTTGATGATATTCCAGAGTACAAAATTCGCAAGAATCTCTGTAGGAACTCATTGTGAGAGCAATATTAGTCTCCGTTGCTGAGGACAGGGAGGTCTCTTGCGAAAGTCACAGTTAATTGCGATCAAAGGTTTCCCAGAAACCCCAGAAATAATAATCAGCTTCTGATCAAACATGTTACGTAAAGAAGAGCATTGTTAGCCGCTTTGAATCAAGATCCAGCCATCTGTGTTTGTACAGAGAGAAGAAGCGATCCGTCTCTACAGTCTTGTAGAGTTTTGTCCCTGGCGGAGATGTCCCTGTCCTCGAAAGCAGCCGGAATATTTAGCCGGCCGCTTTTCACGCGTGTACACACGCGGAAGTGTGTCTAGTATCTAATTCTAGACACGCGTCTATAAACTGAAAAGTAAATCGCACTGAGCGTCTCGAGCTGAGCGTCATGCACCGCGTTTCCCAAGAAGGAAACTACACCAGCCTCTATGGGTCGCGCACGCAACAGAGATCGTGCCCTTCATCTTTGAAAAAGCCGCACATCTTCTCCCTCCACTGACGCTAGGGTCCATCTAGGAATCTTAAGGCCACGATACCAAGACATGAGCGATCCCCAAACAATCGTCGCGCGGGAAATACGCGATGTAGCTGTTCGACGCTCGCCCCGTGAAAAATGCGGGGTCTTTAAGAAATGCTGCACGCGTTCCCTGTCGATCGATCTCTCGGCACGCAGAAAAGCAACAGCGACGAAGACCGACGTTGCTCGTCCGGGATAGGAAAGTCCCCAGGGACGATTCTCGTACAGAGGAAGCCTCGAAATGGACTACGATGAACCACTGCCTCGTGGCTTGCAAATGGTATCGATTAAAAAAATAGCTTTCTCTCTCTCTCTCTCTCTCTCTCTCTCTCTCTCTTTCTCTCTTTTCCGCGTACCACTCGTCGAGTATTTAAAAGGATTTGCGCACAGTAGACCGAGTATCAAAAGAACGCAGTCGCAGAGCGTCGAAAATGACGGCGGAATCATCTCGTAAACACACCTGTACTCGATCAACAAAGATCCACTTCTCTACCTCTCGTCTATCTATCGAATTAATGGGAAAAAATATTCCTCTCGTCCCTTTCCCCCCTGGATTAACTAGCTCTACCCTACGCACACTCACGTACACGCACCGAACGACTGTGTTTCTGCGTGCGAATGAAAGCCTCGGTAGTCATACTTTCCGTCATCGTGGTCCTGCAATCGAAATTATCGCGCGTTGGGGCGCGACTCTTGAGGGCGAAAGTGGTCAGAGTCGCGATGGAAAACCGGCAGGGTTTCCCTTTCAAACCGGGGCGCTGGGTCGTCGTAGGAGGGACGATAGTAACGAGCGTCGAGGGGGCCGCCGCCACGGACGACGCAGTCGACGCTCGATGTCCGCGTAGGACGACCTCGTCCGCTCCTCGACGATCCCCAAGGGTCAAGCATTCTCTTCCTCCTCATCGATATCCTCCGACGATTCCGAGGAGGACGCTATGAGGGCGGTCGAGAGGCTCGGCACCTGGGCTGAGTAGGGGAACGAGCTCATGCGGAGCCTCTGGGGGTGGTTCCAGCATTCCGGCAGGGAATGGGAACCGTCGTACGCCCTCTTTTCCGAGCGGGCCCGCTCCATGGAGCCCAGCTCCATCATCGATACCCTTCTAGTGGGCCCCCTCTTCCCGTCTGCAAGAACGAAATTGTCTACTTATCCGACTGTCTCTGCGAGGCTAAACTACTTTCTTGTCTACCCGTCGTCATGGTCCTGTAACATTCATTTCCCTCTTTCAATGATCGCCCACTTGTGCGCTCGATTTTCCTCTTCCTTTTCAGTGCACGGAATGGATTGGAAATACTTGGCACGGATGAGAAAGGGGTGGTGAATAATCACCCCTTTCAAAATAAGTTGAAAGGGAGGAATACTTTTAATTCTTGTACTGGGCTTCGTAGCATAATTAAAATACAAATAAAATGTTACTTTTTATGGTATTTGACGTTATACAAGGCAACTTTTGCCAGCTATTAGAAGTCATGAATAAAATAAAAAAAAAGCTAATGGCCATTAAAGGGTTAAACGTAGAATTACCGATTTTTATTGTACCACGTATTCGAACCCATTCTGTGCGTACAGAGTGTCCCATTCCATTTTAATCTATCAATACACGCATTTTTCATATCTTTCATAATTGTATAGGAAACAGTTTGGAATCATTTGGAGACCACTTTAGATTTTCTTCTGCTTCTGTTGTTTAATTAACGCACGCGAAACGGGACAATCTGTACAGAGACTACTTCGTTGGATGGTTTTGTGTGGGGAGCGTGCCACGGTTACTCACGTGAGGCGTTCGAGGGTGAGTCCGACTGCTCTGTTTCTGTCAGCGTGTACTCGTCCTGCTTCTCTTCGATGTCCTCGCAATCGATACTCGCCGAGCAGATGCTCTCGCGACGGAACAGGCCAATTACCGATTGCACCTTCGGCTGCTCGATCCCACCTTTAATTGCGAAGAAACTTTAATAACCTGCACGATCATCCACGGCGGTTCATTCGCCTTCATTACTTGAAATATCACTGTGGTTTTTAATGATACAGAGAACCGTGCAAGGAAAACTTGTTTGTTCTTACAGAGACAAATATAATATGGTAATACACACCGCGTCAAAATTAAGGGAACACTATAATTTACCGAAAATTTTGGTCATTTTCAAATAGCTGTATCTCTGCGAAAAATGGTCGCAAAAAATATTTAAAAAACGCATTTTAAAGCTTGAAGTTTTTAGTTTTTGAATTAAGGACTCAATCTTTTTTCTTCAGCCATTATGATACTGTTTTATCAAGATGAAGCGCAGGAAACGAAGTTTTAGAAATTTTTGCCTAGTTTGAACGTATGCACGGGACAAACAAATTTTTTTTTCTGGTAAATCCAATCAAGTGCTCCTATAGAGCAAACATTTCCCTTTAATTTTCTTTGTTTCGTTTTGTTGTATGATTTTTATTGGCCGAGATATTCGCGATCAAAGCAAAAAAGGTACTTTTCACTTTGAACACCTGTAACTTGTGAACTCATGATCGTAGACCAATTTTCATGAGTGTTTTGGAAAGCTAAGAAAGTTTCCTTTTAGAACCTTTAGTTGCCAATTCAATGAGATTTTTTTTACTCGTACTAAATCCATTTTAAAATGATCCCAAAATTGCACATTTACCCTTTTTTAGAAAACATGACGCCACTTCAAGGAAAATCATGGAATCATTCAAGTGTCCACGTTTTTTGTGAGGTAAAACTACCCCTTAAACACTGTGCAAAATGCCGGACCGATCAGATTTTTTTTCCGTATGTCCTCGATGGTCAAACATGCGATATATCTAAAAAATTGAACGATCACCTGTTTTACGTTACCTATGTTTCTCTTCAAAACTCTTTTTTTGTTCTCGCGGCTTTTGAACGATCGTTGCATGTTTTTTTTGTTAGTTCAATGTCATTTTAGTAAAAAGAAAAGATTTCAAAAATATAAAAAAAAACATTTTTACCAAAATTCTTCGCAATGACGAAAACTGTACTTCAATAACTGGCATTAGCACCACCCAAAGCGCGCCACGAGTTAGCACCTGCGCGGTCGGACCTGCGCCTCACTGTGCATGCGCCAACACAGCAAGACGAGATGCCGCGCCGCAGCCTTCTACTCGCGCAACACCTTGCGACTTTAAAGGCTCCCCCAAACCAACGCGAATATCGCGGCGCGGAGCGAATCCGCCACGGTTCAGCAGTTTTTTATACGTGGCGGCTTATGGGCAGTCTTATTTAATCCGTTTCGGATCCATTCCGCGCCGCGATATTCGCGTTGGTTTGGGCGAGCCTTTATGCCCCGACGTCACCTAACTCAGTACGAAGTCGCTCGGCTTGTGACTCTGTTGGAGGAGGGCCACAGCCAGCGACAAGTTGCCAATTCCTTTGGTGTTAGTCCGTCGGTTGTCAACCGTCTGTATGCTCGATTTCCAGAGAATGGACAGTACTCTCGCAGATCACGGCAAGGGCGCAGACGTGCGACAAGTTCTCAAGTGGATAGAACGATTACGCGACATGCTCTTCGGGAGCCAATCATCACTGCACGCGTCATTGCGGGACAATTTATGAACCGGAGACAGAATCCGTCACGTCCGATCTTCAGTAGTATCATCAGGAGTCGATTGAGGGATGTTGGCTTGCGTTCAAGGCGTCCAGTGCGAGTCCCGTTTCTCACTCGCAAACATCAACGGCAATGTTTGGAGTAAGCGCGCCACTACGCGCACTGGGGTCAGCGACAATGGGCAAATGTCCTTTTTACTGACGAATCCCGATTTTGCCTGCACGGGAACGATCGACGGGTTCGGGTCTGGCGTCGTCGTGGTGAACGCCGTAATGCCAACCATACAAGGCCGGTCGTTGCGTTCAATGGTGGATCGGTTATGGTTTGGGCCGGGGTAACACGGTACTCACGTACTCTATTAATTGTTCTCCCACCTGGTGGGCTGACCGCTGCGCGGTACGCGGACGAGATTCTGCGCCCCGTTGTACTCTTCCCTGTGTCAACGTATGGGGAACCGCTTCGTGCTTATGCAGGAAAATGCAAGGGCATATACGGCACGCCATACGCCGCGATTTATGCGGCAAAACCGGATATCAGTTCTTGGCCATCCAACAGTGAGCCCAGATCTGAATCCCATGGAACATGTTTAGGACATTCTTCGGCGACGTTTGCGACAACAGTACCTGAACCTGGGGAATTTGGGACAATCAGCACACGCCCTCCGCCAAATTTGGCACAGAATTCCCCAAAGGAAAATTCGTAACTGCATTAACATGCGCAACCGATTGAGGGAAGTCATCGCGCGGAGAGGTGGCAACACACGTTATTAGATGACACACAAATACACAGACACATAACGCGCGCATGTGCCCTCATACACACACGCATCGGAGAGTGAGTTTGGAGTCAGAAAATACTGCGGGAGTGACGAACCGCAGGGTCTCATTTCTTCATGCTGACGCATACACAGTGAAGTGTAAATCCGATCGCGTATTGCGCCAACTCGTGGCGCGCTTTGGGTGGTGATAATGCCAGTTATTGAAGTACAGTTTTCGTCATTGCGAAGAGTTTGGATAAAAATGTTTTTTTTTTAAATTTTTTTAAATCTTCTCTTTTTACTAAAATGACATTGAACTAACAAAAAAAAAACATGCAACAATCGTTCAAAAGCCGCGAGAACAAAGAAAGAGTTTTGAAGAGAAACATAGGTAACGTAAAACAGGTGATCGTTCAATTTTTCAGATATATCGCATGTTTGACCATCGAGGGCATATGGAAAAAAAATCTGATCGGTCCGGCCTTTTGCACAGTGTTTAAGGGGTAGTTTTACCTCACAAAAAACGTGGACACTTGAATGATTCTATGATTTTGCTTGAAGTGGCATCTCGTTTTCTAAAAAATGGTAAATCTGCAATTTTGGGATCATTTTAAAATGGATTTAGTACGAGTAAAAAAATCTCATTGAATTGACAACTAAATGTTCTAAAAGGACACTTTCTTAGCTTTCCAAAACACTCATGAAAATTTGTCTACGATCATGAGTTCGCAAGTTACAGGTGTTCAAAGTGAAAAGTACCTTTTTTGCTTTGATCACGAATAACTCAGCTAATAAAAATCATACAACAAAACCAAACAAACGAAATTAAAGAGAAATGTTTGCTCCATAGGAGCCACTCATTGAATTTACCAGAAAAATTTTGTTTGTCCCGTGCATACGTTCAAACTAGGCAAAAATTTCTGAAACTTCGTTTCCTGCGCTTCATCTTGATAAAACAGTATCATAATGGCTGAAGAAAAAAAATTGATTTCTTGATTCAAAAACTAGAAACTTCAAGCTTTAAAATGCGTTTTTAAAATTTCTTTGCTTCCATTTTTCGCAGAGATACAGCTATTTGAAAATGACCAAAATTTTCGGGAAATTATAGTGTTCCCTCAATGTTAATTCGGAGTGTAAACTTTTCTCAGTCTTTAAATTTAAATAATCTTGATTCAGAAAAATTTATTTTGCTACTCTTTGTTGTACAAAGTTATAAATAATATTTGCCGCTTCGAGATCAATATCTGTTTCCCCATTAATAATTCCTCCGTACCATTAACAGCGACGAAAGCGGACCACCGTGTACGTTGTAGATAAGTGAAAAGCAAGGTGCTCGACAAAAGAACATATTGGAAACGCAAAAGGGTGACTGTTCTCAAAGGCTGAGTGTTTGAAATATCCGCGAACAATCAGGATTAATGATGCATAAACTGATCGTATGTGGGGTGCCTGTATAAACGTGTGTGTGAGTTTTAAAAGAGAGGGGGGGATTGGGTAACCCAAAAAATCGAAGGCAAAAACACATCTCTGTTCACGTCGAAAAAGAAAACGACACAAAAGTCGAAACGATTTGATGCGTAACATTTACATGTTCTCCAACCGGAAGTGGGTGTAATAGTGATCCGAGGTTAGTATCCTCCGGGTTCGTAAGCTGGCATGTCTTCACATATACTCGTCCCCTGTAAAGTAGCGATTTTCAGCGTTCGCATATCTGTCTTTGGATATACAATTGGCCGAATCAAATCAAATTCTCGTTTCAATAGACGTAGGACTTTAATGGGCCCTGAATCCAATCAAAACGTTAAAAGAAATCAGTAGTATCGTCTCTTAAACTCTCAACTAAATTCAACAATTGAATTTGCATCCAAAACAGACTTGCGATACAGTAGGGTGGACCTGAAACAACGTGTCTGAACATTAAGAGATCGTGCTGCGTGTAGATGTTTGGAAAAGGGTAGTTTCGAGGGGTTACCCGACCCCCATCGACAGAAAACTTCAGTGTTGAAGACTATCCAAGCGATCGGAGTTTACAGTCTCGCAGAGATTCGAGTGTGGTGTGTCTAATGCACGTTGTTATCGATTAGCTGTACAATGAGTCAGCCGATGAAATCAGTGTGTTGCACATTTGCACTCGTATGTTGTATCGATACTATCCTACGTCTGTTTTTATGGTATGATGAGAGATTCACGATAGCAGGTGTTTTTATGACGACAATCGTACCTAAGAATGTTGCTGACGGAGAACTGTAAGCCAGGTACTCTTTGTTGGAACACCAAGCAGGAAACTCGTTCTGTTTAATTGGGTGTCCAGAATTGTAATCGTCTTCCCTTTTCCATGGTAACATGGTCTCCGTAGCTGTGGGTGTGGTTACCCTGTAGGTTTCTGTGAAACCACCGAAAAGTATTTATTCCACTGCTCTCTCTTTATACCTAGACCAGGGGTGGCGAACCTATGGCACGCGTGCCAGGGGTGGCGCGTATGAAAATTTTTCTGGCACGTCAATGATTTACAGGTGCTATCATTAATATCTATATATTAATCTAAAATAATTATTATATGGTTAGTTACACCTACGAAAATATTTTTGGCCAGCTTTTACTATACGACAATGTGTATGTTAAGTTACGAGTTAATTCCAGAGATGGGCAAAAAATTATTCGTCATATGTCGAATGCAATTGCCCCGGGTTAACTTTATTCGTAGAATAAAGAACTTAACTGTATTCGTCAAATAATCTGAAGTTGAAGTATCTTTTATTTGATCTGTTATTTAAATAATTAGTTAATGCCCAACTCTGGTTAATGCTTATGAAAATCTATGTTAATTTTTTAACTTGCCTCAATAAAATTCTGCAATGATTAATTCTCTACTAATTTTTCCTCTATTAAAAACACAGCGGAGAAAATGGTTCGCCTCCCCTATTGTAGACTTCACTAATAATTAATTCTGAGAACGTACCATCGCGTCCCAGCTTCATATCAGCGTCGTCCGTGTTTATGGTGTCCATCGAGGTGGTCGTGGTAGCGCCGTGGTGGTGGTCCGCGTTCACGTTCGACGAGTCTACAGGAAGCAGCTCGTAAGAAATTTGACTATGAATAGAGGGCGTAATTAACCCCCCAATCAAGTCCATGGAAAGAAGACTTTGACGAGTCTGAATATAGGGCGAGGAGCTAATTCCTCAAAGAAATCTGGATCGTCGAGGGAATTTCTTTGGAAGTCGATGCTCTAACGAGACCTAAAACTTGGCCTGGGATCGGTGGGGGAAAAAACCACGGCGAAATTCTCACCGGAAGTGCGGGCCGTGAAAGTTATGGCCGAGTCCCAGTCCTCTTTGCTCGAAGGCTTTGAAGTGTCCCCGTTCTCCAGCTCGTATAGCACTCCGTTGATGTAATCTGGCGGCGAATGAAAATTCACGAGTATTCAAACGAGCCTTTACGCGAGCGGGCATCGATAGCCTTCTTCCGATTTACCTTGGGTGAACAACTTCGTCGAGCCGTTCTGCTGGAACTCGGGGAAACTCACGTGATTCTGCTTGCCGTCCTGCGACCGTGCAAGGGAGCGGTTTTAATTACGGAAATAGAAGATTCGCGCGCCGAACGAGCGCGCGGGGATGGGGCGTGTTCTTACTTTGAGCAACTTTTTGCTGCGCTTGTGACGGTGCTTGTGCTCCCCCATCATCCGCCGTATGTTCATGTGCATCTTGTAATTGACCTGCGTGGAGAGGTCGCGATCGTTGACCGCGTGCCGACTGTAGCTCAAGCGTCGATGCTGCAATTTCGTTTCCTTCTTTCAGGGAGTCTCTTTCCGTGTTCTTAGAGGGTGGTTCCGAAATAGTTGGCTGAACTTTGGCGATGCGCTCGACCCCTTAAACTCTCGGGACGTTCGCGGCCAAGTGTCCATAACTCTGACGGAGGGGGATGGTCCCCATGTTCGCGTGACTGTTCTTTATTTTTCGGGCGGGCGTAACGAGCTCCGAAAGTTCAGCCGTTTCTCTCGGAATCACCCTGTCTCAGTGGCGGCGAAGGAGAAGGGGAACATTTAGGGTCCGAACCCGATTCTTTCCTCTGGCGCTAGTTACTCTAGAATCCTGTATCTACTATCGATTTCTACTTGGGGTAAGCGAAACGTCTGCCATTGCTCGAGCACATATTCGTCCCTTATCACTGCGAATTTAAAATTCTCAATTCAGTCGAATCTCCTGCATGGCTGGGGTAAAAGCGTAACCCTTAAAATATATTACTCCGATAGAATCTCGACGCCCTCGAATGCGGGGGCACGAGGTAGGGCCATTCATTTTTTCGTCCACGCGAGATAAGAATCGATGTCTGATGTTTCGCTGTGTTACGATCCCTCGCTAAACATTCCCCTACCCTTCCCCTCGTCAGCGAATTTTTTCAGGGACGCGTGCCTATATGTAAATCGTCTGCTAGAGTGGAGGGTTTCTTACCCTCTTGTACGGTTTGCAAAGTTCCTCGGCCAATAGATGGTGGATCCTGGCGTCCGTCAGGTCCTTCTTGGAAGGGTTGTACTCCAGTTCTTGGAGATCAATATTCCAGCCCGCTTCGAGCTGGCTGCAACTCGGACTGGAAGGAGAAAGAATGAGACTGCATTTTATGACGGGCTGCCACTTGAAGATCGATACCGTGCCTCGAGGAGGGCTCGCCGCTCAATCGAGATACAATGCAGACTTATCTTCGGTTATGCGTCTTGTGCAGCGTGTGCACAGGCCGGGCACACACGGGCACCGTCGTTTCGCAAATGATCAATGCCGCGAGTAATGGTGCCCGAGCGGAATTTCCTCGGTATCTCACGCAGTAATTCACCCTCTCGCATTCTGCGCTCATCTCGATCGAAACGATTTTAAAACGGACGTTGCCCCGTGGCTAAGTAGTTATTACGAAATCCTGAGAGTGTGATACACTGCAAGTTCCTATTTTAGTCAAACAGGAATTGGGAATTGGGATTGACTTTTTTGCTAGGAATCTTGTTTTTTGCTTTTTAGAGGTGATTCAGATTTGAGGGGGTTGATATGTCTGTGTAATTTGGTTGGGTTGTGACTCTGGGTGGAAGTAGCTGGAAACTTTTCGTTCTTTTAAGCAGCAAGCTAGTATTTTCAGACTTTTAAAAATCTGTTTAGTCTCTGTACTGATCTGAAAATGTACCTTAATTTTACCACTGCTGGTTATTAAGGGCGGACACCACGGTAATGGCCCGAAAAGTAAAGGTATCTTTGGAAATTTATTAAAAGCAAACTACGTTATGAATCTTTTTCGAAGTTTCAGGACTTTTTATTGGGTATTTAAGTTATACGAATATCTTTTTTATGTTTATTTAAAGCAGATTTATAAAATGTACAGGACCAGTAACTTAGGGTTGCAAAAAATTTCCGCTGACATGGTTGACAGTTCTCGAAAGAAGTTTTAGAAACTATATGCGCATGGATATGGCACGACGGGTTCGATTTTGAAAATTTTTAAAAATAACGAAATGGTGAACCTCTGAAAAAAATTGTGAAATTTGCTTCTAGTAAATTAACCTTTTACGTTGAAAAAGAAATAGAAGGAAACGACCGATCAAAAAAATCTCCCGGCGTGGCATAGCTACCCGCATATAGTTTCTAAAACATTTTGGTTTGTTGATTTTAGAAGCACCGTTTCGTCAGAAAACTGTCAGCCAGATTTTTTTGCAGCGCAAAGTCACTGGTCCTGTACATTTTATAAATCTGCTTTAAATGAATTTAAAAAAATATATTCGAATAACTTAAATACCCAATAAAAAGTCCTGAAACTTAAAAAAATATTCATTACGTAGTTTGCTTTTAATAAATTTTCAAAGATACCTTTTCTTTTCGGGCCATTACCGTGATGTCCCCCCTTAATTCACTGGCCCAGTGAGATCAACGATTCAAGATAAGAGTACTCGTGTGATTACTTTAATCACTCCCAGCAGTATATTCCACTTTTTCATTCATACCATCTGTCAACGATCACCGTAATGAACATAAATAAAATACATAACGCCTCGTCGTATCCACCTACAGCCATTCTGCGAAGCATACGTAACAACATATGGATCATTTCACGTTGCAGCGCCATGCGTTGGCTCGTTCTCTCCCACGTCAATTACAACGTTACATCCAGCAGTATTAAACCGAAACTCCACTCGAGATCGTCGCAATTCTTTTCCTTTAATTAAAGCTTTCTTTGTAATTAACGCCTGCCCCGCTCGACCGTCAAAGGAACACAACGCATTAAGCCCGTATCAAAGAGAGCTCTGCGCGGGATTTCTTATCGCGAGAAATAGGAAAAAAGAAAACGGGTCAAGTACGAGGAGATAATTCAGCGCGGTGCGGATCGGAGGGCACAGTTGGCGAAGAGCAGAAATGAGAGAAAAGGATTATCGTACCTTCCATTGAATTGCCCAGTGTGGCTGTAGTTGCGGAATATCGCGGACATGCTCTCCGTGCCGCTGATGTTACCGATCGTCGACGCGTTCCTTCGAATATAATCCAGGGCGTCTTTCATCGCCAGCTTCGAGTACGTCTCCAGGATCTTGGGCTCGGCGCCGCAGTGGTCTCTCACCAGATACGGTCGGATGAATTTATTATCGAACCGCTTGAACCTGGAACACAAGAGAAAGGGCGAAGGGCGAACAGAAGCGACGTTAGACGAACGCCATCGGTATACCAACGACGCTCGACGACGAAGGAACTCGCGCATACTTGTCGCGGAGGTGGTAATTCCCGTGTTTCCCCACGATATCCTCGATCCCCGCCATCACGTGATCCATTATCTGCAAAACAGAAACGTCATTCCATTTTTCCCCGGTGTCCGCTTTCTTTTTGTATTCGCCGAGTCCGAGCACCGCCGCTGGCTATTCTATCCGTTTTCTGACGTGATATACGCTAAGAGTATCAACCGCGGAGCAACCCGGTTAATTTACTCGCCCATTGTTCTCGTTTTGACACGTTCATTTATGAACGGTGACCGGTCGAAAATCAATGCGATCCTCGGATGCCCACAGACAGACACACACACACACACGAAGAGCCCAGAGGGGCAACGATTATTGATTCCCCTGTATCGCGCGGCCGGCTATTCTTTTTCAATATTTACTTTAACGATAAGAGCGTGCACCACGCCGTGGCCTATAATTTATACACGCGCGCACGGCCCTGTCCGGCTCTTCGCTCGCCCCGTATTTTTATTAGCCGATCGATCTCGCCGTTGTCGCATGAAACGCCCGTTAAAAAACGTTACGGTCGGTCGTGTTGCAAAATAGAAGAGTGACGGAGGCACGCACCCGCTCGTGGATCCTCTCGTTCATGGTCGGCTTCTTCTTCTCGGCCCGCTTCACGTTCAGGATCTTCACCAGGGGCTTGATCGTGATACCCTGGAAACAGATTCCCCTGACAGCTCCGAATCATTCTGAGATAGCGGGATTGCGCGTGAAAAACGTGGCAATGAAGGGAAATGACTGGGTCTCGTGGAAGCGTTGCTGAAGGGAGGGGCACGAGATTGGGACTTATTTTTAACCCTTTGCGCCCCAGGCGCGCTGAACTTTAAATTAATGGTACTGGCTGGTTTCGTCAAGAAGCTTCATAATCTTTGATGTATTATTTTGTTACACACGTGGATGTCTCTGGTTTGGTTAAAAAGGGTTAGAGTCTTCTGGAAGGACTCCTATGAATTACCATTGAATCTCTTTTCGAGCTTCCTTTCCATATCTACGTTAAAAAAAAGTGGCCAACACAGTCGTTGGTGTTTCAGCTACTGTTTTATGATTAAAATTAGGAAAATGTATAAACACAGACCACCCAGGGCCCTAAGGCTTGCTTCATGGACGGGAAGTGGCGATCCCGGGGTTCCCCAGCTGGCTCATCAGTGCTGAGACTGTGCGAGCAGCTCAACTGGGAAGCTGCAAATCCACGACGAGACAAAAATATCGTGTCTCTCATGAGACTTTAATCTCACGAGACAATTATTTCATTATTTTATTACTTTTTTTTAATTATTAGTACACTCTCCTGAGACAAGTTTCATGATATATTTTCAAAAATCTCATCTCTCGCGACTGTTATTTACTCTCATGATAGAAAAGTTTCATGTAAAATCTTATCGTGGATTTGCATCTTTAGACTTCCGAGAGCTATTTCGGAGAATAAAGAAGCAGAATATTTCGAAGTGAAAATCGTTCTCATTCACGTTCTTCTCTACACATTTACGCCCACTAGAAATCGAGTACGGAAAATTTGAATTCGACGCATTGTGGAGGCGAAGCTATCGACAGCGCGCAGTCGAGAGTGCCCATGGTCTTGGAGACAGAATCCTAGCGTGCCGGCTCGCCTTTTGTGCATCGATAATCGGCGCCAGCCAAGGATGCGGGGGGCGAACGTTGCGGGGTGTGTGTGTGCTCGGACGGCGCACCATCGATATCATGTTTCCGATCGATTGCGCGGCAAAGTCGATGGTGTTTTTAGAACTAATGGAGCCGCGGAGAGCCAGCTCTGCGCTGATCGCAAACAGGACGCGCCTTCGGGATGAAAGTGGGTGTTTCTTTTCCATTGCTCTTTTTTGCGCGACGCTTTAACCTTTTCGCAGTCTAATTGCGTTCGTATTCCACTCGTTTCGCTCTTGTTTCAGATCCACTTAATTCCCCGCCCTGGCGGCCGAATGGAATTACGCTATCGGGAAATAGATACTCTAAAATAATTGCGAACACCGGTAATAAAAGTATTCTGAAACGAGCGGGTGGGAAGAGGGGCGGTGCGCAACATGGCAGCCTTATCATTTCTCCATGTCGGTTATAATGTAAGGGCGGTCCGTTTCCTCCGGCTCGTGTTACATGGCAAGCGTGCATTAACGAAGAAAAGGGTCCTTTGTGCGGTACACCCACCCACCGGCGGTATTGCGGGGGAGTATCCGTGTGTTTCCACCAGACCGTGCGTAGATTCTCATAAAATCCTGCGGCGAGATAGACAGGAGTTTATCCGCGGTTGTCTGTGATGACAAAGTGGCCGAGGCGTGTAATAGAAGTTGGTATATCCCGTGGGTGGCACGCGGTGTAACGGCAACACGAACTGTGATAACACGCTTTGATGTATCCCCCTTGTCCCGCGAATGCTGTTTTGCAAAACATCGTTCGGTAGCTCCCACAATCGATAAGCCGGCCAACTAACAAGCATTTCTTGGGACACGCCAGAAGTGTGCGAATCGCGTTTGATAACACGTTCTCGGCTTGTTTTCCGAGATTGAAGCTCTTACTTTAAGGCGGAGATGGGTAATGCTTTTATTTAAATAAAATTTCGAATAACGAATGAAAGTTAAAAAGAGTGTTCGTTGACCCGAGTTAGCTTTATTTGACACCTAGCGAGTAATTTTTCAACTTCCATGCGTTCTTTTATTTAAATAAAAATTCTGCCCAGGAGATGCTAGTGTTACTGATTTTTGCGAGGCTTTTGAACGTTATCAATGTTTATCGATTAGAACTAACTTGGGGAGATTTCGCAAAAATGAATCCAACCTCGAGGAGTTATCGAAGAGTTCCCTGGTTTAAATCAACAGTTCTCGAAGTTTGCTTGCCGGGAACCCCGGGGGCCTCGGAACCCTGAGAACTACGCTTTGAGGGATGTTGATTCAGAGAATGGGGATTTTCCAACTATTATATCACCCTCTTTAAATCGATCAGCCTTTATTGTTATTCTTTTGCGCGAGCACAATTGTATTGAGAATACTGGGCTGTTGTACTTTACGCACCACGCCCTGAATTATTATTCATAACTATCTCGACAGAAAGCATATCAAATTTAGCTCAAGACTCTAAAGCAAGAATGATTGAAGTCTCCTTTTTAATTCAGATGCGAACGAACTTTGGACCGCATTAATATACTCGATTCAAAGAAAATTCAATTCCCTCGAATGAACGGTAACTGTAGAGAAGTAAATAAAATAGCAAGCTACATCTTAAAATACGAAGCTTTCAATAAGATTGCAGATAAATTAGAATTCTCCTGAAACTTGCAACTTCTGAGTAGAACTCCGCCGAAAATCGACCTTTCCATAACAGAGACCGTCTCGATGGAAATAACTTCTTCCGAACAATGCTCTTCCCAAAGATAAATGAAGCTTAACACACCGATTGCTTCTATCTACTTAAACATTTTCTTTGAAAGCAAACATTCTCCAAGGCACTCTCTCTAAATCCCGGCATCATAGGATCTCGAACCCAAGAATTGCGCCCAGAATTATTCACAAAGCCACTCGACTTTAATCAAACACCCCGGCCAACATAAAAGCCAGCGCTAATGATTGTAAAAACTGTCGAATGTAAATTGGGTTTGACATAACCGCGGTGGGTCAACATCGCAAGAACACCCCGTATCTTTAACTTTCGCGTCCCCTTTCGGGGGTGAGGGGCACTGGCAGCTGGCAGCATGGGAAAAGCGACACCGGCTGTTTGCCAAGGTGATGCCGCGATATTTGATTTTCCAAACCGCCGTGCTTTCTATCCCGCCCTTTCAACGCGGCCCGCCCGCCACGCCTGTCCTTCCTTTACCTGTATGAACACGGTGAAGTAGATGACCGCGATCGTGGTGGTGACGAACATAGGCTGCAGCGGCACGTGTCTGGGGTCGATCAGCAAGACCAGGGCGAACGCGACGGCGCCCCGCAGTCCGCCGTACGACATGACGAACTTCTCCACCTTGTCCAGCTTGTGCAATCGAAACTGGTTCGCCACCGCCGTCAGAACGATCACGCCTGCAGAAAAAGAATGGCATTTCGATCCGTTTGAGCTGTGACGATCCGGGCCCGTGCACACGTAGGCCTGTATGAATTTTTTAAGTGCCGCCCGCGCCGCACGATTCAGCGGCGAGCCGCCGCCGGGAAGCCGTAAGCTCGCGACAGTAAGCCGCGATGTAAAACGGAAGGGGAGGGACGGATCCCGTTAAGCGGTTTCTCGAGATTCTTCAGCTTGAGCGGGATTCAAGTGGGAAGAGTAAATTTCTTAAGGGATTAATGGGATTAATGGGATTGCGGAGTAATTTCGACGCTTCAAGGGAAGCGATGGAAGTAGCAAGGGCTTGCGATATGTGGAACGCCTGTTCGCGAGTAATTGACCTCTGTACACTTGGATTACGAAAGAAGTACTTCTACTTCCAGCGTGGCGCAGACGTTCCATATACTACAAGCCAATAGTCGAGGCCTCGGGACAATCCTCTAAAAGGAAAGGGTTCCAGGCTACCTGGTCCAAGTAATTTACTTCGACCGTTCTCCCCTCCTTTACCGGTATAAAATTTCCCCGAAATCGCACGAAAATCCGTAAAGCGTCTCTTCCTCTCCCCCGTGCCAAGAGCTGTCTCGGAGCTGTCATCGGAGCCAAAGATCCAGCGCGAGAAACGATATTCTTGGCACGGTCGCGTAACGGACAAACGACACGCCGTATAACCGATGATCGGTTTAGCTTAAGGCTCTTATATCGCGATACCATTAAGCGACTCGAACTTGTCCCAATCGCGCGGGGGTGTTACGCTGTATAAATGGCGCCGCGAGATTACGTTGTCGGCGCGGGGGACACCTGGAGCGGTGTCTTCAGGGTCGGCCTTGGATTACTCACCGACGATCCGGTAGACCGAGCAGAAGATAATGGTGGTGAGGACGAACCACGTGTTCCAGTTGTGCCTGTTGTTGACAGTGGCCACCCCGAGGAACATGAATATAATGGTCTCCGAGCTGCTCGACAGCATTTTCATCGTGTATTTGACGGTGGTGTGCGACTTGTGCGATATATTGGCCTCCACGTAGTTCTTCATGGTAATGCCGCAGAAGGTGATCCTGGCGATAAAGAGGTCACGGGTAATGGGGAGCCAAGGGGGTGGGGGTGGGAGCAGCGTGTGCGATAGTGTCGGCCGGGAAACTCGAGTATCGATCGACCAGCCCGCCGTTTCCTAAACGCAGTCGAAATTAATTCGGACGTACGATCCTTGGTCGGCGTTTACGGAATCGATGTTCATTGGGGACAGTGGTCTCTCGGTTTATTACATGAACGTGACTCCTTGTTGGGATACTCTTGAGGGGGAGAGGGGGAGGGATGAGTGCTGGGCTCTAGCTCTAACTTAGCTCATCCGATTTAGGATCGAGAGGCGACTCTGTAACTGTAATTAGGGCTTTGAGGATTCGAAATTCCATCCTAGCGTTGGCTCTCGGTAACGATGGATTAGTCGTTAGCGTTCGTGGTCATCGGATATTGGTTGCCAAGGCAGATTTCTTGGCCAATTTCTTCGCCATTAGAGGACCTCCCGTGCGATTCTGTGCGAGTGCAACGCGAGCGCATGCAAGTTGGAAAATTGTCCAAGTGTCTCTTATTTCTGAAGCGCGCTTTATTTATCCGAGAGTATTTTGAGATCCTCTGAGTATATTTTGAGGACGGGAGCTTAGTTTGCTTTAGAGGCTATGATTAGTAGGTGAAGAATAAACGAAGTGGGTCCTTGGGCGAAGACAATTTTCGAGTTGTTGAGATCTAGCAAGTGGAAGGAGTCTGTAATTAGTCAGACTTGGAATCCCTGCAATATTTTAATCAACTGGAGCTATGCGGGACCGAGAATTTTCGCGGATATTAGCATTCTCTATTTCAGGTGCATTGTTATTGTTACTAAATTTTGTGCGGTACGAGAGTTATTGCTTTTCTTGGATTCACGGTACGGGAGACCGGGGTTAGTTTACTAATTTTTAACATTTCTAATTTTTATAAATAGACCATTGGTATTTTGTTGACTTGCTGCATACTAAAAGTTTACAAATTTCATTAGGTATACAGGCTTAATTTTGAAAATCGTTTTAATTGAGTCTAGGTTGTAGTTTTTATTGTGTTTAGAGTAGTAAGACGAATAAGTCAACAAACCCCAGCTGCGGGGTGAGTTGACAAATATGATGGGGTTAGTTGACTTGACATTTACTTTTCAGTTTTAACCCTTTGCCTACGAAAGGCGTATATATACGCTGTTACAGTTCCATCAATATATACGAAAGGCGTATATATACGCTGCCAATTCCATCAATATAGTATACATATGTTAAAGGCCGTACGTATAAAACCTCCACGCACTGGATAAAATAAAATATTATCACGAATGCATCACGTTTCCACAAAATATTCATGAAAAAACATCAAGCAGTACTTAGTGGACAAAAATTCATAAATAGTCGAAACAAAAATATTTACTTCCCGCAGACCTTTTTAGATTTTCCATTCTCACTGATAGAACACGCAAGTTTTTGTCACGGCGACGCATTAAATGGTAAGCTGGTCATTCATATGCTTCAATATCGCGAATCGCAGCATAATTTATTCCATAATACAGCAATTAAAGGGAATTAGTCAACTAATTTTGTTAGTCAACTAGCCCCGGTCTCCCCTATTGTCGATGATTCCGCGTCGCCATGTACGATCGCGGAGTGCTTCGCTCCCTCCCCCATCTTTCCGTGTTAGAAAACGTGACTTCCATTCCTTCTACTTTAAACTTCTTCGATGCGCGGTAGATGCGAAATATTGGAAACTCCGTGTTGCACTGTCCATTACTACTTCGTTGTTGTCGAAGAAACGATGAATTATGCATAAGGCAGTCGCGGCGTTCCTCCTGATCGCGGAACTTAACGCGGCAACTTCTCTTCGACAACTATTACGTACGGCTCGAGGGTGAGTGATGAAAATATGAGGGACTCGGATGCCAACCGCTACATATTTACAACGGCGAAACTTTGGGAAGTGGTATAAGTTCGGAACGGGAAATATCAAAATATCGGCGCATCGTACGTTCAGGGAAATCGAAGTGGCACGAGCTCGGAGCAACACGTTCCGAGGAATGGACGATTCTGAGCCAGGCTTGGGCATTATTCGAATAAATTTTTAGTCGAATAAAAATTTCGAACAGAATGAAGTTATTCGAGAACAACGAATAATTAGAAGGAAAGAGGAAAGAGAAGATTAATGTAACCACAACTGAAGTAATTCAAGAGTTTTGTAAAAAGAAAAGAAGACTCGATCTTATTCTTTAAACAAATTTTTATAATCACCTAACGAATTTTAATGAATTCGCATTAAAAATATTTTTATCCATTCAACTCGCCCCCAGATTAAATTCTGAGTGCGCCACTGGAGGTGTTTGTTTAAAAAAGATTACACTTATTTGAAAATATTCCACAATGGAAAATTGGTATCCGACTCTCGATCACGATGATGCTATCCCCGATACATGACAAGAAGCAATTGGATTTGGTTCATTCGTCGAAATTCCCGTGTATTACTTTGCGAATGTTACATCTCAAGTGTCCCGAGCGGCAGCGGGTCATCGGTTTATTAAGTAGAGCCCGTGGCATTGAGATACATGCGCATTCGAAATGGCTCTATTTGTCGGTCAAACAGCCGGCGAATTCCGTTTAATCGTATATAGATAAAAATCGACCAGATTCGACCAAGACCGAGCGATTACGGGTTAAGCATATTTGAACAGTTATTACACAGAGCGTACTTCGCATCATGATCGATCATCCGCTGGCTCTACTTCACCGGGGAACGTGTAAATAATGGACTTAACGAGAATCACGCGGCAATTGTGAGGCTTTAAGGGGTCTACGGCGCGGCGGGGGTTTCAATTATTTCAGTTATTTAATATTGTCGAAACTTTGGCCGAGGTCAGCTTAACGAATTACCGAGCAATTAGCCAGTCCCTTTTCCTTCGCGCTACACCCGCGATTTAGCATCGAAAATGCACGCTAACGCTGCCTCCCGCTCCACCCTCACCTCGTCATAGATCGTAATAACGCTTAATTAATGATACGCCGTTTATGGGCTGATTAAAAGAACGCGGACCAATCGCCGCGCTCTCTTATTGTCCGAAAGCATGCACGCTTTGATAAACGTATGTAGCGATTCGCGTGAGAACCAGAGCGCCGTTTCCCGAATTTATTGCGAGATATAATTGAGGGCGTCAAGAAATGCACCCCCGAGCTCGTCTAATAAACCCCCAGCGCTCGTACCAGACACGTGCAGTGCATTCGACTTTATTGGTGCAAACGGGCGAAATATCTCGGCTGGTGATGTTAACTGCCCTGCATATATTTCCTTTTATGCGTTCCCTAATAAAAAATTGTCGTTTACGATCCCAACTTTCCTCTAAAGTGCGATATAATACGGGGTTGCATTAACCAAGGTATCGCCCTTATCGACTAGATTAACATTTCTGGAGGTTCTTCGTTGTTTCTCCATTCATATTCCACTGTACACAAGGCTACTAAGATTCGTCCTTTCAAAATGAACAGCCAATTATCGATACAGAGGGTGGTTCCTCACATGGCCAATGAAGATTCATAATTTGACTCTTGACGTAGTCAGAAAAAACGTTTTCCACGTCGGGAGCTTCTTATCGGTCATTTGGAGCGATACGAAAGGCACAGAGGTACCTCGGGCCTGAGAGATCGATGCACTTTAGCGGCCCTCTGGGTTAGGTCTGATTAAAAACTGGAGGGATCTACTTACGCCAGTATACTCGACATGTGAAAAATCTCCGCGTTCAGATAGGCCAGGTACGCCATGACGAATATGAAGATGGGCTCGATCACGCGAACCTGATGGGTGAACCTCGTGACGAAACCGGTGGCGAAGCCCCAGATCACCCCTATTATCGTTCCTCCGATCGCCACGACGAAGAAGGAAGCCAGGCCCGATAACAAGTCCGTGTAAAGGATCCTCGACGGTCCCATCTCGCTGTAAGCCTCGAACATGTGGTACAGCACCTGCGTGTCGTTAAAGAAGCACGTCTGGCTCAGGTGTTCTCTTAATCGAGCGATTTAGTGGCAATGTCACGAACAGGAAAAGATTTTCAGCCCGCGAATAACACGCGCGTGTCCAAGCACGCTTTTGCAGTTGACTTTATCCTTCCACATCTATTTATGGCGTTGCATTAATTAGAATTGAAACTGGAATTAGTCTGTTTGCAATTTATAAACAGGATATCTAATATCTGCAGAACAAATACGGCTCACAGTTGGACTTCTTTAATAAGGCTCTAGCGCCCTTTCTAACAGCGGTGCGTAAAATTATTCCCATGGAATAGCAATAAGCCGTTGTTTATTAATTTAATATTTATGTATTACCTCACACATTATTTATATTAACTATACATTTGTATACCAAGGGCTAGTCCCGTTTAAATAAATAATAATAATAATAATACTTTTGTTTTTTATTGACGAGGCAAGATCTTCAACTCGGAAATTAAAAAAATTATGAAACTTTGGGGATATATAGAGGATATATAGGTATGTATTTCGCATTTTTTTTTGCTATCTAAATTCACTCTAAGGGGGTGAAAGTGAGTCTTGAAAATTCAGCTATTTTCTGATTTTATGTTACAACTCGCGAATTGTAAGAGATAGAAAAAAGTTTTCAGACAAAAGTTACTTCTTTTAATTAGGACTATTATTTGGTAACTTACAGTTCGCGACTTATAACACAAAATCGGCAAATAGATGGATTTGCAGGGGTTAATTTCGCCCTCAGAGTGAATTTGGCAAAAAAATCTGAAAATTGTAAAATATATATTTTCTGAATATTCCCAAAGTTTCATAATTTTTTTAATTGGCCTGTTGCGTATTAAATCGATCCTTGTGTATTGAATCGGGTAGGGTGGTCAGCACTTTCTGAGGTAATTGTGGAATAAATAAATTGTGTTCCTGGGGATGGCTAAGAAAGGATACTTACAACAGTCACAGCATCGTTCAAGAGACTCTCCCCGAACACTACGATGTAAAGGATTTCGTTCACGTGTATTTCCTCGAATACTGCTAATACAGCGACAGGATCCACCGCGCTGATTAACGCTGAGAAAAGGAACATGTCCAACAGTGGTGTTTCGCAGCCAAACAGGCCGCTCTTGCCTAACACCCACAGTGACGCACCTGTAAATAATTCACCACAGCAGACGATATTGATCCCGTTCGTGTGAAACTTCTGTACAAAGCCTTGGCTAATGAAGAATCGACGTGAGAATACGCCGAAAGGAATTCAAGACTTCACTGCGAGGTATTTCAGAAGAAAAATAGTAAAGTACAAAAATAACTTTTGTACTATTTTCATTCCAAAAACGCGATTCAAATCACGTTTCTCATTCGAAAGTATTATATAAGTGACTTTTAGTAATTCGATTCTTCAATTAATCAGGCTCTTCAAATTATCGAACATTTTATCATATCTTTTATGAAACCGGTTTCCAATAACTGGCTCGAAAGGGTTGAAGTAGAATTTTATCTATGACAATGTTTGCATAGCATGGATATCTATGTAATATCTACAAATGGTAGATATTTAAAATCATAAACGTCTGCGATTGACAGGCCAAATGATTAGATATTAAATTTGGGCGACAAATAACGCGACACATTGAGACGATCATTGGGTGGTGTAGACGAAAATAATATCCTCGCGACCAAGGCAACGCATTTGGCCGACGACCTCGAGGAACAATCTTAGCAATTTTTCATTCGCCTCCGATATCCGCGATGCCTCGCGGCGATCGGTCGCCGATAATAACAACGAAATCGCGTAATCGGTTCCACGAATGCCACGAGTGGCATCCACGTTGCATCTTTAATTGCGACGGGCATCCGCGTTCCTCATCGCGCAGATGGAATGGTCAGTTTCGCAACCACCGACGAACATTCAGCGAACACGTTGTGCCATAAACAGAAATCGCGTGGGTGGTTCGACGTCCGCGCGTTTTCCCTCTCGACGAGCTCGCGCGTGCCGCTCTATATGAGCAGATTATGAAATACTCGAATCAATAGAGAAGCATATTCAATGGGGTGGGGGGGGGGGGGAAGCTCGCGAGAAACATCGCGTGAAGGCAGGCGAGGAAACACTTTCAAGTTCTACAGAAACCCTTGAGAAGACCAACAGTACCAAGTGCTATCATACTTCCTGAGATTGTACTAAAGAGCAACGGTGTTTATTGCGCGTTCACTTCATGCTGTGTGTATCTTTGCAATTTTCAGTTCGAGGTTCACTCTGTTGGTCTTCTGCGTTGCCCCAAAGTGTCTATATTAATCCTACAACTTTTTATCACCATGGAAGTTTTTCACACCCACAGCAATAAGCTTGAAGTTTACTCATTTGTCTCGCCGCCCCTCAATCTATATAGCTCCTACGCCGGAGGCAGACAATTATATAAAATGAACCGACGAGAGGAGAATAGTATTAGAACAATACAGATTCGAGGAAAGGAGGAAACGTGTCAACACGGACGCGCGACACCGTTTCGCTTTCACACGTTTTACCAACCTATCGACAGCGTGTTAAATATAGTCCCAACGACGGCGAAGAGGAGTATCGTCCCCAGGTGGTCGAAGAACAGCCGGTTGGGCATAAAGTAACCGGCGTCCAGGATAATGGGCGGCAACATGTACAGGAAGAAGGTGTCCGGCGTGAGTGGCGACACGTGGACGCTGCTCGCCTGGAACAGTAAGACACCAACGACGACGCCGACAACGATCAGCAAGCAGGACTCCGGAAAGATCTTGCTGAGCCTGGGCGTCATGTGGAAGCCTGCACGTACAATGCTAACTTAACGGAAGAGAAAGGGAACAGCAGAAAGCTCGCGCCTCTATTAACTCTTTCGCTGCCGCCTGGTCTGTTTACAACTAACCATATTCTACTGAAAATCACTCATAGAATCGTGACGTTACTGGGACTAAAACCGGCTGTCTTAAATGTGTTAAATTAACCGAGGTAATATAAAGTTGTTAAAACGAATCGTGGGAAGCTGTACTGATACCGTAGGAGTAGTACATTGAGAGCACTCGTCCCTGAAACTTTTCCCATCGCCCCGAGTCAGTTGTTCCTCCGATAGTAGTACACCGTTCCTCGCAGCAGCGTCAGAGTTAACCGCGGCAATTACCAAGGGGACCAGCAACAGCCAAGCGCCAGCCGAGGCCAGTCGAGTTACAGGCGTACCTATTTTCGCGATGCTGGCGAAGAAGATCCATATCCCGATGACGAACGGCGTCTCCACGCGGTGAAACTCCACCGACATGATCTTGTATTCCGGCACTCGTTGGTTCGACGGGTCACCGTTGGCCGGGTGAGAGGCTAGATGAGACTCCACCGGGTGGTTGTCGCCTGTGTCAGCTGACAAGCTTCGAAAGGACACGTCGTCGGGCAGGGATCCGTCGACGGGGCCCATGGGACCGAAGCTCTTGCCTGGGTAGGGCTCCCTCAAGTCCCCAGGGAACTCGTGATCGTCGACTATGGGCCCGTGCATCGCGTAGTCGTTGACAGGCACGCGTTTCTCTGGCTGGGCATGCTCCGGAACGGAATCGTAGAACTTGACCAAGCCTGCCTGGCCACATTGTGGCCAGGAAGCAGCCACGAGGATCGAAGCGAGCACGATCATCGGGGAGTCTGCACGTGGAGCCATGATGACGTTACGCGCCGACGACGATGCTGTTGGCGGGGACTGCGCTCGTCGACCGCGCTCGTCCACCGTTGCTCAGTCGCTCGCTGTACCATCAGAAGGGAACTCCAGCTACGAGGGAACTTGCAGGGTGCGCGGCTCCTGCCGTGCAGGGGATCCTCACCCTCGTTGCCGCTTCGCTACACCCTTGCTCCTGCTGCTTCTCCCTTTCACCTCGTACGCGATTCTGTTTGCATTTACACGGCGCGAGTATCTTCTGAGCAACGTCTCGAATGCAGACTTTCTCGTGTCACACGTGGAAGACGATCGTTTCGCGAGATTAGCCTCGGCGCACCGTCGATCCCCGTACCATTCGGTTTTAGTGGAGTCTGAACGTGGCCGAGACGTTCTCCCTTATTGCTTTCGTGGCAGGCATCGGCGATCCTATTCCTCTGCTTGTCTCGGGGAAACACAATTGCTCTCTCGTTATAAGACCTGGAACTCTCGAACCCTTCGAACAGTCTCTGTGGCTAGTATTGTTCGACCTGAACGCGGATGTCTCGTTGATGCTGCTCCCCGAATCGCGGTATCGATTGAATCGCAACGGTGATCCCACTCGTGTAGCAGAGACGCTCCGACACGCTCCTGTACCTCTTCGATCTTTCCCCGAGCGCGTTCTATATTTGCATCCACGGGCGGCCCTTTTCGGCGACACCAGAATTTCCCTGTCGCCGTGTCAACGAACCCTTGTCGAGGACCCACCTACGCTCCGCCGACCACATTCATTTTCGTCCCCGTTAGAAAAATACGCTCGCCTAACAATAGAATCCACTCGAGTGCGGCATTTGTTTTGGTACTTACCGCGCCGCCGTTGCTGCCTCGAGTGTGTCCCGCGTTTATTGGCCGACTATCGACGGACCGAATCCACTTCGTACGCAGCTGCAACAGTACAGGCTGGAGATGAACCTTTCGAGCCTACTCTTGGCCTGCACAAGATCTTGTTTACACCTCGCCGCTCTCCAGTTTCACGTTCATGCACCAGAATCTACGTAGTCACATCGTAAACGGAGCGTTTACATTCTCCTCGTCCTGGAGCCAGTATCTCATCCCAAAGAGCATGGAAGATCCCTGTGGTCCCCAACCAGAATCTCAGCAACTCTCTCTGGATCCTTGTCACAACGATGTTTCCCAGGGCTCATTTATCCTCTCCCGATCGAATCACTGTCCAAAAAGGACGCGGATCCTAACGCTGTCAGAATTCCACCCGGCACAGGTCTCGGCAGACTTTCGATCAGGGTGGCACACTCTTAGACTCTCACGCAGGCACTCGGCGATGCAGCAGCCTCTCAAGGACAAGGTAGCCCAAGAACAAGGAGGAACCCGTCACGACGCGGCAGCGACCATACATCGTGCAGTTGCATTGGAAGTAGCGTTCCCCTAGGTTTCAGCGTCGCGTCGCCTCGATCGACCGTCAGAGCAGCACTGGGCGAGTTAAGTCGTCGACAGGCTGGCCGGTTCGCGAGCCACGTCCAGCACCATGGCCACGGGAGCGCACAGCTAGGGGCACCAAGAACGCTGCCAAAAACGTGCGTAGCTGGCTGCGAAGCTACCCATGACGTCGTCGCTGATAGCCGATGGATGTGCGCTGCCCCTCCTTCTCTCTTCTACTAAACTTCGACTCTTGCTTACCTCCGCTCGTGTCCCTCTGTCTCTGTTCGCCACCAGCCACCTCTCGCCTCTACTCACTCCCTTTCGCTCGTTTTCTGTCCCTCGCCTTGGCTCTCCGTGGAAGCCTCCAGCCAGCTGATCGTTGCCGGAGCCCGCGCAGGCGTCGCGACGCCGCGATATAGCCGCGCGTGGCATCGCTGGGCGTTCTTCCACGCATCGCGGCGCCTCGGGGATGTAGTCGTTGAGAGTTTCGCCGCTGAGGGCGGGCTGTCGCGCGACAACCCCCTCCCCCCCAGCAACGGAGGATGATTCGAACGAAATCGAATAGCACGACGTTAGGCTGATCGATGACGATGCCCGCTTTCAAGGTGGGACAGATACTTGAGCAGGTCTGGTAGTTAAGCTGGCAAGCTGGGCTGGTGGCGGTTAGGTGGGGTAGGTGCATCAGTTCGCTGCGGAGAATTTGTTGATAATGACCTCTTCTTTAGGGAAGAGGAAGCTGTCTCCTGTTGACGTGGATTTGTCACTCTTAGGTAATGCTAGGATAATTGTTTGCAGGATGGAGTTTGTAAATGGATGATTTTTCATTTTGTATTTATCAGATTTGTTACTACGCTGTCCCTTAAAACTATTTTCTTCGCACTCCTTTGATCTTGCCTGAAATGGACTTTTCATTGTTGAATCTGTTAAGAATGCACACCGTTGTACTGTTACTTCTGTTCATGATTTTTGCAATTTTGCGATGCAATTTTCCTTGATTGTGACGAGAAGTCAATGGGCTCCGTTCTTCCATTGTACTTTGCTCCTTTCGGTCCTGCATTCAGGGGAACGCGTCGTGAAATGCAGTAATACAACGAGACTGAACTAACTTGATGTTTAACTAACGAGGAACGCCGAAGGACGGTTAGATCGAAAACGAAGTTCCTTAAATTCCCATCTGTCCTCGAACGCCCACATTGCTACCCTTTCCTTAACCATCAGAATCCCCTCAAAATTAATCGAAAATCCTCTTCTGGCTTTGCAAGATCGACATCTTCATCGCAGAAGACTTGCAAGTAGCAACACCCTGTATGCAATCAGACATATACTCTTTCATAGAGCACAACTCTACTC
Organism: Andrena hattorfiana; assembly: GCA_944738655.2. Classification (NCBI taxonomy): domain Eukaryota; kingdom Metazoa; phylum Arthropoda; class Insecta; order Hymenoptera; family Andrenidae; genus Andrena; species Andrena hattorfiana. The sequence continues at coordinate 40,071,780 of OX122889.2, read as the reverse complement.
GCATTCATTTTTCGGCGCACGTTCGCTAAATATTTTCCCCTCAATTTACTCAGAACTATTTACCCTTCAACCCCCGAATCCTTTCTCTGCCACCGCGTGAATTGTTTCATAAAAGAATGAAGCGATCCGTGGTGGAGGATTTAAAGCCCGAGCGGCTGTACGTGGGTCGGTGAATCGTCACATTCTACATATAGCGGATCACGGAATCCGGGGGAAGGCGACCTTAAACCAGCCCCGTCACGTCGTCGGATCTCAGAGACACCTTTACCCTTGACCCTGTCACTGTTGCGCTAGCAAAACTGCTCGGCTGCCCCGACATTCAGCTCGCCAGCCTTTTCGATCATGCTCCGCGCGACCTACCCCTTCTAGCCATCGTAGCCTACTTACCTTTTTTCCGCGCCGCGCGGTGGGGGCGAATCGGTTCATGATTTTTTAATCGCAGGAACGCGAGCAGGGGGTAGATCTTTTCCATTCAACGCGAGCACGCTACAGTTATCGCCAATGCCCGTTCCGTTTCTGCTCGAGTAACGCGGCGATAATTAAATGGACACCGCTTTTCCAACGACGTCCGTTCTACGAATAAAAATGAGCCTCGCGGTTCTCTTTTGTCCCGTAATGTGCACCGCGGGAATAACGAATGGCGCTGTGATTATTAAATGGAAGGCGGTTGTTCAAGTTATTTTTGCACGGCTCAGGTAAACGCGATAACGCTCTTTATCATCGTTCTTCATTTCGCGTTTCTCAATCGAGAGTGTGGAAGGCGGAGTAGTTGTTCCGCGGATGCTGAGCGTCTATCGAGGCTCGATTAATTATCGAAGCTTTCCAAGGGGGCTTGAAAACAATTTTTTTCTGGTACATTGTATTTCGCATGCTTGTCGCCAGATAGGAGTGAAAAGTGTTTATCGCTGGGTCTTCTTTGCGACGGTGTTAGTAAGTATCGTGATAACCGTAACGAGGGGCACGTTAATGATCCTACCCAGCAGTAATCGTAAAATTGAGAAGCGTGCGTTGGAGCGTGCATGAGTGGTTCACTCGAAACGGTGTTGCCTTCCAAGAAACGGGTCATCTTCGTATCTTTTATTGCGCGAGTGTTGCACGTGAGGGCGTATTAATTAAAGAAGAAATAGTTTCCGAATGCAAATTCCACGCAGCAAAGGGTGCCTTTCTAAGCGAGATTCCACGCGCCTTTTTCCTACTGAAATCCATTTCCCCCCATTACAGAAATACCCGCCGTCATTCACGGTTTCCTCGAAACACTTCCGCCGTATTCATGCATCCTCTAAGACGAAAAGTGATGAAGCGCGTTACTTTTTTAATACTCCCGCGCGAGTCTAAAGCATCCCGCGAAAAGTAGCGGGCGAACGAAGAAGAATGGACGAAGTTCCGCGGTGGAAAATTCAAAGTGCAATATCTCGGTAATTAAGAAAACCATATCCATGTATCTCGCCTCGTGTTCGACTTAATTCCATTTGCCAGTGCGCCTCGGAAACAAAGATAGAAGTGGCGTAATTGCGAATAATGGAATTGACCCCGACAACTGGGAAGAAAGTGGCTTTGGTAGAGGAATCCTTTATCGCTCGTTCCCCTTTAACGAATCTTTTCCTTCGCGCCCGAGCGAGCCCGACCGAAGTGATCGGCGGCGTTCCTCGCGGCCCCATAAACAAATTGATAAGCAACGGAGGCGAATCACGGCGGAGCATAGATGTATATTCCTGTCACAGCGATTGTTTAAGGAACGCAGCGAGCATTTAAATCGCGACGAGAGGCTTTCAGATAACAGCTTATTGCGGCTGCTTGCGCGGCGAATCTATTATCAACGACCAAGCCAGATCGCATCTGGTTACGAGCACGCTTCACGTGCTTTATTTACAACGGCCGGGATGTAAGCGGGGGACCCAATTTCTTCCCGAGTTCCCGCCTTCCTTCATCAGCCCCTGAGAGCACCATTGACGGCAGCTATTCCGTTGCACGGAGAAAATAGCACCGTTTCGATTTCGATGGCGTCCCTGTCGCTCGTACATAATCCTGCCTTTTGCCATGGCCGAGGAACGGCGCGTTCTCGATCATAAGAATGCAGCCGGTTTCTTCCCCACAAGCCGTGGGATTAATATGCCAGGCCGCGTCGCTTGGGAATGACGCTGTTCAAGGCTGCCGCGTGGTTTACAATTCGGACGCACGAAACGCTCGGTTCGGAACTATCGCCGGAGTTGGGTTCTGGATCATTTTGGAGGAGGAATTGAATTTTGCGGGCGGAAGGAATACGGCGTAGTTAACGTGCAGCCCTCGAGGGAAGGTGGAGGATCAGCTGTTGGAACGATGGTGAGCATAGTTAGTTGAGGCGAAACGTTTGAATGTGTAATGTTTCCTCCGAATATCAGTGTTCCCTGGAAATCTCATATTTCGCTGGGTTTTCTACACGCTCTGTCACAAAGGTGCGATTAAGTGATTCACCTTGCACGTATCGGAGAAATTCATATTACAAGAACGGTTAAATCCTTTCGCTGTACGAGATGTATTTAACGCGTTATCAGGCGACACCCTGAGGGCTGAAAATGTGGGGGGAAAAAAAGTTCGTTTCGGCATTGTTAGTGAAAGTTTTGAGTCCGCCGTGCAGTTACCAGCGTTTTCGACATTATTGATCTCTCTCTCTCTCTCTCTCTCTCTCTCTCTCTTCAGCGGCTGTTACAGAGGATGATGTGTTTAACGCGTTATCACAAAATTTCCAAGCATATTCCGGCGGATTAAAATGACCAGAGGTGTAGTTTTAGCGTTAATGAAATGTTGAAAATACCTTGCAATTATGAGAATTATTATTGATCGCTCGCTGGGGTGTATGGTGCTATCTGATGCATTAGGTGGAAATTTATGGATATAATTCTGGTGAATCAAAGGGACGGGAAATGTTCGCTTTTAATATTAACGTTGGCAATGCCTCGCAGCTGTAGAAATTGTTAATGTAATCAAGTGCGCGTTATATTACAATCGTGTTTTTCATCGTCAAAGTGACGCGAAAAAGTTCCTCTCGATATACACGAAACGTTGAATTAATGTCGCGCCTGAAGTCACTCACTACGGTTGTCGCATCGATTGTAGTTATTTACCTCGATCTTTATCCGTCCGATAGGAGGAATGATTTCCCGTGGCAAAGTACGAGCTTGCGCGACATATGATTCATGCTCGAGCTGATAACGGCTATTTTGGAAACAAGAAGTTCGCGGACCCGCGTTTATCAAACCGTTTTTGCCCGGCTTCCAGCTCTAAAACGTAACCGGCGAACTTTCCGACAACTTCGATTCATCTTGCATAATAATATCCCCCTCGCTGCTATTTTTTCTTCTTGTCTATCCTCGACCAGCATCGGTCGAGCCGGTGAAAGGATAATCGATTCGGGAAAGAAGATAAATTCACTTTGCCAGATCACGATAAATCGAAACCCAGATGCTATTTAACTCTCTATTGGGGACAGTTTGCTCGATGGATGCGCAGACGCATGAAATATTGCTGCCCAAATGGAAATAGAAACTTGGGGAATCAATTTTAGAGAATCTTTGGACGTTATCGATCGGTTACTTAAACCGGGTGTTTAAGTAGATAATACAATGCAAGGATAATGTAATTTCTTTTTTTAATTGATGGTTAATTCAAAGTTGAGACTGTCTAGTGTTCTACTATTGTTATAACAGTACGTGGAATGTGTTTAAAAGACGCTCGCGCGCCAATACGCAGCGTAAGGAACTCGTATAACACGTAGCTTGCAATTCTTTGCTGTCTGCAATAGAATTTGAGAAATGGCGGTGTGCTCTCGGTGTAGGGTATCTCTACGTCATCAGTTTCCGTTCAAGACGACAGGTTTCATTCCTGAAACGTAGTGTGTGGTTCGTCTATTCGAGGCACTTGAGAAGACCCGCCTTAAAAATATTCTTTTAGATATATCAATTATTTTACTTTATCGAGAAATACCGGCGTGCATCTTGCAGACACGTTGCGCCAATTGCGCGGTAATCAATATCGCGACATAGGTCTAGTATCGTCGCAGGGAATCTCGCATTGCTTCCTCCAAACAGGTGCAACTATCCACAGAACTAACAATTACGCCAGAAACATCTCTCTTTCTCTACATTAAAAGGTTACAAACGTTTAGCCACGGCGAAAATGAATGATTTTAGGAATTTTTTTGGGGGTTTTATTAAAAAATAAATAAAAGGAAATACTTCCCATACAGCACACTTCGTTGCGGCAATGTTGCAGGAAAGTTGTAGCAACCTTGCTATGTTGCATGGTTGTAGTGCAATGTTGCTGTAACGTTGCTGCAACGTTGCCGCTCAACATTGCACGGGGCGAACATAGAATTATTGTTGCAACGTTGCATCAATGTTGCGGTGCAATATTGCACGGCAACGTACCTGCAATATCTCTGTAACGTTGCGGCAACGTTGCAGCAACATTGTGGAAACTTAACCTAAGTTTACGTATGTTTAAGTAACTTAACCAGTGGTTGCTTAACCTAAAATATTTATACCTAAAATATTTCCGTTGTTTTTAATGATACGAGAAAATGTCTAAGGAAAAAATGTTTGCTTCTGGGAGACAATTATTCTGACGGAGATGATTTTTTTCTCAAAGTTATATTTCCAAAAATTTCAAGATCATCAATGGTTTTTTTAATGGGATGACGTATTTTCATTACTGTAATGTTACAGCCAATAAAAAGCAAATTCAACCATGTATTCTATGTTGTCCTTTTTGTCTAGCAATCATTTCTTTCCTGATACATTTTTTCGTATCATTAAAAGCAATGGAGATATTTTAAGTTTAAATGTTAGGTGACTCACCCTGTATATTTTAATGTGTAGAATGACACAGGGTGAAAGTTGTAGTACATACCTAGTGTTAGAAAACCTTGACAGAGTTTGTCAAAATAAACCTTCGTTTTTTAATAATTTGAGTTTAAAGTTTTGCATGGTAGAAGTATAAGTTCGAATACGTTAGCAGGCTTATCACTCAGTGGTTGTAGCTGCGGCGGTAAAGTGTTCGCCTACGACGCTGAAGGTCACGCCGGTTCGAATCCCCTTGGGGAAAAAAATTTTCTATTAAGAAACCACGGGCTTTGTACTTCTATGATTCCTCTACACACATTCAATATCGTCGCGTCCGTTCACAGACACGTATTGTATATAATACCGTTATTTATATTTTTGGCCCTACTGCCCGAAACGCTGCAGGAGGCGGACATAGAAATATTGATGCAACGTTGCAATCTTGCACTGCAACGATCCTGCAACGTTGCTGCAACGAGAGTATGCTGTATGGGTTATTACACGTGATTCATTAGTCCATAAAGTGCACGAAAAAATGTATTTACTTCCTTATTTATTTCTTTGCACGACTGCACAGAAAATGTTCAGCATTATATCTCCTTTAAACATCGGAGGATCTGAAAAATAAAATGATATTATTGGAAAATAATGGGTTGACGAGCCTTTTTTTTTATACTTTGGCCCTGTAACCCCATAATGGCAACATTATTTTATAAGAATATCATTTTATTTTGCAGATCCATCAATGTTTAAAGGAGATATGCTGACCATTTTTTCTGCAGTGTTCGAAAGAACCTAAAAAAACCTATATAATTTAATACAAAAATAATTCTAAATAATTTTTTTCGTGCACTTTATACACTAAGTAATAACTCATGTATAATCAGTATTTTTTATTTTTTTAATAAAACCTTAAAAAAATTCTTAAAATCATTCATTTGAACTAATCCCACATAGAATAGGCAGCAAATTAACAATAAAATTGAGAAGCAGCGTAAATGGTGGTCCAAAAACTGAACAAAATTTACTCTCGCCTCTCATTCCTTAAAAAACAAAATATAAACCACCACGACACCTTCCAACAAATAATCAAAACAAAATTTCATACCATCCCGCAAAGTGGACCACCTTGAAGTGAAAGCTGCGAGAATGGAGCCAGAACGGACCATCCCGGTGGATGGTCGGTGGCGTATAACCAGACTGAATCTTCTTTTAACCGACAATGGACGATCGGGGGTAGGGGTGGTCGATAGAAAACGCCGTTCCGGCCGCAGATTTTTCAGCAGGCTTCACGAATGATGAAGTGCTCCCACGGCCCGTCCGACTTACATCCTCGTTATCATACGGAGACAAATCGCAGCAAGATGATAAAAGTGTAACGCGGGCGAGCCGAGGGTGGAGAGGGGGTAAAACTCCTCGGGTACCCTACCCCTCGCGGGGCGATATCGATTTTACGTTATGCCACGTGCAGCCTTGACTAGCCGCGCGTATTTTTCGAGATCGTGCCGTGAACAGCATTCGAGATATCCGGCACCGTGTCGCGCGCGCGTTCCTGCACGTCCTCGGGTGCCGTGCGGGGAAGGTCGCCGATAAATTTCGCGCCGGGCCAACCCCGGCTATAATTCGCAACTTTTGCCTCGCGAGAGCTGCGGAGAAGAGGCGTTCTTCGGGAGTTAACGCGCGGGAGCTTCGCGGGGAATGGGGAAGGGGGGGGGGGGGTGACTGGAGTCTGGCCCCGTTTCCAAAGTGCCGGGGGATTTACAACATTAATTTTCGTGATGGACAAGTACCGGCTAATGGCACTTTAATGACCGAGAACTCTATTGAATCGTGCTCGTTGACCATGCGTACCACCATGACGCATCCAGAATCAAGATTTACCCCCTTGTGACGCTGATCAATGACCGACTGACTTGTCGAGAGCGATACACGGGACCGAGTGCTCGACGTTTGCGGATCCTTGGGATTCCTTGGCGTCGTGGGGATCCCCTTGAGTCTCGGATAACATCTCGTCGGAGGAGTGGCTCCTCTCCGCTCTGAAATTCGCGATCGCGTTTTGGAATCGACCACCGGCGCGCGGCAAAACTATGTTGTCAAACGTTGCATAGTCTTTGATGGATTAACGCAGAGCTCGGCAGGAAGTTGATGGGGTTGAAGTGAACGCGGGGAGTCGTAATAAGCTATCAGATCCGTGGTACGTTTAAAGATCCCGGGTCAATAGTGGTCGGTACCCTTAACTCGGAACACTCGGGGGTTTTTAAGGAGTTTAAGGAGCTCTTGTTATTGGAAACCGCTGCCGGAGGATAAAACAGCGGCGTGGGTCAAGGTAACCCTGTCGAGATTGCTTCGTAAGTTGGAGAGATATGTTTTTGGGACCCATGCTTATTAAGACCCTTCTCCTTTTCTTCTTTCAACGGCTGGTACGTGATCCCAAAGTTTCGTCGCATCATTTTTCAACAGCCCGTGGAGAAAGCTGGAGCTTCCCTTCCCACGGCAGAGGGGTGTGATTGTGTTATTTAGGAAATAAGGATCCGAGGAACGCGTGCGTTGCGGTGGCTGCTAGGGGTCGGCACGGGGGTGAGTGTTCTTAATGGCGATCTGTATATTACCAGAGTGGAGCTTAGAGCTTGGGGGTTGAAAGAGAATGGCGAACAAAGCGAATGTACGGGGAGTATTAGAGACAGTTGGAGCCGAATGGTGTTATATCAGTGTTTACCTCGTTGTCCGAATGGCCTTGCTAAAATACCCGAGAACCTTTAACTACCTCCGCCAATGAATCGCGTTTTATTTAAAAGAGTTTCCGGATTGTACGAAGTTCGCCATAATCCGCGCGGCTGCTGACATCGCAAAACAAAGCGCGAGTATTAAGGGGTCAAAGTAAATTCACCAGCGGGTGAAGAAATCCTTGCTGGTTTTTGTAGGTTTTAAATTTCATTGGGCGACTCCTCGGGTCATTTTTTAGGGGGGCGTTGTCGAGTAAGCCGTCGAGAGGAGGTGACACCTCAACGCGGCCACTTATGCCCGCAAAATCCAGGAGTTGACGGGGCTTGGGCGAGCGCGGCACTTCCTAAGTCGATTCCCTCGGAAACGAAGGTCTCTGCGAAAAATATTCATTCCATATCTTCGACTTACCCTTCGGGAATATCTTCCCACGTACACTGCGCTTTAAAGTACTTCGAACTCTCTCAATCTCGCCTGTCGAAAGAGTAGAATAAAAAATGGACAGCTGATTATCGTATCACATGCTCCACGTGATACCACGTAACTTTCGTTGCACAATTTCTGCATGCAACGAGAATTTAACGAGCCGCCGTACGTCTCCTTATTATTCGACTCGCCCCATACACGGTACACGCGAAAATTACTCCCCTCTCTTAGAAGGGTAATACTTCAATCCATTATACGCCGACAAAGCAGTTTTTCCTGAATTTAGCGAGAACTAAACTCTCGCCAGGCCCTGCGTGCACCCTCCACGCGAACGTCCTGCATACTTATCTCCACGACAGCTAAATAACTGACGATTCTGCGGAGGTGTCGCTCCGAATGCGGAGCGGTCAACGCGTTCAGGTGCACTTTAAATCGCGGCTGCTCCACAATATCCCATCAAGCTTGAAACAGAATTCGCTCCGCGACCGTGTTTCTGCCGCTCGTACACGGGGGATCACGGAATTATTCCAGGGACGGTGCGCGCTCGCCCTCTGAACACCACGGCCGCGGCCGGGAAACAGTAAATTCCCGTCCGCGGGGTCGCCTTTCTTTCCGATTTCCCCGTCGTTTCTCCGTAGTTGATCACACTTTGATCAACGGCCCACCCGTTAATCAAGGCGTAAACTGCGCCTCGCGGAGGGCTGCTGCGCTGTTTCTTTCTTCGCTGCTTTATCACGGCCGAGAGGGCCGTTCTCATTTCCAGGTTCAAAGGACCGGCACGGTCCCTTTTCGCGGGGCTTGTTTTCCTTAATACTCGATGTAACACGACCTCTCGCATTCTACGCCTCGTTTCTTTGATCAGAAGGAAGACGCCGGCCGCGGGTGTTTCAGCCGAGCGAGCCTGATAACGATAACGAGGAGGAAAGGAGCTCAAAGGCGCGTGAAACGAACTCCTGAAGGAAATATTTTAGAACGGCTCTAGCGCGCGCTCTCTCCCACTGTTACGCGAAATGGCTCGTTTGCGTGTCAGACCGGCGGTCTTATGAATTTATTAAGTGTAACTCGAACGGCCAGAGGCAGCCTGGCAGAAAAATTACCGCCCCGCGTGAAAAATGTACACCGCCAAAGCGATATTTGTAGAAATAGGGCCGCGCTCCCTTCGCTTTCGGGCGAAGGTCTCCGTTAATACCGCGGTTTCTTAACGGCGAATTCAAACCACTTCTACCGGCAGGCTATTGATTTTTCTCTAGTTGAAATTGTCTTTTGAAAAGATCCCGATTCATGCAACTTCCTCCGTGAATTTATTCTCGGCGCCGTTTATGAAGTCCTGGGAGTTCGTAGGTACATCGTTCTTTTCAGTGGAGCATTAATCGTCTTTTATTTACCAGCGTTGTACTCTGCGAATATTTCTGTGCAAGTTCTATCCACTTTCTCGCCTCGAGAATGATTGCTTCATAATTTCTTTACAGGGATCCTATAGAGGTAATTTGCAGCCAAGCGGAAATATGTAGATCTCTTTCCACTCCTGTCTTGATCAAACAATTGCGCGAAAAATTGCCAACGCCCCGTCGAAAATATCTGACACCGGATAGCAGTTAGGCGACCGTAAACAAAATGCACGAGTGGCCGGCGGCGGAATGCTCGCAATTTTTCAAAAAAAGTTGCCCTCTCTGCGCGGAAAAAGCGCTCGCGATGCTCACTTCTGGATTGATATTCCCGCAACCCCGTGGAACCGGCTCGCAATTCGTGAATGGCAACGGTTTCGTCGATACCCCCGCGCGACGCTCTTCGACTTGAACGGGAATAGAAAAGGAAGGAGGGGTAGGGAAAAAGGACAAAATCGAGGGAGAAAAACAAAATACTCCGTCGATAGCGGGAGGCGAACAAAACAACTTTAAATCGCCGGGCAAAACAATACGGGAACGTTAACAGTAATTACCGGCGGCGGTGGAACTGAAACCCGAGGCCGTTTTTAAATACGGCGCCATCAAGTAAATCAAAGCGGCTCGCATCATTTTCTAGGAGGAGCGGCGGGAGGAGGAGGGCGCAATTACCGCGGATATTCTTCGCGAACAGCGGGCCAAAGTGGGCGGCGCAGCGGCGTGCGTATTCACGGTGGCGTGCGCCCTTTTCATTTACGGGGCTTCATTTCATTAAGGAGACATCTCTCCGGCTGGCCGCAACGATCGCGGGATCGAAAAGGACCCCGGCATTCAAGGGGTTAACCGTTCTCGCGGCTGCAGCGTGTCGCCAATACGCGGAGAACCGTTGGATAGGGGACGAAGGACAGTCCGCTTAAGCAATCACATTTTCAACATCTTAATATAGACACGTCACCGTTTCTCCCTTCGACCCCTCTCGCTTGCTCTCCCTTTCCCCCCTGCCTCTCTGCTTTGCCTCTGCTAGCTCTCGTCGTCTCCTTCGTTCCCCCCGCGGGGCCGGCGCTGGAGAGTTTCACCGCGCAAGGGGAGCGAAATGCGGAGAGAACAAGAGGCGCAGGGGGCAAATGGAACGAGAGGGAGAGAAAGAGAGCGGAGGGAGGAAGGGTGGGAATAACGGTGGCTGCAAAAGTTTTCGCATTGCACGTAAATTACAGACGACATCGATGCATCCCGAAGCTTCCTATATTTGCAACGCGCTCCCCCGTGGAAACAATCGCGCGCGCGGAGGGCTTCGATACTCGAGTAGCGAGAGTGGCCCTTCCCCGGTCCTCTTCCTGGACCCCGGCAACCGTTCGTTGATTTAGCCGGGCAACTTTAATCATCGCGCCGCCCCTCCGCACCCCTCCGGCTAATTTTATTCCGCAGCGAGCGGGCAATCAATTTAATAAGGGAAGTTCGCGGCCCCCGCCCCCGCGGCGGGAGTCTTATTTTCTGATTATATAAGGCACTAACGCCACGGAACGTTTCTCTGCCGGAGACGCGCCCCGCATAAACGGACCCGATCCACCGTTGCCGGCGGTTTCGCGGGAATAAACTTGCCGCCCGAGATTGGACTTTACTCCGGTATTATTCGCGGCTGAATTGTGAGTCGCGTTTAGAAACTCCACCGCTCCACACGCTCGTCGCACGCTTTTTACAGGCTTATTTGCCGGCCACCTGGGCGTCGTTCGAGCTTTGTTTGTCTCGATACTGCAACTTCGGCTGGGTGACGCGGAGGAAAGTGGAAGGGCCTCAACGGGGGCGTCCCGCATTCTAGGTACTTATTAAGGGGAGGTTTCGTTCTAAAAATCAATTTTTCTTTTATTTCATTTTTCGAATGTTCAACCTTGTAGGAATACGTGTTTAAAAGGATTTGTTGAAATTCGTAAAATTCCCGTAGTTATAGGCATTTGAGTAGTGGCAAATACATGGGTAACAACCGGCCACTCGGCACGCACGTAAAACTTTAAACACGTTTTTCTCGAAACAGTGTTCTCAAAATTGGTGGGGCCTGTATTTCCCAAAGTTATGATCCGATTCGATTGAAACTTTTTTATTTCGAAGAATATTCTTCCGGCTAGGGGGAAATCATACAAAATTACAAAAGATTGAAAATTTATAACTTTTAAAGGCTTTGAAACGACGAAAAATATAGGGAAAAAGTGATTTCAAACTTCAAGTGTCGTTATTTTCTAAAAAAATGTAAGTTTGTAATTTTTCTGCCCCCCCCCCCCCACCACTTAGCCAGAAATATATTATTCAAAATAAAAGAAGTTTCAGTTGTATCGAATAATGACATTTGGAGATATAGGTCCCACCGATTTGGATGAATTTTTTGGCGCCTCGACTTTAACGACTCCGCAGTGCCGTCCGCAATGATTAATTATAAAACAAAAAAGTCCCATTAAATTATAAATAGTAGTTTTCCTTTAATTAATTCCTAAAGATCACCTATTTTTATGGGCTCTAGACCGTAAACCTCCCTTTAAGGGGAGGTTCTGGTCTAGAGCCCAAAAAAATAGGTGATATTCCCCCCTAGCCAGAAGTATATTCTTCAAAATAAAAAAAGTTTCAGTCGAATCGGATAATAACTTTTGGTGATACAGGTCCCACCGATTTTGAGAATACTGTTTCGGGAAAAACGCGTTTAAAGTTTTACGTGAGCGCCGAGTGACCGGTTGTGACCCATGCATTTGCCGCTACTCAAATGCCTATAACTTCGGGAATTTTACGAATTTCAACAAATCCTTTTAAACACGTATTCCTACAAGGTTGAACATTCGAAAAAGGAAATAAAAAAAAATCGACATTTAGACCAGAACCTCCCCTTAAGGGGTTAGGCCACCTTGGACGAAGCAAAGCTAATAGTCATAATCGGCAATTTTTTTTGCAAAATAATGAACCGAGGTTCAATATGAACCTGTTATTTTACAACTCTCGACGGAAAAAGCCGTATTTTTTTCGTACAAAATGGTGGCGTTAGAGCCGTGATATGTAATATCTTGCCGAGTGACGTTTTCCACGGTGTTTAACCTCACGGCTATACGGTTTGACCTAGAACAAAGAACCAAAAAGTTTTATTTTCCACATACCTAAAACTAAAGAAGTAGGTACGTACAGATTTTGCGTTATCTTGAACATATTCTGTGCAATTGACACTTTTATAAAAAGAAAAATACATTTTTTTCACCGCATGTTCGACAGAAATGAATGTTCATAGATATCCACATGTAGTTCTGACATGATTATAACTGTACTTTGTCCTTAACCTTCACTCTGTGTACTAATAGTTTAACGTTAACCGTGTACAGGGGTATAATTAGACCCCACGCGTTTTCAGTCCAAAATCTACAGAAAAACTGTAGCTGCGTAAGAATTTGCGAAGTTTTATTAATTTTTAAGAAGAAGAAGAATTTTAAGAATGGTTTAAAAAATGAAACCATTTAATTTAAAATACGAAAATTAAAAAGTTGTATATAAATAAAAAAAAATAAGTCTAAGATGCATCGTCAGAATCGGTGCGCATTATTTCTTCATCTTGAATTTCGGTGTTTATGCATTTGTCGCAAATATTATTACCTACTGTGAGTTTTACATGTTGGTTTTTTACAAATGTAGCAGCTGAAGCTAGTCTTGATGTCACTAGACCAATGGCACAGATAGCATCTGCGTTGAGATCTCTTATTTCTCTTACTGGTGCTGGGTTCGGTGGAAACAAAATAAATAATCACACTCTGAACACATGTTATTGTACTAATTAGCATCATTTTTATAGTAAAGACACACTATAATTGTGGAATCAGGAACCCCCATCGTAAGAGAGTGCACGGAATAACCCAAGATCTGGGGAGTCGGCGGTAGCCGAGGTGTCTAAGAATCTGGAGATCGCGGGTTTGGAATCCCCTCCGAGGCTTCCCCTTTTTCCGTAATCCTACATAATTTACCCAGCACTTACCACTAATTCAATAAAAAAACCTATCTTACTTCTTTGAAACGTAAGCAAAGCCCGAATTGAAACTGCATCAAACCATTAATTAGAGATTAATGACTATTGGGGTGCACATGGACGGACCCCTGTACACGGTTAAGCGCTCAGGTGCCCCTTTAAAGGCTACTACTGCATTCAAATTCATCGATTTCAACGAAATTTTTATCAAATTCTGTGTGAAAAATATCAGAAATAACATTCCTAAACGATACTTGGGAATGTTTCCATTTGTTAACTTTTTATTAAGTTTTTATTAGCTTGGGGTCTGTTTGTACCCCTGTCCACAGACTGAAGGTTAAGAAGCGTTGTATTAGCAGGCAAATGGCTGAGAGTGACACAAAGGGAGTAACGAGAAATTACAGCCCGAAAAAGTAGTCGGAATTATCCGCGGAATAGGGGAGAATCTGCGAGCACAAACGATGTTGGAAACGGCGCCGTCAAAAGTCATTAGCGGGAGTTTGGCGAAGGAACGGGGCTGGGAGCCTCTGCCTGCGCCTAATGAATAAATACAAATCCATTTCGGGCTAAATAATACGAGCGCCGCGGCACCGTCTGCACGAAGATCCCGGATTAGCCGACGCTGCAGCTTAAACAATCACATTTTCGAGGCCTCGAACAAAGGCCGCCCTCGTCCCTCGTTATATCCCCCTTTTCCGTTTAGACGACAGCGGCGAGACAGGGTACACACAGACGGAAGTGCGGGGGCCGGCGACCGGGGCGCGAGGGCAGCGCGGAACTTTCGCTGGAGGAAGAGTTAAAAGCAGGGAAAACGCGTCTATCCGCCGGATTCCGTAATTGAATTAACACACCAGCCCGCAGATCGCCCCTCTGCGAAGGGGCCAGAAATGGCCGGCTGGCTTTCCCCGCTCGGGCCACGAGGCGCGCGCGCGCGCCCGAGTGGCCAATTTCAGCCTTGGAGCTGCTTGCCCTGGAAGCGCTTTTCTTCGTCGTCCGACGCGACCCCGCTGCTCGCCGCCGAGGAAGTGCACGGGGTAACAGATAAAGTCGGATAATGGAAAAACTGGGGGGGGGGGGGGTGAAAAAAGCCCGGGAAACGGCGCGGAAATGGAAGAGGGATAAGAGCGAGCGGGTCGGTGGAAGTTTCGCATCGAGCTTGACTGGCTGTTGCTTGGGAAAACGCGGGGCTTGAAAGGCACCCTGGAAGTTCCCCTTAATCAAAGCAACGAAGATCCGAATTTGAATCAGGCATCCCGTACGGGAGAGCGACTGATTATTATTTTTCCCGTCGGTCCTCGAGCATCCTCGAACTTTCTACAAAAGGATCCCCTGCGCGCGCGCCACCCCCCGCTCCCCGCCGTCCGCTCGCCCTGTTCAAATTAAAAATCCAACCGCCTAGGCTAATTAAACTGGACGCCGCCGCTTCCTTTTTAACTATCGTTGTCTAATTTACTTTAAAAACAAACAGAGTGCGCAACGCGTTTGTAACTCCTTGTGCCTGTTAATTAAGTCCCGGCGAGTTCTTTCAACTGCAACTCGGTGGGGATTTAGCGTGTCATAGGGTTCTGATTATCTCTCTTATTTACTCAGTCACCACTCCTCGATGTCGAGGGTGTTTTGTACACCTTGAATATCTCCTTTCCCTCGTATCGATGAAACTTAGTCCTTCCTCTAGATCCGACGTAATAACGTCGAAGCGTTTCCCGATGTCGCGGCAGCCTCGTACGTCAAACAGTCACGCGAAAGGGTTGGAAACGTGACGTCCGATCGAGTCAGCCACCCCTCAGCCGTCTGCTACGCCGGCTGAACACCGGTAAACAAACGCAATTGCACGTATCCCGTCGCAATCCCGTGAAATCTCGTTGCCTCGTTCCACGTGCCGCTATCAACGCGCGTCGGCGGTTTGGTTTGCCGCGTGCGAAACGAGTTTTGTTGTGGCCCGTGTCTCCTTAACGCGGCATCGCAGACGTCACGGAAATCCCCGAGCAGTTCCTTGGGCCGCGGCAGAAAACACCCCCAGACGCGGGGGAAAGGGGGAGGGCGGAGCCAACGGCGACAACATCAGGTGGAAAGTGAACATCCCGCGTTCCACCATAAACGTCAGAGTTCATTTCGCAGCGAGAAACGAGTTTCGCCGTCTCGTCTTCGCGGGAAGCCTCCCTCTAGCCCCTATCGCGGGAATACCGGCGCAGTTCCTCGCTAGCATCGAGCACAGCCACCGTAAACGGGGATATTATGAACCCGGGGAACTCCGCGTTCCGCCGTAAACACGTCCCGGCTCGCATCGTATGGGAAACGAGTCTCGTCTGGCGCTATTTTTTCGGGGCCAAGCTTTCGCAACGCCGTTACGGGATTGCCGGGGTTAGTTTGTTGAATACGCAGGGAAATATAACGGGGAACACCGCGTTCCGACATAAACGTCGGGGTTCGTTTCCAACGAGAAACGAGGTACGCCTCCCACCCACCATCCACCTCCCCCCGCGCATCTTCGGTGGTGGAGGTTCGCAATTCTGTTACGGAAGTTCTAACACGGTTTCTTAGGAACATTGGGCATGGACCGTAATGAAAATATCATGAACTGGGAACGCCACGTTCCGCTGTGGGCGACTGGAGTTCGTTTCGTAGGGGAAACGAGCTTTGTCGTCGTTTCTTAAGGCGATGTTTATAGTACCGTTGTTGGAATCTAACCAGGATTGCTCGCGTACGCGTGGCTCAGCTTATGACTGAAAAGATTGCGAACTGGGAACTCCACGTTCCACTACGAATATTAGAATTCGTTTTACTGCGTCACCCATGATTCGTGAAATGTATTTGAACGTGACAACAAATCCTACGCGGTCCTTTCGAAATACTAATTGTTCCCCAAGACAGCATTAAAAACGGAACTCCGCGTTCCGCGACGAACACCAGAGTGCTCGTTTCACGCGTGGAACCGAGTTCTGTTGGCGTACGTTCGCAAACCCGCTGGCAGGGACGTTGCGAGCCCAGGCGCAGTCTTTTGGAAATATAAAATATCGCTCGGGACAGAAGAAGGGAAATCCCATAGAAAGTGAAGTTCCCGTTCCTCGAGCGAGAACGCTGCCGGTGTCTCGGTTCTCTGCATAGAACGGCCCTTTGTCGTGGCGCTATTCGCGACGCTCGCGGACGTCACAGAAATCCTCGACACAGTTTCTTCGAACCGTGAAAGACTTTCTGAAACAGTAGGGAACCAGCGACGACAATATCCGCTAGAGGAGAACTCGGCGTTCCGTTACAAACGGCTGCTTCGTTTTGCGCATGGTGGAGCCGAGGGGTTTTGTCGTCGCGTCATCGACGGGGCTCGCGGACCTCGCCGGAAGTCCTGACGCAGACCGTTTCGAAGTCGCGAAGAAATTCGCCGAGCCAGCGGAATAAACATTCGCCGCGCAGAACGCTCGCGTTCCGTGCTCGCGAGTCTCGTTTTAAAATCTCGTAGACGTTAAAATCGTGGAGGGCCCTACGTGCTCTCCCGGAAATATTGCAGATTGCATCGAAGTCTGGGGGGAAAAAGCTGGCCGACGAATGCGACAAGGACGGAACGCCGCGTTCCATGACGAACGGCGGTGTCTCGTTCTTGCGCGCGGAGCGGGTCCCGTCGCAATTATCGTTTCATCGAAGCTCGTGGGCGACGCGCGTCGGGAGCTCGCAAGCCGAGGCTCCTAAAAAATGCAGAAAATTCTCCGCGAAATGGAAAGACCGAGGAACGACATCGTTACGATGAAAAGCAATTCCAAGTTCCGCGACGAGAAACGGCCGCGGTTTCGTATCGTCGCGAGAACATCTCTGGCTTCGTCGTCCCTTTTCGATGGCCCGTGCGTCGGGGACACGTTCCGCTGAAAGGGGCGGGAATTTTTCGGAACTTTGCGTTCCGTCATAGACGTGTCGCCGTGCTCGCTCGGAGCGAGGGAACGTTGCGTGGTTTGGTGTCTTAGAAACGCGGAAAACACCGCGACAGACAGGGGTAAGCCAGCGGCGACAACGTGGCGAAAAAGGAAGTCGAAGATAGGGAAGAAGGGTGGCGATCGTGCGCCGCGTGAAAGTTTTGCGTGACACGCCGCAACGGCTGTTATCGTTTCGCCCCCACGCAGTGGCTCACAATCGGAATCCGCTGCGTTGGAATTGCGAAATACTTGCGAACGCGCTCTTGTATCTCTAGTATCTCTACTAGCGTCAAGTAAGCTTGCACGAAGCAGCCAATCTGTATATTTCTCTATTTTATTTATTTTAGTTTCGTTCTAGTATCTTATTCATTTTATTTTAGGTAGTCACGTAGTTACTCAGAAGGGTGTTATTAATTCTGATAATAATAAAGGCAGAAAGGAAAATCGATTTCTGTTCGATTATCTCAAAACTCGAGTACTAGAATCACTGTGTAGACGACTCTGGTACGTGATGCCAGGTCAATTCTCCCTCCCGCAAATCTTCAATCTATTCAGCCATTGTCTTGCTTCGAATAGCTTCGAATATTCAAATCTGAGAAATGTCAAGCATCTGTGATGGGTCTTGAATGTTTCAAGGCTGTGTTGGAAGTCTTGACGAGTCTCTCCTTTGCCATTCCTAGAAGTAACTATCAACCCCTCCATTGGCAACTTGTTAAACATCGAATGAGGAACAAAATAGGATCAAAACTCTCCAAACCTATCGAGAGTGTAAAATTTTTTGAAATTCTACTAATATTCCCAACGATTGGAATTTTCCATCCTCCCGTTGAAAATGACGCGAAGCGTCTTCAAGCCCGTGACTGGGTTTCGACTGTGAGCCACTGTACGAGCGTAGAGCCCCGGGGACGGAGGGTTGTCCCGTCGTCGGCCAGGGGTTGCTCGGAATCTATCGGCAGGCCAGATTTCAGCCGCGTGTGCACGCGAGCTGCTTTCGACGGTATTGTTTTCCGTGGAACGCCGTGGAATATTCGTGCCGGCTTACGGCTGATAAACACGTGTAATAGAAGAAGGACTGGGCTTGAGTCTGGAGAACGAAGATGGAGGTGATAAAACTGTGGCTGGCGGAGGGTGAGCGTAAGGCAATTCCGCGAAAATAATTTCCCTTTTCAATTGGGACGGTATCTTAGAACTCGCTGGAACAAGTCTGCCGATTCGAATTAAAGCTCTACGTTACGTAAGACGTCGAGGCAAATAACGGTATCAATAGAATCCCTCGATCCTGCCTTCGCTGAATGGGTATTGAAGATACAGCGAGAGTCACACAGGGCGAGTAAAAGAGAGAGAGAGGGGGGGGGGGAGAGAGAGAGAGAGATAAAGTTCGTGCACACGGATTCATAGCATATTCAGAATGCACGTCGATGCTTGAAAGGATGTATGCCTGGATAGTAATATTAATTGGAATTTATTGGAGGAGCGTGTATTTGGTAGAGAATACCCACCCTCCATTTTGTTTTTAATACACGTTGACCGGTGCAATCGATAACCCTTTCCCTAGCTTGATACGAGCTTATCGATCCCCCCATTTTGCGAGGCTCTCCGCCTTCCGTTTTCAAATCTTCCTTTCGAAACAGGCGACAGTCGGATGGGGCGAGGTCCGCAGAGTACAGTGGATGAGTCAGAGCTACACCAGCGAGGATCGAAATTTTTTCCTACGCCGTTCTCGTTATATGTTAGGGTCTCGCGCTGTCTTGGAGCAGCAGGACAGCGATCCGGATTATCTTCTAAATAATGAATCGAAAAAAAGCGGAGATATCGCTCGTTTGTCGTGGCACCGTCACCACTCAAAATGTGTAAATTTCACGAGGGAGACGTTTCGAAAGTTTTCCTTTAATAAAACGTAAATAACGGGATCTATAACTTCTACGTGTTGACGTCACAAATTTCTCGTCCGGTCCAGGAATTCGTCCCTGGATATCTAAAAATGGAAGAATTCCGAGCCTCATCGGTATTATGTCGAACGAAGGGTGCAGAATTATTTTCAGTTACGAATCAGTATTATAAATCTCTAAAGAACCTACTATTTACTATTAGGGGATAGGTGCTATAAAAGGGACAGGTTTTAAATGGGACGAATCGAATTGCCAAAATTCTAAACGCGTTACACATGCAAGTTATTTTCCTGTTTATGGCAGCACTGGTGCCCAGTCATCTGACGTACACTTTAATTCGGTTTCACTTGCAACAGAGTAGTAATCCGCGGTTGATGTTTTTCGGTAGTAAAAGAAAAATTTTCGTTGTTTCTTTTGTGTCGTTTTCTGAGATCAAGATACATACAAAGTGATAAAGTGTTATATCATTAAAATAGCCTGTATTCAACTGAAACAAAAATACTTAACAGGTAAGCTTAATTGATTATTTTCTTCGTTTTAAGATTATTTTATATTAAACTCACTTATAGATTTAAATGGGACAGCACTCACTTATAGACTTAAATGGAACGTCCGTTTCATAGCTGTCTCTCTCATACACGTGTAACGATGGACACTATATTTTACTTTCCTAAAGTTAATAGTGTATCATCTGATACATAGATGGGACTATTTTAAATTATCAATTATTAGTTGATGACGTATTGTTTCAAATTTAAGAATTAATACAGTGACTACTCAAAGCGACAAACTTTATCGTGAAAAATTAATAATAAAATCTTCAATCTGCAATATGACAACCTGCCTACCTATTTTAGTACAATTGATCCCACTTTTGTTGAAGTAGAATTTAATTCTAAACTATTTTATTATTTAAGTGTCTTATAGATTTTTTTATATACGTACTTGTATTTACCACTCGTCGGTATTCCTATGTTGAACTTAGTTTGTAAGACATCAATTTTATAAAAAATATTACTTTATAACAAAACAGCTGCTAAAGAATTAACGATAAATCATATTCTATGAAGATAGTTAAAAATATTGATGATTTATAGTACAAATAGATTCCATTGTTTTGTAACATTAAGATTTACAATTATAATTGTAATACTTAATAAGTTTATTTTTATTAACGTGTCCCTTTCACGACTTATACTGTCCCATTTAAAATCACCTTTTAAAATCGGAGATTTTAATTTCTATTGCAATTTATGAGTTTGTAATATACTTTTATTGAAGGGAAGTAAACGCGCTTTCTATTGAAGCGCTTCTTTTTTAAAATACCTATACTGACATTGTCAGAAATGGACGCTAAACAAAATTGTCCCTTTTATAGCACCTCTCCCCTACTACAATTTTGTTTCTTTTCCACTCTGCAACGGAATATCGTCGAGTACTTTGATTTGCAATGATAAAAGAACGTGGCAATCAATATTCTTGCGCTAAAATGATAGATGCGAATCTAATATTATTATTATTCGTCTTTATTACTTTGTAAATATACAAAGAATAAAGAATAAATATACTGCAGTGCAATACCTACTGTTAGAAGCTTAACCGTAACTACAAAAAGAAACTAAAACTAGAACTAGGAAGCAAGAAAGAGAAATTAATAATTCATTAAAATATGTGGCGTGTCCAATGCAGTCTTTAATCCATTGTAACTCTGAACATGAAGTTTAAATAACGTGCGATCGCGTAATATTTTCCCTCATTTTATGGCCCACATTTATGCTTTAAAGGCATCGACACGGAATTAAGAATCAGCCCGCGCGGATACCCTATAATTCAAGCCCTCGAGTGTCTGCTTAAATGTACTCCACAACACGCCTGGAAAATATCGGTTGTGGAGCGAGTAATTCGAAGGCCATTACGTATTATTTAATGACTTCGAAACCCATTGTTGCGAATCACGAGCCTCGTTGATTTCCGCCAGTAGGTACCTACATAGATGACGGGCTCTGGATACACCGCGAAATAAAAGTCTGAGGAGAGAGATTTAAATCAAGGAGCCGGAGTAGACCAGAAATGGAGCCTCCTTACTCTATCCATCATCCTGAGAGAGGACGTTATTGAAAAATGCGCAATCTGCGGGGGAAGTTACGTGTGACGAAGCGCCGTCATGCATGAATCATCTATGCGGCGGCAAATTTTTCCATTCAGCCAGGGATTATTATTGCAAAAAATGGCCCCGGGTACTCGAGACTTTGATGGCTCGCATGGCACAATACAGCTGTGGTCTAGCTGCAAGTACACTCGCGGGCGAAATTTTCCACGGCGCCGAATATCCCCTCATTGTGCCTGAAGTTTGGCGCCGCACACTTTGGAAGCCGAAGCGACGCAAAAGGATACCGGACATTCCTCCCAGAATAATCCAACGTCGAATCGCCTGAGAGCCATTAATAAACCCCATTATCCGCCTTCAAAGTGTCCTGCGCCGCGGGTGTATGGCCAACAGGTGTTTACGCGGCGAAATTTTCTCAAAAAATAGTAGAGACCATTAGCTTTCACTCCGCGGGAGACGTTCACCCGCGATCGAGTTTATCCAGGCCGATCGACCAGCTCGTAACGATGTTTTGATAATTGAACGAAAGTTCGGATTCATTCACGTTTATGTATCCAGTTTCGATTTAATAAGTTTTAATATTCCATCAGAGGAACGTGAAACGTCAGTTGGACGACTACATAGTTCGCGTTTAATCACAGAAAAAGACGATACTGGCGGTGGAACTTGGACGGCGTGTTTCACCCCCCCTCGAACTAGTTCTATCTCCCGGAGGTCCAAAAAATTCTGCCCGTTTAAATAGAAAACATTCCCTCTCGAAATGCTCCCTTGCCAGCCGCAGACTTCCAATCCCCCGGCCTCTTAAATACCGACACAAGCGCGGCCGGAGTTAATCAAAGGATCGGACCGTCAGGATACGTAAAGTCTCCCTTTCATCCCTCCCCTCCGCCCACCACTATCGGCCAGTGTCCTTTCCTTTTCCATCTTGCAATCGCGGTGATGGCGAAAGGAGTCGCCGAGTATCGGTGCTCGAAGCTCGAGAACAATAGGGTCTCCGAGCACAAAGGGCAAGGATGCATCCGTGTCGAGAAGAAGGAAGCGTGGCGTACGAGTCGAGCGTGTTCGCCGCGTACACGGGAGGGGGATGGGGGGGTGCGTTAGTCCTGTGAATACACGCGACCGTGGTTTCAGAGAGGGGCAGACTGTGCGCCGTTGGTGGGGGGTGGTTGGCCTATCGGCTCGGGGTTGCTTGGAATCTATCGGTGGGCCAGATTTCACTGACACAGTCTCCGGCTTACCGGCACAGGCGAGCGATCCTCTCCGCGCATAGTGGTGAAAGGGTGATACACACAGAGGCAGGGCAAAGAGAGAGAGAGAGACCTATGGTGGCTGAGACGCCTGCGCGTTGCTCGCTGGAAGCGCGCTCGCGCACTCGCGCCGCTCCTCGACGTCCTTTTGCGAGGAAATTGATTCTGCGCGAGACGACGGACAGCCGAGGGTTGCACTCGCCAGACGAGCCGGGGTCCGCAGACCGCGCACACACCGCAACGGGGAACCATCAGCGTGCGCCAGCCGACAGCCACCGTGACGGCCGTGCGACGGCCGCTATTATGTAAGGGGGACGTCGTCCGGGGCGCAACGACGCAACGTGGACACGCGTTCAACCCCCGGGGGGCAAGGCGCGAGGGGGGCGACATGCGAAGAGACGGGTCGCGCCGGCCGCGTTACGACGATACACAGACGGGCGCCGACGGTGATCGCAACAGCAGCAGCAGCAGCAGCAACAACAGCAGCCGTCGCTAAGACGAGCCTCGTGTGCACGCGCAAGCCAGCGGATCCTCGATGGAACTGAAAATCCTGCTGCTGGTTCACATCGTGGGTGAGTGTCGCAAGCATAGATCCTCCGGTGCGTGTGCTCGCGCGCCACGCGACAACCGACCCCCTGTCTCGCTGGCCTCTGTCCCTCGTCCGCGCCTCCTCCGTCCGCTCAGCGCTTGACCCTCGCTACTCGGCGGTCCTCGCGGGCCGTTGCCCCAACGTGTCGCGTCCTGTATGGATTAGCAAAGTTCCTTGCACCCGCTGATCGCCGCGCGATAAATAGTGCCGATCGACTTGGCCGCGTCCAGCCCGCAACGTGCTCGAAACGTGCGAGGGTAAACGTTGCTACGGTGCATCGACGGCAGCGTCAAGCGTCGCCTAACATCGCTCTCGATGTCCCGCTTCCCTTGGTTGTTTTCTCTGGCTTTGATAGCACGAGGCGGTGGACGGGCGAGATCGGGGCCATGAATTTTAAGGATGATTCCCTTCGGGGCACCGGCGCGCTCGGTTGTTCAGTGAAAAGCGTGTGCAGCTCTTCGAGGGGTTTTAAAGCCGGGTTTAATTCCAACGTGCGTGGCTCGCGGCCCAGCTCTTTCAAATCCCGTCAGCCACGCGCAAGGTCGCTCTCCGGCGGGGGCTTTTTGCGTCGCGACGTTTTGCATTTTTCAACGCCGGGCACCGCCGAAGGGACGAAAGCATGTGAAAAATAGAGGAGCGAGAGGATTCACCCTAACGGGACGAAATATGTGCTTGCCGTGACTGTCGACGGGAGGCTGCGTTCGTATCGGGGTCCCCAGGAATTCCTCGGAATCCTGTTCCGAACGGATCCGGTGTTCAATTAAAAACGAGCACGCTAGATCGGCCAGCACGCCGAGCGAAAGATTCGCCCGTCGACGCTCGGACCTTGCCCGGTTCCCGTGAAATTACGTAATTTCGCCACGTTTCACGTGGTTCACCGACTCCATTCGACCGACTCTTTGTTCAGGGGGCGGAAAGGAAGAAGGGAGAGCAAGCGAACGAGACAGGAGGAAAATGAAAGAGTAAACACGTACAACACACAGAGTAAAGGGTGCGAAGGGGGGGGGGGGCGGTAATAGAAAAGGGGAGTAAAACCGCGGGGCGAAAAGTCAGATGTCGAGGGAACGTTTCGCCGGTGCCGGGGATCGTCACCGCGCGGTTAAAATATTTGTCCCCGCGACTATTTATTTGCCCACGCGAATTGAACAGCTCGATTGGCGAGGATACGTTTGCGAACCGAATATCCCGTGGACAAACAACGCCGCCGACGACGCGGACGGGAAAAAATTACTTTACGCGGCTCGCCAGCCGGAGGAAATGTAGCCCGAAAATATAAAAACGAGAGTCCGCGGACACAGAGGCGGGGGCAAGGATCGACTGGGGGAAAGAGCGACTAAGAGAGAGAGAGAGAGAGAGAGAAAGAGAGGAGTAGGGGACACACAAAGACGGAATCGAGAGGATTCTTATCCATCGGAGCATTGAACTCGCGCGGGGGGGGGGGGGGGTGGAGATGGCTAGACCGAGAGGCGACGCTGAAGGGTCGCGGCTCGTAAAACGAGCAGGCGTTTCCATAATAGAAATTTAATGAACTTGACGAATAATTGTGTCAATGGATAATTGCATTAATGCTGCTCGAACGGGCACGCCGGGGCTCCGCGCCGCCTAGTTCTCGCTCCACTTCGCTCGGTCCCAGCGAATCGCGCCCTCGCGCCCCCGTTCGCCGTCACCGCCGCCTTCCGTCGGCTCATTTCATTGCCACTTTATTGAATTTTTTTTTATCCCCTGCCCCTTCCTCTTCCTTCCTTCCGGCTCGTCGCCCACGGGGGAGGAAACTCGACTCGGAAGAGCCGTATCTCCCGCGGACCGATCGAACCGTATCCCTCGATTTTACGACTTGGACGCCCGGCAACGAGCTGCGAGGATCCATGAGGCTCGCGGCGTCCTGCACCCTCCCCCGCCCGGGCGCCCCTTTCATCGCGCGGCACGCGCGTGCAACGCGCACACACGCTCCCCCGGAGCTTCGCGACGTGAAATACGATCGCGCGGCAACGAACTGTCGATTCCATTGTAGCGATTCCACCGGCGACGCCGCTCCTCTCCTCCTCGTTTTTTCCGTCGCACCGTCGCGAGATTGTTTTCCTCGCACGCTTTTTGCTCGCCTCTTCCCCCTATCTCTGTGTACACCGCTTCCTTTTTTTTAGATCCTATCTCGCTAACCCCCCGGGTGACTACACACGCCCTTACAGGGCGGATGAAAAATGCAGGTCTGAGAGAGAGAGAGAGAGAGAGAGAGAGGGGAGGGTGGGTCCCGTGGTGTGTCGCAACATCGTCGTCGACAGCTTTTTTTCTTTCAATTCTCAGCTTCCTGCGCCCGTTTCTTCGACGTTGACTCTTTCTTTACCTTCGCTGCTCGTTTCTTTCTCTTTCTCCCTCCCTCCCCAGTCGTTTTTCTTTAACGAGTCGGCTACGATTGTCATTTTCCGTGCGGCGCCGCGCGACGCTTCGTCGCGGCAAGTACCCCCACGCCCCCCTTAGTTGAATGGGCCGTCACTTTAAATGCGGATCGTCCCTTTATACGGATATGGAGTAATTCTCTCGGAGCGGCAGCGACCCGATTTATTCAGAGGCAGCCGGTGCCCGCTTCTTACGCAACGCTGGCAATCCTTCGTCCCTCTACCCCTCGAGACCAGCGGGTCCCCTTCCCCGGAGCGAGGGAATTTTGTCTTCTGCGGCGGGCGAGAGACGTTGCTCGTCGGAAAGAATATTCTATTCAACCGGGAGACACCGGTGCCGGGGGGAAAGGAGATGGAGAAAGAGAGGGGCCGTAGTCAACGGGCACGGTTTAATTACTTCCGAATCCACCAGTTCTGTTGTTCGCGCTAACAAAACAGCGCCGCGAGATTTATCGTAACGACGCCCGGGAACAGAGCTTCTCGTCGACTCCTCGCCGTTGCGATACCGCGTATGGAAGGAGTACAGTGGAGTACTTGAGGCTCACCCCCGAGCTCTGCGCCGAGCCGCATTTTAAGGGGGTACGTGCCACCAAATTTGTTCTTCTG
This sequence comes from Andrena hattorfiana, assembly GCA_944738655.2. Lineage (NCBI taxonomy): Eukaryota > Metazoa > Arthropoda > Insecta > Hymenoptera > Andrenidae > Andrena > Andrena hattorfiana. Next base: position 40,045,719 of record OX122889.2, on the reverse strand, counting down.
CTAGTTGCTCCGCCAGCCCAAAACTGTCTGTTCGACTTGATAAGCTAGGCTGCTTTCACACCCCCATGGTATTCAGAGCGTCAAATTTAATGTGACTCGCTATCATTCTGATCAGCGACAGGGACTTAAGATGTTTCGGCGGGCTTCATCTATCTTTCATTTGCGATTGGATGCATGGTGGATGAATAATTGGGGGTATTTTTACAAAAACCAGTATTTCGAGATCTCAACCTTCCCGCAATTGTGGGGTTATTTTTGCTCGCCCTCTATAAAGTATGATACACGAATTGTTCCTCATTACGAATGCGCCGTTGACAAATACGAATCTTTAATTCATCCCGTACATTCTCAATCACGTTCAAATTAGATGAATGACGAAGTGGTTGCAGTCCTGAAAGCGGACACTCGTTTATGAAAATGTGGTTGCGCACCTGTGCTCCGCGTGGAATAATAACATGGCCGGCTTACAAAACATGTTGAGTGATATTTACTGACCGCGTTCGTTACAATTCACCACTTGCCGCAGATCAAAATGTTTCATTTATAAGTAGCTACGTGGCTTTAAAGACAACCTTGTGCAAAATGGCTTTTTAGAGAGCGCTGTTAATTCGGTACCAAAGGTCTCTGGCAAACGTTATTCGTACTCGTGTGGTTATTCGACAAAGGTAAAGTGGCTGCAGAAAGGAGCCCTACAACATGACTCTTCTCATCTTCGTTGAAATTTTTATCAACAACGGCTTTAATTAAGGCTCAGTGCGAGTGGTGGACACATAAACGCGCGTAGTTTAGACCAGATAACTTTGACGGAACGTTACTGGCCACGCATGCAGCAATTTCATCCTCACTCGATTCAGAATCACCCGAGATATAGTCGATAAATATCGCATAATCGGTTCTGCGAATTACATCCACCGTCCCGTTAGAAAGCCGAGCGTAAAACCCACCCCCATCGAACAGCGAGTGATTACAGTTACGCGACGAATATTCAAAATCGATTCCCCTCGAAAGCGTATCGAGCGTTCGGCAAAAAAGTCGCCGCAGCTTTTCGATTTACCATTTGCGCCAAGTGCCACCCCATCGGTTGCTACCGCAGCATCCAGTGCGCGCTCGCTACGCCCGCAACACGTCTCTCGCGACGCGAGATATAATCCGGCGACGCGATCCTCGATCTCGCTAATTTGTCCCGCAGTTTATCTTCCAGCCGGGGACACTCGAGCCCCTCCGAACTCTCCAGGGGCCGCTTCGAAGCTTTCAAGGCTTCCATCGCGCGAATCGGGAAACCTTTCCTCGACTACTCCCTCTCCCGGAGGCGGCGGCAGCGAGAGCTGTTTCTGCTAAATAGCCCCGGTCCTCCTGCTTTAATCGTCGTCGCCTCGTAATGAATTCGCCAGGCTTTTCTTAAGCGCGACGGGAGGGGGGCAGGAGGGGCGGGGGGGGGGGGTGCGCGACGCCCCTCTCCCTTCTGCTGCCAATTGCATCGACGATTAAATTACGACGGCCAGGCAAAGGTGAGCCGGGGCGAAGTCGCAAATGAAATTCCCAGCGAACGGAATCCGCCAGAAATCTTAACGATCCCCGCTATCTCGTCCGGACAGCGTGCCGGCGACGACTTCGACCGAGGTTTCAAGGAAGTCCGTGTAATTTAAATCTCGACCGCCCCTCTGCATCACCCAACCGCCCCCCGGTTAACCCCTACCCCCCCCCCCCCTCGCGCGACGGTAACGCGGAGAAAGGGGCGCGCTTAAAATGCCTCTGTGTCCGATTAAATCTTAACAACCTAATTTCCCAAGCCCCGCGTTTACCTCGATTCGATGTCCCGGGGGGGAGGGAGGGGTGTGTTCGATCCCCCCGCTCCCCCCTTCTTCATTCCATTCGCTCTATTTTCTATTCCTCCCGCTTTCCTCTCTATCTGTTTCCTTCTCCCTCTCATCGGCTCGCTTCTTCTTTGCACTCCTCGCTTTTCGTTTCTCCTTTTCTTTTATTTCCTCCTTTTTTTTTTTTTTTTTTTTTTTTTTTAAATTGAAACGGGGTACGGGACGCGAGAACCAACGCCGCGGGGGTGAGAGTTATACGTACGAGGTCACGGGAGTCCCGGCGCATCGGAAGTCACTTCTTTCTCCCCCCGGCATAAAGTGGGATTAGGGTCGGTAATCTTGTGCTCGCCGCGGGTTACTCGCGCGAAAATTCTGAGGGGATCGTCGCCGGGGCGAATTAAAGGCTTCGGCCGCGGCGAGCGTGTAACGCCGGGGACGTTCGAGGGGCCATCTTCCCGTTGGCTGGTTACATCGCGGGATACGGTAAACGGGTAACTGTAATTACCCATTTGGCTACGTCTGGCCATAAGTAGTCGCTATTGTAGAGTCAGTATTGGCCGTAATGCGGAGCGTTGCGAGAGCTAATGGCCGTTGCTTTAAGAATAAGGCTGAGGGGGTGGCGCTGTTACGGCCGGGGGATGCAGCAAGTCATAGCTGAGTGAATGGAATGCTTTTGTTCCGGAGTGAAACAGGGAATAGTGGAATACTGAGCTTTACTTACAAGGCGCAATTAACTTTGTGCGTGAACTGTTCGGCCCCGTCGTAGTATGCTTCCATTTGCAGTTGTCAAAGATACGACTGCCGGCGCGGTGTTCCAGTCGACTGCAACGTCAACCGCGGCTACGTACACCCCCGTTTTCCGCAAAACTGCTGGGGCAGATCAGACCCGAAGCCGCCATTAAAAACACGCTCAAACATCACGGTGGAATCGTATTGACCTCGCCTGCACTTAATCATCGGATAGAGTATGGTGAACACACACGGCCGTCAGCCGGCACACATTCAAAACGTGTCCGGAATGCAATCACACAACATTTGTATTCACTGTCAGACTCGTATTACCCCGTTCAGCTCGATAGCCGCGGCGCATAAGGCGCGTGGGAACTTATTTCGGGATTCGGGCAGTGTTTTAAATTCAGAGAGGGAATATATCGCGAGCATCTTTATTCATAGTATAGCGGAGTATATGCCGGGGGGGGGGGGGCAGAACTTACGAGAAGAAAAGCCGAAAGTCATTATCACTATTTTGTCCGCGGAGAGCTTACGGAGACAAATGTGTCTAGGGCTTACGAGTTACGGGAATCTCGATCTGGCCCTGTTCGCTGGTTCTTTGCAAATTTATCAATGTTATCGCGCAGATCTCGAGTTAACTACCGTTACGTCGCAATGCACTTAATCAACGTTTGGAATATTAAATTATATTATTCTCAAGGAACGTAGGGTAAACTTGACTAAATCGTACCCCTTAAGAGCAAATGCTTATCACATGGAAAACAACAGGGAAAATGAAACAAAATTAGTGGGAATCAACTGTTTGTTAATAGAATAAACAGTTTTATAAACTCAAACAACAAACAATAATCAACTTCTATTCATAAAAACGATTCATTTTTAATATGGAAAAAGTACGATTTAGGATTAATGTTCCTAAATCCTACCTTACTTGTCCTAATTCGTACTTTCAAATTGAATTACTACAATCATCACATACCTACACATTCAAAAGTAATTCTATCTATTCCCACACAAAACTCGTGTACCCACATTTTGCATTGCGTGCATTGTATCATATTTTCCTGTCTATTTTCTTGACACAATTTACAAAACCAGCTTTCATTTCCATCGTCTTTCTTCTTCTTCTTTTCTTTCTTTTGTGTATTAGTTTTGACGGTATTCTTCCTCTTACGAGTTTCCTTTGCTGTTCTAGTCTTTCTGGCTATGATTTTCTTTTTAGCCTCATCCAATTTTTTTTCTAGATTGGTTTTGTATGTTCGTACCAGTAGGTATGATTGAAGCTTACACACGGTGGTACGAAATAGGCACATTGGTCAATTTGAATTCATATCTATGGCGCTAAAATATAGGCCACTGTTCGTTGATGTCAAACAAGAAATAAACTTGAAAATAAACGTAGTTTTACATAGAAATTTGATTCACTGATTAATAGAAATAGTAATTGCACAAAATCCTTAAGAATCATGGCAAAAATTTAGTGAAAAGTACCCGAAAAATTTACCTGTTTTATATTCTTCTTGTGAAACGACGGCATGGTGACTCGGTTTGTTAATGACGTATGGCTACCGTTGTTTACCCTTTTTACAGGTAGGTGCGATTGTGACTGTCTTAGATTAAAAGCAACAGCGGGGGTACGATTTAGGCGCAGGTACGAATTAGGCAAGTTTACCCAAAATGTGTCCTGGAATGGATGCTTAGAATATTTTAAACCTTCTTTCGATCCACATTGAAGGAAAGTGTGGCACTTGAGGTATAGACATTTGACAGGTTTCTCCAATGAGATTTGTCTGTAAGGTTTAAGTCCCCATTCATAAATTTAGCGAAAGCCCCGTGCACGGTGAAGTGCAGGCGCATTTACGGTATTGGAAACAAAAATAGTAGACAAATTCCTGGTCGCGACAGCTGCGTTACTTCCTGTTTGAAACTCGTAAAGAATGCAATACCGCGAATGCACTTCTCCTACCGACATGTTTACTATCAAATTTGTAGCGAAATATAAAGTGTCGTGGAGGAGATTTACTATTTGGAGCGTTTACTATCTTTCTCGCATCGATTGTCGTTTCTTTGCTTAACACTTGGTGGCTGGATTCACGGGAAACGATTACTCAACGAAGAGGCTATAGGAAACACACTCGACACACGGAGCTTCGAAACCCAGAGACTTTATTACAGCATGATATTTTGATCAAACAGGATAAGCCTCTATAAAATTTTAACTTTGTTATTAAGCGTGACACGGGCAGCTGAAATTATCCCCAAAGAGGTGTCTCAGAGGAAAATAGGTTTAATTAATATATTCCAAGAAAGTGGCAAACGGAGAAAAATGGAGACTTAATCGCTAATCGAATATCAATTTGTAGATTGTGACTCTTCCGCAAACAGCCTAAGGTCGGGGCCAGATATATTGGCCGGTATTCTCCCACCACACCGTTTGTCTGTCTCGGTGCTCCTTTTCTCAACGTTTTCTGACTCGCTCTCGTTGCATCTCGGTCTCGCCTTCGCAGAGCAAGAGTGAGCCAGAAGTGGTGGGGATGGTGCCAAGCTTCTGGCGTGTAGGCCAAACCGAGCTGTCAGCGTAGAAATACACACATCAGAATAGGTGTGCGTTAGCTCCGAAAAAATTCAGGAGGTTTATTGGTCAGAACATTAATTTTCTCTCGATAACTTCATCTCGTATTGGTCTACGCATAGCTTCGTAACGCACGCAACTATTACGCTAAGAATAAATAACAGCCACACGGCTACGTTCAAGCGGGGCCGAGCAGCGTTCCTGATACCCCACCATACCCTTCGGAGGCCAAGCAACTGCAACTGACAAAGCTACAATCGTCAGAATGTGGTGACTGATTTTTCCTCGATCGCTGTTCGCGAAAACGAATTCACCGGCCAATATATCTGGCCCCGACCTTAGTTTGAAATAAAATTAGGGACCCCTTCTCTTATACGTTATATTAATACCTCGCTTAAGAATTCTAATAATCGCGGGGGCAATAAAAATAGAAGTGAACCGAGCGTTGGATTCTTCTGGTCGGTCAAGCGTCAATTCTATAAATTGAACTGTCCAAGTTGTCGATAGATTCTAATAGATAATCGATAATTATATGATTATTAAGGTCGGAAGCAGATATATTGGCCGGTGAATTCGTTTTCGCGGACAGCGATGGAGGAGATATCAGCCACCACCATCTGACGATCGTGGATTTGTCAGTTTGAGTTGCGCGGCCCTCGAAGGGTACGGTGGGGTAACGGGAACGCTTTTCGGCTCCGCCTGAACGAAGCCGTGTGGCTGTTATAAATTCTTATAAATTCTTATAAATTCTTAGCGTAATAGTTGTGTGCGTTATGACGCTATGCGTAGTAGAGCTCTTACTTTTTGATCCGTCGGGTACCCGTTTACCCGAAAAAACTTCAAGCCATTAAATGTGGTATTGTTCGATCATTTTCGGCTAACATCAAACAATGCCACAGACAATACAACATTCAATTGCTTGAAGTTGTTCCGGGTAGCCGGGTACCCGACGGGTCAAAAAGTAAGAGCTCTAATGCGTAGACCAATACGAGATAAAGCTATCGAGAGAAAATCAATGTTCTAACCAATAAAACTCCTAAATTTTTTCGGAGTTAACGCACACCTATTCCGATGTGTGTATTTCTACGCTGAGAGCTCGGTTTGGCCTACACGCCAGAAGCTTGGCACCATCCCCACCACTTCTGGCTCACTCTTGTTCTACGAAGGCGAGAGCGAGATGGAACGAGAGCAAGTCAGAAAACGTTGAGAAAAGGAGCACCGAGGCAGGCAAACTGTGTCGTGGGAGAATACCCCTCACGAAACTCACCGGCTAATATATTTAGCCTCTACCTCAGGCACTATTATAGATAGTCCGGCCATTTCTAAAGCGAGTTATTTACATCTAGATCAGTAGTCCACATTACATGTTCCGTGTCCGTGTGTCGTGTGAATCAAATATTTTATTGGTTACGTCCACCATTTGTGGCATGGGCTCTTGTCTTCGCTCATCCAGAAATTTGCATGGCTAGTAATAAGTACAGTGAACAGAACTATTACATTTCAATGGGAAGGAATTTAATGATTGATTCTGTGCTGTGTAAAGAGGAATGGGATTACTCAGAATTAGGATAAAAATGCCACTTCTAATAAGAATCGAGCCTGATACTCCAAGCTGAATTATTCAGATTTACAATTTTGAAGGTGGATTTTATCTATTGTAAACTCTTATCATAGTTCACCTGTCGAGTTGTTTGGAATTCGTGAAGAGCAGTGTGAACGTGATACGTGAACTGATGGGTTAATCAGAACCTTATTACATTTCGGCAATATGGTAGAATATATTCTTGGTAATCTTCACGCGAAACGGTGTCTTGGATGAGAATGACAGAACAAGGCAGATTTAACCTGGATCATACAGTGACACGTGAGCTCCTTCCCACCGGATTGTCACGTTCGGTGATTCAAATCAGACTTGTATTTCATTCTTGTATTAGGAGTAAAAAAGCTCTAGAGCCCAAAGGTCATAGACATTTTTATACCATGAGCAGTACTGGTACTATTAATACTGCTGCATCTATTTCCCAAATTCACAGTGACAGGAGGTTCTTAAACTTTCGTTGACACTCTGTGTGTGAGCCACCCATAAACTGATTTTGACGCTCTGCACCTTCTACCTATATGCAAAATAAATATCTTTTTCCAAAGCCGACTTACAAACTATTTTTTTTTATCAAAATATTATATCCCCACAACACCTCCATATAATTTTAGCTTCTAATATTTAAATTTGTAGAAGTTACAATTTTTTAAAGATTTCCTTCGTGTTTCCTCGACATATGGTAATCTAGATTTTTTTTGCAAAAACTGGGATCAATTGTCAATCAAAAAACAATTGGAATACATTCTAGAGACCTTGAAATTGACCCATGATTTTTTTCATAAATATTGGATTCTTCAAATGAGAATGGCAGTCGTTCAAAAATTATTCTAGGTGTGAGCAACCGAGGTATGTGAAAGTTGATTGAAAAAGGGGTATGTCAACGAAGGGTTAAATTCCACTTAAAACTTAGTAAAAATAACCATGCGACTCTCCCCTAAAATACCCACACGCAGAGTTGGGACAATTCCTTTTATTCGCCGAGGATCGAACACAACGAAGCTCGCGACCGTATCTCTAAAACGTTCGTGTCTCGTACCCGGTTCGCTGCATCCCTCGTTCACGACCCTCGGACCATTTTTCCGAACGACTGCATGTCTAAGTGACAAGGTGAACCTGCCAGATGTACGAGGAACGATAAGTGGGGGCGGTATTAAAACGAGAAACACCTGTCTGTTGCAGGAATTTGCTCCGGTTTGCGAGAGGTGCGCATCCAGATACCGACGGCCGTGGAGAAAGGTAACTCGGCGACACTGAACTGCTGGTATGACACCGAGGGAGATCCTTTATACGCCGTCAAGTGGTACAAAGGGGGTCGAGAGTTTTATCGCTACGCCCCGAACGAGACCCCGGTCGTCAAGACTTTCCCCATCGGGAACTTGACGGTGAAGGTGAGCATCGAGTAGTCCCTTCTCCCCTTCTTCGGCCTCTCTTTTCACCCACCATCCCCTTCGCCGAGCTTCGGTGCCCCACGGCGCTGGTCCGTCAAATCTTTGCCAGGCCGAGAGAGAGAGAGAGATAAAAGGGCGGACGTCGCGGCGACGAAAAAAACGCCGCTGGGCTGCGGGAAGACCAACGTCCGGGGATTTATCGCAGTCGGGAAGTTGGATGGAACAATAACTGAACGTTCTAAAATATGGCGCCGGGAGATATCGACCCCTGCCTCCCCCGTCGCTCGGAACTCGGGGAATTCGGGCTTCTTAATGAGCGGCAACAGAGGGGGGGGGGGGGGGGGCGCCTCGCGGCGCACCACCATCGATTCCACAGGGGGAATTACTATTCGCGAGCCCATCCCTCGGTCGTTGGTATTTTTACGAGCGCCGGTGCGTTCAGGGGATCGTGTCAGAACGTTCCCGAGACATCGACGTCTCTATTGTCGTGACACCTCCGCGATTATCGCCGACGATATCGTAAACACGCCCCGTTTTCGCGCGGGGATGCTCGTCCGTCAGTGTCTGGGGGTGGAATGAAGACGTGGAAGTCACACCAGTCGGCGAAACTGCGGGACTTGATTTAGTGGTTGTGGCCGTCGCGGCAGACAGCGCGTAAGAATATTTCAAGTTGGTATTCGATATTCGTATTATCGTGGCGTGTTTTAACATTCGCGGCGCTTTGCGTGAAATATCTTGAAAGACTCGAGACAATTTTAAAATTAATTCAATATGACAACTCACGTATGAGTTGTTGCTGATTTGCTACGTAAAAAAAAAGTGAATTGTTTTTAAAGTGGTCTGAAGCTTCTATCACTTTCGGTTTTAGGGACAATAGATACCTAGATACTTTATTTTATCGTCGATGAAAAAATAATAAATAAATTACAGGCAAAACATTTACAATACATTTACAAAACCATTACTACCACTTTCAATTTCTTTTGCCCGCAATTTACTGCCTTCAAAATATTCTTTTTTTGCAGCCCTGGGCTGCAAAAATCGTGAAATTGGTTTTTAGGGATTTTGTTTTGATTTTACTTTGTAGCTAAGTAAGAAACCAAATTGATTCCAGTAGGTACACTTACATTCAGAATTATCATCAATTTACTATTCAGGGTGAGTCACCTACCCCTACGTTAAATGAATTACAAAATTAAATCACAACGTTCAATAATCTTTCGAATTACGTGGGCAAAGAAACCACTAATCATTACATTGCACGCCTTTCCTACTACTATACAACTTTTCTTTTTGACATTTTTTCATATAACAAACAGTTTACAAGTAATTTAAGGCGGTAGAGTTATACGACTCTCCGCGTACAACTAGCAGTACCAAACTACCAGCGACCGCGCTACTTCCCATCGTATCTTTCATTATTCAGAGCAGTCCATCAGCGCATTCCACGCAAAATTCATCCCCCAAAGCGAGGTGACTCTCAGCCACCAAAAAGTCAGCTCCGTCCCGAAATTCCAGCCACCCCACCGCGGGGGCCGTGTAAACAATCCCTCGTTTAGCGCGCAAGTGTCGCGTTGTCCCGCACTAAAAACGCGTTGTAAAATTACGAAACCTCAGAGCTACTCTTTGCAGCCGGCCTCAATATATCCTCGTAGGTGGATGTCGCGTTTCCCAGCGAAGCCTGGGTCTCGCGCGGTTGCCCGCCCAGCCTGTGCCCGACTGAACTCACCCCCCTCCGGTTGGCGAGAAAAAGCTCGGTCTACCCCCGGCAGAGCGAGGGGAGGGGTGAAGGGTCGGTGCACAGAAATAAATCGGCGACGTGTCGCGAAATTCTGCGCGCGACCGGTCGACGGAGCGCCGTTACCAAGCGTAATGTTGCTCGTAAACCGCGCGGAGCGGCGGGGGTGTGGTGGATTTCGCTAGAGCGTGCGAATCGTTGGCAGGGTGTGCTCGGTGAGACCGAGTGACACATCGTCACGGGAATCGATATCGCGAAGAGTCGACGCTGGTCCAGTATCGTCGTCTTGCAATGGCGAGTGCTATTCGTCGTCGGACGAAACACAATGCCCGAAACGGCCTTTGTCTTCCGGTCGATTGATCGATGTTCCCGCGCGGTGCATCGTCGCCGCGTGGTACGCCCGTTGTTTCCCCCTTGTTCCCTGCCTCTCGCCCCCCCCTCTCTCTCTCTCTCTCTCTCTCTATCTCCGTTTTTGCTTTTTATTCGCAAACCGCCTCTATGCCGCTGCAAGTCATAAATTTCTGGCTGGCGAACAATTCGGAGGTCGGTTGGAAGAGCGTCTTCCTAGCGGGACGGGGGAGCGAACCTACACGGGCCTGCTTTTCTGTTGCAGAAAGCCGAGAGCAACTCGACCAAGGTCGCGCTGACCAACCTGGAACTGGAGGCGGCCGGGGTGTACAGCTGCGAGGTATCGGCAGACGCACCTTCCTTCCACACGGCCATAGTTTACGCCACCATGAACGTCGTTGGTAAGAGGAACGTTGGTTTGCGAGCCGTAAGAGAGGGGTAATGTTAACTGGGTAATGCTAACCCTCCAGTGCACGGGTTGGGTCCCTGGGACCCAGGATATTGTATTCAGTTATTTTAGCGTACCTATAGCCCGAGAAGAATTTTATTAACAAGGACAATGTTAAGTCGCAGAGGGGGTTAGTGACCTACGAGCCTACAGCGTATGCTATACACCGTTGGACAGATCTCGCCAAGACGAATCGATTGATACGATTTTTAACTTCGGAATCAGATGGGATCACCTCGAAAAATGGCAAACGCAGGCACAACACGGCTCTGAAATGAAGGTCGCGAGGCACATTTGCCGCTCCAACCTGCTGGAGTATCGCTTACATGTCTCGGTTTTTCCTCGGGTGCCTACCCGAGGTGCGTCGGGCTGATTGGGATTTTTCTACCGGTTGCTTTTGTTCGAAACCGCAAACTCTCGAACTTTCAGACCATTTTTCGAGGTCCCATCTGATTTCGAAATTAAAAATCGTATCAATTGATTCGTCTTGGCGAGATCTTTCCAACGGTGTATAGCATACGCTGTAGGCTCGTTGGTCACTAATTCTCTTTGCGAATTAACATTGTCCTTTTTTGCTTTCCTAATGTTTTGTTACGCGTAGTAATTTTATACAATAAATCAATAACCTTGTTGTAAGCAAATGGAACTGTCTTTATTAATAAAAATATAGCCAAACGATGGGTCCCTACACGTGCACTTGAGGTAAAATTCTTCACCCGTGCACTAGAGGGTTAAGTGTCTAAGGGTATACTGGACTAACAATGGAAGCTCGGCAAGTCGAAAATTCAAAAAAATCTGAAACTTTGTAGAAATGTAGCCCAAGCGGCGCTAATAACGTAACTATTTCTCGATTCGGCAATGAAACGGTCCTAAGGGCGAAAACACCCCCTCCAAAGAGTGTGAGTTTTCAGATTATCGTGAATATCTACGAGACTGTAAAAGATATAAAAAAGAAGTTAAGTTTAAAGTTCTCTGGTTTTTATGACCTATAAAGCGGCGATTAAGAATTCGCGGAAATCATTATTCTTTTCAACATTTATCCCCACCGCCTTTTTTCGACAATTCTTTATCAGCATGTTGCAGGATATCGAAAGCCATAAAACTTTGAATTCAACTTCTTTCGATATCTTTTACGGTTTCGCAGATATTCACGATGATATGAAAACACGCCATTTCTTTAAAGGAGTGTTTCCACCCTTAGAATCGTTTCATTGTCAAATGAAAAAGTAGTTACGTTATTAGCCTCACTTAGGTAAATACATTTCTGCAAACTTTCATATTTATTTGAATTTTCGAACTTCCCTTGTAAGCTGCACGCTGACTGTTGTACATCTTTTCGAACATAAAATAGGGGATGAAAAGGGGTCGATTCTATACTCTTCAACCCCCAGTACAGTATAAGCGTACAACTGAACATGCTCCACGTTCGGTGGCTGAATTTTTTAAGGCGTCTTCGTTTCCGCCAGATATTCCGGAGTCCCAAAATTGGTAGCATTCGATTCCCCGGCGTCGGTACCACAATCGCGGCGCACTGCTCGCACCGTAGCGCGGCTCGACGACGCGAAATGGCGGCCGCCGACTTAACATTCTCCTTTACTTGCGTAGCGGCAAACAGAAGCGAACGTAACGTCTCGTACGAGGAAGCCGAAGCGCCCCAGCTCGCGCACAGTTTCGAACTGCGAATTAATACCAGCCACCGGCCTGGGGTGGACTTAAGGGCTTACGCGAATCGCTGTGGACCGAGCCGAAGATAATACTGCGGGTACACGCGCAGGAATGAACGGGAATTAGGTGTTTTAGGTGGAGGGGAATTAGGTTAACCGTCATTTCACCTTTCTCGCGTCTCCTTTTTTCTCTCTCTCTCTCTCTCTCTTTCTCTCTCTCAACCCCCGAGCGATAGCAGAACTGGGTTGCCGAGGATAAGAGGAGGATTCGCGTTGACAGTTCCAGGACCGTCAGTGTTGCTCATTAATTTATAGGATGGAGGATGACAAATGGGCGGGGTCTATGCAGCGCGAAAGCTCAAAAACTGAGGCTAGATAACAAAGCTCGGGGGTCGGGTTAAAGATAGTCCTCCCGCGTGGAGCGTGTAACGCTAACGTTTACGCTTTTGGTACGGTAAATACACTACCGGCCATAAATTCGAGACCATCTCCTTCATTGTTGCCCCTTGAATAAGGGGAAGGGGCGCGGAGAAGGGAGGTGGGCAACGAAAGCAACGAACGAGCGAGAGAGCAAGTAGCTAAAATTACCATTTCGCTGTATCCACCTATTATATAATTGCCATTTATCTGACTGTAGAGCACCGCTTTAATAATCGCTGTACGACGCCATTAGATTCTTCGGGTATGCCCATTGTCTGGGTTAAGCAACGGGACAAAGAAGCGGGAGTGGGCGATAGAACTTGCTGCATGCGGGCCCGCGGATTGGAAAATCTTTGGACAAAGACGGGGCCTTTGCAATCTCTGGGAAACTGAAAGATGCACGCGATCGAGAAGTTAATGGAAAGGCTGTCCAAAGTTGGCAGTCAACTGCCACGAGTATATTTTTTCTTTTTGAATAAATGCGGCAGCGCTGGCGAAGTTCTCCGAGCAGTCCAGCGCGCAAATCATCGAGTTTCCATTAAAAAGAAGGCTGCTTTCGTTCCATTAAGGGCCGGTCTCGAACTGGCGATCGATAATATACGATAAACAATAATTAAAGTTCACTCCGCCCGCGGGCCATCGAATTTCTCTGAACATGGATATTCCGACCCGCGTCGAGCTGCGAAAAGGTGCACACCAGTTATTTGTATTAATGTTGTGTTTTAATTGCAGCAATATTTAGATAAGGCCAGAGTTGTTTGTCGCGTGCCACGCGTCGTTTAAATGTTAAATTACGCGTGACACACGAGGGTCGCGGAACGTCGACGTACAGACGGCTCCAGTTGACACGGGAATTGCTTGGCGTTTCCATGTTTCGCATTATGGGTATATATGTCGGAGGGAATCAGGACTCACCCTCCCGAATAAGGGACTGAAACTTTTCACGATTCCTCTGTCTTCCGTGATTCGAGGCTCGGCTGGAAAAGCTGCGAGCAACGCGAAGCTTGCCGTGAAGGGATTTATCCCGGCGCCGCGAGGTGTTGTTAATTTTTACGCTCGGAACACTTCCGTTAGAGAAACGTTAGGGCGGCACCGGCCACCTTCGCCGGAGAATGAAAGTTCTCAGACACTTTACGCCCCCTCGGCCGAGAATTACGCGGCGAAATGTTTCCAGCGGAATATGGAATCCTGCACGGAAGCGCGGGCTATTTTGATAAAACGCCGCCGTGCCTGCCATTTCGAAATGTTTAACGAAGAACCCGCCGCCGAGAAATAAGTGCCGGATGTTCCGCGGCTTCGCGACGAGACCTGCCCCCCTTACGCGTGTTTCAACTTTTAATAAATCCAGAACTTTTCAGGGAACAGTAGCGAGATCCGCGTCACACAGAAAGAAAAAGGATCACTCTTTTTTTCCTATCCACGCGGAATGTTTCCAATCTCCGCGTTTCGTCCCCGAAGGCGGCCGCATTTTTCACGTGTTTGTTCCCCGATGAGTGCCTCCGCACTCACTCGAATTTCCTTCTTTCTTTTTCCTATTTTTTTCCCCTGCATAGAAGAAAAACGAAGACAACTCGAGGGCCTCTCGCGGATAAAAGCGACACAAGGGGGATAGGCAACGGAAGGATGTTCTGCTCAAACGTTCTCGTTATCCCAGATAGAAGGGAAGCTCGTAGGAATCGTCTGGCGCAATCGTACGCCTATACTACTGGCGCGTCCGTGCGAACTCCCCCTCCCCTTCCCGCGCCCCGACTTTCGGGCTTTCGACCTGCGGAAATGCACGCGAAAAAATATCAAACGTGGCCCGTTCGGAAACGCTTCCCTTGCTACCCCCTCGAAAATATTCGGCGCAGTCGTGTCGGTATGGGGGGCGGCAGGAAGGGAGGGACTGAAAGAGCAGCCTGGCACAATAGTGTCTCTCTTATGAATACATTACCCCGATATCGAAACGCGAGCGCGAATTGCCGGGCATAAAAGAAGAATTTTTCATCAGGCCGCGGCACGGAGCGGGGGGTATCGGTATGTGCATCCGGGAATCTTGAAAAGTTTCCACCCCCCCTTTTTGCGATACGTACACACCAGGGATAAGGGATAACGCAGGTGAAGGGGGGACTGGAACGTCAAAGCAACGTTTCGAACATGCCTCGCATACTTCCGCCCTCCCCCGTGTATACCAGGCGTCTCTTGTTCCGCAGAATTACCCTCTCAAAGGCCGTCGATACACGGGCTAAGGAGGAAATACCGGATTGACGAAATGCTGCGTTTGAACTGCACATCCGGACGGAGCAAACCCGCGGCCAATCTCACCTGGTACATCAACGACCGACAAGTACGGTTCGGTATACCCTACCCGCTGAAACAGCGACTTTGTGTTCCACCGGCTCACGCAAGACGTCCGCCCAACCCGCGTCTCGCGCTTTAAACGTTCCCGCGAGCGTGGGAGAGAAGAGGGGGCTTGTATTTTGAGGCTGCAGCTTAGATACCCGCGTTGCTGAAAACGATCGAGCAGAGTTTAGACGGCTTTAGAAATTGATCGAACCATCGGGGAGAGGGGTGTCGCGCGTGCACTGCGGCCATCTTGAATATTAGGATCGGGGTGAAGGAATTCGTTAAGTCAATTGGCGAGGGCAGAACTTCGGTAAACGAAAGAAGCTGGCCGGGATGTTGGCTCAGGAATTTGATCATTGGATACACCTCTTCTGTGTACAATCTTCGGGAATGGATCCGCCCTTGCCTTCTCGATTTCTTTACCTTTCCTCTCCCGCTACTACTTGGAATTTTGAATCCTCCGCGCTGTAGGAATGGTCAAGTTGGTTGGGAATTAGGTTCAGGGATACATACTTGCTCAAGTATGTATCTGCTAAATCGATTGGTAAGGGCGGTACTTGAGTGGATGAAAGATTCAGCTCGGCTGCTGGTTCAGGAATTCGATCAGCAGGAAAGTTTTCCTTCGTACGATTTTCAGAAACAGAATTATCTTTGGGCCGCTAAGTTTTTCTTCGTCGGCCTGCTACTTCGAATTTTCAATTTTGCCCCCGATGGGGGGCAATTGCGTTTATCAAAGTGATTCAGCTGTATAAACCATTTCGAATATTAGATTCGAGGGGGGGAAGCTTAACTGACTGAAACAACCTTCCAGCGAGCGAGAGATCCGGGCTCGACTTCCGGCCCAGCAATTCTGTCGATCGATTCCCACTTTTTTCTTCTTCTTCTTCTTCTTTTAATACTTGCTGCAATCTTTGTTTGGAAATCGTCAAGACAGTCGAACGAGGGCGAAGGAAAAGTTCTTTCTTTTTTCTTTTATTTGACTATCGTTCTAACGAAGTGGGCTGTTCAACCTTCAGACGAATGCTCTCTGCCTGAGTCTAATCTTCAAAATGGCCATCACCCCTGCGTGTATTGTGATTCGCCGAGTTAAGCAGGATAAATCAGTACTCGCAAACTGCTCGCGGAGTGAATGAAACGACACATTCAGCACGGTAATTAGTTTTCTATTCTTAAACGTTCGACGCAACGGTAAATGGCAATTTTGGCTTACAATTACATTGCAGGCTCCCGTCGACTTCGCGCGATCTTTTCATATAACGAACAGTTTAAGAGTAATTTAATGTCCTCGGGTTAAGTGACCCAGCTCGTGTAATACAGCATTATTTCCGGCAAGTTACAGCTTTTAAACTAATGAACATCTTGCAGACTAGCGAAGTCACTTCGGTAATCGATCTTTTAATTACTTCGAACGGTGCCCCGTGCCCTAATTTGCGAACAAAGGGCCAAAGGAGCGGAAAAAAACAGGACGGAAATTATACTCCTCGCAGAGACGAAGCGCGGCAGCGCGGTCTCGCGACGAATTGTTTTGTGCGTTGATTTTTCCGCACCTATCCCCGAGGCGAATTAATTGCAGATCGAACGAGGCGTCGGAGATTTCATTTAGCAGCGGAATATTTCGCGACGGGACTCTTCGAAGCGAGTTTGCCGACGCCCGCTCCTACGATGAATAGCGAGCATTTCGAAAAGGCCGTTCGATTGTTGCAGTGCTATAAAAAAGAATGCAATCGAAGTTCCGGCGACAGTGACGCAGCTATCAAAATACAGCCCTGTCAAACAAATTGTCAGTCAATTCCTATCTGGACGTGTACGTGTCGAAGTGCATTGTTATTAAAAAATCCTGCACTATCCTGCGCGAAGAGGGGGTCGAAGAAATACTGCTTCCCGTTTAGTTTTGCCACTGTCGGCGTTTTATCAACCCCTCAGCAGTGGCTCCCTCCCGAAATGATAAACAGCCAGTGTGAACCAGGGGGAGGAAAGAAGAAATGTTTAAGTTGCCCTAAAAACTATACGGCGTAAGATAACACATTATGCAAACTCGTGTGTTCGGTCCACGATTTTTCTACGATAATCCAACGACGGGGATTTCCGATCGCGATAAAAATACGAACCCTTCGCGGTTCCAGTGTATCCTTGGGGCGCATGAAAATTTACGCCAATATTAGCTATGGAGTTTGTTGTCGGCTGTAAGCGAGGCGCCTGCTGATACATAGAGAGTAGATATGTATATTCGTACCCGTTGCACAGTGGTCCCAGTCGCCGAAAACGTGATAAAAAACCCTTACGTTCACATTTCACCATTCATCATTACGAAGATGGTCATTCCAAGAGATTTTGGGGTCTCAGAATCTGATTCCGAAGTCAAAATTATTATTAGATTAAAACTAAGCCCTGTAGGGGGAAGGAAATGTCGATAAAATAATGTTATGTTTTGTTTAACAGTACTATCTGATTTGATTACGTTATTTGAAGTTAATTACGGCATCAAATTTCGAAAAATTAATAGCGATAGCGTTTTTAAGATAGCAAAGGCTATTGAGCGCACGGAAACTAGAAGGTCAATAATTTATATAAATTCACACTTCAGATATTGAAAATGCTTTCATTTATCCATAAGATGAAATTGTGCATTCATTCGAGGTAATTGAAATATATCAAAAGTTATAAATAACTGAAACATAAGAAATTATGTGATGGTCGTATTTAATCGCGTGTTACATTTTTTGGAATCGACGAGCATCTTTGAAACTTATATTATTTGATAGTCTACAGTATAAGGAATATATATGCAAAAGATGAAGTTGCACTTTTTTGCGACTTTCGAGTAATAACCAATTACCGTTGGCGGCAATCACGCGGCTTGCGCCGAACAGGTAAGTGTCTGCGTCTCTGCGACCCGCCAACATGCTTCTACATATATTCCTGAAAATAAAATTGTTTTATAGTAATTTTCTTCTGAACAGATGCAACAATGTATTCCTGAAGCATTTGGTAAGGAATTGCATTTTTTTCTGTCTCTAATGGGACACGTTGTATATCTTACGTGCAAGTCTTGAAACATGTGCTGGCCAAATTTTCTCTTTACCTTCATTTCCTGTATCGGCTCGGCGAACATTTCATTACTTTATTAGTTTACGATACCAGCACAGGCCGGGATAATCGTCCGCACGTGCGGAATCTTAAACGTACTACCTCAACAAAAATTAAACTCCGCGCGGATAGAATGCAATAAATCATCGGAAAGTCAATCAGGGGGTGACGCTGAACACTCTTGACCAATCAAGTACTCGAAATGAAAAAACAGCCAATACCATTTTTTAGGGAACTTGCTATGCCTCCGCTAAGAGTACCAGCTATAACCAAGTCAAGAAGAAGCAGTTTTCCCAGGAAAATTATCATTCTCGCACAGTTTGCGAAAATCACGACAGTTTGTTTTTTTCTGTTACTTAGTTTTAGTTTTTGTTAATTAGTGTTTGATATTACTGAATCGTGTGTGAAGTGAATGTAACACGTTTAGCACTGCATATTATGATACTGAATTATTCCAATGCAAAGGACAAGAAGAATTGTGCACTTCATTTTTTAAAACGAACGTTCCATGTAACGGGACAAAAGTACAGACGAAACACAGCATATGTGTTTAGAATGAAATGTAAGTTAACGTAAAGATTAACATATTAATTATTTGCATATTTGTGTATTTATATAATTGTTATTTGTACATTTAATTCCTATCACTTTCTATTTTACATAAATATGTTTTCTCCCATACGTTCGGGATTATATGTAGAAGCATGTTGGCGAGTCGCAGACACTTACTTGTTCGGCGCAAGCCGCGTGATTGCTGCCAACATAATTGGTTACTGCTCGGAAGTCGCAAAAGGTGCAACTTCACCTTTTGCACATACATTCTTTATACTGTAGACTATCAAATAATATAAATTTCAAAGATGCCCGTCAATTCCAAAAAATGTAACACGTGATTAAATACGACCATCACATCATTTCTTATATTTCAGTTATTTATAACTTTTTTTAAAATTCAATAACATCGAATGAACGCACAATTTCATCTTATGGATAAATGAAAGCATTTTCAATATCTGAAATGTGAATTTATACAAATTATTGACCTTCTAGTTTCCACGCGTTCAATAGCTTTTGCTATCATAAATATATCTCTGTTAATTTTTCTAAATTTGATGCTGTAATTAACTTCAAATAACGCAATCAAATCAGATAGTACTGTTAAACAAATCATAACATTATTTTATCGACGTTTTTTCCCCCCTACAGGGCTTAGTTTTAATTTAATAAAAATTTGGAGTTTGGAATCAGATTCTGTGACCCCAAAAATAAAACCGGAATGACCATCTTCATAATGATAAATGGTGAAATGAGAACGAATGGATTTTTTATCACGTTTTCGGCGACTCGGACCACTGTGCGCCGCGGCTTCCGGCCGATGTTTTATGCAATGTTGTCCCTTTACATTTTGAGTTTCACCGTGGCTGTTCAAACTGGCTTGGAACAGGGAGATTTCAATTGTCAAGCTTTATCCTAACTTCTTACATAATATCAGGCGTTTCCTCTTTTTTTATTCATACACGAGGCGTTTCGAGGGGCTGGTGCTGACTGTGTCAATTCTCTAAGCGACAAGGACAGATCTATAATAAGGGAAATATCTTTTTGTTGAACAAGATAAGTACGGCAATTATTGAAGAAACGCCGCACTTTCGGTATTTCAGTGTTGTTGGGAATAAAATGCAGCTCTGTCGATTTTATTTGTATTAGGCTATTGGTTTGGTCCCTCCCAACAAAAGGATGTTTTTGATTTTGATTTCTTAAGGGTGATAAATATTAAAATTTTGGTTTTCTTCCATGCAAGTAGTAGCATAATACAGTGGCGAACGAAAGAAAGTTTACACCCTTTAAAATCGCATAACTTTTTTAGAATTGGTCCAAACGACCTGAGTTTTTTTGAGAAGCTAGAAGGATTAGTTTGCTAAGTAACGTGTTTCGTCGTTTGGAAAAATTTGCAATTGGTCGGAATGGCGAAAAAAATAGAAAGGTCATTTTCTCTGTAATGAAAATTCAAAAATCCAGTTTGTAGATTGAAGTACGTTGTATACATGTTGAAAATTTCATCAAAATCGGTTAACGTTGCTCTGAGCTACAAAAGCTTAAGGATCGCAGAATAAGATCGAAAATCGCAGATTTCGGGAATTGCGCGATTTTAACCAACGTTAACAAATTTTGATGAAATCTTCAACACGCATACAACTTCAGTCTACAAACGGGATTTTTGAATTTTCATTACAGGCACAGGAAAAAAGTTGAAGAAACGACCTTTACTATTTTTTTTCCTATTCCGACCAATTGCAATATTTTTCAAAACGACGAAATACGTCACTTAACAAACTAATTCTTCTAGCTTCTCAAAAAAACTCAAGTCCTTTGGACCAATTCTAAAAAAGTTACACGATTTCAAAGTGTGTAATCTTTCTTTCGTCCGTCACTGTGTGTTCAATTCATAATATGTATCCTTGGAAAAAGTTCCCATTGCAAAATTTAGATGCGGTGACAATTTTGCATAATGTAAGGTAACTCTGCCACAATTACCCCATCAATTTTGTTCCCTCCGAATTATAAAAGAATTCTGGGTCGTCCCAGCCCCCGACTACCGCCCTCGATAATTGCCGCGCAATTGCAATAATTAAATCATCCACCAGCGATCGCTATTTCGCCAAACCTAACCCAAGGGTACCGACAATTCGGAGCACATCACCCCGCCCCGCTGTTCTCACATCATTTGACAGGCGAAAACGCCTCGTACCACGTACGCGCTGAGGTAAATTAGACGTGGCTTCGGCGACGGGGTGTCGCGCGACACGGGCGAACCGCAAAGGGTTAAAGCAACAATCCTTAAACGTCGAACGAGCGAGATTACTCCGGCGCGCTGGTGGCGATTAGCAAATTCCCGTCGTTGCGGCGGATCGTCCGATTAATCGTGGAAATTTGTCCCCTTAAAACGCCGACGGTGGCTTAACTCGCCGAATTAATTATCGGAATTAAGTCGCTCGCCGACCTGTCCCACCCCCCCCTCCCCGCCCTCCCCCTCTCCACCCTCGCGGAACCGTGTTACAGGGAAGCCGCGGGAGGTGGGCGTAGGGTTGGCGCACGGGGGTGGCAGACAGAGGGGAATTTTAACAGACGTTTCCCGCATAATCGTCGGGGATCTACGTTTGAACGGCACGCACGTTACCGGTTCCCGTCTGTGCAGCCTCTGAAGTCGCACGTCCGCACGTACAGCCCCCTGGACACGAACGAATCGGAGTGGCAGGTCTCCCAGATCGGCCTTCAGTTTCTCGTTACCCACGACCACTTCACTAGCGGCAAGCTGAAGATACGATGCAGCGCCTCGATCTACGACATATACTGGAAGAGCACCGAGGTCAGCGCCGAGGAGGACAGGCCCAGGGTGATCCATTACGAGCCGGCCGCCACCATCGTGGGCATCAACTATCTCCAACCGCCGCCCAACTTCCAGACGGGACAGAAGAAGCCCGACGGCCACGTCGGGGTCAAAGGTAACCGGCTGTTCTTTGGTCTCGCGAATTTTTCTTTCATCCGGGAGAGATTAATTTGAGGGAGATTACTTTTTGTCGTTTGTATTTGCCGGGGGTGATCTGGGTAACAGATGCGCCCCGGTGTGGCGTTGAAGCTGTCTGCTCGGGGATGTCGCGCATAATGTAAGTTTTTGGCTGCCCTGGTGGGGCAGTGGTTAATCGGGTATGATAGATCTCCAGAGTGCTGTCCGACTTCTTTGTTTCGAGCGCGATTCGCCGAGTGGTGGGATCTTCTTGGTAACGACACTTTCGTCGGCCACGAATCTCTGCGGCTTTCGGGAGTCGTTGGTTAATTAAGTCTGATAGGTCCCTTGGGTTCTATTATATGCTCTTGAGGTTTTCATTGCTCGCTCGGACCTCCGTTTACTACTTAGTGCTGCTGAGTGGGATACTTGACCGATACCTTTTCAGGGCAATACTCTTTTCGCTATAGAAATTCTGGTAATCAGGTCTGATGAATCTTCTGGCATTTACCTAGCCGACGTTACGGTACAACTTTTCATAATGACCCCGGCTCACCCGCAAACTTCTGTACTGATTAATTAAGACTCCATGGTTCCGCTTGCAACCTGTTGAACCCTTCGTTGCTTATTTAATTTACGACGTAAATTCGATACCAAGTGTCTTTGATGCTAAACCGCTATTCGCGCGATTGGGAGTTTAAAATTATCGGCGAGACTAGCAGTCGGTACGCGAACTAATAGTAATAGCCGACGCAGGTATACAATTTATTGCTGTCTACATTTTGGCAAAGATTTTAAAACTCTGAAAAAATTGAATTCTCACAGTATCGACGAACTGTACGTGTGCAGAAAAAAATGTTGTGTAGCATATTGACAATGAACAGTGTTCTCAATTTAAGTTTTCATGAAGTACTAATAAGTGGAGCAAGTAAAATTGCCATTTGGAAATTTAGAAGTGATGGATAAACGCAGAATGGTTGAGAAAATTGAATATCCTCGGTAATAAGAAACTTGTGATAGTTTGCTCAAGACAGTTTCGAGAAAATGATTACAGTTTTCCAGATGTAGATACTATTTAGCAAACGAATTTTAAGAAAAAATGCAGTTCCAGTACCTGTAACTCTTACTAGAGCTCTTACTTTTTGACCCGTCGGGTACCCGGCTACCCGGAACAACTTCAAGCAATTGAATGTTGTATTGTCTGTGGTATTGTTTGATGTTAGCCAAAAATGATCGAACAATACCACATTTAATGACTTGAAGTTTTTTCGGGTAAACGGGTACCCGACGGATCAAAAAGTAAGAGCTCTAACTCTTACTAAACAGAGAGAAACGTCAAAATTAAAAAGAGAAGACAGGCTTGCTCAGAGGCAGTTAAAAAAAGCAATATGAACCGTCACAAAAAATGTAGAATTTGTAATATTTTGGCCTTTGATGATATTTTGGGATGACGGCGTTGCTTTTACATATTCCAATATTGTGTCTACACGTATTGTCAACATTTTTACTGTAAGAAATAACTTTTAAGAGTACCCACCGGTCAAAACGATTGAAGAATACGTGATTTTTATGAATTAAAAGAAAAGAAACTGAACAACATTCAGTAAAAATGCTTTTCGGATTTTATTACCTACTACATATTTGAAGAACAAAAAAATATTGCTTGAATTTTATCCATTTTTGCATTAGATATACAGCATTCATTGTACGACTGTAGAAATCAGCGCTCTTGACGGGCGCCATCAGAATTCGTGACAGGATCATCTGAAATAAAAAACTAAAAATATTCTTAAAATATTTTTATGACTTATTTAAACACAATGTTGCAAAGAAGCAGTTGTTCTACGCATAAATATGTTCATAAAAAGATGGGCAATCCACAATTACTCTTTGTGGATAAGGCGATAACCATTCACATATATTTTGAGAATATTTTTAGTTTTTTATTTTCGACAATCCTGTCACGAATCATTTTTTTTATTCTTCAAATATATAATAACAAAATCCAAAACACTTTTTTACTGTATGTTCTTCAGTTTCTTTTTTTTAATTCACGAAAATCACGTGTTTTTCAAGGGTTTTAACCGGAGGGTACCCTTAAATAAACTTGTGTACTACTGGTTCCATATAAACATGTAGCAAAATGGATACCTGCGTCTTCTATGTATATTTCTAACGCAACACAATCGCCGTCCTTCCCGTGGTGGTAGTTTTCATTGCCAATACGCGCCAAGTTCGTAGATCGCTGGCAACGAAGCGCAACAAGCATGTGTCCGCGGGATTCTCGCGAAGCCCAAAGTACTTGCGAAAATAGCGGAAGCAAACCAAACGGAGGTAGGAGCTGCTAGCGTCCTCGAAGATAAGTTCCAGCAGCTTTATAATTACTCGGCAAAAAGAGCGGGGGGCGCAATTTCCCCGAACTTTAGCTTTCCCGTTTGGATGCTAATTCAAACCGACCGGTGGTCCAGGCGCCCGGTGAATCTTAAGCGAAATAGATTTCCCGGGCGTTAAAGATGCTCGCTCGTAACGTCCCGATCGCACCGAATTCCCATTTTCCCCTATAATACGAGTGTGATGCATGGCCGGTCAAGTATCCGCTTGTTTGTCCGTCGAGCGGTTCGGATAATCTGCCCGGCCGAATTATCCTGGTTAACGTCAAATAGCTCGGTGCGCCATCAAATAATTCGTTTCACGCCAGATAATCCGAGGCTGCGGCAAGGATAATTCCCGGCGCATTCCAGGATTATTTGTTGCGGCTTCGGATTGTTTGGCGTCAAGTGAGCCGCACTTCGCCCCGCCGCGAAACGGTTTCCATCGGAAACAACGGCGACGACGGCAAAACAACAATGGATCGACGGCGACTACGATGTGGGGAGGGTCGCAGGGTGGTGGTAAAAAAAAGGAGGAGTAAAAGTAAATAAATCGATGAATGGAGAAAATAAAAAAGAGCAACGAAACTGGCGATATCGGTTTCTGCCTCTCGATACAAGCGAAGTTTATATAATAACACTCCGGTCACAATTCAATCGAAATCGTAACATCGGGGCGGGGAGGGGGGGGGGGGGAGGGTCGGGGCGAAAAGAGGGTGCGGGGTGCAAAAAAGGCACGGTTGAATTCGGTGATCGCAGGTTGCAGAAAAGTTCGTTTCGTTATTTGAGTTAGCTGTTTGCCTCGTTATGGACCGGCTCCTAGTATCCATTCGGGACCAGCCTCTCGCACCTCCCCCCTCCACACCCTCCCGCCTTCAACCCCCCCGTTTCTTCTGCGCCTGGTTGCGGCGAAGCAAGTTATCAGATAAATGAAATATTTGCTCGTTAGATTCGGGGACCGATCATTTCGCAAATCGTAGAATCCCGTTGCATCGCGAAACGACGCTCGAATTGATCCACCCCCCTCCCCCGAAGCCCTGCAATTGGAACGATAAGGTGCGACGGGGACGTACAACGGCGCGATAGGAAAGGTTTTGCTGGGATGATGGCGCGGGGAAGAATTACGGACGATAATCGAGGCGCGTGCACGGATACCGCGTCGCGTCTACTTTTGTTTCCTACCCGCACGATCTTGCGGATGTTTGCGGGAATCGCAGCTCGGTGCCTGCACCCCCTCTGCGGCGGTCCTTTAAACTTGTCAAATTAACCAGGGACGAGCGAGCATTGTAAAACGCGCGATTAACCGTGTCATAATTAGGCTTCATTTACACGGGGGCCGAGGCTGTCGCGTTACAGCCACGGTTCAGTCGGCCGCGGTTCGTTCAAATGTTATTCGAGGACACGGAGCGTGACTGGAGCAGGTCGCGTTAATTCATTTCGCAGAGCATTGAATAATATTCGATCGAACCGTGACTGGAACGGGATTGTAACCAAGTGAATCCAGTCGACTCGGGTACAACTGTCGCGGTGATTCTTTTGGGGTCGTTGCTTCGTTCTGGGCGATTAAATTCATCGGGAATAATGGTTTATTCTACATAATGGGTGTGGAAAGGGTTTACGATTCTTTTACTCAGAGACGCAGAGTTTTGAAGAAAGGGTTGCAAATTTTTAGAACACTCGTAGCAATGACTTTGATAATCAAACGGGGCTTAATAAACACGCCTCAGCTGAGACTAATATTTATCGAGATATAAGCTAGGACGGAGGCAGGGGCGTGATCGGTATGTTTATAAAGCACACACCAGATTAGTTCTGCCAACGGAACACCCTCGAAGGTAGAGAAACACTACTTACATTTGCATTTCTTTACGGCGAGGAGATGAAATTTCCCCTGGAAGTGGGAGAAAATCTCATAGAGCACCTGCTATACAGACAACACAGAGGGGCCTTCCACATCTCGCTTCAAACCATTCGTTCACTTTCACGAGCTCCTCGAATATTTCTATGCCGCTGTAATTTCATTCCGTATCATTGAGAGCTCATTAGAAGGGGCACCGTTACAATTACGGGAGCGTTGTTTATTTGGAAATCGAGATGTACATTTCATCTGTTCCGCGGCGCGTGCAATTGAATCTCCCGGCATTTCTTTATTACGCAAAGCAACGGATCGAGAGGGTGGTGGAATATGAGATTGAACAATTGCGAGCGAAACGAGGATCGATTGCCGGTTGATTAAAAGACAAAGTCGCTTGTAATCGTATTAAAGGCGGCAAAAAGGACGTTAATTATCGTCGGTTGCGGTGGCGAGGCCGTTGCGGGCGCGAGGAGGACAGGGATTTTTGTTCACGGCTCGCAGGAGATCCGTCATCCATCATCGGCTCGTAGAGGTGGAATCGAAATTCTATGACCTACATCCGCCGCGGCCAGCTATTAAAGCATAAGCGTTCTCTCAATTTGAATTTTTTCCGTTATTATGTCCGGAAAGCGCGGTTTTATTACTTTCAATTCTTGCGCCGAGCGCCGGCATCGCTGACTACAGGGATATATTAGCCGCGGGGAGAGAAAACGGCACGAATTAATTCCGGAACTTCCGCAGGTCGCCGGCACGCAAGGAGGATCCTCCAACACGACGCCCGGCGAGCTTGCATTTCCGACTTCTGCCGCTTTGTTCCCTGACAGAACTGACAAAAAGCATCGGTTAGCGATTTTATCGACCGCGGTGTAGGGGGGGACTCGGATTTCTCTCGCTGAAATTCGCAAGAATTCAGACGGCGAAGGACGCTGCCCGATGCAATCTGTCGGCGAGAATTGTTGCCCGATTGTTATGCAAATTCGATTTCAAAGAGTCGCGCAGCTGTGCCCGTTTCGCCTCACGGTCTTGTGACTTGATCGTGCAATTTTGTGCACCTAAACAATGATTATTGGAGGCCCCTCTACCTTCAAGGATGCTTGTACGTGATCGTTACCCCTTCAGAATTTAATGGTGGCGAAGAATGTTCGAGTGGAGGAAAATGGATCCATCAGATTTCCCGCTGTTGCTTGTCACTATCTATACATATATTTCCAAGCAATTTCTCCCAAGCCTAGGGCCTTTTCTACGTTGGTGAATCTACTTGGTGTACCTACTTAAAGGAAGGCTGAAACTTGACTTCTGTGTTAAGCGTACTCTACCATTAAAATTGTTCAGAAAATAGGATGTAGAATCTACAGGTCTACGATTTTCCCAAAACACGTTTTCTTAAGGGGGATTGCGACTTGTTGGGCCGAAAAATAGGTAATTCTTTGTGAATTTTTTGTACCGAAACGGTTCGACATATAACTTTGAGGTTTGGCAGGCTGTTTTATTGTTTCTTGGACTATTGTTCTGAATTTTTGTGTGGCAGTGAAAAAAACATGGTAGATACAAAGAGAGCGTTGAAAAATAATCGAGTTGCCCTGGCGTTGACGAAAAGTAATGTAAATAAAATAAAAAAAATTAAAATGGCAGCCTTTTGAAGAAGTTGAGGCGCCCTGATTTGAGTCTGAGAAAGGTTCTGCCTCAAAATAGGGAAAAATTCTTTAAATAAAAAAGGAACGGTAACAGATACGGCAATAAATCTACTCCACAGATAGCCACATTCATATAGATTAAGAATCTATTTTCCTATTTATGTTTTGAACAACCCTTACAGTACTTACTTTCAACGCCAGGACCACACGTCTTTTTTTTTACTGGCACACAAAAATTCAGAACAATAACTCAAGACACAGTAAAACAGCCTGTCAAACCTCAAATTAATTTGTCGAACCGTTTTTGTACAACAAATTCATAAAGTATTGTAACAAGCCACGATCCCCCCTTAAAACTGCGGAAGTCCTAACAAAAAATAATTGATCGATTTAAAAAATTCTTGCGGGATTTCGTTCATTACCAAATTCGCCGTGGAATCATCTATCCTTTCCTCAATTCTATTTCTATCTCATCCAATCGTTTTCTTTTCATAAACATTTTCGTGCGTAATATTACCCGTTTTATCAAGGGTAGTGGTTTAAACGTCTGTCGACACATGAGATTACAATACTTTCCTATCACCGTAAATGATTCCACGAACGATCTTATAAACTTTAAGAATTTTCGTGGTTTGTTGATTTCACATAATTCTACGAGGCATTAAAAATCCCGCAGATGAGGACTTTTTTGTATCACCCGGATAGTTATAGCCACCAAGAGTCAGCAGTAGGGTAGGGCGAGGCTAAAAGTCCGGCGGGTAAAAAGTCGCGAATACAAAATCTCTATTCCTAAACAAAGTATTGAGTTTCGTAGTATACCATATAAGACCGGGTACAGACTTGAGCACGAACGCGAACGTGGCAAGCGGAGGCAGAATGAGCATACAAGTGTTGAACGTTCGTGAAGTTCACCGACGTGCAACACTTGCATACTCATTCTGCCTCGGCTTGGCTCGTTCGCGTTCGTGCTCAAGTCTGTACCCGGCCTAAAAGGCGAGAAGAAACGGAGGTGATCACAGAGTCGCCAGTCTCTCCTGGACGTTCGTGCGAATTACACGACGCCTTCGTTATTTTATGTATGGCAAACTAAAAGAAATATTTCGTCTTTATTGTTTTACACGAAGTAAGTCACAGTTTAAACGCGTATCAGCCAAGTACGTTAAGATTGTATGTTCATTTAGTAATGTGTGCACGATATTGTTTATTGCTGAATGATAATATTTTCTAACTTATATATTGCAGAAACTATAGAGGTACCATTGGGGCAAAAAGTCTCTCAGACTGAATATATATTATTATTTATTTTCATAATAAGATGGCCAAAGTATAAAGAAGCGATGTCAAAGTCTTTAAATAGTGTTTTTGTTTTATTTGAGCGATTTTTTTTAGTTTTTAGTTCAAAGTGAGCCTCTGACTTATATTTTTACTTTTTGTTAAAGAGGTCCTGCTTTCCTTTCAATATTCTATACCGAAAAGAATTGGTTTAATAAATATTTGTTGATTTGAAAAGAGTTTTTTACTTATTTAGTTTAATATTACACGAAAAGACATTAGGGACTTTTTGCCCCGTGCGTGGGGCAAGAAGTCCATTTTGCATTGACTAACATTTTGTGGTATAACTCAGCGAAAAATAACAGTATCAACAAACGAACTTCGTGAACTTAAAGCATAATAGTTATAGTTTATACAAAATAACACCAGATATCTAGATTGTTAGTACTAAATTTTACATAGGTTTATACCAAAAACGGGACTTTTAGCCCCACCCTACTCTATTAGATAAACCTTAGGTACATCTTTAAAGATGTACAGATATAGCCCAAAAAGTTTTTTGACCCTACGGCGTTTACTTTTTTCTAAATAAAATCCTAAAAACGAGAGTTTTTCTGGAGTGATTTGGTGGGAGGGTACCCTTAAGAGAATTAATATCGGGGATTAACAGACCTTCATATAAATTTCATAACTATAAAATAGATAAAGACCCTCGTGCAATAGCGCCATCGAAACAGAGCTACAGCGTCGTAAACCCGTTAAGCCCCGTTCCTCCCAGGACGATCAGCTGCACGAAGCCCAGCTGCTCAAATTTCAACGAACTCGTACTCGCAAGAGAAAGTGTCCAAGTCCAGCAAGCGGAAGCCTGAAAACGTGAACTTTCTTCACGGCTGTTTCTAAATTATTCCACCTAAGAAGCAGCGCTGGCTTGTCCGTGTAACAGCATCCCCTCAAGAGGCGTCCGTGCTCTTTCTCTAGCTCACAATAAAACCATCTCCGAGACTGTACACCCAACGGAAAATATAGACCACAGAGAGTTGAAGTCCCCGGAATACTCTAGCACGAGCCTCACATGCGAATTGGCGGTGGCATTCAGAGTATACACCATCATGATTTTAGTATCCTGTTATTTACCACGCACGGGGTCACGGCGCGCGGGAGTGGGATGAACCGCCGCGGGGGCTAAACGCGCCGACGACGAACTTTGATCCCCAATCGACCTGTGTCTTTGTTCCAGTTCTCGGGTCCTCCACGACGGAACAAAGGCTACCGTGTCTGCGGCTGGTCCTGGGTCTGCTCGCGTTTCTTCTGATCGTCATTCGTTAACCGTAACGCAATTAAAATACGCGCGCTTTGGAAGCTGTTTATGTAAATCGACGTGCTTGTAAGAGAGTTCGGGGGCCCCGCTTTGTGTGAACGTGCCCCTCCATCACGGGATCCTCGGTCGCCCTCTGGCGACAGCTGACGCAACGGCGAAGAACGACGAGGAGCCTGGAGCGGCGAGCAGCGTGGCCGGTTTCGGTCCGTGGTGACGAGAGAGGCGTCGTGCGATGTTCAGTCTGAGAAAACCGACGAGGACGGAGAAGAGAGGCGGCACACGGAACGAGACGGAAGATCGTTGGTGAAAGCCCTTTCTCGGCCTTAATTCGTCCGATCGACGAGTCGTTTAAAACAAAACGATCCCGTTGGCGGAAGAAGCGGACGGAATCGAGGAGAGGCTCGAGGAACAGCCGAAGAGTATTTTATTATTAGGCCGCGTGGCTGCTTCCTTTCGGCGAGATGATCCGCTAGCGACGCGGTGGGCACGAGTAAGTACGTGCGCGCTGCGTCGCGTCGCAGGAGAAGGACACTTTTCGTTCCGTACTTTCATAACCTGTACGTTTATTAGGCACACGCGCGCCATCTGTCTCGCTCGATCTCAGCCATCTTTGTATATCCGTGCTCGATTAAACGATCGGACCCGCTCGACGACGCTCGCCCGCGTACAGCGGAAGGTGCGCGGAGGAGATGTACCTGAATCGCGATATTACGTTCGCGTTGCCATTGTTCGTAGCGCTCGCGCATGCGAGTAAAGTCTTTTTCCCGCGCGAAATCACTCCGCCCATTGATAAGCTGGCGTGAGAAACGGCGTAGAGGACGGTGGGGAATGCGCGGCCGGGAAAATAACGCAGGAGATGGGAATGTTTTTATGCGATGCTCGAGGGCCGAGAGAAATGACGATCGTTCGTTACCGAAATTTCATTCTCACTCGCCCCGCGCGCACAATCGACGTCCCATTCGACGCTTATTACGCATTCAGTTTATTAAATTAATACATCTCGCCGTTCGATTCAATGTATTCCCTTCGATACATTTGTCAACCGCGTTCGACACGCCTCTGAACGGTAACGAATAACAAAAGCGATTTACGTCACGTTCCGTTTACAGTGAATATATATATTATATATATATATATAGAGGTATGTATGTGTATATATATATATATATATATATATATCCTTCCGTTCAGCTTCCGGTCAGAACGTTGTTCCCTGCCGACGATGGCAGTGTCGTTCGCCCTCGAATCGCGACGCGCACACACGGAGTTAGCATTTTTGCATTAACGCGCCTGGTCGCCAGACGTTTAGGTTACCATTGTTTCCTTTTCTCGCGACGACGGACGGGCCACGGCGAGAGGCTGGAGGAAGAGGACAAAAGGAAGACGAACGGGAATATGAATGAAACGATTAAATCGTATATTATGTATTATATATGTATATGTATATTATGTATTAACAAGCGATGTGTGCTAGCATTAGTTACGGGATTTACGGTTAAGAATCGCAACGACTGAATAATACTCTACATGATTTTCTAATTGTAATAAGTATTTTTGAAAAACCGTCATCGTTTCTACGTAGCCAGCGCGTGCGTTGTAGGGAGCGTGTTTCGACTTCGAGATTTAGCCAAAAGAGAGATGAAATGAAAAGAAGGAAGGAGCGCGTGAGAGTCGGGTGTAATTGATATTTTCGAACGGATGGGTATAATGCGTCTCTAAAATAGATTTAAACGAAAGAAAAATGTGGTGTAATGTGTCAGACGTATCTCGCGTGTCCGCAGCATAGATTCTCGATTCTTTGTGTAACAGATAAAAAGAAAAAGAAAAATGGAAAAAACTAGACGAAGAAAGGGAAGCTAGTCGAATTCTTGCCAATCATTTGGTATCGATGCTCATTATGTTCCTCAGCTTGTCACCATACGGAAGAATATTTATGATAATAATAACGATATGACCACAGAACCGTGTTTACTTCGTATCGCCGTAGGAACCGTGCTGTGCACAGGCTTCTCTGGTTAAACCTTGGCTCGGGCACAGCCGGCGAGCGTTAATGACAAATTCGCTTCAAATCAGATCCGAATGTTGCTCATTCCAGGGAACTGTAGTGCGCGAGTTAAGGTGTAATTCGAGAAGCATCTCCTACCAGATGACCCCCCATTCCTCCGACGGGTAACGGCGAACCCGCCGGCCGCTAGTCTCCCGCGGCAAATCCCCGCTGAACCGTTCCGAACGTTTCGGCAATAAATATTATTTTATCGAGCGCTCGCCGATTGAATCGTGTTACTGCCGTTATTACTCTATTTGTTTCCGCATCACCGGTAATAACGCTGATGAAATAATTCAATTACACGTTTCGCATCCGATCACCGGCGCAGCACAGCGCGCGTGCAGCATGGCCGCCTTCTGGCACTGGCCCCTCTATTAATCCTCGAAGATGCGCTATTCACAACCGGCTAATCCGTTTATTCTTTCAAATCCGAAACCCAATATCTCGTTCCAAAGGGCACGCCCCAACGTTTTACGCTTTATGCTACCACTTGCACCCGCGGAGAAACGCCTGCACACGGGGCCGTTTTTAAGGCGAAGAGGATTTTCAATTTTCAGTATTTCATCCGGAGACTGAAGTAGATCTGAATCTTGCCTTGATTAAATTCGTTTAGAACGGGAGTTAATTACTAACGGCGTGCTTTTAAAAAGTATCTACCGTTTTATTAGGTATAGTAATACACCGAGCGGAGCTGAAGAAATTGATTCGTGGAGACAGTAAGTGGGATTTTATATTTTATTCCTAACTCTTTAGAATAATTTTGCAGGTCACAGCTTTGGAACAACTTGCTCGGGGATCGGTGTACCTAAGTAAGGCTGCCCATCGAGCCTGCTCCTTTTTTTAATCTCGAGCAAATTGACCCCATTCTGCCTTTTACGCGATGAGTGTTTTACTCTGCCAGGGGAGGGTCAATAATAAGAGAGACGTAGGGCGTTCTTTGAACTTGGTATTGAGAAGCGAGGAGGTAGAATAGAAAAATTCAGAAGTATCTTAGAAATAGCATAAAGCGTAACGATCTAATATTCTGCCCCAGTTGCAATAACCTCTGTATTCTTTGATGGCTGCAATGAAAGTACCCATGTAGTCAGTCAATGTCTCTCCGTTCCCCGCCCTCTGCTCCAGCGCTATTCATGACTCACCAACCCTTGTTCGCGGTGATTTATTGGTCCCGGGGTTCGTGGTACTTGTTCTTCAAAACTTTCCGAAAAGCTACATCTAAAACTTCCCCAGCTGGGTGACCACATACATCTGCAGGAACGAGGGCGCGCTCTTTATTCGGACTTATGGTAACATCGACGTATCCAGCGATATGTCAAGGGGAACAATTCTAAATTAGACGGACACGGTTGTAATTTGATACGGAAGATGGAGGCGTTTGTAGTCTAGAAACGTGAACAAGTAGAAATGCATTCTGTACTTGGATGTGGATATTGCTTCTCAAATTGAAGTGAAAATACTTGAAACTGCACTTGATTCTCCTTATTTTCTCGCAGAGTTCACGAGGAATCCACCATCCCAGTTCATCTCTTTATTACCGCAGACTTTATATCGGAGTGACTGCGAGTATCCTGGCGATTCAACGGTAGATATATCATCCACTACTGACTTTTCTAGATTTTCCTGATTTTCTGTCCTTCTCCCTTACCCTCCAACGAACATCAAACAACGTTAAACTCATGTCTGATTACTCCTAAAATCTTACGACAGAAACAGAAACCTCTGTCATTTCCTAAAAACGAAAGATCAGAACAGTTCTTATTGTACATAATACATAAAATACAGTACTGGAAATTACGTCTCTCTAATATTTAACGTGCATTCCCTTGCACTTTATTTACTATTAATATCCGATAAGCAGTTTTTGCGCGATTGTTGCCTAAAAATAAGTTGAATAATACATTATCCATCACGTAGTTATGAAGCTTGTTTCACAGCACGTCGATTGGCGATGCAATAAATATTTCCAATACCGTATATAAATCCGTGAATATTAGCAAAGTTCCATGCAACGCAACCATATGCACCACGAAGCACGCGATAAAAGAGGATCTCCGAACAAAGCGGAACCGCTGGGCCCATTCAGCGCACGTCTCTCGGTACGGATCCATTCCATTCGCCCTTCCCCCCGCGTTTAACGGCGGGTGATTCTAATCGATGGCCCGCGCCGCGTAAACCAGGCATTTTTACTTGTACCGTCGCCGTTCCGATTTTACAATCAAATTAAGCGTTAATGGAACATATCATGAAGCGTGCACGCGCTGCCCGGGATTGGTGAGCAGATAATACGGGCCCGTGCGCTCGTTGCCCAGAATGCAATCGATGATTCTTCCCTGTGTACGTGGGGAGGGGGTGGGGGTGGGGGGGGGCTGTACACACGTGACAGCCGCGTGTGGAGGAGCCCGTCGAGCCGCGGGAGGAACAGATGAAACCCCTCTGTAGGGGTGACGCGCCCGTGTGTACGGACACACGCGCAGGATATATACATAGGTATGTACGTGCGAACGCGACCACGGTTGCCTAGAGACGGGAAACACCGAGGAGCAGAGGGAAGGACGGGAAATTGGGCTACAGTCATGGCTCCATTTGGGCGGCACGCGGGTTTCGTGCAGAAATTTCTCATCGTCTCTCGATGATCAACACCCGCGCGATCCATCCAGAGTCCGTATCCATCATCCCGGATCAACCCTCTCGCCACGAAGATGCCCGTCCGGATTCGGACCGCCGTGGGATCCTCCTACGACCTCCCTCCGGTGTGCGCGTCATAACCTCCCCGTGCTCGCGAAATTTCGGTGGGACTCGGCGGCGGCGAGAACCTCTTCTCGATCCGTATAGAACGATTGCCAGCCTCCCGACTGTGAGTTAAGTCTTCTGTCCCGCCTCGAGACGAAACGACGCGGCCTAATTAGCGGCGTCTACGCGCTAATCACGCGGCACAGCAAGTGTGTCCTTATGACGTGCAGTGGTACAGCCTTATTATTGGTCCGCCACCCTTGGTCTTTTTATTCTCGCTCATGAGACGCGCAACTGGGGTGGTCTGTTATTGGTGGTGCAGAGGTGATTCTGCATAAAGATGTCAGTTTTTGCAAATGGGAATTTCTTTCGGGGGGGCATAGTTCGGGAATCCGTCGGGCAGTTGGGGTAGAACATAGTAGCGAGGCTTATTGTGGGCTGTATTCTGATTGTTTGTGTCTGCAAGTAGCGTTTGCAGCTGTAATATGAGAATTATAATTTAACTCGTAGAGGACTAATTTTTAAACGCATAGATTTTTAGTTCATTCTTTAAGATGTAAAGTGAAGGGGTCTCCCTACCTTGACAGATGAAAAATTCTGCGAACTTTGGGGATTTTTTAAAACAAAACTTTTAAATATATTTACTTCCAGCTTTGTGGCTTTATTTCGAAATCTTTAGGGAATATGAAAAAAAATTGTATGCAAAAATAGTGGTTATATCCGGAGTTATAGTGCTTCAAATAGAGCGCCTTAAAAAAATCATATGCGCATGGTTAGTATAAAATCAGCCGTTGTAATTGTCTAAAATAGAAAATTTTAAAATTGGTGTAATCTGTATAAGCGTGGCTGTCGTCTGAACTAGATTAAATTAGAAATATCTACTAAAAACTAAAAAAAAAATGGCAGCGTCTAAAACAGACATCGATTTCTGCAAAAAATTCGCTGGTTTTTTAAGTCCCAGAAGTCTAATTTTGCAAAAACCGACTTAGTTTTAGTAACAACGAGAATGGAACATCTACTGAAGATATGTACCAAGTTTGAACTAAATCGGATGATTGGTTTTTAATATATCATGCTAACCAATTAGAAAAACATCGTTTTGAGAAAAACGCGTTTAAAGTTTCAGGTACTGTTATTTTTTAATCAAATTTTTTAAGTGTTGTCTAAATATGTACAAATATAGGCATAAAGTTTTCAATTAATAAAATTTAAGGGTTTCTCTTAAAAAAATCCTAAATTTCGCGCTCCTTTTCACGCCGTCAAAGTAGGGAGACCCCTTAAAATCATATCAAAATTATCATAGAAACATTATAAGTAAATAGTGAGCAGCGTTCAAATCTTGTTGCAAAAGGAATGCGGTAATTTTTGGAAAAAATTTTCTATTATTATTAATAATCGTCTTTATTACTCTAATAGAAGAAACCTGAATATTTGGAAAAGGTATAGACACAAGGGTAAAGGCGAGGCTGCAGTGGTAACACTGTTGGCAAGCCTAACCGCGAACTATAAACTAAATTAAAGCAGGTACAACAAAACAAACATTTTCAGAACCAACAATACGTTTTCAATATTACGTTATTATAATAATGCTTTGCTTACTTGAAGTGTTATCTCTGTAACCCGATTTG
The DNA here is from genome assembly GCA_944738655.2 of Andrena hattorfiana. Lineage (NCBI taxonomy): Eukaryota > Metazoa > Arthropoda > Insecta > Hymenoptera > Andrenidae > Andrena > Andrena hattorfiana. Next base: position 40,009,228 of record OX122889.2, on the reverse strand, counting down.
AAGTGTAACAGTAGACGCGTCCAGAGCCTGAAACAGTGATATGTCTGATCACGCACTGGCCGCTTCTACTTGCCCGTCTTGTGTGGCATGGACACTGCTCCCGTGTGCCAAAAGAGAAATTACTTTTTCTTCTCTTACCCACTATTTCTCCATTACACCATGGTACCATTATACCGAGCAATGGCGTGGTTTTGAATGTACAGGGTGAGGCACCTAACTCGAGGACTTCAAATTACTCCTAAATTACTTGGCGTGTGGATAAATGTTTAAAAATAAGTTGCATGGTATCAAGGGGAACTATTGCCTTATATGCCCCCCTTGATACCATGCAACTTTTGTTTCAAACAGTTTTTCATACAGCAAGTAATTTACGAGTAATTTTAAGTTACCAAGATAGATGTCTCACGCTATATATAATTATTTTACCGTCACAAAAACACTTAAATACTGCCACTTAAAGGTATACAGAACTCATCTATGCAGAATTAATTTGATGACACAACGTCCTCTGGAAAAATTTCGATTCCCCGAGTTTCAGAGATATTAACTTGCAACGTTCTCAATTTTATATTGTATCAGCTGACCTGTTACTTGGTTTTACTCGGGAATTATTTATGAAGTTTCCAAAATAAAAAAGTTTAACAAAATAGCCAATAATCTAATCTAAGACAAACAAACAAACAGACAACGTTCTACTTTTATATAGGTACGTATATTAGTAGGGATATAAAAAGTATCTTCCACGACTGCAACTCAGAAACAAGATCGTACGTTTGCGCAAACTTTCTTTCTCACGTTCTCGCGCCGAATCGAGGCCCGGCGCAATTCGTGCCAATAAGGGAACACCCTGTATATCGAATCGGATTCGTTTTTATTCTCCTAACGCGTCACGTGGAGGCTCGCTGTACACTCTGCGTTTCATATGCAGCAGATGCGCTGATCCACTCACTGATGAAACACACGTCCCTCCTTTCGTCCCTTGTTCTGTTTCCCTTTGGTTGTTTTCCGTATCTTCGCCGTGTTTGCCCACCGTTGCGCAATTTTGCGGCTCGTTACGATACACACGCGCCGCTCTTGTCAATTTCTCCATAATGCGTGGCCGAGTTCCTTCCGTAATTATGATTGCGGTATTTATTATTGATGGTGCCATTAACGCGTGCCTGCATATTGCAACTGCACGCAGCGCGTCGCGAACGGAGCATTGTTTTCCATAACTTGTCGTTTATCTTTGGCACGCAATTAGAATTTTTGTGCGCGCAAATTGGATACATAGTAGAGGGTGTGAAGTCAGAGATTTTGGGGCATGATTTCTACCTCAGTGGCGTTGAAATACTATCTGGAAATAGATGTAGCATTCAGTTTCCCAAGTGTTGGTTCACCGCCTCCAAATTCGAACACGAAAATGGTACTTTCGTACATGAGTGAGCTATGAATTATTAGCCGCTTATTTTAATGGAAATCCATTACTCCCTCTTTTAAAACGAACGAAAAATCGTACTCCGCAGAAAAGTACAGATCTCGAATGCAGAATCGTAATTAGATGCGTCCCACACGCAGAAAAAGCAGCCCGATCGAAAGTAGATGCGCATAAACGGCCACAAAACAATTTGGCCGCGGTCCAGTCGAATCGGTGACACGTCACAGCTCGTGTAGTGCGGATTTGAGAATTTGCCTACGAGATTTTTGGACCTCTGCCTGCACCACTATGGAGATGGTATCGATGGAAAGTGAGTACCGGCAAAGGAATCCCATTCTACTTTCATGTCTGCATTAATATTTAGCAACCGTTACATGCACGTCCGCGCAGCTTTCGATGTATTTCTATGAAAAATATGTACGATCGCGAAACAAAAGCAATCATGTAAAGCTTTCAAAATGAAATTTGCTTTATTTCTACGCGGGATAGGACGTAATTCATGGTCCAATAAAAAGGGGTTGATTCTGTGAAAATTTATCGAAAATGTGGAATAAAATATTTTCGTACGACATTCAGTTTTCGAGGAAATCGATTTCGAAGATTTATTGGGCAGGAGCACGGTTGTTTGCGGTTTGGCTAACGCGTCCGTCTATTGCTGGTTATTTCTACTTGCGCGTCAGCGTTCGTATACGTTGCAAGTGGTATGGGATGCACAAACGCGATGTTTCAGATTTCTTGCCTCTTACGATGCTAAATTATTATATTCGGTTCAGTCTTAGCTTTTAAATAACTTGGCCTCCAAGATGGCCACCGTACTTCTTCATTTTTACTCCTGGGACTGCATTAAGGGTTCTGTCTACAAAGAATGAATTGAATGCCTTTCTCAATTAATAGAAGTAAAGCTTCAAGAACTCAAAGCATTAAAAAGTGAAGAACTATCACAACAATGGGGACCATTTCGTCAATAACAATATTAACATAATTAAACCCAAACAATCTGCGATGACCTTTTACGCCGATTCACCCACACCATCGTCAAAATTGAACACTAGGTCTACTAAGGTGGTCAGGATGACTTGTTTTGTCATTTCTTTTAATCATTACTCATTTTCAGTGTATCTTATTTTCTCAGAATTTTCGTGACATTTATTGAAATATATAAATGATTAATTCTGTAAAATAGTTTTCTTCTTCGCTTGTTTTTTCTATAAAATTTATATGTGGTATACCTACATATATCGTTTGACCTTTACGGAACGCAGGTAAACTTTCGGTTTCAGAAGTTTCTCATAACTTCATACTTTCAATACATATACCTTATACAAAAAATGCCAAACACTACTTGTGTGTTACGTTTCTTCTTTTACCTTTTTCGTGTCTTCCGCTTGTTCATGAAAACAAATCGGAAAAATTGAAATTCGGAATTCTATTTTCTATCGCGAACTGTAAAAAAATTACGCACAAAATTACTCAAGAATTTTGGGAAGACAGTCACGAAGTGTGAAGTTACTGTAAAAAATAAATAATTTAGATGAAAAATGTTCTAACACTGATGAAAGTGATTCATGTGGAAAAGAATATCCACAATCATACAACGAAAACAAAAACGAGTCATCAGATACTAGAAACAAAGATTTCGTCGTTTACATAAAAAACAAAGGAAAAGAGTGCAAGTTAAATAAAGCAGAAGAATATATAAAAATGCGTGTCTTTTCTTAAATGACTTGTTCTTTTCAAAAACAAGTCATTTTTACCCCTATGGTAAAATTAGGCATACGTCAATCGTTGGTATATAGTTCTGGTGTTAAGAGGTTATAGCTAGTCAGGCGGCCGAAAAGAGGTGAATGTTTGTGAATTTTTTTGAAAAAAAAACGGAAGCATGTGAATACATTTTTTTACCATAGGGGTAAAAATGACTTGTTACAGAACTGTTTGCACTTAAAAGAGCAACATTTAAAGAAAACTTTCTAATTTTTTCGTGGAAAAATATTTATGTTTATAATAAAGCAACAACCGGCATCCAAGAAGCCTTTTTAAAAATTTGATTTTGCAGCGAGCACTGCCATTCGGGACCAGATTATCTAAAATCAGAAAACAAGAAAGATTCCGTTAGTACATTAATGTATTCCCTGATTAACGGAGAGACTTTCCGAAATATTAATTTAAAACAAAATGGTGGCTATTTAAATTTGAAATCCTGATTTTTTCGTGCAAAAATCAGTCGAAAAAAATCAGGATTCGACCGCCTGACTGGGTATAACCCCTTAAAATCACCCACATCCAGTGGAAACATCAAGCAATGAGCAGCCGCATGGGTCTGTCGTCTGCGTAAAAACCTCGCCGCACACTTTCGATTACTGCGACACGAAGAAGCAGCCCCGATGGTACCGCGAACTACCCCTCCATCCAAACTTTCGCCCGTTGTTTTCCATGCGCGTAATTAAAGCCTTTATCTGCAATGTCGCGTTTTCTAACTGGGACACAGCCGAGGCGGCAGCGCCTTTAAACGTAGAAATCTCGTTACTCTATTATGCGGAAACTTCGTAGGCATTGCTTGCGCGGCTGGTAACGCTAACTCTTGCAAACTATCCAAGCAGAAACACGGTAATGAGACTACATGTCAATGGATGGCACCACCGATGTATAAACTCGAGTAGCTGTCTTGCATGGGATCCCGGGGCCGGGCTTGCCGCCCTCGCGAACGCTTCGCGCAGCTGCTGCCTGGCCCGCTTAAAAATGTTATCGCCCCGTGAATAATGCACTGCTACCGAGGCTGACGGCCGATTGGACGTGGAGGGGACGGGAGAGGAATAGGAGAGGCCAGCCGCGCGCTGTCCCGTCCAACGATTCGGCGAATACATTTCAGAAATACCCGCTCGTCGCTCGTTATCGCGAAATATTCAACGTCGGTTTCATTATTGATTCAACCCGTCAAGACGCCCGTGACAAAACACTCGCACCGGCTCTATTTTCGCGCCGTTTGCGCCAGACAGCCGTGCATGCACCGTTTCCGCCGAGTCGATACCACGCGCACACGCATTGATAATCCTCCTCGGGAGCGGTGGTTCGCTCGTAAGCGTGCCGCACGAAGTGTCCTGCGAGGCGTCGCTTCTCCAGCGCGCATGATGGATCATTCTGAATCCCAAAGCTCCCGGGACCGTCGAGCCTCGCCGCGAGGTCCATTTCTTCCGGAGACAAACGTTCCCTCGCTCTTTGGATCTCCAGCGTAGCGGAACTCTCGAGCGGATACGTTCTCGCGCATCGTCCCGCAGCACGCGTTCGTCGCATTTCATTGAGGTGCAGGTGTTACGTGACGCCACGGCGTACACGTTTCTCGGCCAGATTCCAGCGGCGCGGACTGACCTGCCAAACGGGACGCGATCGCCCTCGCGGGACGTGTAGCGGCAGAGGTACTAGGCAAGCGGGCAGGAAGATGAATCAATAAACACGTCTCTGGCCTGTTACGTGTTCAATTTTTCCAGCGTCCGCCTTCAAAGGAGGGCCGCATTGTCATGCGACCCGCCACCGGTATCGGGCCTCTTCATAAATCAGGATTGATGGATCCGCGGGCGGAATTTTAATTCCGCGACGAGTGCTCGCTTCCTGCGGCGCGTCGAATATTTACAACGGCGGGGCGCGGGCGCAGTTTTTGTTTCCGAGGACGCCAAGTCGGCGCGCATTATGCGCGGCTGCATTGTAGCCCCGGCATCGCGGGCCGTCGATATGACGGCGGCTATCAGCGCGTCAGTACGGTGGAGGCTGATTCGTCGCGACGATTCCCGCGTCAAAATATTTTCCTTCGACGCTGGGGGAATGTGACGTGCGCTCGTCCGCGGGGGCGATGAATAATAGCGAGCCGGAGCTTTCGCTGGAGCGCTTTCAGAGGGGTGGCTTTCGCTGCGAGGCGATTGCTCGTGGTAGATACAGGGTGGTATTTAATAGGACAGTGTCAGTAATAGATCAAGGAAGGAACGATAATAACAGTGTACCTTATTCGGCTCCATACACTTTGGTAAATTAGGATGGCTGCGCTACCAGGTGCTTCCGTGTTACTGTCACATTTTGGGTTACACACTCTGTTCTTTCGGAACGTTGTTATGCACGGCATGCGCCGGCTGTCCGGAAAATTCCAACCGAATCGACGGATGCCAACCACACTCCCACCGTCCGCACAACCTCATCCCTACCTGTATCACAGTTGACCGCGATCGTAAGTCGCGGGAAACTTGTTGACACTTGGACCCCGGTATATCGAGGGCCGAATTTCCCCATGGAATTGTGTTGTTCGCGTCGCAGCCGACGTCTGCGTTCGCCCCGACATCATTTTCAGAGATCATCTGGCCGGGAGCCACGCTGCGTGGACGTGTGGGCGACGGTGCGGTTAAACTGGAAACGTATATTTAGAGGGAAAACTAGATTAAAAATTGCTGCGGTGCCGGGGCTTGTCGCGTAATTCCCGGGTAAAATATGCCCGCCGCTCGGCGGGACCCGAAGATACCGGGCCGAGCGCGAAATCCCTGGAATCGACGCTGGAAATCAACAAGTAGCTGAGCGGCAGGGTTTCTTTCTCGTAAAATCGACGCGGATAATCGTATATACGAGCCCGTGCACACGATAAGGTCGCGCTCGAGGAAATGTCTCTGTTTCACGGGCATCTTATTATTGGCGCTCGGTTATGTAACTCTGTGAAGCACGTTCCGCGGCACGTGATCGCCGATCGGCTCGTTTCTTTCAGCAGTCCAGCTTTCCGCGCCGGGCGCGTAACGACGCTCCGTGCTCGGATAAAAAATTCAGTGGGTAACGATCGCTCGGTCTTGGCCGTTAATTAACTGCTTAAACACGATGAGTATCAAAGGTCCGACGACTCTCGGGAATCTTAGTTCTTTAATTTCACGGTGATACGATTGAAGGAGAAATAAAATATGTAGTTCGAAAAAGTGGCGGATATGAAGTGGCGAATAAATAACGGAGGCAGAGGAAATCGGAGACCAATCAGTGGATATGAATTTTTCGAAATATCACGAGAAGGCAGTCCATCGTGTAGGGGTATTAAATTGAAACGAAAATAGCAAGGATTGGCGGTGGTAAATGTCGAATGGAGATGGAATCGTTACTTCATTAATTGCGACGGTTATTTTTACGACTATCTGAAATATTACACTCCGGCGAGCACTTCCCTGTGCCGAGATAAGAAAGGATTAAAAGCCCGCTCGGATGTTGGAGATCGAACGAATTCTTTATTGCGAGGGGGAGGCTTTGCGAGAAGCGAGATAAATCATAACGGGTCTCTTGTTTTCCTGAATCGTATCGTCGGTGAAATTCGCTGGGAAAATATATTGACGTGTTTCTGCCTCTAAATTCGGGACGATAAATAACGGTGACATGGGGCAACTAAAGGTCCCCCTTTTGCGCGCGGAATTAAAAAGCGTCGAAATTCGGGACACCCCCGTTCCACGGAGCTCGGCGTTCTTGATCGCAGACTCGACGTTACATCCGGAGAATGAAAGGCTCGTTGAAAAGGAATAATGGGCCTTTGGAGGAGTAGCAAGAATTGATCGAGAAATTTCTCAGGTGTTTCTAGAATGGCGCGGGGCGACAGCGGCAGCGGGGTGTCTCTAAAATGAATTCGATGGTCGCGATCAATGGGGAAGCAAGGGACCAAGAAGGTCTCGAGTGTCGCGGGAGATGTCATTAATTTCGTTGGACATCGCGGGGCGTAAGAATCGTCGGGCGAAGTAACCTTTCCATTGGTGGAAACGCTGAGCTTGTTTGTTCTATCGCCACTCGACGATGAAGCGGCGACAGGATTACATAGATCCAGGGGCCATTCGTGTCCCCGTGTCTAGAAATTCCTCCGATATTTCACGGGGACGGGCATCATGGCGGCGTGACCGGCTCAATTGCGATCACGTGACTGGCCGCGTTATCCGCGAATTCTAAGAGCTCCTTCCGGCAACAGTTGCATAATTACGATTGACAATGGGGCGGAGGGCAGACAAAGCCGCTGCATTTTTAACGAGTTATTTTCTCCGAGATTGTCCGCGCCGTCTGAGCTATTCTCAGTGCATTATCTCGCGGGGCTGAACGCGCGAGTTGCGTGGCGAGCGGAGCCAACGATACGGAACGCGTTACTTTATTAATTAACGGGGCTTACGATATAATCGCGGCTGGGAATGAAAAGGCACCGCGCGGATGAAAGGTGTACAATGTACAGCGGCATGATAAAAATCCGGGCCATTTTTCCGAGATAGGTTGCCTGCGTCGGAATAAATAATGGAACGAGTTTATATCAATTCGCGAATGTGAACGTTTTCCACTTGCAGATACGATCGGCGTTTCGAAGCGCGCGTAAAAGCGCCCGCGGCCGCGCAACCCTTATTACACCGCTGTACTATGTACTAATACGAACGAAAGTATTTCACGCGCGGAGACAGTTATGCCTGGACCTCGTTCCCGCTGCGAAATCGAGGTAGAATTATTCCGCTGCGAGATATCAGTTCACCGTTGCCGTTTCAAGCGTGTATTCGAGCGGGAAAAATTGACTGTTACTACTCGACAGCGTGTAAATCTCTGAAAGAATATTCAGGGATATTTACACGTATTCCGCTGGCGCTTCAGCGATTTAATGCAATTATCTTCGCCGCAAATATCTTTATCGAGAGCGGATAAACGATACAGTATAGTCTTACAAAACGTTGCGCACAACTCATTAATACTTCGATTACCGCGCTTCGATTTTATTTACCGTAAAGTAAGCCATGGGGTAACGTGAACTTTTCGCATTACATTATTTGAAAATAGAATATAGTTTCAAGTTGTGGTAACATAATAAATTTATATAATATGAAGATGATAATTAGGCACACTCAGGTATTAAAAATGTAAGGTCATTTAAAAAATGAAAATTAATTTTTAGGTATTAAAATAGTAGGTTCTTTAAATATTTTTAAATTTCTAGTAAAGTTAATTTAATAATTATATCCTTGATTAAAACTCATATTTTTTTCAGCTTACTTTACCCCAGATAGTAGCTTGTATGGGGTAAAGTAGATCGTTTTGGTTTTTTCTTTTCAAGTTGAATTTTAATATAGGGTAAATCCGGGAGACGCGACAGGGCCGAAGAGTTGGTCGGAACGGTTGATTCCTGGAGAATTAATTGTTCTGAACCTTAACACACTTTTACATGTACACAGATGTAGAGTCTGAATATAGCGACTCGACCAACTCTCCAGCCCGACCGCGTCTCCCGGATTTACCCTATGCTAATTGTATGATAATCTGAAGCAGGGCTACTCGTAATTCGTCAATAGTAATGTTCAAATTATATTATAAATAGTGTCTCAAGAAATCGCCACTTTTTGGTACCACGATTTTGGAACTGTATTTTATGCCAAACGATACCTTATGATGAGACATCAATCACACGAATTTTTCAAGTTGAGGTGACTAAGTAGTTTCTGAGATATGGGAGATCAAATAACTGAAAATTCGTTAACGCGTCAGCCCATCCATACAGCACACTCTGTTGCAAGAAGGTTGCAGGTACGTTGCAGTGCAAGATTGAAATGTTGCAGGTAGTATTTCTGAGATGTTACGGGAATCTTCCTATGTCCGCCCCTGTGCAACATTGCATGAAATATTCCTGCAGTGTTTCCGAGATTTTATAGGCAATTCTCCCGCAACGTTTCGGAAATTTTAGAGCAATTGTCCCGCAACGTTTCGGAGATTTTACAGCAATTGTCTCGCAACGTTTCGGAGATTTTGCAACAATTGTCTCGTAACATTTCGGAGATTTTATACCAATTGTCCCGCAACGTTCCGGAAATTTTCTAGCAATGATCACGGTTAAGGAAATTAATTAAATTACAATAAATACTGACAATTAAATATTCATATATTTTTTTCTATACAAGACGAGAACAGCAACAAGAACAATAATGAAAACAATCAAAATAATAATAGTATTGGCTCTGGTGGATCTTCTCACACACGCGTATGTGGAGTTCCAGGCTCTTCTGCCCTCTTTATTTAAAATGTACTTCATGCAGGATGTAATGAACCTGGAATAATACATGCATTTATTTTACAATTTTACAATTTTAAGTGCTGAAATGTGATAAATAATAAATTTACTTACTCATTGCTAATTTTACTATATTTTTTAATGTACTGAATGATTGTTTCTGCTATTTTCCGTACCAACTATATTTCTCTGCCACAGAATCGTCTATTAATTTATTTATTATCATCAACGCCATTATCGCAATATTGCTTCCGCAGCTCCTCTTCAGTAAATGAATCTATAAAAGGTCATTAATAAATTACTTTAATCATGAAAAATGGCTTCATTAAAAACAGCATTCATGTAACGCCAACCACAGGGTGCATTGAAGCAAAGCAATGAAAAAATAACAATCACCATTACTTTAAATAATTGAACGGAAAGTGAAGTGAAAGTTATACAGTATATGCATGTTTACAAGGAAACGTGTGAAAAGTAAAAGTGCTTGTAGCACAGAAAGCAAAGAAGTATATGTATTTTAAATAATTAAACAATTGTAGTTGGTTAATAAGCATCAAATATGTTATATTAGTTACTTTAACTTAAAAATAAGCTCCTTAATTTGAATAATTCATATCTATTACTCGCGAAAGATCTGTTTTTATCCTGTCCTTATATAGCGTGACAGAAAACACGCAAAGAACATTTATATTGTCCAAATATAGTAGGGATGCTTGCAGGGAGAAGACAGCCTTTAGAAGTGCCTTCTTGGAAACAGTGTTTTTCAAAATGATTATAACACAATAAAACGTTCTTTGAATGTACGAAATTCTGGCCCAGACCCATGTTCTGTAACCAACGGAAATCTATATGAAACAAACAAAAATATTTATTTTTAAGAAATTCGACTTAACCCACAAATAGTATATACATGGGTTCTACTTACCCGTGATATGTAAAACCTGCATCCAATTCACCCAGGTCTCTTGCGCCACAAAACACACACGTTCTAACCATTTTTATTACATAAAAGCAATTAATAAGTAATCACGCTCTCACTATTTACGCATGTGCTTTCTTACGTACTTTGGCTTTGCAACCTGTCGCGTCGCATGTGAGTGACGTCACACAACGCCTCGAGCTTTAGCACGTGGGCTTGGGAAGAGTCAATATTATTAATATTATTTTTATTGTTATTATTATTGTTCTTGTTGTCGTCTTGTATAGAAAAAATATATGAATATTTAATTGTCAGTATTTATTGTAATTTAATTAATTCCCTTACATTTTTTATCCTTTCTGTAATATCACACAAATTTTGCCGAAACATGATTGCTGTAAAATCTTCGAAAAGTTACGGGACCATTACTGTAAAATCTGTGAACAGTTACGGGGCTATTGCTATAAAATCTCCGAAACATTACGGGACCATTGCTGTAAAATCTGCGAACAATTACGGGACTATTGCAATAAAATCTCCGAAACATTGAGGGCCAATTACTGTAAAATCTCCGAAACGTTGCGGGACAATTGCTGTAAAATCTCCGAAACGTTGCGGGCCAATTGCTGTAAAATCTCCGAACCGTTGCGGGCCAATTGCTAGAAAATTTCCGGGACGTTGCGTGACCATTGCCGAAACGTTGCAGGAATTTTCCTGGGACTTTGCCGTGCAATATTGCACCGCAACATTGCTGGAATGTTGCAGGAATCCTCCTATGTCCGCCGCTGTGCAACATTGCACGGCAACGTACATGCAACCTTCCTGCAACCTTCCTGCAACGGAGTGTGCTATACGGGCATACGTTTTGATGTACGGACTTTTTTGTCAGTCCCGTAATTTAAACAATTATTCCCCGGGGTTTTGCTGACTGCTCACAACGAATTTGAACTTAGATTTTCAAAATTCATAACTTCTATTGCGAGAATGTCGCTAATACAGAGTCATTCAGCGACCACGGTCGTAACTAAACATGTATATTGACATTCTGTCAATCAGAATACGCGGCATTCACAAAATTGAAACTAATTATTGTTAAAACCATAAATATTACTTTAGTTTCGAAAATTCATTTTATAATTTTTTACGTTTCGCATATTAGACCAAAGTTTCATGAAACTTTAACATGAAGCTATATTGACTCAGTCATTATGATTTTTGAAAATCTAAGTTCAAATGCGTTGTTAGCAGTCAGCAAAACCCCTGGGAATAATTGTTTAAATTATCGGACTGACATAAAAGTCCGTACATCGAAGCGTATGGGCTGACGCGTTACCGAATTTTCACTTCTATGACCTCCCATATCTCAGAAAATAATTATCACCTCAACTTGAAAATTTCGTGCGATTGATGTCTCATCGTAACATATCGTTTGGCGTAAAATTCAGTTCCAAAATCGTGGGACCAAAAAGAGGCGAAAAAAGGTCTCATTTCTGGGTCACTCTTTATTCGGACACATTTTTATTGAAAAGAAAAATTTCTACTCTCCTTTAACCTTTTTTAGGCACACTTTACTCTGGCCTCCCCTAATTAGATCAGGCCTCAATCACAAAAGATTCCTGCACACGAAGCAAAGACACTGCTGTTCCTTTATTCCTAGCAAAAAGAAGCTAACATTGCCACCGCCACGGAAACAGGATTCAAGCAGATTGAACCCACTAGCATTCCACTAAGTGTCATTTCTTATTCTCACCAACATCTCGATTACACCTTTCATAATGCTCCATTACCCTCGCTGCAACGTGCTCCAGCAAGAAACATTCATTCGCGCCGCAAACGAGAGCATCTAATCCACATCACGACTCTTTTAATGGGACCCACTCGGTGCTCATGAAAATCACCACGATCCGTGCACCTCCGCGGGTCGGGAGGGGCAACGGTGTTTCCAGGCTGCAGACCCCTTCGCGAGATTCCTCGCGTGTTGGCAGAGGTCTCGGTTGCGGGCACCGAGCGTTACGAAAGGAGCGCAGGGGGACGACGATAGTGGGAGCGTCGGCAAAAGGAGGATAGAGGAGTGGGAGCGTGGTAGCGTGTGACGGCGAATACGGCGGTCGAGTGGAAAAGGAGGGATGACCGCTGAGTATCGTTAACCGGTATACAAGAGTCCGTTCTCCAGCGTGCAAGTGGCCAGCGAGTTAGTAGCGCGAGTGAACCCGTTCGGCGCGCAAGCAGCCGCGCCGCGTGAACAGTGAGTTCGGAGTGCTCTGCCGAGAAAGGAAAGCAGTGCACGTGGGGAGGGGGGGTGTCGGTTTCGATGAGTCCCGTGGACGCTGATACATCGGGCCACGCTTCTATTTCCGTGCCTGGGAGCGCCTGCCTCTCGATCGGCACGCGGAGCAAAGAGGACGAAGAAGAGGCCGCGCAGAGATCTCCGACGCGGTAGACCGGTCCACTGGCTGGCAGGAATCCTCGCCGTTGCATATACGACGAGGTACGTGGATAGTGTTGCCGGTAGTTTCGGCCGTAACTCGTTACGGGCCCCGGGAGTTCGGGCGTGTGCATGTATCTCGCGCCGGAATTTCCAAGAGTTCTTGGAACTTGCATGAGAGTTGGCCCGTGAGGGGGGGGGGGGGGTGGGGGGCGCAACAATGTTAATCGCTACGGGTACCCTGAAGTACCCGTGGCCGGGCCACCGTGACGCTGTCGTTTCTGCCGCGCTTAGTTGCCGAGGTTGACGGTGAATGGCTGCCGCCGAACCGCTCCAGCGACGAGCAAAAGTGCAGCATGTAATATCGTTGCTGGAACGAATCGATGCCGCTGTAATCCTGCAGCCACGGACTCGGAGCACGTGGGTAGCGGTTGGATATTGTGTTCTTGGGGGACGGCATGTGTCATTCACATTTTTTGCGAGATCTTCCCCGCGTGGAAGGAGGACACTTGGAGGAGCGCAATGTTTACAGTGTCTCGCGAGTGTGCTTCGATTTGACTCTTTATTTTCATATTTTGTGTACCTACCATTCCAAATAACTACTCGCTTTTAACCTGTTAAGTTATTATCTTCTTGTATATTTGAATGCCATCTAACAACACGCGAGCCCCTCTACCTCACCTTGGCCATTATTTTTCCCGGAATACCCGGTACCACGCGATACTCTAAACATTCCTCTACTATTATGAAGAAACCGGGGAAGAAACGGAGTACAGAAACGGTACACTCCATGATCCCATGTTGACAGAAACCTGCTCGTCACGATAGGACGAACGAGTACCGCGTCTGTTTCCACTTATTCGGAGCGTTTCGCGGCGGCTGGAGTTGCACGATTCGGTAATTTCCTCTGACAGGGGCTTCTCCCGCTTGCACGGGCCATGTATCGACAGATCACGGGGGGGAAGGGGGTGCTGTTCTCGCCTGGTTTTTCGGGATCCATCGGGGGAGGGGGGGGGGGATGGCGTGGTTATATCTACAAATTGATCTCCGCGATCCTCGACGACGATAAACCACTTTGCGAAGAATATCGACAGGCGTGCTCGATTTCCAGTATTCTATTGTTTCGCGGCGGATACAGCTTGCTCCGTTATCTCGATTGACGTTGCGCCCGGCATCGGAGGAAAACCCGCACGTGCCTCTCGCACGTGCGAAACCCCCTCGGATGATTCGCCCCGATCGATCAGCAACACCTACGTGGCTCGTTATGAGGGAAACGCGGGTTCGTTAAGTACGCGTCGAGATAAACAGTCGGGCGATGCATGGTGGCACGCATGGCTGGCCTTGAACGGAGCTACTATACCGCTGGCTGCTGCGCCGTGATTATTATGGCTGTGGATGCAGCCGAGCGATGTTCGCGAGTACCGCCGAGCAAGTGCAAGAACGTTGACACCAATTGCGGGTGACTCACGGCGGGCGTTCTTCCTGCGTCGGGGATTCTTTGTTTTCACGCGCGCGCGTGTGCTCAAGTGGAGCGGATCTACGCACAGTATCGTTCATCTTGCGGATCACCAAGGTCGGGGTTGCCAAACGGACCTTGATGAATAGTGGTTAAATCATTCGGGATTTAATTCGTGTTCCGTGCATGGACTGAGTAGTACAGTACAGCGTCAATTATCCGAACGCCGATTATCCGAATTAGTATTGCATCATCGCTATCCCCACCACTTCTTGGAAGTATGTAATAAGTATTTATTGCAGTGGCGCACTCGAGATAAAAATATTTGGATATACTTCGGTGACCGTGGCCCCAGTGGCCGATCGACACCAGGTTTGCGGAGGTGGGGAGGGGGTGTGGACCCTAAATCTAAAATTGTAGCTTCGGGTATTTATTAATTTCCGAAATATTAATAAAAAATTATTATTAATTTTTTTACAAATTATTTTTTTGAACTGCATACACGTAGCCCTAACGGGGATCCATCCTGACCCCTCCCCCCAATTTGTTCTACGGCCAGCTAGATGCGTTCTCCTTATCACCGCGTGCCCCTCAGGCACCTAAATGGCACGCGTGTTTAGCTGAAATTCAAAGCCAATTTTCACGAAAACGAAACGCGATATTAAAAAATTGTATTCTATATTTTCGTCTTATTTTGGCCTGTAGAATCACCCCTCTAGAATATTGACTATCAGTACCGTAATAGGTATCCACCCTGTAATAATAATAGGATGGATCTTATCCGTAAGTTTCTGATTTAATAAATCTTCAAACTCACATTGGTTCGCTACCATGCTTTACGCGCCCACAAGCGGGCGCCCAGCCCCAACCAATAATAATATTCAGAACAAGTTGGAAAGTGGAATGCGTTGTGTCGGAATAAGTAAACAGAAATACTAAAAGTTTTTTATTAATATCTCGGAAATTGATAAATTTCCGGAGCAACAATTTTAGATTTATGATCCAGGCGCCCTCCCCTCAAACCTCGTATCGATCAGCCACTGGGACCATTCGGAAGTACAGCCAAATATTTTTATTGCAAATTTAATAAAATTCTTTAGCTGGTTGTAAATATTTATTTCAAGATTAAAATCCAGTTTTCTTTTCTTTTCACAAAGCCTCTTCTTTGTGAATATGTAGGGGATTTCATCCTGATTACAACGCAATTTTTGTTTGCTGCCCAAATTCACTCTAGGGGGGTGAAATTGACCCCTTAAATTCCGGCTATTTTTTAGTAAGAACTGCAAGTTACCAAATGATAGTCCTAATTAAAAGAAGTAACTTTAGTCTTTGAACTTTTTTCTATCTCTTAGAGATTGCGAATTACAAAATAAAATCGGAATATACTAGCCAAGTTTTCAGGGGTTAATTTCGCCCCGTAAAGTGAATTTGGGCAACAAAAAAAATGCTTTGTAATCAGGAAGAAGTCCCCTACATATTCACAAAGTTTCAATTTTTTTTCAATTTCCGGGTATCAGGATCTTCCATTGTAAGTAATTTTGGATTTAATTCCTATAATTACAAACTGGGTAAGTGCATCATGCTTCATTCTCCGAACTGTTCGATTACCCGAACAATCCGATTTTCCGAACCACCTCGGTTCCAGGTACTTCGGATAAACAATTGATGCTTTACTGTATCTTCCATTGCCTTTCAAACGTCAGAGTCATGTAGCCAGACTACCCTACTTGTCAAGATATCCATTTCCAAATGCCACGAGCATGGTTCCGATCTCCATGCTTCCCAAAATTGACAAATTCACTCCGATCGCGAGTCGACGAAGTCAACGCGGAAGAGGAGCGATCGGAAAGCTTTGGAATCCTGCCAATCGTATCTGATCGCAGCGCTGTCATCGGCGATCCATTGCTTAATCACTGGAATGCCCACTGTCGATCGGGGACGTATCTACAGCGCGTCAGATAACCGGTGCACCGTTCGTGTTTACCTTTATCTCGAGGCACCGTGACATCGCTACGTACCGTGGCCACCGTAAACGTCGGTTTTATCGATATTACCGATGAAATAGAGAGAAAGCGAGCTATCAGACACAGCAACAGGAGCTGGCCTGGTGCGTCCGTCGATTCCCCTGGCCAATTGCGCGGCCATAAAGGCACGGAGGAGTTGCCGCCGTGGGCAGACGAATCGTCCACTTGCACGGAGCACAAAAGGAATGGGCGAGACGCACGCCTCGATCCTCTTCCTCGTGTATTCCTCGCGTCCTCCCTCGTCTCATCTTCCTCAGCCTCTTCGCCACGCTATTTGCCTGGCAGCCTCGCGTGTCATTCTTCGTTGCCTCGTGAAATGAATTTTTCCTTAGCCACCCGCTGCTCGTGACAAACAGGGCTCCGACATTTCGTTTACGATCGATCGCGCGGGATCGAATGGCCACGGTAAACGGCACTGCCCTCTCGCAATCGATGCTTCCCTTCCACGAACCACTCCAACGATCGATGTTGTTTTCCTGTCCTCGCAGTCCTCCTAGCTCCTGAGAGACTCGACAACGCGCGATAGAGCGTCTCCGGAATTGCATCGTATCCGTGGAACGGTTCTTGTCGTCTTTGCGCCGTGTCCTCCTCGCTTCCATCCTGAGAAAACTTAGCAGCCAAAGATAGATTCCCGGCGATACGTTTATCTCGCTGGCACTCGGAGATCGCATTCAGAGCTGAATTGTGGCGGGGGCTAGCCTTGAACTGAATTGCAGCCAAGGACTGGTAGAGTAGAATCGAGCTGACAGTGAAATTGTGGGTTACGTTCGAACTGGCTCTGAATGGAGCACGCAGCCATAGCGGAGATTAGTTAGTTCGGTTAGCAACCCACTGATACCTGACTCCAAACCGGCCGGCCGAATTTTCCATCGCCGGTAAATACCTGGCAGTGAAAGGGATACGAAGGCAAGGATAGACCTCGCCGCGGATCGATCGCTCAGGGGCCTGGAACGCGTGGAAACGCAATCTCGGAGTCGCGTAGTGATTCGCGGCTCGTCGTTATCCCTTTGTGCGCGGTGTCGTGTAGAGTTACAGGGGCTCGCGTTACGAGCCTCGTAAAAGTAGTACAGATTCGCGGTCGCGGTAATCGAGCAGCGATTCCGTGGGGGGCGATCGCGCCGCGCGTTTCGAAAGAGCCTCGCAGTTTCAGGGCAAACAAGCTACGAAATCCAGTCCCGACCGGGGCTTCATGAATAATTGAGCGCGCGTCGCTGGGCTATTGTAACGTTAAGCGTTAATATCGTTGCGAAACCTTTGACGCGCTTCGCCAACGACCTACATCTCTTTCCGTGGGCCGCGCTTATGCGAGCTGCGCTTTCCGCGAAATCTTCCGCGGCCATTCGCGGTTTTCCCTCGCGCGGGAATACTGGCGGCCGTCGATCCCGATTTCCAGCTGAATAAAGGACTCGGGTGGAAGCGGAGCTGAACTGTTGCGAGAAAATGCGGGCATCTCCCCTTTTAGGCGTCTAAAATCTCCTTCTAAATAGTTACTCTAACTAAAAGCAATTGAAGTCGATATTAATGCGGAAATTAGTGAATTTCTGTGCCAGGTGCTTTGGTGTTTCCCAGCGAAGTCGGGAATACATGTTTGTCTGGCGGAACCGAAGCTGGAACATTTTACTTTGTGGCTTTCGCTGGTATCGCTGAGGTTGCGAAATTTATTTTGTATCTCGCTGCTTCTGTGCTTTTGATAGGAATTATTGCTGTTACAGCTATCTCTCGTTCGACATGTAATTTCATTTTACGGTTTATCACTGGACACCACGGTTGGTACGAGGGTTTACTTAAAAACCCCGATATTTGAAAAAAAAAACGGTCCGGTTGAACAGATTTTCGAATTTTTATAAAAACGAAAAAAATTAAAACTGTAAAAAAATATTTATTCCTACTAATTTTAAAAAATCTCAGTTCGTTTAATATTTATGGAATTACACAAATATAACAAAATAAAATCTGTCTATACAAAACCAAATAAATAAAAAAAAATAAAATCCATACAATTTTTCAGTCCATTTAATATTTACGGAACTACAAAATTGAACAAATTAAAATATACTACATACGAAACCAATTTAAAAAAGAAACTAAAATAACTCAAATCCGTGCAAAATATAAATTATATATCTTTATTTCATTTAGTATTTTTCTTCTGGAAATATGAACTCATGAAGATTAGTTGTACAGTAAACTGTAGGGTTTTGGTACGGATAAAAAAATGACGCGCTTGGTGTTAAATAATATGACTGTTTATTGGAATGTTGATGTGGTTCGCTCGATCGCTTTCGTAAGACTCTGTGCTAGTGATGGCGATCTTTTGCTGGATCGATCTAAAATCGATCTTTTTAGGGAAAATAAGATCGATCATTCACCGATCTTTTTATTTCAGATCTATCAAGGATCGATCTTTTTTTCTTTAGGATCGGTTAAAAAAATTAATTTTATGCTTAATAAGTGCCAGACAGTGGTGGCTACGTAAAATACGCATCATATAATACACGTATAGGGGAAGGTTGCCTATGTTGGACCACTTTTTTATTTTTCTCTCCTACACGAACATAACATATTGAAGAAAGCAAACAGAAACGGGAAAAAGATCTGCATTTTATGTAGATTTTATCATGTATTTAATGTTTTGATAAAATATGTGATTAAAATAATATCTCAAAAAAAACTAAACTAATGACTTCGGTCCATTCCAGGCAACCGGTTTCGTAATTTGGACCACCGGTTTCCTACTTTGGACCGCTCCTAAAAATCAATGAATTTAAATATACAATCTAAAAAACACAGATCAGGGCATTGAAAAAAAATAGAAACAGGAAGCAACAAGCATCTTACGGTGCACGTAGTGCAATAGTACGTTGTTTTGATGGTTTTTTATATTTGTCCCCGCATAACTCCCCAGAATATGGGCGGATTTTGATGATCCTTTTTTTATTCGAAAGAGGGCGATGTGCCAGTTTTGGTTAATAATAAAGACTATTGTCACCTAATTATTATTATTTTATGTACGTACGCATATATCTCCTCAGCATGTTGTGTCAATATATATAAAACTAAAAAGTTAAAAATAAAAAAATTAAAACTGACTTCAAAAAAATAAAATTGCAGTAAATAGTAAAAAATAATTTTTTCCCTTATTTAACTTACGGTATTCTCATATTTTTTAAGTCGGTGCCTCATCATTCACACTGTGTAAATCTGGCGCCGACTTAAAAAATATGAGAGTCGTAGATTAAATAAGGGAAAAAATTATTTCTTACTTTTTAGTGCAATTTTATCTTTTTTAAGTCGGTTTTAATTGTTTTTTAAATTTTTTTAGTATGATTGTAACTATTCGCTACCATAACATAGATTGTATCCTAAAATGGACCGGTCCAATTTAAGCAACTACTGATGGTCCAATATTAGGCAACTGGTTGGTTGCATAAAAAAGATATGTTTTCATTGTTATACTTACACGAATATGGAGAAGTAAGGACATGAAGTTGTAGCTAAGACAGCACACTTTACACCAGTATCATTTAAAATTCTATATTTAGACGACGGTGAACGACAAACTAATGAGTAGCCATATCGCTATTCTCGCAAGTTCCACCTCCACTTCCTAAATCAATGTAGCCAAAAAAAACCGCTGCAAATATATTTTTTTATCGAGATATACAAATGGTCCAATCTAGGAGCCGGTCCAATATAGGCAACTCTCCCCTATACCCGGATAGCACATGACGTCTATAAGCCATCTTTAAGACGTCCTCAGACGTCTTGAAAGTCTGAAAGACGTCTTAAAGATGGCTTATAGACGTCGTGTGCTATCTGGGTACATATGTATTGTAATATATTATATACTGTATTATAATATATAATACAGTATATAATATAATATAAACTATGACTCTATACTTATTTCCTAATCCATCTTGTTTTGGTTACCTCATTGCCCAATTGTCTAATTAGTCAGTTATATCTTAATATTCAATATTTGATATTTGATATTTTTGTAATTATGTATAGTTGAATAAATATCTGACGAATCTAAGGATAAAATTTTTTCGATGGACATTATAAAAAGAGACAACTTGTGTATGAAAAATTATCATTAAAAGTCCTATATTAGTACTATATAAATGTGACCAATGAGGGCGAGAATAAAGTTAAATTCAGTATCCTTCTAAGGATCGATCTTTGAAGATCGATCTTTTTTTTCCACGATTGATCGACATCATAACCGATCCTTCATAAAAGATCGATTCTTAGGATCGTTCCGATCTTTGTCCAGGATCGCCATCACTACTTCATGTCTGGGCCCCTCCGCGTCAGTCACGAAAGGCTCGTCGCTAGGACGAGGAAAGGTCGCGATTCGTGACCGTTTGTTTTGACGCGCTCATTTCCTGGAACTTACTGCGATGCGTTCCGCTCTCCACAAAATTTTACTACATATGCTTGTCCCCTAGGCGATTTAAAGTCAAAATGTTAACGTTATTTATTAAATAATTAATTCATTTCTACATATTAATTCTAGTATCTAAAATCGATTTTTTAAATTTAAAAACAGGTTTTCGAATTTTACAAATTTATGAAAAAGACAAGAACGGCTCTTAAACCCGGTTTTTAAAAATCGACAAACTCTAGTTGATAAAAACTCGCTCAGGGCGTGGGGGTCATTTACGTGGCGAGTATATAACGGGTGTATGTTTGGGAACTGTATTTCTGTTCATCGCCACGCATTCTATTCGTATTTCTCCGCCGTTGTTATCACATGCAATCACATACGGCGTGCAATATTAATATTCGCGCGATAAAGGGGACGTGTTTCATAGAGACAATTGTGTAAATAATCAAATAGGTTGCGCGCCGTATCTACTTTGGCAAACAGAAATTCTTCAACGCGATTACGCGCGTCGGTCGATCGCGTAGACGTATGTGGCTGTAACGGGTGGACGTCACAGAAAAGTACGATACCTGTGAACAGTTTAACAGATAAAGGCCGTATATTTATTTGCAGTGCCAACGAAACTGTGGAATATAAATGCACGATACTGAGTAACAACAAATGTCAAACACTCCATAAAATTCTGCTGTCGAGCTGTCCCAAGCAGCGGAACGATACCTGTGCTGTGCACTTGTAAGTACTTTAACCAGATTCAAATGTCTGAAGGAGTGTTCGGAGAAACGTTCGCCCTGGCCCGAGAACACTTCACTCAATGGGCCGCGAATTGCTACATTATTTCGCGTTTAGCGCTAATTTCCCGGCAAACGGCGAGGTCATAGCGCGACGTAAAGACTGAATCGCTTTGCACCTACGCGCGAGACGTAGGCGGGGATTATTAAAGTACCGCGAGAGTGCAGCACGCAGGATTCTATTGAAGACAAAGACGCCACAAAGATGAAAACCGTCCCTACCATTCCCTTCACAAACGGAGCGGCGGGTGTTTAAAATACCGTTCATTGTACCTGAAAACAATGTGCCCCGTTAAACGGGAGCACGCTGTTTGACCAGTCTGCCCACTTAACGTATTTTCCGTGGCAAGCGCACACAAAGGCGCGTTTCATTCGAAATAATATCATCTCGATGTTGCGCCCGGGCGATAAAGGAATGATCGTGAAACGGGGGAAATAATTAGCTACCTTCCTGTTTGATCAGCGGCGAAACGCGCCTCGTTAAGGCGGATCCGTCGTTTTGAATTTCCGTGGACGGGGAAACGTACGACCCGATATGTTTTTATCTCTTCGAGATAAGCTGCGCGCGACGACAACATAGCTGATCCGTAAGCCCCGTGCAAAGATTACAGCTCGAAGCTTGTTACACAACGCGCGATCCTCTCTGCCGGAACGTTGTGCAACGGCACAAAAAAAAGCTTCGCTTCCAGCTTGCTACGGACTCGACCTCATCTATGGATCATACGTGACAAGGATGCTATTATGAGGCATTCGTTGCACGCCAGCGTCCTTGTTTTTGCAGCCCGCGAAAGGCAAAAATGTGCGCGCGACGCACAGCCCCGCGACTGTTTGCCAACCTTCTGCTGAAAATCCGCGCCGAGAATTTTGCTCCTTTGCTGGGAAATTTGCTGGGATCAAATATTTCAACGGCGCAGCAGGGACGGTGATTTGGATGAATGAATGAAGGAAAGATTTCTTCGACCCACAGACACTTGAGTGAAATTTGCAATAAGAGTTTATTGTGAGATAGGTACCTACGCCTTTTATAATTAGTTAGAATTAGAGCAGTGACCAGTTTTACTGAATTGCCTGGGATTGGCTGCAAGGGTTTTTATATTAAGGGTCCATTCTACTTTGCTGGTCGACAAAGGGGCTTATTTTCATGATTTTTTTTCTATAACTAATACAAGTATTTTAATGTTTTTTGGAGGTTAAATAGTTTTTTTTTTGCTGTATAAAATCGTATTTTTCGTGTTTCCAAAATATAATTACATTGTTTAGGCTTCAGTGAGAACACAGACCCTCTCCGGAAGTCCTTTTCGGTTTTAAAGTGGTCTAAAAATGATGAAAATAGACTGGTTATGTCCTATAGGAGTGTACGCATAAAGTGGACTAGAATTATCGAGGTATTTTTTAACAATTTTTGTTCCACCCACAAAAAAATCGAAAAATAGACAGAAATCCAGAATTTTTTCTTTACAAGGGCGCTATTTTGTAACCACTGTTGATAAATCAATAAATTCTAGTTCACTTTATGCGTATACCCCTATAGGACACAATCATTCTATTTTTATCATTTTAGAACCACTTTGACGCCGAGGGGGACTTCCGCAGTGTTCTCACTGAGGCACAAACATTGTGACTTACATCCACATATTTGTAATTGTATTTTGGAAATATGAAAAAATATAATTCTATACAACAAGGAATAATAAATATTTAACCAAAAAAACACATTAAAATCCGTACAATAGATACTGAAAATTATTCATGAAAATAGACCTCTTGTCCGACCGGCAAAGTAGAATGGACACTTAAAACCAATAAGCTTTGGAATCCACGGTCGTTTTAGGTGATAAGATATCGCCAGATATCACAATGAATGGTGGAAGTCCTGAAACCTCTGGTCATAGAGTTTCAGGGTTGCACGCGTGTTAAATATCACGACATGTGGCGGATGTCGCGTAGGTCTCCAAGCGTTGGAATCCATGTTCGTTTTCAGGTGATAAGATATTGTCGGATATCACAATCAGTGACAGAAGTCCTGGAAGCCAGTACTGGAAATATTGTAAGGATGTTAGGTGATTAGGCAGAGTTCACTAAATGGACAGTCGTAAACTGGTAAATAGGTATTTATTATAAATGGTCTTAAGAGGACTAGGCAGTCGAAAAATCGATATTTTTTATTGCATTTTTCGAAACTACTATCTTTTCTGAATAAAATGCCGTTTGGTTTATATTAAAAGTCGCTAAATTGTTGATTTTGCAGCTAAAAAGGTCAAGCTGTAACTTATAACGTCGTCTTTGCCCAGAAACTTTAAACGCGTTTCTCTCGAATCCTTTTTTTCTCTTGGTTTTACCGTAGGTATTTGCGAATGAGCGGAGGTTCGGATCGACTTGAAAGAATTACAGGATCTATAAAACATGTGTCATTTCCCGCGCAACCTATTATATGGTCCGTAAAAATTCGAGATTTTCATTAAAATATTAAAAAGTCACGAATTTTTAATAACCCACAAACACAACCGAATTTTTCTCGAAGTAATCGCCGTTTTTCAGCCACCAATTTAACAATCCTGTTTTAATTTTAGGTTTTATTGGTTGCGTTGGAAGCTACGAATGTAACAAACAAGAATCACACCTTAAAATTGGATTACGTCACTTTTTAAGACCAATATTGCAGCAAAACCACAAAAGAACGTGAAAATGTTTAACAATCAGCACCGTCATTTTTAAAACACATGTATATTTCATAGCAACCTTTTTTTAATCTCTATGATAATAAACATTCTGTAAAAGAATACATCTGGATTTGCTTCCATTTTTTTACAAATACATTAAAAAGAAAGTGTTTTTTTTGTGGAAAAGGCCTGCCTAGTCCCTTTAAGTCTGACGACGATGCCTTCGCTTTGACTACACTCAAGCATTCTTATGTGTGCTTCCCGAGATTCAAACTCTCAACACACACTCTTAAGCTCCGGTCACCCAAATTCTCCACGTACATTCGGAGAAACCATTCAAACCTCACACCCCTGACACATTCGATACTCTACCATAAACATCCTGTCTGGGTCGCAATCGCCCTGTTCCAAGCATACGTTATCAACCGAAGAGTCTTCGCACTCCCATAATATTTATTGCGTCGCTCGAATAAATGCGTTATAAGAAAATATTACAATAACGTGTAGCTCACTATCTGTGTTAAAATCGTTTTAACAATCATATTACTCTGAGAATATTGTGTGCTACGTACATTTGAGAGTGATGCAATAAATATTTCCAGTAGGTATAATTTTTATTCTGGGGCGTTTCTAACAACTTCCAGCTCCCAGCAAAGTGGCATTTTCATTTACTAAAATGGAGGAATACTATATAATTAATGTGGAGATACTCATTTATCCGAGGGAACTATTCTGCAAAAACTTTTCTCTTCGCGCTAGCAATGCACCCCATCCACAATTTAGTTGACTTGGCTGTGCCAGGACATCGAACTGTTAAATGTACCGGCATCTTTCTCTCATGTATCTTCCTATAATTATAACTCTATTCCCCTGGAAATTCGTCCTATGTCACCCCTCTCCTCTTTTGAACTACTCGCTCTTTTATTCTCGCCCGCTTTCCTTAACATTCTTATACTTCTCGTTCCTTTGTCCTCGATTTGTCTGCCCATCATTCAGCTTCAAGTCTACTATTATATACAAAATTAAATTTCAACACGGTAGCAATGCCGAACCTCGCTCATTCATCACTTAATTATAATCGGTGATGTAATAAAGCCGTTATTAAAATTATCGAAGCAACGTGTGCTGAGAGTTTGACATAAGTGCCTCTAAATTTGCCACGGTGGTTAATTAACAATCTCGATAATTTTGATAAGAAAAGTATCCGCCTGCCTCCTTATCATAGATTGCTTTGAAGTATGTTGATTATACTCGCAGCATTTACACGGTTCTTCAATTAAATTCCACTTTCACGTACTGAAATTGCAGTCTGATCGAGAGTAGTAGCCCGTAGCAACGTGCAATATAATTTTGCAGTAAGTTGGTGGAATTCTTGTGTCAATACGCGCAGATACTACGTGCAGCAAAGTGTACTCCCTCCAGTGCTATCAGGTACAATATTGTTAGGAATCGTGTCTCTACGTCGACCAGGTGACTGTTTTGACCAGTTAAGCTATCCAGGTCCCCTATAATCCCTTCTGCCTAATTCTAGCGCCGAGCAGCCTGTCGTCCACTGTTAGTTCCCCAGCAAATGAACGTGAAAGGTCCGAAGCTCTGGTCGGCAAGCCTGGCGCCTGATGGAGTTCTGTTTACAACAATTCCTGTCTACCCAACGATATTACATACAACAGGCATTTTCACTGAAGTCAATAAAGCTACAAGATAAACAGTAAGCCCGCGCTTCCGCCATCATAGATAGGAAACGAACAACCTTCCAAGAATCTTTATACACCCGCTTAATAACAAATTAAATATTATCTATCATCCTAAAAAAATCTACCTAATAAATCCAGCGACTCAAGCCACAATTCCCTCCAATCTACCTGCTGCATCGTTCCCAGATATCCACGCCACACGCACTGACAGCTGGAAGAAACTTTGATAAGATAACTTGGCAAGAAGGAATTACATTCCGCAACAGTAGTCACTTTATCATAACGACCCTCTCCATACGAAACACCACAAGTATCACAGAATAGAATGCAACTATGCAAAGCGCGGTCGAACTTTCAAGCCCCTAGCCCCCTAGTGCATGTCATACAGAGTCAGATTCCTTGGCACGCTTTCCTCCAACCACCAGCGCGGTTCCCAGGCTCGTTCAAACCTCCCTTCCTCCAAAGAAAAGCAGGTACACCCCGAAAACCTTCGCCAAGTAATGCTTGCGAAGCGGGGCCGCGCAAACAGCCAAACAGCCGACTCCCACGCGTTCATCCAAGGACCCGGAGCCCTCCAGTCCCTTCGCCCGCTTACAATGAAGCACGGCCGCGTGGGAGGCTACGTTTAACCTGAAGAGCAAGCAGGTGTGTCCGTTCAGCGCGCGACTAGCGTGCAGTTTGCCCGCGGGAGCGTCTGGCAGACCACCTTCGCGGGTCCGTGTAGCGTTCGTGTAGCGTTTCCATCCGCGGTGTCCGGTTTCACGCGGAAATTCGCCCGAAACTCGCCCAACCATCGAGCCTGGGCGCGACCTGGTTACTCGGCCCCCTGGCGCACGAAGATCACGGATGCACGGGAAGTTCGGATCGATCGCTAACAGCTGTGCTGCCCATTGAAATTCGCGGGACCGCCGCTGGCCGCTGGTAGGTGCGTGTAAATTAATTTCGAGCCGGCCGAACACAGCTCCGCGGCCTGATGTGTTTAATCGCGCCTCGCTATTCGTCATTATCTTCCGGCGATTTGCGGCCGGATTAATTAGGCCACGAGGCGGGGTCCTTTGCGGCCGCGATCACGCTGATATTTTCGTGGAAATCCCGGTCGAAACACGGCGGAAACGCCTCGGCTGTTTTCCAGCTCGTGCGGGGTCGACCGTTTTTAATACGCGCGCGTGCAATGAATATTTCAGGTGGGATTTTAATAACGGCGCGCAGGTAACACGCTTTCGCGCAGCTGGGGAACGAATCCCTTTTGAAAACTACGTGTAACGGTCGGGCCCATTGAAATTCCGCGAAACTACGTTACCCTAAACGCGTTCGCCGCGGCTTTGGCGAAAAAATTCTGATTTCGAGGAGCGTGCTCCGCGGAGCGCCGAGCGCGCCGAAGACGCGGGGGGAAAGGCTTTTGCCTTGTTGCTCGTGGATATTCAGATCCACAGAGTGGAATCGCTGTGCAGTGAATTTCGAAGGGTACATTTCTCTTGGAACTTGTTAAGACCTACATAAAAGTTTACAGTGCATTCTATATTATAATATTCAACGCTTCGTCTTCTTTTGTGGCGGTCGAAAGTTGTCGAGCTGAAAGCGGAGGTCCAAGGACCACCTGAGATATTTTCAGCAGATTTCCAGGCGAGTATTCTGCGGGAGGTGCGGGAATTTAATTTCTCACGCGTTCGTTTACTTTGAAACATGCTAGTAACGAAATAATCCGATTCCTCCACTGGAATCTCCGACTCGCGTGAATAGGAAAGTCTGAGGACGCGGCGCGGGCTTTTGCACGCTCGCAGAATCCATTACGCCGATTACAGTGACGTATGATCGTAGACGCAGACGCCGAGCGTATTTCAAGGTATTAAGCGTTGCGTAAATCTCGGTTTTGTTTAGTCACGCTCAGGGCGCCGGTGTACAAGGGGTAGGCGAGGTAGAGAGAGAGAGCATCGTTGAAGAAAATCGTCCGATATCGACATCCGCTTGCTCCGCCTTTCAATTACACGGGGCTGGTTTACCCCGAGGGGGTTGGCGGATGGTAAACAGAATCGTACGTTTCTGTTTAGAGGCGTTGCTCACGGCGATTCGTTTTTCCCCCACGGCATTAATTAGCGGCTTAATTAAACGAAGTTCGCGATCGTGCGTTCGCGTCTCTCCCGGTCGTTTACAAGGAGAGGCAGCGGCATCGATCTTCCTCCTCTATTTTCTCCCGTTTTTTTTTTTTTGATAACTCTGAAAGATAAATTTGATGTATCCGAATGTATAGGTGGAACGAACTCCCGACTCGTTAACTGTCCAGAGATAAGTACTGCAAATTTACCTCGCAAACCGAGGAGATCCATCTCGGGTATCCTGTTTACTCGCGGCGACACTTCTTCGAGTGAATTTCCCCCAAATTACGATGAATCATTTTCGAGGCCGAGGAGGGGGGCGCAAGAAATATAGAGCAGGCAATTCGGTCGACGGTACTTTACGTTCACCTCGGCCGCGAATAATGTATCAAGGGTAATAGACGAGGCGTAAGAACACGATTTTGCGCGTGCATTATTTATGGGGTGCGGTGCTCGAACCTGACTTGGGGCCCGATGCATCAAATATGATATACGCGCGGCGATTAACGCGTTAGAGGCGACGGTTTTCGTCATTGTGAGTCTGTCACGGCCGGTTCCAGGTGGAAACGTGTATTGTTGCTGGCTGGGCAAGGGACGTGAATACTGAGATATCCGATGACTATGAAATGTAACTAAATAACGGCGGCCTGCGGTGATCGTGGAGGGTAACGGTGTTTAAATAATATCTGAACCAACTTGACAATGAATGTTTCAGTAAGTAGGCGCGGTGGCGGAAAGAGAATGGGGATGATTTTAAAAGGGAAATACAGGAGATTTACAATAATTCAATATTATAAAAAAATTAATTTTAGCACTTTAATGTTGCAGAAATAGATTAAAAAAATTCATGCAAAATCGTACTTCTTTTCCTATGCCCTACAATTTTGTCAATTTGTGACTTTTTGGGGGTTTCGACGTCCATCGACAATAGTTTGGAATTATCTAGTTGGATATGTAAGGGCAAGTCGATTGGTTGTATAGTTTTCTCTAAATTACCCCTACCGTTTTGCAACTTCGGTGGCGACGCTGTAGCAAGGTGCGTCGAATGCGACATCTACAATGCATATTTTTAACAAAAAACTTTTTCGTATATTTAAAAGTTAACTGTAATGCCGTAATAAAGTTCAAAATGATTTGCTTCATAATTTCTCCAGAAAAAATTCCCCAAAATCGGCCTGTTTTAGCGTTGTCTAATGTAGGGTAGGGTGGGGCTAAAAGTCCGGCGGGTAAAAATCACGAATTTAAAATCTCTATTCCTAAACAATGCATTGAGTTTCGCAGTATACTAAGTAAAAGGCGAGAAGAAACGGAGGTGACCAAAGAGTCGCCAGTCGCTCCTGGACGTTCGTGCGAATTACACGACGCCTTCGTTATTTTATGTATCGAAAACTAAAAGAAATACGTCGTCTTTGTTGTTTTATACGAAGTAAACCACAGTTTAAAAGCGTATCAGCCAAGTACATTAAGAGTGTATGTTCCTGCATGATATTGTTTATTGCTGAATAATAATATTTTGTAACGTATGTATTGTAGAAACTATAGAGGTACCATTGCGGCAAAAAGTCCTTCAAAGTGAAAATATATATTTTATTATTTGTTTTCATAATAAGATGGCCAAACTATAAAGAAATGATGTCCAAAGTCTTTAAGGGGTCAGTCCACTGTGACGGTTTGAAAAATGAAGCTATTTTTAAAGATATTTTTCTTCGTAGATACAACATATAATGCAATAAATCTTTTTGGTATTTATTTAGCTACTCTTATATTATACACAAAAAATATAAAAAAAGTTTTTAATTTGTTTTAAAACGCGATTATCTCAAAACAACATTTTTTCAACTGGTGCAGGTGATTGCACAAAAAAACTATTTGACCAATCAGTCTGAAATTTGTACACGTTATTCAGCACATCAGTGGCTATGGTCGGGGCTACGGAAACCTTTTTCGATTAACCATTTCATACTTTTTACAAGGCAAAATGATTGAAAAATTCGCCGTATTTCGGCAGTTAAACTTCAAACCTCCGCCATTTTGTTGATTTTTTATCAGTAAAAATAATCCTAGCCCGGCGATAACCGCACTCATCTGCACCAGCACTACATCGCATTCTAAAGGCGCTCACATCAGTGCGATATATATTTAAAAAAAAACTGTCAAAAATTTAAAATAGATTTTTTATGCTATCAATAAGTGTATTAATAAGTAGACAAATCATTATTTACGTTGAACATTCCGTTTACTAAAAAATAAATCCTAGAAAATGACAATTTCCCACGACTTTACAGTGGACTGACCCCTTAAATAGTGTTTTTGTTTTAGTTGAGCGATTTTTTTTTAGTTTTTAGTTCAAAGTGAGCCTCTAACTTATATTTTTATTTTTTGGTAAAGAAATCATGCTTTGCTTTCAATATTGTATACCAAAAAGAACTGGTTTAATAAATATTTGTTGATATGAATAGAGTTATGTACTTATTTAGTTTAATATTACACAAAAATAGGTACATTAGAGGCTTTCTACCCTATGCAATCCATTTTGCATTGACAAACATTTTGTGGTATAACTCAACAGAAAATAACAGTATCAACAAACGAACTTCGTGAACGTAAAGCATAATAGTTATCGTTTATAGAAAATAACACCAGATATCTTTACATTTTTAGTACTAAAATTTACATAGGTTTGTACGAAAAACGAGACTTTTAGCCCCACCCTACCCTACCTATAGTCCCCCCTTATGTTAGTGGTACATAAGGTTCAGGGACATACAATGAACAAAAATATTAATTTTCACTTTATGAATTAGATATACCTGGGGTGACTGTACCTAATATCGCCAGACAAAAGTTAAATCGCTGTCAATTGAATAACAATTTATATTTTTGCATGCAGTTCATTTCAAAGTAAAGAGAAATTATTCATCTTTCATGTAACATAATTTAGAATCATTGAAACCTACAAATTTTTAATTAGGACTCAAAAAACGCAAAACATGCAAAAATCGGGTCCTGAAAAAAGTGTACCTAATATCGCCAACTTTAGAAATATTGATTAATTCATGTATATATGAGTTTTTAGTCATTTTCACATGTGCTTTAATTATTTCTTGCACTATAAATATATTTTTATCCATCTTTGATTTTATTTTTACTAGAAAAAATGTAGAAATTTAAAAATATAGATTTTTAAAATATTTTATTTTTACGGTCCGATGTACATATTGCACAAATAAAGTTTATTTCGGTTGCTCGGCACATTTCGTAACCCCACCTGTAACAAACATTGCATCGAAACTATTGTTCTCCGGTAGGCGGTATTGAGAACACCCATTCTGCTAAAAGAAAAATACTATTTTCATCACGGAAAATATTGGAATCGATTTCATTCCTTAACTACATTATTAATTAGGTATTTCTAGTAGATATTCTTGCATTCACGGAATTATTAAACTTGCCTTCTCCGAATGGGATGTAAAATTGTGGCAGTACAATAAATTTTCACACTATTAAGATTGTCTAAAATCCTTCCCTTTCTGTAATTGTTGATCACATGACGCTGCAATTACAGTATGTCTTCCTACATATGTTTAGGTACTAATTGAGTGGATAACCGATAAATTTTCGTGCTTTACGAGATATAGCGGGTGGCGATATTAGGAACAGTGACGATATAGTCACCCTAAATGTGATTTTTATACAGCATAAAGAAACAGTCAAGAACTATTTGTTGCATATAAAAACTCAAATGTCACAAAAAGTGGACATACAATATTAATGCACTAAGCCATTGATATGTCCTATACAATACTTTAGTTTTCGAGTTATATCTAGATGATTAAAGCAATTGTACGAAGTGCCTGCCTCGTGCCTCAACGCACGGTACTGCACTCCTTAGTACGTCTTGACCTCATCTAATATTTACAAACAATATCCATCGATATGAAGTAGATAAAACTTCGGGCAGTCAACGCTTTGTTCTCGTGAGTTATTATTATCGAGCTAGTGCGGAACTGAAAGCCACGGTATGCAGTATCGTGTTGAGGCACGAGGCAGACAGTTCGAACAATTTCTTCAATATTAATATATAAAGCATAACGTTTATATGTTTGTGTGTCGCCTAAAAACTTTCGAACGGTATACTCTTGGGTCACGGAATGTGCTTCAGCTCATTATGCCTCGCTAATCCAAATGAATGTGATAATTTTCACAAAAAAAACTACTTTTTTTTTGTTTCTATAAAATCAGAATCTAAATTCCGGGCGAAGCCGAGTAGTAAAGCTATTTAGTCATCTATAATTCGACAACTAAGGTATATAGGGCACATGCTCATATGACATTTTCACTTATATATTAGTGTGAAGATTTACCCCTTCAAATAATAATATTTATTAATTAAACGCAGTAACTGTATTAACATGCTTTTTGAATCACCCTGTATATTAAACACGCGAGGAGCTCCACCTAAAAAAGTAGGCTCTCAATACGCCTCGCCTCGCCTCGGCTCATTTTATTCTTCCTATGCTTTTCTTATGAATTTGGCCCATTTGACTCACACTGCGCATCGCCTCGGCGCGACTTCGAGCCGTGAATTCTTCCTCAAGAATATTTTGAGGAAGAGAGGCGAGGCGTAGTGTGAGTGGATGCGATGTCACCGCTTTCGGTGACCACTAAAAGAGGAAGGAAGAGGTTCTCTGAGCAACTGACCAAACACATGAACCGAAGCAAGCTCAGATAACTTCAGGTACGGAAAACCCGAGGTGACGCGAGCCTATGTGAGTGCGAAAAGTAGTTGGGCCGAGACGTGGCGAGGCGAAGCGAGGTGTAGTGAAAGCCTACCTTAAAGCTTCACAAGAAACAGAAACTCAAAGTATCGTCCAACAAGCCCAAAACTGTGAACTCAATTCTCTCTCTAAATATCAAATAGAGACGCCCCACGCATTTATTACACAATTAAATAAACCTTGCCTCGACCACACGCAAAAATCTGATGGAAATCGGTGAGTCCACCCTCGTGCACCCTCTTCGTCGTCCCTTTTCTCATTAGGCGAGCAGAATTTTTCATTCTTGCCAGGAATTCGTTTCTGAGAGTAGGGCCGGGCACAATGATAGAATATTGATTATCCAGCATCGTAGTCGATATTGCCGCGACCTTTTCTGGTTGGCAGGGATCGAGGTGTTCCCGCGAGGTTAGCGGAAGTCGCGAGCATCCGACAATGGTGTTACGATGAAGACACCCGTTGTTAACGCGCGCGATGTGTCGCGACGGCAATCGGTGAGTCACGATCCTGGTTAATTCCCCGCGCGTCTACGGAGCTGAAATGAGTTCACGGTGATCCCGAGCTCGGTCTGCCCTCGTCCTCTCTCGCCCATTGTCTCCGCTCCGGAGCCGCGGAGCGCGAGCTCTCGGGCTTTCCGTGCACGTACACGCTCCCGCGTTTTGTAATACACCGCTCAAAATACACTGTGTAAAACAATTAGCCAGCCACGTACTCCCTGCAATTCACTGGGGCAGGCCGAGTCATCGGGGACGAAATAAATGTTACTGACATTCGGCTCTTATCAAGATCGTAGGAAGTAGCCTCTTCAACGTTGCAGTGGGTCTCCTGGATTAGTTGTGCTTCTTTGTTTGAGGAGTTTCCAAACTCGATTATGCGCACGCGAAGATTTTTTGGCGGGGCTTACTGTAACAGACATCTCTGTGAAATAATGTGTCTAAATATTGGATTGCTGCGTAAAAGTTCCTTTGTTTATGGTGGGGACGTTGGCCTTCGAGTCGAGAAATGTCACAGAGACTCGAGAAAGTAAAATAAATGAAATGGCTAACATGTAAGAAATATTTTTATTCAAACTTCCCTTCGCGAAGCAGCAATTTTATACGCAATAATTTAATGGTTTTATGGAGATGCTCTAGAAAGAGGGCGGAATTAGAAATAAAGATTGTTACTAATGAGGGAAGGATATGTAAATTTTAGAATATTAAGCGATTCATATTTGAGGGATTGGTTAAGTTCAATCTGTTTGTGCGAAATTTATTAAAATTTTATCCCTTCGTGGTCACACGGGGTGTATCGCACTCCAGGCATTTTTTTTTCTTTGCCAATACTTCTGTAAATTTTTGGACCGTAATATTAAAATTTACACATTTGGTGAATTTTAACAAACAATCGTTTTTTTTCACAACAATTTTTTTATCTAGATATTTTATCATATCAAAATTTACATTTGTAGGAAGATACTACTAGAGCATGATTGTATGAGCATTACGAATGTACAATTATCACTCAAAAGTTAAAAGATTTCAAAATACAAACATGGTAACTCAAAAATGACCCTAGGGTGCAGTGAACCCCATGTGACCAATTTTATAAGATTGTGTGACCACGAAGGGTTAAGAGTGTTAGAGTATTTGTAGTGGAAGATAACGTTTAAGTTGATTGGAGTATATTTAGGATCCTGTGTTCCTCTAATTATGAGTAGAAGAAAAGATCATTGGAGATTAAAGAAGTATTTTTTTTTTTATCAATTTCAGTAGATTGTTTATCGAGCGTTTGGCATGTGTAGGGAGAACAGAGTTCATGAATATGCAACGCTCCGTTTGAGTGAGTGGTGCTCTAATTATACCAAGTAGTCTATAAATTCTGCGCTTGAACCTTCATTAGCAATTCCCAAGAAGTATTTATACTTGCATTTTTGGAGACGCTGAAATTAGTTCTATGTAGGGCGTTGCCAAGTGAAAGGACAGATTAGTGAAAAGATCCCAGGCGGCTTGCATCGCTGGAAATATTTGCTTGGAGTATCATTGGCAAGCTTTGTTGCATTACCGCTTGTATAATGCAAACGAACGTACTATCTTCTGCATAATTTCAGTCAACAAGTGCACTGTCAGTAAACAGATACATTCGCGCCGCTTGTTTGAATAAAAGTAAACAACAAAAGGTAGAGACTAAAAACATTCATTGATTTGCACAGCAGCTTCCGTGAATGGTGCTCAACAAATTCCATTATTTTTGTACATAAAATAATGCAACACTTGTCGCCCATGATATGCACAAGTTATAACTCTTCGTGTTCAACGACACCCATTTTAATAAAAATTACATTTCTAATATTTTCTCGTTCCAAGTCATACAGCCCCAAAAGACTCTTATATTCTAATAGCAGCGATGTTATTTTATGCTCGTTATTCATAGTTTGGAAACCGTATATTCAGAGCTTCGATTTCCCACAAATAACCGCCCTAAATCTTTGAACAATTATCTATTTTTAAGAAGATAAAAATTGAATCTCAATCGCAAAAAGTGTAGAAATATTCTCGAGTGAAATGCTCCAAAAGGCCATGAATATTCAATCCATCTAGGTTTTAAATTCACTGCATAACTTCGTCAGGAATCTTTCCCCGGTAAGAATTTATTGTCGCCGATTTAAACTCATCGATTTCTCATGAATAAAATTAAATACTTCCCGCTAATTTCGTCCGACGCTCTGACACATTAATTCTATAATAAGTGCGGCAGATTTTGAGACGCCGAAAGTGTATCTTCCCCGATTTATTCGGTCATCGGATCACTTAATACTGTCATTCCACGCCAGACATTCGGAGAAGTGTCTCCTCGCAAATATCGCGGGTACTAATGGTATTAAACGGAATTAATATTATTGAGCTGATTGAAACCTCCGTGCGAGATTGGCACGTTTCGATCAATCAAATCTACGCAAGTCCAGCCTTAATTTAGTAGATACGTACTCGCATTGCCAATCATTCCGGACCTGCCAACAGATTTCCAGAAATCTGACATCAATCACAAGTGAAGGTGGCAGGAATAAGAAATTGAACTGAAATAGGAATTACAGTTATTGAACTGAATAAGGAATAAGAGATTCGTCATACGCTAATCGCGATACAATCGGTCCGAAATAAATCCCCCGTCGTGGACTAGAAGAAGACGAAGATACCGCGGCGATTTTTCCAATCAGTCATTAGCCCGAAGCCAGCAATCAAGTATCTGGATCTCGGAGAGTCTCGAACACGCGAAAGCAATCGAGGCGGAGTTCGGCTTATCGGGTGGACACAGTTTCCGTCAGCGGAATCCAGCGGTAACCGTCCCAATTAAGTCCAGTTACGAAATCGCGATTTTTATCGTTTCAATTCCCACTTAATAATTCGGCGAAGCGTCCCGTGGTCGCGGAAAATTCTCGGCTACCACCGCCTCGAGCGTGGAACCGTGAAAAGCAAAGTTTTTCCCCGACGCCGGAACCAGGGCCAACCAGCGACAGTCGCTCCTCATCTTTGCTCTTTTTTCTACCCCCCCCCCCCTTCCTCCTTCGTTTCCCCTGGCCGTCGACGACGATTTATACAAGTCGAATCCTCGTCGCCGGTGACTAATAATACCGGGAATAAATGACGGCCAGACTGTCTAACCAGTGCTCTGTTACCGATATCACCAGTGGCTGGTCACAACGATGCTAATCTACTTTGCGTTGCCTCGGCGCCTTGGACGTTGCGACACCGTCGTGATAACGAATGCTCGGCAGCCTTGATTCTTAATTTCGACGAATTGTTGACACCGCTGGGACGTTCGAGTGTCAATGCTGAGTGGAATATGGCTGCACGATAAGAGGGATATCTCGGCGCTGCGATTGGGTAATCGTAACTCACGGTGGAAGAGGATTCTTGTGGCTCACATGTGAGTGAGAAAGCAGAAACTGTTTTGGAAGCTGGATTTTGTAATTTTGGGTGGATATAGCGAGGTGGGTACGTGCAA
Source organism: Andrena hattorfiana (assembly GCA_944738655.2). Taxonomy (NCBI): domain Eukaryota; kingdom Metazoa; phylum Arthropoda; class Insecta; order Hymenoptera; family Andrenidae; genus Andrena; species Andrena hattorfiana. Next base: position 39,972,577 of record OX122889.2, on the reverse strand, counting down.
TTAGGCAGTCACGTGGAAGTGACAATTTGTTTATTTTCTAAGAGAATAGGGGTAGTTTTTGGGATCAGTGTAATTTAGTTTATTGTATGGTAGAGGATGTTTCTCGTGGAGGGTAAGATGAGTTACTAAAAGGGAGTAAAGTATCCTCTTAATAATAATAATAATAATTCTTTATTGCACTAGTAGACATTAAGAAAGTAACAAGCAGATAAAAAACAAATAAATACCTGCAAATAAGAAAACAAGAAAGAGAAAAATAGTAGAGTTAGAAATTGTATAGTACACATCTGCCGTGTTAATTCGTGTGAAAGCACGTATATTGTCAAAAGGTGGTTCCGAGATAAATGAATTTGGTATTCTGTGCTATGCCATCGGTATGCTATATAAATCGGATTAGGTTAAATATTAAATCTGGATAAAAGGGTATGTAAATATTTGTGACAAACCTATAAAATATTTCATAAACTCTAAAGAAAACAATGGTAGATACGCCCCAAATCAGGCATCGATTTCAAATACGTCCGAAATATAAACTGTTATATCTTCAGTTTTAATCTCGATATGACTTTCTTATTTATTATACATATAGATAAACTATTTCTCTGCTAGCCTGGAGGAATAACTCAATTTAAACGGAAGTTGCAGATACGCCCTTTCGAATTAACACGGAAGACATATGTAAAAGGAGAAATTGAGTGCAAAAGGCGAGGTCCAGCTGTCAGCTGTTGTTATCCTAACGACTTAAATCTACTTAAGGGGACATTCTACTCTCTCGGCCGAAAAATCGGGCACTTTTCGGTGATAGTTTTTATAATGAAATAAACACTTAAGGTTTTCGAATTTCTGGGGGTATATTCTACCACTCTTGAAATACAAGAAAAAATCTTTATTGTTTGTTTATTTCATTTGTTTACATAAATATTTCGCAGTGAAGTTGGTGGCTTCAGAATTGCTGGCGGTTGAAATTTCGGACGACTTGATCATTGGAAATAAAAAAACCAAAGATATTTTTAATTTGCAGGAGTATGGCTATCTCGCTAAACACAAATATCTTAAGATTTTTAATATTTTCCCACATTTTATATCAATTAAATATAAAAAAGAAGTGCCACTTTCGATATTTTCAACTTTGATCGACTGGCATTTTAATAATTTTGGTAAAAAATTGTTCTTTCGTGGAAAGCAAGATAACCATACTTCTACGAATTAAAAATATGTTTGGTTTTTTTATTTCCGATGATCCAGTCGTCCGAAATTTCAACCACGAGCAATTCTGAAGCCGCCAACTTCACTGCGAGATATTTATGTAAACAAATGAAATAAACAAACAACAAAGATTTTTTCTTGTATTTCAAGAGTGGTAGAATATACCCCCACAAATTCGAAAACGTTAAGTGTTTATTTCATTATAAAAATTATCACCGAAAAGTGGCCGATTTTTCAGCCGAGAGAGTAGAATGTCCCCTTAAAACTAACAGCGTATACGGAAAATAGATGCAGATAGGCAAATAACGTAATCGCGATTAAAGACTAAATCCATATGTGTGACGTTGAAAATAGCATGAGTAAAAATTAATTGCTATTGCTGATACTCAGTAAAAAATAATTTCACTGCATGTTTGAAAAATGAGATGGTGATTAGAGAGCGAATTTAAGGTAGCTTTAAGTATAGCTGTAGCTTCAATTAAACTACACATTATATTATGAGAATTCCTACCATTAAGTTGGAAAACAGGGGGTAATGAAGCTCGGACATATAACTGCATATTTACATTTTTGCCCGCCACTGTGTATATTACTTTCAATTTTAGTTTCATTCAATTAAGGGAACGCGTGCCATTTAGCGCACAGCGAAAGGATAAAGTTTTATGCGAGTCAATATTGCGCTGGTATATTAAAAACTTTTATCCTCGAGGCAGCATTCGCACACGTAAGTTCCCGCGATACCGATCTGCACTATGATCCAGGGAAAAGATCGATCGAATTCCTGGACTCGTTAGTCTCACGCAGCTGTCATTTCTGCAATGTAAAAAGTTTCTCCTTACCGTGTGGCCTCGGTCCGCTCGCAGCGCTATCTCATCAACTATTTTGAGAATCGATCGCCACCGAGGTGTACCGGTGCGCCAGCCGCAGAAGTGCCTCGTGTGAGAAGGCCTGTACCCGGCAATCCCCCGAGATGCCCGCAGCGCAAAGTGGTCCTGACTCCAATTAACGATCCCCTTTGCAACACCAAAACAATCACACGAAGAAAACCCACGCGCAATTACCGCGAATCTGCGCAAAAATGGTCCGGTCCCGTGAACGTTCCCCTGCTTAATCGCCCTGAAATCGCCCGACTAACCAGGCACGATCAAGAATAGGGAATAATGCAGGCGGTAATAGTCGTCGCGAATCACGGGACGGCGCGCGTGCAGTCGTCGAGCCAATTTGCAAATAATTCGAAATTTACCGACCGCTCGAACCGTGTCATTTGCCCGCGGAATATTTGATCGCCCGATCGAACGATTCCCCCCTGTCGACGGGTGAAATATTCCGGTCGGGGAAAGACAGCTGCATGTGTCGCTCTTTCACGAGCCGCGCGGACAAAGGCTTTGCAATAGGCGCTCGCTGTTTTGGTAGGCATTTCATTTTTGGGCCGTTTTTTAAACTTCACTCGTTCAGCTATTTTCAACTGCTCGAAGGGATGGGGGGATTTCAGAGGAAATGGGAGATATTAAGTGGAGTGATCCAAGACACTTTACATATTTTACGTGCAGGTAATTGAAAAGTGTAATAACACGAGCGAAGTGTGTCAGTCAGATAATTTGTATAATTCTTGGGAAGTCGTTCAGCTAAGTAGGAAGTATTGCTAGATAGATTATCGTCGAAAAGTCAATTACCGATATGAAGATGGACGTTGTTGGACCAAGAAAGCGTGGCAGTTGGAATCGCCCACGCGAAGAAAGCAAGAAGAATTCAACCAAGCAGACCTACCATTTTCCATCGTTGCGGATTGATTCGTCCCCTTGATTTCCCCCGTTATCAGGAAATACGCTATCCCACGGACGTATCGCGGGAATAAAGGACGATTTAAAGAGACCGGTACCAGAGCAATCCTCCCAAAGATGGCTTCTCTAGTCACCCGTCGAATTTACTCCAATTGAAATCATTATCCCCTAACAAAAGCCAACAAAAAATCTTTTAAATAGAAACTCTTGAGCCTGGACACTAGTAACTATCCGAGGTGCAAGGGTTGAAATCCACGAGACTTCTGTCCCAAGATTCTCATCAGAGATACCCAGCTTGAAAATCCAGGGGGAACCTGTTCGGCCCTTAAAAGGAACTTTCTCCCTCACGGCGGAGCGGAAGTTCTTAAATGCCGAGGCGCGTAATCAAGTTACACCCCCGTCCAAGGAACAAAGTGTCCCATAATTGGAACATTCGTTTCCCTCCCCCCGAGACGTGGCCTGAAGTTCGTCAATACCGCGACCAGTTAGCGATCAAGATGGTGTTCGCCGACACGCCGCTCGCGTGCCAGGCGCGTTCATTTCTGACGGGAAGAATCGTGCTGCTCGATTCTAGGTGACACGGCCGCGGCAGTTTTCACCGGGGCCTCCGCGCTCCACCTTGTTTTTTCCCCCGCGATCCTTCCTTTCTTTCGCTCGCCTCTTATCTGGCGCACCAATAACCGGGTATGTGTGTCGCTCGATAAGTTGTATTGTTCCTGCTGGCTGGTCGCGTCGGGCTTATCGGGAGTAAAAGCGACTCCAGCGAAATTCGTCGTGCAAACGTTTTTTTTTCCTCCCCTCTCCCTCTATCTGTTCTTCAGCCGCGAACCACCCCCAGCCATTTCGCGTGCGATCGAAGTTTAACGAGGCCTCCACTGTCACCTGGCCGCGTTCGATTTTTTTTTTAAATATCGATCCTCCGCTGCACGAAATGTAAATGCTACTGGAACCCGAGAAGGTAAGATTGCCCGTCGATGCTTAAGTCCCACTGGATTATTTACTAAAATCGGTTCAAGCCTTGTACCCCCACTTGTTCCTCTTTAAAATTATTAATGAACAGGTAGCAGCTTCCAGAGCCGCGTAATTAATTGATTTCTGCGCTTCGTCCTTATACGCCAGCTGCTTTCCGGTTTTTCAAGCGCCAGTCTCTAGTCGTGTGGCCGCCGCATCTCGAATGCCTCTTTTATTTAGTAGATTCAGCGGTTGTTTCAATGCGTAGCGTATAGAAGAGGCGTTCTTCTGACCGAGACCCGCTTCGGGCGTGTATTCAACGCAGGCACCAAAATGGAAGGTCTTTGTAAATGTATGTTGAATTCTGCGTTGGTAGCGTGTTATAGCCATTCTTCTGCCCGAGGAGCGTCCGTTTTACGCGTGGGTACTCGAATATCCCTCATAAAGGATCAAGCTCAATGCCATTAAACTTTAGCGTCCATTGTGAATAAATGTGGCATTAATATTTCCCCGCGCAGAAGTAGACAAAGAATGCGGCACACCTTTTGGACCGCGCTCCGCGCCCAATTACCGACGTGCCGTTTCATAACCACAATTCCAATAATTAATCGGTGGACGGAACTTCAGCGGGGCCGGTTCAGCCGGACGGAAATAAAAGCCGGCGCTCTAACTGTCCGATGCTATTCGACTTCGCTAAAAGCAGAAAGGCAACAACCCCCACGGAACATTAGGTATACCAGTCATTCCGCCGTGGCGTGCAGGCTTATTCGATTAATCGATCGAAACTGACGTGACCCGCGAGGATAGAGCGAGAGAAGGATGTCTCGGGAAATATTAATGACGCCAGACGGAAAGCGTGCAAAAAAGAGACATTTGTTTTTTGTTTTTACGCTCGGCTGTAGCTTGACGGAGGAAATGCTCTCGGTGGCGTTTCCTGCTTGACAGTAAACGATCTCAATCGTAATTAGCGAATCTGTCGATCTCCGACGTCGGTTCCGTCGTCGACACAGCTTCGGAGTCTTCCTCGGGTCTTATTACGGATATAAAAATAGGTTATAAAATGATTGCATAATTAAAATACATTAGGCCGTTTTCGGATATTCTGAATTACACCCCGTGGGAAAATTAGGAGGGATCGCATAAATTGTTTATTCAGAATTTGATAAAGCGCTGGAAGGATATATCTATCTGTGAAATCCGAGCACTGGCGTTACGTATCTTCTTCAAACTATTTCCGAGCCTGTTACTGAATATTATATACAGACTGACATATTTCACTGTCCCACTTTCTATTTTTCAATTTTCTAATCAGGTCGTTCAACATGTAGCATTATCGAACTCTCCGTCGTCGTTTCAAACTGCATAGGTACCTATACAATGGAATTATTCAAACGGAAAGCCAGCTATTATGATTGACGGAGTCAATCGATACCCCTTACTCCCAGAGAGGAGCAAATCGAAACCAATATAAATTCACAACTAGCGGTACGTTTCAATTAAATTACAACAAAAAATTGTGGACAAAGATCAATCATATCAGAATTCATCCACATTAAGAGGTATATTCCACAAAATATGGTTATTTTATCTTTTTTTTTATAAAGTAACGTCATATTTAAAAATTAAGATGTACACCTTGTTATGTATAAATTAAGTTGTGTTCTCTTCAAAAAGAAAATTGATATTTTAAGAAATAGTATGATAGCAGCCCCTTCTCCCAGGGCCTCTTGAGAGTTACAGCATTCGCGGTACCAAAAATATCTCAGAGATTACTTGACCGATTTTAATAACATTTTGCACAAACATTCTTAAGACTTGTACTTGTGGGTACCGATTTTGAAAGGATTTATTTTTCGAAAAATGGCAGCTACTCAAAGTCAAGTCATTTGATTTTCAACCTAAGTTTTCATCTTCTTTTTTTTACTAAAAAACAAAACAAGACACTAATAGGGAAACCGTTTCGACAAGTACCAAATTATAGTCTGATGAATATTCGTGCAAAATTTTATTCAAGTCCACTGGTCTCTGAGATATTTTTGGTGCCGCAAATGCTGCAGGTAGGTAACTATGAACAGGCCTTGGGAGAAGGGGCTGCTATGGCCCCATTTCTTAAGATATCAAATTTCTTTTTGCAGAGAATGGAGCTTAATTGGGCCAAGTTATGAACAAAGCTACCAACCCTCAACTATCTGAAATCGAGTTAATTTAGTTTGAAGATTTGAATTGTTAAAAAAAAGTAGCTTTATTTCTATTGGGTATATTTAATTTCTTGTTATGGTTTTACAATGTTTTTTAATGCGTTACTTAATAGTGCGTAGCATAATTATTATTAAATTAAATTTTCTGTAGATAGTTTTTGTTTTTTAAACCTGAAATGGAATTATGGCTTGGTAGTATTAATAATTGTATAATATAAGAGTTGTTCTATGGCTTGGTATTGTTTTTCAAAATAAAGATCACACAATCATAGGATCCGTACTGTGTTTAACTAATTCTTTATCATTTCGGGGGTTGGTATCCTTCTGCATAATTTAGCCCAATTTATACGCAACAACGTGTACATCTTGATTGTTAAATATGGCGTGTCTTCATATGAAAAAAATAATTATGAAAACAACCCTATATTTCTTAAACCCGAATGAATCCAAGTGTAAATCCAACGAAGCTCCTCCGTTTCCGATGTTGTTTATCGAGACACTTAATTCCGCGAGCCTTTTATCGTCAACTTATCTCGCTCGTATCTACTTTAAGAACACGCGTGTTCCCTCGCAACGTCAGCCTCGATAACATCTCCGTGGCCACGGTCTCCCCTGTCGAGTGCATCGAGTCGAATCCCGCGGATATAACACAATATCGTCGCGTTCGAACGACACGCAGAAACGTCCTCGTCGTTGCCGCTCGCCAGCGCGCGTGCTGGTGTATTTTCTGGCCGACTCTAAAGAACTTCCGTTTTAATTTATTCCCGGAAGCCGGTGCATCCGTGACAGCGGGGCCTCAGGAGGCGGGACAGGATCAGAAGGAAAAGTTTGCCGGCTGTTTCCAAGGATTACCTTCCCCTTCGTCGGGCATGGGCTGCTGCGGCTGCTCGGACGAGCCCTCGTCCAAGGTGGAGCCCAGGGTAAGAATTATTTTTTATGATTCCGCCACGGCACGGAAATCCCAGGCCAAGTATTTTAATATAAAACTTGAAGCTTTGCCTCTTGTCACGGTAAACTGGTTCCACGTGGCTGCACAGCCGGATGGCGTCCTTTGAACCGTGCACCGCCACCACCCCCCTCCGATATCTCATTTTTTACCCCATAGATACGCCGTTCGCCGTAAATTCGAGGCCACCCTTCTGACGGATCGATAAGCAGGAAATGAGAAAAAATTGTTTCGTACTATCAGACGCCTCGCGGAACCGAAACGTTTTAACGCCACTGTGTATGCACGATTGTCGTAGAATTATCGATCAAGTGATTATTTTATTGGTATTGCCATGGTTGCTCTGCACAGTTAAGGTATTTATTTTCTCTCAGAGTTAATTTGTGGCTGCTCCAAGAAATGGCACTTCAGGTTATGCAACTCATGTAACCCAACGAACTATAGACAATTCTCTTGGATAGTTGAATTTGTTTGTTGCTGGCCAGCCTGTATATGCGCGGATCCTGCGCTTGTAGTTCTGCGTTTGAAAGTTTTTATGGAACCGCTGGGCGTTAAACTTGACTTTTTCCGTTTGAGATAAAGCGGAGTGAGGTTTAAGAACGGGGGGAATAAAATCCTTGGCAGGGATCTATTGTTAGAAATAATGAGATACGGGTAACGTCCTGGTTGAAAGTTCTGTAGACAAATAAGAATCATGGGGCCGCGGCGTTCTAGTTTATATTAAAATGCTTCCTCCTTTTTTTCCATTCGGAAGAGCGTAGGTACAACATACTGTCGTTCCTGGAAGGACGGTGAAATTCTCGAAGTTCTCCAATTTGAAAGTACAGATAAAAATGTATACATTAACTTCGTAGCTACTGAAGTACAACGCGCAAGTTTCTAGATTAAAATTCTTTAGACCGGGCTCTATTATAAAGTTTCCAAGTTTTCGTAAGAAAAACAAGTCGAAAATGGCGCCGCGAAGGGGCAATTTAATGGGAGCCTTGTCCATGTTTAAAGAACGCCAATATATGCTTCTGCGAGTGAACGTATCTGTTTTGATCTTTTAAAAGTCCTACCGATATCGGCGGAATCGTAGATTACAGATAGGGTAAATCCGGGAGACGCGGTCGAGCCGGAGAGTTGGTCGAGTCGCTATATTTCAGACTCTATACGTAAAAACTCGTTAAAGTGCAAACCAATTACTTCTCTAGAAGCCAAACAATTGAATGAATAGCGTCACTTCGGTTCCTTCTGTGTTTTTCTAGATTTACAGGCTATAAAATGTAAACTGAGGTTACATTTAACCTCTTTTGTCAAACAACGGTGTACAGAATCGTATTTAAAATGTACTTCTAAGTTTATTTTCGTTAAATGTTTGCGAATAATAAGATAGTAGAGATATCGAGGGACAATGCAGCCAAAGTATTTAGTCATATTAACCCTTCCTCTCAAAACTAACGAGAAGACCATCTCTCGCTGCGGAAAGGAGAGATGGTCGAGTTATGATTTTTTTATTATTTTTATTTATATTTTTATTTTTATCATTATTTTATTATTATTATTGTTTATTTATTTTATTTATTCACTTTTGTATTCATTTGCCTTGCTAATCGCCGGTAGGTAGTTCGCTTTGTCTTTGATGTGTTCTTTACTTGTTTAGCGTAAACAAAGTAAATATCAATGAATCGGTAGTTGTATTCACTCATAAATAATTTTGCTTTTTTCTTTGTTATTTTTCCATGAATAATTATGTGACTGGTCGGGAAAACCATTTCTCCCGGCACCTCGGGAGAGGTGGTTAGATGTCATGACTTCAGTTTTCAACCCGATTTACAGTAAATATTGTCTTAAAGCAAATATCGACCAGTTTTTCTGAATCAGCATAAAATTCTGAACATATTAGGTTTATTCCGATATAATAAGTATTATCTGTATTAGTTTTAATAGCCATTTTATATTAGGTCGACCGCATCTCCCGGATTTACCCTATGTGTCCCGCGATTGGTAACACGCGAATCCTTTATTGGCAACGTTAAACAAGATCGCCAATATATTTCTAGCGGCTCTTGACTAACGATCTATCAATTACCGCGTACTGAATCATGCATGGAGGCTGCGAAATATTTCAAGCTCAGCTCGTACCTACTCGAACTTGCTTTTTTAGCTTTCGAGGACCAACGGCATCGTTCAAAGCAAGTGCTGCAGCGCGCGGAGCAGAAACCTAACAATAACGTATGACATTCATTCCCTTCTCTTAAAGAGCTATCCTCAATTGTCCCCGACCCAACTAAAACGTCCAATTAATACTCAAGTTCATTACCGCGCAACGAGCGTCGCAGACTCCACTAACCCCTCGTTTATCCTCTGAACCAGCTCCACCCCTATCCACCCGTATAAGCCGATCTTCGGGCCACGTGACTATGTATATTCCAGGCAGACAATATTGGCCACTCAAAGTCAGCTTGTGAATCATGCCAAATACCATCCTCCACTTCTAACTTATGCTAGCTCCGCCCCCACTTTCTTTCAACCGCAGAGGACGTCTGCTTCTAAATTTGCAGTTTTTCTTTAAAATACCACGGTGGTGTAAAAAAAACGAGATAGCAGAGGGGATGGTAAAGTTAATCCACCGTGGTCACACTTTATGACTTCCAAAGGGGATTTATCACGAAAGAAAATAAAAATATCGCTTTTTTCCACAACCATGGAAAATCGCTTTTCTTGAAATAGGTACAAAGAGTGACCCAAGAAATAGCCTATATTTGGTCCCACGATTTTGGAACTGAATTTTATGCGAAACGATACCTTCTGATGAGACATCAATCACACGAAATTTTCAAGTTGAGGTGACAATTTGTTTCCGAGATATGGGAGGTGAAATAAGTGAAAATTCGTCTTTTATGTCAATCCGATAATTTAAACAATTATTTCCAAGGGTTTTGCTGACTGCTAACAACGAATTTGAACTTAGATTTTCAAAATCCACTATGGCTGATTTAAAATGGCGGTCGATATATTAAAAAAAAAACCCACTTCATAGTCATTTATATTTCTTGATTTTTATTTTTATTTGTGAATTTTGAAAATCTAATTTCAAATTCGTGGTTAGCAGTCAGCAAAACCCCTGGAAATAATTATTTAAATTATTGGACTGACATAAAAGTCCGTACATCGAAGCGTATAGGCTGACCCGTTAACGAATTTTCACTTCTTTGACCACCCACATCCACAGAAACTAATTGTCACCTCAACAAGAAAATTTTGTGTGATTGATGTCTCATCATAAGGTATCGTTTCGCATAAAATTCAGGTTCCAAAATCGTGGGACCAAAAAGAGGCTAAAAAAGGCCGCATTTTTGGTTCACTCTTTTATCGTATCAAAATTATATAAATTTCTAGAAAAAGACTATTAGAGAAATACAAATGTAAAATTATCACTGAAAAGTTAAACGATGAAAAAATACGCAAAAAATGGTAACTTAAAAATGACGCTGGGGGTGCAGCGAACCCCATGTGACCAATTTGTGATGATAAGAAGGTGTGACCATGGAGGGTTCGTGAAGTAGTATGGCGATGGCTGCTCACTTGCATTTTCTGCTCTGAGTGTAGGTACAAAAGAATTCCATGCGTTGTGTGAGAATGAAATATGAATGTGCGTTTGAAGAGCGTGAAAACAGTTCGTGTACACAGGTGGCATAGAGGTACAGATTTGTAACGATAGAATGTGTAAGGAGCAACTTTTTCCTTTCGATGCGCGCAATCGATCCGGAAGGGGCTGTACAATATTTTTATTAACACCCTGCGGGCCGTAAAACAGGAGCGATTCGCGACGATGTTATCAATACGGCACAGTGGCGTGCTTTTAATAAGGCAGAGAGGAATTTAATTACGTTCCAGACGCTAATGCAAGGTCACCGTCAAAGAATCTAATTAATTTAGGGTGGTGGCTGCACACGGTGGCTGACTTGTAACAGGGTTACAAGTTCCCTTGTGCCGGTGAAACGGCGCAGATTCGCTAAAAGCATTAGCCCCGCGCGATTTCACCGGCTGCAAAATTTCCTGGAATGCCGGCCACAAACGACGGGTTTGGCTCTCGTTTTTTTTTTACCGATCGTCGAATAAAAACGGTACACGGTGGCTCGTGTGCGCGGGGGCGCGTTAAGTCGGCGGCGCGGAGCTTTTTCCTGAGGGGGTGAAATTACATTTGTAATGAATGGGGACATTCATTGCGCTGCATGGGCGTAAACTAATCGAAAGTAGAAGTGTCAAGTGAACCGTTACGAACGGGAAATTTGAAAACAGTTCTCGTCGTTAGTCGCGTCGGAAGGGTCGAATTGATTTCCCATGAAACGTTCCTAGATTTATTAATCCATTTATTAAAAGGGTACTGCACAAGGTGACAACCGTAAAGGTATTATGTAACAGGAGATAGGACGGAGGACCACATTGACGTAGGGGAGAGTTGCCTATATTGGACCGGCTCCTAGATTGGACCATTTGTGTATCTCGATAAACAAATATATTTGCAGTGGTTTTTTTTGGATACACTGATTTAGGAAGTGGAGATGGAACGTGCGAGAACAGCGATACGGTTATTCATTAGTTTGTCGTTCACCGTCGTCGAAATATAGAAACACGTGGTGCGCGATCATTATTTTTCGTGCTATTTCAAGTGAATTTCTTTCTACAACTTGTAAGTACTATAATTTTAAATGATACTAGTGTAAAGTGTGCTGTCTTAGCTACAACTTCACGTCCTTACTTTCCCATATTCGTATAAGTATAACAATGAAAACATCTTTTTGATGTAACCAACAAGTTGCCTAATATTGGACCATCACTAGTTGCTTGAATTGGACCGGTCCATTTTAGGATACAATCTATGTTATGGTAGCGAATAGTTGAAATCATACTAAGAAAATTTAAAAAACAATTAAAACCGACTTCAAAAAAAATAAAATTGCACTAAAAAGTAAAAAATAATTTTTTCCCTTATTTACTCTACGACTCTCATATTTTTTAAGTCGGCGCCAGATTTACACAGTGTAAATGCAGAGGCACCGACTTAAAAAATATGAGAATACCGTAAGTTAAATAAGGGAAAAAATTATTTTTTATTTTTTAGTGCAATTTGATATTTTTGAAGTCGGTTTTAATTTTTGTATTTTTAACTTTTTAGTTTTACATATATTGACACAACATGCTGAGGAGATATAATAGATATACGTACATAAAATAATAATAATTAGGTGTCAATAGTCTTTATTATTAACCAGAACTGGCAAAATATTGCGCCAATGTTGATGCAGTGTGGGATGGGGCCACCGGGACATCGCCCTCTTTCGAATGAAAAAAGGATCATCAAAATCGGCCCATATTCTGGGGAGTTATGCGGAGACAATTATAAAAAAAAACATCAAAACAACGTACTATTGCACTATGTGCACCGTAAGATGCTTGTTGCTTCCTATTTCTATTTTTTTTCAATGCCCCGATCAGTGTTTTTTTAGATTGTATATTTAAAGTCATTGATTTTTAGGAGCGGTCCAACGTAGGAAACCGGTGGTCCAAATTACGAAATCTGTTGCCTGGAATGGACCGAAATCATTACTTTAGCGTTTTTGAGATATTATTTTAACCACATATTTTATCAACACACTAAATACATGATAAAATCTACATAAAATGTAGATCTATTTCCCGTTTCTGTTTGCTTTCTTCAATGTGTTATGTCCGTGTAGGAGAGAAAAATAGAAAAGTGGTCCAACATAGGCAACCTTCCCCTATATAGGTATTTCTTCGTGCGTAGGGCTGCCATCCGTCCGGGTTTCCCCGGATTTGTCCTTTTTTTAGGACGTCCAGGGGGGGGGGGGTCGGTAGTGATCCGGGTTTTTCGACGCTGCTCGCTCAAAAAGTCATAAATATTTTATCTTTATTTCTCGATTGCGGTTACAGTCCATAATTTACAGAAACTTTTGTCTTGGGATATCGTACCTAATATAAGAAATAGTTAAAACTGTCCGGGTTTCAAGTGAAAATGTCCGGGGTTTTAATGCTCTCTGTCCTAGATTAGTGATTTTACGGATGGCAACCGTATTCGTGCGTCACGATGGTAACTACGACATAGATATATCTGCAAGAGAAACGGGTGTACTTTAATTTATCTACGAAGATTTTTATTTATTACCATACCATTTAGTTGCACCATTTGAAAAAGTGTAAATTTTCTCTAAGAAATTCTACTGTAATTTCATTTCTATGTGAATTGTACTCTGGGAAGCAAGAAGGGCCTGAGTGTTCTGAGGCCGTTCTTGCATCCAACAGCCAACTTATTTACTGGTCAAGGAATAATAACAATTTCACTGGAATTTATAACGAATCGAATTGCTCTTTACATACAAATACTCTTCCGCTCGAAATTATTGTTATTCTTTCGCCACCGTCCAAGAGTCCCAACATTCCTCTAAATTCGAGACAACTGATCATTTATATTCGCATTCCAGCCGACTTCACACCCTCGGCACCCTAAGTACTCGCGCGAACGACCGCACGGGCGCAAAAGAGCCACCGGTAGCCTGTAATTTCGCGTTCGAAAAAACGAGAGAAGGCGGCGTGGGAAAAAGGAAATTAATTCGATTGCGTTTGACTGGGAAAAGTGAGAAATTATCGGAGCGTTAAGGGGTGGAGGTTGTCAAAGGGTGGTCGGTTTAATTCTGCCGCTCGCCGCCAGATATCACCCGCAAATCTCGCGGAAAAAGTGAACCGCGGCACGCGTACGCGCGTGTAATTCGGAGGTTACGTTCCCGCGCGACGATTTTCAAAGCTCTCTCCGTTTCAGACGCCGGAAAATGAGGGCATGCCGCCGAAACACTCGGAGCAGATATTCGTCACCGATCGATCCTGCACCGACATCCTGGCTTTGATCGTTATGGTCGCCCTCGCCGCTGGCTTCGTACGTCTCCACTTCTTCTTCCTCATTGTCCCTTTACAATGTCACGGTACACCCTCGCCCCTGTGCGGCGAGAAAATATATATCCCGTTCTCCATTCCGCGCAGGGCTACCTCATAAGCAACACGGTGAAGAAAGGGGACATCTACCGCGTTATAAATGGCTACGATGACTGTGCAAACGTTTGCGGCCGCGTCACACCGAAGGAAACTAATCCCGAATTTCGGTGCAAGGGCGCAGACATGACGGAAAATCGGTAAGCATAAACCCGACGCCACTCCCTCAATTCGCCCCCCGCGAAGCCCGTGCGGCCGAGCTCCTCTAGCGTCGCGCAGTTTGTAAAAACTTAGCGAATGGTACTCAATTGGCAGGGAAGCAGTTCTCAGAGGGGAGAGTAACAAGTTCGTTCGGATTCTCGCGACAACACTTGCCACATTCGAGTGCTCGGAGCATTCGCTTCTATTGTTCGAAAATATGGACAGATCATTTTATAACATATTATATTGTTCGCGTTCTACCGTGACTTTTCACCGTGTGAGTATTCAGAAATTTAGAATGCATGAAAATGTAATGGAATAAAGTTCGATGAGTATGGAACAATTTTTTAAAGTTCCTTTCCGCATGTTTAATGATAGTAACGTTTTTATTTGTAACGCGGTTATTTGATTCGATTTCGAGCGATACTTTCCTGTATTCATTACCTGCAGTGGCGCACCCAGAGGGGAGCCAAGGGGCATCCCCTAAAGAAGTAGCTTGGTCAGGGGCGGATTTGGAGATTTGGCGCCACTAGGCTAACAAGCGTCTGCCGACCTTTTCGTAAAAAATCATCAAATATTTTAATTTGAAAGAGTTGAGACAATTTTAAAATTACTTCAATACGCTACATGAAAAATAAGCGAATTGTATTTAAAGTTGTCTTAAGCCTCTGTGTTTAAAGATCATCTGGTAATGAAATCACCCCAAAATAAAAACATTTTGCTACCTTCTTAAATTTCTTGCGCCCAAAATTTGCCGCCTTAGGTTACAACAAATCCGCCCCTGAGTTTTGTAAAAAAGAAAGGAAATTGGACTTCTTTAAATAAATTTTTCTAATCACCCAATGAATTTGACTGAATTTGCATTAAAAATATTTTTACCAGTTCAACTGGGCTCTCCACGAGATTAAATCCTGAGTGCGTCACTGACTGCCTGACTGTTGTGTTGCGCGTAACATGTATGCAAACTAAACAGAACGTAATTCCACCGGAATGAAATAAAAACGATTGATACCTCGTATCGAGCAGTTACGAGGTACGTATTCATAACTCTGTTTGCTCACGGAAATGTACATGTGTCTTCAAAGACCGAACGGAGCTGTCACTCGACCTAATATTGGCTAAATGAATTTATCCTGCGGTCAAAGACCGGAATGCAGCCGAAGACGTAGCTTTTAATAACATCGTTTTCGCAACATTGCGGTATATTTATAGGAATAGGATTCGTTTACCTTCCAATGTTAATAAAGCAGGTGGCATTTGTTTAAATGGAAACTACCGTAAATTCCCGTTAATAAAATAACGCGGTGTTTTCAGTGACCTTAAACGCGTCCCGCTAGAATTTTCAGCCAAGTTTCTCTTTTTTCTTCGCCTTTCGAAACGCGCTGGTAAAAAGTTGGCGCCCAACTTTCGCGAGTATCCCAGTGCACGGCAAAAATATTCGCTGAATAAATTTGTTAGCGAGCTAATCCTTTGCCGGTCGAAGCTGGAGATATAATTTTAACGGTGGGTTTTTCACAGCAGCGTTAAAAGTTAGTTTGCAACGTCTTTCCTTCTCGCCCGGACGATAAATGACCCGCCACTCGATACTCGTACGGCCGTGTCCATTTGTCCAACATTTTGCCCTATCAATTTCCCGCTGGAAATTTGTTGCAGAATTTAAGCTGATAGAATAACGCGGCAGTGGCAACTATAACGCTAAACGTGTTTCGATAGACTTTTCAGTATCTTGTTTCTGTTTTTTTTTTCCCCTCGCCCTATATATCCCCTGAAACGTGTTCATCCGACTTTTGCAACTCGGTAAAATTATTCGCTAAATGGATTTGTTAGCGTGCTAATCCCTTGTCGGTGGAAAGCCAGAATTTACCTGAATATATACTCCTGGCAATCAGATTAAAAGTGTACTCCTAACAGACTTCAGTTTGCAATTTTTTTTAATAAAGCGAAATATATAAACTTCTTACTATTTAGATAGTAACACTGGCTTCGTTTGCGTGTCGTTATTTCCCATCAACGTTCCATTACAATTTCCGCACAATTTATATTAACAGAGTAACTTCCCCAAAATTATTTGTCGCGGCTCCCGAATGTCTGAGACCGCGCGAAACGTCACCAATGGTTTGCCTACGGAAAGTTCGTCGGAAATAACGCCGTACGGACTCCCGGTTTCCATAAACAATGAAACCCCAGAGGATTAACCATTCGCCAGCAAATTAATATCGGATTTCATACGATAATAATATCGAACTGAATGTTTTACGCGGGGCCGCAATAATGAGGGAACTAAGTACGCGGCAATGAAAGCCGCAGATGATTAATATTTCGTTAACCATTTTGCGGCGTCACCGAAACGCAGTTTGGGAATCGCGCTCCGTACGATTCGGTTAAAGGGCAATCGCCGCCGACGCTGACCCTTTTCCAGGAGAATCTCCACGGGCAACTTACCGCCGGCCGAGAGAAATAATGCGCGTAATTGCCGTTAATGCAGCGTGTAAATTCTCTCCGCGCTTTTCCGCCGGATTTTCCCAATTTCGATCGACAGTTTTCACAGCCGGCCGCGGGTTCATTAACACCGCGCTCATTAATAATTCATTTCCCCCAGGTATCTGCTGGTGACCGTGGGTTCGAACGGGGTGAGGTCACGCAAGTGCGTCGCCAACTGCACCGATGAGTTAGTATCGTATAATGTACAGGTCTTCGCTAAACGAGGCGAGGCCATTTCTTTTGGTCATTCGTACGTGGCCAGTCACGAAAAATATTCATTAGATTTATTTGTCTGACCGTTGTTCCGCAGCGTGATATTCTTGAACCGTTGCGTGTCGAAGCACGCGACTGACACGGCGAATTCAGTGATCAAGAACCTGGGCTTGGATAATTTTTATAAGGTTGGTAGCTTAATTAAGTGAGCGAGACTGGAGTAAAAGGTAACTGGTTTATTGCGGCCGCGATAGATCCCGAGGTTTTCCCTTGGACGTTGTCGGTACGATGATCAATTGCTAAATAATAGTGGCGATGGTGAAGGGTAGTTGCCCTCAAGTGCTGGGGATCTAAATGATCCTCGGTGTTTCGCAGTATTGTATTTGATTGATTATTGCAGGTGAGCTTTTAATAATGTGTAACACAGAATTGGCAGCAGAGAACAGATAGCATTTATAGTTTATTGTAATGTAATCCGTGGTATTGTAATAGAGGAGCTGATTTTTCGGTATATAATGAGATACAAATGAGGAACATCTGTCGGATTACAGAGTTTGTATTTAGGAGAAGAGTTGTAATTCCTCGTATTACAGGTAAATTATATTTAAGGCTGCCTTCTTATTTTTGTTATGGTCCGAATCGATCGAAGCGTCCCTTGTAAACATACGGACCCTAATGAAACTACTGTGGTCGATAAAAAGAACTTGTATATAGGTGACATCTCCAGCTACTCTGTGTACACGAACTTTTGACGCATAGCTCCCACATCTTCTGTTCTCTTTGTCTCTGCAGCGCTGTTGCCACAGAGTTCTCTCTTTCTATCGAGAAGTCTCGAAGGAATATGGCACGAGAGCTGCGTCCAGCGTTAGAGCCTCGCTGAACGTAGCATCGGCAATAATGAAAGATTGAGAGGTTCGGGAGTGTAGGAAGGAAAGCGCTGCAAACTTGCGTTAATAAAATTTTGAAGAGTTTAAAAAAAAATACCTGAAGGAAAAATTTTTTTTTCAAAATTTTGTTAACGCAAGCCTGCAGCGCTTATTGCACCATTAAACTTTTGTTTGAAACATTTTCTTCTGTCTGTTGTACTTTGAAAGTTATACGCGAAAATGTGGAAGTGCCAATACATAATTTTCACCCCCTTAAAGGGCGATAGAGCACAAATGAAACACACCGTTGTTCTTGTTTTGAGTCACTCTAAAAACCCAAAAAGTTGCGTTCCAATCGGTCAGTCCGGGTCTGCGGTGTTCCCTTGTGAGTGCACGATCCACGGTGCACGCAGAAATGACACTTCACCATTCACATTCCACGTCACACTTCTTGCAACAGACAATCCGCACTTCGGACTTTACACACTACGCGTCACAATTTATACGTATATACATATGTAGTAGTACATTGTTCTTAACATACATCCTAAGTAGTACATTGTTCGCATATCACACAACTAACAATACACTGATTTCACTTAGGAACTACATAGTCATCTTAAAATTGTGCAAAACGCGGTAAGTATTCAGGTAAGTATTAACCGCCTCGTGAAAACGCAACAAAGTTGCAAACGACAAATTTTTTTTAAACAATGTTGCAAATGAAATTTCGGTATGTGAGAAAGAAAATTTCGGTTTGCAACTTTGTGCCGATTCTGCGAGGCGCCAAAATTCGGTTTACAACTTTGTTGTGATTCCGCGAGGCACTAAAATTCGGTTTGCAACATCGTCTGCAGAGATTCACAAATGCTTATGTCAAATTAGATTACACGATTCTTGCACCTGCAAATCGATAATTTCGCCTCGCAACTTCTGTTGCAGGTGCAGCGCGAAAAGCTGCCTCTCTTGCAGGTGCAAGAATCGTGCAATGGAAATCGGAACAGGCCGTTTTTGAGTTGCCGCACCTGCAAGAGCGGCAGATTTTCGCGTTGCATCAGCAAAATTGGAAAAAGCCTCACTCCGCACGTCCCACAAATTTTGTGTTGCCCACGAAATTGGGAATTCTAACTAGTCCACAAGCCAAAATACACTTGCTGTTTACGACAAAAATCAAAATTTTCGGCCAAAAAGAGTATTTTGTGGGAGAAGTCATTTTTGTGGGTAAAGGTTTTGCTTGTGGGCTAGTTACAATTCCCAACTTTGTGGGAAAATCAGAATTTGTGGGTCGTGCGATGGGAGGAGTTTTTCAATTTTGACCCACAAAATCTGGAATTCTAACTAGCCCACAAGCCAAAATAAGCTTCCTATTTCCCATAAAAATGACTTTTTCCCACAAAAATCAAAACTTCGGCCAAAGAGTTTTTGTGGGAAAAAGGAAGTTTATGTTGGCTTGTGGGTTAGTTAGAAATCCCAATTTTGTGGGCAAATCAGATTTTGTTGGTCGTGTGATGGGGACTTTTTCGATCTTAACGCAAACTTCTGACCCAGATTCTCGCAATTTTGTGTTTGTTGTGCAATTTGGTAATAACATCTGACAAACTACAGCCCAGTTGATGAGAATTGTATATTTTGAGCCACGCTAATCAGTTTGAAGATGAAAGTTCAATCGATTTTGCAGGTGCAGCACTTTATTACATTTTACATTTTCGATTAAAATCAATTCGGCGTTATAACAATGTGAGAAGGGTTTGGGAGTGTTTGTGGGAGAGGTGTAGTAGTGTAGGAGTTGTGTGGAAGACGTGTACAAGTGTAGGAATTGTAAGGGAGAGATGTAAGAGCAGTGTGGGTTCAGGAAAAGTCTTTGTTTTGGAGCTTGCGAATTCTGTGACATGTGACAGGAAACATATTAATCTATAAAGTATGACTTGAACCGTAGATTATGGTGTTACGGCGTCGAAAAAAAAAAACAAAAACAGAATGTATGTACCTACATATTAATTTATTGAATTACCTTTAGCGATACAATGTAACGTTATTCCGTGCAAACATGATAATTATGTGCCATTGTAGCAAGAATCATTGACAGCGAAACAGCCACGGATTTACAGATTCAATAACAAATACAATTACTTTATTCCGTCTCCTCACTCGAGGACCAATATCACTAGCTAATATCTGTCCAACAAAAGGGTATCTAAATATTTCAGGAAGTTTCAAGGGACATGAGCGTCGCATGGAGGGAGCTGGTCTACCTGCTGCTCATAGCTCTAGGTATGCAGTTTCACCGTTATCGGTTATCTCGAAATTCCACTCATTTTTCATAAATGACTTTCAGCTATCTCGCTCGGCATCTTAATTGCCTTCCGCTATATGGTGCAGTGGGTCGTTTACATTGTCTTAATCGGTGTGATTCTCGCCTGTATCGGTGGCTCCGCGTACTTCTGGTAAGCGCCACCCCTTTGTGCCAAGATTTCATTGAGTTCCACCGCACGATTTGTCTAAGCACGATAGAACGCGTGACGAACGATGTTGCTAGGCGCTTTTCTATCTTTGAAGCCGCATTGCGAAATGTCTTCAATGGGGAACATTATCTTGCTTCAGGCTCGTGTGGCATAACGAGAAGAAAGGGGTGGAGACGCACGAAATACCTGAGGAGGATTCCAGCGAGGAGGCTTACATGATTTACGCGATAATAATGTCTACCGTCACAGTAAGAAACTGAAAACAACACAGGAACCACCTATTATTCGAAGCATTCGATAATCGATCCACAACTGACCAGATAACGATATCTGTCGGCGGCGAACAAAACTCATTTGCTCGACGTTACTCATCTCTCATAAATTCGTAAATTAAATACAGGGGTGGATATGTATATAGGCTAAGTAGAGGGGCAAATTTTGGGCGAAAGAAACTGAAAAAGGGCAAGGCTTAAACACTTAATTAATTTTAAAATTGTCTCAACTCTTTTAAATTAAAATATTTGATGATATTTCGTAGAAAGGGTGACAGACTGTTAGCTTAGGGGCGCCAAATCTCCAAATCCGCCCCTGGTTAAGTAAACGTGAAATAGTAAAATTGCGTAGATATCATAAATGAGAGAAACGATGTTCCACGAGAAAATACTTCCTTCGAATAACCTGACAATGGTTCGGATAAGGGTGGTGCTGTAAATCAAATATCAGAAGGACAACGCGTGTCCAACATTCGGTATAATTTCGGTAGCATAAGCGCGGCGCGAGTGATCGAGGTAATCTAAATGTAATGTAGGTCGTCACGCTTCTAATCGTCGTCGTAATGAGAAAAAGGATCGCCCTGGTGATGCAGCTGTTCCGCGAGGCAGGGAAAGCCGTTTACGCGATGCCGGCTCTGCTTCTTCAGCCCATATACGTAAATATTTGACGACGCAAATGGTACGCGCGCGGCCGGGTTTGCAGTCTATCCGAAAAAGATGAAATGACGTTTCAGACCTACTTGCTCATCGGCTTCACCGTGTGCGCCTGGGTTTACTGCATGCTCTGGATAGAGAGCGCCGGGAACATCTACATGAATAGGAAAGGCCACATCCACTTCAGAAAGGACACTCTCCTGATCGTAAGTTAATGGATTGGTCGGCAGCCGAAAGCCCCAAGTAGACATGAAGAGAGCACCGTATTATTTGTCGCAGGCAACCAGGTGGTACAATCTCTTCTTCTTCTTCGTCACCTGCGAGTTCCTTCTCGGCTGTCAGCACATCGTCGTCGCCTGCGCCGTGGCACGGTGGTTCTTCACCAGGTGACATTTTTGATCGATATAGCCCGTAGGTGAAGTGCCCCTGCGAGGGACATTTCCATGCTCCCCCGCTCCTCCCCACGGGGATACCTGGGCACGCTTCGTATTTTCATTCCACGGCGCAATTAACGTAATTGTATTTAACGATACGACAGCATTAGCACATCGAGATTGAAAAGAGAGATACCGCGGGTAACACGCCTTTCCTGGCGTTCATTCTTTAACGCGCGTCGCGTTGGTCACGCAAGGGCACGGTTTTCGTACACCGCTCGACAATTATGTGCGTCTCGCAGGGGACTAACGAGATAAGTTATTCTTTAATGAAAAATATCTGCCAAATATGTATTTAAAAACACGGAACGCAGGTTTACCATTTTTAGCCGTGCTACAATTTTAAACGCTTTTTCTCATATCGTGCCATTTGAAAATAGTAGGATTTATAAATGCATGGTTCAAAGAATAGAGTGATATCTCCGTTACACAGCGATACGCTTACTTTTACTTATTCCAAAGCGTCGGAGTGACCCGCTGCGTTCAAAGCTAGTAATTAAAGCCCAGAGGAATCCCGAGACCCATTAAGCAAACTCTTTCCGAACAGAAACAAGAAGCGACTGTCCCTGGCGGTGACACGCGGCTTCGGTTATCTGGTGGCGTACCACTTAGGCACGGTTGCATTCGGCGCGCTGGTTATCGGCGTAGTCCGGATCATAAGAGCGATGATTTCCTTCGTCCAAAATCGCCTGAAGCAATACGATAACGGCCTGATAAAGGGGGTACTGTGGTGCTGCCAATGCTGCCTTTGGTGTTTCGAGTGTGCCTTGAAATTCCTCACGAGAAACGCTTACATAGAAACAGGTACGAAGCCTCTCCCTGCCTCTTCGTCCATCACTATCGCGATTCTACTGAATATTAAATGACCGTTCTAGCAATATACGGCTGCAACTTCTGCACCGGTGGAAAGAAAGCATTCCAGGCCTTGTCGAGTAACATTCTGAGAGTCGCCGCCATAAACAGCGTCGGTGACTTCGTCCTGTTTTTGGGGAAGGTGATGGTGGTTACCTTGACGGTGATCGCGGGCGTATATTTGGTGCAGGTATGTGAACGATCGTTGTCAACTAATTTCCCGTGAACGTGGATCTTCTAACGTCCCTGCGTGTTTAGAAGAAAGAAGGACTTCACCATCCGTGGGTGCCGATCGCGCTCGCCGGATGCTTTGCCTTCTTAGTGGCCCACTGTTTCATCTCCATTTACGAGGTACGGGTGAAATTAAATGAAAAGATATTGCTTAATCTCCCCGCTTATTACCGGGAATATTGAACGACCATATTCCGCGCGTTACAGATGGTCATTGATACTATATTCATCTGCTTCTGCGAGGACTGCGAGAAGAACGACGGCATCGGTAGACCTTATTATATGAGCCGCGGATTAATGGTAATTAATCCTCCTTTAATCCCACCTATCGATCCTACTCTTCTATAGAAAGCTTCTTTTAATTGAACCCCCTCCGCTATTGTTCCAGGAATTCGTTGAAAACAGCAAAAAAGCGCTGCGCTATATGCAGCAGGAGCATGCCGCCGCTCACACATAGTGCATCGGTATTCGACGAGAGCCGGCCCAGCATTTGAGAGATGCGAGGGTGTTCCAGGATGTACCTTCAGAAACCTGAGGAGGGACTGCTGCGATAGAAACATGATCGAAAAGGCCTCGAGACTATGCTTCGTAGGTGCATCGTGGCTTTGGCGCTCCTTTACGCCGTGGCGTTTCGCTTGTGCGAATTTTACGAACGTCCATGAGATGTTTGACCACCTCGTTTCCAGCGTGCAATCACGGTGCCGCGTGGACGAGCGCTGCCATAAG
Source organism: Andrena hattorfiana (assembly GCA_944738655.2). Classification (NCBI taxonomy): domain Eukaryota; kingdom Metazoa; phylum Arthropoda; class Insecta; order Hymenoptera; family Andrenidae; genus Andrena; species Andrena hattorfiana. The sequence goes on along the minus strand of OX122889.2, from coordinate 39,949,116 downwards.
TTACTGACCGTTCCGATGGGTTTTGTGGGAAAGGCGTTTTCCCTATCGCGTTTCTGATGGGAAAAGAGGAACAGGAAGCGAGATAAGGGGAGGACGAAGAGCTTCTGAAAATGGGGCAAAGGGAAGATAAAGAATTGGGCGGTGCAGTAATATACACGGTGACTTAGGAAAAAATGATAAAAAATTTAGAGAAGAATGTTTAGCTAACGTAGATTATTAATTGAAGAGTCCTTGTAGAAAATACTGTAAGTGTGAAAGATTAAATTCTATACTATAGTATTGCTAATTGGCAGTTGAAACATTTTCTGATAATCTTCTTTTTTAATTATCGGACTCACAGTGTTTTCTACAAAGACTCGAGTATCTTTATGAGAGTAATACTTAGTTTTTAGATCGTTCTATATAAATAACTCGCATAGAGAGCAGGCTTAAGGAAAAAGGATTCGCGGAATACTTAAAAGTGGTCAAAATATTAGGAAAAGAAAACTGTCTGTTACTTATGGCGGCATCCATGCTGCACCGTGCTTCTAAACGGCAATCTTAACGCACACGAAAATGTTCTTCCACTACAAAGGACGAACAGAACGATTCTCGCCGTTGCCCGAATAATTACCTCTTCATCTTCGTTGTTGAAGAAGACTGGGCCCAGGAACCCAGTCGAGTAAGTTACATCCGCAGCTTTCGAGCCAACGAAACGCCGAACATTCCTGTTCCTAATGAAATTCCACGATCACCCAGTAATGTCACGTAATCTTTCATACGAGTCGATCGTCCCCCCATGATGTGTAGATAAGTCGTTTGTATTATACACATAAAGGATTCTCAGGTAGCGACGCGGAGTTGCCGCGATGTTATGAAATTTATAAACACGCAATATTCCTAGGGACTCCAAATAAGTTTCCGTACGGGAGAACTTTGTTGCAAAGTGTTGGTTGAAAACACGCCGTAAGGGTGTTAAAAATTGATCAAACGATGGCAGCGCGCGCGCGGAGCTCCCGACAAGATTCACGGGCGCGATAATACGCTACTATCTGAGTAATTGCAGCCACATCGATCGTCATGTGTACATATTTTTACACGGGAAACCGCCCACCAATGATGTATAACCATCAAGCGCCGCGTCCTTTTGATAATCGATCCGCTCACCACGAACATGTACAACGCTATTTTTTAAAACGCTGAAGCAGTGATAGTCTGCAGTTGCAAGCTGTAAATGTAAGTAAATGTAAGTTCTAACTCAAAGAGATAGTATTATAATTTTAATAAAAACCGCTGAAAAAGGAAGCTCTCGTGTATCATCCATTTTTGTACCTTCGCAATCATCCCTCTTGGATCGGTTGAATATTCTTTGGAAAATAAATACCACAAATTAAGTTCATTAAAATATAGACATACAGTGTGTAACAAAAGTAAGTAAACATGAAGCTTATACGACATAAGAGTACCACTGTGACAAAACGAGCGAAGGAATTCTGTTTATGTTTACGTATGTTCAAGGTTGAGACTTTCTTGTACATTATAACTATTTAGTCTTGCTCAGTTCGTTCAAGTGTTGACATGAATTGCAATCATTCTGTGGTGATATGTTAATAAGCATTACAAAACTAAGTTAACAGTTGCAGTTTTTTTAAGTATTTGTTGGTACAAAGTTGTTTTTTTGTATATATTCATAAAATATTAGAAACCTTATTGTGTTTAAACATTTGAAACCAAGGTATGTGTGAAGATTTATATGTATGTATATTTTAATATATATTTTAAATCGTGGGTATGTCTCTGTCATATTTATATAATTTTATGATAGAAGAATGACCAAATTCAAACAACTAACATGTGAAGAACTTAGAATTGTTATCAAAATGCATAAAGAAGGCGATTCTTACCGAAAAATAGCAAAATTTTTTTATAAAACTCCAGCTTCTATTTTCAAAATAGTAGCTGCTTATAAAAGGGACGGCCGAGTTTCTGTATTATGTAGATCAGGACGCCCAAAAGTTACTACAAATCGTATAGATAAGAGGATTGTAAATATTTCGACATCCTCTCCACACTTATCAGCAGCAAAGATACGAGCAAAATTAATAGAAGAAGGTAAAAGTGTTCCGTCCATACAAACTATTAGAAGAAGATTACACACAGCGGGAAGGCATGGGCGTGTGGCAAGAATATTGCCGTATATAAGCAAAGTAAATTTGAAAAAACGTTTGCAATTTTATGAAAGGCATGTTTTAAAATCAGTTGAATTTTGGAAAAGGATATTGTGGACTGACGAATCTATGATTCGTATGAGACACGTATGTGTGGAGAAAATGTGGTGATGAATTATCGTATGATTGCGTCAAACCATCATTAAAATCTATGGATCGAGGTATAATGGTCTGGGGATGCTTTTCGGCATATGGCGTTGGACAAATTCTTCCAATATCAGGAAGAATAAATTCAACAGTTTACTTAAAAGTATTACAAGAATTCATAATACCGGAAGAAAAACGTTTAATAGGGGACGATTTTATCCTCCAGCAGGATAATGCACCCATTCACAAGGCCAAAAGTGTCATGAATTATCTAAAAAATAATAATATTAATGTATTGGATTGGCCACCGCAAAGTCCCGACTTGTCACCAATCGAAAATATGTGGGCTTTACTCAAATTAAAAATAGCTGAGAAGAAACCAAAAAATATTAATGAATTGAAACTTTTTATAATGGAAACGTGGCAAACATTTACCGCAGAAGAATGTACAAAATATGCTCTATCTCTTCCACATAGAATTTCTAAAATGTCACAAAGAAAAGACTACCATTGTGGATATTAAACTGTTTGTTTACATACTTTTGTACTGTGTAATCTTGCATAAAAGTTATGCAGAAGTCATTATTTTTGTTTAAATTTTCAACTACTGCAGATATTATACTTACATTTGTTTCCTACATAGTTATTAGTTATGTTAACAAATTAGTTACTTGAAAAATGTATAAATCTTATTGTTATCACCATTTTATTCCTGAAAGTTTGAGTGTTTACTTACTTTTGTTATCCACTGTATTTACTACCTTCAATTATTAAAATAAGAAAACGTTCACGCTGAATGTTCATTTCCTGCGGACTTTAAACCAGTGGCGCATTCAGAGGGGGGCAAGGGACCCTGGTACCACTAAAGGGGCTTTGTAAAAGAAAAGAAAACTGGATTTTATTCTTTAAGTACATTTTCAAAAGTCAAAGAAAACTGAATGCTATTCATTAAATAAATTATCAAAGGGAACAGAATGCTGGATTTCACTCTTTAAATAAATTTTCAAAAGAATAGAAAAGAAAACTGGATTTTATTCTTTAAATAAATTTTCGGAAAGGAAAGAAAAGTGGATTTTAGTCTTTAAATAAATTTTCCAAAAAGGAAAAAAACGAATGTTCTTTAAATAAATTTTCAAAAAGAAAAATGAATTTTATTTCTTAAATAAATTTTCCAAAAGAAAAGGAAACTGGATTTTATTCTTTAAATAAATTTTCAGGAGTAGAAAATAAAACTGGATTTTATTCTTTAAAAAAATTTTCAAGAGTAGAAAATAAAACTGGATTTTATTCTTTAAATAAATTTCCAAAAAGAAAAAAATGAATTTTATTTCTTAAATAAATTTTCCAAAAAAAAAGGAAACTGGATTTTATTCTTTAAATAAATTTTCAGGAGTAGAAAAGAAAACTGGATTTTATTCTTTAAATAAATTTTCGAAATGGAAAGAAAAGTGGATTTTAGTTTTTAAATAAATTTTCCAAAAGAAAAGGAAACCGCATTTTATTCTTTAAATAAATTTTCAAAAGAAATAGAAACAAGAACTGAATTTTATTCTTTAAATAAATTTTCAAAAAGGGAAGAGAACTGGATTCTACTTTATAAATAAATTTCCAAAAAAGGAAAAAAGAACAGATTTTCTTTAAATCAATTTTCAAAAAGAAAAGAAACCTAGATTAAATTCTTTAAATAAATTCTCAGTATCACCTAATGAATTTGATTCAATTTGCATTGAAAATAGTTTTATCCGTTTAAATCTGCTCCCCCAAGATTAAATCCTGAATGCGCCACTGCCTCAATCTCCTTAACTCCGAACATAGAGATACTATTAAAAGAAAGAGAAAGTTCAAATCTATTAAATGCGTCGCTACATGCATGCTTGAAACGGACTTGAAACCTAGCACCCATGGTGCCAGCTCCCAGAACCGCAGCGCTGAGAGAAGCTGGAAGAGGCAGGTCGTGAGACAGAGGGACGTGGCAGAAAAGACCAGGCAAGACACAGCGTCAGCAGAGACTCTGCCGCTGTTCGTTACTTTTTTTCTTCGTTTATTCGATTCGGGCACACAGTTATTGCATGAATGTGATCACGTGCAACCGGCGGTAGACGCTCGTTGCAACGGATTCTTCGGTCGCCGGTGCACAAGGGTGGATCTTTTGTTATACACTCAGCTGGCAGTTAAGTTGGGCTTCGACATTTACGAAATCTAAAGCGGACACTTCGTCGTACGTATTGTATATTTCGTTTCTCCCTTAATCCTTTCCTTTCAAAGACCGAGACATGTGGCGTGGGTTGTGGGAGGGACGGGGAATGGGTCGCGATTGAACGAATGCGCGGTAACATCGTCGCGCCTGTTCGGTGGAAAAAAGATTCACTCATACAAAAATTACCTCGGGGGAACATTGTACTATGCGTTGTAGGCGTTGCCAATTACGGACAACTTCGACGGGACTAGCGAACATGAGTTTTAGCGGGTGAAACGGCGCGGCTCCGCTTCGCCAAGCGGAACCCTGAACCCTTCGACCCGATCTTCGGCTATCAGAACGCACGGGGAACACGCGGGATTAACTGCCGCTAACGGACTCGCTTACAACACGAAAATATCTCTTCATTTACCATAGACAGATTTGGGGGCACGGTGGCGCGCCACTTCGCAAGGCTAGCTTCGCTAGATTATTCGGAGCTGCGGGCATACATTCAAACGCTGTTTCGCTTTCTGCAACGTACGTCTAATCGCGTAGAAAGTGGCGAACGCGTCTAATCTCCGAAGGGAAAGTGTCGTTGGTCAAGCATGAATTCACATTGGGTTCGTTAATGCCCGGTAACGAGGCGCGTCGCTGGTTCCACGCGGTTCCAGCTACGAGCAGCGAGATTCGCGGGTCATGGGTTTGGCTCTCTACTTCCCCCTCGCCACGGAGCTCCGTGGAACGGAAGCCTTAATGCCCGGTCGCGCCTTGGTCGGGGGACACGTCGGTGCTCGAAAACGCTCGTCGAGCGGCAAACGCATCGGGATCGGCGTCGCGCTTATTAGAGATTAGAGCCAATGTGACTGGCGGAGAGATCGCGAGTGTAACACGAGAGTACAAATCATTCCTGGTCACGCCGGGTAGTCGCGGCGACGCAAGGCATCCAATCGTTCGAATAAGTTATATAGTTCAATTTGCGATCAGTCTTCGTCGTGGAAACAAACGATTCGTCCCGGGGCTAAACGCAATGAGGGGGGATGTGAAGTTTAAAAGAGAATGGGGGTGGGGGGGGGGGGGGTCGACGATCGTCGGCAGTGACGATTGAGGGGGATCGTCTCTTCGCAGGATGTATAATAAATAAATTGTTGTATTACGCTATAAACGTGTGGCTCGGTACATTACAATTACGCTTGGTACGTACAAACGGCTCTCTCGGGCTACTCAAGGGACACGAAATATCGGCTTCGGCGAGGAATTCTTGAGAATTTGAAGGCCGAAACCACGACTGAGTGTTCATCTTCTTGTACATACGATAAGGAGGACTGAATGTCGCTGCAAAATTTGATTGTTAAAATGGATGGAAAGATTGCAGTCTGCAGTAGATTTTATTTTACTGCGCCTTCTTACATTGAAAACTAAGGCCTCGTTCGCATTAATCAAGTTTTATTTCAAGGCAAGTGATGTTGAAGGAATCTCTGTTTCGCTTGAAACTTGAAAGAATATTTCCTGTCAAATAAAATGCAGGCTCACATTGGTAAAGTAGGTTCAGGTTACTTGAAGTCTTACTTGAATAATGTAAACGAGGGTTACTTGAAGTCTTACTTGAATAATATGAACGAAGCTTTAGGATATAGTGGGTGGTGCTCTTTGAGGAGTCCGTGTAAACTGTCTTATTGCAAGTAATTTTTTTATGTTTTATTAGCATTGCATCTTTGGAACGACTCTGAGGGAGCAGTGATACCACTGTATTTCGATACCTTTGTTTATGGATACATCTTACTATAAATAGTATATATGGAACCAAAGAATAGCCATACTACTTGGTACATGGGCAGATTAATATTTAAATTGGATCTGGCTAGTGTACTACCACAAATTTTGTACTAAAAAATGGCCCATTAGCTGCCTATCGTGCTCGCGAAGAAGAGCTAGGCCCTACTCAAATTCGCGTAGCATAGCAAAAGGATAGACACTCTAGTAGCCCTTTACCTCATTGTAAAATCACAAAGGAGGAATCTGACCCGTTTCTCATATTACGGATAGAAATGGACCGTCACTCTGAATATCCTTCAAAGGATAATCCCCTAGCTGAAAAATATAGGGGGAATCCCGTTAGTCGTACAACTTCAACATCCCAAACTCTGCCCTGGATTTAGGGTTTAGTAACCCACTTTAGCCTTCTCTGGCCCTTTTATCTACGCAGCTTTAACAACAAGCCATAGACGATTACCCAGTCAATAAAGTAAGAGTACTGAATTACCTAGTATTACTACGTCCTCAGAATCCTAATAACACCGACTACATTGCTAGCAAACAACCGAAATCTCTCCCAAAGGAACAAGACACCCGTAAACCTCGAACAGTACGCAGTTCAGACAACTTCATGTTCCGCAATTATCTCTTAAACGCATTTAATTCGAACTCAGCCCAGATCCCACGATCAAAATCGAATAGCAACATTTAGCTTCAGCAGTAATACCAACAGAGCAAATCAATCGAGGTTTTGACCTTCGATCCCTAATTCGTCGCGTGGTGTACATATAAAAAGGAGGGTGAAAAAAACTCATCCCTTGGCGAGAGCTCTGCCGAATGACCCGCATTCGAGCTTCCATGCAGACGAGCCTCGGGATCCTGGAGACTCTCCACGACGCGTTACGATCGAGTCTTCAACGCCTTCGTCGATCGATGCAGCAGGAAAGTGTCTTCGAGAATTGTCATGGATAACGTCCGTTCCCGGTGTCGTGCTCGACCACAGTCGCGACCACGCCGCGTTCACTTAATAGAATCGCGTGTTTCCCTGCGCGACGGGAGCACGCAGCAATGACGATGACGGGCTGTCCTTTGAATGAAAACGATGACGACGAGGAACGAGGTGCGCGCTCAGCCTGCAAGCGCACGTAGCCATGCCAATTGTACGCTTCGGCGACACCCATCAGTAGACGTCGGGAGCAACGTTGGCTGAACTCCTGGGACCTTGGTGATCTGTCTCTAGACAGTTACAATTTGATATCTTACAGGGCCGGTAGGTAACAGTTTGCAGACCTCCGGGAGAGCCTTCTGCTGTGCTTCCAGGGTATTCTGTCCTCCTCGGCTTCTACATCTCGTGTTTGCAGGTACGATGGAAGTTAACGGTGCTCTGGACCTTGTGCTTCTTTGCTGGGAGATTGTAGTTGAAGGTCTCTTCCTCTTTCAAATTGGTAGAAATTATAGGACCTCGTGGGGCCTTCGGGTCTTCCTCTAGAAAATTACGGTGTTCAACTCTCCTTCCTGTTTATGATTCAATGGGAACGAATTTGGTACTCCTTTGATCTTTTCCCAGGAGATCGTTATTTATCGTTTTCCTCTTCCTGTTGTAGATACATTAGAAGCAAACTGTAGATCTTTCGGTGTCCTCAAACCTTACTGAGATCACGGTCTGCAAACTTCTCTTCCTCCAATTTGCATGTGCACAGCAGATGGAATTTTGTAAAGTTCCTAAAATCTCCTCGTTATCTCTTAAGAAATTACGATTCACCCTCCCTTCCACTCACGTGCAAACACGATACACCGTCGATTGGAACCCTCTCATCCCTCTTCTTTCTCGCCATGACTCCGCAGATGTACCACTGTTGACGACGTTTCCATAGGGACGATCCACAGATGCGCACGATCGAATCGTCGCTGTACGAACTCGCGAACCGCGCGAATTCCGCTCGCGTCTTCAGCGAGCCCCGCACAGTGTCCAGGAGGAAAGTAGTCATCGCTTCGTGGAGCAATAGTACGATGATCGCGATTTTGAGTAAAGGGAGGGTTGAACGGGTGAATCGAGGACAGACAGACAAATAATAAATGTGACAGCAGGGGGAAGACCCTCCAAGGTTGCGAGATTTCAATGTCCGCGAAACTGCGCTTGATTCACGTCGATATCCACGTCATACGTTTAAAATAAAGACAATATAATATTAATCTTAGTCAATAATAATATTAATAATAATAATAATAAACTCTGCAATATTTAATATAGGATTGTTCACACGGACTAGATACACTTCCCGCAAAGCGGACCGATCGATCGATGCGCGTTCTCCCTCCGTGACACGACGCATCATTCGGGGCAGGAGGGGGCGGGGGTGGAGGACACATGACGCGATCGGTTCAGAATACATCGACCATTGACGCACGCCCCGGGGTCGCGGTTAACGATTACCCACGATTACCCGCGATCGGTAAAGATCGCGTTCGGATAATCCGTCGGGCGTGGAGCGCGCCCGACGAGTCGCTGCGTGGTCGCGTGGCTGCGCCGTTGCGCGTGCACGCGCGTCGCCCGTCGTTCGCGATCAGTCTGACCCGTTTACGCAACGGCCCCGCTGTTGTTATTATAAAATAGATTGCACTTCGTGATAACCACGCGTCCCGTCTCCGCGTTCTCAGCTCCATTCAGCGGTAATCGCCATCCATCGCAGAAAGGAACTCGTCGGTCTGCACGAGGCGTGTGTGTTGCATGTGTGTACGTATGCTTTGTGTGTGGTCTGTGTGGATGGGTTGAGGCACGACGCGCGGGCGCGCGGGCGCGCTCGTCATCTTTCATCGTTTGTGCATCGATCTATCCCCGTGGCGGCAGGTTCATCAACAAAGGCTGCAACACTTGGACGCGTCGCCCAGGTGAATGTGGCAGACGGTGGGCAGCGCGGTGCACCCCTTCCCCACCACATTGTCCTGGACCAGGTGAGGCAGGCCCAGGTTCTGATTGATGTCCCCGTCGCTGCCCCGGTGCTTCGCGTCGCACCACTGGCGACGCTCCCGCCATTTGTCGTCCGCCGCGCTGCAGAACAGCATGGACTTTGGGGACGGGGGGCTGACGCGATCGCGCGTGATGCTGCCGCAGGAGCGAGCCTTGTACAGCCGCCCCTTGCCAAAGATACCAGGCAGGGGGACGCAGAGCTTCTTGTGCACGGCGAAGTAGCGGCTCAGCAGCCGTATCTTCCTGTTCTTGCAGTCGTTCCTGTTCATCCCGCTGTTCCTGTTCTCCTTGTCGTTGGACGGCATCTGATTGATCGCGCTACCATTCAGATCCCTGTCGTCGCGGCAGATCTCGATCCGCTGGCACGTGTCCCGCTGCGCCTCCTGCTTGTTGTACCTCCCGTTGGGGCTGCAGTTGTTCTGCCTGTTCGAGGACTGCGACAGCTTGGCGGAGCTAAGGGACCAGCTCTGCAGCAGCCTAGCCCCGAAGCCTTTGGCCTTCTGCACCGTGGCGGACGTCTGCGACGTCGGCTGGGGGACGCTGCTGTGCGAGCCGGTGCTGCCCTGCGACACGGACGACGACGACGACGAGGATATGCTTTGGACCCCCAGAACAGCAGAGTTCCGCGACACGTGATTGTGGCACGACGAGGGCGCCTCGGCTTCCTGCACCTCGGTGATGCGATTCAACGACTGGCTCTCGCGCAACCGCGTCTCGCCAGCTCTTCTCCTACCAGCGCGATGCCTTCTGCCGAATATCACCTGATTCTCCGCGCTTCGATGCCTACCGCCAGTAGTCGTGGTGGTGGTCGTGGTGGTAGTGCCGGTGCTGTTCCCGCTGTCGTTTCGATTCGTCTCGTTCGACGGCGTCTCCGTCGTGTGCTCCCCGTTACCCACGCCTCCTCCACCCCCGCCGCTCCCCCCGGGATCCTGAGAATCGCTGGAATCGTCGTGGCTGTCGCGCCTCGGGGGCAGAGGCTTCCCCGTCGAGGCGCCCAGTTTGTGGGCCCTCTTCTTCCTGCTCTCGCTGTCATCGTCGCTGGCGTCGGAGCTCGAGCAGGACGTGGTGCGCGCCTTATGGAACTTGCTCCTCCGCTGCTGGTAGCCCGCCCTCCTCACCACACGGTACTTAGAGTTGCCGCTCTCCGTAGTCGGGACGGGCACCGTGTCGCCGTCCTCCAGGATCTCGTTCAGTGTCAGCTGGGGCGACGACGCGGAGCCTGCGCTCCCAGGGGACGGCATCGTCTTGTATTTGGGCGTCATCGAGAGGTCATTGTCGCTCAGCACGCCCACAGGATGAAGAGGGATCGACACCGTGGAAGACTCCGTCAAGATGGTCGTGGTGGTCGTCGTGCTCGCGACATACGGCTCCAGCGCGGCTGACGACAGACACGAGTCCAGAGACGTGGCGGGCGATCGGTGAGCCCCCATCATCCACTTGTTCGCTGGCACAGGCCCCACCAAGTTCAGACACTCCGTCACCGACTTCGGCCTGTTCTCCATGGCCGTCACCTTCCTCGCCCATCCCGGCGACGACGCGTCCCCCAGACGATTCTTCAGGTTCTCCTGACACGTCACGTCGAGATTCGTCGCTGCAGGTACTTGCTCCGCGAGCGGGTTACTCGCTTGAGGCTCGTTACCGATACCGCTCAATGAACCAGACTTGAGTCTCTCATCCCCGTCGCCGATGATCTGCACCACGTTCCCGTCCTTCTGCGAGCTCCTCTGCGTCGACAGGGGCTTCAGGATCGGCTTCTCCGGCAGCTGGGGCAGCCTCTCCTGCAGGATGTGCGAGAGCTTCCCTTCCGAGCGTGATCCCCGCCGATTGAACGAGTTCAGCGCGGAGTTGCTGCCGCGATCGTCCCGGCCCGAGCAAGAGGACACGTCGTCCTCGTCCTCCTCCTCCTGGACGATGCTGCACTTCCGCGTCCGAACGCTCTGCAACGGGAACATAAGGCATCTTTCTATCCTTCTCGCTGGCTCATTGCTACCATCGTTAGCTAATAGCTATACATGCTAGTGGCCATTACTGGAAAAGGGGTCACGCGACACGTACCTGCGGCACGTCGCCCGGCGTCCGCGGCACGCTCAGCAGCGATTGGTTGACGGTGGTCAATGAATTTTGGTCGGCACGCAAGTTCGCTGCCGCATCGTCCTGCCGGCTGAAAATAACCAACGGTTACGATCTGTGTGTACCAGGTGCTCGCGTTATTAGTACCGCGCGATTTTATCGTGAGCCGTGGGATGAATGAAACAAATGGAGGGAGGAGAAGTTTCATTCACCTACATCGATCGCTCTCTGCAACAGATTTTGAGATATCAAGTTTTCAATATGTGGCCACTGGCCAGCTATTGTGATTGTTTTTTTTTTTTTTTAACCCACGCTTCTTCCGAAGAATGGAACCCGCCCCTCTTTTGTTATTTATAAGAGAAACGCCGAGTACTAATAACGCGAGCGCCCTGCATGCAATCATCGCTCCACTTTATCACGAGTCACTGGCGCGCATACCTAGGCGAGACTTCAAGGATCTCCGGGCGAGTCTTCTGCACCTGCTCCTGACGGTGAGCACGCAATTTCCTTTCGGCTAATAAGAAATACGTCGCCGTTATGTGATTGTACTCGTTCTTGTCGAGGGCGCTGCGAGGCAGATTGAACGAACATATTACGGACGCACTGCAGAATCGTGGAACAATCGCTGGGTTGTAACACATGAAATGTCTGCCAGCTCTCTGACGTGTTTATTTGCGTTCGGCAAGAGAACAGTCAATTCCGTTCGAGGCTTTCGCGTGAATCATGTTCTTTTCAAAGTTAAACTTCATCAGAGATTCGAGGACGTCATACTGCACCGTGTGCTGTAGCGCGGATCCTCGGATCTCTGACGAAACTAGTTGCAGAACTATATAGTCACTCCTGGAAGTCTTAAACAGTATTAACTGGAAGAACACAGGTCACGAAAGTTTCGAGGATTTCACTGGAAAGTCAGATTTGATATCGGTGACTAAGCTGTCTACCACGTATTCAATCTACCATCAGCGGCTGAATCACGTTCTCTATATCGAGGCCCAATTTAGCTCCCAGCCGAGCAAATTACTCTGCCCAAAGAAAATCCTTTAGAATACAGGGGAATAGTGTCCCAAAATACAATAAAGGTGAAATTCAGAACCCTGTAACTCGCCAACAGTCACGCTACGATCCAACTATCAAGTAGCTCGAAAGGGGAAAAGTTTGATCGTTAAAATAGAAAAATGGACCAGATTTCATCTGTTACAACCTAATAGAAACCCACTACTTACTCCAATATCTCTTCTTTGGTGGCAATGTTACCGTTAACCATCTTAGTGATTATATGATTGTGGTGATCGTCAGATACCTGCTGCCTGGACACAAGAGGCAACGTTTCCACAAAATCGCTGTCCGATCCGATCGCCAGCCACGAATCCGCCGCTATTTCTTCGAGCCTCGCTCTGCCCTCTGGCTCTCTGACGAGCATTTTAGCGATCAGGCGCTTGCAACCCTCCGAAACGTGCGGCGGGATCGAGTACTTGCAGTCCATGATCATCGTGAGGGTTTCGCTGTCGTTCGCCTCTTGGAATGGCGCTTGGCCGCACACTAACATGTACAAAATTACCCCCAGTGACCAGACATCTGGAAACACAGATGGAGGTCCTAACTACGGGATATGAAACTCATCCTGAACTGGCGGAGTACTAGACTTGTCGCGCAACTGGTAGAATAGAATCTATGCAATATTTTAACTCTGTCTCATCAGTCGAGGCTTCAATTATATAAATATGATTAAATTTTATAAAATAGTTGACCTATCAAAAGCTACAGCTGCACACTTAAGCAACCAAAATGGGTATTCTTCTTCATAAATATTAAACTGTTTGTACTGCCTGTGGTGGAACTCATTAATGATTCGAGAATCATTAGCTATAAATGTCACTATATTAAAAATGCAGTATTTCCACCTCTTATACTTAATTTGCTCTTTTAAAGGGGCATTCTAATTTGAAATTGATTTTTTCACATTTTTTTTTAAAGAATATTGTTTCAGAAATGTATGTGCAAAGTCCTATATCTGAATTTTTAAAATTAAAAAGGTTATAGGTGTTTGAACGACGCGTGATATGGAAAACTTTAAACGCGTTTCTCTCAAATCCATGTTTTCTAAATGGTCGTTATAATATCTTAAAATCTACTAGACAGATTGATTCCAGATTTGTCGCGCACATTCACTGCACGCGTCTTTATCGTCCGTACCAAAATTAATTCATAATAATGTTTTTTTCTCAGTTTTTTAGTCCGCAAGTTACAAATTACATGTAAAAATCGATAGTCAACCTTCAAAGTGCCGCCATTTTTTTAATAGTCGATTTTTCCTTTGGGTTTGGTACCCATTATAACCAAACTCGTCCTAATTAAGAATCACTTCGGTTTTTTTATTTCAAATGAACAGAATATGGGAAGACTTTTCTGTTAACGAATGCGTTCAAACGCTTGCATTGCCACAAATTTGAATTCTTTCTTTCCACAAAAATTTGTAAACATTACTGAAACATGGATAAATGTATGAACCAAAGTTTGACGAAAACAATTATACAGATGCTTCATAAAAAAATACCAAAAATTGAGTAAAAAAGCGCGTTTTAAACTAGAATAACCCCTTAGAAAGAACAGTCTTATAGACATCTTCCATAACATCCAACTACTTTGAATAAATATTAGCTTTTTCTTACCAACGGCAGGAGCATCGTAGCTGTCTCCCAGCAGAATTTCCGGCGCCGAATAAGCCAGAGATCCGCAGGAAGTCTCGAGCTTCTGGCCGGGGCAGAATCTGTTGCTGAACCCGAAGTCGGTGAGCTTCACTGTGCCGAGTTTCTCGAAGAAGACCACGTTCTCGGGCTTCAGGTCCCTGTGCACCACGTGCAATCGATGGCAATATGATATGGCTCTGACTATCTGCCGGAAGTACGTTCTGGCCACCTGCGATCGATCAAAAGGGTATCAGTGAGCCTGCGGCAGAGGGTTGCTCACCCTTTGCATTCTCGACTGAAGACAATGGTCGAATCTGTTTCGAGCCACAGAAATCTGTTTAACCCTTTGCGAACTAACGACTCGCATCACTTGTTAGACACGTGACCTTTTGCGATATCCGAAGATTCGAACCACGACTCAGTTTCGTGACCGAGTTAAATGGAATAGAAGATTATATTTATCTTTGTGACAGCGATGTGGTTTATATTTCAGTGCTAGAAACCCGGCGATAATGATTCATATGAATATGTAAACAGCAGTTCCTCCGCGGACACCACAACGTTGAAGTGCCCATCGCCTGGGAAATTGTAACCCTGAACTTTCCCTCTACCTAGACAACAATCCACTTAGAAAACACTTGGAAAGTACATACGTGACTGAGACTGAAAACTCGAGTTTTCCTTTAAAATACTTGAAGCCTCGGTGGAAATTCCTAAGCTTTTTTCTTTCCACTCGAAGAGCTATATCTCGCATTGTTCCAAGCTCTAATTAAACTAACTTCAAACCGTCAGAAATAGTTCACCATTCGCCATCGAGTCTCTTGTACTTCCAGCTAATGATATTTTACCAATAATTAATCTCATTTTTCTTCTCATTTTGTTTATTTTCATTAACGTGTCCCTTTCATGACGTCTAATGCCCCATTTAAGACTATCCCATTGTGAAAGCGACATTTTCGACTTATTTGAAATAGTTATTATTAAAGTGTTTGCTATACCTAAGGCTAATAAACGGACTTCCTATTAATGGACTTGCGTTCTAAATATCTATCGTGATATTATCAGAACTGGAGGCTAAATAAAATCGCCCCTTTTATAGCACCTCTCCCCTACAATCTAATTTCCACTAAATTATTACGAAGTAAACGATGCAGAAAGGCCCATCAAATATTTCTCCTGCTGGAATCCGACAGTGAACAGCACAAATACAGTGAAGCAAATTTAATAGGCAAAGGGTTAGCAGAACGATGTGTTCCCCGATTACTTGGCTCGCTGTTTCGTCGGAGCAGCCACTCCTAGGAGCCGAAAGTATTAATAAAGCCATGTATATGAGCATCCCCGCGAATTTCCGCAGCAGTTCCCGTAAACGGCTGGACTTGCCCCCAGTGGGTCGTTAGGTTCTCGCGTTGGAGATTACCGCGTTGAAACTATACCTCTTCGCTGAGGCCGCTGTCGTGTCGCATGATATAATCGTAGAGATCGCCGCCATCGCCCAGCTCCAGGATCAGGTAGAGCTTCGTCTGGGTGTCTATCACCTCGTAAAGCCTGACCACGTTCGGATGCTGCACCAGCTTCATGCATCTCACCTGCCGGGGAGAAACAAAGAGGGCGAGGGGTAACAGAAACGCTCGTCCGATGCTTGCCCCCTAGCGCGATCTGGTCAACGACCCTTTCGCCTTTTTTCCCCCCTCGTCGCGCCATTATCTCGTTGACCTTAACGAGATCTACAAGTTCGAAGCGGATCGTCCCGTAGATCTCTTTCCTACGCCCGCGATGGCGTCCAAACGGATCTTACGCAATCCGCTCATTAGTATTTAACGCACCGTACGTGCGTGCGTGTGCGTCGCGGAATGATGAAAATCACGGCTCGTAGGAAGCCGCCCGAGAAACTCCTCTCCATAGGCGAGAGTTATTCAGACGTTGGCCAATTGGATGATTTCAAAACATCGCGGTGCATCGGGATGCAGGATACGAAACGGACAAGCGCCAGTTTCTGGATCATAAAGGTGCGAATCCACGAGGAAATTCGAAATCTCAGCAACAATTAGATCAGCAAAAATCTCAGCAAAAATTAGATGTAAATATTGGAAATAATGAAACTAATGACAAAATAATTAAAAAATAATAAATTACTGAAATAATTGTCTCGTGAGATTAAAGTATTATGTGAGACACGATATTTTTATCTCACTGTGGATTTGCAACTTAACAAAGCGTTCTGGAATTGAATGAGACAGTGTTCTCTGAATTCCTTTCACAGATGATCCTCCTAGGAAGGACTCCTTCGCAGCTAATTGGAAAAGGTAGACGCTTTTCTTAACCAAAGCGTGTTCGCACTGCTTGCGTTCAATCAACGAGGGAGCCCTGATTGGTCTTTGATCTAATATGGAAAGCTACGTGGCGGGCAAGTAGAATATTACTACCTACGACCGGCCGTTTCGTATGTCACAACCCAATAGAACCCTCGCAGTTACTCCTCGACTAATAAGGGAAACGGGAGTTACATATCTGATAGAGCAGGAGCGATTTAATTCTGGTAAAACACCGGGTGGAATGTAGATTCGCTTGTAAAAACTTCACTGAGTTAAAGTTCCCCGCGTTTCACTACCAATGGTGCCACTTCCATGCGGGGTCTGAGAACGCACTGGCGACTTCTAATCAACGTGCGTTACGAAAAGTAGCACGTTTCAATTTTCTTACGAAAAGTAGCACGTTTGCCTTCGTTCTCACGAAAACTATCACGTTTCGGTTTTCGCTGCGAAAACTAGCACGTTTGAGCGGTTTGCCACGTGATTAAAGTTTTCATATGTGTTGTCTTTTGGAGATTAGATGGAATTATTATTTATTAAACAATATTTTCAACAGTTGAATTCTTTTAAACTGACCACGCGCTGAAACGTGATAGTTTCTGCAGTATAATTAGGGAATACAATCCCGGCCATTATTTACTATCCCGGGATTGCGGGATTTTTTAAAGTCTATCTCGGGATTCCGGGAATAATCCCGGGATTGGATAATAGAAAATTTCAGTACTTAAAATGATTTATTTTGTGCTAAAATTCTAAATCTTTATTTAATTCAGGGCTGCGCAAGGAGCTGTTTTCGGCGCCTAGCGGCGAGCAACCCTCCTGTCCCGTTGCTAAGGTTAGAATCGGCGAGGAGAACTGTAGTAGTGTATGTGCGTGCTCGTAGGCTCGTAGCGTAAGTATCTATGGCTGGGTTCAAGTCATACCAAATGCACGTACACTACTGCGGTTCTCCTCACCGATTCTAACATTAGCAACGGGACAAACGGGTTGCTCGCCGCTAGGCGCCGAAAACAGCTCCTTGTGCAGCCCTGATTTAATGTAAACAAACTTACTTTCTATCAGTAGTCTGAAACATAAACTAAAATCATTTTTCACAATAAAACAGTAATGAATAATAACCTCTCAATAAATACGAACGAAGAAAGAATAAAGCACTTAAAGTACGTATATATCTAAGTACAATGTTTCGATTTTACGTGTTCAGACAAGTTGCGATCTGCAACTCGCGCGATTTCGAAATAGCGGAAAGTGATAATAGCATTGAAAAAATAAATATGGTTCAGTTAGTTGTATACGACTTAATATTATTATTTAAATAAGTCATTATTGTTATTGTCCTTATTATTATGAAATGACTATGTTTATTTATTCTGTTTATTTTTATATTATTCGGGTGTTCCTAAAGTAATTCACATTTTTAAATAATCCCGAGATTCTCGGGATTAGTTATATAAAATCCTGGGATTTTTGGAATCCAAAAAAACAGCCGGGATCGCGGGATCCCGTATCCCGGGATTGAATTCTCTAAGTATAATCCAAAACGTGCTATTCTTCGTGGCCAAACCGGATAATATGTTAGTTGTCGCCGCAAATTCCCAAGTGTGCTATTTTTCGTGGCGAAACAGTATAACGTGCTAGTTTTCGCCGCAACAGTACGAAATGTGCTATTCTTCGTGGCGAAGCAGTCAAACGTGTTAGTCTTCGCAGCGGAAGACCAAACGTGTTAATATTCGTCAGAAACGATGGAACGTGCATCTTTTCATGGCAAACAGAAACGTGCTACTTTTCGTAAGAAAATTGAAACGTGCTACTTTTCGTAAAAAAATTGAAACGTGCTCCTTTTCGTAAGAAAATTGAAACGTGCTACTTTTCGTAACACACGTCGTAATGACACATACATCTGCTATTAAATTAACGATCCAACTCCTGTCCCAGTGTGATTTCTTTCTCAGACCCCCAATGGAGCTACCTTCAATCAACGCTTATCAAAGTGTCTTCCAAAGGCGCAGAAGCGTTGAGCAGCACCAGCTGCAACATTCTACTCCGCCGAGCGAGGCACTGGATGAGCGAAACGGAAGGAAGGAATTAGCATGCGTTTCGATTTCCTTCTCGGCCTCCTTTATGCCGTGCGTTCTCATTCACGCGGTGCCTCGTGGGAGGGGGCCGGAACAAAGAGGAGAGGGATACGCGATCGCCAGGGGAGCCGTCGTCGGCTCGTATCGACGTCGACGGTGTAGCTGACGCGTATGAAAGAACCGTCTAGGCTTTTCTCTGCACTCCCTCACCTCCTGAAAGAGGTGCGCTCTCGAGACCTCGTCGAGCTTGCTCTTGTCGATGACCTTCACTGCGACCTTCTCGCCGGTGAAAACGTGCCGCGCCAGCTTCACCACGGCGAAATGACCGCGGCCGAGCGTCTCCTCCAGGTCGTAGAGGCCGGCGATCTTGCCATCGTAGTTGCTGTACCCCACGCGACGATGCATCTCGTGCCGCTGAAACGAGCAAACAACCGGGGAGTCAGTGGGTGGCTTCGCGGGCAACGCCTCGGGTTTCTGCCGTTTGGAAAGCGTTCAGAAGTTTGTACCGAGTCGCCAAAGAGGTCTCCTTTCGCGCAAGGACCTCTTTGTTGGCGTTGGCACGCGTATCACTCTGGGCAAGGAAACGCGGAGGATTTCCATTGGATCGATGGATGAAAAAGTAAGTTTCGAGGGAATTCTGAGGCTCTTAGAGCTTTTGTTACATCGTGAAATACAAGAGGAATGTGATTGTATCATAATTTCTGTAATTGATGATTGAAACAAACCTTTAAATAAAAATTCTGGTAAGTAACATAAGAGCTGTATTATTCGCACCGCTTAAGGGCATCCGTCGGTTAAATCGCGCGAAAACATACGTGACTTTTATCATTTTTTCTAGAAAAAAGTATACAATGTATGGGTCTAAAACTTGTTGCACTTTATTCTGCTACAAGTGTAGAGTATAAAACAATTTTTTTACTTCATTTTTTCCCACCCCTGCCTCTGATATACATTGCGTGCTGCACCGTTGTAAAAAAACTGGCCTCCACTGTCGCCACGATAACTTTAGACAGGATCATCCAAAATTAAAAAACCAAAGATATTCGCTGCCCTCAGACAGTGTTCAGAGACAACTAGGCAATGATTGCCAAATGTTTAAACGATGCAGTCCCCAAACATAGGTTTTTTCGCACATTAATGTTTTGTAAAAACAAATTGAGTGTATGAAAATTCGCAATAGAGAGTAGCGTGAAAGCCAGTGTAATTACGAGCAGAATCCCGTTTGAATTTTTAGATTCGGTCAAGAATTGCATTTTTTATCGTGGCGACAGTGCGTGAAAAATTGTTTCGAGAAAAACGCACTTAAAGTTTGACGCCGAGCGCGTTCGTTTATTGACGGGGACTTGCCCTATTTTCAATGCGTTTATTCGATTAATAACAAAAATTGATTCTCTTTTAGATGAATAAACGTATTATTAATTAAAAGAAAAATTACATTTCCGTCTATTATACCTGCGTCACAATCCATATTAAAAAATATCTATTTTTAAGGCCGTCACACTGTTGATACCCCTGAACTGCCTATAAAATCTGTGCCTTTAGGAATTTTTATCCAAAATTTTAACTGGGCCTTTTTGAGACGTTGTTGAATGCAAATATGCAAAAAATTTTTAATTTTTTTGACCGGCGGGTGCCCTTAAGGGGCATGCTAACTTTGACGCATAAAAACCAAAAAAGTTCATTTTCTACGTGATATGAACTAAAGAAGTACATTCGTATATTTCAAAATAAATATTTTTATGTAAATGGTGAGTGTTTAAAGAAGAATTGTGATTTTTAGCAGAAAAATTTAGTTACAAAATGTCTGTAGCTAAAAATATTTTAAAGCAATCATAAACTCCATATATACTTCTTTATATTACCATAAAAGGAAAATTCTCTCAAAATTTTAAATGAATCGGATGAATAGTCTCTGAGATCCGGGCGTCGCCAATTGGCGAGTCAAGTGCAAAGGACACACCGTGTAGTGGTTCTATCACCGCCATTTTGTTGAAAATAAATTTTTTTAATCTTCAAAAAATGTATAACAAATGCCATTAATCAGATTTTCCATTAAGTTCATTATTTAAAAGAAAAACATTGCTAAACAAAACCTATGACTTTCACGCGTTCAAGGTGGCACCTCCCCTTAAAACTCGAGCCAAAGGTGCACGGCGTGGCAGGAATCGCAAAAATCATTAGTAAGACAATTTACAGCCACTACTGTGCTAACAAAGTACACGTGCTGCATACTGCCGCGCGAGCATCGGATCCGCGAGCAACAACGGACCGATTGTCCGCCTTATATAGAAAATAAATTTCTACGCCCACTGGACGCGCGATCAGGCTCAAGGTAGTCCCGTGTACTCTCACTTTTCCGTTGCACAGCTCGTTCCTTTGACGAGCTGCGCCACGTCTCCTCGTATAAGGGTAAGCGGGCCGATTGCTTCCGGCGCCGTTCACTTCCGGGAGACCGAAAGCGGAGGTTTAGGATCGATCGGCGCTGTTCGAAAGCTTTTCCGGCGCGAGGCACCCATCACGCGAGGAAACAGGGTCAGCCTGATCATTATTAGCGAGAATTAACGATCAAGCGAGCCGCCGATCCATGGACGATCGATCGTTAAAAGGTTGCAGCGCGAGTGCGAGAAGAATTCGATGAATGGCGGTCACGTACTGATTGTAATTTGCGATTCAAAGTCGATGGTTGTTTTACGCGCACGCGAAATCCGATCGCGAGCTTTCGATATTTCAGAGGGCGATAGCGTAGTTCGTCAGTGGAAGTTTGAGCTCCATTGCGATCTAATGCCAAATCGGTTTGCGGTAAACGATAATGGCTTAAGTTTAACCGGACGGCTACAAGTATGGTGGATATGGTTAATGCATAAACCGTCCTAATGGCGACTAAATATAGGATCATAGCAGTCCCCGAAAGTTAGGAATGCATGCGATCTAAATATTGAAAGAGAAAGCACGGATGTACAAGGTTGCATGTGTATAAAAAAAGAATCATGAATTTGGTTACACCGTAATATCCTCGCGTCTCAATAAAGCTATTCTTAGCTGGCTATTAACGTCTTCCATTCAGCGCAACGAGAAATCAATATAATCGTAATCTGTGGTAAAAATAAACGGTACACTAGTAGCGCAATTTGTGCATCGATCTACTATAATATTAACACGGAGATAAAGCGGCAGCAGCCTGTGTACCCTCAACTTTGAACTACGCATGTATCTCGAGCGCAATTAGCCATGCTCGACTGCGAATAATGGACTAATTAAATGAGAAAAAATTCATTCCAACTTGTTCCATCGATTCCATGAAAGAGGAAGCAGAACAAAGAGCGAATCATTTATTTTGCGGACGTAAGGCCAGCGCAAGAGACGCGAACGTGATATCCATTTCTAACGGAAGTTCCGTGCAGAGCGCTCGAAGTGAACGGGGGCGATCGTAAGGCAAACGCGAGAGCAGCGCTTTGTAAAACAGCGTCGTAAAAATAACTGACCTGTAAAATTTCAGGGGCCGAAATGCCCTCGCAGCGAGTGAGAGAGAGAGAGAGTCGTGGCGAAAAAGGATCGTTCGACCGAGGAAGGGATCCCTGGTATCGCGAGTGTCGCTCGTCAGTTGGGCACGCGTCACGGCGAGTTCCGTTTTTTTTTTTCGAGCTCCGGCTAGGGAGCGCAATTTCTGTACGTCACACTTTACGTGCACGCGCGTCAAACTGAAGACGACACGCGGGCCGGAGGCCTCTGACTATCCCTCGGCGTGTGTGTAAAGCGACGTGTCAACGTTAACGGAACGGATGCGAAAATACATTTCTTTGAAGTGCACGGAAGTATGAAAGGAACGGACAAAGGCGTGAATAAGACGCGCCCACCCCTTCGCCCCCGCTGGCGTAGAGACGTTTAAAATTAGACGCGAGATTCGTTGAGAATTTTCACGACCAATCGAATTCCTCGGCCGATCAACGAAACTTATTCGAGTTCACGGGGACGTGCATCGCGGCGTGCTTTCGTAACGCAGCGATACGGTTCCGTAATCCTTGCCGCACTTACATAACGCCAGACAGTACGTGTAACAAGTGAATTTATTTCTCCCTGCTTACGGTCACCTCGTCCATCGATTTGAGATTTAACAAGCTTGTTTACTCGCACGCTGAATAATGACGTAAACCAACGTGCCACCAGTCCTGCGGCTTATTAAATATTGCCCCGAGTAATTTCCCGTGATTGACGATTAATATGCTGTGCTATTAATAAGGGGGGCGATAACACGGCGGGGATTTCTTTCACCCTTTGCCGGGTTCGTTCCAGGAGCAGGAAGAATAAAATTTAAAATTCGTCGGGGTAGATATTCATTGGTTTTATCCGTTTGTGACTAATGAAGTGCCTTTGTGGAAATCAGAAATATCACGCGAAAACTATGCATTATAATCCCGGACCAATGCAATAGTTTAAGACAAACCAATGATTACTTTTATAGTTGAGAAATACAATTTGAAGCTGTCACCCCCTCAATGCGGTTGCGATATGTTTTGACGTATGAATAACACAGGGGAATAAAGAAGTACAAAATAACCCGATTAGTCACAAAGCCACCCCCGCTTCCGGTAGCTACGGGAAATATTTATTGCATCACTCTGACATTTATGTAGCGCGCAGAATTTTCATAGTAATATGATTAATAGCCCACTTGTTTTGATTAAGATAGTGAGCTACACATTTTTGCAATAAATAAATTTTGTAATAATATTTTCCTACTACTAATAATAAAAGAGGTACGACTGATAACGCGTTTAATATTCGAGTGGGGCGATAAACATTTTCATTGCCGTAAGTTGTTCTGCCTGGTTAATAAAAATCGGTCGTTATCCGTGTCCTATGGGGATCGTTTTCCGTGGATCGCGCGAATTCTTGTTCGAAACGATGGAAAATGTGTGCGCTGCAGCACGTGGCGGAAGGACCGTGTGCCAGAAAGCTCGGTATTGTTCGATCAGCCGGGCAGCAGACAAAAGTACCGGTTCTAAGAAAAGCGGACATGGAGTCGGCGGTCTACTCTCGAGGCTAGTCTAGGTTACAAAGTTAGTCGACCATTATTTTTGGTCGAGTTGCTCTGTCACGATGTGTATTTCTACCACCCTGGCAGATACAACCGGCCAGACGAACGACGCGCGTCCCGATTAAAATGCTCGGTATGCGGAAAAGGGTTTCTTACGGCTATCGCCTACTTTGAGATTGATCGTATGTATCCGTCAGCGTGATACGCCATTATCGAGGGCAGGATATTCGAGATATCGAACCTCCCCTTGGTATTTTTACGCGTGGGATTTAGAGGCATAGTTCCTTGAACACACTTTCCTTCAACGTAACGATAAATTATTGCTTTTTATTACGCCAGTAGTGTGAATGTGTAATTGCGGAAAAGTTGTGACATAAGTCATTGCTCTTAAGTATTCACGTGACAGATGGTGATTATAAAGAGAATTAATGCATGTAGTAGATGACCTCATTACTGGACATGCAGCAGTATGTTCGTTTTTGGCGCTGAGTACCTTTTTGCTGATAGACAAGGAAAGTGATAAGGAAATTTGAATTATGGGGGAGACTGTTGGTAGTTTTAGTTTGTAAAGAAAGTTTCACGAAGGAATTACGTTGAAAAGTATAATCAGTCTCTTGTCGGCCTCATTGGCCCACTTGTGCTTGATGGGCTACCTTATGACCCTATTAATTAATTCCTTAATCGTATTTTTCCTATCCATCACGAAGAGTATAAAGCCTACTAAGTAGATCTGTAATTATAGATACGATGACTTACATCGATCTTCATCGAATTCTATATCATGAAAAAATTACTTAATAAACCACTCTGAACTTCAAGCTATAATCTTCTTCTTCGATACATCTACAGTGCTGGAATTATTGATTGCATCACTCGCATATTTAGCGTGCATTCGCTTCCACCTCATTTAGTATTAGCATTCGGCAAGTATATTTTCGCGGCTGTTGATTATGCAAACAGCGCCTGATATCTTCCGAGATCGTCAAGAAGTTGGATACCAATTATAAAGATTGTTTTATGAGACGTGAAACTTAGGGGTGATGAGATAAATATTTCCAGTAGCTACTTCATAAAAAAATCGCACAAATGTCTCCTCCATCACTTCCCAGACACAAGCATTCCTACTTCAACAATTTCCCAAGCCCCACAAACCCAATATTAACACCTCATCGTCACACAATTCGCATTTCACAATCGCCCAATGCAATCCCCGAATGAACAACCGATCACATGCAAAGGAATCTCCCGTTCCATGTTTGGAAGTTGCGGTGGTGCAAGAGGATCGAATCGAGTGCACGCCCTATAGAATCCACCCCTAATTCCTCTCCTCCCTGGAAACACGTTCAAGGGCATGTCATAGAGCTCTCTACTACCCTGTACCTGAATTAATTTTATCGCGTTAATTAGTGGTTACTTGTGTCCATCCACCAGGCTGATATCCAGCGACCCCTGTGGACATTGTTAAGGATCCATATGCCTATTTTTTCACGCCTGTGGATACATTTACAAGATACAGGCACCGCCAAACATGCAGATAAGGGAATTGCAACTGGCGACACGCAGCAAAATATCAAGCTGACCCTAGCTGTTAGCCACTGCATTTAGGTATACCCATCGAAAAACCGCCCTTATAATGAAATATGTGTAAACCGTCGAGTCAAGGCGCCCAGGCCAGTTAATTCAAAACACTGTTAAGTACGGATACTTATAAAGGAAGATCCCAAACCCGAAAATTTAAAAAATTCTGGAAAACGCAATTTTTGTTTGCTGCTCAAATTCACTCGAAGGGGGTGAAAATTAACCACTGAAAATTCGGCTATTTTCCGATTTTGTGTTATAACTCACGAACTGTAAGAGATAGAAAAAAGTTTCAACACAAAACTTACTTCTTTTAATTAAATCTATCATTTGGTAAACAAATTATTTCACAGTTCACGAGTTATAACACAAAATCGGAAAATAACCGGATTTTCAGGGGTCAATTACACCCCCTTAAAGTGAATTTGGGCAGCAAACAAAAATTGCGTTGTAATCAGGAGAAAATTTCCTACATATTCACGAAGTTTCAGAATTTTTTGAATTTCCGGGTTCCGGATGTTACCTTGTTAGTGTGACAGTTTAAATTAAGCTGGGTTTACATTAGTCCAGTCGCTAGATCCGGTGAGTGGTTTCACTGGAAATCGAGTTGATGTCTACATTATTCCAGTCATAACCCAGTTTCTGTATCAAGCGAGTGGTTCGACTGGAAATCGGTCGATGTCTACAGTATTCCAGTCTTATGAGCCGTCTAGACGATTCCAGTAACGCTGGAATATTGTGTTCTCGATGGAGGGGGTAAACACTGGATCGAAAAATAGACTTTCGATCCAGTCGAAACCTGCTAGAATGACAGCACTGTACTGGAATGAACACACTGTTTACATTATTTCAGATCAAATCCAGTGCTGGACTGGATCACTGGACTGGAATAATGTAAACCGAGCTTTAAATCTTTCGTTGCCCTTGCAGTGATGTGGAGTAGCCAGATTTTTCCGAGAATATTGATATTCGAGTGTGGGCACTAGGGTGGCTCTTATTTACTCTTGGTAA
The DNA here is from genome assembly GCA_944738655.2 of Andrena hattorfiana. Taxonomy (NCBI): domain Eukaryota; kingdom Metazoa; phylum Arthropoda; class Insecta; order Hymenoptera; family Andrenidae; genus Andrena; species Andrena hattorfiana. The sequence continues at coordinate 39,923,158 of OX122889.2, read as the reverse complement.
AATTTTTTTCAAGATTTTCTTCCGGGTACCCTCCAGAATAGTTCCAAATAATTAAAAAAAAATCTGTGTAAAGTTTGAGCTCGATCGGATAACGGGAAAGGGTGTCCCTGGGCCATTAAACATTTAAATCATTATTTAACAGCTCGCGAAGTCGATTTTATATAATATCCTCCAAGTTATTGATTAAATAAAAAAGTATGCCAAACAAAAGTTATAGATCTGGACAAGGAGCATATTTTATGATGTATTATTTTTTCTTGCACGACAAACGGTTTTCGAAAAAAGTCCGAAAAACTAAAAAAAAACTTTTTTCCCTGAAATTTTGAAAGTTTAAATGCGCTAGAACACTTTTTATTTATGAAGGCGACCAAAAAAATGCAATTTTTATTTTCCAGGAATATTTTGTAAACATTTGAGGGGGGGGGGGGCATATACCGAAATATGCAAAAAAAGACAAAAAAAAATTTATTTTCAGTGTTTGATGTGTCATGAATGTTACTAGAAAATTTGGGACCGAAATTCGCAAAAATATCGAAAACATAGAGTCCATATCTTCGATATAATTCGCAAAAATATCGAAAATATAGTCTATATTTTCAGGAAACATTCATGACATATCAAACATTGAAAATAAGAAAAAAAAATTTTTTGGTATATGCCCCCGCTTAAATGTTTAAAAAAAATAGTCCTCGAAAATAAAAATTCCATTTTTTGTTCGCCTTCATAAATAAAAAGTGTTCTAGAAGCACATTAACTTTCAAAATTTGAGGAACAAAAAGTTTTTTTTAGTTTTTCGGACTTTTTTCGAAAACCGTTTGTCGCACGAGAAAAAGTAATGCGACATAAAAGATGCTCCTTGTCCGGATCTACAACTTTTGTTTGACATATTTTTTTATTTAAGCAATAACTTGGAGGATATAATATAAAATCGACTTCGCGAGCTGTTAAATAATGATTTAAATGTTTAAGGGCCCAGGGGCACCCTTTCCCGTTATCCGATCGAGCTCAAACTTTACACAGATTTTTTTTTAATTATTTGGAACTATTCTGGAGGGTGCCCCGAAGAAAATTCAAAAGTCGAAAATAAGAGCCACCCTAGTGGGCATGCATGTCCCTATCACTTATAAAAAGCATCCATACCAGTGAGGCTCATTTCCAGTTTAGAACGTTTAGAAGATAGAGGCTTTAACAAGATCGGGTTCTAGCACCCTTCAAGCATTTATCAACTGTACAGTACACAAAATTGCCATTAGACGCTAATTATTTACTATCGTGTGTTTAAACCGAAAGGTGAAATTAGCTTCTGCGACTAAAACACTTTAACAAAGATAAAGTCCTTGTTAAGACTCTTTGTTAATATATCGATAGCTTAATGCACAAATATTGTATGTCCATTTGTAGCGTTTTTGAGAAAAACAGGTTTAAGCATGCAATGGTATAGAAACGGTAAACTTAAGATTCGGGGGCATTAATGAATAAAAATATTATTTTTAACGAATTTATGAAGTAGATATAATTGTGATTTTTATACAGCATAAAGAAACAGTCAAGAACTTCATGTTGCACATAAAAACTCAAATTTCATAAAAAGTAAACATGCAATATTTGTGTACTAAGCCATCGATACGTAAATATTTCGATGTAAGTACTTTGGACTTCTTTTCATTTAATGGGTTATACCTGTCAGGAGGCCTTTTTAAAAAGGCTTCTTGGAGGTGGGTTCTAATTTTATTACAAACGTAAAGATTTTTCTACAAAAAAATTACCAAATGTTCTTTAAATGTTGTTCTTTTAAGTGCAAAAGGTTTTGGAAAAAACGCTTCCGCTTTTTAAAAAAAAATTCACAAACATTCCCCTTAAGAACCAAGATAACATTTGAATTTCCTGTTCAGGCGAACCCACAGCGACACACACTTACATATATCGTATTATTAAGTTACATGACTAAAACTAACTTCCCTAGTTGCTCCCGGTGTTAACCAGCCACCGGTCCATCCACGATTTCCAACCTCCTAGTGGCTCCTGGTGTTAACCAGGCACTGGTTCATCCGCAACTAACACTACTTACATATACATGTAACGTCACCCTGCATAAAAAAGCTTAGCTAGCATATCCTGATCTCTAATCACCTGCCAATCCATTCAAATAAGTCCGAGTCACATGAACATGCAGAAGTTAATAGCGAATTAAATACCACGTCATAAGAACGTGACGCGCAGTGGGCGCGGATGTTGCGCGCGGAAAAGCAAACGCTAAAAGCGTTTCGCGGTGGATCGTCGCGGACGAGAAGCCTACAATACGTCTATTCGTCCGAATCCCTCGCCGCGACTGATTGGTCTTGACATTTTGCCGATAACAATTTACCGTCCTGCAGTCGTCAGCATCCCACCTGCACGTGACGCGCGCTCGTCGCTCGCCCGTTGACCTGGTTCCGTTGCATACGCGCCTGGAATAACGAGCCGACTCCGGGAGTCGGCTATCAACCAGAAGATAAAACTTTTCACGGCCCTCCCCGCTGCCGCCGGCGAACACCATGGGCGAAACGACACGCGTCGCCAAGTGGAAACTATTTGATCGATGCGCAGCGGCGTTGCATAACATCGGAGGAAGCGCGAGGAGCTCGCGTGCGCACGCGGATGCTCGCATTCCTCATCGAACTTACGACCAGTTTATCTGGTCCGACCGACCGCGTATCGGTAGCGCGTCGATGAAAAAAAAAAAAAAAAACGGGCACCCGCGACGCTCGCTACGCCAACCGCGTCCAAGTTCCACTCGCTCCCCAGAGGCGTAGCAATTCGATTGGCAATAGCGTCGCGCTTGCGGAGGGATGAGTGGTGTTACCATTATTTGGGACGCGGCCGGGGTTCGTAATCGTCGCGACATGCTGACACGCGTTGAAAACAGATAATCGCGAGCGCGGGTAAATTGGATTCGGCGCGCGGTAACCGAGATGCTTAATCCGACCACGCGAACGGAATCACACGCGGGATTATCTAAAGTAATTCAATTAGGGTGCGTAGTCAATTTCACCGCAAGGACACTTCGCGACACAACGGAATAGTGCACTTTAGTGGCGGCCGCGAAATTATTGCAATAGATTTGTTAGGATGATCTTCGTTGGTTTCGTACGGATTTCTGTTGTGAATACTTGAGGATTTGGTGCTGACTCTTTGCAAACGACACGGCGGAGAATATTACTATTAAATATGCGGGATATCGGGGCTTACAATGGGGACCGTCAACGCATTTGCCATTGTTGCAGTGAGAATACGATAGCTTTCAGGAGCACGATTCTTTCAGAATTTCCCTGATTCGAGAATGAAACCATTTCTGTACTACTATCGTATAACGGTTATATATGGGGAGTTCTCTTAACGCCGCACAGTGGACTAAAAACTCGTTTTTTGTGGCCCAAAATTCAAAACACTCATATTGATTTTTTTCAACAAAAATATAGTTAATGGAATCAATATAACTAAAATACGATAAATAATACACAAAATCAATATATATATACAAAATGATTATATTTTTATATTTTTCATATTTTATTTTTCAATTTTTGATACGCTTATATATATGCAATATAATATATATATATATATAATATATATATATATATATATATATTGCATATATATGTTGCATATATGTATATATATATATATATATATAAAAAATATAAAAATATAATCATTTTAACCGCGTCCTGAGCGGTAAAATACCTCGGTTGTCTATTTTATGAACTCCGAATAAATTTAAAAGTTGCAGGCAGTTGCGTTTGAAATTTGAATTCTCTCCTTTATAATTGTCTAACTAAGCTTTCTAATCTAAAATAAGTTAGACTTAACATTTAGACTTGACATAAGATCATCTTTAACATTTTATTTCACTTTGAACTTTACGATTTTGTTTTCGGAACGCTGTATCTCATCACAGAATCATCTGAAATGAATAATATTTTGGACTTTGAAGCTTCCAAGGGTTTTAATTTTATAGGAATTTTTATTTCAAAATATTAAACTTGAAAAATACACTTTTGACCACAAAAAGCGGGTTTCTATACATATATCTGTGATATTTGAAACGCTACCGAGCCGTTATTCCGCGTAAACCGTAGAGGGGATAGAAAAATTATGTTTCGACACGTTCCAGTCACGTGTGCACAGCTAAGAAAATTGCTGTAATATTATTTCCTTCTTCTTACTTGAGAAAAACCTTAAGCATCCAGCACTAGGGGAGCTCCCCTAGATTCTCGGAATTGCAGTAATATATTCTAAAATAAACGGGTCAAGAATTGAGCTTCGCTCCAAGTACCAATGATTCCGACAGCCTTCCAGTTATATTCAAATGAAGAAGCACAGAAGCCTACCACCAGAGGCTTTTTATACTTCTTTATAGGTTAAAAGAAGCCAGTGCCATTTTACTCGGGTGGCCCAGTTTAACCGAGAGAGGATCGGATTTAGTGACGCGGTGCGGGTAAATTGATTTCCAGATCTCTCGATTAGCCAGAAATCGAGCAGACTGGCTTGCACGGCCGGCGGGAGGGAGAAAAATTTCATTAGCCCGTAATTCCGCGAGGGGATAAAGAGACGAGCCGCTGATGGAGCTCGTTGGCATTAAAACGGAAAAGGTCGTCGACGAATGCAACGAGCGCTCGTCGAACCAAAGCCGTCCCTTTTCCCCGCGAATTTCATCTCTGATATCTCTATGAACCTCGCGAAATGCCAACGACTCGCGAGCGCCGTGCGGGCGATAAATAAGCGTAATGAATAATGCGCTGCCTACTTCCACTAGCTGCAACAGCGGCGAATTAATTCCAGGCCGTCCCGCGAGCGCATAGACGCAAAACCACGCACGCGAAAGCCGTGAGTTTTTCCCTGATCCTAGCTTTTATCATCGATTGCTAATCGCGTCAGAGATAACGACCGCCTGTGTCACCTATGCAACCTCTAGCCGCACGCGGAAAAGTGGCGACGATGCGCGAGCATTGTTTCGAACAAGCCCGCCACTGTTCGTCCCAGATGCAGAGGTCTAGCGCGGTCCACGGTTTTCACGAGCGTATATACGCGCCCGACTGTTTCTCCGTGATACATCCGCGACGCAATCTTTGAAACAGTTTCGCGAACGGTTCCACTTGGACTAGTAAACCCCGAATGCGTTTACTCCGGGCAGAAAAGCTTTCTAAACTGTTTCTTGTTAGGCTTCAGGAATGCGGGTACTCTTAAACTTTCATATCGCATTATAGCTAGGCCGAGTTACGTGGACGCTTAACTTTTAACGTGGACGCAATAATTCGACTGTTTCGCCAAGCTATACACCATCGATCGCGATGATTAAAACTGATACGATATCAAGCGTTCCCAAGAGATTCCCTGTACGAACCACAACGTCTCCATGGAATTCAAAGTAGGTACGTTAGAGCAGTGATTAGCAGTCTTTGGTCCCTATTGGGCCAAAAGTGGAAACCTAGTACCCCACGCGGGCCGCAATATTAAATGCCCAAATATACTAATCAAAGAATTTCCATTTACGTGGTGAATTTGTTATTTCGGATATGGATTTACAATTGAAACAAATGTGGTTCGCGGGTTGCTCGTCGCTGCGTTGGAGGAAGATGGAACAGAGGTTTCTCTGTGCTCCCGTTGTCGAAACGGTACTTCACGATCGCGCGGAAAAAATCGCAGGGGGCCCCCACTGCGGGCCGATTTGCGAGGCGATAACCCATGGTAATGCGCAATGTAAACGCAGCGGCGCGGCTGCGTAACAGGTAGCGCTGGTTGACGTACCGTTACCGGGATTCCTCGAGAGGAGTCCTTCTGGGGGCGCGTGTGCCACGCGCGGGAGCCTGCGAAACCGCAGCGGCTGAAACGATACTGTTCCGTCCGCGCGCGGCTGCAACAATTAGGAGCGATTAAAACACGTTCCTCGTCGCGCGTCGAGCGGAATGCAACGCCCGGGCGCAGGGTGCAATGCGACGAAGTGCATGCGTGCACTCCGCGGTATTCCAGCGGGAGGAAGACGTGGACAGGCGGGGAGGGAGGGAGAAAGAGGAACGATCGAAGCGTGGACTCTGTAATCCGTATCCGTGAGAGACCGATGGTGTACAGTGCCACGCCATTTTTAGTCGTATCGCACACTTTTCCTCCTCCCGTTCCTTCCGTCTCCTTTGACCCCTTTCTCCGGCGACGGTAAACGAACGTGACGTAACGAGGCATTAACATTTCACCGACCGGTTCGTTAACCCGGCAATCGAAATACCGGGGGCCATCCCGGCCGCTGTCCTCCCCGCTTTCTTTTCTTCTCTCGCGGAGACGGTCGTTAAGAAGTGTCCGTGGACTTTTTGTGGGTCCTTCCGGTAAGGCGGCGCTCTTGAGCCAGATTATTAATTAGGCTTGAAAACGAGGTTGGACACGCGGTTTTTCGATACGGAACTGCGCAGTGAATGGTATGTAGAACCGAATGCTGTTTAGGACGTTATTTTATGTATACGAGAGAGTGTGGATAGTCGACGGGAGGTTTCGTGTGGAGTTTAAGAAGCAGAGAGTATGCGGCGCAAATGAAAGTATTCTGTGAAAGAAGGTACCGAGTGGGCTATCTTGTCCACCATTTCCAAGCGCTTCGAATATCTAATGGCACCGGAGATAAAGCGAAAATAGACTCTAAGCCAGATGTAGGTATTATTTAACGTGCCTAACTGAGCGTGAATAAACTATAGTATATCATTTGTGAGATTCCTTTCATACCGCAGTATATTTTGTAAGACACTATTTTTAAATGCCAAAGAAACTGCCGCGTAAATCGATGTGAAATCAAATGAGAAAACCTGATCGTGGTATGCCATATCGCTAATACCCACTACTAACAATCGATGTGACATTAAACGCCCATTGGAAACAGGTAGTATTTTATTCCGCTAATAACTGTGCCAGAATTGGATGTAAAATGCACCGCATAATGTTCGAGAGGAGCGAAAAAGAGGTTGGGCATGCGTTTTCCGACACGCTGCTCAGTGCCCCTGTGCTAGTTTCCGTGCGATAAATTTTCGCCGACACTTCCGGGAGGTGTTGCGAACCGGTCACTCTATTAAGAAAAACGACGGAGGCACTATCGTGTCTCGAGGAATCGTAGCACGCCCAACGATTCTTTAAAACTTTCAAACGCTTGTACGTTGAAAGTGTGCACCTTGCATGCAAAACACACGTTTCGCAGAAAACGATCCGCGTCGCGAGGTCCGGGACGCCTATTCGACAGACGCTCGCGTTTCAAGGTCGCAAGTCAGGTTATGTACCCGCAAGAAGTAAATATGGCGGAAACGGTGTTGCGGGAAGCACCGCCGACGATATTTCTCAAAACGTGTAACGGGTGTACAGTGGCCGGCTGTCATTCGCGTTTATCGCGGGCGAGCAGCGCGGTGTATCGCGTGCAGTGTAGGTCGCGAATGTTTATAAACGGAATCGCGTAAGTGTCGAGCACCGATAGCCTGATAGGTACTTGACAATCGCGCGGGTCAACGCGAAGCCCGAATTCCAGTGACACAGTTCGCCAGCTGAAGGACAAGGAAGCGGAAACGAATGAGATCGGCTGGGTAGAAAGGGGGAAGGGAATAGGACGCTGAATGCACGCAGCGTCGACTTCCGGTACGACGAGTACCGCAACGCCGAAGGAAGGCAGAGTGGGAGTAGAACGATGTAGAAAAGGGAAGAGGCGCGAGGAGCCATTTTTACAGGAGAGTCCACTAAATGTACCGTTTGAATAATGTTTCACGTACCGTTTTGCCCGCTAGACAGAGGAATCCAGCCAGCAGCTGATTTGGCCTCCCGTCCGACGGACTGTCATTTGTGATGGAGGTTCATGCACGCGTGCCCGAACGCCGCGACGATTGATGCACGGCACCTGAGACCGTTGCTCGGCCGATTTCTCGCGGAAGGCTCGCCCCTTTGGCCCAACGTCGCGTCGTCTACGTTCCTTGCCGCGGAATGGCAGACGGCGACGGTGCGGCCACGGGGAACACACTCGCGTCGGGCGTGCACGACGAGGACGACGTTAAGTCGCCGCTGATTGCCACTCGCGCACGCACTCACGGGCAATGGGACGTGTGTTTACACGGCACTGGCACTGTCTCTTTCCCGCACCGCCGTTCGCCCGACACGGTTAGCTCTCTTCTTCCCTCGCGGAACGACGGCGACGACGATGACACGACGCGGAACACGGGGCCCGTAGCCCGTACACCCTCGGTCGCTGGATCACCTCGTCCCTTTTCGAGCCGTCCACTCTCTGTTTCTCTCGTCTCGCCACCCCAACCCGCCCCGTGGCCACCCCTCCGCCCCTTCGATCCAGAGCCAGAGGAAAAGGAAGATTTGCCTGCTCCTTCCTCCGCCAACTGCCCCGACACACTTCTAAGCCTTGCTCTCTCTCTCGCCTCTGCCGTTCACCTCGTCTCCGTCTCGCCACGGCCTGCTCCCTCGTTTCCCCGCTGTTCGCTCTGTCTCTGTCCGACGACGTCGCACACCTCTTTACCAATCGCCTCTTCCTCGTTCCACCCGGCCACCCGGGGGCCGATCGTTTCGATCTCTCGCGCACGCCACGCACGCCCGACCGTTCACTCGCGACCGGTGCTCGCCCGCACACTCGCGGAATTGAATTTTCTCCGAGCGATTAGATAAAACTGACGGACACCGCGAGCGTCCACGGACAGACGCGCTCGCGACACCGTGACACGGGAAAGCTGAGAAAACGTACGCGGCGGAGCACGAGCGGCCAGCGACTGCCGTCGCGTCTGCACGGGCATGCTAGCGTCACCTGGTGCCGCGTGGGGGTGACTACTGGCGCTATCTGGCTAGCGGGAAAATTCGAAATCGTGGCAATCGTGAGAAGGCGATTCAGAACCTCCTTTCCGGTGGGAAATCAAGTCGGGGGATTCTCTTCGGTGATAAGTCGATTTGGGAGCTTCTTTTCGATGGGAAATCGATTTGGGAGCTACTCGTCGACAGGAAATTTGATTCGGGGACTCCTATTTGGTGGCAAGTCAATTCGGGAGCTTTTTTCGGTAGAAGGGTTGATTCTGTGGTTCCTTCTACCTGGGAAGTTGATTCGGGAGATCCTCTTCAATAGGAAGTTTGATTCGGGGGCTCCTCTTCGGTGGTAAATAGATTCGGAGGCTCTCTTTCAGTGAACTACGGTTGAATTGTTAATAAACCGCTGCAAGAATGAATGGAGTTGATAATGTAGTTTAAAATACGTCATTTAGGATGCTGTATATGTGAATTATTAGTATTCTTGATTTGAAATAATGTTTAATAAATTTGATTTATATATGCAAATTTATGGAGGTTCATCACGACGACGTTTGGTTTAATTTATCCAGTATTCGCTGAAACAGGGACCGGTGAATACGACAGAAGACATCGTGCGGGTTATCGACTGAGTCGGTGGAGTAACCCTGAGGAGAAGAGAAGACTGTTCAACCAAGCGTCGAGAGATGTCCGTAGCGTTTAAGAACCACTGATCGGAGGATAATTTTAAATCTGTTCTGCTATTAATTAAATTGATTGTGTAACTTGTTATGAAAGTTTATGTGAAATAAACAACGGAGTTGTTATATTGTGCATTATTCAATATACCATTTAATAAATATGCATTTAGTGACAGTGTGCCCAGAGTAAATTCTAAAATACATTTCTTTGGGTGCACATATTACAGATTGAACTTAGCCGGTCGATTCCATTAAAGTCTCGGCAAGTTTTAATTTCAAAAAGACCTCAAATCCAACATTACTTAACCACTTTGAAACCTTTCACGAATCCGATAATTGAACAAAAGTCACACACTATTAAACCAGGCATACCACATACACTAACAGTATTCTTACTCAGTGACAAATAGGATGACTCTTTATACATTTGTAGAAATAGGGGTAAACAAATTTCGTGGACGCCACGTAATCCCTCGAAACTATCTCCTCCCACGTAAACAAATGCTGAACAACAAGCCTAACAAACACCATCACAATACGCACGATCGATTCGCGCTATTTCTCCGATATATACTTTCCTCCTCCCTCGTGCAAAATATCTCCATTCTTTTCCCTCGGTGCCATCGCTTGCACGAGTGAAAATAACTCGCGGATTAGTTATCATTCCCATATAGCACGGTGGAAAGCCCATAGCGTCGCGAAGCAGACGCATAAATTTCCCCAGGGACGCGGAGGATATATCGACGACCACCTTCCGCCACGTGGTTCCGTGTAAAAATGCGAAGCTCGACGATGGCCGCGAGCGACTTGTACGCAAACACGCGAAACACGCGCCGTTTCCGACGATGCCCCCGGGATCTATAGGTCGTCGACGGCGACGTGCGACGACGACGACGTCCGCGTCGAGGCGTCAGCGCGCGGCCAAGCCGGCTCGGCGCCAAAATCAGCTCGCCAGTCGCGCTTTCCGGTCGGTGTTTTATAAATACTGCAGACACTCGAAGAGTGCAGCGAACACGGGAGCCGCTGTAAAATCACAAATCTCGACGGGCACAGTTACGGCTGCTTCGCACGATCCTATCGATTTATTCTCGCATCGTTAGAGAAACCGATTCCTCCCGTATGTACGCGAACTCGCGACAGCGTGGATCTCCTTAAAGTGGGCCGAGAGTGTGGTGACATTTTCGTGGATTAATTGCGGCCCGGGTTCACGAGCGAATTCTCGGAACCAAGAGCCAGCGAAGTGCGCGAGTGCGTGGACGAAAGTCGAGGCAATATATTCTGGTGAATTGTAGGTGGTCCTGGAAAGTGATAAGTAGTGTTCTGGGAGTTCTGATAAGGAAAGAGGGACTGATACTTTTGGTGCCATTCCTTTCTAAGGGAGTGAGAGCATCGTACTGCGAAGATTCTTCATACTTCTCGGTATGACTCGATGTAGAGCTTTCACAGTATTTCAATTGATGTATTTGATTCAGGAATTCTAGGCAAGATTTTTAGGATCGTGTTACCTACTTCTTTTGGCCATATGGGTAAAGTTATTTTTATTCGACTAGATCGATCAGGGGAGGTTTCCTCGATCCACTGATTTTAAGGTATTCTATTTATTACACAGCTAATTGAATGCTTCTTGAACATAATTAGATCAATAGTTCAGCATTTTTCTGTTACGTTACGCACGTTTTCTCAACCTGCCGTCACGTTTTGAGATGCGTCGGGTTAAGGAAAATTTTAGGGAAAGCAGAGGAATGTTCGATGAATACGCGGGCGATATAGATATCGTAATTTGGCGAATGAAGAGGTTCGTGTATACTGGGCGAGATTTTCGGCGTTTCCGTTTGCCCATCTTGCGCAACAATTATCGCGGATCGAAAATACGAGCTTAAGCTCTATAGAGGAGAAAATAGCCTCGGCGAGGAATTACATAGAAACAATTTATTTCAAGTACCTACTAACACGCTGCTATGAATTATGACCAGGAATCTATATCGCTATTCTGGTCCACGACACGCGCACTCCAGAATAACCATATTTTCAGAATATTCAAGAAACACTGTGCCATTCCTTGACTAACTTAATTATTAACATATTTTACTTAAGAGGGAAGGCCTGCCTAGAAAATTTCGAAAAATCGATTTTTCGATTTTTATATTTTCTTGAAGTACATCTTGAAAATATTCCTTGGAAGTGTCAAGTTAATCCGACCAAAATTGACAAAGTTAGACGCGTGTAAGTAGGTAGGTGTTCCTCGGTGCAGCGCTCAGACACAAAACTTTAAACACGTTTTCCTCAAAATCATGTTTCCAAAGTCGGTGGCACGCATAACTAAAAAATTGATGAACCGATTTACTCGAGGCTTTGCAGTCTTATTTTAGGGTTAAAAATCTAAGCACCATCGAGAGCTTTTCCTTTCCTTTGCCTAGATTTTTATTTACACTCGAAGAATCAGCGATTTTTTGTCAAATAACGCCTAGATAATTTCATATATTATCTAAAAATTTCGAATTTTCATTTTTTTATGGGCGTCGCCTATAACTCACAAACCTTTCAATACTTTTTACCACAAAAAATACTGAAATATCCGTAAGATGTACTCTTTCCAATAGACTAATGTATAATAATAAAAATTTGTCGGCTTTTCTAAAAAAAAATCCCAAAGAAGCATGTTGTTTTGACCGTTCCGGGTAGGCCTCCCCTTTAAGTAGCGTTGAAAGCCACTAAACAGTAACTGTTGAATTTACTCTGAATTTACACTTTTTACTTTCCGCACTCGAATGACGTACATTTTTAAACTACAGTTTATTTTTCTTATTTCCCCACAGTACGCGTTCCTCGGCACTATTTTCTCCAATCGCATCGATACTTCCACGCCTGCACCCTCGTGAAACATTCACAACGCGAAATCGCATTCTCCATTTAAAAATAGCTGAACATGAAACGATAAGGGCTTCGCTTTTCATGAGCCTGTAACGCGATACACACGTACGAAGTATCTCTTTCCTCCAAGACGAAGTAACACCCCGCCCCAGCGAGGCGTCATTCACGAAACTTTTTCTCCCTTCATTCATGGAATGCCCGTGCCACTTCGCAGCGCTTACGCGCCTTGTAAGTCCGTGAAAACGCGTCGTTGCCCTGCACGCTCACAAAGGCCGCATTATCTGAAACTTACGCCTCCGCTTTGTGGAACCGCGAGCACGTGATCGCGGTTTAAGTGACTTTCGACAAACTTCTCGCCGTTCCTCGCGTTCCTCTGCTCCGGCCGATGGTTTAATTCGCAACGGGAAGCCCCAGGACTCCCATTCTGAACGGTCTAAACTTCTCCTACTACAGGAAAAGTACTGTAACTCTCCGCGGAATTTCACACTCGCAAAACCCCTCGAGCGAAATTACAAATTACAATGTCTGAAGATCCCAATTCTGTTCCCTTGCAGTGTATACTCAGGGAATTAAGTCTCGCAGGTATACTGGTTCGAGGATCGGCGTTAATCGAAGCGCTAAATCGTTACCAAGACTCGATGACTGTTTGATCGTCGAGACAATGCGGACCGTGAAACTACGTCGTCGACGGCTCACCGCGAAATGACAGACTGTGAGGACCGCGATCTCTTCGTCAACCACACCGAATCGTTAAACGCGTTCCCAACTTTTGGCTTCCGCTCGAGCTTGTGGCGCACGATCGACGACCGCCCGTCAGAATGAGCTTAATGAAGAAGGCCATCGGCGGCTCCATTCACAGGATACGAGAGTTCGAGCTCGAGAAGGTAACTCAATCGCCAATCGAACCTTCCCTGCGATACTTCTACCGCTCCTTTCCTTCCTCGTCTCTCGATGCCTCGAGTGGCTGACTGGTAATAGAATTTTTTCCTTCCGCCAAATCAAATGAAACTACTGGCCCAATCAAAGCCGGGATAAATATGGTGAACGTGAATTGGGTAGATCGTGGATGAAACGATTAATCGACTGACCTATTTCGTGGACCGGTCTGATTAAAAGCTTAACCGTTAATTCCCAAGTGTAGTTAGATTCCACGGTAAAAATATTGAACACCAAACTTCAATCTGAAATATCAAAAGCTTTAGAAAAGTGTTCCATAAGTTAGGTTTTCCTATACGCGACTGGATGCGACGCGAGGAATTTCAAAGTCGATTTTCTCGAAAATGAAGCGCAATATAAAAAAAAGTTACTGTTTCTTTTCTACTTAAAACAAGTAAATAAATCGAAAAGAAGGAACAAATTTTTTTGACATTGCGCTTCATTTTCGAGAAAATCGACTTTGAAATTCTCGACGTTGCGTTCAGTCGCTTATAGGAAAACCTACCTTTAAGGTTCTTTGGCGAATTGAATTTAGAGTCCGAAAATTACAAGCAGTCCTGGCTGCTATTTCCCCTGCGACGTGTCAGGCGATGAATCACGAGCAGTATGTTGAATATTCGATGAATCTTCGAAGCGAGCCCAATGATCCAGCCGCCGTAAAATTGTCTCCTAAGTGATCTTTGCTGAACGATGGATGCTTAAATTACTCGTGGACGGGCAGATAACGTAGTGGTAATTCGCAGCCGAGTTTCCAGCCACGAGCCGTCGAGATCCAGAAATAGTGGCCGCGTGTGCAACATTTACATGTAAGCGGAGCAAGCCGGGCGATCTCCTCCCGCCTGGCACTAAACCAACCTTCCCTCGATCCTCGGTTTATGACAATAAGCGACGCGGTTGTAACCTTTAACACTCCGGCAAGTCGCACGGGGAGGCTGCTCGCGGCGGAGCGTGTAAGCGGCGTCTGGCCCCGCGTGTTTCCATTGTTCCAAAGGACAACCGGTGAATCGTGAAGACTTCGGAAAATTGGGAACACCGCGCGGCGCTCTATCGGCTCTCGGACGCCGCTCGCCGCTTCGCTCCGCGGTGGAGGGAGACTTTGACGTGACAGAAATGTGTCACGATGAACGGGACACTTTGTTCTCCTTCTGTGCACTGAAATATTCACCGTGGCGACTGGATTTCGAGGCGACGCCAATACCCCGACGTTGCCCGAGCACTTTACAGTACAAACCGAAGTGAATCCAATTTAGGAAGTTGCTTCTGTCCCGCTAACAAATCCGAGCACCCACTAATTAGCATTACCGTCAAGCCCACTCGCGGAGTCTACAACAATTCCGAATGGAAGCATCAAGCTCGACGAGTCCTCCGCGCTCTCCTCGCCAATGAAATACTTACCTACAGCTCGCAAAAGTCGACGCAAGGCACTTCCACTTGTAGCGAGTATCGCGAGCTTGCAACAGATTTCACTCTCGATAATGCACAGCCGCGTCGCATGTCCACCGTCAAACACTCTTCTAGTTTAAAAGCAGGCCACCGCTCCTTTGAAGCGGTCGGAGCGCGCCGACGACGGGTCGCAGTTGCAGCGTTAAATTATGCATCGACTCCACGAATCTGGCTTCCGGATACCCTTGCAGAGGCGGCGCTAAAAAAATCCCCAGCCGTGCGCCGAGTTCCCCAGAGCCACCCCCGATCATTCTCCGTTACCTGTCGATCTCGCGGCGCGATCGAAACGTGCCCGACAAACGGACCGTGTCGCGAGTCGAATTAAAAATAGATGGCCGAGGCGTCGTGCTCCTCCGCGTTGCTAGCCGCGGGCCCGACCTCCTCGCGCCAGCCAAATCCAGTCGAGGGATGCGATGCAGCTGTTCCGTCGCCGCTCGGGTCCACGTCCCTTCGCGACCCGCGAGCCCGTGGCTACAGCTGAGCACGGTTTTCTTCTGGAACAGGTGAACCTGATCGACGAGTTCGATATCCTGCAGATTGTCGGCGAAGGATGGTTCGGCAAGATTCTGCTGACCGAGCACCGCAGCACCCAGACCGAGATGGTCCTGAAGGCGTTGCCCAAGGCGTACACGGGCATCACGGACTTCTTTCGCGAGTTCCATTACGGGCTGCACCTGGCAGCGCACAGGAACATCATCACCACCTACGACGTGGCCTTCGAGACCGCGGGCTTCTATGTCTTCAGCCAGGAGTACGCTCCGCTCGGTGAGTTAAGAGGAATTTAGGGAATGTTGATGGTTGCTTCGCGATGCTAGACTGTTGGATGTTTGCCGGTTGTTATAAGGGTAGATTTTACACAGTCTTCTGGTCCAGATGAACGTGGGATCTTGATTTTCAGCCGCCCTGCTTCCAAAGAACTCGGCGACGAATAAAACACTGGCGCGTTTATACGCTGGATTGATTTATCGCGTGTCGCTTTGAGTCTGCACCGCTTGCCCCAATTAAGAGGCAGCTAAAATTACGCTCGGAGCTTTCTCAAACGCTTCACGCTTGACATTAACCCTGCGACGCCGCTTTGTTCCTGAAAGGCGGCCGTAGGAACATTAGTGAAATGAAACGGAAAGTGAATATTGTAATAGGGCGTGCGAACTTTATGAAACGATGATTACGGTAGCGTGGAAAGTTGGGGGTTCGCGGGAACTTCTGCTTTGGCGTTTGAAGTAGACTAGTACTAGAGTATCTACCTAGTAATAGCGCAATTTTCCATCTCGCTCGGATTATTTTTATTAACACATCCAAGGCAATTCCTGCCGCAATCGCTTCCCTCATTCGTGCCTCAACTTTCAGGGGACCTGACGTCCAACGTGACAGAGACAGGCTTAGGCGAATTGCACGCGAAGAGGGTGGCCAGACAGCTGGCCGCGGCGGTGCATCACATTCACAGCCGCGAATTGGTGCACCGCGACATCAAGCTGGACAACATCCTCGTCTTCCGAAGCGACTTCTCGCGGATCAAGCTCTGCGACTTCGGCGAAACCAGGCGGCTGAACACCGTGGTGCGACGGCACAACGAATGGCTGCCATACTCGCCGCCTGAGGTATTGCAGATCGACACTGACGAGACGTACAAGTAATTATACGCTTGACCATTACCAGCAATTACCGCGTACCCGAGATCCCTTTACGCGCTCAAAACATTAGCTAGAATCATTAAGCGCTCGAGATCGCGAAGCATCGATTTAACCTCAAGTTTGGGCGATCAGTGGCTCAAGATGGAAGTTTAAATTTGTGTTTTCAAGATTTGTTGCGATTGAGGGAAACAGAAAGTGTTTAGTGGTGCTAGATTGTGTCGAGTGACGAAATGGTGACTTCGTAGTAAATTACAGAAAGTAAATGATCAGCGCCGTGGTCCGCGCGAGCATGAATGAGAAAGAGCGCGCGCGAGCGTGACAGGTACCTATTTAGAATATTACGTTCGACGTTTTTCAGAGCACTCACGTCGCACGACGTCTGGCAATTCGGCATTGTCCTATTTGTCTGTCTGACCGGATGCTTGCCGTGGCAGAAGGCGGCGTTGGACGATCCACGGTATACCAGATATCAAAACTGGCACAACGCGACGCTCAACATAGCCAAGAAACCGAAATTATTTCAGCTGATCAGCTCGCGGGCGCAGAGGTCAGTCTCTCCCTCGAGCAGGCGCCAGCGGTGCGCCGTATTTCGACGAACTCTCTTGACTTTTCTGAAATGCACAGCTCTTTCAATGATCCCTCCCCACGTGCAAGCTTAAACATTAACGAAACATTGGGTTGCAGGGACAAGGTGGAAGTTAATAAGAGGGTGGGGGTTTCGGGATTAATTCTGCGCGTTCAAATAATCAAGAGGGTTTGTAGACGATTATAGACTGCACTCTCAGGGGGTGTGAACAGTAAAGCTCGAAGGTGTTACTCTTTTAGCTGCTGTTTATTTTCGAAATAAGCATGAGGACGATGACGGACGCTACACCTAACCCCGTGTTGAATAGTTTGTTGTCCCAATGAGGATGGAATTATTAAATGCATGGAGACGAGCGGCCGATGAGCAGTTGCCCTAGTAGCATTTCTGGTTGGCCAACAGTATCCATCAGTTTGGAATTAGTTGGGATATAGTCAGCTAGTGTTTTTGACTACACTTTCCCAAAATAGGGCCTACGGCAAACAAGTTATGACAGTCTTACGTAATATGTTTTAACCTAATTTTCAATATATACTAATTCTATCATTAATGTTCCAGAAAAGTTGTTTTAGTTTAAATTTCCCGAAACTGAGTTCAATGAATTATATAAACCGTTAAAAGAATTTTAAGAATTGAAAAAATTAAGTGTAAAAAAATATTACGTAAGGTGGGGGTTGGAATATCAAATCTTATGAATTCTTAGACTGGGGGAGGGAGGGTGTAAGAATTCACCAAAATTACCCTTACGTAATTTAAGGACGGCCTCCTACGAATATTCAATGTTGGGCCTGCAATTACTGTGGTTGATTAATAATTAACAAAAAAGTTGCAACGATGATTAGGCCAACCAAAGTAAGCCAATATTTAAATGTCGTCTGAAGAGGCCTCCAGGCGCTGATACATGTTGCATGAAACATTGATACATGCTTCCCGATACAGGTTTCATGAAACTGGCATCTTGCTCACTAGCTAGGAGGGACAGCAAGATGCAAGATGCGTGTATCAATGTGTCACTGCAACATGTATTAACATCTGGAGGCCCCTTTACAAACGTCAGAAACTTTGCTGCACCCAAAAACCTGTTATTATATTCCAAGTTGAGTTTCTTCTTTTCTTATTTATAAGTACGTACATACATTGCAGTTTGTTAATGTCGGGCCATAGTTTAGTGACACTATTGCCAACAATAAATGCTACCAGGGTGCCGCCTGGGTCTCTGCCCAAAAAGGGCCCCACACGCGTTTTATTTGTAATTCTGTTATGTATACAGAGTGTCTTAGGACGTTTGTCACCTGGACATTTTCCTTAAATTCGCCACTGATAATCGAGACGCCACTAGAACCACCCAGGTTTATTTAGTTAAAATCATCATTCTAGAGTCTACCATCGGTTTCTTGATAGCCCCATTAATTAAACACCGCCTGCAACGCTATCTTCTCCAAAGTGTATCGATTTATCAGCGTCCTATCGGTCTGAAGCTAATTTCCGGTCTCCCTAACGATCCTCCTCGCTGTTCCTCAGGATGTTCAAGCGACTGCTGGACCCTAAGGCAGAGAAGCGGCCCGTCAGCGTCTTGGAGGTAAACAAATACGTGGAGGACAGGTGGCTAGCGAAGCTGGGCGCCGAGAAGGCCTTGAACGGTAACAATCGATCGAAATTAAAGGCTACGTGGCCCTCCCTCGCGTCTGCTCCATTGATTCAACGTTTGCACAGGTGGCGCCGACGAGAGGGACGAACTTTGCCCCTCGATGTACAGCTTCCACAGCTCCCTCGAGGAGAAGAACCAACTGCTCCACACCCTGACCACGTACGGGATCGAGACGACGGTGGACAGAGCGAAGAAGAAGGACCGCATCAGGGAATGGATCCAAGCCAGCGCGATCGCCGAGGAGTACGAGGAGGACGAGTCCGACTTGAACGAGGACATCCACATCCTCGAGGACGAGGACGAGGAGCCAGCCTCCATGAAGGGTAGACACTTCCCCGAGACGCGTCCCGTCGTCAAAACAAGCGAGCACAAAAGACGCAAGAGTAGAACACACGGATCGGCGTCTAGAAGGCGACAGTCCGTCAAGCCTACGGAACGAAAAATTCCATTCGCGCCACAAGTGGCCGAGGAAAGAGAGACCATCGCGCGGTTCGCCAGCTTCCCCAACGGCGACCCGAGCCTGGCGATCTCAAAGAACGGTACCAACGGCAGCCTGGTCCCGCCGATGGCACTCCAAAAGCAAGACTCCATCACGGAGGAGAGCAGATCGATCGGCAGCGTGAACGGCCACGTCGTAAATAATTCTCCATCCAGCAGTCTGAACGTTTCCCGTGACAACTCGCTACCCACGACCAGCGGTGGCTTCAGCCCGAATCTACCAGCCCCAGAGGAGGCTTCCGCGAACTCTGTGGCTCAAGACCGGACGATGGTGACGCACGGTGACGTCGAGGGGGATCGAAGTTCGCCGAGGAGCCCGCAGATCCCGGCGAGGAGGCATCGCTCGCAAACTGCCCCGTTTCCGGCCCCGACGTCGCCGGTGTTGAACGGAAGCCGCGCGGAATCGGCGAGGAGGAGCCAGTCGGCCACAGCGCTGCCGACCACGCAGACGGACAGGTCGGCGTTGCCTACGGGCCGGCAGGAGAGGTCGGCGTCGACGACCCAGGCGAACGGACAGTCGCCGGCGATGCCGCGGGGCGAGAGGCCCATCCCGAGAGCCGAGAATCGATCCGCGGCGCAATCAATGTCTCGAGTAGAAAATCAATCCGCGGTAATGCCGCCGGGGGTGGCTCGAGTGGAGAGTCAATCGAGTAACGCTCCGGCCGTGGCCCGAAACGAGAAGTCCACGGCCGGGCCACTCGCGAATCCGCTGACGATGTCGGTCGCCTCTCATCTGGTCCTGCAGAGCTTCAACGCGCTGCAAGGGATGAGCGTCGCGAACCCCGGCGACGCGGTTAATCATCCCGGTACCGGCTCGGGGTCGAACCTGCACGCTAGCCCGAAGAACAGCCCCTCCTCTACGCCCGCCAGAATCACCACCCCGAAGAACAGTCCCACTGCAACCCCGGCGAGAACGTCCACGCCGCCGAGACCCAAAATTAGCCACAGGGTTGAAGAGACGTTTGGTTACGGCAAGGATCCGTTTGAACACTACGGTATCGCGCAGGGTGTGATCCTGAGGGCTGAGAACGTCCGACGGGGGTCCCTCGAGAGCGCCAGCCGATCCGTCAGCAATTGAGGATCGTTGTTCGGTTGAAGATTTGGACGATGGTGGATTGGAGGCTGACGTTGCATCGTGTGCGACGCAGCTGCGTTGTCGCGCCCGGATTCAGGGTGCTCTTGCCCACGTTGCGATACGAGCTGTTCTCCCTTGGTTGAGCATTGTTAGTGTATCGCATCGTGGAGATTAATTGATACGAATTCGCCCGGAGAATTGGTGGAATTTTTGTTAAATTTGTGAACGATGTAGCTGTATGAAGATTTATAAATTGGGCCCCGAGGACGCAGAGTCAACGATAAGTAACATATCGCGCAGCGAGACAGAAAACGTTGCGCGACGTGCTACAGCTGATTACTATTTAAAAAATCGAACGAGCTACGATGCGAGCACAACCTGACACCTCATCGCGTGTTTACTGACTCTACGGAAAAGCTTGCAGACTGTGTGAGCGCTAGAAAGTAACAGAAGAACAGCGGAGTGACTTTTGGACGAGAAAATGCGAAGTTACAGAGGATGTTACGTAACTAGACGAAGGATCTATACGGAAACCGACCAAATCTGTCCTACGCTCACGCATACTAGCCCATCCCGACTTTGTGTTAAACGATATGACACGACTGTACCGTTTAGAATGTTCCGTTTGTTGGACACGAGCCACGACGAGGCCCACTATAGCGATTCTTTTGTTCCTCCACGCCGATTCTTACGTTATTGTAGCTGGTACATAGAGCACGCTCCGTTGAACGATTTTCAGGATTACCTTTTCTCTTATTGCCCCGTAACAGGATGCCGGTGCATCGTCGAAAGAAGACAGAAAGGTAACGACGAGGCGGAGCTCGCGTCGCCGGGCTTTCGTCCCATTTTTAACCGTGTGTCGTGTATTTCAGGAACCCATTCGCGTGCCTGCGGTCGTCGATCATCCAGCGACAAGCAAATGAAATTTGGCACGAACGCTCGGAGAATGGCGTGTCTACGTTCTTCTCGATCGCGGGGGACGATCGAGCTTCCGGCTCCTCGGGCACGCCCTCCAGCGACCAACCGACGATTAACCTTACTGATCGGGATATTCGATCGTAGCTACCCCCAGGATGGTATTAGCGTAATTGAAATGTAAATATTACATTGCACACCGTGCAGAGGCTCCCGTTCCTCGGGAGTAGCCCAAGGTGTGGCCGGCGGAATGTGACGTGAATTAAATGAATTGTGATACTAGAGGACCCGTGATGTGGCTTTTCAATCGCTCCCAATCGGTCCCTTAACAAAAGCTAGCAATTTCTAGTTGAAAGACGATAATCTAACTATGTAAATGTGAGATTTGAAAACTTGATCGCTGATGACTATTCTGTACCCCATGAATAAATGAAAATAGAAGGCACTACGCTTCGAGGACAATTTTGAGACACTTATATTCGCGGTTGGTTAAGGGTGTCATTCTACTTTGATCGGCTACAAAATGAAACTATTTTTAAAGATTTTTTTCTGAATAAATACGACATATAATGAAATAAATCTTTTTGGAATTTATTAAGCTACTCTTATATTATACAAAAAAAATTGGAAAGATTTTTTTAATTTGTTTCATATGTTTTTTATAGCGTCAATGTGACACCTACAAAAAATAGATACCTATGTTTGTGATGGAGGTGTTTTTCCGAATCAGGTTTATCTGAAACAAAAAATTTGAAGAAATTCTTCATCTGTATTAGTGTCGCTACGCCCGTAGCTCAATTGACAATTTTTGTCGAAAAAAAACCGAGATTTTTCTCGGGGAACATTCGAGAAAACACCCTTTTGGGGAACTTTTTCTTTCAAACCGGCGCCATTTTGTTATTTCTCAACAAAAATTGGTAATTGAGCTAAGGTCGATAGCGACACTCGTACAGATTAAGAATCTTTTCGAATTTTTTGTTACGGATAAGCCTGAGCCGGGAAATCATTTGCGCCACGAACATACCATCTTTTTGTAGGTATCACATTGACGCTATAAAGAAACATATGAAACAAATTATACATTTTTTTTAAAATATTTTTTGTATGATATAAGCGCAATAAATTCCAAAAATATTTATTTCATTATATGTTGTATTTATTGAGAAAAAAATCTTTAAATATAGCTTTAGATACTCATCGCAACACTAGCTTCATTTTTCGGCCAATCAAAGTAAAATGACTCCATAATTCCATGTAGCAAATCATATTGTACTATGTCAAATTCTGAGTTAAATTATGGAGAATGGTGAAAGCAGGGCCCAATCTAGGGGGTGCAAACAAAGCAACTGCGCAGAGCGGCAAAATTGGTAGAAAGAGAAAATTAAAATTAATAAAAACCAGAGAAAAAAGTAAAACTTTTTGAAAAAGCGCTAAAGAATTTAGTATCAAACTTAGGGTGACTGTACCTAATATCGCCAGGCAAAACTTAAATCGCTGTGAATTGAATAATAATTGATATTTTTGCATGCAGTTCATTTCAGAGTAAAGAGAAATTATTCATCTTTCATGTAGCATAAGTTAGAATCGTTGACAAATTTTTAGGACACAAAAATCGGGTCCTGAAAAAAGTGTACCTAACATCGCCAACTCAAGAAATATTGATTAATTCGTGTATATATAAGTTTTTAAAGTCATTTCCACATGTGCTTTAATTATTTCTTGCACTATAAGTGTATTTTTATCCATCTTTGATTTTATTTTTATTGGAAAAATATAGAAATTTAAAAATATTGTATTTTTTACGTTCCGATGTACATATTGGACAAATAAAGTTTATTTAGGTTGCTCGGCACATTTCGTAACCCCACCTGTAACAAACATTACATCGAAACCATTGCTCTCCCCGGTAGGCGGTATTAAGAACACCCATTCTGCTAAAAGAAAAATACTATTTTCATCACGGAAAATATTGGAATCGATTTCATTCCTTAAGTACATCATTAATTAGGTATTTCTAGTAGATATGTTTGCATTCACGGAATTATTAGACTTGCCTTGTCCGAATGGGATGTAAAATTGTGGCAGTCCAATAAATTTTTACACTATTAAGATTCTCTAAAATCCTTCCCTTTGTAATTGTTGATCACATGACGCTGCAATTACAGTATGTCCTCCTACATATGTTTAAGTACTAATTGAGTGCATAACCGATAAATTTGAGTGCTTACTTTGCGAGATATAGCGGGTGGCGATATTAGGAACTGTGACGATATTAGGTACAGTCACCCTATAAATTGTTTTTATAATCGCCCATATAATTACTATTATTTTGGGCTTATGATATTCAACAAACACCTACAAAAAAGTTCTGTCAAAAATTATATTTTAGAATAATTATTTATAATTAAATATAGCGGGCGGCAAAAATCATAAACCCGGCCCCTGAATAAAAGCAATATTAATGTCGTCGCGTGATAGGAAAAATTCTAAGTATTCCTACTAGAATAATAACGATCGGAGGTAATTAATTAAGAAGCATCTCCTAACATTTTATGTTGCTCATACTAAACAAACATGAAAGCAGCCGCTGAAGTGAACAGCCAGCCTGGCTTTATTGATTCAACTGGCCACGATAAAAGTGCATCCTTCGACTGCATAATTGAAAGCGATCGCGCCCCGCGCACTCTAAAAGCGAACTTGATCGCTGTTAAACGAAATCAGCGGAGCTAATAATACTTGGCCGATTAGCGGGACCCATGGTCGATACGGTACCCCATAAATACCGCTCGTCCTCGCAAAGTTTAATTGTCTCGCGGTGATAAGCATTTTTTAGTCGCTTGCCGTTGGTGTATCTCGTTGCCGCGTAATTAATTACGAATAAAAAGTGAAGAGAAGCGCAGCGATACGGCGGCTGAGGTTGGAAATGCTCGATATTCTCGACGCCGCTGCGTGTCCGTGATTCTCTCCCTAGTGATGGCCTCAAGACACATCGAATCACATTAGACGTGCAACATAAATCTCCACTCGGCTCGAATGTCCTTCGACGCAAAGCCGTTCGATATTTCTACTGCATTTGAGAAAGAAACTGTCTCTAACGACATTCAAGAAGATTCCAGTCTTCATATCATAGAATCGTTGGCAAATTCTCAAACCTAATGATTCAAACGACCGTCGGCGGCTCCCTCCCGTCACTTCCGACGTCGTCCTCGGCGTCGACGTCGCCTCGACGACGTCGCCGCCGCAGAGACCCCGGAGGAGGGTCATGGGGGTACGTGTCTGGCGATATGGAAATAATTACCGGGCGGGGCGAGGCACGAATTAATTAAGAGATACGTAAGTAGCGTATATTGCGCACGAGATGCAATTACGTCGTCTTTGAATCCACGTTGGGCACAGCCAACGCCTAGATATAACGAAGTACGCGCCAGCTACTCGCGATAGACCTCCAACACCGTTCCTCAACCCCTATGTCCGTCACCTATCATCGAAATCCATATTTACCGATTCCCTTCCTCGAACAAGTAAGCACAACGATCTCAGCAATCGTTCAAAACCGTTCATACAGGAAGCCAGTACGAGAGCGTCGAGTAAGCTTAATTGCAGGCGGTTGAAATGAGCTCGCATGATTGATGGTTTCGTGGGTTGCCCTGGGTAGATGGATGAAGCTTCAAGGCTGCTGGATGCCGAAGACATTAGAGGTAGCCGCGCTGCTGTGGAATTCTATATTATAAACGTCCCTGCTGCGGAGCACTGTGACGCGAAACTTTAAAGTCTTCGAACTCTGCGGCACAGTGTTCCGGCGTTTAAATCGCTCGGTTTGGAATCGTGGCTGATCCACGTGGGCCCGGAACGGCTGCCCAATTCAGAATTCCAGGCGGCCACCTTCGGTGGGCAGCGCTGGCGGACCAAAGTGCGGATGAAAATTAATGAAACCACAATTGGCGTTAATGGCGTAGCACGGCTTCCCCTGCTCAGGTCCCAGCCAGGGAAGCTTCTGCATCCTCGTTACGGCACCGCGCGACGGCTTTCGGGGGCCCGGCCGGGTTTGTTCGAGCGCGTAGATCCGCGACACAATCCAGACACGAATTCCCAGCGTCCGATCGAACCGCTGGAACGGCGCTCTATTTATAATCGCCTTGGCCGCGCATGTTTGCTCGCTGGTAACGCGCTCTCGGATCGCTCCTGGGTCGATGTTAATTCACCGATTCCCGCGTTATCGCGCCGGGATCTTGTCTTTACGCGCTCGCCTCGGCCTTCACGTTCCGTGTAATTACGACGGCCGTACGAATGCGAGGCTAGCCGGAGGGAGGAGGCGAATTATGGGAAACGCAACGCGCGCCTTGAAGGATGTTATCGTGACACGCGTAACTTATCAATGAGCATCGCGATTTATCGTCTCAAACGAGATGCTCGGTCGTGGCCGGCGACTACCAACGTCCTCGCGCTTCGCTGTGGGTATCTTCTTGTTGGGTACAGGGCGGTTCCAGAATGGTGTTGCGGGAAGATTATATGTTTCCATTTTGTGTGACTTAAGGGGGAACCTGGTGTAATCGGTAGAAGTCAAGGTTCTTTGGGGCAATTTTTTTTAAGGAAATTAAATAGGTATGCAATCTTTTTAAAACCTTCAGGCTATAAAAAAACAGTTTTCTATAATGCCGATAACTTAAATTTGAATAAAGCTTGTCGCCCACTTAAGGGGGTACTGGAATATTTCAGCTTCAAAAAGTCGATTAAATTTCACTTGAAATTTTTATTGGACGTGTAGAATTCCTTCCTCTGCAGACTGGAACTCCCGCATCAACATTGGATGTTTGTAAAACATTTTATAACTGATTAAAAACAATTTTTTTCCGTGAAGATGTGGGGAAAAAATTGATTCGTGTGTAACTTCCACAATTTTTTTCAAATTCATCGGCAAAGTTCCACTCTGTAGATTTTGGTGTATAAAGTGGTCCCCCTAAAGCATTTTGCTTTCAGATGATTGGCTCACCTGAATCGATGTACACCACCTGCAGCGGCGCGCCATACAGGGCTATCTTCAACGATTAATAACTTCGACAATTTTATACATTCCGACGATTTTTTTGTTGGTAGGTAATTACTCGCAAACGTGCTCACAATAGATTGTGAAAAGCATGATTATAACGATTATTTGGTAGCAAAGTAATTTAGCGTCAAAGAAACTAACGATTATAGGTATCCAATAGGCCACTATCTCCTTAACAATAGATACAGCATCAGACCAGTTAATGGTTATTATTAATAAGATAATGGTAAGTGTTCGAAAAAATAGATCCGTTTATCAGTAAAAATTATCACGTTATTTGTACAATAAAACTTAGGGTAAATCCGGGAGACGCGGTCGGGCCGGAGAGTTGGTCGAGTCGCTATATTTCAGACTCTATACGTAAAAACGCGTTAAAGTGCAGACCAATTGCTTCTCTAGAAGCCAAACAATTGAATGAATAGCGTCACTTAGGTTCCTTCTGTGCTTTTCTAGATTTACAGGCTATAAAAGGTAAACTGAAGTTACATTTAACCTCTTTTGTCAAACAACGGAGTACAGAATCGTATTTAAAATATAGTTCTAAGTTTATTTTCGTTTATTGTTTGGGAATAATAAGATAGTAGAGATATTCAGGGACAATGCAGCCAAAGTATTTAGCGATATTAACTCTTCCTCTCAAAACTAACGAGAAGACCACATCTCGCTGCAGAAAGGAGAGATGGTAGAGTTATGATTTTTTTATTATTTTTATTTATTTTTTTATTTTTTATCATTATTTTATTATTATTATTGTTTATTTATTTTATTTATTCACTTTTGTATTAATTTGCCTTGCTAATCGCCGGTAGGTTGTTCGCTTTATCTTTGATGTGTTCTTTACTTGTTTAACGTAAATAAATTAAATATCAATGAATCTGTAGTTGTATTCACTCATAAATAATTTTGCTTTCTTCTTTGTTATTTTTCCATGAATGATTATGTGAGTGGTCTCTGCTAACAACGAAAACCATTTCCCCTGGCACCTCGGGAGAGGTGGTCAGATGTCATGACTTCAGTTTTCAACCCGATTTACAGTAAATATTGTCTTAAAGCAAATATCGACCACTTTTTCTGAATCAGCATAAAATTATGAACATATTAGGTTTGTTCTGATAAAATAAGTAATATTTGTATTAGTCTTAATAGCCATTTTATATTAGGTCGACCGCGTCTCCCGGATTTACCCTATTAAAACTAATATTATTCCCGATTAAGGTCCATTCATAGCGTAATTTTATTAGAAACCCAAAGCTATTTGGTTTTTCGGTTCCAGGATACTACAATGGATCCTAGACTGCACGCAGTTGAACAACTTGGCCGCTCCGAAACACTTGCGCCATTTGGAATTACAGTATTAATAATATAGCCTGACAGTTTTAAAAAGATTGCATGTATAGTTTCGTTACAAAAAATTCCAGAAGAAAGCCTTGATTTCTACCGATTGCACCAGATTTCCCCTTAAAAGGTGCCAACTCGAAAATTCAGATTTTAAGGAAACTTCGCGTGATCGTAGAGCATACTGCAGTATGCAAGGAACTATTTTTTTCTGCGGGGTGAGATTAGCCCTTAATAATATCGCGAGTTTTCGTTTTTCCAATATAACTTTATTTTTCTTTTCGTAGTATGATAAGGCATAAAAAATTGAATATCTATTTTATTTACGGTTTTGTTCTATCTCACACCGCTACAAAGTCATATTAAAAAAAGAAGAAACCGGGAAAGGGGAAATTTCACCTCTGCAGTGTGACTTTCGTCCTTGCACACTCCAATATGCTCTATATTCACACGAAGCATCATTAAAGTCCGAATGTTCGAGTTGAGAGCCCTTCCTTGTCAGAATGTAGGCTATCTTATAATCTTAAGTGCTGCATAGGAAGCTACAAGATTGAATTCCTGATACAACCAACTCTAATAGGTATCTTGGCATCCAGTAACGCGATAACTTCACCCATTGACGCTTAAATTCCTTCCACCCAAACCACTCTGTAATTAAAACAGAAGTAACTACGCAGCCTGAAATAACTCAGCTTTTCTCACTTCCATACCATAAAACACAATTCCAAATGTTGCGACGCCGCCTATGAACCGCCCTGTACAAGTCCCCCGCTAATTTGTCTTATTTATCTCTGCGTTATCCCCCTTGCTGATGCCTCGCGCGTCTACGAAGGTGCGAAGCCATTTCGCAGATTATATGCAAAAACGCAGTAGCATGACGAGCGGGAGAGGTGTTAATAAAATCGCAACACGGCAGAAGGGGGACAGTGTTGCCCCGGAGCCACGAACACCTGTAGGAATCGCGGCGATTTTCGAAAAGAAGCATGCGTGCCTGCTCGCCGGCCGCGTTCGTGCTGCTCGTTAATTAACTCGCAATCCGGTAATTGGCCGCGATAATAAGTCGTAGTTCTGGCACGCGGGGTCAGCGGCACGCGGGTCATCGCCGGGGCTATCTACCGTGACTCCCGTTCACCGTCGTCGCCCGCAGGAAATACCGAGGCGACAAAAAGCTCCTCGGGACCAAGTCGCTTTAATCCTTTTCGGGGCGGCTGATCCTGGGGCGCGGCTGTTAGCCAGCAGGGGGAGGCCTGGGGAAATTCAACGTGACCTGGAGATTATCTCACGCGCCGGGCTAATAGCTTGTTTCGCTTTTAAAAATTCACGTTAATGCCGCGCGTCTTTTCGTGGGCGAAAGTCGAGAACCGCTTGGGTGGCGTTGTGCCTCTTTTTTGTGGGGACGTCGGAGGTCTGTTTGCGCAGAGGTATTTGCATGTGTCGCTAAGAGGGTTACTGTGGGTTTAACGTTTCCATTTTGCTGAGTATTAAAAGCTGTTCAAGTACGTAATGCGTATTGTAATTTTCGTAACGAAAGGGAACAAGAGCAGAGCAATGTGTAAATTACGTTATGCGTTCCTGAAACAATCCCTCCAAATTTCTTCGTCTTAAGAGCAACGCGTGTCAATTAGCTCAAGTGGATACAAGGGAATCGTTTGTGGCTCGCTTGTGCAAGGCCTTCACCCGCTTAAGAAACGCTTTGTCGTTTCGTTAACAAGATTCAGCGGATCGAAGTCTTACAGCACGCACTCAAACAGGAGGCGGTTTCCTTGGATTCACTCTAGGTACTTAATACGATCCATTCACAGAATTTAAAGTTACCTGTCGTAAATGCAACCTTCACTGAAAAACTTCACGAAAAGACTTCACCGAAAGAAGAGCAACTAATTACTACCTAGAAAAAGTGTACTACATTCACTACTTTTAGGGTAAATCCGGGAGGCGCGGTCGGGCCGGAGAGTTGGTCGAGTCGCTATATTTCAGACTCTATACGTAAGAACGCGTTAAAGTGCAGACCAATTACTTCTCTAGAAGCCAAACAATTGAATGAATAGCGTCACTTCGGTTTCTTCTGTGTTTTTCTAGATTAACAGGCTATAAAAGGTAAAGTGACTCTTTTGTCAAACAACGTTGTACATAATCGTATTTAAAATATACTTCTAAGCTTATTTTCGTTTAATGTTTGGGAATAATAAAATTGTAGAGACATTGAGGGACAATGCAGCCAAAATATTCAGCCATATTAAATCTTCCTCTCAAAACTAACGAGAAGACTATCTCTCGCTGCAGAAAGGAGAGATGGTCGAGTTATGATTTTTTTATTATTCATATTTATATTTTTATTTTTTATCATTATTTTATTATTATTATTGTTTATTTATTTTATTCAATCACTTTTGTATTCATTTGCCTTGCTAATCGCCGGTAGGTAGTTCGCTTTATCTTTGATGTGTTTTTTACTTGTTTAGCGTAAACAAATTGAATATCAATGAATCTGTAGTTGTATTCACTCATAAATAATTTTGCTTTCTTCTTTGTTATTTTTCCATGAATAATTATGTGAGTGGTCTCTGCCAACGACGAAAACCATTTCTCCTGACACCTCGGGGGAGGTGGTCAGATGTCATGACTTTATTTTTCAAGCCGATTTACAGTAAATATTGTCTTAACCGTTTTAGTGCTAGGGGTTTTTAAAAATCCGTGTCGAATTGTGCCATGAAGCGCGACAGCGCTTTTGTTAAAAATAAACCTTGTGACTCAATGTGTTAAAGAAAGACAGCTAATTATGCAAGTTGTTTACGATTATTTGAAAGAAAATTTGTAATTACGAGAGGAAACTCTGACAGACTCGCGACAAGATACATTCTGAACCGAGCGTAATCGAATTGACGATCGTGACCAAAAAAAGCGACACGGTTCACCACAGTACGCGAACAGCGCGATCGCGCTGCGTGGCACTAAAACGGTTAAAGCAAATATCGGCCAGTTTTTCTGAAGCAGCATAAAATTCTGAACACATCAGGTTTGTTCTGATAAAATAAGTAATATCTGTATTAGTTTTAATAGCCATTTTATATTAGGTCGACCGCGTCTCTCGGATTTACCCTACACATTGAATTCATCTCCCAAATCACGCACACGTACCCGAAGTCTCTGCGCCGTTGTAAGTGCAAAAATGCAAAATTTTCAAACAATAGGTACCGTCGCTGCTCCACAAAGGATGGAATCCCTTCACCACCCCCCCTGCAACCCCGATCCGCGATAAACATCCCCGCGTTGTCGTCGGCGCGAGTCGCGGCGGCCGTTGAATCTCATCGTCTCGCATTCCTCCATTTTCATAAATCAGCAAGTAGCGAGCCGGAATGATTAATCCCGGCGTGGCCCGGGGGATGATATGCAAATACCGATCGGGTGGTCCCCGGGCGCGAGGCACGGGGCGAAAGCGGATGACGGAGAGGCCCGTCGGCGATGATACCGGATATCGGGGTGCTCGCACGCGAATAATGTCCTACGGCTGTCGCGAAAGTAGTCGTCGTCAAAGCGTATGCGTACATTAGCATTTAGCAATTAGTAGGGAACACGGTGCGTACCACCATCCCCTGCTGTTTCGTCAGCGCCACCCCCGCGGTCGTCACCGTTCGACAGCGCGCGGATTAAGAGCGCGAAACGCGCCCCCGTCTGCGCGAAAGGGGTGTCTACGAGGCCGTATGCGTGACCGTAATGGTATAAATATGGAGTGCCGCGACTTAAACCGCGTCGCTCGCGCTTCTGCAAGGAATTTCCGGGGGCTGCTGATGCGCTTTGCGGCGCCTGTTCAAGCGTCCATGGTAAAGAGCTCTCTTTGTAAGCTCAGGCTTTTTCGACGACACCGTTTTGCACGGGGGGTGAAGATCGTTTTTGTGGATCACGATGTTTCATGAATACGCTTGGTGGAAGATGCCTCTCTTAATTGCTGATGCGACGTGGTGACTAGGGGGTGTTTGTAGTTTGGTAGTCCCGTTTTTGAATAATTTGGTAGCTTCAACCTCTGAAGAGTTATATACCTTCAAACTGTGGCGGATTTAACGGGCGGCCGATGAACAGTTGCCACTTGGGCCCCTGCCCAAGAAGGCCCACCGGGCCCCATCTTCAAATAACGATATGATTTTATTCAAACACTATACCTATTTCTTTTCTGTACTACTACACTCGTTTTTAGTAAACTACCTACTTATTTTTCCAAAAAATGGGCCCCTTAGAACGTTTGCCACATGGGCCTTTTTCCTTAAAGGATCAGTCCACTGTGACGTCGTGTAAAATTGTCATTTTTTAGAATTCATTTTTTAGTAAACGGAATGTCCAACGTAAATAATGTTTTGTTTACTTATTAATACACTTATTGACAGTATTGTTCGACAAATTAATTTGAGTTTTGACCAGCTGTTTTATTGTATCTGGAACTATTCTTCTGAATTTTTATGTGAGAAAGAGCGTTGAAAAATAATCGGATAGTCGTGGCGTTGACTGAAAGTACTGTAAAGGTTATCTGAAACACAACATGGAAAAGATATTCTAAATCTATATGAATATGGCTATCTTTGGTAGTAGATGCATTCAAAAAAATAAAAGGAATGTTAAAATGGCAGCCTTTTGAAGAAGATGAAGAGCCCTGCTTTGAGTCTGAAAAAGGTTTCGCCCCAAAATCAGGAAAACTTTAAATAAAAAAGGAATGGTAACAGATACGGCAATAAATCTACTACCACAGATAGCCACATTCATATAGATTAAGAATCTCTTTTCCTTTTTGTGTTTCAGATAACCCTTACAGTACTTTCCGTCAACGCCAGGACCACCCGATTTTCGTTCAACGCTCTCCCTCAGGACTCTGTATCTGCCATCTTTTTTTCACTGCCACACAAAAATTCAGAACGGTAGCTCAAGATACAATAAAACAGCCTGGCAAACCTCAAATTAATTTGTCGCGCCGTTTCTCTAAAAAAAATTCACAAAGAATTACCTATTTCTCGGCCCTACAAGCGCAATCCCGCCGTAAATCCGCCACTGCCATCAAGCTTCCATCGCGAAGAATTCATTGCCCTCCTGTAACATCAGATTTACCCACGGAAGTTTCAAGCGCGGAACTTGACTTCACCCAGTTTCCAGCCCCGCAACTGAATCCACGGCAACGTCCTCCGCTCCGCGGCCCTTCGCTTCTACTCCATTTTCCCTGAATCGCGGGGCTAAGTTCCTATTTCCACATCCCGCGATTCATCGTTGTCCCAATTGGAAGGCAGAGTGGAAATGTCATTCGTCACGGAGCACGTTCAGAAACCTTCGTTCTCGTTCGGCGGTGTCAGCAGCCGAGCAGATACAAAAGATCGCAGCTTCTACTCGAGCAGAGGATGTTCCTCGAATGATATTCAATTTGTCCGCTTTCTCGCTTCGCGTTAAGGATCCCGTTGCTCGGGCAACTTTTGTCTTCTCTCGTGGGTAAGCCACGCCGGAGGAGATTGGACAGATGTTTCGCCACCCCCCGGCAATATGAAAATCCGACTGGCGAGAGGTTGGCAAATACCTTAAGCCGCGCAATGGAATATTCGCACATTAGCGACAAGCCATTAATACTGCGCCGTATCCACGGAGTGGCGTGTTTCGCTCTTTAGCAGACGGGTAAGTGGGTTACCCCCGCGCGCACGCCCTGCCGCCGCTAATTGTTTGGACACGAAAAGCCCCGCGCGCGTAAAACACCGCTTCCTTACGTGCTCGTTTGCTTTGTTTGCTCTTCCATGCCCGCGCATCGCGGCCGCCAAATTGAATTTACTCCGCCCCCGTTCGCCGTGTATTTGTCTTCGAAAATGCACCGGAACCCGACGTCGACGGAAACAATCGGGGCCCCCTTTCATCGCGCCCCTTCGTTCGGGAGTCTACTTTCGCGCGGCTCCACACCGCAACGATATCGGATTTTTCCTGAGATTTAGTCGCGGGATGTTGTAAAGTCGAGGCGCCTGATATTCGAGCGGAATTTTCTGTAGAATTTGCAGGAATGGCGTAAGTTTAAGTATTATACTTGGGAGGCCTCGATACGAGGGACCATTATATACCTAAATGGCAAAATATCGGGGATGATTTATTTCCCAAGAATTGAATTTTCAATGGCACTTGACAATCTTGAACCCCGCATCTCGATATTGCCGAGAACCAATGGAAATTCAACAAGTTTCAATCGCCGCGCTCTAATTTCACCGAGAAATTGTTCCCAGCACAATTAAAAGCTGAAGCGTCGCCCGATCCCGCTGGAAAATCATTAAAACACGGGTTTTTAGCCCTGTAATTGCGCGCCAATGGGCGGGAGATCGCTTAATCCAGATTAAGACAATGACTCCGCAGAGTGAGTTGGGAAATGACTTCCGATCTCATTAAAAATTGCAAACGTTTTCGCGAGTAGCGTCGGAAAAGAGGCTCGTAAAAGCCACCCTCTATCGGCGGTGGATCGTTCCGTGCGATTGCGTCACCGATGACGAGGCATCGTTAAACACGA
Organism: Andrena hattorfiana; assembly: GCA_944738655.2. NCBI lineage: Eukaryota > Metazoa > Arthropoda > Insecta > Hymenoptera > Andrenidae > Andrena > Andrena hattorfiana. Next base: position 39,889,189 of record OX122889.2, on the reverse strand, counting down.
TTCCGCTCGTCTATCATTCTCGACCGTGGCTGATTGTCGCCCCCGAAAAGCTTTTAACGCGATGCCGAGCCGCGTTACAACGCGTTACATCAAGCTCGACAGCCGGCGTTCTGACATTAACGAGCGATGGAACGTGCGAACTGTCGCCGCCTCGCGAAGAAAATTGTCGCCGTCCCACGAGGGAACGGCTCCGCAGGCGAGCGATAATTTCTGGCCAAGTGTATCGCTAGAAAACGAGTGGGACGCCTCCGATTAGAATATCGCAACTTCCTCGCGCTCTGATATCCTAATGGTACTTTCTGACCAAACAAGTTCTCTGGACTTCGACGAATTTTTCCTGTTCCCGAAGTCACAGCTGTTAAAAAGTGCAAGTGGATTTCTCGACTGACTAACGCGCGGCGTTATCGCAGCTGACGCGAATTAATTACTCGATGAGAATTGCCACTAGCGATTCCAAGGAAAGATCTGTTATCGATGATGGACTTTCTAAACATTTCTCTTCAGTAACTCTGCTGAAATTCGCGTATAAACGCGGTCTCTCTGTCGTTCTGCCTCTCTTTTCTACTCCTTCGGATTTTTCCCCCGTTCTTCCAGCGGAAACTCATTTCGCTGGGAGGAGCAATTTCCCGGATTAGGGAAACTCCGAGGTAACACTGGCCAGGTATTGCACAACCCGCAACTGCATCCCGCAATTCTTGCTTTGAACACCGTGCAATATGAGCAGTGATTGCGAGTTACGATAGTTTTCCGGATTACCCTCAACACTGATGCGACTTAATTCAAGGAATAACAATTTTAGTGGAGTAAGGAAACTTGTTACTAAATCAACTTTACACGAGATTTCATTATGCACGCTTAAAAGTCAAAATCCATGGAAAATTTTTCTCGATTGCTTTCAATTTTCATGAAAAAAGGAAGAAAAGCGGAAGACTCGTCGAGTAACGAGGGAAGATCGATTTGGGCTTAGAAACTATCGTTTTCACTCGTGGTTGCCAGCCAGGATCAACCGCGCGCAATTACGAAGCTCGTGAGCGCACGCACCACTCGGCCAATGACATTTCCTTCCATTTTCCTTCGAACGCCGGGGGCAGTACGCCGTCATCATCATCGCCTTCGCAAAAAGGAGTCGCGGAACAATGCGAGCCGCGTCAGGGTGATCACGATTTCGCAGTTCTTCGCGTGTGCAATTGCGTGCGCGTGCAGTGTATCGCTGCATTGCTGCGCTTCCATGGCTCTGTGCACGGAGGCGTCGATAAATTCTTGGATTCGGTCTTTCTCGGCAGAAACGATTTACGATGGAGTTTTCAATAGCTCTTTCTTGTCGCCTTACTTTTCACGTAGCTTTTATAAGTAGGGGAGAGTTGCCAATATCGTACTGGTCACCTAAATCGTACCTCATCAATTTCTGAGTAATTAATGAATGTAAACGACATCTGATAATAAAAATATCAAGTAAATGCGAAATAAGAAATAGAAACAAAACCTTTTGAGCTTGCACCCTATTTTGTGCGTGCTATAAACATTTAAAAAAATCAGGTATGATTGATGTAATTTTTTACCAGTTTATTTTAGCTGATAATAATCTAACAATGCAATTTTGTCCTGTATTTTTGTATTTTTCTACAAGCGGGTTTAATGTAGAATATTTTACATTCATTTTAAGTACATATTACATTGATTATAAAGTTTAAATTGATATTTATAAATAAATAGATCATGTTTCCTAAATCGCACCACTACAATCGTACCAATAGGATTTGACAACTCGTATCTTATATAGGCTGTGTACATATATCATATATATATATAGGTTATTGCGGCCTGTGTGTGCTCCATATACATTTGTATATGTAAATATATAATAATCATTACTTTATGTAGAATATTTTCTTCTTTATTTGTTATTGATACTATTTTTTCGTGGAGGTACGATTTTGGAAACCGAGGGGTACGATTTAGGAGACTGGTTGCCCTAAATCGTACCTTTTACAGTATGTGACAAAAAGATTAATAACAAATTAATTTGTTCTGAACAAAAGGCTAAGCATATAATAGTATGTGCCTAAAAGATCAAGCTACAATATTCAATAGTCATTTGCGTTCAAGTTAGTACCAAATATGAAATATAACGTAAAATGTCATAAGTGGTACGATATAGGCAACCCTTCCCTACCTAGTAAGAAAAAGTAACTTGGTTTTTCCTTCATGCTGATTCCTTGAACCCTCTAAGACTAAGCGAATAAAGAATGCTCCCTATGCATGAGCAGGTACACTATCGCTTAAAAGTGTCTGATCACTTGTTATAGGTAAGTTTAATAAAACTGAAACTGGAAAAGTGTTACACTCGTCTATGGTACAATTTGGATATTCCTTAGCTCGTAGCAATCGTTCCATTTGATTTTATTATCTTAAAATGGTGTTGGAACTGTAATTCGATCATTATCATTATTATTCGACTATTATTAGTGACGGCTTTAGTCTAATTATTGATTTTGGTGGTTCAAAGGTTTTCTTGGTAACCAAACAAATGCCAAACATATAATTACTAAAATATTGAAATGCCATTAGGGTAAATCCGGGAGACGCGGTCGACCTAATATAAAATGGCTATTAAACCTAATACAGATATTACTTATTTTATGAGAACAAACCTGATATGTTCAGAATTTTATGCTGATTCAGAAAAACTGGTCGATATTTGTTTTAAGACAATATTTACTGTAAATCGGGTTGAAAACTGAAGTCATGATATCTGACCACCTCTCCCGAGGTGTCGGGAGAAATGGTTTTCGTCGTTAGCAGAGACCACTCACATAATTATTCATGCAAAAATAACAAAGAAGAAAGCAAAATTATTTATGAGTGAATACAACTACAGATTCACTGATATTTAATTTGTTTACGCTAAACAAGTAAAGAATACATCAAAGATAAAGCGAACTACCTACCTACCGGTGATTAGCAAGGCAAATGAATACAAAAGTGAATAAATAAAATAAATAAACAATAATAATAATAAAATAATGATAAAAAATAAAAATATAAATAAAAATAATAAAAAAAGCATAACTCGACCATCTCTCCTTTCTGCAGCGAGAGATGGTCTTCTCGTTAGTTTTGAGAGGAAGAGTTAATATCGCTAAATACTTTGGCTGCATTGTCCCTCAATATCTCTACTATGTTATTATTCTCAAACATTAAACGAAAATAAACTTAGAACTATATTTTAAATACGATTTTGTACACCGTTGTTTGACAAAACAGGTTAAATGTAACCTTAGTTTACCTTTTATAGCCTGTAAATCTAGAAGAATACAGAAGGAACCGAAGTGACGCTATTCATTCAATCGTTTGGCTTCTAGAGAAGTAATTGGGCTGCACTTTAACGCGTTTTTACGTATAGAGTCTGAAATATAGCAACTCGACCAACTCTCCGGCCCGACCGCGTCTCCCGGATTTACCCTAAACAATTTTAACGTGAAATATTGAATATAACTGACTACTTAGGATCTGACCACTTCGATCACGTGAAAACGAACAATAGTATCCTTATCTCTGGATTAAAGTGGCAAAACTGCGCAGATATTAAGAAAAGGGAGTAGCAATCTAATAAATACAAATCGCTGAATTTTTTGCAATATCTTGGTTGACAGTGTTTTAAATTCGAAACGAAGTTCTGTTGCATCGGTCTGAAGCGATCAAGCGATCTCCGTCAAGAAAGATACGGGAATGATACAATGAGGTGATACATCGTGTAAAAAAGGAGCACTATAAACGTTTTCCCCATGGCATGGCCGTGAAGCGACCGGTATCACTCATCTACCGTGTCTTCTCTCCTCCTCTTCCCGTTGACTTCCTGCCGAGCATTAACCGGGTGTCGGATTACCGCGTTCCATTCCTAAGCTGCCACAGAAACAGACAGCTTAATCCAGCCCGATTTACCTAAGCGACTGGTCGATCGAATCCGATCAGAGGCAGTGCTCCAAAAAGGATAAAAGGGACGGATATACTCGATTCCCGTTAAGGATGCAGTCGTAACTCGGTTACTATTCACGGTTTAATCGAATTATCGTGGATATTAAAGAGTAAACAGGAAGATCAATAATCCGGATTCAATTAACAATCAGGATGGCGATGAAATATATATAGGGTAAGTCCGGGAGAGTTCGACCACCGGGAAAGTTCGGCCAGTGTTGATATTTTAGCGCACTATGTGTCATTGACAGAAAAGAAATGAATGCGTTTGTTGTTGATCTTGCATTGACCATTGTCACAAATCCTATAATACAAATCCTAGAAACACTTAAGACTTTATGCGAGTCTGAAAGTTTTTAGACCAATTTACAGTGCTGGTGATATTTGAAAGACAGGTAAGTTTATTTACACTATTCCGATATTGGGGGATATAATATGCATAAAACTACAGTGTCACCCCAACAATACGTATGCATTCGTTTTTAATTTATTTTGACAAGGTGGTCGATCACTCCCTTGATTATGGGATAGTCCGACCACATGTGTTTTTCTTACTGTAAATCCATCTTCAGATTCAGGGAACGAAAATTCTATTCTACAAGATAGTGATATGTCGTTAAAAGACTGGGATGAAAACGAATGCGTGGGATGCGGAGAAAACTATTTCGAAATCTCGAAAAGCGACGATTGGATTAAATGTGTGCACTGAAGCCGTTGGTTTCATGATACTAGATGCTCCAAGTACAAGAATGTTTGCGATTTACATGGAAAACTGAAGAGGAAGTAACATATCAATTAACTTCTTTGTGTATTATACTTTTTGTAAGCTACACTTTTTGTTATTTTTCCAGATCGGTCTCACCCGTGGTGGGTGGACGGTATAACCCCGACATACGGGTGAGACCGACCAGTTGCAGTGCCAATGTTTTCGGTTGAAAATGAAAATAAATATGTGAAATTATCGCACACTATAATTTATACCTACCCTAAATTGTTTTAATGTGTATAAAACGACAAAAATGTGAAAAACAACGATGCTGCAATTTCTTTTCTCAAAAGTGGTTGAACTCTCCCGGACTTGCAATATAGGTCAGTAGCTTTCTGGTGCCAATCTAAGCTTTTCAAGCATCATAAAATTTGCGTTTCAGAATTTGTTCCGTTTTTTATGCCTAAAAAGCTTAGAACCTTTCCTGAACCTGCTATGACACTCATTGAAAATTCACATGGGATGAGAAGTCCAGCGAAATTCCCATGAACCAATAGAAATCTCACTGTAACATTATGCGCATTGAAACTCCTTAGTATTTTGTGGAAGTGTAAGTCCATTTTTCTGTGTACAAAAACATGGCATAAGCAAATAAACAATTTAAAAAAAAAGCATTGCAGAATCCTCTTCTAAATGTGAATCACTGTACAAACTACAGTAGTAGTATTTTAGTAAATATCTATTCCCAAAGTATTGCAAGTAGTACATAGTTCAAATTGTACGAAATTGTAACCTAAGCAATCTTCACTGAACTATAATCGAAAGTTAATTTCTGTCAATCCCTGAGAATTTTAACCGATTATAATCTGCGCCTCGATTTCGAGCACGGCTCTAACAAAGCTGACCAAGATCGTGGATCGTAAAATGCCACAAAAATAACCACGAATTTAACGTGGTTCGCGGCCATAAATCTTTCTACTTCCGACGCTAAAAGTCACCGCTGCACCTCGATCAAACGTGCGTACAGGGTTCTTGACCGGTGCAAGTCGAAATGCAGCGAGGGTGTGTAAGGTCTATGGGCCTCGCGTACGCTGCGCCCATGGCTATGATTCAGGGGGTTAGCGAGACGATAAAGCGGTCTGCACACTGGAAGATAGTCCTGTCGCCTTGAGGAGCAAGGAGACTCGTCTTCTCCAGGGGCGTCCGTAGACTTTATTCCAGAGGGACGAGAGCAACTGTAAGAGACGGTCAAGTTGACAGGCGACGATAGGTTGCTTATTTGAACTCATTCCGAAGCGCCAATTTAATTTAAAATTTAAAATTGAAATTTAAAAACACTCACATTTTTAGTATAAACTTAATAAAGATTAGTCTTTAAAATTAAGCGATTTTTTCTCAAGCCAGGGGACTTTTTAAGCGAGCATTTTAGCTCCTCGCGATATGTAGATCTGATAGATAACTAGAGACTTGTTAGACGTGATCACCATTTTATCAGAAACATTATTACAGGTCTCTGTATTTAAATATCATTCAGAGAAAAACAGGGACGCAGTCAGACTCACAGGCAGAAGTAATAGGGTGATAAATTATTAATAAGCCTAACAAATCCTTTAAACAAGACTGAAGTAAATAGAGCAGTGCTTTGATAACCAGAGACACGCACTCACTCCCAACTACATAACGAAGTTAATAAAGTCTCTCTCCACTCCTTCCCCCAGTCGATAAAATACGTTAACCACAGTTTGCCCAGCAGCCGAAAGCAGCGAGCGTTAAAAAGTGAAAAGGAATCTGGTTAACCCAGTGTGCGCGTCGCCTAACAGCGATTAACTCGCTATGTTATGTCTCCAGGATCCTGCGCGACCGTTTTACGATCCGTCGTTCAGCGTCGCGCGAAATTCGAAACCCGGTTCTCGCGCGAGGTGTTCCCCCCGGAATGATCCTGATTTCGAGTGCCGAGGATATTTACAGCGACGCTATCCCGCCTCAACGACCGTCTCGCTTTAAAGAAAGATTTCCTCGTCGATCTTGATCCCCAGATACCAGCGGCGCAGGGTAGCACAGTAGCACCGCGGAAGATGGATCGTGCGAAAACTATAACGACGCGCGAACAAGACTTTCACTTACGCGCGGAGCCCGATTATACAATCGCGCACGAATCTTCCCTTAATTATGGCCCGCGATCAATGGGAGAGATACGACAAATTGCCGGATCTTAATTTCCCTCTTCCTCCCGAGCGTTTCCTTGGCGAATAAATACGATATGAGGAGCGACGAGGCCGAGGTTCCCTCAAGTTCCTAGTTCGACAGTCGCGAGAAATCCGCGAAACGGCTGCCAGTGGAAACTTTGATAGCGCGGCTTCCGTCGTTAATGGCACGGTACTAAGTGGATAATGGTCTGATTTCTGGCAGGGAAATGGCCTGGATATTGAGATCTCTAATCGATCGGCGTTCCAACACTTCGAAGGTGGGAATCAAGAAGAGGAATTGTAACAGATCGATCAAACTGAGGCCCAATAAGCGTCCGCGTCGATAAACCGTCATCGATCACTGTTTCGTCTCGGCGATCGAGGGGTTGACGTTAACGACGGAATTTGAGCCGACGGGGGCTCGTAAAACTGACCTCCGCGCCTCGTGACCAACTCGCAGCGCGCTGCGGCACGAAATTCAAGACCGATGGCGTTGAATCGAATTAATTGAAACGGCCAGCTATTATAAGAACTTGCGGCCCGTTTCGCCAAGATCGATCGATCGCCACGTCCAATCGCTCCCGCCTCGAGAACCAGTTTGCCGGCGGGTTTATTAAAACAAGTAATTACAATCTTATTATAAACTTATCGTCGGCTCCAGAGGTATCCTCGGACCCACTCGCCTCGAATGGAAAATTTCTCGCCGCTTTTTCCTCGATCACGTGAGCCAGATCGATTATTCACGGCTCGTTTCGTTCGATTAAAAGCCGAGATTGCTTTGAGCAGGATGACGCCTTTTCCTCTACAACTAGTTCGCGCTAAGTCGCGCGCTAACGGATGTTATTCGGCTCTGTCTTTAACCTTGCACGCTTCGACGCGATTCTAATCACTGCTGAATTGACAACTGTTTCTAATTCGCGCACCGTTCCTACAGATTTGAACGAGTTTTGTATTCCTGGAATAAGGGCAGCCTCATATCCAGCCAGAAAAATATAACACGAAAACATGCAGTAAAAATGTAAAATTGCATAAACAAAAGGCGGAAATGGTAGCTCATAGATCTGAAATAATGTGCATATCAATATAGCTGTTCACCACGAATTTCAACTACTTTGAAGCTATGGCATTTCTACAAAATTTTGTAACAAATATGGTTTCAGCAATTGGCGTGGTAATATTGACCAGAGTTGAAAGGGTAAAAAACACGTAAGAAATAGTTGATTTTTCACAGATTTGGTATCTTTTGCTCTTTTTGTAGTAATCATATGTAAAATTTCAAAATTATGTTAGAAGACACTAATTGTTGTCTTTATTTCAGTTCCCGGCATATCGCAGCACTTAACAGAGAAATAAGCACCTGGTTAGTATTACAACCCCGGTGAATATTTACACTTTCTCCCTTAAGAGGGGATTCTCGTCTAACAGCCCCAAAAGTAACTGATATTTAAGAATTTTTTTTTAAAAAAGTGTTGGTCATATTTGATTAACCGCTTTTGAGATATAAGGAGGCATCTTTAAACTTGCAGAAAATATATTTTTTATGTCAATCCTTCTTATTATTTATTAATTATTGCGAAATCTTATCCACCTCTTCGACGATTTAACTCCTGTTGGTGGGAAGTGTAGCACCGATCACAGTCATCTGATTGCAAAAAAATTGAAGTTTCTTAAAGTTAGATAGTTTACGCTGGGATTGGCCTACATTAAAGAAAAAAAAAATGAAAAATTGTTATTGCGTTATAACGTTTGAAAGAAAAAGTAAGTTTTTTCCTTAGACAAATTTTTCATATTGTTCTTTATATCGGCGAAGAAGTATTATAAATAAAAACTAAACCTAAAATTTTAGGTCCCGTCCTAGCGTACATTATTTAACTTTAAGAAAATTTTCTTCTTCTTGCAATCAAATGACTGTGACAATTGCTACACCTGACACAATTCCACAATAATTAATAAATCATAAAAAGGTTCAACATAGAAAAAATTCTACAAGTTTAAAGGTGCCTCCTTATATCCCAAAAGAGTTTACTGCAATATTAACATTAGTTTTTAAAAAAAAATTCATAAATTGCGGGGGCTGTGACACGAGAAAATGAACGAATGATGAATATGAATAACAGAATCTTGGAACCCATTTATTCTGAAAATCTCAGAATCCCATCGAGTTTCGCGTAAACCCGCGCTTACTCCATTGATTTTCATGTAATTCACTCCACCCTCCTGACTTGTACTACCTCCAAGCACTCACCCCGCTCCAGCCACGCGGCGTATCTCATCCAGCTCTGTGTATTTCTGCGCGAGATCTTTGCGTTCCACTAGCTGCGCTCGACAGCTCGCTTACGGCAGATATTTCGCGAGAAGGAATTCTCGCGGGGGTCCCGAGGGTGCTAAACGGAAACACGAGCGACGATTTCGCGGCCGGTGTAACGAGCGACGGGGCGCGTTGTTACGCATTTACAACGCCCACACACGTAGCGCCAATCTTAGCCGCATCCTCTCTTCTTTTTCTCCTACCCGTCGAATGCATCCGCGGCACGGTCGTCACGCGGTCATCAGGTTTGCGCTGGATGGAGCCGTGATTGAGCCGAGCTAATTGCAAACAAACTGGTCGAGGGATTATTCTCTCGCGCCCCGGCTCGATTTAAACCAGACTTATGGCAGATCGATCGACAACCCTTGCTCGGGGCGGCATTGGGGAGCGCGATTGATGCACGAGGGGCGAGGAGCACAGGCGTCTTCCTGTTCCACGGAGACGACCATGAGAAACGAGAGACGAAGGGGAGAATCGCGACGGGTAATCCGCTGCAAGCTTTTCCGGGGGGCGTGGATATTCTCTCCTCTACGATCATAAAACGCTCCATGGCCAATATGCTTTTTACCGCGCGCAGATACGGCGAGTAATCGACCTACGCTTGTTAGAGTTTTAATATAAACACGCGAGAACAGGTTACGGTTTGCGCCAGTATTTATTGTCCGGCGATACTTGGGCGCTGGCGCCTCTTTTACTGCTACAGTGTGTCATCAAATTATCTACGCGGACGGATTCTGTGGGCTGGTGCTTTGCTTCGAGGAGGAATCGAAGGAGGTTGCGAAGCATGGTGCAAACCTCGACCACTGAAAGCTTTCGATAAATGACGAAGCGAGGGAAAACGGGACTGCCGAGGCTTCGTTGCAATAAAAGTGGAAACGGTACGCGAGTATCGCCGTGTCTTTACTGACAAATACCAGTGCGGATGGTAATTTGTTTCCACTGTCGCGTTTAGGCGCTAACGAGCACGGGTTGATTACTTTGCCAGTTCGAGAAGCTACATTACGGCGGGACGTGTAAGTGGAGGAGCAACGATTCGACGTTTTATGAAAGGGGCGTGCAGCAACAAGCCGCGGAAAATGAGAATGATTATCTGCGCCTGAAGGATGTAAAAGGAAAATCGTATTTCTTGCGGGTTGTCGCAATACCTTGGCCAACCAGACGGGTCTGTTAAATGCATAATAAATCTCTGTTATTTATGCACGTATGAAGACAAGCGTACAAGACAAATTGCCCCGCTCGGAAGTTTAATAACGCTCAAGCGTACTCATGAAATTCTTTCCTTTTCGAACCGAAATCATCGTTGTTTTTCCGAGTGGAGCTCGCGAAGGGTGAGAGAAATGGTATCAGCTTTTATGCTCCTTTACATTCGCCAGTGAATTATCTGAGAACACTTCTGGGTGACACTGTTTTCATGGCCGACTCTCCAAGTGCCTGCGCGAGTACTTTCAAGAGAAACCCTCGAACACAGAAGCTGAGACCCGGATTGTGTGCTGGGAGGCTCAGGTCAAGGGTATGGTTCCCATAAACCTGTCGCTTCTTTCCTGCCACTCTGCTGGGGTGGTTCTTCGTGTCTCTTCTCCCTGTTTTTAAAAATGCCGCGGTGGGAAACCCTTCGGACACAAATCACACTCTTTTTTTCTCCGTGTTAGAGCGGGGCAACGAAAAATGTATTCAACGATGAAGACAGAACGTTCCCCAGGAGACCACTTGCGCAAGTTAAAAGGCTGTTCTTTATAAAATATTCAATATGCGTAGCTCTAAACGCATGAATAAATAGTTATATACGGTTATTTCTCCTACAGCACTATTCCTAGCATAATCTACATATCCTTTCCGCCCTGCCTTACACAATGTGCATGTACTTTTACTTTGTACGTTACTTTTTTCTTTAATTCTACTTTACTTCACTTTGTGTTTTCTCGTGTTTAGCTTAAAGTCTCGAGCCAATATTGCTAATATTACTTTAAGTTAGGGGAGAGTTGCCAATATCGTACTGGTCACCTAAATCGTACCTCATCAATTTCTCAGTAATTAATGAATGTAAACGACACCTGATAATAAAAATATGAAGTAAATGCGAAATAAGAAATAGAAACAAAACCTTTTAAGCTTACACCCTACTTTGTGCGTGCTAAAAACATTTTAAAAAAATCAGGTATGATTAATGTAACTTTTTACCAGTTTATTTTAGCTGATAATAATCAAACAATGCAATTTTGTCCTGTACTTTTGTATTTTTCTAAAAACGGGTTTAATGTAGAATATTTTAAATACATTTTAAGTACATATTACATTCATTATAAAGTTTAAATTGATATTTATAAATAAATTGACCATGTTTCCTAAATCGTACCACTACATTCGCACCAGTAGGATTTGATACATATATCATATACATAGGTTATTGTGGCCTGTGTGTGATCCATATACATCTGTATATGTAACTATATAATAATCATTACTTTATGTTGAATATTTGCTACTCGATTTGTTATTGATACAATTTTTAGTGGAGGTACGATTTAGGAGACCGGTTGCCTAAATCGTACATTTTACAGTATGTGACAAAAAGATTAATAACAAATTAATTTGTTCTGAACAAAAGGTTAAGCATATAATAGTAGGTGCCCACAAGATCAAGCTACAATATCCAATAGTCATTTGCGTTCAAATTGGTACCAAATATGAAATATAACGTAAAATGTCTTAAGTGGTACGATACAGGCAACTCTCCACTAATTGTAAGTTCTTACTTATTTAATGTTTCTTTGGTTGTTCCTATTGTAGTTTAGCAGCCTCACTTTTACTCTTCTCGTCTACGCCTTTTGTAAATATTCAAGTTTCTTCTATTAGAGTAATAAAGACTAAATATTATAAAAATATTCCGGTCACTTCTATCCACTCAAAAACTAGAAAAATAGAAAAGTGAATAGACCACCAGGCAGACCAGAATTATTCCTGAATATTGCTCGCATCGTTTTCAATCTACTGCAAGCATTACCTGCAAGTACGAATCAGAAAAATCCATTCGTCCATTTCTCCCTGCTCCTCCCCGGGCTTTTAATTCCGAGACGAGCCCCCAAGTACACGCCGAGCCAGCTGTTTTTCCCCCGCCGGAATGATCTCTGTACGAGGCTGTCGACGTCTAAACGACCGGAGCACTTTGCTCGCGCGGATGCTTTTCGCGGATCGTTCCTGCCGGCTCTGGTTTTTATTCGTGTCTGACGCGGCCGGGACAGATCGTAGGCTGGAGGTCACGGGCTGTGTGGGCCGCGAGTGGCTCGTCGCCGCGGGGGCACCGAGGGCGAAATCGGGGACCCGTTTGCCTGTCAGCACGTGGAAACATGCGCGTCGCAGAAGCGGCCGTGAAACGGAAGACATTTCCACGAATCCTTTCCACAAGTGTGTGCGCACAGCTTTTTCCGTCCGCGCCTTATCACCGAAACAAGATGGTCTTTATCGTCGTGTCATCTGTGAAGTACACCTTCCGTCCGTGCCTCGCCAGATAACGAATGAGCGTAGCGGAGAACACGGGCTAAACCTGTGCACCGGTTCAACAAGCGTTTTTAGTTCTCCAATTCACAGAGCAGAATTTACGTTCCCATATTTGTAGAGATTAGCTTGGTCCTGGACGGAGTGTTCGGGAATTATTTAGCGTCGATTGGAGAGGCTAGAAGTCCTCGCGAAAGAAGAATCGTTAATGGGAAATCCATCGATCGGTGAGCAGAATTGTTACCAACGAAAGGCCACCCTCTGTTTCAGCGATTCCTGGCTCGCACCAACGCGAAAGGCCCTCCTGGAGACCAACTCGTTACATACGTTTAATCCACGGTATCGGGTCTATATTTAGCGTGGCTTACGATCTGTCGATGTCCGTGTGTGCAGCAGAATTTCTGCGGATCGATCAGTGGGAGGGCGTCAATGACCGGCAGGACGTTCCCGGGCCGTTCTCGGGAGATCAGGCTCGTCGAAAAACAGCGATATCGTAAGCTCTAGGGCCGGGTTACGACGTGGCGGACAGGCGCCCCTGTGAAAATATTGTTTCAACAGCGGCCGCGGCTTTACGGCCACGAGGATGGTATTATTCCAGAGTCGAATCCGGCCTCGTTTCGTCGCGCCCTCGCGCGGAATACAGGGGAGGGGAAGGAGCAAACACAGAGGTGATACCCTTAATTGTGCGTCAATGCCCCACGGGGGTAAATCTACAGAGATCTTATATTTCGAATCAGGAGATAAAGAGGAATATGACACTCCGTGCTACGTGAATCAATACCGCAGATGAACGTCCCAAATAACCACAAAGTGAACGATCGTAGATGAGGAGTAGGGATGGGATCAAGTTCAATATGTACTCACGAATCCGAGTCAATTCCAATGATAAAGTTTCACTTTATGGGATTCGAATACTACATATAAGAGGTGATGGTACTTGGGTTATACAAGCCAACTTCTTCTTTTATACAATAATAGCTTTACTACTCGAATTCGCCCGAAATTTAGATTCTGATTTTATAGAAATCTTTTTTTAATTTTATTTTGTGAAAATGGTCACATTCATCTGGATTAGTCAGGTATAATGAGCTCAGACACATTTCGTGATCCCAGAGTTTATCGTTCGAAAGTTTCTAGGCGACAAACACACAAACATATAAAAGCTTTCTGCTTTATATATTAAGATGTAGGTGTATAATACGTCGTACGTTGCAATTTCACTCGAATTCAATATTGTAAACAGAAACCTATCGTAGGTAACCCATGAATCATAAAAGGTTCGAATCTACTTGATCCAGGTTCGATTATACATGAAAGTACCGCTTACATTTATCAAAATATCTACTTATAGAGAGTTCGAACTATCTCGTCGAGGTTCAAGTCTACTGAAAAGTAGCTATTGTTTTTCTTTTTCCAATGAACTGTTCGAAACTATCCAGTGAGATTCGACTCCACTTCCAATACACTTCATCCCATCACTAATGAGGAGCGTAATAATTCCACGCAAGCTCAAACGAGCGTGATCGATCCGCCGTGTAAGCATCGACACGCGGATGACGAATCGCGCGAGGGAACAAGAGCGGCCGCCCACTCACGCTGTCGCGTTCGTTTAACCCGTTAATCCGGAGACGCAAATAATTAATGATCAGCTGCGAGGCCGCCGTCTCCCGCAGCTGTTGGCATTTGCAAAGGAGGATTAACGGTACAAGGGAATCTAATTTGAATGGAATCGAGGGCCTTCGAAAAGCCCTTCCTACGGCAGCACGCGGTTGCATTGTGCGCGGCCACTTCCGCGCGGACGGTATGCGAGCACGATGCGCTGGACTGCAACTCTGCCATCCACTGTCCGACGAGCCCTGTGCACGCGGGGTAAATCCGTCCTACAACGATTTTAGGGTGACCTGGGCGGCGACGACCACGATCGTCGTTACCGTTTATGGTTACCGAAACGGCTCGCTTTATTGCCAGCGAACAGTATCCCTCGCGCACCCGCGCACTCGCTTGAAAGTCGACGCCCGCTAGCGATCGCAAATCACTAGATTTTCAATTGCTTTCCTTTTCCGGGGAATTCGACGACGCATAAATAAGCAGATTCCAGCTTTCTTGTCTCTCGAAAACTCAAAGGAGTAGGTGGAAGTTTAAATTAAATGACGCGATCAATGAGCATGAATATTGGGCGGTAAGGTTCTTAAATAACTATGTAATTCCTCTTCCATCCGGTTAAGAATTTGTTGAATTTCAATTCTCGCGATTAAAGAGTCTACAGACTTGAGAAACAGTTTGAATATTTGATTTGAATAAAAGTTTCACACATCCGAGAGATTGAAGGAGAAGAATATTCAATTTACAGACTCGTATCTTAATATGCGGCAGTAGTAATTTATATAGCAATAGATTACCGTCGCGGCAGCGATTAATCTCCCCCGGAATGAATGCGAGAGACGGCCCCAACGCCTGGGCGACCCTTGACACGCCGATAAGGGATGGTCGTGTGGCAACGTTTGTACGCATAAATTGCCCGCGCGCGCAAATGTAACGATAACCGGGTAATCGGACTTTGAGCCGATTTTACATCTGTATCTTGTTTTCCGAGTGAACGGTTCGCGGTGAACAGCGTTTCCGGCAGAAAAAATAGCTCGCCTCGTAGAAACGTTCGAGGGATATTGACAGCTAAAACACGGTGCGTAGAATTGTCTATAAACTATGAGACACTCTAATATCTCGCGGTCTACAACGTGTAATTTCCGAGCGTGAAAGCTGAAGAATATAGTCGTTTCGCGTGAACTGCTTATTACAAGTGTAGCAGTGTAATATTAAATGCTCGAGCGAAGAAATAAAGTTGCACGAGCACGACATCGAACGAGACCAGTTAGACGTGTTAAAAAGCTCTATCAGGGGTGTGACTCCTCTACGTCCTATTTGAATAAAGTGAAACCGTAAGTTGCTCCAAAAATTAGATGTAAAGTATGCAGATTGAAGCTAACCATCGGCGAACAGACAATTTTTTCAGTGCCACGCTGCCGCGATAATTACGACGTCCTAGATTTAGAGAAAACGACAGGCAATAAGCGCGAGAAGGTATCCGAGGGAAAAGGAGAAACGGCGGCGCGTGGCACGCTCCATGCACGATCTAATGTTAGAAGCGTGGAAGGGATTCCGCCGAAAATTCGGGGTCCTTTTCCGCCGCCTGGGAAACGTTCCTTTGCTAGACAAACAGAGGGCTAGCACCGGATCCGCCCCCGTAAATTAGTTTTCTTAGGCGCAATTAGTCGACGTGGATCACAGTTCCCCGGAGACACGCGTATCAGCCGATCGGTGAGGCCTTTCGCCAGGTCGGCTCGTAAATCGTTCCTGAACTCAGTCTCTCGGTAAATAACGGAGTCCAAGGATCTATTTTTGAGGGCAACTCACATGGCCGATGACATATCAATCTCGTTAGAAGGTCGTGGAAAGGAGCAGCGAGTGAAATGAACGAGGAAACGAAAACCACCTTGTTGTCGTCGAAACTGAAGTGAGAAACAGAATGAGAATCTAGAGCTGTTACGAACATTCGAATATTCTAAGTATTTGAATATCAGTAGAATTCAAATTTGAGATTCGAATAATTTTAATATTATTCGAATAATTAGCGGTAGTCAAATATTCGAACATTATTCGAATAATTAGAAATATTCGAATTTTGAATTGTACCGAATAGGAATCTAACATGAAATATTTTTTCATATTTTATCGTGAAAATTGTTTCATAAGTATTGCTCTTTACAATTATTTGTTTTTCAAATGTTTAGATTGGTATTCGGTGCAATCTAAAATTCGAACACTTTGAATTATTTGATTACTCCTAAATTTTCGAACACTTTAAATTATTCGATTACTCCGAAATTTTCCAATACTTCAGATTATTCGATTACTCCGAAAATTTCGAATACTCCAGATTATTCGATTATTCCGAAAGTTTCGAATACTTTGAATTATCCGAATACTTCGATTACTCCGAATTATTCGAATATTCCAGATTATTCGAATACTTCGAATTATTCGAATACTCTAGATTATTCGAATACTTCGAATAATCGATTACTCCGAATTATTCGAATACTCCAGATTATTCCGAAACTTTCGAATATTCCGAATTATTTGAACACTTTGAATTATTCGAATATTCCAGATTATTCGATTATTCCAAATTATTCGATTATTCCAGAGTATTCGGATACTCCGAAATTTTCGAATACTCCAGATTATTCGATTATTCCGAAATTTTCGAATACTCCGTACTATTCGATTATTTGAATTGTCCGATCATTTCCAGCTCTAGTTGAATCCTATAGAACAACCATAGCTATCTAATTAAGGCTCGAAAAAAGAACACGGTTTTCATCCGAAATTTAGGAGAATTGAAGAAGTAGATCTTCATCAATCTACTAACCCCTCAAATTAATACCACAGTACAATCTTCCACCCCCAAATCACGACCACCTGAAATCTTCAAAGAATTCAGCTTCCACCTACCTCCACTCAGTAATCAGAAGGAAGCAGAAGCTCGACAAAATAATATCTCCCCATCTGTAACTCGACTCAGCAAAGATGACACACACCTAATTAACCGAAAGACACCCGTGCAGCATTGAATGTAACGCGGACACGCAAGCTCCCCGACAATATGGCGAGTCCGCGACAATCCTCCGCCGAGGAAGGCGCATCAGCGGCAATTAGGGAAATCAACGCATCGCTGTGGCGCCAGTTAACGAGGGAATGACTAACGGAGATCCGTATCTTCCGGGGCAAGCCGCGCGGAGGGCCGTAAACGTCCGTCGGTTAATATGCTTTGTTTATGGCGGTGATACCGGAGGTGCAGCGAGACGCGGACCATAAATTCCACGTCGGCGGGGGTGTTTGCCACCGGTGCTGACTGCGCCGTCGGCGATGACTCACGGGGGCCAGGGGTGGGTTTACTTAGGTGTGCTCCGGGTTAAACAGCGATTTTCACCGGGGCGATTCGTAACGCCGTGTAAATACCGGTGGTCCGGGCGTTTTAAACGGCCGTCTGCGTTTACATTAATTTCCAGCAGCCAGAGGGGGGCGAGCGAGGGCGGCGGGGGGAGAAGCAGCGTTATAAACAATCGCGCTCCCCCGAGAGACTTCGCTGGCCACCCTTCTCCCTTGGCGCGCTTTAAAGACGGATTTATCTTCCTTAATGGATCTGCCGCGTGGTCTGTTCCCACCGAAAGCGCGAAATTTACGTGTCAACCCTTTGAGCCGGGAGGCTGAGGTATTCTTAGCTGCATGGTTTTCCGGCTAGGAGATGGCGAAGCAGACACGGGCTTCTGGTTTATCGTTCTTTCGCGAGGAGCAGAAACGAAGGATGGACTCTCCGTCGAGTGAGCGCCAATGTTGTAGGTTTAATTATGTGGGAGGATGATTTCAGACGGAGGTTCGATGAGAGAAGTCTTCTTGGAACACTTTGTATCAGTCCCGGACAGAAGAATGTAGCCACTTGTTCGAGGCTCTTAAACGGAAGGGACCTTTTTTTCCTTCGTACAAACTCGGGTGTGTGGTCTTTGGAGACCTCTGTTTATATTCAGCCATGATTTAAACAAGGAAATATTTATCCAAGGCGATTTTATGTTAAATAGTCGCGTCCTCGAGGATTCTACGAATCGAAACATAAATATTTTTTATCATTCCAGTTGAGGAGTGATTCTGTCAAAAACGGAGTAGTTTAGCTCGTTCGCTGGGGAACACTTTTGATTCATTTACAGACGCCTTCGCCTTGAGCAATATGTATTAATTCGATGTGAAAGGAAACGAGCTGATAAGAAACAAGGAAATATGGTATTAAATGCAAAGCAAGTTAATTATTCCTTAATCAATTTCAAGTACACAAGAGAAACGATTCTGAAACGAATTATCTACTTATCAAATAATTAACCAGCAATTTTAGGTGGACTTTGAACCACCGTTTGGCCAACAACACATAGAAAGCTCTGAAATAACCACGCATCTAAGAACTGACCATGCCCAATGCAGTTTAACTTCGGTGATCTAACCAGAACCGGTGCTTTCTGCGCGGCACAGACCGTTGGTGTAAGCAACGATCAATGAGCAGACAAATACAAGACACAATTATCGACGTACCTTCTCGTTTCATTTATCTTGCAAATCCCGCGTCGCCAGCCGAAACTCGCCAAGGAATCGGTAACAAAAAATCATGCAGTCGCAAGGAGGTCGAGGACAACTCTGAGGTGCCAAGAACAAACGCAAGGAACATAAATAATAATAAAGTATATTAAAAATCGTATACAATTTTGATTTCAGTATATATATATTTATATAACGATATGGTCATCGGTCGTCGGTTACTCCGTTTAACTACTATGGCAACGTAAAAGTGGTGCAAAGACGTCGTCTAGCCGCGGATCGTGGCGAGCGTCTCTGCTACTTTTAAAGGTAAGAACGTAAAAGCCAAACGAGGAAAACGCACGAAAAAGAAAAACAGAGGGAGACGCGGGGGAGGCTCCGGAAATCCCTCCGCGGCGCAAGCCAAGCATCCCCCATTATCCGAGTGTACGGCGTAGAAGAGGGAGACGTCTCGAACGGCCAGAGTGGATGAAAATGCCGGGGACACACTCGTTACACACAGTATTTTCAATTTTATTGACAATCATCGTGACAAAAAGTGGCTTACAAATACTCGTTATAAATTCCTCCCCCTCGTTTCTTTAGCGTCGCGTTCGTTCCCCCCGATCGCCCTCGGATCGTTCCTGTCATCGCGGACAGCAACGCGCTCTAACTCTCTCAATCCTCCTTTCTTCCTCTCCCCCTATTTTTTTTATCTTCAACTCGACGTCTCTCTCCGTTCCCTGGACCGTCAATCGTCCCCGTCCACGAACGCGACATTGTCCGTTTTCGCTCGTAACGGCTTGATATGTGACACTAAAAAGGTTCGTTACTCTCACTACTTTACAACATTACACGTGTACGTTTCGTTTGGCAGGGGTCCCCGTCCTGGATGCGATACGGATCGTGGTGTTTTTTTTCATTTTCTTTTTTAAGTTGCTTGAGGCAGTTATCGTTTTTCAGTCCCTTTCGTCGTTTCCCGTCCTCCCTGCGCTCCCCGCGAGACATCGCGCGAGACCATCGCGTGATCCACGGAAATTTCGACGATGGAACCAGTAAAAAGAAGAGAGAGAAGAGAACTGAACCTGGGGGGGGGGGGGGGGGAGTACGATTGCTCGCCGTTCGTTTCAACGCCGTCGAATTCTAAACGTTGCACGCAACTGGTTCTCGAGATGTCCCACGCGAAGCACCGATAAGAGGGACGTTCCGCCGCAATCTCCTATCCTATCTGCTTCCTCCTCCAGCGATTATAAAAATTCTGAGATATCGACGTATCGCGTGAAGCACGCGCGTCCTCGCCTTGAGGTCCCGTACGCGCTTACGCGACGTTTATGTGTATATATATATATATATATATATATATATATATATATCCATTTTCATATGCATATATATATGTAATTTATGTACTTGACGATGTACTCTTGTGTCAACAGCTACTTCTAGATTGCGCGAACATAGAAACACTCGACGTGTACGATTCTCTCCTTTCTCGTTTTACCTACGGATTACTCGGGGATACACTGAACTTTCTTGTCTTTCTTCTACGACGTGCGTGTGTACGGCTCTGTGTGTGTGTGTGTGTGTGTGTGTTGCACAGGCTCAGTCCCTTCCGTGGGGACCGAGAAGTTGCGCGAGGTACGAAATGAGAACAGGTATTACGGGAGTCAATGGCGTTTCGTGTCTCTACGGTTCCTCCGCCTGCTACGTTCGAGACGTATATATACGAGTATGTTAATATATAAAACAGTCAAGTTTGGTGGGGGGCTTCGTTCGACGGTAAAAATTCGTTTGACACGTGGGATTGCGTCGTCGCTTACCGTATGTAATGTACACATTTACGGCCAGCCACACAGACTTTGTGTAACGCGAGGCTAATATCTGTGAACGTAGGTGTCGTCATCGTTGCCAATTGGGGGGCCAACGAGATATTTGTAAATTCTAATATACTTGGTGTTTGTTACCCTTTCAACTGTGCTTCTCGTGTTGGCTGTTCAAAGATCGCGAATCCGTGAAGTCGTGTTTAGGACTCGTGTGACTGACTGTGTATCACGCTCTGTCTAACCGCGTCCATTCGAATCGACGCGTTCCCTCCGTCCGTGGCAAGACTAGCGGCTCTTCCGAAGCTTCCTTTTGAGGTATCCCGATCGCTAATTGATATCCATTGAGCCTGACACGTCGCGCGGCGCTCTACGGGACGCCTGTCGTCTTCCTCGCCCCGCGAACGGGCTAATCGACTTTCCTATTTTTCATTTAAGCTGTGTGGCAGTGTCTCCGGAGAGGATCGACTTTCTGCGAAAGATCCGAGGCGCACTGAAAGCTCCGCGGACCAACGATAGGAAAAGGAACGCGTGTCCACCGCGACCGTGACGTGCTCGCGTCTGTACACTTCTCTGTTATGTATATCTATGGCTCGTGCCGATATATGCAAATCGTTTTGATGATCGTTTCCCATTTTCTTCTTATTTACAGCGTTTCTCCTAACATCTAAGAGCGATATTTACAGTTACGTCACCGACACTCCTCGTTTCATTTTCTCCTTCTAGACGTCCGCGCTATACACTTGCTCGTCGTACTTCCGGCGACGGGCGACGGTGACAGCCTGGCCATTCGAACCGATAGTACTTTCATTTTATCTCGTAAAAAAGCCGCGTTTATCACGAATCCGTACCGCTAATGTCGACTAGCGAACAATATGAAATTATAAAAACGACGGCGCTAGGAATGCCCAGGCCACCGCCGTCAGTCGCGTACGATTCATTTAAACCGTGTTTTACACCTATATTCAGTTACGGCTAGGATAGATAAATAGACGAGACGATACACGTTAGACGGACATGCGGACTGTACGAGCTCCGCTACGTATATATATATATATTTATATGTATAAGTAAGAAAAGATTAGAGATAGATACGAGTAAGAGAGTCCTGCCGTACTTCCATTCGCGCACTCATTCACTCCCATCACTTTTAATCCACGCACGGAAAAATCACAATCTCACTAGAACCGGGTAGCCTCGAGCGCCAATTTCACGGTCGCCGCCTGGGTCGACGGCTTCGAGGGTCCACGCGTCTTAGCTCACCACTTCCGCGACTTCCGGCGTTACCGATCGCAGAGACCTCGCCACCGTTCAAGTTCAGATCGACCGATGGGAGCACCAGCCGAAAGATCAGGCTGACCTTTCCGCCGTTCCCTCGATGGCACACGAAAGAGTCCTCCCTGCAGACGGCTGAAGAGGCGAGGGGCGAAAAGAGCGGCTCGAGACCCGCGGCAAAGACACGTACGGGCTAATACGTATATCGGGTGGTCGAGAAGCACCGTCGCGAGTCATCGACGCTGTTCGAAGCGTCGTGGAGTGGCACACGTCAGGGTTACCAGGAGGCGCGGGGCCCAGGTCGCTGGGCGGGACCGTTTCGGCGACGAACGGTAGCCAGCGGAAACGGACTCAGACCTCGGTAGCCTGAGTGTAAGAGGGCGCGAGGCCGTGGGCCGGCGTGAGCGGGCCCGTGGTCGACGCCAGCGACCTTCTCGAGTATATGGTGGCCGCCGAGTGTGGCGTGTGTGGCGCGGTGTGCGGCGCCGTATGCGGCGTGTGCCTGCGCGAGGCCGAGGCGAAGGGCTAAATGGGCCCGTAGTTGCTAAGGGCGGAAGGCCTCTCCTGCTGCTGCACCGACTGTTGCTGCTGTTGTTGCTGCTGCTCGCAGCCAGCGGTGTTCATGTCGCCCCCCGCCGACTGGTGACGTCATACGTGCGACAGAGGTGGTTGCTTGAGGACGTGATGGTGGAGATGGTGCTGGGAGGCGCTGGCCACGCTGCCGGGTGGTAGCAGGGCGCTGCCCGGGCCAGGCGCTGGCGGGTACGGCACTCCGACACGTCCTACGACGCCCTTGATGCTGCTGCTGCCGATGCCTCCGCTGACGCCTGTCACGCCAGCTACCATACCGCCGCCACCGCCTCCGTGACCGCCTCCTCCGCTCCCGCCGCCGAACAAGCGCCTCCACAGACGTTTCCACGAGTCGACGGTTTTGCCGCTCCATATCCAGACGCCTGACGTGATGCCTACCGCGAGCGCCATAAAGTACTTGAGCATCAGGACGGAGTACAGGGGCCTTGCCCTCGGCCGACATGGGCACGCCAGCGAGCCTAGCCACTCGCTTCTTAGCGCTGTCTCGTACATGTGGCAGGCCAACACCACCCCGGCCGGCAGTGTATACAGAACGCTGAACACGCCTATGCGGATCATCAGCTTCTCCAGTTTGTCCGCCTTGGCCCCCGGTTGCCGCTTGATCACCGAGCGGATTCTGAACAGGCTCACGAATCCAGCTAGCAGGAAGCTCGTACCGAGCAGAAGGTACACGAACAGGGGCACCAGTATGAACGAGCGTATCCCGTCCGGCGCTACCGTGCAGACCCCAGCCACCGGATCCCCTGCCACCCCTCCAGCCACGTACGCCGAAACCGTCTGCACCGTGGGTGCCAGCCAAGCCGCCAGGTGGAAGTACTGGGAGTACGAGGCGATGGCTTCGTTGCCCCACTTCAGGCCCGCCGCCAGGAACCAGGTGAA
Source organism: Andrena hattorfiana (assembly GCA_944738655.2). NCBI lineage: Eukaryota > Metazoa > Arthropoda > Insecta > Hymenoptera > Andrenidae > Andrena > Andrena hattorfiana. Next base: position 39,865,837 of record OX122889.2, on the reverse strand, counting down.
CGCGAGGATCACCCACCATACCGAGGACGCCATGCCGAAGAAGTAGATCATGAGGAAGACGGTGACGCAGGCCCCGGGGCCCTGCGGTCCCGACTTCAACGCCGGCCCGTCGCAGGCGATCTCCTCGTGGCCGAACATGCTTCTGGACAGGTAGCCGACCGACACGACGAAGTAGCAGGCCGAGAGGAAGACGATCGGCCTCTCAGGATACTTGAAGCGCTGGGTGTCGATCAGGAACGTGGTGACGGTCACGAGCGTGCTTGCGGCGCACAGGCCGCTCCACAGAGCCAGCCATACGGCCGCGAACCCTCGCTCTTCGGGGGTGAGAAACGCCCCGTGGCACGGCAGGGCGCAGTTCGGTACTCCTGCAATGTCCTGGATGATGTTCCGCGCGATGTTTATCGGCGGCGCCGGTATGGCCCCACTTACGGCCATGTCTGCCAGCCCAGCCCCGCTGCCGATGCTGCCGGTGCTGCTGCCGCTTATCGGGCCCGGGATTACTGTGCCCCCCACCCCCAGGGGTACGAGGGGTGCCCTGCATCGGCACGCGCAATCCCTCGCCCTTTCCCCCGGGGGATGTTGGCAGTTTTTTTGATTCTTGCCTGGCTTGCACCGCGGTGGCTGCGTCGTCTTCGACGGCCTGGTCGGGCGCGGTGGCGCCGCGGCTGGCAACGGGGCGCTGCTCGCCGCGCCCCCGTTTCCAAACGTGGATCCCGCGCTGCTGCTGGTGCGATTGTCCTGCTCCATGCAGAGGTTGTCCGGGTCCCCGTGCGTCGGTAATCTCTCGCAGGCCATCCTCTCCGGCCAGGAGAATCCGTACTGCTGCATCAACGGTGCGCAACCGGCCCGCGCCCTCTCGCACACGCTCCTGCAGGCTGGAAGCGGTTTCGTGTACTCCGGCAGACAGATCGGCGTGTACATGGAGCAGAGGAAGAACTTCAGGTCGGGGGAGCATTTGATCTCCACCAGCGGCCAGAACTGGTGCACCTCCATGCCGGCCTCCTCTTGGGTGTCGTGGTTCAGCTCGTTCGGCATCGCCGTCAGGTTGTAACCGATACCGCGGCACATCGGAATGGTGATCTCCTCGCATCTCCCGTTTCCGTTAGAGCCTCCGCCACCGAGGGACGAGTGTCCGCCGCCGCCGCTGCTGCCACCCCCGACCACGCCGTTGCCAGAACCGCCCATGCTCCCGGAACCAGAGCCACTACCAGACACGACGCCCGCCATGGACGAAGACGAGGCGGACGACGAGGACGACGAGGAGCCGCTCGATACCGAGCCCACGCTACTCACTGGACTGATCGCTGAGTCTAATCGAGCGTTCGGCAACGCTGCTAGCAACAGCAATGGTAAAAACGACGCCATCGTTCGGCTTGGAAGCAGCTTCGACCGTCCAACAAATCCCATCCTGAGAAACGCTCCGCTTACTCTTGCGTGGCGCGCATTACTCCGGCCTGCAACACAGAAAACGAAATGTTCTGTTGTAATTATCCGTCGAATTGTGCGCCTTAGCCTCTACGCTATCTCTATAACAGCGTTCCCCATTTTTTTTAACTTGTCACCCCCTTTATAGTATTTATACAAGCCTCATATAAGGTAAAATAAATTTTATGAGGTAAAGAAAACACATTAAAAATAGGTATTTCAGATTATAATTCTAACTTGATAATATTTAATTATCTTAATACATATATTAATATACTTAAAGATATTTAATACATTTAGTTATCTTATTTAGTGTGATGGTTATGCTTGCATCTGGGTAACCAGTTTCTTTTTTCATAAACGAAAAATCAGTGTTATATCATTAATAGAATATGGCAATGTCACCATATTACAATAAATAAATGCTAAGAGTCGTCAACTAAAAATAACCGCGGCGACCCCCAGAAAACGTTTCGTGACCCACTGGAAATCACTTTGGAAACCTGTTCTATAATGACGATTAAATGCAGCCATTTCATATGAAACTGTCATTTGTTAATTAACCTTAACTTTAACTTCTCGTTTAGCTAAAACTACAAACTGTGCAAACCAAAAGCTCCGAAAGGATTTTAGAGAAGAGAAGATGACCTAACCCAGCAACCTCCGTTGAAGCTGGTCCCATCTCCACTTTCCGAGATATCTCGAAGCGACCCGTGCCGATCGAGTTCCGTCTCTTAGCCAGAGATCTAGCCAAGGGATCTAGACCCCGGGACGTTGATTTATGCGGCAGCAGCCGCCACCTGAACCCCCGGTGCCCTTGTTCGTTAAGGTCGCAGACGGTCTCTTAACGGCCACGAAATAAACGAGCGAATCTCGATTCGGTCGGCGGGTGGTTATGCAAATACAATCAGGCCCGATCGTCTAGAACGGGTTATATAATGTTATGCTAGTTTGTGTCTGGTCCTTTTGCCTTTTTTCGGCGGGAACCAAACGGCGAGCTTAATTAGGACCACCGTAAGGGGGCCAGCGATTGAACACGTTTTTGTGGCTCCTCGGATGGGAGAAGTATGAAGAAATGACTATATTTAGGGGGGGGGGGGGGGGATAGATGGCGGACGATGCGGCGAGATAGATGACACTCCGGGGAGAGATTCTGGTTCTTATACGACGCTTCTTTCGCCAGTTTTTGTGGCCTCGGTGGCTGAGCAGCGCGCCTGATGTATGGAGGAAGCCGAGGGGGTGTAAACGTATTCTCGGTTCATTCGACGCGACGCGATAAATATGATTAATTCATCTCGTTCAATCTCTCTCTCTCCCCCCCCCCTCTCTCTCTCTCCCTCTCTCTCTGCGAATGCTATCGAACGAGCGCAAAGTCAGGAGTTTATCAGCGCGAACTATTTCTGAACGCGCGCGATGGAATGTATGAGTCAGGCGAGTCGAAGGAAACACTCGCAGACAAGTAGAGGCGATAACAATGTATCGCTGTACTTTATAATTAACCAAAGCGATAGGACCGCGATGTACCAGCTAAAAACATTACACGTTTACACCACAGATCCTTGGGTTCGTGTTCACCGAAGGAACCGAGTCTCTCGCGGACTCCCGAACGTCTACACCCACTGTTTAGATCGCGACGAGGAGCGGGAACTATGGCTCTGGGTCTCCACTGTGCTTTTAATAAACAGAGACAGGCTGAAGCCCGCCCGGTCGCTTCCTTTTGCAACAACGATGCCCCGGGCACCGCGCGCGAATCTAACAAAGCACCGAACGACTGCAACGGCCGAGCGGAGGCATTAAACGGGGGTAAAGGGTGCCAGAGGCGGACGCGAAGTGACGAGCAAGACGTGTAAGCTAGCAAGGGAGCAGAGGAGAGAGCGACGCTGAAGGCACGGGGGACGACAGTCGTGGATCTTATAATAGTCGGGGCCGCGGAAAACACGTGACCGGAGCGAAATGTTATTGTAGGAGGCGGTGTTAGTTTTACCGTTTGTTAACTGCTAGCACCCCGACACGCGCTCCGCTGCTATTTATAAGAACGCCGGCCAGTGTTGCATCTTCCTCGTGCCGAGAAGGTCTACGTGTGTGGCGCGGAAGATTGACGCGCGCAAGGAAAGGATCAGGGAAACGGGCGGAGCCCTGGGACGGCCCCCGGGCCCCCGCGACACGGAAGGATCGAGGAAGCTTCCTGCGAGAGACAAATCACTACTGTCTCCGCTAGGACGAGACGCATTTTTCCTCCCTCGCCCCGTTTCCGGTTAACCCATTCGGTCGAGACGCCGCGCGAAACTCGTAACGCCATGCAAAATTCAGGGGAGTTTAGTTTCCTAAGAGGATTCCACTCGAGGGGACTTTTTAATGAATTTATATAAAGCTGAGACACAAGTAGACCCAGAGAAATTAATTTCTTACTTCCGCGTAAGTGCTGTCTCGTGTACGCGGGGTATACGAAACAAATGCCACCGGGGTAGGGTGAACCGGAGACTCCCAGGGTTTCGAGGATGTTGATTCGTTGGGGGAACGGTTATTCAGAGCGGTTGAACGCGAAATTCCGCGCAAGGAGACGGCTCAAAGATCGAGGATGTCTAAGAGCTGGGGGCGTTTAAGCTTGCAATTCGTAAGTGGCCAATGGTCCCGGCAGTCGTCGCTGCCACGCAGCTCTTAATGAAGAGGAAAGCTACATAAACGCTTACTTTCCTCCAAGTCGCATTCGAGTGGCCGATGGAACGAGAATTCGATATTCATGGCCGGCGGAGCCCGTGACATCTGAATGCCAGGTCTCTTTAATCGATTTCTCGTCGTCCGGGTACGTGGCCAGGGTTCACAGGACCCATCAACGACGGCACGAACAACCCCCTGCACTTCTCTCTCGCCTACTCGGAAACACGTGACTCATGCAACCCTCGGTCCCCACCCAGTGGACACCCCCTTGGATTTACGTCTATGGGACGCGTGAGTCTGCAGAGGTGCACCTTTCGATTAATCGACACGTGGCTAATGGATACACAATTTTTCCTTCCTGGAAGTCATTCGCCACTCCTCTATTACGAGGAAACGTTCCCAACCCGCAAATTCAGACTTTAATAAAAATTCGTGCGAAGGAGGAGCATATTGGAGTAGGCAAGGAGGAAATTCACTTTGAAGGGGTGATATCATCCCTTAAAGTTAACGCGTTTTTCGGTTTTTTAATATAACTTTGTACAGGGGCTAGATAGAAGCAAATTTTGAATATAAAAATTGTTCAGTTTTTATGCGCACTCACACTATGGAAAGAAAAATAAAGTTATACTAAAAAACGAGTTAAGCTCTTGATATTACACTCACCTATTTGTGCGAAAACAAGTATTAAAGAAATAAGAAAAAAGTATATTACTCTCAAAACACGTATTAATAAATAGAAAAAAAATTTCAATTTAATAAATACATTCTTTCTGTGACAAAAATGAAGTTCCAAAAAGAGGTCATTGTTTAGGGTGCTGCAGTGGAAGGTGGGTGTTTCCCTTATGAATGAAATTACATAAGAAAATTAAATTCATTGAACCTAGTTTCTTTCCTAATGAACCAAAGTATTAAAACTTAGATTTCCGGATAAAGCTGGTTTCTGAAATTCCCCGTTTCCCCTTACCCTCCACATCACCCAATCCTCTCAGTTTACAAGAAAACTGAGCATCCTAAGTAGGTACTCCCCGATTTGAAACAACGTTTCCAACACCTCAGCCCCCGACCCCATGTCGCCCGTCAAGTCACCCACCATCCAGCGCCTCAAACCAACGCGTGGATACCTCGATACGCTCTGACAGAGACGTGCACGCCTTTCCGATTATTAATCGCCACGTGGCCCAGTCATCGTAATTCATACGGCCGAACGAATGCCGTGCGTGCCTTATACCGGAACACGGTCACGCGCGATACCGTCGATCGATCGTTAATCGGCGAGCAACAACGTGCCGCGCTTATTGACGCGTCGTTGAGATCGGGGCCCGGGGAAATTATCGCGTTCGAAAACGCGATAGAGTGCTGGCCGGCCGCGGTGCACGGGCGCTTATTATTCCTGCCTCACCTCGAGCAGCTTGGGTCCGCGCGCTGCTTCCTTCTACGTGACTACCTTCTGGAGGAATGCAGGGCCGGGGCGCGGATCACGGTGCTTTCCCTCCTCCATTCGCGCTATAATTTCCCATTAAGGAACATTTTCGCGGGATGCCCCGAACGCTGCGCGCTCTTTCTCGAGCGAAGAGGAGAGACGGAGAGAAACGTCGGGCGAGAGTATGGGGATCGTGTCGGGGTAATGAATCAGTTTTAAAAGGCCTCGCCCCTGCCAGGAATACGCGCGCTTCTGCTGGCAGCGTTGTTTGGGTTATGATTTACACTTCTTCCATGTAAATTCCGCTTCGCCCTCCCTTCTTTCTTTCCTGCCTACGCGCACTCGTCTTCGCGCGAAACAGCGAGAGAAGCCTGACCCTTGAACACACCGGTCGCTCATCAGTGTCCCTTAATCGTCTGGGATTTGTCTTTGCTTTGAATCTTAGTATATAGGCGCGGCCTTTGGATCCTGGCCAGTGTTACGCGCGGGAGTTGCCGAGGGAACTATCGCTCGCCTGTAGAGCCGATAATTGCGTGGAACTTTGCTCGCCGGGGGGTTTCAAGACCTTTGCGCTGTTACTGAAACTTCGTATGGTAACAACTGCACCTGGCGCCGTCGAAATGATGTATCGTTTGGAGTATAAGGGGAGCGTTAGACATTTCTCTGTTCTGGATGATTAAAGAGCAGATCAGAAGAGCAGCCAGGCTCTTGCAGAGGAATCAAACGTCGCGCAGCCTCCGTCGCTCTCGCAGGAAAGTAAGAAGTCTACTTTTGATCGTTCGCGAGAAAGCAGCGATTTGTCGACGTCGGGCGATCGTAACTCACAAACGTTCCGCGAAGCGGAAAACCGCGTGAAAGGGCTCGGGGCAGCGGCGCGTGAACGCTGCGCGACTCTGAGGTGACGTGCCCGGGGACACGCGTCTCTCGCGGTCGTCGAGAAATTTTTAATTCCCGCACGGCCGTCGGTCAAAGGTAACCAGGCGCGCTCGCCAAAGGCGGAGCGCCTCGACTGCAACCGGCAGAGGGACAGAGGCGAGAGCACGGCCAAGGAAAGGCTCAAAGAAGAAGTCCTGGTCTGAACGGCGCGCGCGGCCCAAAAGATGCATAAATCAAAGCGTTCGCGGAGATTTATGACGAGGTATGGATAAGGTACGCGTCCTGGCCGCTCGTTAGTTGGCCAAAGTGACGGCTGACGGTGTCAGCTTTTATATGAAACCGTGCGTCGCGGGCATTAATCATGAAATCCGCCCGGACAGGCCTGACCCAGGTACGACGAAATCCCTTGCTCGCGTTGCCACCTCCTCTTTCGCGTCCCGTTGTCTCCGCTCGCTTATCTCGTTGTGCCTAGGTACACGGTGAACGCGGGTCGGAGCGAGTTCGACACGGAATGTTAATAACTGAAGCCCCTGGATGCGAGCAGGTAGAGAATATCGACTGAATGTCTGCCACTGGAACGAAATTGTTAATCCTTTCGTGCGCGCGATGCTGTCCGCTCCGTGGCCCTGCCGAAGTCGTAATCGAGTTTCAAAACGTAGTTATTTTAAATTGACGTGCTTGCTGAACTTGTGGGGATTGTGATACCGAGCCGATGGCATTGGAGATTTGGTTAGGAAGAGGATTAACAGAGGCCTCTAGAACTCTGCATATTTTTGTTTCATTTTGAATAAAACTAGTGAGCCCATCGTCTACTCGATTACAGTAGCACAAGTGTGTAAAAGGGTACGTTTATGTTGGAACTGCGATGAGAGCGAAGCGTAGAAATACATTTCATAGTTTTATAATGAAAGTCAGCAAGGAGCAGAACTACGCTTATCTACTACTTAGATGACCATCGATACAATCGTCGAGAACCAAATATTACTTCTTCGCTATCATCGCCGTTCTCATCGTTGATATATAACGTTGTTGATGGATGCAGACAGATTGATGAGCGAAGTGTTTATTGGGTACGTTTCCGTTGAAGCTACGATAGAAATGATAAAAGATAGAAGCTGCTCAAAGATATTTTTCTTTTGTGTGTTTGTAGTGGAGCTGTCATAATAGTACCGTTTCAGTCGTTTAAGGTTTCGCAAAGATGAACCATTTAGATACAAGCGATTCTGAAGAAGGATTGTTATTATCTTCAATTATCGCAAAATGAGAAGTCAGAAGTCTACGCAGTAAACGTAAACATTGTGTACATCCAATTAATGCTAACAGATATGAATTTACAGAGTTTCATCATTTATATATATAATGACCTAAAAAAATATCCTCAAATTTTTTTTCAATATATGCGACTGAAAATGGAAACTTTTAATTACATTTTGTCCAAAATATCGGATGAGATTTAAAAAAAAAAGTGGTGCAATTGCCATGCTACGCTAATTCTTCATGAGAAAGGTTAATGATTACCATAAAGTAAATAAAAAAAACATAAACGTACTCTTAGATGTTCTTTATGAGATCAGAAACACACAAATTACCATAATACCCATTAAATTTGTAAATAAAACCGCGCTACAATCTTTGCAAAACCTTAAACGACTGAAACTGTACTATTATCACAGCTCTCGTATAAACACACCAAATAAATATATTTTTGAGCAGCTTTTGCCGCCGTCCAATCGACATTCCTATAGCTTCTATCACAGCTTCAACATAAACATCCCCTAAGCTATATCTCGCAAGATTTCAACCAGAAAATTTGTCATTTCTCCCAATTTAAAATGCCACGAAGAGAAGCATCTCCCTATTCCACGGTTAGATCCTCGCGAAAATAAAAACGCACCTCCGCCGCATTTTACATGGCCCCCCATTCATCTCCTTTTCCCCGAAACGCCATATTCGCTTCAACGGCGGGAGGGCACTAAAAAGCGAGGCCGGCCATAAGAATCGTAATTCATCGCGAATAAACAGGGGACAAACAGGCGAACGCGGTGCCCATAAACAGCGAAATTAATTCCTTCCGAGAACAAGCCCGATCTAAGGGGGGTCAGCGGCGTTAATTATAGACAAAACGAGGCTGCAATTCGTTTCCCCGGGTGCTGGGGCCACCTCGATCGGCGAGACGGGGAAAGAGAGAAGTCGAAACCGCCGGGCAGAATTCGAAATCAGTATCCCGTCGCGCGACGCGTCGTTACATGATGGATCGAGCGGGCCGTCGGAATTGCGAAAGATCGCGAGGACTGCGAGCGGAGCTCGTCCAACACCGGCTGACCTACGGGTTTCGGAGAAGCCACGAAAGAAGCGCGAATAAATTCTATTCGCGCCGCAGTCCCCTCCCCCGCGTTTTTGCATAAATTATCCTGCGGCTGCCGCGGGAGGTGGTCCCCTCCTCACCACCACCCCCCCCCCCTCTCGATAGGGAAAATATTTGCGAGCCTGGGGAAGCCACGTTCCCAGCGACAGAATGACGATCGTTTTATTTTGCGCTTAGCCAGCTCCTCTCTCTGTCTCCCTCGCTCGCGTCTCGGATTCCTCCTTTTCTCCTATCGTTCTCTCTTCCTTCTTTTATTTGGTTCGGTTTGAACAAGCGACCGGGTTGGAGGCCCTGACAGCCCCCCGAAAAATATACGAGCGGAGATATTTTCTTCTCGCCCGAGGAGTCGACGGTGGAAAGTTGTAAAATGTCCGCCGAGATAAGGAATTCGGGGGCCGTTTCTTGTTGGCAGGGTGTGATCGGAGCTTTAGGTGTTAGGGGAACTGACGGAAGGATTCTCTCTTTTCTTTTTTTTTTTGTTTAATGGGCGAGGAATGGCTAATGCTTCCGTTTCCTTGGCGCTGGAATCTTGTAATGAGTGAAACCCGAACGAAGCATTCAAGGCACCAGGAATCCGAGCAGAAACTTGGCTAACAAAGAGCTAAAAGCACGTCAGAGTGAAGAGCGGGTTAACAGGCAGGTCTCCACTTTGAAACTTTACACCTCCGCGCGGTGTCGCGTTTCACGACCACGTTTCACGCCTTCCATATCAAAAATAACGACGACAATAAATTACCACCTCGATGCGTGTGGCGTGTAGGAAAAAGAATAATCGCCCGACATAGCGGATGAAGTACGACCGAGTCTTGTTTTATGCAAACGTCGAATCAAATTCTCAGGTTCCCCTGGGAACGGAATAGCAGCACAATGGGCCGGCGATTAATTATAATTGCCGTGGAATCGATCGAATGAGAGGCACTGACGACCGCGTTCAGCGGGACAAAGAGAGACAGGTGAAATATGTCCGCCGTCCCTTTAACATTTTACACGGGACGAAGATATACGTCGATGGCTCGGCGCGGCGTTACGAGCTCGCGAAAGAAACGCGAGAGCTTCGCTGCCGAGCACGCGTGTGCGCCCGTCCCCATGAAAAATGTCATAGCGTTTCTTTCGACGGCCGATCGATCGTTCCTCCGCGGCGAATCTCCGCGGAAGTCGATCGCCCCTTCGAGCATTCCCTTATATCTCCAAGATGACGCGCTGGCGACGAGACGTCGCCCCATGCAAAATGTCCCTCAGCGTGGGGGCCCTGAATTTATGGGCACCGTTCAGTCAGCCATGAATGAAAAATCGACGACCAGTGTCGGTGTTATTAAAACTTATTTTAACAGTCGAAGATTTGCATCTGTTTAATCACTGGGTGATTTCAAGGAAGAGTGATTAAATGTCCCTTTCATTCGGGAGTAAACATTGCGCCACGTTCATTCATCGACATGCATCAATGATGGCAAAAGGAACACGACCACCGGTGTACCAACATACTCCACGAACCATTAAATTCCCCGGAATGGTGTGCTCGCCCACTTTTTGCCGCGGCTGGTCTCATAAAGTGCGCCGCGAAAACGTGTCACAGCCCCGCTGGGGCTATTTAGCGATCATTAACGCGATTCGTGTAAACACAAATCACGAGCCGCGTTAATAACCGGACATCCTGGTATTAATTAACGACGGCGGTGGGCGCGACGGGAAAGTGGTCCTCGTAAATTCGAAATAACCAGTCGTATGCAATAGCCGCGGCCCGCTCGAATTAAAAGCACGCCCCCGGTTGAAGCGTGCCGTACGAATTCGCGGGGTTTCAAACATTCTTGCGGATGGTTGGCAAACGGGCGGTAACGCGGTCCGTTTTCACGGGGAAATCGCGATTAATGGGCCACAGGTTTACCATTTGCATGGAGCGCGCGATTTCGTATCGCGAATTGAAAGGAACGAACGACCGTTGAAACGAATGAGATTCGGTGGCACGCTCGCGCGCGCACCGCGATCGAGTTGCATCGCTATGCTCCATCGTGTCATCCGGTCGAGTTTCATTTCATGGATGCCATGGCGATTGTATATCGACTGGGCGATTAAAATGGCAATCGAAACGCGACCCAGCGATTCGATGTAGTGGCAGGGAATTTGTAAGCGCGCGAGAATGGGCGGGCTTTTCACGATCTTTGTGGCTTTGTGCGTTTTTGTGGGCTCAAATAGTAACTGTAGTTTATCGGGAGAATCATTTATGGAGATGTTCCGTAGGGTGAAGCTTAAAAGTTAAAAAAAAATATTAAACATTTTTTATAAGTCTTATCACCCTGATTTGTACCTTTAAATATGCGAAGACTAGAATATAAAACTTTGGACAATGCATTCTTATGTTTAGGGGTAGCTCAAGTGAGTCAAAGATTATAGAAATTATGAAAATTCAACATATAATGGCCATATTTTAATTTATACATTTACAGATATATTTTATAATTTGTTAAATGTATTGTTCATAGGGGCAGCTCAAGTGAGTCAAAGATTATAGAAATTATGAAAATTCAACATATAATGGCCATATTTTAATTTATACATTTACAGATATATTTTATAATTTGTTAAATGTATTGTTCATAGGGGCTCAAAAATCGGACAGTGTCTGTTTCCTGCTGTCAGGGTACCATCTACTAATTTTAGCTCGCACCTCTTCTCAGTTTCTATTTTTCGCAATGAAAAATGAATGCATTTGAAAGAATTTATAGTATTCTATGCCCTTCCATGTAATTATCATGCAGAGTTGACCGGGGCGAATCGGATCACTTTGTGTTTGACGGTAAAAAAATAATAATCAAACATTAAAAAACTAATTTTTTATTATACATTCGTGACCAGTACACCTTTGACTTGAACACTAAGGTCGGTATCAGATATATTAGTCGGTGAGTTTTGTGAGGGTTATTCTCCCACCACACCGTTTGCCTGCCTCGTGCTTCTTTTCTCAACGTTTTCTGACTCGTTCTCGTTCCATCTCGCTCTTGCCTTCGCAGAACAAGAGTGGACCAGAAGTGGTGGGGATAGTGTCAAACTTCTGGCTTGTAGACCAAACCGAGCTGTCAGCGTAGAAATACACACATCGGAATACACTCCGCGACAAAAAGATAGCACAGTATGTAAATATAAGTTTCTTTCAACTTTTGGAACAATATATGGCATTACTTTTGACGTTTATAGTGTTTAACAAGAATAACAATTTATTTCAATGTAGTTGAATACATTTATTACAAAAGAATAATTTTATTTTACAACTTATTGAAAAATAACGAAAAATCGGCGCGTCAAAAAGATAGCACATTTCTCTTAAAATACTTAATATGTACAGAAAAATATTATTTCAATATTTTGTAGTTCCACCTTTTGCTTGTATAACTGATATTAAACGCTTTGGTATAGATTTAAATAATTTTTTAACCAATTTTCGGCTTAATGATACCCAATTTCGTTCGATGCAATTTTTCAATTACTCAACGGTCTGAAATTGTTTTCCCTTGGCATATACTGATCTCGATAATTGTGCCCAACAATTCTCAATAATGTTCAAGTCCGGCGACCTGGCTGGCCATTCTAAAATTTTGATATTTTGAACATTGATTCTCGATAGCTTCATTTCGTATTGGTCTACGCATAGCTCCGTAATGCATACAACTATTACACTAAGAATAAATAACAGCCAAACAGCTAGGTTCAGACGGAGCCGAGCAGCGTCCCCGTTACCCCACCATACCCTGCGAGAGCCGCGCAACTCCAACTGACAAATCCACGATCGTCAGATGGTGGTGGCTGATTTCTCCTCGATCGCTGCTCCCGAAACCGAACTCACCGGCCAATATATCTGATAGGTACCGACTTTAATATATAAAAATTGAAACTCAACATAAAAATCTTTCCTTTATAAACAAAAAACGAAAAAGTGAGAAATATCCGATTCGCACCGAAACCTGGGGCGAATCAGATAACCCAGAAATTTCTGAAAAAAAAAACTGAAATTTTCGTAACAAAATCTTGAGAATCAACTTAAACAAATCTATTTTATTGAGAGTGAAGTTAAATGACACTAATTAGCACATAATTCGGAAGGATATTGCCGTTTTTTACCGCCTCTATCAGCACAATTTTCGTGGCACCACTCTTCTCAGACAATCTTATGAAACTGGACGAATTAATTTTTCACCACAGTAAATACAATACCATCTTCTTAAGAGCATTAATTTATTTTTTTTTCGCCATTTCTTTAGATTTAATTTTTATCACAGCTTCCTTTATTATTTTCTTTTTTTACATCATGTTGCCAGATTACTGTTTTTTATATACCTATGAACCATCTGTGTATAAACAATTATCATATTTATAATCACAAAAATACTCGAATGAAAGCAAAGAGTGATCCGATTCGCCCCAAATAACGTGATCCGATTAGCCCCGTACGTAAGTATTTCAAAGATTGTAGATTACATAAACATACTATGATCTAATAGTCTAAAATACATCAAATACTAAACTTGGACACCGTGCAAACTAATAACAATAAACACATTTGAATTTTCAAGCTTACTTTTTATTTTACATATGAAATTGCAGATTACGTAGGTTAGATTCGGACCAAAATTGTAACGTTCGCACGCGTCCATCTAACTGAAAATGTATGCCAGCCTTAAACAATGATTTAAATTAATTGACGGGCTATTGTGGTAGGTGCGGTAGAGAGGGACGAGATACTACGAACGATCGGAATGCTCATTTCTATCGCGATGAAAGAAATATGGTCTAAATTCTTATTTTGATCCGATTCGCCCCGTTCTACCTTACATTCCGAGTTTCACCATCATTGAACTACCCCTAAATAAAGATCAATTGTGCTCACATTCTGCTCAATTTTATTTTTTATAAAAAGGAACAAATTAAGATGGTAAGATCATATTTTCATAGCTGAAAAATAAACTCCGCCCTAATGTTCAGTGGTAAAAGATGAGTTAGGACATTTCGACGCCTGGTACTTTGTGTTTCTGCGCAATGTGAGGCCCAAGTGTGCTGTTTTAAGGTAAATCTGGCCTATATCGCCAAGAGCCACCATCCCCATTTCGCAAGCAAAGGTTAAGCCACGAATTCGCAGCCACCACGAGCAACGAAGTATTCTGAACGCTGTATTTCCCAATGGACCTAGAATTATCAAACTTCCCTCCAATATCCCCTTGGATGCTAAACTTTTATGAGGACCCCCGTACCGGTCTCTGGCATATTACTCGAACCAGCCGCCGTATCTCGGCGAAATTGTAAGCCCATCTCCCGCGTGCTCGTCTCGGTGGCGTTATCGCGAAAAAGGGCGCTGGATTGCGAGCCAGGGCGTTTCTAAGATTGCTCCGCGCGCCTTGTAACAGCTCCAGATACGAAAGCCTCGATTGCTCCGTACCCGGGACGAGTTTATTAAAGACCAGGTGAGCACTTGTGGATAAAGAGGCGGGGAAAGTGGTGGCTCAAGTCGCGAATACACCGATAAACGGAACTATTTATTAAGCCTCGGGGGCGATACGCAAGCCGCGACGTACGCGGTGCCACGTGGCCCTTTATGCGATTCTAAAGTGCGCTTTATACGTTTTCCGAGCGCGGACGGTGTCGACCTGTTAATAACTCTATATATCTTATTCCGGGACAGGCCACGGGGAGGCGGCCAGTGGCATGCGAGCTCCTTCCTTTTTCAACCGCGCGACACGCAATGCGCGATTACGCGCGCGCCACCAGACCAATGGACCGGGTGGATAAAAAGCGCACGTGGTATTCCTGATACTCGCGCCCACGTCACGGTGAAATACGGTCTCGATCTTCCCAGCGCCGGGAGCACACACGCACCCAACCAACGTGAAATCGATCGAGACACTTCCCCGAGGATACTTGTTTCTCTCGCGGGAACAACTCACTAGCTGGACACCTCTGATTTCAATGAAACCGGGCTTGACCATTTCGATGGCTCGCGTATCCCACTTGAGAGACTCCCAAGGGGATTTATTTTCATTAAATCAGCTATTAGATTCCTGTATTAGCTATATAATTAACAATTCGTCCGTCGTTCCTCGTTCTTCAAAAATCCATCGACTCGCTTAGGCTTTGCAGAAGCCTCGCGTGTCTTCTGCGGTCCTCCGTGCCCTTCGTTTCGCCCTCCTCCTCCTCCAGCCTCGAGCGTTTACCCGGAGGGTTGGTATTTCGCGATGAACGAGAAGAGAAAGGAAAGGAGCCGCGCGGTGTCGCGTGATCAGGATGCAGACGGCCAGTAATCGCACACCGGAACACGCAACCGGTATTTCGGCGGGAAGCGGCGCTGGCCGTCGGGGCCCTAACGAGGCCCGGGCAAGAAAACGGGCCCAGCGCGCGAGGTGTCAACTTTAAAAGTGGATCCCAATACCAGCCACCACTTCCTGCGCTCGCATCGCGGACTCTCGGGTTTCACGCTCGGGCTGGACTCGCTCGCCTGGACGGCCGGAGAGGGTTGGGGCTCGGCTCTTTCACGGACCGTAGCCGAGAGTCCGTGGCGCGCTAAAAAGGGCTCACCGCAAGAACGGTCCGCGGCCAGAACCCGTCCCCGGTTAGCGTCCACGGACCGTAACACGAATACGTGTTTGTTTTCTCGCGGCGTGAATACGCGCGCATCACCCGTTGTCGTGTATCCTGTTCCCGGAGTCGACCCGCGGTCGTCTACACAGGCCCGTGCCCGTGGAAATAGCCGTGTTGCATGGGAAAAGACGCGAGGAGTATGCAGAGCAGAGGTGGTTTGCGGACGGCTGGTTTACAGAAATTGGAGCGGAGAGAGTGCAGTGGGGATTATTGACTGTTTGCTGGTAGATTCTGGAGCAAGAAGTCTTGGTTCTAGTGTGCTAGTTGGAGAGGGAATGGTAAATAGAGGAAGTTACCAGGAAGATGAGGGGAACTTCTGTGGAATTATCTGAAAGGTACTTACATCTTTGACGGAGTTCAACCAGATTTCGCACGATCCAAAAGGCTCGCTCTAGAGGGTGAAAAATCGTCCGTTTGTCGCGATAATATTCCCATCTTCCCCCGAAACGCGTCCCGTGGTCTAGGCAAGCGGCTGCCATCATTTCCAGCGCGAACAATAATCCGGGGGTTAATAGCAGAGGCACGCCGCGAAGCCAGGAGCGGTTCGCAGCCGCTTTTGTCCTAGCTGGCGAGTTTACAGCTCGCTCGTCTCGTCGGGCATGAGTAAACGTGGCCAGGAAAGGATTACAGTGGCCTGTCACGCCTCTCTCTTTTTCCGTTCGTTCTGAGCGCTCGTTCCTGCTCGCGCCCGCGCGCCGCAACCAGCCACGATTACCTACCGCCCCCTTCCACCCTACCCCGCCGGTGTACGCTAATTAATTAGGAGTGAATTATGGATTCGCGGGGCCCGTTAATTGGATCCGTCGCTCCTCCCGCGGAAACGACGCCGATGCGTGTCCGCTCCTCCGCGTCCTTCCTCTTCTGCTCCGCGTGGCAACCGCGAGAGCGGGGCCGTGACTCCTTCGGGGCGGATGCACCAAACGACCCGGTGTGTATATACGCTCGTAACTCGCGCGCTATCGACGTTATCGAGCGTTTTGCTGTGGCAGAGCCTCGCCAGGGCCGCAGCAACGATCCACGAGGGACTCGAGCCGCGTTCGCACACGAGCAACAGTTCTTTCACGCGAGACGCTGTGGTGGCTTTGAAGTGACGTTTCGTGTGATAGTGTACTTGATAGACAACGATAGTTTTGGGTGTTTTCGGAATATAATTGACCATGAGTTGTGATGCAGGATACAGAGACCGTTCGATAGTAGATACAAATACCAAAGGTGCACGAAGATGGCACAAGAAGCGTGTCCTGTTCCAGGAAGCGAGCGGAGGAAAAGGTAGCGCGTCCCTGCCGCTGGCTCGATAGAAAGTTTCGCCCATTTTACCTGGCCGTTCTCTCTCCGCTGTATCCTATCGCTATCGTTTAGCCAGCGGCCAGGGTAGGCGGTGACGCGCTGCCAAGTCGTTGCCACGGCCCCACTGTTTACTTTTCACGAGAGACCGGCAGGCGTGCACCGGTCGTCCGCTGCTCGTATATACCGCGGCGAAACCAGCTCCGAAGAGGATCATCGTCGACGGCGGTGGTGGTCAGGTACGGGGACGGCGAAGGGAAGGAAGAAGGTCCCGGGCTCTCGACCTCCGAAGAGAGAGGCTTGGACAGAGACGGAGAGAGAGGGGGGAAGGGAGAGGCACGAGAGACCGTAAATCATCGTCCCACTCTCCCACCCCGTTCGAAGATGACGCATCTGATGGAAAAGGGAGGAAGCGAGGAGGGGAAAAAGGGAGAAAAAGAAACAGAAGCGGCCAACGAGGCGGGGAGCGAGAAGAAGGATGGGAGAAAGGGACGGGAGAGACGAACCTGGTGTGCTCGTTATACCTCTCTTGCTGCTCTTATCCGCGACGATCTGTCTCCTACCCACGGCTGCCCTTGAACCCGGGGTGCGCATCGCCCAACGAGAGAGGGCCCCGTGGGTCTCTCCCTCTTTGCAGCGGGGCGAAAGCGTGGTCAGCGTGGCTGTCGATGGGATCGGGAGATCGCGACTCGGCGGCCCCAGCGGTCGAAGGGCAGCCGAGCTCTAGCGCGTAGGAGGGGGCGACGGGTTTCGGAGGACACTGGGCCAAGGTGTTGTCCACATGTGCCCTTAATTAGGAAGCCCGATGGAGCCCGATTTACGGCGAGGATACCGGGGCTCCCTTAATGAGGGGGTGCAGAGATAAACGACCGGGCTGTGTCTCGTGTTTACAAGCCCTTTAAACGGCTCGTTGTCACTTAATTATGTTACGAGGAGGCGAGCCGAGCGGCGTGACGGTGTGGTGTACGCGTCGAAGGCGGAACACGCGAGAGGGCGACCGAACGTAGTTACAGGCGCAGAGAGTGACGGACGAGCGTGACGCCGCGGAATATTCAGACGCGCGGACATCGCGTCGATAGATAGCCACGGCTAAGGGACCGCTGGAAACAATGCGCCCCGGAGGAGGCTCGACGGCGCTATCTCTCCACGGGCGAGATAAATTGCGCGGCTTAGGCTGGAGGCTACCTCTGAGTAAACGGCTCCCGAGGCGCGTGGGAAGCATGCCTCGCGGGACAAATTGGAGAAGTTGTCAAAGGGAAAGCGAGGAATTCGTTGCCCGACACGAAATTCGTCCTCCCGATTGATCTCCGCTTCGCTGGATTCCATTTCGCGATGCCTGCTGGGTCGAAAGACCCGTTCCTCGCCACCTTTGAACCGCTATGAGATATTTGAGAGAATTGCCGCGCAAATGGGATCATGATTAATTCAAAAGAACGTGTCTCGTTTAATTCCTTGCCGCGCACACGATATCTTAACGCGTACAAAGACAAGGTGTCCTCCTCGGAATCACCGAATTCGCGCGCTAGGCCGATCAATTTCCTCAGAATTCCGTGTCCAGATACCGAGAAGTGTCCCCTGGTATCCGAGGAGTAACGGTAAAGCGGTTAATTCCCGACCTTCACGGTGGGTTTTTGCCGGCCCCCGAGGACCGAAGGTATCCCAGAAGGACGAGCCGCCGGATTCCGTGCTCTCGACGCCAATGCAAATCGCTACCGATGCATCACCGAGCTGTCAACCGTTCGTTGCTTCGCGATAAACTTTCCCGCTCGTCCGCTCGAACCGGCCCAGCAGGGAGGAGGAAAGAGGTCGTGCACGACCGACACGCACGCCTGGACTTGAGCGCGTTTTGCGTACGCAGAATCGCAAAATAAAATCTGCGCATCGTCGTAAACGGCGGGACAATAGCGTTGTCGTTGGTCGACGATCATTTCGCACCGAATTGATCACTTGGCCACGGAGGGGGGTTAAATTAATTCTGCTGCGAGACGAATATTCCCATAGACTGCGGTTATCAACAAGATCCTAATAATTTCGAGATTATCTATCTTGTTTTAAAAAAATTATGGTAAAGGTTTCCTTGTGAGACAGAATTTGGTTTCGAAGCTTGTGCTTGCAGGACGTTGAGAAATGTGTTGGTGAAGCGTTGAAGTATGGCAGCATGTTCTACAAGCAGCGACAGGAGGAAGAAGCTTGTATAAATAGAATCGAGGTACAACGATTCTTTATTGAAAAAAGGTACGGTAAGATATGAAGCCCGAGAAAAATGGTAACCGGTTTGTCGTCGATAGCAGAGTGTCCCAGTCGACGATGTCTATCTTATCTGTTTATTCAAGTCGTGTTCAGTATTTGAAAAGGTAGCATTTGATCAGATTCAGTGAAATCGCCATCGACGAACGGTAGTCTGAAACGCTAGATTAGATGGGCTTTGCCGTTTCACTTCCCCTGTGTTTTAAAGCAGCTTCTTAAATACAAAAGAATCTCCGAGCTTCGTATACGTTACAAACATTCGGTGAGAAAATTCTCAACCACTGGGTGCGCGATAATCGCATGAAGCAGTGTGCGTAGTACATAAAGAATTAAGAAATAAATTACCATTTCATCGACATTATCGCGCTGCAGTCGCTCTATTCATAACACACTGATTACACAAGCGGAGAGGTCACTGAATATTGAAAAATCTGCATAAAAGGCTATAGACAGAGATAATACAGACGCTCATTAAATCAAGGCATTAATTAAAGAAATGAATGACATCCATTCTCCAGAAACTATATCGACTAAGAATGATTAAGATAAGTATCCTCGTAACAGAAAACTGTAGCTGTTTAAACGTCCAATATTTTAAAGGAGAAAAAGAAACAATAGGTGCAAAGAAATTTCCAAGTCCTCGGGGAAACTCAGATGAATTTAATTAAGGCCCTTCAGTCCCTCGCCGTTCGAGGATTCAATTAAAATCAATTCGACTAAAACCTCCTTGACCCAAGGCTGTCGCAAAAAATGACACTACACCGAGGCTGTCGTTATCAGTATCGTCTCGGCTTATCTGCCAGCCGCTCGGCGTTCACGGTGCACGAATTTTTAATCGTTGCCGCGTCCTCCAACCGCGAGAAACCTATCGATTTTCTGTCGCCAGACACGACGCGGCGCGCGGATCTTTTCCGCCATTATTTCGCGTCCACGCTTTCAGGTAAATGCGAATTTACAGGTAACGCAGTACAACGCGCCGCAGAGGAGCCCCTCGGTGCCCCATTCATGACGGAATTGGAAAACGCTGCAGCGGGTCCGAGCGCGCTGGGATGAAAAGCTGACGAGTCCCTGAGCGCGTCGAACTGGATTGCGAGCTTTATTAGACGGGATAACGAGAGGGCAACGGGGGGTCACAAGGCGGGCGCTTGTTCCATATTTCCGCGAAAAGAGCCTACCATCGCGATCTATCGATAGGTCGGCGGGAAACGCTTCCTCGAAATCTGTCGCGATCCCTTTTAATCACGCGTCGCCGGTGAGCAGAGCCGATGTAAAAGCTGCCAGGCGAACGATTAATCTTTCTTCTATTCGGTCGCTCGCGTTGGAAATGTCGAGTCAGACGTCCTGCTAATTTCGCGTATATTTTCGGGGCGATTTAGTGGTCGAGGAAGATATCTGTGTTCGATTGGTCCCAGTGTAAGGGAAACGGAAGGACTGCCATTCTCATTTAAATAATGCAATCGTTATGAAAAAAATCATGGGTCAATTTCAAAGTCTCTAGAATATATTCCAATTGTACTTTGATTGAAATTTTATCACAGTTTTTGAAAAAAAAATCTAGATTACCATATGTGGAGAAAAAGCTACGGAAATCTTCAAAAAATTGTAACTTTCACAAATCTC
Organism: Andrena hattorfiana; assembly: GCA_944738655.2. Classification (NCBI taxonomy): domain Eukaryota; kingdom Metazoa; phylum Arthropoda; class Insecta; order Hymenoptera; family Andrenidae; genus Andrena; species Andrena hattorfiana. The sequence continues at coordinate 39,845,324 of OX122889.2, read as the reverse complement.
AATAATAGAAACTAAAAATCTACAGAGTTGTTGTTCAGATATAATATTTTAAGAGAAAAGAAGTCTGTAAGTTAACTTAACACTTGGAAAAAAGATATTTATTTTGCATAGGTATAGGTAGAAGGTACAGAGCGTCAAAATCAGTTTATGGATGGTTCACACCCAGAGTGTCAACGAAGTGTTAAAATCAATAAAAAAAAAAAGTAAAACTACCTACCTCCTACCTATATATTTTAATTTGTTTTGTTACTGCTTTTTACGAGTATTAAATTTTTTACACAACAAAAGACACAAGAAAAATTTCAATCACTGTCAAAACTTATATTTTAAAATAATTATTAAAAATCATTTCTGCCCAGAGCGACGGGCGAGCTAGACCAGGCCCTGGAGAAATCTACAACCTCCTTGAAACTCTGTGACTTATAAAACTTCAAAACACTTTGCCTACACCAGCACTAAAATACTAAGTACTTCTTCGAGACTCTATCAGCGATATATCGGTTCGATTAGAAAACTCGACGCCAAGTACGGCGGCTCCGATCACGCGCCAGAAACGGCACTCGTCGATCCGCTTCATGCTCTAGCAACGATCCTAAGAACACCTCGTCGAACGGGGCGAGGGAGCAAGTACGTCATTATTTTGCGGCTCGTTTAAGGGAACGGTGGGTTTTTCGAAACCGCCGTTGGAGAAAAAAGGAACCTGTTCGCCGGCGACGGTTTCCCCCGTCGCGACGCACCGCGCGGAGGACGAGACCGGAATCTCCTTGCGACGCCGGAGAAATCTTATTTCGAGCCGACCCCCGGTCGCCGCGGCCAGTCGGCAGTTTAATTGATCCCGGACAAAGGCGAACTGTACCGATCCGTTGACCAATAGAGGACTTTACGAGGTCGTTTCTTCGTGGCTCGCGCGCCGCTTCTTCTACAGCTTCGCGGGGAAAACATTAATTAAGACCCACGTTCCGCCGCGGTCTCGATTCTGCGGACCGGCCACGGTTATCACGAAACCAGGCGCGGCACGCTGCCTCTGTCCGGCCGTGCTAAACGGATCGTCTGCGCGACGCGTTTCGAAGCTCCACTTCGCGGAACACGGCTTTCCGTCGGCTCCCTCGGGCCGAGTCAAAGCGGGTTTCCTCGGGCGGAGGGGGGAACGTCTAGCGATGGGCACTCGCAAAGAGCGCCGCGAGAGCTGAACCCTTGAGCAGTTTATGGCTGGCCCCTCTGGGGGATCGTAAACGAAAACGACGGGGGCAGTTTGGGCTGGATCTGGGTCCTAGGGCAATTGGGCTATGATGGAAGGTACCGTTTTCTAGATCGTAAAATGAAATTGTTAGGATTATTGTGAATAAGTCTGTTGAATTCTAGAATTCTGTAGAGTCGTCTGAATGTTTTCTATTCGTGTTTGGTAATATGAAGAACAGTGTAGATATCGGATGAGATGCCGCGCGATTTGAAGGTGACAGCGTATAGTATCCAACACCCACGAAGATGAATGTTATACCGAGCGAAATACCTGTCACGCTCGAAAGCTCGATCGACTGCTCAACGGTGGTGGGACTGATTCAGAAAAAGTTTGATCTGGCTGGCAGGAAATATGCGGTATCCCCGCAGACACCGCTGCGACGGGGAAGACCGTAAGGGGAAATCTTATGGTGCGGTGACGACGTTCCTCGTTGGCACACGGTCGATAGGGCCACCACTCCACCACCACCGTCATTCCACCCACCATCAGGGCTCCCCTTGGAGAAGCTTTCCGACCGTGTCGGTGCTATCGACCCAACAGTTTCCCGTGTGAATTACACGAGAATTTTTGACCGGCTCAAAAAAGTTGTGGCGACGCGAGAAAGATTGCGGAAGGATTTTCTAAGATCGAGTGACGTTATGGTAGAACTTGGTGGAAGAAATAGGGAATAAAAATATAGGGTAGTAGTATCAAGTAGAATTAGCTGAGGCAGAAATAAAATTGATTGAATGTAATTAAAGGCTTGCAAGTTTCATTTGGCGTAGTGTTTACCACACATAAGAATATTAATGGAGTTCCACTTTGAAGTGCACGTTCGGCAACAACCACAATTCGCTCAGCGTCTTGAAATACGATCCGATCCTTTGATTCCCACCGATTTCGACGATTTATTTATCTCCTTGTTATTCTTCGTGCGATGATCGTCGCGCCAAAAACAAACCCGCCCGTTTCGCCCGAAGAATTCCTCGAATCCGTCGCAACGCCGAGACAAAAGGAGAAATCGCGATACAGCGGCGCGTTATCGCGTTCGTACTTTTTCCAAGGATTCCGCGCGTAACGCGACACCGCAGAGGGAAAACAACGAGAGTTTCGTCTGTAGGTACTCGACGCAGAATATTCCGACAAAGTGGCTTTTGATCCCTATCAGCGATGCAGGTTCGCCGTCTGTGGTGCGAGAGCCTTGAAAAGGCCCGGGGTAAAGTTTAGCAGTTTCGAGTTACCTTTTCGGCAGCGCTATTCAAGGAAGGGTCTGTCGGCCTCGTGTTCCGTTATCGAGCGCTGCCTAAACAAATACAATGCACGGAAACGAGGCCGCGAGAGGGCTTCGCCTCTAAACACCTACCGAAAGAGCCCGGCGTGAATCGTACCCTTTATTTGTTGCTTCAATTTCCATCGCGTGTGCGCCCTCCGCGCTGCTCCGCCGTGCGGACGGGGCACAGAAGCGAGCACGCAAGGAGACAACAAAGGAACAATTCTTTCCCTTCGACCGCTATCTCCTTTATTTATCTATCGTTCATTCGTGGAACCGAGCCGAACCACGGATTCCTCCTCCCTCGAAGAGTTACGATCGCCGATCTCGCCAGGATCCACCAACAGAGCTCTCTCCTGACCTTTCGAAGGGGACCCTAGGGCCTCTCTCACTCTCTGCTTCCCCTCCACGCCGGTTTCGATGCAGATTCCATCCAGCCCTGGGCTGCTGGGCCCAGCGGAGTCGACGATCGAGGGAGACGGCGAGCGAGAGAGGAAACGGTGCGGAGCGCGGATGGGGAAAGCGAGAGGGAGAGGCTGCGCCAACAACCGAGCAAACGGCCGGCAAAACGGAGGGGCGAACGGGGCAGGAGGGGGAGTCGTCTCGCAACTGGTGTTAACTCGCATGGCTCGGGGAGGACGGCCACGACCACGCCGGCCATTTTTTTTTCCGACCCTTTTGCGGCGCACACCCGTTATGCAGATACACGCGCGCGAGCGCTATTCCGCGAAACGCGGCGACCCACGCGGACGAACGGGCAAGAGATCGCGCGAATTATGCGGGAATTGTGTAACCGGGATGAAAAGTGGGCCTCGCGCGTAGGAAAGTCGCTCCGCGTGGGTGGCAATCGAGGCGAGTGTCGCGAAACCGGGCGAAAAATTTCGCTGCAAGCACTGTTTCTGGCGTCGTCGGCCGTGGGCTCTTTGCATCGCTCACCGTCGCGGATAACGTCGGTGGGAGGACGTGTTTCGCGCTCGCGATGAGCGATGCGCGGCTAATTTGCCCTTGTCGCGGTGTGCCGTGTGGAATCACTTGTGAAAATTGGTACAGTGGCGAAATCGGGGGGAATGGCGAGGGGAGCGAGGGACGTCTGTCGCTGCATTCTGTATTCGAATTTTTCGTCGACAGCATGACCAGTAAAAGCCAATATTGAAAATATCGAATTATTTTATTTAGCGGAAACAAATGAAATTTCGATAAATCTGTTGTTGTAAATAATTATTTGTTATTTTTTCATGAATAATTATGTAGACTATCTCTCCGAAAGGCGCGGGACAAATGGTCAGATGTTATAACTTCAGTTATCAACCCGATTTTCAGCAAATATTTTGACTTAGGGTAAATCCGGGAGACGCAGTCGACCTAATATAAAATGGCTATTAAAACTAATACAGATATTACTTATTTTATCGGAACAAACCTAATATGTTCAGAATTTTATGCTAATTCAGAAAAACTGATCGATATTTGCTTTAAAACAATATTTACTGTGAATCGGGTTGAAAATTGAAGTCATAACATCTGACTACCTCTCTCGAGGGGCCGGGAGAAATGGTTTTCGTCGTTGGCAGAGACCAGTCACGTAATTATTCATGGAAAAATAACAAAGAAGAAAGCAAAATTATTTATGAGTGAATACAACTACAGATTAATTGATACTTAATTTGTTTACGCTAAACAAGTAAAGAACACATCAAAGATAAAGCGAACTACCTACCTACCGGTGATTAGCAAGGCAAATGAATACAAAAGTGAATAAATACACTAAATAAACACTAATAATAATAAAATAATGATAAAAAATAAAAATATAAATAAAAATAATAAAAAAAATCATAACTCGACCATCCCTCCTTTCTGCAGCGAGAGATGGTCTTCTCGTTAGTTTTGAGAGGAAGAGTTAATATGGATAAATACTTTGGCTGCGTTGTTCCTCAATATTTCTACTATCTTATTATTCCCAAACATTAAACGAAAATAAACTTAGAACTATATTTTAAATACGATTTTGTACACCGTTGTTTGACAAAAGAGGTTAAATGTAACCTCGGTTTAACTTTTATTGCCTGTAAATCTAGAAAAACAGAGAAGGAACCGAAATGACGCTATTTATTCAATTGTTTGGTTTCTAGAGAAGTAATTAGTCTGCACTTTAACGTGGTTTTACGCATAGAGTCTGAAATATAACGTCTCGACCAACTCTCCAGCCCGGCCGCGTCTCCCGGATTTACCCTAAAGCAATTATCAATCAGGTTTTCTGAATCAGCATAAAATTCTGAACATATTAGATTTATTCTGATAAAATAAATAATATCAGTGTTAGTTTTAATAACCATTTTATCTTAGGTGTACCCACACCTCCGAGTTTATCTTAATTACTTTCGTTCTATGACCCGGCTCGCGACGACTAACTCGATTAACTAGCCACTATCTGCAAGTCATCCCACAAATTGTCATTCTCAAAGATAAGCCCACTGAACATAAGCAAAAGCCGAGGAAATATTTATAATATCAGTAACCGAGCCCACCAGCAAAGTGAAGAAGAAAATACCATAAAGCAGCCAAACGCGCCACATTTTCCGTGCTCCGCCGCGTCATTCCACCTTCCCCGATACTATTTCATCAAGCAAAACAGAGACTTTCGCCGAAGCCCCACGGTTGATCCTCGACCATTCAAAGCAACGGGCCACCACGAACTGTGTGCACGCATACTTGGCCCACCCGCGTGCACTTAATTCCGCGACGTTCTATAGGTCGTTTAACGCGTGATTTCATTAAGCGAGATGGATCGCGTCTTCGCCGTCGGAAAGGTTAATATCCAGCCGTCTGGGTGCGTCTTGCGCCGCCCGTGGAACAGAGAAAGAGAGACAGGGAAGCACAGAGAACGTGGCCGTGGCTCGCGTACGTCGATTACGGTTTCACCTGCCCACCTGAAAGGAGAAAGAGGGACGAGTCAAAGGGACGGTGTCGCGTATACGCTTCCTCTCCCCTCGCGGCAAACGACTATTCGCCCGGCAGAAAAGGGGGAAAAAGGGGAGAGAAGAGGTAGGCGGTTGGGACGCGTCTACGGCGAGCTTGACGCGACATGAAAAGCGTTCTGCAGCTCCAGAGGCCGGGGGTGGCAGGGGGAGGAAAGGAGACGAGAAAAAGTCCCGTACACAGCGAGACACCGTTCGCCAAGGTTTTCCCGCGAAACAACGGCGAGGAACAACGCTGGCGCGGGTATAATGCCGCCTCGTTAAAAAATAATTCATTTAACCACAATGCTTCGACGATGTGCGAAAAAGCAAGTTCGTGCCCAACGCACACACGACACCCAGCCAACCACCGCCGCGCCTCTGGATCTCCTCGGCGATGCAACCCCCCTTAGCCGGGCATGTGTCTGTCTGTTTTTGTCCTGGACGCGGGCCCCCGACCCCTTTTTCCCTCCACTGTGCTCACAATAACGCGCGCGGCGCGATACGCCGGGCGTTATAACAAGGACGGCCGGAGAGTGTTTGTAATTAACGCAATAAATAAGCATCGGTGCACGAGACAACGGCCGCGTGCAAACTCAGAGACGAGGCGTGATATCGCTTGAGCGAGACCGTCCCCGTTCATTCATGCGCGGCTGTCCTTGTTTTCGGATGCGACGTTGAATAGCCAGCGCTCGAGAAACAGTGAGGTCGTAAACTCAGCCGAGCGTTAAAGAAAACATGCTTTTTTTCTAACGCCCCGAACGAACCGCGAACGATAGGAAAGAGCGCAGTTGAACAAGGTATCGTGTTACAGCGAAGGGTTGTAGGAAGTTTTTTGCTGATATGGCACTAGCGCATCGCGGAATCGGTCAAGCGCGTTAACGTAAACACGCCTCGGGCGCTCGAGCGAGGGTCTTGCGAAAAAATGTGGGGATGGAGGGGAGGGGGCTGAGCGTCGTGTCGTATCGAGCATCTCAACTTGTTTCTTATTTCTGTTTACGCTATTGTAGTTTGCACGAAGTTGGAAAAATGGGGACTCTGGGCGCTGATGATACTGTCGATGACCACCACTTGAGGCACTCCGAGATCGCGGAGGCACACTGGTATGGAGTGGTCTAGCTGGTTCGTGTATCGATGGCAGTGCTTCGAGAGGTGAGTCCTTTAGTTCTTCGTAATTGGAAAATGATTCTTTCTAAAGGTGGAATCTGACGGCACGTGAATCGGCGAGCTTTGCGCGCGAATCGCCGAGCCCACGTGCAGTCTGATCGGTCATGGATCGCCGAGTCGTGCTCGCCAAGCCGACTTGCCAAGCCTGGGCGATCCAAGCAAGCTCGCCGATCCACGTGCCGTCAGATTCCACCTTAAGCCACCTCTTACAAAGAGAAAACTGAATGTGCCATTCATTTAAATTTACAAGCTCTGCGCGAAGAACTGTTTTCTACAAAAGTGGCATTGGACGTACCAACGGTACCATCTTTTAGCATTATTGGTAACTTCTTTACAAAGGGAAATTACATTATAATTCTCCACTATATTGTTACCATTTTCACGTAGAACATTTTCCGATAAAAAATTTTGATCTAGGCACTTACAGTGTTTCTTACAAGGACTATTCAATTCTGGAACTTTCAATATGACTTTAAAAACAAGGAGCACGGTGCTCTTACTACAACCATTCAAGGGTTAAGGTGTAGATTCACCTGTTCACACTAATGAAGACACTAGTTGGAACTGGAATAGAAAGTGTACCTAATTCTTAGACCCTGAAGTGCGAACTATTTCCTTCTTCGATGTTCCACTCCGCGTAGCAAGTAGGCTCCCAAGATCGATCAGTAATTACATAAAACTCTATCAGATGCGGACACCTACATAAAAATACTATACTGCGCGTCTAGTTGCACGCATGGAAAAATACGAGGCAGACTGGCTCCCGCTGAATGGCCGTACGTGGGAGTTCATCGTGAAGCGCCAGAAAAACCGATAAAACGAGTGGCGTAACGAAGTTACAATACACGGCCGGGAAGAACACTTGCGAGGGAAACGGGCTGAATTATAAAAAGTGTTCGTCGTCGAATTGTCGTCAATTAAGGCGCCATCGAGGCTGAATAAATTTATAAGCTCCGTAGTCCAAAGGAGGAGGGGATTCCCGATCGATACGAGGCGTAGCCCGCGGTGAATGGGGAAACGATCCGCGATTCAGATGATAATAACGCGAGCCCCGTCTTCCCTTTTTCGCTTTTTTCCCCATTTCTTTTATCATACACGCGCCTGCGCGCAGCTCTCGGAACAATCGGTCCGAAGGCGCCCATTGGTGTAACCATTGTCCGTCAGCTGAAAGCGTGTCACGGCCTCAAACGCGCCGTTTCGTTTCCGTTTTCGCCCCCTTTCCAAACATTTTCTTTCTTTCATTAAGCGCTCTTTTCACGCCGACTCCGCGGCCGGCGACTGTTCCACCTTCGCCTTTCATGGGGTTTCACGGGCCGGGGAGTCGCCGAGGGTGGACCAAAAAAGGCCATGGACTCGCGGGGAACCCGTTCGCATAATGGGAGCCACCTCCAGATGTAGGTTTACCGGATACTAAAGCGTGGAACGCGCTTTTTGCCCGCGGCCCAAGTGGGACGACGCGCGAAACGACGTCGATAATGACTCGGGAGGAGGGGAGGCGTCGGCTCTATCCGAACGGGCCCGCGTGCCTCTGCCACCGGGACGCCGGCATTCGATCAACGACCGTAGAAATACAAACAGAAAAAAAAACACGGGAGTAGGTGAACAACAACGAAACGAACCAAGTGACGGCTAAAAACTAGAAAGTTCGATCAATGTAACAGGCTACGGGCGTCGAAATCGTGTAACCGCTGATCTCACCGCTTTCTACGGGTACATAAAAAAAAAGGACCCGCTACTGTATTCAAACTTTCCTCGGCATATTACATCGCGAGATATAATCGCTCGAATCTAGACGTTATATTAAGTTGCCACGATTAAAAGCTCAACCTGACCTCTCCTCTTTCGATCGTATTTCTTAACCAAACATCTCGCAGCTAATTCCGTACCGCCGCGGTGCAAGGGGAAACACAGGATACTCGTGTCACTTTTCAAGACCAATTCAAATTTAGATTTGACAGTGGAGATACTGAATTATCCCCGCAGAGAGACATTCTGTCGACTCCATTATTGTAAGTGAAAGAGGATCGACAGCTCCGAGTAACCTCCACCCTAATTAGCCCCCCAATGATCCACATGTTCTCTCTGCCAGCATAAGCCACCGAAAAAGAAGCAGACATCTCCGTTGGACTTTGCCTCCGCGTCGTCGCTCGATCTAATCTAGCACCAAAAAAGAAAAGAGAGAAAACCGTTGCTGCGTCGTTTATCTCCGGACCTTTTTATGACTATCGTGTGGCTTCCTTCCTGTGTCACGGCGCTCTCGTTAAATTTGCACCAGACCGCGCGCGACGACGATATTTGCGGCCGTATATTTTTTCCTCCCCCGCTCAGGGAGGCGCGCTGATATTTATCCCGCGGTGTCGTACGAACGGAAACGCGTCGGCGATAAATCGACCGGTCTCTATCGGACACTTCGAGCATCCTTACGCGATAAGACAGCTAGGAGTCTTCGGATTACCCAGGCGTCAGAGGCGCTGCGACGCTTTTAATTACACTCGCGTCGTCCAGCAGCGCGTTAACACGAACCGATGAAAATCGGGGACTGGGATCGTTGCGCGCCTCGTTTTTCACTCGGTTTCGCTGCCTGTCGCAACCGTCCATGGCTGGGTTCGCTCGCTCGGTTGTGACACCGGTTCGCGATCGGATCGTGCCCAGCGGATCGCGAAAAAGGAGCGAGAATCGCGGCGAAACCGGACCGTCTTTGTTTGCTTTAGTGAGAAACCACGGGAAAGAGCGGGCGCGTGCAAAGGTAAACTGGACGGCACGCCGAACCGGGACAGCAATAATTAGTCATGTCGCTCGGGCGACGGTGTAACCCGTTGCCAAGCCAATAAGAAGCCGATCCGCGCTCGTTTCGCGTGATATATCGTCGGCCAGGTGGGTGATGTCGACCGCGCGCGACTACGCGAGACAACTCGCCGCCGTCCTTTTTCCAAGCTTCCCCCGTGACAGAGGGATGAATACGTTCCGCGTGGCTACCTCATTCTTGGCGTTTCAGGAGCAGGAATTTCGGGGGTGAAATATGAGCGGCGGGTAACAAATGGCGAATAACATGGGTCTGCGCTACGAGGAGCAGTTGATAGCCTCCATGCGCAATTATAAATACTGGATGCCGCTGGGCGATGTTCGCTGGGGACGAAGGGTACCTCTGGGCAATCCTTTATACGTCATTCCCATGAGCATTTGCGACAAATATCGAGCTCGGTCACTCATCACGTGGAAATGGGAAAATTAGAGTTCCGGCTATAATTGTGTGCAGGATTCTTAACAGTCTGAGTGAAGTATGCTCCGTAATAAATAGGCGGAATGGAGTAATTATAGAAACAAAGGGGAGAGCTGTTAATTGGCAATGTAACGAGAGATGAGGTGATAATTAAAGCTGAGAAGCGAGCAAACGTGCGTTTACTCGTGATTAATTACGCTGCCTATTGATACGTGTTACACCAGTCGCGGTTTCTACAATTCACGCAGAGATGCTGGGTAAATGCGTAACTAGAAATAGTAAGGCTGCGAGTAAGTAGTATTACATGAATCCTGTAGCTAACCGCAGGCCACCGGCGAAAGAGTCGTGGCTCGCGTGGTCGTTGTTATGCGATACAATGTCTGCTCGCTTTTATTTGCATAAACGCGCGTCCGTCGTGTATAGACTGCTCGCGTCCTTGATCGAAGTCCTTATTCGAGACGGAGAGCTCATCGCGTATGAATAGCAGGTACGCAATTACGAGCGCGCGCAGATGTCATCGGCGAGCAAAGTTGACGAGCCTCGTTTGGCCGGGGCCCCGATTGTCGAGGATTTAACGACACGAAACCGATTCAGGTGGCTGGGGCTGCATCTTTCGCGTCGCGGCTCCGCTCTTTCTTTTGTTATTTTTGTATCCGTAGCCGTGAAACGGGTCGCGTCAGCGGCGGACGAGTAAAAATGGGGAAAGTCGTTAGACCGAGAAGCATCGTGTGAAAGCGTCGCTGAATGTGCCCCTCTTATTGCTTGTTTTCTTGAGGCAATTGTCCATCGATTTATCGATGCATCGGTCTATTAATACGGCCACTGTTTTTAGCTTTGCTGTGATATCGAATGGTTAGAAGTGAGGTGGGCAAAGTGGGTTTTGAAATTGACGAATTACCGAGGAGAGATCGATTGGCAAATGTTTGGGATAGATAGGAATGAAAGAAATAGTTGAATAATTTTGGAGTTGAAATACTTTGAGTGGAACTCAAGATTCCAATATGATAATGAGACATTTCTAAACGCTGTCGAGAGTGAGACAATATCTATTCTGTTTTCTGATTTTGCTCATTTGAATGCGACGTGCGACGCTGTTGTCAATCTATCTTTGCTCCGTGCGACCGTAGAATCTCTGATGTATCAGCTCCTCATTGCATTATAAGTAGAGACCTATCGGCGAACACAATCTCCTCCAAAAACTGAGTATTTCTGTTGAACGTTCAATGTAAAAATCTTAACATTAACAACTCAACACTTAACATTTATCAGCCATTAACGACAAGCTCGAGTACTTAACAACGAGCGCAACTAATCTAGAGGGCAACGTGCTCTTTTGATATCGCTAGATACGCCGATAATCGATGGATTGCAGCACCTTTTTAATAGGCCCTTCTCAGAATACACCCAGTGTTCGCAGTGTTCTAGTCAACGGCGTATCGCCGCCGAGAGGTTAACTAACCCGTAACCAAACATTCGGGAGAATACTCGCACGTTCCACGGTACCTGCCTCGAAACCATCGTCCACTTAGTGCCATCGAAATGCTCCAATCATCGGCGGAGCCCGCTAGCCGCCGCAGCGCTCGGCAAGTGTTCGGCGAGGCCAACAAAAGAAAAACGACTCGACTGTTTACCGAACGGGACGGTATTCCAAAGCTAAGTATCGACCGCGTTTGCATGGATGATTTTCGCGTAGGGACACGGGAGAAGAGGCTTTTACGCGCGACGGGAGTAGGCATCGACCATCGGTCGGGGAGGAAGGATATTCGGTAGGCATCGGTGAAATAGAAGGGGAATTGGAAGCAGCAAGGTCTGTCGTTCGGTATTCAGAATGCAGAAGGACCGAGGAGAGAGAAAACGGCGCAGGGTGGCTCGGGTTCGCGTGCATGTGTTTCTCGTTCGTCCCTATGCACGGAGTCCGGCGGAGAGGCTCGGTAGAGACAGAGCGGGAGAAGATGGAAAAGGAGAGACAGGGAAGGAAGAGCGAGTGGCCGCAAAATATATGCTGCACGCTCTCGTGGATGCTCGTTTGCAGCGTTCGGTGGCGGAACGGAGACGGTCGCGGGCGGATAGCCGGGCGATCCGAGGGAGACAGACGGAAAAGGAGAACGCGGAGGCTGGTCAATGGTAGAGAGGGCCCCGACTATCGGAACACCCTTCTCGAAAACAAAGCCGGATCTCACCTTGATTTATCGCAGAGTGCTGCCGCGGTGCCTCTCTGTGCTCCGGTCCGGGCTAAGCCGCCGGGGTGAACTTCCCCCGGCGAGAATTAATCCATTATCAGGCTCGACGGCAGGGAAATAACAAACAGCGGCGGCGGCAGCAGCGTCCAAGGTGAATCGTAGACACCACCAGCCGAGCGCTAGTTCGGAGGCAGGGAACGAGGCGGCCGCTCGTTTCCGGAGTCTCTTTTTTTCCCTTCCGACGGACAGGCTTGGCTCGTCTGAATCGTGTATACACACTCGGTGCCCGCCACTAAATCGGCCCCGTAAAACGTATACACGGGCAATAACGTGAGTCACGTCCAACGGTCGAATGCTTTCGTGTACCGCGACCGGCGGATCACCACAACGCGTTCCCCTACGAGCCGTTATCATCCACGCACAGACCGCACAAAACCGTACACGGTCCTACAAAATTTTCGTTCGGTGCGCACGCTCACGGTGGGCGACGCGTCCGACGGTGAGACACGACGTACGGTGCCGATACACACGTGCGAGCAACGAGAACGAGTCACGAAGCAACCCCGACGCTGGCCGAGAACGCACTGACGTGAATGCAACCGCGGAACCACGAGAGCGGGGGGACCCGATCGCCGCCGAGTGGGGGAACGGCGTCGGGTGACTTCGGCTCGCCTCGCTGCGTCCCGTCCGCTGTACGCTACGCTCAACCTTATACTCGCTACACGACCGTAGGATATCGTGGACGGCTTGAATTTTCATCTAGATGAAACTTTTGATAAAAGATAAGGCATTTTTTATCCGTTGTTCATCGAGCGAAGATAGCCCGTGTAATCTGTAGTGATAAATAATTTCCGAGCGAATGTAAGTATTCGACAAATAAAGATTGAGAAGGTAAAGGGACTTCGTATATTCATTTTCGGATTAGGTGTTTATTTTTAATTGTAACTTTAGCGGATGATCATTGGAAATTTTGTGAATATCGAGCAACTAGGAATGTTGATACGTATGAAGATCGAATCGTTAGTAGAATTTTCTTACCAAAAATGTAACGAAATTCCGATGCAAGTGAGGTATGTTATTCGCGCGCCTATTATCTTCGATTCGGCTCGTTCGAATAACTCGTTTATCTAGATAATGCCCAACTCACGCCGCAGCCTCCCGAGAGTCAGTTCCGACGTGTATTCAGCCTCCCTCTCTTCTCTCCCCTCTCTCTCTCTCTCACTCTCTCTCTCTCTCTCTCTCTCTCTCTCTCTCTCTCTCTCTCTCTCTCTCTCTCTTCCCCACTATCTTTTCTCTTGATATTCACGACCTGGTGTTGGTACACTGGCACACGCACACCTGTTTGTCCGCGCGTGTGCACGCGACTCGCACCACCTTACCCTCTCGCGGCAGCCACCACACGCGCGGTGACGTCACGCTGGGCGCCGTGGCGTGGATAACGAGATGGCCCGAGTCTTCCTCGGGACCCTCGATCGCTAATTATCGTCCTAGAGGTTTCGCCTCGTTCCTCCGTGGTCGGCTTATTCCTTTTCCAACCGTGGCTGCTGCTGCCGCTGGCAGACGAAGAAATCGTGCGGGTTCGAGAAGTCACCCTTCCCGCCGCGGACTGCTGGATTTTCGTCCGCCGCTCGTTCCACGGTGGCATTAATGATGTCTCGTGTAGGTACAGTCACGACCGGTTCCTCGGGACCTACCTCCCTATCAAGATCGAGTATCTACTAGCGAGAGTCCGCGGACACCCAACCCCGTGGACCCGAACAATTCCCATCTAAGGTTTCACGTGGCGTGTGTAAAACGCGAGGGGGCGATTGGCCCACGGGATGACGTCCGAGTCCGCGCCGGCCACGATGCTTTACCACCTCTCGGGGCGGGGGTCAGGGGATGAGGACGAATTCCGCGCGCAAAAATGAACGCCTCGCCCGGCGTATAAATAACGAAGCACCCCCCTGCCCCCTTCTCGTAGGAGGCAGCGAGGGCACGCGCAATAAATAACGTCGGAGAGGAGCACACCTGCAGCGACAAGGCGTGTCCGATGGACGATGAAGTTTAACGTCCCTTCCTCGTTTATTTCTCTGCCCAAAGCTATTGCAAGACGCGACGCCAATAAAATGCTAATCGACCCTTCCTCGTTACCTTGTTCCACCCAAGCCCTGTGTACCCCTTATCGCGATTTGAGGTACGAGCTCGTCGTTATCGTCAGTGGCGGGGAATTTACCCTGGAAGTACGAGCGTCTGGTCCTGAAACTTATACGAGATTGATAAAAAGGTAAGGTGAACCTTCACTTTGTTGAGCCTGATTTTCGCTTAACTGCCCGAGTGGAAGGAGTGGAAGTTAATGCCGGGTTTGAGCGCAGAAAATATTGCCAAGGCGAAAGGCGAGGATAAATGTGGCTAATGCTATTCGATTCTGGAATCGCCTGACGAGTCCCCGACGTGATTACCATTAGTGCCTAGAAACGGGAGAATCCAGCGCCTTCGAAGCCGACGCGTCGCGAGATCTCGCGAAGAATCGCGTCTACCCGTTCAGCAGGGTTCTTTGGGAGTGCAGCCCTGTCCCCTTTTGTGAGCCCGGTGCCCTCCGCGTCCCCGAGCTAGCACGAAGGGAGCTTCCCAGCCCTTAGGGCCACGGACACTTTCCCTCGGCGCTCCCGCAATAGCCGGGAAAGCGGAGGGTAGCTTTCTTTCTCCCCGAGAGCCAGGCCAGGCAGCCCCGGGTGCATAGGAATGACGGAGGATTGGTTCTGATTACGATCTCGCGTCACCCCAGCCTAAGGACCCGCGACAATGACGATGACTGTAATTCCGCGTACGCGCAAGGTGGTCCATTATAATCCTTCAGCCGGGACACAGGGGGGTTGGGCGAGGCCGTTGGGTGCGATGGGGGATAAGAGGGGCGGAGGACGAAAGCCGGAGGAGGTCGTTCGCTCGATGGTAACGGCGCTCCTTATTAAATCCATCGAGGTTCGTTAACTCGAGCCACGAATTACTTGGGAGCCTCGGGATTTTCGAAAACTACGCGGCCTCCGTCTTCGCGCGGTTCTCGATACGATTTATCGGCCGCGATATTAATTAACGTCCGGCGAGCGGGAAAGATCCCTCACAATGGCCGCGGGTTGCAGCCAGGCGAACTCGACGGCCGAGCCGAAGACGAAGAATCTCGCGATTGTTCCGGCAACAATGCCCTCCCCCGTCAGAATTCGCCGTCGAACTTAAATTTTAAGAGTCACTGGCAACGAATGGACTTGCCGGCCGCCGCTAAAAAGCGTTTTCCCCCCTAGCTCGAATGGGCCGCGGGTCCGCCGCTCGGAGCCCTTACTTTCCGCGCGACGAATAATTCAAGAGAGCAGGAGAGAGCCGGAGGAGAAACTGCGCAAAAGTTCCGCGTAACTTTTCTTCGTTTTCGCCCGTCGATTTCGCCGATTCTCGTCGCGCGGTTTATTGTGGCTCGCGGTCGATTCCCAGAGGGTGGTTTCAGTTACAGTCTTCCCCGTCGAGCTAGGGGGTGGACCGGGGGTAGGCGTCAAAGCGAAAGTTTCCATAATAACGCCTTCGCGGCGATACTTTCCGCGCCGGTCGCAGAGGCCAGAAGCCCTGGCGAGCTACGCGAACGATTCGCGAGGATGGTGGAGGGGGCGAGTCACGAGGGGGCAAAGAGTTTCACCGAAACTTTGCACGCGGATCACGATCGCCTGCTGTTTGTGTACGTAATCCAAGTTTCCCTATTTAACGTCCCCGATAGAATCGCACGGACCGCGGTACGGTCGTTCAACGCGACCAAATAGAGCGGCTCGCCGGGTAGGGGGCTCGGGGAACGGGGGGGGGGGGGCGGTTGTTTTCCCGTGTTTTTCTACGCGTGACAGAGCGCGGTCTGCCGGGATGAAGTGCTCAGAGACGGCGTCCAACGGCAGGTCGGAAATATAGGTTTTTGTCACCGGGGTGGAAGTTAAAGTCTGCTCCCCCAGCGGAACCCTAGACTCACTGTCTTCCGTAGCCATTGTTGGGTCACGGTTGACATTCACGGCGTCCAAGCCCGGAGTCGTCGCCGCCGTCACCAGGATTCTCGAGGGAGGCCCTCGCTCACAAAGGATCCGTCTGGCACCCTCGAAGTTCCTGCGCCCGTAGGACCTGCTTTAGAAATCCCCCGAAACCAATTTATCTTGAGAAGCCCGGGCTCCCGAGAGCTAAACGGATTTTCCCTTCGGTGGCATTACGCGCTTTTATTCGACGCGAAATTAGCTTACCGGACGCGCCGGCGACGGGATCGATCGCCGCGAATTACTCGGCCGTCTCAGCGGAAAGAGGAGCGCGAGCAAAGACGCGAGGAGAGATCCCCAGGCAACACCCTAGCCGCGATTCTAATCGCTCCCACGCGATAGCTTAGCTGCCTCGCTCTCTTCCTGCCATTCATCCCGTGCGAATCACGATCGTCGGCAGACTAACGGGCTATTAGCGTATTTATTTGCTTCGTTTGATACGTCAACCCTCCCGTGAGCTCTGGAAATAGACGCGCGAAGTGACGCGCGTCTCCGTGACAATGATCTAACGAATGCGAGTCCGAGGTCCGCGTGGGCCGGCGCTGCAGTGTTTCCATCCACTCGCTGTAACTCAGAAAATCGCCCGGCGTAGGTATTTGCATTGCTCGATGAGCGCGGCAGGATAATAGAGGCGTCCAGAGAAGTCGAGAAGCTGGCGCGACTAGATACATACTCCCGCCGGAGAAGATTACGACTTCCTGCAGCCTATCTGCCACGGTGTACACACAGTGGGGTGTGTATCGCGCGCGTTGTGCTGACCGGACGACGGTGTGGCCGGGTGGTCGGGGCCAGCAGATAACACGGTCGTATCGGTGCAACGAGGCTCTCCAGGTGCATACACACGGGACACACTCTGTCCCTCTCCCGCGGCGGGAGAGGGGGCCCTCTGTTTTTAAGCTTTCCATTGTAACGGTTTAACGCTCGAGCGTCCCAGCATCGTTCGTTATCTGCTTATGGTTGGCGATACGTTACGAAAGCGTTTTCACTGCCGCCCAGGATGGCGCGTTTATTCCCGAGGAAAAAAGAGCTCGGAAGGTGGTCGGCCCCGTGCTCCTCCTGACAAGGATTCTTCAGATACAGCCGGGCCAGAGTTACGGGCCACTCTTCCGTTTCGAAACGCGCGTCTCCGAAAGGTCGGAGCAAGTAGCGACTGTCGAGTCATCGTTGCTCGCCCTCTCGAAACTCGCGCGAGTAAGACGAGGGCAGACGTGGCCGGGGACAGAGAGAGAGAGAGAGGAGAGAGAGACTTAAATGACCGATAGACTGACGCTGCGGGGTACCGTCCAGGCCCCAACCAGTTTCTGGACACCATTTCTCGTTCGAGGGGGGGGGGGGGGGGGGGGCCCACCGACAAAAAGGCGCAGTTATGCGCGTATTTCACTCGAAATGGACTTGTTTCTTTCTTGTGCCATCTGAAAGGGCGCTTCCTCCCTATTGTTTGCCACGTGAAGGAACGTACGCGACGCGCCGTCCACATTTCACAGAAGTTTGCAAACACTATGGGCCCGACCTCCTGGCTGCTGCGAGGCGAGGTGTGCGTCGCACGATGATGATGGACGAGGACCGTCTCGGGCTCCGCCGACCGAACAGGGCTCCGCGTCGCCGGAGACGAAACGTGGGCCCGTTTTTATCCGTAGGATCTATGCCCAGGCATTGACAGCGACACGGACGCGGAATAAATTATGAAAATAAATCGTCACCCGTTCGAGATGGACTATCTATCGGGAAACACGACGCGCTCTACGTGCCTCCACCGTGCATTCTAATTTTTCCACGGCTACAGCGGAGCACGATACTTCCTTCTCGTCCCTCGTCCACCGGGTTATACAGTGTGTTTGAGAATTGTGAACGCTCACTCGGTAGATTGATGAACACTTCAGGAAAGAAAGGAGTCTGATAACCGTTAGACTACTCGTTTCTAGAATAACTGTTTCTCGTTCCGTTATCAATTTAAGTCTGTACCAATAGTTCCCGAGCACCCTGTATTCCTCTGCTAGGATATTATGCCAGCGAATTGCACGTGATATTGCGCCTTCACGCCTCCCTTGCTCCGTCGCGAGCGCGAAAGGGGGTCTTTTCACGGGGGAACTTAATAACACCTTCGCCCCTCGAATCATCCTCCGCCATCCTCGAAGAAAGACACCCTCCTGAGGTCTCTCGATTTCGCGCCCGCCACCGGGGCCGTATCGACTCCGCCCTTAATCGTAACATTGTTTGATCGAGAGCGGAGCAGGTGGCCCGCGTCGCGAGCGCCACCGGGGGACGAAAAAAAAAAAGAACGGCCCCTTAAATCGCGCGACAAAAGCCCGCAAATTCGAGCGTCGCATCTACGCGTTCCTTGGGAACGCTGTCGGGTACACGGCGAGGGGTAACCTGAGACGGTGGAAAGGGAGAAGATGCCAGAATAAGATTTAATAAATGCCACAGGCCACAGGTAGGCGACGTCCTTAGCACCGCAAAGCCGCCCACGTGGAGTCGGATTTCCTCGAGGCTTCGATGATTCTGACCGTGGCACTCGGCCCCGCGTTCCTCGTTTTAACGATGGTTACACGAGCATCCGTTTATTCCGTTCGACGCGAAACGGGCCCCGTCGACGTCCGCCATTAGTCCGCGAGACGTCCACAGGGCGAAAAATCAGGATTGCGATCTTGGCGCCGCGGCCGAAAAATTTCGTATTCAGAGACTTGAACGCGTGGACGTGCAGGCGTTGCAAACGACGGCTGAAATTATTCCAATCGCCGTTAGCCACCCTCTCCCCGGCCAGGCCTGCGGAACGCGTCGCTCAATGTCGCCATTCACGCACCGAGTGAAAGTTCGTGCTTGAAAAGGGCTTTAATTCGTACCGATTTTTATGCAAAGAAGGCGATCGCGCGGACGCCCGCCTGCCTCCGGGAAAAGGCCCGCTTTAATTCCACCCCCTCCTCCCCACTACGTTTTCGACAAAGCTGCGCAGCTCCTTTCTGCCGCAGCGAATAAAAACGCGAATTTTAACGCGCCTCGCCCCCGACGTGCCCGAGATATTCGCGTCGAAACACCGGTCGCCCCTGCATACCGATGAAATAGAGATCGTTCCGCGACGGGACGCCGGGCGTTTCGGTGGGACGCGCGCGTTTGTAACGACCCGCGCTCACGGGGGAACCGTAAAAAATCGGAACGGCCAGTATAGCGGGTGAAATGCGGCCGCTTGTAAAATTCTATCGCGAGAAAAGTGGCGTTTTTGCGCCGCATAAGTGGCAGCGCGCAATTGTATCGCGGCTAATAACGATCCTTATCCGGGGAGATTTGTTGGGCGTTGAGCGTGTTGTTTCTTCGGCGAACGAACGCGATTAAACGAGTAATAGCGTTCTCTGTGAAAGTCACTATTCATTGTTGCATCTAACAAGAAGCATGAGAAATCAATACGGCTGGCTATGGAATTCTTCGATGCGTGAACAAACCTGTGATTTCTCTGAATAATACCAACTACACATAGGTAGGTAGGGGAGGGTTGCCTATATCGTACCACTTAAGACATTTTACGTTATATTTCATATTTGGCACTAATTTGAACGCAAATAACTATTGGATATTGTAGCTTGATCTTTTAGGCACCTACTATTATATGCTTAACCTTTTGTTCAGAACAAATTAATTTGTTATTAATCGTTTTGTCACATACTGTAAAAGGTACGATTTAGGCAACCGGTCTCCTAAATCGTATATCCACCTAAAAATAGTATCAATAACAAATAAAGAAGAAAATATTCAACATCTTTATGATTATTATATAGTTACATATACATATGTACATGGATCACACACAGGCCGCGATAACCTATGAATATGATATATGTATATAACCTATATAACATACGAGTTGTCAAATCCTATTGGTGCGATTGTAGTGGTACGATTTAGGAAACATGATCAATTTATTTATAAATATCAATTTAAACTTTATAATCAATGTAATATGTACTGAAAATGAATGTAAAATATTCTACATTAAACTCGCTTTTAGAAAAATACAAAAATACAGGATAAAATTACATTGTTTGATTATTATCAGCTAAAATAAACTGGTAAAAAGTTACATCAATCATACCTGATTTTTTAAATGTTTATTCGCATGCACAAAATAGGGTGTAAGCTGGAAAGGTTTTGTTTCTATTTCTTATTTCGAATTTACTTGATATTTTTATTATCAGATGTCATTTACATTCATTAATTACTGAGAAATTGATGAAGTACGATTTAGGTGACCAGTACGATATTGGCAACTCTCCCCTATATACTCGCAAGGGAAGGTTGCCAAGGCGGAACTCCAAAAAATTATGAAACTTTGGGGATATGTAGAGGATATTATTACGTGATTTTTTTGCTGCCCGAAGTCACTCCAAGGGGATGAAATTGGCCCGTGAAAATCCGACCATTTTCCGGTTTTGTGTTATAGCTCACGAACTGTAAAATAATTTTTTTACCAAATGATAATTCCAATTAAAAGAAGTAATTTTTTTACCAAATGATAATTCCAATTAAAAGAAGTAACTTTTGCCTGAAAACTTTTTTTCTATCACTTACCTACGTACAGTTCGCGACTTATAACACAAAGTCAGAAAATAGCCGGATTTTTAAGGATCAAATTCACCCCCTTAGAGTGAATCTGGGCAACAAAAAAATCGGTTAATACATACCTGGGGGTCGTGCTTAAATTACGTAACGCTTTAGGGTGGGGCGGGGCCTGAAAAAGCTGTATGTTGTGTTTGAAATCAGAAACAGTCATTTTTTTATAAAATATGTTAATAGCTATCGACTCACGGCGTCGATTTTGAAAATTTTGAACGATGAAGAAATGATGATATCAATGATAAAGGTAGATTTTTCTAAGCGAAAAGTCCACTTTTTTTCTTTATAAATAATAAACGGGTAATGGGAATAAAAAAAGGCGTCGTTGGTGGATAGCTATTAATATATTTTATACAAAAAAATTACTGTTTTTGATTTCAGACAAGACATACAGCTTTTTCAGGGTCACCATATAGCCGTCTAGAATCGAGAGAGTTTCGGTTAAAGAAACTAGGCAGTCGAATTATCGATTTTTATTGCATTTTCCGAAAGTACTATCTTTTCTGAATAAAATGCCACTTGATTTATAGTAAAATTCGCAAAATTGTGGATTTGGCAGCTAAAAACGTAAAGCGGCAGCCTATAGCGTCGTCTTTGCCCAGAATCTTTAAACGCGTTTTTCTCGAATATTTTTTTCTCTTCATTTTTTCCTGATTGCGAACGAATGGAGGTTCAGATCGAATTGGAAAAAATTACAGGATGTGTAAAACATGTGCCATTTCCGGGCAAACCTCTGATATGGTCCGTAAAAATTCAAGATTTTCATAAAAACTTAAGAAATCACCGGATTTTAGTAACAGACCATCACTGTTTGTGCGCTACTAATATCCGGTGACTTCTTAATTTTATCATGAAAATCTCCCATTTTTACTGATCATATCAGAGGTTTACCCAATAAAAAAAAATCGATTTTTCGACTGCCTAGTCCCCATAAGTATCCATAACTTCCGAAAAATAATAATTTTTTAACTGAAACTTTTTTTTTATGTAGTTCATAATACTATGTAAACATAATACAAAAACGGAAAATACGGTAGGCCTGGACGAATCGGATCACAGGGCGAAACGGATCAAACTAAGAATTTAGTCCATATTTCTTACATCGCGATAGAAATGATCATTCCGATCACGTACACGGTACACGTTTTCAGTGAGAACGTTGCGTGCGAACGTTACAATTTTGGCCCGTATCTAACCCAGGTAATCTGCAATTTCGTATTTAAAATAAAAAGTAAGCTTGAAAATTCAAATCTGCTTATTGTCATTAGTTTGCACGGTGTCTAAGTTTAGTATTTGATGTATTTTAGACTATTCTATCGTAATATGTTTATGTAATCTACAATCTTTGAAATACTTATACATGGGGCTAATCGGATCACGTTATTTGGGGTGAATCGGATCACTCCTTTTTTTTCATTCGAATATTTTTATGATTATAAATATGATAATTGTTTATATACAGATGGTGCGTAGGTACATAAAAAAGAGCAATCAGGGATCATGGTGTCCAAAAAAAAAAATGAAGGAAGCTGCGATAAAAATTAAATCTAAAAAATGACGAAAAAAATAAATAAATTAATGGTTTTAAGAAGATGGCATTGTATTTACTGCGGTGAAAAATTAATTCGTCCATTTTCAGAAGATTATCTGAGAAGAGTTGTGCCACGAGAATTGTGCTGATAGAGACGACAAAAAAGGACAATATCCTTCCGATCTGTGTGCTAAGTAGTGTCACTTGACTTCACTGTCATTAAATTAGATTTGTTTAAGTTGATTCTAAAGATTTTGTTATGAAAATTTCAGTTTTTTCAGAAATTTCTGAGTGGTCCGATTCGCCCCAAGTTTCAGGGCGAATCGGATATTTCTCACTTTTTCGTTTTTTGTTTATAAGGGAAGATTTTTATGTTTAGTTTGAATTTTTATATATTCATGTTCAAGTCAAAGGTGTACTGGTCACGAATATATAATAAAAACTTAGTTTCTTAATGTCTGACTATTATTTTTTTACCGTCAAACAGAAAGTGATCCGATTCGCCCTGGCCTACCCTATTTATCAAGCCGTTGACTTGTAAAAAAATCATGTTCAAACGGGTACACCCCCTTAACACTTATCGACATCTTCGGGTTAAACTTGATAACCCGTGATATCCCTAAAGTTTCACAATTATTTTAATTTCTGTCTGGGGATCATCCTTGTCAGACACCACCAGAGGTACCTCTAGATGTAACTGCTGGATAAGCCAAGAAATTAATCCCTCCTTCCTAAAAAGCGACCGTGCGGGCGTCAGCTTGGAAAGCGGAGAAGTGTCCTGGCGCTGGAAAAAATGTTAGGACCCCCCGACGGAAGTGTACGATATCGAGAACGCGACACCCCGGTCGTACGTAATACGAGCGTATCGACGGCGTTTCTCTTATAAATACACGTCGATATACCGCGTGTACCGGCTGGAGAGAAGAGCGACGCGAGAAGAGAGGGGTGGTGGGTGCCCGGTTACGAAGAGATCTGACACGTCGGTAAATTTCACCGGTGATCACCAGCCGCGACTTTACGGCAAACGAAACAGGCCCGCCGCCGTGTACCGTAATATTCTGTCGAATTTACGGGGGGAAGTGCGTTACGACTTTATTATGGAAGCGGGGCCCCCGGTAACCGTGGCACGCCAGCCAGCGCCCACACCATCCGACGACGTGTCTTTGTAAATTCCAGATTTTTATAATTCCGCCACGGGCGTCAGCTCTAGCGATCACCGGGAGACGTCGCCCGAGGTAGCGAAACTCTGGTAGCTGGGGAGGGGGGGGGGGCGGGGAGGTGCGTTGCTTCAGAATCGGCTCGCTAGAAATCGGGCGAACCCGAGCTGCGGGAAATATGCGCGTGCGTGCACGTTGCCCTGGAAATTGGTCAAGTAGATGCACGAGTTGGGCCGAGATATCTGGCGCGAGCGAAAAGGTGATTTTTTTTTATGGCAGTTAACTCCGACCGCAGCCTCCATCGCGAATTCGTCTGCGCCGCGATACGATAACACAGCATGGGCATGGGTAAACTGAAGATAAAATCGATGCAAGCTCCGCTGCGCTCGCCGGCAATTACCGGTACCTGTTGTTACCGATTATCTGGCTCGTCAGTCACGAATAAATCAATACTCGCGTTATTTTCATTCCGACTTGGTCCACTGCAATGGCCGACAATAAACACGGCGGCGTTATCGAGCGGAGCGTATCTGCACGCGAGGAAGGGGGCGTATCGAATTATAAGTTACAAGCCGATTCGCCTTCCATATCCTTTCGGTGAATCGGCGCGACGCGGCCGGCCGCGTTCCGCGCTCGGGAAACGACCGGCGTGGGCGCGTTGCTTCGCGGCGCTAGCGGGGATTTTTCCTCCGGCGAACTATCGGGAACGGATTCGAAAGCCAACGTGTCGAGGGGATTACGCGATCGTTGGTGGATAACATTTTTATCCGCCGGCGAAGGCAACACTGGTAGCGCAGGATGATCGAGACGCGCGTCCGTCGCCTGGCCGTTTTCCTGCGTACGTGCCATCGACAGAGGTCCGGGCGTTACTGCGCGCGCGTATTTACAGGCGTGCACCCTGCTCGCTTGCTCGAGCGTGAGTCAGGCCAGATAAATAAAGATAAGACACCGCGCCGGCACTCACCGCGGAGAAAGTATTACTCGGACGATAATGTACAGTTGTAGCTTTAATGAGCGGCTACGTTTCGTATGATTTAAAGGAATCCGGCCAGGAGAAACCGGCGCGTGGAAAAAAAGGAAAGAGGAATCGAAGGAGCAGGGCCCGATGGTGTCGATGATTTACGCGGATCGAGATTAGTCTCGCGATACCCAGGGGACTACCGAGGCTCCTTCATAAATCGCCGGATGGGGACACTTTGAATTTCTATTTGTACAGGGGGAGGAGCCCGGGGGATGACTCGTCAACGATCTGTTGGGGCCTCTTCAGATGGGACACTTTGGTGGTTCGTTACCTGCGATGTATTTGCACGTTTCCCACCTTTTGTTTTCTAACGTCACTACTCTCGCTCGTAAGTGCTGGACGTGGTTGACAGTGCCTCGGACAGTGGAAAGAGTGAAGTGGACAGAGGCGCAGAGAGGCCACTGTGTGCCATTGGTAGCGTTTCCTTTTAGCGACGAAGAATGACATTATTCTTTAGTGAGGGTTTCATTATATGGCTTCACTGTGATCAAACATGAGAAATTGACAATGCACGGCTCTGTCGACAAAAGCACCTCTGATCTACCGTGCGAATGGGTCCCGGGTAGCAGTCGCGAGCCATCGAAGTGTATTTTTTGAAAAGGCCATTCGTCGTCCCCTGATTCCCATCGGGAATGCGACGGACTCTTGTTTTGGCGCGTGAAAGCCGCGCTGGTCCTCGTTATTTATGGGCCCCGCGATAGCGGCTCGACGAAGCGCGAGAATTTCCGTGTAAACTACGCGTATCCAATTAGATACACGTGTACACGTGGGGATACCGAGGTGCTCCTCGAATCCAGGCCTGTTGATTCGTGGCGCTCGATGGTCCGCTCGTGGCCGGCGTGAAACGGCCACTACGCGGGTCCCGTTTCCACGCGTCGGATTTAAAGAATCGCCCTCGCGTTGCGGCCTAATTTACGACGACGGATCTCGCCTCTCGTTGCCACCGCGCTCGCCGTGCAAGCGTTAACCTCCGGCTGTTAATTAATGATCGCGTTATTTTAGCGGGCGAACGAGGGCCTCGCGTGCGAGAGCCGCGAGCGTTTTTCGGGGTGTTATGACGAATGGGCCGCGATACAGTTATCGATGGCCTTCGTTAATAATCGCGCCGGCCACGGTTTCACTTTCCATCTGATAAGCACGGTCGTTTTGATTAATCGCGCGGCGAGGTGCGCCGATGAAATTCTAAAAGTGCACGATGACGGTAGGAGGGAGGCTCGAGGATGAAGGTCGACTGCTGACGTTTATCGACCCGCGAGAGATTATTTTTCGTGATTCTAGCGGAAGAGTAACAGCGATTGTTGGTGGGGGAACGAGTGATCTCTCTGTTTAAATCATACGTGCCGAAGATGGGTATCGCGCTCCCAGAACGCGCATATTCCACCCGAAGACGTCGGACGTTCTGCCGCCCTCGCACGCGGGGCGTGCCGTGAGTCAGGCGTTGAAAAAAACCCTATGAATTATTTAAGATCGCGGGGCAGCACGTTGCGCCAGTGTTATTTTAATTCGTGGGGGTATTTTCATATTCCAACGAGCGCCGCGCGCTGACGAGGCTCGCGCTGGGGCGTCCATCTCCGATCGCCGATGAATAGACAGACATTGTGCGTTCCTCTTCTGCTCGCACGCCCAGACGCGGACGATCGCCTCGTCGGCTTCGAGTGGCAGCCGGAAGCGAGCTCTCTTCGTGGAAGAACACAGTCGTGGAAACGGACGGAGAGGGGGCAGCAAATCACGTTCAGCGAAAGAGCAAGCGGGGGAGACGAGGAAAGGCGGAAAAGAAAACGGCGAGGAGTGGAAAAACCGTGGGCGGGTTCGAAAACGTTTCGTATTCATGGCCAGTGAAAACAATCGTGTCAAAGAGAACGTTCTGCTACCCGTGAATGGGATAGCCAAACAGCATTGTAAAACATTACGCTCGACCATCCGATCCAGCCACGTATGATGGATCTGTGTGTAACGAGCATCGAGTGCTTCGTCGAGTGTGTGCCTAGCGGATCGCTCAACGATGAATTGCCGGGATACGTCAATCCGATGTGTGTATTTGTACATTCTAATCGCGTGCTTGATACTTTTTATCCACGCGCAGTTATTCTCGCTGCCGGTGTTCGACTGGAACACTTGGCAAGGGATTCTTTGCAGGCCTTGGCGTGCTTCCTACGCCTTTGTTGGACTGATGCTTTGAGAAGAAAAATATTTACTTTTCATAAATATTTTGCATCAGTTGGAACAGCATATCAATAATGTTATACACTTTGATATTCAATCGCTCTATTCTTCTTGATCTACTCCGAGAATTCAAACTCCTCTCGCAGATATCTGTCGTGCGGCGTCAGTTATCCATAAAACGAAGAAGCAATCGGTACCAGTGTCTTTACACGCGTCTCGGCGATTATACGAAATTGACTCGACTCCACACAAGCGTCCGCCATTCAATTACCACGGGTCCGAGGTATATCCTGCTCGCAGCGCCAAGGATTATGCGTCGCGGGGGGATCGGGCATAAAAATCATTTATTCGCTCGTTAAAGATTGAACGGCGCCGAGGGGGAGGCGTTGCTGGTGGACGCGCACGGCGGACAGCGGTGGAGGATTTAAGGGCCTCGTAAAACGCAAAAGGAGGATTTTTGGCGAGGGTGCTAGGGACGGCACAGGGAGGCGAGAGAATCTCGAGTTTCCGCTTTTCGTGGCTGGTCTTTTTCGTTCCCGAGGCGTTCGCCGCGCTACTTAGGTAGACGGAGGATGAATACCCGCGTGACTCTACCTGCACGACGGCCACGGCGGTGTCGTGTAACACTTTATTCTGCGTCTCGTGTTTCCCCCGGCAATATTTAATCGATCCCGGCACGCTGGAAAATGAAATCCGGCAAGATGGCAGCCGCGGGCCCCCGTCCGAGATTTAGGGGTGGCCTCGAGGCGCGCCGGGAATTTACAGCACGGCTCGACGCGCCAGGTATCGTCCTGGCGAGCTCGCGAGCCCTCGCGTCGGTTGGAAATAGAATCCGCGGCCAGAGATCCGTCGCGAGGCTCTCCCGCGGGGCATCCCGTAGAATCGAGTGAATTGATCCGTTGTCCTCGCGTCTCTACTATTCGCTTCCGGTCTTGAGGATACCCCCACGGGCGGAATATCGGGTCACGGCGCTGGCCGCGCGGCGCCCCTTATCTAACTGCTCTCCAACTGGTGCGCTGTAAATTCTGCTATCGGTCACATAAATAAAATGCCCGTGACTGTATTCGATACGCGCGGTTGTAGTTTCTTGCGCAGCAAGACCGCGCCGAGTGCCGGGGAGCGTTAATGCATGGAATGGAGGTCGTAGATAAATGCTGTCTACCGGAAGCGGAGTGTCCATTTAAACCAGAGAGTCCATTCCGACGCGTGGTCGTTGGAACAAAAGTCGAGGGGTTTACGAAGAACTGACCGCGCGGTTTAATATGTAGGGTAGGCCAGGGCGAATCGAATCACTTTGGGTTTGACGGTACAAAAATAATAGTCAAACATTAAAAAATTAATTTTTTATTATATATTCGTGATCAGTACACCTTTGGCTTGAACATGAATATATTAAAATTGAAACTAAACATAAAAATCTTCCCTTATAAACAAAAAACGAAAAACTGAGAAATATCCGATTCGCCCTGAAACTTGGGGCGAATCGGACCACTCAGAAATTTCTGAAAAAACTGAAATTTTCATAACAAAATCTTTAGAATCAACTTAAACAAATCTAATTTAATGACAGTGAAGTCAAGTGACACTACTTAGCACACAGATCGGAAGGATATTGTCGTTTTTTGTCGTCTCTATCAGCACAATTCTCGTGGCACAACTCTTCTCAGACAATCTTCTGAAAATGGACGAATTAATTTTCACCGCAGTAAATACAATGTCATCTTCTTAAAACCATTAATTTATTTATTTTTTTCGTCATTTTTTAGATTTAATTTTTATCGCAGCTTCCTTCATTTTTTTTTTGGACACCATGATCCCTGATTGCTCTTTTTTATGTACCTACGCACCATCTGTATATAAACAATTATCATATTTATAATCATAAAAATATTCGAATGAAAAAAAAGGAGTGATCCGATTCACCCCAAATAACGTGATCCGATTAGCCCCATGTATAAGTATTTCAAAGATTGTAGATTACATAAACATATTACGATAGAATAGTCTAAAATACATCAAATACTAAACTTAGACACCGTGCAAACTAATGACAATAAGCAGATTTGAATTTTCAAGCTTACTTTTTATTTTAAATACGAAATTGCAGATTACGTGGGTTAGATACGGGCCAAAATTGTAACGTTCGCACGCAACGTTCTCACTGAAAACGTATGCCATCTCTAAACAATGACTTAAAACAATTGCCGAGCTATTGCAGTAGGTGCGGGGGAGAGGTACTACGAACGATCAGATTGATCATTTCTATCGCGATGTAAGAAATATGGACTAAATTCTTATTTTGATCCGATTCGCCCTGTGATCCGATTCGCCCTGGCCTACCCTATCATAATATGTATCGCACGATTTTATTGAAAATACTGTAAGATTCGTCTTAGCTACTTGACGAAGAAGCACGAATCGTCCGGAGCCGCTGTAGAGCAAGACGGGGAGTAAGAACTGCAGTCGCTCGTGCGCCTGATATCCAACTTCCTCCTCCGATAAATGCAGCGTAAATAGTGGAGAGGATTAAAGCCAGCGCGGAAAATAATCCAAAAAAAAAAAGGGAGCTTCAGTGGAGGTATTGTAACTACACGGCCGGCCAGCCGGGCTGGGGATACGGTCGGCTTAACTGCATCGGACACGGAGTGGCTCGGATTCTATTTGTTGGATTAACGGAGTCGCCGTGGCTATCGGGCTCCGTTCTACCCGTTTCACGCTCGATATGGGACGCTGGAATCAATTATCGACGTTCCCGGTAGTTTTCTCACGAGCGTCCCGCGCGCGGCGATAAGCCGCCAGTTTATTAATTAGGAGGACGCGCGCCCGGGCCGCGCGAATCGTGGCGAAACGAGCGGTTATGACGCGGAACGATCGTAATAATTAAGAATACCGGCGGCTCCCAGCGCCGTTCGGGGAGCTCACCAATTAACACCGGTAATTTATGCAGATTCGAGTGAAATGCCAGGGCCCAGCTCGGCCCGTCACTCCGAGACGTCTGAATTAAAGGAATCCAACGCGCGCGCGTCTCTGGGACTCTGTTTCTTGGATTAACGACTAGTTTTATTCCACCACTTGCCCCTGAGCCCCCGCGTGCCCCTCGTTCTTTCCTCCTCCGCCGGTGGTTTCTCTGGACCGGTATGTACGACCGGTGGAATCAATTATCGGCGTTTTCCATCCTCGTTCAGGCAGTGGCCGGCCGGAGGGGCCAGCGGAGTCTGCCATCCGATGCCCGGAGCTGGATTAAGGGTACGGGGATCAGGCGAGCGAACGTACGAGAGGAACCACTTAGATCTGACGCGAGACCCAGCGGGATACGACGCGATGTCCTGGACAGCCTGGGAGTGTCTAGAGAGCGTCGGTAGGATCGGGGCGGCCGTGAACGCCGGGGGACGGTGAACGAGAGAGACGGCCAGTGAAATGGAAAAGGGCTAAAAAAGACGACGTGGGACGGAGAGATGGAGGGATAGAGAGAGAGAGAGAGGGGGGGAAGCAAGTAGGCCCATGGGTACTAACGTACGGACCCATGTACCTTGTATGCCACACGCTGAGTGACTTATGACGACCGATACCGCAGCGGTTCTCATCGTGACCCGGCCGCGCATCGCGATCGCCTCAGCGAACCGAGCGCAGAACCGGTTGTTAAGCAAATAGCGGGGCTATCCCGCGCACCCTGAAACCAATCCTCCCGGCCTGGTGAATTTTTCATGCGGCCGGATTTCGACTAACGCGCCCCGTTCCTTGCACTCGAAACGGGTCGCAGGGTAGGGTCGAGAGGGATGCTGACGCGGGTCGAGTATCCTCGAGGACGCTCGAGGAGCTCGCGACGATTGGGAACGTACGAGCCAAACGAATGCTAGGAAATCGATCCCGCGAGTCGCTCCACGCAGAAGGTGAAACCTCGTAGAACGGGAGCGCAGGAGAGAGCCACGGTGCACGTCCAGCGAGACCAGTTGATAGCCAAAAAAGGGTTGGAAATTGAGCGGATCGTTTTTATCGGGGCGTTGCGCAAACTGTTTGCCAACGGCCCGCGTATAGGTGTGTTAGTCATTTTCCAATTACGCTCGATAGGCTGCCAGAGAATGTTCTCCGTTCCTTGTGCTCTCCCCGATTCGAGGCACATTGCGACACGCTCGGATAGCGAAGCGAGCCAAGTCCTGCTGCCGCGACGGTGTCCTTAAATTTCTACGACTCCGCATGCGGGCGGGGGTGCTCGAGGGATGCTAATAAAATTTCTCCACTTCCCGTGGAGTTACCCCCATCGATAAACCATGCTCCATTTAAATCGATGGATATTCCTCTTTAACCCATTTGCCTGCCACTTCGACTGCCATGTTGCCCGTATATGGACGACAGTTTTATATGTCTCACAGCAAGTGACAATGAAAATATCCCCGAGAGACATACTTTCCCAGAAAAGGGAGAAAAATGTGAGATATTAATCGTAGCCTGCCATCCCTTTCGCAAACTAATCAATTGAAAGCTACCACTGGTTACTCATCCGTCAGACAACGAACCATAAAACGCAGCGTTAATAATCCTCAGACCCTAGTGGAGGCTCAAGTAACTGCAACCCTTGGCGAAGGGTTGGAATCCTCTTTTGAAAGGACCATAGCTCACGGAAGCCTCCAGCAGCTTGAACGCCGCTAAAGTGATTTCCCTCGCCACCTCCGCGCGCTGCGTCGGAAGGAAAGACGAGGAGGTGACGCAACGATAGCCAGAGCCTGTTTGGTAAAATAAATCGGCTCATATACAAACCGGTGATTTACTAGCGATAATTCCGGGGAAACGGTGGGATTAACGTCGCCGATTCGGCGGATTTATCGGTTGACCACTGGAATTTATTAGCCAAGCACAGCCGGCGGGATCCTTCTCTACGAGAGGATCCGCGATACACGTGGATACCGTTAATTAAAGATGATTATATCCGCGCTTTCGATCATTGCCATACCCCTCGATATTACACGGGCAAATACGACGGGCACGCCCTTCGAGGCTCGATGCACGCTCGTCGCCGTGGCCGAGCTGAAAGGCCCGCAATTTATGCGTGTATATCTACCCGCATTAATGCTCCATGCCCGATCGTCGATTTTACGAACGGCGGACGGCTTATCGAGCCACCGTACGACTTAATTGGCCGATGAGCGACGTGGTCGAGCAATAAGCTTTACTCGCGGAGGAAAATACGTGCTGCGCTTCTATCTGATTGAAATTAAGAAATATCGAGCAAGAAGTGGATTCGATGTATGGATGCAGAGAAAGTGCGGCGCGGTAGCCGAAGCGTCAAGGCGCTAGTGTCCTTCTTACAGAGATTTTGCATTCCGAAGGGCTAGAATGGTACCTTACGGTGACTCGTGTGGGTTTTACGACACTCGATGGTGAGTTTAATGCAGTATAAAACTCGAGGCGCGTTATTTCAACGCGCGTTCATTAGTCATCTCCGCCGGATCAAAGGACGTCGAATTTACAAGTATAATAACGCGCGAATCACCGCGTTAATAGGCGGCTGGAACGATTATGGGCCCCGGTTCGAAGCCCTTGAAACTTCTCTCGGGCCTGGTCATCGGGAGCGTTCCACTATCGGCGAGAGTTCGAATCGATCACTCGACCTGTAACGTCCCACTCGCTCGCAGCTTTTCGTCAACTTAATCTCCGAAGTCCTACGTACGTGCTCCAGGAGGGCTAATCTCGTTAACCGATCGTTCCCCGGGGATAAGGAACCACAGGTACACGCTGTTCGGAGGAGCATGTGGGCGTACGATATACATCTACAAGCAAACTTCCAGATTCCCCCGATCCCTCGACTCGCCAGGCATTCCGCAGCGTTCTGGTTGCGTGGACACTGGGCGCACCATTGTCACCCCGCTCCGTGGCAGCTCTGGGAGAGAATCGATCCTCCGAAGACGGCCCCCCTTACACCTGCGAAACCGTGACGCGCCGATAGCCGCGCGTAGGGGCCCCTGGCGTGTCGCCAGGCCGCGACTCGAAGGCCTTGAAACGATTTCTTCGTAACGGCAGGGCGTCGTCGGCCGATCGACCGTGGCTGATTAAGCCCGGAACGGTCGTGTCCACGAGCTAGACGTCGCCCGGTCGACCGCGGCGTGGGAGGGAAACGCGTAACCGTGTAAAACTCGTCCGCAACGGCTGTCCTGGCAGGGGGATTGGATTACCGAGCGGGGGGTGGTGGCGGCGGCGGCGGAGGGCTGGCACTTTCCAGGGCACTTGTGGTTCTTCGTTCACACCTCGACCCTCCCTGGTAACCGTGTGCCGAGAGAACTCTCGAAGATACGAAGAGCGCGCGGAGAAAGGGAGACCGGAGGAACGGCGGAGAAACGAGAGGGAAAAGAAGGAGAATTTATCGTCTGCCAGTGGCGTAGGCCGTGACACCATCGTGGCCGCGAAAACGCGACCGGTTGCGCGCTCGTTGCCCGCGTGTACGAATACCTGGGTTACTCTATTAACAATTTTGGAGCGCATAAAGGACCTCGACGGATGCGCGGACTATTTTATTCCCACGTCACGGGCTCTCGCGGATTTCGTACGCGCGACGGGGACAAACGTAACGAGGAGGACCGGCGAGGCGAGGATAAACAAAACGAATTTATCGCGTACAATGGGTGGCACGCCCCCGAGTCCTCTCGCGCCAATCTCGAAATTCAAACGGCATCGCTGGTATTGTTTCTATAACGAGGCTGTTGTAGCCTCGCATATATAAACGATTTCGTTGCGCCAGCTTCAGAAGGCATCGATCGACGTTTAGGCGTATATCCGCGCCGTTTCGAGGGTCTGCTCAAGAGAGGCAGAGAGGGTTCATTGCCCTTTGCGCCTGAATGTTTGTAAAAAGGGGTGCCGGCGGATTTATGTTTACCTATATACGTAGGTACCTATATATTTTTTTCAACGATTTCGCCCGCCGAAAGTTGCTCGGCGGAACAGAGGCGTGTCTTGGAGCTTCGTAACTTTAATTGCGCGTGTTCTCGTTCCCTTTTCCTATTTATTGCGCGGATCACGGGACGAAGTGGCTGTCTCGGTTCAACCGTACAAATTATTATGCGAGAGCATGGGAGCGGCGCGCGAGACGAGGTGCGAGCTTATAAAATTTATTAGCGAACTTTCGTTACACCCTTGCGGAACAATGGGGTATCTGCAGCTCGCAGACGCCATAGTTTGAGATAACAAAGCGCGGGGAAGTCGTAAATCCTCCGCGGACGACGATAGTTTGCGGTAATTGTTTGTTCCCCCACCTCGCGCCCGCGGTAGACGCGAATAAGTAAATTGGACTAAATACCTCTTGGCACAGTGAATACGTATCACCCTGGGGACAAGCTTGTCCTGGAAGTTACGAATAGATTACTGTCTCCAGATGGAAGTACAGTGACCCAGAGAACCATTTACTAGGAGCACTAGCATCTTCCTTTCGCCCCGTATCAAAACAACCGAAGCAAAGAAACTCCTGCATTGCACAGAGAAGCGTAGCAACAAAGTGCTCGGGGAGCAGAGAAGTAACAGGGAAAAAGTAAACGACACGGTTTCCCGCGACAGACGCGAACAGTGGAGAGCGTCCTCCGTCGCGAATTGTTCGCGACAGGCGCAAAGGGTGCTGGAGAATCGATGACCCGGGGCGACGGGACAGCAGAGAGCAGAGGTCAGAGCTCGTGTTGGACGAAGACGAAGGAGCCAGCAACGAGGCCTGGAAGTAGCGGCTCGATGGAAAAGGAGCCGCCCGTGGGCTAAGTGAAATGGCGCGTGCCCAGTGGATTTCACGGTGCGTTAGTTACGGGTCCTCCCTGTCGCTACCTCGCGCACACCCCGTTCCTTTTCTCCTGGACTTCCTGCTTGCCGCGTTCCCCGGCCGCGGCGAGCGCCGGTGCACGGAGGTCGCTACGCGGCTCGGCTTTATCCGCGACTGGCCAGCGTGCAGGAATTATAAATGCCCCCTGGCTCGGGCTTGGTCGCGCGCGATAAATCTCCCCGGGAAGCCTCCGGGAGCAAAAGAAATCTTTTCGGCTGCAAGACGGCGGCGCGATGTGGAGCGAGGCAAGGAAGCGGGCAGGGGTGGCTTGCCGAGGGTCGGGCGGGGGAGGATTAATTTATCATTCAGTAAAACATGCATAACCGAGCGCCGCGAGTCCTTGTGCGATTTAAAAAGCCCTCACGGTAAATCGCGCAGTCTCATTTGCGGGTGGGACGAGGCCGCGGGCGTATTACGAATATAAGGAGAAACGAGCTGGCAAGGAGAGAGACGCCGGGCGGTGGTTAAAGAGAGGCCGGTCTGTCTCGATGCATGCAAAGAGGAAACGTATATACTGGAAATTTTCTTCTGTGATACTCGCGGCGCTGGGTCTCGCGGTAACGAGCTCAAAGTTGGTAACGACGCCTTGTTACCTTTGTATCAACTCGAAAATTAAATTCCCCGCCCGCCGCTGCTTGAAGCGGCCTCTATGAAATTATATGCCGCTGCGACTGCACCCTCGAATCCCTCGGCTTGGAGAGCCGGACCCGCAGAGACGGGATGAGCCGCGTTCGAAGAATCGGTGTACGCGTAAGTCGCGGGAAAGAGGCTGCTCGCGTGTAGCACCGCTCGCGGAAAGCCGCCGGGCGGAGGGAGATGGGAAAGCGGGGCCGGGGACGGTAGAAACGGGAGGAAAGACTGGTGTTTTATTATTTTATTGCGGCAACGCGAGCGGGCTACTCGCCGAGCTGCGAGACAATGAAGCGCGTGACGGGCATATAAATAATGCCAATTTATCCTCGGTTACGAGATACCTATCGCTTGCGTGGCAGCTACCAAGCACGACGGGGTACCAGCGCTGGACAGGACACGATCGGGCCACGGAACAATCCTCTGGATCCGATGCTGGATCCGGTGTACGTTTATAAAATGGAAGTGGGCTGGAATATTCACTCCGCCGCACGATGGGCCCGAGTTATTCTCCACTCCTTCTCGCTCCGTGGCCGCTTTCCTCCTTTTGCTGGCAGATACATTAATTCAATCAGGAGTCCTGATACCGCCGCTGGCCAGACTTTCGTGGCTCGTTAAGGAATGGAAATAATCGGCCCCTGAGCATTCTATCGTGTAGCAATTTGCTAGACTGAGTGTTGGGAATGGAACTAAGGGCTGGGAGGATCGTGTTTGACGTCTTGCAGAGGTGGAACGGAGTTTGTTGGGGGATTGCTGCCAGGTGGGCGTGGGACCACTTACGGGCGAGTTAGGTGGACAAGCAGAAGCAAAATAGAGAAGTTTTATATAGCAAACTCAGGCTGTGGATACTGCTCTACAATCTTTTTTGCCGAGTATATGATTATGTATACATTAATTGAAACATAAATGTCCAAGAAAAGACACGCAAAATTATTTTAAAAATCATATAGAAAGTAAATAAGACAGAGAAAACAATTTGAATAGACGAAATTAACATACAGCTTTAGAAAACTTTTAACGAGGGCTAATTTATTGTGACACACTCTTCGACGATAAAGTTTGTCGGTTTGAATAGTCGCTTGTTTATTAATTCTTAAATTTGAAACAATAAGTCATATTTTTCTAATTAATAATTGATAATTTAAAACAATGCCATCTATGTATCAGACGATACACTATTTACTTGATGGTACATGAATTTCGTTTAAATTTTCGCGCGACCGATCGGCAAAAAACAGTCTGGACTCTAGACGCTTTCTAGTTTTAAGTCTCAGATCGGGCGACGAACAGGTCGATCGATAACTATAGGAGCACATTGGTGATAGGTGACAAATCTGTCAGCATTCCGAAAATCCCCCAGTGACGAGAACCATTTACACAGCGAGTCCAATCGTGTTTTGACAAGGACTTACTAGTCGCCGAGGGGATTTGAATCTCGCCTATCCAAACACCTTGTCCGATTAATTTCCATTCTTCTCTTTTTTTCCCCACAGAGACACACGACGATATTATTTCCAGGGACGCTCCTAATCCCGAATAAGAGCGTCCCCCTGAATCGTCGAAGCGTCGCCAAGGCCTACGGTGTTCCAACGGTGAACACGCGAAGTGACAGGTTCTAACTTAAGGGCTTGAAATCTTTACGAACAGGAAAACCAGTAATCCTCTTTGGGAAGGAAGGAACGCGTTGTTTACGAATGGGTTCGACGTGCCGGCCTTCCTGAATGTTTACGGGGCAAAGATGCGGAGAGGCTGATTCGCCTTTACGCGTCGAAATCTAAATCTTGTCCCTTTCCCTGTCCGACGTCCTTCGTTCTCGCTTATCTGCCCTGTATCCTACAAGCGTACACTAAACACCGTCCCCCGGGCATTTCTCAATTACCGCGAAGACAAATTTCTCTTACAAATGTCGGTACTAACGAGTGGCATACCACACTGCCGAAGAGAAGAAATCACTGCTCGACTTCAACGATACATTTCATAACGCCCCGAGCGCTGCGCTTCAACTAATTTCTCAAGCACCAGTTTCTCAGAACGAGGTAAATTGACTTGCACCAATTGACTCGTTTACCCGTCTCCCCTCGCCCAATCAAGATCAGAGGAGGCACTCGGGTCACCAAGCTGATTGCAGTAAACACTAATTCGCATTCAAGAGGCATCGAGGGGCGGGGGCGAGCAGTACATCCAGGAGATCCTAGCTCGTGCCCTGGTCGCGGCCATCGAAAACCCGTGGAAAATCGTAGAAAACGTGCCCCATCGAGGCACGAACGTGGGGCGTTTCGTGGTCCCGAACTGGCCGCGCAGCATACGAAAAGAGGCCCGCGGGGACGCACAGCGACTACTAATTATATGTGCCATGCAAACCGAAAACCACTGGACGACAGAGGCAGCAGCACGCGACGAGTGGGCAGGGAAGAAAAGGCTCAAGCGGAAGAAGGACAGGGGGATGCGTGGAAAGAGGGAAACGCGGAGAGGAGAGAAGCGGAGAGAGGAGCACGCCGGGCGAGCACGGGGGAAAGAGAACGTGAACGAACGAGAGGGAATTTGCATGAAAATACAGAAAGTTTCGAAGGAGCGTTTCCCTTAGTTCACTCGCGGTGGCACATAGCGGGAGCCCGGGTACATATACAGAGCGTTTCACGCGAGCCGCGACTGCCGGATCCACAAAGGCGGCGTAGGAGCTTTTCTGTGAACTCCTGGCGTTCCGATATGTATATAAGGCGGAGGAGAGAACGGGAGAGAGTTTTTTAACGAGCAACGACCGCGGCAGCGTTCGTTTTATGTGCGCGCGTGTATGCGCGAGCTACGCTACCGCTTTGCCGTGGCGCAGCGGTAATGGCGCTACCGGTAATATTACTTGGTGCCCTCCCCGTATTCCTGATCGCGAGCCCGCTACCCCTGCGTGCAAACAGGGGACGATACCGCGCCGCCAACCACCGCCGAATCTGCTCGCGCCATTTCCCTGAAATCGCGTGCACCACTCGCGACAACGCGCGACAGCACGCGACCAACTGCTGCACCGTGGCTGGAAGGGATTTTGTGAGGCACTTTGGGGTGTATTCGAGATGCGGAGGGCTATCGAATGCGCAGTTGATGAGCAGAAGGCCCCATTTTCAAAACAAAAATTATGATTTCATCCAAACACTGGTTTTTTCTGTACCACTACATTTTGCTCGTTTTTAATAAACTACCTCTTCATTTTCCCGAAAAATGGGCCCCGCAGGACGTTTGCTACTTGGGCACTTTTCCTTAAATCCGCCACTATCGAAGGTGCAAGCTGCCGAATGTGACTTTCTGAATATGCAAGGAAGGCTGCAAAGCGTTCGACGCTGGTTTTGATGAAACTTGGAGATTTATATAGGAGCTGAAGAGAAGGGATGTGTTTTGTCAGCCATGGTGTTTCAAGGTGGAGGGTGGTGATAGCTTCCACGGTTTCAACCCTCAATCATCAACCCTCGATCCAATTCATCCCAATAAGTTTTTACGAGAAACCAATTTCGGGACACTCTTTTTCGATTAGTATTAAGAGTAAGAGTGACGTTAACTGATTTTCGAAGTCACGCACGAGTTTTATGTTTCTAGAATTTTTTGGTAAAATACGCGCAGAGGGATGCCATTTCTGGACGACTGGCTATTGCAAACGCCACTATAATCAGGGACTGTTGTAATGAACTGATAAGCGCAACATTGTGCAAGTTCAATTTTAAAATGGACCACTACCTTTGTGCAATTTTGCCCGACGCGTCCGCGGAAATGAAGCACAACTGCAGCTTTGTGCGCTTTGGATAGCACGGATGTATGCATTTGAAATCTATCCTTTGATGCTGTAATCTAATCGGGTAGTTGAAGCTCGCACTTTAGCAAATTTTGGAAATAATTCTTTGTCACGTATGTAGGTACCTATTCACGCGCGCGCTACACCATGTTCCAACATACAACTGGATAACAAACAGAAACGTTAGCTACAGAGCATCGTTCATAGATATTTACCAAAATCTCCCAGAAGCTACCCTCGCTTTATTTCTCACCACTCTTCGCAAGGGTAGAGGGTCGAAGGAGACGTAGACGTGGGGTCACCTTGGATTTAAGAAAAAACGATTGCACGTCGGATGGATGGGTCCGGGGTAAGCGATGCAAAAAACTACGAGGCCGTAGCCTGTTCTCCATGCACGCACGTATGCGTCGAGGGTGACTAGACGCTGGCTGAGTAATATACATTCATCCGTAGACAAGACGGATGTGGCGAGTACGCACAAAAGTACAGACTGCTTTATTTTTCTTCCCTCGTCTCCTCTCGCCGTTCCATCTGCACGTTTATAATACTCGCAGTTTTTCAATCCTCGCGGATAGATCTTCCTGTTGACGAGTGCCGCGGGACAAAGTGGTAATCACGGGCAGGAAGGACCGTCTGCTAATCGTTCAGGTCCACGCCTGGCACGCTCGCTGGCGTTAACACGCCTATATTAACCGCCATAACGCTGGATGGACGGTTTCACGCAGCAAAAAACTGGCTACCATTGAAACGAGTGGCGACTTAGCGGGACCGGCTAGCCGATGCTCGACGCTTCGCAGAAATTCCGCGTCCGGCGGGGAACTGTGCGAGGCTCGCGTGCGCCAGAACGGTAACTCAATGGAGATGCACGCAACATTCTGGTCGTTTGTCCCGCGGGGTCGGGAAACCGTGAAGAGGCGACATCGATTACTGGCGAACGTCGCCGTCCAGCCACTGGAATTCTCGAACGCCTGTCCGCCGGACTGTCGTTCTCCATTCCCATTGAGCTATTCCCCGTGGCTCTTAATAACAACCGGCTCGGAGAGCGAGAAATCAGGAGGACGATGGAACGAGACAGAGGGAAAGTGGAGAGCGCGGAAGAGTATCGAAGGAAGGATCGAAGTGGATTCCGTGGCAGATGAAGGGGGAGGGGTTGCGGACGGCTCGAATGGCCGATATTACACCCCCGGGCGGTAATTCGTATCGAGTTTTCCGTGCTGGCCGGGCAACTCGATCGGAAACGCGATCAGGATGGCGAAAGTAATTTTCGGACGATCGGAGGCCGTCCCGTGCCGCGGGCTGATTCCGCGATAAGGAAAATGAGGCTTGTACAGGGTGTCGGCCGTAAAATTTATACCGAAACGCCCGCCAGCCCCCGCCACGGCCGTCTTCCCCTCCTGCCGCGAGACTACCCGCATACAGTTCTCCAGGGGAAACCGGGGAAACGTTAGCTTTGATCGGAATTGGCAATTTGTGCGTCGATATTAATCGTCTCTGTCTTCGTCGAATTGCTCTTTGTTCGGACGGGGGAGGAAGAGGTCGTATACATAGTTCACTAGGAGATAAAAAGTTGCGTGGTGGGTGGGGCGACGCGAGTACGCTTATGTCTGTTACATCTTAAAAATATGAAAAATTGAAGGGAATACAAAGCGCCAAAGTGGGCGCTGCGCAATGCGCGTTTCAAGGTGGCGAATGACCCATCTGAAAGCAAAATTGTTGTCAACGAATATTCTCCGACTCACGATCTACAAGGCGGAGCTTGATTGGAATATTTTAACAAAAGTTCGCGAAGTTATTCAACAAATATTAACTTTGTACATTTCTCCTGATATAATTCTCTAAAAAATGCTTAATGACATTTTCCAGAGTTCTGAGATCTTAATGAGCGAATTCCATTTTGTGGAGATAAGTGTTTTGTAGGTTCAGTTAAAATTCCAACCAAAAATATTGATTCGTTCTTGACTTATGACGTTCTTCACCGTCTTGAGGCGTCCATTGCGCTGCGCCTACTTTGGCGCTTTGTGTTTCCTTCAATTTTTAATATTTTTGAGATTCCATGGTCTTAAAATGCGCAATAAAGTATTGTAAAACGTGCAAATGGTTTGAGTTAGTAATCGTTCTTCAATCCAACCCAACAGAAACCATTCCCGTTGGCCGTTTAATACCCTTGTACCCCCTTCAGGGGTTATACCTAATCCCGCGGCCGAAAAGAGGCGAATGCTTGTGAATTTTTTTGAAAGAGCGAGGCATATATTTTTACAGAACTTTTTACACTTAAAAGAGCAACATTTAAAGAAGATTTGTTAATTTGTCGTAGAAAAATATTTACGTTTATAATAAAATAACAACCGACATCCAAGAAGCCTTTTACGCGTGATTTTTGCACGAAAAAATCAGGATTTCAACTTTAAATAGCAGCCATTTTGTTTTAAATTAATATTTCGAAAATTCCCTTCGTTAATCAGAGGATACATTAATGTACTAATGAAATCTTTTTTGTTTCTTGATTTTAAATAATCTGGTTCCGAATGGCAGTGCCCACCGCAAAAACAAATTTTTAGAAAGGCTTCTTGGATGTCGGTTGTTACTTTATTATAAACGTGAATATTTTTCTACGAAAAAATTACCAAATATTCTTTAAATGTGGCTCTTTTAAGTGCAAAAAGTTTTGTAAAAAAATTCACAAACATTCGTCTCTTTTCGGCCGCTTGACTAGGTATAACCCCTCAAGACGAGTTGCACTGTTGATGGGCGTATTTCTAACTTTCATAGAACCTTGACCCCTGCATCAGCGAGCTACCTACCATTCCTAAGCCCCCCGCTGGCTTGACGGTTTCCTGATATGTACATATTGCTTCCGCCTGCAGTTCCAGATTTTCCACGCGCCGTTTCCGTCGAGTCTCTCCGAACACGAGCCCCGACAGATTCCCACGACTAACTATCATCTTTTTATGCGAATAGGGGGAATTTCGCGCGGTGACCCCGGAGTCGGGCGACATATTGGGTGATAGCCTCCGCGCGCTAATCAGAGGCATTCCCCGGCCGACAAATGGCAATTTAACGCTGTCGACCGTCTCGGTCGATATTCGAGCGACCCTTTGACCGTCGACGCTAATGCACGGCCGGCCCTTTATTTCCGGCTGTCACCCCGGCCCGACGATACGCTCCACGTCGTTCGGCACGGAGCGGTCGGACGTGGGTGCCCACCAACCGGTGCATGGGCCTCGCTCTATACACCGCTGAAAAGGACCACGCCTCCTAGCCAAAGGATTTAATTACGAATTAATTGTGATGCACAGACGCGTGGGTAATTCTAGCGGCAGGTAATTGCAGCGTCGCTAGATACCACCCAGCACGCTCCTCCGTTACACCTGCCTCCTCTCGCCCTTTGCAAACCGCTGGCGCCCCTTTATCTCCGCATCTACCCCTGCCAGACGCCCCCGCGCGCTACCAAGTACGACTTGTTAGTTATTCCCTCGATCGCTCGCCTTTCAATGCTACTCTGCTCGAAAGTACCTATGTAATTATAGAAACCACTGGGAGATCGCAATGCGTAGTTGTTAGATCTGATGATTGAAGGAACTAAGGTCGGTATCAGACATAGACATATATAGACGGAGCGTAAGGTGAGGGGGGAGGCAAGGTTCGCGGTAAGGGGAGCGATACGGGTAAATCGGGTGACTCAGTCGATTGCATGCCGAAGCTACCCGACGTACCTGTATCTGACCTCTGCCTTTTCCCCTCGAAGCCTATAGTCCCCCTCACCGATAGTCCCAGCTTCTGCTCCGTCTATATATGTCTATGGTATCAGATATATTGGCCGGCGAATTCGTTTTCGCGAACAGCGATCGAGGAGAAATCAGCCATCACCATCTGACGATCATGGATTTGTCAGTTAGAGTTGCGTGGCCTCCGAAGGGTATGGTGGGGTAACAGGAACGTTGCTCGGCTCCGCCTGAACGTAGCCGTGTGGCTGTTATTTATTCTTAGCGTAATAGTTGTGTGCGTTACGGAGCTATGCGTAGACCAATACGAGATAAAGCTATCGAGAAAGAATCAATGTTCTGACCAATAAAACTCCTGAATTTTTTCGGAGCTAACGCACACCTATTCTGATATGTGTATTTCTACGCTGACAGCTCGGTTGGCCTTTACGCCAGAAGCTTGGCACCATCCCCTCCACTTCTGGCTCACTCTTGTTCTGCTAAGGCGAGAGCGAGATGGAACGAGAGCGAGTCAGAAAACGTTGAAAAAAAGGAGCACCGAGGCAGGCAAACGGTGTGGTGGGAGAATACCCCTCACGAAACTCACCGGCCAATATATCTGATACCGACCTTACTTAGAAAGTGAAATTGTAATCTAATTGTCTCTCCATACTTATCTAATTTTGAAAGCATAACATCTTTCTACAAACAATCTTCCCCTTGCCCTTTAGAATTAGATTCCATATACTATCGGTACTCGGACCAGGCGCACCCCTCGCACGAAATCACGCCGCTACATCCCCAGGAGCTCGCGTGGCGTTTCACGGAAGGGGTGGCTGTAGGACGATGCGCCCTCCGAAGCGTCGGTTTGCGATTCAACGGGGCGCGAGCATATGCGTTTTCGGTCCTGCGTTCAATGCATTGGTAACGAGTGCATTGGCGCTCGTCTTCCGCCCCCGTCCCGGTGTATTAACCGGCGGTCCCGTTGCAGTCGCGCGGCCACTGCCGGGGTCGCATAATTGTGAAATAATGCGCGGGTGGTAGGAAGCCATTGTCGGGGCCTACCAGGTGTCCCCGGGACACAAGGGGGGCGCGGGGACAATGCGGTCCGACGGATAACAGAATTTAATGAAGCGGGTCCGCCACTTAGAAACGTCGTGTTTCGACGGTGACAGTGTGTCCGATTCAAAGCGCTCGTTACGAGGGGCGATCCGTGACGAACCGTGGGGGAGGCTTCGCGTACACTTCCCTCCGGACAAAGAGGGACGCGCGTCACCCCTCTCCCCTGAATGGAGAGAGAGAAAGCACTTCGATAAGATGCCTTTCTATTCGACGATCCGTGTGCACTAGACACACGGAGACGCGAGAAACTGAGCGTGTCGAATCGATGTGCTCGCTCTTTAGTCGATCTCCACGTTAGCCGTGCGTCCTCCTTTGTGTGTAACTGTTTAGAGCCGTTCCGTGTTGCATTAACTACTTGGGAAGTCAGGAGGAATGCATTTGCGTGAAATGAATATTCTCGGCACTTTTTGGAGCAAGCATGAATATAGAATGGATGAGCAAAGGTACAGTAAGGGAGCTAAATTTCTTGGCGAATTTCCTAGGTACAGCGAGGTTGTTACTGGTCAAGTAGATCCGCGCGAAGTGGCAGTGTAATATATCCGGCTCATGGCGGTTTGGCGTTGACAAACCGAAGCAAGTGCAAATATTTGCCTTGCTCTTAATAATATACACTTCGCTGTAAGTAATGAAGCTGACTTTTGAAGGAAATATCCAAAGAGAACGCAGTTCAGCGAAATTTCGCAGAAAATATAAAATCTGAAGAGGATAATAGGGTAAATCCGGGAGACGCGGTCGGGCCGGAGAGTTGGTCGAGTCGCTATATTTCAGACTCTATACGTAAAAACGCGTTAAAGTGCAGACCAATTGCCTCTCTAGAAGCCAAACAATTGAATGAATAGCGTCACTTAGGTTCCTTCTGTGCTTTTCTAGATTTACAGGCTATAAAAGATAAACTGAGGTTACATTTAACCTCTTTTGTCAAACAACGGTGTACAGAATCGTACTTAAAATATACTTCTAAGTTTATTTTCGTTTAATGTTTGGGAATAATAAGATAGTAGAGATATCGAGGGACAATGCAGCCAAAGTATTTAGCCATATTAACTCTTCCTCTCAAAACTAACGAGAAGACCATCTCTCGCTGCAGAAAGGAGATATGGTCGAGTTATGATTTTTTAATTATTTTTATTTACATTTTTACTTTTTATCATTATTTTATTATTATTATTGTTTATTTATTTTATTT
The DNA here is from genome assembly GCA_944738655.2 of Andrena hattorfiana. NCBI lineage: Eukaryota > Metazoa > Arthropoda > Insecta > Hymenoptera > Andrenidae > Andrena > Andrena hattorfiana. The sequence continues at coordinate 39,800,600 of OX122889.2, read as the reverse complement.
ATTTACTTTTGTATTCATTTGCCTTGCTAATCGCCGGTAGATAGTTCGCTTTATCTTTTATGTGTTCTGTACTTGTTTAGCGTAAACAAATTAAATATCAATGAATCTGTAGTTGTATTCACTCATAAATAATTTTGCTTTCTTCTTTGTTATCTTTCCATGAATAATTATGTGAGTGGTCTCTGCCAACGACGAAAACCATTTCTCCCGGCACCTCGAGAGACGTGGTCAGATGTCATGACTTCAGTTTTCAACTCGATTTACAGTAAATATTGTCTTAAAGCAAATATCGACCAGTTTTTCTGAATTAGCATAAAATTCTGAACACATTAGGTTTGTTCTGATGAAATAAGTAATATCTGCATTAGTTTTAATAGCCATTTTATATTAGGTCCACCGCGTCTCCCGGATTTACCCTACCTATCGTTAATAGCTTGTAATTAGGATCGAATGAATTTAAACACTTTACTATCAAAAATAAATTTGGTGCAAATCTACCACTCGGAAGATCCTGTCCTACAAATTGCAGGGAACAAACTTCCAATCTCCGCTGAACAGAATCCAATCGCAAGCTCTCATCAAACTCCCACGTCCCTTCGATTTAAGTCTTACCTGATTGCCGGCTTCGATTAGATCGTGCCAAATCGCCGCGTCCCTTCTATCTGGTGTCGTCAACGAGGTGGGATTCCCGACATCGCAGCGATTTATTGCTCCGATAACAGTTCCGATTCGCCGACGAAAGCCACGCGGAAACTGTCACTCTCTTCTGTCCGTTCTCCGCACAGTGTCTGATCTGACGATCCACGAACCACTTCGATCCTCGCCAAACTTTCCCCCGCCTATGCCTCCCAATCCGACGAGCAAGATCGACGCGATTTTTCCTCCATTTAACTTCACTCCCCCGCGGTCCGTCCCTATTATTCGCCGCACTCGCACGTCGAATCAGCGGCGGACAGTTTCCAGCGAGGAAATCACCTCGGTTAACCGTCTTTTGTGTCCCCGAAACTCACAGTCGCGAGGAAAGAGGCCCTTTGTGGCCCGACACCTTTGTTCCGCGATGCACAGACGGTGGAACGACGGTACAGCTCGAGCGAGCTAGTTCTCCTGGGAGAACGTGCCCGAGTGAAACGATCGTTAGAGCGAATTAAGGGATTACCAGTTAGTTTTCCGCAGTTTAGAGGGATTCTGCACGCGTTGTCCACGTTAGCCGGGTTGCCGGTCTCGAAGGCGCGCGAGAAGTGTACGCTCCGCCCGGCGGCGCTCGCTTTTATCGACGCTCGCGAGGAGTGCGCGCGTTCGCGCGCGCAAGCGTGCTCCCTTTTTCTCTCTCTGCTCTCTCCCGCGACTCCCTGCACGCGTCCCTTTTCGCCGCTCTGTCCGTCCCTTACCGGTCCCCTTGGACGTGTGCGTGTGGACGCGTACGATACGCGCGCGCCGAGTGTGCGCGACGACGACGAGGAAACGCGACCGCCGATAAAGACGCGTCGCATCGCCTGTACGCGACTGCCCCTTACGCGCGGATGCTTTTCCTTCATCGCCTCGCACCATCGATCTGCCACGACTTCCGACCTTTCCCAAGTCGCTAGCAAAACCGTACGACTCTCGATTCGCTGCCCTTGTCCTGGGGGATGAATACGCCAGGGAGGCGTGTAACTATTCGAACACCCTTCGCTTGGCACGCTCCACTCGCGGCACGCGCGCTGAAGACGCTCGCTGTGCTTCATTTTGCTCTCTGAAGTTTCCTATCTTGGTTGGTTTGGGTTGTTGCGGTCGGGGTCTTTGAATGGGGATGATACCGTTGGATGTAAGCTAGCATATTAAGTGCTACGTGGGACAAATTGCAACCCCCTAATTGTGGTACGTGAAATGATTCCTCGTAGCTTTTCAAACCTGGGAACAGAGATGGGCAAACATTTCATTTAACTAAGAATTTCGAATAACGAATAGAAGTTAAAAAAATTAACTTTCTTCGACACATGACGGGTGATTTTTTAAACTATTATTTGTCATTCGAAATTTTTATTTAAATCAAATGTTCGCCCATCTCTGCCTGGGAAGCAGTGATTGCTTTTTCAAAGCTACGATCGTAACACTCTATATTCCACCGTGATAAACTCAGCTTCCAATGAATCCTACTTCTAGGTAAATGGTGGATCGATTGATAAGATTACTGGACCAAGATCGAAAGCCAGAATCTTTCCTCATTAAGCGGTACTTTAATCAATCGAGCTGCCGAAATCATTCATCTTCCGAGAGAGCCCGATAGCAGAAGACTGTCTGTGGTCTGTATCTTATTCTACTTCCTCGAACGTCCCCCCGTAACGGACCACCATTAGAGCCATATCTGCCTTCCCGTCGGTAAATTAACACCCCAAGTACCCCAATATCTGTTCCACTTCCTCCATCCCACGAACAGATCACGCGACCCCCACCATTCGCCCACGAATCTTCGAGTTCCTCAGCCAGGTACCAAGTAACACGTCGGCGGAAATGAAACGGTAGCAGTGGCGTAAGAAGCTGCCGACGCCAAACGGCGCCGCCACGAGGGAAGCGTATCCGCTGAACAAATGTTTGCGATTGCTCGATTAAGAGCGCTCCGACGCCTGTTTGCTGGGCGCATTAATCTGACGAAAAAGTGCCGCGGCGTTTAACGCGTCACAATTAAAATATTTACCTGCGTCCACCGACGCCAGCAATCGGTCCGCCGATTTACGCGGTTTTGTTCGTTTCCAGTTACGGGCGTAGTGCAAGGAAATCGCCAGCCAAACGAGACACTTCCGAGTCAGGTATAGGTACGCGAATTGCACGGTCATCGAAGGATTTACGATCCGCTTCGCGGGCAATAATCGGGGCCACGTGACGCCGCATGCGAATTATTCCATAACCCTTGATGAATTGATATTGGCCCGAGTGTTTTGCCGCGCTTTTTTCTTCTCCCACCCCCGCTGTCGTTGAATATGCAATTGATTACAACGGCTGATCGGAGGGACCGCGTTTCGCGTTTCAATGGCCGCGATTAATTCCGATTCCACGGAGTATCGCGGTGCCAGCGTGTACGATTTAACATATTTGATCGATACCTGTGCCAGCTTCGATTATTCACCGTGCAACCATCAGCCACGGGATCATTATCCCGTTACTGCTCGGCGAATTTAATTGGTACCGGGGCTCTGGAAGCTCCTTCGTTCCAGAGGGCTGAGTGGGGGATTAAAAATTGTTTCCTGTTTATTCGTTAAGTGAAAACGTATCACCGGGCGCAGATGCTTCGCGCGACTGTACTTTATGAGACAGTAACTGGGCGTTCTCGATGTCGAGCTCGTAGAATATCATGCGCGCGTTAATCGGTTGCTCGAGCAAGACGGGGGGAAGCCAGCTCCGATGGTCGTGGACACTGTGGGCTTAATCCCGCGAAATCTCGTCCTGTCTTGTAACACTGATTGACCAGACGTCCTCGCAAAAACGAGTCGAATGTAATTAAGATATTAATAACTCGTCGAGAGCGGCGCGACCCGCTGCCATAACCGTTGACGAGGATCCTCGCGTCCCGTCCAACGACGCGGCTGATCGGCCTCTGATCGAATCTGCATCCAGCGGCCTTGAATCGAGAGCCGGCATTTCGAGCGAATCGAATCACCGTGTCGTCGAAAGGCACTTCTGCCAATAAACGGAAGATAATCGAAAAATTGCTGCCGGCGCGAGATAGATTGATCGATGTCGATCACGTGGATCGTGGGACGTATGGACCCTGGATTTGAATCTGAATTTCTTAGTGATATGTGTGCTAAGGTATTTAGAATAAGGGATGACTCTAGTTCCCAGGTGCTAGATGAGTAAGTAGTACGAATTTAGACTTCAAATGGAAAGTTATTATCGCGAGGAGTAACATATTTTGCAAACAGCTGCTACACAGGAGTTATCTGTTGACTCCCTAAGTGACTCAAAGCTAACGGAAGCCTGATCATCCCAAAGAGCTACGCAGTAGAGAGTGATCTCATGTTGACCTGAATTATATAGTAGAAACACGAGGAAACGTGTTCGGCCCCTTAACGAATCAGCTAATTCCAGAAATCGGTCGCAGTCGCATAAATTTCGACAATGTAACCCACACCGGGGGGGGCCCATTTGGCGCGATAAGCGCCTAGAATTTCGTGGTGGCATTCCTTTTGGAGACAGACGCGTCATAGTAGCCCGGCCACCGAGGCCTTGGTGAAACTTAGGGCCGGTATCTGTTTAGACGCAAGAGTAGCGGAGCCGTCTACTATATTACCGCGACTAATGGTAATGACGCTCGTAATTCTCGGCGATAGTGGCGGGTGCAGGGGTCGAAGGGAAACGCGTCTGAGTCCCGATACCAAATGAGTTATACCGTCGAAGCAGGTACTTAGCCCCCGATGTTCGGTATCGGTGTGTCCGGAGAGCACAGTGAATCACGCGAGTGAAGAAGAATCGGGAGGGCGGGAAAAAGGAAAACCCGAGAAAGAGAGGCCAGTGGGGGATGGACAACAGAACGATGAGGCGTTTATTTATGCAGCTTCATCAGGCATTCCTTCGGCGATACGATTAAATGCCCTGTAAATGCTTCCTCGGTCGCCCACTTCGTTTTCTCGCGTGCGCTATCGCGCGCGTTTCAGCTTTCGTCGCGTGAGCGACTAGGAAGAGGGAACGTCCCACAATGGGGGGCTCGCCGGTGCAGCGTGGCCAGGAGTGCTGCAGGTAGAAAAGGAAACGAGATAAGCCGTGCGCTCGCGCGAACCGTCCTGATGAATAGCCGGTGAATCGGCATTGAAACCGTACGTGACCATTGTCCCGGGGACGCTTGTATCGACTTCGCACGGTCGCGCGCGCACGTAAGCCTGGTATTGTAAAAATCTGCTCATGAAATTAATAAGCCGAGCTTGGTCAGGGGGCTGGTTAGGGAGGCAGTGGATCTTGTTTTCGGAGGGCTCGTTACTCGCTGGTGAAATAGTGGCTGGCAATTATCCGCGGAATTGAAACAACCGCATGAATAATGTATGACGAGCTGAGAATAAAATGCGTACGAGTTCCCAGTATGTCCTCCGGACTCTCGTCCGGAATATTTTCACGAGGAGATGGTAGCGAATTAGTCTCTCTGTTTCGACCGAGCGATTTTCTCGGTGACCGAGACGATTTTCCGCGTTCTTTCCCGCTGTGGGTATTTCAAGATCAGCGGACAAAGGGGATGGAGGGTCGATAGGAGATTAATTATCAGAGGCCTCGCTGGCGGCCTCTTACTTTTGCGGCGTAATGCACGGGTCAAACGAGAGCTCGTAAAAGCAACGAACCTTTTCCACCGGCAGGCTTCTCTCCCAGGGCCCTGCGTACCGCCATCGTGCTTGCACACAGAGGGGGGCACACGTACGAGTGCACGGTCCTTCTGGCTAGATGCATCATGTGGAGCATCTTGTTCTTCATCTCGGTGACGGTGCTCGTCCACCCTCCACCCTTTTTCCCTCTTTCTTTACCGCTACCGCGGCACGAGAGGCTCGCCCATTCCATCCATACATGCGACCGGCAACTTTGTGCCTCTCTCCCGGTCTCTCCTTCCGCTTCTCCCCCGTACCACCCCCGCATCTCGCTCGCTCCCGCTTACGCGACTTTTTTTCTCGAAGCTCGAAGAAGAAAAAAAAGAAGACCAAGAAGAGTACCGCCGAGGTAATCAAAGGGGTAGGTGTATATTCGTGGGTACTTTACCCCCTCCTCGAAACGCCCCGGTGCTCTCGAGGTACACGAGAAACACGCGGGAGCGTTGCCGAACAATCGTTTCGGGAGCTTTGAAGTTTCCTCGGCTACACGCCCCCGCCGATCCCCCGTCCCCTCGTTCCTCCCCACGTTCCATCAGCGGCGTACATAGGCGCAAGGGGACCATACGCGTATGGCGTCGGGGCATGGATGTGACACGGTGCGCTGATGGCGCGGCGAGGCTCTGGGGAGAGGACCAAGGGGGAGGGAAATAGGTCCTGACTCTCCACCCACGTATACACCAAGTACCAACGATAATGTCGCCGAACGTAGGATGGAGGGGTTTCTATTTTACAAAGAGGGGTACCGGGGGTGGGGTTGCTGGTGGGGGGTCGGCAGGCCGCGCGATGCTTAAGGGGCTAATTACGGTATTTTTCCCTCGGAGATTCGCACGATGGTCATCGTGGCTGGATGGTACCTGCTTTGATTTATCCCTTCGCTGTATCTCCTCTCTCTCCCCCGAGGGAGAGAGTGGGTGGGCTTTGTGACGCGTGACGATAGGTGTACTCCTCTCTCCGGCGCCGCTATCTTCCATGTTGCGGCGGGCTAATCAACCAAAAAGAAGCACTTCTTCCTCCTTCTGTCTTCGTCGCTCTCCCCCGCGCCGGCTCAGCCGTGTCACGGCGTTTTCATTCGCCTCCTTTTCCGCTTCGCCCCCTCGCCCCTTCGCCAGCTGGGGGGTTCCTCTTGCTCCGCGGCGCGGGCGAGCGTTTCTTTCGCGGCCGTGCCGCGAGGAGCCTTTGCTTCCGATGCCGCGTATGCAGAAAACATCGCGGAAGTGCCCACTCATTGTCCCGGAGTGGCAGCTCGAGTGCAGCTTTGCCGACGACGGGGTAATTAGTTCGTATTATACTTTGTGACATCGCCGGGGTCGGCCAATGAAGCCGAAGAGCACCCTCCCTTCCGCTTTTTCTCTCTACTCGCCTCGCTCCGTCTCCCTCGCCCGCGCTCCTCCTCGAATCCAATTACGATTTTGGCCCCCCTCTTCGTCCCCCTCTTCCTGCATCGGCCGATGGACGTTCCGCGTTGTCTACATGGATGGAACAGCCACCCTCGTCGCTCCTCGCTCGGTCTCTCTCGAGTCGGTGTACCGGAGCAATGGAGGGCGGGTGAAGAGGCAAGAAGGACGCGATCCAACGCGCGAGGCTGACCGAAGCCTCTTTGTCAACGAAAGATCGTCGAGCACGCTCGCGCGGTGCGCACTCGAACGTATAGGGCCGGTGAGTTACGAACATCCTCGACAAAGCTCCGCTCAGTTGTTACATCTTTTTGTGGCGGCGGATCGCGCAACGAGGACACTCCATAGGAAAGTTCACAGGCTGAGCGCGCAACGACTGTCGAGCCACTTTCGAAAAGCTGGGAGTTTTCACGTGGCAGCGCTGGTAACAGGATGAACGGGGATCCCTTAACCTCCCTGTGATATTCATCTATCAGTAAAATCGTAAGAGCAGCAACATTTACTTACAGTTCGAAAACGCGACAGGGCTGCCGGTGAACCCACCCCCGCGGAAGTAAACTCTCGTTAACGTCGAATCGAAACGGACACATGGTGGAACAGTCTCCTCAAAGACATCGACACGGCATAATTTTCCACCAGAGAGAGCACGCTCGCTTCGATGCCCTTGGATTCGAAAATTTCCCGAGGGCCACGCTCCTGTTCCCTTCTTCTGTTCGCTCTTTGCCTTGCCTCGCGACGCTTCCCGCCAAGAAAGACGCCGAGCTTCAAGGGGTCGTCGTTGAAACGACGGAGGGATGGAAAAATAACACGGAGCAGGCGATCGAAGCGAATCGACGCTGAAGAGCCGGCGACGTGTCTAAGAAACCCCGGGAAAAAGTGTATTCTCCGCGCGATCCCTTGTTCGTCGGCTGTCACCAGCGACAGTCGCCCCTTTTTTGCCTCCTCTTTTTCGGGGTCGCGTGTGTCTCGCGACGCGACCCCGCGTTATGAGCCGCCCAGCTGAAAATGGCATCGCATGGACGCCCGTGAGAAACGTCGCAAGAAACACCCGAGTCAGATCTACGGAATCGTTTCGGTTGAAGGGTGACCCCTCGCGCACCATCGCCTGGGAAATACTTTTTTATCCAACGGCGAAAGGTAACACGACTCCTTCACAAAATAGAGATAATGTGTTTGACAACTGGTTCTCGTTGCTTCGTGATAACGTCACACGTTGGAGATTAAGAAACCCAAATGACGCCTGACATGTTTGTCATATTCGTCGGGCTTATCTTTCACCCGTTATCGCTTCTTTTTCTCCTCTCGAAATATTCCGTGTATCCTCCAGACTCATCTCCTATGCATCACCCTCTCACCTGCCTAAAGAGGACTCCTGATCAGGGATCTGTAGGAGACGTCGTTTGAAAATTCAAGAGATATAGAGCTCCAGGACCTTATGCAAATGAATCTGAAAGCCTCCCTTCTTGGAATGCCCGGATCGAAACAGTGAACGATGCAATTAACGTCGGTGGCTACAATCAGCCGCGATACCACCGAAATCGGTACATACAGACCTAACCATTTGACCCACATCTAGGATACCACAGAAAATCTGTGCATCTCGAAGAGTTTTCTTTGAACGGAGGAGTAACGAGCATTTCCTGCGCTAAAACGGGCCACTCGTTCCCTTAAAGTCAACCAGTTGAGCGAGGTAATTCGAGTACAAACGGTCAACACGTTCAATTCTCGTGCAACTTGTTAATTTTGTCGGAGCCAGCACTCGACAGCCGGCTGCGGCGCAGACGTCCGTACGGGAATTCAGGATCCTCTTCTTCCCCATTTGCAAGCCCGCACCACGTCTGTTTCGCGTAGCACTAATACGCAAACCGAACTTCCACGCCCGTCCGCGTATCCAATTGCGAGGGAACGTGAAAATTGCTGAAGCAGCAGCTGGAGCATCGGCCTCGGTCTCGTTTCTCGTCGCGCTGGTAAATGAGCTCGCGAGCCTACGCAGCAGAAACTAACCAACATTCTCGCCGGCCGGCTCGCTTCGCTCTTGAAACAATCGCGTGCACCCGAAGGGTCGCGAATTCCGGCAGCGCGGGCATCGGCCAAAAGTACATTACGCCGTCAGGAGCTGATTGCGTCGCCGCTGGTTTCAGTTCCAATCGAAGTTGCGGGACGCAAAGTCGCGGCCAGCGAACCCGTGGAAAAACAAAAATGTCCGTTTGTTTGGTTACCCGAATTGATTTCGTGACATCGATCGCCAGCTCGTTTTTCCCTCCCCCAACCGTCGCCACTCTGGTTGCAGGCTGGCGGACATCTGCGCGACTGAATAAATCATACGAGTGATCGAGTATTCGTTTGCGACTCTCTGTCTCTGATTTCCTGCCGCTCCGCCGAAATCCCCGGCGAATTTTTCCCGACGGGCGAAAAAGTTGCGTCGTTAAAAGTAAACTCAACGGCGTCGCTTTATCGCGGGATTGGCGGAATAGCGTATAGTAGTTCCTGGTTCTTGAAACGTCGACGGCCTGTGGCCTTCAATTCCCAGCCATGTTTTTCCGGCGGAACTCAAAGCGAAGCGTCGAACAGTTCCAAGTTGTTGCCACGAAGGGATTATTCATCACGAGTGGCCACAGTGCCACGTCCGTATTGGCTTGCTCGGTGAATTACACACGGCGACTCTTAACTGGCGTCCCAACACTTTGGATAGTAAATTAAGGAAGCACGAAAAATAGTAGAAGCGAATGTGTGTATTACGCAAAATTTTCGCGGGAAAAAAGAGTTTCCCTCTTATCTTATTTAAGGATTTGTGTATTATCCAGGGGGTTGAAACGGTTCCGAAAATAACTGTTTTAAATCGTTATATATCGATTATGAAGAATCGATATTCTGAATAACTGTTATAAGGAACCGAAATTTTTGACTATATCGATTTCGATTACGGTTCTACGGAACCGATGTTATATCGGTTCCATAACGGTTATACCTATATCGATTTTATAACTATTTCAAGATTATTTCGGTTCTTATAACTGTTTCGAGAACTAAAAACGATATTATAACCGTTTCGAACTTCTGGCATTATCAAAGCTCCTAATTGTTTCCATGAAAATGGATGTTGCTTAACAGCTAGAAATTCGTGTCGAAATTAAATTTAAGGCCATTTCTGTACATCCACAGCAACCCTCCACCTTCTCAATTCTCCCAGAAATTCCGAAATGCGTGGCCACGTTGCGCAGGCAGCGCGACATAATGTGCCCAGGGATATTCCGACGCGACGTCGTAAGATCGCACAGAGACAGGGTGTATGCGCAGGGTGCAAGGGGCCACCGGTTCTCACCCTTTCGCGCCCTTCTTGCAGCATTCTTCTCCTCCAGCATCGGCGCACGCACGATACGCACACGCGTCGCGCGGAGGCGCGTCGACGCTCGATGAATTCTTTGATCCACACTGTAATTAGTTGGTGGCAAGCAACGCGGCCCCACCTCCCCGCGCTCCGCCGTCACCAACGGAAGCTGGCAGTACCCGCAGATGGGGAGGTGGGGGTTGGGTAGCAAAAATGTTTGAGTGGCGATCAAAGTAGTACGACTCTGCCCTGTGCCGGGCTCACCGGGGGCAGCAGCCAAGGGTGGCAGCGCTAAGGAAAGAAGAGGAGGAGAAGAGGGAAGCCACCCCCGTCGACGACGCCGCCACGCGCTATTGCCGGCTAGCTTGCCATTGGCGTAGCTTCGAGCCACTTTCTCCGTCTTCTTCCTAAGCTCCTTTTCGCCAGGCTGGCGCGGATAATGGAAGGATTCGACGGATATTTCGGGATCTACGCGCGAGCGTGCAAACGTGGACTCGCCGGGCAAACGTCGATACTCCCAAGGGGGTGAAACGAACGCTGCTCGAACGGGAGGGATACCCCATCCGGGGGATCGAACGGGACAAAGAACGGTCAAAATAATTCGAGAGAGTACTACGCCAGTGTTAGAGGGCGCCGCATGACACGTCGAGTGCGGCACTCGGCGCCCTCAAAGCACCGCCCGCCATCGTCGACGTCGCCGGCGACGAGGACGACGTCGTCGAACGGCGTCCTGTAACGGCATTGCTTCCACGGGGACGCGTATCGGTGTGGGAATTTAATGCATCCGCGGGAAGAGCGACGATGGATAAACGAAACCGCCACTCTACGCCCGCTGCTGCGAGCAAACGCGGCGCGCCTCCATTCTCGAATATGCACACCGCGGTTTCGGGGACGCGCAATCATATTTGTGCAAGCGTTTTGTAACTTCCGACTGTACGGGCGCCGGATGCGATGGCTCTTGTTTATGGAGCGCGAACCAACTGCGCTGGAAACTGCTGGAGAGTTTCAGCGTTGTCGACGGAAGAAGACAGTGAATTTCGTCTGGAACAGTTGCGGGTGTTTCGCCCCTGCGGAGACGGCTTCGCCGAGCTCGTGTATTGTTCGCGGTAGATTTCTGAGCAAGTCTAGAGAGGAATCAGTGGCACAAATAAGAAGAATATTCTATTGTAACGTGTCGATCGCTGCTGTCTGCTTAAATACATTTTTCTCAGTCAATACTCTGCCACAGGAACGTCACCTTTGTGGAACCGTGGCTTATTACAGCATCCTGAACATAGCAATGTTTTTACAGAGTGTATTCTCAAGAATCTGGGCGAAGAAGAAATTCATTTGAAGATTACTCTCGACAAGATGGCCCAACGAAGGGGAGTAACTGTCTCTGAAAACGCCCCGCTCACTTTCAAGGTTCCCTTTGAGAAGAAAAATCAGTCCATATATTGATTGGCCTGCTTCCCCCCTTCTAAAAGTGTTTCCAAAGCCTCGAGTGTCCCAGAAACTACCCTACTTTACACGCGAATCCTAGCCCGCGTTGCTAGGAGCGTCACAGCGAAATACACTAGAATCGTGAGAAAGATTTTCAATAAATGCGCGCCGGGCGAGGAGGGAATTCGTTTGAAGAAGTCAGGGATGAAGGAAGGAGCGAGGGGCCAAGTAGGTGTATGCACGCGCGTGTACACGAGCGATTTTATGCTCGCCAACCCTCTTTCCGCGCGGCGTAAACCCTCAGACACGAGAGGGAGGCAGGATGGGGTTGCACTTTCAGACGTGAATTTTCACGAAGCGCATAAAGCGTGTTAAAGCCCGTGTTTTCGTGACGCTTGCTCGCCGCTACGCTCAAGTAATATCTTAATCCTCTTACGCGAGGAGAATGGTAACCCAAACTCTGAACAGGCCGCTACAGAAAAAAAAATGGGGCGGAAGAGCGAAATAATCGCGAGAGAGATCCACGAGCTTCAGATCCGCGTGATCGCGCGGAATCTGCTTATACCCTGATAATCTAGTGCGATCGGCTTAAGCCTCCTCTGTCTATAGTTTACTTCTAATTCGCTAAAGATTCCCTTTGCGTCATCTGCGTTGGGGATGAGTTACCTCGATACTTAGACCAACGCTACTTTCTGAAGATACCTTCCACAATTCACCACACCTTAACAGTGTCCCCAAAACTTGTGCCCTCTTCCAGCCCTTCGCATACACTGTTTCCCCGAACTTGGTTTTCGACAGCGACAAAGGGTCACAACCAATACGCACCGCGGACAGGATTCGGGGACACGGCGAAAGGTCCATTTAAATTTTAAAGTGGCCCATGAAGCGACGATCTACCAAAGCCCAGGGCCCTTCCGTGCTTAGCACCGAGGCTTCATCCCCCCGGGGAAGCGTTGTAACCGCGATCGATTCGCATGGAGCCCGCCGCGCGAATTCCGTCGTCGGGGTCGACCCAAGCTCCTACGCGGCATTAATGCACCGAAACGTAGTTACAGTTTGTAACTCTATTTTGAGGGACATGCACGAGGCACGTCGCCTCCCCCCCCCCCACCCCACACCCCCGTGCGTTCCTCCATGGAGTGGATCCGCTCACCCCGGGCTCACCCCCGTCCTAATATTCTGCGGCACAGATAACGTTAACGGTTATGACGACGTCGAAACGCAGGCTGGATGGCGGGAGCCGCGTACACTCGAACATAGGGTTCCTCTATATACGTATATAATTTGAGAATTACTAACTACGCCGTCCCTCTCTTTCCCCGCCCCTCCGCGTCACACTCACACTCCCCCTCGTTTCGGCGAGCTGTGCTTTCTCTCCTTCGCTTGAAACGCCCGTAACATCTGTGTCGCAATTATTCGGCGTGCGCTCTTGGAAGTGTTCACCGGGTGATCGATCGACGAGAGCTCGTCGATCGCTTTAAAGAGGCCTTCGACGCTGGCAACTGCTGAGGGGGGCGAGCCGAGTACTGGCCGATCACGAGGAGATGATCGGTCGTAGCCAGCGGCACGCTCGACTCCGTGAAATCGATCCACGGGTGAAGACAGATTGGAGAGGAAAGGGTGCAAGGCTCCTTCGACTGATTTTCTGGAGGTTGTTTTCTGCAGGGTGGTCCGTGCCATGATGGTACAAGTGGGGAAAAGGGCGTTCCTTCGTGGACGGATAATGGCAGCTCGTTTGATCGAAGTCTATTCTGTTATAAAATTTCTTCTTCGCGAAGTCACCACTCTTTACGAGCACACCGGCAATAGACGCAATCACCCTGAATGCGCGCAGGAAGACAAGCAACGGGAACGAGGTCTGATGAATCGTCGAAAAAACGAGTGATCCACCCCTTTTGGCGATAGATTACAAGGAGCAAGGTGCACTCAGCTCGTGGATCGTAAATAACGAGTGAACTGCCGTTAACTCGATGGTCGCGCGGCCCGACCTGTCGTGATTTATGAAACCGTACCTAATGGCGGCCGTGGGTGTCGTAAATTAAAGGAGGAGAACCGTCATACACTTTAATCCAGACGTTGTCTTCCCATCTGCCGCTGGATCATTGCGCGGGTGCGTCCACGCACGACAAATTCTTTCCGTCTGATTAATCTCCTAGTGGGAAATTAATCACGCGGGGGCACGCGGAACGAACGCCGCCGCTGGCTCGCAGATTCGGTCCGTTGATCTACGGACGCAGCCGGGAGACCGAGAACACACGGGGAGGGTCTCGAACAAGGGAAAGCCGAAAAGGGGGTTAGGGGGCGGTTCGAACCCCTCGAAATATTGATTGACATCCGGGTGACAGATTTCACTGGCCACACACCCTTTTGCCCTCGATGCTGCAACGTACACCGTGGCTGAGCCTTCGGTCGCCAGCTCCTTCCACGTTCTTTGTCATGCTGATTCGTTGCCAACCCCGCAGACTGCTCGGTCGAAAGCGTTGATCTGCTGTAACGTTATCTGAGGAGATCTATTATACACAACTTCTCACGATCGTGGTTTTGAGTTGAGAGAGCGAGAACAGTGGGGGACACGCATTAGCGTGAGAAACTTGTGTTGCAATTAGAAAATTAGAAGTGCGAATTAAATAATTAAATTTTGTGGGAGTCAGTTATGAATAAGAAGTAGCGAGATCCAATATCGATTGAAATACAGCAGTGTCGCGTATCGGTATCAACCGAACTCGGTATCGCTCTATTTTCCAGGGTTTTTCTTTCGGTCGTGTAGTACATGTACGAAAGGAAGGGGAATCGAGGAAAGGGAGCGGAAAACTCGGAGAGATAGAAAATAGGGGTCGGAGAAAATTAACCCGTCGCAAGCGCACTCCAGCCGGGAAAAAGGAAAATACGCTGGTGAGGTATAAAGGATACTCGAGTTTCTGTAATCGAGTTATATTTCGTAATCCCCTCTTTCGATCCCGTTCCCTAGCTTCGTCTCCATTTAGCGGGAGAATGAGTATCAATAAGAAGCAATGTTCCACAGAACCATCGCCTGAAATATTCACTAGCTCAAAGAACTACAACTAGCTAGAGGTATATAATCCACCTTCGGGAAATGGAATATCGCGGAGAAGCCAATACGCGCCGAGCAATTAATTTCGTAAAACCTAATTTATCGAAACGGATGACGCAATCGCGCAATGAGCCAATCCGCGAATATCATCGCTAAAAAACGGCAGTGCTCCGTGTTGGAAAGGACAGGCGGGGAGGCGGGGTGTACCGAATCAATCAAAAAATCCAATAACACCGTGTTCCTGCAAAAACCAGATACGGCCTGAGCAATTATGCGATGCGTATCATCGACGGAAGGGTGCAGGTGGCACGGAATCGAAACGCGATCGGATTTCCGGACGAAAATGTAATTTTCATCCAGCGGACGCCGCCCGTTGTATTCTCTGACGGCCGCACACGATTTCGCGCGATATTTCGATCTTCTCTCGCGCGAATCACCCGTCCGGGCTGATCAGCGTCACCGATCCTGTCGCGCGAATATCTAACAATCCCGCTTCGTGAAATGTTGCGAAAAGAGGAGAGGAGTGCGAGGCTGGCTCCAGCGAGAACTTGATGTCTCGAGTTAGCGCGTCAGTGGAGGACGTACGCGGACAGCAGGCAGCGTCTGTTTGCTAGCCACTCCGCTACCTAATAACGTGCAATTAGCAGCGGGGGTATAATTACAATTAATACTCGGCAAGAATGACCGCTTCCAACTAAACGGTTCGATAAACAGGTTCCAGGACGTGGCCGTGGACGCGAACGGGCGTCGCGGGAGAACCGAATGCCAGCCGACGCTGATAATTCACCTGAGATGCTACCTCGGCGACGAAACGCGCGCGGCGCTCGTTATCGCGTAAGGTTTCTATTTACTGACGAGTTAGCCAGGTATAATCTGCTGCAAGGTGCACGATCCCATGCTGCCGTCGCAATATACCGTTATCAATACCTGGAACGGCGTAACGATTAACATAATCACTGTCCCGACGGAAGCTCGCTCTCCCGCTCCCGCTGTCCGGGCACGATTAACTTTTTAGCTTCTGGTATCTTGGCCTTGGATCCGTTCCTCCGTGTAGCAGCGTGTTATTAAGGGCTCCCCCGACAGGGGGGCCTCGACATTACGCCACAAAATATTCGAGTTTCCCTCCATGGGTCTCCAGTATCACCGGAGGCTTTTCAGCTCCTCCGCGAACGATTCAACCGGGAGGCGTTTGTACGTGGAAAGGAGTCGCTGTGATCGTTTCACGTGGGGCGGGAGTTGATAATTCATGGCGGGTAAGTGGAGATTGTGATCCGGACGCTCTTGAAAGTTATGTGCTACTGTAATTAATATTTGAATTCTTCTTCTATCCTAGTGGAACAAGCACTTCGTATTAATCAAGGTGCTGGACGGAAGTTTGAATTTCTTAGGCACCCGTTGAGGGGTCGTTCTACTTTAATCGGCCCAAAAATGAAGCTATTCTTAAAGATTTGTTTCTCTGTAAATACAACATATAGGGAAATAAATCTTTTTAGTATTTATTAAGCTACTCTTATATTATACAAAAAAAATTAAAAAGAATTTGTTTATATGTTGTATTAACTTAGAAAAAATCTTTAAAAATAGCTTCATTTTTCGGCCAATCAAAGTAGAATGACCCTTTAAGCAACAAAGAATTGATCATTCCTCAAAGAAGAGACATTGACCCAATGCAGGGCAGTGACCCACTGGTGCACTCCGAACGCAGGCTTGCACTCCGAGAAAGCATTATCTGCCACTATCTGGCGGACTTCCGTTTCAGAAGCTCGATTGAACGCGCGGTGTTTTCGCGGCTGGGCATCGCACTCTGGACAGCGTTGGGATCGCGTTACGCCGCAGACGCAACAGATAAGAAAGGAAATCGCCCGTGTGAAGGCACGGGCGCTGGCCCGATGCGATTCTCGCGAGTCGCAGGACGATGATTGCCCCGACGGAGGAGGCAATTGAAGATGTGACAACGGCTGGACGCTTCTGAATCATGTCACACGTCAAATGAATGCTCGGAAACTGTCAACCGGCCCAATTACGTCTTCATACCAATGGCCGATCCGACCGACCCACCCGTGTTTTCTACGCCTGTCCCACGCGCAGCTCCGCTATGCCGAGCGACTTGACAGGTTCGATGTAAGCGACAGAAAATTATGCCGATCAAAACGGCCGTTTACGTCATCCTGTGCCACTTGCTCGTGTCTGCAGCGCTTGATCCAGTGACACACAGAAGCAGCTTCATGACCCTCCGAGGCTCGCAGCCATACGGCACTCTTTATTCGTCCAGACTGCAGCGATCGTGAGATTGCTACTCGATGCTGGACAAGTACGAATCCCTTCTGATCGTCCACTTAGCGCATCCTTCTCTCGAGGAGGAAGCACGTAGCAGCGCGATTATTAAGCCTCTGCGATTTTATTAGGGAGAAAGCGACACAATATAGAGAAAGGTATTAGAACGTACGCATATCAGAGTGCAATGTATACGAATAGAAAGTGTAATCACGGCGTGCCGAGGGTATGATTGAGAAATGTGTGAAAGTAGCGTAAGAAGAATTCAAGTAGTTTCCACTATTATATATCAGACGTTCTCGTGTAATATGTACTTATCGTGCCTTTAAATCCGACCAAACTCGCTCGTTCATCTGGCCTGCATAGAAATCCAATTTCACGAGATTTCAATTCACCAGGGGCCATTACGGTAAATTGCT
This sequence comes from Andrena hattorfiana, assembly GCA_944738655.2. Classification (NCBI taxonomy): domain Eukaryota; kingdom Metazoa; phylum Arthropoda; class Insecta; order Hymenoptera; family Andrenidae; genus Andrena; species Andrena hattorfiana. The sequence goes on along the minus strand of OX122889.2, from coordinate 39,783,387 downwards.
GTTGCCGTTCTATGGCGGGCAAAAAGCGTAATGACTGGAACGTTTGTAACTAACAGAAAGGAACACACGTTATACCGTAACGGTCCCTGTCCTCCCGTTCTGGCCATGGTAAATAGTTGGAGGTTTGCTCTCCCGTCCCGTTAGAATATTATAAAATTACCACTTAGCACGACACTTTACGAACGCGCGCTTACGACACCGCGTACATCTTAATTTACGCGTCCGCTGGCTGCAGCCAGCCAGCGAGAGAATTCACGGAACTACTCATTTTCTACGGCGATCACGAACTAGCTGGAGGGGCGGCTACACGGTCGAAATTTATTCCAGCTCACGGATCCACCGATAATTGTTCGTCTCCGAGCACCGTTGCCACCGCTCCAAGTGTTTTCGTGCACGCAGGGACATCCATTGCGAGCTATATGGGCTGGGGAAGTACTGGAACGAGTAAGTAGGATCGTGGCTGGTCGACCGAATGGAATTTCAAATTCCCCGCGAACTATTCCATCGACCTTTGCCTCTCGTGCCTTGGAAGCCAGCTTTGAACCGTGAATTTCGCTACGTTCGGGTTACAGAGCATTTTAGAGAGACACTAGACCAGTGAAATTAGGATTTGTCTGCGGAATAATTCCCAGCAAATTGCACTTTTGTCAAAGGTAAAAAATAACAGTTCTTCGCGAATATCTCGTCATCTAGCGGTTTTACAGCCAAAATAGTTATTATAAAATTATTAGCTTAGGAAATTCTCTACAAAAAAGATTCTATGAGTTTTTTCCGTACGAGTAACAATTTTTATTTATGACGGCTTACAAAATTTCAACCCTTGTACTTTTGACAAGGGAAGATCCCAAAACCGGAAATTACAAAAATTATGAAACTTCGTGAATATGTAGAGGATGTTCTTCGGAGTACAACGCAATTTTGCTTGCTCTCCAAATTCACTCTAACAGGGTAAAATTGACCCTTGAAAATTTTCCGATTTTGTATTATTAGTCATGACTTGTAAGAAGTAGAAAAAAGTTTTCAGGAGAAAGTTACTTCTTTTAATTAGGACTATCATTTGGTATCTTGCAGTTCTTACAGTTCACGAGTTATAGCACAAAATCAGAAAATAGCCGGATTTTCAGGGTTCAATTTCACCCCCTTAGAGTGAATAAACTTAAAGTTTAATCTTTGAGGATATGTAGAGCAGTGATGAGCAACCCGCGGCCCGCGGGCCGCATTTGGCCCGCCAGCCGCTGACCTGCGGCCTGCCTGAACATTGGGATATATCTTTTAAACTGTAAAAGATATAGGATTAGTTATATTTATGTATTTAATATTGCGGCCCGCGTAGAGTAGTAGGTTTCCACTTGTGGCCCACTTCGGGCAAAAGGTTGCTCACCACTGATGTAGAGGATATACAGGTATGTATCACGCAATTTTTTTTGCTGCCTAAATTCACTCCTTAGCCTGCTGGGACTTATTCCCCAGATTAGCCATATTTCCGTCTACTTTCACTGGACTACACCTAATATTTGGTGGGACGCTCAATATAATTGAAAATGTAGTTCATGGGATTAGTAGCGCGAGGGTAGAGGTCGAGCGAACGCAGGCATAGCTGCAGTGCCTCACTGGTAAATGATCCATGTTTCATTAATGGACTTCCACTTACACGTCGTGGAAGGTAGCCGAGTCAGGTAGGTACGATACAAGTAGTTGAATGGCAGCTCAATATTCCCCGAAGAATGAACTTTCGCAGACATTGGAAGGCGCTCCCCGTTGCAACGAGACGTCGCAGTCTCCTCGGTCGCTATTCCCAGCATCTCAGATGAAAAGCAACTAACCATGCAGACTGTAAGTAGTCCTGAGAGGTAAAGGATTAATCACGAGATACCCACGAACACGTCGAAACGTCGGTCCCCTGGGATATCGATTCCTTTGTTTCGCCCGCTGCCAGACATTTTTGCGGGACACTATTGCGGAGATGACTAAAGGGGATAGGAATCCCGGGGAGTGGATGAGGTGAACGGATGTTGACCTCCCTTACGAGACTCGCACGAGACGCCAATAAGAAAACATATCCCCGTCGCCGTCTGCCAAGACAACAGCTTCGAGGAAACGGACGCGCGACGAATGAGTAACGGGCGCCGTCGCCCGCTTGGAAATCGGAAGTGATAAATCGTCCCGCGGATCGAACGACTCGGTAGCCACTAGTATGCCCAGGGCACGTGGCGTGCACCGATCGAACATGAGCTTCGGCGACGAAAAGCGTGCCACTCGCAGGTCGCCGTCCCGACTTTGTCGCCTCCTCTGAACGGCCGATAAATCGGCTGTTAAACGCTCGTAAAACTCGCACCCCAAAAGCCACTTGTCGCCACTGTCGGGGACTGGGGTTGTCGCGGCCGCTCATCTTCGGGATTCCTACGGCCTGGTTAGGATGTCACTAAATTAACGACGCCACCCGCGGCGCGTCCGAGGGCAGCACGCTTTCCGCGTCCACGAGGGAGTCGTGAAAATGCCGATAAAAGGACGCGCCGGGGCCGTGCTTTTTTTCCTGTTACCGTGCTTAAGGACCGCGCACGCTCGTTTGATCGAGTTTACGATAATGGGGCAGTGTATAAAAGACTTCGTAAGGTTAGGGACTTAAAGGGGCGGATTGTACGGCGCGATATGTCGAGGCTGTCGCATTTGGTAAGCTACCACGGCGATGCTTCCGAGAATTTTACAATGGGCTGTGACAGAGCACATACAAAGGGGAGTGAATAAGAATCAAGGGAGCGGAGGATACAATTGAGTGAGCAAACGTGGGCTATCCACGGGTTCTCGTCACGTTGCGAATGTCGCGAAGCTGAAACCAGGAAAAGCAACGACGAACGGTGTTCCGTGACTCGTTTCCCGATCGCTGCGGTGTGTACTTTCGCGCGTCGTTTCCTCCAGGACAAAAGTATCCTTGTTACGGGGCACGTACACCCCCGTAACCGTTTTTACAGGCCTCTTCGCGGCGCGGATCGATGGGCCGCGATACGAGGCCCTCTCTTTGTGCTCGCTCGAGCAACGACCCAGCGAATTCATCGACGGACTGCGAGCGCTGGGATTTTGATAGACGCGTCGGGCGGATACTCCATCGATACGCCCCGAACAAGGGCGCGGAGGCCAAGCCACAGACCTCTTTACACATCCAGGCCGAGGACTTGGTAATGACAGCCAACGAGCACACGCTCTATGGATTCTCGAGCGCGTGAGACTGAACAGCCGGTGAATCGTGCTGCAAGACACTCTAGACGCCTAAAGCACTCTACATCGTCTACCGACCGGGATGAATTGACATTTCGCAGCGTATCCGCTGACGGCGCCCAACTTTTTCCACCTCGTCAAGGGACCCTTGGATCCTTCGCTTGAGCCTCGGCTCTGATGGTATGCTTTCGACACTGTGCTTTCCGGAGTCGCGCGACGCGGCCTGAAATCTCGTTCGACGCCGTTATCGTACGATTTCTGCTGGGTTATCTACTGACCAAGAATAGTCACGTTCCCAGCGGCAGACAGCGATAGATAAGGATAAACCAATCTGTTCTTCCTACGAGGGAACCACTCTAAAGTAAACTCTGAGGGACGCACGGTAGCCTAAACAAATCTTTCCGCTGGCACACGTGACCCTTTCCTAATAACAAGACGGCTGATGTCGTTAATCTTGTTCTCAAATATGTGTTCTGATTTCTATTCGACTGCAAAATAATTCTCCGGCACCTCCACTGCCTTCGAGATACAGTGTTTTTAATGTTTCAACCTTACCCTCATCGATATATCTATCTACAATATTTCCACAAAAATCAACAAATAGAACTGGCCCTAACATTGCTGCAGTTTTACTATGAGAAAACATCACAAGAGCCCAGAGCTGTAAAATTGGTTGAAAAGAGAGTTAAAATTAACAAAAACCAATAAAAAAGTGAAACTTTTGGGAAAGCGGTAAAAAAGTAGGTAGGAAAGCTTTAATTATTCAACAAATACCTACCTACCCAAAATTATATTTTAAGATAATTATTTGTAATTAAATATAAAGGGCAGCAAAAATCATTTTTGCCCAGAGCGGTGGAAGAGCCAGATCGGGCCCTGCAAGGATCATACTGATTTTCCTGCACATTATATCTATATCTACCAACGTCGCATTGCACGCTCTCCTAGTTCCTATCCATTAAAAGATCACAGTGTTCCCGCGGCTCTCGCGTTAAATTCCGATCCATTCTTCAGAGAGCTGACCTAAATGCTCCCGAGACAATCGTGGGCTCTTTCAAAAAGATTTGCGGGGACCTGGTTTGCAGCACTTGCACGTCCCGGTGGTTCGGGACAATCGGACACGTACGTGTATAAATTAGACGAGACCTGTATCAAGTGGATGCATCCTTGAATTATGATTTGCCAGGCGGACTAGCCACAAGGGAGGCGCGCGTGAATCGCGGTAACGTTCCACCGTACGTATCCAAATATTGGCCCATTACAGGATCATAATGCTCCCTCGCCTCGCGTATCAAACTCTCTCGGTTCGAGCCTCCCGAGAGTTTGCCCAGGGATGAATAAGGTAGATCGTGTGCACGCGCCGCTCTGAGTGCATTCTGATCTAGGCCACGTTTCCTTTTGTGCCCTGCTATCAGCTCTTGCACCTCGTACAATGCGATTTGAGTACACTGTCTTAACCGAGTCGAACTTCTATTTAAGTATATACCCGCCGTGTCGTTCCTTCTTCCCCGAGCAGCTTTGCGCGCTCAATTGTTATTCCTCTGGGCGAAGATCGTAAAAATTTCTTACCGATGTCTCGTTTCGCGATGCTCAACGGTCGAGGAGCCTCCTCTTTTTTTTCTCCCATCTACGAGAATATATACGTGGGAGGTATTCGTATCCTCTCAGAGTATTGCCTTCTGTATATTTCCTCTTCTTCTTCTCTTTTCCGTGTTTAGAGTGTCGTGCCTTACAAAGAACCTCCCTCCTCCTCCCGTTCAAATATTGCGCTCTCTACAGGATCTCTATTTCCTCCCCCGTTTCAAGCACCGTATGCTCCATATAGCAACGATTCCTCTCCGAGCGTCATCCCTTTTCAAAGCAATCCGACTGATAGAGGAGTTCTAATCGAATCGACGGCGGAGCTCCAGAGTGCCGGTCGGTTTATCGAGACGATCGGATTCGTCTGGTCGCGAATCACTGTCTCGATTCACGGCGAATTGCTCGGGAAGTGAATAAAATCGCGTAGGCGTGCAGCCCAGGTCGTATTCCAATTTAGACCGTGTTTCCTACCGCGCCGTATTATTGATTTCCGCCCTTTGTGTCGCGTGATCAAGAAAATTACCGTCGCGCTGGCGAGGAAGCACATCAATGCCGGGAAACGAGCTGGATTGGGAGGAAGGGGATGGTGGTGTACCTACCCTGAGGACTGGTACTGCACCATCCGACGATAGAATGACTCCAGCCTCGACTAACTGCTGCAGCTTTACGACCTTCTCGTTTTCATTATCTAACGAGATACTGGCGACCAGGACTTTTCTAATTGAATTGATGATTGATTTGGAGTACAAAGATCAATCGTGAACACGTAGAATGCAGACGAATATTCTTCTGTATATAGAAACAGGGTTTTGTCGAATGTAAAGGCCTGTGCAGTAAAACTCTCTTCTACTTGTCGGTTTATTTGATCGTGGAGAGTCATTGTTTCTCTATTGTAGCCGCTATTATGCGCCACCCTCCACGCGGCAGCCATTTCCGAATACTACAGAGGCTCGGGGAGAAAGAATTTATCGGTGGTCCGTGTAATGGCCTGGCAATTTCATACTTAGATATATCGACTGGAACTAGCAGCTTGTTAAGGGGATGTTTGTTAGACTCCATAACAAGCGGATCCTCTGAAAGGCTGAAGTACGTTCTTCATTGGTTTATGATAAAAGCTGCAACTGGGCTCCGCAGTGTCGGATTTTGAAAGACTTTGCGCGAGAAAGGGATGCACCGAAGGGTTGTTTCGATCAAAGCACAGTAAGGAAGAGGGTGGCCCAAAGGGGACTTCAAATTCTAAACAAGAAGTTACTCGTTGAATATTACACCGGGATAATTTCACCGTTGAAAAAATTCTCTGGCGGGCACGGGAAGCCGACTTTGAATCCCAATCTGACGAATCAATTAGCCCTGCTCTTACCCTCCACGCCTGATTATAATCACGAACTGTGAACGAAAATTTATGTCCCCGCCCCTGTGCTTCTCCGGGCCGACGAGAGCGGCAATTTAAACGAGATGATCACATAATAAAGCGTTTCGCATCGATAGAACCGTCGAGTACGATCCTCGAAAAACTAACCACCGCGTCGAGGGGTGGAAGCAGCGTCACAGGCAGATCGACAGCGGCAACAAGAGCGAGCTGAGACGGAGCGCGCCGCGGCATAGGGCGAGGGAGAAAGAAAAAGGGAAAGCAGAAACGCGCCGTCCCGTGGGATCTGTTCGGCATTGTTGAGGGGGCTGTTTGGTTCGTCGCCCGTCGTTGGAGGGCGCCACCGCGTTTTCCCTCCCTCGCGCGGCGCCCCGTCCTTTCCCGCGTCCCTTCTCCGCCACCTCTGTCCATTCCTCTTGTCGGAAGGGGAGAGGGCCACCTTTTCACGGGGGGGGTTAGCTCGGGTCTGTCACTTGGTGATGGATGATTCTACCCCAACGCGATCAATTCGCCTGCCGCGCGTGTACATGCCTCGGGGGCGAAGCCCACCCCTCGGCTCGACCGCGGATCGCGGTGCTTTCGGCCGATCTAGCGGAAAGACGAATTTCTTCGGCGGCTGCGCGACCCCCGAAGCAACGTCTGGCGAAGAAACAGCGGTGCGGGTCGAGGGAGGAATACGAACGACGTGAAAGTGGAGTAGCATAGACAGCACGGACGGAGCACCTGAGTATCCAAGGAAATTTACGATGCGATGTTCGCGGATAGGGGTTGCAAAAACTAGGATACACTTGCTACGCGATGGAAATATGATGCATGACTCGCGGGGCGAGCGTGGTATCGGCCAACGTGGATGAAACGCTAGGAAGCGGGAGAGACCCCAATATGTTAGCGGGCGCGATAACACCGCCAGGGCCCCCGTCAATGCTGAAAATGCTAATGATAACGATTCATCTTTTCAGAGGGGCCGACCCCGCGTTCCTCCTGCGCCTCCTACGCCTCCTCCGGCCGCCATTAGATCCCCGAGACGTAATCTAATTTGCATAGTAAATTTTAATCAATCTAACCGCGAGCGACGATACACGGCAGTGCACATGCGATACGCGGACACGTATCGGTGTGTATCCCCTGTGCGTGGAGCACGCGGTGGAGGCAAGGTACGCGCCATACGAGGCGGCCAGGCCGGGAGCTTTCGCCCCGTAATTACTTTCCTCTGCCGCTGCACGTCAATTCAAATTGCTTTCGAATTACCTAACGCTACGCGGGCGGGACAGAGTCGAAGCGATAGGTGCAGACAGAGGGACCTGGGGGGAGGGGGCGAGCGGGAAAGGGGAAAAAAAGACGGAGAAGGTGTGAGGGAGGAAAAACGGGTGAAAGGGGTGAAAGGAGAGGGAGAAGAAACGACCGGGGCTCTCTCTGCGTCCACGATCCTCCTCGTAACAAGCTCGGGAATTACACGGGCCGACGTTATGTTCCTGGTTACATAGCCGCGGGCGTTTAGTTGATCGGAGCTGCTGGCTGCAGCCGACCTGCCTAAAGAACTGAAACGACGGTTCTTTGGATTATCGTGCGCGACAAAAGATAACGGCGCTTATCGCGCCCCGAAAGGGGGAGAAAAATTCTGTGAAAACGTGCAGCCGTATTGTTGGGACCCGCTTCCTCTGGCTTACGCCTCCTCCGCTACGAGTGGCTCACGGGTAACCGGATTTATAGCGGGCAAACGTTCCGCCCGGCGATAAGTCGCATTGTACTCCTCGCGGTGATAACACGCAGGGATCCGACGAGTTTTCGCGGCAATAAAGCCTCACCTTGCCGATGACGCTGCCGATTCTTATCGCGATGCCTGAGAATCGGATCGTAAATCGCGCTGCTTCGACTTTTTCCTGATTACCGGGAGATAACGTGCCTTCCCTTTCTTATACGACTCTTACGTAAGATGGACGGCGGTGGTTATCGAGGAGGTAATTGTTTTCAAGCGTGCGGAACGAAATTTAACGAATTGAATATTAGATTTCTTGGGGTACTTTTAAGCTGTTAGAAACTAACTTGTAGTTTAAATCATAAATGATTCGCAGACTGTACTGTAGTGCTTTTTCCTCCCCACGTTATAAATCGTGAATAAGGAAGCAGTGGTCATTCCCCTCGCCCCACCAAGTCTCAAGAATATGCCGTGTATCAAAGCACGAGGGGTGGTTTTACGTTTGCGTGATATCGGAGCGGTATCCCTGATCGATTGTCCATTTACACGAAAATTGCGGTCGCCGCACAATGCCCACTCCGCAGACCGATGAAAACTCGAAGGAAACGCCGGCATCTAGCCGCGACCCGGCTAATTAGCCGTCGCTTAATTGTCATTGTACCTCGTTGCACCCCTATACAGGCACCGGCAATCATCGGATATTTATTCTGCTACCGTTGCGATCCTAACGACAGCTGGTGCTCGAGAAAACGGTCCGCGGATTGAATTTTAATAGACACCGCCGGATGAAACGACCCGTCGCGAAAGCGGGGGACGCTTAACGGGCAATTGAAACTCGCGCATTCTATAACATCGACGGCCGACTGTGGTCGCGTTTAAAAATAATCAGGCGAAACCGCGGAAAGCTCTGTCGCGCAGCGCAGCTGTTGTCACCCGCGAAATGAGAGCCGACGAGTACTCGAATCGACAAGCTGTTACTCACCGTGAAAAGGAAACGCAGGTGACGATGTGTTTAGAGACAAGGAGACGTCGAAGAGGACGATGATTTCTCGTTTTCACCAAAGTTCTTCCAAAATCACAGTCCGAGTTTAGCCGGAGGATGGTTGGCGCGCACGTGAAAGGGAAAAGAAAGCACGACCGATGCACTTGAAGGCAAGGCTACCGACACTTTCGGTGGCGACGGTGGTACGTTCTACATATATACGTGTAGGTTAACCTTGAAAAGGCAACCCGGTTGCGACGATACGCGAGGCTGTTTTGGGTGGCGTGCTGGTGCAGCGAGAGCGCGACTCTGGGTACGCCTCCTCGTGACTGCCGCGCGAACCAGGGAAATCGATAGAATGACCCCGGCACATGCGTGCATCGTGTCCCCTTGCTCGGGGACCGCGTACCAGACCGTAGGAGGAAGCGGTGGAAACGGCACGGGGGGCGGCGAAGGAAAAGAGGATGAAGACGACCAGCGGGAAGATGAAGAAGAAGGGTACTAGACGGGTCTCTCCCCCAAAGTAATGGGAATTTCTTTTCCATTTGCCGTCTCTGTCCTTCCTTTCAACCCCCGTCCCGCCGTTCTCCGTCCCTGTTTTTCCACCCCAACCCCCTGGTCTCTTTACCCGCGCTCGGAACGCCCTTGCGACTTGTCTCTTCTTCGGCCGCGCACCGCCTAACAAAGGCTAAGAAGGTCTAGGAAAGCTGAGTTTATCTTGCCGATGAAAATGGCCGCGGTTGCTACTTAATCGTCGAAGTGGTCCGAATCGATCAGCGCGGTTATCGTCCTAAAAATTACACGGTCCCCTTTGAAATCCTTGTCTCTTCCGAGATACAAGAAGCTGTGCCTAGCTTGCTTTCTTCCGGAACCGATATCCGGCGGGTGCCGTTTCGCGCGCGAAAAGGAGGATGGAACACAAAACTCGGGTGCACGCGAGCTAATCCAGGCAGGTGTGCCAACGCACACCCCCGCTCGCGTTTACCTTTCGCGGCGCGAAACCAACAGAATTCGCGACGATCAAAGCGAGCATAATTCTCAAACTTATTCCTGGTTAATTAAACGCGACGCCGGAAACGACCGTGTCCGTGGAAAAGAAGAGGAATTTCGGGTGTGTACCCCGCTAGTTCGGTCCGAAGCGAGAGAGCAGGCGAAGTTTAAATGTAAGACAAACACGGATAAACGCGGCTGGATAAAGTCCAAGAAATTTATCGTTTGGAAAGGCTAGCCGGCGGCGGCCGAGCGGGAGCTTGTAAATTCAACCCTTCACCGATAAATCCGACCGTACACAACGGTAAATTTTCATAAGGATGGGGAGCTAGCTCAGGGATCAACTACAGTATCAATCATACACCTTAGTGTATTGAAGACGGCCACAGCTATTCGAAGATGTTAATCCTTTGGAGGTCTAATTCACTATTAAAAAGAATTATGATGACACTTTGGGTACCATCAGTGCTGGATAAGAATATTCAATTATTCTCGTAGAGTCAAACGATAATCATTTCACCAATAGATAACAGTAATCTATATGAAAAGCCATTCAAATCTATTTAGTAATGATAATCACTCTCAAAGATTTTCTCTCGAAAGCGATAACTCCAAAACTATTTTATTCCACATCCCCAGTTTACTGTACCGCAGACAGGGACGGATTTTTAAATTTGGCGCCCCTAGACTAACAAGCGTTTGCCGCCTCTTCCGTGAAATATCATAAAATATTTTAATTTGAAAGAGTCGAGACAATTTCAAAATTAATTCAATTGGGGTATTCACATGTGAGTGTTTGCTAATTCGCTATAGTGGCTTAAAGTTGTCTTAAGCAACCTGTGTTTAACCCTTTTTCAATTTTTTTCACTCAAAATTTGTCGCTCCACAAAATGTATCGCTTCCCATAATTTGCCATCTCTCAAAATTATCGCGCCTCAACATTTTCGGCCCAAAAATTTTCACTCCCCGAAATTTGTCACTCTCCAAAATTTCCGCCCCCGAAAATTTTCCGCCCTACGCTGCAGCCTACTTAACCTATACACAAATCCGCCCAAACCACAAAGAACCACCCTTTTTTCCATTCCACCATAAATTGCACCAGACCACGGAATACCGCAAGCATATTTGGAGTATCGTGCGCAAGCTGGCAACGAAAATGCCATCGTCTATTCCAAAGGTATCACTCCACGTTCAGGCGAGTCGAGCGCTCTCGCAATCATTTTACATTTGCCGTGGGTTAAGTGATAACGCGAGAAAAAAGAAGCGGACGGATCTCTTTTTACTGCGGGGAAAGTTGCCGGGGGTGGGGGGCGAGTAACTGCGAAATGTGCAGAAAGGTTGGATGTACGACATCGGAAGACGCGGCGTCAAAGAGGAAGGGACTAAAGGAGACATAGCAGGACGCGCTGGATCCGTGCCAGGCTTGCATTTCGGAGTAGGCAGAGGATGTTGCTCGCGAGTCCTTGCCAGAAAGAGATTTTGCATCGCTGGCTTTAAGCTGTGCGAGCGTAATGGCGCGGAATCGGGTGTGCACGCTAGTAAAATTCTCGATGGGAAAGCTCGTATAACGTTTCTCATACGCGCTGCTCGTTTTTGAGCTGCGTGCACAAGGCTGAATTGAAAGCTGCACCGTAAAGGTCCTTTTCTAGCTGTTCCTTCGGAAGATGGGCTTCCTTGAGAATGGATTCGCTATTGGTCGTAAATCTGACATCATCCCCTTTACTATTATACTCCCGAATGGGGTACATAAATAACTGTAAGTATCGTTTCGGTAATCTTCATGATTGTTATACATTATTTTAACGTTTCTGGTTTAGTGTGTGTATTGTACTTTACTGCTCAGTGGTACAAGGCTTGTAGCTTCAGCTACAAATAACAATATACTTATCAGCGATTGCTCTCTTATCGTGAGGTAATTATTTTTCTTATCGCGAAGAAGCACGAGCACGGAGTGAATTTGGATTTAAGTGGAATCTGAAGTTAAAGCTTGCAATAACATCTGATTTCACGAGCCACGTTTTTAGACAAATGCAGAGGCGTGGAGAAAACGATGATTAGTGATAGATCCATTTAATTTTCGAGGGTATAGGGGTAAAGAGTACAGTGCTTGGCCACCTGACAGTGATTGGCCTTATTTTGAGAAATAAATGAATATAAAGAAATACCAATGTTATGCCTTTTTTAAAGAACATATTCATATACTTCCTTGCTTCGGATGTAATCAATATTTCTCCACTCATTATATACTGTGATTATATATAAAAGCAAATAGGATGACTCGGCTTTGAAGCTTGGAAATTACAGCGATTTAATAAAAAAAACCATAAGGGTACAGTTGAAAGTTTGCGAATAGTTTAATGTATTTATGATATGTATATCTTTCATATTCGGTATATATCGATAGATAAAAGTTGAAACTTTATAAAAGAATTATTTATTTGTTAAAAGTATGCATATATTATGGAAAATACAGGGGGCCAACAACTGTCATATGAATAATGTTGAATGATAGTAATTGACTGGGCGGCCAGTGACTGTTTTTTAATCATGTCAATGGTGGAACAGTAATTAGCCCGCTGTTAAGAACAGAAACATACACAACAAATACATGCATAATAAAATATATCCATTTCTATTGAATAATTTTAATCTTATTTCTATCACCAAATCAGGTAACATTTTCTTTTAGGTTATATTATGTATCAAATAGCGACCAATTACTGTCGAACCGATCGGACAATTACTGTCTTGACCATGCCAATACCTATATTTCTCCGTAGGAAACACATTTTTTATATATTTTTATACATTCTTGATTTTTTTTTATAAACTCTATTGATTTTCAGATTATTAGGGGTTTTTCGTACTTATTTATACTGATTTCCATTTCAAATTTACTAAATTCACATTTATAATTCATTATTTATGTCACACTCTTACTTACGTAGCCAACCATTGCACTCTTTACCCTAGCCGCCACTTCGACGAAGCTGTACGAGTAGGGGATAAGACCTTCTCCCTAGAAGCGGATATGAAGAACAATGCACACGGATTCCTACTTCTGCAAAACAATCTTTTCTCTACAGGTATTACGAATTTACGGCCACGATGGTGAAACGGAAAAAGTTCGTTAGAGCGACTGGAGTCCGCGGTCGTGTTTACTACGAGGCATTAAAAGTTTGAACGAAAACGGCTTTCAAGTTTCCTCGTCTCTTCTCCGCGATGAAACGCTCACCCCGAAGAAATTCAGTTTAAGAAATACTGCAGGGATATCTGGGTTACGATCCCCCTGTAAAAGTGGTACGTAAATATTTCTGCAGACACGGTCTTTCAGCACAGGAATTCTTAATAGAATTTCGCATCGAGGAGCGAGACGAGTTACGGAGGAAAATCGAGCGGGATGAACGCGCTCGGCTTCTTCGTCCATCGACATAACGTACATATGTAGGGTAAGGTTGGGCTAAAAGTCCCGTTTTTGGTATAAACCTATGAAAAGTTTAGTACTAACAATCTAGAGATATCTGGTGTTATTTTGTATAAATTATAACTATTATGCTTTATGTTCACGATGTTCGTTTGTTGATACTGTTATTTTCTGCTGAGTTATGCCTACCACAAAATGTTTTTCAATGCAAAAAGTTCCTAATATCTTTTCGTGTAATATTAAACTAAATAAGTAAAAAACTCTTCAAATCAACAAATATTTATTAAACCAATTCTTTTTGGTATAGAATATTGAAAGGAAAGCAGGACTTCTTTAACAAAAAATAAAAATATAAGACAGAGGCTCACTTTGAACTAAAAACTAAAAAAATCGTTCAACTAAAATAAAATCACTATTTAAAGATTTTGACATCATTTCTTTATACTTTGGCCATCTTATTATGAAAACAAATAATAATATATAATATATATATATATATATATATATTTTCAGTCTGAGGAACTTTTTGCCCCAATGGTACCTCTATAGTTTCTGCGATATAGGGTAAACCAACCAGTGAATGACGGAATTGTTGAATTTATAGGCGTTTGAGATTAATACTTGAATATATTTATGTATAGCATCAAAACAGCTGTTGGAATTGCATTTAAATTTATTTTTCTTGAAATTTCTATAAAAATAATTACTTATTCTTATCGTAATTTAAAAAAAAACAATTATAAAATGCAAAACCTGTAGAAGCTCAGTAAATGACTGCATAATTTTAATAAGAATTGTAGTTATTAATGTTTGCTTAATACGCGTAACTAAAAATATGGGAGATTAAAAGTGCAACTACACTCCATGTATAAAGATATAATATTTTTAAATTTATAATTGATATTTCTTGCCTAATGGTCATTCACTGGTATGCGGTCAATTACTGGTTGGTTTACCCTATAAGTTAGAAAATATTATGATTCAGCAAAAAAACAATATCGTGCACACATTACTATAAAGGAACATACAATCTTAACGTACTTGGCTGATACGCTTTTAAACTGTGGTTTACTTCGTGTAAAACAATAAAGACGACATAGGGTAAACCAACCAGTAATTGACCGTATACCAGTGAATGACCATTAAACAAAGAAATATCAATTATTAACTTAAAAATATTATATGTTTTTAAATGGAGTGTAGTTGCACTTTTAATATCCCATATTTTTAGTTACGCTTACTAAGCAAACATTAATAAGTGCAATTCTTATTAAAAGTATGCTGTCATTTACTGGGCTTCTACACGTTTTGCATTTTATATACGTTTTTTTAAAAATTACGATAAGAATAAGTAATTATTTTTATAGAAATTTCAAGAAAAATAAATTTAAATGCAATTTCAGAAGTTGTTTTGTTGTTATACATAAATATATTCAAGTATTAATCTCAAAGGTCCATAAATTCAACAATTCGGTCATTCACTGGTTGGTTTACCCTATTTCTTTTAGTTTTCGATACATAAAATAACGAAGGCGCCATGTAATTCGCACGAACGTCTAGGAGCGACTGGCGACTCTGTGATCACCTCCGTTTCTTTTCGCCTTTTACATGGTATACTGCGAAACTCAATACATTATTTATGAATAGAGATTTTGAATTCGGGACTTTTTACCCGCCGGACTTTTAGGCCCACCCTACCCTACTACCATTCCCTTTGCATCTAGTGCCTATTTTTCGAATTCCCTACACTCAAATTGGATTCCACCCTCTTCCTACACACCATTAAAGCAAAAATAAATTTACTGATCTTGAACATTCATTTCCATCTAACTCAGGCCATCCTTAACCTCAAGCCTGAGCACTAACATTAATACTTTCCTGAAGATTATTATTTCTACTCGGGTTAATTTCTCAAACACTTCTATCACTGTGCACGCTGCGCTTTTAGTGAGTATGGATAGGTACATACTGTTGTGCTTCATTTCCTCGAGGGATGTTACCGCAGACGATTAAATCGACCTATCAATCTATCTGCCTTTTAGAAGGAAATCGCGCATTCTATAGCCGGTATATAATTTCTTTCTGTGCCGCTTATCGGTTTTCCAATATGCTCGGCAGATGCTACCGTTCCTCTGATAAGATGACCGTGCACGAGTAGCTAGCACACACGGTGGCAGCGGGGGTGGGGGATCGATCGGCGATTCTCCTTTTGAAGGAGCCGACGTTAACCTCGTACGGTGCTCCGCCAACGCCGCGATACGTTCTCATTCCTCCCGACAGTGTGTTGGCAGTGCAAAAGGGGGCCAAAGGCGTTCTCTATCGCGACGGGTGTTGCCATGACACCATGAAACCTCCACCCCTGCTTCTAAATCTTTCCCTCTCCGCGTCTCACCCCATTTTCCCAACCAACCCCACCCTCGCTCTTGTACATACAGCCCTGGGCAACTACAATTTCTTGCTTCAAATTCGCTGGAATCACTCGTAAAACACGCGGGTCCACGGCGAGGCTATTCGAGCCGGTATTTATTGCCACCGCGCGTACACTCGTGGATCTTTTAAGCTTCGATTGAGCGCAGCTAACCGTGCCAGGATTTTTCTAGTCAAACGAAACGAGGGTTGTTACCCTATCCGACGGCTGGCCGTGCAAGGGGCCGTTATTGTCTGCTAGTGTTGGCAGCCGACGGTGTACATTCGAATCCCTGTACAGCAATTATACTACATTTAAGCGATTCGGACAATGTCTAGCCCTTGGCAGGGACGAGGCACAGCTACTGGAAATTTTTCATCGCGAGAGAGGAAAACTGCTTTCCACGATGTACGATGTACCTTTATCGCGGTTGACTTTTACTGTCCACGTCAGAAGTATCCGTCCAGATGTACGACGTGCAATCGTCAATGCGAAACAGTGCGCACCCCTCGGTTAATTTCGTGACGACCTCGCGCCACCGCATCGTTATCGCGACAATTCGACCCTCGCGCCATTTTAAACCGTAGACATTTTGTAGCCTGCAGGCGCGTTTTTCGCGACACGAGGGGGCGGGGGGGGCTGGTGATCGACGGATGTTCCCCCTCCGGCACCGGATGCGCGGAGGGTATTTTGTCTTCCGTCAGCACTCGAGAGCGAATTTCGAATTTCGGATATATGCAGGAGTCAGACGTCGGTCTGCGCCTAGGAAATCTGAATTGCAAATCTGGACGCAATTAAAAGTGTATCGCGCGGGAGCTGCAGGCCCGGCCAGCCGGCGTACGGACCGCCGGGGGTCGAATCCGCAATTAAGGCGAAACATTATATAACGATCGCAGTCGAGGGGTCGGCACACCGGGCTTCTGCGACTCTTGTCAGCGGAAATTAGCGCTCGCTTAAAAATCGCGACGCGGGCAATTAATTGCCTCGTCGCGAGACACGGGCGGGAATCAGCTTCCGATCATCGCTGTATACAACTGATCGGTCCGATCGAGCGTTGCGTTACACTCGTCCACTTATGATTGCCGATTAATGCGCGAATTACACCGTAAAAGCATTTCAAATATTGCGAAGTGGTGAAACCAGCAACAGAAAATTCTGAGAAGATCCTGACGCCTCACCCCTAAAAGGGGGATGTTTCTTAAACTGCTCGTTGAGACCCGTAGCTTGAGTTGTGACTCACTGTACAAGGAAAGCATTTCCACTTTTGCTCGTGTTCGCGTAAGAGGAGAGATAATACCGACCCTTTGCTTAGAGATCTTGAGAAATATAGATTATCCCTAAGACCGCAGACGTGGCGAAGAGATCCCTGGGTGGATTGGAGTACTGGATGAAAGTGAGTGCCACAGATCTTCAGTGGAATAGACAGGGCTATGTTCTTACTCGAAGAACGAAAGTAAAACGACGCAGTACGATGGACCTGATTTCACCTGACTCTAATATTCCCTGTAGTCTCTCTCAAAGATGCCACTTTAAACTCCTCTTCACTGTGACATCGTTAATTGCGTTCACCAGTTTCGCTAAACAGACTTTCCCACAGGATGTAGGTTACTATAAATACGAAGCTTATGATGCGAGCCAGCCGAGCGAGGGGTTTCATTAGTCCGGAAAATTTTCGGTAGATCGACGCTAATATAGGGTACGCGGCGAGTTAGGTTCGACCAGATATTAAGGGCGCGAGAGTCGATAACACGGAATGCAACATTCGACGGGATCGATTAATCCCACGGGAAGGATAACGATATTGTATCCACGAAGGAACGATCCTAGCTGTCACCTTGCCTCCGAGCTCAATTATTTCGGGGCGATCGAGGGGCAAATCCGCGCTAGGCGGCCAATTAGAATCGATCAGAAGTCTGCGCGAACTGACGTAGAGGGGTTGAATAATTGAGGAAAATTCGATTCCCGTCAACGTAATGGCGGTTTCGCCATCGACTTTCCTATTCGACTGCTGTGCCCTGCTAGCCTGATTCGCGTTTTATCCCCTGACCGTTCACCCCTAATGGATCTCCTTCAATTAAACATCCGTTATCCCCAGACCTTTCGCACGGCGTTACAAAATACCTACATTTATATAAATTGTACACTATTAGATTCCACGAGCCAAAAAATCCTTTTAGTTCTTTTTGCCGCGTATGTAGCAGCGGACCGAATAATTATTGGATTTTTCCACCGAGCGAGAATGCGGCTCCGTTCGAGCAATCAATGCGCCCCCGTAGCGACGACTGGTACGTTCGATATATCGCGAATGATTTCGAGAAAATAAAAAGAGGCGAAACCGGTGGTTCGATGAGAGGGAATCAACGCGATGGGGAAAATGCGCGCTCTTTCCAGCCCGGCGAATCATATAGCGCCCGCTATCGAATGTACATGGTTGTCGAAAGGGCCACCGGAAACATCGCGAGCTCGTATTTTCGGACAGCCGGTTTTTCAGCGATGCGTAATTTTCGAATAAAGTTGTGCCGCCGATTGAATCCGCCGCAAAAATGCGCAACGAATTTCATCAGTTGCGATTTATCGTCGCGCGGGTTTTTAAACGAGGAGCGGGAGGGACAGAGGAACGGCCGAAAACGGTGGGTAAATTTTTCCCTCGTAGCCTTTTTTTGCGCGCAACAAAACGAAATGCACGAGTGGTGCGCGTCGATAACGAAAGCTTGCTGCCAATTATTCAACTGATAAAAAAGCTGATGGCTGATGGAAAAGGTAAACTATCACGGCGGTATGGACGCTTTGAATCCATGGGAGAACAGACAAAGGTGCCTAGAAGGGGAAACTACAGTGTAAAAGCTAATCCCTAATAACACGTGCACACGTTATAGATACACAGCCCTATGCAGGTTTTAAAGTTCATAGTTCAGACCAAAAAATGGCCCCAAGCTAGCTTCCAAAGCAGAAATAGCCTCTCAATGCAAAATTCTAGTCAGCCTTTGCACAACCATCGAACCGTCAATGAAATCGAACTTCAAAGGTGCAGTAGTTTAGTAAATTACCCGAAACCTATTAGCGTACACCACACACTGTACTTGTGTGGAAGCACCTCGAGCTGGAAATCGCAAAATTAAGCAGAATCGCCGAGTAATTTTACGGAAATGGGCCGTGTATAATTGTTTATCGAATTTCCTTATTCGACTGTCAAACAACATGTCGCTAATGATATTTCGAATGTGGACGCAAATTTTTAATTGTTAATTCGCAAAGTAACTTTACCAAAAATATGCTCTCGAGTTATTGCTTTAATTGTATTGAATCAATTATTTCGTGTGTGTTCCACGAGTTTGCTTGAAACGAGCAAAGAGATAAAAACTGTGACAACGCTTTTAGTATTGACGCGTTGAAAGTTTTTCCGCGTTTCAAAACGAAATATGTTTAACGTTCACCATGGTACGTGTGTCGCCACTCTCGTTTACGGCTCATTTCCGTAAAGTTTATACGAGTGGAATAAAGCATGACGTATTGGCTCACGTGTTTACGGTTGCAGGTGACGAACGCCGGACGATGTTCCTGACGGCTTTATGACGACGCCGGAAAATAATCCGCGTTCCTGGAACGACTTCTCCGGACTGTTTGTTATTCCAGCCGAGTTTCCGCGACAGACCTGTGA
The DNA here is from genome assembly GCA_944738655.2 of Andrena hattorfiana. NCBI lineage: Eukaryota > Metazoa > Arthropoda > Insecta > Hymenoptera > Andrenidae > Andrena > Andrena hattorfiana. The sequence goes on along the minus strand of OX122889.2, from coordinate 39,764,067 downwards.
ATAAAGGCGATCCCTGAATACGTTTTTAGACTGCGAATTAAACTCAAAGCAGTTGCGAGCAACTGCAATGGAAATCTCCGTGGAAATTGAATCACTATTCAATCTGTATTTGATTCTGTAGACTCGGTTAAATTAAAAGTATCAATAATGCAACAGAAAAGTGAAATGGTGAAATATACTCCCCCCATTCATGTGCACATTTTTATTATTATTATTATTATTATTATTATTATTATTAATATTATTATTATTATTATTAAACGTCTTTATTATTTGAGTAAAAGGCGAGGTGCAGCCAATATGCTGTTGCTATACCTGAACTTGATAACAAACAAATAAAGAAATAAACATAATACGAAAACAACAAAAAACATTATAGCCATCTAGAATTAGACTTAAACGTGGTGCGTGAGTATGTAGGACGCAGCGGCGCGCTTAAACAAGGAAATAGTAGGAAGGGAACGAATCTCGAATGGGACGGAGTTGTAGTAACAAGAGGAAAAGGAAGCCTGAAACTTTGACGTAGTGTAAACTGGGGTGACTTTGCCCGTCGGGGTGACATTGCCCACTTTTTTACTCCGACTGAAAAATTACCATATGATTGAATTCGCTATTTTTTGTTTCATCTGACCTTGGAGAAATTATTGCTCTCGATTACAAAACACCAAATGTTCTAATTACTTCACAATAAAATAAAATAGAGCCTTTCTGAAAAGTGGGCAATGTCACCCCGGGCGGGCAAAGTCACCCCAGTTTACGGTACGATGTGAGGGAATGGAAAGGAGCGACTGGGATCGTGTAGTAGGAGCATTGCTGGAATGAAAGAAAGAATTTGTACGAATTATAGAATAGAGATAGGACGGGGAACGGGAGAACAGTAACTTAAACGTGAGACAACAGATATGAAGTATCCATCTTTGCCTCATATTTAACCAGCCAGACCGCTGAAATAGAGGAGTAACGTGATCGATTTTGCGAGCGCAGAATGAGTAACGGAGGCAGGAGTTTTGAACACGTTGACTACATTGTTCGATCCGATTTGAAAGACATGGTCCGTATAAGGTAAATCCGGGAGACGCGATCAGGCCGGAGTTGGTCGAGTCACTATATTTCAGACTCTATACGTAAAAACGCGTTAAAGTGCAGACCAATTACTTCTCTAGAAGCCAAACAATTGAATGAATAGCGTCATTTCGGTTCCTTCTGTGTTTTTCTAGATTTACAGGCTATAAAATATAAACCGAGGTTACATTTAACCTCTTTTGTCAAACAAAGGTGTAAAGAATCGTATTTAAAATATACTTCTAAGTTTATTTTCGTTTAATGTTTGGGAATAATAAGATAGTATAGATATTGTGGGACAATGCAGCTAAAATATTTTGCCATATTAACTCTTCCTCTCAAAACTAACGAGAAGACAATTCCGCGCTGCCGAAAGGAGAGATGGTCGAGTTACGATTTTTTTATTATTTTTATTTATATTTTTATTTTTTATCATTATTTTATTATTATTATTGTTTATTTAGTTTATTTATTCACTTTTGTATTCATTTGCCTTGCTAATCGCCGGTAGGTAGTTCGCTTTATCTTTGATGTGTTCTTTACTTGTTTAGTAGTTGTATTCACTCATAAATAATTTTGCTTTCTTCTTTGTTATTTTTCCATGAATAATTATATGAGTGGTCTCTGCCAACGACGAAAACCATTTCCTCCAGCACCTCGGGAGAGGTGGTCAGATGTCATGACCTCAGTTTTCAACCCGATTTACAGTAAATATTGTCTTAAAGCAAATATCGACCAGTTTTTCTGAATCAGCATAAAATTCTGAACATATTAGGTTTGTTCTGATAAAATAAGTAATATCTGTATTAGTTTTAATAGCCATTTTATATTAGGTCGACCGCGTCTCCCGGATTTACCCTATAGTCGAACAGTAATCAAACAGTATGACTGCAAATCCTAAAATCATCGTGAATTTAAAGAAATTTCGACGAGCGAGAAAACGTCGATAGAATCTTGTATAAAATACACTGTAATTTGTAACGTGGCTGGCGAGGGGGTAGCTTAAACCAGGTCCTTCACTGCGTACACTTGTATATATCGTTGGGAAAAAAAAACAAACTCTCGGCCGCAGTCACAAGGGGTGCCCGAAAGTCTACCCGAGAGGGTTTTCGAAAAAAGAGCACCCAATCGACACGAAACCTTAGACGATGGGTAGTAACCGGAAACCGTGAAACACATGTCCGATTCCCACTGCTCCGTTTCTTTTCCATGTTGATAAAACACGTTGCAAAGATACACCGCCTGGTCCCAGTGTATACCATAGCGGTCTCGTGAGTTTGTCGCCTGCAAACAAGCTCCGTATGCCATGCTCGGAACAATTTCATAAGGCATTAATTCCAGCATGATACACCTGGCGTCCTACCATATAATTTCCAGAGAGCGAAGCCTCCTAGAAGGAATTCGAATAAACGCCAGGGCCCCCTGCCATCCGTTCCAATACTTCGTTCGGAAAGAGAATCACTCAGCCCTATTTAGGTCCGTCGATTCGACGTAGCTGGGAGACATTATCGCGCGATGAAAGCGATTTCCGCGTCGCCAAGCGTGCCCGCCCTCCGTCGGGGCAGAAATTAGAATTCCTGGCGGAAAATCAGGAAAGATTATCGTCGCGGGGGCTGTTCCTCTGGCGGGCGAAAGGAAGAAAGACCGAAAGGAAGAGAAAGGGTATGAATGAGGGAGGGGCGGTGGCGTCGCGGGGAGCGAGGGAAATAGGCACGAACTTTGTCGCGTCTTTTTGCAAGGCCAAAGGCACACGGCCTCTGAATATATTAACGAAGCCGCGCGCTTTGACTCACACAGGCCGCGGCGCGTAATTTTTAATTACTAAAAAGAACCAAGCCCACCCCCTCCCTCGCTCAACGGTCTTCCTCGGCGGCCCCGCATTCACGGATACCGTCCTGACTACTGTGCCCTCGTATTTATCGCGCTCGCCTTCGAATATACGCGCGACAGCCAAAGCGAATACGCGGCCTTTCGTCGACTTTTTTCTGCGATCTGCTGTCGAACCTGTGCATGCACGCGAGAGCCCTGCAGTTCGCTTCCGGCTGTCTGCGCGCGCGATAACCAAACCGGGGATGAATGTAGCCGTGGAATACCGTAATTGATGCAGCTAATTCATCACGTCGCCCGCCGGCAACCGCTCTGCCATCCCCGAACTGTGGAAATAACACGGTGGTCATGCGTATTTTTCCCATCGCGCCCGTTCGTGCCCCGACGAGCGTGCATTATTTCGGCGTCGACATAAATTAACCGCGAGCATCGGGGGATTGAATATTTCCCAATAGACACCTCGCGGAGCCTGTCGTGTCGCATTCGAAACGATACAAAGATCCAGAGAGACACTCGACCGGGACGTTGACCAAATCTCGTCCACTCTACGGAACAGCTCGAAGGACCGTTTCATTTGTTTGCCCGGATTCAATGCAACCCGCCCGATCGTTCGCCGGGTTCGCTGGGAGTTAGTGGCTCCGCGGCGTCGTCCAGAGAAACTTTTCCTACCATCCCTTAAAACCGGACATAAAAGCCAGGCACCATCGATCCGTCGCGCGCCTCCCCCCGATTGTCCCTCGTTTCGCCCGTCTTTTCGCCGTGCAGCCCTCCGATGCGAAATCGATTATGAAAATACAGGGAGGCTCGAGGAAAAAAGTTAGCGCGCCCGGCACCGCGCCGGAAGCGACTATCTTCAAGTCGTTCTCCTCTGATGCTTCTTCAGGCTCGGGGGTATTTTCTTTGAAGTCTCGGGACTGCCATCGTCAGGTGGATAATAGCGTTTTGTTTTTCATTATCGAGACTGCGCGAGACGCCGCCACCCCTTGAGATCGGGGCTGGAGATCGGTGTCCTGCGCGCCCTGGCTTGATATACATAAAGCGGGACGGGGAGCTCGGAGCGGGGCCAAAGATCACCTATATTGCAATCGTCCCCCGATTGCGCGCGATTCATATGCCCCGAGTAACATAATACCGCCCGGCTTTATTTGCAGAGTGTGTCAGAAAAGCCCTGGGAGATTTCGTCTTTCATATCGAGTCCGCGGATGCAATATAGTCCGGGAAACGGGGAGGGAAACAGAGGCAGGGGCAGCGGAGGTAGATGTAACTCAAAGCGGGGACCAGTTACGGACAAATAAGGAAACAGCGCGACGTTAAATTCGTTTCGCCCTTTGCCGAGGAGGATCGTGTAGCAGCGCACGGAAAGATTTCCATCGCCGCGGAGCACATGCGTATCTTGAGGAACTTTTACGCCGGTCTACACCGTTTCCTTCTCTCTGTCGGGGGCAGGTGTGTAGGTATACGCGCGCAACCCTTTGCGCCCTTGCTTTAATTTCAAACAGCGCGTCGGTAATTCCCGCATCGCAGGCCTGAAAAGTCTGAACCGTAAAATGTCCCTCTCCTTCTGCCCTCCCCTCCATCTTGAAAATTCACAGTTCCGGTGTCGAAGAGAGAATTCTCGCAGGGCAACGGTGGATTAAGGGATTAAAGGATGCGTGGCAGGCTTTGACGTTCTCGTTTCTCACTTCTCTCAGCGTTTTACGACAGAAGCATCGCTATCCAAATACCTCTTTTCGCTTTCTTCCCCGTCCTATCCGCTCTCCCCCTCGATCCTCCTCTCGCGTGTTTCTGCTCTGTCCTGCCGCCCCTCGTTCCTCTCGCTATCCGCTTTGCCGTCGCTTTCCCAGCCTTGTCTATTTCTCCACCTTTCGCCCGGCTGTAAAGCGCGACGCCACCTTTATTTCCCTTTGAGCCGCTCTTTTCCGAATTGCCTTTGCTCATTTCGCGTTAATGTTCCCCGCCGAAATGGGATGCGCTGGCATTGAAGTCGCGCTGCCGGTACCGAGCCCCCGCTTCGTCCTCGCGCCAATGCTTGCAACGTCCGTAGTGCCGGTCGATGAAAGATCGACGATCGCCCCGAAAGGATGGGGGCGGATCGTTTGAACCTGGCATCGAGTTAACGGAAGAGTCGCGGCGGGGCTCGCTGTTTAGCAAACGGGCTTGCAAATCGCGCCGTTCGACGCGAAAGGAATTGCAGATTCGCGAACACGCGGCCCCTCCTCCGGCTCGGTTCGACCGTTTGCGCGCCGCGACGCGGGGGAGGCAATAAGCCGCGGCATTGTGCTAGGCGCAGTTTGTAAAACGGATCCTGCCCCGATCAAACCGTCTCCGATAGGATTAATCAATTCGCCGTCGAGTGGCATTCATTTGCAAGGAGCCTCGATACCGAAGTGTCTCCGCTGTGACGATTCTTACGCAGTATCCTTCAGCTAACAACCGATCCCCTCTTCCCTTTCCTTCTCAATAATTACCCCTGTTAATTACCGCGGCCCAATCAGCGCTCGGATCACAGGCACGGCGCGCCGAGAATATGGAAATGCGCTTTGTCAAGACGACTTCACAGAGAGGCGAAGTTCTCCGATCAAAGACCCAGGGCAGCGACCAAAGACAGCCACGGATTTCATGCAGAACACCGTGCATTTAAATCCTTAATTGCGCCTGCAAATCGTCGACTGCCGTCGAGCTTCTCGATATTGAAAGCGCATCGGGGGTAGGGAGAGGGAGAAGTGTTACAGTCAGAAAGTATAACGCAATCGACCAAGGATTGAATAGAGCAAGGTATTCAAGGAAATTGAGAATTGAACTCGCGTCGGCTAACAATTAGACATTATACTGCTCCCAGGAGGCAAGATAGGAAACCTTCGATTTGAAAAATCTATTCCAACGGCCTTTCCTCCCCGCCAATAAATCCGTTTCTTCTGCAGCTGGCGGCAAAGGTGAGAAAGTTAAACCGGGAGATAATTACCGAACTGATCCAGTCAGCCAGCCAGCGACGCGAACTCGTATTAACGGTCGGCTGGCTAAATACCTGGCATTGTCGAGTGCGCTGGGCTCGGTGTGCGTCTACACGTACACGGCCAGTATTGCTATCTGCGGTCGGGAATAGTGGTAGATGTGGGATCCAATCGGGAACATTGCCTTGGGGCAACACGGGGGATCCCCTCGATCGAGGAGGCGTCAGTCGTGAAACGTTTCATTGGTTCCTGGCGCACACGTGCAGAGACGCGTGTGCACGTACAATGCCACACGGCTGAATGCCTACTTTAGCGCGGAAACCCGTCGCAGCGGAGGTGTATCGGGCGCGTTTTAATCAGTTTATTAAATGCAACGATTTGCGGGGCACTCTTTAACGCAGCGACGCGATCAGGGTAGGGCACGTCGGCTCGCACTTGGACCAGAGTTGACGCGATAACGTCGGCTTTTGATCGATGCGCCTGGCGCAAAGATGATCGAAGCCTTGCACCGCGGATTCATTCTCTCCGGCAACGGAGCGTAAATACGCGCGACAGCCGCGGCCAGCTTTGACGCGATGAATATGAATGAGAGCAGCGACGGGCATGGTCTTGAAATTGCATCGGTGAAATTCGAACGATGCTGGGTTTGGCTCCGTGTCTACGCGCCCCTTGCGCGCTGCGACCCATGGGAGAGGGTGCCCATCGAACGCCGAATACCGCCACGGATATGCCAAATCGAATGTGACATTATAATGGAACTGGGCATTAGTGGTTTTACCGGTTGGATCGGGGCACGAGTCGCCGGGGAAAATGCTGGTGGAAATTGCGCGGAGGTGCCTCCGCCTGTGTGCGATCGAAAAGCTGGCGATCCAGATCGTTTCTCTCCCATCGAGACGAATTATGCATTGTCCCATCGCACATGCCTACGTCGGATAGATTCAAAATTCCCTTCGAAAGAGAGTTCTCCTCTTAATCTGAATTCAAGCGAATACTGTTACAAGATAAACTTCCCCAGCATCTGCAGCGATAAAGAAAGCAACGTAGCTATATGTATAGGGGGAAAGGATCCCAGGAACCGGCGCGGAGGAACGAAGTCAGTAACGACCGCTGGGTTTGGCTCTCGAAGAATATTGAAGTATTAAGGAGAGAATAAACGTTCCCATTACCTCCGTCGGGGATCTTAATTGTGCCGGCATTCAGGGTGCTCGCATAAGTACGTTCGAAATCGACAAGAAATAACGATCTTGTAGACACAATGCGTGGCGCGACAGAGAGGGGAGCCCCCTCCGAAATTCTTCGCTCTCTCCCCTCGGGTAATTGGTCGCCGCGGGTGGTGAACTTGCTCTTCGTTACCGTTCACGAATGGTCGTTATACGTTCCGACGATTCGAGGATGACGATCCCGTAGGACGGCGCGGCCAGTTGCGCCCGATCCACGGGCGTTTCGATCTTCCCTCCGCCCTGATCACATTAGCCGACAATCGAATCGGCCGCGCGATGCGCCACCGCTCGCGACGCTGGATGACAGCGTGGGGGATGCTCTGGCGCACGTGTGAGCAGTCGCAAATTAAAAGAAAGCAATAAGAGTCACTTTAGCCACGGACAGGGTGCGATCGAAGCGTCGGGGGTTCGAGCAGGAACTCGACAAAAATCCAATTTCTGCCAGTGCGAGCAAATGAGTCATTTGTCGCCCGACTCGCCTCGACGTTCTAATCCTCTCGCTCGGTCGCCCGCGACGAATTCTTCCACGGTAGACGGAGCTGCAACTTGGCCGTGTCAGTGGCACGGCAACAATTTCCCCCGCAGCGGGATCGATGGATAGATGGCGGAACCGGGGAAGATCGGCGCTGGTGGTAAACGCGTGACGCGCTGGTCCAAAGCTTCTCTCGCTTTTCTCCCACCGCGGTGGCTTTAAAATCCTCCGCTTGGGGCCGTTATTCCATCGCGGCCATCAATATCCTTTTTTCTCTCGAGTACGTGTCACGAGCCGGGAGACTGACAACCGGCCGGTGACGAGGAGAAAAAACACGGAGCCAGTGGCTCGTCTACGTGGCGCGAGTTTGCCATTGTCGTGAAACGTCCCCGTTCCCCGCGTCTCGCCGCGCCTCCGCGTTCTCGCCCTGTGTTTCCCTGTCCTTCTCTGTCTCTCCATTGACAGTTCGAACAGAGGCGAAGTGTCGACGATGGTCGGGGCGCCGATTCGAATCTCGTACTCAAACGCGGACTCCATTCATGGGAGCATAATGGGGTACGAAGGAGAATGGAGGGACCACGCACACGCGTCTACGCGCCGTCACAGCGGAGGCTTTTGCACAGGCTCGCCATGGGATAGGTCCTACAGATACTGCGCGCGGCTGTCCATGGACATGACTGTTCCGCGCAAAAACGGAAACCTACGTTGATACGCGTCCCCGTTCTCGTCCCCACGTTGAATTTCCCGTTTACGTCTCTGTTAAGTTCTTCATTAACTAGCGGGGTGTCCGAGGGGTGAAAACGCCGCGTTGAAATGTCACGCTAGACGTGTCTACGCTCACGGTTGATGCCGCTCGAACAACATGTTCTTTAGTTCACTTTGCAATTCTGTCTGCCATTCGTGACTACTTGTCACCCCGCGCGGGAACGGAACAAAAATTGTTTATATTCAAACGTTTACTACCAAATCATCAACAGACGCGGTCGCGTCTAGAAGCTAATTCCCCTTCCCCCACTACCCATAGGCACACTGAGCGATCATGTCTCTATACACCAGGGGTGCACAAGGAGCCGTTTTTAGCGCCTAGCTGCGAGCAACCCACCTGTCCTGTTGCTAAGGTTAAAATCGGTGAGGAGAATTGCAGTAGTGTACGTGCGTGCTCGTAGGCTCGTAGCGTAAGTATATATGGCTGGGTTTCTTGTGGGGCCCCAGTGCAGAACAGGTCCCGTAATAAAATTCAGGGGAGTCATGAAATTTCCAAAATATCTACTACTGCCGGAATTTGGTATGACTTGACGGTTTTATTTTACTGATAATGAAACATTTTTTACTAATAATACTCATCTTTTCATCGACACATAAAATATTTAGAAGATTAATACTATACAAATAAATAACTCGGACACAAAGAAAACCAAATTTTAATTAACGATAACGATAATTCATAAATGTTAGAAAGTTATATATGTACAAATATATACATATCTACACGCATGTGGTGTCCACCATTAGACTTAGCGTTGTTTACAACCACAAAATTACATAACTAATAAATATATACACGTAACAATATACGGGGAGTTAACGAAAATGTAACAATAATAATATATACATAATATGTACATAACTGAAAAATTATATCCACAAGGATGGAATGACAGAACAATACACGCAGACTTTGTGAAAGATACTAGGTGGAGTACATGCAATTATAAAAAATGATTATTGCGCTTTGTTGCCGGTAGCCGTTTTTGTTGTACCAGATATTCTATGTTTGGTTGTATACTTCGGTTTTGGCTCAAGAGCAACGAACATTTTAAATTGTTATTCGTTATGAGTGTCCGGAACGGCGACTTCGCTTTCTTCAGGGTAGAAAATAACTGCTCGCAAACGTAAGTGGAACCAAATATTGCTAATATTTTCGCGACGCATTTGTGCAAATACGGATATTCAATTTGTGATACATTAATAATACCATCCGTCTCCTCAATTTTTTTTTCATTTCTACGTCACCTCTTAAATTTCTTAAGTCTATTTGTAATTGTGGTGACACTGTATCTATATTTACAGTTAGTGGACTGGTAACTACGTTCAATTCATTTTCGAGTGCATACAAATCCTGATACCGGTTTTGAAATTGATCACCCAACTTCTGTAATATAATTTCATATTGCTCAAAATTAGTATGCTGTGTCATAATTGATCTTAATTTCGGAAAATTGCACACATTTTTTGCCTGTAACTCTGCGTTCCATACTTGAATTTTTTTTTAAAATCGCAAATTAAGTTAGAAAATTGAAGTATGGTTTTATCTTTTCCTTGCAGCTGTGTATTTAGAATATTTAAATGGTCTGCTACATCCGAAATAAATCCTAAATCACAGAGCCAATCTGTATTTTCCAACTCGGGAGCAGGATTTTCTGACATTTCCAAAAACACGGAAATTACGCTATGTAGGCGGAAGAAACGATCTAAGGTTCTTCCACGGCTAAGCCACCGTATTTCCGTGTATAGGGGTATCTCCGTGAAGTCTGCGTCTATATTTTTTAAAAAATTTCTGAACTGCCGGCGTTTTAAAGGATTCATTTTAATATAATTAGTTATTCTGGTCACAACGGACATAACGTGTTCCATCTCTATACTTTTTGCACACAAATTCTGCTGGTGTATCGCACAGTGCATTGCCCTAATTTCCTGAGGAACTGCTAGATTTTTTAATTTGCTTCGGAGGCGGTCAACGAAACCACGATGTTTCCCAATCATCGCTGGAGCACCATCAGTAGTGACGGACACTAATTTAGTCCAGTCTAATTTATGATTATTAACCGCCTCCTCCACACAAAACAGTATATCATCTCCTGCTGTGGTTTCTGCTAACGAAGAAAAATCTAGCAGTTCCTCAGTTACTTCTAAATTTTCGTTAACCCCCCGAATAAAAATTGCCATTTGCGGAGTGCCGGAGATGTCCGTCGATTCATCCGGGGCCAAACTATAAACAATAAATGTTTTCCCTAACTCCCGCAATTGCCGCGTCACATCTGCAGCCATCTCTTCTATCCGCCGCATGATTGTCATTCGCGAGAGAGTGGTCGCTTCATATATTTTACGCTGCTGCGCATTGTCATCCACTGTCGCCAATAAACAATTTTTTATAAATTCTCCATCCGTATATGGGCGGGATGTTTTCGCTATTTCCAGCGCGATTTGGTAACTGCATTTAATTCCAGCGATTCTAATAGAATTATTTTCCTAGGATCAAAACAATGAGTTACTATAATGAATCTTAAAACAATGATTGATAATCGGGGCTATTCCACGTTAAAATTAAAATTAAAGAAATTGCATTGCTCATATTTGAATAAAGGATTCCATCAGTTTTTAAATGATTATAAGCACAGGACAATACCTCGAAACAAAGCGCAAATATTGAATAGAAGGATTCATAGATTATAAAATAACTTACTTTGTCTGAGATGTCTTCCTCCTCCTCCTGTAGCGCTTGTTCCTTTAAAACTTTTATTTTTTGCAGACGTTCCTCACGCGTGAACTTTTTGTAATCATTAGCATGATGCTGAGTGTAATGCCGTTTTACATTAAATTGTTTGGCCTGTGTAAATGTTGTGTAACATACAACACATTTCACACCACCTTTGTACTCGGTAACCAAGAAGGCTTCCTCCCATGACACCTTAAGAGGGGTCAGTGCACTTGCACCCTTCCTTTTTGATGTCGATGCCATTTGCTCTATATTTTGCAAACTTATGTATATTTCGTACAATGATATTTCGGTATATAATTCGTAGCTACTTACCGATGGATAGGTTACAGTCGGTAGGAAATTTCGTATTCGTCGTAACGCAATTCATAAAAAAAAACAAAGGCAAAATGAAAATCAATAAAAATGGCGTTTCACGGAATACTAAACTTTAATAAACATTTCGGGCTGATATAACGCCATTTTTATTGATTGTCATTTTGCCTTTGTTTTTTCATTATGAATTGCCCCATGGCAGTAGGGGCCCCCATAGCAGTAGGGGCCCCATGGCAGTAGGGGCCCCCATGGCAGTGTAGGGCCCCCATGGCAGTGTAGGGCCCCCATGGCAGTAGGGGCTCCCATGGCAGTAGGGCCCCCATGGCAGCAGGGGCCCCATGGCAGTAGGGGCCCCCATGGCAGTGTAGGGCCCCCATGGCAGTAGGGGCCCCCATGGCAGTAAGACCCCCATGGCAGTAGGGGCTCCCATGACAGTAGGGGCCCATTGGCAGTAGGGGCCCCCATAGCAGTGTAGGGCCCCCATGGCAGTAGGGGCCCCCGTGGCAGTAGGGGCCCCCATGGCAGTGTAGGGCCCCCATGGCAGTAGGGGCCCCCATGGCAGTAAGACCCCCATGGCAGTAGGGGCTCCCATGGCAGTAGGGGCCTCCGTGGCAGTAGGGGCCCCCATGGCAGTAAGACCCCCATGGCAGTTGGGGCTCCCATGGCAGTAGGGGCCCCCGTGGCAGTAGGGGCCCCCGTGGCAGTAGGGGCCCCCGTGGCAGTAGGGGCCCCCGGGGCAGTAGGGGCCCCCGTGGCAGTAAGGCCCCCATGACAGTAGGGGCCCCCATGGCAGTAGGGGCTCCCATGGCAGTAGGGGCCCCCGTGGCAGTAAGGCCCCCATGACAGTAGGGGCCCCCATGACAGTAGGGGCCCCCATGGCAGTAAGACCCCCATGGCAGTAAGTCCCCCATGGCAGTAGGGGCCCCCATGGCAGTAGGGGCTCCCATGGCAGTAGGGGCCCCCATGGCAGTAGGGGCCCCCGTGGCAGTAAGGTCCCCATGGCAGTAGGGGCCCCCATGGCAGTAAGGCCCCCATGGCAGTAGGGGCCCCCGTGGCAGTAGGGGCCCCCGTGGCAGTAGGGGCTCCCGTGGCAGTAGGGGCCCCCATGGCAGTAAGACCCCCATGGCAGTAAGGCCCCCATGGCAGTAGGGGCCCCCGTGGCAGTAGGGGCCCCCGTGGCAGTAAGGCCCCCATGGCAGTAAGGCCCCCATGACAGTAGGGGCCCCCATGGCAGTAGGGGCTCCCATGGCAGTAGGGGCTCCCATGGCAGTAGGGGCCCCATGGCAAGAGGGGCCCCATGGCAGTAGGGGCCCCCATGGCAGTAGGGGCCCCCATGGCAGTAGGGGCTCCCATGGCAGTAGGGGCCCCATGGCAGTAGGAAGACATCTCAGACAAAGTAAGTTATTTTATAATCTATGAATCCTTCTATTCAATATGTGCGCTTTGTTTCGAGGTATTGTCCTGTGCTTATAATCATTTAAAAACTGATGGAATCCTTTATTCAAATATGAGCAATGCAATTTCTTTAATTTTAATTTTAACGTGGAATAGCCCCGATTATCAATCATTGTTTTAAGATTCATTATAGTAACTCATTGTTTTGATCCTAGGAAAATAATTCTATTAGAATCGCTGGAATTAAATGCAGTTACCAAATCGCGCTGGAAATAGCGAAAACATCCCGCCCATATACGGATGGAGAATTTATAAAAAATTGTTTATTGGCGACAGTGGATGACAATGCGCAGCAGCGTAAAATATATGAAGCGACCACTCTCTCGCGAATGACAATCATGCGGCGGATAGAAGAGATGGCTGCAGATGTGACGCGGCAATTGCGGGAGTTAGGGAAAACATTTATTGTTTATAGTTTGGCCCCGGATGAATCGACGGACATCTCCGGCACTCCGCAAATGGCAATTTTTATTCGGGGGGTTAACGAAAATTTAGAAGTAACTGAGGAACTGCTAGATTTTTCTTCGTTAGCAGAAACCACAGCAGGAGATGATATACTGTTTTGTGTGGAGGAGGCGGTTAATAATCATAAATTAGACTGGACTAAATTAGTGTCCGTCACTACTGATGGTGCTCCAGCGATGATTGGGAAACATCGTGGTTTCGTTGACCGCCTCCGAAGCAAATTAAAAAATCTAGCAGTTCCTCAGGAAATTAGGGCAATGCACTGTGCGATACACCAGCAGAATTTGTGTGCAAAAAGTATAGAGATGGAACACGTTATGTCCGTTGTGACCAGAATAACTAATTATATTAAAATGAATCCTTTAAAACGCCGGCAGTTCAGAAATTTTTTAAAAAATATAGACGCAGACTTCACGGAGATACCCCTATACACGGAAATACGGTGGCTTAGCCGTGGAAGAACCTTAGATCGTTTCTTCCGCCTACATAGCGTAATTTCCGTGTTTTTGGAAATGTCAGAAAATCCTGCTCCCGAGTTGGAAAATACAGATTGGCTCTGTGATTTAGGATTTATTTCGGATGTAGCAGACCATTTAAATATTCTAAATACACAGCTGCAAGGAAAATTGGGTACAAAGTTTCAAGGGAATTGGATTGGTGGAATTGCTTTAAATTTGAGTTTTCAAATATGTAGCAAACGTACCAGAAGCAAACAGAGGAATCGAAGCTGAATAAATTTGTTTAAAAAATACGATTTATTTTCATTTTTGACGTTACAAAAAAAGAATATACACATTTTTAGTGTTTTTGGGCCATTTCGTTTGATTAATTTTGTCGTTGTCAATACATTTCTATGCTGATGTACCATCACTTGCACGAATATGAACCGCTTTAAGGATGAAGACCGTTATGAAATAGGGCACTTAGTAATTTATAATAAATTATGAAAAAAGTTATGAAATCCCCCCACCCTCCCCATAAACATGACTCATGTATGAAAGAAGCTAATTCCCTTTAATTCACGAAAAAAGTTCTCACGCAAAGATTGTGAAATCAACTTTGCTAATTCCAATTGTATTCTCGTTCTCCGCTCGAACACTGATTCCTCTGTCACTTTTTATACTTGACATTCCTTCATTGGCCACAAATCAATTCAGTGCTCAGATTTTCAGCTTCGGTTTTAAGGAATTAGCGGGCGTTGTATAAGAAAAAAAATTATGAAGTCGACTTAAAACAAAATGTTTCATATTCTCCGCATCTCTCTTACAGCGTATTCGGACGGTCGCACTGGTGCGCACTGGGTGCGAATTTTCGCCAATTGGATCCGAAAAGTTTTAACAGAAGATATCCCTCTTATAAAAGTTTTTGTGTCAACTACAGGCCTCTCGCCCGCTAATTCCTTAAAACCGAAGCTGGAAATCTGAGCACTGAATTGATTTGTGGCCAATGAAGGAATGTCAAGTATAAAAAGTGACAGAGGAATCAGTGTTCGAGCGGAGAACGAGAATACAATTGGAATTGGCAAAGTTGATTTCACAATCTTTGCGTGAGAACTTATTTAATTGTTTTCGTGAATTAAAGGTACAATTGGAATTAGCAAAGTTGATTTCACAATCTTTGCGTGAGAACTTTTTTCGTGAATTAAAGGGAATTAGCTTCTTTCATACATGAGTCATGTATGTAGGGAGGGGGGGGGGGTAGTAAATTCACGGCAAAGAACAAGGGGCTTGAGAGTAAAATATTCCACGAGCAATTGTCCCGATTATAAAATTATGCGACCAACTGCCCCGTCAAATTGTTTGCGAGCCCAGTACAAATTTCGACGTCGGCAGCGAGCAAATTATTAATCATCGTTTTTATCCGTCACGCATTATCCGTGCGAAATCCTTCCAGCGTTCGATTTTACGCGCCCGGCCGGGTCCGTTCGCTAATTAAATAAAACTCCGTATCGCCCGTAAAAGTGATACCATTTTTCCCCGCGCTTTCCGCTAGAATGATACGCCCCGACGAAATGAATCCATAGCGGGCCGGTTTATAATGAATTTACGAGCGATCGCTTTATTTCGAATCGACTCGATATAAATTGCCGGTCCCCAATACCGGTGTGCATAAATTCGGCGCGCCGCGTTAAACGCTCGCGTTTCGCCGGCTGATTTACGCAGCCTGATAAATTTCCAGCGGCCGGTGGCCGCACGGTTGCCAGGGCCCGTCGAATATCCGCTCGAGAACGTCTGTATCCGCGCCGGGTAACGCGATCACTCGTACGTCCCGCCCGAAGGGGGTGAATTAAGCTGCTTCCTGACGGCGGGACGCACGGTCGGCCCCCGTGAAAACGGCACAAAGTGGACGTTTCTGAAAAGATAATGGGACGGGCGGATGCCGTGAATGCGAGTGGAGTTGCAGGAAAGCGTGTCGAGCATTGTTCCGCGTATTACGCATTCCCTGTGTCGCGTGTCTTTAGAAAAAGGAAGGAGAGAGGAAAAAAGAGATACCCTCGGTCCACGTTCCGTAAGGTAGGTAGGCTAGAGGTGTGTACACGACGCCGACGGGAAAGAAGGAAGGCCCGCAGCACGGCCTTCCCCATCTCTCTTCCGTGATGCGAGTTTTGTGTTTACACCACGCAAAAACTGCTGGGGAGGAATGGATGCCGCCTTGCGAGCGGCACAAGGTGAATAGGATGCGCCGGCCACCCCCGTTCGACTGCATGTCTAACTGCTTGAAAAAACCTTGGCCGTGCTGCCGCGATTCACCCGGTGAAATAGAGATTGCAATCTCCCGTGCGCCGCCTTTTATCGCGTGTCGATGCCGGCAACGTTCTTTCGCCCTCTCTAAATGAATTAGAGATCAAGGCGAAAGTGGGCGAGGCTCGTTTCCAGAGAAGAACAAGTTCCTTCTTTCATACTCTCCCTTTGGATCCTTGCGTAACAGATGCTTCGCAATATTATAAAAGACGTTCGTCCTCCAGGCCCGCAGTCTCCCTGTAATTAAACTCGATTTCCATGTCCCAAGAAACGTCGAACCGTCTGACCGTCGACATTATCCGACGGCATCGCAGCCGGATGGGATACGCGGTTTCCCTCGGCGGATCGATTATTAAGGCCGCCTCCGCTCGGTCACAATGGCGTTGCTAATAATTACTGTGTACAATTGATATTTAGTCGCGCGTCAATTTACTTGCGACTCGCCGACCGTGCACTTTCCATAGATCGCGCGGGGTCTTTTCAGGCAAAGCCGCGGCGCGGAGGGACACAAAAGGGACGGAATGAAAGTAGTTTGCAGAGATGCTTTCCTTCGTCAGGGTCAATTTACGCGGGGCGGGGGCGCGGAGCGGCGACGGCGTGTCTTCTCCGAGGTCCTTTATTCACGGTTCGCGAAATGAGGTGCGCTGCAAGGAAACTCGCTTGCCTGTCACACCGCTCCGCGATTAAGAACATCTGATCCGGTCAGCCGCGTTAATTAAGTGCCCATTTTGTTCTGCGATAATTAATTCTCGTCTTCTTTTCTGTGCGTCGTACGCGTTGCCGGGTAGGTCATTATTGCCGAGAGGGTGGATTCTTGGCGGAAAAGTAAAATGGCACTAACTATGCTCCCTGTGCAAACAGAGGGTGTCTCTATATTCCCTGGAGGCTGGCAAGAAACAAAAACGTATTCGAATGTACTGCCTTCTTTAGTTAAAATGTCCTATCTAGCATTTTGAAACAACCGAGAAAACTGAAATTTTATCATTTACTTTGTACCGTCCTTATTTCCCTTCGTTCAAATTAAAACATATTGTCATTATTTCATAACAGCCTAATATAATTTATTGTAATGGGTATACCGGTAGGTAATGTATTATTAACATACCAATTAATTAATTGTTTTAGGTAGGATATTTTAACCATTTGAAAATAAGTTAGGTTAAATACATTAGTCTGTTTATAAATCTTTACGAAGTACGTAGAATTTTCTAACTTTACTTAAAAGGTAAAAGACGTGTAGAACTTCAAATATTTCAATAAGTCTCAAAAAATGAAAAATGCTAGATAGGACAGTTTAACTAAGGAGGGCAGTGTACCAACAAGCTATTTTGCATAATAGAACACGCCATCCACTGCGCCACCAACAACTGGCAATGTCAGAATCACTACAACCACACACTTATAAATGAAAACTGCCTCGACTGATCTCTTCCCCACCTCGAAAATCCATCGTCGCAACATCGGAATAGCCAACTGTTATGCGATTTCCATCCCCGTCGCGCACCAGCATGTCTGTTTTTGACATCCTCGTGCTCCTGCCATCGCGCAGACGATTTTTCCACGGCCTGGAAAATACGATTTCACGCGGCGAACGCGTCCCGTGGAATTATACCGTGAAACGGTGCACAACCCGTGCCATCGACGTCGCTATGGATCATCCCTCTGACTTTTTTTCCTCTCTTTTTTTTTGGCACCGACAATTTGTAAGATTGCCGTTCGGGTCGGGGCAGCATTTTCGACGAGCTGATGAAAACTCGCGAAGGCAATTTCGCGTTGGGGGCCGGGCGGCTGGCGGGGCGATATTTGCAGTGGTCGGCTGCGAAATTTCAATTACGCGTGTACCCGGGCTGATTCGATTATCGCGACCGGCTTGATTACCGATTCAATTGTTGCAACGAGTGCGCCGAGGAATTTGTTCCTGTTTGCGCCAAAGCGCGGCCGACGCATCTATTATGCAGCGCGATCCTCGGCCCCAGTTGTTCGCACTCTCTGACACCTTTCCCCGTGTTACGGCGTCGCGTCGCATCGCTCTATCACGCGGACATCCCGTGTAATTTTCTCTTTCCCCGGCTGTCCCGTCTCTTTTCGCCACGCATTCGCTCCCCCGCCTCGCCCCCTTGTCGCCGTCCTCCGCCCCCCTCGCGCTGCTTCTTATTCTCCGCCGTTTCTCGGGACGCGGTGTATTTCCGCGAGGGCGTTAAGCGGCATAATGCGGCAATTTTGCCGGGCGCTGGCAGTAAATTCGCGGAGGTGCGAATAGCGGTGGCTCTTATCCTGGAGAGCCATTAAGTGATCTTTCCCCGATTATTACTGCCAGCCGGGGATTCCATTTCACCGCGGAGGAGGAAGGGAGAGAGAGAAAGAGGAGCGCGCTGATATTACCGCCGCTGGAAATTCGCGCGGCCCATCGTCACGAGTGACACTTGACGCTTAATGCGTGCCACATTATATAAAATTGTGTACGATTTCAGGTAACGGCGAATTTCCGTGGCCACCGTTGGGAAACATTTGCTGCGAAACGACTGTTGAAACGTAGGAGGCGGGCTGGGGGAATTTTTCTGAAGTAGTGGCAATCGGGGTGGTACGAATTGCGGAGGGGAAATAAGTTCGACTTCGTTGCCGCAGTTACGATACCGATGAGTTCGCTCTTCAATCGATATCACGATCGTTAGACCAACGATCGATATCGTTGCACCAACGGAGTTAGCTTGTCTGCCTTACCAGCGATCGATTACTTTGCGACTGAAGAAATCAACGAAACTTTACCGTGGATCAGTACACTTTACGGAGGGCAATCTTAATTTGTATTCGCAATTAATCATTCCCACCACTGCTGTACTTCAGGCCGAGTTAAATGAGAAAGCTAGAGCGTATCCTGCCAAAATGACTGCAGGGATCGGCATCCCGAATTCCACGTAGACCCAAGCCGCATTCCGAGGTAATTGTGTTCGGGGATTGGAAAGTGGACACCGATGCAACCCTATACGAAGTTTAACTATTGATCGAATTCTAAATACCCCTGGAAATCCCATTGGCACTCATCGCGGAGCAAGTCTAATGCGAAGAATGGCCCTGACCAAACGTGACCTACGCAACGCAATAACACTCCGCGGCCAGGTCAAATACAATTACAGTATCCGCGCGAGGTTGAAGTGAAAGTACAATCGGACGAAATCAGCGACGGAAACTCGAGCCGCAGAGTCTGAATCGCGACGTGACCCGCCGGAAACTTCGGGAATCACGGAGGATTCGCGGAGCGGAGGAGCGGGATCAAGAGTCTCCGCGCACAGAGACGCGAATAAAAGGGCGATCTCGTTTTGTCGGGGAAAACTGGGAAGTTCCGCATTGCGGCAATATCGCGCAACCGAGCAAAATCACGAGGAGGTCGCCACGAAAACAAGAGGTGCAAGGGGGTCCAGGAGCGCGACGAGCTGGCGGGGTCTTGCCTTTGGTAAGGCGAAAAACTCGGAGAGATCGCGCGGATCGAGAGGCGAGTAGACGAGGATGCGTTGCTAGCTGGAATGAGGCGGCTCGTGTATCCTTTTTGATCGTGTGATCGGCGTGCTCCAGAGAGGAGGATCTGGCAACAACGGCTGCAGGAGGTGGAGGAGGAGGAGTGATCTTGCAGGAGCATTGGCCACGGGAGAACGAGAAGAAAGGAGGGAAGTGGCATAGGTGGAAAAAGGTCGAGGCACACCTGAGAGGAGGATAGAATGCGATAGAACGAGAGGAGAAGGATCGAAGCGGCGGTGGGACAGAGCCAGGCCTGGTCCAGCGCTCGTAAAACTCGTCTCGTGCTCGAGAAATACCTTGCGGTGAACTTGGAAACTTCCGGCCGAAAAGGGGCCCAGCTCTCCTCCGCGTTTTTCCGACTCCGTGTGCACGCGGTGGATCTCGCGGGAGTGCGTCTCCGTTGTGGAACAACGGGTGCCGCCGACACAGACAGAGGGACAGTGCGTCGAGGGACAAGAGCAACTTTCAGGGAACAATGTCCCGCCCCGTGGGAGAGTAAGACGCCGTGGATCCGCTGAAAATGCGGTGTTTCGCGCGCCAACATAATACTCGTCCACGTGTGCCACGGAAACGACGCTTCTCCTCGCCGCTTCGACTCGCTTAGACGCCTGCCCGACAACGTTTTCGCGGCTCGTTCCTCTGCGAGGTGGCGTCGACTACGAACGTTAGAGCTGGGCGATTTCGCGTTCCTCAGGTGAGCTTCCTTCGTTCAGACCCGATCGAACCGTGGATCTGCACTAGCGCGAATTTCGAACCACCGATTTCGACGATGTGTGGTCGTTACGGAATTCTCGCGCGACTCACACAAGCGAGCGCGTGTTTACTTATCCCGAGGACGATATTGAACGCGACGGGGAACAATCGATCACGCGCATGCAAAACAAACATCGCGATCAGCCGTAGTCATCGTTGGTGCGCCATTCCAGCCCGGATTTACTGTGATTTTCGCGAGATATATGATCGAAAAAGTAATTAAGCGACTTCAGATTTCAATACTGCAGGTATATGGAGTGATCAGTGTGAGGTTACAGATCGATTCCTTGAGAAGTTGATTTATATCGGGTGGTGCGAGTGGAACGAAGGATTCGGGAAGGATAGGCGAGGCAAGTCGCCAGCGCTCAGTGAACAAGCCGAACCAGCCACGACATCCGGCCGTTAATAAATGTTTTACGCCGCGACTTGCTCAACCGGGAGTAAACAAAACCTCCGGCGAATGGGTTTTTGATCGAATCACGGCGCGTGGAATGCTGGATGCGATGGGGCGAGGGGATTCAGGGAGGACAAATGACCGGCAGCCGTGATCTCTCCCCCGCGTGTACGCGGCGCGATCGGCGCGTTCGAAAACTATAAAACCCGAACTAATTAAAAGCGAATCAACCAGCCGCCGTGACACAAAATCTCTGCGTCGATCGACCGACTGTATACACCAGCGCGCCCGCGAGAGCGAGAGAGAGAGAGAGAGAGCGAGAGAGGGGGAGGGGAAAGGCCGCGTCGCGACGCGGTGCAAATCAAATATTAATCGCGCAATTAGCGCCGATTGTACGTTAATCGGTTTTGCTTTTTTTTCGCGCCGTGTGCATCCGCCCGCGGTGGCGCTCGCGCGCGCACGAATGCAACCAGAAAATGTTGGAGACGATGACACGCGCCGCGCTATTCACCCTCGCTGTCATCAGTCACGGCTTTATTCCTGTTTGCGGAACGCCCATTAATTTTGGATTATCGCGAATTGCTTGGATTAACGGTTGCGCAGAATCCCGCGATCGGGTGTGGTTCGATGATTAGAAACCACGAAAACTTTATTACGTAGGGCGGTTTAGGGAAAATGTTACAATTAGTGACTTCGAAATTGTGGGAGGGAAGAATATTTCCTTGAAGGGATTTCATTGTTTAGCCAAAAGTGTATTAATGCTAGATCCTCAGTGGAGCACTCAGGATTTAATGTTGAGAGGAGCTGAGTTGAAGGGATAAAAATATTTTTTATGCAAATTAAATAACATTCATTAGGTGATTATAAGAATTTAGAATAAAATCTAGTTTTCTATTCTTTTTACAAAACCCCTTCTGTGGGGGTGTCAGGGCCTCTTGTCCCTTTCCCTGGGTACGATGTCCCTTAAAATTGAAGGCGCGATAAACTGTTGGGACGCCCGCTAATTTTATTCCTTTTTGTGTGCTATGTAAGTATGCAAAATTTGGGCACAATCGGATTATTCTGAACCCCGCCTCAAGAAGCTTAAAGTTACGATATACTTACTGTAACCTTTGTTTCCATCTTTAGAAAATAATCGTTCACTTGGAACAGAGGTTCCTGGAATGTATAAATATTTTACCGCCATAGTCCAAAGACTCGAGCAATGGAAAACTTGTACCACCTTCGAACTTCCACCACTTCAGTTAACGATATTATCGATATATCGTTAAGTATCAATAAGTTATCGATAAGATATTGTTGCGAGCACCCTATGGGTAAACGTAACAATAATCGATGGTCCCAACTCCAGCTCCATCACACATTTGCATACATACAGGTTTGCATATTAAAAAACAGCTGTTTGCAAGAGCGTAATTTCGTTCAAAACTTTGAGTCTCTTGAGGCAGGGTTTAGCGTTGTTTGATCGAGCCGAAATTTCGCACACATATTTACCACACAAAAGGAAAATAAATCAGTGGGCGTTTGGGACGGAATTCTTAAGGGGGTAGGTTACCCTCGATAGCCCTAAAACAGGCCTTTTTTCAAACGCAAATTATAAAGTGATATATAACAGTAGAGAGAACGTTTGCTTCTAGTTTTAATTAGTCTACGAGGTTTAACGCAAAACTAGAAAATTCTGAATACCTCTACGTACATAAAAGTTGTGAGCAAAAACGTAAAGGCGTGTACGCGGTGCAACGTTTTGAACTAGAAAAACTGTTTTCTCCACTGCTTGTCACTTTACAATTTGCGTTTGAAAAAAGGTCTGTTTTAGGGCTATCGATGGTAACCTACCCCCTTAAGAGGGTATTCTGGTCTGACGGGTAAAAAAATCGATTTTTTTTTTGCATTTTATACTGGTACATTATATGGGTAATAAGTGTGCAAAAGGGTTTTTTCCAATTCGTAATATTTGCAGAGCTACAGGGTGCTCACTGAACGGGACGGGCGACGCATAACAGTTTTGTTCCTGCAAGTGTATTTCAGCAAAGTTTCGACGAACTGTTCTTTCTGGAGGGGAGGGGAGGGGGTTGTGCATTTTTATGCCTTTTAGCACACAAAAATCGACGATTTGGTTACAAAGAGACCGTTACTCTCCTAGGTCACAACTTAGTTTGGCTTCGAACGTTGAGTAAACTTTAAACGCGATTTTTTCGAAACCGCGTTTATCGGTTTATCGAATCGGTGATCATGATATTTCAAGATCGACTGGATCAACTCAGTCTAAGTTTGCATATATTATCAGCACACGTGTGGTTATCGTCCCCACCAGAATTATGATAAAATATTTTGTTTTTAAACTTTCACAGACCTTTAAAACCGCTGCCATTTGCTTAATTTTCAATATTTTTTTACCATGCTGGTAGAGACGATAGCCAAAGGCATACAAATAAAGAATCTCTTTACATTTTTTGTTTCTGATCACTAGAACCAGCCCAATCATGGTCACCGTGACGCCATATTTTTTTTCACCATTACTTTAAAGCAGTCAACTGCATTTAATTTGAATTTTTTTCTATTGACAAAATTTATAAAGATAATTCAAATATCAATAAACATGTAGCAATAAACTAAATAATAATAAAATTTATGGGTTCTTTGTAAAAAAATTCCGAAATAATTAATTAAAAAATTAAGGCATAATAACACTGTAGAGCCCAGAAAGGTAGTCTGATTTTAATAATTTATTGTACGAGTATTGTGAATAGAATACAAAATCTGTTTGAAGGTCTTTATTGTACATACCTTGAAGTATGAACACAATTTTTTTTTAACTTTTTTAATACAAAATGGCGGTGCCACGCCTCAACAAAAGAAGCTTCTCCTGAAAAGCAGTGTTCCGCGATCGGAAAGATTTCTCCTTCAACTTTTGACCTGGAACAAAATACCGAAAATTTTTTAGTTCTACATAAGATTATCTTGGGAAGTACACGAGGAAATTAAGAAATACTGATTTTTGTAGAGTCGTGCGTGATTGAACAAAACACGAAACTGCCACAACCTCGAAATTGTTAAAACGTTTTGTTCAATCACGCACTATTCTTATAAATAAAACAGTATTCTTTAATTTCCTCAGGTACTTCCCAAGATAATCTTATACAGAACTAAAAAATTTTCGGTTTTTTGTTCCAGGTCAAAAGTTGAAGGAGGAATCTTTCCAATCGCGGAACACTGTTTTTCAGAAGAAGCTCCTTTTGTTGAGCTGTGGCGTCCTCATTTTGTCTTGGAACAACACCCATGCCACCACAGGCAGGTTACTTGCCGCCCCCTGCTTCGTAACTCCTATAGTTTCTGAAACACGGAGGTGCAAGAGTTTGAATAACTACCCTCTAGAGCAGCGATGCCCCGATGGGCGGCCCGAGATAAACGAACATTCATCGCGTTTTCCAAAGCTCGCATGGAAGGGGGTGCCCGAAACCAATGACGTTGCGGGCATGTCACGGATGGGGAAAACTCTAGTAGTGTGCGTGTAGGCTCGTACCCATAGGCTTTTTTACAACTGGGGCTCTTGGAGCCCTAATGTTCTACATTTTAGGAATTGGGAAAATAAACAGGAATTGACTAATGATTAAACAATAATATTATATAATTGGACGGAATAGACTTGAACAGTCCCATTTACACATCTGATTAACAAACAGTTTCTTATTAAACGATTTTTATTCAACTTCAATCCTCTGTTTGTTTAGTTCAAATCTAGAAACTCAATTGTAATCCACTTCCAAATATCCAATAGACTTGAAACTTTGCAGGCATACGTATTTTGGATGACAATACAAAATTATGAAGAAAAAGAAACCGCTCCAGGGGTTTAAAAAATTACCCAGTCATCAATAAATATAACCCTTAATCACAAATCCAAACGACTTGAAATCAGCCTATAACCACAAATCAAATCAATTTAATCGACATGAAATCAGCATGTAACCACAAATCAAAACTAGGCAATAGAAAGTAAATAAAGAAAATAATTATTTTTTAGTTTTTAGTGCATTTTACATAAAATCGTTTAACAGTTTAACTTAAACTTTGTTTTATATCTTATAAGTAAGATTACATACTGAAAAATAATTTTTTTCTTTATTTACTTTTTATTGTCTAGTTTTGATTTGTGGTTACATGCTGATTTCATGTCGATTAAATTGATTTCAAGTCGTTTGGATTTGTGGTTAAGGATTATATTTATTGATGACTGGGTAATTTTTTAAACCCCTGGAGCGGTTTCTTTTTCTTCATAATTTTGTATTGTCATCCAAAATACGTATGCCTGCAAAGTTTCAAGTCTATTGCATATTTGGAAGTGGGTTAAAATTGAGTTTCTAGATTTGAACTAAACAAACAGAGGATTGAAGTTGAATAAAAATCGTTTAATAAGAAACTGTTTGTTAATCAGATGTGTAAATGGGACTGTTCAAGTCTATTCCGTCCAATTATATAATATTATTGTTTAATCATTAGTCAATTCCTGTTTATTTTCCCAATTCCTAAAATGTAGAACATTAGGGCTCCAAGAGCCCCAGTTGTAAAAAAGCCTATGGGTACGAGCCTACACGCACACTACTAGAGTTTTCCCCATCCGTGACAGGCCCGCAACGTCATTGGTTTCGAGCACCCCCTTCCATGCGAGCTTTGGAAAACGCTATGAATGTTCGTTTATCTCGGGCCGCCCATCGGGGCATCGCTGCTCTAGAGCTAAACCTGTTTCAATACCATCCTCGAACGAGATACTTGAAAGCCTTTTACCACGTCACTAACGACACTATTACTGAATACAGTTCACCCATTTCGTTAATTAATTTGTCGTTGCGTTCCCCATACAGCTGTTGATCCGTGATCGAGACAACATGGGAACCAGAGCCGTCGCTGTGGGTGCAGCACCAGGTGCAGCGGGGGTGTCAGGCGAGGCTGGTTTAGCCGGTGTGCCAAGACTCCTGGAGGACCTGGCTCGCCTTTCAGAGGACAAAGATACAGCCGACATAGTCTTCCTGCTTGGAAGGGATGAGACGCCAGTGTACGCTCACAGAATTATACTGCAAGCGAGGTCAGTATTCCACAATTCGAATTGTCTCCACTCGCAACGAAGCTCATCGAATCGGTGGATTAATATACTTAGGCGCGTGCTCAGAGGGCGGTTCACTCGCGGTGTCCACAATGAGACAATTTATATTATTTTCTTTCCCTCCCGATATCTTTCACCGTCCCCGGGGACGCGAACAGAGCGAGCCGAACGGGAAATATTATTAAACGAACCGCCGCGATGCCGTCCTGGGACCGAATTAACTGTTAATCGTAATTTTTATTAAAACCGCTCGTCGACGCATCCCCTTCGATCGATCAGCGCCGAATCCCCTCGGAGGCCACGGAACGATCCGAAAGCACGCGAGAAATCGCGCGGGAGACGAACGACGCGATACTCTAGCATAGAACGGGGGAAATGTGCGGGCGGTCGCGTGTTTCCGACGCGCAACTTCGCGAAAAATAAATACGACGTGGCGCCGCGAGACAACGGGTCTCGCCACTTGCAGAAAGTGGAGAATTAACGCAGCCGAGTGGAATATCGCGGACCCTTATCCTCGCCGCAGTTTTTGCAATGTAAATAGGGACGCACGTAGCGTAACGAAGCAACTTCGCCATCGAAAATACCTTCGGTTCACGGGAGCACGAGACAATCGCGAGTCTACTGGCTGGAGCAACTCGCTTCGCGGTAACTGCGTTACGAACTTTTCTCTCTGCCGCGGAACTGGCGGCGAAGAAAAACCCTCGCGCGGCTAACTTTTCACCGCGGGAATCGCAAACGAACCCAGCGAAGAGGGGAATGATAACTTCGTTAAGTTCTCGAAGTCACTGGCGTCCGACGGGGCTGTGCATAATTCGCCCTGTTTCGTTGCTGTTCCACGAAAGAAAGAGGACAAGGCGTTCCACTCGTGAAACACCGTCCGATCGGGGCAAGGAGCAAGGAAAGCCCTTGGTAGCGCGAACAGGGACGACAGAAATATCGCTAGGCCATCAAACTTCTCTTTCGGCGGGAAGAGCAGCGGCTCCGCGTAGTTGGCGATGAATTTTAATTAAGGGGCTCGGATTGTTACGGCGAAATGAATCGATCGAACGTTCTAATTAGTCGGACAATGAGAGGAGTGTTCTCCGCAACGGTTCACCCGCGGCGGCTGTGTCTCGCCGCGTTTTTATCGGCTGAATTCTAATTGTTGTAAGGAGAGGCTCTCGGCGGCGCATTAGAAGGGGTCAGTAGCGAGGCAGTGAGATCCCGGCAGGACAGGGCGATGCTAATTGTAAAGTCAATTACGATATTTCCGCGATCCCGTTTGATATCGGGGCGTGGAAGGGAAACGGCTCCTTTTGTCATCGTCCCTTTTTCCCTCGCCGCGCCGTCCCCCCGTCGACGCCGACCTCGGAAAATTAAGTTACGCATGCTCGTGACAGGCGTCCGCAGGAGAAACGAATGGACAATACGCGGCCGCACTCCAAACTCTACGCGGCGTACTCCAGTCCGGTGAAAATCCTGACAAAGAGTCGCGATTCCCCAGCCCACGGTCCCTCGGAATCCTTGTCATTTCGAAATGCGACGGAGTCGAGGACGATGCTTAACAAACGGAAGAAAAGGAAGTGGAAAACACGCCCCGGCGTCGACTGTTCGATGGCACTTTAACGCGATCCCTTCGTTACCCGTTGCTTCTGTCTGCCTCCATGACGATACCGAGTAGCGAAATGAAATTCGGACGTTTCGAGCGCGAGAAAGCTCGCAACCCCTAAGTCTAATAATCCCAGTAAACAGAGATCCCGCCAGCCCATTGTCGACACATAAGCTCCCCAGTAGATAATTATGCATCCGACGACGGCGCTACACGTCGAGATCGATCGAGGAACGATCCGATAATGGACCGTGGAGAGGAGCGGGGCGTTCCACCGCCACGGGAAACAAGGAGGTGTGACGCGAATTTGACTCTTGTGCGCCGGAAGCGTAGGCGGTTTTTGCACGGAAATCGACGGAGCCGCTATATAATCGCACGCTTGGTCGTTAGTAGCGGAGCCTGCGGCGACATTCAACCCTTGCCGCCGTGAAACCAACCAGCCACGACCCTCGTTTCCCCGGCGCCACTAGCCCCCTTCTACCCCTCTAACATCCTCTCTCCACGAGCCGTTCTCGTGAACCTACGCTACCACCCCCGTGACACCTCGTCGTCACACCAGACGCGCGGTGCCCTATTCTTTTCTCGCAGCGTCACTCGCTGATATTTGGTTTTCTTTGATTCCGCTGCGCGGTGTTCGCCTGTGATTAGGGAAAAGCTTCTCTCCGCGCCCTCCTTCTTCTACCCCCATCACCCTCCTCGCCCTTCCGCGCCCCCTCGACCACCCCTTTCCACCTTTCCTCCATTCCTTGTTCGCCTCGTTCCGCGCGCCATCCATCAGGACCAAGCATCCGGTACCTTTATTTCTCTTCTTAATACTCTTTTTTCTCATCTGTTTCTAGCGTGGTTTCGTGCACGAATATTGCCGTGGCTCGCGCCAGAATTGCTTGGCTACGTGCGCGTCGTCTCAGGCAGTTGGCGGAGGATGTTGGAGGCAGCTCTGCGACATGCTCGTTACTCGATCTTTGCCAGGATTTTCTGGGAATCGAATTTCAAACGGGCGAGGCTGTGTTCTGTCTTCTCTGTCGCGCGGGTTGCACTAGCGTCGCGGATAAAGCCGGAGACCAGCGATATCGCAAGATTTCCCCCTAATTTATGGAAATAAATGTGCAGGGCTTAGCTTTGATATTGCGCACAGCCCGCATATCGCTTCCAAACCGAAAGCGTAAAGGTCGAGTTCCTTTCTTTCTCTTTTTCGTTTTGTTTTTTTTTCTTTTTTCGTTCCGTTGAAAGTCGAGCCGCAGCGCTGGCGCGTATCTGTGCGTATTTGCGCCTGTATGTGCGGGTGTTTTTAATTTTTTCGAGCACTAGTTTCCCTCTGTCGACACGGCAACCATGTTTCGCGGGTCGGCCACGATTCCCCGAGTTTCGCGCTCTCCTGTCGGCGAAGCCGAGCGTTTGTTAACGCGCCGGTTATAATATCAAAGCAGCGCACCGTGCACGCCTTTTCCATTTGCGCCCGCTCTTTGACGGATTTTCTTTTGATTCGATACGAAACGCCGGCACGCTTTGCCCCCTTGCGACTCGCGTCGCGAACCTCTCCGTTTCTAGCACGCGAAATCTTTTCGCGTCGTCGAGGTTAATGGTATTAGAAACTGGGGCCGTTGTATCGCCAGTGACTCCGTGGGCATGGAACATGTATTCAAGAGCCTGTCTGTTTTTCCTGCCATAAAAACTAACTCCCTGGTGCCTATTTCCATTCTTCGAACGAATGGATGCTGCATCTCCTTCCTCGAGCAGGATTCTCTTAATTACTCCTCCAAAGCTACTCCATTTCTCGAGCACCGACAGAAGTAAACTGGCCTCGTACGACGAAATATCAATCCACGATTTTTCGCTATTAAAAAAGGTCTGAAAGGCCCTCCGGAATATTTCCCAGGGAAGCGTGTGAATGCACGTGGAAGGAAAATACGAGAAGGTGCGCCAGCGATTCAAGAATAAAGAAACGGGTGTACCGTTCGTTTCTAGACTTGTCGATGTTAAAAGCCTCCCTTTTGTGTATCTAGTGCCGCGAGAGGTAGGAAATGGCACGGCGGAAAAGCCTGAGATCGAATGGTCTCCCAATGGGTCATGGGGGATCTGCTTTCACCTCGAACAGTCAGAAATGATCCGTCCCTACGAGTGCCGTCGGTTCGCCGTAGGGAAAAAGAGCGCGGGGGTGAGAGGCGACTTTTCGATGGTCGCCATTAATTTCTAGAGGAACGAAAACTAAAGCCCCGACTCGCGCACGTTACGAATACTCTTGCGGCAACGGAGCTTCCTGACGAAGTCAATTAAGCCCTTTTGTAACAAGAAACACTGCCAGAAGTAGTAGGCGCGGGGATGACGAAAGGGCGAAGTGGTGGGTGACTGGGTGTTCGTTAGAAGGGTTACGCAGCCACGTTGCATTTACTCTCGGGCGATTCAGAGCCGCGTGGCTCTTCTTCCATTGTCCTCCGTCCCGCGTACCATGGCAATTATCGTCGCGAAGAATCGATACACCATCGGATTCGTTTCTTAGGTGCAAGAACTTCACGGCCGCGAAGAGGATCGGTACGCCGGGAAATCCAACACCGGTGCGTATGCCGCACGCCCATCCGGAAACCTTTCGGCAGTTCATTCATTACATTTACACGGGCAAGGTAAATAAAGGGCTCGGATGAAGGAAGAAAATTTAGCGTGGTTTTGGGGAAAAGTTTTGTGGGTGGAAGATGTATAGTGAGGTTGTAAAAACCAGAGATCGAAAAAGTTCTGGAACTCTTATTTTTAAAAAATTCTGTTAGAAATGATATATTTCGTTTAAAAAATATCTGTTCTTGTGGAATTTTTATTGAAAGAACTTAGGAACTTCTTTAGAAAATGTTCTCGTGGAACAGATATTTTAGAACCTATATAATAAAGGTTCCATGGAAACAATTATATTAGAACATTTATTAAAAAAAGGTTCCACAAGATAAAGAAAAGTTCTAAACTAAGAAAGGTACTAGTTTTATTTAACAATATAATACCATACTCTTCGTGTTTATTTAATAAAAGGTATGAAAATCATAATATAAGTAATTAATAGTTTCATAAGAAGTATTGAATAGAAAAGAGAACTTGTCAAGAATAATACCTAAATAACATTTTTATATAACTTACATGAACCAAAATACACAAAAATTTTATAATATCTACGTAGGTAAATATTACAAATAAATAACACATTCAGAATATCAATTTAACTGTAATAATTATTTATTATTGTGGTAGTACTATAGAGAAATTTTTATTTGTATATTTTGTAAGTTCATTCTTATTTTCAAGACCTTTTACTTTATCGGTTCTCGTGGGAACTTATAATGTGAGAAGACTTTTAAAAAAGTTACACAGTCCATGTTTCAAATAGAACCTATTTAAAAGTTCCAGAATTCATTCGAACCCTGGTAAAAACACTGTATGCTTTTTGGCGACTTTGAAGAATTTGAATACAGCAAGATGAATATGTAGATATTTTAGGCCCATGTGATTGTTCCTTCAAGTTTGTCGCTTTGTACGACACTTGAGTGTACCTCTTTATATTTCCTCCACCCAACATGAGAAAGTTTCCCTTTGACCCACAAGACACAACCGAGTTACAACCGTAACTTTTCTATAGATCATGCTACAGGACAGTGGCATCTTCGAGATGCTGGGACTGGCTCAAGAACTCGGTGTCGAGGAACTTTGGAGAAGTTGCGAAGAACATGTCTCCGCCACTCTCAGCCCCGGAAACGCGTGTGCTCTTTTGACTGCGGCACTGGAGGCTCAAGAGCGAGTTCCCGGTAAGTTATTCATTCATGGCATCCTATTAAAAGTTGAAGCACCAAACAATTCCAATTCACGAACTTGACGATTTGCTACCGCTCGAGTGACGAAACGTGTGCAACTTGAAATGCTTGGAAATCGCATGTAACGTTTAGAAAAGAAATTACGTAACAGTGAGCGTCTGGCGAGTTCCTTAGCCCTTATCAATTTTAAAATATAGTAGAGTCTATTCGTTTTCGTATTCTATAGCTTCTTGATCATTGCTGTACTATCTTCTATAAATTATACTAAATTTAAATGGTTTCAATTATTCTGTTATTTTGTTCATGGATGTAAAAAAATTCTTAAATATGATATTTTATATTTTATATTTTAAAAATTTCTGCTCACATGGTTACTTATCGACCATGTTCTTCGTCGCGTAAGCGGAATAGTTGCCATCCGTTGCCACTACGGCAGCACGTATAGGGAGATTTTACGGAATCAATACTACCAACACTCAAACCTTTGTCCCTATGGAAGCTTTTAATTCTTTGTACGAAATCTTGCACATCGCAATTTCGCATAAACCCTCATTCTGATTTATTTTTCCATTATGCAATAATACTCGAGAATGCTTGAAATTTTCGAACGTATTCGGCTTGAAGAAAGTAATATAGTAAAAATAACTAGAAAAGACTGTTGGTACGACTACGACGCCGTATCTTCCGGCGTCCGGCGTTTCTAAAGCACACGTTTATTAAGCGTTCGGTGTTAATTTTTGAAAACCACTAAAAACATGTCGTACAAGGGGCCACAGAAGGTTCAGAAGGTGATGGTGCAGCCCATCAACCTTATATTTCGATATCTGCAAAACCGTTCGCGTGTGCAAGTTTGGTTGTTCGAGAACATAAACCTCCGTATCGAGGGGCACATCGTTGGTTTCGACGAGTACATGAACTTGGTACTGGACGATGCAGAGGAGTACTATTTGAAAACGAAGAACAGGAAATCGCTGGGACGCATAATGTTGAAAGGAGATAACATAACATTAATACAAAATACGAATCCAGGGGCGAATTAATTATGGGCCCGAAACGTGGGGGGACATTTCTAGGACGAGCAACAAATTGTTTTATACCTCGCGTGGAGATCACGTTTGTGAACTGTACAGATGAAAAAAGAGAAGGACGTCGAAACGCTCAACGAAGAATTCGTGAACACCTTGGACGTTGTAAATGTGGCGTTTAATTTAGAATAGTTTAAGATGAACAATGACGAATTGATCGGTACAAATTTTAATCGATACCATCAGCGTCGTATTAGGACGACAATATCGTCCCCTACCGGAAGACGAAATTATTACTGTACTGAAACAATCTTTGTAAGAAGACTAGAACATTCGAATGTAACTGCATCCTGTGAAGCCTGTATTTCATCCAATGGAAAACTGTGCGATATATTCCATTTGTTTTACATGTAAATATTACATGACTGACCAGTTACTGTAACGAATGTGAACTCAACTTACGTTTAATAAATATTTTTCAACCATAATGCATGTGTTATTGATACTCGTACGTGAAACCCTTAATTTCATATTTACCAGATAGAATTAGTATGTACTTAGGTAATATGTAACGAAGAATGAATAATTTAGAGCCCATAAAAGTTAAACGCTAGTGCCCGAGAGAATGAGAATATAATTGCTACCAATAAGAATCGATTATTTAATACCACTTTTCTCTCGCAGGTGGTAAAGGAGCTTGTTCATCTTTCATAGAAAGATGTTTCGCCTTCATTGGGGAAAATGCTGTAGACACAGTAAAGACTACAGCGTTTTGCAATCTTCCAAAGGACGCGTTGGTGAAGCTTATATCTTCGGACTATCTAGGACTGGAGGAAGAAGATGTTTGGAGAGCAGTACTGAATTGGGCTAAATATCAGGTTCCTTTCCCATGAAACTATTATTCCGTTTCCGAGCACTTTAAATCCCTTGAATTCGAAGAAGACTTAGCGCTCTGACCGTGCGTATGTCGTGCAAGGTCCTCAGACCTTATATCGCATACGATTATTACCGGGTCCTTGGGTCCTTAGGTTCTTGGATCGGAATTTAAAATTACGAGTTAAGGAACGCTTAACCGTACGGACCACGCTCCTAGGCAGGGGTGACGCAGCCTACCCAACACTGGACAGAGGAGGAGCGAGCGAGGGTTTGCCAGCATTTATCGGGAGTGATAAATCACGTTCGCCTGCTGCTGATCGATAGTCAGGTGTTCGCGGAGGAAGTAGAACCGACCGGAGCCGTGCCCATAGAGCTGTCCTTGGAGAGGTACGAATTTTTCAATCCAGATCGATCGAGTGGCTCGAAATCCATAAGGTATGGTTTGCCCGGAAATATTGTTTTTCTTGGAGGCTTTCGATTTCTACGCTTTGTTTTAGGTACAGGTATGCAGCGCTGCCGAACAAGTACGCAGAGATTTGGGAGGACAAACGATTACAGCCGAGAGTGAGCCCGTTCTTTTTCCTCGGCTCGCAAATTTTATCCCGAGACAAGATGGGTTTCCAGCGACTTTTGAATCAGTGGTACGGGTCGCCGAAACAGAGCTGGCGTTTGGTGTACAGGTGCGTTGAATGTGCGTCGATAAAGAATCGTCACAATTAACGTAACGTACTGATCGTTAATAAATTTCAGAGCCTCTAGTCACGGTTATTCAGCGACATCGTTTCATCGACATTGCGACGGAGTTTGTCCGACATACGTGATTACACTGGTATGTAATGCGATCGCTTGAAATTATGTCTGCGAATAACAATGCTATATGATGCTTCAGGGAACTCGAGGAGAAATCTGTGGTGGTTTCAGCGACGCGCCATGGGGCAAGACAAATGCTAAAGGGCATTACATCTTTTCAGAGAAAGCTTTCCTATTTACCCTAACGAACAATCAAGATGTACCTCCGACAAAGTACGACATTGTGAAGAAGCCATTTGCAATTTGCTATCACCCAGAGTAAGTTCAGTTTCGTTGCCAAGTCTACGGATAATCGTGAACAACTACTTTAACTCTCTAATACCATTGCAGCATTGGGCCGATTTTTGGGGCGGGAGCGGATTTACTCATTTCGAACAATTGCAATGTGAATACGGAGAGTTACAGCAATCTTCCGCATAGCTACGATGGCGAGCATGCCTCCAACACCGTACTCATGGGAGGCTACCACTTTTCAGTAGTAGATTACGAAGTTTTTACACCCAGCCATCCGGTCTCCAAATCCACTCATTAACGGTACATAAATTTTTTTTTATTGCGTAAGCTTGTGTATATATATGTGGTTCAGAATAATGTCATGCAACATTGCGAACGCAGCATAAATTAGAAATGTATTATTATAGATTAAGGCGCGAGAGTGGAATTTGTTGTTTGGTTCACAGCTGAATGAATTTTAAATGCGCACAGAGTATATTTAAGAAAACTGTAATTTTGTATACTGTTCGTACTGAAAATAAAGAACGAGACTTTTCCAACTGTTCAAATTTCTGTCGCGCAAAGAAACTGTAATGTATGTGTATAAATTTCACGCGTTAACAAGTAGCCGATCGAAATCGGCCGAAATTAGCTTGCAATTAAGGACTTTGGCACTAGACGGAATTAAAGCATGCCAAGCAATCTTTCGTGCCCCGCATAACGAATGCCCGATACGCTGTGGCGCACAGGCCGATTCCCAAGAAGCTCGTTAAATCGCGCGTTAAATTACTATGTGAACGGATACATTCGAAATCTAATCTGTATTACAGCGGCGCGTTCGAAAGTAAACGTGAAATGTGAAAATCCACGGAAAAATGCGTACTACTGAATACGGATTAGACCATCAAACGCGCCGATGACACGGATGCACGTAAGTACATACGATAAGTAACATCGTGCCTGTTCTATTTATTGTAGGCTAACATTTCAATCTCGTCCTGCCCTAAGAATGTGTGACAATTCATCCTTCGTATGCTAATTAGTTAACCAATACGTGGAATCTTTATGAACAGTGGTTCGACAAATTATTTAGCAATTTCTTTTTAAATAGAATGTTCGTTCTATACATTTCTCCTCCATTTTCTCCTGGTCCACTGCAGGCTCCATCCACCGGCTCCGACAATTTTATTCAATACTCCTGTTTTCAGAATATTTCCTACTAAAATACCCTTTTATCGTGATTCAATAGATAATGGCACTTCGTTTGACACATTTTAGTGTTAATTAAGCCTTAACGCGATTAAAATCTGAAACGAGAGGCAAATCCACAACGCGACGTTTTCGATAATTCAGAAGCAACTGCCCGCCAGTGGTTCACGCTGTCCAACTGACCATCTAACGGTAACAGTAATAAACACAATTCCTGAACCGCGAGAGGTAATCGATTTCAATAAAACAGAAATAAATTTTTCGCTTCGATTAGAATGAAGATGTAAGTAAATAGTTGAAATTTCGAATTCTCAATTAAACGTTATATTGAACACATTTTGAATATTCCTTGCAAACGTTCCAAGTGACGCTCCACTTTGGAACGTTCCATTTTTCACAACTCCCTACGCGGTCCTGTTAGTTAGTTTCCGAAGTCTATCTTGGCGCGGTTTGTTACGTTACGAATTATTCGCAATATTAAGTGTTTGTTAGAAGCCGTTTTTGTAGGCGAGTTGCGTAAAGACTTAGAATGTTGACTTACGCTCGCTCGCTACACGTAATATTTGCGGTTCTCGTGCAGAGATGTTGCGAAAAGTCTCGTACACTGTCCAGTAGGCGAACGGGTGCATTTTTCTCCCTCGTAATGTACGAAGACTCGCTCCGTCCGGGATTTAGAGCTCGCGATACGGTAGAAGCACGTTTCAGATAGAGTAATTGATACTTGAGCGTGAACCGTTGATACCTATATCTCGCAAAGTCTGCCTGCTTATGCGCGCTCTCGGGAATCGAGTATTTATGCTCCGTGAATATAGATATTCGTGGGCTAACCCCGCGGGACGACACGACCATCTTTTCTCTCTCTCTCTCTCTCTCTCTCTCTCTCTCTCTCTCTCTCTCTCTCTCTCTCTAACATACCTTATATATGTATCCTTCCTCAACGTTTCGTCAGTTAAGGTTACACTCTCCCGCGTTTTTTTACTCGCGTACTCTTCGCGAAAGCTTACGAAGAGCCGTTCGCGCATAGAAATTATTGCAATTACGTGTTAGTATTGAGACTTTTTATCAAAAGTAAAATCTTTATTCTTCAATTGTCACTGAACGTTCATTGTAACGTGATCGAAGCTCATCGGGTATGTACATGGATCGAAGTGTAACAAAATTGGAAGTCGTTCTTTTCAGTAATATATTTGACGAATTCCTACTTAGTCGTATGCTTTTATAACAACTCTTCAATTTTGTCGTTAATGTTATCGTTGCATTTTTTGTACAAATGTATTGTCGACAAAGGTTGCCCTAGTTTCGCGCGGTAATTTATCGTGGCAGTGAGTGGCTTCTGTAACTATAATAAATTCCTAATTCTACAATTATTCAACCATCGATGTATTTTACAGGTTCTCGCAATTTTTAAGTAGTGCCCACTTGGAGTCCAATCGACATCGATTCCTCGGCCAGCCTGGACGCCAGCACCAGCGACACAGCGAAACGTGAGTTTTGGATATCTTTCGAGTGTATTAACTATTTACATGTAAAGGGCCCAGGGATTGATGGATTTGTACTTTACTTGTGAAATAGCATGGCTTTATAATTGTTATATCAGTCTGAAGCATAGTTTCAGTAACGTGCGCGCCGAGAATTATATTAATTATATCGTAACATATTTCTATCCGTAACATCGCGATCGATCGATTTACATAATCGTTTAAAATCACAAAGCGCGCCGTTCGAACTAATTAGAGGATCGGCTAGTTGTGCATTGGTAACCGATACTTTGAAAGCTTAACATTCCCTGCGAAGTTTCTTTCTTCTTTTTCATTCGCCTCAGGGATCCTAATAATTATTTCGAACGGTGTGATCCATTAATCGCTACCACCTAGTGGCTATGTACAAGTAAGTACTTACTGGCCCGGGTCCCGTTCGCGCAAACCTTGCCTATTTATTTAATATTTACACTTTCGTCCCCGCTCTACTCTCTAAACGAGACGCATCGTTACAAATGAAGCGCCCCGGATATACTATGCCCACGCGCAAGTGGGAATTAATTAAATAGAACAGATCTAGAATTGCACGTGTCCGAAGTCGGATATCTAAACACGATCAGCGACGCTTTAACCGCAAAGTAAAATACTGGCCTTTTAATGACTACCTCGGTGATCCACGATAACAAGTACCTAACAAAGCATAAGTGTATATAAAAATCGTTAACAATATCCGTTCGTTGCAATGTTCGCTCTGCCCGAGAACCAGAATCGCGTTTCGCCAGACAAAAGCTTAGAGAAACACCGTCGCTCCCACCCTCTATTTACAAACAGTATATACATTCTACCGTAGAACATTGTATAATCTCTAATCTCGCGGATGTTCATTGGACGTTAAATAGATAGTGTGTTGTTCGTTGTTTTGAAATTGTCATGGACACTCTCCGAAGATCCCCTGGGAAATCTTCAGCTCCCGTATCTCGTGATCTCGCTGGTCCTGGGCGTTCGGGATGTCGAAAGGGCCGATCGGCGCGAGCCGCGCGCTAAAAGCAAATCGGTGTTCGACGAGGCTAGGCTCGGCACCGCGGTCCAGGAAAGACCGCAAAAGTTTCGTCCGCGCGGTTGTTTCTCAAGGAAGGCCCGTGGACCGTGGCGCGGGGGCCACGAGAGTTTCACCGAATCCCCGTGCTCCCGGTGTTCGCGGGATCGGTTATGGATCCCGACCGACGGTTGCGACCCTCTCCTCGGGGGGGGGGGGGAGACTCTTCGGCGGGAGAGCAAATAGGCGCGGGACAAAAGCAGAGAAGAGGCGGCAGAGCGGCGGCGACGGAGGCGTTTACATTGGCAGGCGTCGAACGCTTGTAAGATAAAGCGGTTGGCAACGTTCTACACGTGTACGCCGGTTTGTAACGCACGCTCCGAACACGTGCACCCCGCAGTTTGACGTGTTTATCAACCGATGCACCGCCGGTTGCATCTCGCCGTCGCTCTCCCGCTTCCGCGAACGCGGATCGGCTCGCTCTCTTGATCTGTCTCTCTCTCTCTCTCTCTCTCTCTCTCTCTCTCTCTCTCTCTCTCTCCCCCGCCGTCCCTGGCCACGATCACCGCGAGCTAGCGCGCTCGTTAATTAAAGCGGAGGACTCTCGTTAAAGTCGATTGGCTTTTGCGCAACCAGCCATCGATCGGCGACTCGCGATCCTCGCCGTGATTACCCGGAATTGAGACGTTAATCCTTCATTCTTCCAAGCGGCCGCGGGTATTTACGCGAGGCCGCGCGCGCGCGTTTAACGATTCGGCGCGAATGATTTGTCTCTGCGCGAGCGATCGGCCCGATCCGGTAATTCCTGCTCGGGGCAAGAATGCAATTAAGGATAACGCGCAGTTCTGCGAATCTTGGCCGACTATCGAGCGCCCGCTGAGCGCCTTCCTGGCTGACGCTCGATGATTGGAAAGGAAGGGGGGCGTAATTGATTAGGATATCACGTATCCCTTTCTCACGCGCCGTATTTGGCGGAGCAGGTTACACCGGCGACCGCTTTCCACGGCAGAATTCATCAGCCGCTGCCTCTGTGTAAACAAAACGCGCGCGAGTTCGTCGGGTATCGAGCGAACGTTCGACTTCTCCTTGCGCCGCCACGCGGCCTAACGAGAAATGCCAGTCGAAAGTTTCCTCCCCTCTAGGACCTCGTCGTCAGGTCTATAGGCGCTGGCCTTTTCAGCGGAGGACTGTCTCGATCGCTCCCGCTCTCCATGTCGATTTCATCGTCCTCCGTCTCGTCTCTCGCTGGAGTGCTCGCGGACTTCATAGACAGGTCCATAGGGTTATCCTGGGGCGGCAGGCAGTCCGCTTCCGGTCCCGGGCTGCAGAGCGGAGAACCGTCCTCCGAGCGAGCCTTCGCAGACACTGGCGAACCCCCCACCTGCGTTCGTTGACTCTTCAACACCGCGTCCAAGTAAAATCGCTTGTTGTACGTCTCTCCGACCTCCGCGTTCGGGGAGGAACTCTGCCTCGACGCCTCCATGTTATGATTGTGCGCGTATCTGTCGTTGTTGTTGTTATTGTTAGTCCCGCAAGAGTCCTTGTGGTCCACGCTGATGGTTGTCGTGGCGGTGGTGGTGTTCGTGGCGGAGATCGCACCGGTCGCGTCTTCGATCACTGGCGAGTGTCGAAGGAGGGTGGACGAGTGATTGGGCACCAGCGGGTGGGAAGCCCCGTGAGAGGTGGCGTACAGGTGATAGGGCGAGAACATGGTGAGGCTCGGGGGTGGTAGGAATGCGGGTGGCAGCAGGGACATGCCACCGAGGTGGAAGCCAAGGGGTAGGCTCATCATTTCCTTGCTGAGAGCCGACAGCTCGGCCACGGAGGGCTGCAGGTGCGAGTGCAGAGGCCTGAAGCCCGGGTGCCCCGAGAACGCGGCCCGTCGCTCCGATATCTCCACGGAGCTGTCGCTGTTGTGCGATTCCGGGGAGCTGATGCTGGGCGACGTCGAATTCTTGTAGTCGTCCAGGCCCAACATCAGCACGTCGTCCTTTCGCTGGCCGGCGTGAATGCCGATAGGTGGGCTGATCGGTTTCCGTTGCTGCTGTGCCAGCTGCTGACTGGGAAGGGTCTGCTGGTAGTGATGCTGCTGTTGCTGTTGTTGTTGCTGCTGCTCTTGCATCAGACAGTGGATCTTGAACCAGTTAGATCTGCGCCCGTACCTCGAGCCAGACTTCGACATGCCCACCAGAAGGCATTTCCTCAGGCGGCACGCCTTGCAGGCCGTTCGATTCTTCTTGTTGATCACGCACTCCCCGCCATTCTTGCACTCGGAGATGCTGCTCAGGTTGTTGTAGGACCTTCCAAAGAACGACTGGAACAAACAGAGAGGACCTTTCGTTATCACTAATGCGATAATGCAACGGGGGCAAAGAGATTATTATTCATCTCGGTCGTGCTAACGAAGCGAATTAAACCCGGGCGGGTGAGCGTTACAAAGGAAGAGCGCGCTTTAAATGTAAATTGAGGTCCCGAAGATTTACCGAAAGATGTGCCGCGAGCGCAACAGCGGTGTAACGCTGGTAATGAGTACGGCAAAGTCGTTAGTTCGTAACAGCGTGCTCTCGTTGTCCCATTCATGTTGTACGAGCGGGGAAACAAGCGGCGTAGGCGCGTGCGGCCTACTGTGCTCGTGCTAATTGCCCAAATGGTGCAATTCCGCGATTCCGACATCGCTTGGCTTTCGTGTCGGAGCCGGGAGAGCGCCGGGTCCCCCTTTCATTCGCATGCATTCTCGCAACATTTCTTTTTCGGCTTACTTAACCGTGTCTACCCGCGCTGATGTGTTCTGCTTCGATTCGGCGTTATCCATCGCCAAGAAAAAAATGCCTCCCGCCCCACAGCCACCGCTGCTCCGCCGTGTTATTCTAAATCCATCGCGGTCTCGCAATCGGCAACGAAAAACCAAGAATCAGACACGCGTCTTACGAAACGCGCGTACAATTTAAGGCCTCGTTCTTTATGACAGGCATCGAATCAGCCTCGTGCTCCAACTATGCATTTAAACTCGCCGCGTATCGCTCCGAGACACCTACGACTTCCTGTGCAACGACAGCTGGAAAATTTCGCCCTTCGCGGTAATGATCAGCCTTTAAAGAGACACGACGGCCGACGTATGTACGCGCGGCACCGTCCACTTTCGCTTTTTCTGCCCGTACGCACGCTATATTATTAATCGTTTCTGGTTCGTTTGTTCCGAAAACGAGCTCTTCCTGCGGCCCAGTGGTCCCGATGCGCGAGCCCCCGAGACCCGGCCGCGCTGTTCTCCACTCGCCCTCCTCGCCGCCTAGTAGGGGAGACCGGGGCAAAGTGACACGAAAAAAGTTTGAAGTCGAATCAAAATTTTCCCTTTCAATAAACATGTTTGGAAATAGATTTATAATATAATTAAAACGTTACTATTGATAAATGACGAATAGCAATACTTAAAATATACTTAGAGTATATTCAAATTCAACTTGAAAGAAATGATGCAAGAGATATCACTTTACCACATGTACTCTAAGTATATTTTAAGTATTGCTATTCGTCATTCGAATTGAACCCCATGTATGGGGTAAAGTGAACTCCTATCCGTGGTAAAGTCAGGTCCAACCAA
This sequence comes from Andrena hattorfiana, assembly GCA_944738655.2. NCBI lineage: Eukaryota > Metazoa > Arthropoda > Insecta > Hymenoptera > Andrenidae > Andrena > Andrena hattorfiana. The sequence continues at coordinate 39,722,684 of OX122889.2, read as the reverse complement.
ATAAGAACTTTAATTAAGGATATAGGTAAATATTAACCCCTTGCACTGGAATGACGTATGTAGCACGGCAGCTTCTGGCTTTTTCGCACCGTTGTTGTCAAAAACTGTGGCAGATTTTTCTTTTTTTTTTTAGGTTAGTTTCTGTTCCATCACGCCACGTGGTTTTCCAGCCAGCTGACAGGTTAAGATATTGCGCACATCACTTGCGCATTGGTTCTTAGCAGTCATTTGCAGCTCAGTTTCCCCGGCTACTTTAACCCGAATATGTACTCAGTGGAAAATTAATTATTTGTATATGTATATTTATAAGCTTGTTATAAACACGCAGAAAAAATTTGGAGTTAAAATAATACATTTAAGACTCATTTATCCAAAAAGCTAAATTAGAAAAGAAAACCAATTGGAAGTCTCTACAACTTCATTTTTAATTTTTTAAATGAATTTCCATTTTTCGATAACTGAATGCGCATAATCATCATTGTGGTATTACACACATTTATTACATCACCAAAATTTGTAAATATATGCTATTGTTAAAGAATAAATTGAGAAAGCTCATTTTACCCCGAGGTTTACTTTGCCCCGGTCTCCCCTACACTGGCGGTGATTTTCGTCGTCGTCCTCGGCGGCGTCGTTCAGTCGTGTCTGAGCGCGCACCGTCTCTAACGTCGGCCCCCGTCGAGGAGTGCAAAGAGGACACGGGAATACGCGCGACGCTTCAGGAGCGATGACACAATCGAGAAAATGCTACCGTTATTACGTACCCGGTCCCTCCGCCTCCGTGCCCTCTCCCCCATCGCGACGGCACACACTGGGATTATGCAAACGCGGCTCCACTTCGAAACACCGCTCGGTCGCCTTTTCATCGTCGAACCTTCCAGCGTTTGTTACGGTTTCCTTTCGAAAACCACGCTGACCCGCCGCTAAATAGACCGGCTAATTACGCCACCGTTGAACTTTCTTGGCGTAAGAAACGCGCGTATCTCTGACTCACGTCCCGACGACGGAGGGGAGGGCAGGAAAAAAAACGGCGTCCAGTTGAAATTAGTTCTCAATGGGAGCGATAATGAACCATTGTATCGTTTCCACTCGGTTTTCTGCTTTTTACGCGGCCCCTCTAAACCGTGAGTCGCTCGGTCCGACCTGGTATCGGCACCGCGCCAAGGACCCCGGTCGCGCGCTCTTCGGGTTTCACCTTTTGCCGCTGCAATCGTGAGACAGATCTACGCGAAGACATTGTGGCCGCGCGAGCACGTGCACGTTTCGTCAATTCGCGATCTCGGATCGCTTCGAGCCGGTGCTTCCGGCGCTTCGCACTTGTCTGCCACAATTGTTTCCGCCCTAGTTCACGGTTACGTCACCTCGACATTGTTTCGTTTCGTTATTTTCGTTTTCAGGCCCACCGTAGCATGTCAGCTCCCCCTCCCTCCTACCGTCAGTCCCTTCCTGCCCCTCTCTGTGTTCTCCACCGTGGCGTCGTTTGCTTTTACGCTCGACTCGCGCGGCCCGTGCACGAGACGCGGAATAGAGTAGCGCGAATTCGACACGCGATTGTAGGTGTTTCGGTACGTAGAAGTGTTCGTGACACGGGATAGGATTGATGACATTTTCGAGTGATTCTAAAGACGATTCGTCAGATCCGAATCGAAGCCACCGAAATAACAAGATACCTCGGTCTTATCCCAAGATTAACATCGCGCGTAAACAAATCCGTCAGTCACAGCAAGCAGGTGGGATCGATCTGACCATTGTTTCTAACTGAAGCTACTTCGAGCCATAAAAAAGTCTCCTCAAAATTGCATCCATTTGAAACCGTAAACCTGAAGATCTTTTGCACAATAACCATTCGGTGGTTGAACCAAAGCGCGGTTAGATTCGGGGGCCCGGTTGACACGCATGCCTAGTCAGACGCTTAACCTCGGCCACGAAGCAATTCGTGAAAGCGATCAGTGTTTCTCAGTTTTACGAAACCGCGGGAAAGATCGCCGCCGCTAGCTCGCAGAAAAAAGAAGAAACGGAGAGGAAAATTTCAGGAACGAGGTTCTTTGCTCCCAATTGGCGGTGCTGTACTTTTTCTCCGCCCGTCGCGATCGTCACGCTGCTCGATTTCCTCTCGCGCCGGCGGCTTCGAAAGGATCACCGCGTTCGAAAGATGCAAATCAATTACAGAAGCCGATTATAGCGGGCAGCTTGCCTGGCCACTTTAACCGGATCCGTTGTTGAATTCCCAAGGAAACGGAGGGTATCGGTTATTAGATTGTGGAAAGAGGACTCACCTTGCAGCCCTCGCAGGTGAAGGCGCCGAAATGGAAGCCGGCCGCGGGCTCGCCGCACACCTTGCACTGTTGGTTCATCTGCAACAGAAAACAACGGCGTTCTTTGACTTTGCTCCACGCGATACTAAGGGTTTCGCGATACGGGTGTTTATCTACGATCGATGGCGTGGCACCGTCTCCCGCCCCGCGGACTCGCAATCCTCTTCCCCGGCGATCGCGGTGCTTCCGTTCCGGTGAGTGACGAAACCGAGGGAGAAGAAAATCGATGTCACCCTCGGGCGGTCGCGCAACCTCGTATATTCCTGGCGTCCGACGAAATCACAATGCGAGCCTTATCGCGCGCCCACAACCGATCGAGCGCGATTGAGAAAGAGAAGAAGGCTCGTTGCGCAATCCGCCGGTTTGCGCGGTACGCGCGAATCGCTGGATCGTGGCAAAGCGGTGCGTGTTACGTTCAACGAGCGGAAAACCCTCGGTGCACTTGCCTCCTCGCTCCTCCGTCCGTCCCTCTCTGTCCCTCCCTTCCTCCGCGCGATACCTTTCGCCTTCTTCGGCCGCCCGTCCACGAAACGGATCGCGGGCCCCCGTCAGTCTCGTTTTCACACCTCGCCGCCTTTGTTCCTTACTTTGTGTCGTTTCTGCCACCGCAGCCCGGCCATTTGCATAACGCTTCGAGCGGCCCGGGTCCCGGGATTCAAACGGCCACCGCTTCCACCACGCTCCGAACGATTTTTCGCTCGCGTCGACGGGACCACGTACCGATATAGTTTTCACGACCGCCTCTGCACACTGAATCCTAACGAGGCCCGGGTAATATGGGACAATAGTGGTGACCCACATACGTAGCCCGAGGGCACGCGGGGCCGGTGTCACCTGCGGCGACTTTCATACATGACGGACTGTCGCTAAATGGGAAAGTAAATCTCAGCTAATGGAAGAGACATCGATTGTTTGATCAACGGAGTCTCTCTTTCCTGACCTACACCCCACAGTCGTTGACTCTTCTCATTCGCGGACGCTCGACGCCTCGACGTGCCTACGCATACCTTTAATTCCGCGTTCGATGCTTTTCTTCCCCCCCCCCCCCCTCCCCCCGTTCGCCCGCCACTTTGGCTTCCTGCATCACGACCCGACTTTCATATCGTCCCCGGTGGACGGGTACACACCGTACACCTCTCATCGCCCGGCGAATCGGTCCGGTGGCAAGGCACCGTTTCACCGGCGTGATTTCGTCCATCGAGGGGGAGAGGAACGAAGGAGGAACGATCTCTTCGCGGGATCGTGCCGACCGAGCGTTGCTACAGAGCATTTTTCGAATCGGCAGGAAAAACTGGCGTATCCGCGATCTTGGGCAATCGTCGCGGTTTGCTTGCTGGACCTCGACGGCTGCCCTCGCGAAATCGAGAGGGGAACAGGCGCGGAATCAGGGACGGGGAGAGCGCCGGCTGTTAATTGAATTTAAATGACGATGGTATTCTCGTTAAATATAGCCGGCAGGCATGGTTGATATTTTAAGAGGGGCGCATCCACTCTTCTGTCCGCGCGGGGCTCGGCACTCGGCAGAAGGATTGTTCCGTATACTATTAATTACCGATAGATGCCGGCGCATCGATAGCGGGGATAGTACGAGAGCAGCGCTTCACGGTGCGCCAGAGGTATCGCAACCTGCACTGATTGCAGGTGTGCATCCGGTGAGCCATTCAGGGGGTGCCTGCATACTCGAGCGTTTCACGTCGATGCGGTTGCAACGTTTAAGCCTTAATAGAATCGGCCTTAATATTTACGGGCTTAATAGAATCCCCGCGACGCGAAAAGAATGATATATGATTTAATGTTCCTCCGGCGGATGACTTTTAATTATGGCCTCTCCGCGGCCACAATAAAACGCTTGATTAATTAAGCGTGGCTCGCATTTGCGTGGATGGAGGCGCGTTTAGGTGTTACTTAACGAAATCGTTGCTTCTCCCTCCGCTAATGATCATCAAGTCGTTGGGACGGGGATTTAATAAACGCGGCTCGAGCGAAGCATCCTTCGTAGTTATAGAGAAAGTTCAGTCTTCGCCGGGAATGCCTAAATTCGAGATGTTACCGGGGGAAAGTCGGCGTATAACGAGCACTTATCGATACATTTTCGTGCGACTACTTCGAGGGAAGGTCGAGGCCCGGCCCCGACGGCGATGATCGTCAAGATCATCAGGGCCTCGAGCCGCAATTGTTGCGCTAGTCGATCGAGCCGTGAGAATCGTAACGACTCCTGCCGCTCGTAACTCTCGGCGCGATCGACTCTACCGCTCGGCCGATACACCGGCGATCATCGGCGATTCCAGGGAAAAGACAGTGGACGGGGCCGAAGGTGCAACCGCCAGCACGCTTGATCGTTTCAAAGGGATCAATCCCGGAGTTCCTGCGCCTGCCGCTCGGCGATTGTCCTCCTTTCTAGAGCTGACCTTCTCCGATAAAGACACTTGCATCTCTGCGATCTTCCGCTACGAGGGGAAAAGAACGGCGCGCGCCGATCTGGCCAACGATCCTACGGAAAGCGCGGTACCCCTTTTACGAGCGACGCTAGACGCGTTTAGATGAGCCTTCCCTCGAATTAGCGGATTTTTTCTTCATTTACATGCGCGTGAAAGTCGTACCCGTTGTTTTAGCGCGGAACTATTTTAAATGACCGACGCCTCGTTACTTTCGTCGCCGCGGCACAGAGAGGCCGGACGACGGGCGTAGAATTTCCCGTTTTCTCGACGACTCACGCCTACGGAAACGAGCGTAGTTCCGTTTTCGCAGCTACGATCCAGGATTAAGCTTTACGACCGTGTCCGCGCCCGTTTCAAAACGTACTGCTCGACGCCCCTCCGCCGGTCGCGTTTATGCTCCCTCCCCTCCGATTTTTAAGCCAGCGACGCGGGGGGGATTGTAAAAAAAAAGGTTCGAGACCTGTTTTTCGTGGGGGCTTGACCGTTATTCGGCTTTTTATTGGTGAAAAATGGCACGGGCTCTATTTTCCCTGGAGCACTAAAGCGTCGAGGCTTGCCCAGCCGGGTGGGTCACGGGGCAGGTCACTTTTTTACTGCCCCTTATAAGCAGCAATTATCTTTTTGGGACACTTCGCGTTCGCCGCTGTTCTCATCCGACTTTTCACGTTCAATCGTACATTTCGATTATTTAAAGATTGAAATAGAAAAATTGGGATTTAGCTCGACTTAAACCTGCACGAAATCGGTAAGGAGAATTCGCGTTCGAACGATCGCCTGACCAGTTGAAATTTCACGTCCCCGTGCCTCATCTTCGGCAAAGCAGCGCGATCCAGTTTGCAGAGAGGCACTTCCGGTGTTTCGGAACGAAACAGCGCGGCGTTCCGCAACGCGCGCCCCGCCGATCGGCCTTCGCGCGATGCAACGTGGACCGTTTGTTTCCGATGCTATTATTCTATCGCTGTTCGATACCCCGGCCCGTTCAGATTTGTATCTAACGTATCGCGCAACGAGCGGCGCGCTATTGGAACGTGCGTCAAATACGCTCTCGAATGGGAGCGCGACGCTTTTTCCACGAACCGATCTATTTACGCGCATTTCGCGTTATAAATAGCTATCGCAATACCTATGTCCAAGCACAGCCGCGTGCATTTCAATTTAAAGTTGAACGATCTTGATTCGAAAAGCGCATTGTGTGTCGACTTCAAACCAGATTCGCGCCGCTCTGGGAATGCTTCGCGTCCGGTATCGTCGAGATCAGCGACGCCTAATGAATCAAATAATTAGCCTAATCGCGGCGCCTGAAGGTTCATAATAGAGGCGGCGTTATCGCGCGCGAGTTCCCATGCCCGCGACACGGCCGTTATCGTTGGGATCTTTTCGAACCGTGACGCTTTTCACTACGTGTCACGATCAAACACAAAGAAATCGGTCAGCCACACGCGCTGAAATTACGAAACGCGAGTGTCCTTCGGCTCTTCTGCCTGCGCTCGTAGCAGTGCGCGGTGCGAGTCTACTTATTCGACGAAACGAACGTTCCACGACACATTAAGGCATTATGGCACGGCATACGGTGCCATTAACGTCTGCCGACAGCACGATACGTTTGGAATTAGTCTCGATGTGGAAATCCGCGATTGAGTCGCGATAAAACAGGGAATATGGATGGTAGTTATTTCTGCGAGTCTGATTTGACTGTCTCTCATAAACAAGAAGCTTCTCGTACCTTGAATGCGACGGTGATCTAATGCTGCAGAGGAGTCATCAACGGCAGGATCGGTTGCTGGGTCTCTTTGTCAAAAGTAACACACCATCCAGCACTGTGCCACCATAACGTATTGCGAACTGTTGCGAATCGATTCGCGACACTGGTCACTCGATCCCAGTCACCGAACCGTCGGGTGCCGCGAATTAACACGAAAGTCTGCACGGGGGATCCAACGGTTCGGTACACTGACAAATTCACTCTGTCCTCGACGCGGTGAAATCCTCTCGGCACCAGACGCGAACGTCTTCACTGTTTCGTCCGCAAAATCCGTGGAACGAAACTGTCACATCGATGGGCGAGCAGAGTTCCTTAGCCTGACAGTCCTCGACCTGCGTACACTTTGCGTATGTCTCGTCCTTTGGACGTCACTGGAGCGTGCTTGACAGTTGTCAAAATAAAAAAAACAGCTCCACCCCCCTGTTCGGCAATGCCCCGCTATTCGTCCTCCGCGATGGGCAGTCGCGAAAAAACAAGGAGAAGGGAAACGTATGGTTCGGTCCGACCGGATAACGGAAGAAGAAGCGGCAGAAGAAGAAGAACAAGAAGAAGATTCTTGACGCGACGATGACCGTTAGGTGAATGACTTTGGAAGGCGAGGGTGTCCACGTCGATTCTTGAATCAGCCCCCACCTCCGATTATTTTCTGCGGTCCCACTTGGCTCGCCCGATCGGTCGGGCCCGCTCGCTCGTTCGCTCGCTCGTTCCCTAGCCAGGCTAGGCTCGTGCGCTCTCGTAAGTATACCTCGAATGGGCCTTATGGGCACACTGTGCGTCGGATCAGCGGAGAAGCGTGCAGGGTCCATCCGTGGCACAGGTGGGCCGCGGGTCCTCTCGTACCTTTGGTGGGGGGTCATGCCGGACGACCGGGGAGATCCTCTCGGGCCGCGGGGAGGGGGCACAAGGGAGGGGCCTCACCGCGCTATCCTCTCCCCTCCTCTCCACCTCCTCCTTCGCCTGGACCTCCTACCCTCTCTGATCTCGTGGACCTGCGAGACGCAGGCTTCCCCGCCGAAGCTGACGGTATCGATAACGATCCTGCGCTACCCAGGACCTCTCCTCTCGCACTCTTTCCTCTCTCGCAGCAACAAATATAGCTGGGGATCGTCACTAGCACTCTCGCAGCGTCCAGCACCAAGGTGCTTCTCGATGACGGTGGATTTAAATCGTTGAATCGGTTGTGTAAGACTGTTTCAGATGGGATTGTTCGGTGGCTGAGGAATCTGAACCGTACTGGGCAGGTTTTTTTTTACAGTGACACGTTGTTGAGAATCATTTTCGTTGCTTCGTGCCTCTCCGAGGTAAGAAAGAGAATAATTTCAGTTGCAGACTAACCTTGCATCCTGAAATCGCCTCTGGTGAATTTTTTTCTTCTAAGCACGATACAAAACACAGGACTCGTATTACTCATAGCACCGGTCAGTGCTAAAATTAGTTTAAAGAAATACCCCGCACTCGTGCGGAGTAGCACAATTCTCGCTACGTGTCCTTGAAGATCCAACCGCGGCGACTCGTAGATCATAGAGATCTTAATGATCGATAAGGGCTTTGGGGTTCGTGTTGGTGATATATGGAGGCATGCTCGAGCATTCCTTGTTGCCTTTCATTTATTCCGTTTTACTTTTACGAGACGTTTATGCTCTCCCCTCGCGCCCTCTCCTTGAGGGTGGCAGTGGAAGAAAATGCGCCTCAAGAATCAGAGTTCTCACCGAAATGTAGGTGAAGTGCGTGATGACAAGTTAGCGGCGTGATGCGTCGGGAATGAGAACTCGAACTTTAGATACCTACACGTTCAGGCGATAATCCACCATAAGACAATACAACCCTGCTGCCCTTAACCGTTTATTGGGCACCCTCGTTCGTGGGGAAAGTCAATGTAAACAGATCGTAAACCGTTCAAAATGTAATGCACGAAAAAAAGAGCTTAACGCGGACGTTGAAACGTTTGTAAAACACTCGTAAAGCCACTTTTTATGGTAGATGAGCGGTTAAGCGGGAGTGCCTGCAGGAGGTACGAGCGCGCTTACCTCTTGTGGGCCCGGCCCGGCCGGCGCGGTACCACCTAATCGCTCCCAAGTTCTACCCTTATTCCCGGGGATATTGGGGGGATTTCTTGGAATACAGATGACACGGTGGCCCCCGTGGACGGCCATCGTGGCGCAGAGGGTGAAGGTATACGCGGAACAATAGCCTGCCGTTATTGTCGCGTTTTGTCCTAGAAAGGACGAGGCTGTCGTAAAGTAATGATGGTGGTCGTAGGAATCGCTTAATCAGGCCCGGTCCCTTACGGTCGGCAGCTTAGGTCTAATTAAAAAGTACGCGGCACCGCTCCGAGCGCGCCGGCTTACCGTAAAAACGTACCCATTGTAAAAACTGTCTCAAAAATTCCTACTTCCCCCAGCGCGTCTCCGCGCGCGTTTTTACGACGGGCCGTCCTACTAATCTTTATGGGTGCGAAGTGCCGTCCACCGTTGGCCCTGTAAACGTTAAAAAAAGGTCAGTATACTGATGCTGCGTCAATAAAACAGCACACGGGCCGCGGCGTTCCGGGGCCATTATTTTTTCGCTCGCCTTTTCTCGCCGCGCAGCAAGGAAATTTCCGTAATTCCTTCCACATGGGACACGAAGAAAGCGTGCTTCTCCCGTGCTTTACCTTGAATAACAATGGTTGGCTCGTTATCGCGAACACGGCACCGATTCCTCGGAATAGTTTAGGCCCTCGTCTTCATTTCACCCCGGGGACGCTTCTTCCGCAGAGAGAGAAGTCTGTCAGCCCTAGGGAAGGGATCAGTTCCAGGAGATCCTAATTTGTTGGGTCCCTCGGGTCCGGCGAGATATAAATGCGTGAAATTTTAACACCAACCTCTCGAAACGCCTGCAATCGCGCCGCTGCGATCAAACGCGATTTCTCTTCTCGATCTTTCCGCAACTTTGTCTCGAGCCGGAGGATCGAAGGCCTCGGGGTCCTGTTGCTGGCGGATGCTAGCTGGGGCGCCGCTAATCAAGGATGCAGCGACTGTTCCATAGGTGGCGCCACGTGCCTCAACTCTGAGAAACCCGTGTCCCCGGTCCCCATTCAAACGAGCTAATTAACGCTTTTTCTTTCGCCGCGGCTTGATCGGGCTTCTTCCCAGGGCAGCGCGGAATTCTCGTCGAGGTTGCGGCAAAAACCGCGGGGCGCCGATACGTTCCGAGCCGATCGATTAGGGAAACGAGCCGCTGGAATGCGTGTTTCGGGCCTTTTTTGCAATCACACCGTTCAACGATGTTTTCCCGCTGTTGCAACGCGAAGGAGACCGGTTGATTATCTGGTACGACGCCTCTCGCAAAGCTTAGTTGATTCTGTGACGTACAGTGCACGCGCGTGGTAGGGGATGGCACAGTGAGTTGTCTAATCGAGGGAAGATGACAGGAATTATTGCGTTTGTTTATTCGTCAGTGACTGAGGGTTCGAGAAAAAAAATTGACAAGTTGGCTCGTTGGTCTAGGGGTATGATTCTCGCTTCGGGTGCGAGAGGTCCCGGGTTCAAATCCCGGACGAGCCCGGCGGAATTTCTGTACTTTTACTTTTTACGAACCGTACACTTTCACATCATCACGCCTCTAAACTCCATTGAGCGTAATCCGTGCGGTAATATCGCGCGTGGAATGCCCGTGCCGCTTCTAACGGTACAGCCTCATTTTTGTCGACGTTGACGCAGGCACGTTCTTTTCAGTGGCCACTCTTTCTTTTTATCGTTACGATAATTATACCTCGTCAACGACCCTGTCTTCTTCTTTCGATCATCTCGCTCCATAATAGAGTCCGCTGAATTTCAAACGTTTTATAGCGAACGTGTGTTGGTAGGCGTCAGTGTTGCCGAGGATTATAATTAATGCGAGAATGATTCTTCGTTTCGGAGGCTAAAGTCCGATGTAATCCGAAAATTACAGTGATTCACGGGTTTGCTCACATCCTCGCGAATAGTGACTAATCGCAGGAGTTATTGAATCTTCTTTCTTCTAGACTGAGGAACCTGAATCCTTCATAGTAGGTACTTAAGGGGTTACGCCTAGTCCGGCGGCCGAAAAGAGGCGAATGTTTGGGAATTTTTTTTGAAAAAACGGAAGCATATATTTTTACACAATTTCTTGCACTTAAAAGAGCAACATTTAAAGAACATTTCGTAATTTTTTCATAGAAAAATATTTAAGTTTACAATAAAGTAAGAATCGACATCCAAGAAGCCTTTTTAAAAATTTGGTTTTGCGGTGAGCACTGCTATTCGGAACCAGATTGTCTAAAATCAAAAAACAAAAAAGATTTCGTTAGGATATTAATGTATCCTCTGATTAACGGAGGGAATGTCCGAAACATTAATTTATAACAAAATGGCGGGTATTTAAAGCTGAAATCCTGATTTCTTCGTGCAAAAATCACGCGAGAAAATCAGGATTTCTGTTTTAAATAGCCGCCGTTTTGTTATAAATTAATGTTTCGGATATTCCCTCCATTAATCAGAGGATACAATAATATCCTAACGAAATCTTTTTTGTTTTTTGATTTTAGACAATCTGGTTCCGAATAGCAGTGCTTACCGCCAAACCAAATTTTTAAAAAGACTTCTTGGATGTCGATTCTTACTTTATTGTAAACGTAAATATTTTTCTACGAAAAAATTACCAAATGTTCTTTAAACGTTGCTCTTTTAAGTGCAAAAAGTTGGGTAAAAATATATGCTTCCGCATTTTCAAAAAAAATTCACAAACATTCGCCTCTTTTCGGCCGCCTGACTAGGCATAACCCCTTAAGGGGGTACACGAGTATTAGACAGGTAAAAATGAACGGTTCCTTTTGGGTTGGATTGAACGACGACTAATAATTCATACCATTTGCACGTTTTACAATACTTTATTGTGGATATAACACGCATTTTAAGACCAGGAAACCTGAAAAATATGAAAAATTAAAGGAATTACAAAGCGTCAAAGTGAGCGCTGCGTTAAAACGGTGAACATCATAAGTCGGGAACGGATTAATATTTTTAGTCGAAATTGTAACTGAACCTACAAAACACTCTTCTCCACAGTGTGGAACTCTGTCGGAAAATTTTAATAAAAATTCACGGAGATATACAACAAATATCAACTTTGAAGGAATTTACTGTAGTAATTCTGTGATAAATGTTGTCTTAAATCTTGTTAACGTTATGCGATCTTAGTGAGCGAGTTCTACATTGTGGAGAAAAGTGTTTTGTAGGTTCGGTTAAAATTTCAACAAAAAATATCGATCCGTTCTCTACTTAGTTACGTTGTTTTTTCCGAATTTTTCAATGAAATCTTTTTAAAATACTTCTAAGACTTGTGGCTACCATAAACAGTAAAACAAAATCGATTTTTTGACCCCGAAATACCCGTGTATCCCTTTAACACTCTTCTAAAATAATAATAAGTAGGTACTCCAGTGCAATCGTGTCTTTAACATCTTTTTACTTCGCAATATCATTCCTGGACCACCTATCTGCAGACAGATAAATCGAGCGGACAAATGGAGAAGCGGTTAAGGTAATCCTGACCGACTGATAGCAGGTCCGTTAACGCTGACGCGATTTCTAAAATCATCGAGACCTGCCGGCACAGTTCTCCGCTCGATCGCGTGTCAGACGTTCACGAGATCATCAACACCCGACCCTAAGCGCGTGTCCACCGCGACAATCCTTTCTCTGCCGTAGTGACGGAAATAAACGTACGATCGTCCCCGAAACTCGTTTCATTGCCTCGTCCGTGGCAGAGTTCGAAGGATTTTTTCGAAGGTCACCGCATTATAAACGTCGATCCAGCCGCTGGTAAATATCGGCGACGATAAAATCGCCGGATCGACATTTTATGGGAAGACGTGGCACTAGGGGCAATATAAAAGCACATTTTTCTGCAATAAACAGACGCTCGTACGCGGTGAGATAAGAGTGCACGGGTCGTCCGCGTTGGCAGGGATAGAGCGTTTACACGTTTTGCAACGTTGGTTTTATAATAGTCACGCGTCGTTTACTTATATTTGCTGAGCAAACAGTTTGCACGCGCTGGGCGCTATTTATTTTTTCAATCAAGCAGCCTCGAAGCCGTCGCTATTGTGCATCGTAGACGCGCGGGTCCGCACGTACAATCGCGGCTAATTCGGGGCAGAAGTTTCGACACTTGACGGGCAGACGCGCGAAACCGGCAAGGTGAAAAAAGTCCACGGCGATCGTTGCACAACTATCCCGCGAGGGTACCGCGGCAAAGGGGGCCATAGTTGCTTCTAGAAGTGAACGTTTGGCCAAAAATGTAGGGACGATCGGGGCCATGGCACGAACCGCGCGCAGAAGGAGCCTGAAGAACGTCTCTGTGGACGAGGCTCTTTTGAGTCGTGGGTTCTTTCATCAGCGGCAGAAAGAAACCAGGATGCGCTTCCATTCTTTATACCTCCATTTTTCAGTCCGGCGATTAAGTAATACGTAATTAATAACGGCACCATTTCGTTCCGATTTTTTATCGCGCACGGGAACACGTTTGTAGTAATTACAGTCCCACCTCCCTCCCCGTGCGTGTCCCGAGTGTGTTCGTAATCTTGTACGGATCACGTGTACGACAGGGTCGGCCGTAAAATTCCTGAACGTGCAATTAGGGCCAAGTCGTTAATTTATTTTTCTCTACGTGTGGCCTACACTTTCAGCGCCGTCCCCTTGTTGTCCTGATCGTACTTGGTGCGCGGACGTTACTGGGTGCTTCTCTACTGGACATCCACGATAGAAATTCTGTATAAATTCTTAAGTAAACAGCATCGACAGCCCGCTTTATTCGTATTTTAAGAATTTAAGAATTGACACTTTGCCATTAACACCTCCCAGTCTCTTCTTGCGTTCTCATTTTACTGGCAGCAGATCGCCTTCCTAATTTCCCCCGCGGTTGAAGAAACTGATGATTTATTACGTAGAGAGCTACCAGCCTGCTCCGCGTCCAATTTCTCCCATTCGGCGGAAAAATGCACGCACAACCGCACGCTCGTTATCGCATCTGCTTGGGTAACTACTTGCGCACCTGCGCCTACGTACGAGCGAGCTGCTTGTGGTCACCGTAAGTCGCTCCGTGGCCACCTCTTTCAATTACCCGGGTCAGCGCGAGGTCGATGTCGTTTATGCGCTCTGAAGGACCTGGAGCTGGCCGGCAGATTATACAACGATAAAATATCGGCACGCTGACGTTGAACGGTTTTTTACGGACGCGAGTGCCTCCGCTGATGACGTTCATCGCGGCCGTGTTTTGCGGCTCACCGTTGGAACGGCCAATTAAACGGCCCCCAAGTTCCCCAAGTCGAATACGAAGGTTGCTTTCGTTCCACGCGGCGGCGTGTTTCCGAGAAAATCTTTCGTTCCTCCACCGCTGCGCCTCCGCGTGTGCCCGCCGCTTTCAGGAAGCGAACGCCACGCGCGCTCATCGGGTTGCCCGGCGGACGTCGCCGTTTCGGCAGAAGTCGACGAACGGAAAGCGCAGGTTAATCGAGCCCGCGGGGACCGGAGAAAAGTCCCCGCGCAGGACCAGCGGCGCATAATCTCCGCTGTCTGGTAACCTCGCGTTACTTTCACCCCGGCCGCTTCGTATCCGTCCGCTGGATTCCTCCGAGCTATACCGTGTCAGGAGTTTAATTAAAGACGGTCCAGGGGGAAGAATTCCCATGGATGCTTTCCGCGGGAAGTAGGATACCTGCTCTGCGCGGACTGCTCGTGCAATCTCGTACCCCCGCGCCGAGTCCCGCCGTCGCGGCTGCCTCTCAAAGCCTCGCCAGCAACGCCGATGCGCTGTACGCGGCTCGCACGTTCGTTAAGCGAGACGTCCTGGCGATCGACGCGAAACAAACACGAGCGAGAGCTAATTTGGCGGCCGTGCGCGCGATAGATGTCTCGGGGGGTAATCCGGCGCTGGAAGCCGCGAGGAGCTGCGGAGGAGGCTTCTCCATCCTAGGAGGTGCGTGGACGAGGTAATGTGGGAGAGGTCGGCCAGGGTCCGCCGGGGTCGTGCGCGAGGCACGCATGCCGGAATACAGGGTGCTCGTAAAGTCGCGATTAGAGAAGACGAGGCTCCGGCGTTCGGCTCTGCGCTGGCACGCTCGCATCGCCCGCCGCGGAACATAGGATTCTCGGAGTTGCAGGTAATGTCCGAGTGTTGGTCGCGGTCGGACGGCTCTCGGGGATCGATGCGCCGGGGGTTTCCAGCGCGGCGGGGACCCCGGGGTTAAACGTCGAACGTATCTCAACACCGTCGGGCCGAGTCGTCGAACGCGCACGTAATAAGCGTACAGAGTGGCTCGGGACGACTCCGGCCAGTTTCGTGATTTACGCAAAGTAATCCCATTACGGGCCGAGTCGCTCGTTAACGTCACCGCGACCGTCTCTACGAGGTTGAACGACGTTCCAGCCGCGGCTGGGAACTCGCGTCATTCAAAGGGGAGATTCTTTGAGGGCGAGGATATGGGAAGACTATTTTGGCCGATTGCAACAGAGTCGGCAGATTTAACTGAGCTGTTTGTGACGTGCAAAGTGTCCGGGCGTTTAATAGCGACTGAGGCGAACGCTTGAGATACACAGGCAACATTCCGTATAGCGTCCATTATGGAGAACAGAGTGGTTGAGGCTGCCTCTATCCCGAAGGCACACGTGACCCGTGGGATATTGATAAATATCGAGCCCGAGGAGAGAGAGAGGAATGGTACAGAATGCAATCAGTAATAAATCTCGACACATTCTGACACCGAGAAGCGATCCCTCCGACGATACTAGCGAAAGCGACTGAAAAAGTACCAGCTAGGTGGTCGAGGAATGACAACGCAGAATCGGTGGAGTACCATTTTTGCCCCGTCCTCCCCTCGGCTGTCGTCGGGTTCAGCCTTTCAGAGGCGTTTAACAGTATCGAGTGGTCACAGTTATTCGCAGCGAAGGAGAGGAATCCTTATTGTCGAGGTGCGACGTCGCGGTGCAGCTCGTCTCGGTCCTCGGACGTCGGAGGAATCTCTCGGGCACGGGTGGTCGTCGAACGGGGCCGCGTCGGAAACGAGGTCGTAGAACCCTCCGCTCGAAACTCGAGCGATGATTGAATAACGTTAATAACAGCTTCGGCAGCTGTAACTCTGCTGTTTGGTCCCTCGTACACCTCGTAACTTAGAACGCGAAGAATCGCTTGGACGTCAACGCGTCACGGCCGTTTTTACACCTTCTTTCCTCGACGTGGCATCCATCGGAGCCGCCGGAACAGGTGGCACTCCTTCTAAGCGCGATAAAAATATCCGCGGTAACGACGGCGTCGATTTAAACGATAAAAACACGAAGATACGACGGAATGCCTTGTCAACGTTGGGAGGTTTAACAGCAGTATCTCTCCGTTTAATTTGCCGTGGAAGCGCGGCAACGGCCGCGGATGCGTTACACTGTAATACTCGATGGGGTTAAAGAGTTTACGGGAGAGCCACGTACGGGGTGTTCAAGAATTCACCGGCGGATAATTCTAAACTCGTCTCGCGATGAACGCGCTCGAAAGTCAATCGTTCTCCAGTGGTAAGACGCTTCTGTTACACCTGTTCCATTAGCAGTCAGTCAGTTTTCTGCGCGTATCAATTAAGCTTATTGCTTAATTCTCTCGGGTTACAAAGGTCGCCAGACTTTGCTGGATACCTGTGCGATTACATTAAACAGATACATTTCTACGCGCGAGGGTCTTGGGTAGCGATATTTCAAACATGATTTACGCTTATTCGAATGCTGAAGTAGCAAACATTCGTTTTATGCGTGGTCAAGTAATTGGTGGTACTGAAGAAGCCGCACGTTTATATTCAAAGAAGTTTTCAAACCGCAGCCAGGTGTAATTATGGCAGATTCGGATAGATCAACACTCGTGATGTAGACATTTCCCTGGGGCATCTTTCTGGCAAGTAGGTAGACACTTCCTGGAACATACCGTAGAAAACCGCAATCATTCTGCATCCCAAACAAGTGCAACAACTCTCGAGATCGATAAGGGCACTTCATAATTGAAAGACGATTGATCTCCAAAACCTACTGACACTAGCATTTTCACCTTCGTCTCTCCGAATCTACATATGTCCACGCAAGCCTTCCATCGCGCACACCATGTATATCCAACGGGGAAAGCCGTAGCCGCCTGAATTTTCAGGCGGCGCACCGTAACGTTTGGTAATGGTCATGAGACGCGACAGCCGGGAAAAGCGTCTCTGTCACGGCAGGTTAATATTTAGCCAGGCATCTGGGAAAACAAAGTGAAAGGAGTACGCACCGTCGTCGTCATCCTTCGACGATCTTATACGACGACGCCAGGCTACGCGCACACAGTTATATGGCCTATGAATCACGGGCGGCGATGCCCACGTTTAGCCCGAGAGCTAATTGAAACTTTTATTCGTAATTACGCTTCGGTCCACCGCCCCTCCACCCCCTCGGGCCGCGGTGTTTTTTCTTAACACGCTCCGCGGCTTATCCCCGCAGGTAATCCCCGCCCCGCCGGTGTATTTCATCGTTTGCAAAATAGCGCCGAGCCGCGAGGATGGTACGCCTTAAAATAGCGTCTGACATGTCCGCCGGTATCCACACTCTGGAATTACTTCGTACACTTTACTGGTGGTACTTGCGCCGCGGATAATGAGTATTCGCTCACGCGCTCCGCTGGCGCGGTACCCGATTTTACTGCTTCGACGCGGCGAGGAGGATTAGATCGGACGTGATTAGCAGTGGCATTTTTGCCGGTGGCCGTTTCCAGCTATACTCGCAATAAACACGCGCACTTGGAGGCTGCGCTGCTCCCATGCGCGCCGATCGTTGCCGTTCAAAGTAACTGTTTACAACCGCGTCGATCTTAAATCAATTTCACGCGCCTCTCGGGACGCACGCAACCTCGCCAACCACCGCGGAACGATGCCTCGATCAATGCCGCGATTAATTAGTGGCTGCGGGCAACGGAGCGTTCTGGATTACGTTAACAGACACGTCGATTGTCGATTGTCGATCCCGAGCGGCCCGTCGATCGTGATTAGCCACGATCCTTGGGCGATCGATTCGCGCCGAACGCTGGGCACAGAGACGCTTGACAGCCGTGAGATATCGCGATGCGGAGGACTCGCGGTGGATCGATCTCACCGAAATGGCTCGTCGAAGATGCAGGACGAACTTGGCCCGCGTTGACGTTGATCCCCCTGGGTATCGCACTTTGACCGCGTCTGCCTCAGTCTTCCACCGAGATGGAGATACGTATGCGGAGCGCGCGGTCAAGGCTCCTCGCAGCAACCCCCAGTGAGGTCTTCATCGAGTACCGCGACATTGAGGGATATTCCCCTCTGCACCTCTATCCCCGGGTAGCCTTCGTGAGGGATAGCCTCATCGCGAAAGCGAATCAGAGCCGATGCTAATCACTCGATGCTGGCCGCGGCAACCAAAGTTGCATTATCCGCGTGAAAAATAAAAGAGCCGGCCCGGCTACTCTCGGCTTCATTAGCATACGCTCTCGTACGTGGGCCCTTTCGCGGCGGTGCGCTCGTCATTAGCCCGAGACGCGATTAATAATTGCCCGGGACGGTTAAGAGTCGATGCTTATTTCTTCATCGTGCGTGTACGCGTCCGTGCCCCCGACCACCCCAACCCCCCAACCCCCTCGTCTCGCCCCGGCGGACGTGGCCGTTGCGTTAGGCCGGCGAATAATCGCCGGTAATTAGACCGTGGAATCCAGGCATCTTTATCACCCACGACGAGATTATCCCGGTCGTTTAGCGTCGTCGCGGTCTTTTTGTTGCGGCTACATTTTCATTACGCCTCCTGACATTATATTTCAACGGCGGAACGGGGCCCGCGTAATTCCAATTGAGATGGATCGGCCGTTCGTGAGGCCGATGCATCGCCTCTAAACGTTTTTCCACCGTGATTGATGCGTTCGAGGGTTTCTCGGAAAGCGTTGAGTTATTAGGGAGGCTTAATATACAATGGGGGAGAGGGATCGTCGGCGATAACCGCGAGATGGGGACCAATTGCGGAGTGTCACACCACTAACTACGCAACCGAAGGAACTATCAACCTCGGCATTGTCATCGTCTTTCCCAGCTGCGCAGCAAATCGCGCGATAGTCGCGGGGGTAATTAGCAAATTCACGCGCACGCGGGGAAAAATGCGCAGGTACGGGGCGCGATTACGTCAGGCTCGGATCATCGATGCTCGATGGTGAGGGCAGGCCAATAGATTCGCGGCTCTTCGCGCGGGAATTATGTACGTACATCGGTGTTGTCGAGTACCCGCGCGGTTTGATCATCGCGGAACCATATTATTATTAAGCTTCTTGATACGATACCTCGCCGTGTCGACGAGGTAGCGCTTTGTAAAGGCGTCTGGTTTCTCAATTACCCGTTGCGTAACTCTTAATTACGATGCCGCTCGGTGTGCGATAATTCGTTACAATGTATGCGCGTGCTTGATGCAACTGCCACTTACGTACACGCGAGCACGTGTATCATCCCGACGAATTTCGTACGGGGAACTATGTGTGCCCATCCTTGGAGGCGCGTTACAAGGACACCGGAGCCCAGACGCCATTATTCAAGCCACGGTGATTTAGAAACTGAAATACGGCCGGATATGGCCGCCTCTACCCGAGGTGAACAAAATATCTCGCTTCTTACGCCAATCGAGCAACCGTCCGATCCTCTTGACATTACCGAAATTGAGACACACGGTTCTGTCGCAACAGTTGAATAGTATCGGCCGAGGATTCATAAATTACCCGAGTCGAGCGCGCAGTTTATTAAAATCCTCGCGCATATTTTATCTGTATCATAGCGGTGCTAGCAGCCAATGGGGAACGAGCCACGCCGCGCGCATGATATAATATCGTGGTCCACGAAAAGGTCCATTCGCTAAACCCCGTTATAGGCGCGGCAGCGGCTTTATAAACGCGCCTCGTCTCGCCTTTCTCCTCCGCGAAATGGCGTTTTAATTATTACCCGGCGCATTAACCCTCGCGAACCCGTGGCCACGCACCTGCATTGGAGCGCGTGCCCCCTTCGCGTGGGCGTGCGCGAATCCACGGGGAAGACTGTTCCTCTTCGCGGAAGATTTCACTCGAACGGCGCGGCGACCGCCTCGCTATTTTTCCGCGACACGATCTTATCGCCGCGGCGGTCTTTTATTCGCCGCGGCGCGGATCTGGCTGCGGGAACGTGTGAGAACGCCGATTAAATCGTGGCCGAGGTTTCCATGGGGGCAGCAACCCGAAGAGCTCCAAGGAGTTTGGATTTATACATCTTTTCTGAGAACCTATCTCCCGGAACAAGCCTGGTTGTAACCATGCTAAAAAACAAGTTCAAACGACAAGGGCATTTGACTAAAAATTGGGGTAGATACCGATTCCACGATGGATCGCGTTTTTGGATACGTTTTAGATTTAGAGGACCGAAAAATAAGATATATGTGTTTTGTTATAGCGGTCCATTTTCATATTAAGGGGATTAAACCACCCCACAAAGTTATATGAAACATCTTATAAACATAGGTGTAAGTCTCCGAATACTTTGGCTTATTATGTTTTAGAGGACCGAAAAATAAGAAATAGATTAATAAGAAATAGAAATATTTATTTTGGCTCCTTTGCATTTTAGTGCTGAAACCACCCCTCAAAGTTCTCATTCCACGCGAAATCGGACACTTTTCGGCGTAACATTTCGGATGTTGCTGAAATTTGAATATGTTGTAGTCTTTAGTGATATTTAAACGTACCTCAAAGGATTTTTCAAAATTTTGAAAAATGTCGATTTTACAGCTGCTTGAATTTAAGTGCTAACTTTTTTTCAATACATTAGGGTAAATCCGGGAGACGCGGCCGGGCCGGAGAGTTGGTCGAAACAGTTGATTCCTAGAGAATTAATGGTTCTGAACCTTAACACACTTTTACATATACACAGATGTAGAGTCTGAATATAGCGACTCGACCAACTCTCCAGCCCGACCGCGTCTCCCGGATTTACCCTATAGCTATGGAAGTGGTAAACGGATGGAGATGAAGTTTACGGTGATTATAGAGAAGACATTGAAGTTTCAAGAAAAAATTATTTCAGTTTAAAGAAAATAAAATTTTAACCATTTTTGTACAATTATTTTAAACAATTGCAGGTTTTCAACATCGGGCGCGCTTTTAAAAATCTGAAAAAAAAGAAGAATATAGTTCCATCCTTCCCCTTGATGAGGCCCTTGATCCACTGACTGAGCCGTGCGGTACTCGCAGCGGCCAAGCTGCTATATCTGCTATTCTTATACAGTGTTCTCGAATGTGGTAAGTATTTGTAAAAACTGAAGAAGGAAAATTTTTACTGTTTTTTATACACAACATAATACGGTAACTCAATTTTTGGTGATCATAATATTTTCCTTGAAACGAAGGTGACCCTCAGATTTTTAAATAGAATGCTATATACTTGATTATCCATTATGAAAGCGACTGTCAAGACAAATTCAACCATATGGTATACTATGACCTACAAGACTACACATGGTTAGGAATGAGAGATGAAATTCAATCCACTAGATAGATAGTTCGATATATTTATTTCATTTCTAACCATGTGTAGCCTTGAAGGCCATAGTATACCATATGGTTGAATTTGTCTTGACAGTCGCTTTCATATTGGATAATCAAATATATAGGCTAAGTGTGGATATTACTGCAGACTTTTACAGTAGGTTAACTTTAGAACCCTCCATACGGCGTTCAAATGAATGAATGTTCCTCCTTCTTTTTT
Source organism: Andrena hattorfiana (assembly GCA_944738655.2). Classification (NCBI taxonomy): domain Eukaryota; kingdom Metazoa; phylum Arthropoda; class Insecta; order Hymenoptera; family Andrenidae; genus Andrena; species Andrena hattorfiana. Next base: position 39,701,375 of record OX122889.2, on the reverse strand, counting down.
TAAAAGAAAGGTGGTTTATAATTCCATAAAAAAATATGAAGGCGAGGTAATAAGCACAGTTAATTAAAAACACAGAGATTTGTCGATCAATGTCATTGCAGGAGTTACTGCGGATATGCATGCATTACTGCGTGCCAGTTACTAATGAAATATCAGTTACTGCGCATGTATTACTGCGGTCTGACGTCAGGCAAAACATAAGCTTAGTACAAATATCACTTGTAGATAGAAAAACTATTTGGTCCGCAGTAATACATGCACATGGTGTAAAGTACTGCACCTAATACTGCGGTGAGAAATAAAAATTAAAACTGAAATGTAGACGACTGATTTACTGTTTTTCTGAAAGAATAACTCTTATTCTATCGAGCAATAACGCTACATTATATGTATTACTGTTAGTAACAAAAATATAAATGTGTTTCAAGTAGGTGTTCATGACCGCTATATCGGGAATCGACCGAAGTTTCGCCTTGACGAATTTCAAACTACGATAAAAGAATTAATAATAACTTTGCTGTACATATTTATTAATAATTACCTGCGATAGAGTTTAAAATAATTTTATCAAAAATTTTCAAGAGATTATGTACTTTCCAACATTCAATATGATCTGTTTTAAAATATCCGCAGTAATCGGGGCATCCGCAGTAATACCCACACTTACCCTAGCATTCCATTTAAAAAACTGAGGGTCACCTTCGTTTCAAGGAAAATATTGCGAACACCAAAAATTGAGTTACCCTATTATGTTGTGTATAAAAAGCAATAAAAGTTTTCCTTCTTCAGTTTTTTACAAATACTTACCATATTCGAGAACACTGTATAAGGATAGCAGATATAGCCGCTTGGCTGCTGCGAGTATCGTACGGCTCAGCTAGTCGAGCCGGTGTGATTTGACGCAGCGTCAACTTTCGGCAATTTTCACAGGGCCAATTTTAAAATGTCCATATTTTTGAAAATTTGTCCATCAAGGGGAATGATAGATCTATATTCTTCTTTTTTCAGATTTTTAAAATCGCGACCGTGTTAAAAACCTGCATTCGTTTAAAATAATTGCACAAAAATGGTTCAAATTTTATTCTTTTAAACTGAAATAATTTTTTCTTGAAACTTCAATGTCTTCTCTATAATCACCGTAAACTTCATCTCCATCCGTTTACCACTTCCATAGCTATAGGGTAAATCCGGGAGACGCGGTCGGGCTGGAGAGTTGGTCGAGTCGCTATATTCAGACTCTACATCTGTGTATATGTAAAAGTGTGTTAAGGTTCAGAACCATTAATTCTCTAGGAATCAACTGTTTCGACCAACTCTCCGGCCCGGCCGCGTCTCCCGGATTTACCCTAATGTATTGAAAAAAAGTTAGCACTTAAATTCAAGCAGCTGTAAAATCGACATTTTTCAAAATTTTGAAAAATCCTTTGAGGTACGTTTAAATATCACTAAAGACTACAACATACTCAAATTTCAGCAACATCCGAAATGTTACTCCGAAAAGTGTCCGATTTCGCGTGGAATGTCCCCATAAATAGAGGTGTTGTCCGCCCCCGATTGCTCTAGTTTCTGGATATATTTCAGAGAACCGAAAAATATACAAACACGTATTTCTTATTTTTCGATCCTGTAAAACATATCGAAAAATCAGCCTCTCCTCGTCATGTGAAACAAAATTTCACCACGATTTTAAAGAACTTCCTTTATCGTCCAAACATTTCCCAAAGAAAAGAGTCGCCGTTCTTCTAGTTAGACCCCAACGTTCGATCCCCCATTGTCAATACCGAACAAAAGGGTGGTAAAAGGTTTCCAAACTCTTGCTCCACGCGTTACCTGCGAGAACCGCGGGGCGGGTTTCAGGTAAAGCAACAATCGTCCGGTTTCCCGGCGGCAATTACACGATCATTGAGCCCGCTAACCGTCGACTGTGTTAAGCAGGTCGCCAATAAACGCCAACGTTGCGAGTGGCCCTGTCGTTGCTTCTACGCGCGACACCTTTCGTAGACGTCCGTTTTATCGCGGTCTAGCGAGTCGGGCTTGCTAACCGTGAAATTCAACGTGCATGCCGCCAGTTAAGGGGTTAAATACGGTAGTAAGCGGACAAGTAGCGGATTTAGATTCGCCTGTATCATTCGTCAGGGGGGAGCTCCCTCGTTCCACGAGGATAATCGTTCTCGCTTCGAGATACCCGGGCCTAGGCGGTAAGGTGCAGTCGAAATGGTAGCGGCTGAATGGAGCTCTCCCTCGACATAAGCTTGTTCGTTCCCGAGGGAAGTCCGCGGCCGGAGAACACGGTGGTCCGCGCCGATGCAAATGCAAATGAGCCAGCTCGGTCCATATAGCGGGCGTGCATAGTGGGTCACATTAATCACCCCAAGGGGCCCACCGGGCCAAATCACTCGCTTTTCGGCCCTCTCCCTCTAACCTATCCGCTTTAGCGGCCTCCTGCGCGCCGGCCCGCGTGTCGCAAATATTATCACGAACCCGGGATTCTGTACGACCGGTTCCCTGCCATCCCTTTTCGAGATAATGGCAATGAGGTTAAAACGACGAGGCCAGTGGACGCGGCTTCACGAATAATACTTTGTCTTCCGTCCCCCACGCTGTTTTGTAACTATTTGTTTCGGCCGAGTCCTCGAACTCTTGTTCCGTCCCTCCACGGAATTCCAGTGGAAATATCAGTTTCAGAATTCCGATGGCTAGCCCCGATTTCGAGAGCGTTTACCCCGTCTCCGCTGCGCCACTCTGCCTCTTTGGCGGCGTTCCACTTTAAGTTTTGGCGCGACGGGATTTCTGAAATTCGAACGCATCGGTGGACCAATTACACGGGCAAAATTATCGACCAAATTGGGAGCCCGTTTAAGAGGATCCTCTGTGCTTCGCTGGGTATCGGGACACTCGTCGCTTCGCAATCATTGAACGGCGCTTATACGCGTGTAGGTATAGAGGCAGCGGTGTGTGCCACGAGCAGGTTGTACTTACAGGTCCGTATTCGGCGCCACTTAAGCGCCGACAAACTTATCCGTAACTACTCCCGCGGATCGGCTCTCTCTTTAACTTGTCGATGTGCCCGCCGAACGGGGAGCAACATATCGAGAGCAAACGGCTCTTCCGGAACTCTTATATGGCGGAGAGTTAAGTACGGACTCGAACAGTCGGGGCTAACTCTCGGGAATGGGCTCTGGGAGTGAGTACATCGAGGAGGCGACCCGCAACGCCGGAAATCGGCAGAGAGGAAAATGATGCTTTAACGAAGCAATAATGTCGGTAAAGAAAGGGTTATAGACTCGTAAGTGGCCACTTAAGCCGGTAAATGAAAGCTTCTCCGCCTAACGGTCCGTTCCGAGCTTCCAATTGCTGGATCGAAAAATCATTCGATGCCAGTGCTTGCTACCCCAGCTTTCCTTATGTAGCCTTAACATTACGCGCACAGGATATCTCCTTTTGGGTGAGTAGGTACCCTAAACTGGAGGAACATGTTTTTGTAACATTCTGTTATATAATATAAGGGAGAGTGGGGTAAACACAACCGCGGGATAATAGCGAATGCGATGGTTACGGCGTTTTAATAAATAAAAACAATGTTCCCTCTACACTAGCTAACAGTTTAGGTCGTATCCAACGCCGGACAGAAAGTAATAAATACAGAACGCTCATGCTATTCAAGATAAACACAATTTATTATTTTCATCATGTTTCAAGTAAAATTTGGCCATTTTCAATTGCATGTAATTACTGTTGAATCAATGATACCAATGTTTTTTTTTTTAAGTTGAAATAAAGCATTTTTTTACCAACATTTTGTGACCAAGGTGTTACTTGAATCATGATTCTGACCTCTGAAATAAATTCTTTTTGATTTTTTTGATGTCGTGGGGTATTGACGAACAAATCGGATGGGGTAATCTCGAACCTTTGAGATTAGCAACGTTAACCGATTTTGATGAAATTTCCAGCATATATAAAACTTACTTAAATCTACATTTTTGAATTTTCATTACGGGCTCAGAAAAAAGTTTAAAAAACGACTTTTACTATTCTTTTCGATATTCCGACCAATTGCATTTTTTTTCTAACGCACAAGAAAAGGAATTTGAAAAATACATTAGATATAGGTTGTAGCAACATTTTTTATGGGTTGACCATTGAAGTCGCGCTTTCGAGTGCTGCGATATTTAGCACTCTGTTCGTGATTACCCCACGGCAGTCAAATAATCACGAACACTTTTGCTTTTGCTTTTTCACTATAAAGTTGATTTTTATTATAATTTTTCCAAAATTCGTCACAGTACTTTATAGATGAATAGTTGAAGTATGTTTGTAAATAATAAACAAATTCGTTTTTCATATAGTTTTCGTTTTGTTTGCTTTTTTGCTTAGGTGTTCGCAATTACCCCACTCTCCCTTAAAAATTAACATTTCTGCATTTAATTCAAGTATCCTATTATAACATTGCGCCTTTTGTGATTGCACTACTATTTAGTGTCAAAATACATAAAAATTTTATCCTTTTCTTTCTTTAATATATGTCAAGTAGGTAACTGTCAATATTCTCCCAGTTTACTGTATATCGTGGATATTGAATTGGGAAAGATTGTACATGATGATTGAAGTTATCCCACGTTTGGAAGACGTTGGTAGATTACCATGAGTAATTTCTACGCATTCGATAAGATATTCAAGATGTGGATGACAATCTGAGCACCGGTGTGCATCTGATCATCTTGCATACAGCAATTGAACCTGTACTGCATTTTGTCTACATTCTTAGATAGCGGTTACAACATCGTACCTTTCGTTAGTCGAATGGGATATTGTGTAACCGCGATTGAAATGGTACTGGTACGAAATGGATGATGAAATATGATTAAGATAACTTCGTTAAATTTTCAATAGAATTAAGTAAACGTGTGCGTCATCCTTTCATATCAAATCATGATCTTATACGAGTAGTTTCCCAGAAGGTTCTTTGCAGAAGAAAATGTCATGGATGATTGAATTTCATTTTTGAAATCTAGATGGTATACATGAATTCAAGAATACATCCATTTCGAAATCTCAGAAAGTACCGTTCATGTGGATTGTTTCGATTAGTATAGCAAGATGGAAAGCGCAGAAAATTGATCTGGTCAGGCCATATTGAACTCTTTTCACTGGCTTTTAACCTTATAAAGATACTCGCCTCGCATTGCTCTCGATACGCGCCTCGAGTATCTCCCATTCGAGACAAGGTATCGCGCATATTTCTTCAGCGTCCTTTTCCTAAAGAATCCGCAGCATCGTCCCATTATTCCCATTCGCCTTGTCGCGAAACAAAGCGCTCCTTTCCCCCTTAATAGTCGCAGATCTGATTGCGAGTCCTACAAGCTCGTTTCTCCGCGCTCTGGCTCGCTCCAAACGATTATTCCAAAAAAGTCTCTTCCGATTACGCGCACTTAATAGGCTCGGACTCGCACGGTAATTGCGAGGTTAACTGATTTTTAATGACGGGTCTGTCGATTGCTACCGCGACCGCGCGCTGCTTCTTCCTCGTCTTCTTTTATGCCCCGTCTTCTTACTTCTCCTTTTCCCTTCATTTCACCGTCCTCCTCTGCGAGATTCCCACTCTTCGATTCCTTTTCTTGCCCGTTATCCTACGTTACCCTCTCGACGGTTCAGTTTCTTTGACCCTGTTTAGGCGAAACAATCACCATCGTGGATCTGGTAAATCACGTAGCATCTATCGAAGCCTCCGTAGCCAGGTGAAACCAAGTTGCACGTGATCTAGAAATGTGCGAAGTCAGTCGAAGCCTCAGGTCTAGGGATCCCGCGATCCCGGCTGTTTTTTGAATTCCAAAAATCCCGGGATTTGATATAACTAGTCCCGAGAATTTCGGGATTATTTAAAAATGTGAATTACTTTAGGAACACCCGAAAAATATAAAAGTAAACAGAATAAATAAACATAGTCATTTCATAATAATAAGGACAATAATAATAATGATTTATTTAAATAATAATATTAAGTCGTATACAACTAACCGAACCATATTTATTTTTTCAATGCTATTCTCACTTTCCGTTATTTCGAAATCGCGCGAGTTGCAGATCGCAACTTCTCTGAACACGTAAAGTCGAAACATTGTGCTTAGATATATACGTACTTAGGTTGCTTCATTACAGTTTTCTTGTGAAAAATAATTTTAGTTTATGTTTCAGACTACTGATAGAAAATAAGTTTCTTTACATTAAATCAGGGCTGCACAAGGAGCTGTTTTCGGCGCCTAGCGGCGAGCAACCCGCCTGTCCCGTTGCTAATGTTAGAATCGGTGAGGAGAACTGCAGTAGTGTACGTGCATTTGGTATTACTTGAACCCAGCTTACTTTCGATACGAGCCTACGAGCACGCACATATACTACTGCAGTTCTCCTCACCAATTCTAACCTTAGCAAAGGGACAGGAGGGTTGCTCGCCGGTAGGCGCCGAAAACAGCTCTTTGTGCAGCCCTGAATTAAATAAAGATTTAGAATTTTAGCACATAATAAATCATTTTAATTACTGAAATTTTCTATTACCCAATCCCGGGATTAGTCCCGGAATCCCGAGATGGACTTTAAAAAATCCCGCAGTCCCGGGATAGTAAATAATGGCCGGGATTATATTCCCTACTCAGGTCTCTTCCTAGAACCAAACTGTGTCCAGAAAATATCGCTCTATATTCCCGTAACAAGTTTCTCATCCACAACCATTCCTCCATCAAGTATAAAGCTGAATGACACAGCGGTGTTACGCAACCCTCTTTGCAACGTCGATATCCGTGACTAGTCTTTAATTTATTAAACCATTCGCCGTCGTTATGAAGATATTATCCGCGCTAATATATTACGTTTATTTCAAATTCAAGGATTTGAGGGCACCCAAAGGAAATACAAATGTGGTATGGTGTTCCATAAATATTCCCGGTAACGTATTCCGAATTTTCGAAATCGTGGAGAGATTTAGGGGATCCCTGGCTCGAAGGTGTTCGGGCAAACCAGTTATTAAACCGCGGCGATAGTTCTCGATGAAATACAACCACGGAAATGGGAGTGGAACCTTGAAGACTAGCAGCGTTCGGGACATCCTCTCGGTTTTCAGTCGAGCCTGAAAGAAGTTGGCCCACCGCGCCTCGATCGCTAGTCGCAGTCAGCAGACAACACTTTTCCAGGGCAGTGATATCAAGGTTGCATAATGCAATTACCATTACGTAGCGTCCGCGTGCTAGGTACGTGTATGGTCTTCTTTAATCGGCGTGGGCGTTCTTGGTAGGAAGTCGAGTAGATCCGTGACTTTTCAGACCGTGGATTCACACGGTACTTTCAGCCGTGACGGTCACCTACTTCCACTATTCTCGCATCCACGTAGGATTCTAGGTAATCGCCTGGGATACCACGTGGCTCGCCGAAGTTTTGCCCTAAATTTCTATTCATCTTCTTCTTAACCCGCGCAAATACGCTTATCGTCGAGTCTAATAATCTAATTCAATTCAATTCATTCATAACCTTCGTAGCTAGTAATTCTAAGTTTTGTGCCGAGGATAGTTGGCACAGTATTCTATGATTACACGACGGTGTTGGATTACCTACTATATTCTGAAGAATTCTAGCCAAGCCGAAGGTGGAAGGTTTCCAGACTGAGTAGTAATTGTTGCCACGGGTCGGGCCAGACAATGGAGCCTCGAATTTAATTTCGAACGAGGAAAGAGGCTACGCAGTCTCCTTGACGAGCAAATGATACCCCAGCGCTATTCTTCATTGACACGCAAATCGTTCTACATTTGCGTAGTGCCTTACGTGTGGGTACGACAATGGTGCCGGAAATGATTCTAGATTTTTTTCTCGTCCATCATCGTGCGGGACGGAAATTCAGTTACGGGCGCGCGAGATCGCGGCAACGCGGGGCAAAAATGATGGGCAACAATGTAACGGAAATCGCTCCTAATACGTTGACACCCATGCACATTATTACCTTAATGTTGCTCGTCGGCCCAGCCGAGGGCCTGCTCTCGGTCCCAATGGCCCATTCAGTGCCAGCAGAAGAAGTCCGAAATCCGGTCGCCGGAATGAGCCATTGTGTCGCCACAAAACGCTCGAGTGTCCTCACAAAGGAGTCGCTCGCTGCTACCGTGCGAATGTTGCAACATAACAATCCGCTGCAACGATGCGGCGGACGAGCGGTGACGCAAAGCGGAGTCAAAAACAGAACACGAGCAGCGCGCCCCCCGAATCCCTTTTCACCATCCCCATTTGGGATAAGTACAAAAATGCAAAGCGTCCGAGTGGACCCTATTGACAGAACAGGTTAAGGGACTTGTTCCTTTGTCGTTGCCTCCACAGGAAATCGAATGTGCATTATGTGTTAAATCTTCTACAAAGTTGAACACCAGATCAATCGAAGAATTGGGATCACAGGAACATGTTTGATTCTCCTGTGTTTCTTAGTTGAGCAGGGGTGGATTTGGAGATTTGGCGCCCGTAGGATAATAAGCGCTTGCCACCCTTTCCGTGAAATATCATCAAGTATTTTAATTTAAAACAGTTGAGACAATTTTAAAATTAATTCCATACGACAATTCACATTTGAGTTATTGCTAATTTGCTAGGGTAAATGACCCAATTACTGACACATTAAGCGTTGACACTGACATTATCTTATAGTTTTGTGCTTATAGACTAAAAGTATATGTTGTTCTTGTTATTTATTATTGTTTAATATGTTTACTTAATGAAAAAAATTTGGTAGAGCTTAAAACTTCGATTTTTATGTATAAATTCATCAATTTCAAAAATATATTACGGGATCTGTTACTGACACCCTTCAAATGTATTTGACTGAATTACTGACACCCCAATTACTTACGTCGTGTCATGTACATGCGCAACTACTACTATGACAGTGATACCAAAATGCTTGAAACGCTTGTACCAATCACTGTCACCCAATTAATAAGTAAAAAGACTTAATGAATCGTTGAATTCGGATTTTTATTACTTTCTATGATGCTGATATTATTTAAAATATTATATTTTGTTATGTTAATAGCTTAAATATTACAATTACAGCATTTTCTTTAACGCCTTGCTTTCTATTTCGCTAGTAAAAATGTCATTGTTCCCATTCTCCTAATATCCGCTTAAAATTTTTTATCGTTTTATTCAAATTAACGAAGAAAAAATTAAGTACTGTTTTTTGTATCGTATAAATAACAGTTTGAATTGTATGCTAAATTTTTTTTATGCATCATTTTATAAGATTTATTCGTTATTTTACGTAAAATAGCTTAGGGTGGCACTAGTTGGGTAGGTGGCAGTAATTGGGTCCTTTACCCTAGACGAAAGAAAAGTGAATCGTTTTTAAAGTTGTCTCAAGCCTCTGCGTTTCAACCTTTTTCAATTTCTTTCGCCCGAAGTTTCCAACCCCCCCCCCCCCCCAAATTTGACGTCTTAGGCTGCAGCCTACTTATCCCATACACAAATCCGCCCGTGCAGTTGAGCTTCAGCAATCTTCGATACTCTGCTACTCCATACCATCCAACGCGCACACAAACCAGCACGAAATCACCGCGTTGTTTCTCATATCCCGCATGAGGGTTTCGCAAGAGCCGTGACGCTGTATATCAGGCCCGCGGACGGTGGGCCTAACGAAGAACGATACGGGGGCCGTTAATAAAAAAAGCTGGGTGGGGGAACCTTGCACGGGATACTATTAATATGCGTATGATAAATAATGGCAAAATTCGCGACGTTTACGAGATGTCCTCCGGTGCCCAGGGCTGCGGTTCGCATCCCCGTGAATGCATCAAAGTTGCGAGCGCTCGGCTGCGAATATTGCGAAAGGGCAGAGACGGCCGCGTTATTAACGTCAGTACACGGCGCTGGCAATAAAACGAATTTCGTACACACGTACGTCAGTGGCGGCGGTATGCAAATGCCGGATGGGAGGCATAAAGCGGGCCGAACGATAAAATAAATCGTCCGGGGCGCACGCGATTCGGTGCACCGCGCCGTGCAACGCGCCACGCCACGCCAGGACGCTCGATATACATTTAAACGACATAGTAGTCGCACGATGAAACTTTATGGACGCTATTAAGCGGCGCGCACCGAGGGAAGAGGCTGAAGATCGAGGCCGATAAAGACGTTGTCAGGTCCCCGTGGGTAACCCTCCCTTTTTCGGGGACCATGGGTCGGGGCGGAGGGGCGCGGGACGCTCTAAGCCCCCGGACGGGGCCCGTATCCTCGCGCCGCTGGCCCCCAGACGAGCACGTTAGTCAGGATTAGAAGGGTTCCCCGCGCTTCGGGCGGACACCCGAAATTCGTTAACGCGAAGATGTATTCATGGGTTCAATTGGGCGGCGAGGGGCAGCGGGACGGTGGAGAGGCAGGGAGTGGAAAAGACGAACGACGCGGCGCATTCCAGGAGATCGAAAGGAAGGCACCGGGGAGAGAAATATTTAGGGCTCGTCAGTATAATCACGCCGTTGGAAGATATATTTTATTGCCCGCTCCGGGAGTAGGTACCGTACGGTCGCTGGGAGCTAGCTCCTGGCAGGTGCCACCGCTAGGTCCGAACGTGCAAAGGACGAAACGCGCTGATCCTTTCGTTCGTTTCGTGGCGGATTCTGTCTTAGGGTTTCTGGGCAATGGAAAGGCGATGATTTTAATCTCTCGGGTTTGATATGGAGAGTGGGGCACGGGGATATTTATAGAGCGTCCGTGACACCGGTGCTTGGAAAGAATATTACGGTGCGCATGCACCGCGTTGCGGTATCGGGAATGTAATTAAGATGGACGCTCAAACAAAGATTAATGACGACGAAGGTATCGCTTTCGGAGACCCGGAAACGTTGATGAAGCGAGACCGTGATGATTTCAGGTCGACGTGATGATCTTCTTTCTGGAGCTACGATCGAACTAGAAATCGTGGTAAAGGTTATCAATCATATAATGGTAGACAAGTCTATATATGTAGGTTCTATCAAGGAATATTATAAGCGGAGGTATGCATGGGTATTTCAGTTGGCCGACCAGTGCACTACTTATTCTACTTGCTCATAGTTGCTCAACGCCCATGCACATGTCACAGCTGTTAATTTTCTGTTGAATTATTTAATTACTATTTCTGGACGTAGTGCTAAGATCTAGAAAATGCAGACTAGATGGTTTTGTTCTTGCGACGATACACGGATACTTTCCCCCGAGCGAAGAAGCGCACCCGCTGTCCTCGGGCGCGAAATTAATGCGCTCAGGGGGGATTTGCGGTGCAGCGTGTGTTCTTTATTTTGACAGAGAAATATTTATAACTATATTTTGGCCGTGGTCAGGAGCAGCGGCAGCGAGAGTAGGGATCACCCTCGGCCCGCCTTAAATCCGATTCAGGTCACTTTATGCAAAGCAGGCTTTGCATAGCATTTCACTCGCGACGACATGCACTGGCACGATGAGACATGCGACGATAATTCGTACGCGATGAATCGTCAACGACTCTTTATCCTCCAAACCGAACCGTGCCAATACATTCTCGATCATCGATGTAAATCAATGCTGCTGCTTTAATCATCCATCGCGAAACGAGGAAATTGGACCGCCCCGACCGCTTAAAGACAATCTATTAACCCCTCCGCAGGTCTCGCATTTGCATCCGCGAATGAATCACGCGCCTAGCACGGTCGCATAGTTGCCCGAGCGAGGAAAGTAGAAAAATGACCGGTTAAATCCAGCGACACGCCGGCACGACTGTTTTCGCAGAAGGAGGATCTCGGGATCGCAGACAAGTGCGACGGAATCCTGGCACTGCTAGATGACCGGTTAAAGGTCCATATCCCGCGAGGGAAAGAGAAAGAGGGACAGGAGAAACTAGTTTCCGTCCGCTTTGTCCCTTTCGTTTCACGGCCACCCTCCTCGAGGAGATATGCCGCGGGTCCGGGCTCGCGCTCGCTCGCTCTCTCGGTTTCGACCGCAAAACTCGTCCCGGACTTTGCCGCGCTAATCGACTTAGGTAGGTAAGCATATCCCGTGAGTAATATCATCACATTAACCCCGGGCCCGAGTCGCTTGCACGCATAAATAGAATCGTCTTTGGCCCGGCCGAGCGCGATCTCGGGCCAACGGGGGTTAATATAAATGCGTGTGCGCGCGAGGGGTCAAGTCCCTACGCTAGATTGATACTTTACGCGATCGCGCGCTGGCCCGGCTGCTGAACGCTCGCTCGCGCGCGCGCGCCTGCGTGCCTGGTATCGCGAGCTGCGCGCGTGTGGTCCGCGAAAACGCCAGGTATCGTTACAGCGGGGGCGGTAGACCGACGAGTAATCGATTTTAAAGCGCGCGCGACACTTTATACCCGATCCCGCGAATTACACGCTATTCACGGCGATCTGCACCCGGAGTGCACGCGATAGTACCGGGAGGATTATGGGGACGAGCTGGATTCGTCGCGACGGAGATTCAATTCCCTGGTGGACGGCCTTTAAAATGTTTACAGCTGCGTGTTCCTGTATTTTTTTTTTTTGTAAACCATATCGTTGGGATGAGGCCAGTGGCATCTCGCCGGATATTCATACTGATGCATCGGAATAATTCGCCGCCGCATGGGGCACGTCTCAATTATGGGTACCAAGCGACCCATCGGGCATCCAGCCGAGCCGGGGACCACCTTGAAGACGTCGTTGGGAAACTGTCACAAATTGGTCTAATTAGCGTTCACGCTTGTGCCGTAATGAGGCCGGATCGCGGACGGGTCGCAATTAACTTTTTGATTCGCCTCGAGGAATGGTGGAGGATCGGGCGATGCATGCTGAAGGATGGGGATCGGTATTCCGGAGGAGAAAGTGTCGCAGGAAAGAAAAGCAGCAGGAAGTAGCGGGACGCATTTGTCGCGCGGTTAAGTTCCTCGGGTAAAAACGTTGGCGATTATCACTCGTTAGAAAGGCGACTGCTTCGCGAGGGAAGTAGTGGTCCATCGTTTGGACCATTTGTTAGAAGGGAAATATTGGTTGAAGAGGTTCAAACACAAACTCCTCCGTTTACCTGCGTCGCGCTGTTTCCTTGGCTCAGCCTTTTACGTAATCCTCCCACGCGGGGAACTGGCGCGGCGCGAGAAAACTCGCTTTCGGCCCCGACGGAATTACCCGCGGGAGATGTGTCCGAGGATAATCGTTCACGTCCCATGTGTATCACTCGCCGATGATTCATAGATTTCTTACGCGCGCCGGCTTTCCTGGCCGTCCCACATATCCGTATCCATCGCGCGCAATTTTACATCCGCGCGCAGAGGAAATAGTGTGGCAACAGTTTCGCGCGCCTTCGCGAGGATTACCTTGCGCGCCTCCTTTGCAATCGCATGGGCGGTTTTCCGTACGAAATATCGCGTTCGCGTGCCATTCAACGGGACGAAACTACTGTCATTACGATTCTGTGTAACCGCGAATAAATTGGTGGCCTGCTCCTCCCCGTGCGCGTTTAATTGACCGTGCACACCGCCATTAACGATTTCGCTTTTGTTGAGGGGATTTCGTATTGATTGCTATTGGATTGCAGCGGGGATAGTTTCGATTTGGTACACTCTTTCGATGCGTTTACTATGGTTTCTTGGTTAAGCAGCCGCTTTCCTTCTTTGGTAATGCACGAAAGAGATGCTCGATGAATAGGTCGAGCGTGATCACAAGATCCATATACGCGATACCGATCGATTCGACGTTCGTCAAGACCGCCTGGCAAGAGATCGCTTCCAAATGGATCCACGGTACTGTTACGTACCTGTACGCGCAACGACGAAGACGACGTCGAAGTCGACCCCGACGAGGAGGATCCTGAGACAATGGGCGGCCGATTGCGCAAGATCTCCTTCCGCTGTCGGGGCACAGTGTGTTCTCCGTGCATGAGCCATGGTGAGTGTCGCAATCCTGGCAAAGGCAGGATGTCGGCGAGGCTGCCTGGTGCACGGTTCTCTGCCCATGCCGATCCTGATTCCGTTTGGACATCCTTTTCGTCTCTGTCCCCCTTCTACTCTCAACTGCGTCGTTCGCCGCAGACTTCTATTCTTCAGATACCTCGTTGACGCTTGCGTCGTCATTTGAAATACCCACTTCCAATTACCAGCTCGCATAGGTGCTTCAAGCTGAGGGTGAAAACGGACCTGGGCCAAAGAATAAAGTACTTCATCGTCCGTTCCTATTTTAATGATTAGCAAGTGGAACAGTCAGCGATTGGGGTAGACATTTCCTCTTTCATATAAGACCCAAGGAACAGTGCACTACCATTCCCACACAAAATACCACGACGGGACAGTAGTCGTGACTCGTGACGCGACTGAAATCACCGACAGCTTGAATGAAGCATCATCGGTCCCATTCACGGATGTCTCTGAACTCCGACCGGGATCGTGTGGCTTCGAGGTAGGTCGAACAGTAGACTCGTACGTTTTGGTTTAATATATTCGGAGGTGGGCTCGTAGATCCGCTGGAAACCGAAGCGGCGTCTTGAATAGTTGATGAGAGGGGTGTTACAAGCGAGCACAGTCGCCCGTCCTAGATACGGTTACAGTCACGGTCTTCACAATCGTCGCCGGTCTTCCTAGCGCAGACTCCCCCGCTACCGGAAGCACGGCGGCAGGGAGGACGGGCGGGGGTGTGTAAAGAGGCTGCGTTTCCGGCGACGGAATCGACAAGGACGAGTCGGGACCTCGCGCCAGATGCATCCTTCGCTGCACAAGCTAGCGGTTTCTTTCACGCGCGGCGGCCGGCCGCTGGAAAACGGAACTTCGCGGCCGGTGCACACGGGCACGCTCCGTGCGACCTGTCGTGACGATGCGCTCCTAACAATACGGATAATGCGAATTTTCGTAACGCACGCGAAACGGGGTCGCGAAGATAAATTGACTGACGAATACCGGCGTGCGCGCCTCTTGCGCCCTCCTCCTCCTGGCTCGACGAGCTTAGGAACGGAAGTGCCCGTGAAGAGACAAAGCTTGATAGCGTTGCGCGACGCTGGCTGCGGGATAGGCACCTTGTAATTCATCAATCGCGCCTTCTCCACCGCGATTAGCATCGGTGGTGATCGCGGCGCGATTAAAGAACACGTCAATTACTCTTGTCCTTAATTTCTGCGATCGGGCCCCGCGATACTCGCGCAAAAACTCGGCGAATCGATCCCCACCGAGGGCCTTCGAATTATTCATCGTTGCGCCGGGCTCGTTAAGAGGGACACTGGATGGGCGCTCGTAAATGCGAGCGTTATTCTTGTTTCTTCGCGGAGGTTTTCTTTTGGCCGTGGGTTTGGGAGGTGGCGCGAGGGAAGCTCGAGGTTTTTGACAGAAGGAGCCGTGCACTCGTTCGGAGACCGGGTTTTTCGTATTCATGTATGCGGCCACGCCCCGGTAGTGCAGTACCCGGGGCCCGTTTCTTGCCCCAGTGTCTGGTCTACTTCATTAGCGTGGACCCAGCGAGCATACGCGCTTACCGGGACTTTACATATCGCATGAGTTAGCGGAGCCACCTTACACTGATCCTTGTCTACGTTGAAACAATATTTCGTGCGCTGAGAGGGGATCCACTTTGGAGACTCGTTGGGAATTCTGTCTAGATCGCTCGTCCCGGTCGGAATTTGTAAGCTACGTTGCCAGAACTGCAGCTTGGTATAGTGCATCTTAGATTTTGGTTACGAAGTCTATAGATTTACAGATTTATTCCACCTTTTTTATAAAAAGATCTGGGTTAGGTCTGTTTTTGTATTTCAGGGAAGAATTGGAGCCTCCAACATAATTGAAATTTGCAACTCCGGCGTCAAGGCCCTACGTACGTGTTCATATATCTCGAAAAAATTAATTTTTATTGTTTGAATGTGAACTAAAATACCCTGAAAGTTTGGAAAAGATCCGTTTAACAATTTCTTGGAAAAAAATTTCCAAGAAGCACCTTATTCCTAGCGTCCTAAATAAGGCTCCCTCTCTCCTTTTCCATTTTTGTATATCGCACCACAGGCATATCTTTCTTTGCCAATATTTCTGTAAATCTTGAGACTTTAATATTAAAATTTAAAAGTTTGGCGAATTTTAAGGAAGAAAATCGCTCCTTTCCACAACTATTTTTTCAACCACAAGTTTCATCATATCACAATTTACATTTCTAGAAAAAGACTATTAGAGTATGCTTGTATGAGTATTACGAACGTACAATTATTACTCAAAAGTTAAAAGATTAAAAAATACGAAAATTGTAACTCAGAAATGCCGCTGGGATGATTGTTCTTTGTATAAGTGCAGGTGCATCGAACGTCGCACGTTGCAGGGGGAGTCAATGTCCCACATTATCAGACTTTGTTAGAAAGTCGCATAGCCGTGGAGTATTCAGTCGCAATTGCCCTTTCAAACGAACGGATCTTTTTGTTACATTTACGCAAACGCACGCGGCAGGTGTTCTCGGTTTAATTGCGGTGAAACGCGGCTGTGACGGCGACCTGCGTTACGATGCTTCTAATTTGCCAGCCGAACAGGGGTACGCCGTGCTAGGCTGCGACCTATCGTAAACCTCCTCTACGTTGATTTACGCATCGTTTCGCGACGCGGTGTCTCAAACGGGCTATCCGATTTTATACTTTTCTATACGGTGATGGTGCACCACCGTCGGAGAATTTACTACATAGCGATGCACTTTTCAGTTGAATATACGCTTCCCTTAAAAAGAAGCATCAATCACTCTCCTCGAGTAATTAAAACTACACAGAGCATTGACAAAAATGTTTAATAATTTAAAGTTATAACGCTTCCTGAAACGAGTGGAAAATACTCCGTTTCACTATCACAAGTGCTTCAATTCCTTCTGGTCACTGTGTCTCGCAACAGCACGCACCTTAGATGTCTGATACACGACCCTCTCAATCTCCTGATTGAGATTCTCCCCCGAATTTGTAATGAATATAAATTTAATTCCTACCGAAGTATCGTTGTTATAGAATGAAACACCTTGGAGCGAGGTTCTCCACCAATTTCAATGAAAAGGAAGAAAAAGTTCGATTGCTCGACGACACGTCGTAATTTCTACTCTTAGCAGGCGATCCGCAAGCTGGCATGTTTCGCACGTGCCGCTCGTGATCGAGGATGAAGGGACGGAGGACTGGAGAGGCGATCCACTGGATCGGATCCGGGGTATATATTCGTTTCTCCTCGGTGGACCCGTGGACGGACGTACGGGGGAGAGGAAGGGGGCACGGATCGAGACACGGCATGCCTCGCATGCCGTCGTGTCGACCCGGAGATTAATGGTGCTTTAATAACGTTAATTGAAGCCCTTAGAAGAATCGATACGGCGCCGATCGGACCGGTATCGTTTCGAGATACCGATCGATCTTATGATAAATAGTCAGCGGCACTGCGGGCGACCGCTCCGACGCCTTCGCCCTCGAATGAGCACCGATCGAGAACCCTTTGCCCTTCCATTTCAACTCTTTCTTTTATTCTACCGCGCCTCGCCGCTCTTATCCTCTTTTCATCCTAAGTATCACCCCTCCGCCCACGACGCGATAGCGCTCACGGGTTGATCCCTTTGTGCCCCACCGGTCGACCCGTTTCCACGGGGAAACCAGCCCGCGGACCGGAGGGACCGTTGGACCTGGCGTATCGCGTGAGAATCCGCGGAGGCCACCGGCGAACGCCAGTCTCCCGAAGCGCCTCGACATTTGCGTGACAGACCGAAAAAGTGGATTGCATAAATGAACGCGAGAGGAAAGCGCGGTCGCCGCGGCAGCGATACTCTCCCCGGCAGGATGAGTGCATTTAACCGAGATACGAAACACCGCCGCGGCACCGAACACGGCCAGTCACGGAACGCGTAATCCTTTCTATCTTGATAAAAGAGACGGCCGCGAGGGAGCCGGCGCGATTTGGAATTGGCGAAGTGTCAGCCCGCGACCATGACCCGTCGACAGTAAAACCAGCCAACAATAGACAATGGCGGTCCCATGCTCCACATACGCAAAGCACGGTAGGCACGCGCGTTCGCTCGCGCGCACGGATAATCGCAACAGAAACGCGGCTGCGCGTGCACGCGGACGATCCCGTCGTCGCTGGCAAAAGTGTTGTCGCTAATTGTTGTGGCGCAACCGGCGCATTGTCCGCGCCGGATTAATCGTCATGAGAAACGTCAGAGCGAGCGTTGCCATTGTTGCCTGACAGCCGAGCGAGCCGCCGCAGGGGGAAGAGGACGGGGCCGAGCGAGGCAGCTTGGTTTTCGTTGCAAGTGTTACACGGCCTTTTACAATTCGGTGTGCGAAAGTAACGTAACCGATAGACGGACGGATAGGTGGGTAGGTGGTGGGTAGTCAGATAGATGGACGTACGGATAGATAGGTGTGCACGTAGGTAGGTGCTCCTCCCTGCGGCCGTGTCGTCGCCGCCGCCACGGCGGTGTGTGTGCGCGCGCGCCTAGTGCACCGTGATCGGGGGCTTGAAATCAATTCCCGACGGAACGGCGCGGGGGAAAACTATTCGGGCCCGAGTTTCCACCGTCGATTGTCTTTTGTTCCGAGAATTACTCGGCCGAGTCGCGGGCCCCCGAGATCGTTGTCGGCGTGAAAATTACAGCACGCGGCGTTGCTGACAGATTGACAGTAGGCGCGATAGGTAACGCCGTGTCTTTCTGTCGCCGTGCATGGGACACTCGTTACGTCTATATCGAGCCGCGGAGCGAGCGCGCGCGCCGAGGCGTTCGGTAGTGGGTGATTGCAAAAGTCTTTGATACGCGATTAATTGGACCACTTCCTTCTTGTCCAGCGCCGTTCTTCGAAACGTGCCGCGCGGATCGTCGATGGAATTCGCGCGCCCGCGAGCGGTCGGTTTTTCGGACGGTCACGAAAGGAACGGGCGGTTATATCGGGTTGCCTCGTGCCACCCACGCGAGGGCTTTTCACGCCTCTGACGCGACTAGTTCCTTTGCCAGGGCACCGAAAGCCGTCGTCGGTGTTGGCCCTTCAGATATCCCGGCCGTGACAGATAACACAATGGCTCTAATACGGCGTACTGTGAAAAGGGTAAAGAGGTACCCACGACGACGGCGCCGATGAATGGTCGCCCCGAGAGAAAGAGAGGGGCTGCACCTATCTTATCGGATCTCCTTCAAGTCGGGGCGCAGCGAGCAACTCTTTGACAGTGGTGCCCATTGTTCCACGCGGTTTCTTCGACCCGCTCCGTTTTCTGTCCGCGATCCTGTCTCGCCTCGTGATCGCTCCACGTATTCGATTTCCCTCCGACTCTTTCGTTTCGACCACTTTCTAAGACGGCAAGGTCGCTGAAAAGTTAACCCCTTGGCATTCGTTTCTCCCGCGCCGTGGACTGTCAGTAGGACCCACTTAGCGTGACTCGCTCCCTCGGAGTGACAATTAATTCAGAATAATCGCAATACGTACAGTCTCCTCGACTCCGTCACGCAGACACCTCGAGTATCTTATTGGAGCTCGAAAGCTGGCATTCGCGCCGCTCCTAACGGAGGAGCATCCGCGCCGAGGAACCGCTGCACTTGACAGAAGAGGAGCATTGTCTCGCGCGTCGACTCGAGAAGAATGGATGCTCGGTACACACGCCCACGCTTCACGCTTTTTCCCTTCGCCAGGGGGGCTTTCCTCCGTAGAAAAGAAGGCGCGTGTACAGCCAAATACGTGGCTCGTTGAGCAATATATTGAATACACGGCACCGCGACGGATCGGGGGGGCTCGCCTCATTGTGAGGCTCTCGTTAACGCGCCGCGTTTGCTGATCCTTTCCATAAATACCTTCGGCAGTCGGTGCTCGCGGCGGTTTTCTCGCGGCCGGTATCTCCGCTCGATATCGAAAGCGAATGCAACGCCTTCGATTACAACTATAATACCTACAACGCCCCCGGTCGGGCCGTGCATCATCGCCGCTGAATGACTTAATAAAAGAATCCCGATTACGCCAGTCGAGATTCCAAGCGTGGCGGGCGAACAAAGGGTCGGCCGACCTCCCACCAGGCCGCGAGCCGCGCTCTCGCAGAGATCTCTCGCGAGCAGAGAGGTGCGAGAAAAGGCCTTTCCTGGCTAGCTAATGGCACGGATTTATGTGGGTTAGGGCGTCGACTTAGCCGCTAGAAAATCTCACTTGCCCGAGCGCGAGCACCGTGACTCATACGCGTCTGCCCACCTAATCCGGTGCCCGCTCGCACTGTTACTCTGCGCGGGGACTCTGATGGAAGGAGGCGAGCTGACAGGGTAGGAAGAGGCACAATGAAACGGGCGAGAGCGACAAGTTGGGCGCAAAACACAATGCGGGCGTGGGTCCTGGCATCAGGCAACGCGGCCAGGCGAATCTCGCGGCCCTTTCCTCCTCTTCCTTCCCACCCTCCAGGCTGATGGCCCTCGTCTCCCTCGCGCGCGTCTGCTCCGCGGCCAGCCTCGCCTCCTCTCGGATCTCCTACACTTTTCCTTTCGTCCCGTCGCGATGACGAATCTCCCCCGTGTCGCGCGGAACGCCGCGAGGATGTCTTGTGCAAGGATCCCGGAGCCACTCGAGCGCCCCGGGGACGCGGCTCGCGCCCTCGTTAACTCCGAGCGCGGAAAGCTCGTGCACGGGACCTTGAAACCGTTTTCCAACCGTCGAAATCGACCTGCCGCTCTCTCGCTGCTCGCCAGAGCGAGGCGGAAACGCGCGCTAGTCGCGGGGAACGGGCCGCGCGGCCTTTTAAACGCGGCCTCGTGCACGCTTTTCGACCGTGCTTCAGCCGCCGTGAAATTTATTGCGCGCGACGAGATCGAAGTTTTTAATCGCGCTAGAGACGCACGCCAGGGAAACGTGTATAGAGCTAAATGCTACCTGTGACTTTGCATTTCAAATGGGTTCAAGGCACTGAAAATTATTGCAATTTTTTCACGTTGCGAAGATGTACTACCTACGAGGAGTCGCTCTTGAGTCCCGGATAGCCGCTTTGCGGATGAAAATACAGGGTGGAAGGAAATTGGGTAGGAAGTCGCGATACCGCGAATGATTTAATTGCGCGCAACCGGTCCAATCCAGCCGGCGATATTTATTAATATCGATGTCGCGTTAATCGTCCTTATCGAGGGCCCTCCGTGCGCACCGTATACACGGCCGATCGTCGTGTTACAGCTTGTACACTGAGGAATGCAGGTACATACAACTTGAGCGCCGTCGGGCCCCGTGATTTACGATTAGGTAGTCCAGAAATCGACAGTACATAGCCAATAAGAAGAAAATAAATGTTCGCAACAAGGCCTGGCGGGCACGATCTACGACTAAGTAAGCTGATACGCTCCCGTGAGCGAGTTCGATCCGGCAGGTTCTCGAAACACGGCGTGACCTTCGTGGCAGAGATGCATCGGGAGGGCCCGCGAGGACTTATCCGATCGAGAGTGACGAGAAACTTAACCACGGGCCAGGGCGAATGCCATCAAATGCCATCGCCGAATCCGCAATGTGAATGCGGCGTATTCGTCGATCAACGATAACGTGCACGTCAAACATCGTAAAGCAGAAGAAAAAGGAACGGAGGACCGTCCACGAACGAGACGTGACCGAGAACGGGACGGAAAGAACGCTTCGTTTCGCCGACCGTGCCTTTCCCGACCGTGTACGGTCGCAATAAAACCTTAGAACGAAAGCTCGAAGTGATTCGTTCGCAGGGCAAACACGAAAGTCCCCCAAGTTTCTATCTTATCCGCCGCTTCTACCTGTCCGGGGCATCCTGATTTTATGACCCCGCGAGGAGGGGCCCGGGGGTGCCCACCTGTTTCAGCCGAAATGCTACGGTTACGCAGGGGGAAAGGTGATCATCGTCCATTGTCGAACGGTGTGCTTAGGACGCGTTTTTAGCGATCACAGGCGCCGACGTGAAAGGGGATCGGTCCCCCGATGGTGTTAGACGTGTTTGCCAGGTCGAGCCTTAGATCGGCTTCTGCATCCTCGCAATCCGCTTTGAGTGCCGCGAATAGGCTACGGACACTAATGATACTTTATTGGTTGCGCTCGGCGTTGCGCAGGGCCCCGGAGCAGTTCGCTAAAACTTTATCCCTCGGCAAACAACGCCCCCGGGAACCGTTTTGCGGCACACTCGTTTTATTGCCACGGGCTGGGAATTGGAAACGGGAGTAACGTCTCGCGGGGCCCTGGCGGCCAACGTTATCGGAAAGAGTGTATTCCCTTCTTGCCCATGAGAAATTACGAAGGCGACACCTTCGAACAATGGCCGGTCACACCCACGCGTCATTCGACGTGACATCGTTGGCGTTACCCATAACTGTCTCGTGTGGTTCGTCATAAACTGTAACGAGCTACCGTGCACGGGCAAATTTACGGCCCCGTAAAACTGAAATTTTACGTCGTCCCCTATCGTTACACTTTTCAATAGCGCAACCTTATTAGGATGACCAATCTTCTCTCATGCAGGATTGATATACTGCGTGCTTTTTACAACCTTGCCCTCGCAGTTTCGAAACTTAATACTTAACCCTCGCTTAGCCTGTGCCGGATCACTTTTGACCAGTCTCTTATGTTCGTTTATGTAAGCCATAATGTATAAGAGACTCATTATCAAAAAGTATATAATGTTTCATGTGTAAATTGTGCAGACAGTGAATAAACAGAAATTGTTTATTCTTCGTGAATTTATTGTCATTTATTTCAAATATTCTGTAGGCATTAGTTTCATTTAAAATATCCATTAGTGGGGTAATAAGTTGCCATTTTGGAAGTGACATTAGTTCCAAAGTAGCGGAGACTTGCCAATATCGTATTGGTCACCTACATCGTACCTCACCAATTTCTCAGTAATTAATGAATATAAACGACATCTGATGATAAAAATATCAAGTAAATGCGAAATAAGAAATAGAATCAAAACCTTTTGAGCTTACACTCTGTTTTGTGCGTGCTATAAACATTTAAAAAAATCAGGTATGATTGATGTAACTTTTTACCAGTTTATTTTAGCTGATAATAATCAAACAGTGCAATTTTATCCTGTATTTTTGTATCTTTCTAAAAACGGGTTTAATGTAGAATATTTTACATTCATTTTAAGTACATATTACATTGATTATAAAGTTTAAATTGATATTTATAAATAAATTGACCATGTTTCCTACATCGTACCACTACATTTGCACCAGTAGGATTTGACAACTCGTATGTTATATAGGTTATATACATATATCATATTCATAGGTTATTGTGGCCTGTGTGTGATCCATATACATATGTATATGTAACTATATAATAATCATTACTTTATGTTGAATATTTTCTTCTCTATTTGTTATTAATACTATTTTTAGGTGGATATACGATTTAGGAGACCGGTTGCCTAAATCGTACCTTTTACAGTATGTGACAAAACGATTAATAACAAATTAATTTGTTCCGAACAAAAGGTTAAGTGTATAATAGTAGGTGCCTAAAAGATCAAGCTACAATCTCCAATAGGCATTTGCGTTCAAATTAGTACCAAATATGAAATATAACGTAAAATGTCTTAAGTGGTACGATACATGCAACCCTCCCCTAGATATTACGAAAACTTTTACATAGGTATTAAATGACGTTATTTATGCGTTATATATGATAGACGGTCGGCTTAATACACGCTTTTAATCTGCAATTGAGAAGCTAACACTAAATAGTACCACCCATTAAATCGAAAAGGCAAAAAGGCCATATACATTCCCCAAAGGAACTGTCCACTCTATAAAATCAGAAAGAAATCAACCGACGCCATTAGACTTCCGGCTGTGACCTGTAAGCAAGCCTACTGAAATTACCGTAAACAGAGCGTTAGCCCAGACGGATTTGCGGCCGAGATTTATTATCCCCTCGATATTACACACAACACGGCAGAGTTTTTGGAAACCTCGTCGCGGCGTCCTTGCAAACTCTTAAAAATATCGCAAGTGGTCGCGAGTCCACGAGTCCACGAGTCACCCGAGTCTGGATTTCGACGCCGGCACGTAAACATCGTCACGTTCGCTAAATCGGTTATCATACGGTAGTATTTGCGGTGGAATTTCGCGTAGCGTACGTTCCCCCAGGTGTGTTGACGCGCGTATGCCTGCCCCGTGCGTGTCTCGCGATCGTGCATCGGCAGATGACACTTGTCGCCCCGGTCACGCACAAACTATATTCGTCTCACCGTCACAGGGGCACACGGACCGAAGTGACCGGCGGCCAGTTTGATATGGCGGCGGCGACGACGGCGATCGTGTAACGCACGGGCACACAGAGAGCCGTCGAATCGCCGGGAGCCTCGAGCGAGGGTGAAGACACTTCAGGGTCAGACATCTGCGCATCGATATGAGTAGCTCGTATACAGCTCGCAACGGCGCTCATACTTATGTTACGCTTACCCGGCCAGCACCAGCCCGCTTCTTGGCACCCAGGTATGTCATGTCCGTGATATTTTTTCCAATACGCAGTTGCTGGTATTAATTGGTAACTGCGGAAGCCGTTTAGCCGCTAATGATGCTACGATCTCGCATTGTTATCGAGCTGCTCGCGTTTTATTTGCGTGCTTGCCTCGGCACATCCTTTTAACGGGATTGCTGTTTGAGTTTTATTCTGTGGGACATAGGTGTGCAGAGGGACTGAGAGTTTGTAGGCAATTAGGCAAATTTCACACTGTGCGCTATCGTGTTTTCTAGATCAAGTTCCTTAGATTCTGTTTTACACGGTTCATAGTCAACTGGTTTTTCTCAGATGCAAATTCTGTGGTTTTTTTCGAATTGTTTAAGAGTTCGAACGTGAATGTGCAACTTCATTTGTGACAATTTTTGAGTTATGACGTATAATATATGTAAAAAATATTCTACATCGTTCGGTGCACGTTTGATGCAAATTCGGTAACAAATGAGCGATTTATTGCAAATTTTAAACCTCCACCCATTACTGTTTTGTGCAATATCTTTGTTTTGGGCAGCTCCAGATTTGAAAAATTCGCCAACAATAGAAGTAAAAACTCAATAACTACTACTTATTGTGTGAAAATATATATTTATCAATTAGTGTTCTCTTTTTAATGTTCAGTCAAAGTAATAATTTTATAATCAGTGTTTTCTAATTTACTCGAAATTGGTAAACATGGACCTGCAGCTCTCTCGCTACAAGGTCCTCAATTCTTCTCCGCACTGGTAGCAATCATTGAATTTATGTGTTAAACGTCCAACCATACGTCGACCATAAATAAGGATGAGATTGCCAGTGCGTCACCGGAGGCATACAACTCGATCCTTGATCCGATGTAAAGAGTAACATTGTAGGCAAATAGCCGTCTTATCTATGCAAACCTGACAGGATTATTCGCCGGTTACTACTTCGTAAGCTGCCATCGAATAGGATCACGCTAGATCGGTGTGCTTCGGTTTCACAAGCCCGCCGCCCCGAGAACCGGTACTAGAAAACGCGAGAAAAGAGGGAGCGCGCTGGTAACGAAAAGAATCCGATTTTTCCTCTCTCCCCGGCGGACTCGCGGGAGCAACGCGACCGCGGGAGGAAATCGTGGAGGCAGACGCATTGTCATGTGCGGCTGGTACATACTGTACGAGTGCGATATGCAGGCTCGCATCACGTCTAGTACCCCATAGTTAAGAGTTAGAAGCCCACACGGTAGCGAACATTGTTATTCAAATCAGGCATTGTCTCCTGGCCGGCAGATGCTAATTTTTCGGTCCCTGCTTATTACACGCTCGGCCGTTTCTAATGCGTTTGGATGTAGAGCGAGCGAGCGAGCTTGCCGTTGCGAGCCGTAAAACAGCGCCTCTAGTTCGATCGAGTTCGTTGGTTCGCCGTGCGACACGTGTCGACGCCTCTCTAGATGATTTCTCCGCGAACTCGTTCCCTGAGATTGATACCACGCTCCACCCCGGCTTCCTACATAATTACGACGTTCCAAGTTTAACCAGAAACAAAGGGATCGTTTGTTACGACCGGCTCCACGCGACTTTCTCCTCGAGCTTTGGTCGCGAGCGCTCGGTGATCGTTACTCCGCGTCGTGAACTTGGGGAATCGATATTCGAACCGCGTCCGCGGGAATGGCGTTTTGTTATCGCCGTGTGCCGCCGCGTGCCGAATTTCTCAATGATCGCAGAAGAGTAATTCGCCTAAATCACGAGACTCGGGAGTAGATTCCGATTCTCAAGCTTCAACAGCCACTTGCTATTTCACCATTCGACCCAATCAAACACATAAGCCGAGTATGTACAGCATACACCACTTTGTTTGATCGGTAGAAGTTACAGTTAATCCCACCTCCACCGATTCTCCAGCCAGCAGTCCCAAAACCGCGCGATTTGCAGCGTGCACCCCGATTCGGTGGTGGCCGCGAACTCGATCGTTCGGATTCGATCCGCAGGCGGAACGGTGGCGCCGATCGTGCTGGTATACGTACGTGTCAAGCGTAACACGGCTGGGCGCTGTGGGATATTTTCGAAGGCGAACGATAGAGACATAAAGAAGGGACGTGCGACATCCTGCCCCGCGGGCGGGCATTGGCGAGGTATAAATCATCCGCGCGAGGGATTGCATTTCAATGCCTCGGGCCTGGATAAGTACCGGGCGCGTAGACCGCGCCGTAGCGCCGATGCACTCGGCCAGGCTGCGCTTTTATGCATCGTGCGCGACGACACTGCCACCGCTGTCTCGGAGGCGCGCATCCCTCGTTACAGATGCAGGGAGCGCGTATCCGGCAAGCCTCCCGTACCAGGACGACGACGACGGCGACGAGGGCCAGGTTCCTCGGAGGTAGAGGAACTCGAACATCGCGAACCCCGCCTTTCTCTTTCGTCTGCCTTCCCGTCGTCCCTGCAGCTCGTCCATCCTGCGGGGCTGACTCACCTAACCGATTCGCAGCCAAAGGGAATCGCCGGGGCACGAAGCGGAGCGGCCGGCTTCGCCTCACGCGTGCCTCGCTTTGCATCCGCCGCGGTAACTCCTAGACGCACCTGCCACGCTTGACCCACGTCGGTCGTTCGCCGATTTTCCTCGGCCACTTTGGATGAAAGTGGATTTGACCGATGAGCCTCTGATACGTAACGGGGATAAGAGTCGGCGTTTCGTGCACCTGTTCGTGCCATGTTTCCTGATTTTCCAACGAGAGATCACGGGGGAGATGGGTTCAAGTGGCTGTGAGAAGACGCAGCCAGCTCCGTGAAGGATTAGGCTAATTAATACACGACGTCTGGGGAGACTGCGTTTTTCTTCCCCAGACCTTTGCTTCGCGTATCTTGGGTGTTGATCGACTACCTGTGGATTCGAGAGTTTAAGCTTCTCTGGATGTAGCGGGTGTTAATGTGTAGGGTGTTGATCATTTCGGATATTCAAATTAAAGATAGTCTAGGTCTAGATAGATCGATAGAAGGATGGTGTGGATTTAAGTCGCGATAGACACTCCGCAGGTGTTAAGAGAGGTTGTCGTTTTTAACAAGTAGCTTCGTTCCTTTTAGTATCACTTTATCGTACTGACAAGGAGAGGGTTTTACATGTCCGCCTCCGATTGCATTGGTTCTTGGATATTTGTTTTGGAGGACCGAAAAGTAAGAAGTAGGTGTCCTTTTATTCTGCTCCGTTTGCATGTTTAGGAAGGAACTTTTTATTTTAGCTCATTTACATGTTTGGGGGGTGAAACCATCCCTCAAAGTTCATAAGAAGAGGTACAAAGATTCCTGTTGTTAGTTTAAAGAATATTATAACACTGTGTTATATCAAGTATTTACATAAATTTTTGTTCAACAAAATGTTATACTATTCTTTAAACTAACAATAGGAACTTCTGTACCTCTTCTTATGAACTTTGAGGGAGGGTTTCACCCTCCAAACATGTAAATGAGATAAAATAAAAGCCACCAATTTTTTGTTTTTTGGTCCCTTAACACGTTGAATGCCACGCTAATTTTACATGGATTGCTTATGGCGCCAACGTGAATTTCTTATTCTGTGATACATATTATTTTGAAATATTATCTACAACAGATAAGTTGAGGTAAATAATCATATTTAATTAATTTATCTTACTGGAGGTCACCGGTGACTCCCGTAATAGTGATAGTATTGAAAAATTCATAGGTATTGACATTTACTCTAATAATGTGTTTTTACAAATCTTGGCGTCGCCGGTCAACGGTGGCCCCCACGGCGCTACCTTCGAATTGAGTGCCGGTCACCGGTGTCCCCCATGGCACTCAACGTGATAAAACATATCCAAAAACCAAAGCAATGGAAGGCGGACACCTAAAAGCCTCTCCTTGTGAGAGATCTGAAGCTTTCATGTCTCGTTTCATCCCCATTAAAAGCAACCGCAACGGTACCCAAGTACCACTAGCCACCATTAGCCACTCTCTACTCCCAGGAATCACGTACCACGTTCACTTGGACCTCAGCAGGCGATGATCGAAAGTTCTCTAGACACACCGAGTTTGTACGCGGCAGGAAAAGAAGTGGATCATCGATTGCCGATTACGTCTGCTCTCGCTGTCCCTTTCGCGATCAGCAGACCGAGCGATTTTCCCGAGGCGCGGTTACCTGCTCCGTACCTGTGATCCGCGCGCGTGTAACGGCCGATAAACGAGCGGCGTGGTTCGCGGCCAATGGCATAAATCTCGGTTCGCGCGACACGTATGTGCGTGCGGTACGAGCCACGCACTGGGCGTGTCGCACGCAACGCCTGGCACGTGGATAGCTGGATACTCATCGGCGGTTTCCCTCGTGCTTGCATGAATCGTATGCACCCGAGCGGGTATGTGCAACGTGTCGTTGCTGCACGCATTTACACGTATTTCGTTGGGCGCACCGCGCGCGGCCGCCACCGAGCGTGGAATCGGAAAAAAAGAGGAGTCGATTGAGACGCGAGCAGCGGAGGATCGAACCGGTTGCGGCCGGTATTATCGTTAATTCTTCGTGATTATCTCAATTACAAGGGATTAAGTGATTCAAGGGATTGCAGGTGGAATTACCGCGGCCTCTTGTAGCTTTCGCTCGCAGAATGTGGATCAGTTTCAAACGAGGCGAAACGTTCGTTCCCCCGTCGTCCTTCCTCCTCTCGTTCGCCGTTCTTCATTGTCATGCGAGGGCATGAACGTGTTCCGCGTTAGCAGGGCTCATTGCGCCCGAGAGATAATACATCGCAGGCACCTGGTTTAAGAGCGCACAGAGGCGTACACGAAGGGTGCGTAATGCGGCTCTCGGTGCCAGGGGACGTGACCAGACGCGGAGCGTCCTGTGTCGATGAAGAAGAGGCACTTGCACTCGGGATGAGTCAGTCTCTTAGAATGTACGGTGGCGTCGTGGCCGACGGTCGCACGGGAATACGAAACGAGCGTACATGAAAAAAGAGGGATGTGGCAAAAGAAACGTACGCTAGCCGCTGCGTTCTGCCTTTGATACGGGCCCCCCGATTGTCCGTTCGGTTTAGGGTTCGTCTTGACTTCGTTCCGCTCGAGACAATCGCGGGATCTGACACAAAGTTCACTGGGGATTGTATTTCCGCTTTGAAGTCGAGGTCGATTTAGAAATTTAAGGGAAGATTATGCTACTATTTTAGATTGAAGCTAGATTAACCTTCTAATGTTTGAACGTGGAAACTGGTGTACCACATGTGGAAGCTTTCACTGTACATACTGCGGGCACTGCGATTGGAAAAAACAGTCATCACCGGGATCGTTTCGCATGTGGTTTTCCGGAAACATATCGAGGTCAACGATCGGCCAGCCGAAGCGTTATTGCGATGAGACAATACTGACCAAGCGAACCGTGATCCCCAGGCAAATTATTAAATAACGAGGTAACACAATTAGATTCGCGTTCACAACGAATGATCTGCTCGCGATGCGACGTACACGCCAAGCCTGGTAGGAATTGCAATTTAATTTGTGTTTGAAGGAGAAGGTTTATGTATTTGGATCCATTTCCACCCCCAATTCGATAGATACTTTCTGCAAAGGAAATTCAAAAAATTATGAAACTTTGGGGATATGTAGGGGCTATATGGGTCTGTATTACGTAATTTTTTTGCTGTCCAAATTCATTCTAAGCAGGTGAAATTTGCCATTTTTCGATTTTGTGTTATAACTCGCGAATTGTAAGAGATAGAAGAAAAGTTTTCAGACAAAAGTTACTTCTTTTAATTAAGGCTATCATTTGGTAACTTACAGTTCGCGAGTTATGACACAAAATCGGAAAATAACCGGCCCTTCAATGGTCAATTTCATCTTCTTAGAGTGAATTTAGGCAGCAAAAGAAAATTGCGTAATAAATAACCATATATCCCCTACTTATCCCCAAAGTTTCATAATTTTTTGAATTTCCGGGTTGGGGACCTTTGCTTGTTAGTTACTTAGATTGGACTAGCGATGCATCCAACTGCAACGACCCAGATAATAATACAATTGTACCTAGAAGCAGCTTTAATTAAGTCGAGGGACGTCACGAGTGTCTCGATCGATTCGATTGGATCCGATTTTTTCCGCGCCCCGTCTGGTATCACCGTGAAATTGGCTTTGATCCGCGCGGCGCAATAAATTATTCCGCGCTAAAATCTCTCCCCGCGTAATAAATCCCCGAGTATCGATTATTCCGACGTGGGTATCACCGCTCCTATTATAGAGCGTCTATCTCGCGTTTCGTAACATCATCCCGCGGAATGTGCTAATTAGTTCGAACGACGACCTCGCGCTCATGCGTCACTTTCCTGCATCGGATTTAATTGCGCGACCGCAGACACGCAGCTGTTAAAAGTGCCGCGTTATTCGTTAATTAACCGAAGGTATCGATCTTCGTTGGTGCAGAAGGCTCCCTGATAGCTCGGTATCGAACGTGTCGACCCTGGCACCTCGCCACGCACGCGGTGCCTCGCCGAGGAGGATTCGATTTCGTAATCGACGTCTTGAACTTTTACACGAAGACACACGATCGGCCGTCGCAGAAATGAAAATAAGGCAATAATGCCTCCCTCGTGACCGTCGTGCTGCACTTTCTCGCACTGCTCCTTCGCGGGCTCCTGAATCGACGGTCTCTCTTGCCACTCTTTCTATCTCGTTACTTTCGTTCGTTTTTCTTTCAGCGCCGCGATGAAGACGTCGGTATTCCCCCCTCGATTGATCCGTCAGCCGACGGTTCGAGTCGTCAAAATCTGCTGGTAGAGAGTGATGTCCAATAAGAACGGCGACGCGGACGCCGTTTTCTGGGACACTGTTAGTAGGAAATAATGGGCACGCAATTAAAGACGTTCTCAAGCTTCGCGGCGATTGGATTAACAGGTGGATTAGGTTTCTAAATGGCTTCCTCCCACGGTTCGCTTGCTCTCTTACACACGCGCAGGCCCGGCGTGCATTTAGTCCCCTTTTCTTTATCGCGCACGCATTAGACGGTCGTGGGATATACATAAGCGTGCAATTAACCGCGGCGGAGATATCCGACGAGGCGCGATCCGGCCGGGCGAAAATGAAATGTAAATATAGATGTGTCGCATTACGCTCAACTCGTGTATAATTGCCCACGATCCAGGCTTCAAGTCAATGAAATTCACCATCGGTGAGGCTCGATGACGCGCATGTATATTCAGGACCGTTTATGCAAAGTGACGCCAATAAATATGCAACGATGTAAATGTCAGATATTTGTACCGCGTTTATGGCCGTGCTAGGACGCTAGGAACGCACGGGTCATCGTTAGATTTCCGAGTTAAGGGGTGCAATTACTGCAATTACTCCGTGACAGAGGATATTGATATAAGGACATCCGCGTTACATACCCCTCTCATTAATGTACTTATATAATACTTCGATAGTATTATCGTGGGGGTCGGTGATTGACTTTGCACAACCAAAGTCGATAAGCTTTCTTGCAATGACACGGTAGCCACGGGGAGAGAAGTTTGCTATTCGTTAAAACGCCAGAGGGTCGTTTCCCTTGGTTTTTGTCCAGCTCCAGTTTCTTCCTTTCTCTGGATCGACCGGCTCGTCAAGAAGATCCATCTTCTCGCAGACAGCGGCTACGCCACCGCGACGGTAATGGAAATTCAAATTTATTCCCACTGCCATTTGCGCGGGACGGTTCATTAGCACGGTCCGCGGTCTTTAACTACCTGGACGGGTCCGCGCGGCGATAATTTAATTATTACGTTAGATTTGCTAATTCGCCTCGAGGGGGTGGTGCCCGCTTCCCGAGACCGCTTTTTCCTGGGGGTGGTTTAAATAATGAGAAACAAGCTCCTCCTCTCTTCGACGGAATTCGCTAGACTCCCAACCACCTACCAGCGTTCCTCGACGACGAGTGTTTTATCGTGCAAGCTCGTCTGCATCCTTCCCGGATTTTTTCATAACAAAATTACCGTCCCCTATAGAATATAAACCATCGATTATCCAATAGATCTGCGGCGCCCTTCTCATCCTCAAAACCCATCTGTGGCGTCCGTTCTTCTTTCACTGCGAGAGAATCTATTAACTTCTCCTATTTCCTAATTGAACGATTGAATACCTAAGTAATATCCTAGTCATAGGCGCGGATTTTGGTATAGGTTAAGTAGGCTGCAGTCTAGGACGTTAAGTTTTAGTGTGCTACAAATTTTAGGGAGCGATCAATTTTGGGGTCCCGCAAATTTTAGGGAGCGGAGATTTTTGGAGAGCGATCAATTTTGGGGAGCGGCAAATTTTAGGGAGCGTCCAATTTTGGAGAGCGACCAATTTTGGGGGAACGGTGGGGAGCTGGAAATTTTGGGGTGCGGCAAATTTTGGGAGCAACAAATTTTTGGAGAGCGGCAAATTTTGGGGAGAATCAAATTTTGGAGAGCGACCAATTTTGGGAACCGCGGGGAAGCTGAAAACTTTGGGGTGCGGCAAATTTTGGAAAGCAATAAATTTTGGACAGCGACCAATTTTGGGGAGCTGACAATTTTGGGGCGCGGAAAATTTTGGGGAGCAACAAATTTTTGGGGAGCAACAAATTTTTCGGGAGCAGCAAATTTTTAGGAGAATCACAATTTGGAAAGCGACGAAATTGGGGGAGCGCGGGGAAGCTGGAAATTTTGAGGTATGGCAAATTTGGGGGAGCAACAAATTTTTGGGGTGCGGCAAATTTTGGGGAGCAACAAATTTGGGAAATCGACCAATTTGGGGGAGCTGAAAATTTTTGGGAGAAACAGATTTTGGGATGAGGCAAACTTTGGGGGGCGAAAAATTTTGAGCGAAAGAAATTGGAAAAGGTTCAAACACAGAGGGTTAAAAGAACTTTAAAAACAATTCCCTCTTTCTCATGTAGGGAATTAGCAATAACTCAGATGTGAATTGCTACATTGAATTAATTTTAAAATTGCCTCGACTCTTCTAAATTAAAATATATTATGATATATCGCGGAAAGGGTGGCAAATGCTTGTCAGCCTTGAGGAGTCAAATCTTCAAATCCGCCACTGGGTACCTAACTTCCAACGAATTCAGATGAAACGCACATACTGATAGGGTAAATGCAGGTAATATGGAACGGCACGTAATATGGAACTTCGTAAAATTTCGATAACGAAATACCGAACTCTTCAGGCAATGGTGTCTAGATCCCTAGACACAATAGACGATGATACTGACAATTGAGCACTAGTCGGGCATCCATCATTGAAAGAGAAACGTTTATATATTTGGCGGGGTGTAAAAGTTTCTGAAAAGTGCATCAAACAGTTAAATATTGTAGTGAAGATATGTTACGAAATATTATTTTGATATAATTTATCATTAAATATGTGTGTTCTTGATTATTCAACAATAGTTGACCAATAAAGTTACTTTCTTCTTAGTATAATTCTTAATTTTTTGTCGGAACATGTGTGTACATAATATGGAACATACTGAGTAACGTAGATGAAGTTGATAATGATGATGACGACGATGATGTGGAATTCTTATTTTGCGATGTTAATTATAAAAATAATGACAATGAAAAGTAGACCCAATGTATTCGCTGCTTTCAGTGGGCACACGAAGAATGTGTGGCATCCGACGTATTATTCGCCTGCCTAACGTGTAGGAGACGTAGAAAGCAGAAATAAATTCCAAAATTGATGTAGGGTAACTCGGGGTAATATGCCACAGTTAACTTTGAAATGCGATATTTCGCAAGTAGATACAGGAAGAAAGATAAAACCATATGAAAGTGTAACTAATTATGTGCATTGTCTAATAAGTAGAGATATGTAACCTTTATAGTTCAATGAGAAACGTACAAATACAAAAGTCCTCGAAAGTGGCATATTACCCAAGTGGTGGGTAAATATGCCACAACCTCTGAGGTAATATGCCACAAGCTATGAACTGCGAACTAATCACTCAAATTTTTGAGAATCAACAATATTTTAAACTATTCAAGCTATTAGTAACTAAAAACAAATATTTGGACTCAATGAAACGTAAAATATATTTAAAAAAAATAGCTATTTCTTACAAACTAAACAGTCCCCAATCTCTGCAGTCTTCATGGACCCACTTTTTGCAACGAGTAGTTTTTACCCAGTCACATTTAGGCCCTTTTTTATCGTAATAATATAGTCCACTTA
This sequence comes from Andrena hattorfiana, assembly GCA_944738655.2. Lineage (NCBI taxonomy): Eukaryota > Metazoa > Arthropoda > Insecta > Hymenoptera > Andrenidae > Andrena > Andrena hattorfiana. The sequence continues at coordinate 39,666,825 of OX122889.2, read as the reverse complement.
TTGCACAGTGGTTGTCATTTTCTGCATCAGTCGAATCGCCATAAGAAATATCTACATTCTCAAAATTTGTTCTATATATTATAGTACGAGCTTCCTTCACCATTCGAATGGCTTCCTTTAAACTTTCTGACCAAGCAGCACGGCTTGAAGTTCGTAAATACTTCTTAGGCACGGTTCTAATACGAAAAAACAACTCGATGGCATTAAATAGAAAGAGTTATAAAGATATGACTTTGTGGCATATTACTCGACACGGCCATAAGAAGAAGGATTGAAAATTTCTCCACAAAATGCATAGTTTTAACGGATGTGCGAGAGGTTATAAAATTCGGTTTGTTAGTATACTTTATCATAATCCATTGATTTTTTGTAGAACTGTTCACACAAATGTATAATTTGCATTCTAGTTACACTGTGAAATTAGATCAAGATGATACTTTTATAACTTATCAGGATTAACTGAAAATAAAGGAAGGTAAAAGCCAAAATCTATTGTCGTCTTAGCAGTTACACTAAATTGAACGGAATTAATGCAAATGTAACGGCATCTGTGTATGATTTAAAAAAATTATGGAGAAGTGGCATATTACCTGCGGTGGCATATTACCCCGAGTTACCCTATATTTATTTATTTGCATCTTCTACTTAATAAATCTTCATTTTTAGTAAAAAAAAAGTAAAGATTTTTGAGTTTTCTTTACAAATTTCCTAGGTGTTCCATATTAGGACCCAGTTTTTCGAACTTCCGATTTTCACTCTTTTCAGTTTTTTACTATAATTGCGCAGCAATTTAATTTTTTTACATTTGACTATGTGAATATGATTATGCATTAGTTCCTTCATCCCCTCGTGTCAGTTTTATTAAAAAAAAAACAAATTCCCCTACTTTTCACAAGTATTTGAAATCAGATGTTCCATATAACCTGCCTTTACCGTACTCTCAAAACGATGCCTACTGTCCACTTACACTCCACTTTGTTCATTCAACTCATAGACCAAGTATGCCCGTAGATTGATCGCGAATCGGTAAATCAGGGTATCTACAGGGCGTACGTTCCTCGATGGGTGTCTCTGGTTGCGCGCACGATTCTCCCCCCTGTCGAACGGTGAAATTATGTGAGACCAGTCCCCGTAAGTACGTACGTGCGAGACGGTGGTGGGTGAAACACGATTCCTGGTGTTCATCAAAGCGGGTTGTATCGTAACACCTCTGTGGGTGTCTGGTGCCTGGCGCGCGCGGAATATGTATATCGTTATTTCATAATGGCCGCGGGTGGTGCGCCCGTCGCATATCATCGGGGCGAGTTGCGAAAGAAATTGGCCGACCTCGTACCGCGGGAAGCAAACGTTTCGACGCGACTGGTAACGACCTGGTTACCATTAGATTGGACGGCAGCCATGAGTCACGGGAAACGGAGGCTATAGGCGGCCGCGAGCGAGAGCGCCCTGGCAAAAATTAATTATAACATAGACCGGCTGATTAATGACCAGATAAACATCGGCTTTTGGTCCACGCTCATGAATTATTCAGCCAGCATCCGCTTCAATTTCTATATGAGACGTTTACAAGTAATAACTCAGCCGCGCATTACTGTAATTATTTAAAATCGTGCGCGGCGGGGCTGATTTATTCGCGGCCCTGTCGGCCGCACTTTTCTGCCGCGTCCTGGACGTTGTCTGGTAAAGTTCAAGTTCTGGAGCGATCGAGTGACATCGTCGGATGTCGATAGTGAACGACAGATATTGTCGACAGACGCGGTATCATTGTTATATAAATTCCTGGAGTATCTGGATCTCTTTTTATTGCACCAGTCCAAGGGTTACATAAAGGCACTTTACGCGATAGTCATCGATAACATTATCGTTGCCAGCAGCTCCAGTCCGCGCTTTCCAAACAGCGGACATCACTTTTCCCGCGACCCAATTTGCGATACCGAATCAAAGCAAATTGCTGCGCGTACTGCTCGGCCAGCTCGCTCTCGCATGCGTGCAGCTTACAAATGCCCGACGATGGCTCCGAATTACGTAAGATTATGACATCTGTGACACAATCGCGCACATGCGTGTGCGTAACGCCCTCCTTCCGTGACGGTCGTCGACGTCCACCGACACACTCGACCGTGCCTGCCTGCCTGCCTCTCTGTAGTTTTCGCATATTTTTTCGCAACTTTCCGAGTTTTCCAGCGCGGCACGGTTAATTGCCAGCGACGACGCTCGCGTTCATTTTTGTTGTTTCCACGGAGAATGGCCCCGCGACCGCGCTGCACCGTCACCATTCACACACTCGCTCGCGTGTCATCTCGTTCGGCTCATCCTCCGCCTTTGTCATTCCGTTGTGCCTCGATATTTCGAAGCTTCCGGTCGTTAGCGTCACTCTCGAATCGGTCCCTTTCAGGAGAACACTTTTAGTAACCGGAAATTTAGAAACAGCTGTCACGGTTCTATAGTAATATGTGTTACGATTAAAGTAGACGCGTTTAATTGAATTCGAAGGTGGCTTAATAACGCTTCGGTGACTCTAGTGTAGATAGGAGATCGATTAGAACACATGACTGTAAGCTTGTTCTGCTCTGCTGCATCGGAAGCAGCACGATGCAGCTTTGACAGGCGTTAAAATCACTCAAGAGCGTGACGTTCGAATGCACCAGATGCACATGGCGTGCACTGGGCGTTCATGATTGGAAATTACGGGAAACGCTCGAGGCGGCATCAGTACCTGTCGCGGGGCAATGTTGCTTCAGTTTTATTGCACACCTTTGAAGTAGCCACGCGGAAAATGCACTCGATTTTTCCAATCGGTTACTCGAACAAAAAATCTACATAGAAATCTCCATAGAATATTAAAAACAGAATAAGAATTCTATTCCTCGTGTCGAGGGAAATCAGCGCTATTCAAGTTGCATTCTCCAACGAAATCGCAACATATGCAACTAACGTATAATGACGGTAATCTTTGCAGCCTTAACGAGCGATCCCGAGAAGCTATGTTGCCATGACTGCGCCGGTCGTCGACTTTGTCCAAAGGGCATCGCTTCTCCGTGCCACCGAATCAAAAATTTTATGATTCCCGCCCGCGTAGAGATATAAAGTCCTCTTTAGAGAATATCAGTACAGCAGTTACGCAAAATGCCCGCAGAAACTCTGCAGTTTTAGATTAGCGAACGATTTTCTAGAATAATCTAGGAGCACGTTGCGCCAGGCACGCGTTTTGCCCTATCGCCTGTCACTTGGATCATAAACGTTGCCGCAACCTCGAAGCCGTCGAAAGAGCGAAACACATTCGCGAAACGGCAGCTTTGTTCGATCGGATGGTCGGAGGGACCCGTGAACGCGACACAGGGAGAGATAAAGGAGCTCATCGGTAGGCCACGGACAAAGAATATGATTTTGTTTTCATATTCCGGGGGCGGGCGCGGCGGCGAGCATGGCAATGAGCCGTGCGGCCTTACGACCGGAAGCGAGGGAGGCACACGCGCATCCGGCGATGCGAGACGTCTACGCAAGATACGATCCTTTCCACCTTCTTTCACCGCGCGACGAGATTTCCTTTAGATTCCAGGCGATGACTTGAAAATTGAACAGCCACGTCGCCTCTCCGCGGACGTTCCCCATCGAGGGAATAATTCACATCGTACTTGGACGATCCCGCTCGATAAAAACCGAGGCAGGCTCCGTTTATCTTGTTTCATGGTCTCGAGCAAGCGTGAAAGCCATTTGCAGGCTCATCTTCCTTGGACGGTCTTGCTGTTTGCCCGCGACACGCTGGAGTTTCGCAACCTCGGATATCGCTGTCCTAGGTGCGAAGTGAATTTCGTTCTGCCAATGGTATGCGAAGAGCGCGCCTCCATAGCCCGAGGCTTTAGATCAGTAAGTACTCCTTTTAAGCGCGTTCCATTTATACTGGTGGCCTGAGGTTTCAGTAGGATCCAGGGAGGAGAAAGAAATTTGTATAATTAACGCTGCGTTACAAACATCTTCCTTGTTCATCTTCACCTATCCTCTGAAAGGGAAACTTCTCACAACTTTAGGAGCCATTCTCAAATTACGTGAGGGTAGTTTTGGGGATTTCTTACCCCTTATTTCAAACAGTATAAGAATTCGTCAGATTTTATATTCCAACCCCCTTCCTTATGTAATATTTTTTAATTAGAATTAAAATTCCCTTCACGATTTATATAATTCATTTCATTCGGTTTCGTGTGTGTCATGAAACGTCGATTTTTAGGGTACTAAAAAATATCGAAGATTAGGTTAAAAAAATATTACGTAAAACGCTACCTGATTCGGTAAGAAAACGTAAGAAATTCTTGACTCTCCTCCCAAAAAAAATCCTTACGTAATTTAAGGGCGATCTCTTAATAGATGATTGACAGTGTAACCTGCTCCGTACCTAAGTACCTTTTCCTAAACGAAAGGCGGCTCGACGAAATGACGATTTCGTTGCGAAGATCGCGAAGCAGCGCTCACCGATCGGTCTCGCGTGTTGGGGGTGATTCACGCCGGTTCTTCGACGTCCAACGAGATCCGGACGCGGCGGTAGACAGCGATTTCGTTATGTAAGTAACCGGAGAAAATACCACGGCTCTCGCAATTAGGCTTGCCAATACAGGGCTACATCGATCGCGTGCCACGAGGAACGAAGCAATTCTTATTGCTACAATATAACAATTGCATCGGCTGCCAGGGAACGACCGTAGGATGCGTGTCGCAATTCCCTTGATACGTGCATCCGTTGCTTGAACTTTTCCAATCAAGCATTCGCCGGCGGATTTCGTGTAAAGGACTCCTTTTCCGGGAGCACCCTTGCTTCACGTTCGTCACGATTTCTGAAAAGAACTTCGTGCTGCTTCGTTCAGAAACTATGAACAGGATCAGTGACCCGAGGAAGCTAATATCCTATGGGGCTAATATCACTCCCTTCCCATCTTTCTTCGTCACGCGAACCAATAGATCGTTCACGGAGGAAAGGACACGGACGAGCTTGCCCTGCAAATGAGTGGACAAATTATTCCGCGGCTCCCGAAACTCGACTCTTCTTAAAATCGTCACGTCTAAGGGTAACAGTCGAAAAAGAGGTCCTCCTGTCGCGTCGGCATTAAGAGTCCGTTCGTGGTGCATCGGAAGGATGCGGCTACCGTGCACGCATAATATGTAAATGTGTCGTAACCACGCTCGGACTACCAGAACGATTTGCACGGTGCAACTGTGGCATTAGGAGACAGGATAACGCGCTGACATGCCTGCTGGGACCCGCCACGATTTATCTGGTGGTTGTCGCGCGACGAAAGCGCCCGAGCACCGTGTATCACTCGGCAGCAAGGGGCGCTCGAAATCGACGCGCGACGCTGAGGACCGATTCGAGTGATAGATCCCCTGGCTAAGGTGAAATATACTTGGCGTAACGTGTGCTTCGCACGCAGCCGGCGACTCGTGAATACTGGAGGACGTTCGTCACGTTGATTCGAATGTGCTTCCTGCGCTGGCTTTCGGGGAAACGGTAGTACTTTGCATGTCTGAGGGGGTGGTGTTTTTTCCTCACTGGAGACAGTTATTTGTGACGAGGAAGATGGATGGTTATACCATCGCGTGGGTTTCTCTATCCTCGTTCCTCCTCGATGTACTCATTAGTGATTAATACCTGCGTGGTAGTAAAAAATGTCTCCCAAAACGTCCCCTTCGATATCAATTTATGCTAAATTAGAAACCCTTGAGTTTTCCAGAGTGGAACAACGAAACCGGTATGTGCCTGTACACACGGAGTTCCTCGAGCATTTAAATTCGAGTATCGTTATGCGCTTCGTGGCGCCAGCCTCTCTAAGCAGTGGTGTCGTCTCGGTCGTCAGGGGCTTGTGTGAGAAAAAACAAAGGGTTGACGTAGCTACGTAGCCACCTGTCAGCCGAGAGGCAAGACCGGTGGCAACTGGCGTCGTAACGATTCCTCGCCTCCGGTCTGCACCTTCTTCTGCCTGGCCCCCATCGTTTCACGGCGCATTCAGCGGAAATATTAAAATGCCCCCGGCGAGTCCTGCACATGACAATAAGTTCTTCGCGCTCCGGACGTGCTCTGGATACCGGTCGCTCGCTCTTAAACTACCCATCCGCGTGCACGTAGATCCCGTGGCGTTCCCTTCTTTTCGTCCATTCTTCTTCCACGGGACCGTCTGCCACGACCATAATTCGTCGGGGTGTCCCACGGGATTGAAATGCACGCGGTGCGCATCCTGTCCGGGGAAATTCAAATGAGCCAGCCCGTCTCCGCCGCGACCACTGGCCGAACCAACGAGAGATTTGGAAATCTGCTCGGCCGCCGTTCTGACCGATGACTGACGGGACGCGTAGACGCGGTCGGACGATGGCCAGCGAGATACTTGCGATAAATCCCCACCCTGCACGACGGATGGAGGCTTCGAAATGTAGGTGGACGTAATGCGAATGCGCTGGGCCGTGCAACGAAATTGAAACTGAAGGGTAAAGGTTGTCATTGAAATTCTATTGGGCTAGAAGCACGCTCGACTTTGGAATTATACTTTATTAAACGATACGAGAGTTAGGGGTGCCTAATTCGGTGGCTCACAGAGTTCAACTTACTAAGGATCACATGGCGGATGTACAAGGAAAATCGTCAAGTTTTGAGAAGAATCAAGTCATCTCATTTTAGGTGACGAATTACTAGGACTCACAAAATAACAGCACTTTTCCACACTAATACAAATGAGTTTACGATCTTGAAGGTTTTTCCAAAATATGAACTTTAGCACAAATGAGCAGGGGAGTTTCTCTGTACGCTCGCGATGTGATAAATGAATCTGTGAAGACATGTTACATATGTTTATTGATTAAAGTTTCGTTGCAACGAATATATTTATAGTAGTTTCAAAGACTCGCGCGCGAAGTGTTCCGGCTCGCGCAAAGGGTGTCGCCCGCTCGTAGGCGCCATAGTGAGCGGGCGACACTAAAAAAAATTCGATCACACGAGGCGACGTGTGCTTTGCAACGTGGCCCGTCTCGTGTCGCTAGCGAATCTTGATATCTGAAGCACAATAAAAGAATGATAAGTTATGGAGGCAGAGAGATTCCGCTGGGAGGCTGGTGTTAAGATAAATTACTCACCGTAGAATCGAGTAGCTTCATTACCGCCGATTGACGAAGATCGTTTGCGGATTCCCCCTCAATCCGTGCATGCCTCCGTCAAACGGCTGTCCGCGTTTCTTAGTTGATCATTAATGTGTTACGTTTCGCGTCAGGCTAACCATTTGGTTCCGACGCTGCTCGTTAAATACAGTAGAGAGTCAAGGACGCTGCAAGTGGATGTAGGATCGACACAGCCGGGTGACTTGGAGATCTAGCAAAAGGAAACGTAACCTTCGGGAATGAAAAACTTTGAAAACCCGACTATTCAGACGCAGCATTTATCGAGTGTAATAGGTGTATCTTAACATGTGGGGCTCCCTTCAACGGTGGATAGGGGGCCCGAAACGATGAAAAATGTAGGCTCGTTTTCCTTGGATGGTCTTGCGGCAAAAGCGATAAACAATGTTCATATAATCAGGTGCCCTATTTCACCTTGATCCCGAGTTATGACCATTTTGAAATGATTTTACTTAGCTTCGATCCTCTGTATGTTTGGTGTTTGTTTGTTTGTTTGGTGTATGGTTCAAATCTGGAAACTCAATTTTCACCCACGTCCACCAGCCCAATTGCCTTGAAACTTTATAGGCATGCATGGGTGTGATGACAATGCAATTTTTTATAAAAAAAAGTCAAAAATGAAAAGAAAAGAAAGAAAAAATATAAAAAATCCACAAACACTAAAAACTAGAAAATAAAAAAATATAAAAAATGTATGTTAAACGATTTTACTGAAAATGTACTAAAAACTAAAAAATAATTCTTTTCTTGTACTACAATTTCGATGGTGATATGAGACTTTAAATACAAAGTCTGGGATTATCCTATAGAATTGTTCAAATTAATTTTAAAGAAAAAGGATAATCACAGATTTTGTATGATTTTATGTAAAGGCACATATCACCATCGAGGTTGTAGTACAAGAAAAGAATTATTTTTTAGTTTTTAGTGCATTTTTAGTAAAATCGTTTGATATCAAATTTTTTTTTATATATTTTTTGTACTCCAATAATTCTTAATAGCAAATAAGGGTAGTTGTTAGTGTAAAACTGATTCTACTAAATGTTTGCATAACTCTTTGTAATTGGACTTGTTTTTCGTAATGGGAAATTAATAGGTTAATTTTTTGTAAATTTCTCAAGCAATCAGTTGTGTGAAGTATTGGAATAAGTTCCACTTGATGTCGTACATCGTATGTACGACGGCGCACCACCACATTTTAGTCACATTTATTAAATTATTTGAGAAAAGCTGCACGACGACGACTGCAGGCTTGCACACAGGGCGAAGGTAGCCATTTCGAACACTACTTATCTTTGTAAGAGGATTTTCCGAAAGGAGTTACCCAGTACTGGATTACAAAAATGGTTGGAACTCGGGAACAAGTTCAAATAGCGCACATGTTTAAGTATATAAACTTTCTTTTTATCCTTTTTGTGACCCCTGTCCACCATTGAAATGGGTATCACATGTTCAGATATAACCTGTATTATGTAAGGTTTAATCTAGAGATGGGCAAAAAATTATCTAAGTAAAAAGTTTGAGGTCCAATAAAAGACAAAAATGTTATTCGTTCTTCGTCGAATAAAGATAATCCCGAAGTGTCCTTATTCGAAGCGCACACGGATGCAACAGTTTATTCGACGCGAATTCATCCGACGAGGCGAAAATACTTTTCTTATTCGGAGGCCTTCACTCTGAGCTTCGAATAACTTTCTCATCTTTAGCTGTATCTTTATTCGAAGTTCGAATAACGGATAAACCTAAAGTATGTTTTATTCAATTTGTTATTTAAATAACGCTTTTATCTAGATGATGCACATTTCAGGTTTAATCAAATACGAGCACTCTATATTCATCATTGATGAGTTATTTGATATGAGAAATAGAAGTTCATAGAGTATGCTCACTGGAAAGCTTGTACGAATGTCGTCTACCATGCGTCGTGCACGCTTGGTGAACTTGTACACGCATGAAACCAACGAATCTGCTTGTTGGACCGTCGAAAGATTGTGATTACTAATCTTCGAGGTCTGGGCATTAATGACTGTCCTTAGATTTGCTTCGTTGGGTCTCGTTAACAGAGTTGTAGGGGCTTGGAACGATACCCCCTTCGTCAATGGCCCAGATGATCTAAGCATTGAACACCATAATTCAAAAGTAGCAGAAAATTTATATGTAAAAAGCACGAAGCCTTGGGAATGGGAATGATTGGCAGCTTGATAAGAGAACTTCGGAAAAACGATTTACACCCACGTCCATACTCTAAACATTAATATATCTAAGTAAAGTAAATTAGCTTGCATTTTCCCCATTCCGAGAGGCACATACCCGATTAATTCTCAAAAATCTCTCGTAAAACCATACCTGTTCTGAACATGCTGTCGTACGCAAACTGCTGCCAGCAGACACAGTGCGTAGATCGGGTTCCTCATGCAATGCACGGTCATAATAGATGGCTCGTCGCCCCCGTATCAGTGGGAAAATTATTGCGCACGGTAATTTTGTAATTTACTTAGAATTTGCGGTCGCGAAAGCTTGCCGAATGGCCGAATGTTTGGTTCACTATTCATCTGTCGGAAACGAATGCCTATCGCCGATCGATGGTTCCCGGGTTGCTGCGTTCGCGACTCGATCCCCGCATCGCTCCCTCGCGGGTCCTTCGTGAGAAACAACTCCTATGATTTTCCCATTACTTAGGCACGGGAGGCGGCGGCGGAACGATCGCCAAGGGAGCGCGTGTGAAAAATCGCTGCGCTGCCGACCGTGGCTGCGACGTTTCGAAACTTCGATCGATATTAAAACGATCCTAGAGGATCCGTTACGCTAATGACAGACTAGGAAACGCGGTGTAATCTACGCCGTGATAGCACGACTTTAACGAGTCCCGAGATTACACACTGAATCGTGGCGCAGTGCGAGGTGTAATTACGCGCCGCTACATAAATGTTCGATTATTTTGTTCCATGAGTTTATTGTAGCCTCGAGCCTTTCACTTTCCCGCGTTTCCAACGACAATCAGATCTGGAGGATTCCTTTTTTTTTCCTTCCAAGAGGAGAAAGAGATCATTTTAATTCGGGTAGATGAGCGAGGGATATATAGGGTGCTTTGTTATTAGTGGACACAAGTTTGGAAATGAAATTCATTAGGTGATTATAACGATTTATTTAAAGAATAAAATCCATTTCTCTTTCTTTTTACAAAGCTCCTGGATTGCTTCAGTCGTGGTTACATTAATCTCTTTTTTCCTTATCTTTGAGGGGGTGCCAGTGCTCTTTGCCTCCCCCCCCCCCCCTTTAGGTGCGCCATTGTTATAGACAATATTATAATACTTACTTCTTAATTACCCTATGTTAAGTGATTTGTGCACTGAATTGTGGCTTTCCACCTCATTTGGAGGGACCGTTAAAATTAAATCCGTGGGAGTTTGATTTACAAGATAACTTGAAGTTCATAGTGTAGATAGATATTACATAGTGGTAGAAAACATTGTCCACTCACAACGGAGCGCCCTGTACCCTCGTAGCCCATGGCTCTGCTCCATTTAGAGGAATATCTCAGTTTTACAGAGCGCTCGTATTATCCGCGGAAATTGGTTCCAGAGAACGCGCGAGGTCAGGGAAGACCGGGGCCGACGCGAGGATCGCGTGCAGGACCGACTACTCATCCACACTCACGTATTAAACATAAGTGCCACTTACCTATGCCTGATCCTCACGAGCCGCGAGCATCTCTGACCGACCCTTCTCCTCCCCAAGTTTCGTCGTTGCTGATCCCTTGGCTGCCCTTGTTCCCCGACTCCGTTACGTTCCGCTCTTTCTTCCCTGGTGGCGGTTCCCGCGAAAAGCGCGGAATCGTGGTGCAACGCGACGGACAGCCGTCGGCTGGCTCGTCTTCCGTATCCGTGAAATTTATTTACGCACGCGAGAACGAGCCAAGGGACTCCCAGCAAGAATAGGCGACAGGACGAAACAGTGTTTTTGTTAAATGACGAAGAAACCTTATAGTGTCAACCATCTGTGGCCTGTGGTGGCTGGCAAAGTGGTAGTTTTCACGTTTTCCAAAGGAAGGGGGAGTACCCCATTGGCCGCGCGACAGAGCCGTGAGAACGTACACACTTGCCGACCCGTCGAGACGAAATTCGGGATTCGATTCCGTGATTACAAGGAATAGCGAGCGTTTCGAGCAGCTTTAGACGCGGTTATTGCGCTCTAAAGTGCTACAAAATTGCACGCGCGTCGTGATCGCGCCCGGGAGATCCATCGAAACGGAGGGTGCTGCGGGGAGGGACGAGGAACACGCTCCCAAGGATCGAGAGTTACCGTTCGATGCTGGGCGAGGATCGCCGCGCGCTCGAAACGGGACGGGGATCCCGCGAATGGCTCATTTTCACCTGGGGATTACCTTTGGCACACAATCATCCGCCATTAAGGCTGTCTGCAAAAATCCCGAAAACACCGGAATATCCCTTTACACGGGGCAGAAAAGGCGATCTCTGGTGCGCGCATAACCCGTCCGCGGCGGGTATATCACGAATAGCCCCGTGATCTCGCGGCATGATCTTTCAAGATCGGGAGTAAAGGAAGGAGAAAATAAGGCGATGTCGGATGATGGGCAGCGAGAGAAAGGGAGAGAGAGAGAGAGAGAGAGAGAGACAGAAAGAGAGAGAGAGAGAGAGAGTGGAAGGATCGAGGGGCGAGTTGCGTGTGACGGAGATACGGAAACGGAGCAAGAGAGATAGAGAGAGAGGGAGATGAGGCACGAGTGCTAGATCTCGAGCAAGGATCGGAGATCATCTTCCCTCTTCGACCGCTCTCGTCCTCGATCCTAGGAGGCGGCGGGGGCGCAAAAGTACGAGAAGTGCTACGCCGTCGCTCCTGCCGCCATTATCAAATTATTCACTCACACCGTGCGCCATCTATCTTCGGGCAGCGCGATCGTAACGTGTTATTATTTGATCCTCACTTTGTTAGCGATCTGACTCTAACAGCCCCGCGATATGTACCTGGTAGATCCTGCTCGGTGATCTGGAGTACTTCTCACGATCTCGCAGGCCAGGCCGGGGCCGATCTGGGCCGCGGACTCTCCGGTCGGTGTGGAAGCTGTTGCTGCCGTTGCTTCTCCTTTGTCGCCGCGGAACGGACGGAATAGAAACTCTCGGGGGATCGTTTAGGCCGGCGCGGGCGATCGGGTCGCGATAACGTCGGGATCCTCGGCCGAATAACTTATAACGATTACGGTCGTGGCAAATTTTAATATTCCTCGGGCTGATGGAACGGATCGGGGATTGAAGTGCGCTAGACGAGATCGACGGCGCTGACACGGGAAACGGTAGTCGTTTTCGCGTGTACAGTTAGGGCTCCTGTTCCTTTTGGAGCGTCCAGTGGCTTCGGTCGTTCCTTGTACACACGCCGTTCTAACAGAGTTTGGTCTGATTTTCAGTAGTATCGACATTCGCGAGCGAGTAACCGTGGTATTTCCAGGCAATTGTCTCTCGATCATCTCCCGGAGCGATTACCTTGGAAGCTGCAATTATTTGCACATTCTGAATTCTCTTTACGAATCCCGTCTTCCAATTAGGCGCGTGTCTGCTGCTACAAAGCGTGCTGCATACATCGAAGATGTTCTAGGACGAGCATTTCCGGTTCAATCTAATCAGCCATTTGTCATCCTTTATCGTTACCTCGATCAGAGTTACCTCAGGCAGAGCCAAACGTTAATACGGGTTCTCTGCTACATCGGCGAGGCTCGCGCGACGACTGGTGGAAATAATTTTGCAATTACGCGAAATCACGCCGGCGATCCTCATCATGATCTACCCGAGCATCGGTCGATTTTCCCCTGACGAGCGCGTAATTTAAGCGCTCACACACACAGAGGCGCGCCCGGCCTCCGAACGGGGCACAATTATCCGTATTTATACCGGTCGGACGGCTCTAATTGCCTTGTGTAATTCTCATAATCGTAAATACACGCGTCAAAAGGTGTTGAAACCCTAGCACGCCTCAAGGAGCCCGGGCTCGATAAATAAATCACGGACAGGCCGAGATACGTAATCTAATTCCGCGATACGGGTAGCGAGAGGCTCGGGCCGACCTCCGCGCCCCTCTCCGCCGCCGCCGCCGGTGATGGAGACAGATAGTTTATGCAGAAGAGCCGCGTTCAACCTAACATTTCAGGGATCAAGGTGATCCCTACCGGGTTTGCTTGAAATGGCATCGACGCTCATTGCCTCCGCTCGGCGTCTCACGATCGAAACGCCTGATTTCGCGTTAACGCGCGGCCCGAGATTATTTCGCGGAGTCACGTTAAGTTGATACTCGCCGGGCGATAATGACTCTCCGCGCTCTACCGTGCCGGTCCGCCCGTTCGGTGAATCATAGGAGCGCGCCGCTACCACGCGTTCACGTTTAGCCTGGCTGCCATCTTTTAAGCAGATTTTTAGTCGGCAGTCCCTGTGGGAAACTATTCAAAATAGCCGGCGTTCAATTGAGAGCAACTCTCGTCGGGTGGTATTGTCCCAGAGGGGGGGGGGGGGGGGGGAGCCGTCTGCGCTTTTGTAACAGCACACCTCCGTAAATTCCCGAAAGATGACTCGCGAGCAACGTCGGTGGAAGACGATGAGGCCGAATGAATGGGATTTCCCAACGTCTCGGCGAGGCGAGAGGCGTCGGGTCCCGAGGAAGAAGTTGTTCTTGGCACTCGATACGGCTTGCGACTGTCGCTAATAACAATGGACACGCTGTAATTGGCCGACGCGTGCAGGGGCGGGGTGGCTGGCAGGACGTTCTCGTTTCGATTGACGCAAGTACAAATAGAAATGGTACGAGAGATTACTAATCCACGGGAATTATGCGTGGGTTACCGAACACAGTGGCAGATTTGAGGTAAAAGGCCCAGGTGGTAAACGTTCTTGGACATCCTGTATACATAACAGAATTTTAATAAATACACGCGCGAGTGGTATAATTATGGGAAACAAAAAAAGAATATAGGGTTTGGAAGAAATCGTCATTTCTTTTGGAAGGTGGGGTCCTGAGGGACATTTTTGGCAGGGCCCAGGCGGCAACTGCTCATCGGCCGCCCGTTAACCCTCTAACGCCCAGACTCTTGAACCGTTATTTCATAATTGTGGGACTGATATATATGTTGTACCTTGTTATTTTCAAATGGAAAATATCGATTTCAAACCTATTCATAGGATATTCGCCGTTTAAACTCATGTTGCATAGATGCAACATTAAGCGACAAGGGGTAAGAAAATAAAAGAAACTTTCAGGTGTCTCATTATTAGTTTTTACTGTAAAAATAATATTTTTAAATTAACAATAATTATTATTACAGTTCATTCTTCTGACGGTAATCATGAAAACAGTTTCTACTACTTGTAAAACATAATTGGACACTACATTTTACACAAGTAATACCTGTAATTCCCTTGATACATTATCTGCATCTTCCTCTCTCTGGAACTTCCTTGTAAACAGGCAAATATCTAACAGAGTCGAAACGTATTTCCTTGTATGGATGCGAAACACAAGGTTTCTTCTTCTTTTTACTATTCTCCAAACTTGAATTTGAAGTTGATGGACGACTACGGCGTCTTTTTTCTCTGCCCAATTGAATTAGATCGTCAGCTACACGCATTCTAAATATTTTGTTCGAGATATTTGTCTGTTTCTTTCGGTAGACTAACCATGTGTTGGTGAGACAGATGTCATTATAATAATAAAAAATAGGCATATCCCACCTCCGAGCATAATAACTCTTTGTTTGACTACTACCGCTCAGTGTTGCACCGGTGCAACATGCATTTTCAAATATAAAATACTTACATATATAAGACTTGAAATAAGTTCACAACACTTTTATGCACATAATTTATCTTTCCACTAAATATAACGATGCAAATTTTAATGAAAAAAGAAGAACTTACCTCTATTCTTCACTGATTTATTTGAGAAATATAAGGAATCATAAGATGCCAGCTTGAAGTAATAATTCACAATAAATTTTTTAAGGAAATTTTTGATTTCCTCAACCGAAAACATTGATATATACTCTACTACCAGGAAAACGACGGATGGTTGCTAACAAAACTTAAGTATAAACAGGTAACAGAACTTTACGCACTTTTAAAATGAGTGTTGCACCGGTGCAACTCTGGGAGTTAGAGGGTTAAGGGGGGATTCTCGTGTAACAGGCCCCCCAAAATTTGTGAATTTTTTTTAAAAAACTGTTGGTCATATTGCATTAAACTCTTTTGGGATATAAGGATGCATTTTTAAATTTGTAGAATTTTGTTTCTATGCCGATCCTTCTTATTATTTATCAATTATTGTGGAATCGCGTTAACCTTTTCGACGATGTTGGCGTCAGGTGTAGCACCTGTCACAGTCATCTGATTGCAAAAAGAAGAACATTTTCTTAAAGTTAAATAATTTACGCTGGGATTGGACCTAAAATTTTAATTTTAGTTTCTATTTATAATACTTTTTTTTAAAAAAACTTACTTTTTCTTTCAACGTCTTTCCATTTTTCATTTTTTTTTTCTTCAAAGTGGACCAATCCCAACGTAAACTATCTAACTTTAAGAAACCTCTATTCTTTTTTTGCAATCAGATGACTGCGATAGATACTACACATCCCACCAACAGGAGTTATAACGTCGAAGACGTGGACAAGATCCACAATAATTAATAAATAATAAGAAGGATCGACATAAAAAATTATTTTCTGCAAGTTGAAAGATGCCTTCTTATATGCCAAAAGAGTTTAATCCAATATGACCAACAGTTTTTTCAAAAAAATTCTTAATTTTCAGTTATTTTTGGGACTGTTAGACGAGAATCCCCCCTTAAGGGGACATTCTACTCTGTCGGCCGAAAAATCGGGCACTTTTCGGTGATAGTTTTTATAATGAAATAAACACTTAACGTTTTCGAATTTCTGGGGGTCTATTCTACCACTTTTGAAATGCAAGAAAAAATCTTTGTTGTTCGTTTATTTCATTTGTTTACATAAATATTTCGCAATGAAGTCGGCGGCTTCAAAATTGTTGGCGGTTGAAATTTCGGACGACTGGATCATCGGAAATAAAAACCAAACATATTTCTAATTCGCAGGAGTATGGTTATCTCGCTTTCCACAAAAGAACAACTTTGGACCAAAATTATTAAAATGTCAGTCGATCAAAGTTGAAAGTACCGAAAGTGGCACTGCTTTTCTATATTTAATTGATATAAAATGTGGGAAAATATTAAAAATCTTAAGATATTTGTGGTTAACGAGATAGCCATACCCCTGCAAATTAGAAATCTGTTTGGTTTTTTATTTCCCATGATCCAGTCGTCCGAAATTTCAACCGCCAACAATTTTGAAGCAGCCAACTTCATTGCGAAATATTTATGTAAACAAATGAAATAAACAAACACCAAAGATTTTTTCTTGTATTTCAAAAGTGGTAGAATATACCCCCAGAAATTCGAAAACGTTAAGTGTTTATTTCATTATACAAACTATCACCGAAAAGTGGCCGATTTTTCGGCCGACAGAGTAGAATGTCCCCTTAAATCTGTCACTAACCGAGCCGTAGCTCCATTTCCTTTTTCGATAGAAGAAAGATTTATCCATGATAGTCCACCTACAAGCAATACAATTTTGAAAGGTTCTAATGAAAATTCGAGACATTACGCAACCCTTCCAACTTCTATTTCGCCGTCGTCCAGTTTCAAGAGCAAGGGTCGCCGTGGGCAGTGGATTAGCTCGAATCAAGGCAGGTTTCACTGACCGGGATCATCGCGTTCCATTCGAATCGATCTTCGGGACGGCGATCGACTCGGGCAAAAGCCCCGCTTAATTCTAAAACGTTTCTAACGATCTCTCCGCTTGATATTCCCGCGGCGTGCGCGAAATGGTGGCTCGGACTGGCGAGTGTCCGGTCGCTTGTCGAATTCGATCACGTAGCGTTTTAACGCTTTACATTGAACGCAGCGCGTGCTCTGTGTAGAACGCAGACGCGGTATGAGCCGGCGCGGGTGTGCGTGTGCGTACGTGTCGAGTGTGTGCGCGAGCGAGCCCGAGCGCGAAAACGCGCGTGCGTACGCATAGAGACGAGACGTGGGTGTCGAGTTGTAAAACAAAGTAGTTTCCAGGGGACGTTCCAGCTATCGGGGGAATTTATAGAAGCAACACGTCGAGGACGATCGAGCGGGGTAGCAACCTTCCGGCGCCTCCGTCAGAATAATTTCGATAGTTTTTAATCTCTTTATTCAGCAAATCGAGTGTTCACATCCAGAAAGTGTGATAATTGCGCAGCTACAACTGGAGTTAATGTAGCATTTGCCACGGCCGCAGTTAATTCATTCAAGTACAGTGAGTCGCAAAAATATTCGGACGTCCTTTAAAAGAGAATAAGTTTTTTAAATTTGTTCCAAACGACTTGAGTTTTTTTTAGAAGCTATAAGGATTAGTTTACTGGTTGACGTGTCTCCGCGTTTTCAAAAAAAATTGCAATTGGTCGGAATAGCAAAGAAAATAAAACTCCAGTCGTTTGGACCAGTTTTAAAAAAGTTATTCTGTTTTAAAGGGTGTTCGAATATTTTTGTGATTCACTCTAGAATTTGCCAGGGCCATAGTTAATTCATTCAACTACACACTTTTCATTACACCGGCGATGATTTTGATTCAGAAAGGGAAGGCTGACGGCTTAATAGGTTGCTCCGCAGGTGTTCCATGTTTAATTTAATTCAGATCACGCAGCTGCTCGTGGTGCACCATTCGTGGCAAAGGTTTCATCATTTGGATCAATCATCAATGTAGAACTGGACGCTCGGCTTACATTATCAAAAAATAACGACTAGAAGAGACAGCGAAATGTGCCTCTGAACCTTCCGCGCATCAAGTTGTAAAACAGCAATGAAGCTTTGGTACATTGGCATTGTCGGCGGCCCGATCTGGAAATTGAATTACACAATGCTCGGCGCGCGACGTTCTAACGAGCCTCCCCGACCGTTGTCAAATGCATCCATTGCCGGCGGTTGTTTATATTCTCCGAACGATATGCAAATCCGCGGCGACCTATGCACCTAGAAAGTGTATAATTACAGCACCGCGGTATTTTAACGATATGTTAATTGTGCAATCGGTGTCTCATTGTAATTAAATTAGTAACTACTGCGTCGCTGCACGCATGCCGTATGCCCGACGGGATCCCGAAAGGAATCACGAAACACGTGAAATCGCCGCGATGACGGTGCAGCTTGACGGGGACTCGCACGGAACTTTCGTCTTTTGTTCCTGGCGGCCGCGGAGAGGAAGAAAGCGGACGGGGCGAGGCGATAATGTCGAACGGGGGGCATGGCCGGGACCTGTGCCCGTGAAAATCAATTGATATGTGTCACGATGCTCCGAAAGCTTCCTTGAAAACGCACCGGATGCGCGAGGGGGTTCGTGGCCGACAGGCATTGTCTCGGGGCTCCCTTCTTTCATCCGACCGACATGTCGAATGCTGGATGCATATCAATTTATGCCCCATCTCAGAATTCACTCTCCGCGCCTGCCACGGGGGAGAGCCTCTTTCTTTCTCTCTTCCTTTCTCCTCCCCTTTCGTACTCCCGGCGCCTGCTTGACGTCCGGCGGGGAGGCATTTCCTTTCGATATCACGTATTGTCCTTACGATTCCCCGTGCACCGTCCCCGCCGCGCAAGTAAATCGGTTCTACGGATTCTCGGAACGGGAGATATCGTCGCGACGTACGATAAAACCGCTCCCAGTCTGCGAGCCTCGGTACGCCAGACGGAAAGATCCCGGAGGAATTAGCCAGGCACGCACCAGCCCTCCTTTAATCCCCCTTATCCCGAGACATTCGAGATATTCCACCGACGTTCCCCGCTGGAATTAAATCATCCCTCATCCAGGGGCCGCAAAACACAAGGTTTCAGCCGGCGCGAAGAGAGACGTCCGATCCGCATGACGCGCCACGTCGCGCAATTAGGCGGTATGATTGATTAACGAATCGCCCGGCGAATAATGATAGAGCTAAGAACAGAAGGGGGGAGGGATGGGATAGGCGGCGCTGGCCCGTTTGCGCTGGATAGCGCCGAGATTTCGAGGGGGTCGGAGGGGGTGACTGGCATCACACGGCGCCCCTGGCAGGTCCATCAGTATGCGTGGGAGTCGGCGGTTTCGAGGACCAGGAAGTGGGTGTTGCTGCACTCCATAATTCACCAGGCGTGTGCTCGCGGCTCGCCAGCCTCCGTGCGTGTGCGCGTTAAAAGAGGCTCGTGGTCCACGGGATCGAGGCGGACGGATCGTCCAAGCGGATGAAGACGTCGGCGCTAACGTTTCACCAGGCATCGTGGAAAGATACAAATGCGGACCGCGGGATCGCGTACGCCCGCGGTTATAACAAATCGTCGGCGTCTGTGCGCGCGGGCCGCCATCCAGTACGCGTGTGCGTGCTGGTCGTTGGGAAACGACGTTCAGAGAGACGGGGGTTCTTAATAGATCCAATTTCACTGCGCGCCGACAACTGCGTCGCAGAAGATAACAATCACGAGTCACAAAAGTGTCTACTCTTGAACAGCACTCACGCTGCACGGCTGGTCGCATTCGTTCATCTTCGGGCATTGAAGACTTCGGGAGACTTTGACGCTGGCCGCGCGTATCGCATTCGCGCGCTGTAGGTATTCGATCATTGTAGATCAGTACAAATACGAATTCAGGCAGAGATGGGCAAAATTTTTATCGAAATAAAAATTTAAAATAACGAATAAAAGATAAAAAAAAATTGTATTCGTTCAAAGAAGACGGTGGATTTAAGAAAAAATTCAGTGGCGGATTTAAGAAAAATGGCCCATGTGGCAAACGTCTGAGGGGCCCATTTTGGGGGAAAATGAAGAGGTTGTTTACTAAAAACGGGTTAAGTGTAGTAGTGCAGAAAAAAAATCTAGTGTTTGGTTCAAATCATAATTTTTTTTTGAAGATAGGGCCCTAGGGGCCGTTTGGACAGGGGCCCATTTTTTCGGGAAAATGAAGAGGTAGTTTACTAAAAATGTGCCTAGTGTAGTAGTACGAAAAAATGTAGTGTTTGGTTAAAATCATAATTGTTTTAAGATAGGGCCCTAGGCGGCCTTTTGGGCAGAAGCCCATCTTTTTGGGAAAATGAAGAGGTAGTTTACTAAAAATGGGCCAAGTGTAGTAGTATGAAAAAATTTTAGTGTTTGGATACCTATACCTAATCATAATTTTTTTGGGGTCATGGGGTCCTGCAGGGGCCTAGGCGGCAACTGCTCATCAGCCGCCCTGTTAAATCCGCCACTACTTGAATTATTGCAGCCTCGAATAACGAATAAAATTTTCTTATCTTTTATTCGTAATTTGAAATTGTTATTTAGATACAGATTTTGCTCATCTCTGGATTCAGGAACCTTTCTCGGAGGGGATGAAATGTGTAAAAGTACATACGTACATTATTTTACCCTCTTTTACAAAATTTAAAATTTGCTTGTATTTTATATTTTAATATCTCTATCTGATACTATAGCCTAAATAATTAAATTCGCATTAATTATTTATACATAATAATACACAATGTCATAATATTTTTATATTTTATTACTCTTGGGGAAATCACCCTTATCGCTCCCCTCTGAAGCCGCCTCTGTGTATGTAGGTATATCAGTCGCATACCCAACGATGCACGTTCAAGTTGGGAAGTTATAGCCAGGAGCCCCGTCGCGAGTAATTAGAAAAATAATTGTAGGGGACTCGTGCAACCAGTTGCTTCTGTGGTGACTTGTGAAGGTCTACCTACCTATACTACTTAATCCCGTAAAGGTGGTTTGGATTTCAACGGCTACCATCGGTATTCGTGATTAAAGACGCGGATTAAAAAGTGTTTCGCAAGATAACGACGCGTTAGGGGGAACTGAAACGAACAGGGTTAGAGGAAGGAAGGATATAGGGACAGAGGGAGCGGGTTCGATTCGAAGCAGCGGCTATCTGCGATCGTAACCGGCAACCAATTACGTTTCTTGAACCGGAAAACGTCGGGTCGGGACGTATTCCAGGATGGAGCAGCCTGAAATTATAAATCAGCCGATAACCCCTCGGCTGTATCGTTTTTCTTCTCCGTTGCTGCTGCTGGCTAAGCCAGTCGCTGGACAAAGAAAGAGAGACACCGACTTCGTGGCCGGATCGTGAGGGCTTTTAAGCTCATACATCACCGCGTGGGTTACGCCTCTCGTATTTGCTTAGTCGTGCGATCGGGCAGGCGCGGATAAGCGCCGAGATGAAACAATTAATAATCCCCACGAAACACCAGCACCGTGGGCCAGATGTTTCCTCGCCGCGACCAGCATCTTCCTCCTCCTGTCCCGCGTCCTCTGCCCCGTCTTCCGCCGCGCTTGTCCCGGTTACCACCACTGCTTGGCCGAGTAGACCGTGGCCAGGAACGGGTGCGCGTTCCCGCGGATACGAAAACGCGGGATTCGAGAACGCGACCGCGGACTGCGGTCGCCACTCTATCTGGCCGGAGAAATTTTACGCTGCATTCTGTCATGGGACTTTCTCTGTGCCGCTGCGCGATCCGACGGGTCGCTTGGAATTTTAGGCTGAAGCCATTAGGCTTTATACCACGTCGATAGCGCGATTCCTATCTCGCCGTGGTGGTTAAATGCGCCCCGGGCGACGTGCAGGCAAGTAGGTAAACAAGCGAGCTGCGGATGGCAATTACGCATTTGCTGCGCCATGTATCGTGCTTTGTAGTATAATAACGCGAGCCGGTGCCTCGAACGCTGCAGTAACTTTACTCTGGTGGAACGTGATTCTATTCTTTGGTGGAGGTGTAAGTTTCCTGGGGACGGAATAATAATCCTCATTTATAGGTGCAGTAGCTCTGCATCGAGGCATGGTTTAGAATCGCAACTTTGGATACTCATATGACATTGAACACTTACACTTAGGCTAGATTCACACTATCGGTCCGGTCACGGTCCGGTCTCGATTAAATTCACATCCTTGAGCGTCCACACTCGCCCGACCTGATAGTGTGGACGTTCACGGATGTGATTTTGATCGAGACCGGACCGATAGTGTGAATCCAGCCTTATTCCATACTCCGTGCAATTGAATCACACCCCAATTACACTGCATCAGAATAAAAATTGCTGCGAGAACGTAATGGCAGCTGCTTCGGGACATCAGGAATCGCAAGGTTGCGCTGGGGGAGCACGCGATGCGCCGACCTGAAAAATGGCGAAACCGCGGGCTATATCTCAGCGTCCGCGCTGGATATCTTAATTATCGGGCAAAAATTAATTACCGTAACGCCCACCGCGTCCGTGCACTGGAACGAAGGCGGCGAGAGAGGACTCCCGTAGGGCATTCGTGGGAGTCGAGCGACTTGCCCGCTCGGTACATCGCCGCGGTCCCATGAAATTTTAGACCCGATCCCGAAGCGATCTGTCTTGCCGCTTTTTTCTCATCGAACACGGGTGAACCTTTCGGACGGCCCCGGTAACGGTCCAACATTCGGTTGCTGGACGCGAAATATGCGCGTTTCTCACGCTGTCCGTTGCGAGTGTAGCGTTACTTTTTTCGCGCGCGCAATCAGCCGCGGAGGGTCGCGGAGAAAAAGACGGTGGGTTCATGATATCTTCTTCTAATTAGGGGCGACGGTGCTTTCCAATGCCCGTGGCGATTCTCCGTATCGGCCATCGCGCGGAAATCCCGTAAAAGCGGCGTATTATATGAATGGATGATAAAACTCCGTGTCCTTTAGTGGCGGTCGCGTTGCATCTGTAAACTGGCGATATTCATGTCCCCCTCCCTCTCCCTCTCTTACTCTCTCTCTCTCTCTCTCTCTCTCTCTCTCTCTCTCTCTCCATCGTCGAAGGAAGATTCATTTCCAGATGCGGACGGTTGCATTCGTACGTCTATGACCCGGTATCGGGGCTATATCGTATCGGTGAAACGCACGAGAATTATTATACGCGGCGAGGCGGTCGTTTGCTGTTGCCGGGGCTTTCGTGGAAGCGTATCAGCGACGAAGCGGCACGAACCGGGAGAGTAACACGAGTAATTTCAGCGATGGAAACGGGGCCCGGCCGGCCATGGTCTCTCGGGTGGTGTGGGAGTCTCGGCTGTTTGGGTTCAAAGGTTCGCGATTATAACATTCCGGGCATGCCGTTTCGTGTGCATCAATTCGGTACGCCAGTTCCCTCTTTGCGGAGTTCACAGCCGCGTGCTCCTCTCGCGCGGATCTCCTCTGCTCCCTCGGCTTTTTCTTCTTCTTCTTCCCGTTCCTTCGCCTCCTTCGCCTCCTTTACGCCGGCCCCGTTCCAAACGAACTTCCACCGCATCACGTGCCCCTCGTGCTCTCCTCGGGGTGAGAGAGGTGGGCAGAGAGAGAGAGAGAGAGTGAGAGAGGGGCGAGGGAGCGGGTCGATCCTTTCCAGGAAGGACCTGCTATCCGGGAATCGGTAAACGCTTCATTTTCCCCGCTCTCTTTTCACCGCCAGTTTGTTATTTCTCCGCTTTATCCCACGTATCCGCCGGCAAACGTTCCGCGCGGGGTCAGCTTCTGGTTCCTTCGTGCTGGCTGGCGTGATGGCCGAACGGGCGAGGGAAAGTCGATGGGCACACAGGGGAAGGTCACGAGTTGGACGGGCGTCTTTTAGATGGGATCGGACTTTTTGCTGTAGGGGTCGAGGAGTGTCAATAGTTCCTAGAACGATTACTTTTGGAAGAAGGGACTTCAAATATTAATTTTAAAATTTTCTAATGGACTTTGGGCGAATTTAACTGATTTTTAAATGACACCTTGACGACGCACATCACTGTACTTACAGGCTTATGGTTTTGTTAGGAGAATTAGGGAGTTTTGAGTGATAAATCTGCATAGATGCGAGTATGCAAATGTATCACTACTCTTAATTCGTCTGTGAGTGGAACGAGAGCACGAGGTATCTAGCGATCGGTGTGCAATGTGTTCACGAAGAATGTGTTAAATCGTGACATTTTGGAGAGGGAAGGAACAGAGAGGAGAAAGGTTATGTCAGCGAGCTATTAGGCAAGAATGTGTCTGCTCACAGGAAGGTTTAATTGGTGAAAGGGTTATTGGAGTTGCCAGAGGTTATTCTAGTTCATTTCAGCTGCTCTCTGTCC
The DNA here is from genome assembly GCA_944738655.2 of Andrena hattorfiana. Taxonomy (NCBI): domain Eukaryota; kingdom Metazoa; phylum Arthropoda; class Insecta; order Hymenoptera; family Andrenidae; genus Andrena; species Andrena hattorfiana. Next base: position 39,642,527 of record OX122889.2, on the reverse strand, counting down.
TCATTCTATTCAGTCTAAATGAAAACTGCAGCACCAAACTATCCTCAATCGTTATTCCCATTCTGACCGGTTACGAATCAACGATCATCACCCAAATCTTCCATCTCCTCCGCTGCTAACACAAACGTCTTCTTCCAAGAACCCTGCAAAAGACGTAAAACCTCGTCAGGCTGTTCTCCGCGACCCACGGGGTCACGTCGACGCGAGAATCGCTGGTTTTACGAACGGGCCCCGATTTTTCCCGATCCCAACGACACGGGACAACGTGACCGACGTGGGTCGGGATTACAATAAGGTGACGTCAGCCGAACATGTAGCCGAGAAATACGAACGCTGTTAAACTAGATCACCGCGGGATTTATAGCCGGCGTCGGTTTTTAACCAACGGCTTTATCGTTCCATTGTCCCGTCGCGTTTTGTCGGCCGAGTAATTTAAGCGGTTGGCTACGAGGTCGAAGCTCGGCGGTCACCGGCGTGGTTGTTCCCCGATTGAAATTCCCGGCGGACGCGCGTAAAATTTGATGGGGACGGGGGTTGAGCGCGGGGCACCGTTATCGCCCGCCGTTCGTCGCTATTCCGATCGGCCGGGGGAGCAACGACAGTGAAAGCCAACGATTGCGACAATCAGGGACCAATCGGCCGCCGTTTCCTGAATACTTTGATTTAGAACGTTTCGCGGAGCGAATCCGCCGACGAAGGAGATATGCCAGTTCCCCGGTCGGTGGGGTCGAGCGTGTTCGAAGCGGCGCGATCCAATGATGGGCGCATAAATAACGCGGAAAATGGACGACAGCGACAAAGCTGGCGCTGATTTCGCTAGTAAAGGCAACGGCGCGCGAGCGGCGAACGGCCAAACGGCCTACCGAGATGGATTTATGCCAGCGTCATTAGGGATTAATTATACGCCTTGTCAGGCAGCTGATGCCCGGTTCTAGCGGGGCAGAGATGGCCCCGCGCCGAGAGAGTTGCTCTCATCGTGCGCCGCGAAGAAGGAGGGAACGGAGCGGCGGATCGCGACGGGGACCGAACACAAGGAGAGGAGAGGCCCGACTTCCCTTTTGGTGTGGTGGTACGGTGGCCGTACGGGGGCCCTCGTCCTATGATTTACACCTCGGTTGGATCCCCCGTACACGCGTGTATCTTAAAGAAAGGAGCGATGCTGCGCCGCGGTTTATGTTAACGTTCGACGAATCGTCGGATGAGCGATGCCTGGACGCGACTGTTCTAACGAACGGTCGGGCGAGCCTCGTAGGGCGCGAGTCCCGTGGCAAGATGAACCGGCGCCATTCCCTCGAGAGGAATGGTGTAGCGTAGAATCCAATACGCCACTGCCTGGGGACATTGGACGTTCTGCGAATGCTAAGCTGAGGGGAGAGTCTTCACTAAGATAGCTCAATTAGTGGGTCAATTAGATGCCCCAGGTATTTATAGTCTGTGGATTCAGTAGTAGCTGTCAGCTGATTCAAATTTGGGACCATTTCTCATGTTCGCCGTTTCAGTTTGAAGGCCTTCGTTGAGGAGTATTATGGAGTACAGTGACTCGAAGGCCCAACAGATTGTACAGATGCAGCTCTGAGGCGTTCGCGAGATCAAGTAAGCTTGGTGGAAACAGTCGAGCGTTTCCTGGCGGTGTAACAGATTGTCTGAACGAATCTGAACACCGTGGCTCGATGACAGGACATAAGTATACCGCGAGGCAATTTACGTAGGCTCAATTTGCAGTCCGCACGGTGCTTCTAATTTAAACTGCGGGTTTCGGCAATCTCCGCGTTTCTCATGACGACAATCCAACGAGCTGGCCGAGGATCTCTCGATGATACGTCCGCGTTCGTCACATCCGCAAACCTGGCAGCTCTGGCGACCGCAACGCTGGCCTATTATTCCCCGATGGCATCCCCGTCCTGCTTCTCCGCTCTTCTAGTCGTCTTTGTCGTCCTGCTCGCCAACCCCTTCCTGCCGCCTGGCCCGGGTAGCGCGGCTGGCAGCTGCGATCGCGCGTAATGGAGCCTGCGAATTGTTTGATGGAAGCAACGCAGCCGCGTCTCGTTTATTGCAGCCGAGTTCTAATCTTTCCCGCGGCCAGAACAAGATTGTCTCAACCACGGTCACCTTAAAAATGGCGCCGCTTCAACCGCGAGATGAAGCACGAAAGCGGTCGCCGATCTTTTCGAAAATGTAATTATCATCTGCGCGACAGTGCTCGATAATTTGACGCGTCAGCGTGCGAAGAACCTTCTTGTACCTACTTCCGTGGTATCGGAGATAACTGTCTGGGAGCTCCTACTCTTTCAACCTGTCGTCGAGCTTCTGGCAGTAAGTTCTCCAAAATAAGCTTAACTATCTTCCCCACTTCCCTGGTCAGGTTACCAAGACGTACGTACGTACATCGCAAGAGGATCGCAGCTCGATCTACCCTCGAGCCTCTGATCCTCAACCTCCAGGTTGCTCTGGCCAGGAAGAGACACTCGGGGAATCAGATTTTCGTTGGCCCACCGCGATGGCACGTAAGTGTAATAATCCTTGAGCGCGAGTGCTCGCTAGGAATGCATATTTCGCCGGTGGCTCGCCCACGCCAGTCAGTCGGTAGGTCCGATTGTTCTCAGGATATATCCTGGGCTGGTTTGCTCGGCTGGTTAGCTCTCTGCCCAACCTTCAGCCTGGATACCCGGCATAGTTCGCCTACAGGTCCTGCAAAGCGGTACTCTCTTCTCTCTGTTCCCGTCCAGAGAGACGATGCCTGGCCTCATCCTCCCCTCCTCCCTTTGTCTCGTTCTTTCGGCCCCGTCTCGTTTCCACTCGTCATGTTTCGCCCGTCGGCGCGCTCTCCTCGTGCCCTCCTTCGTCCTCGCGAGCCATCGGCTACGTTTTCTCGCGGGATTCGCGTGTGACGCATCCCAGCCACCCTGAGAAACGCGCCCACGCAACAGCTCGGCCCTGCTTCGCGATTCCTCGCCTGCAGGCTACACCTGCCGTCTTCCTGCCTGTGCAACGGGTGATCCCGAAATCCCGACCCCCGCCTCGGCCCGCGCACGGCCGCATCTGCCTCCTCCGCTTTCACCGCGCGCTTGCCCGTCGTAGATCTCTGTCACCCCGGCGTAAGGTGGATTCGGTGCCGGCTTTTCTTTCGGGTGAAAGCGACCGGAGCCGGCAGCAGAAGTGTAACGCCGCGTATAAATCTTCGCGCGAGAATTATCGCGATGACTCGGTATTTAAATGACCGTCGCGCGCACGCCGGCTCGTGCAACGATTCCCGGACGCTAGAAGCGAGCAACTAATGCTCGATCCCCTCGATTACGCTCGGGCCTCGATCGCGCGCTGCTGGGTCGACCGTCGAAAGGAAGATCGACGAGGACGAGGTAGTGAGATTTCTTCGGCTGCGCGGAGAACCGGAGGCATTGCTCGCTAAGAGACGCGGTGTATAGACTTAAACGAGTATTTCTTCGACGAAATTGGGCTCGAATTGTGGGACTGGATGGACACCTTATTTCTAAGATACTACCCATCAATCACCAATAATTACCATCAGTCTCCATAAAAACTTAGGTCTTAGGCTTAGGCTCCTCACTTTATACCTTACTAAAGACACTTTCCTTCGGTCACAATTTTCATCGGTCGAAACCAGACACTGTACGCTCAGCAAATAAGAACGAGTTCACCAAGTTTCAGCGACTGTTCCACGTACTTGATGGTACCGGATGCAATGCAAAGCAGACGGCGAAAGAGAGGGAGAAAGAGATCCGTAATACGCGTAATTACATGTTGCTGCACGGAGGCCCTTTGCCGCGTACGTGCATGCAGAGCAGAATTTCCTGGCAACGGCAGAGGGAGAACAACCCACTTGCTCCGGCGAGGGGGCTGGACGCCACGGACTGATTTATCGACGCGTCTCGAGCGCGGTTAATTATTAATTCCGCGGAAAAATTCGACGTGTGTTCGAGGCCACGGTTCTCGCTTAGCGGCGTGCGTGTCGCGTGGAAAGCGTGCCATAGCTCGTCAAATAGGATCGAGGATATCGACACAATGCCCCAGGAAAATATCCGCGGCTCCCTATCGTAAATCTGCACGGGTGAGACATATTTTATTGCGCGCTCGTAACGTATGGATGGTCCGCGGGCCCAGCGCGCGCTCGCCGTGAGTAAAGGCCCCTGCTACGGAAATATTAATGCAACTTCATCAATCACGCTGCATAAACAGTGAGGCAAGAAAACGATTTACTACTTACGATCTGACCAGCCTACCGACGAATGTATAGCACTCCCCGAACGCTCGCGGTGCCAGGAGAAACTCCGGCGAACAAGCACGTCGCGGGCCGACGAGCATTCGTCAAAATCTTTCAACGCCCCTGAGCCAGTCGAGCATTCCCACAGATCTTTCAAACGGGATCAAATTGAAACTTCACGTGCTGTTTGCGCTCGGGAAGAAAACTCTGGAGCAAGCCTGTTGCTACGCGGAGGAAACAGCGTCAGCCGAGGGGATGTGATTGCGATCGAAGTGATCGATAGGAACTCCTTCTGACAAGCTCAGAATGATATCTCTTTGTTATCTAGAAATATTCAGAGATTCTCTGAGGAAATGACTTCTTTCACCCCTTCGGAGTTGCTTAGAGGCTCGCGTACCTACACTAATTCAAGGTGTGAGTAATATTAAGTGGAACGGTAAACGGTAGTTATTTCCGACAGCTGGACCAACTGCCAAAAAGAAAGCACAGATCTGGTTGTGTCAAGAGACGATGAGTCAACCGCGATTTCATTCGTTCTCGAGCGCGTATCTGGCGAGAGGGAGGACGTGCGTGAGTTTCACCGAGTGTGTATTCCCATGGGGTCACACGAGAGATTTCTGGATTACGATCCAGCCTTTTGATAGAAACTTATATGGCAAGGAAACGGATGGCGTATTCGGCATTAAGGAAGTACGTGAGTCTAGAGCGAGCGGTAGTTATGGGTGCGTTTCAGCCTGTCGACGTGCGTCTCCCTCGAGTCTTCATCTTCCACGTTTCCTTTCTTTTCTGCAATTGCCTAACGTCGTCCTAAAACGGACGCTCGGGCCCGCTGGATCTTATGGGCCCCGCGAAACGCACGCATAAGAATCCGCGACCCAGTTGAGAGGTCCCGGAGCTTCCGTTCAATCTTTCTTATCATAACTACCGGAAGAGTGGGTAGAACAAGAAGCATCGAAGCTATAGCGTCGCTGGACAAATTTTGTTTTACAATCAATTTTATGAGTGGATCCTTTACCCCTTCCTTATTCCCTAATAGTGGAATTCGAGGATCTGTCACTGTCACTTCCGCAGCATCATTTTTCCTCGCATGTTCGCGGAACGGGGACTTTTGCGAGCGTTTATCAGTAAAACCGTAGCGATTAACGGTGAACGCACAGAAAGCAGGAAGTCGTTTGTCGGATTCTGCAGCGCGAGTTCGCGCGCGGTTTTACGGTTCTCTCAGGCGTCCAATCCCATCGAAATGCCAGCGTATTTCGAACCGGATCGTAATTAACCGCCCATTACTTACCAGTCCAGCGGAGACGGTGAAACCTTTTTGTTTCTACGAATCGGTCGGTGGCGCGCGCTCGCTCCTCTTGTCTCTCTAACGACGATGAATCCCCACTGACTTTCTAACTGCGGCCCACCGAGGCCGGGGCTCGCCGAAACCAGTCATTTCGGTATCGTTCCCCTCGTGTATCGATGATTCTCGTCTGCTGCCTAATGAAACCCCGCTAACCTTCTCTAATGATCGCTGTCACGTGCAATTTCTGCCGCGGCGTTTGTCTTAGGGTAGCCACCGGGGGCAGAGAAAAAACGGCACGGGAAGGGAATCGTGAAGGAGCGCTCGCGTCTCGAAAGAATGGCACCGCGTTACATCGACACCTGCTATTTATCATTAGCCCCTGACGGCCCCACCGTTATTTATGACACTCCAGAGTGTTTTAAAATAATCATACACTCATCTCGTGGAGCCGACTTCATTTTTGTTCCGCAAGCGTAAACGACGGTAATGAATGTGCTCCTATCTTCTCGGAGTCATCGCGTATAAATCACCTTTCGGAAATTAGCCGGTCCATTACGACACCTGGCGTAACTGTAACTCGCTCGCTCCGTTTCGGGCCGTTCGTGGGTACTTACAGTAAAGTGGTACACGAATACTGCGAAGAATTTGTGTGTACACACTTTATCAAATTATTAACGGGTACTTCTGTCTCTTTCTCAAGTGTATTTGTAAAAATTCACGTATGAAGAGGAGTTCCCCTAGTGCCAGACGCTTAAGATTTTTCTCAAGTGAGAAGAAAGAAATAATATTAAATAAATCTCCTTAGCTGTGCACACGCGACTGGAACGTGTCGAAACCTAATTGTTGTTTTTCCTATCTCCTCTACGGTTTACGTGGAATAACAGCTCGGTAGCGTTTCAAATATCACAGATATAGCTAATGCCCTGTATTACTACTATCACTTAGCCTAACTAAAGTTAAATCTAGCATTATTAATCTGTAATTACTAATTAAGAGGATAGAAAAAATAGAAATCAAAGTTACCAGGTCATCAATTTTTTAAAGTGCCCAATTCCCTACGAACTAAATACTTACAGTACGAAGACTTCCTTCAAATACCTACTACGGAAAGTCAGAAGAAGCCCTGCTTGCTTCCGACACATGCTCTCGTCCTCGGTGAATGAAGTGCTATTATTTCAGCAGGCAAGCGGACCGGCAACGAGTCCAGGGCAGGCAGAGAGACATCTCCTAGTGGCCGGCTAATCGCGCGGAGCGTGTAATCAGTGTACTAATTAGCCGCGACGCGGCTGTTGCACGGGCGACAGCCACCTGTCCGTAGTAGGGTAATAACGTCCCTCGGCCGGCGCGGAACGTCAGGCTAGATGGCAATGTCACATCTCGGAAGTCTGAGAGGACTGCGCTGCCTATTATGAACCGCGAAACGACCTGCATTAGTGTGCTCCACGTCTCGCGGCGGATCGTTTTGTTCTCCACTCGTGGCCGACGACTACGGTTGTTATGACGTTAATCGTCCCGACGCTCTTGGCGGACCGCGCTCTAATCGTCGCACGTAGAAGTCGAATAACCACCGACGGGACGGACGCACTAGTAGGACGAGGAACAAAGGCAGATGGAAGATCCGGGGAGTCGTTTGCACCTGCTTAATCGTCGGCAGAGAAGCTCGGCGAGATTAATTGTCTACTATTCATTCGTAATACGATTAGCGAATGTCTGCGGACGGGGGCGTAGGTACATCGGGCTGATTATTCGAGTTACGTGGGCGTTGCAGATTCAGCTCCTTTTTCTGACAACACACGGAGCTTTGAGGAAATTTTGTCGAAGCTTAGGGGATGATGGGGGTTCGAACCCAACTCTAGGGTTCCATTTCTCTAAGTGGAATGTTGTTGCGCGAAACACCCCTAATTTTCCCGCGTAAATCGCCGATAATACGTGACGTCATCGTACATCAGGTTCCCCGAGGTTGATTGGGTGCGAGAATTGGGGCCCGCCAATTACCCGGTGACCCAGCCACGATTTATGGGGTCAGTCGTAACTCACGCTGGCTCTCGTACTCCCTCTGTTAGTGGGGGCCCCCTATATTCCATAACTCGACACCCCGTAACCCTCGACGTGACTGTAGGTGGATACGTACATAGGTATAACGGATGCGCAGCATCGGAACGAGGCGCAGGATTTATTGCAGATTAAGAGTCTCGGTTGGCGCTTCGCGGACAGGAATTCGCGAGTCTCCGAGCGGCTAGGTCGGAGATACTGCCGCGAAATTCAGGCCTCCGTCGTCGATAAACCACGACGGTGTCGCGAACCCTATCTCCGTGCCAGGCGTCATTGAATCGTTTGAAAAACTCGCGCTCCATTCGCGGCGCGGCTGTCGAGATAACAGAAAGACTGCATTGTGGCGAACGGTGCAGAGAGCTCGCGGAGGGAACAACGGCGAGACACGAGTGACAACTTCGTCATAAAGAGTGGACGAGTAACGACGGTGTAGTTCCGAGTACCGATCATAAACCTGGCAAGCTAACAGCGCCCGGGGACCCGGTCGCGATTCGAAGGCATAATTCCCCGCTGGAGACACTTCCTCGCGGCTATGTCTTTGTAGCGCGAGAGCTATTGTTGCTTCGGCTCGCACTTTCTACACAGACTTGTTCTCTGAGCTTCCTGATTCCCTCGCGAAGATCGCCACGCTTATTAAATCCTCCGTCGAGGCCCTGGCTGATGATTTCCGTGGTCTGGACCGCCCAACCAACCTGGATCCCTGAATCGACTCAAACTACGTGGCGTTTATATTGTATAACAGACCTCGGCTCCGTTAGGAGTGCAAGGAGCAGAGTATAGTTGAAGGTGGTAAGAGTTGATCACGGTAGCATACTCGAGGATTGAGTGCCAGGAGCTGAGAGGTAGACTCTGCACAGTTTTTGAGTAAATAGTATTTAAAGGTGGGCACACCTTGCACCCACAATAACAGCTGGGCAGTTTTCCTGCCTCGATCGTCACCAGCTGACGAGAGGCCAGCCAGATACGTTACTGATGAAGAGCACCCGCGTAAGACGGACGTCAGGGCGAAGCAGGCCGTCGTCAGGTCTACGCGCAGGAGTGTCTTGCACGAGGTAGTATTTTTGCCGTTGGTACGAGTTTGCAGGTTGCGCGAAGCGGTCTGTGCGATCAGGCTGGCCGCTCGGGCTCGGTGACCGAGGATCCCCCTGGGCCCCTCGGGGCCCAACGGGCCCACAGTCGCCCTCCCACTGGCCCCTGGCCCGCGTTGCATCGCGTTGCATGGCGTCCTCGTGTGGGCGAAGGGTCATGGGTCGCAGACACACCGCAGTGGCTCTCAGCTGTTGCTGATACCCCGCGCACAGGTTGAACGAGCCAGCTCTAGCTACACCTAGCGAATTCCTAAAGAAATCACATCGACGCGACGCCTAAACACCTGCTGACCAATGTAGCCCTGCATCCTTGCCTGCACGATCACAGAGGATCGATAGAAGAGCAACGCGATGCTCGATGACAAAATGCCCTCTTCAAGGGATCGTCACCCTGAGAACCATTCTCCTCTGGTTCTCGAGATAGGTGGTGGACCTCGGACGATGCACACCCGGACAGGCACACTGGACGAAAATCGCGATGCGTTTGTCGCACTGGTCGGGCGACAATTGCGCGGGCAATTTGTTCGCGGGCCGTCGACACAATGACGTCGCGCAAAGTGCACCGGGGACAGGGAGCTTCCTCGCGGGAATCTTACGATCTAGATGGGTGACGGAGAAACCGATATAGCTGGAGGTATCCAAAGTAACCGTCTCGCGTACGATCACGCGACGATTTCGACTGCAGATACCTCCCCTCTGTGCAATCTTCATTAGAGAACAATTCACCGTTCACGGCAGCGCTATTCTTCCCCGTGTCGAGGTGGGTGCACCGTGGCACCGTTAGATAGGCGCAGACGGTATCTCGCCGTGGAACTCGCACGGAATCGTCAAGCGAGCCACGCAACAAAGAAGAGGGATCACCGTGGAGGGAATTTTAGGATTCCTCGGGCACCGATACGGGTTCGTGGTCGAAAAGTTATGGCACGAGAAAGGCTGCTGACCGCAGAGGGCTCCTGTCCTCTCGTGCGAAAGGTCACGCGCGAAGGAACTGACCTCCCTTCTCTCCTTTCTCCGTCCCGGTCCCTCTCAGCAGCCTGCCCTCGTCGGTCCTCGGTCGGCGAGGCGAGGGAGAGGGGAGCTACCCCAACAATTTCGAGCAACGGCAGATAGAATCTGAGAGGGGCGGTCCGAGCAAATTGAAAAATTATGCCGACGCGTACGCGACGCGTTTTTGGCGAAGATGCAAGACAATAGGATAGGGAGATAAAAAGGTGAGGACCGTTCAAAAGGGTAACGCCATCACGGTAGGCGCACCGCATACGTATAGAGGCGCAGGCCCGTATATATCTGCGACGATCTACGGAAAGGTATATATACCCCCGTAGGCTTGACGGCCGGTGCTCATGCATAAATGCGTCAACGTTGTTTCGCTTCCTATCTACGATCTGTGCGAGGCTCTGCCCGGCTGTCCGTGCGCGCCTATATCGTCCAGATTTCTGATCGGCTTATCTGTTCCCCGCGTTTCCAATCGGTCAGCCATTAAATCGAACTTGCCTAGTACCTTCCACCGCAGGCCCGCGGATGATAAATCGCGCGGTGCGTGCGCCCGCTGAGAGAGACGCGACCGTTCGTCAAGCTGCAAATGGAACTTCGATAAGGGAACGAGCTTGTCGTCGCCTTTTGTTCGCGAGCTAATTGCTCGTAAATCAGTCATATCGCGCTCGGATTCTGGTAAACGCGAGCAAGCAATTCCCATCGACGAGCTTCATCGTGAAACATTGCTGCCTCCATTTGTCCCATTAAGCTCGATTTGGATCTCTCCTCCCCGTTCGGAGGAGGACGAAGGAACCACGACAGAGAGACGTTCCCATAACGGTAAGCGTCGGTCTGATTTTCTCGGATTCCCTTTGAAGAGCGAGGCGGACAGGCCTTGATGCCCGTGATCTATTCGTTACCGTTTTAGAGGCGCTAGATGCTCGTAAACTCTCATCAGAGATCGAATCGAGGCGCGCTTGCCAAGTGGAAGAAGTGGTACTGGAAACGGTGGGTTAATTCGCGAGTGATGAGCTGCCCGGGCTCTCTCTCTCTCTCTTCCTCTCTCTCCCTTCCCGCTTCTGCCTGGCCCTTTTTACCTGCCCTCTTTCTGTTTCGTTTCATCCTCGGGTCGAGCGGCGCGGTGCTCGCCTCTGCTCGCGCGAGTACGCGCCCGCCTCGCGATCGTCTGCGGGCACGTCGTGTTCCCACGGACGGGGGCCCGGGAGGAGTTCTTTCGAGTTTGAAAACACGGCAATCAGTGTAACTGCTCCTGCCGCAGCGCTATGCGTACATACATATGTATATCCGCTTGCATCCCGTGCCAAGAACATTGTGCGGTCGTGCGTTTTCTTTCTTTCAAAGCCACCGCGATGTCGTCGGCCATGTTAAGCGGTTTTTATCCGGGGGTCCCGCCGCTGATTGCCCGCATTGAGCCGCGCTCTCCTTTGGGACCATGAGAAATCAGCCTGCTTCAACGTTAGACAAGATGCTGTAAACTTGTCTCTCGTTTTCATTCAGCTTGGAATCCGACGGGGGTGGGGGGCGAGCTTATACTTAACGGCGGAGTGAAGGAGATGCCGCGGGTAACTTATTGCGCTGATGCGACTGCCACGGCTACATAGATGCAAAGTAGGGAGTAACGCCGCTCGGGATATCCCGCTCGCTATTATATTTAAGCTAACTACCTTCCCCCTCGTTCCCTCCGATAATCAAGCCTTCATACGAGGATCTATGATATTAATGGAACACTGAAATGCTGATGGGAACAGCACGGGGGCTCCTAGTCACTCATCTAACAGCTAACATGTCCAACGGAGCGAACGCGTAGTGATTAAGCGCAAACTCTGCTGCATTGTGCGGTTGCTTTTTTTTCTTACTAGTGTTACTGATAATGGTTTCTCTTTGCAGATGGAGGGGCATACAATATGGGAATTGCATATTCGATTGTGCTGTCTTCAACACTTCCAAAAATCTGGACAACTTTCAGAAGGGTGAGTTTTAAATTCAAAACTTAATTTATCTATCTCATTTTTTATACTGATATAAAATCGCTGTGTCACTGATTCATCGCCGTCGAGACTAAACCGCTGACCCTACAAACTAGAAAGATTTTTTGAAATTCCATCCCCAGGGGGGTGAAAAGGGGTAAAGTGTGTTTTCACTGACTTCTTAATATCTCTTAGGCCCGATTAGATGTCAACTTGGTTTTTACTTACAAAGGTTACCTGCACAAATGCCTAAAAACCAATTTCAAGATTTTGCCCTAATCAACCCCTAAGGGGGTGAAACAGGGTGGAATTTGTTTTCACAGATTCCTCAAAATCTCTTAGGTCCGATTAGATATCAACTTGGTTTTTACTTCGAAAGATTACCCACACAAATGCCTAAAAACAAATTTCAGGATATTGCCCTAATCAACCCCTAAGGGTGTGGTGAAAAGGTATGAAATGTGTTTTCATGGAGTCCTTAACATCTCATAGGTCCGCATATTTTGCCAGTTACTTATAAAAGTTCCCAGAATTCTGGCTATTCCATCGCCCAGTGACAAAACTGCTTGCATTACACTAGCCTCGGTGAAGTATTAGTTTCAGCAAAGTCTCGTCAAGGGAAATTTGGATGAAAATATTTTTGGCATTTCAACTATTTTATTTATTCCATTCTCTCGAGTTTCCTTGACATTTCTAGAGTCGAAAGCCATTGTATCCCCACAATCAGTGGCGCACTCAGAAGAGGGCCAAGGAGTCCTGACACCCCCAAAGAAGGGGCATTGTCAGAAGAAAAGAAATCTGAATTTCATACTTTAAATAATTTTTTATAATCACCTAATGAATTTTATTGAATTTGCATTAAAAATATTTCTCTCTCTTCAATTCGGCTCCTCCCACGATTAAATCCTGAGTTCGCCACTGCCCACATTAAACAAAGGATCTCTTACGCTATCGGCAATTATATTTCATGTGCACGATCCAGCACATGACGAATACGTAATTAAAAGTCTCGACGATCACCTGGAGATGTTCCTTTCCTCTGGGAGGTGGAAATGTCAGAAGCGGGCGGAAGTCTTCCCTGTCGGCGGACGGAGCACGTCTTGGTGATTCATTCCCCGGCAATCGAGTATCGGCTGGGTAACGCCGTCCCCGTCGTCGTCTCCCATGACGACCCGGTGACTAACTCCGCCACTATGGCGTGTCGTGGAGGCCCCGATACCCGTGCGCGCTCGCGAGTCGATGGCGCAACGCAGCCTTTATTCCTCGACTTTTACGCGGGGCCCTATCCTCCACCGATGCAGGATCGGCAGGGACCACGCACACAGGTGGAGGCTGTGCAGCGTGTGTGCACAAGTGGAAGCTAGCGGTGCACGGAGCGGCGCAGGATCGGTGGCTCGTACGAGCCCCGTCTACGCGTGGGTGGAGACCTTCCACGAGATCTGCTGAGAAAGCGCGGCGCGGTGGTAGGCCGGCGTAATCGAATCGTCGGGTAATTACTCGATAGTCGCACCGTGTCATTCATATATCACCGGGCGAATTGGTGTGTGTCACGCGCGTCCCGGCGAGCAAGTAAATAAGGCGGACCGCGGATTTACGCGCCGCAGGCCGATCGGTATCGGCCGGCGATCGTATCGTGCCAGTGTGCGCGGGCGTCGCGTAAACGGCGATAAGGCGAGAACTAGCTCGTAACTTTCCGCTTCGCGGCTCTACCTAAAGCGATCCCCCGCCCGCTCCAGAGCTTGTTGCCCCGCGAGCTGCTCGTGCACGAGCCAGCGCGGCCGATCTCTTAATTGATAGATGAGGAGGCGGGGGCGGATGCCGAGCTGAGGGAGCGTTGTTGGTTCTGCCGCAGATATCTGCGTCGCTGGTTCATGGAAACTGCGAAGACTATTGCTTCTACGTGGGTCTTGAAAGTTAGGTAGGTCTGTCTTGGAGCAAGAAGGTAAATTGAGACGGTTAGAAAAGCTACGATAGGAAAATGGCAGTGTGAATTGTGTTAAAACACCCCGACACCGTCAGACTCTCCTCAGAGTCCAAGTTTACGATCAGACAGCAGGCAATGGGTCGTTGATGCAAAATCAAGTTACGTCGAACCACGAGCCGTCTCGCGGAGTCTCATCCCGGCGGGTTGTCGTCGTCGAAGTGGCGAAACGACGAGGATGCACACTCATGCACAGCATAATACGGAGCGGAACCTGAGGCGAGGCGACACACGTAGGTAAACGATCGTTTGTCCTCCCACCTCTCGATTGTCGTCTCGGAGCAGCGCGGTTGTTGCATCCTCGCGCGCTGCGAAACACGAGGGCAAAGATGGAGATGAAAGTGGAGGTGGAGGTGGCTGCCCTCGGCTATATCTTGAGTAATTGGAACACGACCTCTGTCAACCCCCGCTGACCCTAAATGGTCAGCGGAAACGAGCTTACCACCGGGGAGAGGAAGCCACCGTCGGTCTTGGGCAATCGCATATTAGATGCAGATTCAGATGCATATGGCCGTGGTCGTGGGCCATCGTGGTCTAGTAGCTCCCGCCAGGTAGAACGTTCGTGTTCGTACCGGATGACGCGTCAGCCCCTCCGTTCGCGCTTTATTATACTCCCACGACGATTTATGCTAATCCTGTACGAGGATCGCGCGTAGATTACGATGAAAATAGGGTAGGAGGATCGTTCTGTTGGCCCGATGCAGAGATCCTCACAGGTTATTGAATAGTAAGGTAAATGTCGCCATTAGCCACTGTCTCCGACCAACTATAGGTACCTACCGTGGAGAATAGCGACGAATTGAAATTCAGGGTATTTTGCCTACGGATTTAAAACTTGCAGCGCACAGTCGTTTAAAATTGCGATTCTAGCTAAGCAAAATTATTTTTGTCGTTATTTTTTCCTGTTAAAACGTTAAAAGTACTTATTTACTCATTTATTATTTTTAATGTCATCTGTACGTATTTATAATTACAGAGAAATGTATTATAAATAAGTAAAAATAACATTAAAAATAATACACACAGCACAAGTAATTCCATTTTGAGGCCGAAAGGCAAACAAATTAATCTATTTACTACTATTACGTTAAAAAGTAATAAATGAATATTTATAAAAAAAATTCATTATAAATAAGTAGAAATAACATTAAGAATAAGAAATGAGTAATCATGAAAGAAATTTATTATAAATACCAAAGTAGAAATAACATTAAAAATAATAAATGAGTAAATACTTTTAAAGTTATCTACAGGAAAAAATAACGACAAAAATAATTTTGCTTAGCTACAATTGCATTTTAAACCGTTGTGCAGCGGTCTAGCAGTGATTTATCCACTTGTTACTTTCCATCCCTCAATCACCAGCGTCTCTCAATTTTCGATTTAGGCACTATGTCTAACTATTATTCCCTCCACTTTTTCGTAATAATTCACATCAAAGGTAATGACACGATCAATCCCATCATAAACCATAATACAGTATAATAAGAGAAGTTTGAGCTATCCTTTCGTTTACGACGCGCCCACCAATCCTTCGACTTTTAGGGCTCCTCTAATGCCCGACAAAGTCGAAAGCGCACGGTCTTAGAAACCGTCTCAGGCAATAAATAGTTACGTTCGGGATAGAATTTGGCCTGCTTCCGGCAGGATTCCCACGAATCCGTGTCGGGCAGGGGCCGACAGGCTATCTCTTCATTCATTTAACGATTTTTCGGAGGCGGTCAAGGAGGTCGCCGGTTTTTCGGCTCGGGGCGAGCGTATCGTGGGGCCATAAAAAGGAAAGCCGCGTGAATCGGCGACCAATTAAAGAGGCCGATTCATATGGGCGAAAAATATCGGCCGTAAAACGTCGCGTCGCATCAACGCTTAACGATTGGCCCCTCGCCTTCTGGTCTTGTGCTTGTCGGAGACGGGTGAAGGAAGAAACGACTGTATCGGCGATAAATTAGCCGGTGGAAAAAGATCTGGGAACGAAGGCGGCGGCGTTTTTATGGAGGCGGTGCGTTTTTTCTGCCCCCCCGAGTCGTAAAACATCCGCGTAACACGAGCGGAATGCGCGCAGCGCCCGTCCCGATAAAATATTTGACGAAACGCGGATTTCGCAAGTCGCCGTGGCTGGTTTCGGTCTCCTGGGAAGAACGGTGCGAAACGGACGGGAGTGCGCGAGCGAGCATAACGGCGAGGGTCGCCCACGCCGCTTCCAGCCGTGATCAAGGAACAATGTATAACAGTTTCTTCATGGTTGTCTCGTCAAATCAAGTATTAGTCATCTGCCAGGAACGAGATTCAGTGAATGTACTCGTGCGCGCCTGTTCCAGCCGGCACCGGTTTCCGGTTTCCATTCCCTTTCCTGTGAATCTCACCCAGTAAGAGGCGAGCCGTGCGCTATTGCAAAATTATCGCCGCCTGGAATAATCCATTCCCAATGGTCGTTTTCCCGATTCGCTTTGAAATTGAAATGTCTTCGATTGATGAATCGCTGGGTATACCAGAAACCAGTCTTATAGACTCTCTTGTCGGGAGTCTTTTGGCGAAATGTCGAGGCGTATGCAGCTATAATACTTTGAGAAGATATAAATTTGTGCAAGCATGGGATTCTGAATGCTCTTCTTTCAGATTCAAAGTTCTCGCTCCATTCAAAATAGTAACTCGACAATTATGGATTTCAATTTTCAGGGTCAAAAATATAGCAAAGTTTGGGAATTTTCTTTTAAGAATCTTCGAACAAGTTTCGCGAACTGCAATTTCAAAGGTGTATAAGAGCATGATCAAAATTTCAGATGAATCAAATCGCTAATTACTTAAAAAAAATCCCAGATTTTTCTATGTTTTTAGCCCTTTATACACGATTTTAGACACCGCTCTAATACTTCTAGCCTTAGACACCCTCTGTGGTGGAATAAGAAGTCCCAGGCCCGCCCATAAATTAGTCCGAAACAATTCTGACACGAATCTGACGCCAGATAGAGGGGCGGAAATTTCCATGCGAGCACGATTTGTCGACCCTTGTATCGGGCGAATCTTATCACGCCGATCGTTTGGTTCTTACGCGAGCGGAACATTTTTCACCTTTGACCGGAGGGGTCGAGGGGATGGACGGTTGGAGGCGGAATGGCCACCCGGCGGGTGATTCCTGGACAGCAGGTTGATCCGTTGGAGCTGTTGGATGGGAGGGTGCTGCTCGAAGGGTATCGATCGCGAAGTATCGGTTCGCGGGCTGACAGTGCCTGAGAGATATATATCTGAGAGTGGCTGGCCGGCCCCGAGTGCCGCGGGGTTCACGCGGGGGTAACTCAATTTGTAGTTACAAACGAGCATAATATGATAATGCCTCGGTGCCCGGGCACACCGATTCACCTGGGCCCGTCTCCGCTTTGTTAGCGGCCCTCTGCTCGGCAAACGCTTCCCCCCCAGCTGTGCACTGTCATTTGTTCACGTCTGTCAATACGTCACTGATAGGCGCACCGGTATACCTCGTTGGGCACCGAGATATGCCCTGTCAAGGCCAATCTTCGCACGAAATTTCGTGTGCGAACGTGAAATCTAGAATCGGCGGGCCTTTCGATGGAGGAAGCTGAATTTGGCACGAAGGGTGAGAGATGAAGGATAATCGAAATGTTACGGTTGTGATAGAAAAGGAACTTTGTGACTTAAGGGACCTTGCAGAGTAGATTATTGATAAGTAAAATCTGTTATTAGACGCATGGTGAATATTGGTGATTTAGTCTGACCGTTAAGATTGCTCGCATACCTACTTATGTAAACATATTTATACTTTCCTTTGACCACCACTATATGTGGGTCACCGGTGATGTAACTTGACTTTTTTAGTGCAATCGATGGGTTGGTGAAGATGCTGTGAAAGCGAGCACGCAAGGACAGAACTCGAACAGGCTTTTTTCCTCTTAATTCATTGACGTCTTCGGTATCTCTCTTTGCAAAAACTGTGTCTCCTTTCCTCGACTATATGGATCAATATATTTACCATCGATTGCGATAGAATTCATTTCCTTGCCAGTGAGAGTAACCATAAACTCTTCTTCGTGAACGCTATACAGCGTTAATTTACAATCTCCCCTGGCGTCTATCGCTCCAAAACTGTGGCGCGGCTAATAGTGCGTGTAATGTACACCGCTACCGCCGACCACCGCGCGAAAAAAGGACCGCGCTCGTCGTATAAATCATTTGCCGCGTATGGTATCGAGGCCGATTCGAAAGTACAACGCTTGTCAAATTGCTAAACGGTTAATAATACATCGGCGGCTATACTACTTTCCGCTCCTTGTTCCCTCGGCTTTCTTCACGATTTCGCCGCTCGAGCAGAGCCGTTGGCTCTGGGGTACGCGTGATTTAAGGCGCATCGTAAATAGATAATAATAAATCGGCATCGCGGTGCCCATTTGCTTCGGGACCAATTTGTTAGGATCGCTCGCCCTCGCGACCCGAATATATACACTAGGATGCCACACGGCTATTTTTCAAGTACCCAGGGCCTCTCTGATTTATTTTGGCACGAACGAACGCCGTTGCGAACGCCCCCGGCGAATTATCTGAATCGCATTGGCGCCAGCACTCACCACCGAACGCGCTCCTTCTGACGTACCTAACCCTGCCGATGGTTCCTGAATTTTCCAATTTTATCGACCGATTTTCCGACGATAGTTATAGTCACGGTACAAGAAAGGAAGGGGAAGAGTGATCGAGTTTCGAAGCTGTGCGTTCATCCAAGTACTTACTGACGTAGATATATATTTTGCAACGATCTTCGAGAAATTCTATATCCCTTGTCAAATAAAGGGTCGTCCTTAAATTATATGGGGGGAGAGGGTAGCGTCTTACGCAAAATATTTTTAAATGAGTTAAAGATGAGAGAAAAAAATCAATGAAGAGTAAAAGGAGTTAAATGAATTATTTACACTTTTAACAGAATTTTAATAACTGAAAAAATACAATGTACAAAATATTATACTGTGGAATATAAAATCTTATACTAGGGGGAGGGTGTAATAAATCACGGAAATTACCCTTACGTAATTTAAGGATGACCTCTAATAGTGGACGACGGAACTGAAATGAGAATTCATAAGAATTGAAGAAGCTTGGTAAAAGTATTCCCTGAAGTTCGATCATTCGCGAAAGCATTCTTGACAACTGCCGCAGCAATTAACGTGTCAAAGCATCGTTCCCACGATGGGCAAATTGTAGAAAGCTGACGTCTAGCTTAGCAAATGAAACGTTGCAATTTCGACGGGCACAAAGTATCTCTGCGAACCTCTCGAATCCTGCAATCCGCCGTTGCAAAGGGGTCGAAACAGGTGACGACCGCTCGATCCCTTCCGCGAGCGTAGCTCGGCGGTGCCTCCGCCGCTTAGAAATCGATGATCCGCAGCTGTCAAGCTATTAGCACCTCGCGCCGTGGGTCGTTATCATTATCGGCCCGACGTCGGGGGAACGATTTTAATTCGCGTTTCACCGCGTGGCCACTCGAGCCGCTGCCGTACAAGGAAGCAATCACGGTGAAACGTAAAATTGACACGGGCCGCGCGAACCCCGCGGTGGTTTTCGCGAGAGAACAAGGCTGGCGCATAGAAGGCACACGGGGCCCGTGGCTGCCACGGCGGATCCCCTCCCCCGTTCGTTGGAATCGAGATTTCGCGGCGGGCCCCGCCGTTTGACGCGGCGCGCATCGGACGTCTCCTGTCCTTCCTTCCAGCGAGAGATTAATCCTTTAGAAAACTGGCAATCGGGATAATGGCGGCACCGTGGGCCTCTCACGCACCGATCCTCTACGTGCACGCGACTTTCAGATCCGCCGTGCGCGTTATGTGTAACGACGACGCCGGAGAAATTTTCATTTAGCTTGCAGCGACGTGTCCCGTTCGTTCCACTGTTATCCAACGAGCCGTGTTACAACAGACTTCCCGGACAGGGATCGCGCTTCGGATGCTTTACGACGATTGACGCCGGGGCCCTGACTACTTCGTTACACATCGTTAAGCCACGCTCCACCGCGGATGATTCCCAGCGCTTTCACGAGCCCCGTTTAACACCGGCTCACACGTGAAATCTTATCATCATAAACAAATCATCTGTCGATGGGGGGCTCGCTCCTGTCGCGAGCAATCTCCTGTCGGTGTCTGCCGAGACGCCAGCGTGTTCTACTTGATTGCTCGCGGAGCGTCGACGGCCGAGTAGTTTGTTGCCCGTGGTCGACTTTTAAGTAGATTGTGAAATGTAGTTGATTTAGTACTAATTCACTGTATGGTGGATCAATTCTTTTGATGGATCACCAGGGGCTATCTCTAAACTTGTAGTCGAATTAAAGCTGAATTGAGGAGCTTGCAGCAAGAGGGGCGCAACTCCATGCACGTTTCATGCAAATTCAATAACAAATGAGTGATTTATTGGAAATAAATAAAAATAGAAATATTAATAATAGTATTAATATTAATA
This sequence comes from Andrena hattorfiana, assembly GCA_944738655.2. Lineage (NCBI taxonomy): Eukaryota > Metazoa > Arthropoda > Insecta > Hymenoptera > Andrenidae > Andrena > Andrena hattorfiana. The sequence continues at coordinate 39,622,486 of OX122889.2, read as the reverse complement.
TAAGCATTGAAAACAAGAAATACTAATATTCATATTTCGGAATATATTAATATTAATATTTTTATTTTAGTAAACTCTTTATAATTCTTTTCAACGTTAAGTCAAAGCAATAATATTATAAACAATTTTTTCTAATTTACTCGAACTTGAAAAAGATGATGCTGCACCCCTCTTGTTGCCCTCTCGCCTCTGGGTAACGCATCCAACGTTCTCATCCTCTTAGGAAAATCTTCAACGGGAGAAAGGATGAAACTTTTTACAATAGTTACGAGCGATGTACGCGTTGTGGTCTGAAACGCACCGTGGCGCGATGTACCCACGGCTCTCTCTAATAAAGTTGTCGCGAATAGGTTTCACATAGCGTTTCGTTGTGGGGGTTTAAAGCAAGATGCACGGTACACGTCCATGTGACAAGGTTCGAGCCTGAACTTACAAGGAGAAACGAAATTTATCGAATTGCTTTAGCCTGTTCCTCGTCTTCCTTCTCGAAACCGAAGAAAGTCTTTGTTGTAGGCCGTCAACGTCATAGACATCCAGCCTTGAATATTAGGCATGGAGGGGTAACCTTTGTTCGATATCGAGTTACTTGTCATCCTCCTTTTTAATTCAACATCGCGGCTGTCTTAACGAGCAAACCGCGTCTCAATTTTCGATCGGTTGATTTGCGACCGAAGGTCGTCGCAGGTTAAAGAGAAATTTTGAGCAGAAAATTTACGATCGACTCTGCTTCGTCCGCTTAATTAGGCGTGGACTTAAAGGACGGGACGTTAGAAAGTGTACGGCGAGCACAATAAACGTCTGATTACCTTCCAACGTCGAATCCTCCATGGGGTGTGCCGTTGTAAAGTTTCTTGTCGGGATGTTTATGCTCGACTCATTTTTAGAGAGTCGAGGATTAGAAGCATGTGGAAAACGAAACGATCAAAAACCTAGAGAGACTCTTCCTTTCAATAGACGAAGGAATTTGAAACATAATGTCCCTCGATGGTCACAGAAAGTGCATACATTTGATTCCACACGACCCACAATTATTTACGCGGTTGAAACAATATCGGTAAAGCGCGAGGCGTAAAGTGAATCGAATTATCGAGTGGAAAGGGGTCGACTGGAGTTGTCGGTCGCCTTGGTCGATAATTCATTATCCCCCGAGCCACGGTCTCGTCTCATTTTCGCTGCACGGGGTCCTCGATCACGCCTAACGGCATCGCATCGGCGTAAATACGTTGCGTAATTAATTTCGCGCAAAGCACATCTCGGCGCGGCGTTATATTTATAGCGGTGCATTAACCCGGTGTGTTTTATGCGTCGACCGAGGCAAAGGGGCAGCCGAGGCCTCGCGGAATCCACGAAAAAATGCACGAGGAGAAAAATGTTGAAAAAATATATTCCCGCGCCTGCGGCACAAGCAGGGGGGCTGGGGCAGCGCGATATATCGGAGGGGTAACGGGGAGGAAAACGGACGCAATTTCCAGAGGTCGAGGGACCGGGTGAAAATATCGACAGGGGGTCAGGTCTCGGGTTAGTTAATGCGCTTTCTGTTTCCCTTAGCCGTCTTCTTCCTCCGTTCTTCTTTTCCCTCTCATCCCCCCGTCCTTGTCCAGCGTAGGTGTGGAACCTCGTGGCAAGTCCACACGGTGGACCACTGACTGCGCACAATTAGGCCTCGGCGCAGAACGAATTCATCTTCGTTGGACGCGCGAGACTCCGGCCAGTTCGGCACGATCGATTATCAATCATTCTACCGCGATGCCCTGGTCCACGATCCGATGCTCTCGAGGGCCGCGCGCGCGGGGGAAAAAAGTAGAACCCGGCTCGTACGCGATCCACGGCCCGCGGGGTGTACCCACCCCCGTAACCGGCTGCTCGTCGGGCTTTGACGTTTCCTGATGGACGTTTCCAGTGCCTCACGGGCACGCACGTCGATCGGGATAAAGTGGCTGTCGGGATTCATAATGATTGGGCCCGGGTGCGTTGGATTTTATCGACCGCGGGCCCCGGAAACTCGATCCCCGCCGCCGTGATTTATCGTCGTAGCCATTTTCGTGGGGCATCGCCGTGATTTCGAGAAGCCGCGTCCCCGTGATCCTTTTTCGATGGCCTTTAGCGAGATACTGCATCGAAGGAGGCTTGTGTAATTCTGCCTTTTTTTTTTAAGAATCTTTCTTCCCACTCGGCGATGTTTTCCACATCGAATGGAAAAACGTGTCGACAGGGTTGCATCTCTCGTCGTACGGTGGCTTGATTAATGGAAGGTTTCCAGGAATGTGGGAAAAGTCTGTCCGCGTGAATGTAAATTGGACAAACCGTGAACGGACGCAATCGTCGAGGTGCAGGCCTTGAGTAATCGGGCGAACCTGTCGCCTTTCGATTGGGAAAAAGGGGGAGGAGCAGAAACTTGGTGCCACCAGTGGATTTTCCATCACGAACGGTTTTTGTTCCTTTTATCGTCGCCTTAGAGATCAAGGGTCGTTCAGCAAACCCTAAAAACAGAAGCAAATTTGTATATAGACTGGGTAGGCTGCAGCCTAGTGCGGCAAATTTTGGGCGAAAGAAGTTGGGAAAGGTAGCAATATGTTTATGCCTGTAACTTCTTATTTCTTCATCCACAACAATAGCATAGATTTCTGTGCTAAAATTAAATGTCACGCCGAAAGTGAGGGGTGATCTTCAAACATAAATTTAAAAACAATTCACTTCTTTTCCATGTAGCAAACTAACAACAACTGATATGTGAGTTGTCATATTAATTTAATTTTAAGTGTCACAACTCTTTTAAATTAAAATATTTTATGATATCTCACGAAAAGGGCTGCAGACGCTTCTTAGCCTGGGGCGCCACATCCCCAAATCCTCCCTTATCTAAAAATGCTCAAAGGGCAAATGCTTAGAGCACGTTCGCATGAATTACGCATAGCTCTTCTGCCTGCACGTTGTTTCCAGCGTACAAGAGATGACAGGAAAATGGCAGAGGGTCGACAGACGTCCCAAGTGATCGAGCCCATGGGAATTCATCTCAGGAAACGATCCTCGGATTGGTAGGTTCGCTGGTACTCTCCCGATGGCCAGGTTAAAATGCATTTACGTAAGTAACCGCCGTGCGGATTGGCCGCGTGCCCGGGAGAAAAGAGCAGCCGGAGTAGAGAAAGAAAACGGAGGGAGAGTGGCCCGGGGGAGAGGGCACCATTGGAACCGTCATGCCGATGTCATTGTAGCTGGTGATTTATAGCCAGTTTGCACCGTGCACCGTCGTCGCTGGAAAATCGTTTGCATTGCGCAAAATTTAATAAAGCGATCCACGCATCGACATCTCTCCCCCTCTCGACGACGAAATGTCTGAGAATTACGAAATCGCGGTGAGATACGCACTGGATCCGCTGTTTCGTGTCCGACGATTGCCGTTGGGGAAACGAAGCGTGCTCAAGAAGCGACTCCACCGTGTCCTGGGATCGAAATACCGGGACCGGTGTCGATGTAGCGACGATGTTCTGCGATAAGCGTGTCGCGAGCCCCGGTGGCTCTGTAATTAATAATTGCGACACTTCGGGACAGTGATAAAATATGCACGAAGCTCGAGAAGATAGGATCGACGTGTCTTCGAGACTGGAACCGAAACTTGTCCTAGACGTAGGCCCAAAGTGAAAGAGTATGGATATTTTCACACGAAACAAGTGGATCGAGTCAACCATATCACTTACACTCAGTCACATCCCTAATATCAGTCTACTGTTCTTGTTCTTCACCACTCTTACCTGGAAGTCTGTGTCATTTTTAACACTCTCAAATCAACCGCCATAGAAACCAGTTGCAATCATTATGACATTGAATTACCTCTTAACGCAACGTCGCCGCAGGTTGGTCCATGCGACAAGAAACGAGAAAAATCGCCGGAGCAAAGGTGAGACAGGACGGTAGTCGCGTAATGGGTCCGCGGGAAACATCGAGATAGAGTCGTCGTTGTCGCCACCGCCGCTCGGCAAACAGTGATAATAGTCAGTATTAATAAATCCCCTTTTCTACGGCCATCAATCGCTGCGCGCCGCGGCTGGGATTGTTAACACGTTCCTACTTGAACATTCACGATAGAAATATCACTCTCCCAGTCGAGATACGGTAGATGCGAGTGGTTCGTCTCTTTCTCCCCCTCTTGATCCCTCCTTCCCCCTCGCCGGCTTGGTCGTCGTCGTCGATAATCCGCGTTTAGACGCGATAGTCGCACGCGGACGTTCTCGCTTGACAAATGATCGTCGGCCATTCGATTCGTATGCTTTCTATTTATGCCCCAGCCACGAAACCCCCGGCCAGTCATGCGTCGTGACGTAATCGGTGAAACGAACAGAAACACGACAATGACGCCTCCACCTTCTCGCCGACACCCGGCTCACACCTTACGCCGCAGGTAAACCGCGCCATTGACTCCGCGGCCGAGAGCGTGTGCGGGGGTGAGCCGCGCGAAACCCATCGGACTTACGTGTCTCTCGCCGCGCGCCAATGAACGAATACGAGTCAGCGATGAAATATTCCCGAGGGCAGGGTATCCGGCTGCAAACTAGCGCCTCGACACCGTGGGGAGACTTTTTCGCCGGCGTTCCCGCCGCCGAGTACCTGGAACCCCGTCCCGAAACGACGCCTATTTCGCTACGTGATCAGGGAGGGCGGACGGCCGCGTGCTCGTTAAAAAGTTGTCAGAAAGTGTTCTGCGAGGCGGCCCCGGTCCCCCTGGCGACGCCACTCGGCGCCTTTTTGCGGCCATGATGCTTCCGTGCCCGTAATTCCTCTGACGAGGCAACGCGATATAATAATCTTGCGCGAAATCTCGCCGTTCCACGGCTAATTTGCATACGGGCGAATGGTCGTTATCCCCGGCCGGGGTGGAGCACGCGGGGGCGGAGTCTCCAATTTTGCGCGAACGGGGCCTGATCGCGGGCCCAGTTGGACGGGCGGGCCCGCATCCGCGCCGCGTAATCGCGCTGGCGAAAAAAGTTATTACGTTTTTTGCGGGTCGTCCGAGATTAAAAACGGCCGGCAGCGTTGTAATTGCGAGCGATAGGGAAGCGGCACCCGGTGGCTGCTACCGGACGTCAGCCGGGACTCCTTTCTCCCCCGTCCACCCTCGGGGAAAGAGAATACAATTCCGGGAGGAGGATGCAGGCGAAGCAGGGGACCACTCGGAGAGGATCCTCCGGGCACGACCGCACAAATTACAGACCAGCCAGCCAACGGAAGCCAGCAGAGGTGGACGTAGAAGCTACGCACCGCGGAAGTCGGATGATACCCTTTCGTCTTCGCGATCGGACGTCACGATGTTAACAGGTTTTCCGATTACGTCCACTTCGTCGAATTAACTCACGAGGACACGGTGTTCTAGACTTCGGTACTGCCTCCATCCACGACGCGATTTACACAGCGAATTTACACACCCTTCGACGAGCTTTTAAAGTCTACAAAGCTTCCCCCTGCAGCTCCGCCCTCGTGATCGTTATTCGCGTCGGCTGCTTAGGACTACAATGTATGGGTTTATTTCAGGATTATCGGCCGATCAACGGCGTCCATCGTCATTCTGCAAGCAGAAGTGACGGGGGGAGGGTTGCGGGCAGGGTGGGGTGTCGCGCGGCAGTTGAAAAGAAACGGCAAATTTTCACTACGGCTCGTTGCTCGTTCCCCGCTCTTTTACGTAATATGATTTTCAATTGCACACGCCCATCACGTATCACGGCGCCTTTCTATTCATATAATCTTGGCCGAGCGTGTGCACGCTGCGCTGCTGCGAGGGGGGAGCCAGGGCACTTTTGATTATCGAACCTCGACTGCGGCGCGGAGAGGCGTTCGCGCGCGGGCATAATACCAACATACACTGGCTTCTTAGTGGGCATGCATTATAATGCATCTACAATGCACCGGCGCGGCGTGCATCAAAGCCGGCTACGTGAGCGACTACGTACCTGTGTACGAGCAATGCCCGAGCGCTCATGCTGCCGATACCGAACGGGCTAATGGCCGAACGATCCATCCCTCGGCGATATTCTTTCTGCGTTCAGCTTTTCCTGGGATTTCCTCTCGACGCGAGCGCTTTCGACGCGAGCTTCCTGCTTGGGGATTTTCTGTGCCAGGTTTTTCCGTGGATTTCTTCGGGTTCTTATGGTTGATATTGTTGGTGTGAGTAATTATAAATTGGAGTTAGTTGTTAGTGGACAAGTGGATAGGGTGGATATGCATATCCGCATCAGTGCAGCTGCAGACTCTTATGAAGACTGTAAGGGTAGTTACAATGTTGGTGAAATGTTGGAAGAATATTTTGGAAGGTCATGGCAAATGCTTGGAAGCCTCAAGCAGAAGAAATTCGAGCTTATAATCTAGTGAACTGAATAGGGTAAACCAACCAGTGAATAACCGAATTGTTGAATTTATAACTGTTGAAATTGCATTTAAATTTATTTTTCTTAAAATTTCTATAAAAATAATTACTTATTCTTATCGTAATGTTTAAAAGAACGATTATAAAATGCAAAACGTGTAGAAGCCCAGTAAATGACCGCATACTTTTAATAAGAATTATACTTATTAATGTTTGCTTAATACGCGTAACTATAAAAATATGGGGTATTAAAAGTGCAACTACGCTCCATTTATAAACATATGATGTTTTTAAATTTATAATTGACATTTCTTTGCCTAATGGTGATTCACTGGTATGGGGTCAATTACTGGTTGGTTCACCCTACTTAATCTTGAACTAATTTTTTTGTGTTTTTATGTTTCAGACGTAACACGTTCATCTGGCATGGATCATCGATGGATCACCGCGCGAATCGGTAGGTCGGTTTACTCCACAATTTTTTTTTCTCTTTTCTGTATTTCTTATTATTGTCAACTAAAGGGTAATACATCTGTGCAATAATAATAATAATAAATTTCACGTGTTAGCGTAAAGATTCAGGTTCTACTATTAAAACGTAAATAATGACCACTAACGCAGAAATCTGACAGAGAGACGTTCCCACCCCAAAAATGATGATTTTAACGAAACCTTGTGCGAATATAGAGCACATTCGAGTATTCACGAAACAATATTTTTTTTCTTCGAAAATTCACTCTGGAGGGGCGAATTTGAAATCAGCCCTTAAAGTCATTGCGTTTTTACGTTCTTTGAATACACGAGCACCAAGAAAATATACACCAAACTTCATGCTAAAGACGAAGTCCCCAAGTATCGCTGCGAGCCCAACGCGTTTGTCAATACGAAGGCGCGTCACGCTCCCCAGTGGTACAAAATCTCGCAACCGATGGAACGTTCGCCCACTGACGGGAGGACTCTCTCTCGTCAGAGCCTCGACTCGCATCGATTCCCCGATTCGCGTCAGAGGGAGAGGAACAAAGGGGAATCTCTTACCGCGCGCCCAGTGACCCAATACCGCGCGTACCGATCGGCGCTGGGAAATGGTCGGCAGAAACGGTCCCGCGGAATTCGCGGACGAGCACGCCGGCGCGCCGAAGAAGGCGAATCCCTCACCTATATCCCTCTCGCAGCCGGTTCAATCAGAAGTGGCGCCACACGGCTAGGAAGGGGATGGTCGGCGACGAAAAAGAGAGAAGCACAGAACGAACACGGAGAAAGAGGCAGCGACGCGAAGAAACGGGGACGAGACGGGGACCCGGCGCGTAATGCGTTGGCGTCCAGCCTCATAATACGGTAGCGCTGTGTATCGACGTGCAGGCGCACGAACAATCACGAACAGAGGTAGAAAAAGACGAACGGGGAAAGGATGAACGGAGGGAGGAGGGAGGGAGCGGCGGATAGGAAGAAAGAGGGTGACGCGGGGGAGTGAAACGGCGGAGCGAAACGAACGAACGAACGAATGGAATAACAATCCGTTCCGGCGGTCGGATGATCCCGTGGCGGCGTGTGCTAACTAATGGCATTCAAAATTAGTCCTACCAGCGGCGAAATTATTGAATAGGATCCCCGAGTGACGCCCGACGGCTTTCGACACGACGCGGACGAAAGTTTCTCGGTGGAGCGCGGCCCACGGTAGCCGGAGCCGTTCCTCGCGACCGCAATTGCGCGGCCCTCCCAGGTTCCGATATTAGTTTTTGACCTCACGTCCTGCCTCGTCGCTCCCTCCTAGCCCCCTTGGTCCTACGTCCCTTCCGTCGCGAAACGTTTAACTGGTTATTACGGTTACAGAGTACCGCGCATCCTCGCGCGGATAATCTATATCCATTTTTGCACCCGCCTAGGTAGCCGATCCCTTTTCCCCCGTCCCACGGGCGTTTGCACTGTCTCGTTGCTCCTTCTCGTTCTTTTCCCCTCAGCCGAGCTTCCTCCAGCCGCCCCGTCGATTTCATCGTAATAACGTCGAACGCAATCTCCACTCTGATGATAGATCCAGGGGCTTCGGTCGGCTCTGCTCTATTCATTCATTTATTCCGTTTCCAATCGAGAAGGTAGAAGTTTACACTGTAGGTAGGTCCGAGAAGTGCCGCGTCGATTATCTGCACGTGTCACATTGGAATTCAGGGAATGGCGTAGAATAAAGCGGTATTAACGATGGCTGGATTCATCGATCGACTCGTGGCTCAATTGGACATGCACCGGCTGATTGCCGCCCGATCCAGCGAACAGAGTCTGAGTAACGAAGCCGCCTCGCAGCGTTAATGAGTCTTCCAGCTCGCGTTAGATCCGTTCTAGCCTCCCTCTCCCCGCCCCGTGTTCACGAGGAACGTTTCCACGCGATTCATGCCCTTTCACCCTTCATCGCGTCCAAACGAGGCCCCGCTCCTCTCGCCCCTCGTTGCCTCTCCCTTGTCCAGGCTCGTTTCGGCCTACCGACACCTTAGCGCGTTCTAAATGCCGGTGATGAGATCATTTATCATCGTACGAAAATGTGAGGCTCTCCCCTGGCCTGGCTGCGAGCCTGGAACCACGCTTCCGCGCTTTGATCGCCTCGTTCCCACGAGAGTCTAACCAGCAGACCTGGCCAGGAATCTCATCCTCGTCCAACGTGTTCTGATTTTGCTGCGTCTGTCGATTCTTGGGGACGATGGTCTTCCTGTGGGATTTAATCAAATCTACCGGAGCACTGAAAATTCAAGAGCAGGGACCTTGGTTCGACGAAAGCAAGCGCATAGATATATGTTCATAAAAATATATTTACTTGCAGGGTCAGCGGAACCTATTGTACAAGTTATGCCCCGCGTAAGAGCGCTAGCCGATAGGATGCTAAAACAATGCACGCTTAATAATCAAGAAACCCACGTAAACGAAATGTACATGTAATTCTTTTTTTGATACTCCGTAAAGGCAGAACCAGATTAAATAGGAAACAAGTGTAAAATTTTGGGCTTGTCAAATTGGGGGTGCCAACAGCTTTCTTGCATAAGGGCGACAACCATCCTCGCGCCGGCCCTATTTAATTATCCTCGAATTTCACTCGAATTTGAATGCAATGAATACCGTGGACACGTTGGCATGATGTTGTCGAAAACTAGATGGTGTACCGCCGGAATTCCTCGTTGCACGAGTCGAAGGCGAGCCCATTGTCGACAATCGCGCGATCCATTGACCAGAGGATTACCGTTATTACAGCCAACTTTCATTTGACTCTCATTATACGTTGGTTCATCCACTGGCGGTGCCCGTACGTCGGATCAACGGCGTTGCGTAAAAGCGATTCGACCCGGGCCATTTTCCCGCGGCGATTAACGTCGGTTCACGGGCGTATCGCGTTAATGATCATCCTTGCTCGTCGCGGTTTCTAATTAGTCACACCCGCGCAGGTGTATCACGTTTAGCGAGCTACGTCGATCGGGTTGCCTCTCTCGAGGCTGGCGTCTCCCCGCAGAAGAGAAAGCGCGATGCGTTCTCTGTGATTTCGCGGGCAAACGAATTCTAATTGAACAACACAGGCTAATGGCAGTAACAGTCCTCTCTTTGCAGTCTCTGTTGTCGCAACGACAGCCTGCCTGTATAAAAATCCACACCAGGCTAGTATCCAAGCGAACATTCAACTTAGATCAAACGTAACGGAGATATGAATAGAACCTTCGTATTTTGAAAATGGGAAGAATTTCTCTTGGCCGCGTTTAATCCATAATGTGTAAAATTCACTACAGGTTCCCTTCTTCAAAGTAGAATAAAAAAAGCAATGGTAGCACCTAGTGTAGTGAGCAGTTGCCGCCTGGGCCCCATCTTCCAAAAAATGATGATTTTATCCAAATACTATATTTTTTTTGTTTCTTATAATTTTCATACGACACGCCCGTAAATTTATTTGTAATTCTGTTACGTATACAGGGTGGCCCAGACCTGGGCCTTTTTCCTTAAATTCGCCACTGGTAGCACTTAAATTTCTGTATACCATTTTCGATAGACTTAAATAGGAGATTCTACATACACCGCAGTGTTCACGAAATTTTACATTCTCTGCGAAGAATATCCAGAAGCGATGATGCCTTTAATATGCCCCGTCGCCATCGGGCAAAGCTGTCTTTTGCCGTCCCTATTTCCGTGGAAAAGGAGAATGAGCGTGCGACGAGCCGCACACCACGAAACTCAACCTACGCGACCCACCGAGGAGAGAACCTCCAGGTCGTTGCAGCCTCGAATTTGTTTGAACGAATCCGCCGGGAGCCCGAATGAGAGCTACAAGTAGCGTGTCTCGCCCACGTGCGGCTGTTGAAGACGTCGGGGCTCGTCGAGCGCTGTTAGCGCGCCGCTGTATTTGCATAATGCGGAATCGAATTAATGGATTTAGAGCTGACATCGATAAATATATCTGCGCTGATTCGAATTCGCGCTGCTCGCTGGTATTCAGCTTTTGATTAGGATGAATGTGGACATTGTCCCGCGGGTCTTTCGAGCGGTAAGAGAATATGATAATCGAACGTTGAAAAAGGGCACTGCCGAGTGAAACGCCGCGGACGCTTTCGACATTCCGAACGATCATCGTCGACGAAACAAGTGGAGGAATATTAGGGCTATCGATGGAGACATCAATCACTATTAAGCATGACCGATCGTCGGAGTCACTTCGGACGGAGGTGATTCGAACTGGTTCTGGGTAATCCCAATCGGACGATAGAACAACGCGCGCCCGGGGCACCGATTATTAGCAAGCTTCTACGTCATTTAGGGCCTTCCACTGCTAATGGAACATTTCAAACCGGAACATCAATTATGTACGCGCGCGTAGATCCGTCGGGGCAATAAAGGTTGATAAAAAAAAGCCTCGAAGGTTCCAGCATCATCTGCCGATGATTATCGATGCCGAGGCATTAGAATTCTGAACCGTGGAGTCCCGAATGTAGCAATAAACGCAGAATCAACATTAGAGACACCGATAGCGAAATCCACCGTTACTTAGAACGCCCGTTCTCTGGGGCGACTTGGTGCTACGTGCCCCGTCTATATATAAAAGATCATTAAATCGATAAATAGCGAAAAAACTCGGCAGAGGTAGCGATAGCTATAAAACCAGCCTCGTCCACTAATGCGTTTCAGACTATAAAGTTCCAAATAATGGCAGTAAATCAGCCGAGCAATAAATAGTAGGAGAAAAAAAGGACCAAAGATTGCGATAGCAGAATCCACCGCCGCCGAGGCTCCGATCCGCTAGAGCGCCCTGAAGCGTAAGGGCCCCCATTACTTGTGTCCACAATGTCGAGGTATTAACCCGCTTCAGCTGAATGCTCGCCGTGCACCTCTCTATGCTGGCGACCTCCGGTTCGCTGTTGTAGAAGAGGCAACGGTAGAAAAAGCGGGAAGGAGGAAGATGTACAGGTTGATTCACCTGCTATCGAGTCGGAGAAAGGGCCGAGTTACCTGAGAAACCACACCCACTCTCTCAAACACTTTGAGCTAAGTTTTAGAGACATCGTTCTTGCGGAATGGCTGATATAAATATAATAACGAGATCAATATAACTCAACTAAAACTCATTCAAACAAAAATACTCTCGATGCGTTCCAACCCATCACTACTTACACCAAAAAATCCACAAATATCTGCATAAATCATAAATTATCAGGACAAGAGGAAAGAGAAGGGTTCTCTTCATCTGGAGATCTTCTTCAAAGTCAATTCTTCCTTCAACGCTGCGATAGCTCGAAGCAGCATTTTAAACGAAAGATGCATAGCATTCACGAGACACTCCTGGCTATTACATCGTCCCCTCAGCACCATATCGCTTTTGTTGCAAACACGTCCCCGCGGAGCATGGTTTACGAGTCGCTTGGGGTCTTGAAGTCAGGTGAATCAGCCTGTACACGAGAGGAGGACCAGAAGTTGGCTCGGTCGTGGGGCCCGCGCGGTGCCCAGCCACTTGTCCTGGAATTCCCAGGGACAAGTGGCGGTCCGAGTGGGTCGCCTTCCGCGTTCGCCGGCGGATGCGCTCAAATTCTATAGGCGTACTCCAGATGGAGAGTAAATAAGGCCGCGACTAAGGACTGTCGCGGCAATTCGAGCGATTCCAGCCACGTGCACCGACGACCAGAAGCGGAGGCGACGCTCCCGATCCCCCGGCTTCTGCCGGCCGTAGAACGCGGCTACGCAGCCGATGCGTGAACTCCGCGTGCCACGTGGGATGCGGAAAAATGCAGGCCAGTTTATTGGAATTCACTTTGTGTTACCGCACGCGGCTGCCGATAATGATCGTTCCGCGCGCCGCCGCGCTCACTTGTGCCCACGGTTCCTTTTGAAGTCCCAAGCTTTGCGGCGCTTCCCCTCTGCCGGTGTAATGACTTGTAATACAATGTAGATTATCTGGATGTAGATTAAACGAAAGGAAGGAAGCGCTCGTCTATTTGAAAGTGGTCGCTCGAGGAATCTATTACTGGGGCGAGAGAGGAATTTAAATCCAGCGGCGGTAGTTCAATGTTAAGTTGGCAAAGTCGATTATCGAAAAGTAAGATGGTGATTTCACTGGCAATGAGTGGAATACATATTCAATCAAGAAGCTTATGTGTAATGGACAGGTAGCACCTACACGGAGTAGGGGAGGGTTGCCTATATCGTACCACTTAAGGCATTTTACGTTATATTTCATATTTGGTACTAATTTGAAAGTAAATGACTATTGGATATTGTAGCTTGATCTTTTAGGCACCTACTATTATATGCTTAGCCTTTTGTTCAGAATAAATTAATTTGTTATTAATCTTTTTGTCACATACTGTGAAAGGTACGATTTAGGCAACCGGTCTCCAAAATGGTACCTCCACGAAAAATAGTATCAATAACAAATAAAGAAGAAAATATTCAACATCTTTATGATTATTATATAGTTACATATACAAATGTATATGGATCACACACAGGCCGCAATAACCTATGTATATGATATATGTACATAACCTATATAACATACGAGTTGTTAAATCCTACTGGTACGATTGTAGTGGTACGATTTAGGAAACATGATCAATTTATTTATAAATATCAATTTAAACTTTATAATCAATGTAATATGTACTTAATATGAATGTAAAATATTCTACATTAAACCCGCTTTTAGAAAAATACTAAAATACAGGACAAAATTGCACTGTTTGATTATTATCAGCTAAAATAAACTGGTAAAAAGTTACATCAGTCATACCTGATTTTTTAAAATGTTTATAGCACGCACAAAATAGGGTGTAAGCTCAAAAGGTTTTGTTTCTATTTCTTATTTCGCATTTACTTGATATTTTTATTATCAGATGTCGTTTACATTCATTAGTTACTGAGAAATTGATAAGGTACGATTTAGGTGACGATATTGGCAACTCTCCCCTATTATAGGAGTTTAGGAAATTGTGGGAACTTTTCTGACGTTCTCGAGCGTTCGATTATCGATCCTCCGTCGTAGAAGGATATCCTGCTGGCAGACTACGCGGGTGCACATAGTACGACAATGAGTCTACACGCTGCCCACGCGCGCGCGCGTGCAGTTTCGCAACGCTGCCGATAATAAGGATAATAACTCGATTTTATTGCCCACCTTTGCCCTTCCCTTACTCTCTTTTCTCTGTCCCAGGAAGACATTTTCTAACGTCTCGACGCGCCCCTCCTTCGCGGCGGCTGCACAATGCGGTGCTTTCGTGTCGTTCCACTTACGTTATAATATACCGTGGCATCGGTAAACGCATCTCTGCGATTTAATATCGGGTACGCGAGCGCGCGGAATTGGAGTAACGAAGTTGGTTTAGTCACGAGCAGCGGTTCTACTCCATGTCAGAGGAGACATTCGCCCTTTGACGTTTCTTGGGTTGAATATTTAATGCGATTAATCTTCTGTGTCGTGGAATTTCATCTCCTCCACTTTCACGCTTAATTACCAAAGCTTCCACTACACTCTTATTCAGGTATCAAAATACGAGGCTCTGTCTATGTCTCACATTTTGCCAGAATCTACTTCTTTTAGTCTCCATGCCACTTCACGATTCCTGCTAACAAGTAGGAATTTCTGTGCCTACACTTTTATAAATTATGTGGCCCATAATTTCAATTATTAATTGACACTATTTTCGTTGCTGTACCTACATCTCCATTCCCCCTGCATGCGCGCAGTCAAGGGGCTGCACAGAATCCAGATGAATTTTCGCTGTTATGGAAGAGGCGCCTATCACACGCCAGCATTCACGATGAGCCGACAATGCATTCTGTCACGAGCAACGAGAGGCGTAAACACGCTGCCAGCATAAACCACCAGCGACGCTGCAGAGGCACGGTCCGTCATGCAGACTCGGCCTCGATTTTCCAGCGCCGCGCGGCGAGCTTGCGTCACCGTGAAACATTTCCCAGCCTGTGACACTTTATAGCGCACTCAATTCGTATAAGTTTCGCGGGATTTCCTCGAGGTACTTTGCCGCCTGCGACTTGGCGCGGCGCACCATCAATAACGCCAGGTTACGGCGGGGATTGTTGCGGAGTTCATATTGTGAAACTAACTCGCCATATTTAACCAAAACCCGCGGACAAAGCGATATTTCAGAATCGTTTATATGGTTTATGCGAACGATGCGAATATTCCCAGAAAGATCCGAAGGATTACCAAAACCCCGACTGAGATCCCTAAAGCAGCCCACCTTCGTCCAATCGCGACGATGCTTCCTGAACGGCGCCGCTTGCGAAATTGCGAAACCCGATGCCTCGCTGTATCATCCGTTCAGAAGCAGCTAACGGGATAAATTCGCCGCGTGTCCCGCGGTTCTTTTTTGCGCTTTTAGAAAATATATGTGACGCGGGCAACAATAGCGCGCCGCTAGACGGGGATCGGCAGGAGAGAACCTGTTTAATCTGATTCCGCGACGCGATTGTGCTCCGCGGCCGCGCTGCTACATATTAGCGTTAATAATTCACGATTTTACGGCCGCGGACTCGTGAAGTTGGCATTATCGCCGGGCCTCGGGTACGCTGCTGGCATAGTTAGCACCGACACGCTGCACGCCTCTCCTCCGCCTCTCGTATTTATGTGTCTTATAAAGTCTCGAAGAGGGTGTAAATCTCGCAGGGAACGCGGATCCACCAAATCGCGTTATTTTTACGATGGCTGGCTCGCGACGAACCCCGCGCGCGAAGCAGTGTCCGTCCAGGGACTGGCTTCATTCCCTTTCTTCGTCACGTAGGTGTGAATTGGATATTTCTCGGGGCGTCAGGCGCGGAGCAAGTGCTCGGCTATGCGGGGCTGGCCGAGCGAAAGAAACGGGGCTCGTGCAACCGTGAAACGCGATACATCGTCGATACCGGGGCCCGATATCGATCTCCTTACATTGTGAGGAGAAAGAACGATCCCACTGGCGAACCGTGAAACGCGTCTAGACCCGGCGAAACCGTGGGGGAGCGTGGGTGTTGACTTCCTCGGTGGCAAGGCGGCCAGTGAAACGCGAACGGATACGTGGTCCGGTGAACACGGAAAAATGCTAATTCGGAATCGTTGCCCGATTATTCATCGATCGACGTTATCCTGCTCGTTTGTTCTCCCGCGGTTCATTTCGTCGGGAACGCCGCCGGTGTTGCTGTAATTTACGTACCACCGCGCGACCCAGTTCGGTGTTCTCCACTGGGACGACTGCGTTTCGAAATCTTGAGTGCATTGTGCTGGGCGTTTTAGTGGCTGGTGTGTACTCCTTGCTCGTGGGTGTCGCCAGTCGAGAAGGGTGAGATATCGTTGGGCTGCTAATTGGATGTTTAAACGTGTTACCACTTGGAGTGTACATAGTCTTATAGGAGTTCAATTTGCAGAGAAATTCAGCTATTCAAATTTTCACATTCTGAAGAATTTATTTCTCGAAAATGGAAGACAGCTGGGCCTTCCTACTTTCGGAGTTTGTTCTGGGTATTTTCACCCAAGACAGAAAAATAGATTCAGTGTTTGAATTTGCGCAGCTGTTTGTTGGATTTCACTTGGATTTCGTATCCATCTAGGCACTACCGCATGGTAATGGTTCCGCCACGCACCTTTACTCACTTCTCGCATATTACAAAGAGAAATCTATCCTCTTATGAACTGTCCCTTGGCGCTGAACTTTTGCAGAGTGGCAGGACGGGGAATTGCGACAATCGAGCGAGATTACATCGCGACAAATCGCGGTGGCCGGCTGTCACCCGGTGCCCGCTTGCGACACGGTCCGCCTAGACGGGCAGAGTCGATTAAAAGCAGATTTGTTGGGGTTCCACGCGTGCTCTGCCTGTTTCGGGCGAAAACGATTAAACGTTGCGGCTGCTCCAGCCGAAGACACGCGCGGCTCGCACATTTATTTCGCTCGCCTGAAACCGTTTTTCCGCGATGTGTCTGCGCCACTTTCACCGTTGACTAACATTGTAATTGCAGAAATTACCCTCGCTCGAGTTCCAGTTGGAGTTACTTAACAGACTGCCCGCCACTCTTTCAGATCACTCTGTTCCACCTCGATCGAACGTCACAGAACTTCTTGTCTCTTGTTGCGTTTATCTTTATTCAATATTGATGCTGTACAACGTTAGGGATTAAGAATTTAAAGAGCAATTAGGAGCGAATCGATTCGATTTGCGCAGCCTTGGTCGTTTCGCAAGGCAAGTCACCCTGATATTTCGAGGAGATTGCAGGTAGCTATGGCTCGAGGCAGTCGGCTGGCGCCTGGCCGGCGTTTCCTGGCCTGTCATTACCATACGCACTCATCCGTTGCACGCACGGCTGATCGTGCGTGAGCACGTGCACGCGTGGGAGTCAGACCGACGTCGAACTGTCTCGTGCGATCTTGGAACCGCGGAACCACGTGGCCAGCTGGTGTTGGTCCAGTCTGAAATGTCTGTGAAGTTTGTGAATCGTTGCCTTCGAACTAAGTAGCTTGCTAACTAGTTTTCTTTAAAAAATCTACAAAGCATAGGGGAGACCGGGGATGGTTGTCGCACGGGTAGGTTGTCACAACCGCTATAACAAAGAAACTATAAACAATAGGAATGTACTAATAATCCATGGCGATGCGTAAACGTATTACTGCCTCCCTCCGAATCACACAAGTCGTTGTGGGGTCGCATGGAGCCACAATGTGTCATTTTTTGTTTTCGTGCGCTCAAAGTAAATTAGGCCGTATTTTCTATCAAGTAAGTATAAGTTGTTTCTTAGTATTGACTATAACATTGCTGAATTATTCTCGTAGTTCAGAATTTTTTCTAACTTACTGCAATGATTTTTTCACATTTTTTAAACTTTTCAATACATGAATAGAGGGGTGAAATTGTTTAACGGTTTGGGGCAAGTTGTCGCAGAATATTTGGAGTTAGGTATTTGCTGCATGCGACAACTAATCCCGCTGTAACTTGCTGTACTTTTCATGTGATATTATATTTTTTTGTTTGTTTGGCAACAGTTCTCAATAATAATGCCGCGAATTTATAATAAGAAGACGTCCAGAGGTAACGTGCCCCCAGAATTAATGTTACGTGCGGCAAGAGAGGTTAAAAGGGCAATTACACAATAAGAGGGATTGCAAAAGATTATAATATAAATTACCGCACTTTAGCGCGATATTGTTAGAACTACAATAAAAAATGATATTACTTTCTTAATTGAATCAACTTTTTATTCATAAACTTAACTATCCAAATGTATGACAATCAACCCCAGATACTGTGACGACCAACCCGACCTCGGGGTATGTTGCCACAAAATAGTTCCTGCAAATAATCTGAATTAGCTCTTAATCTGGTTGACAAAATCCATAGAACCAATTTTTGTTATAAAGTCGGACATACTTAGTTTATATTAATCTGAGTTTGAACGAACTTCCCTGCAGCTATAACCTGTAAAAAAATCAAAATAAGAAAATGAGACAATCATCCCCGGTCTCCCCTAAATAACAATTAGTGACATCAGCATCAAAGGCTTCTTAATAATTATGAATTTCCAGGCATTATCTGAATTGCAAACTTCTATACAGAATACTTGCCATTCGCTAAACGTCATCCAACACCCGCGACATTTCACAACGTTCAGCCACCACCGGCAGCCTCGGGAAAGCGAGGAAGCCACGCTTTCCCCGGCAGAACGATAAATCGAACCGGTGGCGAGAGCGTCGCGAGGATCGTTTGTCCTTTCGAGCTGGTCGCTCGTGTCCGCGATCGATAAAACGAGGGAGCCGATGATAAATTTCGTGGCGCGAGCGGATATCTCGGAGATCTGCGCGGCGTGCCGGGGCTGGCGGGTTGCGCAACCACGTAACTGCATTGTGTGCACGCGTCCTCCTCCGCGACGCGGCGCGGCGTATCGCCAGCCGCGTCGGGAATCGGCGAAATAATGCCAATAACCATTTGTACGTCTCCATTAACGGTGTCCATCGTTCGTTGGCACGATGAGAAGCCGCTGCGGAATGGAACGTGGCGAACACGCGAAACCGACAGCCGGCAATTTATGAAGTATTTTTAAGCGATCCTGTCCGACGGCACGCTGACAATGCCTCCACGTCTTTATTACCGGCGTCGGCGATGAGTATGCATCGGCCGCGGTCGATGGAGACGCGCGAGAAAAAAAAAAGGCGAGAAGGAAGAGAGACGGATCGAAGGATCGCGCACGGCCGTGTGAAACTCGACGAGGCAATTTGCGGATGATTTTCGAGCGGACGGCGGAGCCCGAGGAGCACGTCGCGCGGGTACCCGTGGCGAATAAGTGTAGTGGACACGGTCGCCGAGGTGCAATGCCATCCGCGGCCTTTCACCGAGGATGCACCTGCATTCAGGTGCATCGGGTCGGCCGGGGCGTAGGGAGACACGGCGGGGCTCGCCTTAACGGCCAGCGCCGCGTTATTAATCGACAATGGGCCCTGAGAAATGGGCAACAATTACGCAGCTGAGCTTAATTTGTAATTTCAAGGGGAAGTCCCGATACGGTTAATGAACGGTATCGATTCCGCTGCAATGAATTTTCAAGCAAGTAGGACGTTTCGCGCGCGCGGCTGTTTATCCGCTTCACCGAGGGGCAATTAATTTCACCGCGCGCCGATTCGAAGGTGAGCAGGGACAACTAGCCGACATCGACTGTCACTTAGGTCTCGCCTAAGTGTGTTTCCTCGTTTGAGGAGTTAAGTGTCATCCTTGGCCAGCGGCCAGCGCCGCTGAGGAATTGATGCTCATTCTTTCTGACGTTTCCCAATTACCAGTGTCGTATTTTATCGCCGCACTTTAAGGACTCCTGGCGCTTATCTCCACCGCGGACATGTCGAAAGAATCGATAGGATCCAAGGGACTCTTAATTTGACATTGGTCGCGAAGCTAAAAAATTCTATATCCACCGGTCCCGCTTCAACTGTCTCCGAACATACCAATCTTGATACGGCCGTAAAGGCGCGGGTCAAGCAAAAATGCCACCAGGGCCACGCGCGACCTAAACCGTCGGGGAAGCGGCTTCTGCGGCTTATCGATGTCATTGCGGCGGCATTTCGCGGGACGGAGGTATCGCGTGAGAGGCGATCTAGCCCTCACGAGCGATTCGACACGGCTAATGCGCCCAGCCCGGCGTGTTACACGCCGTAATGTGTCTATTTCTCAAGTCCCGATGACGAGGCTATCGAGCGGCCTTCCGGCACTCGACCTCGGTCGCCAGAGGGCTCTCTTCGCCTCCGCAGGTTAAGGTACTCAAAGGAAGGGAGCGCTATCGCGTGCGATTCGCACGATCGCGAAATGTGCCGGGATCCGAATCGCGTATACACTGTGTCCGTCTCTGATTGACACGCTTCCGTTAGACACCGAGCTGTCCCGCTTAATGGGGTATGCTCGTCGAAATCGTGGGCGCGATACAATCGGCCCTGCTGCCTCGAGCGCCGAGGTTTCGTCGACGAAACTACTTAACGCGATGGAACAGACGCGCACGATTTCGAGGAGCGCGTGAGCGCGGCGAACGGGGGCATCCGAAGTGGAAGCGGAATGTCCGACGAATTTCTCGGCTTATCTACTCGCTCGGTCAGCCTGGATCACTCGACGCTGTGCCCGAATTGATAATTATGCGCGGAGTCACGTTTCCTTAGTTACGGATAGAAATGTATTCAATCTTAACGATCGCTGCGCGAAACGGTAATCTTAACGAACGAATTAACATGCGAATGTTGAAAAATGATATTACACCGCATTTCTATGCGAGCGACCGGATACTTCATTCGAGATTGATTGGGCAACGGGCTTGTAAAACATACACCGCCCGGGTAAACAAACCGATAAAAACGATAGACACGTGAAAAGTCCAGCGCGGCCGGCAATAAAAGTTATACGAGCTTCGGGATATTTAAAATAGAGGCGTCCGTAAAGATCGAGCCGCCGATAGACGGATGAATCGAGAGGCGAACCGAGTGCCACTCGGATCTGCTTGACCTCCATTAATTTCCCCTCGCTATCGGTTCGAAAGTCACAGGGGGGACGCGGTTCGTGGATGTACTTTATGGAGGGCGTAAATCACTGGCGTATGCCGGCCGAACGAGTCGCGGAAACTGGCCGAAATCGCGGCGTTTCCTGGGGCTCGCGTGCGCGAGATTCTCGGGGATCCATCGGGCACGGATCGGCGCGGCGATCCACGCGCGATAATCTGTCGAGCAATGGCGATATGCGGGTTCATCTCTCTCTCTGGAGACGCGTAAAGGTCAGCCTCGACGTAAAGGCCTCTGCAGACGTTCCACATTACCGTGCCCGTTGCCATTTCTGGCAAATAGATCCACGGCTCCTCTCCTTTTTCTTTCTGCCGCGAGGCGGCTCGCTTGGACGTCGCTCGGGATATTCAGCTCAACTGGAGACTGTGTCGACGATATCGTTTATAATGAACAGCGAGATCGAATTTTTGAATTGCACGACGCGGAGAGTTAACGTGTAGAGAGCTCACATTTGTGATCGCTACGCTGCGTGTTATTTCAAGAGTTAGCTAATGGTTAATTAATGGCGAGACAAAAGGTGACGTTAAGAAACATCGCGTCGTACATCTTGTTTCGTGTACTTCAAATTGCATTATCAATAACCCGACGATATGATCGGCGAGACCTATCGACAAGTTATCGATATCTTATCGATAATCGTCAGTAGTACGTCTATCTTGCGCGCCGCGCTCCTCTCGTTCCTTTTCGCGCCTCCTTCCGCCCGCAAATGTCGATTCCGCGCCCCCGTTGCATCCCCGCTACGCTTATCCCTCGATCCTTTCTCGCGGATCGTCGCTCTTACGCAATCGCACGTATCACTGCGCCGGCGGCTTGCATAGGTGAACGACGATCCCGTTGATAGCCGGTCGTGTTCTTACCTTGATTCGCTCTCTGGAAACCTGTTAACGCTTAATAAGTAATGGACTTATTCGCCGATCCCCTCTGCACCCTGTCGTTATATAATCCGATCTCCCGGCTTCGTTCGCCGTAACGGATCCTCCCTTCGCGATGGGATCGTCGTATAATGAAGACACATTGTTTTAATTAAATATCCCTCGCCCCCTTTTTTCTTCTCCGGTATCAATGATTTTCTTTGCCGAAGATTGTATCGAGTGACATTTAGCGCTGGAAGATAGGCATCGCGCGCGCTCGTATACGCGCACGCTTAAATCGAATCGATTTACGTACACGCTGTTCGCGAGATGCATCTGCGCGCACAATCTCGCCGCGGCGTTAATTATTTCCGTTCGCATTATACCGCATGTTAATTAACTGTAACGGCGTGCACGCCCCGAAAAATAATTTCAGGCCTCGTCGCCCGTGCGCCGGCGTTGATGGGCGTGCACCAGAAAATCGCTCGCGCGGACACGTGGTAATTAATTCGATGCGCCGCGTCGGATCGCGTTATCATTATTACGCGCGTGATCGCGCCGTTATCGCCGCGTCCGATCCCTCCGCCCGTCGTCCGGGCGGATCGAGGAAGACCGGTGCCGGGGCAATTTCTGCGTGGCAACATTGTCGAATGT
Source organism: Andrena hattorfiana (assembly GCA_944738655.2). Classification (NCBI taxonomy): domain Eukaryota; kingdom Metazoa; phylum Arthropoda; class Insecta; order Hymenoptera; family Andrenidae; genus Andrena; species Andrena hattorfiana. The sequence goes on along the minus strand of OX122889.2, from coordinate 39,600,113 downwards.
ACCCGGGGTAATTATTATGCCATCGCGGGAAATATATTGATCAAGACTCTCTTACGGTAATTCGTTTACGAACCTGACAGTTTGATGTATACTAGACATAAACCTGCTGCAACTTTTCATTTTGCCATCTTACCTCTGCATTGTTCTGCGCGCAGTTTTCTGTCCTCTCTTTCATCATAATATCCGCGGTGCACGATAAAACGAAGAAAGTTATCGAAGAATAGCAACAACCTACCATTGCGTAATACGCCTGACGTTATTACGAATCCTTCCTTCGGAGAATCGGGCGAGGGCCTCGAACGATACCGTGCCCTGTATCGTTATAGATACCCGCGGCAGAACGCAACAGTCATCATCGTTTACGTACACGCCCAGCGCGGAGCGTACGCTCCGATCGGATCGGTGAAACGAAACAATTGCTCTTGGAGTGCCTCGGGAGAAATGAATGACTCGAGGTTCCATCATCTGTCTCCATCACTCGTCGCTTCTTCTCGCTCGTCCTCGTGAATAGAGCGAGTCGGCATTTAGGGAAGGAGGAGCAGAAGGATCTCGGTTCAGTAAAGGGTGTAGAGACTCGGCAGGTCGATCTTGTATTCTGGTTCAGGTCACGAGAACAAGGAAAGGTGCATTCACACGCACAGCCACCTGCTGTCGCATCGAGCCTTCTTCTTCCTCTCGTATTCAGTCCCGCGGGAATTAATACGCGCAGCCTTCGATTCTTAAGAATTCTGCGCCGAGCTCGCGAGTGATGGAAATCGGAGCAGGGGTTCTAAGATCCGGAAGGATGGCGAGGACAAGAATGCTCGCGAAAAGGGTCAAACTCGAAAGCAACGCTCGACGTAACGATGCCGGGAGTACACGGAGCTGCGCAACGCTAACAAGTGGCGGGCTGAAGAAAACACAGGAGAGATCGATACATCGGTCGAAAGTGAAAAGGCGATTACGAATAGAGAGAGAGAAAGCGATGGCACGCCACGCGTTTCGCGTGTTACAGCGGTGGCGATGGCCGTTACACTTGAAATTGCCCCGTTGCCTGGTACGCCGTGGCGTGCAGAAAAATCGCATCGCGATCGGTTCTCGGGACGCGATCGGGCGCGGGCAACCCAGGCAAATGTCAGGTCGTGACTTTCATGCGGTCTACCACCTGCCATGGGATCGGTAAGTGCGTCGTTATTAATGGCGTCCCGATCCAATCGCATCCGGAATAGGCGTAGGTCTTCGAGCGATGTTCTCGGCTTTTCCACTTTCTATATCGGACCTTTATCATCAATATTCCTCCTCGCTCCTTGGCAGTCGCTTAGAGGTACAGGTGCCCCGACGAATTTAAATATCCCCATAAAAAGATAAAGAACAGAGTGCAATCGGACGTCTTTTGAAAACAGACGCGACCATCAAACTTCTTGTGTGGACATTCGCTGTTATTTTTATAAGTGCTGAGTTCCCCCAAGTTCTTCCACCCCTTTATTAAATTACTCTATATAGGTACTCGAATCCACTAAAAAGGAGGTTCGCGAATATAAAGTTTGTAGTGGACTTTCAACGGAATTCGTTCGCATTCGAATTCATTTCCTATTACAAACTACTAGACCTCCTGCATACAGACAATCAAATTATCTCCCCCTCGATCCCCGCCTGGCTGCACTCGAGCCGCCATTCCTGCAGTTCACTAGAAACCGCGAGATGCTAGGGAATGCGAATCGTAAATCGCGCGATCGTTTCGCCGACCAGCGTACGGAGCGAGCACAAAACGAGATTACTCGGAGCTGATCGGGTCCTGTCACGTGTCGGAAGCGAGGCGGCCTCGCGGGGCGCGCTCCGGACAGCTCCGGAGATCGAGGCGGCCTCTTGCGCGGATCGCCGCTCGCCGAGGCCGTTTTAATCTCCCTCGAGGTCGACTTTCCGGTACACCCACGCCGGGTGTCATCGATATATCACGGCCGGCGCATTCGCAGCCGCGGCACGCTCGCAACGCCAGCCCGAATCTCGCCTGCAGGCGAAGATTCCGCGTTGTTCTCGATTCGAGAGAAAACCGGGCTGCCCTTTTTTGGGCCCTGCTCGTAAAGTGACGCAACGCGGGGACGGCTGCGCTCGGGTCGATCTCGAAAGCAGGGTGCGGTATGGATCATCCCGAGGCGGCAGTAAAAACGCGGCCCGTCCCTTATTGTTGCCCTCGTAACGCCGAAACGCGAGCCTCGCAGCGTCTGTTGCGCGACAGGTCGTCCGCGTGGGAGTAGCGCTGAGTTACTCAATGCGAACAATACGCTCGTACATCCATATTGGAGCGTGTCTGGAGCCGTTTCGAAAGTTTCCGCCACACGGTTACGGAGGGAGGCGGCGAGCATCGTTCCAGAAACTCATATCCTCCGTCTTTAAGGGGAATCCTATTTTTTTTTAGCTGAAAACGTAGCAAATTTTGGGATTTTTTTTTAAGAAACTAGCGATTCGATTCATCTGAAATTTGGACCATGTTTTGATGCATCTTTGATGAAGCTGTAGTTTTTTTTTTATTAATTTTTAACCATAAATATAGCAGTTATGCTTGATCGACCATCACGCCGCGCAATATTCGCCGTCCGTTGGTGTGCATGATATTTATCTACCAGTTAATCTGAACCAGAAAAATAAAACGGCGTTTTATTTTATACATATGTAGCTTGAAATTGATGAACTATCAAAAAAACCCAAAAATTTATTGAGCAGTGTGGAGAGTTTTCAAACTGAAAGGTCTGAACATTTAATCTTTGCTATCCAATTTTGCGCCAATTTTCTTAAATAACAAAAGAAGTACAGAACTTAGCGGTATTCTGGTTCGTCAAATTGAAGCTACATATGTACAAAGTAAAACGCCATTTCATTTTTCCGTTTCAGATTACCTGGAAGGTAAATATCATGCACTCCAGCGGACAACGAGTTGTGCGCGGCGTGATGTATAACTCCTTTATTTATTATTAAAAATGAATAAAAAATACTGCAACCTCTTCAAGGATGCATAAAAACATACTCCAAATTTCAGATGATTCGAAATGCTAGTGTCTTAAAAAAAATTCCTAAATTTTACTGTTTTTAGCCTCCAAAATAGGATTCCCCCCTTAACCGCTTTAGTGCCAGGGGTTTATAAAAATCCGTGTCGGATTGTGCCATGAAGCGCGATAGCGCTTTTGTTAAAAATAAACCTTGGGACTCAATGTGTTAAAGAAAGACAGCTAATTATGCAGGTTGTTTACGATTATTTGAAAGAAAATTTGTAATTACGAGAGGAAACTCTGACAGACTCGCGACAAGATACATTCTGAACCGAGCGTAATCGAATTGACGATCGTGACCAAAAAAAAGCGACACGGTTCACCACAGTACGCGAACAGCGCGATCGCGCTGCGTGGCACTAAAACGGTTAAGGAAGCTTCATAAAGCCTGGGAGCCTACCGAACCGCTTCGAACTTGAAATCCTCTTCGTCATTGAACGACGACAGTCCCCGTAAGAGTACCTACATTATCTAGACCATCTGTCGGAGGCGAAATCTCTTCCCTTCCTCCCGAACCTCTCCCATCATTCTCCTCCTGTACTCCCGGCATCGTACGATCGTTTCGGCTGGTGCATCCAAGCTCGGTGGGCACGGAGGATGAGCAGCGTGGACGATTTTCAGGCTCGCCACACGAATTCCCCCGATCGCTTATCTGCGAGCGTCGGAGGAGGCCTGGTCGTGGTCTGGGGACGCGGAAGAAGACGGAAATCGTGCGATCGCGGAATACGTGGCGCGGCCACGAGAAAGAGAGAGAAAGGGCCTACTCCTTCTCCCGGGGAGATGCCGTGGGTGCTCTCTCCCTCGGTCGCGGGTCCCTTCTTCTTTTTCCCAGCCGGGCGAGCGGTTGCGATTCCGCGATTTACGATTCGCTCCCCGCCGTCGCGGATTCCCGAGGACAGGCAGCGCGACGCTTTATCGACCGCTCCGCCGTAACCTTTCCATAACTATCGCGTCTGTTGCCGTAGATCAACGGTAACGCCGCAGCGACCAATTTACCGAGCGACCTCTCGGCCGACCTCCTCCGCCAGGCCTCCTCTCCGCGGTTAATACACGTACCTCGCAAATATATATCCATCGCGATGTATAATCCGTGCACGCGTATACATCGCCTCGCCTCACACTGCGCCCTGCGGCAGGAAAATCGCGCCCGCTGACGCAACGCCCTCGCGTAATACACCGTACGTACGTCAATGGGCGATTTCCCTTGCCGATGGGCGGCCGATCGACCCTACCGCGGCACGTCGACACCGGGACGTTAATTACATCCATGCTACTCCGACTCCTCTGCACTCAATCTGCAAACTGCACCGTTTGAACGATTTATCGCCGAGGGAGCAAATTTCTTTGGGTCTTTAGGCGTAGAAGCTTTGGAAATCGATTTTCCACAGGGGGACCGTTGCCACTCAATCTTCTGGCATCTCGAGATACCCGAGAACTCTATTGTAGGGTTGTCGCGTATTTTGACGAAGCGCAGCGAAGCGATTCGAAGAAATTAATAATAATTAATTACTTGTCCCCGTATTATGGTCATCAACTCTTCATAAACTTTTCTCTTCGTACCGCCACGATTCGTTTCATCGCGGAAGATCCTGCAACCTTCCGAATTAAGCCTCCACCAATCACTCTCGATTTCCTTGCAATTCGTTCATCCTATACTAAGTACTACTCCGTCACCAGCGTCCCGTTAAGTGACGCGGCTCAAAGCACAGACGCGAGCCGCGGTCGTCCGGCGTGTATGTTAATTGCGCGAAACCGACGAAACCGCGATCAGCATAATGAAACGGACAATCAGCGAGGGGGAGGGGGCCCAGCGGGGCCCGTCACGATTTCACATTATAATGCCCCGTGGGCCGTCGTGCGAGCGGTAGCACACCGGTGGCCCAGGCTGCGCGTCCCTCGATGGACGGATAGGCGAGTGCATTAGATCGGGTACACGTCGTCGCGGCATGTCGTGGGCTTTTTTAGTTCGTCGGCCGCACGAGAAAATCTCCGCCGCTGCCGGGGGAGCCCGATCGAGACGTATGTACACATCGAGCTTTACGATTGCCCTCATACATTAATGTAAACGCTGGTCGGCTACCGGCGAGGCCTAGAGGCCGTAGGAGACCAACACAGCCAGCGAGAGGCAGGAAGTAAGAAACGGGGGAGGTGGCGCGGGGGGCCGTAGGAAAGAGAGAGGGAGAGAGAGAGAGAGAGAGAGAAGAGGAGGCACAGCGAGGACGGAGAGGATGTTCGCGATCCGATTCGCGACCCTTCGCCGATCCGGACGGTAGAACGACAAAGGGGACGACGGCGCGGCGGTCGAGAGCGGCATCGGCGACGAGTGGAGGCAGCCTAGGAAAAAGAGGAGAAACCCACGGGCAAGAAAGCGCGCGCGTGTGTGCGGCTCGCAACGGTGAAACTGGGCGCGCGTTGTTGCTGTTGTTGTTCGGTTTGGTAAAATCGATTCGTCGCGCGCGATGGATCGATGGATGGATCGGCAGAGGGGGAGCCGAGACGCGGCAGGTGAGCGGGTGTGTTGATGGACGGGATGCAACTCTCTCGGAAGCGATCCCGCGCTCGCGAGTAACGACGATATCGCGAACGACAAGCCGGGAGAGTCGAGAGAGGCCTCGCGCGTTTTGCCAGTCGCGAAGCTTTCCCCCGCGAATCGAGATAGCTCCGCCGGCCGGAAGGAGATCTTGCCTTATGCGAGCGCCTCGATGTGTGCGCGTGTGTTATCCGTGTAAACCGCGTACACAGGGGCAGAGAGGGTATACGTAGAACGCGCGCGCGCGCAGAACGGTTGAGTTCGCGGAGGAGACGCAGCCCTCGCGACCGGCCCATAAATCAGGCTCCGCTTCTTGCGCGCCGATCGTTTGCCATCGCCGTCGGGTCAGAGGGGAGCTTGTCGACGATTCTGCTCAGCCGTAGTCTTTCTGTTCGCGAGCCTGAACGGTTTCAAAGCTCCGGGACGCGGAATACTTTTTTTTTCTCTCTCTTTCTTTCCTCCCCTCCCCACCCCCTCGGTCGCTCCTTCCCCTTGCTCACGGCGCTGCTGCCGGCTGGCTCGCCCGGGAGACATCGCGATGGACCGTGCGACTTGAGCAGAGCACGATTAACGCGAGAGAAACGGCGCATTAATTAGAGGAAGTGGTTCAAGAGAGAAAATGATAGCTCTCGCGGCATCCTAATGCGAGCAGAGATCGGTTACAGCGCTGCATGTCGAGCCTCTCGATTCGATGCATCGTTGCGGGCAGGTCAAGGTCTTGGTTCTGGAGTTTTCTCGATGAGGATACACACCCGTTCGTGAAGATAATTGAAATTTCGTGTTCCTGGAATTTTGCGAACGGAGCAACCTGTTGGAGAAAATTCAATGACTATTTAATTCCTGTGGCATGGAGTCACTCGAGCAAATGATACTCTATCTCATTTTGAACGGCATATTATGGTCCCCAAATTTGATTTAAACGTCCCCAAAGGTTTTCCAGCATATCTGACGTAGGTTGAGAACCGCGATGTCATCTTCTCGCTGTAGAGCCGCGAAGAGGTCGCATTCGAGAGTGGGGCTCTATGATCCCGTGCGCGCATAGCACAACCGGTTGTCTCTTCTTTTTTTCAATCCGCACTCTCACCCCGTATGCGTGTGCACGATAACGGGCGAACATGCGGCTCTGCCTCGGCCGATTCACACGCACAATGACTGGGATACTCGTAATTGCCGGTAATATTCATCATTTAATGGTCTACTCGGGGTCAACGCATCTGGTGGCCTCTGCGGTGGAGCCTTTGCCCGGATTTTCGAGTAACGAGAATCAACAGCCTGGCCGTGGGATTATTTCCGCGGGAAAGTTTGGTATTCCATGCATTTTCTAACAGAAGCCATCCTATCCGATCCTCTCATTTTGAGGATACCGTTCCAAGCATCCCATTCGTAAGGATTTCCGTCACAGCTTCTTCCTTGAAAGATTCTCAATCTAATTAACTAGAATATCCAATCAATTTCTAAATACATAACTCGACGAACGCACCAACTGCCAACAAGTTTCCCACACCGACCAATTCGATCACAAACACCGTCAGAAAATCGAAAAGCAATCGTGAGCCCTTCAAATCTTAACGCTTCACTGAAATACCTTGCCCCCGCAGAAAAATTCTCCTCGGTATCCTTAAAAGTACTGGACGATGCCCCGAGAAGAATTTCCACGAGAAGATGCGGCTGCCGTAAGGCAGAAACACCCTTCACATGCCGTAGATCAGCGACGCGCGGCTACGTTTATCGTCGATTAATTATCGCGATATTCTCTCCCCCCCCCCCCCCCCCTCTTTGAGGTTCGCGCGACTTCGATCTCTCGATCGGCAGCGGTCAAGGACACCTGACGAGTCGCCCCCTCAGCCTACCGGTAGTCCCCAGCGCTGAAGAACTGACCCCCGACCCGCGGGGCTCTTTCGTGTAAGCCGAGAACTGGTAAAGCGACGTAGCGGCCTCGGTTACGACAGGTCGTAAGACTACAAGCGTGTCTAATAGGTCGCGATAACGCTGCCCGATGATATCCTTCGGGCTGCATCGCCTTCGGTGTGGTCCGCGTAAGGCCCGCGATTAAATGCCCACGTCCCAGTCCTAGACCCTTGGCTGCTCCGTTCGGAAGGTGTGACCGCGGCCTCTGGTAGCCGCGCGGCCTCTGTCTCGCCTCTCGATTCGCGTGTTGCAAGTGGAGGTGGAGGTGCTACGATAACCAAATCAAAGTGTGCCACGCGAGGATAGGTCGAATTAGGAAACATCAAGTGGAAAGTTTAAAACGCCGTAAGACGGATGTTTTACAGCGTCGGGTTTTTCGAAAGATAACTCTTGTCACCTCCCAGAGGCAACTCCATAACGTCTCCGTTTATCAGCGCCGTACATTGCGCTCGGCTTGCCAAGAGACTGCCCAGACCGTTAAGAAGCATTACATTGAAAGTAACTGTAGCAACCCGGGAGTAATTTCAGACGATGAAAGTAAGTTCGATAATTTACGGCGCCTTATCGCAATTACCCTCGCATTAAGCGAGTGGCCGGGCATAAAGCTCGAAAATTATATCCATATCGTGAATTTACGAGGATGTTAAAACGGCCGGACGTATTAATCGGGGCATTATATTCGGCGAATTAACGCGGCGCACTTAACGCACGCGGGTGATTTCCAATCTCCCTCTGCGCCTCTTGTCTGGAACGGCTGAAATGAAATACGCGCGTTTCCGCGGAGTTTATCCCCATTGTCGACGCGGGTATCGCCTGCGCGGGATTGTTTCTCAATAAGCACTCGCCTCGCGCGACTTTGTGCCCGCTCGCGAATATCCAGGCGAAAGTAGAAGCGCCTCCGCCCCCTACTCCGCCGACCGGTCGACCGGCCAATTCGAAAGTTCGCCTTTAAAGAAGCGTAAAACTGTTTACGAGGCGATCGCTGATAACACCTGCGACATTTTTCCTTTGACGGTGACCCCGGCGGGGAGACGTCGCGAGGGACGTCCGTGACGCGAGCGGTCGGTCCTGCTTTTAACGACGCCTCCGCGCCGCGACCGTTACAACGGGGCGAAGCTCGGCAAGCTGGCGCACTTTAAGCCAGCCCCCGATCGCTTCTGAAAATTCATTTCTCGCGCGGCGATAATTTAGCGGGGGCCATTATCATAAAATGTGGAAGGCCCCCGGGAACGGCGTTTTAAGTTATGAAAGCGACGGACGCCGGCGGGCAGCATTAAAACGCGCGGTTTAATCGCCCGCCGCTCGCCGATCAATTGCCAAGATTATTTGGAATCGTATCGAGGACGTCGTGTTCCGGGGCGCCCCTTCAACGTCCACGCTCGCCGGCGCGTGGGTCGGCCACGGAATCGTCCGGGACTTTTCTTGTTGGGCTATTAACCTTTTAGGGAGTAAAAGAGAAACGGTTGGGCGAACTCGGCGGGCTCGCGGTGCATCAGGTTCGTTATAGAATTGAATGGCACCCACAGTGCTCTACTTTCTCCCATCATCTCGGGCTCAATGTTGCCTGAATCCGAGGAGCAGATTTACAGAAGCGTAAGTAGATTTGAATCGCGTGAATCACTTCGAGGATGCTTTCATTAGGTATTTATTGCCAAGGTGTTTCGTCACGTTCCCTCGAAATCGTCACGATCGACGTAATCGACGCGTAATCCGCGAGTCGTTTGGTCCCGGTGGCCAGCTGGCATTCGGGGACCGCCGGCGCGACGCTTTCACTGGCGGGCAGAGGTCGAAAAACGAGGAACACCGTGTTCCCTCGTGTTGCCGATGGTGCGTGGGCGGCTTGCCTCGCGGAAGGAAGACCGAGAGTGTCACGCGAGGCTCCGTTTCCACGCGTGCTGCAATTATCATTGTGCCGGTGTGTTACGCCACGTGGCACTTTCGCACGCCACGCCTTCCGCGGTAGCGCGAGCGGGCGCGCGCGCGCGCGGGTCGCGTGCCAATTATAGGAAAAGCGACTTTTTCATCCCACCGATTGCAGCGGATTCCTGCACGGCCTGCCGTGTCAAGGTGCGTTCGTCATACGCGAAAACAGGTCTCGCGAGGGAATTTTTCTTTTTCAAGCCGTGGAAAACCGCGTCGATTGAACTGCAATCCTCCTGGCCCCGTCACGAGAGAAACCGTTTCGGCGAGAGATCGAAGACGGATTTGCGAGACTTGCGTAACAGATCCCTTAGTACTAGGGGAGACCGGGGCAAAGTGAACCTCGGGGTAAAATGATCTTCCTTACTTAATTTATTCTTTAACAATAAAATATATTTACAAATTTTGGTGACGTAATAAATGTGTGTAATACCACAATGATAATTAAACACATTCAGATATAAAAAAATGGAAATGAGTCTTAAATGTTATGGTTATTTTAACTCCAAATTTTTTCTGCATGTTTATAATAAGCTTATACATGTACACGTGTTTGAGAAAACATTAATCCTAACATGATTAAATAATTAATTTTCCACTGAGTACACATTGGGGCAAAGTGACCGGGGTAAACTGAGCTACAAAGAAAAGATGCGCGAGTGATGTGCGCAATAACCTAACCTATCAGCTAACTGGGAAACCAGTGATGGAACAGAATCTAACCTCAAAAAAAATGAAAAATCTGCCACAGTTTTTGACAACCACGGTGCAAAAAACCAGAAGCTGACGTGCTACACACGTCATCCCAGCGCAAGGAGTTAATAATTACCTATATCCTTAATTAAAACTCGTATTTTATTTCAGCTCACTTTACCCCAGAAAGTAGCTCAGTTTACTCCATACATGGGGTAAAGTGGTAGTTTTGGCATTTTCTTTTCAAGTTGAATTTTAATATACTCTAAGTTTATTTTAAGTATTGCTATTCGTCATTTATCAATAGTAATGTTCAAATTATATTATCAATCTATTTCCACACATTTTTATTGAAAGGGAAAAATTTTATTCGACTTAAAATTTTTATCGTCCCATTTTGTCCCGGTCTCCCCTGTTCGATGGGAGACGCAACGACAAAGTGATCGAAGTTGTGTGGGCAATTTAAGTCGATTAGGTATACAGTGTCTAGATGAGCAGCTGTCGACTGGGCTCCTGCCCAGAAGGCGCCCAGGGCCCCATCTTCAAAAAAACGAAAATTATGATTTTATCCAAACACCATATTCTTTTTTTGCACCACTACACTTAGCTCGTTTTTTTTTAGTAAACTACCTATTCATGTTCCCGAAAAAAGGCCCCTCATAATGTTCGCCAACTGGGCGTTTTTCCTTAAATTCCCCACTGACTTGTGAAATTAAGATTTCCTCCAATTTTCTACACAAATATCCTAATTCAAAGCTCCACGGTCACTAAAGATATGAGATCTTAAAGAAACAACCCTCATCCACCCTTTTTTACAGCAAAGTACCAATCTCAAGGATTGCTATTCCCCCACTTCTCTCTTATAATTTGGCTCGCGGTTGGAGCAGCGTCCACGTCGTGACGGTGACGAAATAAATCGGCCACTCGGCAGTCCGGGCTTCGCGATGTAACACCGTCACCAGGAAAGGGATTGCGGTCGCGGGGTGAACGAGAACGCCAGGGTGTCGGGGTTGCTGGTCAAAGTCGCGACACGCTCGGTGCCCTCGGACCTGGTACAATCGTGAATCCAAACGAACGGCTTTTGAAATCGGATCCGCCAGATATTTCTCGACCCGGGGCCCGGGCTATGGCCCCGTGAAGGGGGAAAGGGCGAAAGCCCCATCGTCTCAGTTACAATTTGTGTTCGCACTTAAAAGAAACATTACCTGGTGGGACCGGGTCGAGGATAGCGCGGACGCCTCGTGTGTGGTCCTACATAACGCCCTCGACCGTATCTCGAATCGTTCGTTACCGATTCGATTGGAGTCGCTCGAGCCACCTTCCCGCTTTCCGAGTGGAGACGATCGGCAGTGTCGCTTAAAAACTTCTCTTCTCCTAGCTTTTAATTTCGTCCTCGGTCAACGAACTCCTAGCAATACGTCCAGTTCACTACGATATCTACTTCATAATGGGAATCTCTGTGGCTTGGAGCAGCTACCCCTGTAGCCTTGCGCAATCAGTCGATTTCGTTTCGACTGTAATCAAGTAAATTGGGAGTTAAATCGAGCAAATAAAGACGTGATGTGGTGTTTTCAAATAACCAGAACTCCTCGACTTTTTTCCTGATAAAAGAACCCTGAAACCACCTTCCACGCCGCGCGTTTTCGCGACCAGCAAAGGCGCCACTGATCGATATACTCGCCGCACAATAATTCGCGCGACTCCGAGCCGGGAATGCGATATGCGGGTTACGTGATATTTCAAGCGACTACCCACTCGAGGCATCGAACCCGCTTTTAAATCAAACGAACTCGGTCAGCGAGCGAGTGATGTCATCCGAAAGAAGCGTGTAGCTACGCCTGTACAGACAACGTTGGTATTCCTCTCCTAGCATAGCGCCTCTCCGATCTGCTCCCCTTTACAGTCTCCACCTTTTTTTTTCACATTTCCATCCTCCGAGGCGACAATCTCCCTCGCTTACGCAAGTCGATTAGCCTCCACGCACCTCTCGTTCCCACGAAATTAACAGAGCTGTAAACGAACACTGGTTAGGCTCGGCCAGTGTCCGGCTAACTAATGGCACCTCCGAAACCGTCCTCTCCATTTGAATAATTTTGTAAGCAGCCCGATTGCATCGACACGGCCCCGGTCACATCCGAGCTTTCCACGAAATCGACCTTCCAGGATCGGGACATCTATCTGCGAGCATTCCTACGCTCTGATTTTTTCTTTACCAGTCATCCGGCCGCAAATCCGAATTCCTGGCCGTCCGATCGGGGCATTCCCGCGGCCTGAAACCTGTCTCCGATCGCCGGATCGGCCAATCTAGTCGATGCATCACTCTCGTTCGAGAGGAATCTGGAGGAACGAGGGAAAAAGGTGGCTCGCAGCCTCTCCGGCAACCCGAGCGCGTTTACGCGCGTTTTTACGCGCGCCCGCTCCTCGATTATTTACAATCGTACGATATCGATCGCGATATAAACGCCCTGGCGGAATGCCACGGAATTCGGCGCCGGAACCCCGAGCGCGGCCTGAGAGATCGCGTTCGAATTGCAATTTTATTCGCAGGCCCGGTTGTCGCGAGACGACGCTCGTAAAACTCGCGCCAGCGGGCGAGACTGGCCCCCAAAACTTTGCGGTGTTGTTCCTTACGACGAGAGCCCGCTGCTCTTCGGGGATAACAGGCCGAATTGATGGCGAAATAACGGCGCGAGATCGCGAGCCAGTTTCGCGAGGGTGATTACGGTAAACGGACCACTCGTAATGGCCACGGGTACCGATAAATGCTTGTGATCCACGTGCAGTATCGGCGGTCGTCATCCAAACACCTGAGGATGTGCTTCGTGGAGGTCTTCAGACGCTCTGCTGCGAAAGCTTCTGCTTTAGGAGTCACTGAAGAAATAAATTTCAATTTTAATTTGTAATGGGAACGGAATTAATTTTGGAGGCTGCCCTGGACCATCTCGTAATCCTTTCACAGGATTCGAACCACGAAGTTGTTACATATAATTAGGAAGATGGTAACCGTGAAACGTTGCTCGAATTGCTTCGATCCCGCAGCTACTTTCTGTTCGCCGTGGTTTTTACCGAAGAAGAAGGCTGTCCTTTAGCGGCGGGAATTCTTTTTCATGGAGCTTGATTGCTCGATACTTTTCTAAACGAGGGAGAGTTCGAGCCGGCGCTCATTAAAAGGCTTCACGCGAGGCCGATCGTTTTCTTTTTCGATGCGGTACACATTGTGGCTGCTTAAACGGCGCGCTTCTTCCGGTTGAATCGTGTTTAGGGGAAGCTTATGGGCTCGTTAAACTTTTACCTTCTTAATCACCTTTCGTTTTTGTTTGATGACGCGAGATGGCGAGTCTCTTCATTTCAAAGAAGGCATGCCATAGTTCCGTAGAATAAACGTCGACACTCACTTCAGTGCTCCATAGAGTTACCAACAGTTTTACTGTTTCTCCTTTCTCCCCCCCCCCCCCCCACGTGTTCCTGACGTGTCCGTTTACAGCCGCACTTTCGATTCGATAATAAGATCTTCATCAGTTGAACAACGATCGTAAGCAGCTTTGTAATCCAATATAGGCTCCGCGTCCCCGTAACGGCGCAGCGCCCCGCGTGATTTAAACTGTCCAGCTCCCTCGTTCCTTTAATATCCATTAAGATACAAGGGGACACGCGAGGAGCGAGACATCATACATTTCCTCCGAAGTACATCGTTCCTCGAACTACCGGTTTCGAGAGTAAAACCGTCGTACGCCGCGCGAAATATCCGCGTTGAAAACGGCGCCACAGGGGAAAGGAGCATGTGGTCCGCGTCAGGGCAGCCGTCCCTTGCCTTTAAAGTAAAAGTAATACTCCACTCCGCCCTAAACTAAAAGGTTATGAGTAATAACGTATTTCAACGAATTACACCTTTTAATGGAACAGTGGCTTATCGCCTCGGCTCCTCTGATATTTTACGTCTCTCGGTCTCTTTGAAAACCAGGACGACGTTCCTTTCTCTGTACCGTTCCTCCAACTTCGCTATATACGTGTACGTATATATGGAAAAAAAAAGAAGAGAAAAGAAACGGATCGAAAGAAAGAAAGGAGGGAAAAAAGTTTCTCGCGATACGCTTCTCGTATGAAGAGGCTAAAGGAGAGGACGATCCCGCGCGGCCGTTTCGAAATCGAATTATTTATTCCCGTCGCGGTGCGATATTGGGACGGGCGATCGTAAAACTCGAGACTCGCCTGATGGATCCCAGTGTCCTCGGGCCTGTAGAGGCCGTGGACTGCTTCGGATAAGGCCGAAATTGATGGCGGAATAACGGCGCTAAATCGCGACCGAATCGCGTATAATTAGGCTGGGTTACAACGTCTGCTCTCTTCTCTTCGACGGAATATACAGGGTGTCTAGAACTGTTGGCTTTGCTCTTTCATTTGTCGCGTTATTATGTTACAACGCCTCTGGTGCGCGTGGTTAATTACTCCCTGCAGACTGTGATGCTTCGTGCAGTTTACTTTTGAAGAATGGCACTGAATGCGAAAAGAAATCAAGGTGGCTAGTACCCTATATAAATTGGTGGAGAAGATTGCACGATAAATTGTTAAGGATGTGGTAAAATATTATACACCTAAACGATCTCGGTGGGCATTCAAATTAATTATTTAACTGGAGCCGAGCTTTGAGAGAGTATTCGAAATGAAACTGTCCACCGACTTTAGGACCCGTATTCTTCGACAACAGTTATCCTTAAAGCCTCGCAGAGCTGAAGTTCAAAGTAGAAGACAGTTATTTGGTCCTCGGTCAACGACTCGTCGAAATCACGAAACCTGTAACAGCAATCCCGCTAGCGAACCCATTGATTCCTTACGATTCTTAAACAAGCCACATTCTGCAGCTTCCTGGACACCCCGTATACGCGCGTGAGCCACGTGTAATAACGCACACGCGTGTCGATGCGGAGCCCCATACACGCAGAAAGCATCTTCGGCGAAACTGTCCTCGTGTCGTTTGGTCGGCGCGAAGTAGAGATTAATAGCGAAATTATACCATTAAGTAGATTTTATACAGCCGGAATAAAAAAGTCACCAGTTCATTTGCATGCCACGTGGGAATCCGTCCGGCCGGATTATTGGCCGATTTATATGCCGTCGTTAAAAAAATCCCCGGCCCCTCGGCCGCGTTGTTCCGCAGTGGAGGAAGAAGCGTGTCCATGTTCGTTTGCGAAAGCAACCGAAACGAGAGCCCCCCGGACTCGCGCGTTACGTACGAGAGAAATTTCGCGCTGGTCCAGACGGCGTTATGGCTGTTTATCGCGGACGATTCTATCCTGGTGATGTACGGCGACGCGTCTCCAGGCGAATTAATCGAGCTTCGGCGCGATTCCTGGCCGAGCAGCTTCTGCGCAGGTACCTTGCGATTCCGTCCATTTTCGGAAGCGCGCGACTAATTAGAATAAATTGTGCGGCTACCTTCCGCCAATTAACCCATTAATCAACCCCACGTGGGCCGACTTTCCGTTCTACTTTTGCGCCCGGTCATTTAGGGGACAGTTGCCAATATCGGACTGGTCACCTAAATGGTAACTCATCACTTTCTCAGTAATTAATGAATATAAACAACACCTGATGATAAAAATATCAAGTAAAGGCGAAATGAGAAGTAGAAAGAAACCGTTCGAGCTTACACCCTATTTTGTGCGTGCTATAAACATTTAAAAAAATCAGGTATGATTGATGTAACTTTTTACCAGTTTATTTTAGCTGATAATAATCAAACAGTGCAATTTTGTCCTGTATTTTTGTACTTTTCTAGAAGCGGGTTTAATGTAGAATATTATACATTCATTTTAAGTACATATTACATTGATTATAAAGTTTAAATTGATATTTTTAAATAAATTCATCATGTTTCCCAAATCGTACCACTACGATCGTAACAGTAGGATTTGACAACTCGTATGTTATATAGGTTATGTACATATATCATATACATAGGTTATTGCGGCCTTTGTGTGATCCATATACATTTGTATATGTAACTATATAATAATCATTACTTTATGTTGAATATTTTCTTCTTGATTTGTTACTTTTTCTATTTTTTCGTGGAGGTACGATTTTGGAAACCGAGGGGTACGATTTAGGAAACCGATGACCTAAATCGTACCTTTTACAGCATGTGACAACAAGATTAATAACAAATTAATTTAGTCTGAACAAAAGGCTAAGCATATAATAGTAGGTGCCTAAAAGATCAAGTTACAATATCCAATAGTCATTTGCGTTCAAATTAGTACCAAATGTGAAATATAACGTAAAATGTCTTAAGTGGCACGATATAGGCAACCTTCCCCTAAGTAACTTTTTACCAGTTTATTTTAGTTGATAGTAATCAGTCAATCAAGTTTTATCCTGTATTTTTGTATTCTTCTAAAGGTTAAATAGATAATAGTAGGTGCCTAAAGGATCATGCTAAAATATCCAATAGTCACTCGCGTCCAAATTAGCATCAAATATGAAATATAACGTAGAATATCTTAAATGGTACGATATTAGCAACCCTTCCGCACTTAAGCCCCGAACAGGCGGCCGGTAATTCTTCCCGAGGCACAGGAACCTTTAAACTTTTTACTCCGTTCCATCGAGTGTTCCCACACCCTTGGGCGTCCAACAGCCGACTGCGAATCGTTACTCTTTCCTCCCGTTCCAGCAAAAACGCCGCGCGCAAGAGTGTCTACAATCTCTTACACGAATCTCCCTCGAATCCTCTAGCTTCCTAGAAACACCTACGTCTTATGAATCGCATCCAGATCCTTGCTTCACGCATGGTCGCTGGCGATAACCATAAAGCAGGCTTGAATCCGCGAGCATGCGCGCGATAAGAGGGCGCGAGGGCGCCGCGCAGCGCGGTGACGGCGCGAGATACGAAGCTCGCGGCCGCGCGTCAAACACGTCGCCGCGCATCCTTGCCGCGTCCTTTCGTTAAAGAAAGCATCGACCGATTCGCCGTACTCGGAAGAGGCAGTCGCGGTGCCGCGATCGGCAGGGCAAGCGCGCGTCCAATTACCGACGGGACCGATGTGTAATACGAGCTTTAATGTCCCGGTGGTAGCGGCTTATTAGCTGGCGGAACGGCTCGACGGGAAGGAGAGGACGATCGGTCGGCCGCGTAGTTCGCGGGAGAGGCGACACGAAAGAACGGCGGGGCCGGTGAGCGACAAACGGTCGCGGAGACCTGGCCTCGGGAACGAGGCTTTCGGGAAAAAAGGGAAGACGGTACGTGGCGAACGCAACCGTCCTCGGATCGACAGATCTATGGGGCCGCTACTAGTTTTTCTCCGCGTGGCGGCCTCGATCTGACGCGATCTCGCCTTGACACCGGCTCCTCCGCTTTCCGCCCCGAGCCGGCGTCGATCGGCGAGCCGGCAGGCCACCTTCCGTCGCCGATCTTTTGCCTCGCGTGTTACCCAAGCCTCTCTCTGGCCACGGGCTTCTTTATCGCGCGAGAAATCGCGGGAGCGCACGTGCGCGCGGTGTCTGCGCGAAGCGGGGCGTCGCGAGTTTTGGAAGAATAGTGAACTGGGCCGTCTGACAAGCGATGTTTGGCAACCCGGGAATTCAGAAAATTATGAAACTCAGTGTGCAAGTAGAGTAGTTAATCCGTAACACATCCCTATTTTTTATTGGTGCCATAATGCTATTTTTGGGGGTGAAATCACCCCTTGAAGAAAATGCAGAATTTTCTTATCCGTGGAATATCTCGAGAACAGTGAGAGATATCGAAAAGAAGTTTAAACAAAAGTTGCATCTTTTTTTATATCTACAAAACCGCGTAAAAATAATTTTCAAAAAAAAACATATTTTTCAAGTTACCGCTACCACTAGCCCTTAAAATTAAGTTTTTGTATTTTGTAATTATACGCTGAAATACCTCTGGATAATTTCTTTTCATACATATAAATAGTTTATGTGTTATATTTTCTGCAAACAAATAAAACCTCTATTACCGAATGTGAAGTCCATTTTAGCAGTTTCCATTAATAAAATGGTTTCTTAAGGCCATATTTAAATTATTAGTTATATAAAATTTCGACAGCTTTCAATTATTTAAGCAAGGCAGTGCCTAAAATTGTATCCAAGGTAAAACTCATTAAAACTAGTCAATGACGTGTATGAATCATTATGATATCAGCACATTCGTACATGCATTACTTCAAATGTAATCTTATTAGGCTATTTTGGAAATCACACGATAAATAAATAATGCTTGAAGATTTACAAAGACTTTGCATCATTTTAATTGTAATGGTCGGATTTCCTATACGCGTTCGGCTGTAGCGGCCGGCGACGCACAGTGATCTCAAACCCCAAAAACGTGGCCAAAATTTAAAATATTATTGAATTTAGGCAAAAATCGGTACCTTGATGTTTTTGGGGTCGCTTATTACGAATCTAAACTTAAAACTTTAAAAAACAAAATGGCGAATCCAATATGGCGGACAACTATAGTAAGAAATTGTTGGATCTGCTCGAATGTTACTACCCTGATGTTTTTGGGGTCGCTGATTACGAATCTGAACCTATAATGTTTATAAACAGATTAGCCAATTGAAACATATAGAAGAATTCACAGTTAATTAGTTCTTGGTGTTTGACAGGTAAAAATCCAATTATATTTCCTAAATTTCAAGACAATTTTTTAAAACATGCATAAGATACATAAAAAATCATTCTTGTACAACTTTGTACCACAAGGATGTATAATAAATGTCTTCTAAATGTTACAAAATCGTCAAATAGTTCAAACTCGTTGAGAAGAGCAATTTTACTCTTGTATGAGCAGGGTGGCACCTAGTGGAAGCCAATTTTTTAAAAATTTGCAAGGTACAAGCATTAGTAACAGGCGAGAATAAAAATTTCGATGGAAATTCGTGGAAGTTTCAACTTTTCATCTACATTTATAAAATACCCAGGCCAAGTTTTGCTGCTACGTTCTCCAAGTAATTTTGCAATCGTGTAACGTAATCGCTAACAATTGAAGCAGTTGATGGAAAAAGGGCACATACGCCAAAATGCCATTTCAAGAAAATCGATTTCAAAGTTTTCATTACAGTATAGCTTAATACAATGTAATGCAATTAAAACCAATTTTTTTAAGGATGTAGTTGCCGTGTCCTTCAAACGTTCTGAAAACAGAAGTCATGATTTGAAAATGATATGTGTCTTTATTTATACGTTTTAAGCAAGTAGTTTATGTGCCCTTTTTCCGTAAATATGGTAAATTCGTAACAAAATTGCTTCTTTGTTTAGTTATTTACATATAATTTTGTTTACTTACTTCGTTGCCCATTTTTTATGCATCGCTAAAATAAAAAATACAAAATGAAGCGCAAAAATAAACAAGAAATGTTATGTTTTAAGTAAGTACTAATTTCTTCGATTTTTGCAGCAAGCTGTCTTACAAATCAATTTTTTTCTTTCCAAAAGTAGCTTCTTTCCTTGCGGATTCGATACTCGCCTCACTTTCCATATTTTATCGCTTACAGAAAATCCTCTATGAAACAAAAGTATTTATTGCACGCCAGCACAGTAGCGCGACTGCTCAGTGACTATGTAGCTGCGTGTCGATCACGGAGCATTTAGCTAATGTGGACGCGAGAGAAGTAATGTCCTTGATATATTATATATTTAACATATATCTGAGTCGTTTTAAACATAGGCCTATGTGCCCTTTTTCCATCAAATGCCTCAATTATGGTTATGTAAAAGTAAACAAATATTCTACTTACTTCCTGGAGTAGCATGCATTTTACACAATGGAAATTGGTCAACTCTTTCAAAAGTTATTCACTTTCAAAGTCGGCGTTCAAATTCGTATCGGCGCGCACAGCAAATATTTCAGTAACGAAGTCTAACTTTGAAATGATTTACCTGTCAAACCATAAACATTTTGTCTTTTCCCTTGCCAGTATTTTATAGTTAGATTATCACTGTACCCAACCCAATGGCTGAAAATGCCAAAATGAAAAATTCATTTTCGAGATTTTGGCCACGTTTTCGGGATTTGAGACCACTGTGCGGCGGTCCCACTAGTGCAATGGAGAAGTATGCATCTGTTTCTCCCTTGCGTTAATGGAACCGCCGCCGGCCATTGCGGCTGGACGAACGCATATAGGAAATTCGACCTTAACTGATACCTAATACTTTTGTGCCACATCCACTTTTCTGCAAACATGTTTATGCATTCACGTCTCTTTATTGATATAAATATTCCCGAGCTTACGGCAGCTATATTTATGGCAGCAGTCAGTTACTATTCAATTGAAAAAAGTTAGTGATCATTGCTTGAACTAACGTAATAAACATGTTAGCCAATACGTTTAAAATTGCGAGTATAACACAGACACCTATGAACTCGGTAGAAATGGAAGTGCACACTGAAATTCGTAACATTATAAAAAATTTTCAAAACACACATTCCTTACCATTAATTGAACATAATTATGTGCTCGATTTTGCCGATCCACCAGAACCACATGGTGCACAATTTGTAGAGTACATTATGCCTGCAGAAGAAGAAGAAGACAGTTTCGACCCTGCAGAATGTACTGTTGGTGATAAAGGAGGAAAAGGTGACTTAAGTTATAAGAGAAAAGCAGTAACGTTTTGGGAAAGTGGAAGAAAGGCACGTCGATCGCTTACCAGTGTACAGAAAAATAATCGCATGGTTAAATCTTTGCAGCAGCTATACAAGAAGGAGGCGAGAGAGGTGGAACAAATGCAGATAAATTTGCATTTATTGCGGAATATGTACCGCAAAAGTTTTAAGAAGCTTGTAAGAGAAGATCTATTATTCATGACATGAATTTAAGATTGTGGGCCTTGGAGGTAAAAAACCAGATGGACCTACCCCAATTCGTGGCAAGTAAATGGTGGATATGGAACTTTAAGACTGCGCATAGAATTGTGTCCCGCAAAATAAAAACATTCAGGACGCAAGTTACGTTTGAAGATATTGACAACATCAAAAATATCGCAGAATCGTTTGTTTCTCGCGTAAAGTCTAACATCCCAGCTGTCGGAGTTGAAGAAATTTATAATGCAGACGAGAGTGGCTTCAACCTTGAAATACATTCTGGGCGAACATTGGCGAAATTAGGAGTGAAAACAGTAGAAGCGACGATTCAATCGGTATCTGCTACAACACATAGTTGTAGACAAAATTATTTTTTCGCGGGTTTGGGTTTATATGGGGTACAAATTGTTAGAAAATAAACCTGAATCGTATCACAGTTTATTATTTCACTAAAAATATCAATAAAATAAAGATATGACTAATTCAACAAAGGAAAAAGAACCAAACTACAGTATTGTACTTTAACTATAATTATCAGTTATAACATTATGTCTATTCCTGTAATTTCTGAGTTTTGAAGTTTAAAACCTGGTTTTTGAAATCAGCTTTCTCTGCATCACTATTAAAACAGTGTTTTACTATATGTTCCACGGCGTTCCATGCAACAAGGCTTGTATGTAAGGAACGTAGAGACTTTCTAGTTTTTTTTTTAATCAAATGATCTATTTGCAAAAATTTGCAAAACTACGTTTTGTGAATTGTTTTCGAGTGCGACACTCGGCAGGAGAAATAGCACAGTTATTATATTTCAGACTCACGTGAATGCCCCCAAAAAAGGTCAGTTCACTAACCCTAGAAATAATTGAGCTGTTAACAAATAATTCTACTGAAACTGCTCTGCAAAGAGAAGTTGCCAGCACCATTATTCCGCTTGATGAAGATGAGATATCATCACCTTCTACTGAATGTTCTTCGGATGATTCAAGTAGTGAATAAGATTAGCGTGTATTGTAATTAACAAGAAATTAATATTTATGAGGCACACTTACAGTTATAGTTAAACTATAATACTGTCGTTTTGATTTCTTTTCCTTTATTGAATTAGTTATATTTTTATTCTATTAATATTTTCAGTGACATAATAAACTGTGATATGAATCAGGTTTGTTTTCGAACAATTTGAACCCCATATAAACCCAATACCGCAAAAAAATAATTTTTGTCCAGCTAGCATGTAGTAAACTCGAACCACTGTGAGACGTCTTCTTTCACCACTACACATAGTTTTGAAGGAGTCTATAGGAACACTTGGTCCGATAGTGCAAAGTACTCTATTCCGTCCGGTTAATATTTACATCGGCGCTTCAAAGTTAGGAAAACTCACGTCTGAACATTTTAAAACTTGGTTTAGCGAAGTGTATCTACCGAGTACTGGTCGTAGAAGCATGTTCCTACTCGACTCGTAGACGGGACACTGCCCAACAGAATTGTGCAGAATTACAATTGAACTACTCCATGAATTATAATTACAAAATAATTCAATTACATCGTATTCAATTACATTGTAATTCGTAATTCAGATCTCGCATTCAATTAAAATACATGGCAATTCGTAATTGCAATGTATTTGCAATTGTAATTGCATAGTACAATGTAATTGAATTATAATTACGAATTAAGAGGTAACCAAATTGAGAGGTAATAAGAGGTGGGAAAGAAATATGTATTTAAAGGTTTCGAACAGAAAAAAATTATTATGAGTGCTGAATATGGTATTATTCATAAATTTATAATATATAAAGAGAAATGAGCTCCTTTGTTACATTTTTTCCACTTTTTGTCTCACTCCTTCAGAGTTTTGAGCTGTAATTTAATTACATTGTATTTCAATTACATTGTAATTCAATTACACGCACAATTACAGTAATTAGGAATTTAATTAATTGAAAAGTTTGAATTATGTAACTGAATTACAACGTAATTGAAATACAATGTAATTAAATTACAGTGTAATTCAATTAACACAACTGTGCTGCCTAAATGAGTTATAGCAGTTGATTCCACAAGACAAGGAAGTAACTTTTTCAATGATTCCAAAAAAAACGACGGGCATAGTTCAGCCTTTAGATGTGTTTGGATTTCGGATTTGGAAAAATTTCGTGCCAACATTTTCGGATAATGTGATTCTCAAAGAGAGAGATGCAGCGCCTAACCCACAATCAGCTTTCTTCGCCCAGATTCAAAAACCTTTTTCAATATGCTTGGTTTAAAAGCGGATATCTAGAAACGCATCCCAGTGAATTTCAAAATCCTGTAGACTTCTGTTACTTCAGGAATGAAAAGCTTATACCCAAATGTAGAATTTGTGGAGAGCCGGCTTTTATGCAATGTGCATGGTGTGGCAAGTATTTTTGTTTTAATCATTTCTATGAAGAATATAATTATTGTACCAATTACAAACCGTAATTTTCAATGTATCTATCGTTTTCTATTAGTATAATTTTTCCAATTATAATCAAACAATACAGCATGTACAAAAAGAGACTGCAAATGTTTAAATACTGCTTTATGCGACCACTTCATTAATGAAAACTGTTCTAATGTTATAAGTAAATTTAATATAAATAACTTTAATCTAATATTATAATATTTAACTGTAATATTATATACATATATTATTAGTGGGATAAGTAAGTAAAAATGATTTACAATCATTTAAAATTCATATACATATGCATTATGCAAAGCGAAAGGTTCGACAAGGTTATCGGCATCAATGCGATTCTGCGTCATTTTAATGATAACATATATATTTTGCAAAGTCATTGTAAATCTTCGCACATTATTTATTTATCGCGTCCTTTCCAAAATAGCCTAATAAGATTACACTTGAAGTAATGCATGTACGAATATCTTGATATCATAATGATTCATGCACGTCATTGATTAGTTTTAATGAGATTTACCTTGGATACAATTTTCGGTACGCTCTACCTTGCTTAAATAATTGAAAGCTGTCTAAACTTTATATAACAAATAATTTAAATATGACCTTAAGAAACCATTTTATTAATGGAAACTGCTAAAATGGACTTCACATTCGGTAATAGAGGTTTTATTTGTTTGCAGAAAATATAACACATAAACTATTTATATGTATGAAAAGAAATTATCCAGAGGTATTTCAGCGTATAATTACAAAATACAAGAACTTAATTTTAAGGGTTAGTGGTAGGGGTAACTTGAAAAACATGTTTTTTTTGAAAATTATTTTTACGCGGTTTTGTAGATATAAAATAAAGATGCAACTTTTGTTTAAACTTCTTTTCGATATCTCTCACCGTTCTCGAGATATTCCACGGAAAAGAAAATTCTGCATTTTCTTCAAGGTGTGATTTCACCCCCAAAAATTGCATTATGGCACCAATAAAAAATAGGGTTGCGTTACGGATTAACTACTCTATCGGATCAACTACTTGCACACTGAGTTTCATAATTTTCTGAATTTCCGGGTTGCCAAACATCCCTTGTAAGTAACGAGGGCTTGGGGGTTGGGAATTCGTTGCAAGCCTGCATTGCAGATCTGGCTGGGATATTGATGGAATTTTAAGGCAAGATGGGGTCATACACCGTGGCACTTTGAAAAATCGATGCAATCTGTGAAATAAGTATCGTCATCGTTCCGAAGCGTCGAAAGCAGGGAGGCGAGTACGGTGATCGATAAATCAACGGGAGTGCTGGCAAATGCTCTTGTCGGTGAGGGCGTGCGAGACCCATACAGCTCTCGTAGCTGCTTTATATGAATCGGTTCGGATCGTCGGTCGAAAGAGGAGCTCGTAAGTCGTGGCTCACGGCCCACGATACGAATCTGCCTCGATGTAATATTTAGCCCATCGACGCTCCCCATATGCTGCCGACCGGGACGAGAGAAATGTATCGAGGGACCAGGGGGAATTGCGACGGTGGCCCAAGGAATAATGGCCGGGGAATCGATCGTCGGACTAATCGTAAATTTAGCACCGATGCCGCGCAAGATCGATTGCTGGCGCAAGTGACTTCCGAAGGAGACGTCTGCAAAGTTGTTTATTTGGGAATGGATATCTACATTCACTGCTACATAGTCTTATACATATAGGTATCTGATCACTGTTCTATCTTCGGTTCTCCAAACCCCACGTGAGTGGAAACATGGACACTCACAGCTTAAGACGCAGAGGTTTTCTAGAAAGACCCACGTAGCTGGTAGCTCTACCCTGAATTAAGCCATCCTTCCCGAAGGAAGCCAGCGGAGCCAAACGATCAGCGGCCTCATCAACTTTCCCTCATTCTACCAGAAAGGCAGCCGGTATTCCGCGTTCCCGCGGCCGTAATTGCGCGTTTAACCGCAAGTGCACCGAATAAACGGCCAAAAGGTAGGCCCGTGGCGGATCGCGCACGAGCAGTCGGTTAAGCACAATGCATTCGCGAGGAGGAACACACGAGCGGCGAGATCGGTGGTCGTCCTTTCTACGTCCCCCGAGCGTGCACGACGTCCCCCGCGCCGGTGTCGTAACTTACGTGGCAGATGGCGATGATCCGCGGCCGGCGAGGAAGAGGCACCCAACGGAGATTAGATCGATTTTTCACGGTTGCAAGAAAATCGCTCTCGAGCGCGGCTAACAAGCGCCAGATGCAAATCTCCGGCTGCGGGGAGAGAGGAGCACGTTAGTCCGCGCGAACCGGGCTGCCCGCCAGGGAGATAATGCGCCTGGGTCGGGATGAAAAGTTGGAACTAGGGGGCCCCCTCAACTAGATCCGATGTCCACGGGCTTAATCATCCCGCGAGCTTGGGGACGACGCGGTGCGCGCCGGCTGGCGGAGTGGCGCGTCGCCTCGCTAATACGTTAACGCAATTAATTATCTGAAATTTACGAGCACGCGAGCCCAGGCGAGCGGTCGCCCGGCGAACTCCAGCTCAGATAACAGGTCGGTCACGTGCTAATATTTCACCTGGCGGCGGCACAATCGTAACCGCCTGCTTATCAGCCTCCGCGAAATGCCGGATATCGAACGATTTATGAAACCCGAGGCGGGGATGATTTCTTTACCCCGATCTCGCTGGGGTCATCGATTGCGCGTTGGACGCCGGCGTTTTTGGGACGAACGTTACCCTCGATCAATCATTTGCGGAGGCTTTAGCTCGTTAAGGTAAATGGGATTGCGAAATGTGGCTAATTTGAAAGTGGCTTGGCCTGAAACGGGGTTCGATCAGGAAGTGAGTTGGGATCGATGCGAAGTTGTTGCGAAGTGGACTGTTAGTGACTGATTCTCTCACACGCATCCTCGTGGAAATGTTTTTAAAGAGCCGCTATTATCGTCGGAGATTTAGCCGTGATTGCCAATCCAGCGTCGTTCGAATTCGCGGCTACGGTTTACCGTTTCTGTGTCAATGGTACGTCGTGCTGCGCGTACACGAGGCAGGCACGGCTGATAGCCGAGCCAGCCGCAATTAATTTGAAGCATTTTATGCGGCATAGGCGTGCAGTTTATTACGAATTTTAAGCAGAAGCATCGCTCGCGCGGTCGCGCGCGCGCACCGGCGTGTACCCAGCCGCGCCGGCGAGCATTACGATTGCAGCGGAGATGAATCGTGTTCCCACAAGACACGTAGAGGGATTATATAACCTTTGATCTTTCTTACAACGGTTCATCCATTGTACAGGTTCTTTCTTCGAACCCGCCGCGGGTTCTAAATTATTGCCTAGAACTTACTTAAAGAGCGTAGATTATTATTTATCATCGTGATTTACGCAAATGACCGAACATTTCGAGCCACCAGATGTTTACGTTTAATAGCCCCGCGCGCGCTCTGCGTCGCCCGGCGTTGCTCGCGAGCCCGTTCAGCCGCGCGACTCGTTAAATTCGCCAGATCGGTATCGGATTGCACGCCTACACGCCTGATCGGTAACTCGTATTCTAATTCACTCGTCGCCGGAGTAAATCACCTTTTTAAATTTGCCCTGGTAGTGCATCCGCGGCTGGGAAACTTTACGTTCTCCGCGCGATCGATTCATCATCGAGCTCGATACCTGGCTGTGAAACCTTTTGGTTACTGTATCAGCGACACCTTGCTCGCCGTGTCTCGTCTAACTCAAGTTATATCGAAATATATTAATGATTACGTTGACCCTGAGTGCCAAAAAAAAAAAAATCAAATCTTACAAAGGAAATGGGTTGAAGAAAAAGTACATAAACACTGGAGCCAAGTTAAAATCCTCGAAAGCACGGACCAAACGAGAAGAGCGTTCTGCAGTCACCGAAATCACGCGCGGGTTAATCGAGAGCAAAGGTCCCCTGATCCAGATGTGGGAAGCACGCGTCGCGGACACCTTTCATCATCGTCATCATCGCCGGGCGTATCTCGCGTGGTCATCGATACCGGGACCACCGTTGCCCTGTGTCGGTGTGGAGCGACGCCAGTCGAGGGGACGTCGATCGTTGATGTGTGCACACCGATTGGTAAGCGGCTTGATGACCTAGCCACGATCGGGCCATCACGTCCGCGGTGTGCTCTGGCCATCAGTCGACTCCGCTCCATATAATTTGGAGCGCTCACGTGACCCTGAAACGACCAGGGTCAACGCCACATTTGTAATCTTCGAGACGCCGGCGCGACCTGTTCGCACGTTGTTCCCTCGTCGCGGCAGGTACACGACGACAACGAGGACGGTGCCTGCGAGGGGGCCATGCCTTCGAGCCTGAATCGCTCTTTGTTAACGGGCATAGGCCAGGTTCGTGGATTCGCGGTGGCTCGAGGATGGAGGGTGACGTTTCTAGAATTTACTTATTAATCAGTGACAGGGATGTCGAGGACAGGATACCTGAGAACTTCTGCGGATATCGAAAAAGTCTGCACGATCGAAAACGTGAGCCGCGAAAGCGAGCGACTTGAATGCACAAGTTGCAAGGACGACGTTCTTATTCTAAACAGATCCGAACCTCTCCGAGAACCGAGATGCAGGAGCATAAAAGACGTACAAATAAATCGCCGGGATACTTTATGTCTTTACCTTCGAAGTGAATCATAGAAAGAAGGTCATGATGTGCATCAGCGAGGTCTCCGAACACTTCTGGTATGCATGCCAGGATCAAAAGCTCGAGCATCTCTTGCAGATCTGCAAGCGCACTTGTAGGTTTCTCTGTTGAATCTCGAAAGTGTTTATTGCACCAAACATCCCAAGTTCCCCTCAAATTCTCTCCACTTAACGGTACTGCTACCAGGTACTTCGATCTTCCAAACAGCTACCGAAGAATAACCTTAAAAAACAAAGGATTATGCATCTCTGGTTCCATTTCACTTCCAGCTGCCCGATTCTCGCCCCAATTACACGGACCCCTGACCCCTACGTGATCTCTTGGAGCAGGCATCGCGGTATGATTTATCCTTACATAGTTGCTGAGGCCGCAAATGATAGATCAAGCACGCGGCGTCTAATTGCTGGATGATCCCGGGCGGGTTCGCGGCCACGCGATCCAGGCGCCACTAAATCACCGGGATCAATTACCCGAGAATATCTCTCTCTGGCGCGCGAACCGCCGATGGATTCTCGCCCTCGCGCAGCTGCGCTTTATGTCAACATCGCCTGTTCTCAGCGGGCGAGTGGACGCGGCGGAATTCCCTTCCGATAAGTCCCGGAACGAGCCCGGAATTCCGTGCGCTCGTTCCCGCCGCGTGTCGCCCGGCGACATTTCGCGTGCGTGCGTGTCCCGCGACGCGCGACACAGCGAGGGCCGAGGGGCCCGATGCCCCCGTCCACCGCGCTCGAGCGTCTCGCGCTATACAGCCAGGAATTCTCGATCTTCCGAAGAAATACGGGTGGAAAGAGCGCGGATGGATACGGTAAAGGGAAAGGGAAAGGGAAAGGGAAAGGGCCGTCGGAGCGACAAAAGCGGCAAGGAAGGATCTCCTCGGCAGCGTGGCTCTCTGGGAATTCCAGCTGTATGGTAGTCCGCTCTATATATATATCAGCCGGACGGGGGACATATTTCGAACGCGTCCTATTTATTTATTTTATCCAGCGGGAAAGGGTACGCGGTGAAGCGGAGATTAAATTCTCCCTACGTACAGCGAGGGGAGGGTTAAGTTATGCATCTCGGTCGGTCCCTCCCTCTCTTCGGGGACTTATCTTCGGGGCATCTTCTCTTCATACATATATACACGTATATACACACGTGCGGTTAGACGGCCGGGGCTCTCTCCGACACGGAATGCGCCTCGCGGTCGGCTCGTTCGCATCCTTAAATCACGGATTAAATAAAATAGCTTGCTAGCCGGAGTCAAATGAGATGTCAGCGCAGGACCCACCGCCCTCGTCTGGCTCCTCCAACAGACTGCTCTCGCTTTCAGCCCCTTCCTCTCGCGCGACGCTGCTCCTCGCGCCGTATGTCATCCCCCGTTTCTCCTTTCTTCGACGCGGGACAAATGGGTTTCGGCGGTTTGCTGGGAAACACGGTGATCCGACCTAAGGAGGCGTGTTGATGGAGCAGCTGCGAGCGCGATCGAGAACACGGAGCGGTGGAGCACGCGAAGAATTTCCCTTTGAAGTACGCGGGTACACGAACGCTCGTCCCCTGTGAAAGATTTTCACGTGCACACGAGTGTCCTTAAGGCGATCGTCGCCGTTGCGCTGGCGAGTAGCGTGTAACGACGGCTCGCGTAGCTCTTGTTGCCAGTCGAGGGGGCCCCATGTTGCACGGACGCCTCCGGGTACTCGCGAAGAGGCCCTTTCCACTTGCCTGGGTATCGGTACCCGGTGTAATTGGAGCGATCGGCACTTGTTTTCGCACGGCACGATCACGAGCGGTGCCTGCGCGGCAACCCGACCTCTCCGCGGTACCGGTACTCATTACGCGGCTTCGACACTCCGTTGCAACCTTCCACGGTGTATCCCCGTTACGCTCGCTTGCCTCGATATTGAATACCCCCGCGCGGGCTTTGAGCTACGACGCTCGAGCGGCCGGCACTTTTAGGCCCTCGTGCTTTATAGCTGGCGGAGTTTCCGTGGGGGTGCTTGATCGATGATGCCAGTGCCCGCTTATTTGTCGTCCCATTCAGCTGCGCCCGATTGCGCGGCCATCGGAGAAACGTGACCAGAAATAATTAACGCGTTCGTCGCCACGGTATTTTACTCGCCTCCCCCCGCTCTCGGTATTTTCAGTCGCCCGACGGAGAGTTTATGGCGTCTCAAGTGGTAGAGTCAAGGATATCTCAGTCGTCGACGCTTCCTTTAAATGGCACCGTACGCGTCTTCGGGCGAATCAGTTTTTCTCGTTGCTCCGCGAGCGTACGATAAAGGGATGTAACACCGATACCGCTCGTTCTCGTGCGAGCCACGAAGGGAAATGGTGGAGGTAAAACATGGTATCCCCCGTGACACCGAAAGCGGAAGGAAATAAAGAGCAGGAGGATGTCGGGAGTTACGAGGACGCGTTGTCGTAAAGATGAAGGCGCCTCCCTTCGTCCGAGGACGCCGTAACCGTCCAATTGACTCCCGTATACCTCAGAGGAGGCATGATTCAGCCCGACCGACTGCCACGTTCGCTACCGCCGTCGACTCGTGCTGCTCGTGACCCAAGTGCCTCCTCTGAATCCCCCTTTTGCGATCGATCGCATTCCCACCACCGTATCTCGAGCATTAGGGAAGCAGGCTGTCCAGGACGTCTGCCTGCTGCGGCTTCTTCCCTTGTGTAAGCTGCCTGTCTCAAAGATCGCAGTCGCTGCCATTCGAGGGTTCGAGGGAACGTGTCTGACTGACGTAGAAAACGCGGAGATTAATGTTTAAGGGGATTTTCGAAGAAGTGCACCCTGCGCTCTTGATTTCGTTATACACAAATTTTAAACCAAATTGGTGGCGCGAATTTCACGCACACCCTTCGTTAGCGTGAGAAACTGAACTCCAACGATCAAAGTCTTTAGCAGAGGCAGAAATGCGGGCAGACCGTAAGAAGAGGATGGCCACATGTCGCGGCAGAAAAATGAAAGGCGATGGAAAGCGAGTGTCGCAATTTCGATTCCACTGTCGAAAAAATCGTCATCGCCGAGCGATGCTCGGTCATTAATTAAGCAAACGGGGCGAATCGGTCGGCGCGTAACGGGTCGGCGTGGTTTGGCGCAGATGCGCGGGCAGAAGACACATTCTCCGCGTAAAAACGAGCTGGTGACCGCGTGCCTTCTCGGCGGTGCCCCACTTTTCAGGTCATCGACGGCCGCGATTGCACAACGGAGGTCCAGAGGTACGAATCTCCTTACACGTGTACGGGAGAGCGGCCGATTTGCCTCTCTTCAATTTTCCCCGGCTATCCTCTCTCCTCCCTCGAGTTATGTCGCCACGGACGCGTAAATGCCTCGTTACGGTTCGCCCGGACCAAGGTGGTAATTAGAGCGGCCTGGGACCCCGCTGTTCAGCTGGCACGCGGACCGCCGCTGCCTTTTTCTTCGTCGTCCTCCTCCGCCTCCCACCCCTCACACACTTTTTTCTCTCGTTGGATCACCGCCGCCACCTTTCTCCGTCGAACGACCTCGATGACCTCCATCGCCGCGCGAGAGCGTCCTCCTCTCAGGTGCATCGTACGCGATCCAAGATAATTAGCCTCCTCGATCGAAACGGACGCGTCGACGCGCGAGATGCTCACGTAATCGATGCGAATCACCCTCAGTAATGAACTTCTGCGAGCGCGGGTTTCAAGGATGCCGCTCGCGGGGATGCTAGCCACTGGTAAATGGACATTAGACCGCTGCGTTGATTCACCTGTTTATGAAAAGGATACACTTTGAGTTAAGTGAGGGTGGGTTAGAAAGTTTGTGCGTTGTATTGTTTCCAGAAGCTGAAGGGGTCATTCTAATTTAATCGGCTGAAAAATTAAGATGTTTTTAAAGATTTTTCTCAGTAAATACAACATATAACGAGATATATCTGTTTGGAATTTATTAAGCTATTCTTATATTATAAAACAAAAATTTAAACGGCACAGGTGATTCTCTGTCTCAGGCTTATCTGAAACAAAAAATTTGAAAAGATATTTATGAGTGTCGCTATCACCCGTAGCCCAATTAACAATTTTTATCGCAAAATAACCGAGAAAATCAGTGTTTTGTCAAACTTTCTTTCAAACCGGTGTCATTTTGTTATACTTATTGTGGAATAAATCTTCAAAAATAGCTTAATCGTTCGGCTGATCGAAGTAGAATGATCCCTAAGTTAGAGCTGGGTGGGTCTGCTTTTTTGTTAAGAAGCAGAGTTCAAATTGGGCCGCGAGTTGCAACATCCTCGAAAGATTCACGTTGGGAAAGGGACTCCCGTTTTCGAGAGGATCCTCATTACGTTACGAAATTTACGAGATGACGGTTCTTGGACCCGCTGTTGAGCATTCACGTTCGTCGAACGGTGAACCTACGGCATTTCTGAAACTTCTTGACCTCGCCAAGAGGCGCGTTTACACGCTCGAGAATTCGTAGTCCTTCGCGTCGCGTAACGGAGATGTCGTAAATTCATTTTGTTCTATTAATTTGGGACACTTTTACGAGCAGAATCTTAGAAGAAACCGTTGCAAATGAAAATCGCTTCGGAGGACGTTTGGATTCGTGCAAAGATTAGTGTACAATTTAGTGGCTGAATTGATATGTATATCAATCCCGAAATTAAGGAAATCAATATTCCACTCATTTCTGAAATCGATATTAATATCAAAACACCGTTGGAATCCGATTAAAATGCAAATTCCAGGCTGTTGCCTGATTCGTTAACTGGAAAGATATTTCTATGTTCGCCGAAGATCACCGTTCGTCCACCGAAAGTGAAATATCTTCTATGGCATCTCTGGGTTGGGCCCAAAAACCTGATCTCTGAACTCTAACTTCATCAAACATTCAGGAGAAACGGTATGCCCGAGACGCGAACGTCCTTAATTACATAAAAGTTCCCCATATTTTCGACAGATATTCTCATCGAAAACTTCTCATCGAAACTTTCCCATTCATAGACCATCCACCTATTTCGATAAACACCAAATCAAAATGACCTTCCACGAGTAAATCAGTATTCACCGATCGCCAGATCGATCTCCCTGAAATCTCATTTTATTTCATACCCCGATCGATTACTGACGTGCCACCCCGGTCACATTCCTCCGCCATATTCGCGCTAGCTAATTGCGCGACTCGAAATTGCGCGGCGTAATTGCAGGAGGTGGCCGCGACATTCGGTGGCAGGTTTCGGTGCATATTTCAAGGTGTATCCAATGAGGAGAGGTCCCGTTGGTTCGGGTGATTCGAATCTAACGGGACGCGGGCAGCCACCGAGATAATGACGCCCGCTGATAAGATCGATATTGCGGCGGGGAGGAGGGCGCGAGGCGCAGGTGGATACGCCGCTGATGAAATACGCGGGCGAGGACACGCGTGAAAGCAAGGTCCGTGCACGCTACTAATGGACGTGAAAACAAATTACGAAAGGGGGCCCGGCGACCGAGAGTCCGTGCATAAAGCCGCCTCGTAAAACTGTAACGTTAATCACGGCTGGAAAGGTTCCCCGGGTGAATTACGGGCCTAGGAATGGGTGTCATGGGGATCCACGGTGATCCAGATTCCTGCCGGGGCATCGTGAGAGTGAGTTTTTCACGGGCCCGTCGCGTGAGCCGCCTTGACACGCGTCTCGATCGTTTCAGCTGCAGGGTTATTTAGGTTGGTCGTTAAAATTGATTGCTAGGCCGTGGCCCGTGTGTGTGGTCTGTCTAACCGCTAGTAGATACACATTAGTAGCGTACACAATGACTATGCAGATTTCCATAGTTGCTCCTCCTCCCGGGCAGGTACTCAGTGGCGGATTTAAGGGGAAAAGCTCAGGTGGCAAACGTTCTGAGGCGTCATTTTATCCGGAAAATGAAGAGGAAAATGATAAAAAATATAGTGTTTAGAAGAAATCATAATTTTCTTTTTTTTTTGAAAACCCGCCACTGTAGTGAAATATGAGTACTCTATCCATGGGAAATGTTTCATCTCGATGGGTAAATACTGTGGTAATATCACTTCAGATTCTACTAGTTAAGGGAGAGTGGGGTAATTGCGAACACCTAAGCAAAAAAGCAAAGAAAACGAAATCTATTATATGAGAAATGAATTTGTTTATTATTTGCAAACATACTTAAACTATTCATCTACAAAGTACTATGACGAATTTTTGAAAAATTATAATAAAAATCAACTTTATAGTGAAAAAGCAAAACCCTTCGTGTTCGTGATTACTCGAAAGCGCGACTTCAACGGTCAACTCATAAAAAATGTTGCTACAATCTATACTTAATGTATTTTTCAAATTCCTCTTCTTGTGCGTTAGAAAAAAATGGCAATTGGTCGGAATATCGAAAAAAATAGTAAAGGTCGTTTTTTAAACTCTTTTTTTCTGAGCCTGTAATGAAAATTCAAAAATCCCTTTTGTAGATTTCAGTAAGTTTTATACATGCTGAAAGTTTCATCAAAATCGGTTAAGGTTGCTAATCTCGAAGATTCGAGATTACCCCATCTGATTTGTTCGTCAATACCCCACGACATCAAAAAATAAAAAAGAATTTATTTCAGAGGTTAGAATCATGATTCAAGCCACGCCTTGGTGACAAAATGTTGGTAAAAAAGTGCTTTATTTCAACTTAAAAAAAACAAACAATTGTATCATTGATTCAACAGTAATTACATGCAATTGAAAATGGACAAAATATTACTTGAAACATGATGAAAATAATAAATTGTGTTTTTCTTGAATAGCATGAGCGTTCTGTATTTATTACTTTCTGTCCGGCGTTGGATACGACCTAAACTATTAGCTAGTGGAGAGGGAACATCGTTTTTATTTATTAAAACACCGTAACGTCGCATTCGCGATTACCCCGCGTTCGTGTTTACCCCACTCTCCCTTACTGTGTGTGTTATTTGTGATAGGTGATTACAAATGTTCCAGAAGTTGGAGTAAATTCAAAGTTACCCATTTACTGAGAGGTCTGTCCCATTTCCTTCACTTAAGCCGTCCACCTCGAGGAGGGAAGAAACTTGATCGAGCGCGAACTATCGATCGACACAGCCGATAAAGGCAATCTATTATTTACGAAAAGAAAAAGACCCCACGCTCGCGTTCCCCGTAGCGATTTCGATTTTTCTATTTCCAATTTCTCATAATCGCCCACTGACACGCTCCAATGAAGTCATACACTTACCCGCGTGTCTCGCGCGGTACGCCGAGGCGATCGATCGGTGCCACGGTTCTCACAGTCCCGCCGCGGGATCCCATTCGATCGAATATTTCATACCCATTCCCATTCCGGCTTCCGTGGCTGGATCGTTGCTCGCCGATGAAAGTGCACGCGCGCGTGGGCCCGCCGTGCACGCAGGAAATGCAAAGCACGCGACGTGCCAGCCACGGGGATGTGTCTCGCTAAAGTCACCGCGGTAAAAGTGTTGCTTCATCCGTCTGACCTCGACAGACATACGTTCGTCGCATGAAACCTTAAAAAAGAGTGAACGTTAAAGAAGAATAGCACAGTTCTCATTGCGATCATTCTTCAAGAATCCTGTGCTCTGAAGAAAAGAGACTTTGATCTTGATTTAACCAGATTTTGTTACATTAATAAATAATAAATAAAATAAATAAAAAATAAATAAAATAAATGAGCATTGTATTTTAATTTCAGAAACCACTTTGTAACTGTGTCTTATGAACTCTCTCTCCTTGAACTCCCGAGCGTGGTTTTTCGGCAGCTTCGCCGATCTCTCGGAAAAGAAACTTTGTTCGCGCAGGATAATAAAGTCAGAGGTTTGTAGCTTGGCGCGCGGCTCTGCCCGCTGGGAAATGCGCCCCAGTAATAATTCCTAAGGAGGATTGGAATCCTCCTTTCTCTCTTTCTCCTCTGAAGCGCGTTCGCATCCGTCCCGGCGCGTCAATTAAACCGTCCCGGGAGAAAACCGAGGGACCTGATTTCGCCCACCCACGCGTAGGACGCGTAGAAAGTTGCCCGTGGCCCGAGACGGGAGAAAAATATCGCCGGTGTTCCGTCGTCGGACGCAAATCAGCCCTCGGCTGTCGCAACGTTCGCCGTTGAATTCATATTTTTTAATTAGCCGGACTTATGGCCGGCGATCACGTGCCGGGCACGGGGCACTGCATCATCCTCTGCCACGGGGAATATCTGTTCCCTTTTTACCAGCCGTGCCCGTCCCTGTGCCTCCGAACGCGTCCGTTCGCGTCCCGGCGAGAGAGGAGTCGCGTGGAAACGTTCGCTCGACCGAATCTCAGATTCCAGCGCGCCGCCGTCGATAAATCAACGACGAATAGAAACGTTCCATCGTCGGGGGGACTTCTTGCCCGGCGGAGCTCTCTCCTGCCTCTCACAGGGGACATTACCCAAGTGTCCGGAATCGATTTTGCGCTACTTGAAACGTCCTGTCGATCACCAGCCAGCGCTGAAACGTTTGAGTACTCACGGGTGGAATTGCTCTGTGTTTTTGCTTTGGATCGACCGTCCTGTTGGTAACATTCATGTAGAAAGGAGGAAATGATTTGAAGTGTCTCAAGAAATTAGTCACTGCCTTGTTCCACTTTTCCCTCCAGACCTGACTTACTTCTCCTCGTTCCTTCTTCTTCTGCTCTGAAAGCTTTATGTTGTTACTTCCCCTTTCTTTCGTTCCGCGGGTGACGTTCTTGTGATGCTCCCTCGACGATGCACTTTAGGAGGTTGTCGAACCCGACAGCGAGACCGCTTATCTGCCGACCCGTTTCTTAATATCCATTCGCGAGTCGCCCATATATTTTCGTTCGCGGAACGTCAAAGTGGCCTGACCGAATGGCTGCTCCATGGCTCGTTTATTGCACCTTTAAATCGGCCGAGCCTTCGTTCCGGCGTGGTCCCGGTTCGTTAATCGCGTCCCGCGAACGGAAGATTCGACGATTATGCTCGAATATACGATTGTATCGGGACACATGTTCCCTTCGAATGGGATTCTAACTTGTAACTGCGGTTTTATGATGCTCCCGATGGGCGCCACGGACGTTCGTCCCATCCATGGGACGTAGAAGTGGAGAAATAAGTGGAGGACGGCTCGAGGGTGCGATCTTGGACCTGAATCGCGATCCACTTTCAGTTAATTAGAACGAATAAAGACGACCATTCCCTTTCGGGCTCAGGATCCACTTTGCCATGCCTAACATTACCGAAAACCAGAATAAAAAATGAGTAAATAGTTTCCTCCATATCCCCCGAAGCCAGAATAGAGACTACAAAACGATGGTCGCCAGTCACTAAGGAACGTCACTAAACGAAAAAGGCAAGCAAGTAGTCAGAGTCACGGACCAGACAGACGCATTACGATTATGACAAACTGCCGTTTAATCGCTGCATACCAGCCGAAGGGAGACGCATCGAGGGCTCGTTAACAGGGCTCTGATCCCATAATCCACCTCGGTTCTAACTCTCCTTCTCGCTGTGCTATCAGCGTCCCGTTTCCGCTGCAGATAAGGGGCGAGCGCTTAAACCGCGAGGAAACGACCACGGCGGGCATTACGATCGAGAAAACCCCTTCCACCCTCGAAAACAAGCTGCGTGCCCAAGCACCGTCTTAGTTTACGAGGTCGTGGCGAACCTCGGAGACTCTATCGTTGGACACGCTATGGGGACTCATTAAGAGGCGCGCGGCCTGGCAAATTTTATTTTCCACGGCGAGAGCACGACGCGAGGCTCGAGTTTCCCGTGGCGACCGAGAACCGCGATATATCGCTCGGGGACGCGTCCCACGTTCAGGAGCGTTATTGCGTGCCCTGGGTCGATCGGCGAAAAGTTCGGCGCGATCTCTAATGACGGTCGAAACCGCGACGTTTAAGTGCCGGGCGCGATAAGAGGCGGTCCTTCGCGTTTACGAGGGCTATTAAAAAAAGCGAGCCGTGCGTGTATCGCGAACAGTGGGGTGCAAGCGTTCTCCACGGCGGACAGACGCTACGCTGAACGTGGCGACACGCACGAGAGGGAAGGGCTCGGGATTGAGACGACTCCGCTCTCGACCTAGTAAGGGGGTTGTTTACGAGGCCATATAGCCGCTGATATTTACAATGATGTCGCTGGCGGCCGCTTAAAGTGGCCGCGCCGAGAGGACGCCCCACTGGCTTTACGCCTGCCACGCATCCCCCTCGCTGGACCTTAAATATCGCTCCCTGGAACGGGATTTAATTCTCCAGCCGCGGTGCCGAACGCTGATTGGCAGTTAGCAGGTTTAATCCCGCGGCTGGACCAGTCCCGCCGTCTGCTTGGTACTTATTAAAATGATGCGAGAAGGATTGCTCTTTAATCGCGGCGAAGAGTCTGTGGCGTTGTTGGGGGTTCTTTTGGGAGGTTATAGAAGTTCGTGAAATTTAGTGACGGTGGAAAGTTTAGTGGAAAGCTTGTCCTGTATCGGGGAATGGATTTTCGGATTTTTGGGTATTTTTGTACTTTGTAAGGGATCGTGCAAATTTTGTATTATGCAGGGTTAGGGGGAAGGTTGTTTGACGCGAAAACTTGGGGGGATACTGCTTTGGTGTGGTCACTGATGAAATTCTGACTCGAGGGAGAAGAAAATTACCAATTAGGTGAATAACCAATTAAATTTTCAAGCTGGGGCCGCTCTCGGTCGAAAGCAACGCGCGATAAACGAGCACGGCGATCCTGATTATGATTCGAGGCAGACGTCCACCGACCGGATAATCCCCCGGAACGAATTGTCTGGAAAAGGGCACGCAGAAGATCGGTGCCCTTGATCGGTGTGCACGCTTTGATCCCGCTTCGCAGGCCTTCTCGTCCAGTGACGCGCGCGATCCGCAAAAAATCGGCAAGAAACTTCCGCCTGTCTCTAATGGCGGAGCTCGGGGTTTACTCGGAATCGATGGTCACCTGGTCGATCTCTTGACGATACTGTTCCATTGTGCGTGCTCGATTTCAAGGAAGCTCGCAGGGTTATGTGATTAGTGGTTAATGATGATGAATCGATCGCCATACAGATAGCTAAGGAACTAAAGACACCTCGTATTTCGTATGCAATTTTACGATCTATAAAATATTTTAATTGCTGGACTTCGTCAAATGCTCCTGTGAATAATCAGGCAATCAATAATCCCTTCATAACACTTTGCAATATTTTGTTTGCAGGAGAGTTGGAGAAGGAAGAGAGTATTGCGATTAGGGGAGGGGCACAGAGGAGGACAGTGGAAGTTGGGGTGAGTAAGAATGTACTCGAAACCCTCGACATAACGGGTAGCGATGTAACCAGATCACGACGAACAAGTGCTGCGCTGGCCGAACAAGGAGAATCGGGCGGTTATGCACAGACACGACGCAGGGGATCGCAGAACGTATCCACGACACGGCGCCCGTATTACGATTATTAACAAGTACAATTGATTTGGCGACGTTCCCTGCGCATAGTACTATTCAAATTTATTCAAATTAACGTTGACAAGGGGACAGGTTTTAAGGAGTTCCTCTGAAACGAAGTTATCCGACGATAACCAGGACGCAGAATTGCAGATGTCAATTACACGATACTTTTTACTTATCAGTTGCTTAATTAAGTGAGAACCGTTTATCTGAATCCTCTAGTTGGTACAGAAAAAATAATTTGGCAATAATTTATACATATTCGTAGTCGATATTTCTAATAAAAAATCCACAGGTTTTGTAGCCAGGGGCGGATTTGGAGTACCGTGAAATATCATCAACTACTTCAATTTAAAACAGCTGAAACAATTTTAAAATTAATTTGAAAATTGACGTAGTATGAGTTATTGCTAATTTGCTGCATGAAAGAGAAAGTGTATTGATTTTAAAATGATTTCGAGCCTCTGTGTTTAAAGTTCACCCGGTTAAAACAGAGAAAATAAAAAAGTGGCCCGTTCTATTAAATTATGTTTAACATTTTATTCGCATATTAAGTAAAGTAGGTATACAGCTTGCCACCCCAAAAACTTTCAAGCTCCTTAGCCTATACATAAATACGCCCCTGGGTCTGTACCCTCGGTTTTCTCGCTTCAAGTGAATATTTCCTCCATAATCCAGGCTTGCAGCAGCAAAGTTACATATTCACGCGTGCTCGTGGGTGGCAGTGGCCTGTCCAGCCACCAGGAAGTCGAAGTAAGCGGCATTGCAGATGAATCGAGGGATCTACCTGCGAACGATCGGGGCTTGCCGACGAGAAAATCCTCTCGGAGGTGTCGCCAGACCGTTTCGGTGCTGGCTTATTAATTTGCATACGCGTTTTTCAACGGCCACTCAGCACGAACGTGCCCCTGGCTCGTTCGCCATCCCTATATGGTAGACGCGAGCCGCTACTGTCCGCCGCTACCGACTTCCGATTCTGTACGCTCGTCGGAATACATCGAAATATACTTTATATCACCGCGATACAATCTGAGCACTGATTTCGTATAATGATCCATCGGGCCACCAGCCGGGAGCCTCATCTGTGCTTTCTCTTTCGTCTGCCTGATGAGGACACGGGCTTTTCATCGTGGAGACTTTTTGATCGGCTCCCGGATAACGCACGAAATTGCTCTTTAGATCACTGATGTTCCCCTTCGTCTGTATACGTGCTCGCCTGGCTTGGAATTTAGGGCGTGTAGGGTTGTTGAGGCTGGTAGTAAAACGACGTATCTGTTGGAGGAGGTAAATAGAGTGTACCCTTTGCTATTATAACGTGACTACCAAATTTGAGAATTCCACTGTGGATGTAAAAGCGTGGTCAAGGCCCGAGCTAAGGGGGCGCCAGCAGAGCAATTGAAGAGAAAAGAGAAAATTAATATCAGTAAATCCAATACAAACTTTTCGTATAAGCGGTAAAGAAGTAGGTAATACATACTTGAAATTAGTATCAAACTTATAAATAGTTTTAAATCACCCATATAATTATTATTATACTAGGGAAAGGTGTGTATCCGTTTTCTTTTCGCAGTGTTTGGTAGTGCTACTAGGAACGAACGTACTCGAGATTTTTCCACTGGAGGTTCTGGATAGATCGTAAAAAGAAGAATGCAAAGAAGTAGAGTTTTTACGGCTTCACGTGCCTCTGTATCGTGATTTTGCGTGCCAATGCCTGGATGATGTCACTCGAGAAGCATCGTCGCAGAAGTGGCTTCGATCCCGTCTATTTCTGGAGGAGCTTAGAAAACATGCGTATTGATAGAGGGAAATCTTGCGCGATGCTATAAGATCGTCTTCCCACCTCGTATTTCCAGCGCACAGTAGTTTCGGCAGCGAGGAAACACGAAGCGCCTTCGAAGGAAGTCTGGTACGGTAGGGACAACCGGGTGTTCAGGCTTCCTCTCAGTTTAAAAGGCGATTGCGGTTAACGTGGAGAACAGCGTCCGTAATTTATCGCTACCATTTAAAGCGCTATATAATAATACGCCGGGGTACGACTATTTCTTAACGTCTCAGCGGCACTGTGGCAAGCAGAAAGGGAACAGGAAAGACAAAACTCGGAGGAAAGCGGTGGATGTTTAAGGAACGAAGATCTTATAAAGTACGAACACGTATGCATAATAATTACCGGGGGGAAAGTTATTCAGGAAGAAGATTACTCCGAAAAGATGGATACACTTAAATAGGACTCCTTTCTTTCCTTTCTCAGCCTTGCTTACATCCACTTAGCTACTCGAACGTGGACCAACCAACTCGAGGGCATCTAACACCCCCTATTTCAAACAAATTCCATTATACCTCCTCGAATCAAACACCTTCAAACTTCACCTTTCGATCCACCATCGTTATCATCTCGCCTTTGCGCAAACATCCATTTCCCCCGTGACGCGGAGCAGAGAGGCAAGCTGGAATAACAACGCTTAAAGGTGGCTCGTGTATCTGGCAGCGAGTTCGCTGGATGACTCATTAACGAACGCTGTGCATCGCGTATTGCGGCATGCACCACTCGCGGTGCACTTGGACGCCGCACACACGGTCACGCGCGTGCATCCACGGCGAACGCGCTCGCAACCGGGTCGTGCACCTTTTGTGTACGTACCGGCGGTGATTGGACAGCGGATAGGTGCGAGACGATCGTGGGTAGATGGTTGCTTTCCGATCCCGCGGCTACCGCGGTAAGTAGATCATGTTCTACGCCGGCCTCGCGGAGGGACGCGTGGATCGAGGCCTGTTCCTGGATCGGGGACTGGTACCTGGTAATCGTCCCTATCGCGATCGTGTCGCTCGATGCTCCCCTTTGATGGGCCGCGAGCGTCAAGCATCCAGATTCGATCACGCGCCGAGATCGAATCACGGCATCGATTTTATCGAGCGCATAATATTATATTCTCCGCAGCGGATAATTACGAAGATTTTGAAAGATTTTGTGTGTTTCTATGATGCGCCTGATCGAAAGAGGATACTTCTCCTATAGAAATTCCGAGTGGTTTAAGTAGACCTTGTCTCGTTCCGCGCATTCCATGAATAATCAGAAAGATGAAGCCAGTGCCATCGTCGCTCCACATCGCGAGGGACCAGCGACACACGGGGCCAGAAATAAATAAAGTCAAGCTCCGTTGCGCGCGTATCTCGGACACCTTCGACTGGTTCGACAACGAATTCTTTATGCAAATCCGTATCGACGACATCGGGCGATTATGCAAATTTTTTTCGCTGCACCACCGACAGATTTCGTTCCGTTCGTTTGTCCCCGCGTTCTTTTGTTCGTGCTCCTTCAACGAGGCATGCATAAAATCGTCTTCGTCGTGATCGATGACACTTGTGATTTGCAGGAAAGTTTTGCTTTTAGATATCGATCTTAACTGAGTTATCGCGACCGCGAGCAATCCCCGCCCATCCCACTGCAGCGATTCCTGTCACGTTTACCAGAGATCTTCGCCGAAATCTTCGCCCGAAATGAAATTTCACGAGGGACCACGAATCCTTGCCCCAGACCTG
The DNA here is from genome assembly GCA_944738655.2 of Andrena hattorfiana. Lineage (NCBI taxonomy): Eukaryota > Metazoa > Arthropoda > Insecta > Hymenoptera > Andrenidae > Andrena > Andrena hattorfiana. The sequence continues at coordinate 39,557,260 of OX122889.2, read as the reverse complement.
AATACTCTCCGCTGGTCCACTGTAACCGTTCGTCACCCGCGGCGACGACAGCGCAGCGCGCGATGCCCTTATCCGAAAAATACTTTCGCCGCTCGCGGATCGCCCGTAGGCCCATCTTCGTCCGCTCGTACCCTCCCCCCCCCCGTGCCGTTTCGGGGCCGCGACAAATTGGAAATTACCCTCCTGCGGGCGCGCGCGCGCACACGCTCGTCTCGATTGAGATTAATTGATTTTTTCAACGGCCGTGCTCTCACCGCGTCCACGGTCGCCCCGGTTGGCCATTTTCGGACTGAAACCGCGCGGATCGAGATCGTGAGAACCGTGACGGAACGCTAGAACGCCTGCGGGAGGAAGAAGCTTCTCGTCGCGCGGAGGAAAGCGGAGGCTTTACGTCACACGAAAGTATCGGCCGGCCGTGCCGATGATCACGATAATCACGATAAGATGGGGCGAAAAGAGGCGAAAAAGAAGGGAGCGCCTGGAAACGGCGACGCTCTCTCGACGCCTGTAATTGCTGCCCGCCGAAATTGGACCTGGTTCACTTTGCCAGAGCTGGCCTACGAGAACAAGTTTCGCCGTGAAAAGAATCACCGTGCAGTCGGTTTTTCAAGTGGCCCTGATAATTAAGGTATCGTCCCAAGTTCGAGCAGCTTTTGCAATCGTGTGGAAATATATATATTCTAATGGTTTTGAATATAAAAATTTGGGGAGTTTCTAGGTTGGACTAATACCACTTGAAACGTGGAAAACATAGCGCCGTAGATCAGATCAAGTTAACACTCGAGCGACGCGAAGCTGCGCGCGGCGCGAGAGCAGTAATTTCCTATTCACGCGAGAGGTTCATTATAAACACCGAACGTCCCTCGAAGGCTACAATTTCGCGTAATTTCGTCCCGGCCGATCTTTTATCGCCGCCGATCCACGCTCGCCGATTAGAATTGCACAGGCATCGCCGTTCTGTATCGTCCTTGATAAACGAAAGCGCCTCGTTTCCAACGACACGGCTCGCGAACGCTTCTCATCGCCTCCGTCGTTAACCGAACAATCTGGTTAATAGTTACCGCCTGCGTTATTGCCGTCGTCGCTCATTACCACGCCGCCGTGCTCGCGCGTTTGCATCGGCGACGCTTTGAAAAGGGACGCGCGAAGGGGAGCGTTTCAGCCGGTGCCATTCAGGTGGATTTCCTTTATTCCTCGCGCTCGTAATCATTCCACCGCGTCTTCGCCTCGGTGCAATCCTTGCTCAATGGCGTGTACACTCTGTGTGGTATTGGGTATCATTAAAACGACTCGAGTGCTCTTTCTGTCACTTCAAACCACCCTTACGTAGCCTGGCAAGGTAACGATTAGTCTGTGCAATATTATTAATATCTCCTTCAGAGTTAAATCTCCGCGAAATCATCAAAGCTGCTCATGCTAGCTTCTACGTATCTCCTAAGTCATCTGCACCCTTTAAAGTCCACTTCAGACGAATACCTTTCAGACGATCCACTCGCTCAACTTGCTCCCAAGCTCCAATCGAAGCCCACTATCGAGATCCCCGATCTCGCTCCCTTTTCCACGACGTGGATCCCGCGACCGTCCGTCCGCCTTTCGTTGCACCTGCTTCGGCAGGCTGGAAGAAGCGCGCCGCCGTGTCCCTTCCCACGCAAACGCGGTAAACATTAATTGAAATGTCACTCCCGCCGCGACATTTTCACCTGGCATTCGCCTGGCTTGCTTGCCAGCCGGCTCGAACGGCAACGGCAGCGCCGTGTCACTTCCTGGTGCACCTTATTAAACTGAAAATTAACATAGGCGGCCGATATGGTCGCCGAGGGAGCTCTCTCGCCGAGAGAGGTGAGTCTGGGATGGCCGCGACGAGAGGCTCGCGGCTAGAGCAGGGGAGAGCGAGAGAGAGAGAGCGAGAGAGAGAGAGAGAGAGAGAGGGAGAGAGACGTAGGGGAATCGTGCACCGCCAGGGGGAAATTTATCACCATAGAAGCAATTAATGGGATTTTTCTGGGGCCCAGCGCCGGCCCACGGCTCACGAGCACGGTCCACCGTTCCGTACATCGTGGTCACGTCTCCTCGCACACACGGACCCGGCTCGGCTCTGTGTGCACAGGGGCCTTATGTAACGTCGTCGTCGGCCTGATATTAAGGCCACGGCTGAGAATGCCCGTCGAAATCGTCTCCCCCCACCTCCCGCGGTTCATTAGGGTGTCTGAATAAATGAGCGAGGCGAAGGCTGGCGTTGCTCTGGCCGCTGCTCGTCACGGTGGATGAATTCCTCGGGTTGCGAGATTAGGGATTCGATTCGTCTAATTGAGGGGTTCGAGTGGCACGGCGCGGGAGTACTCTGATGGATTTTGACCTTTCCCGCTGACAAGGCTCCGGCTGGTTTCGACGCTCTGCACCTAGTTAGTTTGACACACTGACGGGATTCGCGCTGCGATTTTCTGGCAGCTTTCGCGTTGCTTCGTGCTAGCGTGGGTGTTTCGTGTGTAGCTTCGAGACTTTGATAGAAGTGTCCGCGCTCTGATCGTCAGACGCTGTACTATTACCGCGAGGCATTGTCAATGCGGTTTGAAGGAGCGTACACCTTCCACCCTTATCGAGTCTTGAAATCGCGTCGCGAGGGAATACCTCGGACGCACCGAGAGCCGCTCGGCGACTTCTCTTTTTCCCCTTATCGGCTCGGTCAGCGAAACACCGCCGGCCGGCGTTCCCCTGGCAAAAATGATGAAGTCGCGTGCTTTCGCTACCGAGCATCTCCCGATCGGTGCCCCCGTACGTGCACGTGAGAGCCGCGCAATCACCGCGCGATAGCGGTCTCCGGTGCCGGCCGAGTTTGACGTTAATTGGCCGTAATTATGGGGCGAACCGCTTAATTAGGTGGGCCCGGGTCGGCGGAGGCGCCAATCCCGAAATTTATCGACGCACGGGGACGCTGGATACGGAGGCTGCCTGCATCGATCGCCGAGATCGTGGAAGAAAAAACGAGGAAGGTCCGCGGAGGTGTGTGTATAAAAGGGCGGCGGAGAAAAAGCAGGGGCTGACGGAGAGAGAGGATCTCGCGGCTGGTGTAGCCGCTATCAGCATCTCGCGATCTGCGCCGCGCCGGGCAGAGGTGCTAGGCGCATGCGCGGGCGCTAGTGGACGGCGTTAATTAAGCGACGCCACCGCTAGAGCTCGCACTCCAGCGGGCCGCGCGCGCGCGCGCCCTCGCGAGCTATGCGGACGATTTTTAGCGGCGGTTCGCGCGATTTTTTCGAGACGACCGCAGCCGCCACCAGGCCGCCCCTATCTGCCGCTCGGAATCGGAAGCACCTCGCGCTCGCGCGAACCAGAGGAGGAAGAATTCGAGGCGCGCGTTCCCGCCGCGAAACCCCGTGCAGGAGTCCCTTGTACGGAGATAGCCGTATCGGGGCCGGCTAATCGCGCCGCGCCGCTCCGTGTCCACCCATCTGCACCCACTACCGGTTCACGCTCAAAGGTATCGGCCGAGGATCGAGACCGCGGGACCGCGAACGATTTACCGGTATCACGCGGGAAACTGGCCGTCCCTCGTGCCCTAGACCGTCATCTCTGATCGTGAGAAATCTGGGCTTTCAGACGCGCGAGAAGCAGCCGTCTGCGAGCTGTGACATTCGGAGGCAGTATTATATCATACCGAGCTTCTAGAGAGGGGAAGATTGAAAGGCGCATTGAGAAATCAACAGTTTTATACTTAGCTCAGGCCACTTCGTGGAAAGTATCGCAGAGGATGCCTAAGGGATTCCAGAACTGCGAAATGTCAAGACCGACAGACGATAGGCACGCGTCATTAGACGTCCATGCCTGATCGATCAAATTATTAATTTCCTTAACGAGCTGTTACTACTCCATCGTCACTTTATATCGACAGGCGCGAGAGCAATAAAACTCTGTTGGCATTCAGGTGATCGGGAGGTTGGCAGGGGGTCTAAAGAAAACGCGGAGAAACGGTCGACCGCCTCGTAGTTGCGTCCTCGTGGTCCCGATGGCCTGGTAACCAGAGACAGATACCAGCTAAATGTCACTATGAGGTTTACCTAATCGAACGATTGGTTCGCACGACTCATCCCGTTTCGTTTCCATGACCGGCTAACTGGTCTACCGGCCATTATCGTCACGCGATCTCTCACACAGCGATTTGGCGCCCGGCAGCGGGTGCAATCTGCTTGCGACTATGTACAGGTTCCTCACAAAGTCTGTTAGACTGGAAACTTTCCTACAAAGGGAACGAAAGAAGGCACAAAACGTGCCTGAAACTCTAATACACATCTAGGGTAAATCCGGGAGACGCGGTCGACCTAATATAAAATGGCTATTAAAACTACTAATAGAAATTACTTATTTTATCAGAACAAACCTATATGTTCATAATTTTATGCTGATTTAGAAAAACTGGTCGATATTTGCTTTAAGACAATATTTACAGTAAATCGGGTTGAAAACTGAAGTCATGATATCTGACCACCTCTCCCGAGGTGCCGGGACAAATGGTTTTCGTCGTTGCCAGAGACCACTCACATAATTATTCATGGGAAAATAACAAAGAAGAAAGCAAAATTATTTATGAGTGAATACAACTACAGATTCGTTGATATTTAATTTGTTTACGCTAAACAAGTAAAGAACACATCAAAGAGAAAATGAACTACCTACTCGCGATTAGCAAGGCAAATGAATACAAAAGTGAATAAATAAACTAAATAACCAAAAATAATAATAAAATAATAATAAAAAATAAAAAATTAACAAAAATAATAAAAAAATCATAACTCGACCATCTCTCCTTTCTGCAGCGAGAGATGATTTTCTAGTTAGCTTTGAGAGGAAGGGTGAATGTGGGCAAATACTTTGGCTGCATTGTTCCTCAATATCTCTACTATCTTATTATCCCAAACATGAAACGGAAATAAACTTAGAAGTATATTTTAAATACGATTCTGTACACCGTTGTTTGACAAAAGAGGTTAAATGTAACCTCAATTTACCTTTTAAAGCCTATAAATCCAGAAAAACACAGAAGGAACCGAAATGACGCTATTCATTCAACTGTTTGGCTTCTAGAAAAGTAATTGGTCTGCACTGTAACGCATTTTTACCTAGAGAGTCTGAAGTACAGCGACTCGACCAACTCTCCGGCCCGGCTGCGTTTCCCGAATTTACTCTAACAAAAATTGTAGAAAGTGTCACTCAAAACGTGAACTATACAATAATTCTTTTCCCACAAAACCATAATTCATAATTAATAATATAAACACCACAGCGTTGCCGCCGCTCCATCAAACGCAGTGGACGTTCGGAGAGCCGCGAGAACTCGATTGCCAGGCAATCGAATCTCCGCCGTGCCCCCGTGCTCCACAATTCCTAAGGTCGTGCGATCGGTACGCGGCTGGTTTCGGGCGATCGGCTCGCCACACGCGCTCCGCGGAGCAGAGGACGAACTCCGCGCAGCACCGTGTAAAACGTCGGGACGTCACTCGTTTTGACGCTGTACAAGGCTGCGCGCGAGGCGTTCCGCGGCTGCCACGGAACACGAAACACGATCGTGGAGGCAGCAGCCGATCACGCCGATCGCAGGGCGAGTCACCACTCCTTCCCCGCGTAAGGTGACTCACTCGCCACTCACCCGATATCCCAGAGACGGTATCTCGCCCCAGAGGGGTGGGGAAGAAAAAAATCAAGTGCTTCCCACGTCCCGAAACTCGCGGCTGCGTCTCGATTCGACCCCGCCCCGGGCGATATCTCGTCTGTCGCTGGGCCATAAATCGATTTCGATCGGACATCGGTAACGTCCGTGCCTCGGGACAGAGGGAATACGTCGGACACGGGACTCTGGCTGTACGGCCGATGCTTATCGGGCAATTTTATTGTTTCGCAGATAATAAGTCGCGCGGAGACACGGCCGCTGGTCGGCTTTTAACGCCTCGACGTCCGTTTCGTTAAATTGAACATGGACGAGAGATGACGGGATGCTGGGACGTGCTTCTCGATTTTCGGTTCGATGCCCTGCGCTTCCGATCCCGTTGGCACCGTTTTGAGTCGTTCGTTGATGGAACGACGAGGGAGTAAAGCACGAAAGAATGGTCCTTTTATGGATTTTCCTTGTGAAAGCTGTGATTCTGTAGGATCCACGCATAGGGGTTTCTAGGAATCAAGGCATGATGATCGTATTTCAACGACAACCCCCTTGTTCTCGGGAGTTGTCAGGGTATTACTAAAAACTGTATCGATAGGAAAATGAATCTTTCCAATCGTTAATAATATGCACACTCTCTTTCTTCGTCTGTGACTTTTCATCGCGCGAGTTCGATCGTGACGCGAGAGAAACAGCCACGTTCCGATCACTTTCCATATCGTGTTTATTAAAGGGATCAGGCGAGAAACGGTCAAGGATCTCGCGTTCTCTCAGGGCCGTGAAAGTTCCTTGACAGCCTAGACCCGAGGAATGGCGCATCATGAGAAACCAGCCGGGGCCTTTCGGAATAGGGAATCGATTGTCGTTGTCGATACGATTCCACGGGCTTCGCTATTGCGACCGTGCCGGCTGTACCGCTTCATTCCAGGGAAGTTGGCAGTGTTCTACCGGTAATAGAGATCCAACGGCTCGATACGTTGTGTACCAAGTTTGTACTCGTATGTTCGATCGCGTCGATCGACATTCGCCGGGCAATCGATTTCACGCTCGGCGAGCGAGTCGTGTGAATTCCTTTATGCGAATGTAACGAGGGCTTCCTATCCAGTGAGGAGCGTAAACGGACCCTCGACCTTCAATTGTCAATTAAAATACATGGGAGCTTCGCAAATATCGTTGCTGCGGACTGTTATGCGAATAGCGCGGGGCATAGAGCAGTCCCACGTAGCTCGAGTACACAGTTCCGTGTTCAAACACTCGAAATTACAGGCCAATTCATCACAGTTATGTCATTTCATGGTGAACGCGGCAGGCAGATCTCGCAGCACGCTCGATATGAATTAGAAGACTGTTGAATTACTATTTACCGGTTTTTCTCACGATCCCGTGATAGACCTTGCTCGAAGGCAAGCATAACGCTACATGACGACCGAAAGAAGTCAGGAATCCCGTAATCCGCGGCATCTTTGCGAACTAAAGGCCGGGGGTGGTGTTATTCCTGGCCTCCGAAGCCGACAATCCAGACTCCATTGAACCCCGCGCAACCAAAACGAATCCTCTGAACTCTCGGCCCGATGATCTACCCGTCTCTGAGAAATATCTCCATATAAGCATTGCGTACACGGTGTGTCATAAAAAGATTAATAGGTAACAAATTAATTAGTTCTGAACAAAAGCTTAAGGGGGGATTCTCTTTTAACAGCCCCAAAAGTAACTGATATTTAAGATTATTTTTTGAAAGAACTGTTCGTCATATTGGATTAAACTTTTTTGGGATATAATGGGGCATCCTTGAACTTGCAGAAAATATTTTCTTTGTGTCGATCCTTCCTATTATTTATTAATTATTGTGGAATCTTGTCCACCTCTTCGGCGACGTAACTCCTGTTGGCGGGATGTGTAGCACCTATCACAGTCATCCGATTGCCAAAAAAATGGAAGTTTCTAAAAGTTAGATAGTTTACGCTAGAATTGATCCACTTTAAATTAAAAAAAATGAAAAATTGAAATATTTATAGCGTTTAAAAGAAAAAGTAAATTTTTTCCATAGACAATTTTTTCATATTGTTCTTTATATCGACAAAAAAAGGATTATAAATAAGAAGTACAATTAAAAATTTAGGTCAAGTACCAGCGTAAATTATTTAACTTTAAGAATATTTTCTTCTTTTTCCAATCAGATAACTGTGGCAGGTGCTACATCTGACGCCAACCTCGTCAAAGAGGTTAACACGATTCCACAATAATTAATAAATAATAAAAAGGATCGGCATAAAACCAAAATTTACAAGTTTAAAGATGCCTCCTTATATCCCAAAAGAGTTTAATGCAATATTAACAATAGTTCTTTTTAAAAAAAATCATAAATTTCGGGAGCTGTTAGACGAGAATCCCCCTTTAAACAGCTAATAGTAGGTGCCTAAAACATTGGCCTGCAATATCCAATATTACCTTACGTTCAAATTAGTACCAAATACAAAATATCTATAACGTAAAATATCTTAAATAGTGCGATATAGGCAATCCTCCCCTAAATCCATCCAACATCCGCCCCTTTTCTTTTAGAAGCTACTTCTATATCTTTGAACAGCAAACTCTTCCTACGACATTACCAATCTCAAAGACACCCCCCAAGTATCTTCCCCCACAATATAAACCCTGCGAACCATCTTACCAAGAAAACGCTCTACCTATACATACTCTCGAAAATCCGACTTTCCTTCCCTTCCCCAACACGCCCCGGCGTCGACCGCTTCCGCCAAGTTGCGAAACGCCGCGTTTTCTGCGAGCCGCAGCGGGGAGGGTCTCGCTGGAACTTCCACGAAGCCGAAGACAAAAGGCGCGGTTGCGTGGAGCCGCGAGCGCATGTCAATGCTCCGGCAATTAAACCTTGTTTGGCGCGAACTCGCCGCGGCTCGTTTTGTCGTTCCCCTCGCGCGTAACCGCGAGGCCTGTCGGCTACGCCACGGGAAAGTACTCGCAGAAGCGCCGCGCTGATTTATTTCCGCGCGCACCGGCTAAAACCGCCGCGCCGTTCCTTCTTTTTTTTTTTGTTCCGCGCGAAGATTTGCACGCGCCGTCCGCCGCGAGGCGCGCGTCCCGCCCCGTCCGTTTGTCCTCGCCGCGTGGCTGCTCGCCGCGCACGGGGATGGTAAACTGGAGCAGCTTTTTGCCAGCGCGGAGGAAAGTCCCGCTCGGAGGCCTTTTACGTACCTGCCCGATCCGCTTCGCGGACCAGGGAGGGAGAGTGATTTTTCTCTCCCGACCGTCCGACATGTCACCGACGGTCGGATTCTGTCGCGATTAAACGGCGATTTATCAGCTACATATTCGTGACAGTGATAAATGCCGGCTGGCCGCACGAAATCGGGTCAGGAATCGAAGCGCGCCGTCGGGCCGCTCGCTCGTCCGCGCGCTCAAGCCCCCGGGATGAACTGTGCACGGATGCTTGGGTCGCTTCGCGTTGATGGGGCGTGTGGCGCGTTGCTTGGCCCTGTGTTTTCGACTTGTTTTGATCGCTGCGTGATGCGGGATGGCTTATGGGGAAGGGCGATGTCAAATTGGTATTAAATGATGAAGAATTGGAGACTTGGAGAGTATCGGGACTTGTTTTGTGTCAGGCTGATGCAGTTTAATATGGAGTAGATTGGAGCGATCTGTCGTGTAGGTACTTGTTTAAGGACGCGAGCAACGTGTCGGATACCGATCATTCATCGAATAATCGAGCCCCATCGGTGCAATTACCCTTAAACATTTTTCTCGATCGCGATCGTACTTCGCTCCATTTAACACAAAGTGCCTCCCTGGAATTTATGAATTCCGTAGGGGCAGCGGCCCATTCTACACGAAATTCCTTCACCTCGGGCCAGCTGGCAGGTGAGAGACTCCCAAGCGGAGGGCTGCAGTAAATTCCACGCCCCTGGGTCACGATGTACACTGGCCACAGGTAGGATCCAGTCCGGTCATACTTTGTAACATAAATTTATAAAAATCGACTTTCCATTCGACACGTTTACACAGTAATTTGTAAAATGGATTTTCTGACACCTTAAAATCACGGAGATACCATCTATATTTACGAGACGCAGCTGCTGGCGCGTTTCATTATTAATATCTCACTGCGTGTCAACTTCTTCTTAATATAGCCTTCGGCATCAGTTTTGCACAAATTTCGAGCTCCCAGTATCAACTATCTCCCACGTGTTTTCTCAGCACCCGGTGATTGTTGATCCTTCTCATCTCACCGTTCCCCTAATCGCTTACGCTGGCCTTTCTCACAGCGGCGATGGAAGTCGGCGTCGACGGCGATTCGTTCTACGCGTCGATGCCGAGAGGCGTCCCCCGCGCGCGATGCGTTTCGCCCCGTTCCGAAGCGAGTGAATCGTGCTGGGATTATTATACGCGCGAATAATGTGCAGGCACGTAGGCACGCGTGTCACGCGCGTGATTAAGATTTTCTCATTACTCGGCATAACGCGCCGTATCCGGCATCCTCGACCCCCTATTAAGCCACGAGGCTTCGGTTTTCCCTGTGGAAGCACGGCTCCACGACTTTTCCACGAACCGCCACGCAGAAATTATTCGCGGGGATATATCCGCGGACGAAAATATTCGACGGTGAAAGCGCGCTGGTGGACGACAGCGGCTTCGGTACTGGAGCAACTCTTTAACTTCTTCTCCTTTTTTTCTGTCTGGTGAAACTGCGTCTTTTACGACGTGGGAGATCGTCAGATGCACCTTTGGTGGGTTTGACATTCCTCTTGAAGGTTTTTATTTGAAATTTTGTGAGTTTCTTCGCGTGCATGCTTGTGTCCTCGATCGTGGACTGGATTGCAACTTTGTTCGCGAAGTATGAGAATGAAATTCCGATTTCAATCACCACCAAATTTCCTGTGTTATAGATTGTTCCTCATAAGATCGTGAATACGTGTAGAATAAGCTCCAGCGTCTATTAAGGTCGCCCATCGTGATATTCCTCTGAATAGCCATGAAAAGGGTTCGATTGAGTAATCATAGCTGGAACTCGAGTGTACTGGGTCGTTCCCAGAGGCTATCAGCAACTAGAGCCGCCGTGTCTGTTCGATAACGTGAGTCATGCTCTCTAATTAACGATGTCCAGCGAGCGCAGCAATTTGTGAGCCGTTCGTAGGACGTTTTTTTTTTCCATTTGTCAAAGCAACCCACGTTGGAATGCTGCGAATAAACAGCGCAACACCACCTTAACGATCCCCATGGATTCTGTGGATAGAATTATCCACCTACCAAACGTCCTAACCCTGAAGATAGATTGATCACGCTATTAGGGCACTTACGCTGTTTGATCCCATCGAATTTTTGGAACTTGTTGGACTTCCCTCTGGGGATGCTTCTGAGCATTATTACTTGACCCCCTTTACTAACGATTAAACTGCAATCACCTAGTTCCCAGGTTCGAGATACGTGCCACGTGGACTCGTAGAAACCTGTGATTCGAAGAACCATCTTTTACTTTTGGCAACTCTTTCGAGGAACTTGCTTTTACTTTTGGGACGGGTGACTTGTAGATTCTTCGATAGCGTTACCTGTTCCCCGGCAGCTTTTCCTCGTAGATTCCAGAGATCGTACGAGTGACTAACGTACTCAGCACGTTCGAGGGCCTTCTCAGAACTTAGGCAACACAGTGAAACGGAATTTCATTCCGTTTAATTTCTTCGCTGACGATACATATGTAGATTAATTTAACCCACGTTGAAGGCAACCCATTCAGGGCACTAGTACTTGAAGAGAGCCATTACAATCTAAACTGACAGTCCAAAATCTACTTGGCAGCCTCGGGCGTCAGACACCAAGCCACTCGATACTGAGAAAGGCGGTCTTTCCGAGTTGACGAATGGATCAATAAACGTGACGTTATTGTTCGTTTGGTTTCGCGGAGACGCGGGCGCATCAATCCAGCGGAAATTCTCACGGCCACGAAACACGAGCAAGTGCGTCGATCGTGGATGGACAGTGGACCGATCGCCGTTTCTTGCGCAACGATCCAGCGATCCGTCTTCTGGGTGACGACGATCGATCGGTGCGCTCGTTCAATTACTCCGCTGTGTGCATTCTACGCGAGCGAAGGCAAGGTTCAAGGACGTGACTGAATGCGTTCTACCAGCCTCTGGTTTCGCCAAGTTCCGGTATCGATGAGTCACTCAGCGCTACGCTCAATTATGTGGGTGATCTTTGGATACGTGTTGCACCGGCCGAGCGACAGGGAGAGAGAGAGAGAGAGAGAGAGAGAGAGAGAGAGAGAGAGAAAGAGTAGCAAGGTGCGTTTCATTATTTTCGTGGAATACTAATTGGCAATTAGACCAGCAGCCTTGTTTTCCTGACGTCTGTCTCTTAACGCGAGCTGAATTTCGGGAAAGTTTTTGTTTTCCTCTTCAATATTCACTGCATGCTTCTGGTCTTGTCCAGGAATCGGTGGTTCATAATTCGCTTAAGACCACAGGTCCTCTTCTAACTGACCAGTTATTAACAGTTACACTCAAATCAGTTAATGTAACATCTTCACGCAGCAGAAGAGATTTCCCTGGACCAGTCAAGAAGGTAATCAGCAGACCACCACTATTTCGAGAAAAGAGGAAGCTCGATATCGTGGACTCAGCCGCTGGAAGGTGGCCGGCGTCGCGTAACCACTTGAACGCGCCTATAATCGCATTGTTCCCCTGTAATTGCGCATTAATAGATGAGAACTGGGTCTGCGGCGGCTGCAGGGCTACGACGATCCGCTAACCCGCCTTCAACTCTTTGCGTAATCGGCCCGGCGGTCGTGCCCCCGGTCGAAATACACGCCGGGGACGCGGCTCCGTGCCTCTCTCGTGTAATTCGCAAATTCCACGCTTGTAACGCTCCGGGCCGGCACGGAGGATTTCTCGGGTTTATCCTCTAAGAACCGTGTATTACACATTTTTGAAATTACGTTCACGCGAGCCGTCGGTGTACCGTTTGCCCTTAATCCAACCGCGGCAGGAAACATTTATTATTCCATGAGAACGTGTTTCGCGTAGTGTCTTCGGCGAAACTGTTATTTGGGCAAGCCGATCGCCGCAATTACGATGCTCCATCGTGTCGGCCTGGTTTCATCGAATTATCGTTACTTTTTTCGAGTTTGGAAGCGGTAGGCTTCGTGGCACCCTGTTTTTGGATGTTCGACGTGGCCCGTGGTGAAATTTTTCGACCCTTTTTCGTTCTACGAAGCGTGTGACGTAGATTCAACGCCTGAGCTTATTTTGTTGTGCGATGACTAGGTGTAAATCGGAGCTAATGCCCACTTAGGTGGTAATTATTTTGAAAATATCCTCGGTCGAGTGTTTTACACTGTCCGAGCGGTGACGAGAAGATTTACGATCATCCTCCGGCACGGTACAGATCTTTAGAGTGTGTTAAAAAAGGCGAGTCAACAAGTGCCAGTTCTTTTCAGCGGAGAGAAGGCTCGCGCGGTTGTTTTTGCGTCTGTTTAACCTTTGAGTTTAATCAAACTGTCTGTAACGTTTATTAATGCTCCAGAAGGAGTCGGCGTCTCGCGTTAGCGGAATCCCCGTGACGCGTGAAAGTCGCTCAAATTAGAATCGAACCACTTCCCATGATTAAACGGTCCGATTGAAAGCGACTTGCGATCAGGGCTGTCATTAAGTCGGCTCTTCGTAGCCGACGCCGTTGGAAAGGTTGCTAGCGCGCTGACTTTTAAATGACAGCTCGGCAACGACGCGCGTTGACGGTACGGTTTCGAGTTATCTAAAAAAAAGAACGAAACAGAGTCGAGAAAGAGGGCAGGAATTTAATCCACAAACGTCGGAAGAGGAGAACAGCTGTCTTTTTAAGCGGCAAGCGGAACGGTGGATGCCTCGTGGCGACCAATCGCGCGCTCCGCACGATATAAATGATTTATCGCTGTCTAATGGCGTCAAACGCCATCGTTTGTTTTTATCTGTAACAAGCTGTGAACCGGCCACCTATCATTGAATATGCAAAAAGGCCGACTTGACGACCGACAGCGACGTCTCGCATCCACGCGCAATTTATTGTGTGTGCATGGATAAGCTTTAAAATTCTCGGGGAACGAAATTAATATTTTCGGTACGCTTCTTCGTCTGACATTTCTGTCGTATCCCGGGCCCCCTTTCTACTTTGAAAAAGTGACACTTAGAGACAACATCGCTAATAGCCATAGCAGCGCGAGCTGAAGGCTCGTCATCGCCCGTCATCTCCATCCGTCATCGCGAGAACTCACGGCTTCTCAGACGATCGCCCGCGATCCACGCGTTATTTTCAGCGCCGCTAATGAGTAATAAACACTTTCCCCTATGAACTAATCGATTAAGAATCGGGACAACGAAGATCCCGTATCGCTCGCAGCCATGACGCGGGTGTATTCTTTTATTTCCCTCTGTTACAAGGATCATCGAGGACGTCGCGATGCGCTGAACAGTCCAACTCGCCGCGCAGCTTGCGTATCTGCTAGTCTCGCCGGCAACAACGTCCATGTGGATCATGCCAACGAATCGCAGCCCCACAATTAAGGGACCAATTAAGGGACCTTGTCTGTGGCTTGTTCGGGCGGCGGAGGAAAAAAATTGATCACGTGAAATCAAGGTCGCGAACGTGATGGGCTACCGGTTTGCATTTGCATAATTTCGGGTGAGCTGCGCTGGCTCCGTCGATGCCTCGGCTGGCTCGACGAATGGGAGGAATGGAACGGTGGTTACCAGTTAACGGAGTGGCAGGAAAAGAGAAAATGGGGGAAGATGGAGTGGGAAAAGCAGCGTCGATTAATATTGCCGGATTAGGAAATAAGAGACCTTGAAGATAGGGTTGTTTCGATACTAGCAAATAGAAACGAAGTATCGATACTTTTCGAGGATTTTTGGTATCGTTAATTGTCATGCGATACTTATGAGGTATCGAAAGAAAAGTATTTGAATCGAAGCGAATGCGTAACAAATAATTTTTTCCTAATTGTCAATCACGTCAAAATAATAAAAGCCCAGGGAGAAGAATTATCGGTTCGCGTTTTTCCTAGTGGATAAAGGTTTTTTTAGCCACAAACACCGTAACTTTCCACACAAAACAGGGACCAATAATTTTTTTCTGTTGATTCTTATTACTTTTTGAGTGGTTGGCAGCGTAAAAGAAAATGATTGCGGGAATCGAGGCACCATGGGCACTGCAGAAGTCGTTTTTTTGCGAAGAATAATAATCTATTCGATGCCAATATTTAAAGGTATCGATACTTTCCCACCCGAATAGTATCGATACTTTTATTTCAATCCAAATAATGAGTACAAGTATCGATACCATCGTGGTATCGACGTTGCTGGAGTTGATTAGGCTGTTGCCCAGTACGCACAGGACCCCGAAGATCGTGGGTTCGAGTCCCACCGCCCGAGGCCCCTTTTTTCCGTGGCTCCCGAATACATAGGAATTACAAAACCTATCGCTACGATATCGCCGAGGAAAGAAAGGCTCCTTCGTGGCCGTTCACGGACTTCGATCGCGAGGGGAGGTGCAAAAGTCAGCGAGCCGCGATAAGGATCGGGAAAAGCGATCGATCCCAGTTGGATCGCGACGGCGTCCTTGATCATCCGCGAAATGCAAAGTAACTGGCGAACGACGTTAAAGAGTCGTGGAGCAGAGATCCAAGGACTCGGGACCGCGAGAAGAAACGATCCTAGGTTCAAGGTGGGACTGTAAGTAAAGACGATCTTGTTAACTTCGAATTCATTCGTGCCCATGGACTGCATTCTTTATTCAAAAAACGTCACGTCCTCCACGTAGCTGTTGATGTTAGACGAGGTGAACCAAGGGGCAAGTGGAGTTCGCGGAAACAGCGTCGAGTGCTCGTAAGATCGACATTACCGGTCCAATAAATGACAAGTGATGAATGGAGGCAGTTTTTTTTAATTACGGTAATAAACACTACAACGACGTCTATTTGCAATTTTAATCGGACACGCAGCTTCGACGCTGTTTCCTCCGCGTGGCGATGTGAACTCACAACCGTGAACCTTGGAGGACTGTGTCTGTACTCTCTAACTTCGCGACTAGTTTATTAAACCAATGAGGAATGATTGATGCCTTGAAACGTCACCTTGATCTTGGATTGCTTCTAGTAGTTCTCTTTACCTCACTGATGTCACTGCATGTAATCGGTGCCAAAGCTGAATATTCTATCCATTTTTTTATTAACACTTCTCTTAACACTTCTCTCAAGTCCTGTAGGAATATCAACATAATATATTGAGATTATATATTATCTAATCGGCAACGAAGCTTGAACCCCAATCCGGTCAAATGCCTGGAAACCACAGCGAAGTCCCTCGAAGGATATCAAAGGCTATCGGGATGACTATAAAACGATGTTGTCGGCGGAGACGATCGAGACGATCGCAGAGTGGTGTAGCGATGTAACGGTCACTGGATGCGCGTTCCTGTGGGCCATTCTAATATCAAGGACTCCGAGACACACGGACCGCGGGGACGGAAGAAGGGTGGGGGCGGTAGGAGCAAATGCAATCGACCCCTGACCCGGCACGCTGAGACCTGCAGGATATCTGACTCATGACGCGCTCGGCGTCCTATCGCGGAGGCGCGTCATCGCGCGTACTCGCGGGGCTCGTCTTACAAAGTAGAATGGGGAATCCTCTTCGAGTAATCTCGAAAGGATCCCGCGGCACATCACCGTTAATCCTGATCTGCCTAATAATGGTAACTTGAGCGGGGACCAGGGTGCAGATGCGATGGGACATGCAAGACTGTGTTCCCATGGAGGTGGAGATAAAAGAATTGCTTGGCGTACAGGGACGTGGTAATTGAAATATAATTTAAATAATGAACAGAGGACTAATCGACGGTTGGAGCTTGAATTCTTCGAATGCTGGAGGATTGATGGTTCTGAGACTTTGGAGTTATCGTACCTAAATGGTGGTTCCTGGAGAATCTCAGCGCCACTGGAGTTTCACGTTTTCCCCGTTGAGATTATAAAGAATGGGTGATCGAATCTAGGGGAAGGCGCTGGGGTCTCTCCAGTATCACAAAGCGTGAAAAACAGCGGGACGAGCGTTCTACGTGCTCGTGGATCGCAGTCGAATGGTTACGACGTACGGGACATGATTATTGGCCGATCGGAATAATAATTGTAATCATCCAAGGGAGATAATGACCGGGTGGCGACGGAGAACTTGGACGCCGGAGGTGACACACGCGACATACGTGACACGCGGTCATTCCTCACCCTCTTCTTCGAATAAAATATCGTGTAACGGACCGTGAAAGAAAGCGAGACCATTTTTCACTGCTTTCTTCGAGCTGATGCATCTCGTCAAAAATGATATTCTGTCATTATCTCGACACAAACCCCCGTGAGTGAGTGTCACGAAAGATCAAAATACCACGGAATTAATTTCTTTCATTTTGCAAGCACCCAAATAGAAATTTGAAAATAGCCCAATTTGATCGACATAAGGGAATGAAGAAGTGGTATGTTCTAGCCTACTTAGTTCTTTTGAAGAACTCTGCCAGAGATGCCCCTTAATTTTTCATACAAAATTTCATACAGAAGTGGACTTTTATAATACAGCTAAGGCTACTCCTACCATCAACTAGCTTTAATAGCCTTTAAAGTTCGAGTCAATGAGGTGTCCGAGTTCTCAGCACTCAGAACGGACGTGGACGTTTCCATAATCGCCTCTGTACCGTTCGATCCCTGGCATCGATCGTCGAGCACGCTGTTGCCCGTTTGCCTATCAGAAGCATCGTCGTTTCGCCGGGTAATTACACCCAGGGTAATTTGCAATACGCGGTCTTGTCTATCCCTCGTCCTCCTCGGTGCATTGTTTTCCAACTCGGTCAACCGAGATGTCCTTCGATCGAGGATCGCCTGAGATAGGATCGAAATCTCAGGGTCGCTCGGCCGCTCTCAGGACTCTCTCGCGCTAAACGGCTCGCTCCAATCAGACATCCACTGCACCTTCCTTTGGACACCTGTTCAGGAGTGTTTCCCTTCGAACTTCGCAACGAATGCGCTACTTCTCTCTGCGATAGTTAGGAAACTCGACTTGGAAAATTCTACTTTGCTGAATTACCAGGTCACCAGATTACAGGATTAATAAATTTTCTGTTTCCAGGATCTCGGTGACTGTGCATGATGCACGTTGCGCTTGATTTATCTCGCTATTCTTCCAGCACTCTCCAACGCTTGTGGACACAGCATCATCCATAAATTTCCCCCGATGAACAGTTAAGAATTAGTCCTCCAGATGATGAGGATCCAGGGACGAAAGGAAGGCGCACGGATGCGCGCGAGGCGAGTCTCCCGCGACTGATGATTCGCATCTCGAGCCGTTCGTCCCGTAATAAGCGTATTACAATTCCCCGCTCGTATGCGCATGTTAATGGCGAATCGTAGGCGCACGTAATTGGAGAAAATTAAGACTCGCCGAATGGGGGCTGGAGATGCAACAGAGGGTCGGTTCAAAGATTGTGCCCTACAAGGACCTCTGGCTCGTGGGTTCATACCGCTCTGCTACTCTTGTTGGTCACCGATCTCGGTATGAGGAAGAGAAACGGAAGAAAGGGGTTACGAGGTCCTCGCACCCGACGGATCTGAACTCTGGATAGTTGACGGAAGTACGTAGCGGTAGCCAAACCGTGGGCAAATTGACGTCACACGGTGGGTTATTTTAAAACATTATTTAAATCTTCGAATGGTACCGCAGAGTCTACTGGACTTATATTATTCGCGAGCAGAATGTGTTTCTCTGGAGAGCGACAAACGCAATTTCGAGCCGACAGACTGTCAGGCGAATGGGAATAACGAGTGCAAAAGATCGAACGATCCCCCCCGTTCGATGTCAACGATCGACTGGACACGCGTGTTCGCTCGATCGAGTAGTGAATCAGGCCTGCGTGTCAGGAAAGTGGTACGAGTCGATCTTGGAAACATAGTTAGAGGGAAGATCCATTATTTGCTTGTCAGGCGGGAATATTACGATGTAATAAACGTGACTCCTTCGCTGGGAATAAATTGAGCTTTCATGGGAGACGGAGGAAAAGTGCGCGCTTCCTGGAAAAATCGGATGGGATCGAAGGATGGAATATAAATCGTGCTTCGACTCATGTTTTCCTGCTCGTTCTACTTGGAAACTTTCCGCTACTTTTCCTCTACTTTTCGCGAATAATCGCGGTACATATCTTGTATTTTACGAATTAAAGGGAAAGAGGAACAAGGAGTAAAAGTCTCTTGCCGATCGTTTAAGCGGAACAAGTCGAGAGTTTAGGCTCTTCGGTCCCGCACAGATCAATGCGCTTTCTTAATTACGCTTTACACATTACGGTGTCGTTTATTTTCCGCAATTCCCTCGCCTCTCCGTGCATCAATCGCCGACACCAGCGTCATTAACACGCCTCTTGATTTATTGCTCGAAAAAGAAGACGGAGCACTCGCTGGATTTCGGTGCGCGTCGATAATACCGTGGCTAATAACCCTGCCGTGCATGAACCGGCGACTCGATTCGCATAATTCTTCAAAATTCAAGGCCTCTTCGCCTCGCGTTCCACGCACAGGCGTCTGTGCTGGGACAAAGGATCTGTTTCAAGAAACTTGTCGCAGATCTCACGAAATCTCACGGCTGTCTCTTGCCGATTTCAAAGGAACTTCACGAAAGTTTGAAGGGCGATTTTAACACAAAGTTCGAAAATCAGATCTAAATATTCCGATTTCAATCTTCTCTGTCTACCTTCTGGGAAAACACACTTTGAGAACCGCAGTCGTGATTCAATTTGCAATTTCCTCACCGTCTCATTCCACAACGTAACGTCCACGACATCTTGGCGAGTGCTGCACGATTTTTGGCCCCGGGCGACAATCCTTTTACGTTTAATCCAGCGTACCTACTCCTGTTGAGCAATGTTTTGATGATCGACGATCCAGCGATCGACGCGCCGGGCGCACATTCCGATCGACCTTGGCGATCGGGTCCGTCACGATCGAAACCGGCAACCGATATTAAGTCGAACGGAACGCTAATTCGACACTTTAAAAGCGAGCCACAAGCCGCGGTGCGTTCTTCGCGAGCGGCCCTGATGCGCTCGCCTGAGGTCGCCTCGTGATGGTGACATCCGACGTGCTCCGCCTATCAAAATCGCCTTCAGCTCGCGAATCTACGCTCTGGGGAATCCTGCGATGCCTGACCCTGATCGAATTCCTGCGGAATACTCAATCGTGGATTTCTGCTGTTTGTTTTCCGATGCTTCTGTTGATCTAGGTGCCTGAATTCCTGGTCGCAGTGTACAGTAAAATATATAGAATTTTCTTTTTAAGTTAAACGATTTTATTTAAACTGATCAATAATGCGGAAATCGCGCTGGCACTACTTAGGCATCGCAGCGTACTCTTTTTCGCTTTCGAGAAGAACGGGAGAGGCTAATTTCAAGTCAATTGAATTTGTGGTTAGGGGTTGAAATTGTAGGGGATGCAATTTTTCACCCCCGAGGGGGGAGTTTTTGTTTAAAACATTTGTATTGCCATCATAACTTCGTACGCCTGCAAAGTTTCAAGTCTACTGAATTGGTGAAAGTGGGTGAAAATTGAGTTACAAGATTTGAACCAAACAAACATACAAACAGAGGATCGAAGCTGAATGAAATCGTTTAATTAATAATAAAAACATGATAGACGAGCTTGAGTTAGAGTGATGAAATACAAGGGTGTATTTAATGCGAAATACTTTGAATAACTGTACTAAAGTACTCGTCTTCGTTAAGCATTAGAAGTCCCTAAAAATCCACCCGCCTTTCTCCAGGAAAACACCCCCACGAGCCCTATCTCACGAAAAACTCGAGAAGCTCTGTCTACTTCCTACAAATCCGAAGCCATAGAGCCT
This sequence comes from Andrena hattorfiana, assembly GCA_944738655.2. Classification (NCBI taxonomy): domain Eukaryota; kingdom Metazoa; phylum Arthropoda; class Insecta; order Hymenoptera; family Andrenidae; genus Andrena; species Andrena hattorfiana. The sequence goes on along the minus strand of OX122889.2, from coordinate 39,536,707 downwards.
TTCACTCTGGAACCCGCGAATCTCCCAGTCCTCTTTCCCATCTACTTCCAATGTGACGTTGAAGCGATTACTCCTTACATCAACGTCGTTACTTTCATCTGGATTCCGCCTCGGTCACCCGCTCCGTCATCTCGAGCACCCACTCGACCAAGATAGCAGAGCGAGTGGAGTGCTCGCGCGGGATAATTGTATCGCGGCCGCTCGAATAGGTATGACACGAAGATACACGAGAACATGCGGTGGACGCGGGTCGCCGTGGTTTCCCAGCCACCTTGTTATGCGCTCCAGCTTTTATCTCTCGCGTGTCCCGCGGTGACGAAGCCGACCTGTCACTCGGTCGCATACACGGGGGACGAGAGATCGTGATTTTATCGCGCGACCGCTTTGCATACGCCGTGGCCGCGTACGCGATGATATTCTCTGTCCCGAGTGACAATAACGCGAGCAGGTACGCGCGGGGGTGGCGCGCCGTGTGTCCACGTCGACGCGGATGTCAGCTCCGAGGTGAATTTCCCTCCTTGCCTTTCAATCGACGAGGAAATTCGTTGAGGACGCGGTTCACGTAGCGTGTCACGAGAATGGATTTGGGTGTCGATGCTTCTTGAGGAATTCGAGGCGAGAAAGGAAGTCCCGATAATTGAAGCTACTTAGTATTATTTCTCAGCTGATAGGTGTGCTCGCTACTCGCGGATCTATAATACTCCGTTGCAAGTAGTATGCGCGTGCACGATATGGACTGTAAATTAAAGTTCAGCGCGATGGCGTCAGCCGTTGTTTTCCTTCCACTTTGCATACGTAATGGCTGTTAATCGGCGATCCTCGGGCTCGTACGAATCAGGGCAACCTTAGACGGCGGCGGCGTTGACAACTGGCGCGTACAAAAATAACGTTTGAAAGCGAATCGGGGAGAGTTCAAGAGCGAAGGCCTTTGCTCGCTGAAGGAAGAGAGGCAGACAAGAGGGACGGAGACAATAGGCCTGAATGTAAATGCAGGGGACGTGAGTGCCATCCCGATTCGCGTTTGTCGTTCGACGAACGGAACGAGAAGCGATGCTCCGTCCCGTCGGGGCTTTATTCGCCGTCGTGAATTCAAGAATCCCAAACGCGACCACTTCCTGTCCCTCCCCGGTGATAAATTTTCATCGCGAGTCGCGCGCGGTTCGTGGAACGATTTTTATTGCACCTTCTTACCAGACGTGAAATTCATCCGTCGTTGTCTCGTCCGGCAATGACACTTTGAACGCTTCGCTAGTAAACTTAGTACTTATATACGTCTAAACTTATGCAGAGGGACTGAAAGCACGATCCCGAAGAATTCTACGTTCATTCCAATTCCGCACGCGTTCACCTAATCTCACAGCAGATAGGCGACAGCTCCAGATGTAATAGCCCAGTGAATGGCGAGCAGAGTATCGGGCGATCTGCACTTTTTTGTAGTCAAAATCGTAGAAATTTTGAGAGAAATAAGATAGAGGGATGAATCTTTTTCGAATGTAAAACTAAGATGTTGTAGAATAAGGGGAAAATATTGAAAAACTATGATACACAAGTTTTGACCTTGGAAATCCATGTCAAATTTGACATTTTCGAAGAAAATTGCGGTTTTTCTGTTACAATGCGCGGTTAAAGTTTTTCGTTGACAGATTTTCAAAGTGATAACTTGATTGTCATACTGTTTCAATATTTTTCCTTATTCGGAAAAGATTCATCTCTGTATCTTATTTCTTTCGAAAATTTCCACGATTTTGACAGAGAAAAGTGCAGTTCGCCCCACTGTGGGGCGACGATGGATTCTGCTGGCGTGCACGCGTTGATTACGCGGCGTGTTTGCGAAGCCATTAGAAGGCTCGTTACGTGTCATTGCCGGGGATATCAGCGGGCCCCGTGGTCCTCGTCCTGGCGGCTGTGTCCCATCCGGCGGTATTCCGAGGCGGTGCGCGCCGCGAACACGAAAAGTCGGGGCGGCTAGCGCGCGGCTCGCGCACAATTATGCATCCGCGGAAGACAGAACATTAATTTATGGTTGAAATAAGGGGCCGGCGTGTGCGCGCGCGTGTCGGCGCGTCTGTTGCCGCGGACGAGCGTGGGCGCCGTGAGTGGCTCGCTTAAAACATTTCTCTGGTTCAGCTTCTCTGGCGCGCACCTCCGACGAGCTCTCCGGCCCGAGACACGGCCGCGTGTTCGTTATTTGTACCCACGTATTTATATGCATATATAACTACCCCGCGCATGCACGTATGCAACCAGATCCCGGTTATATTCGCGGCGGACGCACGGATACACACGTACGATCGGGGGACAAGTATCTTAAACTCTGCTCCTCTGCCTGACGATCGGACGTTGGTTCTCTCTTTGACACCCTTGGACGCAGAGAGGGAGGATGATGGAACCAAGGGAAATGGAAACGAGGGAAAAGGGTATGTGAAGGATGCAGGAAGCAGGAAGCAGGAAAGAGGAGCAGGGAGATCAGTCCTTCAACTTTCAACCCTTGACCTTTTGGGGGAATGCAAGTAAAGTGGAAAAGAGGGGAAAAGGTAAATGAAGGATGCAGGAAACAGAAGAGAGGCGCAGGAAGATCTGTCTTTCAACTTCCAACACTTGGTTTTCTTTTGGGGATCCTTCATTCTGTGGGATTTGTTGAGAAACTTGTGAGGGTGGGAAACGTGCAAGTAGTCAGCAACGAAATTTAGACCACTGTGAAACAGAAGTATGAGTAAGATAGTGTGAAGATGGGTGGCGAGGATGTGAGGGGAAGCGAGGGAAAAGGAGCGAGTAGAGGAGCAGGAAATAAAAGGAGGAAGAGGAGGGCAGGAAAGATGAAGGAAGAGAAGGGAAGCAGAGCGAGGAAGGGAGACACGGCGAGTCCGTCGGAGCGGACGATTAATAACCGAGGTGTTTCGAATAAATTAAAGCACTTACTTATCTCGCGCTCGCGCGAAACACCGATAGCGCGCGGCCCGTGGTCTTTGTCGTAACACGACGGACATATTCGTTGGATTCGTTCTCACCTATTCACTCCGCGCGCCGTGTCGAGGATTGCTTACACTCGGCTACCTGGGTGGTTCTACGCGTCACAAGGAACAGGGGACGATGCATCTGATGCATCGCGCGATGTACGAGGCCCGTGAGACACATTAAGGGGGCTTGTGAAGCAATTAGGTAATGATTGACTCCTCAATTCACCGATTTTCATATTTCTGCTCGAAGAACATCTTTGACACACATTTGAAATTTGAGAGCAGGGAACCGAACCCTAACACGTACCCGGTTCGGTACGCCGTATCGTCGACTAACCCGCCTAACCGGGTAACAGAATTCATCTGTAGCCCGAGTAACCCGGTTAACTGGGTTAATGCGGTTACAGTAATATGGTGAAAATCATAGTAGGGTGATGCATGCACTTGAAAGTAATACATATGCGAGGCCAAATATTAATTTGGCCACACCGAATTCGCGACCGTTTGCCGAAGCACTGTTTAAGATTTTGGACAAAAATCGCTCGACAGCGCAAATCTTGACCAATTTCAATTCTTTCTTTTTTAAGATCCTCATAAAGGACTCAGCAATAATGGAGCACTGCAATAAAACCAGTATCTGTTACAACATAAAAACATAAAAAATCAATTTTGCCGATGAAAGATATTAAAAATTAATTTTTTGTAAATTTAATATTCAGTATAAAATAAAAAATTTACTTTAAATTTACAAAATTTATGTTTTAAATAAAGTGTCTAGCTGATTTAAAACTGATATTTTTAAATTATATTATAAAATTAGTTAAAACAAAATATTCAATTCTAATTACTCCGAATTACAATTATTAAAAAATTATTTTCAAATGTATATATTAAAAATAAAAACAAAACAAAAAATCGAAATATAATTTAAAAATCTAAGATTTAAATCAGCTATACAGTGTATTTAAAACATAAATTTTATAAATGTAAAGTAAATTTTTTATTTTACCGCTAATATTAAATTTACAAAAAATTAATTTTCAGTATTCTTTAATCTGCATAATTTATGTTTTTATGTTATGCTACGCTAAATAGTGTTTTTTATAGATTAGACCAACAGATATGGGTTTTATTGCAGTGCTCCATTATTGTTGAGTCCTTTACGAGTATTTAAAAAAAAATTATTGAATTCGGTCACGATTTGCGCTGTCGGCCGATTTTTGTCCAAAATATCACACCGTCACGACGGTGCCGGTTTACGACCTGGTTGTTCGGTGCTTCTTCGGTAGTACCTGCCGCACGGACGAGCCCCAGTGTTGACCAGATGACGGGAAATATTCGAATGCTAGAAAATATTAAACATTGGAAGCTATAAGGCGAAACGCGTACGCAGCTGTAGAAGATATTGATGCTAAGAGATATTGGTGCTGAGTAATTCTTGAAGTTTAACAAATAAAGTATAAATTCCGTTTCTAACAACCCTCTAAAATTAATCAATCCTGTATGAATTATATGCTCATATATTTTAAACATTGTGTTTTCATTTCATCTGAATATGTATTGCCCGTATTAGATTCACATATCATTGACTTAAATCACTGTCTAGTCTAGACAAGACTGTCTCATTTCACTAGTAACCGGCTCGTAGCGGGTTAACGGGTTACTTTGGTTTCTTCTAGGATTTAAGAACCGTTCCCTCGCGGTTAATATGGGTTACAGAAACCTTCCTTGGTTAACCGGGTAAGGGTTAGGGTTACTAGGCGGTTCAGATCCCTGTTTGAGAGGCTCAAGGAAAATCTCACTGACAACGAGACATTTACTACCCAGAAGCGCCCCTGCCGTAAGACCCCATCTTTAAAAAATAATATTATGATTTTACCCAAACACTATAATTTCTTTCTGCACTATTACACTTAGTCCGCTTTTAGTAAACTACTTCTTAATTTCCCCCCCACAAATGGCCCCTCGGAAAGTTTGTCGCCTGAGCCTTTTCCCTTAAATCCGTCACTGTACGACACCCCCTACAATTCCATCTACCCATAATCCCATTTACTTCTGCAGGGCATGCTGCAGCATCCAATTATTCCCAACGAAGTTCCCTTCTATCCGTATACCCAGCGAGAACAGAGACGAGCAAATCGGAGGATTCTAATAACGCCTTCGGAAAATGAGTGGACGACGGTTTATCACGGATTCCCATCGTTCGGTGGAATCGAATCCCCCTGTCTCGACGGCGTTGCCTCATCGCGGCTGTTCGGGTTCAAGATTCTCTCATAGATCGATCCTCGTTGCCGTTGCGACGTGCATGCGCGGAGTCCATCGGCCGATGGTAATTAACCCATAAAAGAAGAGTGGAGGAGAGTCCTCCGCTCCGCCGCGATCGCGGCTCCTCGCCGGTGTGCACGTGTGTATACGTGCACACAGCCGGGGATCACCGAGACAATGGAGCGAGGCGTTCCAATCGCTTAACGGTATAGAAATATCCTCGCTACTCGGCCGACAGAGACAATCGCGGGGCCTGGAGAGCAGGTCGACGACGTCTTATTCCCGCGGCTAAGGTCGTACCCTTATACGACCGTGTATATAATACAGGAGGCAGGGCGAGCGGGGGAGGGGGGGGGGATGAGAGAGGGAGATGGACGAGAGGCTTTAACCCACGTCGTGCGGGAGCCGGCAGGTTCAGCAAGGGTTTTAACCTTGAGGATGATTAGAAAGCAAAAGATCCCACCGTCCTCCGTCGGTTCGCGCGCTGGATCACGACTCGTCCTCGCTCCTGCGCCCTCTCCGCCGCTTAGCCCAGGACTTCTAACGTCGTTACGCCGACGAGATATCTGGGGCAGAGCACCTTGGATCGCGTGTGAACATCGCGGGACATCCGAGCCGTGAGCGAATCCTTGCTGATCAACTTAATTATTAGGGGAGCACACGCGCCTTCTTTCTTGTAGCTCGCTTGCAGGTACTTTGCGAGGATCAGGATCGACTGCTTCTTGGTACTGTCCGCCATTGTCTATCATCTTTGGGGTAGCAAGTGGATTCTTCGTGTTGGAAGCGCAGGTAAATGCGAGGGATTTAATTATCCCCTGTTTCATGCCAATTCTACCCCTTTGTTGCTAGTTTGAAAGTGGAGCACAGCAACAGAATGTTATCTTTAAGAAAGCTTCGACGTAGACGCAAACCTTGACGACAATTTGTGAACTACGGTGTACATTGTCACTGCGAATACATCGTGTAATATTGACAGTATGATTTAAAGTATGTCGCGTTCCCGATAGTGTCTCGTAATCGGTTCTCTGCATAATCCACACTCGGCTTTGCGCGGCAAACAATCGATCGATCGGCGTCGTTGTTGCAGCCGCTGCCATAAATCGGGACTGGCTACCGGTAATTACTGGCTGCGAGATTCATTCGGCATAATTAATGGTTTCTCGTGGGCGGCTTGAATCGCTGAGGCCAGCAATCCTGAGCTTGCTTTGACCCTGCTCCTGTATCGTGCAAGAATGCGTGCGGTTTTCTAATTTTAGAGGCACTCGAGGAGTTTCTCACGGAGCGGATCAGAAATTCTCCTAAAAGTTCTGCTCCAAGGTAATTTAAATTGAATTCGCTAATATTTAGAAGAATCTTATTAAGGGTGTGCGAGTTCTTTGGTAGTTACTCTATAGGCGACGATGATAACAACCGCTTCCTCAATAAAAGCCAACCAGTTTTTAAGTTATGCATGGCAACAACTTTCTGACACGTCTCGCGCGTTATTTATCGCGCCCTAAAACTCCTGTATATCACTTTTGCTCGAACGCAATGTAATTACAAAAACTTGACTTCGTTATAAAGTGACCGTTATCATGGGCGATCGAACTTAGCGACCAGCTACCGACGTAGCCGACCGACAGGTTCAATTTATTGTTTCGAATTTCATCGTCTCGCTGTCACTTTACGAGCACTTCACCGATCCCGTGGAAATTTATCCTGTCACTTCCACACCGCCGCCCCGTTTCGTTCCCTTTCAGTCCGTCATCTCCGCCTTCGAGATCGGTTTGGCGAATCGAGCAACATCGGTGGTCCCCGAGTCGCTCTGGCGAGGCCGAGGAGTCATCTTCGTCAAGAGGGAGATCAGACGGCTCGGGAGGTGCAGAAAAAGGAGGATAGGAGAAAGGGATGAAAAAGAGTGGCCGAGAGGAGCCCGCTCGTGGCACACGGGGCAGCCAGCAAACGAGGCGATTTAAATGTATCGAGAATCTGCGACGTGGCGCGAAACGATCGCAATCGGTCATGACGCCTCCACCGGCATTCCGATCTCGACGCAATACGTCGGAGAGATTCCTTTGTCGCGTCGATCGTCTCGACGTATGAAACGTGGAAGAACCATGCCACATTCCCGATGCCAGCCACTCGTTGCAACATGTGGACGTAGGTGGAAAATGTTACGGGGAGCGTGTGCTACACGAGCGAGTACGCCGACAGCTCGGCAACTCAGTGAGAGTTTCATAAGAGTATACCGAAATCCCTCAAAGCTCGAGAAAGAATTTGAGCAACCACTCCTCCGGCCCTCCTTCCCCACAACACAATATTCTCACTAAAGCTTAGTAAAGCTCGCAGAAGCGCCTTGTAAATTTCAAAGTTCCTCTATCACGGTCGTCCCTTCGTTAGACGTTAATTCAGCAGGCCCATTGTTTCGCGTGGCGAGCGCGCAGCTCTAGGCCCACGTAGCCATATATCACCCGCGATGCCGGCCAGCGGGCTGAAACTATCGACGACACGATCGAACCATAATTTCTCCCTGGGCTTGTTAATCACATCGTCCCCGCGGTATCGTTCGTGTTGATCACTCATAGTTCACAAGCAGCGGCGAGAGGCAGCGTGCGTGACACTCGTGACGTCCTCGGTGCTTTTTAAAGCCGCTCGCTATCGCCACGATCGGCGCCTCGGCTCCCGTAACGTTCGAACGAGAAACGAATCCACCTGTCGACAGGTACGCCCTTATCGTGCGCTGGAATCGCCACCTTTGATTTAATAAGACCTCCGCGCGATGACGCGGAAGCCCGACGCGCGCGCCGGGGCGACGTCCCCCCGTCGCCGTTCGCGCTCGCTGCCCCCGAAAGCCGATTTCTGGCCGCCGCGGACCGACGTCGGCCGTGGAATGCGCCACGTAGAATCTATCGGGCGTCTCATTTGAATTCCACCGCGGTATCGTTCCATCGGAGGACCCGCGGAGGTATGCGAGGCCCTCGAATCGCGCGTTTCACGATTTCGCCGTTCAACTCTGTTTTCCTCGCGACCCATTTCGTATCTGAGCCGGAGGATCTCGCTGGAAAGAGCGCTTATATGTTTCGGGAATTCCTTCTGGTGAATTATTCGCAATCGGTAGAGTGCACAGGGTGAACCACAGTTATTAGCGCCTTTAGTGTCTTAAAAAGATCGTGGAATTATAAATTGGAGAATAATATGGCAGGATCGGGTGCAAAAAGGGGACTTGCGCTCGAAAATGCGAAAAAATATTGTTCCAACATTAAGAATGATTGGAAGATTAAATATTGTTAAACTGGTTTTTAAAAAATATACTGTTGTAAAGGTCGCTACGAGACACATTTTTCCTATTTACAGTTTGTTTATTCGTTCATTGCTATTCGAGATAAAAATTATAAACAAAAATAATTTCTTCGTCCTCAGTTAGGGTAAATCCGGGAGACTCGGTCGGGCCGGAGAGTTGGTCGAGTCGCTATATTTCAGATTCTATACGTTAAAACGGGTTAAAGTGCAGACCAATTACTTCTTTAGAAGCCAAACAATTGAACGAATAGCGTCACTTCGGTTCCTTCTGTGTTTTTCTAGATTTACATAAGATAGTAGAGATGTTGAGGGACAATGCAGCCAAAGTATTTAGCCATATTAACTCTTCCTCTCAAAACTAACGAGAAGACCATCTCTCGCTGCAGAAAGGAGAGATGGACGAGTTATAATTTTTTTATAATTTTTATTTATATTTTTATTTTTTATCATTATTTTATTATTATTATTATTGTTTATTTAGTTTATTTATTCAATTTTGTATTCATTTGCCTTGCTAATCGCCGGTAGGTAGTTCACTTTTTTTTTTATGTGTTCTTTACTCTTTTAGCGTAAACAAATTAAATATCAATGAATCTGTAGTTGTATTCACTCATAAATAATTTTGCTTTCTTCTTTGTTATTTTTCCATGAATAATTATGTGAGTGGTCTCTGCCAACGCCGAAAACCATTTCTCCCGGCACCTCGGGAGAGGTGGTCAGATGTCATGACTTCAGTTTTCAACCCGATTTACAGTAAATATTGTCTTAAAGCAAATATCGACCAGGTTTTCTGAATCAGCATAGAATACTGAACATATTAGGTTTGTTCTCATAAAATAAGTAATATCTGTATTAGTTTTAATAGCCATTTTATATTAGGTCGACTGCGTCTCCCGGATTTACCCTATAGTCGAATTTTGAAAATCTTACAATATCCTCCTACACGTTCACAGAAATCTCCCTTGTTCTGCTCCCCGTGAGAAGCTTCCTTGATTCTCCCGTGTTCCTCTTTAACGTATCCCAACGGAAATGGCAAATTAGCCGCTGTCGAAGATAACGACGACACCGTCCTCTGTTTCCTCACAGGTTCCAGAAGAAGCGCGCATGAAATCGTTATCCTCCGCGCGCGCATGCACCTGATTGCGTGGGTGTCCGTTTGGGGCGTGCATTATCCTGCTGTCGTCAGCCGTCGAGCTTGACTAATGGGAGAAAAAGCGTCGTGGCGGACGGTGGCGGGCACCCTGGCTTCATCCTACGTGCGAGATCCTTACGAGCGTGTAATAAGTTCCCCTGGACCGTCTCGCGGATAAGCATGTCGTTAAGGAAGAAAGGGAAAGAGACCGTGGCGTATTCCAGCACGAAACGCGCACTAGCCAGATTTCAAGGGGGAGAGAATGCAGCCTCGCGAGATTGTTACGAGCCATTTTGCGTTTTACAGCTCGGCCAGTCCACCGCGAATAGGCGATTTTGCGCCGCTCGCAGGCGGACGCATTGTAATTGACATTAACAAAACACACGCGGAGGTCGGAGGATCGATTCCGAGGAATCTTCTTGTCGGCAGGCCGATGGATCGGATTCCCATCGCGGAAGCGTGGCTCTTTCTTGCGCGGCCAGGCGAGAGAGTAATGGGGGTTGCGGGGGATATGCGGTTGATGGACGTAGGTGAAGTATATAACGGTATTGGTGGTCGTGAAATGACGAAGACTTAGAGCTGATTGTCTTTCTATTCAAAGCTGAATATTGTCGGGTTATGACAGAAAAGCTAAGCGATTAAAATCCCATTTGAGTCGTTTCGCGGTGGAACATTTCACGTCCACACCGTTGGTCCTAAGTAGAACAAAAATGCAAAAAGTTTTGTCATCTACATAGGGTAAATCCGGGAGACGTGGTGGGGCCGGAGAGTTGGTTGAGTCGCTATATTTCAGACTCTATGCGCAAAAACGCGTTAAAGTGCGGACCAATTACTTCTCTAAAAGCCAAACAATTGAATGAATAGCGTCACTTCGGTTCCTTCTGTGTTTTTCTAGATTTACAGGCTATAAAAGGTAAACTGAGGTTACATTTAACCTCTTTTGTCAAACAACGATGTACAGAATCTTATTTAAAATATACTTCTAAGTTTATTTTCGTTTAATGTTTGGGAATAATAAGATAGTAGAGATATTGAGGGACAATGCAGCCAAAGTATTTAGCCATATTAACTCTTCCTCTCAAAACTAACGAGAAGACCATCTCTCGCTGCAGAAAGGAGAGATGGTCGAGTTATGATTTTTTTATTATTTTTATTTATATTTTTATTTTTTATTATTATTTTATTATTATTTTTGTTTATTTAGTTTATTCATTCACTTTTGTATTCATTTGCCTTGCTAATCGCGAGTAGGTAGTTCGCTTTATCTTTGATGTGTTCTTTACTTGTTTAGCGTAAACAAATTAAATATCAATGAATCTGTAGTTGTATTCACTCATAAATACTTTTGCTTTCTTCTTTGTTATTTTTCCATGAATAATTATGTGAGTAGTCTCTGCCAACGACGAAAATCATTTCTCCCGGCACCTCGGGAGAGGTGGTCAGATGTCATGACTTCAGTTTTCAACCCGATTTAGAGTAAATATTGTCTTAAAGCAAATATCGACCAGGTTTTTCAATCAGCATAAAATTCTGAACATATTAGGTTTGTTTTGATAAAATAAGTAATATCTGTATTAGTTTTAATAGCCATTTTATATTAGGTCGACTGCGTCTCCCGGATTTACCCTACTAGGGAAGTACCCATTTCTGCAAAATATTGGGAACCCTTTTTGTAATTAACATTTCTATTAGAAATTTTCTAGCAAAAAAAGAAATTGTTTTGAAATACTCGTCATCCCTTTAAAAATCAATATATTTTTTCACTTCTCATACAAAGCAAATCTCAATCACAATTTCAATCACATCCAAAGCAGAGACCACAGACTAAAGCAAAGTCCCACGACCCACGTAACGAAACTAATAGAATCGTTCGTCCCCCTAACGATCTTCGTGATCCAACGATTGGTCTCGCAGCCTTTCGCGCATACGACCCACCCCAAATTACTCTTGCACGGTGCTCCGTTCAGAATCAAGACGCCGTACCCACGAAGGAGAGGAAAGCTACGAAGGAGGCAAGGAGGAAGAACTACGCAGTATGCACAAAGAGGAAGACAGAGTACGGTCGAAAAAGCGTAGAGGACCCGTCGAACGCTGCGTGACCGCGCGCAAACGCTCCGTGTCGAGATGGTACGACGCGCACCGGCGTGATTACAGGGTCAGTAATTAATATATTGAGCGGTAATTAATATATTGGTCGGGCTACGCGGGCAACGTGCTATTAGGGGACCCTTGGAGGGCAGAGGAGGGGTCCTCCTCTTTTGCGGCGACAGATTCGGCTGTTTGGACGCCGCAGGGGTTTGAGTACCCTTCGGAGAGTACCCCGTGGGTCACCCAGCCTCTTCGACTCTTCCGCTTTCTCCTCCCACTCTCATCGATCGCCGATCGTGACTCAATTTATCACTGATAATTTGCGCGATAGGAATCCATCGCTGTCGCGAATAAACGTCCGCGAAGTTATTACCGCGCGACGGTGGCAGATACGCCGCGCGATCGGGAACACGCATCGCCTCCTCATCCCGCCTGCCTTTCGTATGCTTGACTGTAATTTATCGATCGGCCGCCACCGATAACTTGTCCCCTCCTCGCTCGCCTTCTCTCTCTCTCTCTCTCTCTCTCTCTCTCTCTCTCTCCCGCGCGCTCCTCTCCTACGGAGACGGGGCCCGTGCGCGTAATGCAAGTTGGTAAATTACTGGGACGCGGGACGCGATGATTCGGGGAAATCCGAGCGGCGTCGATGGAATTTTTAACGAGAGATCGGGTGTCCCCTGGACGGGGGCTATCGCCGCGAATCAGCCGGGAATTACAAGTTAATCGAGGATCGCCGGGAGATCGTACCGTCACCTCCAAAAGCTTGTCCTCGGAGGAGGCTTGTACCTGTAACTTGTACAAGCATTCTGCACTCTGCTCGAAGTGTAATAACTCTTAATGTTGGGGAACGGGGTAGGCTTGTACGTAGCGACATTAACGATTGCTGAGGTCTGAATATTAAATTTATTAATCAAAAGGAAGATTCCCGAGAATTTAATCAAAGTCCCGACAGAGTAATGAACTAAACTCGTGCTCCACCGAGAAGAATATATGGATGGCCTAGTGCAATAAATAGTTCTTGACTGTTTCTGTATACTGTATAAAAATCACATAAATATCTACTTCATGAATTTGTCAAACATAATATTTTTGTCCCTAACTTTTACGAGACATTGCACGCTTAAACCTGTTTTTCTTAAAAACGCTAAAAGTGAACATATAATATTTGTGCACTAATCCATCGATATATTAGAGAATGATTAATCAAGCATTTTGAATATTTTCTATGTAGTGGTCTCAAAGACCAGCAAGAGAAACGGCCCTCAACCGAGTAATGTACCGCGGTGTCGTGCAGAGTTGATTAACCTTATATCTCGACCGAATCCTGTCCCTCCGTTTTCCGCTTTTATCGCAGTCCCCCATCGATCGGTCATCTCGAGCGACGTCCCCGCTCGATCCGCTCGATTTTAGCCAAGATCGAAATCACCGCGCAGGCTCGCGGAGGCCGTCCCCCCTCCGTTTTCCATTTAAATGCGAGCGAGAGCATCGGCCAGAATAAATTATCCGATCCATCGATTATTTCCTTACAACACCGCCGGCAGCCCCTTATTTAGAGAATCCGCGGCCGAGTCCCCCCCCCCCCCCCACTGGCGCTGGGAAGCGTCCGCGCGCTCTCAGAATAGGAGAAATTCCCTGACAATCGTCGAGGCGCGCGCGATCCTTCTCCCAGATACACATCGAGCGCGGGGCTGCGACGATTCTGGCCAAAGGGGTCGGGGGAAGCGGGGGAGGAACGCAGACATCGGATGTCGTCTAGAAACGCGGTTCGAGAAATCGCGGAAACCGTGTCGATTGGAAAGGTCAGGCCTGCGACAGTTTCGCGGCACCGTTTCGAAGCCGCGAGACGCCGCTGGCGATAACGTTATCGATGAAATCAACTTTCATCTAAGATGTGGGTGATTATTAGAGGTTACAGTGGATCTACTTGATCCTTCAAGAGATTTCCGATAGGGCCTTGGCCACAGGGGCGGATTTGTGGATAGGCTGAGTAGGCTGCAAATTTGCGGGGGGCGGTAAATTTTGGGGAGCCGAAAATTTTGGGATGCGCTAAATATCGAGGGGCGAAAAATTTTAGGAGGGAGACAAATTTTGGGGAGCGACAAGTTTTGAGAGGTGACAAATTTCTAGGGGCGGTAAATTTTTGGGAGCGAAAAATTTGCGGTCAAGTAAATTCGAAAAGGTTTAAACACAGGGCTTGAGACATTAAGAAAAATTCACTTTTTCTTCATGTAGCGAATTAGCAATAACTCATAGGGCAAATCCGGGAGACACGGTTGGGCTGGAGAGTTGGTCGAGTCGCTATATTTCAGACTCTCTACGTAAAAATGCGTTAAAGTGCAGACCAATTACTTCTCTAGAAACCAAACAGTTGAATGAATAGCGTCATTTCATTTCCTTCTGTGATTTTCTGGATTTATAGGCTTTAAAAGGTTAATTGAGGTTACATTTAACCTCTTTTGTCAAACAGCGGTGTACAGAATCGTATTTAAAATATACTTCTAAGTTTACTTTCGTTTAATGTTTGGGATGATAAGATAGTAGAGATATTAAGGGACAATGCAGCCAAAGTATTTGGCCATATTAACTCTTCCTCTCAAAGCTAACGAGAAGACCATCTCTCGCTGCAGAAAGGAGAGATGGCCGAGTTATGATTTTTTTATTATTTCTGTTCATATTTTTATTTTTTATTATTATTTTATTATTATTTTTGTTTATTTAGTTTATTTATTCACTTTTGTATTCATTTGCCTTACTAATCGCCAATAGGTAGTTCACTTTTTCTTTGATGTGTTCTTTACTTGTTTAGCGTAAACAAATTAAATATCAATGAATCTGTAGTTATATTCACTCATAAATAATTTAGCTTTATCCTTTGTTAATTTTCCATGAATAATTATGTGAGTGGTCTCTGCCAACGACGAAAACCATTTCTCCTGGCACCTCGGGAGAGGTGGTCAGATGCCATGACTTCAGTTTTCAACCCGATTTACAGTAAATATTGTCTTAAAGCTAATATCGACCAGTTTTTCTGAATCAGCATAAAATTCTGAACATATAGGTTTGTTCTGATAAAATAAGTAATTTCTATATTAATTTTAATAGCCATTTTATATTAGGTCGACCGCGTCTCCCGGATTTACCCTATGTGAGTTGCTCTATTGAATTAATTTTTAAATTATGTCGACTCTTTTGAATTAAAATATTTTCTCCAAATCCGCTCCTGCTTGGCCAGAGGGGCAGAAGAAAATTTGTTGCTGTGACAGGTAGGACGATATAGAGGGTAAGTTTTAAGTGTAATTGAAAACACTTGCCTTTACGTGGCACGGATTGGTTCATTACGGGGTATTCCGTTCGAATTGATGCACGCGAGTATCGCTGGGATGATTGAAAGTGTTTGGGATCAAAGTTGAAGGCTTTCGAGTAGTATAACGTATAATATACGCGACTTCCACGTACGTAAATGGTATTAGTCCGAAATGAGACCTTTCACTGCTTGGTCACAGAATTATTCAGATAGCATATGGAATAGAAAAAGTGTGGTATGCCGAATGCGTGGAGAATTTGGTCAGGGAACTCCGCTTCGTCGAAGCCGATCGTAGCAAGGCAGTTTCATTGGTCGGGAGACATTCGCGTGCAGGGGAGATCGAGGGAGCTGTCTCGTTGCCGGGTTCGAAGGTGTCGAATGATGAAACACACCGCCGCAGCCGAGGAGTCTCGTCCATCAACGAAATGACGTGGAATTAGTAGTTTGGAACGGCGCGGGGACGGAGAATTTGAATTTCATCCGCGGACGCGTGCACGCGCTCTCGCAGGGTAGCATTAGCGCGCCACGGTGAAAGGCATCGAGGACAGTGCGATATTATTTGCCTTTTTCCCTTTACGCCTCGAATCGCTTCCTACGAGTGCTCGTTGCTAGTGAACGTTCCGATCGTAATTCCGCGGCTCACCTCAAGCTATCGATGACTGTTCAGCAACCTGTTCGAAAGGTTGCGTCGATTGCGGCTCTTACCCTCCGATATCCTTCCCCTCCGTTGCTCCGTAGATATGGAAATCGACATTCTTAGCAATGTGGATTGCCTAGAAGACGGAACCCCTTTGCGTGCAAAATTAATTAAAGAATTCCTATTGACGTGGATACAGCAACTGATCACAAGCCTGAACCGTTATCCAGCGCGCAAGGAGTTAACAAGACAAGCAGACACGCGCTCGATCGTCCCATTAAATCTGCATCCCTTTCGTCGCCAGTCGAACACACGTGCCAATGAGAGCGCGCACGCGGAGAAGGAGCCCAACAGTGAAGCACTGGCTGCGATAGCAGGTAATCCGTGATTAGCAGCGCGTCGATTGCCTCGTATCGGTGATCGGTAGCTGGATCCCGGCGATATTTCAAGCGGATCGGAATCGGTGGACGGTGAAACTCGATCTCGGGCATCGAGCGCATGGATCCCCCATCGGGAAAGCCTCCTTTGAGGAGCCGGCAGCCAGCGGACGTACGGCGAGGCCTGGATATCTTCCCCGTCCTCTCCCCTCCGACTGAGTGATATAAAACCGGCGACCGGGAATAAATACTCCATTGCGGGAGTACAGGCGGCCCTAAATATTCATGGGGTACGTGGCTCGATCTCCTTAGCGTCCTCGTTCACTGCCGTTTGAACCGCGGGTTCTACGGCCGTGGCGGGGAACGTCACGTTTGTTACGACCGCGGGGGAACTTTACCATTGGAAATCAGCGGAGGGCTTTGTATCGTCTTGATCCGATCGACGTTACGAAACGCGCCGCGTTTATTCTTGTACCGTTGGCCTTTCTTCCTCTTCCCCTTTTCCCCGAGATTAGCTACATTGCTTCATCCCGCTGGGCCGTGGTCACAGGTGATTCGAAGCTGCTTGTTCGGCGAGTGGTCCAACAAGGGGTGAGTATGTGCATATTAATTGGGATATGAATTTGGTTGGAGATTCTAAAGAATAAATGGGGTAAGTGTGGGTATTACTGCGGACGCTCCGATTACTGCGGATATTCTAAAACAGATCATATTAAATGTTGGAAAGTACATAATCTCTTGAAAATTTTTTATAAAATTATTTTCAACTCTAGTACAGGTAATTATTAATAAATATGTACAGAAAAGTTATTATTAATTCTTTTATCGTAGTTTGAAATTCGTCAAGGCGAAACTTCGGTCGATTCCCGATATGGCGGTCATGAACACCTCCTTGAAAAACATTTATATTTTTGTTACTAACAGTAATACATATAATGTAGCGTTATTGCTCGATAGAATAAGAGTTAGTTTTTCAGAAAAACAGTAAATCAGTCGTCTACATTTTAGTTTTAATTTTTATTTCTCACCGCAGTATTAGGTGCAGTACTTTACACCATGTGCATGTATTACTGCGGATCAAACAATTTTTCTATCTACAAGTGATATTTGTACTAAGGTTATGTTTTGCCTGACATCAGACCGCAGTAATACACGCGCAGTAACTGATATTTCGTTAGTAACTGGCACGCAGTAATGCATGCATATCCGCAGTAACTCCTGCAATGACATTGATCGACAAATCTCTGTGTTTTTAATTAACTGTACTTATTACCTTGCCCTCATATTTTTTATGGAATTATTAACCACCTTTCTTTTAAAAAAAGAACGAGGAACATTCATTCATTTGAACGCCGTATAGAGGGTTCTAAAGTTAACCTACCTTAAGAGTCTGCAGTAATACTCACACTTACTAGTTCAGAGCTAAACAATATAGAATTCAATTTTATTTTACAGATTTTTGCTCACATTATTCACGGACAAACGTCACATCGCCATCTAATTAAGCCGCGAACGTGGAAAACATAGTCCTGATCGTTCGCTGCCTTCGTCGATACGTAATAACGTTTTCACTCGGGCCCCGTAAGTCATCGACGAATTAACCCTCACCGTGTATCGTCAATCTCGCCCATTATCTTAATATCCTCCATCATCTGTGCATCCTCCATTATCCACTCGCATTTGACTCGCAAATCAAGATCGTAGATTAACCATCGAAAGCGGCGTTTAGCATTAAACGATGTTTAATTCACATTATCATAAGAGAGAAAAGCCCGGCAACTATACGTAGTTCATACCCCAGCACTCCATCACGGCGTATCCATAGAACTATCTTTTGTATCTCCAACGTCATCGAATCGTGCAATACATTCGTACGCATAGACATAGGAACTAATTAATCCGCGGCACGTTTCACGTGGGATTTATAATGAATTTCAGCATCTTCTCCGAACGTGAACACTATCCCCTGTCGCCGGTCGCATAATCCCGCGTTTTTGTGCCGCGAGCGCGGCTTTTCAAATGCAATCAGGATTATTTCTCTGCGGCTCGATTCCAGCAGGCCGGTGGCGCAACGGTTCGGTCAATTAATTCGCTGAAATCAGTCAGGGCGATAATTGAACGGCTGACAATGGAGAGGCACGATCGAAGGCGAAACAATTTGCCATCGCGACTGGTTAGCGCGCGACGTTGACGTTGAATCGTTCCCGATTTCGAGCACGACGAGCCGGCCGCTAATAAATTAACCGGCAAATCCCTGCGGGCGAGTAACGACGCGCGGAGGGAACGAACGGGCGTAATTAAGTCCGCTCGTAGTCGCGGGGCCTTCTTCCCGCTCGATAAGCACGACGAGCGTCGCCGTTTCTTCTCGCTTTTCTTCCTCGCGCGTCCGTCACCTGGCCTCGCGTTAATCTCCTTCGATCCGCGTCCTGGCTCGTGCGTGAAGATGAAGCGTGCGGCGACTTGCACGCCGGATCATCGATCTTTACGGCCCGCGGGGCCATTTTTACGCTGTACAATTGAGTTACGTTTATGACGGATCGACGCGCCGCGCGTGCAACGCTCAACGTTCGAGGTAAAGGGGTGTTAAAGGGGGAATAATTAAAAGGAGAAGGTGGCGGTAGGGAGATGAAAGCGGAATAAAGAAATTTGAGACTTCCTGGGTAGTTGTACGTTATTATAATTTATAACTTTGTAATGAGAAACAAATTATAAGTCACACTTTACACTTTGAAACTTACACTTCATACTCCATATTCTACATTTCACAATTTACTATTTACACTCCACACTTCACAGTCCATACCTCATACCTCATGTGTTACAGTCTATAGTCCATACCTCAAAGCTCACACTTCAGCATTCACATTACACACTAAACTTCTTGCAGTTCTTTCGACAGACAATCTGCACTTGAGACTTTACACAGTACGCGTCACAATTTATACATATATCGTAAGTAGTACATTGTTCGCAAATCATACAACACACAACACACTACGCATACACTGATCTTCATTTAGGAATTACATAGTCATCTTAAGATCGCGCACAACACGGTACGTACTCAGGTAAGTTATTAACCGTCCCGTGAAAACGCAACAAAGTTGTAAATGGCAATTTTAACAATGTGTCAAATGACAAATTTTTTCAACAATGTTGCAAATGACAATTTTTCAACAATGTTGCAAATAACAAAATTTTCAACAATGTTGCAAATGGCATTTCGGTGCTCCGGAAAGAAAATTTGGGTTTGCAACTTCGTTGCGATTC
Source organism: Andrena hattorfiana (assembly GCA_944738655.2). NCBI lineage: Eukaryota > Metazoa > Arthropoda > Insecta > Hymenoptera > Andrenidae > Andrena > Andrena hattorfiana. The sequence continues at coordinate 39,517,398 of OX122889.2, read as the reverse complement.
CGCGAGGCGCCAAAATTCGGTTTACAACATTGTTGCATGTGCAGAGATTTACGAACTCTTGCTTCAAATTGCATTGTATGATTCTTGCACCTGCCAATCCGATCATTTTGCCTCACAATTTCTCTTGCAGGTGCAGCGCGAAAATCTGCCTCTCTTGCAGGTGCAAGAATCGTGCAATGAAATTCGGAACCGACGGTTTTTGAGTTTATGCACCTGCAAGAGAAGCAAATTTTCACGCTACACCTGCAAGAGAAGCAAATTTTCGCGCTGCACCTGCAAGAGAAGTAAATTTTCCCGCTGCACCTGCAAGAGAATTTACGGGGCGAAATATTGTTTTTTTTTTACAATTTTTTTTACCCTTGTTGCGCTTTTTGCGCTAAATTTCGGTTTGCAGCTTTGCTACACTTTCGGGAGTCGTATTGTGCGTTGCGTGTTGATGTGACTGTGTGTTGTATGATACCGCAGTGTGAAGTGTGAAGTGCGAAGTGTTTATTGTGTAGTGTGTAGTGTGTAGTGTGTAGTGTAAATTATGTACTATAAAGTATCAATTATAAACAGTGATGTACGAAATGTGAATCACAAGGGTGTGAAGTGTGAATTATGGCGTATAGTCTGTGAATTGTCAAGTGTCAAGTGTAGGCTGTGAAATGTAGACTATGAAGCATAGGCTGAAAAGTGTAACCTATGAAATGTAAGCTGTGGAATATAGGCTGTTGTGTACGGATTGTGAAGTCTTAATTGTAACCTATGATGTGAAGCATTAATAACAGAATATTGTCCTTCCAGTCAGTACTTACCTGCTGCGGCAATTGATATGAATAACTTCCCACAGTCACCTTATGTAACATAACCCAACAAAACCATCGAAGTTTCACGAAGTTGATATTTCACTTCGTGTGGCACGAGCTACCATAACATATTAGGTCTACCTCGTTCGCGGTAGCCTGTAATCGGGTTGATGTCGGCGCAGATCCGATTATAGCCACCGGTCAGTAATACCATTTCCCCTAATAGACCTCCCGATAGTTTTGATTCGAGTCGAATTTCTCTGCACGCGTGTTTACGCCGATTTACCCACGAGCGCCGTCTTCGTTTTCCCCTGCTGGTCACCGCGAATGGTCATCGGGCACGCAACCAGTAGCACACGCGACGCATTAATCCCTCCATTTTTCCAACGTCCAGGCATTAACCTTTAAAGTGGAGGACGCGCGATCGCCCGCAATCACGCGTGCCGCCGTCAAAGCTATCCGTTCCACTTTGTAGAAACACGGCTCCTTTACAGAATCACGGTCCATCTTCCTCTCATCGTCTCCCTTCGCGAACCACGCAGGAGTGCTCCCAACTTTGACGATTTCGACACGCTAACGAAGCCTGAGAAATGGTATGGTAATTGCGCTCTATCACGCGCGTTCGTTTCCTAGGCCCCTATATTTGCTCTCAGCTAGAACCGTCGGTGCCTTTAATCTGCTCGCAGAATGCAAATGGAGTGGGAGCTCTGGCGAATCTGAGCACCGTGCCTGGCCCTGGCGGTATTTGCCCATTTTAGTCAGAAACGGCGAAGATATTTTCAGAGAGAGCGTAGGAATTCTGCAACGAAGGATGATTTAATTGCAAGATCATGTTCGCGGGAGATTCGAAAGGGGCATAAAATAACGCCAGCAGGCAAACTCGCCCGTTGCCATCGTATTGTTAATGTCAATCTTTGAGAAGAATAAATATGTCAATTACAATTCAGCAAAGCCTCGGCGCAGAAGAACCAGTCCCAGAAAAAATAACAAAATCCCAGTGCGGTGTAAAACCGTCCAGAAGCGCACGTCCCTCCTAATATGCATTTCGTGGCAAGCGCGTTGCGCAGAATATACGGAAAGCTTGCGTGGAGAAAAAGCTGTGAGTGGAAAAGTGGACTTTACGATCGGCGCGCAAGCATTCCCGAGATACTTGCCACGGAATCGATAAGGCACTCGCGCCTATTCCCCAGCGTGGTTGGACAGCTTCTAACTACTCGCCGCTTAATAGTTCATAAATTCGCAATTCGCAAATCATTTCGCCGCGAGCGGCTCGCATGTATATCGATTCCTCGCGAGGCGAATCGTCCGCGGGGATCCCGCGGATCGTAAGATCGCAACAGCGAGGTGCCCGGTCGTTCCGAGACCCGCGCGAGTGAAGTTTTGACGGTCGTAAGTTCCCGTGTAATGACTTAGAGGATTGGGGCCGCCGCATCGCCGGACGTGTAATCTACGCGGCTCGTAAGTCGCGCCGCCGCGAGTTCCCGGTTAAAACGGCTCGGTTACAAAGTTACATGCCTCCGCCTCTAATAGAACGCCTCGTAATTTCGACGCTAACGATCGAGAGAGGATTAAATCGGGGGAATAGTTTGGCGCAACGTCTGCGCGTGGACAAGTTTGATTCTTGGACGGTTATGATCGTAAGTTTCGCCCGAACTACTCAAAAGGCCGCGCAGAGACTGTGGTGGGTACTGAGCTCCGATGAGGGATGGTATTGCGATCAGTAAAGGTCCCCATAGACAGGATTCTTCTGCACACAGACACAGCGTATAAAAGAAACTTTGAGAACCCGCTCGAAAAGGAGTGCAAACGAATTGCCCGCCCCCGCCGGTCCCATCCCTCGATTAACTTTGGACGTCGACGCGTAAACTGCATCGGTTCCACGGCGATGATATCGCGGTATACTCTTTATCTGGCGAAATATCTGGCGATAGTATCTGTACAAGTGCTCATACACCCCCATGGGACGCACACCTTGCGCTGGCCTCGGCCTGCGCACGAGTATTAGCCCGGCCAAGGCGTATAAGCTCGGCCCTAAGTGTATCTATATGCATCGCGGCCGGTGCATCCCGCGTGCCTGTTATGGGATGCGCTGGCGTTGCACCATAATATTATTAGATAAACGGCCCGCTGCTAGATAGTGTGTGCTTCTATATGGTTTACATAAGCGTCTGTGACCCCTTCGCCTCGCCAGGTCCTCCTCCCCCCCCCCCCCTCCGCCCTTTTATTCACCTTTCCTTTCGCCCTTCGTACACTCGACGGCACGGTCGGTTGTGTTGGAGGCTCGGCGCATCGCGCGGAGATGCACCGAGGAACTGGCAAGCGACAAGTGCGATCTTCCACGTCCTCCCCCTCGGCCCTTTCGCGCCTGCCCGTCCTTATCCTTCTCTGGAAATCGTCCTGCCGCCTTCCTCTGCCCCTTCGTCGTTCATCTCCGAAGGGTTAATGGGGTTTCAGGGAAATTGCCTCGCGCCTAGCGACGGATAGGAACTGCGCTCCGGCCGTAGCCCCACGGGGAAGTTGCCCGCCTGTCGTTGAACTGTGGAAACTAATCGTCGCGCGCAGCACCTCGCTGAGTCCAATCTACCCAGGTAACCTATAGGAGCCCTCGATTATGGAGGGAGCGTATGATAGACGCTAACGAGCGACGAATTCGTGGCGCTTTGGAAAAATATCGCGCTGTCAGCTACCAGACGGAGGCTTACCGTTTGACGAGGCCCACTAGCTGCGACGGGGAACGTTATCAGGGGCCTGGCATCTCGAGTCGCGCTCCAAACCATTCGTCGTCCAGTTCAGGAAAATCAGATTGTTAATTAGCGTTTCTAGCGCCCACCCGATTGGAACGGAGTCGCACGAGTGCCGCGTTTCCACGTGATAAAGCGGCGGCTTCGATTTCCACGAGATACCACGCACACGCGTTCCACTGGTTGCGTGGAGGAGCGGCGGACGGGGCCGGATCAGGAAGAGGAGAGGAGAACGATGAAGAATGTTCCGGCAGAGCGTCCGGTCCTTCGGATCTTCATTAATAATTACTTCTCCTCCGACGGATCGAGTTTCTCCGCGTGTACGTCGTGCTCCCCGCGCATCTTCGATCGGGAAGTAACCAGATGCTACCACCGGCGCAACGGAAACGCGGACGATGCTGCGTGAAAGCGCGATGAAGCCATCTCTGTGGCGAGCGTGCGTGTGCACCACGACGTCATTAACGAATTCACGAGGAAACTCAATTAGCGTGGAGAAAATCGAAAGTCGAGTGGAGTTGTTTCTTCACGTGGTACATACTCCACTTCTTGGTTCTTTTCTTTCATACGAACAGATATCTCTGATGGAATGTCCAGAAGATCTGGTTGTGTTTATAAATTTCTATCGTCCCATCGTTTGGTCCCTCCCTGTAACTTTCTATTATACTCAAGTTCCCAGTGTTCCCACCCCTTTTCGCAGGTGTCCCAGTAACAAGAAAGCAACGGCACGACTGCAGGGTCCAAGTCAGATGGGACGTTCCTTACTCACCCTCTGAGCGTTCATCCCAGATCCTCGGAGGTTCACGACACGTAGACACCGACTATGCGCCCCCGCGGTCACGTTCGCGCTGGAACGTGCACGTGCGCGTGCAAACATAGACGTAATGGCTCGCGGTCGAGGAAAGAGCGCGTTGCACGAAACACCACCACGGGCAATTGGATAATTGCGAGCGTTTGAACCCCGGGCAACGCGTGTACCGCACTGGGGATCCTCAAAACTCCAGTTTCCAAGTAACTCTCCATTCCAAAGTGTAAAGAAGGGAGCGAGAATCAGAAATAACCACACAATGCACCCCCAAATCGAGTGAAATTTCGTCACAGCGACAGGTTTCACGAAAAACAATTCACTAAGCTTTCAACTTTGCACCTGTTCACGTGCACTTGGCTGACCCGCAGGACGCGACCTTGTTTCGCAGCGGCGGATAGACGGAAAACGGCTACCGTGGATCTCGGTCGAGGGGGGATCGATGGTGGCGCGAGATCGGCGAAGAAGGAAGCCGGTGGCGCGGCGCAATCGCGAGATTTCCGTGAGAGCCGACGTGATCGAAAAGCCAATATCGGTTGCGCTCGATCCCGGCCGGCCGCAGGGAGAAACGAGCCTGATCCGCCTAATGAACCGATCGCTGTATCGATTAGCGCCGGTTAAGAGCGATCGATTGCGTGTCTTGTCAAATTTGTCAACGGGTGCGAACCGGCCGCAGACATAACGATCCCGGCGGCCGACTCGATCCGCGTTCCGTTGCGAAACCCGTGCCACGATCGAGAACGAGAAGCCGAAAGGAGGGAGGAAGAGGGTCGAGGCCTCGATCGCGGGACGCGTGCCGAGGTTGGTCCACGATCCCGCGGGAAACGAGCGAAAATTTAGAAGATCGCAGAGGTTGCATTCTGGAATTAGTCCTCCATCGATCGGTATCGAGATACGTAATGAAGTGCTCGACAGTGAATTCGAAATTGATCCTCCGACTAGAAATGATAGAGGAGTCGGATGGTACGAGCCAAGTCGATAAATCATCCTGCATATGATTAGATCTGTACCGCGGGGAACAGAGTGCTTTAGACACGATTCGTTACGAGCCACAGTGTTTCACGAAAACTAACGATGCCCGGTGAATCCTGAGACGAAGTTCACCCTCGATGCACCTGACGCGGACTCGAGACCGATCTCCCGATTAGTTCCACCAAGGTACCACGATTGATGGCGATCATGGCCCGGCAGATCGGCAATCTGGCCCGAAAATTCGTGGCGGCGGGCGTAAAACGAGACGCCAGTAATAAGACGTTTCATTTTTCTACGGCTAAGTGTCGGTTGCATCGGGAGCATGTCGGGGATGCTCGAGGACCGTGGTACGCATCGCGAGTCCTCCTTCCTCCCGAGGAACAGCCGCTGCAGGCCGGCGTGCACGTTCGCGCTGGCCGATCGGCAATTTACGATCACCGAAGGGCGCTAAAAGCGACCAAGGGCCTGTTAAACGTGTGCCTGGCGACGTCTTTCTCTTCCCTCGGTTACATCCGCGCGTGTACGCGTGCACTCTCGCCCGCCGGTGTGCTCGTCAGCGTCTGCTTGCACACGCTCGGTGGAAAAGGGAGGGACGAAAGGGGGAGGAAGAGAGACGGGGGTCCAAGGAGATGCGAGCTCTCGACGCGGCCCAATTACTTTAAATTGAGTTATAACCGGATCAAATTGCCGATAATTGGCGATTGCATAGCTTAATCAGGTGCCACCCCCCCCCCCCTCCCCTACTCCCACGTGTTCCTCTTCGTACCGTTGGCCGGTCCGAGGCGTATGAAGTTATTCCGTGAACTTGGAGAGGGGGATTCTTAGAGAGAGGCCGAGGGAAGAGAGTACGCCAGAATAGAGGGACGGAGAGGATGAAGACGAGGAAGGAGAGAGAGGTCCAGATTCCTCCGTTCAGAGAGCAACCTTATACTTCAACAATACAAATTGCTGATTATGCGCCCGGCTTTTACGTGCCTTCTAATTGGGCCGTCTTGCCTCTTGGGAAAGATCGACCGATCGCACGATCGGCCCTCGTTAACCCCTAACGCTCTCCGTGCACGCCAGGGTTCCGTTCCTACCCCTCTTGCCCCCCTGTGTCTCCCTCTGCCCCCCCCCCCCCTCTCGCCACGAGGATAGCGAGCAGCGTCGCGGCTGCACCCAGCGGTCTCCTCTTCCTCGGGATCGTCCTCGGCCGCGCCGCGCGTATATGGGCATGCAGGAAGTCGTACCACGCGCTGGACCAGTTGCGAACCGTCGTTCCCTTTTGACTATCGAAATCTGGATCGAGGGGACGCGCGTCCCGTCGCTGATTTCTGCCCCGTCGATCCCTCTTTATGGGGCCATCCTCTGGATCCCGGCTTTCACTCGGCACTTTTATCCTCCGCGGATGGCGTCCCTGCTGGCAAAAGCGAAGGGAGGGCTCGAGTATGGAGAGTCGTATCTCCCAGCGAGCATAAACGAGCGCGATTTCCTCTCGCTCGACCAGGCCACGCCATTAGGATAATTTTATTGGGCAATTATGGGCGGGCGCGGCGGTATCGCCACGCACGTGCGTGCATTTTGTCGTCCGGTTCAAACGCGCTTCACTTATTTAGCGAAGCAGATGGGGCAGTTATGTTTATCGAGATAGTGGGCTTTAAAGGGAAACTTCGAATGGAGGTGCTTCGGAGTTTGATAAGACGGTGGCTCGAGGTGGAGGACTCTCGAGATTCATTTAGTGGCTTCTAGTATTCCAGAGGAATCGAAGTCCACGCGTAACCCTTTCAGTAACTGCGATTACGCAAGCAAGTGCACACGGTGCATTAGAATTCAATCTTCGATGCCACTTCCGATACAAACACTCAGTCCCCATCCAGACTCAAGGGTCCTCGGACGAAAGAAAAATCTCGTTCGATCGCGGTTTCCTCGTAGCTACTCGAGCGGTATCGCGCGCGTCACACGGTGGCTTTGTGAATTAATAATCACGCGAGGACGTGGCTCGTTACTCACCGTTGCGGCTGCGCGTAATCAATTAATTCGCTCATTACGCTTCTCCCTCTCCCTTTAAGCCGTCGCTGGTTCGCCGGGACGAGGGAAAAAATGACCGGACACGGGACCCGAGGCTGCGTTTACACGGTGCACCGCGACTTCTTATTCGAGCCGCGTAGAACGCGAGTAAAACGGTCGATCAATGGCTCCTCGTGTCCGCGTTCGGGACGCGACGGTCTTCTAGGTCCCTGGAGAGCTGTTGACATCCAGCTCCCGTGCGCTATGTTGGCCGGCTCGCGTATTTTATACCGAGCGTCTCTCCTTTCGGAGAGGAGCTTCCCTCGGCCGCGGGAGAGAAAAGGGGTCTCGAAAGGTAGCGACCGGCGATCTCTCTGGCCAGTCTCCTGCGCGTCTTAAAGGTCTTCCGCGGCGACTCCGAGAATTTCAGCAATGCACCAGTCCCCCATCTGTTTTTCCTTTGTGCAAATGAACCTGTCACTGTCTCCATTCCCGCTCTTTAATCGCCTCGTCTCATTAGCCCCTGGCATCGTGCACGGCAGCTTGTAGGTACTTTAAAGGACACTTGCAGGTCGACTCGGAAGCTTCGGAAACGTATTGTTTCTTTCTGCTTTGGTCCTGTGCAAATGAACCCACCGTGCTGGTGAGAAGAAGGCTAGCTCATGACAGTTCTTATATCGCGAGATCGTCGAAATGTATTGGTACCGCCAGCACAGAGTATCTACCTGGGTAGTCTTTCAATGGAAATGCAATTGGAAAGCACGAACGAACATCCCATTAGGGGCACGCTCGATCTAGATCGCTCCAGTTTCTCCCGCAGCGCGGCTCGAGCTGGCAGCGCCGATCTCTGGAACCCTAACCGGTAACCCCGTCGATATTTCACTCGGCGAGAGGCCGTGGCAACGGATCTCGAACCGGGGCAAAATCGTCCTGCGTGCGCCAGTCGTTGCCCAACTCATGCATAGAGTCATGACACGGGTGTAAGCGATTGCTTATTGCCCGGGTGGTGCAACCAGTCGCTTGCGGACTGACGCATTGGCTCGAGTCTCGCCCGTTTGTTATCCTGGATAGCCGTGGTCTACACGGTACCGTAGTACGTGTTCAACTGCTCCGCTGCTTCGCGAATGCGATCCGCGTTCGGTCCATGTACGTGCGCGCAACGGTCCCGTAAGGGTACCTGTACATCGCCGCGACATTTTGTCGCGGTGAGCGCTGGAGATCCTTGAAAGGGGTCGATTCCAGTGGAATGCAAATACGTGGATCCTGGAACACCCTGGGACGCGCGGAAGCAAGTGGCGATGCTCTTGCTGTGCTCAAAAGAATATTCACACCTGTTTCTAAGTGTCCAGTGGCGGATTTAACGGGCGGCCGCTGAGCAGTTGTCGCATGGGACTTTGAGCCTTCCAGGGCCCCATCATTAAAAAAATTATAACTTTATCCAAACACTATATTTTTTTTCTATACTACTATGCTGAGCCCGCTTTTAGTCATTAACCACTTTTCCAATTTCACCCAAAATGGGCTTCTGAGAACGTTGGCCAGCTGGGCCTTTCTCCTGTAAGTGTCCTATAGATTTCAGGTTCAAGATATTTCAAGATATCTACTGTTCTCTCGAAAGGGAGCACAATAAAATTATATTTCTCTTCTGGTTAAACTAGCAATGAATTATTTTTATAATACCTACTTTCTTCGAGTCGATTCTGCTTTTTCATTCCTACTCTATCAAGCTCCTGTCGCCAGAGTTTCATTCAAGCAGAAGGAACATCAAAATCCTGAAAGTATCCAGTGCTTCGTGGCAGTGGGAACGCGATCTAAGCTGCAGACCCACCGTCCCGTGGCCCGACAGATCGACTGGGGCGCAGCGATTTTTTCGGTCGCGCCAGTTCCCTCGCGGCTGATACCTACCGCGAGGGTCCCTTACATTACGCGCGAAATGAATGATCCGATATATGGGCCGTGATACGGTAAATTATGGGCGGCAATAAAACGCGGCTCGATGAGTTTAGAGCGCAGTAAAACGCGATCGCCCCGGCATCGGGTTTTACGGAGGAATTGGACGATCCGCGGCGGTCTGGCTTTCGCGGCTTACGTAAAGCTATTATCGCGTCGCGGCATAAAACCACGGTCGATTAGCATCGATAATCGACGCTGGCTGAAGACGCGCGTCACGTGGACTCCGGGCGAGCACGACGACGAAGGGGAAGAGAGGTGCACCGTTCACGTGCGATCCGGACGTGGAAAGAACGTTCGACCTGCCAAGGTCAGCCGCGTGGGCAGGTATCCGTAACTCTGCGATTTTGCAACGATCCCGCGCTTCCTGTTGCAAACTGATTAATGGCGGCGGGCCGCTGAGTCGCTGTATATAGGCTGTCAGGGACAATGTGGGATCTTCTGCCTCGCGATCAATTATAAATAACGATGTAACAAGAAACGTGCCTGTAAACATACAATCCACAACCATTTGCTCTTCAGTTTTTAGAAAAAGGAGCGGTGCTAACTGAAGCTCTGAAAGATATCCTAATTCAAAATTGAAATAACTTACAGTAAAATTAAATGATCAGACTCAGCGATCTCATCTTTCCATTGCGTGCGCGGGAACGCAGCTTACCGCACGCCCGACTGCGCAGGAGTTCATCTTGGGAGAAGGAGGTGAAGCGGAAAGGGAGTTGCAAGAAGTCACACAGAGACGTGTAGATTAAACGAAAAATATTTAATCTCGCGATACGTTTAGGTACTGGCCGCTCGTGCTTCACCGCTTACACGCTATTATGTACAAAATGATGAGAAAGAAGAGAAGAATGAAAGTTAAAAAAAAAAAGAAGAAAGAACACGGAGAAACGTTCGTCTTTTACGCCAGCCGAGAGGTCGTACACCAAGCGGAAGCATAGAAGCGATATTGTGATTCGCAGACGACTCTCCCCCCTCCCCTACCCTCCCCTCCCTCCCGTGTAACTTATTTACAAGATGTACGTTTGCTTTATACACCGACGTGACGTCACTTCTCTTCTCGGTCGTTTTATTTACTGGCCTTCTCGTCGTGGCAGGGTCGCGGATACGCGAGGAGCGCGTTTCCCAGCGTCTCTGCCTTCTCCGCGCCCGGACGCTCCGATGTACGGCAGAGATGGGAACACACGCAACTGCTCGAAGGATCGCGACGTAGCTGCACAGATCCTACGCGGTTCGCTCGTAGTATACATACATACACGATATAGAATATTTATATAAATATATTATATTAAGGCACTCCACTACTGGCCATTATATCCGCGACTCTCGGTTCTCTTTATACAGAAGACTATGCTATTCAGAACTGGTCTGCGCGTAGAACTCGCGACTACCCCTGCGACGAGCGGGGGTAAGAGACGATGGAACCGATTGGTGTCAGCGATTCGATCAGACCGTTCGGGTTCTAGCCACTACCGTAATAAATTAATCGGGCGACACCTATGTACAGATTTGAACACATTTTCGTAGCGGCGTCGATCGTTACCCCGCAAGGATCATCTCGCGCCGTGTCTCGCAACGCGAACGATCGCTCCGACGACCCTCGAGCGTGTTCCACTCGCTTCGGTCTGCCTCCGTTCCGTCAACCTTGCGCGCGCAGGGAGTCGACGACCTTCGCGTTTCACACTCCACCCGTCGGTTCCTTCGAGTTCACCAGCTCAACGGAGGACTCTGTGGCACCCACTGGTGCGCAAGAACTCGGGACCAGCCCGTCGTGGGCCTGCCAGGTCGCCAGGGGCCTCACAACGACAGCGGTAACTCCGCCGGCCTCTTCACTCCCAGCGTCAGGTCCAGCGGCTTGCTCTTCGTGGTGGCTTCCTCCTTCGCGGGGCTGTCGCGGTCGCGCTCGTTCTCGATCGTCCTGTTGTCCTCCTCCGACGACTGACTGGGCCGCGGCGAGCTTCTGCTCGATCTCACGCTAAGATCGATAGGTTCGTCCTGCTCCACGGCTAGGCCGCCTGGGCTTGGGCTGACCAGCAGCAGATCACCGCCCCTAGGCGAGTGCTGGGACGTGGCTGGCGTGACCAAGCCGGGCGGCGGGTACACCAGACCCAGGCCTTGATGCGGGTGATAGCCTGTCGTCAAGGTGACCGTGGCGTTTATCTTCCTGGGAGGGAACTCGCGCTCGGACAGAGTAGGGGACTCGGCGCTAGCCTTGAAGTAGCTCAGCGCCGAGTTACTCCTGGACTCAGTGCCCTGGCCGTCACCGCCGTCCACTGAAGACGCGCCGCTGTCGCTGGGAGTGTCCGCTGCCCTCTTGTACGTCGGCAGGAACGGTCGGAATACGTCGGACGGGCTGGACGGCACGCAGACGGAGTCCTTTTGAGCGAAGTTCATGGGGAACATCGGAGAGGCTGGGTGCTGCTGTTGCTGCTGCTTGTAGAAAGGTGGTGGGGTGGTGTCCCTTGGTGGCGTGCCTGGGGGCTGCTGGGGGTTGCCGCTGACCCGCTCGCGCTCCTTCTGCCACGCCAGCAGGCGCAGCTGGTTCTGAAGCGCCACGTCGTCGGGGTGCGGAGACTTGTTGCCCCTGTCGCGCTCCTGCTTCAGCATAGCCACGTGCAGCAAATGCGACTGAAGAGCCAGGTCCTCCTGACTAGGCGAGGCGCGGTCCTTCGCGTCCTTGTACATCCCGCTGCCCTGCTGGACTTGTGGCTGGGGCAGGAACGCTGGCAGGAAGCCTGGTCCGAAAGGCGACCCTGCGCCCGGCGTCACGGTCACGGTCTGGCCGCCGTTAGTCTGCTCCTGCAGCAGGCAGTGGATCTTGAACCAATTCGAGCGACGCCCGTACCGGGAGCCCGACTTGGACATTCCCACTATCAGGCACTTGCGCAGCCGGCACGCTTTGCACGCGGTGCGGTTCTTCTTGTTGATCACGCACACTCCCCCGTTCTTGCACTCGGATATGCTGCCCAGGTTGTTGTAGGTCCGGCCGAAGAAGGACTGTAAACAGCAGAAAAGAGAGTGATGAGTTACGTAAGCTGATCGCGATGGAATCGGCGCTGCTAGCGTCAGGCGCCAGGAATTCGACGTTGTAGGTAGGTGCCAAGGAGACTCTTTTTCGCGTTTCGCGTCTTTTTTCCCTCTGCGGTGATTTAATGTCTGTATGGCGCTTGGAAACGATCGGTGAATATTCTACATCGGCCATGGATGAAACTTCCACCCCGGTGGTCCGATCGTTTAGCCCGAGATTTATCTCCTTGCTAGTCAAGCTTTTTACTGTTCGATCGCGACTTTTAGCGAATAATTTCTCTTGGTTGCTTCTAATAGACTGACCGAGCGCGCCTCTGGGGAGCTGGGCTTCGTTTATGACACCTAAACGGCTTGTGTTCAGTCGCTGCAACCGGTACTGCACGATGAAATGGTGCCTGAGCGATTTTAATAGCGTCGTCTTTATTCCAGTTGATTGGGGAAGTTGCAGACTTGTTAGGTATTGACAAGTTTCATTAACGTTTCATAATCAGGATTGTGCACAAGTGCATACAGTGATAATTTCAGCTCTATTACTTGCTTAACACTCGGGTATCTATCCGTGCCTAGTTAGCCTAAGAAAGTCTCCAAGAAATTTAATAATTATCCTACAGCATCTACTTGTACCAAGTATTCTGCTAACGGAATGAACTCGGAAGATACGACGGATACCATTTTCGCGAGGGATCAAGCGTGCACGTTTGAGAAAGGAGCTTCATCAGAAGTAGATCTCTCGACGATAAAAAATTTGCCCAGGAAAGGCAAGCCATCCTGGTGACTTCCTTACAGGACCAACTCGCGGAGCTGGCAAAGTTGTAACAAATAGACACGCGTTGAACCGCGCAGAATCGTTCTTTTCAACGAAGGTTCCGCCAGACATATCTGGCACCAAGGGACGTCCACTCCATACAAAGAATCCGCGCAGGTCACGCGCTCTCCAACGAATTAAACGTCAGGATTTAATGTCACGCGCGTCACGAGAATTAGCATGCCTCTGCCTAGGAGGGCTGGCCGAACAACAGCGTGGGGGTGGCAGGGTGGAGCAGAAGATGTAGAGCGTACACGTTGGCGTGACTGGCTCGTAAAGTTAAACGCCTGTCGGCCGACAATAAAACTGCCTCGGAGAGTCCTGGCTCGAAATGCTGGGCGCATCGGGCACTAATTTACGACGCACCTCTCCTGTGTCTTTGGGCGACCATTTCGCGTTTTCGAGGAACTTATAAACCACTACCTCCTTGCCCGAGTAAGAAATTCTTTCGAACACGTCAGATTCTAACATATCGTCCATAATCTAAATACGATAGATTGCAGTACTATCACTAAAATTAGAAATGATCAGAAGCGGATTTGGAGATGAAACGTCAGATATCCATGAAAAATGATCAAATATTTCAATTTAAAAGAGTTGAGGCAATTTTAAAATTAATTCAATATGACAACTCACATATGAGTTACTGCTAATTAGGTACATGAAAAAGAAGTGAAATGTTTTTAAAATTGTCTCCAGCCTCTGTGTTTAAAGACCACCCGGTCAAAACAGTGAAAATAAAAAAATGGTTTCTATTAAATTATGTTCAATATTTCATTTGCATATTAAGCGAATAGTCGTAGATATAAGTTGCTCCCCCCCCCCCCCCGAAAAAAAAATTGCGGTCTACTTGGCCTACATACAAATCAGACCCTGGAAAAGATCCCTAATTGAAGTTCATGTTAAAATTACTCATCCACGTTTGGCTTGTAATCTTGAACTCAACACCGAAGCATCCGTCCGCGTTTTCTGCGGCCACGCTGCTGCAGCCTGCCATTTCCCGTCGGCAATTTGTCAAACTTTCCCGCGTCGCTTCACGATCACGGACAGGCGAATTTCCCCCGAGGTGGCATTTTATATGGCGTTACAAATCGCCCCGACATTCCGGGCATGCCGTCTGATTTGTGATAATCCCGGGCTGCCCATGACGGACTTGTCGCGGCCGGCCCTAAATGGCGAGCGTTGCAGCTCGCCCCGTAGATTTTCTGCTGATTCGTATATACGCTGTATATACGTGATTCGCGACCGGCCGAGGACCGGCAAAAACTTGAAAAGCCGCGCGAACCACGCGCACGCACGGCCTGTTACGCAACCACGCGAATCCCGTTGTCCACCTTGTTTTCTGTCTACGGTCAAGATACGCGCAGCTGACCGTAGCAACGGCGACGCAATCGCGCGATTGTAAACATACCTGTACGCCGCCCATCCGTTCGTATTTCACCCAACCAGCGGATATTATCTTCCCAGCGATTCGAGCTAAAAGAAAAACCATCTAAAGCTGCGCACGCGGGCACCGAGAATCCCACTGTCTTCTATCGAAATATCAATCGCCGGAGTTTCTCCACAAAGCCATTCAGCTATCGAGAGGATTTAAAACACCCATCGCGATCCCGATCGCGAGGCGCTTTCTAACGGAACGTCAGCGCGCAAAGGACCCGCGCTGCTCTCCCCCGCGGCATCCTCCAATAACGCGATATTCCGTATCCCGCGAAAGTTAACCGCGGACACGCGTGCACACTAGATCATACCGGAGCTCGGACAATGAGCGTTTCGTAGGCGGAAGCGATCGGTACGGCCACCCGAGGCCGTGCTCGTTTTCGCGTGCACACACGGCACCGTAACCTCTTTCACACAGTCGCGGCGATAGCCAAGGATCATCTGGCGTACGGGAGCCGTTTCCACCGCGTCCGACGTCCCCGCGATCTGAGATCGCCGTCGCGAGATTGCCGTCTACGCGGGTACCGCTTCCATCCCGCGATCATTACCAGTTTGTCAACCTCGCGGCGTTGTCCTCAGCGACATCGATTAATCAACGCCGCCGATGGCCATCGGTTCCGCGCGGGACCCTTCGACACACAGTTTCGCCTGCCGCATCCGCTTAATAAACACGTATACACCTTCTGTCGGCCGAGCCACCGAGCTATTCTAATCGGCCAGAAACGAACGGCTTTCTCACGATCGCGTACATCGAAGGCCTGCACAGGTGACTCACGGACGCAACCGTGCGACGCCGCTCGAGCGCTGGAGGTCGGATAATCTCGGGGCATTATCGAGGCTGAAATGTGGGCCACGCGATCGATCCATCGCGGACACTTCCACGCGGATGAGTCGACGGTCCCATTTCGGGACGCGTACCGCTACGCGAGCTTTCGGCTTTCCGAACCGTTAGCGAGCCGCCCACGTGCGCCGCGCGTCAGCCGAAGAGAGGCTGAACGTTTCCGGTATGCAAAGTGAATTATGCTCGCTCCGAAATGGCCCTCTGGCTTCATTCTGCCACGGAGGGATTCCCGGGCATGGGGTTCCAGAGACTTTCAGCCCGACGATACTGAATTCGATGTTATTCCAGTGCTAATGGTAGGACGATGTCTTGAGGTTACTTGAGAAGCGCTAGAGGCGCGTGGGAGTGGGTCGAGGATCGAAAGACACGGCGCGTTATGGAATCTTTTCGCCGGGGAGTTGTAGAGCCGGCTCACAAAGGATGGATGCAACGATTCTCGGTCAACGATTTAAGAGCGTCGATCTATTTCGCGAGTGGCATGGGCGCTCGGTCGCCGAACACGGGCAACGTTCCCTCGATCCGTCGTCGGGAATGCGATCGACACGGCGTTTGCTAAGTCAATCGCTCGCGCTGCTGGAACAATTTCCTCGTGCGCGAAGAGAGTGAGGGAGAGGGAAAGAAAAAAAAAACACGGGCACGCCGATAGTTTCCCGCACGTGACGGGAATCCAAGCAGCGAGCAATCGGCGGACTATTTCAAGCAGAACTGGAACCGGCGATGGCGAATGGTCGAGTCGGTGTCTACGCGCGGAATTCGAGTTTCAGGAACTCGATATCGACGGGCAGATTCGTTGGCCGACGGTTCCGCGAAACGTCGCGTCCTTTATCCGCGCGACGACGGCTAATTGCGCTTGCAAACACGACTTTCGCGGCCGGCAGACGTTCGCGGATGACGTCGCGAGTTAACGCGATTAGGTTAACGCCTCGAGGTTGAAGTAATTTTCGCCCGCGACAATCGACAGTCGCGAGGATGCTCGATTTTGCGCGCGTGGAACAATGAGCTGGACTGGTGATTGCGATTTTCTACGCGTTGCGTGCGATCATCGCGGAAAACGGCCCGTGATTCCATTCGATGGAATTCCTCGTGTGCCGTTTTCTGCACGGAATCGGGGAAGAACGTGGTGAACGAGAGATTTTAATTAGGTGACTGTGGATTCAAATAATTAGCGGCTACATTGGTAGATACTAGGGAAGACTTTAGAGGGCCTACCTGGACGGGCCATTTCGCATTCCCACGTCCTTAATATAGATTCTTGATGCAGAGGAATGAAGCGAGAGGCTCATGGGACAAGGACGCGAAAGGCGGATGAAAAGGACGAGGATACAGAGAGGATCGAAACATGGAAGGAGGCCAGGCGTTGAGAAGAGACGAAAACGGGCAGATAAAGGCTGCGCCTCCCGTGGGGACGACGAGGAGGTTGCCATACAGCGATACCTACGCGCGACGGAGAAAACTGTCTCACCTGCACAGGTGTCTCGGCGATTGTAAAGGAACGGTGCGCAGAGAGGGACGGAGGAACCGATTTTTTTAGCTGGGTTTTTGACGCACGAACCGAGCTGTGTGAAAAGCAGCGTTCTCTTTTGACGAGTCGAGGCAATGAGTCAGTGACTCTCAGACGGTCATCGAAAGAGACGTTACTCAATCTTGGAGAAGCTGCTACTAATTCTAATTATACTTCAAGAGGTACTTTTGGTACCCTGATAGAGCAAACAAAACTATACAATTCTTATATTTAAAGTTTTGTTTCATCTCGCAAAAAAAAACGCGAAAACATTAAGGATGTATCGGGCCTGCAATGTTAGACAAAAGTATATGAAATTTGAAATACTTGAATATCTACGACTTACTCATAGTAAATCTAGATGTAAGGAATTCGAACGATAGATGGAGTCGTATTTTTACTCCTGGAAAGGTATTCTTCACTTTACAAATACATTTTCAAGCATTATTTGCTAAACTTTTGGCAGTGAAAATGCCTTGAATTCACAGTTTTTCTCAAGTTATAAATTATTTCTTTAAAACGGTGTAGTGAAAAAATTCATACTCGACAGATATTTTCATCTATCATGTAGCTACATGTAAAAAAAATGAAAACATTGGTACCATTTCTTCAATACTTTGTCAGCTGTTTTATCTGTCAAGATTGTCTCTTTCCATAAGAGTACGTGTAAAATCAGTGAAAATTAAAATCGTTATAACTCAGTTACCGTTTAGTGAATTCTTCTAAAATTTTGGCAGCACATCAGAAAGATTACAAAGAACAACTTCACAAATTTTCATCAACTAGTTACCACTTTGAAGACAGGTTCGATACATCCTTGAGGGCTGATTTCACTCTCTCAGAATAAAGTTTCGTAGTAAAAGAAGATTGTCTCATTAAAAGTTTCATTAAAATCAGAGACTTGGGGTTACGAAATTTCCCCTGCGAGTAAAATCGGAATGCAGCGTCCGTGACCGTCGCAGTCGGTTAAAAAATCAGACCGACGACACTCATCGGACCAGTGGCGAGACCGCAAGACCGGTCATCGATGCGTCAACCGTCGTTAACCGCCAATTTGCCCGCCTCTGGCCCCGAGGAACGCGTGACTTCGGCGCAGCAGCGTGACCCTGATACGCGCTCGCGATACAGGCCCCATCGACGCTGGCGCTGTTCCGCGGAACGCGCGTCATCCTCGCTCCAACGTATCCCCGTGGCCTGCTCTCCGCGTTTCCTTCCTCCGGTGACTTTCCCAGCGGGGATGACTCGACGCCTCGCGCCAGATCTGGATCCCGTGCCCTGGCACCGCGTGGTACCATCTGCTCATCGCCGCGCGTTTAATAATTACCCAGGCCGGTCCCGGTGACGTACGCCCGCCTCTACGCACGGCGGACCATTTTCCGCGGAAGGTGGGAATCGCTAACCAGCCGTTCCACGTAACGACTTATCTAGATCTCCGCGTCTATTTACAGGCCTTAGCTGCCAGGCGTGAACAGCACGTTCCAGTCTCGCGATTTTACTCCGTTTCTCGATCGCCGCCGCGCATGACTGGCCACGCGGTATGATCGACATTTAGCCGATTGATTCCTCGCCGCCGGGCCTCCCTTTTCCGCGTGCACCGGGGCTTTTCGCCTCGCCGGCTCGTCGAGCGAACCCGCCGGGAGAGATTGCCACCTTTCGAAACGGAGAGTGAACGGATCGAGGGGACGTTTTCCACGATTCGGACTGTGGGATCGGGTTCAGCGTGCGGGGGATTTTTGGCCGGGATCCAAAGCGTTTTTGCTGGAACGGGATCGCTGAAAACCGATGGACTGCCTGACGTCATGCTGGCCGACGAAGACCTTGGCTGATGCCGTGCGCTCTGAATGCTGAGCGCGGCCAGCCACTCTCGTTTTCGTTTCGAGTAGCTAGACAGTGCGTTACCTCCTGTTTTCGTAGATCGATCACGGCGATCGAGGGAATACAGAGTTACCAATCGTTGAAACTTGGTGGGGACTAAGGAGACTCGCTGTCGACGAGGAAGCAGTTTGCAGGGACGATCCAGGGCGGTTCCGGCGCGTTTATGGCGGACTCGAAGTGTCACAGAGATTTTAGTGCCCCGTCAGGAGACATCGACGCGGTTTAACGCACTTTTATGACGCGGAACGCTCGCGCGTCGTACGGTACAGCGGCGATTGAATTGCAGATCGCGCGGCGACAATTCCTAACTGCAGGAACAATGAACGGCGGTCATTGTATGCTGATTCCCTCCATCGCGATTTTGTAAGTTCGTTTCTCCAGCGCTACGTGCGAGGAAATGAAGCTTAGGGGCCGCCGTGAAATCGATTTTCGCCTCGGTTTCAGCTTTCTTTAGAAATGCCGCGGCTTTGCTCTGACATCGTTAGAAACTTGAGAAATCGAGCGTTCAGAATTACGTATATACTCCAAAGCTGCTTCGATCCAAAACCTACGATCAACAGAAATACTCAAACGCTCCTCTGTCCAAGTTCCCCCGTCCTATTCGTTTATCCTGCCCAATAAAATGTCCCCGGGGACGTGGAAGATCCTCGGGCAGCGTATTCGCGCGGCTCGCAGCGGCGTCGTCTAAACGCTCTCCATCAGGAAGTCATCGATCTTCCCACGGCGAGACGAGCCCGTGTTTCAGCCGCCGTCTCTCGAAAGCTCTCGCGTCCCCCGTTCGAGCCCCGCGCTTTATGGTCGTGGCCAAGATCGTACGTCACGGACTTTTTTCCGCCGGCCGGATATGGCCGCGGGGAATTTGTCTGCGCGCGAGCGATTTGCTTACATTAGCCGGGCTCGATCCGAGGGAAGTCGAACGCGACGACGAACTACGTGTTCCGCTGGATCTACCGTCGGATAGCCCAGCATGCCGGGGATTGATGCACGGTCCCGCGGGAAGATAGAAGAGTCCGACGACGGGCGCATTGTAGCGAGGCGCGCCGCGGCTTGCCCGCTCTGGAAAGGGGCATAGCCGCTCGCGTGGTCGGTGCGCGCGAGAAAAGCACGGGGACAAGAAGAAACCGACGTACCGATCGTCGGATACCGAAGAATTATTCGCCGAGCCGAGCAAACGATGCGCCACGAAAGAGAGACGGGCGCCCGATGGAAAAGTTATGGTCGAGGCGATTCGCGCGAGAGTGCGTTTCACTCCCGTCCCTTTTTCCCCCGGCGGGTGCAATCGATCGGTCGAATCTGTGCCCCCGCTGGGACGCGGGTCGATCCTACTCGATCGCGGTATCCGAGTTTCACCGGCGCGGATTTCGTGGGCCAGCGCGAGCTCGGCGCAGCCGCTGGAAAAGTCTCCTCTCCCCGAAAAGGGTAAGAGAGAGAGTTCTGGGAGGATCGGCCGCGCACGAGGAGCGTGATCGATCGCGCAGGACCGGTGATTTATCCGTTGCGTGCGCGCGCGGGAAAATGTCTTGCGTCTCTCGCGTGGATGTCGCGGCGCAAAGGCCGCGCATACCATTATCCGCCGGCGATCCGCGAGATGGATTTAATTGCTCGATCATATTCAGACAGAGGGAGGGGGGCGGGAGGCACCGGGGAAAATGTCGAACGATCGACGGAGCCGGGCTTTCGCAAGACCGCCGATAAATTGTTCGGCTGCGGCGACTGCCACCGATTGTTTATCGAATCGCTACCGTGCCGTTGCTTAATCGAGGCGTAATCTGCGATCGTACTCTCTGCCTACGTTCTCTATTATGTCCCCGGGGCAAAGAGACTCCATATCGAATTTCGCGCCGCGAGGCAGAGCCAGCTGGGGGAGGGAACAGGAAACGATCGCGTTCCTCCTTTTCGTTCCAACAAATGGATGGAACTGTGGTTGCTGATAAAAAGTAGCGAGAAGACGAATGTACCAGATAAACGTCGCTGTATACCGGCGCAGTGGAACGCTAATTTTCGAGGATCGGTGGATGCGGAGAGCCGGCGATAACGTGTCGCGATACGCGCGACCAATCTCGCGAGAAGACAATACGGTGTTTCCTCGTTACACGAGACGCTGGCGCACGAGGTACGAGCTTACTCAATCCGAAAGATCATCCTCGATGCACGCCACCGTCGCATGCAGCGTTTATGGGAGACGACGGGGGTCACGTGAATCCGATTCACCGGTGATAATCGGTTCGACGAACGCTTTCCACGGCTGCCTCGCGTTCGATATTTCATCCGCGGCCGGTTCGCGTGACTAACAGCCCCGGCCACCTCGTTTGCGAACCAGGAACGACGATTGTCTCGCGGGACAGACAGATTTAGCAGACAACGGGTCGCCGCCAACGTAGACGCAACCCCGACGCGCTTATTTACGAGGCTGCGAAACTCCGGGCGTCTCGCCTCTTTCGCTCGCTTCCGGTGAAAGCTGGAATTTTGGCGCTCCAACTTGTGTCCAGAGTGACCGTTCCGGGTACCACTAACAGGTCGTTGCATTCTTGAAAGAAAATAAGGCAAATATGCGGCTTTTAATAAGCCCCATCTTCCGCTGAAGCATTCTTGTATCCGTCTCTGCCGAAAGTCATCCGACGACACGTTTCCAAGGGACGAGGACACGTAGAGCAGCGTTCAGGTGCCACTCACCTGGCGAGACCACTCGACCGTCCAAAGATCCCCGGAGTTTGCTCAGGAAATTATCAAGGAATCTTACAGATGTTTAATCAAAGAAATCAGCATAAAGAAGCAGCTCGGGAGGCCAAAGTTTCGCGTGTCGATGTCATGTCGACAGAAGCGCTATGCAAATGCGGCCGTGAGGCACGCAATCGCTCGGCCGAAACGTATTCAACGGAGCGGCCGAAAACTTGGAACGATTTCACGCGCAACTCATTATACGCCGCTTCGACAGTTGGGCCGTCATTTTCGTCGCTTTTTCTTTAAAACGCCGCCAGTTTCTGCATTCAGAGAAGGCTTCGCGAGTCCTTTTCCCCGGCGAATTGGATCCGGTCGAAGGGGTTTCCAAGAGCGAACCGCTTCGGGGGGATTCGCTGGTTGCGTCAATATCGGTGTCTCCGTTTGCGCAAGCTCGATCGTTCTGAAAAGATCGGCCGCGGACGTGAGCGCGGACGTCGCGGTGTCGACGCCGGTTGCGCAGGGTGACGGGGAACCACCGAGACGCGTCCCCTGAATGCTAAAGGCGATCCTCAAGGGCGCGACCACTGTGGTAACAGATCCACGATCGCTCGGGCGTGAACTGGGGCACTGGACGATTCCTTTCATCGAGGCTTCGTCTTTCGAGACTTGCTACATCTAGCCAGTGGAGTAATTAATATGAAAGTAGCGCGTAATTCTGATTTATGGAATGGTATGGACTGGACGCAGCTTGAATTATGTTATAAATATTAGAATCTCGAGGCGGGGATCCGAGAGGCAGGCGAGGCAGGCTCGCACCGCGTCGTCGAATCGATAGATCGCGATTTATTGGCTCGTAAAAGGAGCGTAAAGCGGACGTCGCCGCGATTTGGCCCACATACTAGGAGCAAGGTGCTGAACGTCGCCTGTTTCCTCATAAATCCCTGGTTTATACGAGCGTAGCGGTGCGGTTCGCGGTTTCCTCCCTGTGTGTCAGGTTTTACGCGCGCCGAGGTCAGGCACCGTCGAGGTTAGGCGCCATTTCCGGTGGGAACCACCGTTGGATCCTCAACTGTGCGAAATGCTCATACAAGAAGGTGTCGAAAAAACTATTAATCATTTCGCAATTTGAGGGTTTGACTTCAAGATTTGGACGTACACTGTATAAATACCACAAATAGAGGAGGAGTTCCTGATGGTACCCAAAGCTGACACTTAAGTACACCAGAGGTCCACCTCTGCCAAGCGAAACTCTGCTCCTCCACCAATAAACGAGCTCAAAGTCGCCGAGAAAGATCAGCTCGGTTTGCTCGTTCCATGACATCCGGCACAGACGAACGCTTTTATCGCGGGGATCTATTTGCAGCGGTGGTATTTAAATGGCTGGCAATTAGGCGACGTAATAGCGGCAGTTAAGTTAAGTCGAAGTCGCCAACCGAATCGCCTCGTACAACGTTGGCCGTAGAAAAGGATGCCGCGGAAAAGAGCGGCGGTGGAGGCGGAAGAGGATCGGTATCGCCGCGCTCGGATTCTCCGCGTGTGTTAACACGCGCCACCTTATTGCCGGGGCTTCTAACGTCCGCTTTATGAGAGAGCTAATTGTGCCGGCGCGGAGATATCGCGCGTAGATTGGCTCTATAATCGAGTTTACGGCGCTGGCTTCGGAGCCTGGCTGTACACCAGCCGCGATGCAAAGTGCCTGCAGGTCGAGCGGAGTTTCCGTGTCACCTGCCTTCGATTTCGCCGCGGAGTTCGAGAGGTCGATTCAGAGCAGCACGATCCGCCGTCCGTGTTACCTCGCGCAGGCATATTCGGCGCTGACGGCAATGAAAGTTTCTTTAGCTGGAATGTTAATTTCATCATCGATAAATTTCGAAGCAGCTCGAGTTAGAAGATAATGGAGGATACGAGCGCAGCCTCCCATCGCGATCGTTGTACCGCCGTTTCGGTACCGTGTCCAGGCGAGCTGAACTCTCACGAGTACGGTTTTCCCAACGAACTTAAGAAGCGAGGGAAAACGGTAAACGCCGTCGTCGGCCATTCATTCACGTCCGTTTGGCGAAGGCAGCGATAGTTTCGCAACCGGTGCCAAGTCGTCGACGGCACACAATCGCAGCGGCGATTCTTGGGTTTGTCGAAAGCCGCGGCGTTCCAGCTTTTGCGTAACCGCTCGAGTTGGTCGCGGAATCGTTACGATTTGCGACGGCGGAACGGAAGGGGGGTGCCGATTCTCACCGGTGGCTGGCAGCCGCGGATAAAATACGGGACGTGACAGTTCTGTCTAAGGGACCACGGAGTCGATATATTCTGCCGCGAGTCGACTGGACACTCCCAGCGAAGCAATAAAGCGCCACGGTAAAAAACGAACCGGTCGACTAATCTGTCGATCGTGACGGGAAACGCTAATCGGCAAACGCGTCGCGAAATCGTCCAACGCTGTGGAAATCGACCGCCTAAACGGTCGAAACCCAAGCGTGCCGGCATCAGCCGCCTATATGTACTGTAAAACGGTTTCTAGGTGCTGTGCCCATTGTACGCCTCACTGTCACTTTTATCCCGCTCGAAAGAAGAAGTGTCCTCTTTACGTGGCGCTGACGCGCTACGTAAATTGCATAAAGTGCTTTGATAATCCACTTCCTGTGTCGTAACGATGCAAAAGACACGTCTACCTCTATCTGCTTGAATATCTTTAAGTCAATCAAAACGGACCAGATTCAATTATATTTCTCTGACGTTACCGATTCCTTAATCATTCTTACACAACTGTGCTCAAAGATAAACTTAATAATATCAATTTTCCAACTACTTCAAACTTAATAAACATTTGAACCCAATCACCTCTCCCCCCCCCTATTTCATTTCAATTGTATGTAAAATTTGCGTCAAATCGGTGACCCAGTGCTCAGAGGCTCGGATCCTGAACGCCGCAACGTTCCCTCTTCCTCGGCTCCAGGTGCACCGATTTGCAAGGCTCGACACGCTCGTCTCGGTGCTCGGGCGGGAGAGCGATTCGGGGATTCGCGACGCGTTGTGATGCAAATGGCCCCGGAGGACCATTGTTTTCCGTGCGATGATTATGCGCGACCGACATCGCGAAAATTTCGTCGACGGCTGGCTGGCCCGCGGACGCCGTGATTCACGAAGGCCAGCGAAGTTATATTCATCGCGCGACAATGAGGCGACGGATCGAGGACACGCGACAAAGCGGAGAGGATTTCGCGGCGGAACGTGGGTCGCTGCTTTTCACGCGGCCCTTTCAATTTGCGACGGTGTTGTCCGCCGCTGCTCGAGCGGCCTCAGCCTGGAATCCGAGGGACTTCCGGCGGCCGAATCCGAAAAGGCACTTAGCCGCGATGGAAGTGTCGAGTTTTCCGGTGTCGCGGGCCTGGTTGCATCAAGAGTGCAGTTCACTGTGAGTTTCTAGGGGGAGGGGCGACGATAGCACTCGCACGTGCTGGAAAAATCGAAAGGCGGGCGCGTAGGAAGCCTACTTCCAACGACTTCTCTTTGGTCCCTTCTCAATTTTTCTATTTAAACGTGAAATATCAAGGAAAGAGTAGAGAGGACAGGATTTCGACTTTGGGATTTATACGAAGAATTCTTAGTTAAAAGGAGAAACTGCTCGGTTAATCGTGTCCATAGAAATTATCTTCTAAATCTAGTCGTGTCGAGGTAACGGATGATTCGCGAGTTTCGTTGGAGAATGAGAAAGAGTAGGGCGCTTTTAGATCGGCAATCGGTCGAATCTCGTGGAGGCTGAGGACCGGATCATACGTTGTCTTTCGTACATCTCGGAGAGCGTCGTGCCACCAAAAATGGAAGAGGTTCCGAGCGGAAAAGGTGGGCAAGCGGGGCGGAGGGGGAGGCTCGTCTCCGATGTTACGCGGGGAATTCAAGGCAGTCGTTAGTATGCTAATGAGTGTCCCTGGTTCCTCGATTCGCTCCCGTAATGCACGGGCCGGTAAATTATTTCAAATATTCCCCGAACGACCAGCGGGGCCCCGGCTCTCCCTCTCATCCAGCTGCTCTGGCTCCGTGAGAATGGAACGCTTCTGCGTTGACACGTACGATACCAAATTGAAACCGAGCGTAAATAAGAAGATGGAGACAGATTACGTGGAATTTGTTGGGCCTTGCCACGAACGTGTCAAGTCTGACCCCCTTTTTTCGGCTTCTTTCGAACCGTACATGGAAAAGTGGTTGATGGCCACTCGGGTGCTACGAACTCAACTCGAGACACGCTTCGCACTGTGTAAACTTTAACAATTTAAATTGCAACGGCTAAATCTGAGGTATGATTAATCGTAGCGACGCGAAGCGTTGCGTGGCGTTGTTGATAAGGTTCCCTCGAAAAGAAGAAGCACCTGGGCCATCCTGAGGGGACCAGGGCAGCAGGGGGTACACGTTTACGTGTCGGTGCAGGATGAAAGATCGGTCGCCGGGGTCGAGGTGCCTTTAATTCTCACCTCTGGACTTTCGTGCGGCTCTCGATATCAGGGCCCGATGGCGCCGTTATATATCCCGCGATAACATCGAAAACGCCGTGAGAGCAACGCTCCAGCCTCTCTCGACCTCCGGAGTACGTAGTTACGCCGGCCAGCGACGTACACGGCACGATGATAATATTAATTCCCCGGGCAGCAGTATCGTCTTTCATCCGAGCCAGGTCGCGCGGCGATCCGCGATCATTAATTAAACATTCAATTCGTATGAGAGATTTTCGCGCGCGCGCATGATCGAACTGCGGCCTCGCCACTGCTAGAGGATCCGCTTGATCGATGTCGGATCGGGGCGAGAAAAATGTCTCGGCAACGATTCCCCCGTGGTAACGGTAACGGCTCTTCAAAAATCGGGTTATAACCGTTCGCTCGTAAACGAACGCGCGATGGTGCAATTGGTCGTCGAAAACGTGAGAAATTAAGCCAAGGAGAGGATGATGAGGTATCGGCCCCTGTAACTCTGGCCTTTGGGATATTGTGCAATTCATATCACCGAGAGCAGCGTCTGTTTTTCAATTAGAAGTCCCCTTGCGCCACGCTAAAGTCCCAATAAAGCGTTAATAAACACGTAAGTGCCGCCGCCTTATCGCGGAGGAATCCACGAGGAGAATGCGAGGAGAGGGCAAAGGGGCTAACGTCTGACGAGGAGAGCGACCAGAAACGAGCCGATGCTTTCGAAGCCGGCCTAAGATACGCCACACATAAATCTGTATCGTATAGAGCCGCGGCCGTATTTTCCCTCGCTGTTCCTAGTCCACAAAGAGAGAGTCTAATTTACCTAAAACGCGTTATCTGGTGGCTCGGTCTCCGAGAAAACCGTACGCACGCGGCAGAAACAGAGACAGCCCGTGGGCCCGTTGTTGCCTTAATGAGGTCCAATTACTATCGGATGGGTCACTTAGTATGCGGTACCGATATTCCACCGGTGCACCACATTAGTGGGACGAGCGACGAGAGCAAGGGTCAACACCCTTCGGCCAACTAAACGCGGCTCCTAACGAGACTCCGCTGGATCGTCCTGTCGTCCCAGCTGTACGCGTTCCCGCGCGATCGCGAGCCCGCGCGCGCGCGCGCACGTGCGCCGCGGAATCCGCCGATTGAATATTATTCGCGGCCTTATCGATCGCTGCCGCGAGGGGAACGTCGAAGGACATCGCGATGAAAGCGCGGCCCTCGCTTTGCTCGCTCCACAGCAGCTGCACGGGAAGCTGACGTTCGGAGGCTGGAGTTTGTCGTCGAGCGCGATGGGGGGAGGATTTCTCGGGCCTCAAAGGCTCGCTCGATTTGGGAAATCTTGTGTTGCGCGATGTTCCTCGTTGTGAAATGGATCGGATTTTAACCCACCTATTTTTTTTCGAACATAATTGTCACACCAGTGTAACCCAGGTCGATTCGAGTCAAGCCAATTTTCAATCAGCTGTTGCTTAAAAACTGCGTGTTAAATTAAATCACTAAAATTCTGAGATAAAGTTTGAACATAGTAGAATATACGTTCGTGGTTGAAAAATTAGCATTTAAGGTATCATCGTGTTTAAACAGTGGTGCCATTTTCAATGATGCCTCAAAGATATTTTACCTGAAAGTCAAATTGTGGGTCATTTTGACACACTGTGACAGCCGAGGGTTAATGGAGTAGAGCTAGTGAAGAGAGAGGGGGGCGATTTTTGCTATCAATGGTGTAACAGAGTACGAAAACTTCCTCGACGTGTTTTTGCATGTCACGATTCCTAAGACAATCGCGTTGTTACCCGCCGAACCGTCTCCAAAGGGGGACGATCTGAGATAATCGATTCTCCGCGCTCGATTCTCCCGTCCACTTACGGATTCGCGTCGGACGGACGTTTTTTAACCCCGGACGTCCCATTCTCGTGTCCATCGGGATCGAACTTTCTCACCTTTCTTCTTTGTCGATGGCGCGACGTATACGTGCTGGTCGTTCCTTCCCGCTATTTGTCACGGCTTATTAACCCTCCCTTTCCTTTAAACTGGAGTGGAAGCGACGTGGGGTGATTCCAAGGCGACGCGGAAAACGTGGATCGCGTGTGCCACGGTCTTCTGCTGGTGCCTTCAACGCGTGAAAAGCAATGTCGCGAGAGATTCAAGAGAAATACACACGCGACTGACTCGATGCTTGATCGAAAAACGTTGTTAATTACTTTTGCACGGACAGAGTGTGACATCTTTATAACGGCTGTTGTATCACTTCCTGCAATTTTTCACTCGAACGAAACAAATCTGCTGCTTCCCAACAACTGGACGTTGGAATAATTTCCTATCAAGTTCTATGTAAGATTGTACCGATAGTCTCGAGTCTCTGAGCAACGTTGCAAGTGCGAGAGGTGTGTTAAATGCTACTCTGGACACGATCGAAGAGGATGATTAAGTGGATTGTCTCCTTACCTTGCAGCCCTCGCACGTGAACGCTCCGAAATGAAAACCAGCCGCCGGCTCGCCGCAGACCCTGCACTGTTGGTTCATCTGCAATTATAGAAATTATGTTATTCGAAGGATAACGACGGATGCGTCAGTTAGGCCTGCTCATCCTTGGGAAGATAAAGAGACGAGGTGGCCTGGCGGAGGGGAAGGGATGGGATGAACCGGTTTCTTCTACGTTCGCTTCGATTTTTATTCCTCCCACAATATCGTACGGATGCTCGAATGCTATTTGGATTACCGGGAAGAGGCGCTTGAAAAATTATTCCCCGGCTTCTTTACGACCGTTATCGCCCCTGACACGGTTCAGCCTGTACTCATGCTTCAGGCATCCGAGCAACAAGTCTTCGACTATCGATTTCGTTCGCCTCTCTTCACCGTCCCCCCCGTATTGTCTCAACGTGATCGTTGCCTTTATTTTGGGCGCAGTCTCCGTCGCGTGACAGGTTTGCGGCGCCATGGAAACGAGTCGAACTGCGTTCTCTCGTTTACATTTTGTCGCGTCTATTAATAATGCGGCGCAATTTGTCGGAGGCTCGACGGAGGACCATTAAGCTCTTCCTAGGTGAATTTAAGGGCCTTTCTCTGTTCGACAGGGTTGGAGTTTGTTTGGTGCGAGCGGAGAACTATAAATCTCAGCTGTCTAGGTAAAAAACACCGCCTGCCGTCGATCGGTATCGGGGAAATGGGGCCATTTTTCGGGTAAACTGGAATAAAATTGGACCATCGATGATCTGATAAGGGAACTTTCCTGGGACCTCGAATACACCTGGTCTAGTCCACTGTTGTCTGTTCTTATCTAGCCAAAGAGGGTCTGTTCACATAATTCAACGAAAGAAGACCTTGTTCTATTAGAGCTTCACGAACTACCTGTTCTTTGATGCACTGCTTCGCTGAGGAAACGAAGATTTGGAATTACACCTGATCCTAATTTGTATTTTAAGGGTGTTATCAAAAAGTCGATCATACGTATTCTTCAATTTTCGAAGGGAGTAAGATTTCCGAATAAAATCCTTCGTCTTTAAAATACACCTCTTTAATAAGTCAAGGAAATGACGGCACGGGAATGATTATCCTTGGAAAGGGGGGCAATCCCCAGAGGGCCGGGATTTTTGCAGGCGCCACGAGCGTCTTAACGAGAATTCCAAGCGGCTGTAATTAAAGTCGCGATACGACACGAGCCTTTTAATCGACCCTCTGCAATTGTTCCTCGAAAGTAAAGGCACCCAGCGAGAGACAGAGGAAGGGAACGAAGCGAGAAGGCAGAGGGAAAAAGAGCAGCCGGGCTCGTTGGTTCGTTAAGCTTTCCAAGTTTTTTCTCGACACAGTTGTTTGACGCCCGTTCTTTCTTCCACTCCGCTTGCTGATGAGCAGGGGGCCCATCCTCTTTTCCATCTTTCTCCGCCGAGCAGGGAGCAGTGATACAGGTATCGTTCCTTTTTTCATCCTCCACTTTTTCCTTTCTCGTTTGTCTCTTAACTGCTCGCGCCATCAACGCTGACCTACTCAGTCCTCTCAAGATTTTTGGGCCACTTTGCTCCTTGGAGTCGCGGCACAGGAAGAATACACCCAAAGAGAAATCTCAGTAAATCATTGATATAATCCCCTAATTACTGGAATCGATGCCGATCGAAAAAAAAGCGCGGCTCGTTTCTGGCACCGTTGCAGCGAGGCTGGAGAAGGCCAGAAGCGCCAACGGAATCGCGTGAGAATGCTCGACAGGCGAAGCTTTTGAATCGGGCGCGAGCAGGCGTGCGGATCTCGAAAGGGAGCGGGCGAAAGAGGGAGGAAAGGTTAAGCGGCGCAAAAACGGGGCGCGGAGCTAATATCGGGACGTTGTTTCCATCGATGCGATCCACACGCCACGGCGGAATATTCGAGCGAGAGAGGCCGTGCACGCAGGTCGACGTTGATTAAGAGTGGTCTCGCGATTAACAGTAAATCACGGAGAGGCGCATCGATTCAACCAGCCTTCCCCGTAACCGTATCCGCGGCCCGTAACCGCGCGGTGACTATAACCAGCAAACGGTACCATTTAAGTAGCCGAGCCTATTGATTTTACAAAGGATCTCGCGACGGACGGCAACGAGACCGATATCCACGCCATCCCACGGAGGTTAATTCGGGCCAAGGCTGGCCTGCAGCACCGCCACGGATCACTCTGCCCTAAACTGTTACACGGTCCGTGAAATCCGCGTTTTCCGCAACGGTGTCTCCTTTAATTGGAATCTCTCGACGCGTGCCATTCCTCTGTGTCCTATTCCTTCGAGTATCGCTGGATTAATAAGCGAGCTTAAATATTCGTTCGCCTCGAACGCCGCATACCAAGCGATTGAGGAACAGGAACATTCTGTAGGAGGAATTTCTGGGTCCAGAGTTTCCCAATAGCTGGTCCATTTCAATAACTAAATAGATTCCAATACCCAGAACGCGATGTCACGTTGAATTAATATTCATGTACCAGTCTGATAATGGAGATTTGAAGGCTCGCGGAATCTCTTCCCATACTGTGTTCCAGTTCCCATACTCCGGGCAGTGCGAGTGGCTGCAGTTCCCCTCCAACCCGAGACGCTTATCACCGGCACGAAGCATCAGATAACGCGGCGCACTGGCGGACCAGGAGCGTAGCTTCTCCATTGATATGCAAAAATATCCCTCGAAGACCCCCTGACTCCAAGCAGAGGAGCAACGAGGGCGACTCTATAATCCGTTCATGGACGTCTCATTGGTCTCGTCGCAGCGTGGCTTAAAGCGAGCATCGAGTGGAGGGGCAGGCAAGAGCTGGTGTACACGCGTGTGCGCACCTCGTACCCCAGTTTCCACGGGGCCCAGAGTCAATATTTGCCTGGCACTCGCTCGTTAATGAAGTCGATCGACCTGCTCCAAATATCGACTTACGGAGCCGCGACTGCTCCGAACGGAAGGATGATCGCGAGAGGGGCGAGGGGTCACGGGGGGACCTCTCCCTTGTCATCGTTTCACTCGTCCCCCTGCACGTACGCGCGTGTTCCCCGCGTCCAGGGGCACGTCGAAGTTTACGCGCCATTAAACTCGAGTCCCGTCTGACGTTTATCCCTTTATGAGACTTTTTTCCACGTCCCCTTCGGCAGCTCTCGCCATTGTCCTTCCAACCCCGGCGACTGGGAGAGGCAACCCTTTTCTTGGGCGACTCCTCGCGCATCCATTCCATGTAGGGATGAAGGAGGAAGGAGGAAAGATGATGGAAGGGCTGAGAGAGCTTGTGCAGGAAGAATTTTTGTGATGTTACACTTTCTCGATTCTAATACTGCTGCTGAATTTTTTTTTAAGGGTTCCGCATAATTTAATTGCAAGAAGGGAACATGTTACACGCTCCATAGATATCCAGGATCCCGAAGCGATAATACGACCCAGAAAGGTCCAGCGATCTTGTCGGCGGGCATAACGTTAGCTCGCGCCGTGCGTAATTATAATCGCGACGAGGCGCCCTCGCGGCCAGCTTCATTTTCTCTAATTGGCGATAAACGGACGTAATCGTCCGTATATTTTAGCCAGGGCGACGTCGTTCGCGCGCGTAACTACGGGCCCGATAAGATCGCGGCCCGGTGGCAGGCGGGTTTCGTGCGCGAGAAATTCCCTTGACGCCGCGCCATTGCACCCGGCTTGATATATCGACTCCCTCTTTCCCGCAGATTCATTAACTCATTAACTTAGCGAGAAAAATTGCCGGCCGTATATCACGCGGCCGGCTGGTAATCAAGCGGTCATTCTTAACGCGGCCATAAATTCGCGAATTAATATACCACCAATTAATTAAATCGCGAAACGCTTTCTCTAAGTAACAGCCCGCCTCGCTTGCTCGCTCGGAGGAACTGTAACAATCGCTGCCCCGGACCCTGTCAACCGAGTAATTGCAGTTAACGCGCTCGTGAATCGCCCGCTGGAACTCGTTTAGCCTCGCTCGCTCGCTCGCCTCGCGGCGGAAACTCCATCGACGAAAGATTATTCCGAGCGTTTAATTGGACGATTATCTCTTAACTCGCTTTTCGTTCCTACGCTTTTTGTACCGTTCCACGATAGACGCGGCACGTTTCCACGCGCACCTGTTGCGCGAGCTGGCTCCGTGATTACATTCAGGGAAACGAAAGAAGCGGAGGCAGCGAGGCTTTGTAGGAAGGCTTTTTAATTCGCTCGCGAGTCTCTAGAGTTTATGAGGGCTCTGAAGAAGTTTGGTATAACCAGAATCGCTGTCGGCTGGCAAATAAATAATTATATGCCCCCCACCCCACCCCCCCCCCCCACCCCTAAAAGCGGCCTTAACGAGATCAGAAAAAGGTCTTCCAAAGACTTCGAATTCCCCCGGCATGGTGGACCGACCTCCCTAGCCACGGTTACTTGCGAATTCCTTTGTGATCCATTTCCCGCCATGGGGTCGAAAAAAGAGAGGACCGAGGCACGAGACGTCCTCCGCTCATTGCCAGTCACCGCGGGTCGTCCACGGGTCCTCGGCCACCGAAACGGAGGACAGATATCCAGGGAAAGCTCGAAAGGGAAACTGGAGTGCGCCCGGGCCTGGGCGCAGGTCGCGCAATTTGTATCCGGGCTCGGATGCGTTTTTAACGATCGCTTTGATGGATGATGGCCGCGCCTCGCTGGCACGTCGATCGGAGTCCTTGAAAAATGATGCTCCAGATCGTCGTACACGGCCACGGCAGACACACGAACCCCGTCACGGCGCACGCAGACAGAGGAGCCGCAGCCCCGATTCTTCGCCCAGCATATGGCAGAGGGAGAGACGGCAGCTCCTTTTCGGTTAATATGTTTTCGCGAGCCACAAAGCGCCCGGTTGGGAGTCAAAGACAATTAATAACCTTCCGTAGGATCATTTATCGCGACAGTTTAGTCCCACGAAGACGAGCCCGCTCGCTTTCTCGCCGCGCGAGCAGAGGCCTCGCTGGTGAAGTAGGCGACCGGTGACGAACCGACCCGCTCATTGTTCGTCTCCTCTGCCCGTGACCGATCCAATTTTTAACACTGTCTTCCTCTCTCTCTCTCTCTCTGCTCCTCCAGTCGATAGTCCTCAGCCACTCGAAGTTAATCGAGGGCGACCAACGGCAACCCTTGCCACTTGTGGGAATCCTCCGCGGGATTCGCTATGCCCGCGGATAGTCGAGGGGTTGAGCGGCCGTGTCGTGTGAGTCGGCGAGAGCCGATGGAGAAGTCAAGCAGTATTACGGTTAGGGTAACGAATTCACGGGTTACCGAAGAGAAACGACACGTGAAGCGCCGATACCGATCGCGGATGGTCGCGGAACACTTGGCGACTGGTTCTCCAATCGAATCATCGGCTGCACGCGCGATTGCCACGTGGATAAACCACAAATTGAACCTGGTTCGGCGGTGCAGCTGCTTCCTGCGTGGGCTTGAATACGTTTCACTTGCTTCGCGGTGGGACTTTCAGTGTTTGCGTTAGAAACGACGCTGGGTAAGTCTGTGAAGATTCTGAGGAAGGAAGAGTAGGAAAGGATTGCGAAATAGAAAAGGAGAAGGTGGAAGTGGAACGGAACGAAGAACACGCGAGTTGACTCTTTTACTATAAGCTTCTAAACGCACGGATGCATAAGCGATGCTTTTTAGAACGAGACACCGCCATCAGTCACTGGACGCAGCGATCTTTGACCCTCTGCGTGCCCAGGGACTTCTAAAACAGCACTGAAGAAATACGACAGGATGCTGGAATGAAAGATAGGTCTCCAATAGTGGGAATTGACTTCTGAACTTCGTTAGAGATCTTTGTCTCGGTCGACCGCGCGGATCTTCCATTCTAATAATCCTGCAACGATGGCGGAAGTTTGTTTAGCGTCGCTTGAGTATGCTGGTAGAAATTTCCATTTGTGGGAGTGAAAGAGATTTTTAAATCCTCCATGCGATTGTGACGCTTGGGAAATAGATAGATGGATGGGTAGATAAACTCGCTGTATAGGGGCGAGTGTGATCTTAAGAACCTTACCAGGCAGTGGTACCTTACGAGAGAGAAATACGACGAGTTTAATCAGCTGATTTACCATCGAGAAAGTTTTTAAAACGTTAAAAAAGTTTTTAAAACGGAGAAGACTGATAGATCGTAGCAGAAAGTAATTTACGCGCGAAGAACCGACTGCCAGGACCGAAGAATATTCACAAAGAAGTTACTTAAAAATACTTGAGCTAGAAATCCTCCGCGACCACTTTCGCTTTAAAAACACATAAATTACACCACGCTTTAATTACACGGCCCCAATGATTTACATTCGTCGTTCTCGTCCTAGATACATAAAACCCTGCTCACCCTACAACAGCTTTTATGCCCTGCGCTCTTTCCGCGCCGGCGGAACGCTCTCGGAACCGTCTCCGTCGCGAGTCGCACGCTGAAAAGTCATAACGTGCCCACAAGCCCCGTCACCGCAATTCAGCCTCTCTTTACCCGGTAATTAAGCGCGCCTGCATTGATTTACAATATCGTAAAAACGCGTGGTGTCAGCAATACCGAAACAGTCTCAGAAGTTTAATCTTCCTTCGCCCCCTGCAGGACACTCCGCAGAGAAACGGTCCTCATAGGTGCGCTAGCCTTCGTTCCCAAAGAAGCGTCGAGGACTCGACCAGATTATCGCTCGCTTTCTCGCGGCGGATCCGCGTCGGTGTGGCGATAAAAGCTTCACTTTCCGTCGTTTCACCTCGGGGAAAATGCAAATGGAAGGAAGCACGGCGGAGTGTGGTTCCCTGTATTTCGCGAATTATCGCCGCTCGGGCAGAGTGCATCGGTGCAGATTAGAAAAGTAACGGGCCCGCCGAAGCACGCAGGGCTGTGTACCGTTAAATGCATGTCTCGCGGGACGTGGCATCGAGATAAAGGCTGCCGCTGAAAAATGCCGCGCGCGAGCGCCGCTTTTCGCGCATTTCGCGGGTACGTCGATCGCGATCCATGCGGCGGGAAAGGTCAACGGGACGTGACTCGGTGCGACAGGGTCAGGATTCGACGGACGGATCCCAACTGACGCTTCCGCTTCCCGTCTGGGCAAAAAACACACGCGCGGATACTGCGCGCATTTCGCCGGCAGCTTTACGATTATCGGGGCGAGAAGGGTGAAGCGAAAGGCGTTAAGTCAGGTCACGGCCCCGGAGGGTTAATATGCAAACGAGGGATCGACGATCCTTAGGCGGCTTACGCGGGGCGACGCAATCGCGACGAAGGGATCTAAACCGTTGATTGTCCGGACGATACACGGCCACGAAAGAGCGTCCGAGGCTGAGATTAAGGTTAATTAAACGTCCAAGATTCGCTGCAACCTACGGATGGCCGCGCTGCCGATGGAAATTTAAAACCATTATTTGTGCCCGCGCTTTCTCCGGCTGAAGTGCGGTTCTTTTCGAACTTGCCCGTGTACGAGCGGGAGTCCGTCGGTTTTTGTGGACTTTCTCTTAAAACTAGTCGAGAGGCTCTACGATCTTCGAAAATGGGGAGACATCGCCGCGGAATCCATTCGCTCCCGTCGAATGGCTTTGCGTAGGATTGCCGATGAAAGGACCCGAGGAAGGCAAAGAAAGCAGTGCGCGCTGGGTTACGGGAGATTCTTTCGAGGTACAAGTGGGTAATAACCGTATGAAAGGGCGACAATAGTGGCTGACACACCGCAGCCGGACTAAAAAAGGCGAGAGTGCAGAAGGCAGGGCCAGAGGAGGGGGGGCAATAAATATATTTTGACATGGGAGAACCTGGACGGCCACCTATGCATAATAATTGTAACGCTCGGCCCCGCTCTGCCGTCTCCCTTTCTGACTCCTCGTAACCCTCTTTCTGTGTCGCACACGTGCGTGTACGCGGTTCACTTCCGTGACTCTTGCTCGCCTTTCTTCCGTGACAAAAGTGTCGCCCTTTGTGCGGCCCGAATTACGGCGCTGTCTACCAGTAGGCAAATATTGCAGCAACAGGCTGCCCCGCGAGGGGTGACGGTAATGTTTTCATTTGCGAGCAACCCCCAACCAACCGCACGACACAGATCGCACGCGAGGGTCCGCTGTGTGTACTCGAAAGTGTAGAAAGAACACGGTGGAGAAGCTGACGGAGGGAACGAAAGAAAAATTTGCGATTGATGCTCCTGTTTGATATGAAAAGGCAGGTTTGAAGAGGCAGGGGTTCTGTTTAAATGACTATTCACAGAGGTTCTTGATAAGCTTGAAGATTAATTAGATCATGGGCGATGAAAAGAATTTGCTAGGAGTATGAAGTTTTCGTGCAATGATTGAATGTTTCTACTTAGGGCATATCTTCACGAAGCAAAGACTAACCTGTAGCTGATTTCCTCAATCAGAGCGACAACAGAGTTCACGGCTCTAATACAGTGCAGGGTGTTCGGTTTCACAGCTTCGTAATTATATTCCAATCGAAATCGACTAGTCGAAAGAGGATTTTTAACGGTGAAACGCGCTCACGCCGCTATTACGTTGCATTATCAATTTCACGCCGCGGTATAATCGCGAGCAACACGGCCACTTTCGATGTAGACTTTAATTTACGAGGGATAAATGGAGCGGTGAATGGACTGTAAGATTGACGAAACGCCGGTGATTACTGGCTGAACGCGCGTGATTTATTTTCTAGTTTTTATAACTATCATTAGGCAGAGTTTTTCGTCCCCCACTCCTGTCCAGCGAAGCTCCGCGTTCGCGCCTGCAATTTCTCGCTGGGAAACTATTCTCGTTCAGAGAGCGTCGTTTTTCTATCGCGAGACGAATCGCGGTCCGCATCTATCAAATTGGATCTCCGAAGCTCGCGCAAAACGGAGTGACCGAAGTGCTAGCTACTGGTTCAAAGGGGTGAAGGTGTTGAGCACTAGATTTCGAAAACGAATCAATCGATGACACGGTTGGGAAACAATATCGAGGCTCAGAGACTTCGACGCTCCGCGACAGCGCGGAGGAGACATCAACGCCCGCATAGGACACCGAGTCACCAGGAAAATATTGAAATGCTAAGAACCGTTTCGCTCACCTTCGCTGTCAGACGATATCCACACAAGCGTCCCGAGCGGTGTTCTCTTCGCAGCACAAACAAAAATCAACCTTCTCCTCCCGCAAGAACAGATCGTCCGTGTTCTCTTGTCACACGTCGCACACCATAACCCGCGCCTCTGCTCGCCGAAAGGGCGGGAAACGTTTGACTCGCGGAATCGTTCGGTACCCCGGCACACACACCTCGAAACAGTTCTGTCCTCTTGCGTGGTCACGTGGCGTGGTACACCGCGGCTCGTGCACGTCACCTCCGGTGCCGCGGGGATCTGGTTCACCTGAGCGCCAATGCCGAGCGACCGATCTCTCACCCCCTTCGAAGGACACGCGGGCTGGCTCCTCGTAACCGTTCCCCTCGATGCAAATCCGTCGAATGCCCCCGAGTACTCTGATCTCGATGATCCACGCGAGTCCGACCGTGGGCTTCCAGCTCTCTCCCTCCTCTCCACCTTCGGCTCTCCGTCACTGTCTGCCTGTCGTCTCTCTCCCTCTCTCTTTCCCTCCTACTCCGCCCGTCCTCGATCCAGCGATTTTTCCCTGAATCTGACTCTGTCTGTCTCTCTCGAACGTCCACGAGTCACGGTGCGGCCACGTCGATGGACGGGAGAGGACTGGCGCTTCGCGATCGCTGCGACCTGTTCGACTGCATCGACGGCGCCTAAGGTGAGCCACGGCGTACCGACCGCAACCGATTTTCCCCCTGGTGGCAGGGAACACCTGAGCCAGCCCATCGGTGCACGCCCGTCTCCACGCCGACCAATGGGCCCGTCCTAGGCCCGATCTTTCCGCCAATCCTGCTCCTCCAGGTCCCAGGAGACCGGCTGGCCAGGTACCACCCATCGGTCCCCCACTGTCCGGGATCAGGGGCTCCTCCACTCTCTGCCAGGTCTACCGTTCCTCGTGCTCTGTCCCGGCGAAGCCCCCGCGGAGAACCGATCGCCGGCTGCTCGACCGAGCTGCTCCTATCTTCGCCTGAGAAACGGTCAGCGTCGCGGGGCCTCCCTGCTGCCTCCTCTACTCGAGAAACCGTCCTGCCGTCGATCCTGGACCTGGGAAAATGTGTTTTTTTTTCTGCGTTTAGCATCCGATCACCGTTATTTCAACGCGTACGCGACGGGGGAGCGGGGTTTCAGTAGTTTCTGTGATCGATTATTAGGTACATGCATGTGGGATGGATGTTGGGGATCTCCTGGGATAGAGGAGACTTTGGAGCGGTGTACCTTCGTGTATGTGTCTCTGAGGGATACGTAATGGAGGGCTTGATACTCCAAAGTTGAAAGCTAGAGCACCAAGAAAAGCAATCGGAGGAGTCACTTCATTGCCATCACACACCTACAAAACCTATTATAAAATTTGGAGCTACGGGTCCCACATTTGATCAAGAAAAGATTCGTCATCCTTTACACAAGTTTGGCCATTTCTAATTGCTGCTGCATTGAACCTCCATAAAAAAACTTGTACGTTCCTCTGTACTCTATCTTCTGTCGTCGCCTCGTTGTCATCACACATCTATAAATCGATTATAAAATTTGGAGTACTGTATCCTTTACTTAATCGAGAAGAAATTTCTCATCCTTCACTCAACTTTCGCCATTTTTAATTGCTGCTGCATTGAACCTCCATAAAAAAACTTGTACGTTGCCCTATACCCTATCTTCTGACGACGTCTCGTTGTCATCACAAATCTATAAATCGATTATAAAATTTGGAGCTCCGCATCCTTTATTTAATCGAGAAGAGATTCCTCATCCTTCACTCAACTTTCACCATTTCTAATTGCTGCTGCTGCATTGAACCTCCATAAAAACACTTCTACGTTCCTCTATACCCTATCTTCTGTCGCCGCCTCTGAACACGACTCGCAACGTAACAGATCCTCGATCTGAACAACAGACTGCACGCGTACGCCGTAGATACTACGTATCTATACCACGGGACTCACCCATATAATTTAGACGCTGGCCTGCAAGACGTAAGCGCTCGTAATGATAGCTATTACCCGCTCGCTGCTTCAATTAACGTACAGATCGGATAAACACAGCGCCGCGTTGCAGACAGAGGCGCGGAATCGTTTCGATCTTGTCGCTTCCACCAGTGGCTGGCTGGGAACGATTCGACCTTGCGAAATCACGCGAGCGGCAATTAGACGGGCTAGGCGAATCGCGTCGGGATGAAACGTAGAAGGGGGGAAAAAAGTCGGACAGGGGTGTACAGGTGGGCGCGACCGCGAGGGGCCGATGTTCTATTTCAGGCCGCCCGAGATTTCGTCGGATCGGAGGAATCCGGCGAGTTACAGAAACTGGTCGACCCAATAAAATGTCTGAAGGCGTTCGAAGAGGAGAGCAGGAGGGGTTGGACGGCGCCATAAATTAAAGAAGATGTCCACCCGTAGAAATTAAACCATAGAAACTGGTTTCGAACATAAAACGCTTCTCCTCCTGCTCTCAATCCCTCCCCTTCCATCCCGGGGCCTCTCTGGCCCCGCCGAGTTTCGTTTTCGACCCCTCTACCCGCGTCATGACCCTATGAATCCTCCGGATCCCCGGCGCTTTTTGTGGTCACGTCTCCTCTTTCGCCGGAGCCTGTCTCCCTTCACCGTTTAACGACCGATTTCATTTTATCGAGATAATGCCGTGGAAGAAACGGCTACAAATCTGGGAAAGTCCGCTATGTTCGACCGGATCCTATAGCCTTTTTTACGAGCCAGATAGTCGACGGCGAACCAGGCAGAGACGCGATACGTAAAACACACCTTGGTAACTACAGGGAATCGTAAGGATTGCGTCACGATCTTGTGATTCCTGATCGAGGCCCGTGCTTTGGGCTGTTTATCTGGTAAGGAGGACCGGTGGAGTTGACATTACAGATCGCCTGTGTATTAAGCGAGAGAATTTAATAATTACGCTGGTAATAAAGAAGCTTGAAATGAAATGGTAGCAAAGGATCGGCAAGCACAAATAGAAAGGAATTTTTGGAACCAACAAAAATCACTATGCACTTCCCTCAGAATATTTCTGCAACGTTGTAATGAGTCAAAGGTTTTCAGAGTCATAAATAATTTATCGAACTTTTGGCAGAGGACAGAACGTGAAAGAGCTCTATGGGGTATTCGTAGATGTGTAACAAACACGAGAGGCGCGGCGCACTCCTGCAGATTCGTGATCAATTGGCCGAACATAATCCGGATGTATTTACGCGTCCGTCCGTCGATCCGCTCCTCCACGTCGTTTTGTCTGTCGCCGTGTCGTCCCTGTGTGCATGCTCGGTCATGCAGAAACCCTTGCCCGAGGAGGCAGATGGGCCTAATATGAACTCGATTCTGCCCCCGAAGATATGAACTCATTCTTTCGAAGGTGTCTGCCCATCGACACGGAAGGAAACGAGATTTATCGTCCTCGGCATGGAGAACGATGGCCTCGCATCCACGTGAAACGACTCCTTGCAACGTTTACGGACTGGGTTGTAGTTGTGCGATCTTCCCCCCACTTGAAATTTAATTAATGATAGTATTCAAATCGCAAGTGTGACAATGGTGTTGCAGCAGAATAAACTTTGGCTTTGGTAGTGTGGTACAATAGAATGAGAGATGCTGCTATTTATTCTACCGTTCTACTTAAGAGAAAATTCTGAGTGTCCACCACGCTTGTTTGGACCTTGATGTTTTATATTTAATTTATCTAGCGACAAGGAATAGTGCCCACTCAGCATGTGGCACAGTTTCAGCCGCACCCTGTACTTCAGTTTCGAAATAGGTGGATATCCCAGTTTTAGAGTTTCACAAGCGCTCATGAAATCGAAATACATGGATTCGTATGAAAGTACGAGTCACACAGATAAAATCTGAGTGAAAGTGACTTGCAAGATCGTACTCCGTCGAAAATTTTATCCTGGGAGATCACAGAGACCCTATACCAAAGTGGACACACTTGATTGCTACATTTCCTCTTCCACTACACCCCTTATTTCCGTAAATCTCTCTTTATCTCGCACTGTGAATTGAAGCACTACTTCATCACAAGTCTTCATTCATTTCCCAAGCTTCCGCACAGCTACCCTTTGCAATATCTATTGCAAGAAACAAATTTAAGAGGTGATTCTAGATTCTAGTTTTTGCGAAAATTGACTTTGAATATTGCCCCTCAGGCGCCTACTCTGCATACGTAGTGAAATTCATAGTCAGTTCTCTCGAAAACGAAGCCTTTACTGCAATTTCGTCACTCTTCACTTTCGTCTTAGTATGGTGTCTAGAATCACTCATTAAATTTATTCCCAATTGCAGCCGAACACCCTGTATACACAGAGAACATCGCAGAATCGACTTCCAATCACGATTGATCTCTCGCGACACGAGCCACCGCGAGGATTACATTTCGCTGATATTCAGGCTATCCAGCCGGCTGAATTATGACGTCCAAGCTCTCGGCGCCGCGCAACAAGGATCGCCGTGGTATTCCCGTGATTTCAGGAACGCGGGGACGATTAATTGAATTCCGCGAGTCGATCCGCCAGGCAGCGCTGAAAACTGGCACTCAATCTCATTAATCGAAAGCGCGGCGGAATGTCGTAAGACCGCGGCGCGCTGTACAGGCGACGGTGTTCCTCGCTGGCCGCGGATCGTCGCCGTCGTGTGTTGGAGACGCCGCACCGCGACGTCCGTTCGTCGTCACCGGTAATCGATTACCGCGGCCGGATTATTAAGCGTCCCGGTCCCCACGAGCGAGGAAAACGCATCTCTCGCCAGAGGAGGTCAAAGGGACACGGCTACGGGACGCGACTTCTCGCCGCGAAAACTCCGCGCCAGGATCTCACGACTCCGCTGCCAGCAGGCATGGACGCGTAGCTTGTCCCGGGGTTAGAGTCTCCGAAGAAACGGAGCCACGGCGTTATTAATCGCGGACGCCAGCAGACGGGTTAGGAAAACGACGGTGTACCGGTCGGATGCGTATCGCGTGTGGAAGGAGTGTAGTGAGGCGTGGGTGATGGGAGCTGTGCTTGGAGAGACTACTTGGCGCATGTTTCAGTGGCGGGTAAAGTGATTAGGAGCGAACACATGGTGGTTTTAAGTGATATTCAAATGCAGATGTTGGAAGTTCGGAAAAATCTGTGACGGGGGGCTTAGAATTCCACAAAGGCTGAGACAAGAGTCGGGGGGCGAGTGACAAATGAAAAATGATCGGAAGTAATGGTTCGTTTAGGCAAAAGGGACACTTCGAATCTCCTCGAGACACGTTTATCGTATTGTGGGCAAACATCGTTTAGTCACCTGAACGACCCGGCTCTCGAGTGACCATTCACGCAGGACAACTACCGTAGAGGAGGTCCTGCGCTAAAGGCTCCATGCCGGGTCACGAGTCCAGGCTTGAAAGTGGCCACGGGGTGATCTCTAACGACGTTTTGACCGGAATCCCCTCGGGTTCTTAAAGAAATCCGCGCCAGTACGAATCCTATTAGGACTCGTTAAAGCGTCTTTTTCATCGCTCTGCCGCATGACCACGTTTTTCTGTCCCGAAAATATTCTCCGTGCCTGGCAAATCGCCGCGTAACGGATACTTTGGCTTACCGACTGCGACTGAAAAACCGTAGGGATTTAGAATTCACCGTTCACTGGCTACTTTAAGCCCCTCATCTTCCTCCAAGGCAAATCTTGGGCTTTATGGACTTGTACAGTGACATGGTTCAGTTCTGCTGCACCTGTACTTCGAATTTTAAAGGTCTGTTTGGTACAAGGTAGTGTACCACGATTTACAGATGGTGATCTGCTACTTTCAAGATCAATTCCTTCAACACTAAAGGGGCTCAACTCCAGACGCTGATACATATTGCATTGAAACATTGATACATGCGTCTTGAATGTTGCTCACCCTCCTGGTTGGTGAGCAAGATGCCAGTTTCATGAAACTTGTATCATGAAGCATGTATCAACGTTTCATGAGACATGTATCAGTGTCTGGAGGCGCCTTCAAGGTTCAAATCCACGATGGGATAAAAATATCGTGTCTCACCTGAGACTTTCTTCTCCATTAGGTATTATTATTCTTTTATTTCCATTATTTACAGTTTGTTGTCGACCTTTAAGGTGCGAATTCCCGATGAGATTTTACATGCGACAAAAATCTCAGCTGCAACTAAATCTAAATAATTTTTGAAAATATATCATGAAACTTGTCTCATGAGAGTCTAATTTCATGAAACATATGACAAAACAATTAAAAAGTAATAAAATAATGAAATAATTGTCTCATCATGGATTTGCACCTTAACCCCCATCATTAAATCTATCAACAAACTCGATTCTGGCTATCAAAATTCTCCTCCCTGCATCCCCTTTAATATCATCAAACACAGAAAGCCGTTCAAGCTTACTCCAACAGTGTCTCGAGTTCCCAAGAGGACAGCGAAGGCTATACAATTCGTTATTTGATCGACCAATTATACGATAATGCCCAGCTCTGGTTTCCCCGAGCGGACCCACCACCCCGTTTACCAAAGCGACATCGAAGACACCGATCCTACCCTCGTCCAGCCACGATCCAGGCTCCTTTCCCATGCAGCAGTGAGTCGCGTTATCGAGCGACGACAGCCGCGATCGGCAGAGTTATCGGTCACGGGTGCCCGGTTGCACACCCCCGACGAATAACTCTTGCCCCGATGGAAGCGGCGACCGTTCCGTTCGCGTATCGATTTCACCGGGCACGGCGACGAATTATTTCGAGTGATCCGCGGGAAACAGGATCTCGAACGTAACGCGTGTCCCCGCGGTCGAAACTTCGCCACGGTGATCCCCGCGCCGGGGCGTAGGCGAATCTTCGATCTCGAAAGCAACTGGAAGTGAACCGGCGGCCATGTACGACCGGCACGACCCCACGGGAACTGGGAGTGCACGCCCGTCGGTATCTCGAATCTACTTTGTGTCCTTCCACGGTGCCTCGGGAGTGGGTACAGGTACCACACCGCGATCCACGGGATATACGTTTCAATGATCTACGGCCGCGGCCGGATCGAATCCTCCAGCGCGCAGGATTCCGTGGACTCGCTG
This sequence comes from Andrena hattorfiana, assembly GCA_944738655.2. Lineage (NCBI taxonomy): Eukaryota > Metazoa > Arthropoda > Insecta > Hymenoptera > Andrenidae > Andrena > Andrena hattorfiana. The sequence goes on along the minus strand of OX122889.2, from coordinate 39,473,026 downwards.
AATCCTTCTACCGATACCCCGCAGACAGCTAGGCGTTTGGGGGAACACGCCGCGAGCCCCCAACGGGCGGAGGCGCGTGCTTCGTGGGATTCTGTTTCTGGCGTTTATCGCGATGATGAATATCGATTACTTCGTGATTGATACTGGGGATTGCGAACGGTGGATCACATAAATTGATGAGCTTGACTATCTCCGGTGTTAGTTTCGAGCGGTGGTGTCGATCGCAAACGATTTTTAGTTCGTGACCTGAAAGCCGTTCGCAGAGAAAAATTCCTTACGGTGTCCAGGAAACGGTCAAGCGTGGTCTTTATTTCCTTTGACTGTTCCGCTCCCCTGTGGCCTGCCCGGTGGTAAACTTGGAGGCGATCAAAAGCTCACTCCACCTTGCTAAGCTCAAATGCTACTATAGAAGAGACTCCGAGGCGTAGCGCGTCTGTTGGACCTTATAAAAGCTGACACTACCTATCTCCGGTGTTGGTGGATAGATACAGACACTCTATGGCTAGAACGATTAGCTTCGGAGGGTGCTGATAACCTGAAGAGGTCTGCAGGATAGAATATGTCAGGTTCTTCCAGTGACTGCAACCCTCCTGTATCGTTATTGAAGTGACGAAAGCGTGTCCCCTCGGATTGAGGAAACATACCTCAATGGCCAATTTCCGCGATGGGCACACGGTGGTCGTATTTCCGCAGAATCATCCACCGTTGGCGGACCCCAGAAAATCCCACTTCAGAGTGGATGACTCGTGCAGAGTATCGGTTGCCAGAGCGGGACGCTTGGATGACGAATCAACAATGATCGGCAATGATTAACATCGATCGTGACAGTGGAGTGCCGGTGACGAAGTGGCCCGGGGCCTAACTAGGCCTCGACATCTGTTCGATTTGTCACGGGACGGTTTTCCAACCGATGGATCGGCCTGCAGCCGTTGTCGAACATAGCCTCTGTGAATAATTGTTGAATACCGCTAATGAGAGTCTAGTGGTGAGAGACGCGCGTTGCACTCTCGAACCGCGTCGAATCGCGCGCGCGTTCCGCGCCGTGCAGAACGACTCTTTACGCCCGTGAGAACACTGTTTAACCGAACGGTAGATTCGTTCGTTTCGATACGCGTAACAAGCACTCGAGTAGACTTTGTATTGCGCCCCTAATCACTGGAAATTTATGACGCCAGCCAGGGGGATGAAAAAGGTCAATCTATAAGAATCGAATCGAATGCAACTGAATCTCCTTGTTATGGAAGCTTCCGAGTTATGTTCATTTGCTTTAATGGTGGTATTCACTGAGGTTGCCTGTGTTCTTCCTTGTATATTCAATGAATCTCTTATCGATCTATCATTCCACAAAGCGAGTGGAAAGGAGAGAGAGAGGTAGAAGGTAGGGGCAACGAGTATCCTCACCGCTGGAGACTCGATCAAAGTTCATTGTCAGCGTATAAACAGTCGTCGGCGTCGATCGATTAAAGCTCACGAGGTGGGTATCGAAACAAAAGCGTCGATACGAGGCCGTGGACGCGGCACGAGTCTTGAAACGTAATCCGCCGTTGCGCAGGGACTACCAGGCCCTATCTGAAATTTAATATCGCGTCCTCGCGGTTTTCGCGATAAATCGACTGCCCACCGCCTACCGCCCACTCGCGGGGGCCCGGCATATTTAATTACAGAAAATCGTTCGACCTTCGCGCGGACCTCCCCACGTGACTATAGGTTTATGCTGCCCCGTGGACCATCTCTCAGAATCCGATGTCCGTGAACCACTCCGTGAACAAAGAGGCTTAATGAATTCCCGTAAAGGATGACCGAACGCGAACGAATCGATAATTACTGCTTTGGATCTGGAGAGTGCGCCGCGGCGCGCTTCGCTCCCCGAACGAACCCGATTTTATCGCCCCGATCTCATTCCAAGGGCATACTTTTCGACTATTCTTTTCTGAGGAGAGAGTACCTATCAAGTGAAAATAGATGGACTTCTTAGGTAAGTTGCAGGGAGATTGAATCACTGGTAGCTTCAGAAGTTCTAGGAGTTCTAATTTTAATAACTGTGGGAGTTCTTGTGGTGGATGATATGGGAATCCTGGGAATTCTAATTCTAAATGGTTCGGGAGTCCTTCATCGAGAATTCCAGTTCCAGCAAATCTGCTTTAGAATTCTAGTTCTGGGAGATGTGGGGGTTATATTTCTAGGAATTCTGAAGGTTCTTAGAGTAGTTGATCTAGGAACCCTGAGAATTCTAATTCTAGATAATTTGGGAGCCCTGAGAATTCTAATTCTAGATGATTTGGGAGCACTGAGAATCCTCATTCTAGAAGATTTAGGAGTTCTTCATCAAGAATTCCAGTTCCAGAATATCTGCTTTATAGTTCTAGTTATGGGAGATCTAGGAATTATATTTCTAGGAATTCTAGGAATTCTTGTGGTACCTGATTTAGGAGCCCTGAGAATTCTAATTCTAGATGATTTGGGAGCCCTAAGAATTATAATTTTAAATGATTTAGGAGTCCTTCATCGAGAATTTCAGTTCCAGATGTAGGAGCCCTGAGAATTCTAATTCTAGATGATTTGGGAGCCCTCAGGATTTTAATTCTAGATGATTTAGGAGTCCGTCATTGAGAAATTCAGTTCCAGATCTAGGAGCCCTGAGAATTTTAATTCTAGATAATTTCGGAGCCCCGAGAATTATAATTCTAGATAATTTCGGAGCCCCGGGAATTATAATTCTAGATAATTTCGGAGCCCTGAGAATTCTAATTCTAGATGATTTTAAGAGTCCTCAGAATTCTAATTCTAGATAATTTAGGAGTCCTTCATCGAGAATTCCAGATCCAGAAGATCTACCTTGGAGTTATAGTTCTACGAAATCCAAGGCTTATAATTTTCGGAATTCTAGGAGATCCATAGATCTAAGGCTTCCATTTCTGGAAGCTTCTGTAAGTTCTGTAACTTCGTTGCAAGGAGATTTATGGTCCATCCAATAACGCAGAGAGGGTCCAGCTTTCCCGATGCCAGGATCGACGACAGGAAGCAATGACCCGTCCCGTCAGTGACGAGAAACCCCTCCGTCTAAATACGCTTAATGGATGACAACTATAAACTACCGCGCCAGTACATAACACGGAACCACACGGTGAATATCGTTCCGCACGATTGAGCGCTCCTCTGGTACGAGGGTCCCCGGCTGCTCCTTCGCTTTCAACCGATCAGCCTCTCCGCTATCATTTCGGTCCCCCATTGTTTCTTCTCGGTACAAAATGCACCCTGTTGCGGCGTCCTAGAGACCCTCTCGTGTAGCCACGTCCTACGGCGTCATGAATATTTTCCTAGCGCTAACGAGTCCCATCGGTGCACCATCCAGAGGAGAAACTTGATGCTAGCATACATCTCCCTATTAATAAAAATCGCCAGCCTGTTGCTCGAATATCCTCCTGCAGTAAGTGCGATTCCTTCAATGTGACACAGGTGCTATCAATAATCAGCAGAACGGAACTCGAGGGACCAAAGTAAACTCCCATCTTCGAACACGCAAGAAAGGAACAAGAAAGTGACCACAAGATTTGAGGCTACAAAAAGAGTAAATCCAAACCAGAGATACATGCATCCCTTGCAAAGTGGAGTTAGATGTACACTTCATAAAATGGACCCAGCATGTTTTAGCTATCCTATCGTATTAAATCCGCAAAAAGGCGTCGATGGTCGCGCGAACAGATTCCCAGCGACAGTAATCCGTAGGAAATTATCGAGCGCCAGCAGCGGTGTGTCCCGTGCTCGGTAATTGTCGTGCCTTTTGGCCAAGAGAGAGCTCCCTCTTTTCATCCCGCGGGACAAAACCGCAGCAGCCACAAATCTAACCGCATGGACGCGCAGCGTTGAACCGGCGACACGTCGTTCGATAAATCTGCTACGGGAGCGCTAACGCGGCCGAATGAATGGCGTTACGGGCCGACGAGCATGCTGAATAAGAGGATGCTGGCTCGTTGACACGGTAGTCAAAATATTGGGGGAGTGCCCGGCCCGTTGGATCTCCCGGATCCACTCTCCTCTCTTTCCCTCTTTTTTTGCTTCCTTTCGATGCTGCAACGCATTATCGGATGAACGACAACGATCCTGCACCGGTGAGCAGCTTTTACGAGCTGCGTGAAGCATCCCGATTCGGGGAATCGCGCGAAATGCCGCGGCTGTTGGGGAGCAGCTCGGCGATCACGATCACAATGGCGCGGGGAAGATGCAGCTGAGACTTCGGAGGGTGTTTCACCGAGGAGAGTTCGATATCTGAGGGTGAACTGACAAGTGGGTTCAGTGTTAGATCTGTTTTACCAGACGGTTGAAGGTTTCAGAGCCCCTCAAGTTTGGATATCAGAAGAGAATAGTGTAAAGTGTTGATTGGACACAGGCTCGTCACCCAACACGGGAGATCCGAGCCGGAGCTAAGATCGCAATCAGTTTGCAAGCATTTCATCCTGGGAATTCATTCTAACCTGACAGTAACCACTCCATATTCTGCAAGAAGAGTAGATGTCCAAATTTAATCAGCCGATCTCTCGTTCTCCCACAAAAGGGCACAAAAGCGACGCTTCGGAACCGCCGAGACAGCGATGTATCACTCAGGATGGAACACCAAGGAACACGTTCCCATTGCCCGTCTTCTAGTTTCTCTTCTCTCCTCCCGCCTGACCATCTTTGGCGTGGAATTCGTCGCGTGAAAAGAGAGCCACCGGATACAAACGACGTATAGTCCGGCAAGAGACGCGCGTGGACCGCGTGAAGGGAACCACGCGTTGCGACACCCCACTTCCACCGGCCGATACCATCTCGAGATTAATCGAGAGTTAGGGACCGTTTCTCCCGACTCCTAGCAAAATACTCTGGGAAGAAGCGTCAATTCTTGGGCAATTCACTCACACAACCTAGCCCCGTTAACGCGGCTCCACTACTCCTTCCACACCTCCTCCGTACCTCGGAGCGATACGTCCTGGTCCTCGAGCGTCTGTCGTAAGCTGGCCCAATTTCTATGCTGGCTCGCCTTATAAATCGCCCTGCCTTTTTTATGACCTTCGCATAAAGCGCCTGGACGAGTCCTCTCCGCCACAGGTAACGAGCCACTCTTCTTCTTCGTCTCGCCTCTCTCTTTCTATCGTTTCGCCTTTCATCCGCCCCTTTCGTCCTGGCTGAATCAGACCGAATTCGTGTGTCCCATGGTGCACGGGCGCCCGGCGATTCCCGAGTTTCGCCGTTAAAAAGACCATTGGCTGTTCGCTGGCTTCTTTATGCTTTCCATCGTGTCCGTATAAAACGCCAGGAACAACGACCTGTCGCTATTAAACATCCGAGACGCGGCCCAGTATCGGTATGCTCTCCGCCAGGCGGAAATCGTATTCAACAGTTTTCGGGCAGGACCGGGCTCTTGTACCTCGTAAAACCAGGGATCCGGATATTCCGTTAATTACCCGCCGCGCCCGGTGTTCGCTGGACTCGTACGTAAAAATAATTATATTACCGCGGAGTCACGTGCTCGTCTTTTTTCACCTCTGCTCCCTTTCCTTCTTCCTCGCTTGGGATTACACGAGTTAATGATTGGCGGTATTTTAACTCGGTGCTTAATTGATAAGTAGGTGTCGGATTTATCGCGACGCCGGCGAGATTTATGGGACAGTTTTGTTGCCTTTCGAATCGACCGGGAATTATTTAAATTTCAGCGGGTTTATATTGTCGTTTGAATTTCGGAATGAAGCTGGCTGATTAGGCGAGCATTCGTCAGGGAATCGTTTGAATTACTATAGTAGTTTGAATTCTTTTGAATTGACGCATTTGTATAGGCCTATGTGCCCTTTTTCCTTAAATCGTATAAATCGACTCAGGTATATGTTATATATATATAATATATTAAGGACATTACTTCTCTCCCGTTCAGATTAGCTAAATGCTGCTTTATTACGTAGCGTGGTCGAAACGCAGCTACATAGACGCTGAGCGGGCGCGCTACCGTGCTGTTGTGCAGTAAGTATTTTTGTTTCACAGAGGATTTTCTGTAAACGAGAAAATATGGAAAGTGAGGCGAGTATCGAATCCGCGAGGAAAGAAGCTAATTTAGGAAAGAAAAAATTTATTTGTAAGACAGCTTTCTGCAAAAGATCGAAGAAATTAATACTTACTTAAGACATAACATTTTTTGTCTATTTTTGTGCTTCATTTTATATTTTTTATTTAAGAGATGTATAAAAATTGGGCAACGAATTAAGTAGGGTAAATCCGGGAGGCGCAGTCGACCTAATATAAAATGGCTATTAAAACTAATGCAGATATTACTTATTTTATCAGAACAAACCTAATATGTTCAGAATTTTATGCTGATTCAGAAAACCTGATCGATATTTGCTTTAAGACAATATTTACTGTAAATCGGGTTGAAAATTGAAGTCATGACATCTGACCACCTCTCCCGAGGTGCCAGGACAAATGGTTTTCGTCGTTGCCAGAGACCACTCACATAATTATTCATAGGAAAATAACAAAGAAGAAAGCAAAATTATTTATGAGTGAATACAACTACAGATTCGTTGATATTTAATTTGTTTACGCTAAACAAGTAAAGAACACATCAAAGAAAAAATGAACTACCTACTCGCGATTAGCAAGGCAAATGAATACAAAAGTGAATAAATAAACTAAATAAACAAAAATAATAATAAAATAATAATAAAAAATAAAAAAAATAATAAAAAAATTATAACTCGACCATCTCTCCTTTCTGCAGCGAGAGATGGTTTTCTCGTTAGTTTTGAGAGGAAGAGTTAATATGGCTAAATACTTTGGCTGCATTGTCCCTCAATATCTCTACTATCTTATTATTCCAAACATTAAACGAAAATAAACTCAGAAGCATATTTTAAATAGGATTCTGTACATCGTTGTTTGACAAAAGAGGGTAAATGTAACCTCAGTTTACATTTTATAGCCTGTAAATCTAGAAAAACACAGAAGGAACCGAAGTGACGCTATTCATTCAATTGTTTGGCTTTTAGAGAAGTAATTGGTCTGCAGTTTAACCCGTTTTTACGTATAGAATCTGAAATATAGCAACTCGACCAACTCTCCGGCCCGACCGCGTCTCCCGGATTTACCCTAAATGAAATTATATGTAAATAACTAAACAAAGAAGTTACGAATTTACCACTTTTACGGAAAAAGGGTACATAAACCGCTTGCTTAAAACTTATAAATAAAGACACATATCATTTTCAAATCATGATTTCTGTTTTCAGAACGTTTGAAGGACACGGTAACTACATCCTTAAAAAAAATTGGTTTTAATTGCATTACATTGTATCAAGTTATACTATAATGAAAATTTTGAAATCGATTTTCTTGAAATGGCATTTTGGTGTATATGCCCTTTTTCCATCAAATGCCTCAATTGAATTTGAAAAGGGATTATCTGAATCCGGGCAAAAATCTTCAACTCCTACGTTAGAATCGAGCGTGCAATCCGTTTTGAAACTAGGCGTCGCCCATTCGTGGTAGACGACACTTTCTTCATTCAAATGAAGACTCGTGACTCATCCTGTCCAATTCATTCCCATTGACATTTAACACCAGAATTAGAAAATCGTAATATATTTCCATCGAATTCCATTATACGGATCGGGGCCTCAAACCAGAGTAGTTTGGAAAGTGGGATGCCAAGAAGCAGGAATAAAATTTCGCTTATCATCGCTATGTATCTTGTTAGATACCTAATTAATTCGAACGCGCACGAAATTTTTTATCCGACCCGCGTACAATCTTTTGCCCTATCTATCTCTGTGACATTTTACGGGAACTCTCTTTCTCATTAGCTACGTTTGAGTACAAAGTGACGACACCATTGATCGAGAACGGGGGCGGTCACTGAAGCGATTAGTCGTTACGAGTTCTAGTTGTTTCGCTACATGTCACTATTGTTGGCAAACATGTCAACTTAACCCGAGCGTCCATTTAATCGGATTAACTCTGCACGAGGTCGGGTCGCGCTCGCATAACATCGCCCGGCTATCTGATCGATCCAGTTAAATGTCACAACGTCGCACCCTAATCTCGCGCGAGTCTTGTAAGCGGATTATCGCGTCATTGAATCGGAAAATCCAGTTATTTCCGATTTCCCTTTTAGCCCAGTGGTAATACCTGCTGGCCCGTTGCCGCACTTCCACGAATCCCGTCGGTTCCCGACCGCACGCAATTCGTGTCCGGAAACACTGATACACTGGAGACCTGGACTGACAATCTAGTCACCGATTCTAGCTGTTCTATAATGGATTATGGTTGAAAAGTCGAAGAATATCATTGTTAACGAGCTTGCATTCGGATCCTGTTACTTTCTAACCCGTCAAAGTGATTCTATGCGAAGGATAATTACGTTAGACACACACTCGATTCACTTTTAAGATTGTGACACACGTTGCGGCGCAGAGCGTTCGATTTTTGTCAATCTGGGTAGTGAAGTAATTATGCGATCTTTTTTTCTGTGTTGGATATCGAAGATGCGAACGTAAAGAAAGATTATCTAACGCTTTCATTCATCAATATAACGTTCCCAGAATCATAATTCACCTACTACGAAACCGAGCACCACTCAGCCACCTTTCAATTCATAATTTTCTATTATGTACCACTTAAAGCAACCCACCCAGTATCGGCCGAGAAATCGGGTCCACCAGATTTCTCGTTACGGTACCACGATGTTAGCGAGCCCGCGAAGATTTACGATCGATTCTTAGTAGATTTTGTGGCGTTCACAGTAGGATGCGGTCACCCACAATACGGTCAAGTGGCACGCCGTATCATAAATTAACGAAACGTACCCAAATAGCCTCGCAAAAGGGGCGAGAGCTCGACCCGAAGAAAGGGTTGAAAAGGCGGCGAGTAGGGGAGGGGTTGAATGAAGTATACGAGGCCCGAGGGCACCATGGGTGGTGCAAATGTTTTGAATCGCTCGTCGCTCGGCGAGCTTGTCGTGGGTGGAGCCGCTCTATTTGCGATCGAATTGGCCTTCTGTTCGAATTCCACGAACCCTCGCGATCCCTCGACGCCGAAGTCACAATTTCCTCGCGCGCGTTTCGACACGGCGCGGCTACCTGTGCACAAGCGTGTCCCGTTTTCCCGTCGAACGACCGCAAGCGTTCGTAAAATCGGTATGCGCGATCCGTGCCGTGACTCCTCCGGAGAAAGGTGCGCAAAACTTTCGGAACAAGAGGTCGGAGGCCAGTCGCGTGAAACTGGACGATTCCTGTAAACAACTCCGCGGCGTGTTTGCGTTTAGGCCGCGTTTCCGCGAAACGCGATCGTATTCGCGACACGAGCCGCGGTGAATCGACCATCGCCACGGGTCATCGTGGTCGACGCGTGTCAGCGTTCTGGGAAACATTGAAATCGCGGATGCATCATGTGAAATATGTAGCCGTGTAAGAAGTGGCATATGTAAATTACCATTCTGGGAACTCTGATGGGTCAATATGTGCCTACCTACATTGTGGTGTGCGATCGTTTTAATTGTTCTCCTTTCCTGAGCAGTGGAAGAGACCTTTCTCGACAGGGATTCTAGGAAACATTGAAATTTCCATTCGTTGGAGCGTTTTCGTACGACGGCGGTATCGGGGCCGACACGATTCTCTACTTCGACCCTAAGATCTGCAAGTTCGCAATCGCGCAATTACCATCGGGCCAACAGGTCGCTTCTAGCGTGTCCGTTAAGGCATTTCCGCTCAAGTCGCAGTGGTTAGATGGCTGCGTAACGACTGGTCGTATCTCTTCTTCATTCTCCTCGTCTTTCTTCGTTTCCTCGTTAACGTCGCCGATTTTCGACATTAGGGTATCAATCACTCCGTTCTGGGGACGTTTATGTATCCTGGCGATTAATCGTGAACGAGTTTATGCGACTTGCAGAGGTATGATCCCTGTGGATTATTGTTATAATCGTATAAAACAGCGTCACGCCACCCTCGAGACACTGCTTCCCGCTTAGAGGTTCGCTGGGCCTGCAGTTAAGTAGATGGAATGGAAAGAAAACGAGTAGTTGCTGGCCAGCTCGGCCTGCCTCGAGAGTTCAGCCACGTTCTGCCTTCTGTGTTGACAATTTCACGGTGGGCTACGTAGGATCTTCCTTTGCGGATTTTCGTTCTAATCCTCGCCGCGCCCGCCCATTTTCTGCCTCTCCCAAAGACTTTTGTCCACGCCGATGGATCCCATTTAAATTGGGATTAACGCGCTGCACCTTTTCGCGTTGTGCGGCGCGGAGACCAAACCGAACCCGCGCGGCCCCCCCTCGAACAATTTTGCGATATTTGCTTTGAGATCGGCAGATTAGGGGATGGCGAGCGCCCCGTGCCCCGTGGCGCGCACGGATTACTCGCTTTCCTCCTCGGTCAATCCGCGGATTAGCGGCGAACCAGCGTGCCGACTAACCAGATTGCTGGTTAAAGTCCCGGAGATAAGATTCCAGCGACGATACCGCACGCGCACAATCCTGGTAAATGGATAACATCGGCCGGGCTGGATTAAGGGAGGACCGATTCCAACGAGGGTAGCTCCGTTTAAACGAACCAATGCTCACGACGCTGGATTCTTCTCGGGGCCCTTTATCCCTCGATCCGCTTAAAAAGAGGAGGTGTCACTTGTCAGGGGACATTATCGACCCTTATCGGGTGCAGATCCATTCGTGCATCCAGCGATAGCCAAGCATCCTCTCCAGAAAATTGAAATTTAGCAAGAGAACTTTTCTCGCGAGAATGTTTCTCGACAGGCGAATCGATCGTGAAAAGATGACAGGAGCAAATTAGACGAAGACAAATTGCCTGGGCGGGCGAGCACACCCTCGGGAGCAGTTAGGCCTTAAATTTTCCGGCATTAAGGGCAGTCCTTCCGTTTGCTCCCGCAGGGTGGACTGCCGTCAGAATGCTCTCTGCGGCATCTGTAACGGTACGCGGTTTAAGGCAGTCGATTGCCTTTTGCGAGCTTGCCCGCTTTCGTTCGACCGTACAATGCCACCGCAGCGGAAGAACAAACCCGCCTTTAAGTACCGTGTTGTGGACGGGGTGCGCGTAGACGTACCGGCTGGACCCGTTTTCAACCCTTCCGCACGGATTTCGGCCCATGAATATCGTGGGGTTAGGGCGTGGTAGCCGGTGTGCTGCCATCGCCATGAGGAGGCACATTCCTACAAATGGGATTATCCTAATACTGGTAAATACGCCGAGAAATTGTCGTCCCCTGTCTACCAGTAGAACAATAACCTCGGGTCACCGTTGCCTCTGTTGTGCCTTTCTAGTGACCAGGATCTTTTTAAGAACTTTTGAAGGTACGTGGCACTTTTCAGTCTTATGGTACAGATTTTTCTAATTGTACGCATCAATTCTTAGTAACTAACAGTGAAATACTGTTCTGAGAAACTTTGGCTACATTTTCACTGTATCATCTTTCTATTCTGCATTTTACGAAGAAACGTTTCTACTCATCTTCAGCTACAGCAAGATTTTAATTTCAATATCCTAGGGCTGTTTAGAAATTACAAATATAATTACAAACACCTCAGTTACTGCTACGTATAAAATCAAGAACTCTAGTTAACGAGTTTCATTGGTGTCATGATGATAGAAGAAGGGTATCACTCTATGAAACAGTCTTATTCGCACAGCTTCAGGTGCCAAGCTACCTAAGTCGCAACCGGGAATGCAATCGCAGCCCGAATCGTAAATCTGTTCTCAGCGAACTGTACCAGAGCCCATTATGCTTCTGCATACCGTTCAAATTTTATTTAGGGCTGCCATCGTCGGACCAGGGAAATACAATCAAGACAAAACCAAGGGAAGAGAAAGAGAGAGGGACGGACTGCAATAGGGGCAACCCTTTGTCGGACCGAGAAAGAGAATAGAAGGACGTCTTCAAAAGGTGGACCGTAACTTTCGCGGTTTCGGCTCGCTAATCTCCGCCACAAATTTATTTACGACACTTGCAAACCGCGCGTTCTCTCCATCTGTGCTGGCCACTTGGGTCCCAGTTAAATGCCAGCAAGGAGGGTCGTTCGTCAAAATCGTCAGGACGACTTCAGTTTATGTGAAATTCCTGCCATTTCCTGCCATTTCTCAAACGCTCATCAATTCTTCTCTATCACTGACAATTCCAATTCGCTATGTTCTGTGGTCAAGAGAGTCGTAAACACCGCACCACGTGGCGAGAGCTTTTCCCCTGCGGCTTCGCGACGACTTTCGCCGGGCAGAAAACAATTAGACAACCGGCAAGAATTTCACTCTAATCAACGCTAATGAACAGTAATCGATCTTTGGGAGGAGCGTCGAACGGGCCCCATTAGGCTGCTCCGTTTCGACCTACTGTCGCTCTTAACCGATTGGTTTCACTTTCTTCAGCGAATATTACCGTTCTAATGATGATAGCGGCGTGCTTTTCGGCTGACCTTAATGCCTGATCCTCTGTCATATTGCGTTACACTGTTTTTTTCCCGCCGCTTTCGAGTAGGTTTCCATAAATCAACGTCCGCCGACAAATCGCTCGTAATTGAGATTGAATTCCGGCGTGAATTTATCGTGCGCTCGGCAATTTGTCGCCATTAAAAGTAGGTTGGCAGAAACGGACAGCTTCGTACAGTTCAAAGTCGTTTCAAATGTTCGCGACAATGTGACGTTGCACGCGTGTCATCCAGAGCGACACCGGAAGTAGATGGATGACCGAGCATACCTGTGTCAATAGTCGTGCAGATCGAACAGGAGGTCAGGCCTCTACGTGCTATTCAACGGTTTTTCGATGGGCTTTTAGCCGAAAATTACGGATATCGATAACCGCCACGCGTTGATCCTTCGAGCCTCAACGCATCGAAGATGGATGACGGCTGATGGACAATCTATTAAGATCGATTTCCGGGTCGCACGTCGCTCTGTTTACACCGCGCATACAAGTTTCCCTCCGTTACCGATCGCAAGAAGATTGAGCACCGCTATGCATCATGCGGATCGAACCAATTGACGCTATCCTCATCGACACAGTCGTCATACGATATCAGTAAACTACACATATACAAATTCAATCCTCCAATTTCGCGCCAAAGACAGCTAAAAAGCTCACGGCTGAAAGAGCACCACGATCGCAGCGGAAGGATCACAGCGGCATGCTTCGCACCCAATCCAACGATCACGATTCCTCGCGGCCCCCCATAACCGCAAATCGTCTGACGGGGGAAGGACGTGACCTCGAGGAAACGGGGTACGCCACGGCGAGCAGGAGGGGAAAAAAGAACGATCATAGCAACGCAACGGGGATGTAGAGCTCGGGGGGCACGGATCCCCGTGAGAGGAGAGGAGGGCCAGGGGGGGGCGGGGTTACAACTTGACGTAACTTGACCTTTGCTCGCATCCTCGCGATAGGGGTTCCACGGTGGGCCACGGTAGCACCGGCCAATCCCATCTCTTCGCACCTCCTCGCGGAGAGCGTTTCCTATCGTCCCTGGATCTCTCCGCTCTGCTCTCTCTCCGCCGCCGTTTTCCGCGGTGTGCCGTTGTTGTTGTTGCTCCCGGGGCCCGTTGTTGTTCGGAGGCTCCGGGGCCCAGTCCTCCGGAGCGTTTACTTTACTACCGTCACGTATAGGCCGCGGCCGAGCACGGCGTAGAACACGCCGTAGGAACGATCATGTCTACGGGCGGCCGGCAGCTACCAGCCTCTCGGTAGCTACCAGGGCCGAGCGCGCACACACGAGGCTAGTTAAGATAGCGATCCGACCGGGGCCGGGGCGAACAATGCCGTAAAGAAGCGGCGCTGCCAGTGAATCAGCCCTTATGGCGAAAACGTGAACGATTAGTGACCGTCCGTGTTAACATGGATCCGCGGGGACGACGGCCCGCTTCTGAGCGCCGCTTCCCGCGACTTCTGCGCCGCCCTCGCGTCCGTACGCGGTAATTGCGAAATAGAGCCGCAAGGATACAGCGTCGAAACGCTGGGCCTCTGTCGTCCAGGGTGGTCGAGGGTCGTTTTCTCCCGATTCCCCCGGATCGCTGAACCGCGACGACGCGGTTAAGTGTCCGGTGATGGCTACCGGCCACCAACGACGCCGGTCGTTGCGCCGCTGACGATACTCGATTTAAGGCACCCACCGATATCCTTATCGACTGTTGTATCGCTGCAGTCGACTGTTATTGGCCGTGTTGTCAAGGCCGGGGTCGCTGAGGGGAGCGATGAAGTTGTGGCGCGTTGCTTGCGCGGGGAACGGAGGCTTGAATTGTGGGGAACGGTGTTCCGCTTGGGAATGACTCGTGGAGTTACCGTGGAGGGTGGTAATTTCTGTAGACGAGATACTGCGCGGGTTTGTAGCTAATTGTTGTATCGAATGATGAGTGTCTAGGACAGAGATAAACCGTTCGCTCTGTCAATGTTCGCTATCCTACAAGGTAACCCGAGGTACAGTTCAAGCGAACGTCGATTTATATTCCCAGAAATGCACGAGGAGCGGCAGCGCAAAAAAGCGTGCTCGTTAATCGAGGCCACTCGAAAGGTGGCCAGAAAAAGGAAGTCGGCTAGCGTGGCGAGGAGAGAAAAAAAGGGGATGGCACTCGGAAGGGCAGGCGGAAAGGACAATCGCTCGTCAACCGGCCGTCAAAACATCCCCAAGGATCCATGGCGAATCAGATTCTCACACAGAGGAGTCGCAAACGTCAACGGCGGAGGTTCCACGGATAAACGAAGAAGTATACCGTGGCCCCGGGGCATTCTCTGCGCCGAGCACGACAATGTGTGACCGCAAACAAACGAATAGCAGCGATAGGGGGCGCCAATGCGCATTCAAGACGAGACAGACTGTCATTTGTCACGTCTTTCACGGTCTCTAATGACACGCACTGCTTTTGGACGCCTTCTTATGCCAGGCCGGGCACCTGGCACCGACTCGCTTTATTATTTCCTTTTTTCCCCGCCTGTCTCCTTCCTTCCTTTCTCTCTTTCTCTCTCTTCTCCGCCTCATCCCTCTGTCTCTGCGTGCTCTCCCCCTCGCGTTACGCGCGCATGGCAGCCACGTCCGTTTCTTCCCTTCACGCTCGCCTTGCCTACTATCATCTTTTCCCGCTCCTTTTTTCCACGGTTGCGAGTGGCGTCGCGACGGTTGAACTCGATTTGTTAGGATTAAGACGGCACGGACGGTGATCGAGCTGCACGCCGGAAACGCCGCTGCTCCGCTGGGGTGTGCCTTTCGTGAAAGGCGGAGGACTTTCTTTTCCAGTGGAATTAGGTTTTGGAGAAAGGTGCGGTGTATCGAAGTGATTTTACTAATCTGGATCGAAAGTGAGGCAGAAGGTTGGATTCAGGAACATCTCTCTCGGAATCGAGAGATTCGAAAGCTCTAGATTACTTCCCCGAACGAAATCCCAAACAGTATCGAGCGGAGCGTGTCCACGCAGGCGTGCATTAACCTCAGTCATCGTACCTCTAACGATCCGTTCATCCTCCATTATAAATCGCGGCGGGATTTACCGGCATCCACGTTGCGGTGTAACTGCAGTTGGAGGAGGCCATTCCGCGCTGATCTGAAAGCTTGAAACCCTCGGACCCCTTAGAAAACACTCGGTCTCTTATCCAGCGATCGTTCGAAACGAATTACAGACACGCCGTGATTCGAGCAGCGCTGGCTGGAACGTAGTCCCCCCTTCGCACGCCTTGCCCGGCTCCTATGATTTAGCCGCGCGCGCCACAACCGGAGAAAGAGTACCCTCGCAGCGCGTTGCTGCGCCTTCTTCCCGCCAGTCGGCATGATTTAAACTCATTGGGTGCCACATCCGTGCGCTTAAGTCCGACACGCGCGTTCACGCATACAAGCCGAACTTGTACACACCGGAATGCCTCGCCCGAGCACGATGTTGCTGGGCATACGTCCGCGAGCAAGGCTGCATCCCAGTTGCCACGCAACCTGCTTCGCGGTCCCAGCACCACCCACTCATCTGGTAGCAGAACGTTAAAGTGGTTCCTTTTCGGCGGACCACCCGACGCGATATTCGTCGCGATTTCGGTGGACGAGCTTCGGAGCAGCCTGATGATTATTGATCCATCGATTTCGGTTTTGGAAAGCAGCTGTGGCACTGGGAAATTATTCTACCTCGTGTTCTTTATGTAGAGGGAGTTCTCCTAGTGCCGAACGCTTAAGGATTTTCTTAAGTGCGAAGAAAGAAATGATATTAAATTAGTCTTCTTGTCTTTTCTATCCCATCTACGGTTTACGCGGAATAAGAACTCGGTAGCGTTTCAAGTAACACAGACATAGCTAATATTCGGTATTAGGTGCTGTCCGACGTTAAGGGGTCATTCTGGTTAGACGGTTTGAAAAATCAACATTTTTTTTAATTTTTTGAAAGTACATATCCTCAAGAATGTACTGTTAACTTTTCATGGAAAAATTCCAATTATTTTAGCTTCTACATAGGCATTTTGTAGTGAGCGCAGGGGCTCGGCCTCTTTAGATGAAAACTTTAAACGCGTTTTTCTCGACACGTCATTTTTTTTCACGTCGTGCAGTTAAAATCTCAAAATCTATCGATCCGATTGCTTTATAAATTGCACTGCTTATTCTGCACACATATGACTCTCTCAGGGACTACAACCAAGTATTTTTATTGAGTCTAACCTACTTTTAAAATCGAAAATAGCACAGGAAAAGCCGAAATACATTGATTGTTACATTTTGCCCGCCATTTTGCTAATTTTGAAGATAAATCACTAATTATAGTCCGAGCGATAGCGACAGTCATACTGATCAAGAATCTGTTTGTATTTTTGGTTTCTGATAAGTCCAACAGCTAAAATCGCCTGCACGAGCGAGGCATGGATTTGTAACCAAAATCGCCTTCAAAAAAATTTTAATAGCAATAATTTTATTACTTTTATATTTTTTATTTTTGCTGTAGAAATGTAGTTTAATCAATAGAAAAAATTTTATTCCATTACAATAATTCCTTTCTTCGCAATAAATTCCTGAATCTTGATAAAAATTCCTGATTGAAATTGATAAAATCGCTGAACTTATCAGCGCTCTAACCAGAATAACTCCTGAAAGGAACTGCCCTAAAAGTGTTTTTTGTCTCCTCTTCTGTTACAGGATTTGTCGTTCTTCTGAACGATCCACTTGTGTGTCGAACTGTTCTTCTGAAGGATCCTTAATTTCGTAAGGGAGACTTGAGATCTCTCGAATCGAGGCTTCCATCGCAATCAATCGAAATACCGTGAAGTGGCTTTGATCCACATCGGCGAGGCGGGCGCATCTGAATAACAAAATCGTTCGAACCGCAAAAGGAGCAGCGGAAAGGGCAACGGATGCTCATCATCGTCTAACCCCTGACGCATGTGCTCTCGGAGCAGTCGTGTAGAGAACGAGCATCGTCTATCAAACGACGACTAGAACAATGGCCCGTGACTTAGTAGGAGCGCCTCCGCAACATGACACGGCGTGTATACCGCGCGCTCGAGCTGGCCGCGCGCGTCCGCCGAGGGAAGAAAGCGGGCGCCTCGGCTGTTCTAGCTTCCATTCTGTAATGATCTACACGAATCTGGGCCCGGTGCCTTTCGTGCCTTGGCCGCTCGTCCGCGTTACTCGAGCGCCTCCGCTGGTCGCGCATCCACTCGTTTTTTCTCGATCGCCACGAAGCGCTTGTTCCATTTGTTGCGCGGGGGAACGAGGCAGCGGCGTGAAAGGCTTCGCCGCCGCGAGCGCGTGTAACGGCGGTGGCTGACGAGGGCTTACGAGACGGATGAGCGGCGAGTTTTGTTTAGATAATCGAGAGGAACTGTTGCGGCGAAACGTTGGTTGAAGTGATTAGGAGCCACCGATCGAGCGTTTATTCTTGCCTTACAAATCGGTCTCAGGTAGCGTCGAATAACAAGCTTCGCAACAGAGGAGGAAGAAAAAGGCGCGGATGTATGCGAGGCAGGGGGATCCACTATACGATCGTCGACAGGTTGGTCTGCCGATCGGAGGCCACGGCCAATCGAATATAAAAGGGGGATAAAGCAAACAAGTTGCTCGCTACAGTTTGACCGTATCGTGGACGCGAGAAGAGCGGCCGTGGGCCATCGCGCGCCGTTTCGCCCATAAAACCACGAGTTATGGTTATTTAAAAACTTATTGGCCCGCCCATGCGTTGCGGTCGGCACGGGGGTGGCTGGCCAAGGGAAGGAAAGCGAGGAGAGGGCCGAGAGAAGGAGCAAAGGAGCCGTGACCCAGCCGAGATAAATCAAAGGATATTAAGACCATTCTGTCCTCCCTTTCTTCTCGTTCCACGCTCGCTTCTCGCTCGCCAGGGCTAAGTCACTGCCACGACGGGTCTTCTCCTGTCCTTCCCTTTTTTTTCTCCTTTTTACACTCCCCTCCGCCCTCCCCCGAGCACGGGAGTTCTTAGCGAAACGCATTACGGGGAGGCTGAGGGCCGCCATAAAACTATCCACGTTCGCGTCCAACGCAGGAGTGCGTGTACGTGGCTGCTTTACGTTCCGATCGGCGACAAGAAACCGGGAGCAATTCACCGGGATCCGAGGGAGCAAAGTGGATCCTTGATAAACGGATACCGGGGTCCACGGGAATCCCAGCGCCCGCCTTTCGACCTCTGCGACGCCCAAACTCATTTTATTGGGGGTGGCGGGCGATCCCTTCGTTCGTCTGCTTGGAACAGGACCTGAATGTGATAGAAACTTCAGGGACCCTTCGGTATTTAAAGAATTTTGCTTTGTAAATGGCTGGAAATCCAGGCACAAATAGATATTTGTGATAGTAAAATGGATTCTTAGTCGATCATTTCCTTGATTTTGAATCGAACAAGCTTTATACATACCTACTACAAATTTGCTCCGTGAATAGAATACTTTCCACGGAAAGCCATCGATCCCCGAGAAGGAGCCCTCGGCTCGTGGTCATGTCGCGCGCTCGTTCACCAGTAATTACACAGGCTGGCAAGAGGAGCGGAGCGTAGTCGCGGCCGTTTAGGATCGAAGCCGAGGGGCCCCGATCTCGCACACGTACTCCGGGATTATTAATGAGTGCATCTCAATCCAGCAATTTTTCCACGTCGTAGCTGGTAATGCACAAACCGCGGGGGGCGAGCAAGCTATATTGCCCGATCAATCAAAATGGGCCCGGCCTGGCAACCAGGCGTCTTCCGACGGGGCTGCTCCACGAATCCGACCGCCTTTTCACCGCTCGACGACCGCCTGAAAATCCTCGACCGTGATCCTGCGCCGGCCTTCAGCGACGAAGGTCGAGCCACGTTGAAAGGGACACGCGGCGTTGCTCGATATCGTTTAAATACGGACGCGAATCGTTAAAACCCACTTGCACACAGGCATATATCACCGAGGACATCTATTGTTACATATAACATGGTTCGAGGGTAATTCGATCGGTACTATATTCTCCTATCGTCCAGAAATCGACGACAAGTTTATTCGTCTTAACGCGAGGGGTATAAATAAGGGGTTTCTTAAAAAAGTTTCTTAACGCAGAATGGCCCTTGTACGGGATAATAAGTCGGGCTGTAAATTGTGCTCGGTGAAATGCACGTGAAATTGGGAGATTTATTTTATGCTCCTGCGCGGCACGTTGAATTGAATTGTAAATTGCAGAGGGCGTTTGTTTTATGAATTGATGAATGAAAATTTCCAGAGATCCCAGCGAATGGAGTAAAATTGCGCGAGACAGGGTCGAATTAAACAGAATTTGGTAAAATTTAGTGGAATTCAATTGTACACACTCAGTGGGACTGAGTGAAACCCAGGAGGATAGAATAGCACCGAGTTACGCCAGCGGGAGAAATTTCCATCGAAAGAAAGACGCGTCAGTTCGTTCGAGTAAACAGCTGCGTTCCAGGTTTCTATTCATTTTAATCGTCGGATTTAAATCATGCAGCCTGTTCTCGGTTGCGCGCGCGTCCACGCTATTACGCACGTTACTATCACGACATTAATATCACCGGGTAAGCTGCTTCCAAGCATCAACGCTTTACACGCGTGTAAATGACCGCACGTACACCGATGCTCCGAGGAGAAAGTACGACATTACGCGGTAATTATCCTTCCTTCACTTTTGACTCCGTTTGACTCCTCGACACTTGCCATGTAAATTATTTTATTCCTACGAACAATCTCCGGTCCCTGGACAAGGGTGCTCGCGGATCAAGCGAGCCACGAAAAATGGCATTAAAACACGAAAAAGGAGTGTCGATATCGAGTAGAATCGTCATAGAAGGGTGCGTCCCGTCGGAAGGACCTACCTGCGATATTCAGCCACGCCCACGGGGCACGACAAAGGACACCGCGTGTGAAAATACTGGAGAAATGCATCCATTGTGCTGAGAGTCAAAACGCGCGTCGTTTTTTGAAAGCAGATCGCGCCTTTCAATTCCGCGTCGTCGTCATCGCCGGGGAAACCATCGGTAGGGTTCGCCGTGGACTCCGAGCGGAAGTGGAGGAGATAAACGATGGG
The DNA here is from genome assembly GCA_944738655.2 of Andrena hattorfiana. NCBI lineage: Eukaryota > Metazoa > Arthropoda > Insecta > Hymenoptera > Andrenidae > Andrena > Andrena hattorfiana. The sequence continues at coordinate 39,452,547 of OX122889.2, read as the reverse complement.
AGACGGCGATGGACGAACAGAACGCCGTAGAAGTGGGCTAGAAAATTGATCGTCTGACACAAAAACGACCCAGGGAGCCACGTGGCCTTAGATAATTATGTGCTCTGCGTTGGCCAAGATGGGCTCTGCGCCTGGAATTTGTCTTTAATTTCGAACACTCCTGTGAATTACGCTAATGGGGTGGTCGGGACCTGAGCTATATAACGTTTCGTTGAATGGGATATACCTCAAAATTTGAGAAAATAAACATAGATCAGCTGGGGTATGTGAGTGGTCTTTTAATAGTTATTTGTGGAAAATGGATTTCAAGTAACTATTACGAAGATCATTAGCAATTAATATGCCGGAGTACGTTCAATTACGAGGATACCATAAACTGAGGGAGCATTGGCATGTTTTTGGAACATTTTGCTATATAATATAAAAATTGACATTTTTACATTTGCTTAAGAGGTTAGGCCACTTTGGACAAAGCAAAGTTATAGTCATTTACGGCATTTTTTTTTTAAGGAGAAAATGAAATAAATGGAAAATTCAATGTGAAGCCTGTTATTATCCTCGACGGAACAAGTCGTATTTTTAAACGATTTTATTCAGCTTCAATCCTCTGTTTGTAATTTGTATATTTGTTTGTTTGTAATTATGTATGGTTCAAATCTGGCATCACAAATTTAACCCACTTCCAACTATCCAATTGTCTTGAAACTTTACAAGCGTGCGTAGTTTGGATGACAATACAATATGTAAACAAAAAATTAACCCCGAGCGGGTGAAAAAATTACCCAGTCATCAATAAATATAACCCATAACCACAAATCCAAACGACTTGAAATCAGCCACTCGCATTCTTTACGAAAACGACAAAATGTCGCTGCGTTCAGGACGCTAGTCGCATCGTGATTACCGAAAATACACAATTTATCGAGAAATGATCCGTCACGTATGTACGAATAGTAAAACTAAAACTTTGCAGGCGTTCGTAGTATATCACCATCGAAATCTTAGTACAAGAAAAGAATTATTTTTTAGCGACTGCAGCACTATAGCGTTTAAGCAAACTGTTAAACTCTATACAGCAATAAGAGATATTTGTAAAGAAGTCTATGCTGTGAAATGTAAATACAAAAACACTAAAAACTAGAAAATAAAAAATATATAAAAAAGTTTTTTATGTTAAACGATTTTATTAAAATGCACTAAAAACTAAAAAACGATTCTTTTCTTGTACTACAATGTCGATGGTGTTTTTTCACTTTAAATAAAATCGTGGAGCAGGATATGTCACAACAAATTCATTTCGACGCTTAACTCTGTATTAAATTGATTCATATTCTGTTATGACATACCCTGCTCCACGATTTTATTGAAAGTGAAAAAACACCATCGAAATTTTAGTACAAGAAAAGAATTATTTTTTAGTTTTTAGTGCATTTTTAATTTTTCCTACAAAACGGTGGCGGTAGAGCCGTGACACGCAACATTTTGCCGAACGACGTTTTCCATGTTGTTTAAACTCGCGGCTAAACCGTTTCACCTAAAACAAAAAACCAAAAAGTTTTCTTTCTTACATGCCTAAAACTGAAATATGAATATCCATGAGCATTCATTTGTGTCGAAATGGTGAGAACATGAGGAGAAAAAGTGCATTTTTGGTTTTATTAAAGTATCAATTGCAAAGCATATGTTCAAGATGTCGCAAAATCGGTATGTACTTCTTCAGTTTCAGCCTACGAAACCCCTTAAGTATCTTATCATAAAATTGCATATTTTGTGATTGTACTTGACAACTCTTCCGATACCAAGTAGTTTGCCAATGGTCTCCCAGTTTATATACGGCACCTACTGTAGCGAGAACATCACAACTCCGATGTAGCCCAGGTTTCTCCGTCGAAACACAAAATCAACCCCATTATTTACGCGCAGCCACCACAACTCTTTTAACCAAGGCATCCCGATAATTATCACGTTTGCGGGGTCGACAGCGGCCCGTTCGTCATGCGCGTAGGCTCCGTTGCACGTTTCCCACGGTAAATCAGCGCGCGGCTCGAAACAATTAGCCCGCTCATTAGGAAGAGCGGAGGCGGCGCCAACACGGTTTTCCGCCGTGTAAATTAGTCCGTCCCGTCCGTCAACAGAACCCCGAAGAAGTTTCGGAGGCGGAGGAGGAAGCGCTCCCTCAGAGTCCTGTCGGCCGGAGGAGGAGGCTGAAAGCGATTGCGCAATCAGCGGCCGAGCGCGGCCGCGGTATCAATGTTTCGAACACGGTGAAAATTATTAAGCCCCCGGCGGTAAAACGTTCCCGCGAGTAAGCAAGGAATCAATTCTAGGCGCAACGACGTGTCGCTGCTTTCCAAATTGATTTATACCCGCAGCCTCTGCGATCCTGTAAATTGTTTCTGTCGCGGGTTCGCCCGGCTCACCTCGACCATCGTACTTTCGAGTCGGCGGATCATTTGCATTTTTAACGGACCACTCCGAATGCGTATCGAAATCCGTCATTTCTCACGGGATAATCCCGACGCGACTGCCTCCAACAGTTACGCATCGGCAACATGGCGCCGAATATTTATACGCTTTCGAGAGGACGGCTCGAGCGTCTGCTGGAAAGCGACCGGGTCCGGGCTAAACCCCGCCGGTGCAAATGGATTCGTACAGGGGGAAAAAGAAGAGGAGGAAAAAATAAACAAAGACCCATCTCCCAGATTCGAATCTGGAGTTTTCCACGTCTGAATGCCTCGGGTTAACCCCGCTGCCAGTGTGAATATCGAAGACAAAGGAAACAATTCATCCTGTGGTGCTTCTGTTTCGATGCTGAGGAAGAGGACTGTGAGAGGATTGTGCTTCAAGTTTCCATCGTTTAGAGTGGACGACTGTAAAATGTAATTAAATACCTACTTTTAATTGAACGTTTTATTGCTGTTCTTAAAATGGCTTTAGGGCAGGGTAAATCCGGGAGACGCGGTCGACCTAATATAAAATAGCTATTAAAACTAATATAGAAATTACTTATTTTATCAGAACAAACCTATATGTTCAGAATTTTATGTTGATTCAGAAAAACTGGTCGATATTTGCTTTACGCAATATTTACTGTAAATCGGGTTAAAAACTGATGTCATGACATCTGACCACCTCTCCCGAGGTGCCGGGAGAAATGGTTTTCGTCGTTGGCAGAGGCCACTCACATAATTATTCATGGAAAATTAACGAAAGATAAAGTAAAATTATTTATGAGTGAATACAACTACAGATTCATTGATATTTAATTTGTTTACGCTAAATAAGTAAAGAACACATCAAAGAAAAAGTGAACTACCTACTGACGATTAGCAAGGCAAATGAATACAAAAGTGAATAAATAAACTAAATAAACAAAAATAATAATAAAATGATAATAAAAAATAAAAAATAAACAAAAATAATAAAAAAAAATCATAACTCGACCATCTCTCCTTTCTGCAGCGTGAGATGGTCTTCTCGTTAGCTTTGAGAGGAAGAGTTAATGTAGCCAAATACTTTCGCTGCATTGTCCCTCAATATCTTCTCAACTATCTTATTATCCCACACATTAAATAAAAATAAAGTTAGAAGTATATTTTAAATACGATTCTGTACTGTACACCGCTGTTTGACAAAAGTGGTTAAATGTAACCACAATTTTCCTTTTAAAGCCTATAAATTCAGAAAAACACAGAAGGAAGCGAAATGACGCTATTCATTCAACTGTTTGGCTTCTAGAGAAGTAATTGGTCTGCACTTTAACGCATTTTTACCTAGAGAGTCTGAAATATAGCGACTCGACCAACTCTCCGGCCCGACCACGTCTCCCGGATTTACCCTAACGTCACACCTGCTACCAGAAGGGAGGAATACTGTAGGCGTGCACGCATCCCCGTCACGAAAGGGAACACGCTAGGCTACCGGGGGGCGTGCGCGTGAAATCACGCAATTCTAACGTAGCGTGGGCAAGCCGTGTTGCGGAAGCAGAGGTAGGTACTCGAAAACCAGTAGCAGATGAAACATCACCTTAGGTGATACTGGAGTTAAAGCAATGCTCCAGGTTCTCGGTGCAAAATGAACTGACTTTTAATTGCCTCCACCGCGTCGCTCGGATCTTATAATCGAAAGAATATCAATTCCTCCGCATAGGAGCAACCCGCTCGCTGCCTGAATTGTACCGTGCCCGGGGGACGTTAGGGCTCGCGATTGAAATCGATTTCACGATTCGATTTGCGATCACGGAGGGGACCCGTCACGGCGGACAGAAGAGGACGAGGCGGGGGAGTAAGGGAGAGAAGCAACCGTGGCCCGACAGAGGATAATGATCCCGAACTCATTTCGCGATCATTCTATCTGATTGATCTGATTAGTCCAGGCCCCGGAACAGGTCGACCGGTAAATGATCTCGGCCGATCTCAATCAGCTTCTGAAAAAAATAAAACGGCATCGACCCTTCCTCCGCTCCAAGACCTCCCCCCTTCCGTCTGTCCGTATTTATCGTGTCTTTTTCTTCTGGCTCTCGTGTCTTCGCCCTCCTCCCCACCCCCCTCCCCCTCCTCAACGTCTGCACGGTAATGAGAGCCTCCCATGTAGAGAAAAGGGATTATTTGCGGCACGGGATCGAAAATGCCGCGCGAGCCTCATTATCGGATGCACGACTACCACGATTCTGGAGCGGCTTTCGTTTCGACATCGTTCCCTTTCGGCTCTCTCCTTCCTCGTCGATCTTCTCCGTGGCAGCCGACCCATCCAGCCCTCCTTTTTTTTCCGCCTTCCTTCGCCGTTGCACGGCTATCGGCGCGGAACCGGCGAAACGGTAAATCAACGACAAGGCCGGGTCAGAGGTCGAGGAATTGGAGCTGCTCCGGTGCTTCTGGAACAAAGTCGTGCAGCGGCGACACCGGTCGCTCGGGGGACAGGTCTGTGTACACTTGTAGAACAGAACGGAGAGAGGAAGATTGGGACGCGGAGCCACGCTCGGGAGTGAAACCCGCGGCAGGGGGCACGCTTGGAGGAATACCAGTGGGAAAGTAATTGTTTCACGACGAACCAGAGATCGATACGAAAATTCTTGAGAAGAAAAATTGGGACTGGTGGATTATGAGTCCGTGGGACAAGCGCAGGCAGTGGCGGACTGCCTAGGGTGTCAGCTTGCCCGATGGCAAGTGGGCCCCCTTAAACATCAGAAAATGTGTTAATAATGTTAATGAACTTTTTGTAGCTTGAAAATACAATAGAAGTAATAATTTGAATCAAGAGGCTAGCCGGGTAAGCATAGGGAAAACGGCCCCAGCACCAATTTTAGTATTTACGCATACCAAGCACTGCTCTTTGCCTAAAGATTACTGAGAGAAATTTCAAATCTCTACCACCTCTCGTTAGGGTGATATGAGGACATGTAGTGGAGCTAAAAAGTACCTACTATACGTGCATTTTGAAGCATTCAAATATCTTAAGTAGTTATTGAGAAAAAAATGGTAAAGTTTAGGGTTGTTATCTCCATATCACCCTAATGGGAGGGGGTGGAGATTTGAAATTTCTCTCAGTGGTTTCTCAGGCAAAGAGCTTTATTTGGTATACCTATATAAATACCAGAATTGGTCCAGGAGCCGTTTCCCCCATGCTTACCCGGCTAGACCCTTTGCGAGCAATAATTTGAAGTTTTTATTTATTTATTATAAAAATCAATGATAGCCTTATAGTTGTGAGTGGACCACCTTGCCCTTTTTAAACAGATGAGTGTCACAAGAAGCACAACAGCGTTAGTGCACCTTCACACCTCCGAAGCTGTTTACAAGAACCATAGTGTTAAAGAAAAAGGGCAGTGTGCATTCGCTGCGAAAAGTCTACCGATCTCCCAAAATCTACACGTAGGGGAAAATGGGTAATGGCGGCCACTTAAGCAATAAGTGTAATAAAACCAAGATATAAGGTGCAATATTTCTTGAAAATGATTTTTTTGTAAACTTAAACTATCAACCTATTCGTAGCATACGCAAATAATTAATATTATATTGATTTATTCAATAAAATTACAAAATACAGAAAATATGTGTTTGACCGCCATTGTCCACACTAGGGATTGCAAACCGGTAAATCGGTAAATCGGTTTGAAGTTTTTTTCACTGATAACGTAGTAGATATCGGCGGAATTATGAACTACATATATGCGCTACATTGCTATACATACATTTTTTACCAGTAATTCGCCACATTTTTACCGATATTTTGATAAATTATGTATTTCTCGCGATTTACGGATCTCGCGGTAAATCGTTTCGGAAGCCCAACTGGCTTTTCCGGTTGTTCCAGGGCGTATTTTTGCCATCTACAGAATAAAATTCTTCTAATGAAAACAGATATTTTTATTCTACACTGGGGAATAATGGTAATCACGTTGCGGGCGCTAACTGTCAAGCGACCATCATTGCCTGCACTCGTTTTCATTGATAAAATTGAAGATTACATAAATAAATTAAATATATTTATATTAAATTTGATTCTAATCCTTTGCCTTGATAGTATATCTGTATTTACGTAAAGTTGAAATGTAAAAAAAGCTTCAAAATTAGTATTTATATCTTACGTGATGCACACAAAATATAACATCAACGACGTTTAAAACACAAAAAGGGTTGTTTTTCTTGGTTTCTTAGCAACGATTAAGGCGAGGTCGTTCCACAATATAGCGAATGACGTCGTGGAAGCTAAAGAAAAGAAATTGCACATTTCGGACATGCCGTTTTATAATAACAATACTGACCATCATTGCCTGCTGACCGCGATTGCCCCATTCTCCCCTACCTAATTACAGTCTCCACGCTAACCAGTGCAATCGGCGAAAGTGTTGCACACTGTCGCGTGTTGCACACGTGGGAACGCGCCTTCGGGAACACCCTGTAAATATCCCCGGTATATCGCGCGTGTTCGCGTTTCCCCGTTTCGACCAGGTCTCTTCGGTTTAATGCACCCGTGATCTTTGGCACGCATGTGCAACAAGGGCCGCGGCAGGTGCCTCGCCTGAGTCACGGATTTTATGGTCCACGACCCCGCATTTCGCGGTTTCTCACGCTGCCTTTAAGGCAGGAATGCTAAAAAGTCGTTCCTCATTAAACGAACTGGAACGGAATTCCGGAACGGTACTGGAAATACCGCGCCAGCGGTCGGAGTTTAAGCGGGAGCAATATGGATTGCGCTTCGCGCGTTGCGCGGCGCACGCGACGCGGGAAGCGGAGTCCCCTCGGCGTGTGACTTATTCGAAGATGAAACCTTCCCACACGGCTCTGCAATCTTTCTAAGCAAAGCGGGAAATCTGCGGCCAGCTTGGAACGAGAATAACATTTCGTCGCAGCTCTCTATTCATTGTACTTACCTACTTCGATTTTTCTAAAATAAGCGGCAACCCACTTCCGCGGACCCGTTTCGAGGAACGATAGGTCCGACTCCTAGGAAACTCCTGCTAGCGCGAAACAATCGCTACTGAAAGAACTTATGCGGGAACACGTTCGCGTAATCGCGCGTGGCTTATGATGCAGCGAGTATCTCAGACTTGTGGCTGAAGTTTTGACGAAACGACTAAGTGTTTTAATTGTAATTTGTTAAATTGACAGCAAGTGCAAAATGGAGACCTGCGGGGTAGAATGTTCGTCGCTCTATTGGACGTTGGTTAAGATCGTTAAAGAATACGATGAATTTCTAACGTTCAGAGTTTGAGTTTCGCATGGCAAGCACTGGTCAACGTTTCTTCGTCGATGATTTGTGTGGAAAAAATAGAAAGTGAAACGGGTGACACTTAGAAGTGCGTTCTGGCAGGTAAAAAGAAGGAACAGTGACCGGTTGGCTGAACGCAGCGTTCGCTCATTCATGCAAACACGCTTCTGCGATCTTTCAGTGGCTGGTTCTTTTGCGGAAATGGCGCGAAAGTCCACCAGCGCAGACTTTCTGGTCAATGGAAAACGTTTAAATGTGAGCACAGGTGGTGCTTGGGGTAAAAATGTTGTGATATTACGAAATTAAACCAAAATTTAGTGATCCATAAAAAACCTTACAACTTTTTTTATAGTTTCGTTGATATTCACGATAAACTGAAAACTCGCTATTTTTTAAGGGAGTGTTTTCACCCTTAGGATTGCTTTATTGCCGAATCAAAAAATAGTTAACGTTATAGGCATCACTTGAGCTACATTTCTGCAGTTTCAGATTTTTTTGAGTTTTCGAGTTGCCGAACTTCCCTTGTTAATTTCCTTTCGAGCTACATATCCATAAGTTATGGGTTAAGTTAGAAGCTCTTCGTTTCTAAAAATCCATATCAAACTTCGTAATTACTCCTGAAAAGGTTTCAGAAGTTTAGGTCTTCGGAGACAAGCCTTATTAAGACATAAAACCCTTTCACCCATTTTTCTTTCTACCTCCAGTCAAAGAAGACCTATAGGGGTAAAGAGTACAGTGGTTGGCCACCTGACAGTGATTGGCCTTATTTTGAGAAATGAATGAATATAAAGAAATACTAATGTTATGGTTTTTTTTAATGAACATGTTCATATTCCTTGTACTTTCTTGCTTCGGATGTAATCAATATTTCTCCACTCATTATATATAATTGCACTGTGATTATATATAAAAGCAAATAGGATGACTCGGCTTTGAAGTTTGGAAATTACAGCGATTTAATCAAAAAACCATAAGAGTACAGTTGAAAGTTTGCGAATAGTTTAATGTATTTATCATATGTATATCTCTCATATTCGCTATATATCGATAAATAAAAGTTGAAACTTGATAAAAGAATTATTTATTTGTAAAATTATGCATATATTATGAAAAATACAGGGGGCCAACAACTGTCATATGAATAATATTGAATGATAGTAATTGGCCGGGCGGGCCAGTGATTGTTTTTTAACCATGTCAATGGTGAAACAGTAATTAGCCCCGTGTTAAAAACAGAAACAAACACAACAAATACATACATAATAAAATATATCCATTTTTATTGAATAATTTTAATCTTATTTCTACCACCAAATCAGGTAACATTTTCTTTTAGGTTATATTATGTATCAAATAGCGGCCAATCACTGTCGAACCGATTGGACAATTACTGTCTTGACCATACCAATAACTATATTTCTTCGTAGGAAACACATTTTTTGTATATTTTTATACCTTCTTGATTTTTTTTTATAAACTCTATTTTTAGATTATTATGGTTTTTCTACTTTTTTATATTGATTTCCATTTCAAATTTACTAAATTCACATTTATAATTCATTATTTATGTGACACTCTTACTTAAGTGGCCAACCATTGTACTCTTTACCCTAGCCTGTCCCAGTTGTGTGACTCAACCTCAGCAGTGATCATTATGCAGTCAATCAACACGTTAACTAAGGCTGTTTTCATTAACATACAAATTACTTACCCGAGGATGCGAAGAATGATGGCAATCTGACATAAATTTCAACGTCCCGATATCTCTATATTTAAGTCTGATTTAATTGACGTACAAGCGCGGAGGAAAAACACAATGGGGAAGTTATAGATGTAACTGTCAGGGTTCCTGGAATTTCTAGACATTCCCCAGTGAAACTTTTCGCACGAGAAAAATCAGGATTGAAAGTTACTTTATCAGGAACTCGTGCGCGCTCCTGCAAGGGTACTGCCAAAGTAAGCGCGTCTGCCGTCCTTCAAACCCGTTGGAAATTCAGGGAACAAGAAAAAGACAGATCTCACTGTCAGCCGGAGATCTCTAAAGAGTCTGAAATCGCTGCGACAGGTGTCAGGATACAGCTCGCAACTGGTACACGTGGTAATTATCGATATTCCTGGTGGCCCGTGACCCTTCGCCCGTGAAACGTCTCGCCTCGTCCAGACGGATGACACATTTCCGTAACTATTTAATCACGACATCGTCGAATTAACGTCAATGCATCAGTCCACTGTCAAAATGGCGATGGATGGTGAAACGAGGCCCCTAGAACTTGGTTACCTTCGCTGAAAATTACAAGCCTCTCTGCAGTTTCCAGGTACAAGAAGATGGGACATCACGGATCACTCAGAATTATCCATATCCAAAGTTCTTTACAAGAATCAGTACCTCGGTCCAGTTATCTAATCACCCAATGAATCAACGACTCTCTCAATGCGCAAAGTCTTCCAAAGCGAAGAACACGCTCTAGATGCAAACCCAATTAGTGGCACGCCCAGAGCTTTGTAAAGATAAAAGAAAACTTGATCTTATTCTTCAAATAAAATTGATTGAATTTGCATTAAATGATTTTTTCTTGAAAATATTTTTATCCGTTCAACTCGGCTCCCCCCAATATTAAATCCGGAGTGCGCCACTGAACCCAATCAATCCTTGCGAGATAGCCGGACGTGGAACGCGGGGAACGGGTCGAAATGAATCGGGAACGCGAACCCCGGGTCGGAATTAAGCTCGGACGGGGCAATCTTCGTGGAAGATGAGCGGTTTCATAGACGAGCGAAGGACAAACGCGCGGGAAAGAGGAATCGAAGACTGGCGGCCTCTGGCAGATGCGGGGATGAAGGGGGCGCGAGGCGCGCGGAGGGATCGAAGGGGTAGCAGCGAGATGCATTTCGTGGATTAAGAAGGTTATATACCTGGCGGTCTCACGGTGAGCCAGCGCGGTAGGAGTCTAATAAGATGTAACTAAATTATGATTGGATTCATCATTGCCGCGAACGGGATTGGTATGGTCGATCGTTTCTGCCCGTGGAACGAACAGCCGCGCGCCACCGTCCGGTCAATAATTCATCGGCCCCGAGGCATTCTATATGAAGCGTGATATACCGTGATCCCGAATGAGCGATTGCCAACGGGGAGGCGAGACGGAAGAGGAAGGGACTGCATCCTTCTGCGCGCATATACTCCTGTTTCTGCGGCTGCAGAAGGGTTGCTGTCAGACACCTCGTCTCGACGCTGCTACGGGGTCGGTTGTTTTTCAAGCGTTCGGTGATTTGTTACTTCGTAAGGTAATCTAATTGCGGCAGTGTTGTGATAAAAATTAAATAAACAATTACTTTTGAAAATCAGCATATCGATGGCTTAGTGCACAAATATTGTATGGCCACTTTGAGCGTTTTCGAGATAAACAGGTTTAAACAAAAATATTATTTTTGACAAATTTATGAAGTAGATTACAATGATGCAGTCTAGAACTATTTGTTGTATATAAATACCCAAATTTCACAAAAAGTGGGCATACAATATTTGAATTCTGAAGCACTGAGAATAAAAACGGACTAACCCACATTGAAAAAAAACATTATTTTTTCCTATTTTATATGATTAGTACAGCCTATTGAAATACATTATTGCCAACTCACTTTCGCAAAAAAATGTGAGTGAATCCGTTTTTACTCTCAATGCCTCATTTGTGCACTAAGCCATCGATATGGTTTAGAGCAGTGATGAGCAACCCGCGGCCCACCTGAACATCGTCATATCTGTTTTTCATGAACGAGCTTGACAATATTAGGTGTGAATATTGCGGCCCGCGTAGAGAAGAATGTTTCCACTTGTGGCCCACTTCTGACAAAAGGTTGCTCGCCACTGGTTTAGAGTTCCAATGAAGTAATTAATGTAGCTTGAAGGAATCCTACAGTTACCAGAAGGGGAAGAAATTGGACAACCCCTATTGCAGAGATGGACAAAATTTTTATTTAAATACAATTTCTAATATCGAATAAAAGTTAAAAAAAAAGAAGCTATTCGTCATGTGTCGAATAAAATTAATTCAGGCTAACGAACGAATAACGAATCATTTTTTTAAACTTTTATTCGTTATTCGAGATTTTATTTAAATAAGAAATTTACTCCACCTTTGCCCTATTATATGCCATGTAAATGTTAAAAGAGTAAAGTTTCTAAAAAGATGATCCGAAAATCGCAGAGTAACCTTGCCAAGCTGTTTTCCAAGGTGGCAGGGAAAAGAGGATCGCCCTAAGAAGAGGGGGAAGGGACGAAGGGACGGCGTGAGTAAGCGTTTATGCAAAACGAGCGTAAACGTTCGTTTTGTTGGTTGAATTAGCCCTAGGCGATCTCTCGGCTGGTATAAGGGCCGGGGAGGGAGGATCTACGTCCTCTTCTCGAGTTTCGGGGCCCAATCACGTGGCCAGTCATTCCCGACCCAGAGGCCCTCGGATCAGGGCAACACAGGAGGGTGATTTTTGCATGTCACGTGGGCAAACGGGCGCGCACTGAATGCCCGTCGTTAGGCTCTCGTTGTGCCACGATGAGTCGGTTTCACGCAACGATACGCCTGGAGAACGCTCCACTTTGGGCCCCTTTTTCGAGGGCTCCTATCGACGAGACTTGGGCAGCCCTGCGGGGAAACCTTGAGGCAGACGCCTTGCTAGTGTCCGCCCATCGAGCCACGAAAAAGTTGCAATGTATTCTACGCGCGACATAGAAAAATAAATTGACGAAACTTTTCAGTAAAAAATATATCAATTTTTGGCTTTACGACGTCGACACTGGGGAAGTTTGAGGAGCAAATTGCACGGATTATTGGTTTTTATACTCGAAGAGAGTGCCACCCTAAACTAAGGGCAAAGGTTGTTTTATAGAATATCGTTTTTACGGTCCTCAATTCCCCGCAGGCTTGGCGCGATTTTCGGAGCAATAATGGTAAAAAGCTTGCCAGTGATTTTACGAGCAGACCCTCGGACTAACGGTAAACGACTGCGACTAGGGAACCCTTCTGGCGAGGTTTACGACATGACCCACATTTCCCGGCACGGGGACGAGGGTGCAGGTCTGCTTGTTCTTTCTCCCCGGTGCGCGCTCGCCATAAAAATGCGAGAGCCGTACGAATTTCCCGCTGGTAAAATAGTCGGGGAAGAAAGGTGAGGAGAAAGGACGCGGGGCCCTCGTTGCCAAAAAGTCACGGACACCGTTAGGCCGCCGTAGAATGATGGACGCCTTCATGGAATGTTTATGCCCCGTGATGGACGCGTTCTTTCGAGGAAGTTCGACCGTTTTATGACCGCCTCCATATAACACAAAACAATCTCGAGCAGATAATCCGGGGATATTCGATAAACGACCGTAAAAAGGAGAAAATTTTACCGGGAAGGAAATTTGCTCGTAAACGGGAATATTAAAAATCCGACGCTATCGTGACGTATTATTAGTGATCCATGGGGCTTATTAATTTTAAAAAGCCCTCCAAAGCGATTGTAAATATTGCATCGAGACTACAGTGAATCTAAAATCAAATAGATTTACATAGGGTAAATCCGGGAGACGCGGTCGGGCCGGAGAGTTGGTCGAGTCGCTATATTTCAGACTCTATACGTAAAAACGCGTTAATATGCAGACCAATTACTTCTCTCTAGAAGCCAAACAATTGAATGAATAGCGTCACTTCGGTTCCTTCTGTGTTTCTCTAGATTTACAGGTTATAAAATGTAAATTGATGTTACATTTAACCTCTTTTGTCAAACAACGGTGTACAGAATCGTATTTAAAGTATACTTCTAAGTTTGTTTTCGTTTAATGTTTGGGAATAATAAGATAGTAGAAATATTGAGGGACAATGCAGCCAAAGTATTTAGCCATATTAACTCTTCCTCTCAAAACTAACGAGAAGACCATCTCTCGCTGCAGAAAGGAGAGATGGTCGAGTCATGATTTTTTTATTATTTTTATTTATATATTTATTTTTTATCATTATTTTATTATTATTATTGTTTATTTATTTTATTTATTCACTTTCGTATTCATTTGCTTCGTTAATCGTCGGTAGGTAGTTCGTTTTATCTTTGATGTGTTCTTTACTTGTTTAGCGTAAACAAATTAAATATCAATGAATCTGTAATTGTATTCAGTCATAAATAATTTTGCTTTCTTCTTTGTTATTTTTCCATGAATAATTATGTGAGTGGTCTCTGCCAACGACGAAAACCATTTCTCCCGGCACCTCGGGAGAGGTGGTCAGATATCATGACTTCAGTTTTCAACCCGATTTACAGTAAATATTGTCTTAAAGCAAATATCGACCAGTTTTTCTGAATCAGCATAAAATTCTGAACATATTAGGTTTGTTCTGATAAAATAAGTAATATCTGTATTAGTTTTAATAGCCATTTTATATTAGGTCGACCGCGTCTCCCGGATTTACCCTAATAATATAATCATATTCTACAATTTCTAAGACGTGAACCACCAAGTTTATCGTGCATATAACCAAAGACAAAATGAGTATTTGAAGCGAGTAGAATATCTAAAAATACATGACCAGAGCCACAGTGGACAAAAAGCAACCATATCTAAAAGCCCCAATTTTCCAATAACCCTAAATAGTGAATTTATTTCCCCCAGCAGCCTCGATTTTTTTCTCCAAATTTTTATCTTCCCTTATTTCAGCCTCTCTGTCGACCCACTCGACTTGCCTGCTTTCTTTACGATCGGTCGCGCTCATCTGGCCGTCGCACCGTGGAGTTATTACTAATGCCCTCTGACAATCGGGAACAATGGGCGCGTGAATGGGTCATAATCGATTCGATTGTCGTAAGGGATCAGCCTGGTTTCCTGCGACCCGTCGTTTCAATACCTGGAACCGCGCCTCCAGACCAAAAACGAAAACATTCGGTATCATTAAGTGTCTGGCCCGTCCCGGACAATGTCCGAGGGCGGGCGTGTAATTAATGCACTGGGGGGGCTTAAGCCCCCGAGCCTCGTAAAGTGTTACAGATTCTTTTCCGCAGCGTGTTTTTATTTTTTTACACAACCCGCCCCTCGGTGCCTGGTGCCCGGTAAAAATCCCTGTAAACAGAGGTGCTTAAGGTAGGACTGGCGTTGACCCCCATTATGCCCGGGCCCCTGAGCGGCGTACCTGGCCCTCGGGGCTATCAGCTCTGCGCTTAGACTTCTTTCTCTTCGCTGCTTCGCGCGGGCAATTAGAAACAGTAAAAAAAGTGAAAAAGCCGAGGAAAGAATTGGGGAAAGTGCCTTTGGAAGCAGAGGGATCGGAGGTTTGCTCTTGCGGTGTAAAACTTTTTGTCGCTCTCGCTTTGAGGTATTCCGGCTAGCAGAGCTGGGGACGGGTATAAAACGGGGACCCCTCGAAAAATTAATATTGCACTCGCCATGGCGACTTTGGATTAGGATTAAAGAAACTTTGAAGAATATGGAGCGAGAGTTTGAAGATTCCGGAGCGTCGATCGTTTCCATCGCGCGCATTCACGGGCCCAGCGTGAAAAACAAAGGGGCAGCGGAGGTGAGCACCGAGCACGCGGTCATCGAGCAGACATCCTGCGTCTGGACGCGAATGACGCAGCAAACCAGCGAGCCGTCCTGTTGCGTCTTGATGAGCACGACGAGAGACATCGTCCGTCGATGCGAACTATCGATATCCGACCCCGCGACCCCCGTCGGTCTACACGAGCTGGAACGCGATATACGCTGCTACAGGTTCTGATTGCTCTCCACGGATGTGACAGATCTGCCTCCTTCGCCGCGGGACACGAATTTGTCGATACATCCTTTACGAAGGGCAGAGAGGATGCTCATGAACGCCGGTATCATCGACAGATCGCCGGATGTTCACCGGCCACGGGCTAGACACTCATTTGCTCGCACGAGCAACAGTCCGAGTCGATTAAACCGTGATCCGATCTACACTTCGGGACACGATGTACATACCCGTGAGTGTTCCCCGGAACTAGCGATTAACGAGGCGATCCTCTAGCGTCTGTCGTTCACATTCTCGGTACAGTGGAGCTTGGAATATGCCCCGACGTTGGCGTCTAATACATAGAACGGAACAATGGTGTCGCGTAACAAGTGTCGAGCTTCTGCTGGATGCCAAGGGCAGCAAGGTGGGTGAAAAAATCACGAGATCCCAGGCGTGGGACGAACCTACCCTCCGGTCGACCGACTTTCATTTTTATTGACCGACGCGCTATCCGTCGCTATCCGGGGCCCCAGAAAAAAAAAAGAAAGACGAGGAGAGGAGGGAGGAGAGGCGTCGAGAAGCGTTCCCCGAGGTCGAGCTCGACTTTCCTACGAGATCGTGGCATACCGCCGCATTCTTCGCTGCTCTTTCTCCCCCATCCCCCATCTCGAGGCGCTCTCCTTTCTCCTCCCCCGCGCGTTTCTTCCCTTTTTTCGGACCTGCCAACCGAAGCACCAGCCACCTGCTGAGAAAAGTGCTCCGTGACCGTTCGACGGTTGCGTCAGGACCGGGCACAGTTATTTGCATCATCCATCAGGCCACGGGGAGAAGGAAAACGAGGCGAGGAGGTCGCCTAGAGGGAGCGAGAGGGGGGCCTGCGAGACAAGAGAGCGAGGAGAAGGATGGGACCGCTCCCGATTCCACCCGGGGGTATTCGCCCGCATTGTTGGGCCCCACGGTGATATTTTATTGGGTTTATGACGTCATTAATCTGATCGCAGTATCCGCCCACCGGCTTAATCGTGACGCATCTGAAACGGTGGACACTTGCCGCGCGCCTCTACTCTACCTGCCCCCTGTCATCTCGGGAATTTTCGGACCGGCCAACGCTGCAGATTCACGCCGAGATATACCCCCGAACACGTAAATTATCCGCTTTATGGGCCTTCCGTGCACTCCTTTCTTTCGCGGGCAGCCACCGCTTTCACGGTTCTTTCTCCGGGCCTCCCCTTTCTGACGGTGAACCTCGCTCGCGACTATCCCCTGAGCACCGTGGAACGATCGACGAAATCGCAGAAGAGTCTGGTAGAATCAACGGTACAGTTCTCTGAGGCAGAGATGGGCTTTGGAGGTGAGGAGGGGGTCGTGAATTTCGTACGTTTTCTTATTAGAGGAGGAGAGTAATATTTTTTTAATCTAAGTTTCGATACGAAACTTTTGAAAAAAAAATTAATAACTAGAGGAAGGGAGTTGGAATATAAAATCTCACGCAATCTTATATTTGGGACGGGAGGGAGGGGGTAAGAAATCGTCAAAATTACCCTTACGTGATTTAAGAACAGCCCCTATTCTACGTTTTACCCATCACTACGCAAGTTTGATAGGGTAAATCCGGGAGACGCGGTCGAGCTGGAGTAAAGCACATCTGTGTATATGTAAAAGTGTATTAAGGTTCAGAACAATTAATTCTCTAGGAATCAACTGTTTCGACCAACTTTCCGATCCAGCCGCGACTCCCGGATTTACTCTACGTGGATCGAAAGTTGAGACCGACAAACTAGAAGTGCACGTGAATTGAAGAAGTAGATAATAGTGAACAACTCGAAGCTTAAATTTTCCTATCACCCGACACTTTCTCTACCCAGCAGCAAACATGATCGATCTCGAAACCGCTGAAACTCAAAGCAACGCACGGTCTCCTATTCCTAATAGCTCGGACGCACATAGGTACATTACATACACCAGCCGACTAAATTATTTGTACTTTCACGGTAGAACGGAGTGACAGGAACGCCGCGGCCCGCTAATCAGGGCTGAAAAACTCTCCTCGCCTCGCGGAACGGGCACAAGTCCGGCGCTGATTGACCTGACAAGGGACGCGGGATAGTTGCACGCGATGTGTTTCGTAAAGGACCGCGTAGTTTCTCGTCGACGCTATACGTCGTTGTTCCCGTGCACGAGCCGTACAAAAGGGTGTACGATGTACACTGCTACGTGCACGCGCGACACTCGAGGCCATTCAGCGCCGTCCGGGGCCGTTTGACCGATCACAATACGAAATTAAGATAGCGATCGACACCCCGGTATCGCCTGGCCCCCGGTCTGACAGGAACGGGCGAAAATAAATAAACGGCCGATAAATCGCGTTGCGAAACGTCGCCCCGGGGACACCCCGCAGATCCCATCGGCTGAAACAACCGCATTCAGGCTGAACGTTGAAAACGGATTGTCGTTGAGGGGTCGGTGGTCGACGAATGGAAATCCGGCGTACGCGGATCTGTCCTGTCTCCCCCGATTGAAAAACGAGACTGTTGCGGACGAGATCTCGGCGAATAAACACGCCAAGATGCGAGGGGGACAGATAAGACGTTAGGCGACGCTTTCACGTGGGGCGGAATTTTTCGACCGACTCCCACGGCCCACGTATCTTCAACGACGAAATAAATCTTCCCCTTAGCGGCTAAGGAGCGACTGTCAGCTACGGGGGTCTCGGCTTTTCTATGCTAGATATCGAGCGGGTCGAAGACGTAACGCCCTCGATGATCGATCGACGTTTCGATTCTTCGCGAAGAAAACGTACGCACGGTGCCGCGCGCGTTCCTCTTTCGTGCGCGCCGGCCACTCTGAATCAGCAAATCCTTTGATATCGTTTGTGAGGCTGGCGGCAGCTGCTCGCGGGCCCCGATCCCCGCATTATTTCGTGCCTTACGGGGCCCTCCGCGCAACACGCCGCGCCGGCCGGCGTGAATACGCCGGTATATATACGAGCAGCATGCATGTAGACATCAGATACCGCCAGTATAATATAACTTTTGCTCGCTAGAGATACTTGACGCCGCATACCTTCCGCGAGCACGGAATGCTCGGCGTGCCAGCCAGCCGGGGCGAAAACGTATCGGTGTGCGGCCGAAAATATTATTTTCGCCCGGCCACGGGGTACGTATGTACGTGCTCGTGCAACATGCGATCTGATTGAGGAAAGAAATCGTGACTGGGCTCGCGATGGATTTCGAGCGTGCTCGTGTTTCGAGGCACCCCTTCGGAGCGATACTCCTTTCTCACGAGGATGTGAAAGTAGTCACTGTGACTTGGATGGAAATCTTCTTCAAATGCGGATGGCGTCCATCTTGTGGCAATGATCGGTAGATATCGGCGTCTACTTGTTGGTATTGAGGAAGGGTTTCGTTGTCACGAGGGTGGAGGGAGGAAGAAGAAGGTACCTGTGGGAGCAGATTCTGAATCGCTTCGAAAGCCTCGCGAGGTATTTTCTAAACAAATAATTATCTCAATGAATGGCTGCGTCACACATAATCGATCGATCCGTGAATAATGGCGCTGCAGCATTTAAGAATCCCTCTCGTGATTAATTTTATGTACGATGCATGGGTGGATTGACTGTCAGTAAAAGATGCCCTTATGTGTTGCTTGTGCATAGAGAACGCGATGCAAACGATACCGCGAACATGGAAAGGTTGAGCTTCGCTGGGGAAAGTAAATTAAATTTGTAGAATAGTCTCTCCGATTTCACAAAAAACTGGGAATATCAATCGAGGCTTATTTCACAGCGTTTCATTAGCCTGTCCCGTTCTTGCGCGGTTTACGAGAGGTATTTATAAATGGCAGCGCTAATAATTCCTCCAAACAAATGACCGCGCGTTTGGAGAATTTAATTCAGTTCACATTAGCGGAAATTCTTTGATCCGACGGGTAGGATTTCACGTGTGCATAATTGGGTCAGCGGTTTCAGCGATTTACGAGGTAGGAACTCGAGGAAACTTAGTGCAGCGAAGAACATTTTCTCGTAATCGTACAGGAACCTGCTCAGTCATATTTCTTAACCCCTCGCATATCAAGCGAATTTAGCCACTCGTGTGCATAGGAATTAGCCTCTGCATCGAGCAGGTATTTGGGTACGTACACCAGATACCCAAGCTTCCCTCCATTTATCGCCCGATAAAGTGTAGGATAAATCCGGGAGACGCGGTCGACCTAATATAAAATGTCTATTAAAACTAATACAGATATTACTTATTTTATCAGAACAAACCTAATATGTTCAGAATTTTATGCTGATTCAGAAAAACTGGTCGATATTTGCTTTAAGACAATATTTACTGTAAATCGGGTTGAAAACTGAAGTCACGACACCTGACCACCTCCCCCGAGGTGCCGGGAGAAATGGTTTTCGTCGTTAGCAGAGACCCCTCACATAATTATTCATGGAAAAATAACAAAGAAGAAAGCAAAATTATTTATGAGTGAATACAACTACAGATTCATTGATATTTAATTTGTTTACGCTAAACAAGTACAGAACACATCAAAGGTAAAACGAACTACCTACCGACGATTAGCAAGGCAAATGAATAAATCAAATAAATAAACAATAATAATAATAAAATAATGATAAAAAATAAAAATATAAATAAAAATAATAAAAAATCATAACACGACCATCTCTCCTTTCTGCAGCGAGAGATGGTCTTCTCGTTAGTTTTGAGAGGAAGAGTTAATATGGCTAAATACTTTGGTTGCATTGTCCCTCAATATCTCTACTATCTTATTATTCCCAAACATTAAACGAAAATAAACTTAGAAGTATATTTTAAATAGGATTCTGTACACCGTGGTTTGACAAAAGAGGTTAAACGTAACCTCAGTTTACCTTTTATGGCCTGTAAATCTAGAAAAACACAGAGGGAACCGAAGTGACGCTATTCATTCAATTGTTTGGCTTCTAGAGAAGTAATTGGTCTGCATTTTAACGTTTCTACGTATAGAGTATGAAATATAGCGACTCGACCAACTCTCCGGCCCGACCGCGTCTCCCGGATTTACCCTACAAATATTCCGCTGAGAGCACTCTCGAAAAGAGACAGAGCCTCGCGCTCGGTAACCCCGAGCAGTATTGGACCGAAAGGAGTGAATCCTCGGCGATCCTCCCAGCGTTCGTCCACAAGAGTGCCTCACCCTGTATGCACGTACATAGGCACCGTACGTGGTCGAAAGTATCTTTTACCAGCGCAGCACGAGCGGTGTACGGGTCCGTGAGCAGGCAGCACACTTCTCACGGATCCGAAGTGGTATACGTAGACAGTCGCCCCCAGTACGACCCCGGAACGTACGATTCGTATTGTGCGCGATCGCGGAACGAACGATCGCTACACGATCTCCCGCTGCTAGATCGCCAGATCGCCGATCCGCCGGTACAGCGATCTATTGATCGCGAACAACGCTCCGCACACACGGGGCAACGGGCGGCTATCTAGCTGCTGCATCGATATGACTACGTTTCCATCGATGCGGAAGTGGCCGTTCACGAAAAACGCACACACGATTCGCGCGCGCGCGTACACCAGCCGGCCGAGGAAACAAACGCGTAATTGGCATTCTCTCCTCGGATCAGGGAACGCTCGATCGGTCGTAACCGGCGGTCCGGTGCGATATGACCGATGCAAATGAAATTTCGCCCGATCGGGCGCGACCGCCCGCTGATCCCGGCGCGTACGCGGAAAAGGGGGAAACGCGGCAGCGGCACCACTCGTGCTTGCCTCGGCCTAATGATCGATTAAGTGGATTACGCGGCTCGTGGTAAATCCCTCCCGTCCTCGACCGGGGATTTATTAATTGTGGAATTTACTGTCCGTAAGGGAGAGCCGAGGGTTCGAGAGGTCTTCCGCGAGCCTCGCCGCGTTTCCGCTTAATTTGATGACGATCAGGGATTCGCCTCGCGGCGACTCCACGCGCTCCTCTGAAGACCGTCCGATGATATTGCTGTTTAGCGTTGATTGGCCGACGTCGTTGCACGGATTAGACGCTTTGCGCGCCTCGTGGGAGGGCTTGATTAGACGCAAGAGTTTCTTTCACTGCTCTTTTTGCGGGGCTTTCTTTTGGAACGGAGTGTGACGAACGTCCCCGCGAGAATGGGCGACCTGGCGCGCGAGGAGTCGCGAAATTCCTCTTCTCTCCCGTACACAGTAGCCACGTTGCCTAGCAAACGGGTTTCGTTTTTATCCTCCGCGTCTTCAGCCGCGCGAAATCGATCCTCGGCTCATTACCCTTGCGCAAGCAGGCATTCAGGCGCAGTTTGTAATTAAAACTGGATATCAGGGAGCGGTGTGTTACGTCACAGCTCAATCTCGATTTCGTAGATCCAGATTTCGCATCTGCGCTGGCGATTATCTTTCCAGCGAAACGAATCAACTCCATCCTTTGCTTCTTTCGATCAAACGAGAGACGCTTCGGGGAACGGCGGTGTTTCGTGCGAGAACCGATCGGTCAGAGGTGTCGACGGGAAAAAGGAAGAAGACGAGGGCGAAGAGGAGAGGGCACGACATCTTCGGGAGGACCTGTTGACTTAGGCGAGCGGATAATACGAGTCGGAGAAAGGTCCTGACACAAAAGGAGGGTGGCGATTCGTGCCTGCCCGGGATTCGAGCCACGATCGTCGCCCTCTTTCCACCACCGACGCCCTATCCTTCTCAGTGGCTTCGTTTTCTTAAGTTCCCTCTTTCACCACGTCCTTTTTTCTCCCGGTCTCGGTGAACGGCGGCTGCCTGCGCTGTTTGCCCCGGATAAACAGAGGGCGAAAGGAACGGGCGTTGTGGAAGGCCCCGGCAGTCTAATTGCGGCAGATTCTTGGCGATCGTTTTTCGGAAGACTAGCTCGGGATCCGAGGAATCTACTCGAAGAAAGTGTTTCACCGAGTACCTGTTCGTCGGGCGTTTCCTCCCTCCAATTTAGGAAATTTTCTATCAAGAAACGTGAACTGCTCTGGCTCGCGGCACTCTGAATGGAATAGTTTGATGATTAATTGGAGTCTTCGAAGTTGCTCGGTCTTCTAACGAGTACAAGCTTAATTAGAGTTAATCGGATACGGTTTGACTCCTAACAGGTTCATTTACATCTTCTTTCCTGGGGACTAAGCTTGCAGCGACGCATAATCCTTTAATCCGACATATTGATGGATCCTTCTGCTTCACAGGTACTTGCTTAATCCTTGGTCGTTATTTTTACCTTGTTCGGGACAATTAATCAGGACTGTCCCTGGACACCACACAATCGCTGTCGGTCTCGCGCATCTCTTTACCTCTAATAACGAATGTAGGGCAACCCTTAGAGGGATCTCCACTGTGAATGCTTTTCTTTGAGAAGTGACAAATAGGGGATGTTTCAAAGAAACATTTAGAGATATCACAAATATTCCAAATGAAGGGTACCACGCAGTATATAGTGCTCTATTCCAGAGATGAGCAACCTGCGGCCGCAATTGTTTAAATTGTAAATCTGTGTCAGCAAAAACAAATTCACCCCATGAATTAAAATTCTTTGATTAATAGTATATTTAAGTATTTAATATTGCCGCCCAAGTGGAGTATTAAGTTTGCAGTTTTGGCCCACTACCGGCCAAGGATTGCTCACCACTGCTCTATTCCACCCTTCATCTGAGGGAATCCATGACTCCCGCGGGTCCTGAGTAGCTACCATGTTCCTTCCGTCGTGGCAAGCCAGAAAAATGACTGCAGGGAGAAGGGAGTCGTAGACGAGCCGAAGGTTAATGAGTTTGCTACCGTCTGTCACGAATAAAAGTACAGGCATGGGGCTCGGTGTACCGCCGGATGAAATAAGGTACGTATGCCTCGCCGTAGGTTATAGCAGACGATACATACGTGGTTTCCGGAATGCATCCCCATTGGTCGCGCACGAATTACCCGCGGAAGGGGGCAAAGAGCAAACCGCTCGCCGGCAAGATGGCGCCTGTTCTAAATTCAAAACAAGACGCTGCTTAGCATATACATATCCCGGGCTCGGCCGCACGGTGCACGCTATGACATTCGCAATTCAAATCCGTACATTTCTATTACCATTTTAATTCAAGGGCACTTGGTCGCGGCGCGTGCACCAGCCCCGCAAGGGTTTCTCCTGCCTCCAGGCGATCTCTTTTACGCCTCAGACTTTCTTTCGGTCAACGATTACTTGAAAATCATCAAATTTGCTGGAGCGCTCCTTCACAGGGGTGGACCATAGAAATTGCTGTGATAAGAGCCTACAATTCCCTTCCAACCACCGATCAACTGGCAGTCTTCAGAGCTGTTACATTATTCATCCAATCGAAGCTCGCGCCAATTTTCTTACAGCCGTAACTCCTTCCGCGCTTCCAAGAATCCATCAGGCATTCCAAAATCGTCTACAGCATTTATCCAATTAAATACGTCTCGCGAATTAAAATCCCGACTCCACCCTGTCGGAATTCCGTTCCCCTGGATCACCGGCCATCGAAAGCTTCGCCCTTTCTTCTACGCGCCTCAAGAAATAGTGGTCGTGCGCGCTGCTATCGAATCGCAACGCGTGTCACGCACGATCTACCCTTTAATGTCCCTCGTTACGAACCGCCGGCACACCGATCTCACTCTGCGCCGCGATAAAACGGAAATTTTATGAAGATGAGGCATTCGACGTGGCAGCGGGACCGCTCGCCACCGCGTAGGAGAATGTTTCTTTCGTTCCATCCAGCAAATTGCCGCGCGTTTCCCGTGGCGAGCGGCTGGCTCGTTCGTCGATAATCGTCTCGTTAGATCGGCCATGAGAATCGGAGACAAGGATCGCCCGATCGAACATCTGGCGAAACCCTTTTAGACGCGGACCCCGGATTTGTGGCGACACCGAAAACTGACTCGTTCCCGCGAATTTATGTGCGCCGTCAGATTAAGGGACGGCCCTATCCCTTTCTTCTCGGGGGCGCCCCGGCCATTGTGCTCACTTCCGTGTACTCGGTTACGCATAACGAGATCCTCAGGATTTCACGGGGCTCCACGACGACGTGTCGCTATTTTCTATTAATGACCCGTCCTCCTGCCCGATGACACACGGAACAGATGTTCTCGGCTCTCCTTGGTGCACCGCTTCGTGACTGACAACACCTACTTTCTTTTTTGCTCGGCTGTGTATCGTATCGTCGATCGACTCTGTTACTTGGGCAACGTTCGGATGCGGCTCTCAGATGTACAGTTAGTAAAAAAAGTATTTGGACACTTTTTAAAATCGCATAACTTTTTTAGAATTGGTCTTAACGACTTGATTTTTTTTGAGGACCTAGAAGGATTAGTTTTCCAAGTGACGTGTTTCGTCGTTTTCGAAAAAATTGCAATTGGTCGGAATAGCGAAGAAAATAGTAAAGGTCGTTTTTTAAACTTTTTTTTGTGAGCTTGTAATGAAAATTCAAAAAACCCATTTGTAGATTGAAGTAAGTTATATACATACCTAAAATTTCATCAAAATCGGTTAACGTTGCTCTGAGCTATAAACTCTTAAAGATCGCGGAATAAGGTCGAAAATCGCGAAATTCCCGAAATCAGCGATTTTCGACCTTATTCCGCGATCTTTAAGAGTTTATAGCTCAGAGCAACGTTAACCGATTTTGATGAAATTTTAGGTATGTATATAACTTACTTCAATCTACAAATGGGTTTTTTGAATTTTCATTACAAGCTCACAAAAAAAAGTTTAAAAAACGACCTTTACTATTTTCTTCGCTATTCCGACCAATTGCAATTTTTTCGAAAACGACGAAACACGTCACTTAGAAAACTAATCCTTCTAGGTCCTCAAAAAAAATCAAGTCGTTAAGACCAATTCTAAAAAAGTTATGCGAT
Organism: Andrena hattorfiana; assembly: GCA_944738655.2. NCBI lineage: Eukaryota > Metazoa > Arthropoda > Insecta > Hymenoptera > Andrenidae > Andrena > Andrena hattorfiana. The sequence continues at coordinate 39,427,253 of OX122889.2, read as the reverse complement.
TTTAAAAAGTGTCCAAATACTTTTTTTACTAACTGTAGGTGTTTGTTACTTGAGAATCATATCGTTATAAATTCTACTTTAACAGGCGTGCAGACCTACATGGTGACAGAATTCGGTATCGAAATCGACTAATTTTTCCTACGGAGGAAAACATTTACTTCCAGGTTATGTAATAGTTTTTTTGAGATGCTGATTTTAAATTTGTGGTGATTGTTGCCATAACAGAAACTAAATTTCATTCTTGTAAACCCAATATTTCGAAATTTATATTTAGAATCTATTTATTTATTTATTTTCACATTGATGGGTAATGCCCATTTTATAACAGAAAAAGGAGAAAATGACACTAACAATAAGTAGAGAGCGTAACCGCATACAGAAAAAAAAGACAAATCATACTAAACAAACGTATCGATAGAAAATAAAAGAATGACAGTAAGGTTAATGTCCCCATTTCTGCTCATGTCCCCATTTCTGTTCACTTTGTACTTTTCTTATTATTATAAGCGTTACGTTTGTACTATTGTTGCAACAAAATAATTCTAAAATATTTGAATATTTACGCGTGTGTTGTTGAGCTAATCAAAGTGCAGTATAAGCAACGGAAAACTTTTAAAACGAGAGACTCATGATATATCGATTGTGTTCTAGCTGGTTGTGCTAAGGAACCGCGTCACTATTGGTATTCGATAATTCGGTAGAAAATACTTCTTGCGGTAAAAGTTCTTATTTAATAACAAAAACAGATACCGTATTCTGCTCTGGATTTAAATTTTTTACTATTTTCAATTTTTTTTAAATACAAAACAGGTGAGCAGGTTTAGGGTCAAGTGAATCACCATCATGTCCGCATTTCTACTCACTAAAATTTTAGTAATATAATCTCACAATTCAATGTATGCTGTAACATCTATTTCTAGTCGAAGGCATTTTATTTTTTGTTTATCATTATTTATGCTTTTCTATTGTGTTATAAAGCATCTCCATAAAAGATGTAACTTATTTTAACCTGAAAAGGCGACATATTATGTGAGTAGAAATTGGTACAAATCATGAGTAGAAATACGTACATCGCTATTTTTCGTGAGCAGAAATACGGACATCTAAAGCATTGTATTTAATCACAAATTACTAATAGTTAAACATCTTAAAATATCTTTCTTAAATAGTTTTTGAATTGGTTGAATTATTATTAAAGAATTAATCAATTACTCTGCAAATTTTGATGACAAACAAATTTTTTACACCTTCTTTATGACGAGTAACCTCTTAAATCAGCAGAAATTGGGACATTCACCTTAATTAGTTAAATCCTAAATGCCCGTCGATATCGTTCTACTACGGTTACAATTTTGATATTATCACCGTCAAGAACTCCTAGAATATCATTTTTACTTTGAATATAGTTTTTGATTTCTTTGTAGGTTTCAAAGCATCACTTTCTTTTACAATTTCTAGATGAACGCAACTTTGCAAAAAAATGTCAATTAGTATGGTTAATGTTACTGAAAAGTATAGTTCTTTAGCTTTAATTTCTGGTTGTTAAGTTATGAAGGAAAACCCTATCCCGAGTCAGACTCGGGTTAATTCGCAAGCCGGTTAAGTAAGACCTACATGGCAGCTCAAAATAGAAGTATCCACAGCAGAGTACAACTACTTCCAAGTCGATCGTTTCCTAACAATAACGTGTTGGATAAAGTCCCCGATGTCTCGCAAAAACATCCCCCTCTTGTTTACAGCATCGCATGTTCCTAACTTATTAGCGCATCTCGCTCGACGTATATTTACCTACCATCCCATCGCGAAGCATTTGTTTCCTCGTCTTGGCGAGGCTTTAATCGAGCGTAATTATCTCCTGTTCCCCCGCAAGAGGATACTGACGTAATCAGAGCGTGATTGACGCGACCTTAACGGCGCCAAGCCCGTGTTTTTCCGCGGACACGTTTTCCACGATCCCTGAGACTTGGCTCAATACAATTTTCCGAGGAGGAGGGATCGCTGGACGTCGAAATTTCGACGAGGCGTGTCACGATGCCCGGAGAGGGAAATACGGGTCCGTTCGTTTAATTGCGGGCATTGAGGGAGCTGGGAGGGCACACGTTGCTCGCGCGAGGGTTGATCGTCGCGATTAATCATGGCCGCCGGTCACAATCGACCGCAATCTGTATCTCGCATGCACGCTGCCGTGCCTGCGGCTGCTCTCGTACCGTTTGGCCTCTTCGCTTATTAAAGACATTCAGGTCGGTGGCAGTAGTCCGACCTGGCGTCGGTTCGTAACAAGAAATTAACAAGCGTGTGATGAATGGCTCGCTCGATGTGCCTGGACGCGGATCTTTTCGATCCTGATTCCCGCGCATGCCCGTGGCGTTTGTATCGATGGACCGATAGTGGCCATTTCGGAGTTATTAAATATTGAGGTATTTGGAGACGGAGAAATAGAAGTCTAGAGCAGCTCAGACTTTCAGAGCATCCCCTTGGCGACAATTAACCCTTTCACTGTGTCAGTACCCTATGAATATTCAACTAAGATGCTTATAACTCGATATGGTGGGTATAACTCCAGAAAATTCTTCAGAGATTAACAAATAATAAATTTCTAGTCAAATACCAGTTGCGTTGCAACGGTGGACAAACGGCCTTACTCAAAAATTTATAAATTCCGACCCCCTTTTAAGGAGAAGACAGCATGTTTAGAGGCACACGTAGGCTGTGCACGGATTTATCAAGAGAGAGTGCAACCTTGTAAGACAACCACCTACACAAAGACTCTATGACCTAACAGATCCCGAAAAGTCGTTCCCGAGGCCCAGATAAATCGACCCGTTAGGTGTCACGAACGATCGAGGCAGCCGGTGTAGGGCGATAATTTATCGACTCAAGCCTAGGTGACGTTCTCGATCCGTCTTTGGGCGGCGCTCTTTCTTCCCAGCGCGGCTGAGAAAGAACACAGGAGCGTCGGTAGACAATGTGACGGGCAGGGAAGGAGGAGTACCTCGAAGGGCGGACGGAAATCTCGGAGGAGAGAAGAAAAACGATCGACGACGGAGGACCACTCGAAAGTGCCACTCGGGCCATTCACCGGGAAACCAAAACATCCATTTTCGAGTGGACCGGGGACAATGACGACCCCGTTGACCCAGGGTCGACAATGGAGTCAGGAGCGCCACTGAAAGAGAGATGTCCATCGACCGGGGATCGGCCCATGGTCCAGATCGGAGATAAATTTCGCATTTGTAAAAGATTGCCGAATCGACCGCGTGCAATACGTGCTCTCGTAGCGGAGGAGCATGAAGGAGAAGTAGGAGGATCCCGAAATCGTTGATTTTTCCAGCGAGCACAATGCCCGACCCACGGTTCCTTTCTGACCCGGTAATTGTCCACGTTCGCTCGACAATAATTCCGGGGAGGTGTCCGTCGACGGACGTCTGTCGCTGGACAAACGACCAACGAATAAGGGGCTAAACGGAGCGGAGCATCGAGTGGCGCGATCCGTTTCTACGCTCGGAGCGGCTCGCCTTCTTCCGCGCGCAATATTATTCCGAACGCGAGGCGTACGAGCTGGCCGGGGCATCCGTGGGTATTATTCGCGGACGCTGACCGATGTTGCGATAATATTTTCTCTCGAAATAAAGGCCACTTACGATACACTTGCCCCGCCGTGTGTGGTCCGCGTCCTGGAGAGCCCTTCGCCGTGGCGGGAGGACGAAGTCGCGGGGAAACGGAGGCATGCATCTCGTCGATGCGGCGTGTATTTCTGTCAATCGAGTCCTCTATCGTGCTTCCATTGTCTGCAACGGCAAGTAAACATCGGTTTAGTGAAAGAACGAGAACCGCGGGGAGTGGAATTAGTGTTGATCCACATTTCCATTGTTTCGCTATAAATTCTGCAAGTATGTAAATAAGGAAGACTGGGGTAATTGCGAACACCTAAGCAAAAAAGCAAACAAAACGAAAACTATGTGAGAAATGAATTTGTTTATTATTTACAAACATACTTAAACTATTCATCTATAAAGTACAGTGACGAATTTTTGAAAAATTATAATAAAAATCAACTTTATAGTGAAAATGCAAAACTCTTGGTGTTCGTGATTACCCGACTGCCGTGGGGTAATCACGAACAGGGTGATAAATATCGCAGAAGTCGCACAGAAAGCGCAACTTCAATGGTCAATCCATAAAAAATGTTGCTACAATCTATACCTAATGTTTTTCAAATTCCTTTTCTTGCGCGTTAAAAAAAAAATTGCAATTGGTCGGAATATCGAAAAAAATAGTAAAGGTCGTTTTTTAAACTTTTTTCTGAGCCTGTAATGAAAATTCAAAAATCCCTTTTGTAGATTTAAGTAAGTTTTATACATGCTGAAAATTTCATCAAAATTGGTTAACGTTGCTAATTTCGAACGTTCGAGATTACCCCATCCGATTTGTTAGCCAATGCCTCACGACATCAAAGAATAAAAAAGAATTTATTTCAGAGGTTAGAACACATGATTCAAGCAACGCCTTGGTCACAAAATGTTGGTACAAAAGTGCTTTATTTCAACTTAAAAAGAAAAACCAATTCTATCATTAATTAAACAGTAATTACATGCAATTGAAAATCGACAAAATATTACTTGAAACATGATGAAAATAATATATTGTGTTTATCTTGAATAGCATGAGCGTTCTGTATTTATTACTTTCTGTCCGGCGTTGGATACGACCTAAATTATTAGCTAGTGGAGGGGGAACATCGTTTTTATTTATTAAAACGCCGTAACCATCGCGTTCGCGATTACCCCGCGTTCCACTCTTCCTTACGAGTTGGACTGAATATTGTAGTTGCAGATTCCCCATTATTTATGCTACCGAATTACCCAAGATTCTAAATATAAAACGTTTCTAGAGTCGGGACGACCCGAGCTGATGCGCGAACTTATCACCTTTCTACTCGGGGGTGTCTAAATAGGTGGGAATTGGCACACGTTTTCATTCCCTTCCAGAAAGAAACGAAAACCTGGAACTGTTGGATGCAAGAAGGGCCTGAGTGGGCTGTAAATAAAATTAATTTCACTGATTAATTTATTCAGTAATTCTGATTGTAATAATGCAACTACAAAGAAGATATATCAATTTTTTAAATACTCTAGACAGTTAGTGTAAGTGTTGTTAACAACTTAGTGAAGTTGTTGTAAAAACTGTCTAGAATATTTAAAATTTGTATGTATCTCCTTTGTAGTTGCATTATTACAATCAGAATTATGTAGAAATTTATACATAGTGATGTGTAAAAGCTATGACTTCGTAATGTGTACAGATACTTTCTCAAAACTGACTTTTGGCGCTGACATTTTGCATAAAATGCAGAAATATAGTTTTAATATTTGCATAATATTTGAAAAAAATATAGAATATTGAAAAAATATAGTCATAAAAATAGTCACAGATCGTGGCATGTTCAGGTTGATGTATGTTTGGCTTAGATACGAGTTAGCGTCAATTGAAGACTCGGATGCAATAAGGGGACTGACGCTCGAAAATGGGAAAAATTATTGTCCAAACGCTAAGAAATATTGGAAAATTAAATGTTGTTAAACTGTATTTTACAAAATATAGTGTTGTAGAGTTCGTCACGACACACATTTTTCTATTTACAGTTTGTTTATCGAAACATTACTATTCGAGCTAAAAATTATAAACAAAAAATTTTTCATCATCCAAAATCATTATTTCTTTAAACATAAATTCCGATAACTTGAGTAAATATTAAGGGGTCGTTATGAGACTTAAAACATAACTTCAGAAAACTCTAGCGAAGCCGTAAAATGTATGCACAAAACCCTTACGTTAAAAAATGTAATAATATTTAATTAAAAAGAAATACTGGACACAACGCATGTTTTTCAACGTTCGCCGTTAAAAAGTATCGAGGCAATTTTGAGGTACATATAACTTGCAGCGACAAAGTTTTTCCTTAATATACAAGAAAGATTTTCACCAACTTTTACACTGATTAATAAATAATTGTAGAAGATATGATGATATATATAAATCTCGCGCGCCACCAACAGTCAACGCGAGTGCTAAAACTGCTAAATAGCGCATTATACGCGGCTCCTGACTGTTGGTGGCTTTACTTTTTTGGACGAGCTCTACAACACTATATTTTTTAAAATATAGTTTAACAACTTTTAATTTTCCAATATTTCTTAGCGTTTGTACAATTATTTTTCCCAGTTTCGAGCGCTAGTCCCCTTATTGCATCCGAGCCCTCAATTGCTCAACATCGATTCACAAAATTTACCACAGCTCTGACAATTTTAAAGATACGGCAATGAAATTTAACGGAAATATGTAGAAAAGAATGAGGAATCAGTGTTCTGAAGCCGTTTCCAACGGTACAATTCCAATAATCGTGTGCCCCAGAAACAACTGCGCAAGACGTTTAATGGGATCGGGGGGTCATCGAGGCGCGCAGAACTGGAAAACTGAGGCGTTCAGAAAAATCCCGTGGTTCCAGGGAATACTCAGACGGTTGATGGCGCGATACCATCAGCTGCGGTCCAATTACAAGATCCTCGTTACGCTTTTCACGGCGGCTGACCATCAGCCGCGTAAATCACCGGGATAGCGTATTTTCGCGAAATCGTAGCAGATTCCTTCAGCTGTATGTCGACACCGTGTGAAATCTCTGTTTGATTGGTGGTTGGCCAAGAGGCCTAGGAAGAGGAAAAGGCTGGGAAAGGGTCGGTTCGATGCAACGAGAGCGAAGAGGAGGATGAATAAAAGTCAATCAGTCAGTGGCGGCGGCAGCCGTGCACGCGTTAACCTTAGCGCGGAGCAAGCTGCGTGTAACTCGTAGCGCAAGCGTTACGCGCCCGCGAGCGTACTCGCGGCCGATGTTAATTGGAATTACACATGTGTGGTCACACGCGAGCGGCTGATCTTGAGCCCAGGCATGATGTACGGGCTCCGCGGCAGCGCCGTCCAGCTCGGCAGACAAGGACGAGCCTCGTCCTCTCACTTGAAAGATCATCCTCGCGGCCAGGATACGCTCGAGGATGGTTCCTTGTACGGTTCAGATCCAACCAGCCCGCGATGCTAATGTGTCCGTTCTGCGTAGGCAAGAGTCGTGTTGCGATGAGCCGCGGCGCATGAAACGGCTCGCGAGATCTTTGTATTGTTGAGCGTTTCTTGGTTAATTTAATATAAAACACGCGACGTAACAGGACGCGCCGAGGGAATATATAATGGGCTGTATTTGCGATGTAGAAAAGTGGATTTTAACTTTCAAATTGAGGGACTGCAGGGACATAGGATTCGATGGAAGTGGAATCCTATCGATGTGTGTTTAGATTCTTAAACTTTGATTGCAGGAGCCACGGAGGAACTGACGAGCGGTGAGTCAGAGGCCGTCGCAGCGGGAGGAAAGGTCTCGGGAGCGACGAATGCATTAATCGTCGTCCTTAATTGGACCACGTCGTTAGGCAAGGAGCACGACGAAACTGGATATACCGTGTAATTGATCGTAAAGCGTGCGATTGCGCCGTACAGGGAAGACGAGCGCAAGGTCGCGTCTATGTCGCAATTACTCCCACTCGCGATGCATTCGAGTCTCTGAGGATCACCAGCAAATACAGATGAAAGAAGAAACACCAGTTTCTTTTAATCACCCTAGAGCCATTTCGCTATAAACCACGCACAGAGGAATGTAGATCATTCCTGAGCTACGAAAGCTGATGAATTCCAAGCGCCGCAAAGTGCAGTGCTGAAAATATCTGCAGAAACTCGTATATGAAGGATAAATACCTTAAATATAATAAATCAAATACCGGGAATGAATGGCATCCTAGACATGTGGTTTGAGTGAAGTATGCATCGGAATATTGAACATGATCGAGTAATTAGAGGTAAAAGGAAAAAGGTGTTGGTTGGTAACGAGTCTAACGAAGCGTGAATGCCTAATGAGAATTGATAATGGGAGTGGTGTTTCTTCGTTCGGGACTTATTAACGGTCAAAGTCTCTTAAAGGACCTTCAAAACGATCCAGGCCACAAAAAGCACGGAGCCAGCGATATTTCGCAAGCGGCGCGTATCTCGAGCGAGCATCTGCCGCGCGGCGGAGCTCGAAGCAGATCGCGATCCGCGGATGCCGGCGCGCGACCTTTCGCGACTGGTCGATGGATCCGAGCGTGGAAACTGTGTGCGTAAGAACGGCTGCGCCTGCTGGAAAATAATTATGAAAACGCGGCGGAACGTAGGAGAATAGGGTAGGCGCGACTTTCCACGATCGAGGGTAACCTTAATGTCCCGAGCGGTTACATAAACCGCGCGGCTACGGTGGTAGCCGGGGACGCGCGCGGATGAGCACGCCGGTGATGAAATCCCAAGTCCAAGCGGTCTTGTATCACCGTGTGATCTTGAACTAACACCTTTCAGGGCATATTCCACCATTTATTACGGACATGAGGTGTTCCAATAATTGCGCAAACGCCGCGAGATTGCCTGCATACGTGTCATCGGTAATCGCTCGCGAGGAGCGTCCCTTCCATCGTCCTCGTTCCCCGCGCTCCCCCTCGTTGCCTCCGCGACGACTACCTCGCTCGTCTCTCTCGCCGCTGGTCTCCTCTCCGTTTAGGAGTTCCATCGCGACGTCTGTGCACGGCTTCTATTTGCTCGCCCGTGGTGGCGGCCAGAAGAAGCCAGGCAGTGGGAGAGGACGGGGAATGGACGTACACGGGAACGAACGAAGAGAGAAGAAAAAACAGGTACAACCGATACTCGCTGGTACTTGTCATTTCCAGCCGACGGATAGCACGCTCGTGTCTATTATGGTTAACGCGGCTATAAATTATTCGAATGTGTCTATCGCGACGCGCGCATCCCCGGCGGGTGACCTCCATCGCCGAGAGACGCGAGTGGACGCGAGTGGACGCGAGTCCCCGCGGCTGATGAGCCTGACGATTTTTCAAGGATCGTAGCGAATCTGTGTGAAAAACAGAGTTACCTAACCCAGAACTATCAAATACACCTTGTGCCTCTGGGATCCCGGAATTCCTCGCGGTGCCGGTCGATCCTGACGACCGGTAAACGGTCATCAAGCAGTCGCGGTGGGGTGCGTATTGTTGCGCGACGTGGACGTTAATGGGCTTCTCGGAAGATGGTCTTCTATTCTGCGTGTCCGTTTTATCCCCGCGATCACTATTATTAATAACGATCGACGGCATATCGATATTATTGTGGACAGCCTCGGCTCGTTTCGCCGCCTCGATAAGGTCACGCGTGTTTACGTAACGAGTGGATGCCCCGTTCCATTATCGTTTCACGGCTCTGTCTTCCCTCTCCCCAAGTTCCTGACGTCGTTGCTCTTCTTCCACGGGGGCATTCTTGGCCCCGCGGGGTCAGGAACGGTCCCGCGGCGGGGGGAGCCCGGCTGCGAATTCGCGCGCCACCGTGCGAATCCGTAGCGGGGTATAATTCAGTGAGCTTGACTCTTGAATGGACCAGGCCTCTTGTAAGGGCTTACGACGACCACGACGACACGACCCGTGCAAACGCGACTCTGAATGGTCGGCACTATATTCGTACGCGTGTAAAAAATCGAATTTATCGAGCTGGAATCCAGCCAGATATAAACAATCCGCGACGGCGAGGCGCGTGCGTTCACCGTTCCGTTCCGCTCCACAATGCCGCGGTCCCTGCGGAGGTGAAACAATTGACTCGCTGATTAACGAAACCCATCTGGCCGACGGTGGCCGACCCGGGGACAATAATTGCTCGATCACGACGCGACCCGAGGGTTGTCGCGGGAAATTGTTACATCCTCCGCGGCTCGGTTTATGGTACACCGACTGGGCCTGCTTAAATGGGCATTAACACGGGCGGCGCTTTGGGCACGATCTTTTAGTGCTCTCATTGTGAACAACCGGGGTAGGTACTCTTTAATTAAATGCATCTCGTTGATTTCGTTATTTCGTTGATATTGACGGCAATTACTGTAGGAGAGTGGAGGACATCGGGATCGAGGTTGCAAATGAATCTGGTTCTGCCACTTATGGAGTTATTTGCAGAAGACTAGATATAATTGGGCCTAGTTATGCAGAGAACTACTAATCCTCAAAATGACAAACAATTAGTTAAACGCAGTACGGATCCCATAATTTTGTGATCTTTATTTTGCAAAAAATTAACAACCCATAGAACAACTTTTATATTATACAATTATTAAAACTACCAAACCATAGTTCCACTTTAAGCTTAAAAAGCAGAAACTACAGAAACATTGTAAAACAATAACAAGAAATAAAATATTCCAAATAGAAATAAAGCTACTTTTCCTTAAAATCTTCAGGCTAAATTTATTCAATTTCAGATCATTTAGGATCGGTAGCTTTCTGCGTAACTTGGTCTAATTCAACTACAAGTATGCTTGATCTAAATACACATTTCCGAGGAGTATTATCCATCGAGAACCAGCGCTCAGCGAAGATCGACGACGCCTACCCACTCTCGGCCAACATCGTCGAGGTCGTAAGCGGACGTAAGCGGGTAAGCGGGGATTTTTCGCGATCGGGGATACGGCGGAGCGTAAAATTCACGAGCGTAACTTTTATCGTCCCGCGGACACATTCTCACGTTCTTTGCAGCGCGCGGGGCAGGCCACGGAGCATCGGCGCGTGTGGGCGCTACTTTACGACGGAAAGCCGGGCAACCACGATCGTTTTACGCGAAAACGACTTTTTGCCTCCACCCGCCGTGCGTGCGGTCGACCCATTCGCCTCCGTAATAACGAGCCACGATGCCTGGCCAGCCGTAGTCCGCCCCAGGATCACGCGTACGGAAGCTGCCCCACGGATTACTGCCGCTGCTCCTCTATTGTGTCGCTGGAATACGCGCGTCAGTTCCGCTGCCCTCCCCCTGCTATTGGCTCGGGCCTGTTAATTTTCAATTAACATTCCACCACGAGCCTTTCCCGCGGCTTAACGTATTGCTCATTGGGTAATGATACGTCGCGAAAGTTAATTAACCACGATCGGCGAAGGGATCCTTCGGGGTGTGTTCGCCGAATGGTCGTGGATGCGAAGGGATTCGAAGTGGGTTTTGGAACTATCTGTAAAAGCTCTGTGAGTGGAATGAAGTACATGTAGACATGTTTAAAATATGAAGAAGCTTATTTAATCGTAGGTATACGAGTGTTTATAAAGCACTGGCGGTTGGAAATTCCGAGAATTATTTGTTTAAGAGACTCCAGAGGATCTAAAGCTATAGTCACTCTCGCGCAACGCGAATTCGGCCTGCTAATTTAAACGAATGCCTCAGATTAAATAACAATACCGAGCGTACGTAACTTCGATACCGTTCGTGTAACGAAGGGGTCCACGAACGATCGTTATTATTCCCCGTGTGCAGCTGCAGTCGTGCCCGCAATAATAACAATGTCGGACAAGTATATAATAGAGAAAGAGAGTGGCAGAAAACGTGGCTAAGCGCGACGCCAAGGTCCTTGAGCGCGAATAAGGATTTATCAGGAATGTAGCAGATCCACAAATAAATCGTTCGATCCACGAGGAAATCGTTCCAGGCAACGGAGCCGAGCCGGTGTCGAACACGGCAGATACCTTCTCGATAATCGAGCAAATATCGACCCCGCGGGTTTACACGATAGACAACCTCGTTAGCGGTCTTCAATCTCTTTTAGATCACTCTCAAGGGATTCTCAACCGATTCACGGTTATTGTCGACGAAACAGATTCTATAAATTTCACCGGCAAAGCGTTATTTTATATTCCAATAAATAATTGGGTATCATTCAATCACTCCGGCTTACGTTACAGCTACGTCTCTTAATAAAAATCTTCTAAATTATGACAATTCGATGAAGGATACATAAAATCAGTAAAATATCATCTCCTTTAAAATAGCAATAGGAAATAAACCCTCAGCGTTACACGAGACACCCCAACACGTTTTTCATCCCCGATTTTATCAGCAATTACTCCAAGCAACGCTCGTCAAACACACCTCGGATTATCAGGCGTCGATCTCGCAATAGAATTTTTCCCCGTTGCGCAACAGGACCTCTCCAATACACCACTGTGTATTTCCAAAACACCGTCGCAGCGAGATCAAAACACCGAGCAGCAACAGATGTCCCGTAACGCCCAAACTATCCCCGATTGTACAATATTCCCCGAGCAGAATAACTTTTATCGCTGGAAATCGAGAAGCTGGACAGGCACATCGCGCCTCGTGGTTGAGAACGCCAGACGATCCCGCAACGCCGAGCGCGTATATAAGCGCATCCAGTTGCGGTTTGCACAATGGCGGGGCTGTATCCCATAGAAAATCAGCGGCTCGATTCTGTCGTGCGACGGACCGGGCGTTACTGCGGCCCGTCGAAACCCGCGATTTTATCTCGGCCGTCGGGGGCGCGCGGCGGAAACGCCGGTCGCGCAGGTAACGGCGCGCGAAGGCCGTCGCGAAATTCCGTCGGTGTTAAGGTCGACGGCGGACACCGTCGATGGATCCCGGCGACGACGGTGCGGCCGCTCTGTTGTTGAGCAATTCCTCTCGCGGCCGATCGTTTCATTCAGCCGACGCGCATCGTGTATTCATCGTGCGCCGCGGTGGCATTCTAAAGGTTGACTAGACGTACACACCGCGCTTGGAAACGTATCCCCGCGGACAGCTTGCCTGACGATCGTTTTAACACCTGCGATAATTACCGGGAAAACACGGAGTAACATTTCAGGGAACAGCGCAGTACTTCTTCGGCCCCAGTGCTCTTCGGCACCCCGTGCCCCTGCCTCTCACCATGGAATTCTTCCGTCGAGCTTCTTTTAAATGAGAAGGTGGAAAAAGCTGTGGTGATATCGAGGAAAATTAGAGTAGCTGCATCGTTTTGGAGGAAGAGGATACAAGGGAAGGGGGAAGGTAAAGGGTTAATGTTCCACCATGTTGCTTGAGTCTTCAGAATATATTGAACGGAGTCCGAAAGGGACCTCAGTTTTCGAGATGTAATGCAGAACTAGAATGTGCGAGTATCATTGGTGCGTCGAACTTAGGAAGGGGATCCCGTGGTTGTTCGGTAGCAGCGAGCCCCGGCTTTTCTCAAGCATCCTCGTCCCTTTCTACTTCGAATGCCCTCTCCAGGACGGGCCCGTTAATTTGTAGGGCCGTCGAACCGCTTTTTGCCAGCGACGCCGAGACCGCGAACTCGAGTTTTGACACATTTTGACACGAGGACCACACAGAGCGCTGCTAGCCGCGCCAGAAAACATCACTCGCCCCCGACGAGCGACCCGAGGGAGACGGACCACGTCCGAGGAGTCTCCGCCAAGACTCGGAGACGCCCGATAGACGGGCAAGAACCTGGCCACCGTCTACCGGATAAGTTATTAGCGGTGCCACGGGGAAAGAAACTACGCGAATATCAATTCGCCCCGGCGAACCTACCCCCGTTCCGCGATGTATTTATTACTGGCGATCGGCTTTTTCCTCGGCTCAGCACGGCTGAAGATCACGGCCGAGTTATTGCCTATGTGGCGCGGACTTTCTGGGGGCAGACGCTGGTGGACTCGTCCCTTTTCTACACGGTCGTCTTTAGACAGCCAGAAACAGAGATGCGCGAGTGACGAACTTATGCTTGGTAGACGGAGACCTGATTTACTTCGAATTGAAACGAAGGAATTGCCAAGAAGGGCTGCTCAGAAGTTAGAACTTCGAGGAGCTCGTATAGTACCCCAACTTCTCCACTCTCAAATCCTTTGCCAAGAAGTTGCCTAACATATTATTACGTATGTACTTCTGAAGAATGCAGAGGCCGCGACGATCAAGCCAAAGGATGTCGCCATCGGAAGGTTTCAGAGGAGCCATCGATCTAGCTGGAACGTGGCGTTGACCCCTGCCCGTGAATCGAACGGCGTTCTCGGGGACTCGTAACAGAATCGCCACTGACCTCAGGCAGGTACGAGGTGTTAGACAAACAGCTGGTCCGAGCACAAAGACGCGTTTTATACGCTCACGGGCCTCTCTGGTATATTACATACGGCACACTCACGGGGCCCTACCAACACGTGTGCGCGTAGTCCTGAGGGATCGAGAAGGACGAACGGCGGCGTGTGTACACGGGTGAAAAAGGAGGAGAACGAGGGGAGAGAAAGAGATCCTCGTGGATGGGAGAAGAGGCGACGAGATGGGTGTATGTAGGAACGTTGAGTACGAGTCACGGAGCTTCTCTTCTCTCGCCTCGCATAAGCTGCCAGCTTCTACTCTTTCTCTCTCGCGTACCACCTTGCGCCGCATTCCACCGTGGTAAATCGCTCGATGCAACGGCCACGTGTCCCACGATCGAAAATCGACCATTTCCTGTCCTGGCCCCCGAAGGATCGAGTTGATTGCACGAATTCTATGGCCACGAATCTGCTTTCATCCACTCCTCTAAGAGATACGTTGGAACATCGTGGTGTTATACGAGAATAGTCAATTTTGAGGGAGAAATCGAGAGATCGAAGGCTCTGGTTTTTATACTATAATCAATAATAATAATTACTTGATTGCAAGAAGATAGTATCTATTCCTGCACGCCTATAAAGAAATCCTATTCAGTACTCAAGGTGTAGAGTTTCGTTGTATGTGCAGAATACTGAGACTTGCAACGCCTCCCCATAAACTGGAGGAATAAATTGCTATAACTCGAGGATTTCCCCTTTAACGTCACCGGCCTGTATCAATTAAAATACAATAGTGAAGCCAGCGAATATATAATGAAGTGGACGTTACGCGAGGTCGCGGACTAACGTTGTACAAATAGTCGGCCAGGAAACAAGAAGGGAGAGCAGAGGAGCGACGGACTGCAGGTTCCCATGACTCGCCCACGCCGTGAGGAAGGTGCTCGGCGATGTCGTCGTCGCTCGTCGTCGGGGGCATAAAAGTGTCCGGAGACCGAGACCCGAAGATCTCAAGTGCCTGGACCACCTTGCACGCCGCGTGGGCGATCGGCTCGCGAGCAGTTAGCGAAGCTTGCGCAAGTTCGTGGCCGTTCGAGTCCGAGCAGACAGATATGGTCCATGGAAAACGTAGAAAGTGACCGCAAGGCCAAGCTATCGTTCTCAGAAAATTGCCACCTTTTCGAAGTAGTCCTCGATGCCCTATAATTTGGTCCTCGATTCCTCCTTCCTAGATCCAAATTTCAAAACTCTGCTCCGAAATGAAATCGATCATTGCCCCTTATTACAAACATCTGGAAATAATCTTAATTCAGTGCCTTCGAAGAAACCAAGGAGTCGATCTCAGCGAGCTATATTTCGTAGACTAACGAATTCCCAAATTCAGACGTATTAGGAACCAAGAAAGTGAAGTTCCCTCGGTTCTAAGAGGGCAACGTTGATGGATGTTCGGTGCTCCAAGATTGGAGCGCGATATAAATTGTTGAGGACCCGGGAATTCCGCTGGCCGGCGATGATCGCGCGAACATAATGTTACAGTGAAATCCATTCTGTTATCGGAGTGTAATCCTAAACAGACGCGAGCACGGGGCCCTCTTGCACACGCACGGGTATTAATGAACGTGGACGAGAGGCGGACATTAATCTTCCAGGGGAGATTCGTAATACCGCCTCGGCGCGGTTCACCACCCAGGCGATATCTAAAAGCGAAAATCCTGCAGTCCCGCGCGGACAGATAAACGAGTGATTAGTGTTCGCTCGCGAGCCCGCGTTTCTAGAACACGCGACGGAGCGGCGGACGGGGGTCCCCGTTGGCCCTGTGGGCGTCGAAAATGTTATCCACCGCGAGAGGATCGCCGACAATTAAACACCCCAGGTGGTTTCTTTCACGCGAGCTGACGCGTACATCGCTGGCATTAAAGCGAACCACCGTTTTCTCGGAAACTCGTTTCTTTCGCGCGACGAGTGGAATGGAAGAATGGTACGTTGTAATGGCGTCCCGATGTAAATCGTCGGACGTTTCTTGAAATGCGTATATGCACTCGGATAGATAACGTCGATTTAAGTGAGAGGCATACCGCCGGTAGCTGCGCCTCTCCAGAAGCGAATTGGCCGGGACTCTGTTAATTAAATCGACTAGATAGATCTGCGACGAGATGCGCCCGATAGCGCTTGCTAATCGAGATTTAATTTACATCCTAATTCTTGCTGCCGCGCGGCGTGCTTATCGCATTCCTTCTATTTTCTGTATTTTAATACCATGTCACGGGCTTGTAATGGATCTGGTATTTCTTTTTATTCCAGAATACCCGATGCCAGAGCTAACACGGTAATAATTACAGATGCTCGCTTCTGACGAGCGAACCAATCACCAGCGATGAAAGGAACATTGTATATTTGATACAGAAGTGATGGGACGGCTTTCTAATTGCTTCGATTACTGTGCTTCTCCTGTTAGTAAAAACTGCATCGAAGGTAACCCACTATTAGGTACAGGAGGTATCTGATTATTCTAAAGTCAAATTTATAAATTTCCCAAGCGAATTATGGATCAGGAAGCCTCCCACTCTCTAAGGTGACCCAATAATCAACGTGCTGGAGGCGAAGAGGAAAAGAGAGGTCGGAGGGAACGTGGAGGATACTCGACAAGGAGATCGCGCCCTCTCCGCGTGAGGGTTTCATCGCCGCCAGTACTGGGACGCGATTCTCTTCTCGTAAGTAATTTATCGTTACTATTAAAATATAGCCTGCTCGTCGTCGCGGTGGGTACGAGCTGTTATGGCCGAATATAACCATTTCTATGGGTGCACGCAGCGTCCACCGTGATTTACAATGCTCGGGGAGTTATGACGCGACGTGCCCACACTCGCGTTCTCGTAACGCTCCGTTCCCGCGAGGTCGGCTGCTTCCCGCGGAATTCTTCGCTCCGAGGATGTCCTGTCAATCCAAAGTCCCCTTCGCTGAAGATATTGAATCTCGACTGCGGAAACTGAAATAGAGAAGTCTTCGGGAACCTTGGTAATTTTTTAACAAATGTCGCCCTGTCTCCAGACCACCTCGCGTTATTCCCCTTCAGACAAGAACACGACGGACCAGCCGGCAGACAAGAACATGGAACATCGATCGTCGCCGGCGACGTTGTCCGTCGTGAATCGTCCGGGCGTCGTTACGCGCGCGTTCTCGAATACGGAAGGGTGAAATACGGCCCAATAAAAGGGCACTTTGACACAGTCTCTCGAGCACTGGCTGCCCATTGTTCGGAAGAGCGGGGAACGATCGCGACCGCAAAGTCGATCCGTTCGTGCCACGGCAGTTAACGCGAAAAGGAACGAGCGAGCGGGGCAGCAAACTTCCAAGAGGACTTTTTCGCGCCGGGCTGCCCGGTCGATCGTAAAATCGATCTCCAAAGCGGGCAAGATCTTGTCGATTCTTTCTCGTGACCCAACAAATCCACGTGTCGTCACGAAAAATTGTATGCTCCAAAGAAATGCAATGTGATTGTACTTGCTCGAGAGGATGGAAAAATTTGCGTTAACATTGAATCAATTGGGAATGAAGGGTTGCTCGCAGAAAAAGATAATTAAAGTAATTTTGGGAGAGATGCCGCACTGGCAGAGACGCCGCACTTTCGGTATTTCAGGGTTATCGGTAATAAAATACAACACTGTCGATTTTATTTACTTTAGGCTCTTAGTTTAGGTTAGATTTATAAGCGAGACCGTGTTTCCCTTAATATTTTTAAAGATTTTACTATTTTTCGAGTTCAGCCTACCGTACTTTGCCTCAATAGATATACCTACCTAGTCGAGTTTATTTTTTTTTATTGTAATAAAAATTCATAATTTTTCGTGATATAACTTTTGTAATACGTTAAAAAAACTCCGTGGAATATTTCTCGGCTAGAATAGGTCACATTTGACACAGCTCTTGGAAATACGAAAGTGCGACGTCTCTTTCGGGCATTTAGGATAGATGCCGCACTTTTATGCGGACTTGTATCGGAAGGCCGCTATGTCGACTAAATGATGTTTTTAATATTAAAAATATAAAAAAAGTGTTTCAAAATAGATACCGTGATATCTTAAGGCAAATTATATATTTTTTAATGACGGATCTGATAATCCAATCATATTTGTGGGATTTTTACACTTTTCCACATTTTATTTTTATTTTATGTGTAATAAATGTGAAATGAAGAAGAAAAGGCAATCAAATTTAGAAAAGCAGAAATAGTATCTGTACCTATTTATTTTTCCAATTTTCATGTTTCAATTTAATTTGCTTTTACTATTTTTTTTTTTTAAATAAAAAGTTAAAATTAACAAGTTTAAATAGAAAATTAAACGTTTTTCGAAATACGGCACCACTCCCGCATGTGCGGCGTCTCTCCTAAAAAGAGAATGTTTTTAGTTTCAATTTTTTAACGGTGACAAATATTAAAATTTTGATTTTCTTTAATGTTAGTAGTAGTACAAGATGTTCAACCAATAATATGTATCCTTGACAAAAAATTCAGTGCAAAATGTAGACACGGTGACAATTTTGAGTAAGGTGCGGCAACTCTCCCATAATTACCCTAAGCAGATTGACTTTCTTTGACAAAGAAACTTAGAGAAATTTGATTTCATCTACCTATACATATATATAAAATAAAAGAAGAGGTCCTGACTGACTGACTCTTCAATGCCCAGCTCGAACCGTTTAATCTAGGAACGTGAAATCTGGATGGTACACTGTTTTCATAACGTAGGCACCCACTAAGGAAGGATTGTTGGATATTCCATCCCCAAGGGGGTGAAAAGGGGTAAAATGTATTTTCTCGGACTTCCTAATATCTCTTAAGGGGAGGTTCCGGTCTAGAGTCCCCAAAAATAGATGCTCTTTAGGAATAAATTAAAGGAAAACTAGTATATACAATTTAATGGGACTTTTTGCATTGTATTAAGAATGTCTTAAATTATAGAAATATATTTTTTGTTTTATAATTAATCATTGCAGACGGCACTGAGGAGTTGTTAAAATCAAAGCGTCAAAAAATTCATCTAAATCGGTGGGACCTGTACCTCCAAAAGTTATTATCCGATTCGACTGAAACTTTTTTATTTTGAAGAATATACTTCCGACTAGGAGGGGAACCAGAAAAAATCACAAAAATGACATTTGTTTTAGAAAATAACGACACTTGAAATTTCAAATCACTTTTTCTCTATATTTCTCGTCCTTTCAACGCCTTTGAAAATTATAATTTTTAAATTTTTTGTATTTTTTCTGGTTTCCCCCCTAGCCAAAAGTATATTCTTCACAATAAAAAAAGTTTCAGTCGAATCGGATAATAACTTTTGGAGATACAAGTCCCACCGTTTTGAGAACACTGTTTCGAGAAAAACGCGTTTAAAGTTTTACGTGAGCGCCTAGTGGCCGGTTGTTGCCCGTGCATTTGCCGCTACTCAAATGCCTATAACTTGGGGAATTTTACGAATTTCAACAAATCCTTTTAAACGCGTATTCCTAAACGGTTTAAAGTTCGAAGAATGAAATAAAAAAAATCGACTTTTAGACCGGAACCTCCCCTTAAGGCCGCCATACACGTTCCTTCTTGCCGTTCGATTTGCTTGTACAGACAAATGTTGTAATGCATGATAGAGCGTGTGTGTCCACAAATCGGCCGACTTAGTATGTGCGTACTGTCAATTGCCCGGCATGAACGCAATTACAATTTTTGACTGTACAAGCAAATCGAACGGCAAGAAGGAGCGTGTATGGCGGCCTTTAGGCCCGTTAGATATCAACTTACAAGGAGAGTATTTTAGGTGTCCGCCTCCGATCATTTTGATTTTTAGATATGTTATAGAGGACCGAAAAATAAGAAATACGTGTTTTTTTATTTTTCCCCGTTTTGATATTTAGGGGGTGAAAACTGCGTTCAAAGTTAGGGTTGAAAAATCATTTTTGTGGAATATCTCGAGAACTATTAGAGATAGGGGAATAGTGTCAATGGACGAATTTTATGTCTTTGAATGCGAAATATGACTGACTCACCAGATTTTCCCCTATCTCTAATATTTCTCGAGATATTCCACAAAAATGATTTTTCAACCCTAACTTTGAACGCAGTTTTCACCCCCCAAATATGAAAACGGGGAAAAATAAAAAAACACGTGTTTCTTATTTTTCGGTCCTCTATAACATATCCAAAAATCAAAATGATCGGAGGCGGACACCTAAAATACTCTCCTTGTTAGTTCTTGTTCACAAAGATTACTCACACAAATGCCTAAAAACCAATTTCAGAATTTTTCCCTAATCAACCCCTAAGGAGTGAAATATATTTTCACGGATTCCTCAAAATCTCTTAGGTCTTATTTGATATCGACTTAGTTTTTACTTCGAAAGGTTACCCACATAAACGCCTAAAAACCAATTTCACGATTTTGCCCTAATCAACCCCAAAGGCGATGGTGAAAAGGAGTAAAATGTGTTTTCATGGAGCCCTGAATATCTCCTAGGCCCGAAGCGAAGCGCGGGGGTACTTTGCTAGTTTTCTATAAACTTGATAGGCATTGGGACAGGAACTTGTTTTCAGGAGAAATGCCTATAACTACCTCCACGACCTCTATCAATACACAGTAGTAAAATGTTCCATATTCCTGAAGCTTTCCCTTAGAATCTACATACGCAGTGGCCCTCGATCATCAGACTTATGAACTCGAACGCAATTTGCATAAACGCCGCCTATTGCTCCCCAATGGTTCGCGATACGTAGGATAAAAATCGGTTGAATAGCCAAGCAGGAGGGACTGCTTCTCTCCACAATCCTTACGCGCCTCCATCGATGGATAATTCGCTTCTACGTGTCCCAAGAGGTCCACGCTATGCGCGTATCTCGCGACGCGGGCAGCCTGAAATCAGGAACGCGCATCGCGGCCGTAAAATCGCGCCGCGAACGAGGAGTGGCGAGGATTCCGTGCAGCATCAACGACATTTCGACAGTTAACGTCAAGATTATTGACGCGAAACCTGTGCCCGCGGTTGGGTCCCGTTGGGCGGGCGCGGGGACCGGGCGATTTCACTCGCCTCTGCCCCAGGTGGACCTCTCTTTCGCGCCACTTCGAACAGGATCCTCGGCGGACAACGGGCTGTCGTCAACGGGGTGACAAGTTTTCACCTTTGCCGCCGATAAATACGGTGAAAGGCGTAGGGACCCGTTGCTGATAGGCGTTTTTTCTCCACGCGACTTCTCAATAAATTTCGTTGACGTTCATCGCGCCGCGTCCCGTAATATGATCGTTTATACCGCGCATCGATAGCTTCTCGAGGAACAGTTCCCTGGCGAACTCTTTCACTCGGTCAGCATTCTCACCGCCGCTGTACATGAAGCAGAATTCACAGCCCAAGAGAGGGGAATAAAGAATGCGAGACGCTTGCATTTTGCTATCTGAAGTCTCAGCTGATATTCGCTCCCCTGAACGGTGAGAAAACGCTTCGATTTAAGTGTAGGATAACTTCGAAACACTTTGGGGTCACTCTAGAATCGCTTATTCCTTTTAAGAATCTCCTGTTCGTCCCGAATCGCGCGAAACGTTTCTGTGCGGTGACGTGCGATTTCCAACGGAGTCTGTCTCTACTCTCCTGGCTATCGTCCCCGATATCTATCGAGATTCCTCCCCCCCCCCCCGGTGTATGCGAGATCCCCTCGCGTGCACGTCGACGAAGAGGAATCCCGCGATTTCCGGTCCCCGTGTCCGTCAAGCGCGGTTATCGACGGATTGCGCGCCGATACGCACGATCGCCGATCGCTCGGTCCCGCCAGGAGATCCCCGTGGCGTGTTACGAATTCTGCCAATCACGGGAGTGTAATCGATATCGGGGAACGGAGGTGGGCATCGAGTCGATACGATCGGCTCCGCCCCGGGCGTGTCGCCGGCCTGCACGATTTATAATGTTAATATCCTGGAGCCAGCTCCGACGCTTACTTCCCGACGCTCCTCTTTCTCCGCCGTTTCCCCTTGCACACATTTTATTCTGCTTTTACACTGGGCCTTTCTTGCCCTGTGCGCGAGAAGGGCAAGGAAGAACGGGGGGAGACGAAGAGACGCGAAGGACCGATCATTTCGATGTACAATCTCGAGTTTCGATTAATGAGAGTCACTATTGCTCGACGCGAGGGCATTGTGAAACGAACAGGTTGTAATTAAACCATGTTTCTTTGATTGGAGGAATCGTTACTTTGTGTGGCTCATAAAAAGATTTTGCATGTTTCTTAAAGGGAATAAAATATTTGAAGCGCCCACAATTAAGCCGTGAGGATTTATCGACGCTCACTAACCCTTTTTTAACAATGTATATGTCAGAAATTATGGAACCCTTAGTGTTAAATAAACGACTCTGTGGTGATTAGTGACCAGAGAAAATGTCTGTAATTTACAGCTCTATTTAGAAATTTGAATATACGAGGTGCTCTTTGGTAAATTAATAGTATTGCCCTCTGTCGGTGGAGCGCCGAATAAATACATAAAATAATAGAACGTGATCCACTTATTCAAAATCAATGATTAATTTCAGGCAGACATAAGTAGCAACGAATACAGAATAATATGCTTTTAGATCACTGTGTATTACACACGGAACATCTTTGTAGCTATGAGCTGGATACTCCCTAGCATGTAAACAAAATATACAAAGCCATCGGTACTCACGATACGGCTGACTGCTTCCAGGTAGACGACCGTCCTTTCACGCCTCAATTCCGCTGCTCCAGTTTTGTTTACGATTTGCCATGACGTGGAGCCGTGACCTATGCGAAGTAACGCGAGGACATTCAGTAATGCGTGAGCTTCCTTGGGCGAGGGACCTTGTAGACACAATCCCGCTCGGTTTTCGCGTACCGTTTGCTACGTCGTACTGGTCGTGTAATTAAACGTTTTAATATCGGCTTTTACCGTCCTAATCGCGTAACCGTTTCACTAAACTACAACTCCCGCGATATCTACGCACACAGCACTACCGAAAACCGATTATATTTCGACACTTAACACGATGTACGTGAAGCAATCGACGTTTAATTCGCCGTGCGACCACCTGTCGCTCACTACACTGCGTTTCTCACGTGCACAAGTGTCCTGCGCAGAACGCACTGTTTTCAATATTCTTGAATTTCATTCAAAACTTTCGAAAAGTGAATAACGACGACAGAGAGAAGGAAATAATCGCAAGAATAAAGTCCTTAGGCGTTTCAGTGAATCTTTCAAGCGTTTCTGCACTTCTCGTGTGTGCTCTGCATCGCGATTTACAAATATGAGAACGCAGCATTAAGTCGCACGCTTCCCCCGTGGAAGCGCAGCGCCACCCGCGACCGCTTACGCAATTCCAACAATGCACGAAAACGCTAAACTATATCTAGGCATACTTCGTGACAATACACAAGTATCGCGCAACGCGTTGCACCGTCATCGAACATTCCGTGATATAAGGATTCTAAACATGTAAACCTCCAAAGTTACCGGGGTCAGATCAAATTACCCGCGCTGTGCTGCAGTCTCACGTTGTAGTGCAATGTCTTCAGTTGTTTCTACGCTTTCGTGTCAGGTGCAGGTGTTAAATTTGCGTTTGTACCGTTCAGCGCGGGCCGGTGTTGACGAAAATGTGTCGCGCGGTGCGTACGGACGATCGACAAGGTGGATTTACTGACGAGGAGGGACTGGTCGCGTTCGTATTTGTGTTTCTCACGATTCGGTCGCGGAGTGACTTGCAAGCGTCCCGTTACGAGTGCACTCCTCTCGGTGGCTCAATAGCGTAACGCCTTTTTACGCCGACCTGACTGGGCCCTGGATGAATGTTTATCCGCATGTTGAGCCGTCCTGGAAGCTCTCCGTCCATCTCGAGGGTGCTGCGTCCAGAGAAGAATGGAACACCGACGAGGCAACCTCTGAAAGGATGAAGGGCCCTAAATTCGAGCCAATAGTCGGAGCTACGCGGTGGGCGGCGGTGCTGAGTTCCAGATCGGTGAGCACAATGCCAAAGACACTTCAGCATACAATATCATCTTTATACGTGCATATAATATGTCTTGTGCTTGGCGAACTTTTCTTTCGATAACAAGTCGCGTGAATTTCTTGGCAATGCGTTTCAAATGGCATTGTTAGTCACGACTGTTCTGTCGTGTGGAGTACGAGTAGAGATGTAACATTTGTTTTTCAATGGACGTTGTTGTCGTTAGTTTTGGGGGGTAGAAAGAAATGTTTGATAACATTTAACTGGGTTTTGGGATGGATTAGATTAGGTAGTGCATCCTTTATGGGAATGTAAAGTATTTCAATGAGCATTTTGCGAGAAAACAATATGGCGTCTGTGATGTTAGATTGTATAATGTTTTAGCGGGAAAATAAGATGGCGCCAAATTTGAATATCTTTAGAAAGGTTCTACAAACATTCGTGTATTTTGGTTAAAAGAATTTTTGCATTCTATTTGCGATATTTTGTTTGTGTTATTTGCAAGACTGAAATGTGTTATAAAAATTGCAATTTACAAAGAAGTATTTCACTTTGCATAAAATTCTTCTGATCTAAACTTCTTTATCTTCAGTAGCATGTACTTTTAAATAACTTTCACCGTTTCAATTCTTATTATTTATCAAATAATCATTCAATTTAACTTCCAAACGAAGTAGGAATAAAGAATTCTAAGTCACATATTTATCAAATGCTAATTAACAAGTATTTAAAGCAAGATTGAAGTGAAATACGTCAAGCTTGCCCAGTTTAATATTTTAATTCTCACGATAATAACATCTCGCTCCATTAAGGCAAGAGAATCGAATATAAATAACTCTTCAGGCCTCGATCACAAATGAGTAAAGCCTATAGAGGTCTATTTAAGTAGTTGTAAGTAGGTTACACGTGCACGGCGACATTCGAAGCCCGCGAACATAAATTCTACCCTATTACACTCGTTGCCTGCGGTACTTTATCATATTATGAAACACAACCCTGATCTTACGGGCGCAATAATGCATCAACTCCGTAATATCTCACGGAGTGGCTTCTGCCTGCTTGCTAATGGAAACAAATCCCCCATTCGCGAGCGTTAAAAACCTTCTTACCCCAGGGCGAAAGAAAAGGGGGCCATTTACACGTAGAAGCTCGGAGCTTAGCGTTCTCCCGCATCGTTTCCCCTCTTATCTGTACTCTTATTTGCTTGCGTTTCCTACGCGCATCGTGTCGAGCCTAGGGTCAAGGTCAAGCCTGTTTAAAAGGAACCACTGTTAAATGCCGGTTGCATGCGTTTCGCGCGAGTTACGACGTACGACGGTGGCGCGGGGGGGGGGGGGCGAGTACGGAGGATTCTTTCGGTGCGAACGGTAAATTAGCATTACGGTCGCATTACCGATGTTGTGACGCCGTTTTACACGCGCGCGGATCATCCCCGCCGGGACGGCGCGGCTTCAGGATCAGCTTCCTCTAACTCTGATTTATGCCGCGCGTCGCGGCTCTCGATTATATAGCCGGTGTATACCCCGCTTATTCCTTATCCAGGCTGCCTCGAGTTACGCGTTATTTACGATGTCAACGTGGCAGCGCGATATTTTCCACACCGCGGTCGATTCTATCGGTAACACGCCATTGCCGGTTACACTCGCTCTTCTCTGCCTTCCCGGCTTGATCCCCCGAGCGGGACGCGCAGCTGTCTCCCCTGCCACTCACCGAGGGCATCAATTTCGAGCCATTCGTATTGGATCCACTCGCAATGATCGTTATACATTAAAGTACACGGCGGGGACCGTAAAATCGTGGCGTCGCGGGGAACGGAGACTCCGGAGGTCGTTCCAGAGCGAAGGCGGCGACGGCGGGGCGAGGAGGGACGGTGTAGAGGAGGCGCGGAGGTATGGGAAGGTACAAATTGCAGGATCGGGTATCGGACGGAGTAATTAATTAAATACAATAAAGTTAGGTCGACCCTCGTATCTGGGATCGACCACTCCTCCAATCGACCGTCTCAGAGCTCTCGCATCCTCCACGTCCACGGTCCCGATGCGCTCGCAACTCGCGGAATACCGAGAAAGGGACGACGCGCAGACGTCGTTAAGCCTCGGCTAGCAACGGGCGATGATTTTTCGACTTCGCCCGACGGAGTCGATATACGACGATGATTCCTCGAATAGAGATTCC
This sequence comes from Andrena hattorfiana, assembly GCA_944738655.2. Classification (NCBI taxonomy): domain Eukaryota; kingdom Metazoa; phylum Arthropoda; class Insecta; order Hymenoptera; family Andrenidae; genus Andrena; species Andrena hattorfiana. The sequence continues at coordinate 39,401,157 of OX122889.2, read as the reverse complement.
GCCGAGGGAATCTGAGGCTCCGCGAACGCCGCGGCGATAAACCACCGCGGATCGTAGATCCTGCCATGGTGCATTTATTACTTTGGATGACATAGGCGTAGACATCGATTATCATCCTATGTAATTTATCTCGGCGTATTAGCTCGGTGAATTATTCCTCGTGTAACCCGATGCGTTCGTCGCGGCTCGCCACGTGTACTCCGTGGAAGATGCTCGATCCCTGTGCACCTTCCGAGCAAGGTGTCGAGAAGTCCACGAGGGTGATCGTGTTAATTTACCCTTACCTTGACTCCCGAGGTCGTTAATAGGCTAGCCATCTTCCACGTTTTATGCTTCCCTGTTTTTCATCTCCTATTGGAAATGGTACCTTTCCGTTCATCTTTTCTAGAGCTCTCAATTTTAATAGCGTTTCGAATATTATCTTTCTGTAAGATGGCTGAGTGCATCGCGAGCAAATAGGCTGACTTTCAGCGAATCTTTGCAATTCCTCAAGCTCGTACTCCCTGTTCCTCATTACGAGCCCCCTCAGATCGGCAGTAAATGATATCCAGTTTTCGTGAAGCGTCGATACGAGACCGATATGGAGGATGCTCGTTGCGAGGTACTCGGGTCGTCTACGTCTATCCGTGAAGGAAGCTCGCGTAAAGTTATATAAGGCTTCCCGAGTGGAACGAAGGGGAAGAGACCTTTCGGGCTATCAGATAAACCAGGGTACACCGGTGCACGAGATTCGCGGGCCGAGGGATAATTATAATAATTGGCCGATAAATCGATAATTAATCAGGAGGCTAATTGCGAATTATAGCGGTGGCGAGACAATGCTTGGCATTGTTCGCCCGGGACGCGTATGAGTCAAGTGTGGGAAGCTAATGGGTCGTAAGATAGAAAGTTATAGGTTGAGTGGCTCGCAATCACGGTTTTTCTGCTTTTTTTTTCTCCCCCTCCTCCGCCGCACTCGAGCACGCCGAGCTAAGCAATGATAGCGGGGTATGTAACGCGCGCATCTGCATCGATCTCTGGCTCTCGTGATTAACGTAACTCGACCTCGAAGGCATCGGTCGGAATACATGATTCATGCGTGAAGCTCGCACTTTCGACATTGTTTGCAACAGCCTCGCAGGTGTATCTAATTATACCAGATTCGCATCGTTGGCGATGCGCGGCCAGTGTCGCGTTATTGAAGGCGCGAGGATTTTGGAGCAGTCAGAACTTAGAACGGGGGTGTGTAAATGTCAAAGACAATTGGAAGCATGATTTGGAGCAGAATGTAACATCGCCATAGCATATGATATTATTAGAAAAATAGTCGTTTCTATAAAACTCAAACCTAATTACCAGAGAAATACTTGGTAATAGAAAAATCGACGAAAAGATGCACCACCTTCCCCTTTTGCGGGTCGAAAGAGAACTCGTTCTCGCGACCGATGATCCGGGTCGGCCAGGAATAGCCTTCCCCGAAGCGGCGTTCAATCAAATAAATAATTTTTAGGGCGAACTGGGCGGCGCGGAACCACTGGCGGCATAAATTATCCGCCGACGCAACTTGGACACGGGTGGACTGCATATTTATACCTAGCGTTGCGTTCGTAGACTGTTACATTTCGCCACAAATTTCTTTCTCCTTTTTCATCCATCTCGCTGCCTCGAAGATGACTCGGTTCCCTTGCCCGAAACCATAAACCTCGTGTCAGCGGTCTCGATGGTGATCCGCTATGGCTTCGCAGAATCCTTCCCTAGCGTGGCCTATGAGCTAGACGTCGACATAGGTACTCTATAAAGTCTCGCCTCGGAACGACCAGAAAATCGTAGCTCAAAGATGAGATCCCCGTAACCGGCTCCTCGTGAATCATCGACACCTGACTCGTGCCTGAGACTCGAGCGGTTATCGATGCAGTTGGATTTACATTCGGGAGGTCGATAACAGGTTCGATTTACAGTCCGAAAGGCACGAGCCTGATCCTCGTTCGAGATAAACGTTGAATGGAATGGGTGGGTGGGTCCACCGCCTTGCCCCGTGATCTTTCTTTTCGTCCCGAGTCAAAAATTACGAGATCGTTTGGAGAGAGTGGATTGCAAATCTCTAACGAAAGAAGTTGGAATTATCGAGAAGTAGATGTTGTTATGGGCAAAGGGTATAAAAGACCATGGTGGTCGTCGAATCGACCAGAAAAGCCGCGGCATGGGTAAAGCGCGTTCTTGCGTTGCTCATCATGGATGACGAAGCAAAGGTGCACGCCGCATCTTCGAGTTCACGTCCCTCCTATAGTAATACGGTGCACCTAGGTATTAAGGTCGATTCACACTTAATAACACCGTGGCGAATGTAAAATTCGTACCCGTAACGAGGCCCCGCGAAACGTCGAATTTATTAAATTCCAGCGTATCGGAAGCGAGACAGAATGCCTCGATGCGCGCCTCTATCAGAGGAAGGCGGCATAATGGAATCGCGCTCTTATCTTCTTATTCTCCTGATCTCGTATTACGTGAAATTCGCTCCGATCATTACACCATCAATCATGCCCCGTCGCGGATGCCCGCGAGATTGATCCTTTATCTCGTCCCTTCAGCCGCGAGAACATCACGTGTCTCGCACACCCTAGAAAACCACCTGAACCAGGGATCTTCATCCACCGTTTCAAATACCACTCATCCCTCGCCTCGGTGTAAATTTTCAACTGTATAGGCTCCAAAAATCCTCGTCCTCTATCGCTGAATATTCTCTCGAGCTATTTGCGAAAAGGGGGGTCAGGGAATTCCGCGGGCACACGCGAGATAACCCGTCGCGTTAGGATGCGGGAGAAAGAACGGACGGGAAGAGGGAGGGAGAGATAGGGAGAAAAGGAGAGCCGGTCGTAGTTCAGCCCGTGGCCCATCAGATAGCACCCAGTCTCTCCAAGAGCGAGGAGAGAGGATATTGGAGGAGCAGAAGGTGGAGGATAGGGAAAAAACGAAGGAGAGGAGGGGTGTGGGTCGTGGCAGAGGAGGAAGGGAATAGATAGAAAGGGGGTACGGGCCGGACCGTGAAGGGGGGGGGGGGGGGCGAGGGTTGAAAGGGGTATATTGTTTGCCGAGCAGAGCCGATAATTCAGTAATGAACGTAACCGACGCGCGCCCGCGTTCAGGGCTATAATTACCGATACCACGTCGGATAGCGGATCCCTTAACTTGGGGTCCCGAAGCGCTACGAGGGCGCGAGCGTATCTTCCTTCCCTCGGCCAGTTCCTCGCCTGTCCGCGTCTTAGAATGGGCAGCTCTAAATTAATAAATCAATAGCCGGGGCCCCTTATCCGATCCGCGGGTGGGTGGAGTTTGTTTGTTTAAGAGCAGGATTTATTAATTTTTCGCTGGGTGGTACGTTGCCTATGGTCCACGCACTCCCGACGGTTATCTTCCACCTTCGCCCTCGCGCAAGCCTCTATCTCTTCCTTCCGTGTTCTTTATGCACGCCAGCTTCCCTATTTTATGGTCCGATAGTCGGTCGATGTTTCGCAGCGTAGCTTAGACTCGGCTGAAATTTTGATATAGTAACGGTGGTGGGCGAGGACTGAGGGGATCTTGGATATTTTGTTCTGCTAGTTAAAGAATTCTTTGTTGTATTTTCTATGCGTCTTTACTTACACGTGAAACTTGAAATTTTGTATAATATGGAGACTATAGGTAGATGCATAGTGGTGATTCATTATAGAAGTAGATCAACGTTAAAATTTTCTAAATTGAATATTTTAGATCTACCTAATGTTCTTAAGGCATTGAAGATATTCCTTCGGTAGTTTTCTAGCTTCGAGCGTAAGGGGTGATCTATGGGGATGATGTTAGGGGTCTCTGGATCCTGCTGAGCCGTGCAACCAGTGCCATCTCTTCATCGAGGGACGAAGCTTCGCTGAAAGATAGTGGTAATTCCTTGGGCATTTGTGCACAGCACCCTTAAGTTGCAATTTTCTTTTTTGCAAGGGTAAAAGACACTAAAGAACACACATTTATCGTAGGATTCGCGTTTCAACTGTATCACTGTCGTAGCTATTTAGATAATAATCATACTAATCGATACAGAAAATTACAAATTACATTAAATTCCAATTCTACTCTAGCAATTGAAAATCGGTACAAAACAGTTCCTTGTAAGATTGAACTGTCTCCCATGACATTTTCAACAAGAAATACTTATTCAGAGTGGAGTAAATTGAATGGTCCATAGAATTTCCACAGAAACGTAATACAATGCTAATGCAAACTAGAGAATCGCCTAATAGAGACGTATCGATGCTCTCGTGGAGTTTAAGGGGGCAGCCAGTCCCGTGGATTAGAAGGCGCCCATCGATTTCGGTGCCTCGGGCGAGCTCGGAATAATTTGAATTCGATCGCCTGCCGGATAGATCGATCGATCGATTTCTTCGACGTTAGCCTTTCTCGCGCGGCATTTCTCTCGCTCGGATCGTCGACCGTTCGCGCCTCATAATTCTCTTTCCGCTCGAATTCTCGCGATTCTCCTGCCGCTCTTCGCGCGATAATGCTCTGCCTGGAGTGAGGTCTCGTTTCCTCGCATCGTCGAACCACCGCGGGACGCCTAATGTATGGTTATATCGAGCTATACCTTTCTCTTCACTGCTCATTCTTTGCTGCTGCACGTTCTTTGGCCGCAAGAATATATTCCTCATAAACTAGAAGCCCCGGAGATTCGACTTTCTAAAGCGAGACGCTGGGTGTGCATCTTCTTCGAATCGTTGTCGACGCAAAATAATGGAAATAGAAAACCCTTTATCTCACTGGATCAAAGTACACTTCATTCGTAATATTTTTCCGGTCGGTAGACAGTGTGCAACAGCCACTAATCTTCTCTCAGAATCCTCCCTTCCCCTGCAATGAACCGGACCACCGTCGATCTCCCAGCTTCCCTCAGAAACACCTCGAAACCTCATCAGACTCCCCCAAAAGAACTCGTTCATCGGAACCCTGCACGGTGGCTACCGGAAGTCATCCGGCAGATCTCTCTCGCCCGCGGGAAGAGGGGTCTCGTCACTCAGGCCATGGTAATGGCCCCACGGACGAGTGGCACAGTAAATCGGCTGAAAGGTTGCGCCGCGGACGAGCAACGAGAGCGGATTGCACCCGTAGGCGGAAATTAGACTCGAATACTCGTCTCCTTGCTCCCCGTGTTTTCTGAACCGCCTGGCTGATGATAATGACGGTAGCAGGTGCTCGAGCCGATGCCACCTTCGCACCTTGCTTCCCTGATCTTCGGGGCCGCGTACACGACACACAGCCTCGCGGCTCGCGATCATCGTCCTCCGTTGACGTCGTCGTCGTCGTCGGGTCATCCCGTATGTAATTCGTTGCTCCAGGGACTATACGATTCTACCTACCGTCGTACGCGGCCAGACACGTGTAAATCCTCGCCTATACGTGCACCACCGTCCCCCGAGTGTGTAAGTGCTCCGCCTGCACACACACGGTGCGCGCTTAATATCTCGAGCCAATCTTAGAGCTTGCATTCAGTGGGTTAGTGCCGTAAATGCCAGTAACCATCCACCGGCGATGGCCACTCGTGGCTACCACTATAGACGGCCAGGCAGGTATTCATTCCATTTGCAGTTATGACGAGTACGAGTTCAGAGGCCGTGAGAATTCGCCGGCTCCTCGGGAGAGCCCCGGACTCGGCCTGTTCTAGTCTGGAACATCCTCTCCTGTACGTGCCTAACGCAGACGCGTTATACTTCCGCGCGCGAACCACTATCGACTATTCCTAGCGTCACCTCCTCCGCGCTCATGCTTCATGGTACCGGGGCAGTTTACTATTCCTTTGATTGACGTTTGACGGGATTTATGACAGGCACGGTGCGAGGGAGGCGTATCCTCCTTTACCCCTCAAGTCCCTGGCCTTTCCGCAGTTCGCACCTCGAGGGTTATAGAATCTTGCAGATCGTAGACTCTCGCGCTTGCGCGCTCTTCTCCAGTTCTATCTGCCAACCGGGTAATCACATCTCGCGTCGAGGATTTTTCCAAGATTCCGCAAACAGGGGATAAAGTTACCCGGACCCAACCCAGTATATCAGTTTACAAAATTCCTCCGGCGGTTATCAGCCCCCAGCGATCGTTGCCGAGGACCCGCCAATTACGTCGAAGGCGTTAATCATATCGAATCTACGCGTCCCCCAGGTGCGAAGTTCTTTCCACTGTTAAAGGTTAACGGCCTTCGTCGCGCGCTACACGCAGAATAATTCCACGTTACGACGCCGACAGCGGCGACGTGGAAAAAAGAGCCGCGAAGGCTCTCCCGGGCAATATAATCAGCGGCGCGATAGAAATAGGATGAATACTTGGGAGCGCGCGGGCATACTCTTTAGCGCTCCTTTGAGCTCTCTTACACGCGTCTCTGCGCGCCGTGGCCCCTGTTATTGCCGAAGCTTTTTCACCTTCGACTTTCTCGCGGATCCTAACCTCCCGGAACAACGATTCGTCGAGTCAGGCGACTGGACAGCCGACGCCGACGCCGCCGACGGTAGTCGCAATTATAGAGTATGACTGCACAGATTCGTTCGGTAATTTGTTATCATTGAATAAACACACATCGAGAGGGACAAGTGGGTGGATGAGGAACGCGGGGTTCGCGCTGCCTCGAGGATCGTAATCTTCCACCGCGGACCACTTTCCTCCGCGTCCTTTGTCCTGGACGAGACTATGCGCAGCCACCAGTCGTTAATAATTACCACGGAATCGAGGATCAGGTGGTGTTATGTTGTCACGGATGACCAGCCTTCTTTCACAATCTTGCTGCGTGTCTGAATTCATTTTGAAATTCTGAGAATGTCTGACCAGTGTGAATCTTCGTTTCTTTCTATTATCGATCCCAGTTGCTTCCCTTTGTCGCTCCGGTATTCACCTTCTACCCTTTCTGCGCCGTGGATCGCTTTCGAGAGCTCTCGCTCTTCCTCCTCGCGCCTCGTGACGGGAAAAGAGTCTCTCATAATAAATTCCAAGTGGAACGAGGGAGGGACGTTTTAATCCCGTGGGCCCGGCACGGCCGGCCACGGTATCTCGGCGAATAAAGAGATATCTCCGTCCTGGCAACAGGCGGTAACGTCTAAATTAAATGTTTCTGGATCGACGAGCCCGCGGATTCAGCGTGTCATGGGCCGCTCTTAATCTGGATTTAACGGCGAGGTCTCAGGCGTGAGGCCACCTTGCGGTGCCTGACCGTTTCAATAGAGCTTAATTGGCGAATACCCGGCCCCTGTGTGCGCGCCCGTACGTGTATGGAAAGAAGAGGCGCCCTGCCCGAGAGAGACGGGGCGAGCGAAAACGTATGTACGGTTGGAGGCCTCGCTTCTCTTCATCTTTCTTCCCAGAGTTCTCTCTGTGACCGTAAGTCTTGTCGGCTTCCACCTCCGCCGCCTCCTCTCTTCCGCCACGGCCAGATGAGAGCGAGAATGACTACGCCGATTCGTACGCGAGTTTTAGTTATTCATGGTATAATAATGACGATAACGATAATAACAACGGTAATGATTACGTCCGCGGGGCCGGCTCTAACGAACGCGCTCTGTGGGAACCGACCCTCTCGCTTATCGGCGAGCCTAATCGGGACGGTCGTGGATAAATGTTTGTTATTAATTAGCGTTCGCTTGGACGACACGGTGGGAAATGATGTGGGTAAATGCGCAAGGTTCGGTCGGCGAACGGGTTACGAGGTTTTATCAGGGGAATGGTGTGATACGGGGTCCATGATCGTGGGATGCTGCGTATGGATCTTTCTTGATTATGCTTATGAAGCGGGAGAAATGGAATGCTCTTTATTGTTGGACGCAACGTGGTGACGTTTGTTCCTTACGGCGATTCCATTAATGTTTGGACATTAAGTGCAACTATTCAAGATCTTCTTCTGTGATCTCATTTGGATTCCAAACCGTCAGGCTTTCAAGATATATAACTATTTTATATATTTTAGTTTTTTGAGTTTCTGTGATATTTTTTCTGCAATTGTTATTGCATCGGCAAATTTATATTCACGAATCCAGTAGTAGGGGAGACTGGGGCTAGTTGATACAGGGGCAGGTTGATACAAACGAATTATCTCGACACCGTATATATGTAGCTTCATTTGAGCGAGATATGTGAAGTTTGTCGTTCAATTCTTTACTACGATCTAGCGTACATCTGTGTACCTTGACGTGAATAATCATTTTTTTAACTGTTAGGGTAAATTCGGGAGACGCGGTCGGGCCGGAGAGTTGGCCGAGTCGCTATATTTCAGGCTCTATTCGTGAAAACGCGTTAAAGTGCAGACCAATTGCTTCTCTAGAAGCCAAACAATTGAATAAATAGCGTCACTTCGATTCCTTCTGTGTTTTTCTAGATTTACAGGCTTTAAAAGGTAAACCGAGGTTACATTTAACGTCTTTTGTCAAACAACGGTGTACAGAATCGTATTTAAAATATACTTCTAAGTTTATTTTCGTTTAATGTTTGGGAATAATAAGATAGTAAAGATATTGAGGGACAATGCAGCCAAAGTATTTAGCCATATTAACTCTTCCTCTCAAAACTAACGAGAAGACTATCTCTCGCTGCAGAAAGGAGAGATGGTCGAGTTATGATTTTTTTTATTGTTTTTATTTATATTTTTATTTTTTATCATTATTTTACTATTATTATTGTTTATTTATTTTATTTATTTACTTTTGTATTCATTTGCTTTGCTAATCGCCGGTAGCTAGTTCACTTTTTCTTTGATGTATTCTTTACTTTTTTAGCGTACACAAATTAAATATCAATGAATCTGTAGTTGTATTCACTCATAAATAATTTTGCTTTCTTCTTTGTTATTTTTCCATGAATAATTATGTGAGTGGTCTTGGCCAACGACGCAAACCATTTCTCCCGGCACCTCGGGAGAGGTGGTCAGATGTCATGTCTTCAGTTTTCAACCCGAATCACAGTAAATATTGTCTTGAAGCAAATATCGACCAGTTTTTCTGAATCAGCATAAAATTTTGAACATATTAGGTTTGTTCTGATAAAATAAGTAATATCTGTATCAGTTTTAATAACCATTTTATATTAGGTCGACCGCGTCTCTCAGATTTACCCTACATCCAAATTGATCGACCAGATCAGTGGTGAGCAACCTTTTGTCCGAAGTGGGCCACAAGTGGGAACCTACTACTCTACGCGGGCCGCAATATTTAATATATAAATATAACTAATCCTATATCTTTTACAGTTCAAAAGATATATGCCAAAGTTCCGGCGGGCCACAGGTCAGCGGCTGGCGGGACAAATGCGGCCAGCGGGCCGCGGGTTGCTCATCACTGGTCCAAATAACATTTTTTCATTCAATTTTTATGTATTTTCTCAACTTTTCGCTTACTAGATGTTAAAGAGGAAAGACCAAAATATATTTTGGCATATTTGTTATTAAGTAAATTAATTCAAATAAAAATAAAAAAAATTGAGAACAGAATAACGTATCAACTAGCCCCGGTCTCTCCTATCGCTTCTGTTAGATGGAAACGCGCCTGGCTATAGACAATCCTTTTTCCCTTGCTCCTATATCTTGTACTGTATAATACGTAGATACGTTATTTTTGATATTGACTAGAATATGACTTCCGATTTTCCCTCCATCGATATGGAAATATAACGCTACCCTGGCCATATACATATTGGGAGTAGCTATCAGCTGTATCTGCTCTCTTGTTCCGAAGCTGCAGCGCGAAGCACGAGCGCACGGTAGCGCGCAAGATATCCGCCTGAACCAGATACACGGCCCTCGGGCTCGTCACAGTAAATTATCATTTTCATAACGGCGTACCGGTAATTTTGAGGCAGCCAGGCCTACGGCGTGCCAAGGCTACTTACTGCCTGCGCTGTCAGAAGAACACCGTCCACGCTGCTTCGCGGCTCGATAAGAAAATCGCGACGGCGACGCTCCTAGCGATACCTTTCGCGATGACTTTCGCGCGAACTCGCGGCTGCCCATCGGCGGGATCGTAAATCAAGGAGGGACGCCAGAACAGAAGAGGAAGAGGGGAGAAAGACGAGCGTTTCACGCGCGAATCGTGCCTTACTGGCGAAACACGGTCCAGCTTCTCTGTGACTATCGAAACGAAAGGTCGACGTTAAAAGTCTTAGCCCACAATCCATTGGGAAGATAAGTCTCTATGTACAATAGTTATCTCAATTTTCAAATTCCTGATAGAATATTACAAACTGTTGAAAATAATGGATTGTAAGATTCAATTATAGGAAATTGTCAGGTGTATTAAATTCTTCATACTTCCAACCAGTGGCGCACTTAGGATTTAATCTTGGGGGAGCCGAGTTAAACGGATAAAAATATTTTTAATGAAAATTCGATAAATTCATTAGCTGATTATACAAATTTATTTAAAGCATAAAATCCAGTTTTCTTTTCATTTTACAAAATTCTTTAATTACTTCAGTCGTTGTTACCTTAGGGATATTCCACGCGAAATCGCACACTTTTCGGAGTAACATTTCGGATGTTGCTGAAATTTGAATATATTGTAGCTTTTGGTGATATTTAAACGTACCTTAAAGGATTTTTCAAAATTTTGAAAAATATCTATTTTACAGCTGTTTGAAGTTAAATGCTAAGTTTTTTTTAATACATTATAGCTATAGAAGTAGTAAACGGATGGTGATGAGGTTTACGGTACTTATAGAGAAGACATTGAGGTTTTAAGAAAAAATTACTTCAGTTTAAAAAGTAAAAAATTTGAACCATTTTTGTGCAATTATCTTAAACAAATGCTGGTTTTTAACATCGGGAGCGATTTTAAAAATCTAAAAAAAGAAGAAGAATATAGTTCTATCCTTCCTCCTGATGGACAAATTTTCAAAAATACGAATATTTTAAAATTGGCCCTGTAAAAGTTGCCGAAACTGGACGCTGCGTCAAATCACACCGGCTCGACCGACTGTATCTGCTATTCTTATACAGTGTTCTCGAATATGGTAAGTATTTGTAAAAAACCTAAGAAGGAAAACTTTTACTGTTTTTTATACACAACATAATAGGGTAACTCAATTTTTGGTGTTCGCAATATTTTCCTTGAAACGAAGGTGACTCTCAGTTTTTTTAAATGGAATGCTATATATTTGATTATCCAGTATGAAACCGACTGTCAAGACAAATTCAACCATATTGTATACTATGACCTTCAAGACTATACATGGTTAAGAATGAAAGATGAAATTCAATCCACTAGATAGATAGTTCGATATATTTATTTCATTCCTTACCATGTGTATCCTTGAAGACCATAGTATAGCATATGGTTGAATTTGTCTTGACAGTCGCTTTCATATTGGATAATCAAATCTATAGCATTGCATTTAAAAAATTGAGGGTCACCTTCGTTTCAAGGAAAATATTGCGAACTCCAAAAATTGAGTTACCCTATTATGTTGTGTATAAAAAACAGTAAAACTTTTCCTTCTTCAATTTTTTACAAATACTTACCATATTCGAGAACACTGTATAAGAATAGCAGATATAGCCGCTTGGTCGCTGCGAGTACCGCACGGCTCAGTCAGTCGAGCCGGTGTGATTTGACACAGCGTCAACTTTCGGTAATTTTTATAGGACCAATTTTAAAATGTCCACATTTTTGAAAATTTGTACATCAAGGGGAAGGATAGAACTATATTCTTCTTTTTTTTAGATTTTTAAAATCGCGCCCGATATTAAAAACCTGCATTTGTTTAAAATAATTGCACAAAAATTGTTCAAAGTTATTATTTTTTAAACTGAAATAATTTTTTCTTAAAACTTCAATGTCATCTCTATAAGCACCGTAAACCTCATCTTCATCTCTTTACTACTTCCATAGCTATAATGTATTGAAGAAAAGTTAGCACTTAACTTCAAACAGCTGTAAAATCGACATTTTTCAAAATCTTGAAAAATCCTTTGAGGTACGTTTAAATTTCACTAAGGACTACAACATATTCAAATTTCAGCAACATCCGAAATGTTACTCCGAAAAGTGTTCGATTTCGCGTGGGATGTCCCCTTAATGACCTTAATCTCTTTTCCCTTTTTATTTGGGGGGTGGCAGAGCCCCCTATTCCCCACTGCTTCCAACCCCATTTCTCCCCCGTTTCACTTCATCCGTTAGCACGGTCTACAGCTTCTTCTCAACAGTGTACTTCTTCCCACTCGGTGATTAGGCGGATGGCACTGAGAAAGGCGATCCTTGAACCCGGAAGCGCGGGCCCAGGTGACAATAATTCGTCAATCAAGTCGGTCGCCAGATGCTAATCGACCCGACGTCACTCGTCAGCTTCGCGGGCAGGCAGAACGGATCGATCGGTGTCTGGCTACCGATCGATAGCCGCGACCCGACCACAGAATAGCCTTAATGATCCCCGCGGTTGTTTCAATCAAAAACCTTGGATCGCGGCGAAATTGTCATGCATTATGCATATCGCGCGCGGCGATCGTGGCCCACGGTAAACTGCCGTTACACGTTGTTGCGCAGCCTTGTAATTAATTGTCTTTCTGAATTTGATATTTCACGCCGCGACACGCGGAACTGGCCAGTCGAGGCTGGTGTCTACCGCTCGACTCGCCGCGCGAAACCTTTAACACCGATACCGCGAGCGTATCCATATTCCCTCGATCAAATTCACTGTGCCGCGCCGCGGGTGGTAGCAACATCTGTCGTTGGCGGAATGCGAGACTAATTGAACGACGAGTGTTCAATGGTGACGCGACCAAGATACCTGCACACGTACTGGACAGACCTCTGTCGGAGGGCCGCAGATTAGGAATGAATTAAACGCTTGGAAAAATTAGATGACGATCCAAAAGGCGTTGGTCAAAAGGGACATTAAAATATGTAGATTATTATTCAAATTTATTCCCAAAATGAGCCCCATTAATAAAGTTACATGGTATATAGAAACTTCCAAAGATTCTGCCGGAAAGATCCTCCAAAGCGATTATCCCATTTGCCACTCGCAATGCACACCGTTAGAGAAGCCTCGCCGCAGTGGACGCAGGCTCTGCCCGTCTCCGTGCAATTTTTTGCTTCGTCGAAAGGCCAGGTCGCTAAAACTATTCCAATCGCAAAAGCCATTCCGCTAGGCAATACCCGCGAACCTAACGTGGAAAATGAAGTAGTTTTCTTCTCTGACAACGACAATCGCTTGGACTGCCCGGAGCGTACCGTGGCAGCAAGAGCACCGGGCAATAGCGACGGCTGCCGCGGCGGCAGCATCAGCTTCCTTTCGTCGTGCAGAAGGGATCGAGCAGTGCATTACCCGTTAGACATGGCCCCCGCGCTGATATATTGACTTGGACAAAAAAGCGACTGTTCTTCTGCTCGCTGGCACCGCGGTTGCCGCCGCCGCAAAGTCCTCTCTGCCCTCCCCTTCGCCCGTGCCTCTCGTCTCGCTTTACAACGCGATGCACCGAGCTGCACGCCGCTGCACACACGACCGGCGCTCGCACGGGAGACGGTCTATCGGAGTTTTCTCTATGAAACGATAGTTTCTTTTGACAATTCGACTCGCCTCGATCTTTCAGATTGGTTTTCGTGCTTCAGAGATGCTATCTGGGTGGTATGCGGTAGCCAGTTGGACGTAACACTGGGGACAACTTGTCTGTTACATTATGAAGAGAAAATTGAAGCTTTTTGAGGCGACTGATGGAGGTGCACACTTAAATTATCGATGAGGATCATGAGATCCATATGAAGTAAAGGGTGTAATCGCTGTAGGATCGTATCGAAAGTTCGAAATATTGATGTACCACGAAATAAGTGTCTCGGAGGAGGACGAGGAAGAATAGTCTCGGAGGAAGTCGCCTGGTATGTGGGAGGGAGCGGAGGGATGAGGCAAAGATATAGGGGAGCAAGAAATATAATCGCATAGCGAGTGTGGCAGCGGTAGACCACTGGCATGGGGACGAGGAACCTATTATAGCAGGAGCGAGAGTAAAAGAGTCCGGACAGGTGAGATAATCAACCTGCGGCCATAGCTGCGAGCAGCCTCGTAGTAATCACTATTCGCGCGCGGTGTGTCTTTTAATGCTCCTATGACTCGCCGCGTATTATACCCGGCGTTCCTTGCCGTGGACGCCGTTCGAAAGTTTCCTTGTAACAGCCTTCGACTACCGTCGATCGTTGCGGTTTTCCTTGGTAACGAGCGACCAGGATACCTCGCGCATCGATTTGCCTCGCGAGGAAGCGGGATATCCACTTGCCTTCCGAGTAAAAGTTGAATCCGTCATTCAAAACGTGGCGGGCTGAATTCAGTTTGATTACTTATATAATTACACACCTGAATGGGCTCGGATCACCGCTGCTACTTCAGAAGCTTCACGCTATTAATCGAGGATCAAAAGATTCTGAAATCTCGCTCTGGCGCTGCCCCATTCCACTTTCTGCGCCCGAGCACCTCATAACGCGATTCCAATAGAGAAGATACAAGTAACATTATACGAGAGACCAGGCACCGGTGTGAAACCCACGTCGATGCACATGAATCATCCAGCGAGCATAAATACTCGTTAGACATCGAGATCCAGGGCCCAATTGCGAGGAACAGGTACCTAACTCCGCGGATCGGGAAATCGCGAAAAAACCACGAGCAATTCACAGAGACAAGGTACCAGAAGCGTTATGACAAACAATAGTCAGCGTGAGAAAGTCGTACGAGATGCATACACGTGTCCCGCGGTTACGCGATGCCGAGGGCTACCATCGATAATCGAGGCAGGATCGCGATATTACTTAGGAAACACCAGCGTCGGCTAACCCGCTGGCATTATGGGAAAATCCATCGCACCGCGGCTCGACCTGGAAATCGCCGTTCGATACCCGACCGTTGCTCCTTTTTCCCGCTCGATCGCCGGGACAATGCCGGTCGCGAAGTTTTCTCACGGCTTTCCACGCTGCCTGCTCATTACTTCAGCCCCGCGGAGCGTATTTTACACCGAGGCGTTTGATATACGATCCGGCTCGTCGCTTTCCTCTCAAAGGACCACCAATGCGCCACGCGGATCCTCGTTTCCGCCTGTCGCCCGGCGAACGCGCGTGCACCCAATATTTTATTGGCCGAGGCCGCAACAATGCTCACCGTGGCCCCGGCGCATTGTGCGAGCCGCGGTGTGGTCCGCTCGATGCCTGATTTACCGCTCGTCTAATTTGTAGGCGGCCGCCATTAAACAATCCATAAATGCGTGCGCGTAAAACACTCCCGAGTTGGGGCGAACCGCCGAGCCGCACGCTGGCGGGCCGGGGTGCGTGTACGCGTGAGCACAGCCGCGTTTTATTCATATTCAAATGGACAAGCTTTACGATCGCGCGAACGGGAGTGAGAATACGCTCTTGGAGCGACCCCGACGCGCGGGGAGTTCAAATCGAGGACTCGTTTCGTGGTCGTTTGGGTTTTATCGTCGGGGAGGGAGAAAAAGTTGGGCGCAATCTGGTTCTGTATTTTCTGTCGGCTGTTGTGTTGCAATAAGGCGCTCGGGAGAAAGGTGGAGCTTTCCAGTGTGTAATATTTAAGATTTTAGTCGGGGATAAAGAGTTTAGCAAGCAGGCTTTCTTTCTTCTGTGGGCATTTGGCGTTTGGGAATGACCTAATTAGTGCGATATTAGCATGTAGGTGGCGCTCCGTTAGTTTAGGTAATGTAGAGTGCGGAAGTGAGATGCCTTGGAGAGTCGACGTTGGGTAAGTTGGTTAAGGTACGTTTTCTTCTACGCGATTGGATGCAACGTCAAGAATTTCAAAGTCGATTTTCTCGAAAATGAAGCGCGATATCGAAAACAGTTACTTTTTTGCAAAATTTTTGCTCTTGTGCTTCATTTTGGAGAAAATCAACATTGAAATTCCTGACGTTGTGTCCAGTCGCGTATGCGAAAACCTATCTTTAGACGGCGGACCAGTACGCAAAGAACTCCGCCGATCTTGGGTTCCAGTTCCATCGACCGAGGTTCCATTTTTCCGCCTACAATTCTTTCTAATTCCACTCATAACAATGAGTCACTTTACTCTATCAAACGAAATCTTCCCCCATCGTCCATACCAGCTATAAATGCTATTGAATAACACAAGAGTCCAGAATATTATCCATAGACAACACAAGCCAGCGTGGTAACCACCCTCTCCCTAAAAGATGCGCATGTAAAGAGATCCAACCCCCTCGACCTTAACAGGGTTCAGTTTCAAACAATACCCTGCGCCACGCATTTGGCTTCTCAGGTTCCCCCTCGAGTGTTCCACCTCTGCAAGACACCGCGACTGACAATGAGACGGAGGGGAGAAAAAGGATCGTGCCAGGCGTAAACCTATTCCATTCATCGCGGAATTCCAGCGGACGGGGCAACGTTACATCGGCGTCGATGGTTTTCCGCAGCGAGAGCGCGTCCAGCCACCACGAACTCGTTGCCGTTGGCTACCTGCGCCACAGCTACCAGGGAATTGCCCATAAACACCATTACGACTAGCGGGGCAACTTACAGCACACTTTGCCGGACTTATGACGCGGCCATGCTTGAATTAGGTACTCGTTACCAGTATTACGTTTCAACCACCTCGTTCGAGAGCGGCCGGTGGCGATACTCTGACACCAGGACGCGTACCACGGTAGTGCAACGAGAGAGCTCGAACTACGGGGAGAAGAGGAGGCGTGTATCAACCCCTCGAGTGATTATTGGAATCCCACGGACACGGGGGACCTAGGGGGCCCTCCCCCTCGCGACTGCACCGTAAATTCTAATCCCATGTTGGCCAATTAGACGCTGTTACCTTCAGCGCCGTTACCGTGTCCCTCGAGCTGCTGAGCGCGTGCTGATCGTTTTCGGAGGTGTGAGTTCGCGATGCCTCGTCGACGATTAGAAATTACCGCTGAGTAGGTAGTGAAAAAAAAAAGAGAAGGAGTTGATGAATTATCGACGGTGAAAGAAAACGGATGGGATAAAAAAGTGGCTGCCAGCGATGGGGATACGTCGCGTTCTTGCTCGACCGGGCGATCAGCCAGGCGAGGTATTTATGGACGAGGAAGAGCAATAGGCCGATGATTTTAATAGTGTTCCCAATTAATTACGGCCCTGGAGAGCGACGGGGTCTTCGGAGAGGTCGACCCTCACGTCCGATCTTGAGCGTATGAGAATTAGAACGGGGAACCTGCCACGTGGGTTAATGGACCTGGCGGACCCAGTGAATCTAGCAAAAAGTCCCGCGTGGTTCCCATGGTCAATGGACGGGCTGTCGTGTCAAACATCTTCGATACAATCGTGGCTGATAGGACCCTATCTTTTTACCAACGAGTTATGGAGATCTTGCTGGTGCCAAAGCGAAGATAAAATGGCACTAGAATAGAAATGGAAATCCCTTTGCTTCGGAGTCTAATCGTAACACACATTTCCTCCGGGTCTGGCGCAAAGCAAACCTTTTAGCTCCCTTCTGTCGTACCTTCGCGCAGTCTTCCGCTTCTCTTGTTCGACGTCTCGTCCAGGGGCAGCCAGGCGTTCCTCTGTGTGAAATGCCGCGGCTCGCTTATACGACTAGACGAGGGACGACGACTTTTAAGCCGTGCAGCACCGCGAGTGGCTGGGACCCATAGACAAGTCGCAGCCTCACGGACGGCGACGCGTAACGCGACGTGGCTTATTGCCAATGCATTTTAAGTAGTCTACCATACGGGACTCTCTCACGTGCATTGTGCACCTGTGTTGCCCGTGACACCGGGTTCGACTCTGTGTTACCGGACCCCCGTCCCTCGTCTCCGCCTCGTCACGCGTCTCTGCTGCACATACGAAGCTGGCGGGTCCGCGAGGATCCGCGTACAAAGGGGAGACCGAGCCAGCGTCATGATACGACGGATTATGGACGCTGGTATTATTATTATTGGACGAAGCGACGATCGTGCCACGGGTAACGATAAACATGGCTGCGAGGAGAGGTTTATGAGGTGTGTAATTGTGGGTAAAAATCGCGGGGTGGCAAGGTTATTTTCTTTGGATACCTGGCAGTTGCTGCTGGCCAGCTTGTTGCTAGACGTTGGCAAGGATATTTTATTCACAAGGACTCGGGATTCCTTTCCTCCGAAGTACAAGCTTGTTGATAGTTTTCTCTTGGAGGTTGTTCAGTGGCGGAGTCTCCAGAGGCGCGACGAGACGAAGATGTAGCATTTTTGACGTCGAGTATCCCCTGGAGGACCAGTTTACATTTGAAGCACCCCAGTTCCTTGCAACGTTCCAAGCAATTGATCACCGGTAGCCCATCCGAGGGAAAAACTTTACCGTCCAATTGTGCTCCACCGGAGAAGGGTCCAAGAACGATTGGCCGTATGCAAAATGCTCGGTCGATGAAGCCATTTTGCCGGTAGCTCTTAGGAATCGCGCGACGAAATCTCTGACTTTAAGTAAGCATTGTATGGTAACCAGTATAGAATAATTGTATGATGCCCGCGAACAGACGCCGCTCGCAGCGTTTTTATTCATTTCCCGCGGCGTTGCTACTTGGCCGGGCGTTCGCTCTCGGATCCCTGAGACCTGAACACAAAACAAACCCGCTAGGTTCTGAAACAGACTCGTAACAGATTACAATCCCCTTATAAAATCTTCATATATAACCCTCGCCTGCGCTCTATCAGTAGACGATTAATCAACGAAATGCCTTGGTGGAGGCAGGATCGATGCAATTCGAGCGGGATCATCCCTTAATCGTCCCCCGTTTACTATCCCCTGACAAAGGGGCCCACCGTGGTCGGGCTGTCGTTCGATTTTCGATGTAACATACTAGCCACCTCTGACTCCTGGCAATTTTTAATCCTCCCCGGTACTCGCCAATGAATCACTCTCGTCCGATCTCCTCTGGATGCGGCTACCTCGGCCGCTCAGCCTCATTTCGTTCTCATCATCAGAATCCGTACGGCCGGGGGTCGTGAGCTCATATTTCTCGAGCATTATGCCCGGGACAGCGCATGCACACACATCGCGGGGCCCCGCGTGTGTGGCTGCGTAAGTAGGTAAATACCCCCGGCTACCGGTGCACAGACCGAGTAGACGGCTGAGTAGCTACCGTAAACGGAACGCGAAGCTAGTAGAACGGGACGTCGGTGGTGTGGCACAAAGAACGCGGCGAGGGGGGTGGGGGCCTTACCGAGTAGTGTGGGACACCCTGGTCGAAACCAGACGGGAACGATAGACCGTGTAAACGCGCTCCCACTGCGCGAGGACCACAATGCACGGACGAATAATCGCCCCGTGGCTTCCGTAACCTCCGCTGCTACGTCTAAAAGTCGTGTCCGCTATTAATATGAGCGCTGCGCCCGCGCTTTCGGTGCCATTGTGCCACAGCTTTCCCCTAATTGCCTTCTTTGTGAGGCTTCCGTCGCGGGGATGCGTCAGGATGCCTTGGAACGCGCTGGGAGTCGCTGGGTCTGATACGACCTAAATTTTCGGTGGAACGGGCCGAGGAGATTCTTATCGGTCGGAGCGTGGTGCTTGAGACGCGGCTGGTGGATTCTACTTTGTGATCGCGAGGGGTATTAAGGTGACTTTGGACGAGGAATAATTGTGAGTCGTGAGGAAGCAGTTTGCTGCTTGCATACCAGTCCAAACTTCATTCCTTCTGCAGACATTAGTGTGGCATATATGTCAGGATATAATAACTTGTTTTCTCATTCCTTCATCTCGCATCAAAGTCTCAATCCTCCTGAGAAATCTATGCGAAGGGGAGCCCATTAGCCTCGTGACATTCCGAAAGTATCACGAAGTTGGTCGTGTTGGCGACTTAACAGCGATGATGAACACCGATCATGAGTCCCGGTCGCAGTTGATGATTTATTTATCAATTAAAACACATCCAGCTTGGCCCACACGCCCGCGTTCCCTAGCCGCAATCGACTCGCTCGGTATAGACCTGCGCCAGCAGGAAGCCAGTTGTTAAAATGGCACGCGAATTTTACGACTCGCGTGTATAGTGCTATAAAATAATCGTAATCTTTGGGGTAATGCATGCTCATGCATTACCGACCGGCAGCCCCTGAGCCGTATTCCCGCTCGTCCTCTTCCCAGGCTCTGTCCTCGGCCAGGATCCCGCGCCTGGCCATCACTGACAAAGTAACGCGGCGGAGAAATTCGATATAAACGCAACGCTATCCCAACCGAATCCTCCATAAACGTGTTATTGTGCCCCGAGGTACCATCGCTGGTATTCGCCTACGTGGATACGTTGGCGTTGCTCTACGAGGATGCTTGAGAACGAGGATTTAAGTGGCCCTCTCTGCCGCTCATTGACATCGTTAACGATTGCTAATTTAACGATCGGTAGCAGTGACTCGCGAATTGGTGAGTCACCGTAGGACAACGTTAGGTCCGATCGCGCGGAGAACGCGTCGCCGATGCGTCGAGCGCTGATCCATCGAGGTGCAACGATGCAATCGATGATTGGAATGCGGAGGGAACATAGGTCGGGAGCGAGCTCGCGGTACGCGTGGAAAATCAACAGGATCGACAGAAGATGAAACGGAAAGGTTTCCTCGGTCGAGCCACCGGAGTGACGTATCCTCCGTGGAATGAACAGCGCTTTAACGTCGCGGTGGTTGGACTCGAGGCAGCCCTGATCGGTTCAATTTGTATGGAGATACGATTATTGCGGTGTAAAGCCAAGGAAGAGCGTGCGGTATCGATGGCTGCGCGAATTCCTCGTATCGAATGCTTCTCTGTCCCTTGGATCCGTCGTTACATAGTTCTTTCGCTGCGCCTCGTAAACGGGCGGCGTTGCACTCCGGAAGCTTCCGAGTTTATCATATACAGGGTGTGACTTTGCAGATTAACTCAGTAAAACGATCTAAATTCCACTCGTAGATATCTCTTCCAACGGTCTTCCAAGCAGAACACACAAAAGTCGATAATAAAAAGAAGATTTTATAGTTTCGACTACAAGAAGCCGCTTCCAATTTGCGAACTGAAGAAAAGAAGACTCGTTGCCGCCAGGGGTTGAAAACAATTTATGATATCAGTTTCGGTTCTCAAAACAGTTATAAGAACCGAAATAATCTTGAGGTCCTACAGAACTAGATATAGTTAGAAATTTCGGTTCCTTACAACAGTTGCTCAGAATATCGGTCCTTCATAACTGTGTCAGTTGGAATCGATATATATATATATATAGAACAGTTTGAAACAGTCCTTTTTGGAGCCGTTTTTACCCCTGGTAGCCACCAACTGCCGTTATTCCGGCGTTAACAATCAGCGTAATGCCGAAATCGTTCGTCCACAATTAGACGGGTGATATACACGCGTGCATAAACGTAATACGTTGCCGGCGCGCGCGGCATTATCCTTTACGACTCCGCCGTGCAAATCCATAAAACGGTACACAGAAAGTCAGGTTTTATCCTATTCGCGGTGAACGGCGGTGGTGCGCGCGGTCGGTGTCAACCGGAGGGAACAGGAGATACGACGAGGTCAGGGAGTAACGGCCGTTTGCGTTCGGGCCGCGCGGCTCGCCGCGTAACGTTCTCCTGTTTAAAAGAGTGTCCTGCCACTCGACGACCCCCCAGGTGCGCGTCGATTTCTGAGAGTCCGCTTAATTTCCCCCGGAGAGGAATTCCTGCGCGCGAGAACGTAACGCGAAACGATCGTCGCCGCTTGGAGCCCGTCGACGGCGAGCCACACGACACCGCTCGGCCGTTCCCTTCGAAACGAGCGAATCGTTTCGAGATAAAAAGCCAGCCCGTCCGTTATCGGGGCTGTTAAAGCGCGGCCGCGAGCGGCGGTCTTTTTCTAACGCGAGTCTAACAACGCCGCGACATGAAAGTGGCGATGCTGATGGGACGCGACTGCCGCGTGAATCCCGGAGAAAGGGGGGGGGGGAAAGGACGGGGAGACGTGACGAGCCACGACATCGGAATGAAGAATCGATAGCCGTTCTTCTTTTTGCCAGCCGATCCAGCCGCGCGGACGGGTATAAATAGATCCCACTGATTGATTTTAATTATAGATTCCGCGGGTGAGAGGACGCCGTGCGTGGCGAGGGATCCTTATCCGTTCGTGATTTCCATCTAAGCTTGCTGGACGGTTGCGGCGGCATTGGTGATCGGGGACAGGGACATTGTGATTCGATTTGAGGCGGGGTGTAAGGTTGAAGGGGAATTAGGAAATTAGAAGGGTCAAAAATCTGAAATCTGCTCTTCCTAAGAAGAGTCTAATTTAAGGACCATTATCTTCGTTCAAATAGAACCCCTTCATCGAACCACAGTAGAATAAGTCGCCCATCCTCGAGTGTACAAAAGGAGTGCGCACAGTTTGGTCACCGATCAGTGAGGTGCGAGACGCAGAGTCGTAAGCGCGGGTATTACGACCCGGCTGCGAAACGCGAGAGCTGGTCCGTGGAGCGGGAGAGAGGAACATTTAAGAAGCCCATCGGGATGCCGAGGGGTCCGCGATACATGTAGCAAAGGTCGGGCCAGCACTAAACGCCAGACAATGCCCGTCGGCACCCTTTATACCTTCCTCGATCAGGCCGCGGGATGGCTCAGGAACGGCACCGTACAGTTCCGCGAGGCCCCGTAAAATCGGCCTTTTATCTCGGCTCACGCCGCGCCGCGGACCCTCTTGTAAAGTGGATCGAGCCGTGCCAATCAGGAACAGGCGCAGGTCCTTCCTTCACCGCCGCAGCGTGTAACGAAGGCGACCGCTCCGATCTCTCGCGATCCCTCCGCGAATCTCGTAACACTGGTAGAAGAACGGGTTCGTTCCTAATCTCGCGCTGGTAATCGTGAACCCGGTAGAAGACGGACGCGTTGCACGCCTCTTGCGAAACGACTGGTCGAGCGGGTAATTACGATCGGGCTTGGGGAAGACGCGCCTCGCGGTCGAACGGTGGAAAGGTGGATTCGACGGGATCCTCCTAGAGGAGGATTTTCTCTTTAGTATTGCGTAGAGGGGAGAGATGTAGGAGACTGGGGATTTGAAGTTGAGGTATCTGGGATGATATTAGAGGGTTTGCCTGCTTGCGTCATATTTGTAATGCTTCACTTAGTTGGCCAACTTCATTTTATTGAATTTCCGTTTGAAATGGAATTGTACACTCAGTGATCCCTTGTTCTCTACTGTCAATGCCAACGAAACAACCAACGACTTCACCTTAGAAATTCCAACTAATCCCCCCCGATATCTCACCCACGATATCCCCGCAGCGAATATAAAGAAATACATCGCAATCGGCGCAGGATCTCCAGCGCCGGGCTGAATCGACCGAGAATCGACTGGCAATCCTCGATCGCGATCTCTTTCCGCCTTTCCGAAATTGTAACGAGATCGACGTCGGCGCCGGGCAGCCACGCCCCTCGCGGCCTTTATCTTAATATAATCCGGATCGGAAATTCACGCGAGCGGTACGCGCCCCTTTGAAGATCGCCGCTCGCGGTTAAATCGCGGCTCGGGCTCTTATCTGCGAGGATCAAGGATGACCCTCGACCCTTCCTCGTCGTCTATTGCCAGTGAATCGTATGTCCCTACCCTGGTGGAACACTTATTGTCCTAGTGGAACCCTTGGAAGCCTAGCCTCGAGATTCTGTATGGTCCTCGCTACTGATTCGTCGTAGGAGCGACGATCTATGGAGGCGATCGTGACGATCTCGCGAGTGGAGCGGCTCGCGAGAAACTTTCGCGACGGTGGACGCTAGTGAAGACGTCAAGAGGTGCCACGGACAATAATTAATCGTCGGGAAGTCGGCGCGAACCGATGAACGTTCGGCACGAAACTCGACGAACATCCGCGAGAGCAGGCTTGACGATCGTCAGCTCGAGCGAGCATCTCGATCCGATCTCCCTTCGGTCCGCCGCGGCCGGCATCGGGACGCTGTTCGCGGGACGCGTATTACACGGTATTAATTTATGCGCGGCGATAGCGCGGCGCATAAATTATGGAACTCGGACGCGCGCGGCTCGCACGCGAGACGGCTCGTTACGCACCGGTGAAACGCGCCTTCCCCCGTGAAGATCCACCGGCCGATAGATCGCGATTAAACGGCCGGTTGTGATCGTGGCCGCGATGGTATTAATTATTTGATCTGCTCGAGGGAGTCGCGATCGTTTGAAGTGGAGCGCTCTAGGGACTTTTAAGTTTTGTTCTTGATTGGTCGAAGCCTTTGGGTGTTTTGTAATATTTAAAAATGTGTACAGGCTTGGTAAGAGTGTTTTGTATCTACTTGTCTGTGATTGTAAGTATATTGGTGGATTGAAATGTTTTTACACTCCTTCGAATCGATCCTCGATTTGTGGTTCCAAAGGGAACGGCGCGAAAAAAGTGCGAGGACAGCGGGGATCTCGTAAGTCGCGAATGCAAATTGCCAAGGACCGTTAACGGCCGGCTCTAAATCTTTAACAGCCTCGGTTTGCCTCTCCCAGGCCACTAACTTACAAGTCGTGAGAGTTAGCGAGATGTACGCGAGCGGAGTAGACCGGCGTCGGGCAAAAACAAACCCCGTTACTAAATGAACTCCGTCGGGATCCTCGTTAATGGATTTATCGTTCCATCCTTTCTTCCCCCTTTGTGTTTTGATATAGTGGAATCGATCCAGGTCCAAACAGTATCTGCACCCTTCACAAATCACATTCCAAATAAAATTAAAAAATTACAAGTAGGTACTGATTCCCTGTAATCCTACATTACTGAACTCAACCGCTATTGCAGTGCTTTCGAGCATCTACCATAGAAAATCAAACGAAGAACGTAGTACAAACAGAAGGATGTTAATTATTCTCCCCAAATTGATCAAACCTCTGAAATACTCGTCCTCATAAAAAATTCCAAACACACCACTGAAACCTTTACACAGTAAATATCTCCCACTCGATTTCGGCCACCGATTACTGTCATAAAAAATGGACGATGGAACGCGGTGGACATAGGTGGCCCCAGCCCGTGCACGCGTTTCCACGACGAAGGCGTTGGAGGCCGCGTGAAATCCCATCTCGAAATCGAGCGAAACCGAGCGATCGGCGGAGATCCACGAGGATCAGGTCGGATAACACCGTGGCGGTATAGTATGTCGGAAATTATAGGGTGTTATTCGTGGGGCATCGCGCGAGCCCTGGGTATGCGATTCGAGGGAGATAGCGAGTTCCCCTGCATGGCGTGCACTCGCTCCGGGCCCCAGGGAGGGAAGGCGAAGCACGCGTTTATAAGGTCGATTTTAATAGGGGTTTGGTTACAATTATGAGGTCGGTAATGGAGGCCGGCGCTCATTACCTCGCTAAACTGGAACTAATTATTATGTTTCACGGCGCGTTGCGATAATTCCTCGACTCTCGGGGGGGGGGGGGGGGGGGGGGCACGGAGAGAGGGAGAGAACCGTTGGCTCTCTTGGTGCACGACTAGCTACGATCAGGTGTTATTTTCGCGCCAATTCTGTCCATTCTGTGCACTTTGAACCTTTCAGTTTCATTAATGAAGAATGATTATTTTAGAAAGCTTTACATGGAGGGTTTTGGAGCAGTGAGGTGAATTCGCGGCTGTCTGTCTAAAATGTACGATTCTACTTAAAAGTGACCAGGCATCGAAGGCTACACAGCCGAAAATTCGCGATGCCCTTTTATTCGAATTACCATTCTCGTTTATTTGAAACGGCTCGCAGGCTCTTCATTTTTGGACGACACGCATTCCATGCGCTCGATTCGAAGTCCGCGAAAGACAAATAAGGTGGACGTATCACAAAGGGTCCACTCGAGAGCGTCTCCACGTGGGGCCAGATCGGTGCCCGGCGCGAAAGAACCGAAGAGTGTGCGAACGTATTAACACCTCGAAGGATTTATGATATTAGGCCAGGGTGAGGCAATCGGGAGGTGGTCGTAAGCAGGAAACGCGGGGGTGGGGAGCACGTCGGGGCCCGAAACGGGGTTCCCTGCGGCACGTCGGGCCGCCTCTCACAGAGGCAACTGGAACAAATGGGCTCAATTTCATATTTTGTAACACCCTCGCTCTTTCACAGCCGGTGCCGGGGCACCCACGCACCTGCGATCTATTTCATCCTCGTATTTCTCGGGTTAACCCTTCCCCACTCGCTGGTCAGAACCTGCATCTGTGTTCTTTCATTCTTCACTTGACTTACTTCTGCTGCGAAATTCTTTGGTTTGAAAGTCTATCGATAGACATTTTTAGTGGATCAAGGTTCTAGAACACGTAATCGGATGTCTTGTACTTATGTTTAAGATAAATTGGAGCTAAATATCAAAATATTCTAGCTTCGTGGAAAGCTTTATGAAAGTATTAATAAAGTACAGTGATCATTTCACTACAGTTTTATTAAAGCTTTCATATTTGCATCGCCATCGAAATAGGAGCACGAAATGGCCCTCCCAGGGCACCATTTTTGTTTCGACTCGTATTTTTTCGAGGCCCCAAGAGTCTCTCGCAGCCATGCGCTCAGTCCTTTTTCTTCCACGCCTTTGCGAACCCGGCCAAGTGATCTATGGCCCGGGAACACGCATGCAACGCGCCACCCCCGCAGACCTATCCGGTCTCGCGCCACTAACAAATTGATATAATTTGTTGCTAACGGGTTGCTCGCCCGTGGCGGTCTCGGCTAAGATTCGTGTGAACCCGGAAACCCCCGTGAATTGGTCAATGATGTACAATTCTTCTGGTATCACTTCTGTGTTCACCCTTAATGAAGTATGTACCGGAGAATAGAATTCACAGAGAATCCACTTACAAGGGAACATCCCGAACCCGGAAATTCAGAAAATTCTGAAACTTTGCGACATATGTAGGAAATTTCCTTCTGATTATAATGCAATTTTTGTTTGCTGCCCAAATTCACTCTAAGGGGGTGTAATTGAGCCCTGAAAATCCGGTTATTTTCCGCTTTTGTGGTATAACTCGTGAATTGTAAAATCATTTTTTACCAAATAATAGATCTAATTAAAAGAAGTAACTTTTGTCGTGAAACCTTCTTTCTATCTCACACAGTTCGCGAGTTATAACACAAAATCGGAAAATAGCCGAATTTCCAGGAGTTAATTTCACCCCCTTCGAGTGAATTTGGGCAGCAAACAAAAATTGCGTTGTAATCGGGAGGAAATCCTCTATGTCCTCACAAAGTTTGAGAATTTCTTGAATTTCCGGGTTCGGGATCTTCCCTTGTTATTACTACTATTTTAAATCGTCTAAAGAAGAAGTAAAATGGCACTGTCCAAAGACAGCCAAGTACCAAAGAGGCCTCGGGGAAGACCAAGGAATGGAGACACCTGGTGTCATCGTGGCAGGCGAGAACCAAACAGGTGAATCTGTCGCGTCGATCGGTGACGGCTTTATCGTGGCATCCGTGAGATAGTCAAACAAGCGGAAGGAGATCTGTAACGGGCCCGTCTTTTGTCGTCGGCCCGGTCTGTTATATTGCCGTGTGAACGCGCGCTCTCCGACTGTTTGGTGAAACAGTTTGACGGGGTTACATAATTGCCGAGCAAACGTTGACTGTCTTCGACGACACGGAGGACGTTAAAGCAGGGCAAACATCCACGTACAGTCGTTCCGCGGCCGGGCCCGCTCCACCACCGTGGGCCTCATATTGTCTACTCTCCGATTTGTCGACGGGTGGCGAAGATCGATCGGAACCGGGAATGATTTATCGGCCACGAGCGAGCCACTCTCCCATGGGCGAGACGCTCCGCTACGAGGATCGGTCGAAAGCTTCGAGATAACGAGCCGAACAGTTGTAAAACGTTTCCTGGACCGTTATCGTGGTTTCTCTTCGATCCGTAGCAAAGGAACACTTGTGCGCTTTAGTTTACTTCGAGGAAGTATTCGTTGGGGTAACAGAAATGAAGTCATTCGTGATCTCCTTGCGCAGATAGCGCAATATCGGTTTCCTTCATCGAAAGGAAATTATCTAAGGTGCTTTGAGAATGAAGCAAAGTAACCATCTAATAGATAGTCTCCCTCGAATTACCCAGCTCCGTTGTAGGGGAGAGGTGCTATAAAAGGGACAATTTTATTTAGTGCACATTTCTAATAATATAATGATAGGTATTTAAAGCACAGGTCCATTAAGGAGGGAGCACTACCTAGAACGGCCAAAACACCGTGCTTCTTTGGGATTTTTTTCCATAAAAAACTGATAAACTTTTATTGTTAAATATTAGTCTATTGGAAAGAGTACACCTTACGGATATTTTAGTATTTTTTATGGTAAAAAGTATTGACAGGTGTGTGAGTTTATAGGCGATGTCCAAGGCATCCCTTTTTCTTAGGCGCTTTGCAATGACGACCAGAGGATCATCCAAAATTAAAAATTCGAAATTTCTTCGATAATATATGAAATTCTGTAGGCGCTGGCGGGCCCGATTTTGGTAAAATCGTTTTGAGACGAAATGGCGGCTGTGCAAAGTTGAAGCATCGATATTTGGCAAAAAAAATCGCTCGTTTTCGAGTGTAAAAAAATCTTTGGCAAGAAAAGGAAAATCTCCCGATAGCGCTTAAATTTTTAACCCTAAAATAAGCCTGCAAAGCCTCGACAAAATCGGTTCATTAATTTTTCAGTTATGTGTGCCACTGACTTTGAAAACATGATTTTGAGGAAAACCCGTTTAAAGTTTTGGGTCTGAGCGCTACACCGAGGAGCACCTACCTACTTACACGCGTGTTACTTTGTCAATTTTGATCGAATTAACTTGACACTTTCAAGGAATATTTTCAAGAAGTTGTACTTCAAGAAAATATAAAAATAGAAAAATCGATTTTTCGAAAATTTCTAGGTAAGCCTCCCCCCTTAATAGGAAATGTGGCCTTCCATAAAAACATATTGCAAACTCATTAATAATAACGAAAACTAACAAAATTTTCGATTTTCAAATAAGTCGAAAATGTCCCTTTCTCAACTATTTAGGTAGTTTTAAATGGGACATTAGACGTCACGAAAGGAACACGTTAATGAGAATTAACAAAATGAGAGCAAAACCGTGATCAATTGTTAAAATATCATTAATGGCACATAGAACAGAAACGAATTGAATACACCCTTTAATCTTCGTGACTCATTGACCCACTTTTCGCAAAATTTACGTTGGGTTTCTTTACAAACGCAGCACTCGTTATTTTTAGATATTCCACAGAATAATCAAGCTTGCACCTCCACGCCGTTCGTTCACAAACGAGGTGCGAGTGTATTAAGTTACATCGTAATTATAATCAACGTGACCAGCCCAAGCGAAGACACAGGGAAGACGACTGTGTATGGATATCCTCGTTCGACAGAAAGGCGGACAACGGTCCCCGGACGGGAGGGAAAGAGAGATAGAGAGAGAGGCAGGTCCCCGAGACCCGCTGCCCACGCGCTCGCGAACATCTCTCTCGTATGAAGACATAAATCAAACGCTTTCGTGGACGCGATGCTCGCAATTACATACGCGTAAGCGTAACGTAATATATAATGACGCACGCACGGCGTGGGGCACGGTTCGAAGGGGGCTCGTTATAATACGCTTCGTTTCCGAGCGGATCTCGGTCCCTCCACGGTTCACCTTCCTCGCATGCGAGACAACCGATGATAGTGTGGGAGTCGTGCCAATTTGCTCGGTATTTGGACCGCCCTTTTACATAACGAGATGCCCTTTCACCCTCCCGCGAGGAACGATCGAGTTGCGCCGCCATCGCGGTCCCCTGATACCCTCCGAATCGCGGGGCTGCTCCACCGCCTCGCCCTTATGCTTCGCGAGTATTTAGAGGGTCCGTTGTACAGTGATCACGGTGTGAGGTTTTTAAATCGTTGAGCAATTAATCACGCGTATCCTTTGGGAGAAAGAAGAAGCCACGGGGTGTTAATTACAGATCTCCACGCTTTATCTTGCCGATATAGGTCACTGAAATCAGTGGAATCGTAAACTGGCCCGGCTATTTTAAGACCTGGCAAATTTCACAGATCTCGCTCGAACCGTACGAACTGCACACGGACTATTGACTCTGCCGATAGCTAGGTGAGAAGGATCGGTTCGTTTGCCCCTCGCCAAGGTATACAGGCATCAAACAGAGGACTCGTTTCACCGGCATCGATCCAGCGGCGCGTCTTTACGCGAGCCGACTGAAATTCACGCCAATTTGCGGGAGATCGCGAATGGGTTTAGCGGAAATCCGTAACTGGCCGGGTGAAAAAGGCGAGGGAGATCGAGTGAGAATCGGTGGAAGCGGCCGGTCGCGCGCCTAATTAGAGAGTCCCCGTCAATTTCGCCAGCAACATTTTAAGCCGCTCACGTAGCGCACGCCCACGCGATCCAGCTCGAGGCGAAACGGACCCCCCGCGGCCACCTTCCGACCGCCTAATTACCGAACAAGCCTATCTTCGAGCGGAAGGCTGCCAGCGTGATCCTCGTGGATCTACGGGGTGTCCGAAACTCACGCGACAACCGATCCCTGCCCACCTTCCATGTACTACGCAGCTTCGATCGCGAGAAGTCTTCTAATCTTCTCGCTAATAAAGCACTGTTAAACACGACCAACAAGATCAGCAAGGAGGGTAATCCTAATACACCCACGAAGCGGCTGTTTCGTTCATGTTAAAGACGTCGGGGAGGATATATCTCGGATGGTTTCCAACAGCCGAGCTTAGCTGTGTTCAATTTCCGTATTTTCCCCGCAAAAGACGAGCCCAGATAATTGAAGAAGCCATTCCCCGGGGCCACGTGACCCCCATCGACCCCGCTGTCGTCGGTTCTCCGGGACACCCTGTGAGCGGAGCTCTCTCCGCGCCGGGATAACGCGTCGGTTGTACGCCGCGGCCCCGTACACGCTTGCGTACGATCAGCCCCGCTCGCCCGCGTAATAACGTTACCGTGAAATAAGACCGTCCGTGCGCCCAGCTGCGAAGCTCGCATAAACTCGGCCGATTGGATCCTAAATCGGCACGGTCGCTTGTCTTAAGCGGCCGAGGGGAATGCCAACACACACCCCCTGAATCAGAGCCGCGGCGATGATCACATCGCGTATTTATGCGGCACGCGTAAATTTCGTCGACGAGCACCGGCCACGTCGGCGTCTTCCCGGAATTTCGCTGCGCCCGGCGATCCCAGCCGCTTGTACAGCGCGCTGCGCCGAGTCAGGATGATGGAGAGGGAGCGAGATAGCGGCGGAATTAATTTGTTAATGCATCCTCGTCCGATCCGCCGCGCCGGGGCGAGGATGCCGCGTGTACACCACGCTCGCGAGGCGGGGGGACGCGTGCAGCGTTAGTAAGTCACGCCGGGGTCGCGGCGGATGGTGGATGGGATACTTCGGATTTAGCGGACGGCCGATAGAGCCGTCTCAATTACGGCACCGGGGGCTCCAATTTATGGCGAGAGATTTTGCTCGGCCGTGGCCGTGGCCGCGGCAACACGCTTCGTGGTTCGTGTAACGCCGTCGTCGCGATGCTTTCTAGGACGCCCGGGGAACCCGCGGCCAGATAGAGTCGTCAAGGGAAACGACCGCCCGACCCACCTCCTCTTCCCCTCGGCTCAAACGGCCGTTCGATCGAAAGAGCATTAACCACTTACGGTTATTTAGACACCGTCCCTTGCTGAGGCCCAACTAGCTGTCTTTAACACGTATACCCGGGCTTACGTAATCCAACACCGAATATACCTGGTACCCGTGGAGAAACGCGCGATGGAGTCGGGACAGTGGAGAGTTTAGAGAAGCTCTGATTATTGGGATCGAATGGAGTCGGCTCGATATTGGTATCGCGCGGCTATTTCGAGGTGGGTGTCGATCACAGGATGCGGGACGGGCAAGTGGATGTACCCGTCGAGAGCAGATGCACTCCTCTTGGTTTGAACTGACGTGCTCTCCTGGAGCACGAATTCTTCTGATTCAGATCTTCGGCCCCGGTAGGCTTTCCTTCAAAGCCGATTTTCTCGAAAATAAAGTGCGGCATCAAAAAATGTTACTCTTTCTTTTCGACTTCTAACAAGTAAATAAGTCGAGAAAAGGGAATAAAATTTTTTGATATTGCGCTTCATTTTCGAGAAAATCGACTTTGAAATTCTTGACGTTGCGTCCAGTTGCGTATAGGAAAACCTACCTTTGGAGAAGATGCTTCGTTATGGGTTTCTAGACCAGGTCTGCTGAAGCATTCTTCTGAGTTTAAGAGTCTGTAGATTCTCGAGACATTGTACTGTTTATGGAAAACACAAAGGAAGACGCTAGAATCCCACACTTGTGGCCGATCACCTACAGTTGCATTCCACTTTTGTATTCGCACCGCGTCTCTGGCACTGACTTGAGAGGGTCGTCCAGGTTGAAGTCATTATGTCGGCCGAGGGCAACCCTCTCGAACCAGTCGATCTCCAAACCCCGTGGCCAGGGGAGTGACACGGCTGGAAATTGAATCTATCAGAACGGAAGAGATATCTCATCCCGCCCCGTTGGCCGTGTAACCTTCAAAGGGCTCTACTGGTTCTCGTGGAGCGCGCGGACAATGCGTTACAGGGTACCAGAAGGTCTGGCGCTGGCCGCAGAAGGGTCGGTGAGCCGCTGACGGGCCATCAGATAAGCTCGTGTTTGCCTAACCTCTCACCTCCCACCGGGGTCCTGGCACGCAGCGCACTCGGAAGAGCAGCAGCGGCCCCGAAGAAGTGGGTGCTGTTCATCTCCGCCGCGACGTGACTGACAGGTTCACCGTCTCTTCCTTCCTCGTGATCGTTTAAAAGCTTTTCGAGGACGAGCCGCGTTCCAGCGATCCTTCCTCCCCCGCCGCCACGCTGGATCCACGGTTCGCGTTAATAGCTTCGGGGAACTCTCCTCCGTCGCTTGCGATCGGGATATCGAGGGCTCGAGATATTTCCAGCCACATCATCCAGTCTCCTCCTCTTCTTGCGTTATCCGAGCTAACTGCGGGAATAATGGTGGCTAATAACGTCGATGCAATCAATTGCGAAACAGTTCCACTGGTAGCTGAATTTTCCTGCGTCTAGCCTGGAACCCAGAGTCGCGTTTGAAATTGGAGAAGAGGTCTATCTATCTCCTGGTGCATGATACAAGATTCGTATCCAGGAAGAACTCTGAATTGAAGTTTGTGGAACTTCTGAAGTCGCGCGAAAGAAAGCAGCAAGCGGACGGTCCGTATTAATTAACCGTCCACGGGAAGTCACATAAATCTTGGTCACGGAGCTCTCTGTACCGAGGCCTCCATCGGCCGATAAAGATGCCTGGAAGTACATACCCAGGTACATACGCGACTCTCAGTAGAACAGATACGCAAGATACCGCGGGCTTGCGTGAGTGGGGAAAACGCTGGATCCTGGGTGTTAGCGGTATCCAGGAAAAGACGTATAATCAGCAGAGCGACCGATGGCCAATCGGGTAATAACTCTTACGTAATTGGAGGAGGACTGGAGGCGTACATTAATCAACATCGAATTGATTCGTTAGCGGCGGCAACAGGGGGGAACTTTGGAGGAAGAGGCCCGCGGGAGGGAAAAGCGAGGATGTACGAGGTGAGAGAAGAGCCCCGGAGCCTTATAAAGAAGATAGCGAGCACAATATACACGGGAACTGGGGAACAGTGGTGAGACGGTGAAACGAAATCACCATTAGTGGGAGAACCGTATCTCCACCTTCGACGTAATAAACCAATTCTCTCCCCCTTCGGGGTCGTAGGAGGCGACCGTGGCAACCGTCTTCTAATTGGACCGCATTCCACCCGAGCTCCCCTCCGCGTATATATGCTTTACCGGAATTTTCATTAGCACAGGACTATGTCGTGACGGAAGGGCTGATCCTGCTACAGGTGTCTGCACCAGCAACACCTGGAACATCACGAATCAATAGGATCGCCTGGTACGGACACATGTCCAACTTCGCCTTGTTTCATGCCCACGACCGTTTCCCCGTCTTCAAAGGCAGTTCAGAATCGTCACTTTGCATCTCAATACGAGCCTGTAACAGTCTGGTCGTTGATTTTTTATTTGACAGACGTCCGTTGGGAAATGTTGCTTGCGCCGCGTTATACTCGGCAGGCCCGCGCGTCGAGTGCGCGCCTGCCACTTCTCGATTAGAATAACTCGTCATTATCGCTTCAAACGCTACTGGGAATCTCCAGCGCGTTGTGCTCTTGACAAGAGAACCGCGGCACAAAGCGGTCGAGTGGAATTAGTTGGAAATCTTGGAAGTCCGGCTAGAACATAAAGCTAGCGGAATCAGGCACATGCTACTACGGAGCTGCTTTGTTGTTTCTGCGCGGATGCGTTCATCCCTGAAGTGTGTCCCATTTGCTGTTACACCCTGTATTCCCTCACGAACGTGCCTTATGTCGGAGGAAGAATCCATTGGAGAGTTTAACGACATGCTCGAATCTCGATCCCTCGCGAGGTCGTTTCTTCCCGCGTTACACGGCCACGCTGATTTCCTCTTCGTTGGAGTATGCCGCGCGCTTACTTGCATTCTTCCGCCTGTGGACAGTCGACGGATGACGTTATCGCGGAAACGTGGACAGTGCTCGCGGTGTGCGTCGATGGAAAGTACACGGGCTGCTTGGAAATCCGGAAATGTTTTCTGCGGAGGATGGATGGAATGTTGAATCAAATAACTTCGGAAAGAGGCGGATTTCTCTCGAGGCTGATCTCTGTTCTTAGATGGAACGCGTACTCTAGGAAATAAATTCGAGGTGAAAAACAGAACACCTCGGGCGGTGGGACTCGAACTCAAGATCTATGGATCCTCTGCGTACTGGGCAGCCGCCTAACCAACTCCACCAACGCCGAATGCCTACACAATTTTCCATCAATAATGTTGCTCGATACCAGTACCCGAAATTTCTTCAAAAAATTCCATTAGTCACACAAAACGAACACACTCCAGTGTTCTACTCATTGATTCCAAAGTCCTCAACGGGACACTATCTTCGAAAGTCTTCCCTCCAGAATCTCGCACATAATGCCAGACTACTTTCCTCTCAAACTCTAACTAACAAACACTGATCCGTCGCGGTACCAGCGCGGGATCGCGGCAACAAAGGCTCGTTGTTTCATCGCGTCCACTTATTAGAATATCCACGAACGATCTCTGACCTCGCCAGGAATCCCGTCACGTCCGGCAGATGACGGGACGTCGATGGCGTCCCGTGTGCATTGGCTTTATGCCTCGCCTCTATCGCACCGTTCCGCGGAGAACACGTTCGCTTTCCGTGTCCCGTGCTGCCCGCGCGGATAAAGGGGGGAAAAAAAACACGGCCGAGCGACACCACGATCGCCGGCCCGACCATGGACAATGCTTCATTAGAGCATTGTCGGTGCACAATATCGCACAATTAGCCCGTTGGAGCGTTCTCTGTGCGCTTTTAAAAGGTCTCCGCTCCTCTCGTCCCGGCGCGATGATCCCCGCCACCGCCGCACGATATCGGCACCGCCACCATGATCAAACGATCGGCGATCGATCCAAGATCCCCCTCGATCGGCCGTTACGTGGCTGCATTATACGCCAGGCATAATGCTCTTCTTTATGCCGTGCCTCTTACCGCTAAAATCTCCGTGGCATCTCTCGCTCGCCCTCGCGGACCAGCATTGTGCAAGGGCCTTCCGTGCCTCGACAGGAAGTCGAGGCCGCGAGTGACATCCATGTGGCGATGTACCTACGTATGCGGGTATTGCTTGAATCGTAATTAACGACTGGGGAAAAATTCTTTTAGGTATTCACGCTCTTTGGGTTTTTTGGGATTGATACTGTTTGAGGTGATTTGGAATTTAGAACGTTGCAGGAAGAAGGGTGTAGCTTCTTCAGCTTTACCAACTTCGAGTAAATTAAAAAAACTGTTTATGAAATTATTGCTTTGACTTAACCCTTCGTGGTTACACCTTATAATCACAATTTGGTGGCATGGGATTCACTGCACCTCGGTGTCATTTTTGAGTTATCATTTTCGAATTTTTGAATCTTTTAACTTTTCAGTGATAATTGTAGGGTAAACCAACCAGTAATTGACCCCATACCAGTGAATGACCATTAAGCAAAGAAATGCCGATTATTAATTTAAAAATATAATATGTTTATAAATGGAGTGTAGTTGCACTTTTAATACCCCATATTTTTAGTGACGCGTATTAAGCAAACATTAATGAGTACAATTGTTATTAAAAGTATGCGGTTATTTATGGGTCGGTTATTTATAGGGCTTCTACATGTTTTGCATTTTATAATCGTTTTTTTTTTAAATTACGATAAGAATAAGAAATTATTTTTATAGAAATTTGAAGAAAAATAAATTTAAATGCAATTTCCACAGTTGTTTTGTTGTTATACATAAATATATTCAAGTATTAATCTCACAAAGGTCCGTAAATTAAACAATTCGGTCATTCACTGGTTGGTTTACCCTATATTCTTAATGCTCCACTAGCCTTTTTCTAGAAATGTAAATTTTGAAATGAGGGCACTTTGTAGTTGAGAAAATAGTTCTGTAAAAAAGCGACTTTTTTTGTTAAAATTCCCCACATTTTGAAATTTGAATATTAAGGTCTAAATATTTACAGAAATCTTGGCGAAGACATATACTTCTGAAAGAAAATTGTTCGGGGTGCGATACACCCCGTGTGACCACGAAGGATTAACATTGAAAAGAAAACACTAATTGAAAAATATATATCTTCACATAATAAGTAATAGTTATTGAGTTTTTATTATAAAAATCTTGGCGAATACATATACTTCTGGAAAAAAATTTCTCAGGGTGCGATACACCGCGTGTAACCACGAAGGATTAACATTGAAAAGAAAACACTAATAAAAAAATACATATCTTCACATAATAAGTAATAGTCATTGAGTTTTTATTTCTATTTTTGATGAATTCTTCAAATATGGAGCACTCGTATCGCGCAAAACAGTAATGGGTGCAACTTCTAAATTTGCAGTAAATTAAAATAGAATTTTTTTACATATATTACACGTCATAACTCAATAACTATCGCAAATGGAACTGCACCCTCTTGCTGCGAGGTCCTCAATTGTACTCTAACATCGCTATATCGAAAATGTATTAGTGATTTCAATACTGGAATACCAATATCGTCAGCCTTCTAACAATAAGCCAACGCTACAAGCCCTCGAAGCATTGTGGTATCAAAAGCTTCGTATAAATCTCAGACTTTTTGTCGAGGTGGATTGAAGTTTTGCTGAAAATGTTCGAAAGATTGCGCGAGGGATTGGTTCGCCGCGGCGCATGTAAAATTGCAGGGAACAGCGGGAATAGCTTCTCACAGTAGCCACGAAGAGATAGGCGCCCTCGCCCGGAAGGAGGCATCGAGCGCCTCGAAGGGGTTTCGTTTTCATTAGCCGCGGAGGAGCCCCTCGCATGATCGGCCGTGGCATCCACCTTCATCATTCGCAGCAAAACTTATAACTCGATTATGCGTCTAACTAGTAATTTCGATACTATTAAGAGACTGGGACGCGGCGAATGTTTGGTCCGTCGGCGATAAGCCAGCAGGCTGCCGCTAGATTTGCGCGGACAATAGATGGCCAGCTTCTTCCCTCCTATCTACGCATAATTCATACGAATCGTGCTCGTTGAATTTGCGGTAGCGGTCCGTGTTCTCATTGCCGTACCCACGCTGTGATTTCCTCGGAACAAAGTTTCCACCTCGCCGATGGATATTTCCCTTGGAAAGTGATTTTCTCGAATCGTCGGCGCGAAGGTTCCAAGAATTTCTGAAGGGACAATATCGCACGATAGCTAGACTTTCTCTACGAAAGAGGTATCTCCGTGTCAAAACAGATCCCCTATCCAATTTCGCAAACAACTTCTCAACGCCAACAATCACTCTGATTTTCAACGAACCCAGTCCCCGACGGTGAATCGACCATTGACGCACTCCAGCGCGAGAAAAGCCTCGCTGTTTGCCAATCCACCGATCCCTCACAGTTCGCACAGCGTTGCAATTGAAAGCAGCATCACGATCATAATCCCCAGCGATTCAGTCCCCGAGAAGCGCAAGATTTCCATACGTACTATCCGACACGTAACAACGACGGGCTCGCGATTACGCAAGGATTTCCAATAACTCCGTCACGCACGGCTAGATAAAATCAGCCACGAAAGCTCGCTGTTCCCCGGGGAAAAAAAAAAGATCTGCGATGGGGAGGAGGGCAGGGGCGCGGGTTGGTGTTCGGCCCGCGTGGAACAACGGCGCGTTTATCACGCGCGACTAATAGAAAATTATCTTTCTAATTTAAATCCCTCGTGGCGAGGGGGCTCGGCTCCGGCATCGTCGTAGCCCAGGATACTGCTGGCGGTGCATCGAGCATCGCTCGGAGGAACATCCCGTTGGTCGCTCCTCTCTCGGTTAACGGGCATAGATATATCCGCCTAGAAATAAAATCGGCGATAGTATCTTCGCTGAATGAACTCTCCCACGCCTATGTCTATTCGCGCTCATCCACCCGCTCGTGCGTGTGCTGCTCCGTCCGTGGCCTGGCGCGCACACGCGCCCACCACTCGGCTGTGTGGACGAGCGTGAGCCCCGCGAGTCGGCTCGTACGCGCCGTAGCTGCGTGCGTTCACGGGCAC
This sequence comes from Andrena hattorfiana, assembly GCA_944738655.2. Lineage (NCBI taxonomy): Eukaryota > Metazoa > Arthropoda > Insecta > Hymenoptera > Andrenidae > Andrena > Andrena hattorfiana. The sequence goes on along the minus strand of OX122889.2, from coordinate 39,362,639 downwards.
GAAGATCCAGGTTCCAGGGGTGCAGGGGTCCATCGAGGTCCGACCCGCCGACCCCGGCACGTATTCGCCACACCCGCACACCGATGCTTAGGGGCCGCGTTGAGATGCTTAGGTGGGGTCCCAGGCCTATAGCCAGCTCTTCTTCGTCTCCTTCTTCATCCTCTTCTTCCTTCTGGTCCTTGGTCCCCCCGTCTCTGTCCTCTATGCTTCTCTCCTCCTCTTCTTCTGCTCGTTGTTCGTGTTCCACGTACTTTTCTTATTCCCCCCACGGTATTCTTCGTACTCTTCTTGTTCCTCTTCCTCGTCCGCCTCGTCCGCTTCTTCTTCCGCGGCGGGGCATATATGTACACCCGCGGAATTAATAGCCGGTCGTCGCGGAAAAATCGCGGTAATGTGATTACGACGCTGTCTCTCGCTCGTTCGTGCCTGCCCGTGCTCGCCGCGGCTCCACGTACGTGGCCCCTTGCCTATTCCTCCTACTATCAAGGAGGAGCGAGCTCTTCCTGTACCCGGCTTACCCACCCCTTCCACGCGCCCCATCCCCTTCGTACGCGATATTCATCGGGACGTTCCCGTGGCCGGGGCACTTCGAGTCATTTCCGGGGGAATAACGACGGAAACGAAGCGTGAACGTGATGCACGGGAGGGAGCTGCGGGGTTGTAATTATCGGTGGGATTCGTACTGTCGAGGTGGTGGCTTTGAAAATTTTAATGAGGAAACAAAGACTGATAGCAAAGCTGCATTGATAAAAAGCGTTGGTTACATTGATGGAGCAGAAACGTAGAGGAACATAGCTGTTTCGTATTTTATAGGGTCGTTCAGGTTTAGAGCCCATAAAAATAGGTGATCTTTAGGAATTAATTAAAGGTAAACTACTACATATAATTTAATGGGATTTTTTGTATTGTATTAAGGATGTCTTAAATTATAGATATAATTTCTTTGTTTTATAATTAATCATTGCTGGCGGCACTGGGGTGTCGTTAAAGTTGAGGCGTCAAAAAATTCATCCAAATCGGTGGAACCTGTAGCGCCTAAACCAATGATCCGAAATAAGAAACAATGCTAGATTATTAAAGGGCATGAAACTCGCTCGTGGACTAAGCAGTAAATATTACAAAACTGACATTTTTTTTTTGGAAAATAACGACACGTGATGTTTGAAATCACTTTTTCTCTATTTTTCTTTTCGTCCTTTCAACGCCTTTAAAAATTACGAATTTTCAATTTTTGTAAAATTGTACTGGTTTGTCCACGAGCCAGAAGTATATTCTTCAAAATAAAAAAGTCGAATCGGATAATAACTTTTCGAGATACAGGTTCCACCGATTTGAAGAACACTGTTTCGAGAAAAACGCGTTTAAAGTTTTACGTGAGTGCCGAGTGTCGGTTGTTACCCATGCATTATCCGCTACTCAAATGCCTATAACTTCGGTAATTTTACGAATTTCAAAAAATCCTTTTACGCACGTATTCACAAAAGGTTGAACATTCGGAAAATGAAATAAAAAAATCGATTTGTAGACCGGAACCTGCCCTTAAACTTGACGACGATATCGCTACTCTTGTATCGAATTCACCAGAGGCTCCTCGCCACTGATTCACGACATTATAATCCTGGCACGATTCGAGTAACTCGGAGAGCTACCCACTAGGTGGCAAATTGACAAGCAACCGCGTAACTGGCTAACAATTACCAGAATTTAACTCGGATCGTTCCCCCAACGACCTCCCCCATTACTCGCGCCGTTTCCAGAGTACATCTCGCGTTAATTTACAAGAAACCCGGCAAAAAACGGCGCAGTATATTCCGCGGCAATTGCCCCAGCGGTCGTAAACCTCGTCGAAACTTTACGCTCGGGAATTAATGTAAATTACCCCGCGATACGATTATTCGGCCAGTGAAAAATGAAGGAAATTAAACCGGGAACGTTGCGATCGAACTTTCCCGTGAAATTTAAGGCGACAGCTATGCCTCGAAGTTTCTCGGGAGGAGAGGATAAAAAGGAGCACGAGGAAACGGATCGAAGGAGTCAGAGTGAGCTTCCAGGGGAGTATTTTTTGACGCGATGCGCGGCCGATAAGTAAACACACTTTGCAAGAACGTAACCCAGAGGGGCGCGAGCGAGCGAATTTAAAACGGTCGTTAAACGATGGACTTTAAGTCCATCGTTACTCGCCTCGCCCTAAAAGCGCCCTAAACTACCGGGCGCGCTCGGCAAGGGCCAAGTAAATCTATAAATCCCGGCAAGTATAACGATCCACGATGCGGTCGCCGCTATAAAAGTCGCCCATTTAAACGTCCGTCTCCGTTCCTGGTGGGCTTATGGTTCTGCTCGTTACAGGAGCGCGCGCGCGCATTACAATTTTATATAAATCTGGCCCGCGACCGTTTTGTCGATGCTCGTGCCCGTAGCGGCGATTCCGCAGAATTTGCGACAGTATAAATTTCGGCTGGCAATCACCCGGCGGCGAACCGAGCCGACGCTCTCCTTGGAGCCGAAGAGGCGAGGCGAGCAGAGGAAAGAGTAAAGCAGAACAGGAAGATGGAGGGAAGGTCGCCCCTACTGCGTGGAAACGTTTTATAAGGCCGACCAGGTCGTCGAGCGCTTTTAGGTGACTCGGGTCAAGCCGCGCGTATGCAAATGAGACGACTCCGCCTCCCGAGGTGGATCGAAAATCCGCTGGATGCACTTTTGATCGGAGCAGTCGAGTGTAGAGAAGTAGCAATAGAGAAAGGTGGGAAGTAATGGCGTTGCCGAGGGAGACCATAACATGCGAGTTTGTATTGGGTAGCGAATGCATCCGCGTGGTAACCTGTTGGAGGAAGTTTGATGGCAGATGGAGATGCAGTGGGATGTCCGAGAGATATGGAGAAGCAAGAACGAGGGTATTGGGAGTAGATTTGAAATTAGAACAGGTGAGACTGCGAAGAAGAAGTACATACGCTGGTTTTTCACTGGTGGATCGGGGACCAACGATACATTACTGTCAGAGAGGTGGAATGGAATCATTTGCAGAGCATTATCATGGTAAATACGAAGGAAACGGGAGAACGTTGGATAGTGGACGAGAATGGTTCGCAGGATTCTCGTTTGCGTAAAATGGACAAATACCAGCGGCTGCAGGGATGCCGAATAAAAGCGTGGCGTCTCCGTGGAAGCGAGCTCATTTGTCCCGGAAAAAAAGACGGTGAAGCGCGACGATCAGAAGCGGATAATAGGCGGGCTGCAGCGAGAGTTCCTTAAAAGGCAGTAAATTATCGACTTTAATGCCACCGCGGTCTGCTATCTTGCACCTCTGACGCCCGTACGGACGCGAAATCCCCACTGAGAGAATACCTCTTTGATCCTCGCGAGGCTGGGGTCAAGTCCGAGCGCGAATCCGCGACCCTCGTTACCGCGAAAGCTTCGTCGTTCGAGATCTACAACGAGAAGTTGCAGCCTTACTTTGTGCCAATGTAGAGAAGGAAGCACTCCGGCGGTTGCAGTAAAGTTTTCCCGTAATCGTTTGCTTAGGGTTGAATAGTTCATAACTTATCGGACGCCTCGCGTCATCTTCTTCAAGGATGAAGACTTGTCTGTAGCGTCAGAATCCGTGTAACCATTCCGTCTCCGGGGTTATCGATTAATTCCACGGGGATATTAAAACTGATTAAACGAAAGATCGTGTTCCCAGGTAGGTATGCACTTTTAATATTGAAGCTCGATTGCAGCACTCTTGTCAAGAACACTTGCAGCGGTACACAGGGCTGTTAAGTAAAAACTTAAGGCATATTTCGGGATACAAAGGAATTCAAATTCGACTACAATCGCCTCGCCAATTAAGAGTTAAATCATCCCCACGAATTACATGGAATTAAAATGGTCCCCCCATCGGCGTGTCACATCCCCCTGGGGTTATTACGTCGGATTTAATATACCGTATCGGTAAAAGTGTCCCCCAACTCGGTTTCTTATTGGGCCTGAGGCCAGCACGGCCCACGGGCCGTGCAAGTAATTCGACATCCCGCGGTGCTCCCTGGCCACCCTTCCTGGCATCGAAAAGCGAAGGAACCGGGAGGACGGACGGCGAAGGGGGGCTGGATCGCGCGCGTGTACGCGGGGTTTAATAAAGTGCACTAACCGGCGCGTATTAAGAAGATTTAGGTGGCCGAGAGCAGCGGGCGTACTGGTATAAATACCAGAATAATAGCGAGGTTATGGTTGCGCGTCTCCGCCGTCCTCTGCCACCTTCGACGCCTGCTCCCTCGGCGTTCTTCCACGGGGGCCAAACGTATGGGGTGACGTCGAGGGCCCCGCCATGGGTGGGCCAGGCACCGGCCCCCGACGCGTAAAATATCATCGCAAATCGCACCCCGATAAATTTCGCGATATTGCCCGTGAAACCGCTCACCGGCGAAAATAAGAATGCAAATGGCCACGGCGAGGTGTTCCCTCCTATGCTCGTGAGGCCCAGCGCTGCGTCGATTCTCACAAGGGGGAGTACGCGAGCTTCGAGTCACCAATTTGCCTCCAATTTTCTGCCTCGATTCCGCTAATCGCGCGGCATTCGCTAATCAACAGTTTGTGAGAAAGTCCAGTTCGTCTTGAAACTTACTTTTCGAGATTAACACCACTACGCTTCTTGCTCATTTATACCGGAACCATCGAATGGTTCGTTGCGAGGCTGTACGTATCGGAAGCTCGCTTCGCGGCCAGTTGTTGCTGATGAATGGAGTAATTGCAGGCCTTGGCGTGACATGGCGGGGAAGCTTGTTGCTTTTAGGCGTGTTGGGAAGAGACTCGTTCACGAGCGGGACTCGGACGTCGTGTCGGTTGAAGAGTGGGACCGGAGGCTGTGCGCGATGCCGCGGTAGACACTGACAGGCCAATGTAATTGGTTTCGTTTTGAACATTGTAGAGAATATGGCTCTAAGCTAGCTCTGCTAACCTTTCCAGGTACGAGTTGTACCTCCCAGGTGTAGCCTGTGTCAGGCATCCCTGCCTCGGTGTACCTTTGCGGTACCTACGCTGTAGTTTAGACGAATATTACTTGCAGATTTCGTCATCTACTGCTTCGTGTACAAACTGTGCCGTTTTGTCTCTTTACGTGGGCCATACTAGATGGGTACCCCACAAAAGTCAACAAGAAAGGCACAGTATCCTACGCTCAATCTTATCTAAGGTTCCAAAGTCAAATTCTTTCGCCTACCAATCCTCGAATCTTTTCCTCCAACCATATTTCACGAACATTCCATCATACCCATGGATGTTAGTACCTCGAACCATGTACCATACTCTGGTGCGGCGTGTCGGAGAAGACATCAGCCGGAGATTAGTCGAAGGCGATGAACGTTATTGACACAGGAGGTGGAGAGGTTTGGCATCCACCGAGAAAAATCACACGAGACGCGTCGAGATGGCCAATCTCCTACGAGGCCGACAGTGCCCAGCCATGGGCCTGTGTGTCCACGAGTAACGCGTGTTCCTGGTGCTCGTAAAACGAGGTCGTAGAAGTACAGATGGGGACCAGGGTGAGCATGTTTCGGCCACGTCAACTCCGTCCACTCGGAGACGTAATCTTATTAAACGGCTATTAGCTGTTCGCTGGGGCTTGTCAACATTTAGACATCTGGCAGACACGGGAACGCGTTCTCTTACTTCTCTACACGCCTACAGGAAGAGCATGCGACGAATACTCTCGGCGTTCTCCAAGCGGCTTGTCATTTCGTTGCTCTTCGTATATACTTCGCGTGATGCGTTGACACTGGCAATCGCGATGCAAGGAAAGACCTTCCACAGAGCTTGATCTTTAATAATTAGAAGAGGATAGACTTATATTTGTCACTAGGTTAATGTACCCGGCGTTGAACGGGGAAAACTTTGATTGTCATGGAGTGTCAAGAAGTGAGATGTCCAGATTTCATGGTAGCCTGTATTTTCCGCAAGGATCTAGAGAGTAATTATGTAAAATTTGGTCCAGATCGGTTAAAAAAATCGAGATGAAAAGTATCCTATATGTTATTCCTGGTCCTAGACTACGTTTATACAAAATTTCAGAAAGATCCGTTGCGTACTTGCGACGTGATTGAGTAACAAACGTTCAAACACACTTTCGCATTAATTATATTAAGTAGTAGGATTAGGAGAGATCTAGTATCTCTAAGAAATTAAGCGAGAAAGCTTCCTAACTGTGGAGTCATCTGCACTCCGACAAGTTACTTACGTAATCTCCAGTGGCGGATTTGTCCCCCGAGGGCCTCATCTGCCAAAGAAATGTCATCTTATCCAAAAACTATTTTTTTTTATTTCCTATAATGTCGTGTAATGTACATACACGCGTACATTTATTTGTAATTCTATTATGCATACAGGGTGTCCCAGAACGTTTGCCACCTGCGCCTTTTTCCTTAACCCTTCGTTGCATACTGTTGCAAATATGCAACATATATATATTTTTAATTTTTTTGTTTTAACTAGCCTGTAAATATACATATCCTAGTTTCTAAACATTTACAAAGATCGCGTTGAACGTTGTAATGTCTCGATTTTTAAGTAATTATAATCGTAACGGCGGAAAAGGTGTAAAAATAAAAAAAGATACAAATTTTGTTATTATTTTTTCTTATTATTATCACTTATACGAGTGCGAAAATGTATTTTTCCCAAAATCGAAGAAGTTATGCAGGAAAGGGTTAAATCCGCCACTAGTAATCTCCCAACAATTACGTCCCTCGACTTTCCCAAACCTTATTCCACAACACAATCAGTCCCACATCTTGCATAAATCAACATCCTCCAAAGTACCAGACACTCGTACCTCTCCCGCAGCTAAATACCCACGGCCGAGCGAACCGTCCGCCTGTTCTCCGAATTTTTGCGCAATTCGGTCGGTACCGTTGCCCCGTGATCCTTATCTAGACACATCTCCGCGTCGTGTTACATTTATCGATATCAGAGAGGATCGGCCGTTGTAACGTCGATCGTCGATGCCTGGCCGATGTTCTCCCGACGAGGCTCGTTCCGTCGTGCGCTCGTCGGCCGAATTCCAGCAGGGTCGTCGTCCCCCCTTCCCCCGCCCCTCTTCTCCACCTGGCAAGTGGTGGTGCCTGGACGTGGCCGGTGTGTTACGATCGAAATGACTGACGTACTGACGGGAAACATCGCGACCCCCCGCTGTCGGATGTCGTCGGTCGGATCGTTGCGAGTGACCGATGTGGGTGAATCTTTCTGCTCCGGCAGGCAGACCGTCTCGCGGCCCCGAGAAAGAACAAGAAACAGAGCGGAAGGGGCCTCGGCGGGGCGTGCGAGCGGAAGGGGCAAGGGGGTGCCGCGGTGGAAAGAGAAGAGACAGGGGGAGACAAGTCGGACACACGCGGGGTCCAGAAAGCAAGCGCGGTCCAATCTTGTCGGATGGCCGAGATTGTTTCACGAGCACGAGGAGCGAGGGAACACGGGTCGCGCGAGCGCGGCCTATAAGGCCCAGAATCGCGGCGGCATATCGGAATATGGTATCGGCCGCGCGTCTAGGAAAGCAACGACGCTGCCCCAGAAGTACCGGTGCGCGGCGTACACCGCCGTCGAAGCGGTCGTGCGTTTCGCCGCTTATCCGAAAATCGGCGGCCGATCACTGGCCACGGGAACGCTGGCTCGCGGCGCTGTGCGTTGCTCCGGGGGTCACCGCAGTTCCTGGTGGAACCCGTCGTACCGATGACGTTCGACTCGGCGCTCGTATCGTGGGACTTCGCGAGGGGAATAGACACAGGCTTCCACCGCGATCTCCAGTGAAGGGATGCGAAACAGTCGTAGCCTAGCTCGGAGAGCAGAGGCCCCTGACCGGAAGTCGGACGAGAACCTGAGGCGGGATCGCGCTGGATCTTGAGAAGAGGGAGCCGTTGTAGCATGAGAGGGTGAGCGGTATCTGGACCAGAATCTCGATCGAATTGGCTGCGAAGGTTCGCACGCTTTACGACGAACAACGGCGAGAAAGGGAGGCAAGGGCGAAGGTGGTGAGGACACGGGACCAGGGGGGGGGGGAGACAGAAATAGAGGAGAAAAGGGGGAATCGAGCGGGGCAGAACGTAGGTGCCGTGTATCCGAACGAGCACGGCCGACACCTTCTTGCTCTTGTTTGCCACCGACTGCGTGTAATTTCTTAGCAAAGGCGTTAATGAGGGGCTTGGCTCGGGACGGTAGATCACCGCGGACCTCGGGAGAGCCGCCGTGGGCTCAAGTCTCTCCGTTCTCTCTCACCGTTTCCACTCTCCCTCTCCCTCTGTTCTCCGTTTTTGTTCTCTTCTCTTTTCTTCTCGCTTCCACGTGCTCCGTCTCTGTCCCTCCTTGGCTAGGCCTCCTCCCTCTGTCTCCCTTTCGTCCTCTACGCTTCCTCGCCCCCTTGCCGCGGCCAGGGTCTCCACGGAGGTGGTGTTCACGAGCTGTGCGCCTCGAGGTAGTGCTACCGTGTACCTGAATTCCGATCTACGCTCAGATACGGGGCTGAAGCTCGCCAAGGAAGTATCTAGATGCCGGTGTATCCAGGATACTGCTCCTTCCCGTACGCCACGGCCCTGAAGCACGTTCCCAAAGAAGAAACGACGCCTCGGCCCTCCGTGGCCTTCCCACCTTGCCCCACGGACCTCGAAAAACTAAGTGTCGCCGCTTGGCCTTCCATTATGATCGCTCGCGGTCTAACCCTCTTCGATACTCGGCGCTGCTCCCTGACTATGTGTTCCTCGAGTGACTTTCAAGTGGGTAAGACATGCAAATCGAAGCGCATTATACTGGCGCGACTTCACTTCAGAAATAAGACGATCTAAAACATCTGGCACGAAACTATGTACTCTATCGATATCCTTTCGCGTCCATCCACCCTCGATTTACCTCGGCCACAAAAGTCCTCGGTTACGCAACGACGGCCTGAGTGATTTCTTCGTCGAAGCCGGTCCGTTTCGACGAACAATCTCGCGGAAACCAATCACGGGACAAAACGCGCGCAGGAATGAGCTCATTCGAGCGGCGGAGCGTTTACGAGCGTCGCCGGCCGCGACGCGAGACGTCGTTCCTCGCGTTTCTGTTAGTGTAGGTGATGCGTGTCGCCGCGTATTACCGCGGCCACTTCTTCGCCTAGCCTGCTCCTCCACCTCCTGGCCAGTCCCGATGAATGGTGGACCGTTTTCTCCAGCTGCTTTACGACCGAATTCCATTCCTTTCTTCCACGCGAGACCAAGTGGAAGCCTGGAGCTGTTCCGCGCGCTCTTCCTCCCCTCGGTCCTCGCCCGGGTCGAGGAGGAAGCTGCACGGGACGCGTTGGAAGAGGAGGACGCGCCTGGGGATATCGCGACGCACGAAAACAAACGCCCAGAAAGTGCGCTCGAAAAACTGGTCCCGCCACCTACACGAGCGATACGGGGCTGAGGGTTCAGAGGTCAGGCCCGAGCCTGTAAACGCAATTTTTCGCGGAACGCCAATGGAAACCGGGTTATTAATACATCGGCGTAATCGTCGCTGCACCACCGTCTGGGAACGCGATGCAGAAGCGTAACAGAGAGAGAGGGGAATAGTCGTTCTCGCGGCTGTTATAAGGTCGGTGGGAGGAATAAATTAAAAATAAGATAAACAGAAGAAGGTCAGACGACGCGACTTTGCGTTAATAAACACCGCGTGCTTCGCCGTGGCTTCGCGTCTTTTCTTCCTTCGATGCCACCGAGTGATATCTCTTTCCCCTTTTTCTGAGGGTTACGAGCTATCGCGGACGCTCGCGCTTAATTCTATCGCCTCTTAACTCTCGGATTAAGAAAAGGGTAGCTGTTAGACTTGGTCGCCGTGTGTCGTTGCCACGGAGTTATCGACTCGTAAACCTGGAAACTTCTCGAACCGTAAGATACACGAGTATCGCTGCAACAAAATCGCAGGGGAAGAAAATAGAATGCTTCGTGGTCAGAGTTGCACGTGGAGAGCGCGTTATGAGGAACCATAAAGAAACGATAATTATCAATCTCGAATTCAAGTTTCAAGAGCCAGGGCCTCCGGTGTTGTGGAACAAACGCAAAAGTGACGAGCCCTATGCAGCGATTCCTATGCACGCACAGCCCGAATCGTTGTCCAGGGGCTCGCGGTGCGTGCGCCGTTGCGCCTCGCGGTCGCCTCAGAATAAATCAATAGTGGTATGTAAATCCTGAAGTCACAATGGCCAGCGGAGGATCGAGGAATCGGCGAAGTACGGCGCGGTAATTTTCCCACGTGTCCGTCGGTTATCTCGGCTCTCTTTGCCGCGCGATCCGTGGATCCGTTCTGTACGCTCCGCGCTCGGGAGCATCGTTTAACCGATGTCGCTCAACGGCGATCCGCGCGCGGCATTATACAGGCTGAGCGCCGCATAGCTGCAACCGGCGCGGCGCAGCTATGCGACCTGGGCACCTATGCGTCTCTGCGCGCATCGCTGGTCGCAATCAACATACCTGAAAGCTCGGGGAAAAAGCGCCGTCGGGGCTGATAGCATTCGCTACGCGATCCCCGTGAGATCGGTTGTTCGAAAACACTGCGATTCTCAGCAAATTGGTATGCTTTCGCGGACTTCTAACTTTTACTAGTTGTTTTCAAAGCTGGGTTTTACTTGGAGCTATAGGAAGATTTGGAACTGAGAGTTTCTGTCGCTTGTTTAAATTTGGGAAATAGATTGAGTTGTTCGTTAAATTTTTGTAGTTAGCGAAGGGTTATGCTGGGATCACAGTGTGACTCGCGATCCGTTTCCTCGGGTGTCTTCTTGCCGTGCATTTCCTGCATCTGCATTGATTCAACGCGGACAAAACATACGCCGCTGCGGCAAGAAGCGCGTCGCTCATAAAGCACATGGTATAAATCAGGAGAACCTACCACCTCCTCCGATCTCCTCGCCCTCTTTGCTCGACCTTCTCTCTCGCTTACCTCCCCTCCTCCCGGGCGATTCGATTCTATTCGCCTGGCCGTGGCTGACTTTAACTTCGACTCAGAAGAAGCTCGACGGTAATTACTTCTGGACGCTTACCGATCCGACGTGGACGGTTTATAAATTACCTGGTTCCGCTTGGCACGGCCGATCCGTTGATCTTGTCGTTCCTGTCGCTGATAGACAATGGAGTCGCGATTGAAAGAAATATACTACGCCCGCGTTGACGTAGATTGCTGCAGATTTATGCGGTTTATACCAACGCAGAGGAATTAGAAGAGTGTTAGATGAGTTTAGCTCGTCACGAACTCATCTTTGAATAAATATCCGAAGAAACAAATGTACTTTGCCTCGATCGTTCGATCGACGTTCGATCGCAGTAGCCATTCCAGTTACGTAGTATTGCACAGGTGTGTCGCGAGGATAACTGTCAAGGGATAAGGGAACATCTGGCAATTAAAGATACAGGGAACTAAGAGGCAGCGGTTCAAGAGAAACTCGGAATTTTTCAAATCGAACTGCAGCTGGAGCCGCGATCGAGAGGATTAATTGACACTCCAGGAATATTTATCTAGGCCCGCATACTTTGGAACAGTTCGCTAGTACTCCAGATAGTCGCGTGTCGTTCGCCGCTCGCGGACAGCGACACACGGCCTCTCGAGGCAGTCGCGGGCTTAAAACGAATTACAAGCAGGTACTTTGTCAGGGAGACACGTGACTAGCGACGAATGAAGCGAGTTACGCGCGACCGAAGCGCGTCGTTCCGTGAAAACGTTGCCGGAGTTCCGTGTGCATTTAGCACGCGTTAGAAATCGTTTCTTGGCAATTAAGCTCTTGGTCCACACGAGTTGGTCGTACCCCTCTTCAATCGTATACCTTGGAGTATGAATATAATTCCTAAAGAATGCGGCAAATTTACAGCATTCGTCGATCTCTTCCACTTCGTTGAGATCGGAGAAAAGTTGAACGAAAGAAATTTCCCAAGTATATCACATTAAAGGTGCACCGGCGTCGAAGTCGACGAAGAGGACGCCAGCAGAGGTAAAAGCGAAATCGAGAGGGGTCGCGGCCTAAGAACGACATCGCGCGGTTTTCGTGCCGGGGAATGGCGCGTCCAACTAACGAACAACATCTTCAAGGGAACGGTAGGTGATCCCCACCTGGCCCCGCCGAGTTTCGCGCTAGCGAGGACGAGGCGAAATCGCGCGTATCGCCTAACCCCAGCGACCCACGCCTCGCGACAATGTTACACCCGACGCTTTCACCGGCCAGCCGATGTCGAACTATCGCCGATAGGCCTCAGACTGCCTGCCGGCACGATTCTGTAATGAGGCGGCACTAGGCTCGGGCAATCGGAGCTAAAGTCATAGAAAGTGAACGATATGGAGAGAATGTTGGAGCTAACGAGCGCCGCAATGAATTTTCCAGTGGCTGCTGGCCGATTTCTTGAGAATATCAACGGTACTCCACGTGCACACCGAGAGTTGAGATGCTAACGAAACTGGTTCACCGAGTCCCCGCTGCTCGCCGGCGTCAGTTTCTACGCCCCACTTTGCATAATGGGAATCGGTATAGGTGTATCATTCTATCGGGCCTCACCCACCGGAGGAGACCAGTCGAAAAACCAGCTGGAGCATTCTTTGAAGCGCAACAGAGCCAGGGAGAGAGCGAATTCATTTTATCGTCGCGAGGCTATCTTTCGAATCCCAGGCGAGTGAATGAGATACGGTCTCGGCGTGGCTGGTTGCCCCGGCATTTTCACCCAGAGGGAAGGAGGACTCGCCGGCTCGTAGGCCTCGGTTTAGGTTGACCATCGCGCGATATAGGTGCACCTATATGAGTGGCGGAGGCGGGGTAGGGGCGATCGGTGACCCGCGTTAGACTTTCACCCGCACTCGCGGCGACCTCACGCACACGAGCGGGATCCTCTCTCATCCTCGAGCGTCTCACGAGGAGGACGCGTTGGGGACCGAGAAAAAGGAGAGGAGAGACAGCGTGGCCGTAGACAACGCCGGTGAGCGCGGCTCAGGGAGGGACGAGGAGGTTTTTCAGTCGTCGGTGGGAGCGTGGACCGAGAGGAAGGAGGATAAACCGGCACCTGTACCCTCATAACGTATAGCCGTGCCCTCTGTCTCTCTCCTTCTCTCTACCCAGGCACGAAGAGGAGGTTTCTGGCCGCGCACACGCATCTGCGGGTGTCGGGCCGCGCGTTCGCCGTTTGTTTGACGACGAGGAGGCACAGGACCGTCGCACGCGCGCGACACCAGCCTCTGCTCTCGTCCTTTGAGCTGCTCCCTTGTCCCGTGTCTACGCCACTGCAAGCCATCCGTCAAGGGTTCGAGATCTTCGTGCGAGGATATACGGCCCTGCGGTGGATGCCCTCGCAAAGGGAACGTTCTCGCCGCGTCTCGCTATTTGTCTTCCTTGCCGTTGATATCCGATACGCCGGCTACCTTCTTCTTCTTCTTCTTCGTCTTCGCCTCTATTGGTCTTGCGTCGGGGCTAGCGCACGATGGCATCGGGTCGTGGGCTTTTCGAGGAACACCGACTTTAACCCTTTCGGTCGACATTCGTGGTTGCTGTGGAACGATGCGAGTTACAAGTGACTTAGATTATTTTTCTTATGCAACCTGTAAGAAGGGGTACACGGGGAACACGTAAACTCCTCTTTACGCTATTATGCATTCCCCTGTTCGCCGTTCCAGGCACTGTATAGAAATCAGGAAAAGGTTGCCAGTTAACGAAAGAGGATGGGGAAGAATTGAGTCTGGGAGAATAGACGATTACGGCCCTGGGGGCCACGTACACGACACCGTGCATAGAAGCGTTCGTCTATATATAAAGCGTGGGCGGCGCTGCTAGCAGGTGCTCATTAGATTACAGGGACGATGTTCGAGATGTTAGCCACCTTTTACTCACTGCTCGAGAGGCCTCCACGCAAGATTGGGATCTCCGCAGTGTTCTCTCCTCCGCCATCGTTCGGGACCGCCGCTCTTCCCTTATTCCCTTTCCCTGCTCGACACTGTGCATCTCTTCTACTGTTCCTCCACGATCCTTCCCCGTCGATGTTACCGATTTTTACCGACCGCTGAAATCCATACGCACCCACTCGACGTCAGGCCCGGTTTCACTGGCTTCTGACTCTCGTTGAGCTACCCTTTCCTCGCGGATTTACTGCCGTAGCAATAGGGCCCCACTCTGTAACGAAGTCTCTATTTGGCTCCCAAGCCAGCTAATTGCAGCGCTTCTTCATTAGCCGTAACTGTATAACTACTATGCTCAGGGAACGCCAACATTCGGACGGCGGAGAGACGAGCGTGCAATAAATAACCGGTTAGGTCGAATAGCAAACGCGCAAACAGAGGGCCTCTGTTATCGCTGGCAGCCTCCTATAAATCCAAGCCCGCATCTTCGCCCAGCTGAAATATGCCCGCTCCTCCCGCGTGACGGTGCTGTGCTTCCATGGCAGCGAGGCTGATCCATATAAAAGCGAGGATTCCTTCGGGATTCCCGTTCTCCTGGATCAGTATCAAGGACAGAAACGCGAGGGCGCCGGCAGTGCATTTATCGCAGCAGGAAATCCCCATACAAATGATAATCTAGGGTCCACAGTCCTGCGGTGGCCCGCGTGCTTCTACAGGACGTTCCAATCACTTACGAAGCACTTCAATTTTTCGTGAAGGAGAACAAATAAATAGGAATTGAACAACCTACTCTTCAAACAGTCTGGAAACAGTCTTCAAAATACTTCGTGTATAGAAAGCTATAAAGAGATATCGCGGGCGCAATACATGGCTGACTATGTACGATCCACTTCCACTTGCCCCTTGCACTTTTATCGCGCGTCAGGCGACGCTATTATCTTTAACGTGTACATTATTTGAGTGTAACTATCTCGGACAAGATTTGCTCGGAGTATTACGAACTTGCCACGTGCAGGATTATGAGGTTTCCAATGTTATTAGTATTCGTTCCTTCATTATCACTCTTTGGGAGTGTTGAAAGTAATAACGGAAGTAATGAAGATAGAGTCATGGAATTTAAAATGGACTCCGCATTTCACAGCCTAACTGGAACGTCCTGTAGACTGAAAGGGCAGGCGTGTGCGCTACCGTTGCGTACATGTGTGCCCACGACCCGGGCGCCAGGGCCTGCGACTTGAATTTGTCGCTCCATATCTCGTCCCAGAATTTATGAAAGCCGGCCTCGCCATAATTTACACGGCTAGAGTCGCGGGCAGTAAATAACGCCGGACAAAGCGACGGTGGAAGGTGCAGGAGGCTGCCTCCGGCGCCGTGCCCTGCGGAATTCAGGTCCCCTGCCCTCGTGAGAATTCGGTAACACGCCTGCACTTTGATTTCAGCCGTAAATACAGCTTTCTAAACCGTGCCTTTCGTGAGAGTAATTACTTAAACAATTTACTCGAGTGTACAATATCTTCCCTGAGATTTTGATTTATCTTCACTTATTCTTCATCATTCTTCCACGATTAAAGGATTAAGGGCACTGAATCCCTACATCCTCTTCGTGCCCCTCTAACAATCTCGATGGTAATCAATTCGTTCTCCCTTCCCGATTAACGCCCGAACGGTACCAGGCCAAATAAATTTAATTTCGAGGGCCCGATATCTAGTCGCTTCCGCGAGAAGGCCCCTCTGCGCAGAGTTCGAACTCTGCAGCCCCTCCTCGACCCATGCTGGGTGCATGAGCTCTCGGATCACCGAACAGAATCTAATTACCGCCTAATTAGGACGATCGTGTATCGTCGGAGCGATTGCATCGAACAACGAGTTAAGGACCGGTGCACGCCGTGCACCGATAGGCCATATTTCCTCCCCGCGGACGACTTTCGATACACGGTGAAAATGATTAGCGACAAAGCGGGGGCAAACGATCGCGACTCGATCGTTAATTACCGCTACACCGTGTGATACCGTTCCTGGCATTTTTCTGCTTCGACAGCTTTTGCACGAGCTCCCTTTCTCTCTCTCTCTCTCTTTCTCCCTGTTATTCCGTCTCTTCGGTTGGTTGGGTGTTCGTCTGGCGGAACGAAGACACGAGTGGCCGTCGATTCGCAAAAATACCGCGGGCGATCGGTCATGGGCGACCAGGAACCGCTCTGCTGCCCGTTACTTAATCTCATTAACATAATCGGACGGTCGATCTAGCGCGTCCTCGCGAAATCTCTACCCAGCAGCTCGACTCCGCGTCATCGTCGGCACCTGTAATGTGCGCGGCTGACAATCACGGCGAGGACATAAAATTGTGCGTTGGCAAACACTGGATCGCTCGCGCGGTCACGTGGCTGCATGGATCTGTTCGAGTGATCGCCTAGGTGCCGATCCGTCCTCCAGTGGAAGAAATAACGCATGATGCCGCGTGAGATTGAACGGAACGGGGGGGAAGACGATGCACAAGAAGACCCAGTAACTGTTGGCCAAGCAGGCTTAATGACGATGTTAATTAATATATTTGAAGCGTCGGCGACGCGGCAAGACGGCACGAAACCGCTCGCACGGATTAGCATAAGCAAACCCGCCGAGGCGAGTCCTTTGAGCGCGATGCTGAAAGTGCTAATTCGTCGCTAGGTCGCGAGTCGTCAGGTGATTCCGTGAAGGAGGGGAAGATCGGGGGACTCTGGACGGAGGCTCCGAGGGGAAGGGATGTGGAAAACTTCAGAAGACGGTGGAAAATTCGAGAATGGAGGGAAAGGGATGAGGTCATTAGAGGGGAAGAGAGAAGTGGAAGCTCGAGATAAATTCTGCGGGGAAGACAGAAGAACCTTTGACAACGGGTCTCCAATAAGAATAAGAGGTGGTTCCAGAAGAGAAAAAAGAAATTACGAGAGTAATAACAAAGAGAAACAATCAAGATTCTCAACAAGAATAAAGAAAGAAGACAACAGGGTAGGGGAGACCGGGGCTACAAGTTCCGATAAAACATAATTTCGATAAAACATAAAAAGTGACTGGAAAATTATGTAGTTATTCTCTCCATTATTGACTAATTTCTTGTTAAATTTATTATATTTTATGTTTTTAAGCTTGTATTTAATATATTGTAGTAGGTATTTCATAAAAAGTAATTTATTTGTGGCTTGTCGAAGCGGAACTTCTTACTCCTTTATGGGGCAAGTTGTTATCGCATAGGGGTACGTTGTTCCTAAGATATAAGAGTTGCCTTTTAATGAAATATTTCATTTTCTAACGAAATAAAACAGAATTTTATTAATAATGTTTATTTATAAAGGTTCGGATCAACAAAAATGTATTATTTTTAAAAGAAAACCAAAACAATATAATAACCATAAACATGATCTTTGGTATAAAAACTCAAATTTACAAATTAGTCTTACCTTCAACTGTTTCTGGGTACCTACTTATTGAGATTTGTATTTTTGTAGCCTACAGTGGCTTCTTGTCCAAATTGTAGTTTTTTAATAACTCTCGATAGAGTCAAGTGGCAGATACTAAATTCTCTAGCGACAGTTGTTATCTTTATACATTAATTTGATGGAAATGGTGCCCCTTTCCGCCTTTCATTCATATGTTCGCATCTTAAAGCACAGCAGGAACAATTTATACATTTGCGGTGGGGCAAGTTGTTACGGTAACAACGTGCCCCAAATCACGGTAACAACTAACCCCTATCGACACATGTAGCAATTTGAGAAATTATTTTGCTTATACATATATCGAAACGATAAACACTATTACACCATGTTCTTAAACGTCATTTGATCCATAAGAACGAATCAATCAATAATATCAACGTTAAATAATCGAAATAGACCAAAAAATAATGATAGAAAAATATTTACTTATGTGGTACGCGACTAATAGGTCCTTGCTTACAGCCAAACGATTCGCTATCGTGGAGGCTATTAAAATGGGCGACAGAGTGGCGTGATCAACTTACACGGGAAAAATAATTGAAAGTACAAAGCTCTTTTCATTTTGAAGATAGAACCGTCGGAACAACTTACCCCCGGAACTTTTAGTCCCAGTCTCCCCTACATGAAAAAAAAGAAGAAAATGTAGCAGAGAAGTATTCCAATAACAACTTTCCAACTCTAATGCTAATTAGAAAATCGAAGAAACTGTACGTATACAGCGACGCTGCATGGGTCAAGGAAACGAATACAGAATGAAGGACCGCGCCCAGAAAAAGAAGAATTCCAACGAGGAGTGAAGAGACCAGCTGTACAAGGAAGGAACCCAACCCGACGAAGCAGGAAAAGTACGTGGCACGGGAGCGAAGAAAACGGCTCGAAAGCGAGCAACGACTCGTAGGAAAAAAAGTGGCGAGGAGGCGAAAGAGAGGAAACAGGCGGCCTTGTGTCACGGTGAAGCGCGAAACGACGCGTGTGTCCAGCGCGACGTGGCTCCTCTTTATGCTCGCCGAGTGCTCGGTAAACAAAGTCGCATTAGTGCGCACCCGATCCATTAATGAAATCAAAACGAAGCACCGAGAGAGGCCAGCCAGCGTTCCTTTCCCCGGGATTGCGTCATTGCCGATGGACAGCTTTGTCCGGCTCGGTGTCGGGCCCAGCGGCCGTGGGATCATCGTCATAGGTACACCGTCCGATTATGTCAGACCATTATTTCATCCTTTACGTCTTCATGCGACTCGCGCGTCCGCGTATTTCGTCAGAGGAGACGACCCTAGGATAGGTGAGCGCGGATTGGCCGCTCGGGCGCATCATTAATGCGCGTAATAACAGCCACGAGCGACAGTCGACGGATATCGGGGATATAAATTACGCGCGGCTAGGGATATCGCCGCTTCGTTAGCCATAAATTACAGTCTGGATCGGGCAGAAATTCGTCTCGCCCCTGAACGATCTGCGCAGCTCGTGTTGGCGGAAGTGTTTGCGCGCGGAGTGGAGCGTATGGGGGTAGAGTGAATTCTAAGAGGAATTAGTGAACTGTTTGGTGGGAGAAGTGGACTGATTGTTGGCTCGCAATTTAAACATGGATTTCTTGTTTGAATGAGTAGCTCGGTATTGATTGAGCCACAGAGACTGTGGACAGACTCCTTCTTCCCTAATGTATTGAAATAGCTGTCGCTTATATAACGCAGTTCTAGGAAACGCGTAGTTACGTTCTCCTCATTCAGAGCTGTACAGGTCCTAAATTGATGCAACTAACACCCCAGAAGCCTCCGCTAGGTAACTTCCACTGCAGCTCGAGGAGTCAATCTGGCCATCATTCTCCCGCAAACACCTGTCACTCGCGCTTAATCGCCCAGTCCAAGACACGCTCAACACTGTTTCCCAATCTCCGCGATATTAATCGAGAAGCATTCGCGCAAAAACCGATTAATTCGCGCGTCATCCGCGTCCGTGTAAGCCGCGCGAGTCCCCTGGTAATCGCGCTACAAGTTACTCCGATGTTTCGATCGGACGACCATAATTCAGCGGTATGGGAACGGCGTTAAGATTATTTTCCATATTTACGACGTTCCCTGAACGACACCACGTCGAAGAGCAGATAGAGAGGGAATAGTGGCGGGCATGATAAGCCAGAGGATGGAAGAGGACGTAGCCGATCGACGAGCCGCGATCGCGAATCGACCGCGGCCGACTCAATTTCCATTTGAAAGCCAGCCAACGGGCCAGAGTCAATACGTCTTCCGGTTAACAATATTCCCGCGATAATTTATCGCCGCGGAGAGTTCCTAAGTCAGCGTTTTAATAATTCAGTAGGGTAGAGGCGGGGAGAGCCTCTTCGGCGAGTATCGAGCCTCTAAAAGGCATCTCGGGGGATCGGTGCCTATAGGTGAGCCGAGCGGGTCGCAAATCCTTGGACGGCGGAGGGAACGCGCGTCGGAGAGCACAGGCGTTGCGATACATATACGGGCGCGAGTGCCGCGAGTGAATAATAACGGCCGCCCGATTTGTACGCTATTAGCACCGCGGCGGATCTCCGATCGCGGCGGCGTAATTCTCGATCGTACGACCGTTACTCCGTGAAAATCGGTCGTAAAAAGCCTCGCTGGCTCGGTCGCGCGCGCCCTCGCTCGGGAGTACACGCCGGCCTCCTTTTATTGCTCCATTCTTCCGAGAGTACTTGCCAACCTACTAACGACGGCGACCTATCCCTATCTGCCGCGAGTTATACACGCGTAAATCCCCTTATCTGCCCTGATACGACCGACGAGCGTGCCCCGCTCCGCTGTCTATCGCGATGGGGCCCCCTTCTCATCATCGAGTTTCCCGGTTACGGAAGTCCGATAAAGCGAACGCTCCCAAGCGAAATGTTAAACGGTCGTGTCTCTCGGCTCGCGCGAGTCTGGATTCTCGTTCCCTCGCCGCGAAAGTCGGCTAAAGAATACTCCGGGCACGTTATTACCGCGCTTCTAAGGACTGCCTGTTGGGTACAATCTCTGGCCGCGCGTTTATGGTGCACTTTGGTGGCCTGGTACACGCGGGACCACGCGCTTTAGAGGATGAGCTGCGTGTCGAGGCTGTGGGTGGAGACGCGTGAAAGTTAAATCGCGGGATCATTGTGTTTACTGTGCGGGGGATCGGTGGGGCGCGAGGGAAACGTTCAGGGCAGGATAGCGGTTTGCTGAGAAAATGAAACTTGTTTCTGAGAAAACTGCTATCGCGAGTACTCGTTTCTGGAGTTTCTGACAAGGAACTTCTAACTTCGCGTGAATGTAGAACATTTAGAGCATTAGGGTAAGATTTTAAAACAGCATTTTGCTGAATCTCGCCCATTGCACTACAAAAAAAATACAAAAAACTACAACTAACTATGTATTAATCTAACACAGTCTAATGGTGTAATAAAGACGTATTATTATTATTATTATTATTATATTGGATTATGCAAAGAAAAAATTTCTGTTATTGGCGAAAATTCATTTTGAAGGGGTGAAATCAGCCTCGAAAGCTAAAGTTAGCACGGTTTTTCATTTTTTAATATGACTTTGTAATGGTGCGAGATAGAACAGAATTTTAAATATAAGAATTGTCCAATTTCTTATGATTTGTCACATCATCAAAAAACAAAAAGGAAAGTTCTATGTTCAGCTCCTTTGAAGCATATGATCCACACCCCTCGAAGTCTATACTGAGTAACACTCATGAAGCAAGTGCACAAAGCTTAGTTCTCCGTGGTACACGCTACTCAAAACCACTACAATATCCAAGATCGCCAACACCAGAATCAGAGTTTGCACAATGATGGAGCACGGAAGTCACTCGAAAGGGTGCACGAAGAATTACCAACACGGTATTCCGCGTAGTCCAATTGAAGTACGCCTGAAAGATCCCGCGGAACTTACTACCCAGCTCGATACAAAGAAACAGTTGTCCACCAGGCGAATTAACAACGTTCGCCGGTCGCTACGGAGAGCCATGAAATTTTATCGTGATACGATGTACACTTAATTATTGTGATCTCCGGATCGTACGTTGCTAGAGGGACCCGCGATCGTCCGCATATACGGTAAACTCCTTTATTGCTCCATTCTTTGAAACGCGCCAAGCTACTAACGACAACGGCGACGACCTATTCCTATCTACCGCGAGTTATGTACGCGCAAATATCGTTATCTCCTTATTTCCTAGGATACCCTCTCGTTCACTGTCTCTCCCTCTCCCCGTTAATCGCCCCCTCGCTCTTTCTCCGTGGTTCCCCTGCGCCGTGGGTCACCGATAAAGAATCTCCGACCGCGGTGTAATGTCAACGGACATTTAAACGAGAATATCGTAACGAGGACGGGGCTGTCGGCGCGATCGAACGCGAGAGCCAGAGAAACGGCTACCGAGACACTTCCCTTGCAAAACAAATTCTGTTATTCCTCCGACTTTCACCTGCGCAGACCTCGCCTTAACGTTTTCATAACTTTTCCAACTGGTCGAAGAGGAATATTCTCTTGCGGTCTACAGCGTGGTTCTCATGCCTCTGATATAGTTATCCCTAGGAAAGCAGGGAGGCAGAACTATTGTCTCTCGTAAAGCGAAATTGAAAGGTAGCCCAGCAGGTTGAACGTTTGAATTCTCGTCTGGGACAGTCGTGACCCACGCTCGGGAGGAAAATATCGCTCGATAGATTAGAAGATCCATGGAGAACGTGGAGCGGTTCCACACGGTTGAGCAGGGAACAGCGAAATCGATGCGTGCCGCGGTACTTTCCAGACGCACTGTACGGCCAGCTATCCCGAGTGCAAGGTGCACACGGTATTCTCAACAGTTTCCACCGTGCGCCATACATAATGGAGGTTAGCCGCAGGATGGTAAATCACGAGACGCCATGCGGGCGTCGTTATATCGTGCGTGCGTGATGGAAGATTAGTACGGCATTGTGCGAGCGCCGTGGAGCCACGCGATGATTTATCGCTTACGAAAACGCGCGTCGGTGACTCTGTGCCCTGGCGATCATCCCCGAGGCACCGAAATGGATCTCCCAGGGTGACAATCCCCTAAATACCCACCTCAATTCCATTTCGCTCAAGCAACAGGGCAATCAAGAAGAACTCTAACTTTCAAACCTTTTGAATATTTTTTATTTTCACCGAGCACACTTTGTTCTAAGTAGTATTTAATGAAGTATGTCTGACTTTCTCTTTTACCTTCATTCTTTTCAAATCCCCAAGCTCCAAATAACCAGACAGAAGTAGAATGCACGGTTGTTCAAGGATTGAGACGTTCGTTAGCAACGAGACGCTGGAGCAGCAAAGCGAATCGCCGCAGCGCCCGATTACTCGCGGGAAACGCGCGCTAGTTTAAAGTCACTTAGAATCCCGGATTCCCGTCTGGCGAGAAGAACGACGCGAAAAGATACGCTCGACCGTCTGGCTACGAGACAAAACCGCACTACTGTAAATGGTAGCAGCCTGCAATCATCATATTTCTTGATGATGGTTGGCCTGGGCCTGCTACGTACGTCGGTGTGCGCGCGAGGGGCAAGGAGGGGTGCGGTGGGGTCAGCTTGGTGTAGAACCACCAGGCCGAACCGCAAAACCGTTCTGTTCCTTATTGCTCGACCTCCGCGCGCTTCTCTCTCCTCCACCCTGCATCGCGGAGCCTCTGGTCTCGCCGGAGCGATTGAGACCGCAGAACACTTAAGATCCTCGTGCTAGACCGTGCGCATGAAACGGTCGGGGGACTTTCAACCTGATTTCTCCATTGACCCCGGAGTGATAGGCGTTTGAACCGAATGATTCGGTCGAGCGACACGTGCACCAGGGAAAATCGCACAGGGAGTCAGGTTCTTGGGTGAGTCCGCTGGTCTCTGGGGGGGAAATGGATCGCGTTTCTTGGTGGCGTGGAAGTCTTTGATCGATTAATATACCTAAGTAATAGGTGTTAAGGCGTTGCAGGGGTTCCAAAGTTCATTCGGTTACTCAATTATTACCTATTATTTATTATTATCAATGGTCTTCATTACTCAAAAAAGAAGAAACCTGAGTATGTACAGCTGGCATAGTTAATAAGAGTGAAGGCGAGGCTACAGTGGTAACTCTATTCTGAAGCCTAACCGGTTCTGTTCTGAAACTAAAATAGAGATAACAAGAAACGAACATAACAAATATTTCAAATAAACTAAAGGAAAAGTAACTTTAAGACTTAACGCTATACCTGAGAATAATACAACAAGTAAAGTAAAGTACGAAAAGTAAAGTGAAATGTGGGCATCACTTGGGGGGATCAAAAGTAGGGAAAATCCATCGTGGGGAAGGTTTAGGTGGGCTGAATTGTGGATAGTTTCACTTCGCTACCAAGCTTGATCTCTTAATGGAAACTCTGCTGCTGATTCCAGCTGAGTCTGCGTGTTAATTAAGCGTTCGTTTTAACAGCGATGGGCTTTCGAGTTCTAAGTTTCTCAAAGAGAACACACCATCATGTAAATCCGAGGGTATCGAAACTGAGACAATCGATTCAGAAGTCGCTCCCGCCGGTCACACTTTCTTTCCCCCGCGGCTCGACCCACGGAATTCGGCTGAATGGTTTGTAACCGTGCACGGAATTCCCGCCATAAATCAGATGTTGAGAAACGAAAGAAATGCGGCTGGCCGTTGTTCGTAGTCCCTGGTGGCCCGTGTAGTGTTTCGCGGATCGCGAATGTTGGCAGTATTTCGTGGGAGTTTCCACCCTCTTCGTCCCCCGTCGCGTCCCAAGTAGCCCCTTGTCGCTCGGCGAAACGTAACGCTGGGAATTGGGGACTCGCGGGGCCCGGGACCACCTCGAGGCTACAAATTGCATTGTTCGTGTGAACGTATTCAATGGTATTCCCTCCCAGATTGTTCAGGAGAAACCACTATGGTTCTTTTATCACTGGCGCCCCAAATACAGTGAAACCAGGCATCGAGTTCGATGAAAGGAAAAGGATTCTCATAAATCATCGACGACCCAGATTCCACCCCACGTGTGACCAAGTATTTGAAGTTTAATCAGAGCGGAGGAGTAATAGCCTCCGGTTCAACGCTCAGACGTGACCACTGACGAAATAAAGAAGAGATTTACAGGGGGGAGGTTGCCTTTTAATCAGGGCAAAGCAGACGTGGAGGAGGCTCGCGCGTGTGGCTAGCGGCTGCCAAGCTCATGCGTCATTGGATTAAGATTGTAACCAAATTATTCATCCGGTAGACATCACGCGTAAGATAGCAACGGGAGCGGGAGTCAGGTACGCGCGAAGGCGTATGCTCCGCGGGTAAAGCGATAGTACCGCCTGATATATGGGGACCACACAAACCGAGCGTAACGGGAACTTAAATCAGAATTAATAGCGCCCTACGCGGGACGTTTTCAGACCTTCGCGACTCTCCTTTCCGGCTGTATAGGTACCGTGATAGGCAGCGATAGACGAGGAAAGGGGGCGAGGAACGACGGCGTGAATCGGGAAATCCAGCGGATTACAAGCGGTCGTTGCCGAGCGCGTGCTAATCCTCCGCGTGGAAGCGCTTGATCCGTTTGCTCGCGCCGATGATTTAACGCCGTCCGCGATCCCACGATTCCTAATTGAACGCATGCTTTTTCCGTGGCCGATTAACGGCGCCACGATCATGAGAACATTCCAGCTTCTTGCAACCTAGCGTCGTCTAACTGACGCACTGGGTGATCCCTGTTTGAAGCTTCCAATCCCTTGACGGCGAATCGTGTCTCGCCTGTCTTCCAATTCTCTCTCTTTTGGTGGTACACGTTGCTTTCTTCAGCGCTTCAGCTTCAGGGTCTTAGAGCTGGCACTGCGAGATGGACGAAAGACAAGTCTCGAAGGGAAAGCAAATCTCGAAAAGGAGAGGAGTCTCGAGGAAGGGACGAGGAAGAGGGAAGTAGACTCGTGGGGTTTGCAGCCAGAGAGATTTTCTCGTGCAGCGGCGAACGTAAACCGATCCGCTCGAGATGGGAGCAAATGACAACGCGTGCTTTGCATGTCGAGGGCCCTTCTAGCGGATACCGCGAGTAAATAAGGCGGAATCTGCACGTCGCATTGTTTGACTTTCCGGACGGGCGTCTAGGGCGACGACGGTAAAGGGGCCGACTACGGGTACGCACGACAAGACCGCGAACAGAGAGACGATCCCCGCTGATTTGCCAGAACCCTTCTTGGAAAAGTCGCTAGACGAGACTCGTCCTGCCGGCTGGTTACCGTTAGAGCACCGAACAAAAGGGGATCTTTCCTGCCGCAGCAATTAATCTTCCATCGACCCTACAATTCTGGAGCTCGGAGTTCAGCATACGCCTGGATCTCCTTCTAGCGATCTCCATGGTAAATTCAGCGTACAGAAACGAAGTCTTATGTATACAAAAGGGTCTACGCTAGTTATTTATTAACACAAAGGTTATAGTATAGTTATAGTATATTGTATCGGGGCTATCATTACTGCTGGTGTTCGGGTGACTTCATTTCCACAATAAACGGTACCGTTGTTTACAAATCTTTGATAATGCACCAAGGTAGGCTCTCATTACGCCTCGCCTCGCCTCGGCTCGGCGCAACTTCTTTTCGCACTCATATCTAGGCTCGCGTCGCCTCGGCTTTTCCGTACCTGAAGTTAAGCTGCGTATCAAATTTGCGAGGAAGTCTCGCTAGGTCGATACGCAGCTTTATCTGAGCTTGCCTCGGTTCGTGTGTTTGGTCAGTTGCTCAGAGGACCTCTTCCTGTGCGGTGGCATTGCATCCACTCACACTACGTCTCGCCTCTCTTCCTCAAAATATTCTCGAGGAAGAATCCGCGGCTCAGAGTCGCGCCGTGACGAGGCGCGGTGAGGCGCAGTCAAATTGTTAAACTACATAAGAAAAGCATAGGAAAAATAAAATGAGGCGAGGCGAGGCGTAGTGAGAGCCTGTCTTTACTCTTTGTACCCCCTTTCTGAATTGCAATAAGATCCTTGAAAACACCCAATTCTACGCGAACCAAAGCACGAGTTAAAAGATTCTTCCTCCACTGGCCGTCCCAGCGAGGCAGAACCGTTCATTGTTCCCCGCAGGGACGAACTTACAAGCAGGAACGATTCACGGCGGCAGGTGACTCGTTTTATCGTCCGACCGTGATTTTTCCAGGCAACCAGAGGCTGTAGCCGCCTGGGATCGCACCTGTTTATTCGTTTACGATCAACACCGTGTTCCAGCGGGGCTCTCTGTGGAAAAAGTCCAGAGAACGCACCTGCGCGCCCATGGTTCGTGACCCGCAGTCAGACTTATCGCGTGTTATACCGATAGTAATGTTTGCGCTAGACGAGAAAGTTTCTTTACAACTGGCTGTTTATAATGGACGCGCGCGCGGATTTCTCCCGCGCGGCTACTTTGCACGTCATCCTGGTCGAGAACACCGCGACACGCGAATAACATAATTTCTCTGTAGGTCTTCTCGTTACTTACAGAATTTTCATCCCCTGCCAATATGGATTATGCAGTAGATTATAAATAGAATTGTATAATAGATGTTCGCCAAGTGCATCCATTCAAAACGAAAGCACGCGGCCAAAGTTTGTCGAGAAAACGGCTCCTGGCCCCTCCTGTTCTCCTGGAATCCTCGGCCACGATACCACGCACTTCGCATGCGGCTTAATCACGCACACACACGTGTGTGATCTGCGCAGAACCACGCGCCGGGAGATACTGAATTGTCAATAGGTGCTCGGTGGTCTTTCGTTATGTTTTGCTGCTCCCTTTACGATGATTTATTTAAGCATTTCTCAATTGAGTTCAGCTGAATGCGATGAACTTTTCAGGAAGCTTAACATTCAACGCTGGCCGTTAGTAGTGATTGCAGGGATGCTGAGGTGTTCATGAACATCGAATATTTCATTCGCACAAAAGTAGCCTATATCGTGTATCTAGCGTTACTTTTTATAACGTCGGCCGCATCAATATCGACTTGCTTCTCGTGTGTAATGCTTCTGTATAGGGGGAGAAACCACCCCTGTGTCTCTGTATCTATTCAATATCTGAACAACCTCGAGGGGTGGGATTCCTCTTCCTTCATCTGCTTCTCTGTTACCCACTGTGGCACCAGAATAATCGACCCCAGTGTGAGGCTATCAGCGTTGAATATTATCTAGATAAAACATTATTTAAATAACGACTCGAATAAAAAGTACTTTACCTCTATTCGTTATTCGACGCTCCACCAATCCACGTTATCTTTATTCAAAGAGCAACGAATGAATAAGTTTATTCTATGAGAATGTATTCGACGAACGGAGATAATTTGTTTAGCGTCGAATAAATTCACTCGTCTTAAGACGAATACTTATAAAACTAGTTTTTTTTTATCTTTTACTCGTTATTTGACATTTTTTTTTAGATACACTTTTTGCCCAACTCTGGAGTCTATCTAATACCTCATATACAAAAACTACACTCCTTCCTCAGAAGTCTTCTCGAGAGAAGCAGCAGCCTCCCTTCCGTCCGCCATCCCAAGGATTAAACATCCTGCATCTCCCCGATTGCGAGCGTTCCAACTGACGCAGATCGATCCTCGAGAGCTCGCAATGGAGGCACGGAATCGGCTACCAGCGCCCGCAGGATCGCCGCGGACCGCCTCAAGGATGAAGGGGCCGGTGATGAGCGAAGCGACAGAATAATCCGCGCGGCGGGACGCCGCTCGACAACGGGATACGCAGGTGCGGAACGCGCTTGCCACGGGCTTCGGGGGCAGGATAATCGATTAATCGATTGTACGGTCATCGATACCAGGGCCAAAGGGGGGGGGGGGAGGGGGGACGTGGAAAGAGAAGTCGAGACGGCTCGGGGACGTCTCGAAAGGAAGCAGCGGGCGCTCGCGGTATTCTCGAGCGCGCGTCTCGACAATTAGCCTGAGAACGAACGGGCGAGCTGGCGATTTGTCGCGCAAGATTTATAGCTTCATACATCGCCGAGGAGAAGGACCCTTCTCCCGGGGGCTGCTGCTTCGCCCATACGCGGCACGCACAATCGCGAAAGGGCCCTCTGCAGCCGGTCTCGCGGCCTATCTTCCCATTCCCGTATCGTTCTTACGCGCTTTGACGTCCGCGGACTCTCGCGGATCTTCAACGAGATCAGTGAGATCCATCTTGCTCCGCAGTCCAGAGGATCCTCCTTAACCCTGACCTATGGGAATGCCTGCGAAAACGGACGGCGTGTCCGTCGATCGCGGTCTCCTTCCGGTTTCTCCAGCATTTTATTTCACACTGTCGTGATTGATCATCGTCCAACTACTTTCTCTAAGTTGACTCGAGCCTCGTCGGTGAAGGCTCAAGGATCCGTTCCCAGGAAAGTCCGGTGGGGTGGAGGTGAACTGTTTCAACGTAATCGTAGCGAATCATCGCGATGATAACCGCGCCGATTTCCGCCGGGACATTAGAGCCGTGTTTTAATAACCGCGCCAGGTTTAGTGTCGGCGTTAACCAGCGAATCTAATCTACCTTTTACACCGTTACACCTACACGCCTGACAGGAAGTATACCCTTCCTACGGTGCATTATCCTTATTTACGCCGCTCCTGATACTATATTGCCGATAGGTCTTTATCTACGCCCGTCCGTGGCGCGCGCGCGCGCGGCCGGGATAAAGGAAAAACTCCCCCTTGGTCTGCGCGCGCGGATTTATACCACGAGCGCGCGTGTAAGCCGCGAATTCTCTCCTACGATCTCCGGTTACAAAGATGCGGGGGATAGATGCGGTGGTGGAGGAACAAGTGTAAAGACCGCTGTAAAGCGCAGTAATTATGCGATACACCGACGAGGCCAGCCATACGCCGTGCCTCGCGTCCACGCGTGGTCTAGCTCGTCACCTTCACTATTCGAGACACGGATACTGAAAGGGAGAGTAGATCACTTTCTCCCATCCAGAAATGAAGATTGTTCCCCAGATTCTAAAGGAAGAGCTAAAGCGTCTGTTAAGATGCTTCCCGACGAAGCATACCTTCCCAAAAGAATATGAAAAGACTCCTACTTAGCAGAACATCTTCAAAGCTTCCCGCGGAAATGGCGCGCGCAAAGGCGACCCCCGTTCATTTCATTACGGCCGTATTCACGAGGGGGAAAAAGGAAAGAGATGCGGACGAGCGCAGAGATACCCGTCGCGAGAAAGAAACGAGCCACGTCGGAGGGCAAGCGATTTAATTGCGGGGACATTTCTTATATGGAAGTTATCGGGACGGCGCACGTGCCGGAGCGAAGCCGAGAGGAACGCTTAATGGGGGGCCCCTCGCGCGTCCCTGGATTCGAATATTTCCAATGGCCTCTTCCGCGCTTCTTATCTAAATGCGATTCCCCGTTATCTAACCGTTGTCTGGGCTCATCACCGTGCCGGCGTCTCTCTTACTTATCCCACCGTCGTCGGGCAAAGAAAGCTGCGCCACCAGGGGAAGGAGAAGAGGAAGAGGAACTGCAGGGGAACGAAGAAAGGATGCGACAAAGAAGAAGAAGAAGCGAGCTCGGGGCCCCCAGCCAGACTTTTCTTCGCCGTCCGCGGGGAACGTAGGCACATATCCCAGTTGGGTTCTCCACTTTAACGTCCGCTCTGTCTTCTCCTTCTGCTCCTCTGTTCTCTCCAGCCAGGCGACTCTGTACGTTGTACGTTCCAGCGTATATGCAGGGGGCCCCCGCGTACGTCCCCGTTGCCGCGGAGATCGAGATGCAAAGGAGACCCGCGCCGCTTTTAAACTCGCCGCCACGAAGCGGATAAATTCGCCCGGGTCCCTCGATCTATTAATTCGAGCCGCCGTTGCATTCCTGCGGGGTCTCGACCGCTCGCCTCCTCGACTCCGCGACCTTCCTGCTTTCTCGCGGATTGCCTCCGCGCGCGCGTTCGCTCGCTCGCTCGGCAACCTACGCCTCTATCCGCTGTACGCGCGCGACAGCTCCGCGCGATCTTCTACCCATTCTCGTTCGGCATCGTCCTCCTCGCGGGACTGGTCGAATTGGAAGCGTTAGAAACATTTACGATCGGGTCTGCTGGTGGATGTTGGAAAACATCACGCGGGTGCTTCTGGTACTTTCATTTTCTTTGTTCGATGTTGAAGGCGGCCTTGCATTGATCTTTGAGTTTAACTTTAGGAATTTCAACGCAGAAGTGCCCTTCGAGGTTGTTCGGGATTTTTTAAGTTTCCAAGCTGAAGGAGACTTTGACTACGAACTGTATCTTTAATGGGGAAGGCAGGCAAGATGGTATAAGCCTCTCGTGGATCCAGAGAGCCATGCTTCAAGCAGATAATACCCGTATGCCAAGCTTTTTTTCGCAATTAGACAACAATGTTAAATTCCACGGCGTGCATTCGACGAGATAAAAGACGTACAGCTGCGCGTTTGATCGCGGCGCGACACATGTTCGATAATCGAAGGGTCCCCCTTGTCAGGTGGTATTCTGCTATAAGCAACGTTTTTTCTGATGGCGCTGGGAACCTTGATAACAGGTCCTACGGGATCTATTAAATCGCTCTTGCTTGCCCTCTGTAAGGACCTGCGCAACTAGCAGGACATTCAGAGATTAATACAATATCAAGAAGGCGTTAGGAAGTTGTCTCCCATCACCAAAAATAATGTAGGGTGACTGTACCTAAAGTACAAAAGTGGCAAAAGTTAAATCGCTGTCAATTAAATAATAATTTATATTTTTGCATGCAATTCGTTTCAAAGCAAAGAGAAATTATTCATCTTTCATATAGCATAAGTTAGAATCGTTGAAACCTACACATTTTTAATTAGGACTCAAAAAACGTAAGACATGCAAAAATCGGGTCCTGAAAAAACTAGTGCACCCAATATCGCCAACTCAAAAAATATTGATTAATTCATGTATATATGAGTTTTTTAAGTCATTTTCACATGTGCTTTTATTATTTTTTGCTCTATAAATGTTTTTTATCCATCTTTGATTTTATTTTTATTAGAAAAATATAGATTTTTAAAATATTTTATTTTTTACGTTCCGATATACATATTGGACAAATAAAGTTTATTTCGGTTGCTCGGCACATTTCGTAACCCCACCTGTAACAAACATTACATCGAAACCATTGTTCTCCGATAGGCGGTATTAAGAACACCCATTCTGCTAAAAGAAAAACACTATTTTCATCACGGAAAATATTTGAATCGATTTCATTCCTTAAGCACATCATTAATTAGGTATTTCTAGTAGATATTCTTGCATTCACGGAATTATTAGACTTGTCTTGTCCGAATGGGATATAAAATTGTGGCAGTCCAATAAATTTTTACACTATTAAGATTCTCCAAAATCCTTCCCTTTCTGTAATTGTTGATCATATGACGATGCAATTACAGTATGTCTTCCTACATATGTTTAGGTACTAATTCAGTGCATAACCGATCAATTTTAGTGCTTACTTTGCGAGATATAGCGGGTGGCGACATTAGGAACAGTGGCGATATTAGGTACAGTCACCCTATTTGCTAACTAGCATCTGTACCCTCTCCTCAATTTATAATATTCACCAAACTCCCTCTCCGTTGCAGGTAAGTGAAGCTACTCTGAAATATCCAGGGCCCAGCATCGTGGCGGTCGCGACCAGGTGACGAGTATCGGTGCTATCGGAAGAAGCTGTCCGTGTAGCCAGGTCCCAGTGGACAGACCGAAGACGCGAACGAGGCCGTGAAAAATGGTGTAATTTAATCGAGCGATTCGACACGGCATCGCAGCGACGTCCTTACCTGCCTAAGCTCTAAGAGGTGAGAAATGTTGCTCGTCCGGTGACCGATGTCTACACACCGCGCTGTCACGCACTGACATATCGCTCTGATAAAACCACGACCCGGCCAACGGTTTCTCCCTCGGCTGAACCGAGTCCTCGACATTTAAGTATTCCTTACACGGGGCAACGATTCGATAGCTAATGTCCCTGACGTCGGTTTATAAGCGTCTCCGCGCGAGGAAGGCTGGTCGTCGTCCATCGGCGTCGTCACGCGTCGACGACGCCACTCGGGCCTAACACCGCGGCTTTCTGTTCTAAACCCTGACCCGTCCCCGCTACCATTAATAATCCTCCTCGTTGTCTTTTCACCGGTTTCCCAGCTTCTCGTCCGGAAACGACGTGACTAGTCTTCGTGACCGTAGACGCGCATCCTCGTTCGAGCGGACGAAAGCGGAATCACGATCAAGGAGGGAGGGGAGGGGAAAAGTCTCTCGTCCCTCGAGGGGATACTTTCGCTTATTAATAATCTTATTAATCTCGGGCTTGTTAGGCTCGGGATAACAGCGTTTGAGAGCGGTGTGTCACGGATACGAGTGTGTAGGTAAATATCGGGTATCCGCGACGCGGGAAGTATTTTTTAACGCGGGGGGGGGGGGGGGGCGGGTATTAGATGAATGTTAATCGTCGATAGTTAACCACGGCGAAGAGTGGTAGCGGATTGAAGGGTCGGGGGTGTGGGTGAGTAGGGAGGATTTTTCGCGGTGCGAACCCACGCGGTCAATAGCATTTCCGGCTCGATCCCGTTTGAAACACTAGACGGGACGGCGTTGTAGCATTGAGTAATGCGGTGCGGAGTGGCGGTAATGAGGGGCATTAATATGCAATGAAAATGTCCCTACGCGGGCCGTGTTACTCGAGTGCGTGGGGAGTGTGAAACGCGCGATACCGCGCGGAGATAGTGAGCCAATATTAATAGCGGCCCTTCATTGTTCTACGATACGAGCGGGAGGGTCGTAAACGAATCCCGGCTTCTCGCGCGTTGTTCCCTCCCTGCGTGGAATAGAGAGGGACTTAAATTAAGCGCCCGCAGTCCGCGGCGACGGGGGGAGATGCGGGGATCGTGAAGAACGATCCGGGAATGATCTGTCGACTAGGCGGTGGTCGTGAAACTGCGGTGAATAAAGGGTCTTTCGATTGTGATTGATGTTAATACCGATATCATTGCGTTGTAGCAGGCGGCGCGGGGAATTCGTATTCGAAAAGGAACTTACGGACGATGTAGAAATGTAGACAAATAGTGTTACAAATTATTGTTGCATGCGGTGGTTCTAACACTTTCTCGAATACACATCTCTTGATGTGGTTAAATTGATATTTTCTTGCTCATACTTCATGGTTTTATTGAGCAGGGTAAGGTTAGTACCTTAGCGGTGAAGTTAGAAGTGTAGATCTTTGGTGATTTCAGTGCCTGAGTAGCAGTGACGTTCCATGAACAAAGTGTTATTTAAATAATTGTGTACCTTGCTCTTAACACTAGAACCGCTGAAAATTGAACCCCCATCCGTCTTTCGTGTCAATTTGACACACTTTTCCCGTAATAAGTTATACTGTTTTGTTGTTTGCGATTCTTGTATCAAGCAGTATGCCCTGCACATCGTTTTATTTTATGCGAAAGTTGTGAAAAATCTAAGACGTGAAACTTAACTCATCAATAGGAATAAAAAAATATCGAAAAATAACTGTTTACCTTGTCATTTCATCGATCTTTTACCACTGTGTCCATTTGGCACCGAGGGACAGATTCAATTCGTAAAATGAGGAACGGATGGGGGTTAACCTACCTAAAACCGCCAACACCGATCATATTGACAGCTACTAAAACACATAATATAAATTTCTACTATTTATTTCAATAATTTTTACGTACAAGTAATGTAAGTATATCATTGCTTAAAATTATTAATATAAAGTGGCATTATTGTATATTAATATAATCACACAGCACATTTATTGCAGTAAACAATTTTTTACAGCATGAAAGTTTACCTGCTTTAAAGCAAAGTCACAGACGCACATATGCTTAGTTGCAAAAATAAGAAAATTATCAAGACACAAAAACTAAAAACGGTCACAATGACTAGTGCGGCGGTTCTACTTAAAAAGAGTTTCCCAGGTGTCCGTCTTCGATTGCTTTAATTTTTGGATATGTTTTATAGCCTTGTTTTTATAGCGGACCGTTTTCATATTTAGGGGGTGAAACCACCCCTCAAAGTTATAAGATTTTTAGATGTTCGTCTCCGATTGCTTTCGTTTTTGGATATGTTTTAGAGCACCGAAAAATAAGAAACACGTGTCTTTTTATTTTGGCCTGTTTGCACGTTTAGGGGGTGAAACCAGCCCTCAAATTTCATAAGAATAGGTCGTGTCCGCCTCCAATTGCTTTGGTTTTTGGATATGTATTTTCATATTAAGTTTTACTCAACACAATTTTGTACCCCTTATAAACTTTGAGGGGTGGTTTCACCCCCTAAACAAACAAACGGGTCGAAATAAAAGACACATATTTCTTATTTTTCTGTCGTCTAAAACGAATCAAAAAATCAAAGCAATCGGCGGCGAACGCTTGAGAACCTCTTCTTGTTAGTGTTAGAAGACACATGCATTTCTGTAT
Source organism: Andrena hattorfiana (assembly GCA_944738655.2). Lineage (NCBI taxonomy): Eukaryota > Metazoa > Arthropoda > Insecta > Hymenoptera > Andrenidae > Andrena > Andrena hattorfiana. The sequence goes on along the minus strand of OX122889.2, from coordinate 39,327,969 downwards.
CCGTTTGCTTCTTAGCAAATCACAGAACAAACTTAACTCATCTTGCACATGGACCATCTTCCTGCCAACCTTTCCACTAATTTCACATCCAACACCTACCAAAAATCGAGCCTCACCAGGCGAACTCCTTGCGCGCCATATTCCCAGTGCAATTAATCCGCCACCGCTTTTCTATTACCTCCGGCACGTCCGTCAGACCCACCGGCTAAAAATGCCCGGAGCTCCTCCGATCTGCCCAGACACCGGACCCCTCTCAGCCCCCGAGAGCCTTCACAATTAGGAAATGGCGTTCATGCGCCGCGACAGGCATGTAATTAGCGATGGCTCGCGGGCTGTGCATATTTCGATGGTTGCATCCGTTGTGCACGTTGAGGATCTTCGGCGCGTACCCGCGGCTACCCGCGAGGGGGATGAACGGGTAAGCGGGGAGACGGAATCTCGTGTATACGAGCCACGGATGCCCGCTTCCTCTCGCGAGCAGTTGGTCCAGGTCTGATCCGAGCGTGGCGCGTTATGCACCGCGCGCTTCATACAAATAACATGAGAAAGAGGGCGGCAGCACGGCTCTCGACGCGGAGCCGAGGGATTTGGCACGACTCGGTCTCGCCTCTAAATTAGTAATTGCAGCCTCCGTGACGTGGCGCCCGGATAAAAAGGCGGCTGTAATGCTTGGCGATACGAGGTCACGAACCGGGGCTAAAGTGAATACTTATCCGCGGCCGGCCGCTGCCTCACGCGCGCGCACACGCACGCACACGGTCGGGGCGAGCGTGCCCGTGTACGTGCACGAGATAACGCGCGGGTTCACGTGAACGCCGCGCTCGCTGGACCGCTCTCGTGAACGAGCGAGCAACCGAGCGAGCCGGCCAGCGCAAACGGAGCCGAAGAGGGGGCGTAATCCGCGGCGACGTGTATTCCCACGTCGTGCTTTCTCCGCTGCGAGCCTCGAGAGCGCTCCGTGAATCCACTTCGCCACGGCCTCCGCTGACCGGAGGAAGAGTCGATCGCTAATCCCCGCGATCGATCGCCACCGCCGTCTCCGGGGCCGCGAGTTTTATCGCACCAACCAGCCCCGCGACCGTCGAAATTAATGCGCCGCGAGCCGCGTATTTTGATGCTCGATTACGCGCAAAGGGGAGGTCGAATGTCATGGGAAAACGGTGAGCCTTGGCCACTGATTCCCGATTCCTGCGATTTCAGCGTTTCGCTGTCTGCGTATTTTTGTGTTTATGGTTTTGGATTCAATTGAAGAGTTCGTTTTTTGTCCTTTAGTCGGAGATGTCGAAGACTGCTGGTATTATTGGAATATCAGGTTCAGGAAGTCTTCCAATGCCTGTTTGACTTAAACGCGCCTACTCCGAAACGTGCTTCTGAACTTCATTTCCAAGCCGTGCACGCGCGGCCATGGACAACACCACCGCCTGCCAGAGGAAAGAACAGTCGAGCATTAATTAATACCGATGCCCAGTGGTATCTCGCGCGGGGACACGCTCGGAATGCGGCACCGCTCCAATGTTGCAGCGAGCAGATCTAGAAATATCCCTTAACGGGAATGCAAATCTGGGCTTATACGCGAGTATCGGCGTTACGGGGGCCCCCGATGCGGAGGACTTGTAACTCGGGACGTCACCTTCGTTCTTCGATCGTTAAAGTACAGTCACGTTCCCGTGCACGACGCTAAATATGTAGATCCCCGAAGATTCTGCCTAGCCGGGAGCCGCGTTTCTGAATATTCCGCAGGCATCGCCGAATTCCAACCTTACCTTAGCGGAAGCTTTACGATGCACGAGCGGCTGGGATCGCCAGTTTACTTCGCGCAGGTCGGGCGCATCAGATATTCCAGAAAAATGGCCGACTCCCTTCGCGGAGCAAGGGACACAGGTTCTCGGTCGCGAGTGTGTGTGTAGCGAGCGTCGTTCGCGCGGCAGGAACGCGCGTAATAACGCTACCGGACGTGTCGGCGTGTAATTAACCCGATTAGAGGTAATCGAGGAATTCCTCGCACGTGCAGTCGAGTTTCGCAACCATTAACGCTATTGGAAAAGTGCACGCGGGGCGATAAGCGAGTAGCGATGTGCCGGTTCAATGATTCTCGGATGAAGCGAACTCTCGAGCTGAATCGAGAGCGTTGCTATCACAATTGGGACGTGGAACGAACTACTGCGATAGATTTTAAGGGTTGAACGTGGAAGTGCTAGCAGAACGCATTCTCCCCCAGGTCCTGAAGCTTGTTTCATGGGCATTTAATTCACAGAAACTTCTGTAAGAGAGAGTGGGGTAATAGCGACACCTAAGCAAAAAAGCAAATAAAACGAAAACTTTGTGAGAAATGAATTTGTTTATTATTTACAAACATACTTAAATTATTCATCTATGAAGTACTGTTACGAATTTTTGAAAAATTATAATAAAAATCAACTTTATACTGAAAAAGCAAACCCCTTGGTGTTCGTGATTACTCGACTGTCGTGGGGTAATCACGAACAGAATGTTAAATATCGCAGAAGTCGCACGGAAAGCGCGACTTCAATGGTCAACCCATAAACAAATGTTGCTACAACCTATACGTAATGTATTTTTCATATTCCTCTTCTTGTGCGTTAGAAAAAATATGGCAATTGGTCGGAATATCGAAAAAAAGATAGTAAAGGTCGTTTTTTAAACTTTTTTTCTGAGCCTGTAATGAAAATTCAAAAATCCCTTTTGTAAATTTAAGTAAGTTTTATACATGCTGAAAATTTCATCAAAATCGGTTGACGTTGCTAATCTCGAAGATTCGAGATTACCCCATCTGATTTGTTCGTCAATACCCCACGACATCAAAAAATAAGAAAGAATTTATTTCAGAGGTTAAAATCATGATTCATGCAACGCCTTGGTCACAAAATGTTGTTAAAAAAGTGCTTTATTTCAACTTAAAAAAAAAACAATTTTATCATTAATTCGACAGTAATTACATACAATTGAAAATGGACAAAATATTACTTAAAACATTATGAAAATAGTAAATTGTGTTTATCTTTAATAGCATGAGCGTTCTGTATTTATTACTTTCTGCCCGGCGTTGGATACGACCTAAACTATTAGCTAGTGGAGAGGGAACATCGTTTTTATTTATTAAAACGCCGTAACCATCGCATTCGCGATTACCCCGCGTTCGTGTTTACCTCACTCTCCCTTAACCCCGATTATATAGGAGCGTTCTATGAGCACGATAGCCTCACTGTGGCTAAATGGAGAATGAGGGGGTCGAGGATCGTGGTTGGACAAGGGATCTGTAGCGATACCTCCGGCTCCGCCACTAGAGGGCCTCTCGACCGATCCCGCTTTCTCGCAAGTTCTTCCTCATCTATAGGGGACGGTTGCCTATATCGTACCAATTAAGATATTTTACGTTATATTTCATATTTGGTACTAATTTGAACGCAAAACCTTTTGTTCAGAACAAATTAATTTGTTCTTAACCTTTTTGTCATATACTGTAAAAGTTACGATTTAGGCAACCGGTCTCGTAAATCGTACCCCTCGGTTTCTAAAATCGTACCTCCACTAAAAATAGAGTCAATAACAAATAGAGAAGAAAATATTCAACATAAAGTAATGATTATTATATAGTTACATATAGATATGTACATAACCTATATAACGTACGAATTCTCAAATCTTAGTGGTACGTTTGTAGTGGTACGATTTAGAAAACATAATCAATTTATTTATAAATATAATTTATATATATAAATATAATTATTATAAATATAATTTATATATATAAATATAATTATTATAAATATAATTTATTTATAAATATGGTTGAAAAAGTTCAGCATACTTTTTTGCGATTTGCGTCTTACCAGTTGGGAAAGCCTCTGAGTTTTTTTATCGCACGACTGTACCGGTATAGCAACTCAATTGAACATTACGACACTGGAAGTTCGCAGGACAACCAGCGATCTTGTATTCCTGAACAGTGTACAAGTTAATTAATGGCCACATAACGTGTCGAGCCTGCTAGGAAGCGTGAATTTTTATGTCGCGAGCAGAGCTCTTCGTCGGAGCCCTCTATTCTATGCAAGACGGTACAGGACCAATATTGGTCATCTGGATTTAATTACTCGGAGTTGTAATTGCTTCGACAAACTTAATAGCGACTCCCACTCTCTTGACCTTTTCTCTGGATCCCTGACATCCTTCAGAACATCAGTGTTTATGTATCTTGAAAGCGGTCAGGGGTGCCACTACTTTTTACACTTTGTATATATGTATATATTCCTAAGCGTAATTAACGTTAAGTGCAACCTAGACTTGTAACCTAGTAGTAAGTTTTTCTTATTTCTTCTTATGTTTGCAATAATATATTTATAGGGTTATACCCGTTAATAATAATAATAATAATAATAATAATAATAAATATCAATTTAAACTTTATAATGAATGTAATGTGTACTTAAAATGAATGTAAAATATTCTACATTAAACCTGCTTTTAGAAAAATACAGGACAAAACTGCCTTGCTTGATTATTATCAGACTAAAATAAACTGATAAAAAGTTATGTCAATCATACCTGATTTTTTAAATGTTTATAGCACGCACAAAATAGGATGTAAGCTCGAAAAGTTTTGTGTCTATTTCTCATTTTGCATTTACTTATATTTTTACCATCAGATGTTGTTTATATTCAGTAATTAGTGAGAAATTGATGAGGTACGATTTAGGTGACCAGTACGATATTGGCAACTCTCCCCTATATACTAACATCCCCGCGTCTGAGGCAGGTAAACCTTAATGATGAGTCCACTAGTAAGCCCAGATCGAAACTCCATTCCGTCCTACCAACAACTTTACCTTCAACCCCCGCCAAAGATCTTCCCAAGAGTTTTAAAAGCCTACTTAGGTGAGAATCTGAATACCACGAGGTACTTCGACTAGACGCAACTATGAGAAGACATTATCAGTAGTCGAAGTGCTTTAGTATGATCTACGACGAAATCTACGCCCGGGGCACGCAATAATTTCGCGCTGCGATGCTCGCACACTGCCGTCCTCGTCCTCGCACCCTCCTACGACCATGCATCGCGCGGGCGATGCAATAATGGCAAGGTGTCCGCGTTGTAACGCGGCAGAGGGCGGCGTAAGGCCCTCTCCACCCCCTCGTTTCAGTGTTCCTGTCGTTTCCGGCCGTTTCGAGGCGTTCCGCCGCGAAGCTTCTCCGTGGGCCGTGGAAGAATAAATAAAAGGCCGCGGCGCGGAGCGCTTATTGAAATCGGCCCCGACGCCGCTCGTTGCCCTCTTTGACGTGCCAGATCCTCGGTTTAAAACGTGGCCGCGCGCGAACCTGACGTCTCGACCCCTCCCAGTCGGTGTTGTTGCGCCGCTTCGCCCGTCTTTGCCTCGCTGCACGTGCTTGCGCTGACGTTCTTCCGTTGTACAGGGTGTCTCTCGATACGTGGAATGTGTCGATGGATTCGGGGCCCAAGAACAATAAAAGATCTCACCTCGTCTCGATGATGCTGTAGTTCACCCTGGGGACCAAAAATGTCACAGGCTAAATATTCGTTTATTTATTTATATCTGCCAGTAACAAAGTGTGGCGATGTAAGAATGTGGAAAGTGTTAGAGCGCTGTTCTCTCCCATCGTTCTTCTCTCGGCAACCAGGAAAGCGCTCCGATCAACGTTTACCATTCTCTCGCCGTTTGCTCGAAAAATTCCGCTTCACACGCGAATCGAACGCAGCGCGGGTCGTTTCGGCTTGCTATTGAAATCTGGACGCCTCGAGGTGCGATTTCCAGGCTTGTCGAGAGGCCACGCTCTCTTTCCTCCTCGTTGCCGATCGAAAATTCAATCTTCTTGTAGTCGATCTAAGTGGATCGCTCCTAGGAAGAAACACGGCCGCCTATTACCGTGGCCCGTCTCTCGCCTCGCTCTCTAGGCGAGCAGGAAGAAACGGACAAAAGCGCGTTCGAGATTCCGATTCGGTCGTGCCCGCGCTACGAATTATGGCGGATGCTCTGCCCTTTTGCATGCTCCACGAGGCAGACGCTGTGCCGAGCGTAGTGCATCGCGGACCGGGTAACCTTTTACTCGCGGGGATCCAGTTCAGTCGATCTGACACGCGAACAGTGAGATACGCTCGGCTTGGTAGCATCCTCGCCTAAGAGGCAAATGAGCGCTACAACTTTTTGCAGTCTTAGGTATTTGGGTGATCCCTTTGGAGTTTTTTCTTGGGTACACTCTTCGTAGATGAGAATAGGAATTATTGGTGGACCTAACAACATCACTTTATTATAAGAATTACAGTTACTAGAAATATTTATTGCATTACTTTCAAATTTAATTTCCATAGCAATACCTATGATTGACAAACTGATTCGTATCCAGCTTATTTTGGACAAGATAGTGAGCTACACATTTTTGCAATAAGTGAATCGTGCAATGATATTTTTTATGTAATAATAACTGAGTGATGCAATAAATATTAAGAATGTTTGTGAAAAATTCTACCGTGTTACTCTTCTTCTTCGCCCTAAACAGTACCATCAAACGATAAGTAAATAGTTTTGTTATATCGACATAAAAATGTCGTCATTTCGGACACTACGAGCCAATAAAATTATTTGATCAACGGCGTGTGGACCCGTTTACGCGAAATGTCAAGGCTTTTAGTAGCGCAAGAGATGTGCCGAAATTAGGTAACTCTTGCCCTGAGACGACATTTATATTTCAATATTTGGAGGTTGAATAAATCTGTGAGTCACTTGTGACACATGTCTGATTATGATACCCAAGAAAGAGTACATTAATCATTATCCTCGTATTTTTGATAGCTTAATTTAATCTCCAAAATCTGAGTAGGCCTTCGCCAGTAAAAACATCTTTCTATAAAACCATCGATCCAGCATCGAATCGTCCAATCCTTGTTTTACAATTATTGCTACAGCATGGATAGATCCACCATGATCCATTGTGCTCGTCCGGGGAACACCGTTTCCCTTGTAAACATCCACGTTCGGTATCTTCGCGGCTCCCTACCCGCGTTATTTTAATATTTAATTTACTACCGGGGACAGCGTAAAAAGCAACCGACAGCGTGTAACTTATGTAACGCGTCACTATCCACGCTCGTTCGCTCGGTTCGATAAATTACACCCTCTCGTCGCGACGAGAGTTCCGCTCGAGCGCACGCGAGCCAGCCACTAAATTCTCCGCGAATTTCCCCTCCTGGAAAATCCGCTGAAAGCGTGCCCGAGCCTTGGCACAGGCTTCGAAGATCGAATGCCACCCATCCACCTCCAATTTTTCCCCGTTAAATCACCGCTTCGAGCAGCAGCCGAAACCGGAAACGTCGCGGTACCGAACGGTCCGCCAAAGAAGCCCCGGCCAACGACGCTGGACACTGGAACCCCTCCACCTTGACGTGATAACTCTACCAGTCCCCTCTCCCCCTTCCCAATTCCTTCGCCTGTTTCTCCCGCGGATTTCCGCAGAAAATTCGTTAAAACGCGGCCCGCGCCTGGGGTTGGGAGAGTTCGGTTCGAAGGTTGTAAGGTTCGAGGTGTCAGGCGCCGTAGGGGGCCCCGTGGCTAGCCGGTGCTACATCATCCGCGGGGACAGCGTATCCACTTGTTAGCGAAGCGGGCACAGCCACTGCCTACAAATACGTTTCCGTCGTGATAAATGGACTGCAACTCTCGAAATACGAAGGCATTCCGACTCCGGGCGTTGCTTGATTAATGAACTACGGGGATTTCTACGGTAAGCCCGCGTACCGATTCGACCTCTCGCGGTCCCCCTCCTCCCTCCCTCCGCCCCTTGGCGGTGGAACATCCTCGGCGGGTTTACCTACGCGTGTCCGCGAAACGGGGCCGTTTCCCCGCGGTCCCCAGGCGCGCTTCCGTCTTTCGGCCGGCGCTGATGAGGGTGATTGGTATTTTACGGGATTGACAGGGTAAATCGCCAGCTGGCGCCGTCGATGATGCTTGATGCGGCTTATTCCTCCGCGGCGTGAAGAATGTCCGCGGATATTGAATAGGTCCCTCGTGGTAGAGAATGTTTCCTCTGGTCTCTTTGGCTGGGAGAGATGGATCTGGTGGTCAAAGGCAGAGATGGGCAAAAACTTTATTTAAATAAAAATTTCGAATAGCGAATAGATGTTAAGAAATTATTCGTACTCTGTCTAATAAATTTTCATCACATTAAAAAATTAACTTTATTCGTCAGATGATCCAAAGTTACAGTAACTTTTATTTGATCTGTTATTTAAATAATTGTTTATTTAGTTAATGCCCAAATCTGGTCAAGGGGAACGAGATAGATTCCAAGTGGTGGCGTCGATTGGTTTTTGTGTGGCTCGCCGGTTGGTCGTGGGGGAAACAGGAATCACTCCTCGAGCATTCATCTTCTTAGGATTAATTACACTTCTAATTAGACTTCATGTGTGTCGCTATTAAAAAGCCAGAAGGATTTCGCGAGCAACAAGCCGGAAACACCGAGGGGTGGTCCTTAATTTTCTCGCGCCTTCTCCCTCGCCGTCCTCCCCCGCCAGGAGCGTGCACCGTGGAAGATAGGGCCCATTCCGTGGCCGACGAAGCGTAACGATAAATCAATAGCGGAGGCCCCGCGGTATTCTCGGTGGTGCCCATAATAAATTCATGAATTGTAAAACTGCTGCTCTCGCGCGGGACGAACCGTGGCGTATTGGATTTATTGGTCGACTTGACCCCGCTAAGACGCCTCTCGCTAAGGCTGCTGCGGCCAGAGGAGGCGAGCGTTCACGGAGGAAACGAAAAAAAGGAGAAGGAAGATAGAAACGTCGGTGGGCGAGGGGGGAGGGGGGGGCTGCGGTCCCTGAACGCGGGGTGATGTATGAACGAGTTAACGGGTCGCAATCGATCACCCGTATTACCAAATAATTTTCAATTACCCCGTATGAATCGAACGACTGCCGGGAGACGACCGGGAGACGGAGTATCGAGCTACGACTCGATATCGATCCATCCTGTCCACGACGAATGGAACGTGACTGCATGCTCGATGCACCACGGCGTTCTGTCTGGTCGTCGTTAACCCCCGCGGAATATGGAGTTCATCCTCTGAATGGGAATCGTCCTGCGCGCGATATTTTAACGAATTCAGACGTAAGTACACTCTGTGTTCCGAGTCCCAAGTCTGATCATATGATGGAATGAAAAACGGTACATGCTAGCACACAGTGGCGCACCCAAAGGGGGGCCAAGGTGCCCTGGCAACCCCCAAAGTAGGGGCGTTGTAAGAAGAAAAGAAAACTGAGCTTTATTCTTTAAATAAATTTTTATCAGAGTCCGTAACTGTTGTAACCTAAATTTGAAAAGTTATGGCATAAGAGTTAATATGATAACCAATATAATTTAAAGAAATATATTCATTCTTATGCCATAACTTTTAAAATTTAGGTTATAACAGTTACGTTCTCCGATTTTCATCCCTTCAACTCGGCTCCACCAAGATTAAATTCTGAGTGCGCTCCTGCTGTCACACAACCACTGAAATTGCTTAAAATAACGAAGAGCGCCTACGGCTCGAGAAAATACTACTCGTACTTCAGCCACCACTCCAACGCTCGAAAGAGTCGGATTGAAAATAGCTTTGAAGGAAGACGCGCCTACAAATAGCCCCTAATAACCGCTAATCGATTCGAGTGTCCCGCGATTCCACCAGGAGGGATAATTAATCTCAACGATGTCTCGCACGCGCAGGCCGAGAGGAGTCCAGATAAAGAGGAGAAGCGCAGGCATTCCGAAAAGCGTCGGGCATCCGAATGGCGGAGCGTGTACGTACAGAAAATCGCGGTGTCGCTTCTTATCTGCCGATCTCCATATTTTCTCGCCGGACCCTGGAGGGAGAGTGCGGTCGCGGGGGTATAGCGGGGCGATTATGCGGACGCCATTTATCGAAAGCGGTAATACCAACACGTTAGGGGGTGTGGGGACCGCGGCGTGCCGCGGATGAGAGAGATTACACGGCCGGGCAGTTAGAAGTGGTTTAGCGATAATTTAAACGCGCTAAATCAGAAACGCATTTACGAGATCGGCGTGAAATTTATAAATTAGCCGGCTGGCAGATTTGTGGCTGGTATTTATACATTTACACCGCCATGGGGCCCCGCGCGGGGACCCCGGTGCCCTGCTGGCAACGGAAAACCTCCGCGTGGCCCTGGTGATTTACGTCGGAGCATCGGCGCCCCGGCGCGGCCGACCGCCAGACAGAACGAAAATCGCGTTCCCGTCTGATGGATCGCGATAAAGGCTCTCACATTTTCCGAAAAGGGTGGAATTTTTGTGGACCGCGTGGTGGGTTGATGCCGTATCCGAGTATCTTATCGACGAAGCCTTCTTCGCCTTACGCCTGGCAATTAAAGAAACAGGCTCTGCTACCTGCCAAGTTCGGAACGGTTTTTCAGAATTTTTTATCGGACCGTTGCTAGTCGGGGGAAGGATTGCAGGTGATGGTGAAACATAGGGGCGACGCGCGGCGGCGATAAAAGGACATTAATCACAATATTTCACGAGATTCCGCAACGCGCGACAGAAAGTGTGCAACCGCACGTTAAATCACGAACGCCGACAAGTGGATTAACCTGGGCGAAAGGCTCCGTCGACCCTGCGTCACTTTGTCGCGTAAATCGACGGCTTTCCTCGTCGAGGAATTTCTCTGCGGCCCGAAGAACCATTACGGTTTTTGCGTCATTCCTGTTCTGATCGATGGGATACAACGCTCGGTTATAAAGGCATCCTCGTAAACACGAGTTTAATTGACGTGGTGTACGCGAAAGAAAAGTTTTTATCAAGCTAGTATTTCCTTCACCTTTGTCACTTCTTCTTGCGCACCTTTTTTAGTCCACTTGTGCCATTCCTTTGTGCCGTCGAAGATTGGCGTCTTCGGTAATTTGCGAGCTATTATCACAGGGTGAAAATCCGAATAACCCTAGAATTACTTAACCCTCCATTAATTTGCGATCCACGAGACACTTCAGTCTCCGTCAACTACAATGTATTTTACACTTCGCATACTTCTATTCCACATTCACCCCGCTCAAATTCCACGACTTAGCCAACCAAACATCTCGAAGAAACGTCCGCCTCAAAAGCTCTCGCGTACCAAAAAATCACAGTCGCTCGAATCGCATGCTCGAGCATTACGCTTAAGGACGATGTTGCGAGCGTTCATTATAAGGACTGCACTCGGCATGGGGCCACCGCAGACTCGACACCCATCCTTTGGACGCTGTATTTAATTTCTCTTTAAGCCGGGCCTAAGAAACTAATGAGACACGCGGTGCGGTTACCGGAAGTGGACATCGCGAATTTATTAATCGGCCCTCTCCCTTCTTTTCTGTCCGCGTTCCTCTCGCTTCTCGGTGGTTGTGGTTAGAAGAAAAAACCGCGGGGAACAAGGTCCTCGTGACTTGGCCCCCTAGCAGTCTCAACGCTCATCACTGGGCCCAAGTCCCCCCGTCATCACTGTGTCCATTCATCTCGATAACATCGGATAAAAAATTTATTGCCACTACGTAGTCCTCGGGCGATCGGGGAAATCGCGATTGAATTCCTGAATTAATGAGGCACTCTGCGATACGAATGCCCGTGTGCATTTAATCTCAAGCAGAGAGCATCGTTCTCATCAAAGGTGCCATTAAATCGGTGTTACACTAATTTCGTACACGACCGAAACGTAATTTCGGCCTCGTAATAAGCGGTATGGAACTGTCGGGCGTATTAACTTAATTTTAACCCCCGTTCACGCCCAATTTGACGACCGATTCGAGGAATTTTTACGACCGTTCGATCGGCCGCCAAGAGGACCAAGGGAAATCTCTTCCTCGTATTAACTTTATTTCGGCGTCGCATCCGTTTCGGCGCCCCGCCCGTCTGAAATTTAATGATCACTCGATTCGGTATCGCGGCTCCAGGAGAGAGCGAGAGAGGGACCTGTTCGTTACGCGTACTTAACTCGAATTTAAACGGCGACTAATTAATTTAAACTGTGCCCCGGCAATTTCGCCGATCGGGCCCGCTGTCGCCAGTGGGGATGAAAGATACAACGAATGTTCGGCTCAAGACAAATGTACTTGTGAAGCTTGAACCAGTGAAGGGACGGAACAAAGTCGTATCCTCTAACAGAATCTTCAAATTGCTCTTGGGTTTTTATCTGCATATTTCCACCTCTCCATCTTCTGTAATCTCACATCTCACTGTAGGGTAAATCCGGGAGACGCGGTCGACCTAATATAAAATGTCTATTAAAACTAATACAGATATTACTTATTTTATCAGAACAAACCTAATATGTTCAGAATTTTATGCTGATGCAGAAAAACTGGTCGATATTTGCTTTAAGACAATATTTACTGTAAATCGTATTGCAAACTGAAGTCATGACATCTGACCACCTCTCCCGAGGTGCCGGGAGAAATGGTTTTCGTCGTTGGCAGACACCACTCACATAATTATTCATGGAAAATTAACAAAGGATAAAGCAAAATTATTTATGAGTGAATACAACTACAGATTCATTGATATTTAATTTGTTTACGCTAAACAAGTAAAGAACACATCAAAGATAAAGCGAACTATCTACCGGCGATTAGCAAGGCAAATGAATACAAAAGCGGATAAATAAAATAAATAAACAATAATAATAATAAAGTAATGATAAAAAACAAAAATATAAATAAAAATAATAAAAACATCATAACTCGACCATCTCTCCTTTCTGCAGCGAGAGATGGTCTTCTCGTTAGTTTTGAGAGGAAGAGTTAATATGGCCAAATACTTTGGCTGCATCGTCCCTCAATATCTCTACTATCTTATTATTTCCAAACATTAAACGAAAATAAACTTACAAGTATATTTTAAATACGATTCTGTACACCGTTGTTTGACAAAAGAGGTTAACTGTAACCTCAGTTCACCTTTTATAGCCTGTAAATCTAAAGAAACACAGAAGGAACCGAAGTGACGCTATTCATTCGATTGTTTGGCTTCAAGAGAAGTAATTGGTCGGCACTTTAACGCGTTTCTCCGTATACAGTATAAAATATAGCGACTCGACAAACTCTCCGGCCCGACCGCGTCTCCTGGATGTACCCTATTATATCTTCTTCAACGGAGCCCAAGGAAAGTGGGCTAAACGACCATTTCCAGTGCCGCTCGTAAATATCAATGGATTCGTAAAAGAAGCATCAGAAGAATGAAGGATGACGATTCCCATGCCTGAAGGACCGTTATCCACGCGAAATCTTCCGCTAAATTAGATTGATATCGAGCTAAACTCGGACGCGATACGGCGACGACCCCTTGGTCATCATCGAGCCGACTCGACTGGTCCATGATGATGATTGGCACTGTTGGATCCGCACCTGCTGTTTCATCGGAATTCCCGCGAGATGAGATTCCATAATTTTCTCACGATACACGCACGGAACCAGTCGCGTTTCCATCGCGGGGACGCCGCGTGTGTTCAGGCGCAGCGCGAGCGATCGGCTCCGGTCTCCTGGCGGAACGTCAAAAACATAATCATAAAGGTTAACTGGAAGATTAATAGCGGTCGGTCCGTGTGCGTGTATATGCCAAGCGGAGGCTTTTTTTAATTGAGTCGTGCCGGCTGCGCGAAGAGTGGCTTCGTTTTCGTATTCGACTCGGCGAGCGCTTCACTCGCGGCGACAGAATTTCATCTTACTCCCTCGCGGCATTGTCGCCGGAGCATTAAACGCAAAGTGGCTGCCATCTGAAGGTAACTCCGAAGTAGTAGAAGGTCCTATTAGAATATCTTATGATTATCCTTGGAATCTTCTTAACACCTTCGCCCAAGGAGACCGAGCACATCGATCTTCCTCCGTCACATCGTACTTGGGAAGCCCGTTCGTTCGCTCACTTCGAAGCCACCTTTAATTCTCCATCCAGCCTCGGACGATTTTCACGATCGGTACCCGCTCTAGGGGGTCGACCGCCCCCATCGCAGCGTCCCCTGCCCCGCTCTGCTCTCCGTGGACCTGGATTTACAGGGAACCCCTTATCCAGCGGTGATCTCTTCGGGAACGCAAGCTCATTTAAAACAATAAACCGGGACAATTTCATAAATTTCGCCGTGGAAATCTCGCCGGATCTCGGCGGAGTAATTTTAATCAGGAGTGCCGGGTCGCGCCGCGGGACGTCCGCCGATGGAAGCGTAGTAGAAACCCACTGCGGTGCCCGGTGACACCCCCGTTCCCCACTGCGCTGCCTCCCTCCGATCCCCTCCTTTCCGCCGTTTGAGCCGCGGTCGAAATTCGGGGCCCCACGCTACTAATTTACCGCTACCTGGGACACATGCACACGCTCACGGCCGTTGTTTTCTAAGTTGAGTTACGGCGGCGATGCACCAGCAACGGCAGCCACGCGGTTCCCCTCGCCCAGGGTAAGGGTATAAATAATCCCTCGGCGCTGGGAACCGACTGCTGGGCACGGGGGGGCGGACGGGTGGTCTGTATTCGTTTCTTCTGTTTCTTCTATGGGGACACTCTCTCGGCTTGCGTGGATCTTGGAGGATGTGGTAGCTTGGCCGCGTTACAGGTGGAGGAACTCGGCCATTTACGGGGGGAGGGGGAAGGACTTTTGAGTGTGGTAATAGCGGATTGCTTCGAGAAATCACGCCTGTGCTCTTAGTTTGGTGTACGAGGGTGTATAGTGTAGGCATTCGGCGGTTGGGTTAGGTCTATGGTGTGATTTACACATATAGGTGGGGCGCCCCGTTAGTTTTGATATTTGTAGAGCTTAGAAAAGAGTAAGCGTTGAGGAATTGGTAACGCGCTTGGCCAATACGCTGAGGACCCGCAGATAGTGATGGGATCCGAAGCATTTCGAAGTGCTTCAAATCTGTGTTGTATATCAGGCGACTAATTCGAAGCACTTCGAACTTGATTTGGAGCTTAAAACTCTTGAAGTCTTGATAAGTCTTGATCGTCTTGAAAGTCTTGATAGGTTTCGGACTCGTATGTAGGGGAGAGTTGCCAATATCGTACTGGTCACCTAAATCGTACCTCATCAATTTCTCAGTAATTAATGAATGTAAACGACATCTGATAATAAAAATATCAAGTAAATGCGAAATAAGAAATAGAAACAAAACCTTCTGAGCTTACACCCTATTTTGTGCGCGCTATAAACATTTTAAAAAAATCAAGTATGATTGACGTAACTTTTTACCAGTTTATTTTTACTGATAATAATCAAACAATGCAATTTTGTCCTGTATTTTTGTATTTTTCTAAAATCGGGTTTAACGTAGAATATTTTACATTCATTTTAAGTACATATTACATTAATTATAAAGTTTAAATTGATATTTATAAATAAATTGATCATGTTTCCTAAATCGTACCACTACAATCGTATCAGTAGGATTTGACAACTCGTATGTTATATAGGTTATGTACATATATCATATATTTACATAGGTTATTGCGGTCTGTGTGTGATCCATATACATGTGTATATGTAACTATATAATAATCATTACTTTATGTTGAATATTGTCTTCTCTATTTGTTATTGATACTATTTTTTCGTGGAGGTACGATTTTGGAAACCGAGGGGTAGTCTAGACATTTGCCTAGATGTCCACGGCCTGGAAGTCAAATACTTGGCGTGGCCAGTCAAGGTCAAGGTGTCGATCAATAAGAATTATTTAAAACGTAAAATAATGAAAATGTACTCATATTTGTCAGAGTTTTAAATTGACAAATTATCTGAAAGTTTGCGAGAGGAAAGGTATCGGTATCGATGAATGATCTTGGAATTATTTTAAAACGCAATATAATGAAAATGTACTCATATTGGCTGAGTTTTAAATGGACAAATTATCTGAAAGCCTGCGAGGGGGAAGGTATGGGTGTTGATGATCTGATAATACCTTGCCTGGCCACGCCAAGTATTTGTCTTCCAGGCCGCGGACATCTAGGCAAATGTCTAGATGTTACATTTTATCTTCACATTATTAAAATGTCGGCGATATGAGTAATGGAATGTATGAACATAGCATTTTAGCTGTGTATATGTAGTTGTATCATCTTAAGCGCAGGTGGAAAGCACCTTTATGTACTTGCAGCTCATTTTGATTTCACATATTTTTTTACAATGTATATTTTCTTCTATTTTTTTTTGTGATTTACTCTTTTCCGTCCTCGATTTTATCATGTACTTGGCGTATTTTTGTACTCTTTTGAAGTTTTTTATGGGGTTCTCACTTCTTTGAACAAAGTATGTATGTATTATATATGTATAGTACTTTGTGTACTAATCTGGAAGCAGGTACAATTATCCATTTTGTTGTTGCCTTTTTTCAAATTTCTTTTAATACTTGAGGAAATAAATAGAAATAGAGTGACCTTTTTTGCTTTTGTAAGTGTAGGTATTACTAGTTCCAGTGATAAAATAATATATAATAATTTATTTACAAAAATTAAAATACTTTATTGAAACAAGAAACACTAATTAAATTCATGCATTATCGAATGCGTCCATGTATCAAAATTTACCTTGTGTTTGAGATTGCACCTTGGTTGCAATTCAATGGTACAACGATACATATTTGTAAAAACGTAGCATCTCAAATTTGGACAGCTTACCTTATTTGACACTCGTCAAGTTATAACCTGACTGTAAGCTGTCAAAATTTGGAGTAGATTGCATAGTGAATATAGCGATTGACGAAGGAAACATGTATTAGTTCGTTTTGGCTGAAGGTGTGCGTGTAACGAGTATATATACGTATTATGTTTGACGAAAAATTTCCCGAAGAATCGGAAGAAGAAAAATCTTACCGTTTTCGACAGATCCATCAGACGATATTCCGATATCTCTGTCATGCGTGGACCGATTTTATTGAAATTGGTCTTATTCGAAAGCTTATATGCGATTTACATAAGAAAAATGCCTCTACATTTAGAAAATATTGCAGGCGTGATGAGATATTAATGAAGAAAATTTCAGGTTAGGTTAGATTAGCCGGGCGACGAGTAAATGATAGCGGTAGCGACAGTTGACATATACAGGGTGTCGAAACATGCACTTGGAATCGAGACGCTGCCGCGTCTCTAGATAGATTGAACGCGCTTCGAAGTGCCTGGGATCCCATCATTACCCGCAGATCTTGGTTTCGAATCCCATCGTGGATCTCATTTTCGCCTACAAAAGGAATAGTAACTATTATTATTATTATTATTTGTCTTTATTACTCAGTGAATATACAAACAAAGAAACCAGTAATACATTTGCGGTTATCGAGAACATGCCCACGTCCATCGCGGTGGTAAGAATTCGGTCAACCTGAACCAGCCAGGAAATCGAAAAGTCACCGGGAAACGGTCCCGAAACGAGGGACGACGCGCATCCGATGTCGATCGCGTAGCATTTTAAAACTTTCACCCGCGATTTCCCACGTGTCGGTGACGTCAGAGACGTCACTCCCGCGCCGAGGCAGACTGAACGGCCTCCTGTCGATTACCCAATGATTTATCCTTACCGTGTTTAAATACGGAGACGGTTCACGGTGCGCGGCATTAATGGCTATGATTTCTCGGTGCCGTGATGCGTAGGCAAGAGTTCGCGTGAAATGTGACCGCGCTGCTCTCCCGGGGAGGTTTTGAAATCGGGGAACGGCCATCTGAGCGGCCACGGCCGCCTCGGGCGACGAATTTTTTTTCAGATCGCGATCTGTCGAAGGAGCGGGGCCCGAGCGACCTCGGCCCCCGCCAATATTTAAAGAGACGTTGATATACGCGAAAATTATTTCCAGAATATCGTCGACGAATATAAATTCGACATTAGCGATACGTAACGATCGTTCTGCGCGTCCTCTCTTCCACCCCCGGACACGCTGCTCCGCGGCAAGTTCCGGGATTTACGATCCACCGTTCGAATTAACATTCGGCTCCGATCGGACGTTACACGGCCACCGTGGCGAGCTCTTGTATCCCCGTCTGCCCCAACGGGATCACATCACAGAACGGCCTGTCTCTGCGCGCACGTAAATGAGTAACTCAGCTGAATTTATCTTGAATCATCGTTGTACCCTATATTTCACAAGTTGCTCGTGGGAATGACAAGTGGAAAGCCCGGATGGAATAGAATATCTACGGTGGTATCGTAGGTGTATAGAGCCCGTACCGATTCTTTTCACAATTTTCACGTATACACAAAGGAACCTTTAAGGATTCCCCATTGTTAGCTCGAGCGATACGCTCACGACAGCGTCGCTCACGTACGTAGGGCAACGTGCTTGGTATCGTAGAAATTGCTGTAACACCACACCGATCACGTAGCATCGGATGGTCTCTCGACCTCATCCGGTCGATGATGATGGTCCCGCGCCCGCGCTCTCGCACGGTGTGAATGAAGAGGACTAAAGATTACGAGCGTCGCAAATTGCTGTCAATTTTGGTGATTTTTTTTTTATTACTCCCTCCCCTTTCCTCCCTCCTCCCTCGGAGCCGCGTAAAACGTTGCGCAGTTATCGGGCCGCGATGGGCAAAGTACACCGATGAGATCGCCGGGCGGGATGATGGACGGTAACGGAATCGGGGAGCGATGATTTACCCGCCGCGGCTCTGCTTCCACGGAATTCATAATTGTCCGATTACCATAGGCCCGTGGCCCCGTGTTATCTTTATTCGGTAAATTAATACCTGCCATCGTAAAGTGTTGCTTCCCTCTCGCCCCGGACGACATCTCTTAGCGCGCCCGTTCCTCGTGTCCGTGGCCTGATGAATATTTAAGGCCGTTCGCGTTACGCGTGGAAACCAGTGTTCGGCCGATCCGTGGCCCGGGCTGAATGAGATGCGATCAAACACTTTTTCTCCGCGGATCCTTACGACGGGAACGAGTGTGACGTTGTGTGGTACGGACCGTGTCTAAATATAAGTCGCGCGGAGGATGGGTCCTATCGGAGTCGAGGTCGAGGGATCGGTCGAGTTATGATAATTTCGTTACACGCTGTTCCGCGTAACAGGTGCTCGATAAATAACGTGCCGGCGCGAGGCGACACGCTGAAACGTCTTTGAATTTCTAAACGTACTTCCTAGACGATTTTGGCGAACGTGTATTTTCTCGGAGTAATCACTTTGTAGGCATACATAGGCGCATCGTTGGAGCGTATGAAAGTTATGAGGAGGAATTTGAAAACTGTGCCTCTCGTGGTAATAACATGGTGATACCTACATGAAAACAACACAGGGAATAATTACACAAAAATCACAATAAATTGGGCACTGCCTCGAATCCCATGGCAGGCTGGACTCAGACCCATTTTCCACGTTTTGCACGCGGGTGATCCAACGACGGCGCAGGGGCCAAGATCGCGGCAACACCACGTAGCCGGTGCACTCGGCGGTGTAGGATGAAGTCTTCCCCGCGAAGCGGCCATTATCGTTATGATCACCCAGGGCCAGGTAGATGCCACCCCGTGATTACCGTATCGGCCGGCGATCGACGGCGACAGGACTCGCCATTATGCGATCGACACCTCCCGAGACACGTTCGCGCCGTAAATCATCGGCTAAACGGAAAAGCCCGTCGGCTGTGTTTACGGGCGAGCGGGACGAGAATGTTGCACCGTGATCCCGGCCGTGTGCACGCGCCTACACGTGCATTGATTTCGCGCCAGGACACCCAGGCCGGGTGTCAGCAAACACGCGTCGAACCGCCAAGGAGGCACGGGGCTGAGAGGGTGGGAAAAAAGGAAGGCTCACAGCGACTGGGATCCTCGATGGGGAGCTGAAATTGAATAACCCCGGGGCTGGGGCAAGGGCGAGAGTGGGAACTGTCTAATCAATCGCTGCGTTGCTGGATAGGGTGAGGATATAGATGCAAACGCAGAGAATGAAAGAGTAGAGTACGGTAGCAGAGTGGTGGCATTTTTATTCCGTGTTTACGAGCTTTCCAAGATCGAACTTTCACCGTTGAATAAAGTGATTCTCTGGAAAGCAAAATCGGGTCTTCTTAGCTTATCCTGTTCCAGCGATGGGCTGATGAAACACGTTCTATCGATTGCTACAGAGTAGCTGTAGGCAGTACTGTATTTAGGACTGAGACGTCTACGTCTTCCGTCACAGAATTCACTAGCTTGTCCTGAGCTACCATAGGGTAAACCCGGGAGACGCGGTCAGGCCGGGGAGTTGGTTGAGTCGCTATATTTCAGACTCTATACGTAAAAACGGGTTAAAGTGCAGACCAATTACTTCTCTAGAAGCCAAACAATCGAATGAATAGCGTCACTTCGGTTCCTTTTGTGTTTTTCTAGATTTACAGGCTATAAAAGGTAAACTGAGGTTACATTTAACCTCTTTTGTCAAACAACGATGTACAGAATCCTATTTAAAATATACTTCTAAGTTTATTTTCGTTTAATATTTGGGAATAATAAGATAGTAGAGATATCGAGGGACGATGCACCCAAAGTATTTAGCCATATTAACTGTTCCTCTCAAAACTAACGAGAAGACCATCTCTTGCTGCAGAAAGGAGAGATGGTCGAGTTATGATGTTTTTATTATTTTTATTTATATTTTTGTTTTTTATCATTACTTTATTATTATTATTGTTTATTTATTTTATTTATCCACTTTTGTATTCATTTGCCTTGCTAATCGCCGGTAGATAGTTCGCTTTATCTTTGATGTGTTCTTTATTTGTTTAGCGTAAACAAATTAAATATCAATGAATCTGTAGTTGTATTCACTCATAAATAACTTGGCTTTCTTCTTTCTTATTTTTCCATGAATAATTATGCGAGTGGTCTCTGCCACTGACGAAAACCATTTCTCCCGGCACCTCGGCAGAGGTGGTCAGATGTCATGACTTCAGTTTTCACCCCGATTTACAGTAAATATTGCCTTAAAGCAAATATCGACCAGGTTTTCTGAATCAGCATAAAATTCTGAACATATTAGGTTTGTTCTGATAAAATAAGTAATATCTGTATTAGTTTTAATAGCCATTTTATATTAGGTCGACCGCGTCTTCCGGATTTACCCTATCAGGACACTGATAATGCATATCTACGATAATATTATGGGATCAGGAACCCATTTAAGAGGGAGCTTGAATTAAGAAACCTCGGAGGATCGGCGTTGGTGGAGTCGGTTAAGCGACTGGTCAGTACGCAGAGGATTCGCAAGATGCTGGGTTCACTCATGAACACATAGGAATTATAAAACCTATTCCTACAATTGTCCCGCGTTTGAATCGATACAAAGTCCAAGTGTCCTCGAAGATCGTGATTCACGCGATACATACCGATCGCTCGCGGGGCAGCGATGATTCTCAAAGCTTCATCTACCGTCATCGATCCTCCTCGATCGTCGAACAATCGGAGACACGGGTCGATCCTTCGGAGGCGTTCCTCCGGCGGAAACAAGGCCGGAGCGTGGATGGTATCCCATGAAACCGGAGCTAGATCGGTCCCGTCAAGGATACAGATGTCTCGTTCATTATGACGCGAAACGAGCGAAAGAAAAGCAAGAGGTGGATAGGAACCTGTCGTGGCGGGAAAGGCATGAAATTCCCGCCATTCACGATGTCAGCTATTAACGGACGTACCGGCGTCTACATCCTTTACAAGTCAGCTGCTTTGTAGAGGCCGGCGCGGGTCTATGGGCGCCAGAGCCCGCGCTCTTTAACCGCACAATCATTCGCTGGGCTGGGAACCAGCCGCGTTATAATAACGTTAACACACGGAATTACACGTTAAGGGCCGGCTGATTCGTGCGCCGCGCCGTGAAAGATGTACGACTTTCTTCCATTGGCACCGCACGTCCGATTGGGACGGTTGCGCGTCAATGGCTGCCGCGGGACGCGTAATCAGCGGCCTCCGCGGATCGTTATTAAATTTCGCAGCCGTGGGCCTTTTGTTCGAGATTTTTTATTGTCTTCCTCCCCCCACCGCGGCTTATTTATAGGCGTGAAACGCGCGGGCACCGCTTCCTTCTACCGTTCCACGCTTTTCATCGCCGCGGCCTCCCTGGAACTTATTAATTACCATGTGTCACGGCGTGTTCGCCGCTAGACGATAGACGAGACGCGTGTGCGTGTAATCCGAGGTGAACATCGCGGGTAGCTTGCGCCGCCGCGTTCCCGCGGTTGATGCGCTCGATGAAAGGGGCGAGGAATCGATTTCCTGGCGTGCAAGCGGGCTTGTCGCTCGTAGCTTTCTAAGGGAAGGAGGGGGTGTTGAGTGATTCGACGGGTTGTCTTTGTCTAAATAAATGACACCTAATTAGGAGGTTGGTACTTTTCTCTAATGCTTAGTGAGTCATGGGAGAAACTTTATTAAGTAGTAGAATACCGGATAGTGTGAAAGTTCCTTTGTTTATGATGCGAATACAAAAGTATAAAATAAATGAGGAGTGATTTTTTAAGAGGGCGTATTTCCACTTTTGACCTTGAAACAAATTTTGATGGCATCGCCTTAATAATGTCAAATTACATCCCCCAGTGGCACAAACACTACAAAGTAGGTTTAATTCCTTTTTGGAAAATTGAAGTGAAAATACATGTTTCATACACTCCTCAATTTAATAATAGTTAGAAAGCAGAAAATATTTTTATTCAAACTTCCCACACTAAACAATTTCAAGTTTCTCGGGGACCTTCACCCCACAAGTGTACATTAGCTAAACTCTCTCTGAGCATACATTGAGTAAACTACCACTGCCGATACCGCCCCTTAAATTGACCTCCGAGACGTCGCTTTTTCCTTCGTTGTTGGTCGCGCCTCCATTGCCGACATTCCAAAAACCCAGTTGAAACGGGCTGCTCGCAAACATCTATTAAAGAAAACAACGGAAATGGCGCTCGGAAGGTCGGCGGGCGCGCGCACGATCGCTCGAAAATAGCCTCGATTAATGGGCGACGGATTGATTAGACGGCGTTCCTGGACTCGCTAGCCGGAGCGTTGTGTTGTGAAATCCATGGAATCGGGGACAATCGAGAGACAAGAGTCGATCGAGCGCTACCGCCCGATTTCGGACGGGTTCGCCGCGGCGCGCCGCCGCTGGCGAACGGAGCAGAGGCAGCCGGTTGAAAACTGGGCGGATCGTAAAAACTAAGCAAACGCGCGTAAACTCCTGAATTTATGGAGATGCCCGGCGAAGCACCGCAAACGGGGAATTAGAAATCGACCTCCATCTCTCCGACCACGGCCGGAGGTCATTATGATAATTCGGTGAAACTGGAATTGGAGTATATCCATGTCGTGCTCACGTACACGCGGGCACATCCACGGGCCTCTTCACGAGGATCCCTCGTGGCGAAACGAAGTCAGGAAGACGAAGCTTCTTCGTCGTTAGGCTGGCCGCCTCCAGGAACAGTTTATTCAATCGTTTAACCGTTTACTTGGGAAATTGATCTCCGTAGGAGAGAGTATCATAGTCTTGTTAGTGACTCCAGCGAAATGTACGTACGTGGTGAGAAGATATAGTGGGCTTCGAGTAGAAATTACTTAAAAATTTAATGAAGGCAACAGGGACTTCTTTGAGCAACAACTTTAATTAACAACAACTGAAATGTGGGGCTTGCAAATTTAAACACTTATGAGTAATTGTATTTCCAGTGAGCCTCTGAAATTGCTTACATTTCAAGGGCCGGACATTTTGCAAGATCCGTGCAAAAATGCAGAAGAATTAGCAAATAGCGAAGCAGTTCCGCAGGCTTAGAATAACCAATGAGCCAAATCTGAAGGTAATCCGTGGAATTTTGCCGAATTAGGATAGCACCCGTGTTTAACCCGAAGATCGTCTTTTTAATAGGAGTCATAACTTCTCAGCTTATTCACGGATTTCGTGAAGCATCCTACACGATCGAAGGAGCCGGGGCTGCGTGACATCGATACTCTAGTTTACGCGCGTAGACGGTTCAGCTGATTTGTGAGCGTCTCTACCTTGGTCCACGTTAAAAGCCACGGGGCGCAGAACGACTTAGCAGGGGGAAGGAACGAAAGAGGACGATACCGACGAAATTTATGCTTCTGGTGGCCTAGGAGCGAGGACGAACACCCCTTCGCGAGGGCCGGGAAGAGAGGACGAGAGCGAGAACACGAGTATCGTAATTTGTGACGCTCGGAACGCCCATGGCGACGATCTTGATGTCGGAGCAAGTTCTCGTCGATTAAACGGTCCTCCGTCGATTTCGTTGCATACATTTCGTTGGCCCTTTTCAATGAAAACCTGAGCCGTCCTCCTGGTCGAGATAGGGACACCAAAACGTGCATTTTTTGATACAGGAATCGTTGGAAAGGGAAACGAAAGAAATGGAAGAGCGTTGCCCTTTTTAACTAATACACGCTTTCTAATCGATATATTATATAAGTGTTCTGAAAGCGAATACATAGATAAATCTGTTAGCCTAAGACAGGCCTGGCCAACCCAATTGGTTTCACGGGCCACTTTGATGACGCGTAACGTTACAGCGGGCCGCACTTTAGGTAAACATGCTTTTAAAAAATGTAATACAAATACAAAATTAATAAAACTTTATTGTTATGCTAAATTTTCATTTATTTAATATTTCTTGTATACATACAACGAGAAACAAAAGTTTCAATAGAAATATAAAATCACCCGGTGGGCCGCACAATTTAACGTGGCGGGCCGCGTGTTGGCCAGATCTGGCTTAAGACAATGTTCTCCAGCGACAGAAAAGACGCAGAATAAACCCCAAGTATCTATAGAAGCTACAGGAATGCTCGTGATCCATGGTGCGATAAATACTTCCCAAAGGTGAAATCTTCGAAATGAACGAAAACAGTGGTTAGACCGGATTGACGGTATTAAACGTTTCCGAGGGGGAACGGTGAGAGAACGTCGTAAATTAAACTGATCGAGATATCGCTAGGTGGAAACGACTCTTGGCATCGTTAGATCTCTGGTTGGAAGGAAGATTGAATTCACACAGCCTCAGATAAATATGTTTATTAAATTTTACCACGTGGGTGGAGCATTTTCATCGGTGCCACCTTTCATTCATTACATTTTAAAAATATATTTCACTTTCTCCCCTTTCTATTCCATTATAACCACCCATCTCTATCCTACTCAACACAGAATATTACCGCGATCTGAAACACCACGCTTCACAAAATTGATAGAAGCATCTAAAATGAAGGATAAGCAGCGAAGAATGGGGACATTCCGTATTTTGTCCCAGTGCAGAGTAGACATTTCCTGTCTTTGAACTATATAATCTTTTGTGATTCGACAGTTCTGTAGTCCCAGTTGCCACCTACAAATACGCTATAAATCGCAAATTCACGAAAGATGGACATTCCCAGCTTTTTTCCCCCTTACTCTTCAAATAGCCTTCCATGTTCCATCAGCGTCGAACATCCTCCGTTTTCCTCTCACAATACAGTGCAGCAGCACAAACACAGACCCTTCCATCAGGAAGTCCTCCACTTCCTCTATCGCCCTCGACGAGCGGCAAAACAATCATCGTTAAAGCGCGCGCGAGACGCAGCACTATCCGCCTCGCAGGAATCTTCCGCCGGCGTTGCAAGAGCGTTATCATTCAAATGTGTATTAACGTCGCGGCGTAATAGAAAATTTATCGTCGTCCGTGCACAATACCGTCCTCTAGAACGGCGCAATCACGTTTATTTCTCGCTCGCCGAGTAGGCGCGTAATTCCGCCTCTCGAAGGAGGCACGCGGTAGATCGCGAGTTCCCTCGGCGCGCAATTTATGGATCCGCGCTGGCCGCGGTGACATAACCGCGAGGATCATTTTTCTTCCGGAGTGACAGCGTCGCGTCCTCCGCCGCTGAACTAATCGCTGCGTCTCGATCGAGATGAATCGAATTTCTCGGCGCGCGGATGTAATTATCCGCCGTGGCGCAGAGCGGGGTAGAGGAGGAAAAAAAGGAGTCGGGACGGTGGACAAAAGGAAAAAACCGACGACAACGTAGAAGCCACGGTTCCATGGGTGAGCGCGTACGGTGACATTTTCCTGCTTGCGTCGATGGATCGGCGATAATTGCCCAACGAACGAGACTGCGAGATCCACCGAGAGATTAACGAAGCACCGGCGGTGATACAATCTGATTTATATCGAACACGACCCCGGCCGCGCACGCACACGGATTTTCAAGCGGCCTCGCGAGGCGTTAATTGATATTTTATTTAAATCGTTCGCTGATCGAGCGGTGCCGTACCCGTTGGGACATCTATCACAGATGAATATTCTTCACGGGCTGGTCAACGGTTCCGTCGAATTGCATTCCTGATCACCGAGGAATCTGTGTCTTTAATTCCCACTGATTCGTTAAAACGACAGCAATGGTCCCTCGCCTTGGGAGTGCCGCAGTGGAGCTGATGTTCTGAAGGAACCGAGATCTCCCGTGACATGAACACTTTCTAAAAGTGCAAGTTCAGGATGAGATAACTTTAAGGATGAGGATGACTTTAATCTCACGAGACAATTATTTCACTTGTCGCGACTGAATATATTATTTACATTTAATTGTTGCTGAGATATTTGTCTCGTGATAGAAAAGTCTCATGTAAAATCTCATCCTGGCTTCGCACGTTTAGACAGAAGCAGTAGAACTTGAAGACCAAGTAACTCCCTTTCCAGATCAGCAAGAGCGAAGCTCCATTTCGATCCCAGAATCTCTTACCCGCAGTCTCTCCATTATCACTCGAAACGCACAGCATTTCGCCAGTTTCGTCGAGCCTCTTTACTATTCCCAGACATCTCCAGGGGAATTCCCGGCGCGGCTGACATTCTCCAGGCCCGTGAAATCGCGATCGTTCCTCGTTACTCACAAGCACGAGAAGGACGAGGAGCGCGCAGAGGAACGGAGAGAGAAAGAGAGAGATCGGTAACCTCGCACCTGACCGCGGGCAGGGCACACCTTCGACACTGCCTAGGATGTAACGAACGCTCCAAAAGATCCTGCGCTGGCCACAACGATCTATCGCCCCTCGTGACTCGCCCGGGACGCCGTAACACCGAGCAACCCTATCAGACGCCAGCGATCGAGCCTCCTGGAAAATTGAATGAAGACGGGGGTTAATCGGGATACGAGCGATCGGGGGAGCGAGGTGGTGTGGAGAGAAGAGGAGCTTCTAGGGCGGAGTGTACTTTCTCCGTTGGCCGGTCATAGGGCGTGAGAAGGTACCGGCGGTGACGTCACTGGAGTCCAACGTGCCGCAAAATAATTGCAGCCTCGTGGCAAGTGCCGTGTCATTAGGCGCCGCGATCATAGAATTTCGTGTCGTTCGCGTACGAAATGGTCATTAAATCATTATGTTTATCCGTCAACCTCCGCGTTGGCCGGCAGCCTCTTGACCTCCTCCTCGCCTCTCTCGACACTCTGCTTCTCGCCCCTCGCCGCCATCATGCTTTGACCCCGCGACGAGCCCCCTCGGCGGATGCACGCGGATGTCATTGGTATCCGCGCGCGTCCACGGTCGTTCTCGATCCTCCGCCACGACTGCCGCTGCCTTCTGTCGCCGTTTCCATACGCCTTTACTCCGTCCTCCTCTCGTTAGCGAGGCTTCCCTTTTTTTTTCGCGATTCGTCGAACGGTGGCTGGTGGAATTACGAAAACGATCTCCCTCGGTACCCTAACCGGGGACGCGCTAAACGGCGACGAAAGCACGATCGCGATGACGCGATCGAGCCGCCACGGCGTGCCGCCTGTCTTTTATGACAGCCAGGTGCCGTATAAATTTGCTTAATACTCCGGCGACCCTGAAAGAGCTGGGCCCGGTAATGGAATCTCCATATATGCGATTCTTTATTACGTCGAAAATTACGGAGCGGCCGGTTCGCAGAAGTCGGTCGTCTTGTAACAGTCGCGATGGATTATTTACTGCGTTTGGCTATTGTAAATAGCGTGATTCCCGCGCAGGCGCTTTGCTGCGCGAACCACACAGATCGAGAACGATCTTCTGGGTTCTCTTCTGGGATACTGAAATCTGCGCTTACGAGTTTCTTGAAAATGCACAGGGTCTATTAAACATCTGCATGCTCCTCGACGAATTATAAAGATGAATGCAAGATATTTATCTTCGCCTATGGCAGAATATCGATAATGACTAACGGTAAGAAATATAGTAGGTACATCAGACAGTACGCATAATTTCGGCTGCCACAATTTTGGAGAGCGACAAATTTTGGGGAGCGGCAAATTTGGGGAGTGACAAATTCTGGGGAGCGATAATTTGAGGGATGCAAATTTTGAAGAGCGGCAAGCTTTTGGTAGCAGACAAATTTTGGGGAGCGGCAAATTTTGGAGAGCGATAATTTTGATGGGCGTCAATTTTGGGGAGCGACGATTTTTAAAAGCGGCAAACTTTGGGAAGCGACAAATTTTGAGGGGGCGGCAATGTTTAGGGAACGATAAATTTTGGGGAGCGACAATTTTGAAGAGCGGCAAATTTTGGGAACGACAAATATTAAGGAGGTACAAATTTTGAGCGCGAGAAATTGAAAATTTTTTAAACACAGGGGCTTGAGAAAACTTTAAAACCAATCCCTTTTTTTCATGTGGCGAATTAACAAAAACTCACATGTGTGTAGCCATATTGAGTTAAGTTTAAAATTGTCTCGACTCGTTCCAATTAAATTATTTAATGATATTTCACAGAAAAGGCGGCAGACACTTGTTAGCCTAGAAGCGCCAAATCTCAGAATCCACCTCTGCCTACACCTCATCAAGCTCTTCAATATAAACTACAACGTGTTGAGAAAATCGCCTTTCCTTTCGATCCTCTTCTCCCAACACTTCCACAGTCTGCACACATCAACTGTGCAAGCCAATCAAGTCCTCGTCTATCCAAGATCGAGCGCCTCGACGAGAGCTGATTAAAGTCTACCTGAAACGTTTAATTGCCGAGTTGGACGCGGTTGCGCGGCTCGTCAGGCTATCCGAAGGGGATCTCGCGATTCGCACGCGAGACGGATCTGTCTTGAAGGGCGCGGTGGTGAGCCGAGGGTACGATATCCCCGTGGAGCAACCGAAAGGGGGGCTGGGCGTCGAAGGGGTAGGGAAACGGCAGAGGACCGAGGCGTAGCTCGCTGCGCTCGCTCGGTTTCTCGCGCGATCCTTTATACGAGGGGGCCCGTTGCGGGCAGATAAAGCCTGGTAAAAGTCCGGAGGCGCGTATCGCCGCGTTTCTCCGACGATTGTTATCTGCCGGCGATATATTAAGCGCCATTACCAGTATTTAGAAGGCGGCTGCGCGCCTCGGCCTCCTCGCTCTTATCGAGATCGCCAGTAGCGTGAAGCGCAACGGACCACGGGCACGCAGCGATAAACGGGGATTAGCCGGGGCTGCTCGTTATCGAATCGCGCGTGATTAGTCGTGAGAAAGAACTCGAGGAGTTAGACCTCGGCTGCATTGCGATCGTTTCCGAGCGGGTAGAACGCGGGGGACGGCTGCGTCGCGCGGATTCTTTCGCTGAATCCCGTGTGTCCTCTCGATGGGACGATACGCGCTCTGAGACGGTGGAAGAAAGGATGGCAGTTTCTGTGTTCTTAGAAGGTCTTCCGTTGTCGATAGTTTATGGCTGATGAAAGGTTTAGATGGAATCTTTGAAGCCCTATGCCTTTAAGGCAATAAAATTTATTCGCAACACGCCAAATTCTGGCAAATCCATCGGAGCGCTTAAATCTCCAGTACGCTCGATTTATGGGAATAAACAGTATCCAGTTCGCTCCGTTATATCGGCCAGTTCGCTGACTACAGGTGGTTCTAGCTCCCGGCTGGAATGTCTCGCAATCAAAGAGTTTTCGGAAGGATCGGCCGAGATAACGAGAACCGGTCGACCGAGGCCTGCCACGGAGTCGAAATAATTTCGAGCTATAACGCGGGAGAAGTAACGGTATGTCGTTCACATTGGCCAGGACGCAGGGTCACTTTTAATATCAGGATCTGGCTGCTTGTATCAGATCGAGGGAAACACTCTTAATATCTCCAGAAACGCGGCATACATCTCCTGTTTATGGCTACCTTCGTTGTAGCCAGGTGATTCAGGGTATCAAGTGTCGCCTGTCTCAGCTATCGGTTAACTTGGGTGTCTTTCCCTCGAGACTGACTATTTCATCGTGCACGATAACCACAAATCTATCCTAGCAGCGACGAATTTTCGTGGCGTGCGTTAGAGAATAACGTTGGTGGAAGGCACAGGGACAATTGTTAAGGCCTGGAGAGGCATAGTGCACCGATACTTCGGCGTCGATTGATCGAATCGAGCCAGAAGCACGTGCACGCGTACACGTAGGCTCACCGGGTCCGCCAGTAAATACACGATGGGAACGGTGTTCGATATATATTTGATAAGCTGCTACACGACCGGTCGACCGCTGACAAATCGCCCGGAGATCGCCAAACCGATACCGCGGGCCTGGACGACGTGCTGATACACCGATGCATGACGGTGGACCGAGTGAAGCCTCCCCGACGAAGAGGGCAGCTTTTGCTTCTTCGTCGTGGAACGGATGGCTGAACAACGATAGGAGGAATTTGAAGAAAGGAGAACCGTGGTGTGGTACATTCTGCGGTCTCTAAAAGTAGTCGGGTGATTATTAAGTGGATTCAGAGGTGCGATTAAACGATTAGGAACTACCTAGGTTCGTTTCAATTACTAAGCATTAGCGAAACAAGAGGATGATACTATTCCTAGTGCATTGAAATTGCCAGAACGTCAGCAGTGCTAACATCACCATCGCTCACAATGACATTCACGATTTCATTATACGAAGATTATCCACGCGTTATAAGGGGTAACCACCTTTTCACCTTTAATACCACGAAACAAATGAGTCTTGAAAGGAGCCTCTCCGGTAAGTATGTCCGAGTTTCGAAGCTGTCAAGCGGCGTTGAACTCCAAGCGGACAGATTTATCAGCGATTGTTCGGGGGACGCGTTGTGGCGAGTGGGAACGTAGCGGTGATTGGACGATCGGCGGATTCGAATGCGTCTACTTAGGAATCGATCCGAGATGATCGCGCCAAGAGGAGATTCGTGCGAAATAGGAGGGAAAGGGACCACGATCAGGATCGAGGATCGGTAATGGAGCGACCGGTCGCGGCCCTACTCTACCACCGCGAGAAAGATCCGTGGATCGTTCGCGCGATCGTATCTCGGGGTGAGATCTTAGGATCGTGCGCGATAGAGCAAGATAATGGAGATAATCTTCGGCGCGGCCCCGCTCGCAAGATCGCACACCCACGCGCTCCTTGACCGGAGATCGGTTACGACGCGATATCGATTCCCTGGCCTGCGAAACGATCGATTTTTGGAAACGGTTCACTGAACTCTGTGCTCTTTTTCACAACCTACGGAATTATTTCGTCGCGGGTTACTTGCGATGGAGCATTGGGGGGGGGGGGGGTGATTTGGTACTTGCAGAGTCTTTGTCGAAAACTGTAAATGACAAAATTAAAAATAAAACAAATTTTATAGGAAAATGATCTATGCGCCAATGGCAATACTAGGGTAAATCCGGGAGACGCGGTCGACCTAAATATAAAATGGCTATTAAAACTAATACAGAAATTACTTATTTTATCAGAACAAACCTAAATGTTCAGAATTTTATGCTGATTCAGAAAAACTGGTCGATATTTGCTTTAAGACAATATTTACTGTAAATCGGGTTGAAAACTGAAGTCATGACATCTGACCACCTCTCCCAAGGTGTCGGGAGAAATGGTTTTCGTCGTTGGCAGAGACCACTCGCATAATTATTCATGGAAAATTAACAAAGGATACAGCAAAATTATTTATGAGTGAATACAACTACAGATTCATTGATATTTAATTTGTTTACGCTAAACAAGTAAAGAACGCATCAAAGAAAAAGTGAACTGCCTACTGGCGATTAGCAAGGCAAATGAATACAAAAGTGAATAAATAAACTAAATAAACAAAAATAATAATAAAATAATAATAAAGAATAAAATAATAAACAAAAATTGTAAAAAAATCATAACTCGACTATCTCTCCTTTCTACAGCGAGAGATGGTCTTCTCGTTAGCTTTGAGAGGAAGAGTTAATATGGCCAAATACTTTGGCTGCATTGTCCCTCAATATCTCAACTATCTTATTATCCCAAACATTATATAAAAATAAACTTAGAAGTATATTTTAAATACGATTCTGTACACCGCTTTTTGACAAAAGAGGTTATATGTAACCACAATTTTCCTTTTAAAGTCTATAAATCCAGAAAAACACAGAAGGAAGCGGAATGACTCCATTCATTCAACTGTTTGGCTTCTAGAGAAGTAATTGGTCTGCACTTTAACGCATTTTTACGTAGAGAGTCTGAAATATAGCGACTCGACTAACTCTCCGGCCCGACTGCGTCTCCCGGACTTACCCTATAGTATAGAATTTGATTTTTGGTACTTACAGTCTTTTCTACAAGGACTCTTCAATTATTGTTGGACTGTTGATTTTATTAACACCAATTACCTTGGGTTGGTTTCTCTTGTTATATTGTAAAGAAAAATGTAAACTTTCTTCTAGAATAATTTCAGCAATCTATGTCCACACATCCGCATTCATGTGCTTCAAAATCTCTGCGCCTCTGTCCCCGTGTAAAAAAGAAAGCCGGAAAGAGGCGTACATCTTTCGGCATAGAAAAATAAGCCTTCCAAGTTTCTCCTATGATCGAGGAAGGAAAAGTGTAAACGATTTCCACTGACTTTCGATCTTCCTAATCGAATTCGATTTCCAATCCGTTCAGGTAACGAGCTATCGCAGTTGCATACGCATCGCGTGCTGCGTCCGAGTGAGCCGCAGAAATCGAAACGACACTCGTGGCATCCGATTCTGTCGCTACTCGTCTGTCCATTAACAGACCGTTGCGCATGCCAAGTGTGTCACCAAAAACCTTCCCAATAAACAGTAACACATTTCAAGACATCAAAACAGTTATCGAATCTCACTATTTCGGCCGGGTAAATAAGCCTTTTTTAAGAATTTTTGTTCCAGAATAATTGACAGTTTTCATATAAAAGTAGCTTTCGCTGTAGGTACTAAAAGTAGGTAATACCAATTTGATATGACAACTGTAAATTATTCCGGAAAAAGTTTTTAAAAAAGATTTAATCGATTTTTGTGACCGCCGTCTTCCCTTCGCCTGCATTCTTTCTGCGTCTCCCACGTCGCCGTTGCAACATCGCCGTGAAGAAGGACTATATAGTTTATAACGTTCTCGTTTTGTGTCGACGCGTCTATCGATACGCCGGTGTTTTGTAGCTTTTTACCATCAGACAGGAATGAATCAAGCTCCGACGTCGAATTGGCCCCGGCCTGAATTATTCATGGCTACGCGGCAATTAGTTGTACCCCTTTTTAGCGGGACAACGAACGACGATGCTGATGGCTTCGCCGCTACTTCGTGCGTGTTTTTGCGACGATTAGTTATCGGTCATTAATCGCGGCTCTGATTGGGCCCGGCTCGTAATGCATTTCGCTCGGGAAATCCTCCCATACCGCGGACACTTCTCGGCGCGCTCGGTGTCGGACGCGAGGAGAAACTATGCGGTTTCTAGAAAAGCTGCGGAGGAAACGTCGCGTACGGGAGGGAAACGGTGGAGGGGAACGGATTGATAGGCGGCGTGGCCGGCTGGATGTGACGTTTTAGTTTCTCCAGACGTTCCCTTCGATCCGATCGTCCTGGCCGCGTTTGACTGACGGCATCAATGCGCGGAGCGCGCGTAAACACAGCCACAGCCTTGCAATTCATCTCCCCGCGAGTAATCGCTGGCGCGCCGCTTGATGAAATTCAATTTCCGACACTTCCGCGGAAGGTTCTGAATCGCGTTCATTAGGCGCGAGCGTCCCTTTCTCCACGCATTCCCGGACTCTCCCTTCCACCGTCGATGACTCCAACGAAAGGGAGGAAAGAAGGGAAAACATTTTACCAGGTGCTGCAACGTGGGATGCCAGCGCGAAACTATGACTGGGTGATTCGAGACATCGCGTAGGAATTTGTAAGAGGGTATCGATCACCAGAGGGATGTTAATCTGGGTGTGATTCCCTACTGCTCGATTATTCGCAGGGGCATCGAAGAGTTCTGCACTGGGGATATGAAAGCACAGGTTTACTTGATTGACTTTTGTGAAATACCGTAAAGTGGGGCGGGGGAGGGGGGGGGGGAGCATTGGCAATACGGAGTGACATTGACAGTTAATTAACATGTATTAGGGAGTTAGACTAATCAGGCTAGTGTGATGGATAATAAAAAAATATATAATAAAATTTATGTTAAACGATTTTATTAAAAATGTACTAAAAACTAAAGAATAATTATTTTCTTGTACTACAATTTCGATGGTGTTTTTTCACTTTAAATAAAATCGTGGGACACCATGTGCAACCAGAAGTTGAAGTATGAGTTGGCAAGTGGAACATCATCAATTACAGTTTATCCATTTTATGTCACATTACAATCTGTATCCTGGAATTAAAACATTTTGTTTCATTAATGCGAATGAAAACTTTCTCACAACAAATTCATTTCGATCTTTGCTTCTGTGTGCCGGATAAATAAAAAGGCTTTCTTCGGACATGGATTGTGTAGAAAGTAAAAATAATCAATCAATTTACTTTATGGCACTTTGTTTTAGAGTATTAAAAAGTAATAAAATCAATTGCGAAGTCATGAAAAAGTTGAATATGCATAGGGTACATCCAGGAGACGCGGTCGGGCCGGAGAGTTTGTCGAGTCGCTATATTTCATACTGTATACGTAAAAACGCGTTAAAGTGCCGACCAATTACTTCTCTTGAAGCCAAACAATTGAATGAATAGCGTCACTTCGGTTTCTTCTGTGTTTCTTTAGATTTACAGGCTATAAAAGGTAAACTGAAGTTACATTTAATCTCTTTTGTCAAACAACGGTGTACAGAATCGTATTTAAAATACACTTCTAAGTTTATTTTCGTTTAATGTTTGAGAATAATAAGATAGTAGAGATATTGAGGGACAATGCAGCCAAAGTATTTAGCCAT
Source organism: Andrena hattorfiana (assembly GCA_944738655.2). Taxonomy (NCBI): domain Eukaryota; kingdom Metazoa; phylum Arthropoda; class Insecta; order Hymenoptera; family Andrenidae; genus Andrena; species Andrena hattorfiana. Next base: position 39,292,933 of record OX122889.2, on the reverse strand, counting down.
ATTAACTCTTCCTCTCAAAACTAACGAGAAGACCATCTCTCGCTGCAGAAAGGAGAGATGGTCGTGTTATGATTTTTTTACTATTTTTTATTTATATTTTTATTTTTTATCATTATTTTATTATTATTATTGTTTATTTATTTTATTTATTCACGTTTTTATTCATTTGCGTTGTTAATCGCCGGTAGGTAGTCCGTTTTATCTTTGATGTGTTCTGTACTTTTTTAGCGTAAACAAATTAAATATCAATGAATCTGTAGTTGTATTCACTCATAAATAATTTTGCTTTCTTCTTTGTTATTTTTCCATGAATAATTATGTGAGTGGTCTCTGCCAACGACGAAAACCATTTCTCCCGGCACCTCGGGAGAGGTGGTCAGATGTCATGATTTCAGTTTTCAACCCGATTTACAGTAAATATTGTCTTAAAGCAAATATCGACCAATTTTTCTGAACATATTAGGTTTGTTCTGATAAAATAAGTAATATCTGTATTAGTTTTAATAGACATTTTATATTAGGTCGACCGCGTCTCCCGGATTTGCCCTATTAACCGTGACGCGACTGCGCGGAAGTTAATAACTTTTCACGAAAAGCCAATCAGCGTAAACGATTTCGCGGCGTTCTAATGGTCCGATTGCAATAAAATTTTACACACATTCGTCATAATAGTTATAAGGGGTAGATTGTTGATTTTTCAACATCACTTTTTATTGTAGATTCTAAACAACTTGGTAAAAATTTTTTCTGCAAAAAATTGGCAAAAAATGTTCGAATACTTGGTATTTAGTACAGTTTCGATAAATTAACGAAAACGAAAGGTTCTCACCTTGGAACTGCATTACAATGAATGAAAACGTTGACTTTTTTTCTTTCGAATAATTCACCTATTATATACATTCAACTTTTTCATGATTTTGCATTAGATTTTATTACTTCATAATATGCTAAAATAAAATACCGCAAATTGATTGAATTTTTACTTTCTTCGCAATTCGTATCCGAAAAAAGCCTTTTTATTTACCCGGCACACTAGTCTAACCCCTTAAAGAAGGAAGGGGACAAACATTTTATGCATTTTCACACTTGTTGTACAATTACAGAAGCTGCAATGTTATACTACTTAGGATACTTAAAGAAAATGTAAAAATGTTAATTTTTATATTATCTAACAAAATATTCCAAAAACCTGACAATGATTCCCCCCTTTATGGTACCCTTCTTAAACCGCCAAAACTCGAAGCACATGCAGTAATTCCTCAGGCTCTCCAGTATCTGAGAATGGAGGCTGGATAGCTGCATGAAACCCAAACCAGGAATCTTCAACAGATTCCACCATCTCCTATTGAAACATCCAGCGGTGGAAAATATCGTCAGTTGGGCCCGGATGCGGAGCCGAAATCGGGACCTCCCGCCATTCGACGCGAGCGTTGATCTCGATTCCGTTCGGCCCGCGTATCGCGTTACCCTTAAAGTGTCTCTCTATCCGTGAACGTAAAGCCCCGAGCCAGCCGTCACGAGGCGTCTCGCGGCCGCCGGCCGGTGTGTGGTCGACATAAGAAAGCATAAAAGTCGCGGTGATACGATCGTACGGCATTCCAGCCCGTTCTTTATCGTCCGGACCGCTGTAACTCCTGAAATAAGGAGGCGCGCGCGACCGCTCGCCGTGGACCCGCGAGCCTAAATATTTTAATTATTCCCGGGGCGCCGTTGCACGCCACGATATTACGCAGGCCCCCTTTTTTTGATCGACGATACGGGTCAGCCTCGCGGCCATTGTCGCCGCGGGACAATCAAATCGCCGGGATTCTTGGGTGCGCGACGACTCCGCCAGCTCCTTTTCCGCTTATCTCGCGGCGGATCTTCTGAAAACTATGCCAGAGATGCGCACCCGATAGCGCTCCCCGATTCGATGAATCAACGGTTAGATGTCCACGGCTGCCTGCGTGAAATCGATTGTTTGATTCAATGGCTAACAGCGAGGATCGTGGCGAGACCAAGAGGAGCGCGGAGACACTGTGCCGGTGTGGAATTAATTACAAGCAAATTAGCCAATCGTGGCTGGATCGAGGGGAGGAATTGCGCACGGAGGGGGTGCGTGATTCATGGTGTCGCGAGAGGGTCGCCGGGGATTTGTAGAAATTTCAGCGCGCGGTTTAAGGAAGAGCTCGGAACGCCGCCGGTGGAGAGAAGCTCGAGGGACGTACACCGGTACCGGTGAATACCTAATTAACATCTTAATTACTCGCGGCCCGTAGAGGAGCGCTTCAACCTTCGACCGACTCCCACGATGCAGTTTATAAGATTGTTAATATCGTCATTTATACGTCGGTAATAGCGAGATCGTTAGTGTCTCGGGTGGCTGTTAATCAGCATCCGGTTCTACCAGGTCTAGCAACCCTTTCATCGGGCACCCTTTTGTGAGCTGGTCGGATAAAAGCTGGAGGGGGAGATACTTGGCGAAACGAACGCCACGGTAATGATAATCGTTGCGATGCGCGTTCGCTATTTCGTAATTAGTGTAGGGGGGAGGATCGTCATTAACGCCGCGAGCGGATAAATTATTCGATTGTAATATTTCATTGTGTTATGGGGGTAATTGAAGACCGCTAGGGTGATGGGGGGGCAGCTACTCGTGGGATTTCTGCGAGTAGGTACCTTCCGTAAGGCCCGGGGAAGAATCTGATGATTGGTAGCGGAGGTTTGACGAGCGATCTCTAAAAGTTCTTGGGATTTTTGAAAGAAGTGAAGAAGTGGAGATGCGAATGTAAAGTCTCTTATTCCCGGAGTCACTAGAGAGTTCGACAACATTCGTGGAGGAATATCCCAAGAGGTTTCCTTAATATCAAATGTGCCTGTCCGCGCAGATTTTTTCGCGAAGATACAAGAACTTCCAGTATTGACTAACGCGAAGGTGATAAATTCTGATCGTGTCTAAACATGCTGATGGATCTCGCGGCTTAACGTTCCTCCACTTCGATCATCCTCCGTACGGTACCCCCGTTAGACAACGCGGCGTAACCACCCGCTAATTGAAAGAAACGAATCGATTGGATGCGTATCCCCTGGCAACCACCGCCAATTACTCAATCCCAATCATCGAAATTAAATCTCAACGCTTCCTATCCATCATTACTCAAGCCGCGCCGTCGCGGCCGGCGGAAAAATCCAAATTCGCGGTCCCGCGCCGCGTCCCGCCGAGCTCGTTAAAACTGAAACGGAAGAGGGGCAGCGAAACATATTGTTTCTGTCAATCGCGGGGCTGCAGTCGATTTCTCAAGGTTCGTCAAGCAACAGGCATTCCGCGGGGCCCTGGGACACCGCGGCTCCTCAGCAAAGTCCCTCGCGAGCTAACTATTCTTCAGGGGCTTAGCTGGGCTTCGTGGTGCCGTAGGATTCCATCAAAGTACTGTTAAACTCCAGCCCCCCGAAGCTGACACGCATTGGGGAAGCTGACTGCAACTTTTTCCCAACCGTGACGCCAGCAGCACAAGTGCCACTTGTCATCGGTGTTTTAGGTGTATCTAAATTATCTTATTTTAGTTCTCAATTTCTATTTCTATAACTATTATTATTATTATTATTATTAGTTACGCACATATAAAAAAATTTGAATCACTTAGGTTATAAAGACACCAAACGTGGTAAAATAAAAAATCTGTAAAAAGAAGATATTAGAAGTCAATTTTAGCATACAAAATTTTCAAACATTTTATAATATTTTACAATTTTCTCCTTCTGTTGTTATTTTAATTTTGAAATCAACAGTCAGCAAAGGTACCTATGTCAGTGGCACCCTCAGCGCTGGGTTTACCTCATCTCCCCATTCGGATGCAAGCTTTATTCTGCAATAACTATTTCAACTATTCATTTACTATATTCCCTTATAGTGAAAGCTCAGCTAGTGGAATAGGTACTCCTACGATCTGCACCCTCCCTTACCCTTTAGCCCCTAATCACTTAAATTCCTCACAATCAATATTGCTATACTGCAATATTATTAGAAATGTCCACGTCATTTCAAGGCCATCGTATTCAATTTGAACAAGGTGCATCGATACTCCCAGCCTTCCACTGCACAGTGTCCTACTCCAATTAAAAGCTTCGTCTACTCGAGCAACCACGTATGCAAACCGAACCTTCCTTCCGCTCGTACTTCCTTCCAATCTGAATCCAACCCACACCAAGCCGCGGTTCCATTCGAATCGTCCTCTTGCAAGACCCCGAGCACAGTTCCGCTAGCGACCAGGCAAAGGGACACCTGTGCGGGCGCGAACGCGCGCGTATAATAATTGATACCCCCGCGAGGGGCCGGCCGAGCCACGGCCACTCGTCAGCCGTGATTAATAAGTCATTCATTAATATAAATGAATTCTCCCGGCGCGAATGATTCCGTGATGAATCGGCTGCATTTACCGGTGTGCGAACGCCTGGCGGGTGCGAACGCGGCGTCAATCGCGGACAGCTTTGTACCACTTAAAGCGTTAAGCTCCGCACGTTCGCGGGTTCGCGCGGCCGTCAGACGCCGTCGGGGTGGCTGGCTGGTTGAATCACCAGCTGCCACGGGGAAGACGGACACGGAAGTCCACCGTCCTGTCCGGGGAATTAATTTTCATGCGATTGTGGAACTGCGGGGAAACTGACGGCCCTGCCAGAGTCGCATGGCCTCGAGGAGGAAACAAATGGTTGGTAGTATGGAGCTCTTGATGAAGATGGAAGCTGTTGGGGTTCCACTGGTGAAGCTTTAGGGGGGAGCTTCGATGGGTAAACTTTTGGAAAAATGGAGTTAGAGATAGGATATATAATTCTGCAAATCTGAGTCGTCGAGAAACTCCCAGTCAGACTTATTTGTACGGTAATCACTGATGTAGTGTCAAATCACTAAAAAATAATAGGGTATTTTCTGCCTCGTTGAGGTACAGGGAGCCCGAAACGGAGAAGCCAGAAATGCGGAGAAGGTTTCGCTGTGGTAGAAAGGAGGAAGGGAATAGGTGGCGAGCGACGAAGAAAGAGAAACGGGGAGGCGAAAAACTCGCATACAGCGCGCTGTACTGCGTGCAATCCCGTGAATGCACCTGTCAGTGGTCATCATTCAACAGCTTCATTGACCCTAGGATCAATTGGGATGCAGTGATTCTCACGCTCGCGACACGTTCCACGAGCCGAGCGATCCGTCGACCGGGCACGCACGTATAACTCGCCTCGATACTGACAGGCACTGCTCGACGGGGGCGGGGGTTAATGAGACACGCTGATTGGCTTCGGAGATTCATCGGGTGGCTGACGTTGATCAATTTTTATCCGGGCTTATTTGCATACAACTGGCGCGCACCGCCAGTGGCGTAAATCCCGAGCCCTTGTCCGCGCGTGTCTGACCGCGATGGAAAGTTACTACTGAATTCAGGAGATTCTCACCTACATCGTCAACGCCACCCGCTTTTTATAAAACATTATCCATAATTAGAATAATATCGTCATGGTCACAATAACCTCATCCCTTGCGCGTAGTAATAACAAATCCTTGTCACGATAAACTAAGGTGCCATGATAAAGAAAATGGCCCCACTTAGCTGCAGCCACGGTGCCAGATCGAAACAGGACCTTGCTTCGATTCGTAATAAGAGGTACCGTGCGTTGTAAATATTCAGCTTGTCATATTGCAAATTCTCGTTCTCCGCGTCTGTCGTAAGTCTCCCTTAAGCATTTTTCAAGGGATGCTCCCCGACGACGGGGATGACTTAGGTTTGTCGTTGATTTCGCTGGACGGGCACGACGAGGCACGTCGGCTGATAGACGATGGAGGAGGATCAACACGTCTACGCCAATGAGCCGCGATACCCGCGAGATTCTGGACAAGTGTACGGAGCGGGTATCGTGCCAGCCACGGTTGATTCGCGTTCGCGATGCGTGCATAATCTCCCGACTGCTAGACACGCGGGGTGACTCGTGGCATTCGAAAAAAAGAAGAGGAAGAAAAAACGAAGAAAAGAATAAAGAATCCCGAAACGAACGTACCGATACATCGCCCGGTGATCGATCGTTTCTCCGCGCCAGTCGCCGCTACATTAATCTCCCGTGAAGTAATTCGTTCTACACGCTTGTCGATAATTAAATTAGACGTCATTCATACGCGGTAATTAAGCCACGTCACCCTCGTTCTTTCCGTGGTCACGTAGGACGATGATAGGAAGCACTTGCTGTACGTGTTACAGAACGGGGGATGTGGGATTGAAAAATGTCCCAGGAACACCTTTTACTTTGAGGAAGGCGGTCTGAAATTTCTCTGCTTATACTACTGCCACTCCACTAACTATTATTATATATGCCTGAAACTTTTTTTACAACTTACTGAAATGTTAATAAACACGTTTGGATAATGCTCAATGATAAAAACTGTGCAAGTTTTTTGTGCGTTGTCCCTAAACAGGATAGACGATCTCGTCCTCGAGAATACTCCTTTAAATTGTAAAAGGAATTCGAAAGTACCGAGAGGAAGAATACCTAATAAGTGACTTCCCTCGGTCAAAGGGTGAATTGTCACTCTGGCAGCTTGAAGCCCCGACACTGTCTCTTCGCACTGTCGCAAACTTATTAAGGTCGGTATCAGATATATTGGTCGGTGAGTTTCGTGAGGGGTTTTCTCCCACCACACAGTTTACCTGCCTCGGTGCTCCTTTTCTCAACGTTTTCTGACTCGCTCTCGTTCCATCTCGCTCTCGTCTTCTCAGAACAAGAGTGAGCCAGAAGTGGTGGGGATGGTGCCAAGCTTCTGGCGCGTAGGCCAAACCGAGCTGTCAGCGTAGAAATACACACATCAGAATAGGTGTGCGTTAGCTCCGAAAAAATTCAGGAGCATTATTGATCAGAACATTGATTCTTTGTCGATAGCTTCTTCTCGTATTGGTCTACGCATAGCTTCGTAACGTACACAACTATTACGCTAAGAATAAATAACAGCCAAACGGCTAGGTTCAGGCGGAGCCAAGCAGCGTTCCCATTATCCCAACACACCCTGTGACGGCCACGCAACTCCAACTGATAAATCCACGATCGTCAGATGGTGGTGGCTGATTTCTCCTCACTCGCTGCTCGCGAAAAAGAACTCATCGGCCAATATATCTGATACCGATCTTAGTTTATTAGCTAGAAAAATAAAGAATTCTCAATCTCCATGTTACAGGTCTCCGTTATTCGGTGGATCAGAGTATAATCACCTCGATTAAGCAGGTTAATCGTGACTTCGCCGTGTAACCGAATTGCAATTCGAGCGACTATCAAGCCGGAGTCACCATACCGCTTAAAGGGGACATTGTCGCGGTCGTGACCAGCATCGAGAGGCGAGGACCTTCCAGCGGAGGAAGGAGTCGTTGGTAACGCGCGCACGGCCGACCATAAACCCCGAGTAAGTATTATAAACGCAAGTACTATAAACCTGTAGCACTCCCGCGCGGCGCGCGGAATTGTAAAATTGTCAGGAAAACTGGCGGGCGCGAATGGACGGGCTTAGAAACTCATCGTGTCGTAAAGATAAAGCGTTCCGCGAAACCCACGGCCCATCGTCCACGCATTTCCCTGTTCATTTCCCCGAGTCTCTCCTCCGTGTTCCACCATTTTTCCACGCTTCCTTCGGCGACGCAAAGCTTCCTCACGGTAGAGTTGGGCCTTAACAAAATAAAAAATTATTTAACTAACGGAATAAATAAAAGTTACTTAATTTTTAAATTATTTGACGAATAAAGTTAATTCTTTCATTCGATAATATTTTTTTGTAACTTTTATTCGCTATTCGAATTATTTATTTAAATAACATTCTACCATCTCTAGGATCGTGCGCTTATAACTTTCATAAACGGGTAGGGTAAATCCGGGAGACGCGGTCGGGCCGGAGAGTTGGTCGAGTCGCTATATTTCAGACTCTATACGTAAAAACGCGTTAAAGTGCAGCCCAATTACTTCTCTAGAAGCCAAAAAATTGAATGAATAGCGTCACTTCGGTTCCTTCTGTATTTTTTTAGATTTACAGGCTATAAAAGGTGAACTGAGGTTACAATGCAGCCAAAGTATTTAGCGATATTAACTCTTCCTCTCAAAACTAACGAGAAGACCATCTCTCGCTGCAGAAAGGAGAGATGGTCGAGTTATGATATTTTTACTATTTTTATTTATATTTTTATTTTTTATCATTATTTTATTATTATTATTATTATTTATTTTATTTATTCACTTTTGTATTCATTTGCCTTGCTAATCGCCGGTAGGTAGTTCACTTTATCTTTGATGTGTTCTTTACTTTTTTAGCGTAAACAAATTAAATATCAATGAATCTGTAGTTGTATTCACTCATAAATAATTTTGCTTTCTTCTTTGTTATTTTTCCATGAATAATTATGTGAGTGGTCTCTGCCAACGACGAAAACCATTTCTCCCGGCACCTCGGGAGAAGTGGTCAGATGTCATGACTTCAGTTTTCAACCCGATTTACAGTAAATATTGTCATAAAGCAAATATCGACCAGTTTTTCTGAATCGGCATAAAATTCTGAACATAGTAGGTTTGTTCTGATAAAATAAGTAATATCTGTATTAGTTTTAATAGCCATTTTATATTAGGTCGACCACGTCCCCCGGATTTACCCTATGAATTGTTTCAAATCCACAAATATGGGAAACTCCACGAAATGTAGGTGTTTAATTGAAGTTCTACAGACATACACCTTTTCGTATGAGATTCCTGGATTAATGGCTCAGTAAATTTTGTGAGATTTCAGATTCCTTTAGAGTCCTTTTCCTTCTTTAATACTCCCGATTACACTCGGGTCTAGTATTAAATAACCCTCGAACTTTGAGCCTTGGGGAGAAAGTATCCTTTTACTTTCCACCCGGTGATCGTAGATAAGGACGCAGCGAGCTAGGAGGAAACCTCCGTAATTCAGGGATCCATGGAGCAAGATGGATATCACGTTCCTCATATTTTAGCTGCATTCTGTCCAAAGCAAAGGGACAGTGTTACTAAAGATTTCACAGTTTGCGTCGTCGTAATCTCTTTTATTTTATTATCCTTAATACTGCCCGTCGAATTATCAGCGCTCTACGACCCGTCCACTCGACGCTTTATCTTTAAGGACGCATCAAACTCCACGCGCTCGGAAAGTTAATGGCCCCGCGGTATCTTTCGCGCAATGAAGACTTTCGAGCAATCCATCACTCGCGTCTTCGTGGATGCCGATTATCCGGAACGATTTCCCATCGATGAAAAGATCGCGGTGCACGCGAGATCGGCGCGGGAAGAGCGCGAGGATCTCGAAAGGCCCCGTCGGAAACGCGATACGTGGATAAAACGGCGCGCACACGGGACGGTGGCCGCGCGAGAAAGGCAGCGGGCACCGAAGGGGTCGGGAATAAAATAAAATAAAATAATCGATCAGCCGGCCCGTAAAGTTCCGCGGAGACGCAAATGAGTCGTTAAAAGAGCGGCGGGCACCCCTGCTGCGACACGGCCACTCGTCTCGTCCGCCGCTGTCCCATTTATGAAAGTTTAACCAAATTAGAATACGTCGTTCCGGGTCGCGTTTCGTGGCTCCACCGACCTTCACGCTCGCCGGGGACCGTAAATCAGATCCCCGTCCTGGAATTCGGCAATTTTTGGTTACACAGTTGGGGAAGCCGATGGCGTTGCGAAACTTACGGAAACGGCCGTCCTAAAACGTGAATTTATAGTTAGAAATACATATCAGAGTTTGTATAAGGAAAGAAAGATCGTGGCGCAAAGTTTCCCAGAGCCTCGAAGGAAAGATGATGACCAATGAAACGACAGGATCGAATTACTCGAATCGAATGGGGTACGACCTTTGGCCCTGCACCGACTCGACTCGCCAGTGTCATGAAAAGTCACGTGGCCGACATAAAACGTGACACGCCGTGAAATACCTTCCTAATGGGCGAATGAGATGCGTCCACGCGCGCGCGCTCGGCCATCGTCATCTCCTTCGCGCTTTCGCGTTCGAATTTCATCGCTGTTAACGACTCGCCAGCGTGGTCTGTTCTTTATGGAGGACACGTGGGACGGCGTCGGCACTGAGCAGCTTCGCCGTGAAATTTTTTGGTAATACCACTGAAGGAGTTTGCTTTCCCGCCTACGCCTTCTCTTGCCTGCGATTGTGCTCGAATTTTAATTTTAATTTCTCACGGTAATCTTCTTTTGGTCTTTTAATTATTGCTCGGGAAATATGGCACTGTAAATTTTGTACGAATTCGACGCGCTGCCCGAGTATCGACAATGGGAGGCTGTGAGCACAATTAAGTGGTAGTTGCTCGTTCCCTTTAACAGAAATACAAGAAACGCATGCCTATCTACTATTTAGAGAGGAGACTTTTTCCTCCGCTCGGTAAGAAAAGCACGCAGTTGCCACGCGGCCTCGTCCATTACTGTGCAAATGCAATTAGTACCGTTCCGGGCAAACACATCTGCGAGACGACGCAAGAAGAGCGGCGCGTTTGTCCGCTTGCGTGCGTGGAACACCAAAAACGCTTCAATTATTAACCGTACCCGTGACTAGATTCCCTGGAATGTTGCGAATATTCGTAGCACTGTGACCACTTACCTTCCCCGTTTTATTTAATCACCAACCTTTTTCGATCCCTTTGGATCCAAGTTCTAATTCTGATCAGCGCGTCAGTCACTCCAGTTCCTCTTTCCTTCTGTGCTCTAAAGTTCCCAGCATCCTGACTCATCCCTCTTCCCGTTAAGGGACACGTCACGCCAGCCGGAACGTCCTCGGCCGCTTCTTCGTTCGCCTGACCGCAGAACGCACTAATTCCGCTGACGACCCGCGTAAACGAGGCCCAGCTGAAGAATACTCTCCAGCGCGCTGCTTAATGGCCGTTGCACGCATGCACGATCCTGCGGCCGCTCTGCAATTACATTATTAATTGAGATATTACTCCAGCGAGCTGGAGGCATTACGACACCGTGGCATCCTCGGGGAACGCGTTATCTCGAGATTGGCTGGAAGACCGATGAAGGGTTAGCGGGAGAAGGCATTAAGACATGGTGGAAATAGGGAGGAACGAGGCAGGGGACGAGACAAAGAAGTTAACCGCGAAAATGGAGGAGTAGGATCAGCGGGGCAGATTGATCGCTCTAATCAGTTACAGGCGGACCACACATGACGAGTGGCAGAAATTTTCTGGCCGCTTAATCCGCTAATATCGCGATGGGGAATTGTCTCGGGTAACAAGTGTACGAGCGTGGGCGTTGGGCGGCGGGGAGAGGGGCGAAGAGCGAGGCTCGAGGGTGTTTGTATTGTTGGCGGGAAGATGTTTCAATCAAAAAGCTTTAGGATGTGGACACAAGGAAATGACAGTCATTTGTCACTTGAAAATCCGCCATCAGCAATTATCCAAGTGCCTCGCGGGGTGGGTTTAAACGTGAAAACAATCGCCTTGGCTTTCGATAGGAAAATCGTTTCTTTACCAACCTGAGGGGGAGGACAATCTACTCGAGTGTCTCCTACTGAAACGTTCATTTCTCTAACTCATGATTATCCAGAGTTCATCGATCTCCACTTCGAGGTACATTGTTCCCCTTTTCCTTCGCCAATTTACAGCTCCCGCGCGTTGGTCCCATCAGCGATGGCCAACAAGAAAAAAAGAAGCAACACGTCTCATTTTTATAATTACAACCACCGAAAGATGCCCTCCGAATCTCGGAAAGTCTCTAAACCTATCGAGGCCCCCGGGGGACCTGGAGTCTCCCATCGCCCCTAGATTAGACTCCCCGCGACACAGGTGGCCGCGGGGTGGTCGCGTCCGCCCAGCGAGGGGGTAGGGAGTGCGCGGCGACACGGCGCGGATTATGGAAAGGAATGGAAAGGCAAGGAAAGGAAAGGAAAGTAAAGGCAAGGAAAGGTAAGAATAAACTAGGCGCGGTGGGAGTGGGTCAGGATGGCCTCCATTCTCGTCACTGGCTGCGAAGGGGACGGCGCCGACCAATCGGCAAACGCTGCCTTGGGCCTCACCTCCCCTTGTCCTCCAGCGTTCTCGTGATATCGTGGCCGCGCGTGTACATACACGGGGAACGGGAAAGGTCGTTTCAAAAATCGCGCCTCACCTGCGCGTCCCCCGTGGGTCGGAGGTCAGCGTCGGGTGCCCGTTCAAGGCGATACATACCTGACGGTCAGGCCCATACGCGCGGTTTTATTCGCCCGGGAGGACCGGCGACGGCGACGAGCCGGGGCTACGTAGGACGATCGTGGAAAGGCAGCCTGTAACTCACCTGTCCCGGCCATGGAAACAGGTAACGCCGCGAGTACACGCCTCGAGCGCGCGCGTGAATAGCTGCCCTCCTGTCGCCTCGTCGGGGACCTCGCTTGGAAGACGTTGCGAGACGAGTAGCGATCTGCTCCCCCCCCCCCCCCCGTCCTTTCCGCGACTTATCCCAGGCCCCCTTCGGATGCCCTCCGACGGCCGCCGCTGCCAAGTTCCTGGAAGCTCCGCGAGAAGCTACCGTGGACACGATGGTCCAGGTGTTTGAGCTGCCTTTAGGCGCCTAGGGAATGTTGCACGGCTTGGACAAGACGCGGGGAATGTGGACAGTTTGATCGAGCGGAGGTTACTGATTCGTTGGGCTGGTGGGAATAAGGGACGAATTTTTGAGGATGCAAGAATTATTCTGACGTTCTTGGAAACTGGGGAATTTGAGGGTTTCATATTGGGGATGCAGGGAAACGTTTACAGTGTCAGTGATGAATACGCGATATGTCGTACTGTAAGTAGAGTAAGGTAGCATAAATGATACGGAAATAGAGATGAGTGTAGCATGGGTTAATTAAGTTGAATCTCGTCGAGCAGGCAAATTGCTGTCTAAACCTCAAGCTCGTGGAAAATTTGAGCGAAAGGTGCGCTCACGTTCTCGAAAGGGCTTCCTCGACGCAACCCGAACGCTCTCGCGGGGTTGTAATGGGGCGCCCGCTAAATTCTCCGGCGAGGCCACGTTTTACTCATTACGTTATCCCGCGGCATCATCTATAATATATTTCTACTTGGACTATCATTAGTCGTCCGTCTCGCTCCTACAGATTGCGCTCGGACCTCGGACGTGCACCAGCCAGAGAAAGATGGAAACAGGGGAATCTCTTCGATCGTAATGATATTCCATCGGTAACTTTGATGCGCCTCGGTGATCTCAGATTAAGGATGCCACGATTATTTCGCAACGTCTCGAATCACGATCGCCGTGGAACAAAAAGGGAGACGTTAATGAGACCGCGTTCGATTTCCCTTCACTTCGACTCCTCGTTATCGTCGCCTCTTTCTCTTGTCGCGAACGACTCCGACGATCTAAGAGTGATGATGGTCACTCGATTCTTGATCACTCAAAGCATTTGCTGTACATCCACCCACGCCAATTCTTCCCCTGCTTTTGTCAATAACCAACGTCAAAAAGAACCGTTTGCTACCTCCCGCCACAAGAGGTGTCCAAGTCACCCAGTCCAGCATCCAGAAATTCGCGAATTTCCCAGAAGGGATGAAGCAGAAGATGATAGCGCGGTCGCCACGTTCACCAGCAGAGATCGACGGCTAATTTATACGTCTCCTCCATCGCGTTCTCGAGCTAACGCGTCCGTCCCTATTACGAGAGGTGCCTAATTAATTTGTGGATAATAAATCAACTTTATCGCGTACGGTCATGAATATTCCAATCAACATTTCGCGCGCACGGCAATTAGGGGTCTTCTTGCCGCGCGGTCCGACGCGTTTGACTGACGTGGCTGAAAAAGGTCGATGCCGAGACGATTTTTTCTCCCCCGTTCCTCTGCGTTCCGGGCGCTGATTGTCTAACCAGACGGCCCATTGTGCCGCAGAAAAGCGGAAAATGGAGCCGCTAACGGCTCGCGTCGAGCGGCGCAGCACACAAGTATTACAACAGAGGCAGGTTGCACTGTCGCGGTTTAAATGTCAGCACCGCGACGTCTATTACCCCATCCACAATGCGAGCATCGCTAATTTATCTGTCGTTGCCGGCGCGTTAGGTGTTGGTTAATCCCTGTGCACCATTACCTTGTCAAGGTACGTGACGGAGGAAATGTGTAATGGCGATTGCCTCGATATTCAGACTTTCTACGGGCTGTTAAAAAGTCGGGACGCTTGTACGTACATCGGGACCGATCGACGGTGAATTATTTATGGAGCCGTTTCTTGGCTACAATTAAGCCCGCTGTTCCCTGTGCCGACGTAATTAAAACGGGTAGGTGGTTGCAAATTGAATTCCTTCGCTGATTTGGCGTGGCGAATTTCTTGCGCCAAAGGTAGTGTTGATGGAAAAGATTCCAAAGTGGATTTTGAATATGATTTTACATTTAATTTGAGATTTGAGGTGGAAGTCAAATGGCATCCTCGAAAAAGAGTCTTCTTATATCGTAGAACCCCATAAATTTAGTGCATCATTAAGTTTTATACTCTTCATAATATCCAGAAGATACGAACCAGCCCTTGCAATTTCAACATCATGTACACTGCCGATCATATACGTATATTAGGACACCTGCTTGTATAAAATGTGAAGATTAAATACTTTGCACTGCTTTTATATTTAAATACCAAATAAAGTAAACTTGGTTACAGTTCTTCGATAAATTTTGCATTAATTAAATAAAAGGATATTTAAATAACGGGTGGAATAAAAGTCACTTTAGATTATTCGACGAAGAAACCTATTTTTTTTTATTCGTCGAGCGTTTCAACTTCAGCGTCGAATAAATTTTTCAACTTTAACTTTAACTTTACTCGACGTCACAGAAAGTTGAAGTTAAAGTTCAAGTTCAAGTAGAAGTCAAAGTCAAAGTTGAAGTTAAAGTTGAAAATTTATTCGGCGCTGAAGTTAAAACTCTCGTCGATAAAAGAAATAACTTTATTCGTCTTAATTCGGGTTAACTTTATTCGACACACGACGAATAATTTTTCTAACTTTTATCCGTTATTTGCGAATCTCTGATCCATCTAAGTATCCTAATAGGTACTTACGAACCAACAGTCTACACTCCACATCCTCCCATAGCGAGAGCAAAACCGCCAAACACGCGACAGAATCTCACAGCCATGAAAATGCATGGAGCGTGGGGTCTTCACTCGGGTTGACAAGAGTGTCCACGACGACGATCGATAATTATCGACGTGCCTGGCGCGACTCGGATTCCGTGGATGCCGCGGGGACTTCTTTCGCCCAGCTTCGTAGAAATCAAACAGAGAGGATCCATCGGAACGAAAGGTAGGGGAGAAGGGTGATAGTCTCGCGACGAATCGATCGTCTGCTCGTCGGAAACAATTAGGCCCGAGACATTTAGCCAGGCCAGCGGGTCGAAAGGACGATTCATCGCCTCTTTCTTCTCCCCCGGGGCTGGGCCGATCGGTGATGAGTGCTCGACGGGCATCGATAATTTAATAAAAGCGCAGGGACGAGAAAAAAGGAGGCAGCGAAGGACGAGGATAGACAGAAGAGGAGTGACTTTCGTTGACGAGGAATACAGTGTAGAGGCCAATATCGATGACCAATTTAGATATCCTCTGATCCGTGACGCAGGCTTGAGCGGGATAGAACCGTCAGCTGGATCTGATCCACGGCCGAAAAGCTCCCCAGCCGACGGAGCATTCCGCTTAGTCACTTGTCGCGTTCGTAAAAAGGCCGGCAATTAATTTGGCCGGAAAAACGTTTATACCTTACCCCCGCGGCGCGCCGGTCACGAGAAAATAACGAGTGGGTGGAATTCCGATACTTCCCCTGCTCGTTACGATGATTCCTCGCAGCCGACCAACCGGCTTCCCTCGATGATGTCGGCAATTAAAGTCTTATACCCTCCATTAATCTGCATAGAGGAGTAGAAGCGCGCGAGGGAAGGGAGGGCCGCGGCGAGGCGAAAAGAGGGAAGGAGAGCTGAGAGTGTCTCCGCGGGAGTTTCATGACCCCTTCCTTTTCGAATGACACGGGGGAAACGAGAGAAAAAAGGGAAAACACGAAGCTCCTGTCACCGAGGGATCACCGCGGGTGGGAAGAGCCCACGATCATCGTGATCCTCCGCGGAGATCTCTCGATACCCGTCGAAATGTCCCTGGTTGTGGATCTTCTTCCGCGTTGGGTCACGGTTCGGGTTTAGATTTCAGGCCTTTGACGCGCGGGGCTAATTTATTATCAATTACGGCGCTCGAGTGTCTCGGTAAATGCTCGCCGGTTAAAAAGATATCAATTCGATCGCGATAGCTGTTTAAATATCAGCCGGGAATCGGGGAACCACTTGATACCTCCGAAGGCTAGAAGAGCGTGCACGAACGATCCTCGGTATTGCCCGCGCGATCACGGTACGCAACATCCCTTTCTAATTACGACATCGCCGATCGAATGCCTTTAAAAAGTCCAGCAGATTCAACTTTGATACACGACGGTCTGCACACACCTCTCTCCGCTACGTTTTTCGTTCCAGAATCCGCGGTGTACGCTTGCCGCTTAAAGTTCAACGAATCATTCAACGAGTATCAGTATCAGTTGGTCCTAATTGTGCAGAAAGCTACCAACCCTCAATGATCTAGAACCGAGTTCTAGTTTGAAGATTTTAATTTTTAAAGAAAAGTAGCTTTATTTCTATTCGGTATATTTTATTTCTTGTTATGATTTTAGAATGTTTTTTAAAGGGTTATTTAAAAGTGAGTAGTATAATTAATATTATTTTTCAAATTTCCGTAGCTTTTGTTTTTTAAACTTAAAATGGAATTACGGCTTGGTAGTTTTAATAATTATGTAACGTGAGAGTGGCTCTATGGGTTGGTAATTTTTTGCACAATGAAGATTACAAAATTAAGCGATCCATACTACGTTTAACGAATTTTTTGCCATTTTGGGGGTTGGTAGTTTTCTGCATATCTAGGGCCAATTGTTGGTTTCCCTTCCCCGGGGTCGCCAGTGCGAAATTCACTGCGCCGATTAGCGCGCAAATTAATGAATAGCCTGTTACTCCCCCGCGGTCCGGCCTGGACACGGGAATGGCGGGAACGATGGATATTTCCTTTGAATAGCGCAGGAATTCCGTGACGCACACTCTCCGGCGGGCGAAGAGGCTCCGTCGAAAGGGATAGAAGGTGGAGGGTCGATTCTACTTCAAATACGAACCACGCCCATCCACCTCTACCCCTTTTTCTTTCTCTTACACGGTACCCGACCTCTGACCCCCTCGGCTAACCCGTGGTGTACGCGCTCACGCGTTCACGCAAGCTTCCACGGCCGTTCGGCGGAGAAAGAAAGGGCGATGCATGCACGGCGGACTATGCTGGTGGATGAAAAGGGTTACACGGAGAAGGAGATCGAGAGAAGGGGGCACGGATAAAGGGGGGGGGGGGGGGAGAACGCGAGGGACGAGAAAGGGACGGAACGATAGAATCCGCGGCGACGATCCGCGCGTAGAAGGGAGACGATGCGCGGTAATTGAAGAATAGCGGATTTGAGCGTATGTTATAGGCGGACGGGGGAGCCTCGATTTTTTTTTGTCATCGTAAATAAGTTACGCAGGAATCCCATAAGCCGTTAATGCGAGTGAACGTCCTCCCGCTGAAACTCATACGAGCCGCGGGATCGCGAGCCGCAGCAATGCCGGAGAACACGTCGAACACGTCCAACTCGCAATAAATTCGTTACGATTCGACTCGATCGAGTTACCGACTTCTTACCTAATAAATGCTTCGCCGTTCTTCTGGTTTCGCCGATTTTGTAATCGGATCGAAATCGCGTCGACTTTGACTTCAATCTTCACGGAAGTATCTGCTATGAAAATGGCACTGAAAATGGATCTAAAAAAGTAATGCTGTTCAATTATGCAACAACCTGATAATTGTGCCAGGTTGCTCCTTTAAACGTTAGTCAATCACCAACGTCGCCGCTTCGGATGTCGATCGGCTGTCGTTCGTCACCGTCGCGGATGGTATTGCTACCCTTTTCCCTCTGCGAAGGATGAAGGGGAAGAGGGAGGCCTAGACCGGCGGGCGATTTGATCTTTAAGAGGTCGCGGCTCGTATCGGGACGGAGAAAGGGAGATGGATCCTTCGGCTGCCATATAAGCTGTGACATTATTTAACCTTCTGTGGTCGCGTTTGACAATAGAACCTTCCACGCGGTGGCAGATAATAAGAGAGACGGAAAGCCATATAAAGCTGCGACCGAGTCCTTTCACATTTCGCAATGATTGAAAAGTACAGCCGACCGGGATAGGTCGCGGAAGAGACGGCATTATGGATATTTCCAGCGTGTCTGATAAAGCCAGAAAACCCTATCGATCTTCCAATGCGCGGGAGATGAGGAGTTTTGTAACAGCGATAAATGTCGTGACCACGGCCGATCGGGTGAGATCTCCCTACAGGGAATCTGCACTCTCGCAGGCAAGAAATGGCACTTTTCGTTGCGAGAGATCGTAAGCATATATTTAGTAAAACTGAACCAAGAAACTTCCGTTCAAGCCGAGGATCCACTTGGAAGCTGAGCTAAGCTAATTTTTGAAAACGTAGCCTAGCATAGCTGAGCTTAGCTTTCAGGTGGATTTCCAGCTTTAAATTAGGACTACAAGTCGAAGAATGGACTACGAATGTCTTTAAGGGATGCGAGAAGGTGACACGGCAGTGAAAAGGCAGCAAGGGCAACAGAGTTTCGCGGAAAAGGGCAGGGGGGGACGAATCGCGGCGCAAGGAGCGTGGCTACGTTTATTACGGGTAAATCGTCGGGCCCTCGGAAGTACGGCCGTTAATCTCGGCACGTCCGACGTGGCCGTCGATGGGGCCATACTCGGTGCACCTTCTCGCCCCCTTTCCCTCCCCCTTTGCCCGCCTCACCTGTCCAACGCCTTCTACTCTACCCTTGGCCAGGGCCTGTTTCCTCCTTCTCGCGCGCTTTGCTTCGCTCGAGCGCCGCGAAAATTAGCTTATTAAAATAACAATTATGGAGTCCCGTCCAGCCATTGTGCCTCGTGTCAGGGGTTAAGCGCCAGTCGTTGTAACTTAACGGGGAGACGGTGCACGGGCCAGCCTACTCGCCTCGATGGATCTACAGTGAGCTCCTTTTAAATCGGGGTGGAATCTCGCGATGTGACGGGCAGTTGGATATTGCCCGCGCACAGTGGTTGTTAAGTGAAAGTTGAAAGGGTACACGATAGCAGATGTATTACAATTCGATGGTATCAGTGAAAAATCCTGCCACAATCATTGCGATTGTGTATGGATCGACGATGAAATATGGACACCGTATAACAGCGCAGCCTGAAAATCAATCACGCGGACTTTTATACATGCTAGTTGTCAGCTGGAAAAATGAATATTTGTTCTTACCCCCTGGCGATCAGTCACGAATACGCTGCTCTGTCACAGAAATAAAGAGAGGATACGGGGATTAGAGAAACCGAGGAACCTCTTCTGAAGGAGTCGTTAAGCTAATCCCGAGGCACAAGCTTTTAGCGATCGCGGTTCATCGAAAGGTCAGAGAACGTTATTTAACTCTGTCAGCAGTGATGTTCGTTCGAGACACTGTTCGACATCCGCTCGATAGGGACGACGTATCGATTACATTTACCTACTTCAAGCATCATCTCTAGCTTCGAGAACCTAATTGCAAAACTCACTGCCTTTTCGACTAATTACGGAACACTCTGCTACGCCCCAGCGTTGAAGGAATTCCGCTTTGTCGGAGGCATGAACAGCCGCACAGAAGCGGACCGCCGTGAGGGTGAGCATTCTTCTCTTTAGCACGTAGTCGAGCAAACTTGTGGGCAGAAATTTGCGCGCGGATAGCGAAAGAGGGGCTCTTTAAAGGAGGTCGCGAGGTGTTAAAGGACGCTAAGGAGGGCGTGTCGTCTTTCATTTAAGGAAGCCTTGAATGCATCCAGTCTAAGTGACGACGCCGACGTTGAGCGGCGCGTAGCCCCCGCTAATTTCCCGCCATAAAGCCAGCGGGCCTCGCGGGTCGAATAAATAAGCGTGTATCGGGACAGTGGGCCCCGTTTACGCGGAGGTGCGAAGTGGGGCTGGTCGGAGACGCCGCGCGCGACACCGTCCGCGCAAATTTACACGCGCGCGAGCGTATAAATGATAATTCATTTTACGCCCGTTAGCGCCTCCGACCGACCGGGATGTATGAGGATCCTGTTCTCGGACCGTGAAAGCACCCTCGGATCGCTACCGGGGACGCCTTTTATCGGCACCCGAACCCAAGGACAGTGGCGTCAGATGGGGGCCCTCATTGTCGCGAATCATGTTCCCTCGATGTTCAGATCCTTGCCTTTTGACGAGTGGCGACTGAACGATAGGGTTCCTTTCTTCCTTTCTTCGGTCACAACAGAAGCGTATTTAAGAGGGCGTCCGAAGGTGGAGTGTTTGATTCCTCGCTCGAGGGCCTGAGTGCCTTTCCGTGTCCATTTCGGTGTCCGAGGTGTGAGCATTGTGGGACAGTTTTTGATAACTCATGAATCGATAGCGTCGGGGTACCTACTCCTTTCTTTTTCCTCGGAGAGAGGATTGTCGAGTGTTGTTTCAGGATTAATTGATTAGGGTTTCTATAATTCACTTGGAGATGTCCAAGGGGAGTTGAAGCTTGTCACGGCGTGGCAGTTTCTTTGAATCATCCGCGCTCTGGAAAAGCAGTGTGAACCCGTGGCACACGGGGCTAGAGCTGTATGGTGGACCGGGCGGCACTCCGCCAGCCACTTCCAGATATGATCGTCGTAAAATAAATTGCCGGCGTGCAAGGGCCGCGTGGGAGTAAATTACGAGAATAAATAAGGCGTAAACGACCACGGAGGGAACTTTGAACCTCTTTAAGCCTAGGAACCCGAGTGTGGGCGCCGAGGACTTTTAGATCCGTGCGGAGGGGCATAGGTGTCACGGCGACAGGGCCGTACCGAATGCACCTCCGTCGACAGGTGAACTGGGTGTTTCAACGAGCTGTGCTCTAAAAAATTCGCCCACCTTCTTTGCGATACATAAATGGTAACATCTAAGTCCAACTCGGTGGATTTCGATCTGCGACTTGAAGAAATCACCATGTGCGACTAGACACTTGACCTCGCAATTCGCCAGAAAATTGCAAGCCAAGCTCAACTATAACGACTACCGAAAGGCGGATGTGGACGATTTCCTTTCACCACTACGCGCGGAGTCGCAGCCACGAAAAAAGGAGCAGCAGAGGCGTATCTCGGCCAGACCCGGTGCGTAAGAATAAATTCGTGGAAGGGGGCCGGGTCGCCTAAACCCGTAATCGACGGCCCACGTCTAATCTACACCCAATATAACGATCAGGACCGCTCCGAGAACTTTCCTTTCATTCTCGCCGCCCGTGAAGAAGGACCGCTCTAAAAGCTCCGGACAGACGTGCCCGGCGTCACCGGCTGATACCGTTCCCCTCTTCCTTTATCGGGACGGTCGAACAGGTTCCCCGGCTGACGTTACATATTTTCGGGTGATACTACAAATCTGAACCAGAATGGTCCTCTCTGCCCCCGTGGCGGAGAAAGAGAGGGAAGAAGAGGACGAAAAAAGAGAATCTAAACTGTGGGTAACAGACGCAGCCGTATCGAAAGGAACTCGGAATAATATCTATCTGGCGGCGCGATGCTCCGAGTTCCCGGGGTCGAAGAGCCCGTCCCTGTCCGGCCGATAAAACCCCGCTGATCCGTCGTTGATATTCCGCGTAATCTGAAGATCCGCGGCCAAGTGGACGAGGGTAACCGTTCCTTCGGAATCGGAATCGTGGCTCCAGGAGAGCGGCGAGAC
The DNA here is from genome assembly GCA_944738655.2 of Andrena hattorfiana. NCBI lineage: Eukaryota > Metazoa > Arthropoda > Insecta > Hymenoptera > Andrenidae > Andrena > Andrena hattorfiana. The sequence continues at coordinate 39,271,145 of OX122889.2, read as the reverse complement.
TGTAGGAGGGACGGGCCGGAGAAGAGAAAAGGAGGGCGTCGATAAGGGAACGAAGAAAGAGGGAGTAGGGGATACGAAGAGTCGTCCTCCAAGGTGTCGGCAAACAGGGCCGTTCGACGAGTGGTTCGACGCCGGTGGTCCACGACGGTAATGCCTTAGTTTCCATGCAAACTGGCCGTACGCCTCCATACCTTACGCATAACCGGATATTAACATGGGAAGTGGCCGATGAGACTCTCCCGCTCCGCGCTGTCCGCTCTCTCCCTCTGTCGCCTCGCTCCTCTCCCTCCTGGATGCACCTCTTCCCAGGCATCGGAGGTGGGAAAAATATATGGGAGATCGTGATCCCGATCGAGCCTATAAAACGTGTCCCCGCCAGCTCGCGCGGAACTATCCTCTCCTGGATAGACCGAGGGGACCGCCGTGCCTCGGATCTATTCCGCAGATAAGGGAGGATCCCCTCGATCGCGGTTTAATCGATGGCACCGCGGCGCACGGATCGATTAACCCACTGGCACGATGTCCCCTGCGTGCCGCGGATGGACGCGGGGCATAAATTTCTTGTTACTAGCGCGAATGATCTAAGGGCGAGTCCAGCACACCCGAATAAACGGAAAAAGGTAGTCTGCTTCCCACCGGGAGTTCATGGCGTTCTCACGTGCCACAATTTCGAGCGTTCCTTTCTGGAAAGCTGGCTAGGATCGATCGCGGGACTCGGTGCTAATGCGACGGATGGAAACTGGATTGCAACGCGTGCAGGTAGCCAGGCTGGTCGAATGAAAGTAACGAGCGCGTGACTCGCCGCGTCCGATGCATCGTTGCCTCGGTTTCTTTCGCAAATTGCTGGCATATTGGATCGATGCATCGGCGATCGAATCATCATTGAACTCAATTTGCTCCCAGCGCCTGCCCGCTCGATCTAGATCCCCGGGGATCGCCGGGGCTCGTTGAGCCGCCAGCGTCGATGCATGCGCGCGTACGTGAGGCGAACCGACCGTGCCAGGTCCTACATCAGAGACAAACGACGATCACGTAACGGCAGAGTCGTCATGGTTTTCGAGGGAACGCGGTTGTTAGCGCTGATTACACCTCCAACGATTTTGCCGCGCGGTTGAACGCGACGGGCGAGAAACTAAACTGATTCGGTGGTAATGGCGCACTAACCGTCCACTGATCGTACCTTCGAGGGGCACGAGATGAGCCACATTGTTCCTTTTGAAGCGTTGAGTTTGATTGATCACAGCCAATGGCGCACACGGGATTTAATTTTTGGGGAGTCGAGGTGAACGGGTAAAAATATTTTAAAGTGCAAATTCAAGAAAATTCATTATGTGATTATAAAAATTTATTTATGGAGCAACATCCAGTTTTCTTTTTCTTTTTACAAAGCTCTTGTATTACTTCGGTCGTGGTTACATTAATCTTCTTTTTCCTTCTTCTTTGGGAGGTGCCAGGGCCCCTTGGACCCCATCTGGGTGCGCCACTGATCACAGCAATCATTTGTACATAGTATATGACAAGCTTTCTGCTATCTTCGGTTCCCTGTTGAACTTTGAGACGGCGGTCGAGGGTGATAGTTCACGGATCATCGTATAGTATATTCTCAAATTGACATTCGTAAGTGCATCGAACTGAAAGGCAAAAGTGTGTTCCGTGGCTTCGGTGGAGTTATGAAGGGCCAGCGTTGGATCGATTATAAAACACCTGACCGCGAAAGGGTGCCCCGTGACCCAGAAGGCACTGGAAAAGAGGAACTAAATAATGGTAATTGTTGGAGCAGTCCCTCGCTTTCCGGTACGGGTACCCTTTGCAATGCATACTTCGCTCTCCCGAGGCGATCCCGCGGCGATCGCGTGCATCGCGATAGAGAACATAACGCGGCGCAATAAAAACTTCAAGCACACCGTAATTAAACGAGCACACAAACCTTTCGGTCACGCTAGTTCATACGCGGGCGATCTTACAATAACTCATCGGCAAGTTCGCCTCTAAACAAAAGCTTCTTTACGAGCATGCAAGCGGAGAGCTCTGCATTCCCATTAAACCGAACGGTGCCCACCGTCCGCTGATTTCTCGTCCACGGAAAGTCTAATGAAAACGTTGCCAGGGAAGCTTGCTTCTAATCACTGACTCGAACCGGTAGGAGGCTGAGGGAATTACTAGCCAGGCGACATCTCAAACGACATCGTCTTGCGCTCCATCAGCAGGCAAACTTGAAAGAAGAACTTGACAAACTCACATCCTAAATAAAATTACCTGCGATACTAACGACCAACATGTCAAACTCCTCAAGTGCCTAATTTACCACAAACGCTCTGACGACTTGAGCTCCCAGTTGGATTCGAAATCGGACATCGGACATTCCCACGTTACCGATCCAGTGCTGCGGATCGCACGATTATCGTAATGGCAGATCGTAGGCGATCGCTCGCGCGAGAAGCCGATCGAACGTAGACGCTAATACCAGACGCATTCCGATCCGCGGTGAATCCTGAGACAGGGGAGGCGATTGGTTCGTCCCGCGGTAATCTCTGATCTATGGACGTATCTATGGCCGTGAGACGGGACGGGAGCCGCGCCATAAACATCCTCCAGCAAGCCTCCGGCTCGAGGACACTCGCCGTTGTCGTGGGTCCCTCGCGGCGAGTTCAACAGGTTCCCCTCTTTCTTTCCCTATTGCGCGCCAGTTGCGACAGTTATTAGTCAAGATTATGGCCGGCGGTACGTGGGAGCATCGCCCCTAACGGCGGTGCCTGTATTTTGACAGGGCTCATCTGGAAATTAATCGGCACTCGTTCCGTGCCTCCCCGGATTACGATTTGTCTGTATTATCCTCGTATAACCCAACGGGCGTTGCGAGAGCCTCTTCGTGCCTCTCCTCCACCCGTTCTCCGTCCGAGAGGATCCTCCCGCTCCCACTTTCCCCGCGGAGGCAGGCTCGCCCGGTGCCTTTCTATGCCTGACCGCCGCGCGGGGCCGTTTCGCTCTTCCGAGAATTAAGATTTCCGCGAGCGTCACGTGAAATCCTCCCAACGGCTTCACCGTTAGAGCGCGCAGGTCGAGGGGTATTGTGTGCACACGAGCCCCGGCGCTGCTCGCCGGAGCAGCGAGAGAACTCGCGGTGTACACGCATCGGGCGTCCATGCTCGGCCCCTGGCTGGATTGTGTGATTAGGCGGCGTTCGTGCACGAGCGAAACGACGCGGGCTTGAACGTTCTATTATTCGAGGGAGAGAGGCCGGGGGACTCGGGTGGAAATCGTTGAACGTGCGGCTCGAGGCTGAATGCCCGGGCCGCTGGCCGCGCGACCCGGGGGGACGTTTCCATAATGGCGATCGTCGCCGAGCGACACGACTTTCCGCGTTGTTCGCGATTCCGTAATCCACGATACGGTCGGGAGTCGATTGTCAACGCTAATTGCATTCGAGACGCCAGTCCCTCGGCCATCATCGAGGCGGACGTCAGTCGCGGCCACTCGGCGGATGGCTCGTGAGAGATTCTGATTAGGTTGCGGGACGGAGAATCCGTAGGTGACTAAGAGTGGTACGCGGGTGGTTTTTATTTTGCGCGATGGCTGGCACCCGTCGCGACGTACCTTGCACATCATTCCCACCCTCGAGTTGAGTCTGGATGATTCGACTCGGGGGAATGAGAAAAATGATACCCGAGGAAGATTCTCAGTACGAGAGTCGGAATTCCATTTCCTAATAATAACAAGCTCAACACGCAGGCTATTACGCAAGAGTTCAGAGTTATCCTCAACTATTAACCTCTTCCCTAGGAAACTCATATATCCCTCTCACTTTTGTGGCCATTGAAAACTACATCATCCACGGAAATAACTACACATTCGTTACACGATTCTCCTTCGTGGAACTCAATTGCCATATTTCCCTATTAATTTCAATGAAATCCTAAGGACCTACCTTCAAAGAGGGTGAGTTTCCTTCACATATTTAACCCTTCGTGGTTACACCTTCTTATCATCACAAGCGTCATTTCTGAGTTGCCATTTTCGTATTTTTAAATCTTTTAATTTTTTAGTGATAGGTACTTGTACATCCGTAATACCCTACAATCATCCACTAATAGTTTTTTTTTCTCAAGAAATATAAATATTGATATGATGAAACTTGTAGTTGAAAAAATAGTTGTGAGAAAAAGCGATTTGTTTTGTTAAAATTCACCATATTTTTAAATTTTAATATTAAGATCTAAAAATTTATGGAAATATTGCCAAAGAAGAAAACATTTCCTGGGTTGCGATACATCCCAAGGGTTAGAAGGGAATCTCCCTATGCCTCGGTTGCCTCGCACCAAGCGTCCACATAGCATAAACCCTCCAGAACGACTCGAGGAAGCGGTCTTAACGAGACGCCACCGGAGTTCGTCGAAATTCGATAACAACGCGCCGCAGGCTGACAGCCGCACGTAGGTAGCCGCGCGCGAACCGCAGGTAATACACAGGTGCGTATACGCCGGCAAAGAGACGTGAATACGTCGGCGGCGTCGCGTATAACGGGGAACGTGATTAGCAGCTGGTTTCCATCGCGAGAGCCTGGAGGACCACCCCCGTGGTGACGCCGCTGCACCCCGTGCACACGCCTCGTCGCATTCACGCGAAGGGATTCATAACGCGAGGAGGATTATGGGCTGCTGTGTCCAACAGGCGTCGTACCTCTTCCTTGTACCATTGCCTTCACTTCGAGCGCTGTAACAGAATGTTCTACCGAGAGTCAGCACTTTTTACTGGTAAAGTACTTTGCTTAGGTATGGGTAAGGAAATGTCAGAGAAATGAAAACTGTGCAATGGCTATGTCTCTTTACATACTCATTGCGACCGCGCCTAGCGGGATCGAAAGTGGTATTTTTACGCGCTTCTCCCGTGGATTTCTCCTGGACCATTCGCAGTTCTAGCTGGGCTGACTTGAAGCTGCACTTTTCAAGACTCGGTTTGCTGGAGCTGGGATTAAATAGAGACGAGGTGGGAGGATTTGCAGACCCGGCTAGAGCCTATTTTGCACCACAGGCGAACTTGCCAACTCGCGAAATTTATTTGGACACCGTACAGCTTATAATATTTTATTTAAAACTTTATTTTAAAAAAGTCCCAACAACGAAGAGACCACTTTGCGCTACTTGGCAACTTTACGCCCGAGGCAGCTGCCTAATTTTGCCTGTAGGGACGACCAGGGCATGGGGATTTGTTACGGGGGAAGGTATTAAAACGTTCGAGTGGAAATGACAGATTTAGATCCGACAGCGCTAATTGCGCTCAGAGATAAGGAGCAAGATGTCTGCGGAGCGGATGGAAAGTGAGAGCTCAAGAGGGAACACGTTCCTACGATTTGCACGCGTGACACGCCTATCGCAAATACGGATTAATGAACCGAGTACGCCTTGGCGGCGCATTGCTAGTGATCTAAACCCGATAAAGGGGAGACTATATCTTCTGTGGAACGGCGATCCATAATGCACCGAGCGAGTAAACGGCCACACGGAGCCTTAATCTATATCGCTCGGTGCGAGTAACCGACGTGCTTTCGTTCGGGATACATACTTCAGATCTGTGACGTAAATTGGTCATCTCTTAGTCTATTATAATTTGCGATAGAGGGATTGCAGCAATAGATTAAAACACAACGGAATTCTTTTATTCAATGCTTTTAGACCGCTGTTCCTTGGTGTAAGAAATCCATGTCCGCTCACACGTCTCCGGTCAGATCAGAAACCCGCGACGGACATTAGGGGGTCAACATCCGATACGCAAGAGTGTAGGTTACCACCCTTGTACCTCATTTGTATCCGAGTCTTTTACGCCCCCACCTCGAGCCGCTTTACTACCTCGACCATGTACCGGGTGAAAACTTCCAGTCAGTCTTTTTGCCCAAAACACCGGAGATAATCATCACTCTTCCGCTAGCAACCAAATACTGTACTCGCCTAACTGCAACTAACCACCAATCCACTCAAAGCATTCATATGATAATCCCCGCCATACACATCCCCAAATCGAGACACAAAGTATTCATTCCCAGAATTCTGATTCGAGCTGTCTCTACAACCTTGCACGAACGACGCCGTAAACCGATCCCAAGGCGATGTACTTTAATTCCGTCTTTAAGCCACCAGTAGTTAACCTTCTTCGAAAGTCTGAGCCTGGGAAACTCATCCCCCCGATCGGAGCTCTCCGCACGAAATTACGTGGCGATTCGTCGACCGAATCTCGGCTCGCGATTTTTCTCGCGGTAGCTACCAGTCGACGGGTAGTCGGCGGTAAGGAACGATGCCGTAAAACACGTGGCACCGGGGGAATCGTAAAGGCGGTACTCGGTGACTCGCTCGATCCTTCGGTACACGGCCCCGTCCGCGTTGCTATCGAATCCGCCTCCCCTCCCCTCGCGCGATTAACACCAGAACGTTCGAGACACCGGGTAGCCTCCGACGAGAGTAGGGTTACAGCACGTACCCGTGGCCCGAGACCACCCACAGGTTGAATCGATCAGCAACTGATACCCCTGAACGGAGCGAGAGAGAGGGGCGGAGCGAGTGGCTGGGGAAGAGATAAAGAAGAGGAGTTACAGGTGTACCGGGGCTGCTTATGCGGCCGCGGAACGCGCTCAATTCACGATAACAGCCGTGCTGGCTGGCTCGCTTTCAGAACTATCGAGGCGCGGGAGCTTTTTAATGTCGATTTTATCGCGGCTCGCTGAGCTACGGCGAGGCTCGCGAAATCTCGCGCGGGATTCCGGCACGACGGAAGCGTCAATCGTTAGGGGCTGAGCTTGTTGCGGTGATACGGAGGAGGTCGGGTGATAAAGGGTAATGAGATCGTTAGGGCAAGAGGTGATGGATTCTTGGGACGTAGGGGAGGGCTACCAATATCGTATTGGTTACCTAAATCGCACCTCATCAATTTCTCAGTAATTAAGGAATATGAACGACATCTGATGATTAAAATATCAAGTAAACGCGAAATGAGAAATGGAAAGAAAACCTTTCAAACTTACACCCTATTTTGTGCTATAAACATATACAAAATCAGGTATGATTGATATAACCTTTTACCAGTTCATTTTAGGTGATGAGAATCAAACAATGCAGTTTTATCCTGTATTTAAAACTGCAGTGTTTGATTCTCATCAGCTAAAATAAACTGGTAAAAAATTCCATCAATCACACCTGATTTTTTAAATATTTATAGCACGCACAAAATAGCAGGGCAATCGCGGCCAGCAGGCAATGATGATCAGTATTGTTATTATAAAACGGCATGTCCGAAATGTGCAATTTCTTTTCTTTACCTTCCACGACATCATTCGCTATACTCTCGAACGACCTCGCCTTAACCGTTGCTAAGCAACCAAGAAAAACAACCCCTTTTGTGTTTTAAACGTCGTTGATCTTATATTTTGTGCGCATCAAGAGATAAATACTAATTTTGAAGCTTTTTTTACATTTCAACTTTACGTAAATATAAATATACCATCAAGGCAAAGGATTAGAATCTAAATTAATATAAATATATTTAATTTATTTATGTAATCTTCAATTTTATCAATGAAAACGTGTGCGGGCAATGTTGGTCGCTTGACAGTTAGCACCCGCAACGTGCTTACCATTATTCCTCAGTATAGAATAAAAATATCTTTCTTCATTAGAAGAATTGTATTCTGTAGATGGCAAAAATACGCCCTGGAACAACTGGAAAAGCCAATTAGGCTTCCGAAACGCTTGAAAAAGCATTGTACAAGTGTATTATTTGCTATCAGTTTGGCCATGATAATGAAATGTGCTTTCGATGTATCTCGTGTGGCCTCTCGGCTCATTCTGAATGTTGTGGATGGGACTCGGCGGATGGATACATGTGCGAAAAATTTTAAATTAATCGCCCGTAACGTGACCGCTATTACCCACAGGTGTGGGCAATGGCGGTCAAACACATATTTTCTGTATTTTGTAATTTTATTGAATAAATCAATATAATATTAATTATTTTCGTATCCTACGAATAGGTTGATAGTTTAAGTTTACAAAAAGATCATTTTCAAGAAATATTGCACCTTATATCTTGGTTTTATTACACTTATTGCTTAAGTGACCGCCATTACCCATTCTCCCCTACCTGTGTATGAGATATATACATATGTGTATGTAACTATATAATAATTACTACTTTATGTTAAATATTTTCCTCTTTATTTGTTATAAATACAATTTTTAAAAGAGGTGCGGTTTTGGAAACCGAGAGGTACGATTTAGGAGACCGGTTGCCTAAATGGTACCTTTCACAGTATGTCATAAAACGGTTAATAACAAATTAATTTGTGTCGAACAAAAGGTTAAACATATAATAGTAGGTGCCTAAAAGATAAAGCTACAATATCCAATAGTCACTTGCGTTCAAATTAGTACCAAATATGAAATATAACGTAAAATATCTAAAGTGATACGATATCGGCAACCCTCCCCTATCTTTAACAATTTTCTGTGATTTGATAAGCGAATCTTGTACAAGATGGCTGGAGAAGCGTGCTATACTCGCGTGAACTTGGATGCTGAGAAGGAAGCTAAATTCGCAAGTTCGTGGTAATTGCTAGATACAACAAGGGGCAAAAAAAAATTCAGTGTTTCTCGCGAATAGGCAGGAGAGTTTGCACGCCCTCTTATCAATCAATCTCGCCACTTCTGACACCCAGTAAAAGAAAACGTAATCCACAGACACGCGAATGGAAACAGGTTTCAACGCGAGCCAAAGGCCTCGGAGGTAAAAAATATGAAGCCAGAGGAAGTCCTGCAGAACTTGCCAAAAAGGCGAGCGAACGTCCGCGGGGCGCGGGCACTCGCGAATTCCCGACGATATCGTAAATTCTGGCAATTATCCTTAATTAATAAGTATCCAGTTAGTGGAGGGGGATGGTCGGTCGGGTGAGCGGTGCGCGCGCGAGTTCAGCACGAATTTAATGTCGACTGTGGGAAATTTAGGTGAGGAGCCCGAGTCCCCGAGCCCGCGCGCCATAAACCAGCCTGTTTATTGGTGAAGCGGCGGAACGCGCTATTCGACTGGCACTTTCATTACCGTCTTTCTAATTGCCCGCCATTTAGGTAAACGTATATAAGCACCGTAATCCGGGACTCGTCGTTCGCTCGCCCGCGATCTCGCGTCACCGCTGCTCGGGTCCCTCCGACGTCCCACGGATGGCCTCGAGAGTTTTGAAGGGAAGAGAACGACCGTCTCCCCGCGACTCCTCGCGCCATTACCTTTCCAGGGTGAGCACCTGGTGTCCGCGTTTAAAGGGACAAGCGTGGATAATTCGAGGCATCGGGATTCTCTTCGCCAGCCGGCGTATCAGCTCCGGGCAGAGGATAGGCGTCGGAATAATCCGAGGAATCGCTGGGACACCCGTGGACCAAACGGGGAAGTAAGTCGGGCACGAAGGCAGGACGGAGTTCGTAGGAAAAAGGGGAAGAGGAAGACGGTCGCGACGGGTGACGCGTTTAGCACGATTAACACCGTCGGTTCCAGGACGAGGACGGCCCACCTGTCCGATCCCCGGGCTCGACGACAAATATCCGTTTCCACGGAATCGGCTGTATTACCAGCAATTTTCGTCCCATCTAAAATTCACGAGGGACAGACGCCACTAATGGCCGTCGCTTCTCCTCGTCCTCTGTCCCCGCGGAGCAGCACGCTCCTCCCCAGGTCGTTTCGAAAGACGAGGACTCCCAGAGAAGACGCGCGGGCTCATTGAAATTCAAATGTCAATCTCGAGAGTACGAGCATATATACTAACGAGTGGCCGGGAGGGGGCTACGGGGGACGGGGAGGCCGTGAATGCAGAGTGCTTTTCGTGTCGTGATGTCGAAAACGGTCCCCGGATCGCGCCCATGTTTGCTCTCGAATTCAGCCGGCGCGGAGGATCTCGAGTTCCAAGGCTGCCTTCGTCTTGTCAATGTTGTTTTATAACTACGCTCACGGAATCCCGAAGACCGGACCTTGCTCTTTTCAATTCGAAGCTAGATCCACCGGGCCCTGTGCACTCTTCACGTTGACCCAACTAAGACTTTCGCAAATACGCTTCTAGATGTGATGTAAAGGGTTCCGAGCAGGTAGCCTTCGAAGGAGATATTTAGACGGGTCACGTTGGCGTTCCATGAGTGGCTTTGTTTCGGTTATCTAACTGCAGGTGTTCCTGGGAATTAAATAGTAGCTTGATGCTCACAATATATTACACTTAGAGACGAACCTAGCACGAAGGAAGTACTTTAAGGTTCTACGATAGTAGAGTATTGTGGGGCAAGAGTGCGCACTTAAAGTTCAGGCTTCTCTAAAATCTTTGGTATTACACTGATAATTATATCATTCTGTGAGAAATAACTACTATCCCTTATTATTCGATAGGCAGTGACTTCGTGTAAATTTACCTGTCACAACTTATATAAAATAAATATTTCCAAAAAGTGTGGAAATATGTGGGGCAAAAGTTCGCATGTTATGGGGTAAAAGAACGCAACGAGAAATATCCAAAGAAGTGTTTTATTTTCCTGCATAGGTACATGGTTGGGGTAATACAGTAAAACGCCTAATAGTTTATAATTAATTTTTTTAGGTGAAGTTAACAATAGTCGCAAATAAAATTACCCCGACCTTAGTAATTCGAACAGGCATAAAAGTTAATAAAAAACGTATTTTGGAAAAATATTGCGGATTAAAAATTAATAAAAAAAAATCAAAAGCTGATATCAGCGTGACTCAATTATCATAAACTCAAAATTTATTTCCATGTTGTAATTGATAATTAATTTCAAATTTATTTTTTATTGCCGGTTTAATCAGGTTTCGTTACTAATTTAGCAAACACTAGAAATAAAATAAGTTTAATGAATTTATAACACGTGACAAATTATTTTGGGGCAAAAGTTCGCATGTTTGCTTTCGAACTCTTGCCCCACTGTATTTTGCGAACATTTGCCCCCACAGCTACTTTTCCATTGTTTAATCAATCCTGTTATCTGTGAGGAGAATTGAAAACTTCTATTAGCACTTTTGAATAGGAGAATTTCAGCTCTTTCAGACGACATATGAATTAAAATATTTACTGATCAATTTATAGGAATAATATTGATTCCCTAAAATGAGAATATTATATCAGAACTAACGAGTTCAGTACTTACCGCATTGTACGATAATAAAACGAAGTACAGCTACACATTTCGACATTGGTGACTCTACCTTGATTGACAATTGACTGTCGATCACCATTGGCAATTGCCATAACTCAAACCATAATATTCGCATGGTGCGAACTCTTACCCGCTGCGAACTTTTACCTACCTTTACTCTACTCGTCAGAACATTCACAACAGGGACAATTATTGAGGAGTTGAAATGGTAAATGATGTACCTAAGTGCCAGAAGTGAACATTTTTATATTTCTTTTTGACCCGTAGCGTTGGTGGCGTTTACGATCTCAGCTCTACAAACTGAAATAAATTGTTCCAGCACTTGGAGAGTTTACCACCGTATTCAGCATGGAATTTGCGCCCTTCTCCGCTAAAGAAATAATTTTCCATTCCTTCGGCACTTACATCGTTTGCCATTTCAGCTCCTAAATTATTTACAAAGTATTATACAATCCCATCCGCATGGACCAGCCTCATTCCACCATACCCAAAGCACCGGGCCCATCCACGTGTGTCCTCCCGGGCACCCGATATATCACAAGGACGTGGGGGCCGGCGAATTTTGATTTACGGACGGTGGAAGTACGAAAAAATTGCGACAGCTGCCGGAAAGTGTGGCCGGGTACCCCGCCAGCCCGAGAATTCGCCAAGTGCGCGGGCATAATGATCGACCAAAGCCGGCTGAGCAGTGCCTGGTGGAAGAGAAGTCGCGGGCGCGAGCGTAAACGAATAATAAAGCGGCCGGCGTAATATTTCAAGATGGCGCGGTACGTGCTCGGTAGATGGCACAGCTCGATATTATTTAGCGTCCTGGGGTCGCACCCACTTAACCCTATCCCGCGGCCGGAGCGAGCGCGCAAAAAGGGCGGCCACAAAGACAGAGAATAAGTTACCTTAGTCCGCGCGCAAAAGACGTGCCACGGCATTCCCGCCGCGAGGACTACGGTCCCTTAACGGCGAGGTTCTGCGGCACGCGGGAGGGTCCTTATCGTGCCTGGCCTCGCGTTGCTTTATTAATGGTCGCGTTCCGCCAGCGACGCACCACGGACACGCCGTCCCACCCCTTGGATTTCTCATCGATCGACTGACTGCCGTTCAATCAGCTTCGGACACTTCTGTCTTTGAGCGCGGGTGACGTAAGGTGGCTGGAAAGAACATAGCAGGCTCGCAGAAGCCGCAGAGGGTGCAAATAACAGCGCGCTTGGGTGTGGAGTATCAAGAGCTCAGGAAGTAGTGGATGCATCGAGGGTTCGTCAGAATGTTGCAACGAGCAACGAGAGTCTCGCTAAGTCGCTACATCGCATTGCCTTGAAATGGTAGGTACTCTTTTAATTGCTCCGTTCAGCTGTGTCATCGGAACTTTCCTGATCGAAAGTCGCCACGTAGGCGCGGGATAAAAGCCGCATCATCGCGCGCCGGACTAGCCGCTATCGTGACACTTGACAAATGTCTTATTTCTTTCCTCCCCGCCGAGTGTATCGCGGGCAATTACGCGAGGGAGTCGCGACAACGCTACCCGACGGGACTCGCTTTTCATCGTAATTAATCGGCGATCGGGTTACAAGCCGACGCCGGGGTGGGGCTGAAACGTTCGGTCCCAGGTGATACTCGAAGGAATCGCTCGGATAAACCGGCTGTCTGCGAATTCTTGTTCCTGAATCGCGGCCATTTGTAAGGCGGAGGGGTCGGCCGCGATAAGGGAATCCTGTGGTAAACGATGCGCGGCGAGAATGTATATTTTTCGAGGCTCGCGCGTTTCATTATGCGCGGCGTGCCTGGGCGGGAACAGCGAATCGGAACGGAATCCAATTCCGTGGGAATAACGCTCACTCAAGGCGCGCGGATCGGAAACTCGGGGAAGAGGAGATTCAACCTGCCGCTTTTCGATCTCAGCGCGAGCCCCCTCCCAGGTGTCTTCAATTAAACTGCCTAATCGGACGTAAAAGAGAAGACCGAGTGCTCCTCGTTTAATCCTAGCCGGCGCTAAATTGGGCAGCGTGGACATCATATTTCACAGCTGTCAATTTAATACGAGCCCGAAAGAGAAATTACGCGGCGTCTCGAAATTTCTTCAGAGTCCTAAGCTGGACAATCGATCCACGACGCTGTCAGCGAAGAGAAACTTCAGATACGATCAAACGTAGAGGAAGATTCAGCGACGGTGTCTCTCCTGCGTCAGACTTAGCCTGACGCGAGCTATCGCCAAACTGGAGCAACATTTATTGACCTCTACTACTGTGAAGTGGAATCGCGTAGTTCGGCCCAGCCAGAAGTGGATCACCCGGGTATGCGCGCCGATCCAGTCACGTTCAGTCCTCGTCACGACCATGTCTGTGGACACGCAGCATCCCCTTTCTCACACACTGGCGATATTGGGTTTACGTCCACTCAAAGATCCTCTTACCACGGTGCGTGTGCAACGTACCCAATTAGCGGGACCGCAAGAGAGCGACTTCTCTCCTTTTCTTCGTCCTCTTCCGCCTCCCCTGCTCGCCTCGTCCCAAGCGTACGCTTGCTTAGGGTCAAACGCTCGTAAACGTCCAGCGAAACGCCGGACACGACCCCAGCTCTCGGCCCCTGAGAGGACGTGTCCCCCTGGTCGTCTATGAAAAACGTATTATGAATTTCCCGATGACCAATCGCGCGACGGCGCCGTGACCCCGGATTGTCAACCATAAGGCCGAGCCCTCTCTCCTTCTTCCTCTCCGTTGCTTTTCACCGGAGATTTTCTATATCGTCCTCTCCGCTCCCCGTGTACGCGCGCTAACGACTAGCCTGGCCAAGCCCACAGGCCACAGGTGTAGTAAACCTCTTTACCTCACGCACTCCGCGTGTAATGGCCCCTCTTACACTCGTGCTGCGCATCTGCCGACCTCGCTGCACAGGATGTTCGCGTTATTATTGCCGGGCCTTCTTGCCGGTGAATGGAGCGAGGAAAGAATATAAAAAGACGGGGAGGCTTCGGTATTATGGTCGTTAAGGTACATTGACACTGAGGGATATCATTTATCCTAATTTGCAGTAAGTTTGGGATCGAAGGGGATATCTTAGAAGGTGGTCGGCAGAGTAGCTCACTCTTGAAGATTTCAGGAGTAATTAAATTTGGAGATTTAGTGCCCCTAGGCTAAAAACCGTTCACCGCCCTTTCCGTGAAATACCTATCGTCAAATATTTCAGAGACCAGAAATAACAATTACTTTTTTTAATTTTTTCGACAAAAATCATTGAGAAAATGTTCATTTTTATTCAAATGGAAGTCAGTCTTCATTAAATACTGCATAAATTTTTCGAAACATGAAGTGATTAAAAAATGTTAAGACTTATCTGTTTTGGTTATTGATAACCATTATTGTCGACGGAAATATTTTTTGGTCACTAATAACCGTTATTGTCGACGGAAATATTTTTTGGTCACTAATAACTGTTATTGACGACGGAAATTGTTTTCGGTCACTAATAACTGTTATTGACGACGAAAACTGTTTTCGGTTACGAATAACTATTATCGATGACCAGAATATTTTTTGGTTACGGTATAACCAATATGAATTACGGAAATTTTTTTCGGTTACGGTATAACTATTGAACTATAGAATATCTGGAATATTGTGAATATTAGGAGCCGTGGCGCGCTGTTGAAAAGAGATAATTGCACTGCGTGGCATGCTGTTTCATTCTTACACACAAGTCTATACCTGTCTATACCCAAATTTACTACAGGATAGAAGTACATTTACTTCAGGATGGTGTATAATACAGAATAGACACCAGTCCGGGTTTTTCGATCCCGTGTTCGTATTCCAGATATTCTAAAGTTCAATAGTAACCGAAAAAAATTCCCGTAATTCATATTGATTATACCATAACCAAAAAAATTCCCGCAAGATATATTGGTTATACCGTAACCAAAAAAAAATCCCGCAAGATATATTGGTTATACCGTAACCACAAAACAGCTCCGCAATAGATATTGGTTGTACCGTAACCAAAAAAAATTCTGGTCATTGATGACGGTTATTCGTAATCGGAAAAAATTCTGGTCATCGATAATGGTTATTCGTAACCGAAAACAATTTCCGTCGTCAATAACAGTTATTAGTGACCAAAAAATACTTCCGTCGACAATAATGGTTATTCATAACCAAAATCATTTAAAGAAAGATATTAATTCTTATGCCATAACTTTTAAAATTTAGGTTATAACAGTTATGGTCTCTGAAATATTTTAATTTAAAACAATTGAACTCTGAATATGACAACTCAGATATGAGTTATTGCTAATTTGCTACATGAAAGAAAAAGGGAATGTTTTTAAAGTTTTCTCAAGCCTCTGTGTTTCAAGATTTTTCAATTTCTCTCGCCCAAAATTTCACGCCCCTCAAAATTTGCCGCCCTTTCCGTGAAATACCAATCATCAAATATTTTAATTTAAAATAATTGAACTCTGAATATGGCAACTCACATATGAGTTATTGCTAATTTTCTGGATGAAAGAAGTAATGAATTGTTTTTAAAGTTTTCTCAAGCCTCTGTATTTCAAGATTTTTCAATTTCTCTCGCCCAAAATTTCACACCCCAAAATTTGCTGCTCTATACACAAATCCGCCCCTTGATCTAAGACGATTATATTTTGTTGCATATTCCTGGGGGTTCATTAAACACACCGATCGACTCGCGAATCCTCGAGATCGAGGAATCCATTGTTCCCGGGAACAGAGACCCAGCGACGATTTGTCGCTGTTCCCGATGAAGATCGCTGGATGTGTCGCGATTTATCAGCTTTATTATCGGAATACTGTCGTGACGTAATGTCGTGTTTCGGTATTCTATCGCGGGACGTGAAAAATTACGGTCTACCTGTTCAGACGCGGACGTACGAGCGTGGAGAAGCAACTGGCAATTAGATAAACGAGACGTGAAATTGATAATACGCGGCGGAATGCAAATCGAGATTGAAAAATTGAGGGGCACGGAAATTCCCCATCCTTCTGCGGTTTAACACCCATTCACGGAACAGAGGCCCTCTCAATGGGCAACCGGTCCTTCCGGCTCTTCCGGTTCCCCTTGCCCTCCCCCTCTTTCCTACCCCTTTCTCGCCCCTTCTGTCCACGACCAGGAGCTTGATTAATTAACAACCGGCAGTGGCGGTCCACTGTTCGCCAGGATTTACATAACGTGTTGAAAAATACACGGCAAATGGAGGATGAATGGAGAAAAATGAAGTACATAACACCGTATCTGATCGAGGGGGAAGAGACAATGTTAGGTATTTATATAATTTGCATCAAAATCGTGGACAAAGCAGAATAATCAAACGTATATTTTATCATTTTTCAATGCGAGGCATCGTTTTTAAAGACTATCCAAGCTAAAGTGAGTCTGACCTTTCATCGCATGCTTTTTGAATTTTAAATGGCCAAATAAAATCCAGAATCTGTAGACTCTGTGGAGTAAGGTGACTGAAAAATATGAGAGGGTATGGTATGTTTATTCTTTTCTCATTCAGGGAGGAGCAATAAATAGTGAAACAAATTTTGTTATTACACTTACATATAATTAGATAGACAAAAAAATCTGTCCACAATACGGAAGTACTTCAGAATTTAATTTATTTCTATTTTGCAATTAACTTAATTCAATTTTGGACGAACGACTAATTTATTATTTTTTCCTGTGGCGAGGGGGGGCGGGGCGTACAGTTTAATAGTAGAGTGAACCCTGTTGTAATTCGTTTGCGCCCACCTCTTCATAAACCTTGCACGCGATCGACCAAGTTTGTTGTGTATTTACTTCTACCAGTGCTCGAGTCTCTCGGCTTCGCGTATGTATTCTGAATTTCGCCGTCTATCGATGGAAACTCCTCGCCACGTGTTTTGTGCTGTCAATAATATTCTTTGTTACACGCGTGCGAACGAAGAGGCTAGTGACAAGTGAAGCTACATATGCGTTATGTACCTCCAACAACTTAGTGTTAATGGAACGATAGGGCTGAACATTCAATTACTACTGGCATTCAAATAGCCTCTATCTTGGAAACGAAACTTCCAGCTGCAAGATGGTGTGTAATCTTTTTCATTACTTAGGATTATAAACTTTGCATGCGTCGGTTTTGTCCCATAAATTTTGGACAACCTGTACGGTCGTTCTTGAACGATTCCATAGTGGTTTCAGCTGCCTTGATTCAGCATTCGTTTTCGTGGCATTTTATAAGACGATCTAGTGAGGCGACTCGTTCTTTTAATTTCGACATTAATAACAGTCAGTTACGTGCCTAAGAATTTCGAAACACGTGAGCTAAAGTGCGACTTCAGACGCGTAAACATCGTAAATCTTCTCGAGATGAATTACGTGGGCGTGATGTACAGAATCGCGCGTGTAATATAACAGAATCTATCATCGTTCGGTGAGATCTGCATCTCGCGTGCAAATCGATACGACACGGGGAGGAGATTGCAAAGAAACAACGATTCAAATCATCGATATTAAAACAAGAATAATAAAAGTTACACGTGTTCTTCCGACTCTATCAATCTTTCAAAAGGAGATAAAAATACCATGAGAGACTCTCGACTAAGTAATAAATAAAACCAAGCTAGATACCAAAAAACAATGTTACTCAAGCAATTACACAACTTACCAGTTGCTCAGTTTCCCCGTAGTCCGGCGCGACCACCCTCGAAAAAGTCTTCTGTTTGGCGAGTTTACGTAATCCAGGAACTACTGCGCGGCGTCCCTCGAAAATATTCGCCCGCGTACACGCGCACGTCATCGCGCGTTGGTAGCACTTTTTCTCCGCACACGTGGAGGCCAGATATCCTCGGAAACCTGAATCGTCGGGCCAAGAAACCACTAGAGCTCGTTCGGTACGCGGACATCGAGTGGCCCCTCTTCCTCGGCCCACCTAAGTCAACAAGCAGGCGAACCAAGTCCCAGGCATTTTAACGTCCGCGGGGTTACGGGCACGAGTGCTCGTGAATACACGCAGGTGCAGGCAGGTGAATACCGCTGTCGATTGTGTGCGTCGCTTCTCGTGAATTCTCTCTCGAGCCGGCCGAGGAAAGCGACGAAACACGCGGAAACCGCGCGTATGCGGTCGTTGAAGCCTCCGGGTCACGACTTAAAGCGCTTTCTTTTTTCAAGAGATCGAGGCTCGTGCTGCGAAGCTCTGGTAGCTAACGGAAGGCTCTTTGTATTAAGATTTCTTTTCCCTTTGCTTCTACGCGTTAGAAATTGAAAATAAGAGAAAGTATAAGGGGCTCGCGAACTGGTAATTAAATTAATGGGGTGTGGACCACCTTTGGGAATTTATTTTTAAGTAACAAAAACACTTTTTCCGATTAGAATTTTTCAATAAAGATTTCTCGTCAAGTATACCCTCGGCCGCCATAGTTACTTTAAACAAAGCTTGGGAAAAAATTGTATATATTATTCAAAAATGTCTCTATATTTATTGAAAAATTTCAATCTAAAAAAGTGTTTTTGTCTTAGAAATAAATCCCCAAAGGTGCGGTATTTCTTAACCTGGTCGGGTACTCTACGTCTGTGAAAGACAATAAGAAACGCGAAATCAAATAGAAACCCAGTGGTGTCACATTAGAAACGCGATACTGCTTATAATCTCCAAGATTAAAGATCAAGACTGGGGACGACATAAATAATCGTAACTTACTACCCTATGCGAGAATACCGGTCGCATATAATTAGCGATAGGCGATAGACAGTTCGTGCAAGCACGTCTTAAGCTACTTCCTCGTCACCGGATCCTCTGTCAAGTCGCAAGTGTCCCTTAAAAATTCTTTTTCCACCGTTAACCTCCAGTGTCAGGGTTAAGTCAAACGATCGCAGAGAGCCTAGAGATCGGCATTCCCCAGGATGTGTGAATTTTTACGAGAACTTATGGTCCAGCGTGTTCAACGTCCTCTTGGCTGCAGGCTTTCCTCCAGGTGTCACGTTAGAGCAGATTTATCGGGGAAGCATGTTCCAAGTAGTACATCAACGCGAGGAAATTTATTACTATATAAATAACTCGGTAAATACGCGATGATGCGTGTGTATCGCGTTTATCGCGGGCCTCGCGGGCTGGCCGCTTCGGAATGCGAGAGACGCGCGCGAGACGAAAGTAATCGAATACCGTCTCGAGTTCGCGGTACGCGCGTTGATTACGGGCGATCGCGTAAAGGGGAACGATGATCGGGGAGAGGTTTAATAAACGACGATCGACAAGCCACACATTGGCTACACAATATTCTTTATTTTACCTCGCATCCTCGCCGAGACACTCGCGGTGCAATTGCACGCGTCTCGTCCGGCCCTGATCGCCGTGCCTCTCGATTTTTACCTCGCAGCTTCGCGCTGACCATATTCATCGAGTCTCAAACGTGACTCGTTACAGAAATTTGTACAGATCGCACGCGCATTCAGATTACAATCTTCCAAGAGAAACACGGGAAAAACGATGGCGTATATTTCACTGCCTTTCACCGTGCGACGATTTTTATCAGCAAGGGGGTAGGCGACGCGTGCACACGGGTCGGACACGAGTGGGATTGAATCGCGTTAAATAAACAGCTCGGCATAAATAAGAACGAAAATCTCGACGCGAACGTGCGCTTAAACGAGAACACTGGCCATTCCCGAGCGTGTCGAGGGGCACCGCGCTGAACTCGCGCCCTCGTCTATCACCCCTTCGATTCTCCGCACGCATTTACACGGAAAGAAACACGCCGCAGGCATTATATATATATTTATCTACGTGTAGACGCGTGACGCGCGTGCACGCGTTATTATTTAACGTTAAACTATCACGTGGTTTTTACTGGCACTCTCCGCTCGGCGTGCAAGAGCATAAAGGCACCGGTTAAGGCACAATCGTCCGTCGTACATCACGCTGCGAAAGGATGTACCGAGCTGATCCGCTCGGCCGCCGCGTCAGCACCTGGCGATGCCGCGCCGACCAAAGGGACCGTCACGAGAGCTTGAGCAATTTTACGTCGATCCGATCGCCGATCGTAAAGCCGTTCGTGCAGGGCTGCACGCGACCCGCCACGTCCGCTCCTCCGCACTTCCTGCTGTCACCGTACGTCGTCCATGCACCGTCTTACGCGCCGCAGTCCTCCGCGACCGTCTCCTTCCTCATCTGCATTGCACTTCCCTCTAGAGTCCTTCCAACTCCTGCTTCCCTTCCCGCAGGCCTGGAACGTGAAGTTTGCCCTCCACTTCCGCTGCCTGTTCGCTCAGAAGCGAACGGTGCAGGCTTCTTCCCCTCAGGATCTCTCGAAGCATTCCTTCGAACCGTCATAGATCTCGCACATCTCGAGCAACGGCTCGACAACGATCCACTCTGCTCGTAGCAAGTCTCGTTCCTATCGAGAGCTGTCAACGAGGCTCCGGGGTCATGTCTTCCTAGTGAGATCGAGGGGCGGCCCCGTGTCCTGTAGAAGCTCGTTGTCCTCACTGTCCGTCGACCTCTCCTCCTCGGTGCTACCAGCGTCCGCCTCCTGCCCTTCCGTTACCCCGCTCTTCATGCTCAGGTCGATCGGCTCCTCCTGTTCGGGGCCCAGCGATCGCAAGAAGGCTAGACTCTTATCGTACACTGCCTCCATCTGGGTCCTCTGGCACGCTACGTCAGCCACCCTGCACTCGTCCCTGGAGTTCCTTGTCTCGTCGTCCCTCTTGGGCGACGGCGTCGATCTAGGGCTGACGCTGTCGCTCGAGGAGCTCGTCAGACTCGCGACCATCTGCGACGCGCCGACCTGGTTCACGTAAGGGACGATGAAGCGTTGCTGGAACGGGAAGAAGGGGGCGTTGAGCAGCTGCATGTGCGTCAGAGCCGGGTGGAAGAACGGCGGGCCCCTCCACATGGGGAACCTGGACACCTCGGGCCTGAGGAGCTCGTGCGGCGCTCTCACCAGGTCCACGGGCCTCAGGAGAGGATCCTGGCTCGCGCGCGCCGATACGTCAGGGGTCCTCAGCATCGCGTCCTCCGTTTTTGGGTACCTGTCTTGCTGGTGGTGCTGGTGGTGATGGTGATGGTGGTAACTGTTTGCGGTGGTGGTCGTTGTGGTCACCATGCCGACGACGGGCGTGGCGCTCGTCGTGCCTGAGTGCGCCTCGTTATTGTTATTGTTATTGTTCGCCAGGTCCAGCGAGCCGAACGCCTTCTCGTACGCGGACTTTGGGTCCTTGATGAGGCGCGTTTGCGCCTGGTGCGACTGTTCCTGGAGGAGGCAGTGGATTTTGAACCAGTTCGAGCGGCGACCGTACCTGGAGCCCGACTTCGACATACCCACCATCAAGCACTTCCGCAAACGGCACGCCTTGCACGCGGTGCGGTTCTTCTTGTTGATCACGCACACACCACCGTTCTTGCATTCGGAGATGCTGCCCAGGTTGTTGTAGGTGCGACCGAAGAACGACTGTGGAGCAGAAAATCATCGAATGGTCCGATCGTTAAGGGGCGACAGTTCTGGGGATCTTTCGGAGTCTCCGATCGCGCTGAGAAATCGCAGAACTTTAGGTATGCATTATGGAATTTTTTTTTTTGTCCCCAAATTCACTCAGAGGGGATGAAAATGTCCCCTAAAAATCGGGCTATTTTCCGGTTTTGTGTTGCCTTAATTACAGAGGGTGGCCGAATTATTATACTTACAACATTTCCGTCAATTTTTGGGACCATTTTAAAATGGATTTTATACGATTAAAAAGAATCTTAAATTGACAACTAAAGGTTCTGAAAGAAAATTTTGTTAGCTGTCTAAAACACTCATGCAAATTTGGCTACGATTATGAGTTCGAAAGTTATAGGTGTTCAAAGTGACAAGTACCTTTTTGGCTTTGATCGCGAATAACTTGGTCAATGAAAATCATACATCAAAACCAAAAAAACGAAATTAATGAGAAATGTTTGCTCTATAAGAGCTCTTCCGTTGGATTTACCGGAAAATTTTTTTTGGCCCGTGCATACGTTCCAACTGGGCAAAAATTTCTGAAGCTTCGTTTCTTGCGCTTCGTCTTGATAAAACAATATCATAATGGATGGAAAAAAATTGAGTCCTTGATTCAAAAGCTAGAAACTTCAAGCGTCAAAATGCGTTTTTTAAATATTTCTTGTGCCCATTTTTCACAGAGATACAGCCATTCCATAGCTTAAACATACAAAATCTCAAACCGTTTTGTTTGAGTATAATAATTTGGCCACCCACTGTAAAGGAAGTAACTTTTGTCTGAAAAGTTCTTTTCTATCTTTCACACTTCTCGAGTTATAACACAAAATCGGAAAAGAAGGGGATCTTAGATTGAATTTAGGTAGAAAAAAAATTGCATACCAAATAAGATATAATATCCTCTACATATCCCCGAAGTTTGAAAATTTTTTGAATTTGCGAGTTGAGGATCTTCCCTTATTAGAAACTTAGGAACAATATGGTACCTTAGTATTTCAAGGGTTAACATAATTACAGAGATCTGTGAATCCCCAGAAATACACGTACCTATGCGCTAAAGTAGGAGAAACAAAGCCTCACACCTTCCGTCCTCATAAATTAAACTCGCAAACCAGGTGCGAATAGAAAACTCGCGGGAATCAAGCAGTATTCGCTTATCATCCGCTGGCCACGAGAGGCGCCTCCTCGTAACCATCAATTTCAAGCATAATAATACCTCGCGCCACAATGAGAAACGTGAAATCGAACTTTCAGCGAACTAAAGAAATAAAGTCAGACACCGGGCCGGCGAGCGAGATCCGCGCAGTCACCGGTAATTGCAGCGTTACGCGGCCATCTGCTTAAGGCTACAATTTCATTTGCATCCGTGCACCGATACGCAGCGAGCGAGAGGGATGGTAGCCGGTGTGGAAGCAGCGCGGGAACACAGACGGCTATTGTGTATTTTTTTCAAGAACGGTGACGATCTAAAGAGAGCAAAGGGCTCGGGCTGAATACTGACCTTGCAACCTTCGCACGTGAAGGCCCCGAAGTGAAAACCCGCGGCCGGCTCTCCGCAGACCCTGCAGAGCTGATTCATCTGCAACAAAAAGATGCGACATGTGGTCACGGCTGGGAAACCAAAACGCGCTTAGAATCTCGCGGCAGCGGTGATCATGCTAGACGCGACTGCGATACGCGCCGATCGCGGGAGACTTTCTTATCGATCTTTTTCACTGCACAAGAAATTGCAGGCTAGACGGTGTCCCCGCTGCTAGCGCTATTCGTTTCAGCAACCATCATTGAGCACGCTCAGCATGTTCGAATTAATCGTCGTATATTTAACAAGCATCTGTAACCACATCCTCGTCCGCGGAGGTCCGTTAGGAAGATTTCGATGGTCTTGAATGATTCGTATGCGTCCGGGGAAAGTTACCCTGAACCGTGGGGAACCTGATCGTCGGTCGTAGCCGATGCCAAGATCGAACGACGCGCTCGGAGAGGTTGAGAATCCTGGGTGATGCGTTCACGCTCGAAAAGAGACACGGCTGAAGGTAAAAAGGACCTTTTCTTCGCGAGGCCGCGAGAACCGTCGGGGATTCGGTTGCGAGACCGTGTTCCTATTAAAACCTAGTTAGCCAGTCATTACCGGTGCAGCCTCCGCGCGGTGAGACGCGGACGGCTCAGACGCGACGATCAGGCGAGAAAGGATGACCGAACGGGAAAGGTAGAATCGTGGACGGGAGAGCGCGCGGACGGATCCAGCGGCGCTGCTGAAGATGCCGGTTCGATTCGAGGAGGGTGTATCGACTCCAGTTTGCGATTTCGCAACGGATGGTAATCGACGATGTAAGGGGCGTTCGAAATAACGTTACATCAGTCCGCGTGCGAAAGAACCTTTCCACCGAGCGGGGGCAAAGGTCGGACAGGCGTTTCGAAATATTTTTCGAATTTCTGCTACTCTTTCTCCGCCGTCGCTCGGCGAAATAATCGCGACTCTCCTTCGATACTAGGCTCGCGGAATCCAAATCGATTTCGCGCGGACGTTAGACGGCGTTGTGCGTGGATAGGTGTCTTGACAAGTTTGATAAGATGATCAAGATTGCACGAGGATTAAGGCGAGTAATTAGCGAGGGATTCAATCTCGAGGAGAACCAAGGGATTTAATATCGCGGCAGAAAGCGCGCATCTTTCATCTGATACGTACGTTAAATCACCTTTACGATGTCTATGACTTCATTACAAAACTGCGGACGGAAATCTCGAGTCTCCACGATGAAAATAATAGCGCCCGTTTACTTTGCATCGTCGATCAAAAGAGGGGTCTTTTATTTCCAAGTGGCGCGATCCAGCGGGCCACTTTGCAAAGTAGTACTTGGAGAATGGTCACAAAAAGTACAGATTAAATATTGAACGGAGTTGATTCTATTGACATAGTAATCCCAAAACTAGCACTTGTGTACTAAGATCCCAGTAATCGCCCAATTAAACCACTCCGGGGGCCTCGCCCCCGGATCAGGAGGCTTCGAGGGCCACGCGGGAATGTAAACGCGAAGGCTGAGAGTTCACCGTGAATGAAAAATGATTTCCCGTTCGCGCCGCCGTCCAGAGCGTATCTGGGTGAGACTCCCGGCTGATGACTTCTTGTGGGAACGGCTGCAGAAGCGTGCAGGCCGAGGGGAGCGTAAAAAAAGGTTAAACGTCCAACAGATGACGCGGCTGTGTCACCTCGCTTCTAATCCCTGCACTCGGCCGCTGCACTCCAACGGAACTAAATAATGTTCTTCGTGTCTCGATGGCCTCTCTCGGCGTCCCCCCCCCCCCCCCATCTCCCGTCCCCGCGCCAACCATAGTGATTCTCTCGTTCCGTCCCGGGATCGACCCTCTCGGCCGCTTAATCGCACACCCGCAACCGCGGAGACGTCTCATTAAGTAACGCGCGAAGGTAATGCCGATGACGGATGGCACTCGACGAAGAAATGAAAGTAGCGTGCCAACGGCGGATCTTTTTCCTCGCGTTACACGGCTGATGATTCGCCATCACGCCGTCGAGGAGGGGTTACCGTGCACGATGGGCTTTTTTCGAAGGGGCGAGCGAGCGAAATGTGGGTCTGTCGGGACAACGGTGTCTTTATTCCCTCCGTTCCTTCGCGATTCGTATACTGGGTATAGCATGTATGTTTCGGAGCGACCTATGGTGCGATTGGCACATAGGTGGCGGCTGCTTCAGTAGACTCCGGAACATAGGGTAAATCCAGGAGACGCGGTCGGGTCGGAGAGTTGGTCGAGTCGCTATATTTCATACTCTATACGTAAACACGGGTTAAAGTGCAGACCAATTACTTCTCTAGAAGCCAAACAATTGAATGAATAGCGTCACTTCGGTTCTTTTTGTGTTTTTCTAGATTTACAAGCTATAAAAGGTAAAATGAGGTTACATTTAACCTCTTTTGTCAAACAACGATGTACAGAATCCTATTTAAAATATACTTCTAAGTTTATTTTCGTTTAATGTTTGGGAATAATAAGATAGTAGAGATATTGAGGGACAATGCAGCCAAAGTATTTAGCCATATTAACTCTTCCTCTCAAAACTAACGAGAAGACCATCTCTCGCTGCAGAAAGGAGAGATGGTCGAGTTATGATTTTTTTATTATTTTTATTTATATTTTTATTTTTTTATCATTATTTTATTATTATTATTGTTTATTTATTTTATTTATCCACTTTTGTATTCATTTGCCTTGCTAATCGCCGGTAGGTAGTTCGCTTTATCTTTGATGTGTTCTTTACTTGTTTAGCGTAAACAAATTATATATCAATGAATCTGTAGTTGTATTCACTCATAAATAATTTTGCTTTCTTCTTTGTTATTTTTCCATGAATAATTATGTGAGTGGTCTCTGCCAACGACGAAAACCATTTCTCCCGGCACCTCGGCAGAAGTGGTCAGATGTCATGACTTCAGTTTTCAACCCGATTTACAGTAAATATTGTCTTAAAGCAAATATCGACCAGGTTTTCTGAATCGGCATAAAATTCTGAACATATTAGGTTTGATCTGATAAAATAAGTAATATCTGTATTAGTTTTAATAGCCATTTTATATTAGGTCGACCGCGTCTCCCGGATTTACCCTAGAGACATTGGGAAGTGGGTTTTGGGGGAATCGGTTAAGGCGGCTGACCAGCGCGCGGTGGATCCGAAGATCACGGGTTCGAGTCCAATCGCCCAGAGATGATTTTTTTCTCCCTTTTTCTCTTACAGTTTACTTAGAAATATTCGAAACATGTTTCATTCTAGTAGAATAGAATGTGGGAATTGCATTCGAAGAGAAAAAAAATAGGTACTCACCACGTCGGTGTTGGCCGCCGCCGAGGCGACCGTCGACGTAGGCGTCCACCACCCCGCGGTGGCGGATGTCGAGCTTGTAACGATACCAACGCCGGTTCCCCCAGGGATGGATCCGCTCCCAGCCAATCCTGCCGAGCCCGACAAATCGCCCACGTCCATTCGATGTCCTTTAATCTCCCGATGCGAACCGTACGCTCCGGTCCCTCGAGCCGTCCGTTCCGTGTTTGATGTCGCGGGCCAGCATTCTCGCGCGTGTCTTACAACCGTCGCCGCCGTTCACGATTTCGTTGGACGCCGGTGCTCACGATCGCGGCAAAAAACCAGGACCCACCGTCCGTTTCCTCTGTCGTCGCCGGGACGCCGAGCGTGCTGCAATCACGAATGACGATCCGTGCGTTTTGCGGTGGCCTTGCCTCTTAATTGCCTAAAAAATGGCAGGTACTTTCCATGGGCGTTGAGAAGAAAGGTGAACTAGATTATCTCGCGGAGCTTCGTGAATGATTTAAATAGAAACCGTTTGGGAAATGCGAGAGTGGCGTCCCGTCGCCCCGAAAACTGCACCCGCCGCCGCCATTCGAATCTCGCCAGGTCTCTTCCAGATAACATGTCGTGTTTACAACGGTGTAACGCCATTACCATGTTAACGGAGCCCGCCTCGCGAGAGGCGCATAAATACGAGCGCTAATTACGGCACCGGCCACGTATTAATTTCATCCGCGCGCGGGAACCGAACCCTGTGCACGGCTGGCGAACCTCCACGCGTGTAAACGTGCCCGCTTCCGATTAACGACATTTCCCTGGTCGAACCATTTGGAAGAAAAAACACAATCCCCGCTCTTGCGCGTCAGCATAGCCTCGAAGGATCTACAAAGTTATCTCACGCGGAGGGATTGCTCGTTGAAAGGGATTCCGAAGTGGTACAAGTCAATGACAGAAGCGCCACGGATATCTCTTGGAAGACAGAAGGTGGATGCTTGAAATAGGCAGAATACACTGCATCGGTGGTTTTAATGAAACCGAACAGGAAATTAATGATCCACGCGTGTAAAGTCGACGGCGCTCGAGGAAGCTCGATGAAAATTCGAATGATGCATGGACCGAGAAGAAGTTTGTTTTTTGCTCGCTCGCCCGTGCGGAAGATATGAATTCTGTCGAAGGATGAGCGACGAGGCGAGAAACACGAGGAGCATCCCGACGGTGTGACGTAGGTAAATTTTATCGTGTGACGTCTTCCTTAAATAATGACAAATTCATTAAGAGTGCCACAGCCGCGGAGGACCGGTTCGGTCGAATGTATCGTTGCCACGCTGGGAGTCTAATAAATCCCCGCTTCCGCGGGTTAATGTTCTTCTTCTCGTTGAATTTCTATGATCCTGCTATAATCGACGAATAGCTAGGGAAATATTTGACATCGTTGCAGTTCCACGGCAATTATCCAAGACGAATTCATCGAATGTTGGTCGCGATTATCTATCGACAAACTTAACTGTCCATGTGACATTCTCGTCGCCACTGAGGCCGAAATTTGTGAAAGCTCAAGTGGCCATTGAGCTTCATAATAATTACAGACGGATTTCTAAACGCGCGTTAACCAGTGACGTGGTGTCTGGAAGACTCCTATAGAATTATTTTTCCTATACTTTCCTTCTTTTCATTGGACCTTGTTTTACAACATGTCGTGTCACGATAACAACTTTCAGTGATTTTGAACAAAACACGTAAAAATATTTGTTCAAATATGTCATAGACTCTAGTATAAAGGAAAAAATAAATTTAGACTTGACATGTGAAATTATTTATTAACAAGGATTCTATGGGGTCCCCAAAATTCAGCCACAATAACATCTTTAATATTTATTCCCATCTCACTGTTGTGAGCCTTACGTAATCCGTGGATCGCCTACAGACTTTCCGCTCCGGAACCATATACTCAGCTTTTAATCGACAAATCCCATTACCCGGGCAAGATCGGGTCGTAAAGACGCGGTCGGCGAGTCCCCGAAAGGCTAATTCGATAAGTAACGCCACTCTCGCCAGCCGATCCACGAGGTAATTAAGCGGATTAAATTCTTTCCTATCTAATTTTCTAAATTCTCGTAATAAATATTCACACGCGAGCTGGGCTCTTTCCAACTTCTACGTCCTCGCCGAGCATCATCGTCGAGCTTGTTGGACGTGCCCCCGACCGCGGGCGCGTTTCCAGCGATTTGCATGCCTTGTTGGAAGAGGAGGCAGGGGGGAAATGGAGGGACGAATGAACGCGCCAGTGTGCGCGATTTGCTCGTCGATATTTTCAAACCAGACTCCCCGCGGGACAAGTAAGAACAGAGGCTTCGTGCATCGTTACCACGACCGCAACAAGTTTGCAGTCCTTGGAATAATCGCTCTTTTGCCTGGCTACGCGTTGCCGCGCGTATGCGAGCGTAATGCATCGCGTCACTCTTCGGAGGACGACCTGGCAACCAGGATTAGCGGCTCGGGCGCGAGAGGAGGCTAGGGGCCATAAAACTTGGCCGACAGCGAATGATTTCAGCTGCTCCGGCACCGAACACTTCCAGGCGGATGCTGTATTTCTCGGAGAAATTCGCGTGAAACGAAATTTGGAACAATCTAGGCCTGTTGAATTGTTACGAAACTGTATCTAATCTAGGACAACCAATCAACTAAAACGTCACACTTGATCGTGTGCTCGGAGAAGAAGAAACGATAGCCAGTGGTGAAGAGCACGATGTAACATCTATACACCCGGCTGTCAACGAGAAGAGACGTTCCGAAATATCGGTTGTAGATTTTTTAACACGAGCCTATGCCTTCGTCCAGTTCGCAGAAACGACGGCTGTTACGACTCTTTTTTCGTCTTTCCCAGGCCGCCACGCATCATTAATATCCTAATTGTCCGTCAATTTTTTTCACCCTGCTCGGCCGTCGTCCAAAGGCATCGGCGTGCCTCACAATAATAATGATTGAAAGGTGAAACACTCGCGTCAAAAGTATCGCCCGTGTATCGCCGTTTCCTCCTTTCTACCCTCTCGCTGCCCCCTCCCCTCTCCGCCTCGCCGTCTCTCTTTTTAATCCGGCGCCTCTCCTCTTTTTTTCCCTTCTTTCTATCGCGAACACCACGATCGCCGTGGCAGCCAATGAGTGACGAGCGGCTGCAGCATTAATGAACCGGTTGTGAGCGGCACGTCACACGGATATCATGGCACCCGGCTGCAGACAGTTGAAATTGTTGTGCCCCGGACGTCGTGACAAATTAATCGCGGACGAAACCACAGGTGGAGAGAGAAACGAGGATGACCGAATTAGTTTTTCGTATGGCTGTCTAGCCAGAGGCTACGTGGGCTCGTTAAACGAAGCGAGTCGCGCTGCTGCGTCGATTCCATTTGCCCGACGACGATGGCTCGCTTGACAGATTCGTTTGTCTACTGTCTGGAGAAGAATCAGCGCCGACGTGTATCGCTGTTATAGAGATAATTACCGCGGTGCAAAGGGGAAGGTAGGAGATGAGCGGATAACCAGCGTATCAGAATTTGATAACGATAATTTCTGTCGCTATCTGTGTCACGCGGAAACGGAGGATTTCTGGATAAGCTAATAATATCACCGAGATGCTTGTTTGCATAGATTCATGGATTATTTTAAATCTGACTAATCCGAGTCGCGATAAGATTCTTTAGATACCGCAAACGAGACACGAGTCCGAGCTGCTCGTATGCAAAGTGGGAAGATTCGCTGCATCACGAACTCTCCTTGGTGTTTTCTAATTACCTCTGACGAATCCGTCATTCATACTGCCAATAAACTCTCACTGAATACACTTTTCCGTGCCCCCGAAGGGAAGCTTCAATCTTCATCAGCCGTCGTATCTCGGATTAGAAGCCCGCATAATTTCTAAACCGCGCCAGACGTCTGTTCTTTCTTCTCAGTCCCACGGCAAAGAGGGGAGTAGGCAAAAGGCCACCCTCGATCAAACACAGTTGTTCACTGGCTCTCGGCGAACGTGCTACACCTACCATCAGCGAGAACAACGTATCCTGAAGGACTCGAGCGGTATCCTCCTCGAACAGTTTCCTCCCCCTCGTCAGCGCGTCATCGGACCACCTCGCACAAGGGCTTGAGAGCACTCCGCGCACCGTTCCCCACAGGGGCAAGCATCCTCATGCCTTCTGTCAGCGAGACGAATCCAGGGGTAAATCCACTCGCGCGCGCGCGTCACAGAATCCTCGCCGGCCTCTCGGGCGTCGCGGGAGATTCACTTTTTAACTGTTTTCGCCACCGCGTCGAGGTGCACTGGCGCGAAGCAGCGTTCGGTGTTGGAGCGGAACGCGCGCGTACCCGCGATTTCCCGGTGGCCGCGAGACGCGCTCGAGCGGCGTCCACGGAATCCGCGCGGTCCGGCGCGGCGGGTATCGCGTGGAGAACACCAGGGCGAGAGGGAGGCGGACGGTCGGAAGCGGAGATAAATAAAACTGAAGGGGAAGAGAGAGAGATAGAGAGAGAGAGGGAGCGCGGGAAAGAAAAGGAAAAAAGGGGTAAGAAGAGGAACACGAGTCGGGTGTATGAAAGAAGAATGGAAGGGAGAAGGTGGAACCGGGAAGCGTGGGACAAAACGGGACGAAGAAGAAGAGGACGTGGCTGGACCACCGGCCGGCTCGGGGCGTGCGCTCGTGTAGCACGTGGCCGCGAGACTGAATATCCCCTACCTCGGCCACCTTCGTCAGTCCGTTTGTCCGCCTCATCCTTATCTTACCTGCTCGGCCGAGAAAGACTACCGCGGCCTTCTCTCGTTCTCTCTCCTCCCCCCCACCTCTGGACACCCCTCTCCTGCTTGCTCCTCGGCCCTCTTCTTCTTCCTCTGCCTCCAGAGCTTCTTCTCGCGGCCTCTTCCTCCTCCACTTCTTCTTCTTCCCCGTAGCTCACCCCTCGACTCTTCCTCTCGCGATACCCTGCTCTTCCGAGCTTGTCGATCTCGCTCCGCGCAGCATCCATCTCCACAGAGCCAGCGGTCCTCTCGCTCTCTCTCTCTCTCTCTCTCTCCATCCTATTTTCCCTGTGTAGGTACACGACGGTCTCGCGAGCGATTCGAGGATACGTTGCTCTCCGTCTCGCTGGATACGCGCAACCTGCGAGCCGCGAAGTCGCCTCCCGCGACTCTCTAGGGGGCACAGGCACGAGGGGGGACGTTTCGGTAGCGTGCGAAGCGACGGAGGACCGGCACCCCGGGGTGAAATTTTGAAGCACGGTCTCTGAGAATGATAGGAGGAGCGCTTTGGAATAGCATGGGATTTTTGGAGCAAGATGTTTGTGGTGCCTTAGGAAAAGCAGGTGACTCGGGGACGCGAATGCTTAGATAAGATCGTTGCAGACACTAATTTATATCAAACGCATCTCTGCCTACTCGTGGAAAAACGTCATTCAAGTTATCCGCGCATGTACCGGGACTACGGTGATTGACAAATTTCTCCAATAAAACCTGTCGCACGTAGACAAGCCGCATTTATAACGAATTGATTGCACGGCTCCTTCGAAAAGCTTCGGCGCGACTCGAGCCGTGACCGGCAATGAAAATTACAAACTTTCCACGGCGGCGAAAACGTTTCCTAACCTTTGTAACGAGTCGACGGTCCATAAAGTTTTCCCGGGGCCGCGCCGCGGCCTAAGTATCGCAGATAACCATCTATATTTAATGAGCCGTTCGTTCGACGCCGCGATTTCCCTGGTGTGCGCTCAGAAGCACGTGCGGAAAACCGGCGCGCTGCAAAACCCGCTACCATGGAACGATCGCCCGATGGATCGCGTAACTGTAGCAGCGTCGTGAACGTAATTGAAGGAAACACTCGTGATGTGTCGTGTAACGAGATATTTTATTCTCGAAGAGATTCTGCGACGGGAAAACTCTCGTTTAGGTCCCTCGTTTTTGGTATATTTCTATCAAGGTTGAGAAATGGAACTAAAGTGTCTAGAAGTAAACAAAGTGGATTAGAAAAGTATTTTACACTTTTTCGGAGTAAAATATCGTATCAGGCGGAATCCGTGACGCACTCAGAATTTAATCTCGGGGGAGCCCAGTGGAACGGAAAAAAATATTTTTAATGCAAATTCAAAAAGTTTAAAAATTTATTTAAAGAATAAAATTAAGTTTTCTTTTCTTTTTACAAAGCTCATGAATCACTTCAGTCGTCCTTACGTTAATCTCCTTTTTCCCCCATCTAGGTGCGCCACTGGGCGGCATTATGCCACAGTATATGATGGAAGACACGATTTTCAGCTAATAGTGTAGAAGATGTTAAAGCAATACCGCTGTGAACAGTGTGGACCGTAGGAGAATTGAATAGGAGACGTGCGCGGCGACTTCAACGCTGGGTTTGCAGTGACCCGAAAGAGACTTCAACGCCTGCGTAGGGAGCTACTGTGACGCCCGGTGATTTCAACGCTGGGTTTGCGTTCACACATTAGTGTTGCTATACCTCAGCAGTAGAGTAATTCGTGTAATCTTCTTTAACTATGTGAAGACACTATTTCAAGCTTCTTTTAATATACACGCGTGATTAACATAAGCCTGCTGCAACACGACCTAACTTACGCAACGAGTCATTTGCTTCTAATCACTTCGCGCGCCGGTAACAATCACGCGGATTTGTTTAAACGCATACGAGAAGCGTAGACAATAAGTTGCGGTATAAATCGAACTATTTCCAGCGTTGATCAATGATCGCGCATAAATGACGCAAGGTGATCCAATGAAAAAATTGTATTCCCCCTTACGTAACCATGTTGGAGTTTCCATCGAGCGGATCTGGCGTCGTAGAACGCGAACGGTCGCATAATAGCGCGCAGTTGTGTCTTCTTTAAAAGTATCGCTTTGTTGAAGATCACGAGGGCCCTCGGTTTTGTTGAGCATCGGCCGGGAGATCCGCGAATGTATTTCAATTACACTCGCCCGCCGTTCCCCTGCCAGCTCGTTTGAAGCGGGACAAATGGCATATCGCGGTATCACCGTTGAATGGAATAAACCAGGAGAAGGTTACGTCGCTCGAAGTGGGAGGCGGCCGATCAGCGACCAATAGAAACAGCCGCCACCCACGAAGCTATAAAAATTAATTTATCACATGGATCGCCGCCTACGCCATTGCTCCGTCCGCGGCGTCCCGATTACCCAGCATCCCGCCAGATAGCGCCACCTGTCGGGTCTTCCCCGCGGGCCTCGATTCTAGTTTTCTGCA
The DNA here is from genome assembly GCA_944738655.2 of Andrena hattorfiana. Taxonomy (NCBI): domain Eukaryota; kingdom Metazoa; phylum Arthropoda; class Insecta; order Hymenoptera; family Andrenidae; genus Andrena; species Andrena hattorfiana. The sequence continues at coordinate 39,237,463 of OX122889.2, read as the reverse complement.
CTTGGGTGAATTAGACTTCTAGGGGCTCTCAAGAATTTCTACGCCTCCTGGAAGTTTATTATTAAACAATCGCGTACTTATATTTGCGATTCGTTTAATTTCATTTATCTCAGAATGTGTAATGTAATCGCGTAATCTGTTGTACTTTTGTTTTGTGGGGAATCTGGATTATTGTTAGAATGCATTGGGCGTGATTTGTTATAATTATCATGGATATGCTTGTCTGTTTGGGGGAGATATTTGAAAGACAATAACAGTTGTTTTAGTTCTGAAGATTTATGGAAGTTTAACTTAGAGGTCACTACTGTACAACCACTACCACTCTATGGTATCACATGGTAATTGTAATCTGAATTACGAGCACGGTAAATTGCAGAAGAATCGTGACCACCGACCAGGTATTAAAAGCATAGATAGACCTATCATGCAATGTACTTTTGTGTTATACGCTTTGGGGGGAGGGCTCGCGAGCTCCCTTACCATTTTCGTGTCACACCCAACGTTATCGATTCAGTCTGAAATAAGATTACAACGCTACGAGTTGTGGGAATTAACATTAAATGTTGTCGGAAACATTTGAAATCTAAAACGGTCTGAATGTTACGACTACTTTCAAGAAACATTTTGCGTAATTCCGTTTATTGGCAGATTTTCATAGAAACACAATTTCTAATTATTTCTATAAATTTCAATCAGAAATATTATATAAATACAACCGCGCAATTGTAAGAGGATCTCGCCCGGCGGCGGTGAGATGTCACCGGCAGCGCGTCTTTTGGCACGAGGGGAGTCTGCATTGAGCGACGGGCACGTGCGCCTCGGACGGCGCGAGGAAACAAATGCGAAGCGGGCCACCTCGAGGCACTTCTGTCGTGGTATCAGTCAAAGAGACGCGTCTTTTCAACCGACTTCAAAAAGGAGGAGGTTATGGATTCGACCCCTATGTATTTTTTTATTTTTTTTTTATGTTTGTGACCACATATCTCCTCAGCATATGGACCGATTTTGATGATCTTTTTTTTTATTCGATTACAAAGGGGGCGATGCCCTGGTGGTCCCATCCTAGACTGCATCAATATTGACCTAATATTTTGCCAGTTCTGGTTAATAATAAGAACTATTGTCAGCTAATTATTGTTATTTTATGTATGTACGCGCATATCTTCTCAGCATGTTGTGTCAATATATATAAAACTAAAAAGTTAAAAATCAAAAGAAATTTAAAATTAAAACCGACTTCAAAATAATAAAAATGCACTAAAAAGTAAAAAATAATTTTTTCTCTTATTTAATCTACGACTGTCATATTTTTTAGGTCGGCGCCAGATTTACACGGTGCAAATGATGATGCGCCGGCTTAAAAAAATATGAGTGTCGTAGATTAAATGAGGGAAAAAATTATTTTTACTTTTTAGTGCATTTTTATTATTTTGAAGAGGGTTTTTTTTTTAAATTTTTTTACAATTTTTTTTATCTACCTTCGACTGAGTTCAATAAAGCACGTTCCAGAATACCGTCAAAGCGTGCATTTATTCAGTCTTCCGCGACTTCTCTGGTTTCGGGTTTCTTACATTATTAATTCGTCATCTGACAGTCGAGCGTGTCGGACGTGTTCAGCCGTAGCTCTGTTGTTTTGTTTTGATTGCGTGCCAACCGCTTTCTCTTTAAATTTGCGCTTTGAAGTTCCGAGTTGTTAATCGTGTCGAAATGTCGAAAAATGCAGCATCGACGACATGTAAAGGCTGTAAGGCAGTTGTATGGTGCATCCTATTGTGTGCACATCATGTGGGACTGTTTCGCATCCTGGTCCAAGGTGTTTGGCGAGATCTGGGCATCCTTGGGCGCATGGGAAGCTCATCGATTCCCGTGACGGCTCGTCTCTGGATCATCTTCTCCCGGCCGATAATCAGTCACAGGGGTCTAATAATCAATGTGCACTGTTGGATAATGATGGTCTGTTTGATAAATTTCAAGAGTTGCTACAGTCTAACTTTGACTGTTTCCGGGCTGAAATTATTGAAGTCCTTCGATCTGATATGAAGAAGTTGACGTCGAACGTCTCGTCGCTAACTTCGAGAGTCTCTGATCTCGAGAAGAAGTCGTCGTGTAACCTTTCGTCCACCCAGTCCGCGGAGGAGGATATCATAGCTGAACTAGCCGATCGGGGGACCCGATCTTTTAACATCGTCCCGGCCGGTCTGGAAGAAGCGGAACGTGCCACCTCCACCTCATCTTCCGGGTCCACAGTCTTAATAGTCCCATTACCATTTCCCTGTCACATCCAACGTTAACGGCTAAGCATGAAATGAGGCAGTGAGAGAGACAACGGACCAACCCACATTAAAAAATTTCTTTTTCCTATTTTATATGATTAGTAGAGCCTATTGGAATACGTTATTACTACTAACTCAATTTCGAAAAAAAATATGGGTTAGATAGTCCGTCGTTAACTATGAGAATTTAGATACAGGGTGTCCTGATACCAAACTAATACAGCATATTCAAGAGGTGAAATAATTGAAAAAAGTTCATATCGAAATAAAAGTTTCTTCATTTGTTTATCAATCAGCAACTGTATAGGTCTATACAACGGAGAAGCATTGTACAACTTCGCTTAAGATGTAACGAATCTTTGCTATCTTATAATTCCCTAATAAATTATCTGTGGACATGGGTTTATATAAACTTTTTTCAACTATTTAAAGCGCCTGCTTCCCCTTCCAACCGCTCCGTCCGCACACAATATTCGCGAGGAATATGCAGTAGTAGCATTGGCTCGTTGTGGCAACATGTGCCACTAATACACAGATCATATGTAGCATTATAGACGTCTATCCCTGACGAAGCGAACAGGATTGGGAGAAGCCCACAGAGCACGCGCGGTATGGCTTGGACAGCGCTGACTGATCTACCCAAATGATGGACAAATATGTGTTTCCGCTTCTCACCTCCAACCTTTTACCTGTCTTCTGAAGATGAAATGCTGAAGTTTCATGGCGCGTGGCTTTGCACCGTGGAACTTAAAAACTTAAAAACCAAATTTTTAAAAAAGCTTCTTGGAAATCGGTTGTTACTTTATTATAAACGTAAATATTTTTCTACGAAAAAATTACCAAATGTTCTTTAAATGTTGCTCTTTTAAGTGCAAAAAGTTCTGTAAAAATATATGCTTCCACTTTTTCAAAAAAAATTCACAAACATTCGCCTCTTTTCGGCCACCTGACTAGGTATAACCCATTAACACCTCTATAATTACAAAAGACTGATGTACGTTAGACACGTGGTTAACAAGCCGCATACAGAAGTGCGAATCGCTATTACAACAGTTATGTATGAGAGGACTCGCGACGGAGCCACCGTATGCTCCAGAAGCCTGCGTCCTCTACGGTAAGTTGGGAGACAGGACGACAGGTGAAGAATTGTTACTCCAACATCCTCTCTCAATTCAAGCCATGGAGGTGAGTCCCAGTCCTTTGAGGCATTCCAAATTCTTGGACTCCAGCAAGCCCTTGGTCAGGATGTCCGTGGTCATCCTCTTGTTAGGAAGATAGGTACTCCACCTTAACTGGATCACTCTGTAACACACGGCGAATGTAATGGTGCTTTATGTTAATGTGTTTAGACCTACAGTGATGGACCTTCAGCTAGTTTCCCAGCTCCCTGATTATCATTGAAGATTGTAATCTGCGTTAGATTTTTTAAATATACTACAATTCAATATTCGCGGGCACGGGCCCGAAATTTATGGAAGTAAGTGCAAATTCTGTTTCTGTCAACGTGTTTGACAGAAATTAGTCGTAACATTCGACCGTTTTAGATTTTGAATGTTTCCGATAACATTTCATTTCAATTCCCACCACTCGTAGCATTGTAATCTTATTTTAGACTGAGTCGATAACGTTGGGTGTGACACGAAAATGGTAAGGGGGCTCGCGAGCCTCACGAGTGTCTCACCATAGACATCGACGAAGTATAGAATAGACCTATCACCTTATGGGACTTCGTGTCACCACCCAAACTGTATTACCGACCCATAACTCGAGGACTGAATTTAGCGGCCTCTGCTCATGAACAGCGTCCAACTTAGGAACTACCCTGAAATGTGTTGAATTGCTGAAAGGTGTGCGTGCTTGTATACGTGTGACTTGTTTAGAGTGAGAGTTTGACAGAGGACAGGCTTTTGTTACGCTACGCCAGGGGTGCACAAGGAGCCGTTTTTAGCGCCTAGCTGCGAGCAACCCACCTGTCCTGTTGCTAAGGTTAGAATCGGTGAGGAGAATTGCAGTAGTGTACGCGCGTGCTCGTAGGCTCGTAGCGTAAGTATATATGGCTGGGTTCCTTGTGGGGCCCCAGTGCAGAACAGGTCCCGTAATAAAATTCAGGGGAGTCATGAAATTTCCAAAATATCTGCTACTGCCGGAATTTGGTATGACTTGACGGTTCTATTTTACTGATAATGAAACATTTTTGCTAATAATACTCATCTTTTCATCGACACATAAAATATTTAGAAGATTAATACTATACAAATAAATAACTCGGACACAAAGAAAACCAAATTTTAATTAACGATAACGATAATTCATAAATGTTAGAAAGTTATATATGTACAAATATATACATACCTACACGCATGTGGTGTCCACCATTAGACTTAGCATTATTTACAACCACAAAATTACATAACTAATAAATATATACACGTAACAATATACGGGGTGTTAACGAAAATGTAACAATAATAATATATACATAATATATACATAACTGAAAAATTATATACATAAGGATGGAAGGACAGAACAATACACGCAGACTTTGTGAAAGATACTAGGTGGAGTACATGCAATTATAAAAAATGATTATTGCGCTTTGTTGCCGGTAGCCGTTTTTGTTGTACCAGATATTCTATGTTTGGTTGTATACTTCGGTTTTGGCTCAAGAGCAACGAACATTTTAAATTGTTATCCGTTATGAGTGTCCGGAACGGCGACTTCGCTTTCTTCAGGGTAGAAAATAACTGCTCGCAAACGTAAGTGGAACCAAATATTGCTAATATTTTCGCGACGCATTTGTGCAAATACCGATATTCAATTTGTGATACATTAATAATACCATCCGTCTCCTGAATTATTTTTTTCATTTCTACGTCACCTCTTAAATTTCTTAAGTCTATTTGTAATTGTGGTGACACTGTATCTATATTTACAGTTAGTGGACTGGTAACTACGTTCAATTCATTTTCGAGTGCATACAAATCCTGATACCGGTTTTGAAATTGATCACCCAACTTCTGTAATATAATTTCATATTGCTCAAAATTAGTATGCTGTGTCATAATTGATCTTAACGTAACTCTGCGTTCCATACTTGAATTTTTTTTAAAATCGCAAATTAAGTTAGAAAATTGAAGTATGGTTTTATCTTTTTCTTGCAGCTGTGTATTTAGAATATTTAAATGGTCTGCTACATCCGAAATAAATCCTAAATCACAGAGCCAATCTGTATTTTCCAACTCGGGAGCAGGATTTTCTGACATTTCCAAAAACACGGAAATTACGCTATGTAGGCGGAAGAAACGATCTAAGGTTCTTCCACGGCTAAGCCACCGTATTTCCGTGTATAGGGGTATCTCCGTGAAGTCTGCGTCTATATCTTTTAAAAAATTTCTGAACTGCCGGCGTTTCAAAGGATTCATTTTAATATAATTAGTTATTCTGGTCACAACGGACATAACGTGTTCCATCTCTATACTTTTTGCACACAAATTCTGCTGGTGAATCGCACAGTGCATTGCCCTAATTTCCTGAGGAACTGCTAGATTTTTTAATTTGCTTCGGAGGCGGTCAACGAAACCACGATGTTTCCCAATCATCGCTGGAGCACCATCAGTAGTGACGGACACTAATTTAGTCCAGTCTAATTTATGATTATTAACCGCCTCCTCCACACAAAACAGTATATCATCTCCTGCTGTGGTTTCTGCTAACGAAGAAAAATCTAGCAGTTCCTCAGTTACTTCTAAATTTTCGTTAACCCCCCGAATAAAAATTGCCATTTGCGGAGTGCCGGAGATGTCCGTCGATTCATCCGGGGCCAAACTATAAACAATAAATGTTTTCCCTAACTCCCGCAATTGCCGCGTCACATCTGCAGCCATCTCTTCTATCCGCCGCATGATTGTCATTCGCGAGAGAGTGGTCGCTTCATATATTTTACGCTGCTGCGCATTGTCATCCACTGTCGCCAATAAACAATTTTTTATAAATTCTCCATCCGTATATGGGCGGGATGTTTTCGCTATTTCCAGCGCGATTTGGTAACTGCATTTAATTCCAGCGATTCAAATAGAATTATTTTCCTAGGAACAAAACAATGAGTTACTATAATGAATCTTAAAACAATGATTGATAATCGGGGCTATTCCACGTTAAAATTAAAATTAAAGAAATTGCATTGCTCATATTTGAATAAAGGATTCCATCGGTTTTTAAATGATTATAAACACAGGACAATACCTCGAAACAAAGCGCAAATATTGAATAGAAGGATTCATACATTATAAAATAACTTACTTTGTCTGAGATGTCTTCCTCATCCTCCTGTAGCGCTTGTTCCTTTAAAACTTTTATTTTTTGCAGACGTTCCTCACGCGTGAACTCTTTGTAATCATTAGCATGATGCTGAGTGTAATGCGGCTTTACATTAAATTGCTTGGCCTGTGTAAATGTTGTGTAACATACAACACATTTCACACCACCTTTGTACTCGGTAACCAAGAAGGCTTCCTCCCATGACAACTTAAAAGGGGTCAGTGCACTTGCACCCTTCCTTTTTTATGTCGATGCCATTTGCTCTATATTTTGCAAACTTATGTATATTTCGTACAATGATATTTCGGTATATAATTCGTAGCTACTTACCGATGGATAGGTTACAGCCGGTAGGAAATTTCGTATTTGTCGTAACGCAATTCATAAAGAAAAAACAAAGGCAAAATGACAATCAATAAAAATGGCGTTTCACGGAATACTAAACTTTAATAAACATTTCGGGCTGATATAACGCCATTTTTATTGATTGTCATTTTGCCTTTGTTTTTTCTTTATGAATTGCCCCATGGCGGTAGGGCCCCCATGGCGGTAGGGGCCCCATGGCGGTAGGGGCCCCCATGGCTGTAGGGCGCCCATGGCGGTAGGGGCCCCCATGGCGGTAGGGGCCCCATGGCGGTAGGGGCCCCCATGGCTGTAGGGCCCCCATGGCGGTAGGGGCCCCATGGCGGTAGGGGCCCCCATGGCGGTAGGGGCCCCATGGCGGTAGGGCCCCCATGGCAGTAGGGGCCCCATGGCGGTAGGGGCCCCCATGGCGGTAGGGGCCCCCATGGCTGTAGGGCCCCATGGCGGTAGGGGCCCCCATGGCGGTAGGGGCCCCCATGGCGGTAGGGGCCCCATGGCGGTAGGGGCCCCCATGGCGGTAGGGGCCCCCATGGCGGTAGGGGCCCCACGGCGGTAGGGGCCCCCATGGCGGTAGGGGCCCCCATGGCGGTAGGGCCCCCATGGCGGTAGGGCCCCCATGGCGGTAGGGGCCCCCATGGCAGTAGGGGCCCCATGGCAGTAGGAAGACATCTCAGACAAAGTAAGTTATTTTATAATGTATGAATCCTTCTATTCAATATTTGCGCTTTGTTTCGAGGTATTGTCCTGTGTTTATAATCATTTAAAAACCGATGGAATCCTTTATTCAAATATGAGCAATGCAATTTCTTTAATTTTAATTTTAACGTGGAATAGCCCCGATTATCAATCATTGTTTTAAGATTCATTATAGTAACTCATTGTTTTGATCCTAGGAAAATAATTCTATTTGAATCGCTGGAATTAAATGCAGTTACCAAATCGCGCTGGAAATAGCGAAAACATCCCGCCCATATACGGATGGAGAATTTATAAAAAATTGTTTATTGGCGACAGTGGATGACAATGCGCAGCAGCGTAAAATATATGAAGCGACCACTCTCTCGCGAATGACAATCATGCGGCGGATAGAAGAGATGGCTGCAGATGTGACGCGGCAATTGCGGGAGTTAGGGAAAACATTTATTGTTTATAGTTTGGCCCCGGATGAATCGACGGACATCTCCGGCACTCCGCAAATGGCAATTTTTATTCGGGGGGTTAACGAAAATTTAGAAGTAACTGAGGAACTGCTAGATTTTTCTTCGTTAGCAGAAACCACAGCAGGAGATGATATACTGTTTTGTGTGGAGGAGGCGGTTAATAATCATAAATTAGACTGGACTAAATTAGTGTCCGTCACTACTGATGGTGCTCCAGCGATGATTGGGAAACATCGTGGTTTCGTTGACCGCCTCCGAAGCAAATTAAAAAATCTAGCAGTTCCTCAGGAAATTAGGGCAATGCACTGTGCGATTCACCAGCAGAATTTGTGTGCAAAAAGTATAGAGATGGAACACGTTATGTCCGTTGTGACCAGAATAACTAATTATATTAAAATGAATCCTTTGAAACGCCGGCAGTTCAGAAATTTTTTAAAAGATATAGACGCAGACTTCACGGAGATACCCCTATACACGGAAATACGGTGGCTTAGCCGTGGAAGAACCTTAGATCGTTTCTTCCGCCTACATAGCGTAATTTCCGTGTTTTTGGAAATGTCAGAAAATCCTGCTCCCGAGTTGGAAAATACAGATTGGCTCTGTGATTTAGGATTTATTTCGGATGTAGCAGACCATTTAAATATTCTAAATACACAGCTGCAAGAAAAAGATAAAACCATACTTCAATTTTCTAACTTAATTTGCGATTTTAAAAAAATTCAAGTATGGAACGCAGAGTTACGTTAAGATCAATTATGACACAGCATACTAATTTTGAGCAATATGAAATTATATTACAGAAGTTGGGTGATCAATTTCAAAACCGGTATCAGGATTTGTATGCACTCGAAAATGAATTGAACGTAGTTACCAGTCCACTAACTGTAAATATAGATACAGTGTCACCACAATTACAAATAGACTTAAGAAATTTAAGAGGTGACGTAGAAATGAAAAAAATAATTCAGGAGACGGATGGTATTATTAATGTATCACAAATTGAATATCGGTATTTGCACAAATGCGTCGCGAAAATATTAGCAATATTTGGTTCCACTTACGTTTGCGAGCAGTTATTTTCTACCCTGAAGAAAGCGAAGTCGCCGTTCTGGACACTCATAACGGATAACAATTTAAAATGTTCGTTGCTCTTGAGCCAAAACCGAAGTATACAACCAAACATAGAATATCTGGTACAACAAAAACGGCTACCGGCAACAAAGCGCAATAATCATTTTTTATAATTGCATGTACTCCACCTAGTATCTTTCACAAAGTCTGCGTGTATTGTTCTGTCCTTCCATCCTTATGTATATAATTTTTCAGTTATGTATATATTATGTATATATTATTATTGTTACATTTTCGTTAACACCCCGTATATTGTTACGTGTATATATTTATTAGTTATGTAATTTTGTGGTTGTAAATAATGCTAAGTCTAATGGTGGACACCACATGCGTGTAGGTATGTATATATTTGTACATATATAACTTTCTAACATTTATGAATTATCGTTATCGTTAATTAAAATTTGGTTTTCTTTGTGTCCGAGTTATTTATTTGTATAGTATTAATCTTCTAAATATTTTATGTGTCGATGAAAAGATGAGTATTATTAGCAAAAATGTTTCATTATCAGTAAAATAGAACCGTCAAGTCATACCAAATTCTGGCAGTAGCAGATATTTTGGAAATTTCATGACTCCCCTGAATTTTATTACGGGACCTGTTCTGCACTGGGGCCCCACAAGGAACCCAGCCATATATACTTACGCTACGAGCCTACGAGCACGCGCGTACACTACTGCAATTCTCCTCACCGATTCTAACCTTAGCAACAGGACAGGTGGGTTGCTCGCAGCTAGGCGCTAAAAACGGCTCCTTGTGCACCCCTGGCGTAGCGTAACAAAAGCCTGTCCTCTGTCAAACTCTCACTCTAAACAAGTCACACGTATACAAGCACGCACACCTTTCAGCAATTCAACACATTTCAGGGTAGTTCCTAAGTTGGACGCTGTTCATGAGCAGAGGCCGCTAAATTCAGTCCTCGAGTTATGGGTCGGTAATACAGTTTGGGTGGTGACACGAAGTCCCATAAGGTGATAGGTCTATTCTATACTTCGTCGATGGTGGCATCTACTCATGAACAGCGTCCAACTCAGCAACTACTCTGAAATGTGTTGAGATGCTGAAAGGTGTGTGCGTGCTTGTATACGTGTGACTTGTTCAGAGTGGGTGTTTGATATAGAGGGCAGGCTTTTGCTACGCTATGCTTTGGCTCGGTTTGTCAACGACTCACGCGGATTTCTCTCCGAAAATCCATTTCGAAGATCAAGACACTATGGCGTTCAGAAATGGTATTTCTTCAAAGCCCGTGTAAGCTATACATTGCATGATGACATTGTTTATTAATACTTTGCGCGTAGTGAAACCCTTTCACATATCGTACGCTGAAAAGTATTAAAAATTCACGCTGTTACTGACATTCCCGCAAATTTCTAATGCACTGTTTAATCATTCTAGTGAAGTAATAATAATTGGATTGTATTTGCCCCGAGTATTAGCTTACCGCTGACATTGAAATTTACAGAAAAATCTAATTCTTGAAAGCCTCGTAGAAATTTGCATGATACATGAGTGACGTGGGGTGCAAGGATGCAACTGCAAATAGAGTTACTTTTCAAACCCGCATTACGAAATAAAATTTTGTCTGTCCCTGAGAAATTCATCGGTTCAGTGTTCAGTGAAGTGTGTGCATGTCATAGAGCATATTATTTTGTGATTTCTCAATTCGTGCATCAATTTCATCGATTACTGGACCATGGGGGAGGCCCCTTAACAGGATTCCACTGAGATAAACCCATTACCTAGAAAAACTTCTCGTGCAACACTATTCTCGAGTCCTATCATGGGTCCCCCGGATTGGAAGACATATGGAAAGTGCAGTTTGGATAGCTGCAGTTGCGAAAAGTGCAAGTGGAGCAATCAGCGTTGCTAGATAAAATTATTTCCAGCCTTGGCGAATTTCAAGTTAGCTGGGAGTCGTTGGAGCAAGACAGAACGTCAACAACCTCTACGAAAGTCGCACCATCGCCGAACAATGTATCTGCCAGTTGAACTCTACCTGCGACAGTGATCACAGTGAACGCGTGAGCATACTAATTGGTGATATCTTGATTCCTAGATTAATTTCCTCGATTTCTGGACCCTGTAGGAGGTCGCTTAAAAAGATTCTACTACAATTCAACCAGTATCTAGAAGACTTCTGAAACAATACTTTTTTCGAGGAGCTGCGAATTGATGGAGCGAGACAGAACGTTAACAACCTCTACCAAATTCGTACACTGCCAGTTGAACTTTAGCTGCGACAGTCACCGGATCTCAGTGAACGCGTGAGCATATTATTTCGTGATATCTCGATTCCTGGATTAATTTTATCGATTACTGGACAATGAGAGAGGTCGCTAAATAAGGTTCAACTGCAATTCACCCAGTATCCAGCAGACTTCTTCAGCTACACTTTTCTCGAGGAGCTGGGAGTCGTTGGAGCGCGACAGAACGTCAACAACCTCTTCCAAATTCGTAATCTGCCAGTTGAACGTTAGCTGCGACATTCATCGGATCTCAGTGAACGCGTGAGCATATTATGTCGTGATATCTCAATTCCTGGATTAATTTTATCGATTACTGGACGACGATGGAGGTCGCTAAATAAGGTTCAACTGCAATTCACCCAGTATCCAGAAGACTTCTTCAGCTACACTTTTCTCGAGGAGCTGGGAGTCGTTGGAGCGAGACAGAACGTCAACAACCTCTTCCAAATTCGTGCTCTGCCAGTTGAACTATATCTGCGACAGTCATCGGATCTCAGTGAACGAGTGAGCATATTATTTCGTGGCATCTCGATTCCTAAATAAATTTCATCGATTACTGGACCATGTGGGAGGACGCTCAACAAGATTCTACTACAATACAAAGAGTATCCAGAATTCTTCTGGAGCAATACTTTTCTCGAGGAGCTGGGAGTCGTTGGAGCGAAACAGAACGTCAACAACCTCTTCCAAATTCGTGCTCTGCCTGTTAAACGTTAGCTGCGACATTCATCGGATCTCAGTGAACGCGTGAGCATATTATTTCGTGATATCTCGATTCCTTGATTAATTTCCTCGATTCCTGGACCATGAGGGAGGTCGCTAAATAAGGTTCAACTGCAATTCATCCAGTATCCAGAAGACTTCTTGAGCTACACTTTTCTCGAGGAGCTGGGAGTCGTTGGAGCGAGACAGAACGTCAACAACCTCTTCCAAATTCGTACTCTGCCAGTTGAACGTTAGCTGCGACAGTCATCGGATCTCAGTGAACGAGTGAGCATATTATTTCGTGCTATCTCGATACCTAAACAAATTTCATCGTTTACTGGACCATGTGGGAGGACGCTCAACAAGATTCTACTATGATACAAAGAGTATCTAGAATACTTCTGGAGCAATACTTTTCTCGAGGAGCTGGGAGGCGTGGGAGCGGGACAGAACGTCAACAACCTCTTCCAAATTCGTACTCTGCCAGTTGAACTTTAGCTGCGACAGTCATCGGATCCCAGTGAACGCGTGAGCATATTATTTCGTGATATCTGGATTCCTGGATTAATTTCATCGATTACTGGAACATGTGGGAGGTTGCTCAACAAGATTCTATTGCAATTCATCCTGTATCTAGAAGTCTTGAGGCAATACTTTTCTCGGGTCCTATCACTGGTCCTCACTGCTTAGGGAAATTTAAAAACGTACAGTGCTTTCTGTTTCAAAACATGAGATGGCTGTACGTGTTAGTAGTGTCAACGCGAGTGTAGAATCAGTGTTTTTACGCATCTCAACTATTTCATACTATGCACCGGTGCTCAAATTGCTTTTTGATCGTGAAATTATAGTGACATATTTGTGTGTGTGATACAATCTCTTCGGTACTACCGACCTTAGTCTGTGAACCTGTTGAAGAGGCTGCCTCCTGTCTGCATGGATAGGAATGAGACTGTGATCATCGATCGGTGAGTGGTACATTTTAATATTTCAATTTACCTGCATGCTGTTGTACAAATGATTGCTTTAGCGAACACGGTGACCAAGAATACATAGTACTTAGTACTCATGAACAGTAACATTAACGCGCGTGCTTCCAAATGTTTAATACAGACAAAAGCAATAAATAAATTTCAAATTTGAGGTCAAAATTCTGATAACGCGTTTTACATATTCCAAATTATTTTTCTTGAATTTTATAATCAAAGCTTGATGCTTTGAATTCGAGTTACACTTCTTAAGCTTAATTACATACTAGTTATTAAATCCTCTTAATAAAACGAGAATAGAAAGCATTAATTTCTTAAGGATTTTCAACTATATAACTCGAAGCTCTTTCTCATACAAATAATAATAACTAAGAATGACAGTTGATATTGGTACTACTTGGTCAATATGCTAGCTACTTCTACTTTGCTCTCTCCTTACAATATTAAAATCAGCCTAGCAATAAGTCTTTGTTTAACAACTTTAGTCGTAAGACTGTTTCCAAATTTTCAAAAATGCGCAAAGCATTGGTTGTACACGGGCCAGAAATATTTCGTAGAAATGGGTCACTTTCGTAGGTACCTCCCTGTTAGTGTGCCTGGACTTGGTAACGTTTCCCAAGCATTGCGACTTGCGAAACGGAATCAAGGCTGAAGCCTACGATCTAGGTTAAGGGCCCAGATCGAGCCAAACTTACATTCGGTGAGTTTGGTTCGGTCTGGACGTCTATTCAAAAATGCACTTCCGTACTTCGAGCGATAAGCTTCTATTCCGCCTCGTTCTTTTTAAATACAAGAGTGCTAAACGCACTCTTCTAGAAATACAATTCGCCTTCGATCACTGATTTCGATTTCGCGCATGGTGTGCTCGCCCTTCATAGGCCGGCTGTGCTGGGTACAACTTATCACGGCTTTACACAGAGGACCATTGTTAGACGAAGATGTGCGCCAGTTCATGACCATTCTGATTTTCTAGTTATCCCGCCGATACCGGGCTTCGGTCCACCTCGGCCGGCTCTGTAGTCTCAGATGGCTCGTTCTCGGCCGCGCTCGCCATGGCTGTGTAAAGTCGTGATATGGAGCATGCCATGTAGAAACGAAAATTCGGTGCATCGAGGGCGAATACTCGCGTCGCGTCGCGTCCTTCGGTCCTTTAGTCGTTCAGTCTCTTTTGCAATCTCGATCTGGAGATTCTTAGTTTTCGCATATACCTCGAAAGTTACGCAAGTGCATATTTGCAATAGATTATGCCACTAGGGCCCATTGTAAAGAGTGCGATAGGCTAAATTTAAGGGTAGAGGTACGCTTGCTTGTTGACAGTGATACCTTTTGCTTTTGCTATCTCTTACAATTAGCTTCACCGTGCACCGTGTCGTTTCTCATTTAGCATACTTTTAAACACTTGTCATAGTGACTTTTATATTCCCTACTTTCAATTCTCTTTTCTTTCTTTCCGGAAATATAATTCGCTCTCGGGAGAGATCTTGAATTAGCACAAGATGCTCGGGCGCGATACACTCGCCTGTGCAAATTGTCGGCTTTGTGGTGGGAGCGCGTATTGCAGCTGCATGTGATTTAATTGTGAGGCGGGCTGCTGTGATTCTGACCCCCTCAGGCGCGGCCCCGAGCGGGGAACTCCCGTTATTGGGGGGGCCTGGATGAGTGGTGGTCTCGTATTAGCGTTTTGTCTGTGCAACTGCAATGCGTGAGTGTATCGAGCAGCTCGAGATCTCTCGCGACAGCGAATCCGTGTCCGTTTGTCAATTCTTTTCTATCTCTGCAATGAGATACTTAGAATCTGTTTGTCACTTGAAAGCAATGCAAGCGTACCTCTAAAATATGCGAAAGAAATTGTAATCGTGTGTATGCAGGGAGATCGACGAGAACGTCTCGTGTATTTCTCTCACGCGTGTATGTTAACCCTTTGGACTTTAAAGTAAAGTCTTTTAAAAGAATTTTAGTAGCCATTTACCGTATATCGCAATCACAGTCCGAAGGATTAATATACCGAAGCATAGTCTGTTATGCTTCCTCTGAGTGGTGTGTGTGTGTGTGTGCGTGCTGCGCAACTTAGAAAAGTTGGGCATGCAAGTCTACTTTTAAGCGTAAAATGGAAGAATTCTTCAAGGGATTCTCCGAGGAATTCGCCGAGGAATTCGCCGAAGGATTCGCCGAGGGATTCGCCGAAGGGTTATCTGGTGAATTCTTTAAGAGATTCACTCCGAATTTCGTTGGCGGGCACAGGGTGGAATTAGATCTGCGTCAGAAATTTTTTCTGTTCGGTGAACTTCCGTTCAGTGAGTTTGGTTCGGCCTAGACATGTAATCAGAATTTTATTCTTTTTCAGGTAGATATTTCTTCGATGGCTTTGTATGACTTGGTGTCCCTGTCATGCATCTTGTCAATCTGTTTCCATTTCCAGCACTCCTTTATGTATCTCAACGATGGGTTTGCATGGTTTATTCCATTTCATGCATTTCGTCGATGGTTTTGCGTAATTTGTTCGATTTCCTCAGAATCGGCGATGGTTTTGCATGATTTCTTTTATTTCATGGATTCGTTCGATGGTTTTGTATATCTTGTGTCACTCTCGCATGCATCTCATCGATGTATATATCTCATTCATGTATCTCTACGATGGTTTTGCATGCTCATGCGTGCTCTTCTATAGGTCGAAATTATCTCGAACGGCACCAACTCAATGAGTTTTTTTCCTTAATTTCCTTCCAGGCTGTTCACGCTATTACTAACATAACGTAGTTGACTGTTCCAGCTTTTCCGGTTCACCGTTCCGCGGGGAAGGGAGTTTATAAAATAATATATTTAAAAGTAGAAGAGATAATGAAAAGTGATAGTGGAATGTGTTAGTGCAAAGTGATAGTGAATGAAGACATCTAAGGAAGCCTAGGTTAATTTATTATAGCATGAAGTATTTAAGGCCCCATGTAAAATTGCCAAGTAGTCACAGAATTTAATTAGCTTTGTTGTTCGTTTGCTGGCTCCTCATCTCCGATGAGGAGGTCGCCGCTGCTTCCGTTCACAGAAGCAAGCGACTGAGCATGAAATCGATATGAGTGGATCAGTTTCATCCCCTGGTGTTCTTGTCGAAAGGGAAAAGTTTCGGGCGTAGGAGGTGTACCTTTTGGTATACTGCCTGCGTAAGTCACCCGGTCCGATTCCCAGTCTCCTCGTTAGCCGGCTTGAGTCAGGTCACACCTAGTGTTGCTCCTGACGAGTCGCTGGGTGCAGAGGAATCGTTTGGGAGACGCCGAGGGCTTTTCCCTTTCGACTCGGACAGCAGGGTGGTAGGAACTGCGCCATCCAATACTCCTTTCATGCTCGCCCGTAGTCTTTCCTTCTTTGCTGAATTTATTTCAATCGAGTGATTGCTTGACAGTTCCCTAGATTCGATAACTAAACCGAAGGGGTCGATGGAAATTTGTTTCCCTCCATCTCTTTGGTTTAGTAGGCTAAGATTTTCATGTAAAATTGCCAAATAGTCACAGAATTTTATTAGCTTTGTTGCTCGTTTGCTGGCTCCTCATCTCCGATGAGGAGGTCGCCGCTGCTTCCGTTCACGGAAGCAAGCGACTGAGCATGGAATCGATATGAGTGGATCAGTTTCATCCCCTGGTGTTCTTGTCGAAAGGGAAAAGTTTCGGGCGTAGGAGGTGTACCTTTTGGTATACTGCCTGCGTAAGTCACCCGGTCCGATTCCCAGTCTCCTCGTTAGCCGGCTTGAGTCAGGTCACACCTAGTGTTGCTCCTGACGAGTCGCTGGGTGCAGAGGAATCGTTTGGGAGACGCCGAGCGCTTTTCCCTTTCGACTCGGACAGCAGGGTGGTAGGAACTGCGCCATCCAATACTCCTTTCATGCTCACCCGTAGTCTTTCCTTCTTTGCTGAATTTATTTCAATCGAGTGATTACTTGACAGTTCCATAGATTCGATATCTAAACCGAAGGGGTCAATAGAAATTTGTTTCCCTCCATCTCTTTGGTTTAGTCGGCTAAGGGATTCATGTACAGGGAGATCGATGGAACTTTGATTCCATCTATCTCTCTACGGGTCTCAAAACGCAGCAACCTCCTCGCGGTGAGACCTGGTAATCGGTGAAAACCGAGCCGATAGCTGCGATTGTCAAATATTCTAATGAGATATAAGAATTTCTTTAACTTGCAATACTATGGTAGAATGTAAAAATAAAATATGTAACTTGAAATGTTTGTTCGTTTGTTCCTACCGGCCCCCAGAACACGAGTATAGTGTTAAGGTAGAAGGATAAGTGCATGTTGGAATATTTCATCGAAATACTGTAACCGATGGGTTTTTGACAATTTTTAAAGTCCTCTCTGCTTCAGCACCTTATTGAAATATATTCCTTGGCGAGGTATTCCACGTTACATCATGAATGCATGTCTTCCACAAATAATGTTATTGTTTATATACATTTTTATATTCAATAAATTTGTCTTGCGTTAAGTAAACTGGAATAGAACAGCAAGGTTAAAAGGCGTATGTGTTCTTGTTTTGTTGTGATCCTTCTTTCTCTGTCGTTGCCCGGAATACGTTTATAAAACGATCTTTAAATTGTTACTCTAACAGAATCATTTGTAAATCGCGGGTTTCAAATGATCTAAGGTTTACCCGTGTTGAATTCTTGATTTCTACCACGCGTAGCGTTACAATCTTATTTTAGACTGAATCGATAACGTTGGGTGTGACATGAAAATGGTAAGGGGGCTCGCGAGCCCCCCGAGCGTGTGACACAAAATTACATTGCGTGATGGGTCTATCCTATACCTCGTCTGTGGTCTATCCTATATCTCGTCTGTGCATATACCTGGTCTGTGATAACTCGCCCTTGTACCGACCTTCAGTAGGTATGTTTGCGCTTATTACCTACTGAAGATAACTTATCTACTACAGTTAACTTTAGCCAACAACTGTATTTAACTTCCACTCAAAATTTACGAGATTATATGACGCTTCAACTTAATCTACTAATTCCACTGGAAAATTAAGATCCGAAAATGGAATCGCTCTCGTGGAACGTTCCAGAGATTCGAAGCTGGCTTAAAAGGGTCGGTAGGTATCGATTGGCCATCATCAGTACGGACGATGATCGCGAGTAACTTCGCGATGGTGTGGTGCAGAAGGAATGGCGGATTGTTTTTACATGGGGGGAGTTGTAAAAATCTGAGCGTGAGACGTGTGGATGGTGTGACGATTCACGAACAAGTAGCTAGTTAGACATTATGTTCGATATGAGTGACTACGTTTGGGAACCATTGGCCGATGTGTATATCGGCCAAGACACAAGTTTCCCTGACCCTGACACTTACATTTATTGTCTTTGCAGCAGAGTGTTCGTGCGGTAAATACACCCACACAGCATATGACTTAATCTTTCTAAATATCAGTCTTACCCGCATATCCGATACGAACACTGATTTCACTGTCCCTCAGAAAATTCACAATTTTTACGTTTTATCGATCACTACTATGACACATGACCTAACCTTGACACGCGCGGAAATGTCTCGGGGTCAGAAAGTATTTTTTCTTAAACCCAAAACTATGCTTCTCCTCGCTAAAGGTATATCGAATCTATGGCAACAGGTACAAGCCTTCGCCTCTCCCTTTCTGCTCAGATATCATTTCGTTTGAGAACGATCCATTAATAATCCCGTTTCTTTGTTCCGACATTGTAAGTTCGCGAAATATCGTCGAAAACAGCACCACGTGGAAATTCACGGAAATAAGAAACAAGATACTATCCCTTGTTAAGCTTACAGTTTTCGTACAATACGAGCCGCGCAGATGTGTCTTTATAAGGAAGGAATGTAATACGAAAGTATCTTTGTACTTTTCTTCCCAGATCCCCAGAAGTTTATACCAACGAGGCATTAGGGGACGCAAGCGGAGATGAAATTGTCGATGGCGATTGTGTCGGAGAAATGTTAGACCTTCATAAAAGGTCCACCATAGAGGCACAGTCTATCGAGAAGCACGATGTAAGATTGTCTTTTCTTCTTAAGCCAAAGTATTTAGTTAATTCAAGTTCAGTTTGGTGACGCTGTATATATGCTAGATCCTTGTATCATATAGTATCTGAACGGGCGCATGTTTTCTCTCCCGTAAAATTAGGAAGAACCAGTGAGCTGTTACTGCAGCGCTTCGCACACAGACAACAATTATTCCACGGACGAACATGACTCTGTTCGTGACTCTGCTCATCGTCCTAACGCGTATTCCCTCACGCAGAAGCTGGGTCTGCACCAGTCGGATTCGGGTGCCGACCTGTCCGAGTATCATGATCAGCACGAGGCTAAAAGTATACAGAACCTGTTGGCATCTTACGGAAAGACTTTTCAAACTACCGAGACTGAGCTGGAAGATGGATTTGAAAAAGTGAATGGACTTGCGCAGAATCAGCAAGAGAAGCATGTAGAATATGGTTCGAAAATAGTAGACATTCACTTGTCGGATCATCATCTTGCAGAGAACATAAAAGATTTAAGTATTAATCCATCCAGTCGTAGCGAGAAGAAATTTCATACAGAGAGCCCGTCGTTTATTTTAGGAGACCAGGATTCTGAGGTGCAAAGCGCCTTGAAAAATACTTCACCTAATAATTCGCAGGCTCAGAAAGGAAACGTCACGTATACATATAATCATAATTCACGCGTCTATCCGTACTCGATGTATTCTGGAACAAAGAGCGTGATGAACATCGCGTGGGAGAAGTATTGGTCCGAGAACGGTGAACAATTGATTTGGACATCCTGGATCGCAAAGTATGCGGACTATATAAACCCGGAATACTTGCAGCAGAATGCTCATTTGATAGGGGACGAGAGATCGGAGGTAAAAGAACCCGTAGAGAAATTTTCCGAACAAAACACATGCTTTCCTAATCAAGCGCACAGAAACTGTGAACTTGGTCGCTCAAATTTCGAAGGGATATTTAATAAAAGTAATAATTTAAGTGATAACGAAATAAAAGCGAAAGACACGTATAGCGTTAATTTTTCATTTGAGGATATAAGTAAGCAAGAAATAAACGATAAGGATGCAGAGGAGAATAGAAGGAAGATGACGAATCTGGAAACGTCGCCGGAGACTGGGGACGGGTGGAATCCGTTGAGCCCTTATAGCATAGAAGAAAGCTACAATCAACAGTCTAACGCGGAAGATGAAAGACTTTTAACAAGATGCGACTCCATTAACGAGTCCATAGCTAAAACGAACGCGACGTCAGACTCGATGACGAACGTTACGAAAATGACTCTCACTAGCTCCAGCTGCGACTCGATTTCTATGCATTCATTTAGCCTCATCAGTTCTGTAACCAGCTCCATCGAGAGCAACGTGACTAGCACCAGCTCCGACCAAGATAACGACTACACGGTTGAAGACAACGACAAGTACTGGCAGCACTTGTGGAAGGAGAACTTCCAAATGGAGTACCACAGGCACTACGAACTATTCATAGGGAGTTATAAAAGGGAGAAGCCTCAGATAACTGTTCAACGCATTCAGGAGCAAAACGAGCATAACGCGAAGGAGGAAGAAAGCGACGAAAGTATGGACCAAGATTTTACACAAATAGAAGCAGATGGAACTAACGAAAATGACGGCTCCGAAAATAAAAACGCGTCTAACAAGAGTTTGTCTTACTGTAAGAAGGAGAAGACGAAAAAGAAGCGGCTGATCATCGAGTCCGTAGGACGGCTCATAGAGAGTTTAAAAATGAAACCAGATAGCAATGAAGCTACCGTGGAAGAGAACGGAGAAGCTAATGAAAACGAGTGCCCGCCGGAGAGTAAAAGCGACGGCCAGCCTTTTGTTAAACAAACTGAAAATAGTGCAATTATTTCTAATGATACTAGTGGCAATAATTGTATTCGTCAGAAACATTCTAACAACGGGGATGGAGATGAGCCGAATGAAAGTAAACCCGTGCCATTGAAACGAAGGTACAGTATTATTTGCTTCTGACAAATAAAAATGAATGAACAATAAATGTATACTTTCCTTTCAGCCACGAGGCCGACTACGATGAGACGGGAGATGGTCTAGAAGAAGTGAAGAAGGGATTTTCATTAATGGGTTACGCCTTCAACGAAGACTACCAAGAGTCTAAACTGCAAGGGGAAGTGGTGTACAGGAAAAGAAATATCAGACTACAAAATAGGCAATTGAAAATGAAATTCTACAGACCCAAGCCTGTAAGCAAGCATATTTACTTCGACGATAATGGAATGGAAATTACTAATACTATAGACAAGGTATGATTAGATTCTAGTTGATACCAATGGCAGATATGTTTAGGGGAATCGTTAACCGAATTTTTTTCTGTCTCTCCAAGGTAAAGCATTATCTATCATATTGCCCAGTTCTACCATCAGCAGAAACAGATTTACAACTCTCTGAAGATGGTTCCTACAAAGCACAATTCACAAGTTCTGACGAAGAATGTGATCCTAGTCTTAAGACGAAATTCGAAGCGAAGCGGCTTGTATTTAGTAAGCCAAGCACAAGTTCCGTGGAGTCGGGTGTAGATAAAAGGCCGATCGATGATGTGAACGATTTTTTGAATGTGCCCGATGGACAAGACGATGCCGTTAAAAGCGTCGAGGTAGAAAGCAATGCATACTTCGTGCAAGACGAAAACAATTCTACGAAATGTATGTCGGAGAATCAGTTCCCTGAAATAGAGGACGAGAAATTCGAAGCATCGAACACCGATATGGACGTAGATGAGAAATATAATCACAACGAAATGCAAAGTATGAAGCTATCCGACGAAGACAGTGGGAAGAAGATACAGAAGAGGAAACGGAGGAAGCAGTCTAAGAGGAACATAAGCCTGCCGGTAGAAATAGTTAATGACAAGGCTTTAACGAAATATTGGTTAAAGAGGTATCGGCTATTTAGCAAGTTTGATCGAGGCATTAAACTGGATCGTGGTATGTCCTTTAATGGTATTTATAGAACAACGAAGATATCTCATCGCTAGGGAACTAAAAGTGAAACGTTTCATAAGCTACTCATTAATATTTGCACGTAGACTTAATGTGTATAGAAAAATGTTCCTTTCAGAGAGCTGGTTTTCCGTAACACCGCAGAAGGTTGCCGAACACATAGCAGAGAGGTGCAAATGCGATACCATAATCGATGCGTTTTGTGGTGCTGGAGGAAATGCTATTCAGTTTGCCGTTACGTGTGAAAGGGGTATGTTTGCCAGTACGATCGTTTGGATCTCAGATTAATCCGTAATGTTTCTTTACAGTGATCGCAATAGACATAGATCCGGCTAAAATTGAGCTCGCTCGAAACAACGCGCAGGTTTACGGTGTTAGCGACAGAATAGAATTCATTGTTGGGGATTTCCTTAAGCTTGCGCCAAAGTTGATCGCAGACGTTGTGTTTCTGAGCCCTCCGTGGGGAGGGCCCGAATATGTCAAAGAGGAAACTTTTGATCTCAATAGCATTATGCAGCCCGTTGGTGGAGTAAATATATTTAAACTAGCGAAGGGAATCACAGAACATGTGGCCTACTTTCTACCTAGAAATGTAGATACTGTGCAGGTAATTTGCGAACCAAGGGAATTCGGAAACGTCTTCGCTTTTATATCTCTATCTCGTGTTTGTATAACGTCGCGTGCATTATGTACCTCACTTTTTGATACACCTATGTTACGTATTGCAGCTTGCCATGCTAGCCGGAGTAGGTTGTGGTGTAGAAGTGGAGCAGAACTTTCTTGACCGAAAGTTATTAGCTTTAACAGCCTATTATGGCGAACTGCCCAGGGACTGTTAGTTGTGATATGATGTGTAATTTATGAGAAGATGATCCGCATCAGCCGCTTGAAAACAAAAAGGGGAGCTTCTCACGTTTATTGAATCACTAGCTGTAAATAACTCAGTATCAATTTGCTTAGGCTACTCCAAGAGAAGCAGTATTTTTTTATTTCATTCAACGTTTCCTTACAAAATGCATATGAAAAGACATCGTGTTGTACATTATAATTTACCGATATATCTTTTAAATCTTCCTATCGAATTGTTTTGTAAGGATCATGCGTTTATAACTTCGCCAGTTACCACACTCACAGACTTTGCACTTAAGCAAATTGATATAGAATTCTCAATTTGTGGGGATGTACTTGTGAAATTCAACAACTAATATGTGAACACTTCTAGAGATCTTTGAATTCATTCTTCCATAGTAATCATAAGTGTTATTTTTGCCTGATGGTTAATTAAGTAAAGAAAACAAGAGTAATTTCTCTTTAGTCGATCATGTAAAATATCATTTTAATCTTACTGTGAACCCTATGAGATACTGTAATTTACATTTTACAACAGTTTCCAAACTATTATTTTACAATTTTTATGTACACTTCTACTAATTTACTATTAATTATCAATAAATACATTCGAAATATTAAAGATGCTCTAATACGTAACGAGGTACGTTTGTAAATTTTTGTGAATGTTGCATCTGAAAACCAATTTTCATTCTTGTGGGTTTCGAAATACATTCTGAAAACAGAGCAAGGCTTTCTCCGGGTTAATGTGAACATAAGATTGTTAATTTAATGAAATAATTAAAAACAAATACGTTTTCGTTACTTTAAAATAACATACAAAACTCACTTCATTCTTTCAAAATAGAACATAAACTTATTAATGTTTGGATCGCAAACGTGATGTACAATTTCAAAAAATAGTATCACAATTACAATTTTTTTTTAAAGATTAAAGCATTATTACTAGTTTTTCTCCCCCCCCCCCCCCCCCCCCCCCAAGAAAAAGAACAATTCGATTCGTAGGATCTAAGTAACGCGTGACTAGCATCTCTTCGTTCACTTTTGAAGTATAAATTTCCGGTTATTTCCAAAACATGCAGAAGTATTCTTTTACTAAATTAACGATTTTATATTTTTCATGTATCAACATTAATTGTCGTCGCAACCGACTCTTCGGGCTCTGCGGGTATAGTTATGCCGCCAGTATCTATACTCTCTTCTTCTTCCCTTGGAATTTTTAAAAAACAATGCATCGTTTCTTCATCTTCTTGTTCTATAGTTGAATTATTTTTAGCTCCGCTCTCTCTTGTTGGCAGTGAACCTTCGAGGTGTTTCGATGGTATTTGTATCGTGATCGTTTGTGATGTACCGTCCGCAGACGTTGAGGAAGACATTAAGTTTGCTTCTAGAGTATCACCGACTTTCGAGAAGGCACCCAGGCAGCTATAAATTAATTGCGCCGCTGCTATATTACCAGGGAAAACTTCAACATTTTCGCCATCTAAACAAAATAATACGATGTTAGCAAGTATGAGTACAAACACTAAATCTACAACAAAGCGAGGAAGAAACGAACATCACCTTTCTTCTGCACATTTGCTTTAATCAATCCTTTCTCGTGATCTCTCACGTGCTGTATGTAACTTTCATTTTTAACAGTTTTAAAAGGGCACAAGTCGCACGTGAATAAACCAGACAGTAAAGGGTGCCTAGATTTCAAGTGATTTTTGTAACTACTACTCTGTATCGCGGTATACGAGCAGTGCGGGCATTTGTACGGCCTGAATCCTGCAACGATCATTTACCCCTATAGTGTTTGCATACCTTACGTACTATCCCGTACTTTACGAAGATGCGCAACATACCCGTGTGCTGCATAATGTGGCGCCGCAACGTGTTGTGATCTCCAGTCTTGTATTCGCACAGCTCGCAGCTGAAAGGTTTATCGCCCGTGTGCTGGCGCAAGTGCATTTGCAGCATCGCTTTCCTGGCACTGGAATGCCCGCAAACGTTACAAACATACGGGCGCAGCTTCGAATGCACCGCCTGAATGTGACTTTTCAAGCACTTCGAGTTCGCGTAAGTCTTTCCGCACATATCACATTTCTTCGAAGTATACCAACGCGTTACTTCCAACGTTTTGCGATCCAAATGCATAACCCTGTGATTGCGCAGCTGACTGGCTTGTTTGAAACACTTGCCACACTCGGAGCATTCGTACTCCCGCGTCTCGCTGTGCACCCGCATGTGAGTCAGCAGCTTCACCATTGTCGCGCTTTTATATGCTTTACATATCTTACAAGTAAACAGACCTATGTCTAGAAATGAAAGAGTTTTAATTCGACCAGAGTGTTCTTCGTGTTTGGCAATTGCTTTCGAATACTGACCAATTTGATGCTTCTTCCATAAATGTAAACTACACTGCCTCCATTTGGTAAATTTCATATCACGGCAAATGGTGCATCTGAACGTTGTTCCGCTTTGCGATTCCGTGTGGCAAAGTGCATGCTGCTGCATCGTTTCCTCCGTAGCAAATTTATAGGGACACCCTCGGTATGAACACCTTAGAAAATATATCGCTCGTGAGTAAATGCGAAAGGAATTTATACCCTTATCCGTTACCAGAAAGTTTCCCTCACTTTATATTTCTCTCCATCAACTCGATCATCTTTTTATTGAGCATATATTCAGAACTTAAAGGCTTCTGAACTTTAACTTGACGCTTTATATCATTATTTTCAACACCCTGTCCGATACATTCGTCCAACAAGCCGGAATCTTTTGAATCGTCCGTTATATTTTCTTTACCACCCTTATTGGAGCCTGTGTCCGTCAACTGGTGATCCTGGAACAAGCATCGTTGCTTGTAACACTCGATCATATAGCGTTTAACTTGCTCGCAGTAAAATTAATGTATCTTGAATATTTACATTTATCATATGCTCTTTACAATCTTCTATAGAAGGAAAACAATTAGAACATTCTCCGCACATGTACAACAATTTCACTTCATCCGTATTTCTGGACTCCTCTTTTATCTGCAAAACGTAAGCATCGTAATATGAATAGAAATATTGATAGAGAAGAAGTAATTCGAAAACACACCTCGACGTCCACTTTCGGATTTACATGGGTCTTCTGAAAGTGCTGCAACAATTGTGTTTTATCTTGACTCGTGTAAGTACATATTTTACATTTGAATGCCGTTACAACTTCTACAAAATCATTAGCGTTCACATTGTGCTTCTCCATAATAAAATTCTTCTCGTTCTGCCCTGTGACGATTTCATACTGCTCCTGCGACCGTTCGCTGATGTTTCTAACTACCAAATCTTCGTTAGCGATATATTGCGCATCGCAGTTGTCGACGTCTTTAGGCAATAAAACCGTCTTTTCTTGCGGATCGTTCTGATCCATAACTTGGCCGAGATCTAATTCCTGTAATTCCCCATTCTGAAAAGCATAGACTTGTCCGTCCAAGCAAACCAAAGAAATCGAATCCTCCTCTTTCTCCGCTTGAGCTTCATCTATGATATTAATTGCGTTCTGCGCTTCGTTAGTTGTCGCGGTCTTTAATATGTCAACGGCTGGATCCGATATGGTTTGCAGAATGTATCTGGTGCCATTTATTTCGTAACTTAAATACGAAGAATCTTCGACGCTCGTTTCTTCGTTCATGGTGAATGATGTTCAGTTAACTCATAGCGGTGAAAATTAGTGATATTCAAATTAATAGTAACATCTTGCCTGTAATGTAAATGGATAGTTAGCGCAGTTAGAAATTGAGAAACTAGAATGTTTGTTTGAATCTCTGAATAATATATTATCGATAACATACAAATATTTATGTAGAATTCATTCATATATATATAGATCATATTGTATCCCACTCAGCTACGCAACTTAATATTTGTTTATTTAAGTTACACATTACTTTTCCGATTGAAATATTCTGTAAAGCATGCCGGACGTAAATATTCGTATAAAACCAAGGGGATGTAAAAATTACTCGGCATTGCATTTCAAAACGGCGGTATTCGTGTACATTAACGAAGAGGTTATCTTATGGTCGATCGGTAACATGACTTAAAAATGTAATTTTCTCAATAACATCTGAAGCGAAGCGATCATATTTTTACATTGCGAAATAAAATATTTCACGAGCCGTCATTTATTCGTGATGCAGCGCGTTCACGGCTATTCAAATTCGAAAGTCATATTTCGCGAAAACAACTCGCGCGTTGCAAGCGTCTGGTTCGAGATTTCAAACGGGATTCCGAATATCGAATTCGGAGCGTACGATGCATCGCGCACAGAGGAGAAAGCTCTCACTTACCGGCAAAAAATTTCAGTCAAACGAGACGAACAAGAATACTGAAAAAATGACATAAACGTCAAATTTTAACGCATTATCCATGAGACCCGTGATATTCCACCATCTTGCGTCACGTGATACTGCGAAAATTTAGCATAGTCGGAGCACAATTGCGAAGGGATGTCGGGCATTTCAATCGCCAATAACTCAACTATTCCTTACTTCGACATTTCTTTATTCGCACTTCGTACCAGTAGTGTGTTTTATTGCACTTTACAGAACGCAACTTTCTCGGGAGTCTTACATTTAATAACCGAGTCGTCTGCACTTTATTCTTAGCACTAAGAACTCAACATAAGCGCCATAAAGCATTGCTTAAACATCTGTACACGAGTAGATGTTTACATAGCTGCGGTAGCAATGATTTTACACTTAACTATTCCCTCGTCGAATGTACGTTAGGTGTCTTTTCAGCATTCTGCCTGGCGATCTCAGGGAAGAATTGTGAATTATATTTCTGCTTGATAGCAGGCTTAGGCGTTTCTGGAGCGACCACTGGAACTGGATCTCCTCTCAATTTAGCCAACAATGCTTCTGTCCTTAATTTTTCGCTCTGTTCTCTTAATAGTCTTTCGGCTCTCAATTTCTGTATATCCGTAGCAGGTGTCTCTATCCTCTGTTGCTCCCTATTTCTATGCTTCTCTCTTTTACGTTTCTTAGATCTCTTATGCTTGCGCTTCTTCGAAGATTTACTACTTCTGTGAGTCGAATCGCTCTCTTCCGATTCGCTGTCCTCGCGCTTTCGTTTGAGGGACTCTCTTTTCGCCGTCGGTGCTCTGTCCACTGAACTGGCTCCCATAATGTTCAAGTACTTTTTAATATCATGTATCGGGTCGTCCAGAGACTTTCTTTTTGTCTCCACTTCGATTTCTTTCTTCTCTGGATCCCTCAGCCTCATAGGTAATTCCTCGTACCAGTTCTTCTTGCCGGTTGCCTCGTTAGTGTCCTGCCCAAGGTACGTGAGGTAGCCAATTTGCTTCTCATACTTCTCCCTCTCCTCTTTCTTTTCTTTCTCGTGCTCTACGTTCGGCTTATTGTAATCGATCTTTCCTTCTTCAAGATCGGCAAAAAAGTTTACATGCTCCCACTTCGAGGTAGACGCAGTTGTTTCAGTCTTCGATGTCTCCTCCCTTCCATCATACTTTGATCTCGCTTTGTCCCTCAAGAAGTTGATCCTCGCTTCAGTTTCCTAATGCAAAGCAGTAACTTTTAGAAGCAGAAACTATCACATGCGCGAATAACGGATGGCCTTGTGACGGATCGTCTTATACTCACAGCTTTTTGAGCTCTCTCCTGTACGATTCTTTCTTCCTCCGCAGCTTGTGCTTCGTCTCGTCGTACACGAGCGATATTCTCCTTGGTACGTACGTGCCATCTAAAAGTAACGATACATATGGCTCATATTTTAATCCGAGAATGTTACTTAAATTTATATCAGAACACTAATCGTACCTTTTCTTTGGTAGAATATTCATTGTGAATGAAATGCAAATTTTCTTCTATAGAAGCGACGAATTCTGAGCATTTGTAGCTAGACACCTAAATCATAATTCACTGAATTTCGCGACCTATCAAGGTGTGGCACCGATGTTGCTCAATTTATAAATAATACGAGCGACTGCAATAGTGTTTACGTATGACAATTGTTTACAAGTCTCGTTACGTGTCTTTTGACAAGTTTTAGTTATTTCGCCCATTGTAGTGGCAGCCATTCACGAGACGCAATTGCAGGTTGCTTCAAAACAAAACGCTCTTTCGCACGCGTGAACGAAAGTTCCAAGTTTTCTCTCTTTACCTGTTTTAAATACGTGAGTACACACATTTTACGTGATAAATAAGAAATAATCTTACGACGCGTGTATATAAAATACATATCTTTTGACACAAATAATGCTTTGTACACATAACCTTACTTTCAATGCTGAATTAAATTTTTATTAAATAATACGTCGATCAATATTTCTCTGGCATTCGGCCTGATTTACGCCTCCCTTCATTTATAGTATTAGTGAGCATTGTTTCATTGAACATCTGCATCGGGCTATATTTTTTTTACAGCGGCTTCAAGATTGCTACCATGGCTGCTACGATGCCCATAAACCCCAAACCATTTCTAAATGGTTTGACGGGTAAACCTGTCATGGTTAAATTAAAATGGGGCCACGAATACAAGGGGTACCTTGTGTCTGTCGATGGCTATATGAATTTGCAATTGGCCAACACCGAGGAACACATAGACGGAAATTGTACCGGAAACCTCGGCGAAGTTCTGATCAGATGTAACAATGTAATGTACATAAGGGGCGTGGAAGAAGAAGACGAAGAAGGAGAAATGAAGGAATAGTTTCAATTATATTTATATAATTCAATGTAGGATAATATTTTTTACCTGTAAGTTAAAGCGATAAGGAAATAAAAGATGAAAATTTTTCTACACCTGTTTAAAATTACTTCTCGAGAAGATAAATGATTTTAATGATAAATGATTTTTACAGCCATGCGTCGAAATTATCTCCCCTGCTGTGGTACATTGTTCACAATAAAAATGAGTTCAGTTACACTTTGGAACATTTCTTATAATAGGTTTCGGTCTTGATCTAAACACTAATTTCTGTTTGACAATAGCTTTTACGATATATTCAGTTTTTGTGTCAGAATTGTCTGCTGTTTCACTCGTTCCATTATTCTTTTTCTCTAAAACAGCAAATGGCTTTGGGAGTGGTAGTTCTTTGCCGTGCAACACGTGGATGCCAATGATCAATATTGGTGTACCAGATTTGGAAAAGTGTAGATCTGCGACGAACTTATTTGTGGTATCTGCAGAATCGAATTTCAAATCTCCTTGCAGTTCAATGATTGCCCATTCTTCAAGTTCGCCATCTCTTTGAAATGGCATACAGCACACAATCAATTTATCAAAATCTGTTAAAGTAATCGAAAGTATAAATAAAAGTACCTTTTTATCGGTATGATCATGTTGATTGTTTCGGCGGCAAATAATGTTCTGCCGCGCACAGTGTGCAATACCTGCAAATGGTAACGGAAATGGTAAGAGGGCTCTAGAATCGCCTAAACTGCGTTCCATATAAGAGCATACCGACGCCCCTACCGATTTGCGACCGATCTGTGCAGCTCCCATGAATCTAACACACGCGATTGGTCGTAGCACTTTCCCTGCCAGTTTACTACCAATCAACAGTGTATCCCTGCGCGAAACAAGTATGCTCTAATGTGGAACGCAGTGTAGTGATCCTTTAGAGAGTGATCGGATCAACGTGTATCGTCGCTGATTGGTTGCTGCGATTTGGAGCAAAAGCGGAAGTAGACAGAGAAAGAAACTGTAAAAAAGAAAGAGACAGAAAGAGATAGATAAACCATGGACATAGGAATATAGGGACGGTGGAATCGTTGCGGGGGGCGATCTCCTTGCGGGAGGGGCGACGAGGTAACATACGCCTTGTTTCCATTGGCTGCTGCTTCGCACAAGCGCAGTGATGTGTAATGATGAACGTTTGTCGCGTTCAGGGATCGGCGGGCTTCAGTTACCGCTTATGGAGAGGGAAACCAGTGATGCCAGATCGGGGACGGGTTCCCTCGAGAGTTTCCCCCACCTCGCATGCACACTATGCACCAATCACGTGCGTGTAGATCACATACGCGACTCCTGCATAGTGTGCATGCGAGGTGGGGGAAATTCTCGAGGAAACCCGTCCCCGATCTGGTATCACTGAGGGAAACACCGACGGAAGCGGTGGTTATGGCCGGTATTCATAGTCGCTACTTATTCTTAAGCAAATGCTTAAGCATTCGGCATCCTTTACTAGCTACTAGATTAGTAGAGGATGCTGCATGCTTAAGCATTTGCTTAAGAAGGTTAGGTTAGGTTTTTAATTTTCCCCAGCTTACAATTACTTATAGCGCCAGTAGATGGCATTTCAGGACACAGTCCTATACAGCCCAATTTTCTTAAGAATAAGTAGCGACTATATATAGTAGTGAATACCGGCCTAGATCAGTAGAATCGCCAATCCTTGTGACAAAAATTTATATTGGATGTAAGGTCTATTCTATACTTCGTCTGTGGTTTTAACCTGTTTCATTGCGTAATACGTATTTACCGTTAGTAAGTAGAAGTGGGGATTTCCTCCGAGTCAAAAAAGAAGCCGATTCATTAGTTCCAATTATTTTCTACCCACTGATAGTAAGGTACATACGTTTCGCGTCGCCCAGCACGAGATTGAATTTATTACGGAATCAGCAATAATTTATTAACGGAAAATCACGAAAAATGACACATGTTCGGCATATACTCTGCGAATGTGACAGTTTAACACTATTCCTACCGACATTTCACGTATACCTAAATATTCCTACTGCGACCGGTCGTGGTAGGTAAGACAGACTACAAGTTTTTCTAAAAAAATAAACAATAAAAAATAAAAACAATAAAAATGTATTGTACGTATATTTGAGGAAAAATTGTGAAGTTTAAAGGCGATTCAATTACGTTGTATATAGGAAATTCTAATCGAAATTTTAAAAACGGTCATTTGACCGGTCGTGGTAGGAATAATGTTAAAGACTGCAGTTCTTGAAGGAAAAACAGAAAGAGTAAGAGAAATAATTAGTTCTCGCAGTCTACATTACACACAAGAATGGTCGGATACGTCAGATGGATATGCTTTACTTTGTACTGCTGTTGAGGAGAAACATACAGAGATTGCCAAACTACTTTTAACAAATGGTTCCAGAGTGAACGGCGAAAACAATAATCCTGCTGAGACTCCACTTCATTTTGCTGTTAGAAATGGTCACATAGAGATTGTTGAGATGCTTCTATATAAAGGTGCTAATATTGATGCTGAAAATAGTTCTGGCCTTACTCCTCTTTACTTCGCAGTTCTACTTAAGAAAATTGAAATTATTGGCATACTTTTAAATCAGGGTGCAAGCATTGAAGCTACCAACAGATACTGTATAATTCCTCTGCACGTTGCTGTTGACATTAATAGCGAAGAAATTGTAAACCTTCTTTTAAGTAAAGGTGCTAATGTAAATGCTAAAGGCATTGATGGTGTAACTTCTCTTCATCTTGCAGTAGACAGAGGGTATTTACGAATTGTTGAGCAGCTTTTAAAACACGGAGCTTATGTTAATGCCTCTGACGATTTCAATGGTACATCACTGCACTTTGCTGTCGAGTTCGAGCACGAAGAAATTATGAAATTGCTTTTAAGCAAAGGTGCTAATGTAAATGCTGAAACAATGTTTGGTCGAACTCCTCTTCGTGTTGCAATATCAATCGGGCATCCACATATTGTTGAATACCTTCTAAAACATGGAGCTAATATTAATGCTACGTATAGAACCAATATAAGCCAGCAATGTTATACACCACTGCTCCTTACTGTTACGTACCATAAGGATGAAATGACCAAATACCTTTTAAGTAAAGGTGCTAATGTAAATGCTGCAGGAAGAGATGGTATAACTTCTCTTCATATCGCATTAAACAGAGGGGATTTACAATTGGCTGAACTCCTTCTAAAACATGGAGCTAATGTTAATGCTGCGTATACCTGTGGATCTCAGGAAGGTTATACACCACTACGCGTTGCTGTTAGTTATAATTGTTATGGTAGCGACAAAATTATCAAATGGCTTTTAAGTAACGGTGCTAATGTAAATGCTGCAGGAAGAGATGGTATAACTTCTCTTCATATCGTATTAAACAGAGGGGATTTACAACTGGCTCAACTCCTTCTAAAATATGGAGCTAATGTTAACGCTGCATATACCGGTGGATCTCAGGAAGGTTACACACCACTGCACCTTGTTATTAGTCCTAGTTGTCATGATATGGACGAAATTATCAAATGGCTTTTAAGTAACGGTGCTAACGTAAATGCTGAAGGAAAAAATGGTATAACTCCTCTTCATATGGCATTAATTTATGTGGGCGAACAATGTGCTGAATACCTTCTAAAATGTGGAGCTAATGTTAATGCTGTATATAGCTCTGAAAGTGAGGAAAGTTATACACCATTGCACCTTGCTGTTAGATGTGGTAGCGAAAAAATTGTGAGATTGCTTTTAAGTAAAGGTGCTAATGTAAATGCTAAAGGAGGAGATGGAACTCCTCTTCATCTTGCAGCAGAGAACAGGCAGTCCAAAGTTTTTGAACTTCTTTTAAAACATGGAGCTTGTGTCAATTCTGTGTATACCTCTAGAACTGGACATGGTTATACACTGCTGCACGTTGCTGTTGATTGTGGACATGTGGAACTCGTCGAGGCTCTTTTGGAGCGTAACACAGATGTTAATTCTACGTATGAAAATGACGACACACTGCTCCATCATTCTGTCCAAAAGCATGAGGATGAGATTATGGAAATGCTTTTGCACAAAGGAGCTAATATAAATGCTGAGAATGCTTATGGAGAGACTGCTCTTCATTCTGCAATGAGGAGAGGTAATACAAAAGTTGTAGAACTATTGCTAAAACGCGGTGCCAAAGTCGATGATACGACGAAAAACTTCACAACACCACTCCACATGGCTGCTGAATGGTTTTCTCTCGATATTATCGAGCTGCTCTTAAAGTTTGGTGCCAATATTAATTCTACAGATGAAGATGGTCTAACAGCACTTCACAGTGCTTCTAGGCATGGTCGTGAACAAGTTGTTATGGCTCTCCTAGAACACGGTTCTGATATTACTATTATGAGTAAAAAAATTACACAGCGTTTGATGTCGCTATGCATGGTTACGAAGAAGCTTGTGATAAACATTTTTATAACCATTGTTATGTTAAGGTTATTAGGATTCTTAAACATCACATGGTTAAGACAAAAGCTGCAAATTTATATAAAGTTAAGAACGATTTACTATCAATTTCTTCACCCGCATTTGGTAGCGATGACGAAGAACTAAGTGATTTTCAGAATGAATGCGAGAAAGAAATAGGAAACATGAAGAGCGAGGTTATTAATGATAATATTACATTTTATGATATCTTGACACAAAGTGTACGTCAAGTAGCAATGTATGCAACAAATGAAAGTATAGTAGAGGCCTTTGGATCAGATAATTATAAAATAAAATTTCCAATATATGCTAGTATGATAAATAGGAATTTTAGAAAGGGGGAAAAAGAGAAAGAGTTTATGGAAAAAGGCGATAAAATTTTTGATTTTCTCTTTATTAACAATTTCCCTTGGTTACCACATGACTGTACTGAAAAAATACTTAGTTACCTAAATTATGAAGATTTAATATAGATTTCATACATTTTAAGTTAACTGTGAATCGTATAATAATTTTGTATCTATGTGTTTTATAAAGTCACAAATGTTTTTATAACTAATAAAATGTACATCTTTGAAAGTTTGATATGGAGGATCAATAATAACGCGATATTATTATTATTTAAAGTATTATTCGAAGTCTTTTTTTTTTTAATGTGATGATTCCCGATGACTCCGAATAATACACTTTTTTTCCTAATTCCTCTTGTCTCGAACTTTTCGTGGAAGTCCTAGTTTTACATTCTTTCACAATGCAAACTGGCATTTTTTACCAACTACTGTATACATGTATACCAAACGACGTCAGGCTAGTTAGTACTATTAGTATAAATAATTTCGTAATAAGTAATAGCTGTAAGTAAAATTTTTAACTCTGGTCCACCTCCGACTGGTAAGTATTCAGGTAGGTTATTCAGCGTCCCGCGAAAACGCAACAAAGCTGCAAAGGACAATTTTTTCAACAATGTTGCAAATGAGATTCAGGTGTTCGAGGCATAAAATTCCGGTTTGCAACTTTGTGCATTTTTCGGAGAAAGCGCAATTTCGGTCCGTCACTTTGTTGCAGCTGCAAGAGAAGCGAAATTTCGGTTTGCAACTTTGTCGAGGATCGTGGGGAAGCAACAATGTTGCAAAGCGGGCGTTTTGATTCGCGAACAGCCAAATTTTATTTGCAACATTGTTGATAAAAATTTGCCCTTTGCAGCTTTGTTGGGTTTTCGCGGGAAGCTTAAAACCAGTATGCAAACTTATCAACTATTATATGTATTGTTTGTTGTCTGAAGTGTAAGAATGGTGTTCAAGCGGTGTGTCAGTAGTGTATTGTATAGTAATTGTATGGTAAGTGTAAAGGATGAAGTGTGAAGTGTTGTCGAAGTGATAAAGGAATTACATGTAATGTTGCAATGGAGTAAAAATGGTACAGGAATATTGTAGGATTGCTGAAGCGCAAAGTCAGGGTGTCATTCCCTATGTTGCCGACACTTTACGACGTCACGAGGTAGATCCTCTTTGCTCATTCCCACGCATGCGCGATTTATTCATTAAAAATGTTAATTAAAAGACAATTGCTTGTGAACAAGTAATAAAACTGAGTGGACAAAGATGTACAAGCGACGAACGATCGATTCCACATGAAATTATTGGTGAATAATGAAAAAAAAATATAAAGGAGGGGCTGGGTAAAAAGACAAATTTCAGTCAAATTTATTATAAATTGTCAATTGATGAACAAATAATATAAACTAATGCATAAAAAAGAAACTGATATATACTCCAATGAGGGGTTAACTTTTCGGAAGTATGTATCGAATTCCACTCGGGATTGATAACGTGGTACCTATGCGACACGAAAATGGTAAAAGAAGGTTCGCGAGTCCCCCGAGCATGTGACACAAAATTAGTGCTCTAACAAAATTACATTAGATGATAGATCTATCCTACACTTTGTCGATGCTTATACTGTTGACAAGGGATCAGCTGGTATAGCACACACGTCAACACACTGAAACACGTCCCCACGTCTGTGCAGTGTCAACTGGTGTCAACGTGTGCGCTGTTGTAAACGTCGCACGTTCACAGAATTATCTAAAATAATGGGGCGAACCGTTTATGCAGAAGAACGACTTCACAATTACCTAAGATCTTTAGCAAAACCGGATGAATACGCAATAGGACTGATTTTGGGACAGGTTCGATTTTTGTATGTTCCAATTTCACGTCATCCTTCCTGTTTCCACTTGTTTAGCATATGTAATTGTCAATTAAGAAACGTTCCTTCGAATTATCTCGATTCATACAGATTATCCTCAGTGTTTAATGAAGATTATGCTTGCACCTCTTCTAACAATGTAATAAACTGCAATTTAATTCATATCTTTGTTTCGAATTCACGTAGAAAGTCATGGGTTAGGATGCGCTAATAATTAATGAGTTTAAATCTTTCATGATGAATTAAAAGAGCGTCAGATATTAATAACTCTGTGTTTATACTATCATTAAAATTACAGAGTACTGGGCAAAAAGATTACATCGTACACTTAGCAAAGACACCGCCTCCGCTAGGAAAAAATGTGGTGGAGGAAACGTTGATTAGTACTGGAGCAAATACGCAGGAAGACACTGCTGAAAGGTATATTAAATCAGTGAAGGATATACCAGAGAGCTGGGTTGCGGATCATGCTAAATATGTACGTTTGCTACGTTCAAGCTGGTACACTAAATACGTTCGATTGAAATGAAATATTTAAACGAGTAAGAAATCCCTTTTAGAAGTAACTAAATACATTAGTTGTATTAAATACGTAAATACTATTTACAGGTGACCAGAATGTTACCAGGGGGAATGAGGGTCCTTGGTACATTTATTGTTGGTCCTCAGGATATCCTAAACGATAATACGAACATACAGAAACTGAGATCCATTCTTGCCGCAATATATAAGAACTTGTCGCATAATACGTTCCTTTGCGGAAATAAGAACGAGGAGCACCTTATTTTAAGTTTCAATAGCATTACACAAAAGTACGGTGCTTCGTCAATATCATACGTCTTGTGTATCTCTTTCTCCGTAGCATAATTCTTAATGCTTTTAGATGTATTTGTAAATCTGTAGAAACCACTAAAACTGGAATGTTAAAGCCAGCGGACTGGAAGTTTCAAGCGAAGGCTACCAAGTGGCACCAACTTGAGACTCTTGTAGATTTCGATCGTTTGTTTCTCATAGCTGCTAACAAAGATCCTGAAACTCTTAAAAAGCAGCTGCAGGTATCTAATAGAACTCGCGTTAACGTAAAGTACGTGTGTAAAGCGAAATATACATAATTCGGATCCACAGGATATTTTGACAAGCATATCGGACGTGATCGACTCTTCCCTTATCGTCATTGAAGGGGAAGTACGATCCCCGGACGATACGTTGGAAGTAATTAGCAAAACTAGAAAAGATGAGAAAGGCTTTAAGAGCGACGAAAAGAGTAGTAATAACAAAGCGATTCAAATTAACTTGTATGTTCCATGTGTGAGTATTTACACTTACAAATTTATTGTATAGTTCTCCATTCTTCGTAGCATTATGAAGTGTCTTTCTAAACGATAAAGACATATATTAAAGCTGTATTATCGCTCGTTAAATAGATGTAACACAGTTTATTTTGTGGATTACTAGCAAGAAAAGAATAATAACTCAGACGTGAAGATAACGCCATGCAATGCATCGATACGCTTGGTCGGGCAATTAGTGAGCAGAACGTTTCTTCACCAAAAAGCCAATGTCGAGGAAGCTAATGCAGCCGTGAAACAAGATATAATAAGGTCGCTGGCGAGTAGATTAGAGATGCATTGGGACAGTTTGATCGAAGAAGAAAATGGATCTCCAGAAGGTGCTCGTTGTGGAATATAGGAAGAATCTTTTATTATATTATATACGAATTGTACTGTATCGTTATTATTCCCTTCCAGAGAACATAACGTTACACGAACCCCCAAGGAGAGTATTAATAGCATTACCAGAAAGTAAAGTAACATTATCGGATTATCTATTTCCTGGCGAAGGTCCTCAGGAAGCTCTTCTGTCGTTGCAAGAACTTCTAGACTTGGAAGTTCAAGAAAGTAATGTTCAGAAGGACATAGAGGTCCAAGCTGGTAAGCGCCTGCAGTTACATATATTACAAACGAATCGTAAGCTCTAATTATGTGCAACGCTCCGAATTTCCCATGCAGATCCCACGGAGTTTTATTGCCAAAGCGAAATCGACATAAAACCCGTCGATCTGGGCAAAGAGCTGACTGAAAATCACCAAACGAAAATATACATCGCTGGGATTAGTATCGCGATTTTAATTTTGATCATTGCTATCGTAACGCATACGTTATATCGAAGCGAAGAATCAATGTAAAATCAGGATGGGTTTATATTTTAGATATTCTCACGACGCTACGTGCACAAAAGAAAAGATATTAACGAGTAAAAATAACAAATGACCTAGTTTAACAAGACGATATATTTATATTATAATGGTGATATTTCAGGTCACATTGTTCTTAAATTATTCCGTGAAAGTGTTGAATTGTCAGTGCATAATACATTAATCGTATTGTTAACCAGGGGATTTATTTCAATATTGTTCCGTAGCAATTAAATATTTTTGTAAAGACACACGTACAATTAATGTGAAACAAGCATCCAATAAAAATACCTTTATCAAAGATATCTGTGTAATTTTGATTTCTCCCAAAGTATTAAGTATTACATGCATCATTACAGTTAAAGAATTTTTTTTAAGTAGGTCTTTAATACCACATAACATATCGATGTATTTTTAACTTGTAGTATATTATCTTATCGTAATAACATCTACACAATATATACATACAATATCATACACGCACATTATGTACAAAAAGATAGTACTCTCAAAGTCAATATAATGGCAACTCTTACGTGATAGAATGTCAACTAGCGATGTCGTTCCCTCGTTTTCGATTAATTAACCGTATAAATAATTTCTATGCCCCGAAATGCAGCAAATTAAATAACGACACGCAATACATATCGATACACGAGTTATCAATAAACCAGGCAGTGGTACTTCTATATTTAAAATGCTTGGTACGATCCTCATCGCCTTAACAGATTCTCCAAATGCTTGCAAAACTATACTAATATTTATGAAAATTCCCGTATTTACAAAATTCTCTTTACACTGTACATAGCGAATTTAATAAAGAACGTAATACTTGTTTACCAATCGGAATATTGAACGAAATAATACTTTTACATCTTTAAAGCTAATTCGTCGTAAAACAGGAGTATCCAATTTCGTCTGACCCTTGAATAATTTTCAAATGCATACAAACATTTCCTAATAATATAATTTGTGCAAGTACACTAGTTTCATTCCTTTCTCCCCATTGTCGAATCGATATTGAATCACAATCTCAATCATGTTTCGTAAAGATTCTCGAGCGTAGAAGTCATACCAATTAGAAAAAGAAGTTTGTTAGTCCAGTATTATCATGTTGACAAAAAGTTAAAGACTGGAGTACATATTAACAAAAAGAAATGTATAAGCTCATGTTAAAACGATTAAGTAGTACATCTTCCTTAAACCCACGTATCTTTCGTTTAGTATAGTATCGAAGAGTATCATACGATAAATCTCTCCATCTTCGTATTCCCGTGTTTACACACGTTTACTACGCTGCAAGTAGAGATTATTCTCATTCACTATTTCGGTATAACGAAGAAAGGAGGACACGAATAACTGGACCATTCCATTGCCAAATTCCAATTTAGCATTGATAATTTCATAATTTCATAATTATCAATGCTAAATGTAACGCGGGGATAGTGCAGATAGAAACAGATAAATGTCGCAATATTACCATGATACCAATTAATTCTAATTTCATAAGAATATTTAAATGAATTCGGAAGAACTCATCACCGAGACAAACAGTAATGCGTACCCATGTTTTCCTTGTGCTTCTACTCGAAAGTAGGTACAATGACGTTCGTTGAGCACGATACAAACGAAATAGAATTAAATCTGCACTATCCTTTGGTAAGCGTCAGCGATTTGAAAATTCTACGAGTCTATCTAGATCGAAAGTATAAATTTAAATTGTTACACTGCCCCCATTTTTATGAGTCCCGCTTGACTCCCTCTACCCACGCTGGCGTCTTCCAGCGAATCTAGGTCTAAAGCGGACTCTATCATGGTCGTGTCTTGTAACAATCTAAGTCTGGATGCGGACAAAGGTGTTGTTACGGTTACCGAAGGTATAGAGGACGTATCCAACGTGGAAGAGACCACGACGCTCTGACGGGAAGGCAGCGGTGCAATTTCATCAATATCAATTGGAGCTATATTAAGTGACGCTAGTGGTACTTCATTAGTAACAAGTTGGCTCACGCTGTTCGTGGTGCTACCTAAAAACAAATTCCCAATGATAATCATATAATTCACATCGCCCGACCATATGCGGTATATACAATATTGTTTACAGTACGCAGAAAAAAATATTAGAACCTCCATAACTGGCATTAAAGTCCAAATGGCAAGCCGTTACGAATGCTCTTTAGCAACAGATACTGTATTATACAAACTCATTGTAAAAGTGCAGTGTTGACTGTGTACCTTCTCCTTTGTATGAATAGATAGTTGGAAATTAAATTGCGCCTCTCTGTTTATACAAACATGAGATCCTAATGTTTATAATAACACGAAGGAAGAACGTGGACAGTAATGATTGTACGAAAAATTTTGATATCACACGCACGAGTGTAAATTTATTATACGTTCCCCGCAGATCTATACATGGAACTGTGCATGTATTTATTTTCTACATGTACGAATACATGTATTTTCATATGCGTCTCGTTTTTTTCTGAAATCCCAGTGCCCACAAGGAAAAACCGATATAATTATGAGCTAATCAATTAGTCACAATCCATAAACCCTTAAACTGGAATAACATTCTAAAATTAGTCTCTTCGGAAGTGTGTAGGGAATACACATCGAGTGTAAAGTGTGTATTAACAGCTATTAATAAATACCAGTTCATTCGTATTAAACATACATACAATGATGAACGGAATAAAAGAAAATTAACTTACCAAACGGTATGCTCTGAGCCCTCGATAACAGGACGTAATTTTAAACAACAAAGAAATACAGTTTATTGAATCATGTAAAAATATAGCGAAATGGTGAGGAACTTAAATTTAGCTTATGCATTTGGTAACACATACTCAGTTCTATTTAATTATAGCGTTAAAGATCGACGTTACCATAAAAGACTTTGGTGACACGAGTGCTTCTAAAAGATTAAAAATAATTTAAAGAATCGAATGCAACATTGACTATCCTTTTATATACTACCTACAATATACTACCTAATGTGAGTGTAACATGAAGACAAATAATTAATATTCATATACTCCTTTAAAAGTGTATCGTTATAAATTATTACAAATCGTAATGCAACTAATATGTCAGTCCATTGCAGTGGTGTATGCTTTAGTTAAAATATACATGTGCAACATTGTAACAAGAATATTAATTTCTCTCTTATTTTCCTTAAATAAAAATATCTATGTGCTTAATGCCAGATCGATCAGTCGAAAAATAAATAAATCTCTGTCAACAACAATGAAATTCAACTTGAGTGTACTTCGTCCATAGAGATCTATAAGTTACAGCACAAGAAAACATGAACAATTCATCGCAATAATAATCATCCTCAATGCCATTAAAATCCTTACGCGGATTAAAGTCCGCTTGGTGAACAGATAGAATATGGAAACCTACATGTTATTCTCGTTCTAACACGCTAAAAGAATTTCCCCTAATCAGTGACACTATACTTGTTCGTTTAAGTTTCATTTAAGTAGGTGTGACAATATTATCTTTAAGAAATGCAACTGTTGCAAAGACCGTTAAATATCGTCATTGTCGCTCATCGAGCTGGTGATAAATCTCTGGTTTAGAAAATCATTCTCGGCGCCATCGTTCCGACATAAAGAGTTCTCCGCGTAAGAGTAGTTATTGGTCAATGGTCCTGAACCGAAGGCATTCACTGCGAGCCCTATCGCGTTCTGACCGATAATCGGCATCCCCCCGGGCCCTAATATCCGCGGCATCACGACCGTCGGCAGGAGATGCTTCGATACTGGATACTTCAAGCCATGAACGGTGCATCTCAAATTATTGTACTTAAGAGCGTGCTGCGGTTGGGCGAATCGCAATGGATCTTCGGAATAGCATTGCGGGAACTTTTGTAAATCAGTGTATACGCTCGTGTCGTCGAGCTTATACCGCAAAGGATCCTCGGAGTACCTTTGCGGATATTTCTGAAGATCGATACCGTACTTCTGATCCCCGACACACTGATCGTACATTAAATTATTATCCGAACATCTATGATACTCTTCCCTACACCTGTGAGGATACTTATTCAAGTTCTCCTCGCACCTACACGGATACTTTTGAAAATCTGGATTGCCCCTTTCTGTTTCGTACTTTACATTTTTTACAGGCTCCTGAAAACAGTGCTGCAGGGGATACGTCGGGGCGTAAGTGTCGTTAATGTACTGGCAC
Source organism: Andrena hattorfiana (assembly GCA_944738655.2). Lineage (NCBI taxonomy): Eukaryota > Metazoa > Arthropoda > Insecta > Hymenoptera > Andrenidae > Andrena > Andrena hattorfiana. The sequence continues at coordinate 39,194,680 of OX122889.2, read as the reverse complement.
GGATACTTGGACAGATCCTCGGGATAGCATACAGTGTGCCTTAGCAGACTCAACTCACCGTTTATCGATTCGATTTGCGGCGAATGCTGGCCGGTAACGAGATTGTTCATCGAACCTGTGAGATCTGTTGTGCTGGGATTCGTTTGAACAGTTGTACCATTGGACTGTAACGATAAGAAATAAGAAGACAATATATCAGTTAATAACAGAAGTGAGATATAAACGAATGGATAAATATCCGATTACCTGCGGTTGCACAATTTTCACGGTCCCGTATGTTTTGTTGTTAGTGATTACACTGTCGTCGGTAACTCTTTCTTGTTCCGCACGATACTCGGGTGTCACTATACCTCTTCGGTCTGTGAAGATCGATACTTCGAATGTAGATAAAAGTTGCAACTAAGCGTATTAAGGGGTCATTCTGGTAATCACGCCGCAAAATTCAGGTTTTTTTTTCTTAGTGAATGCAATGAATAACAATGTCAAACTTTTTTTCATTTAGTAGGTTATTTATAATGTATACGGAAGAATTTTTTAAATACACTTTTAATTGTGTTTTTCAATGTTATCTGGAGTTACAAATCGCGCCTTTGGAAAGACGGCGGAAGTGATTTTAGCTCACAGACTTATCTGAAACAAAAAAACCAAACTAATTCTTATGCATTATGAGTACCGCTATCGCAGGTGCCAGAATTAGCCACGTAAGTGTAAAATTAACAAAATTGCGCGCATTTAAACTTCAAGTATCGAAATTGTCCATTTTACTTGCAGTTTAAATGCGCGCAATTTTGTTAAATTTTCACTTACATGGCTAATTCTGGCACCTGCGATAGCGGTACTCATAATGATTAAGAATCAGTATGGTTTTATTGTTTCAGATGAGTCTGTGAGCTGAAATCACTCCCGCCCTTTTTCCAAAGGCGCGATTTGTAACTCCAGATAACATTGAAAAACACAATTAAAAGTGTATTTAAAAAATTCTTCCGTATACAGTATAAGTAACCTACTAAATGAAAAAAAAGTTTGACATTGTTATTCATTACATTCACTGAGAAAAAAAACCTGAATTTTGTGGCGTGATTACCAGAATAACTACCCTTAAGATAATAAATACCAGAGACAGAAAAAATGATTGTTACCGATTAGGCTAGGCGGCGCAGGTCCACATAACACATAAAAGCAATTCCCACAAATATTTCCTTGGCTATAGGGATTAAAACTCTCTTGCCCCCTTTTGATGGAAAATGATCCCTTGATCTAGGACAACAGAAACGTTTCTAATCCTCCCACGATTTCGAGAATCTATAATACTTACATCTTCATTAGTAGTTTGGTTGCTAGTAGTTAAATATGTATGGAAACCAGCAAGGCAAAGGATACTCCAAACGGAGAAGAAACATATAACTCCTACGACGACGCTTCCAGGAGATATTCTCACTGCCTCTAAAAATGGCCTGCCGTCTCTTGTGACTGGTAACAGATTTCCGCATAAAATTAGGGCTCCCTCCGTTCGCTTACTATTTCTGCGATTAATATACTTACGCATAATTAAATGTGTAACGGCACACGCAACTATAAAAACGCAAAGAAATGCCAGAGATACGATAAAGGCATAAAAGTATCTGTAATTTCGTCTGCCCACGCAGTTTCCAACCCATGGACAATGGTGGTCGAACCTCTCTGAAAAGATAATTATTCCATGTTCGTTCCACCCTCTCGACGAGTTACTTCCACGTCGATTAATTAACCAATACACGTACCTACGCAATTGTCGCACAAACTACAATGCGAAGCTCTCGGAGGTCTGAATATTTTACAGGTAAAACAGTATTTCAACTTCACCGGCTGCCCTTTGACTAACACCTCTTTCGTTCTAGGCGGAGGTCTATACATTTTAGAATTACCATCGTTTGGTACCTCTTTATCCAACATGCAAAGAATGCAAATCTTTTAATATAAACACTTAATAAAGTCGATTATTAAAGGATCGCATAATAATACGTGTTCGTGTACCAATTTGTTTCTCGATGTAGGCAGCTTCGTCGGGCGTCGCTCTTGGAATGACTCCAGGATCGCTGAAGCTTGTTCTGAATAAAGCAGACATTACAAAAATAAATAACAGGCCTCCAATAACTGGTATAGCAGGTGTTATGTGAACCGCCAAGAATGGACAGCTGGAACAAGTAATAAATAAAGTTGTTAGAACTCCGTTCCCTAGCTGGAAAATCAGAAATCGTAACTCGAGCGATGATCGTCTTACTCAACAGCAAAAAACAGTCCGCTGGTTCCAGCGATGAGACAGACGGTTACATAGAAGATGCCGGTCTGCGGCGCCATCATCACCCTGCCGTCGCAGCAGAATCTGTTTCTGCCTGGGAATAGCTCCCACTTCCGTGTGATGTGCGGCATGTTGCTAATTTGACCAGCCCGCTCTACGCGCTGTTTATATGTACAAGTACGTAACGCCCGTTTCGTCGCGGATAAAATGTTAGAGCCATACAGTGTTTATTTAACGTCACCACGCGAGACTTTGGACAACCATCTTTCATCTTGACCGAGCGAATTTTTATTGAACTGCAACACGTTCGACAGACAGTTAAATCAACCTCCCCCGTCCGTTAACCTCGCTCGCACATAACAAACACTTCTCCTCCGAGATGTCATTGATATATAAGCATTGCATGAACGAACGCTTGGCTTACCGTACATTTGTAAATCGCCCAGCGTTGTCGAGCACTTGTAAAGGACCTGTGCAGCTCTTGTCAACTTAACCTAATTGCGTCGCTCGCTAGAGGCGCAAAGGCATTCGTATTTGATAAAAGTCCACATCGCCGCGATAATCAAACGGAATTGCTCGCTTTCTTCCGCATTCTATACACAGCCATGAGCTCACTTACGAGACAGCATTGTCGTCACTGTCCCCCGTAGGCCACCGACACTTTAAGAACACTCACTCAGCAGGGTCATAGCCGTGGAAAATCAGCGACGCGAAAATTCATTTGTAAACTAGGTCACTTAGACGTGACACATAAATGCCACTCGCGCGCTCCTGATGTAACCTTCAGGCCCGCGATGCACATTACGCCCCGCGAAGCCGTTGCATCGTTTCGCTACGTCGACCTTAGCTCGATGACAATACAACGTATGTATTTACGAGGAAAAGATTGTTGCCCGTAGTGTGATTACTCGGGATTATCTGTGCTTCCCTCTGACGGGGTATGCAGAAGCGCCACGTGATCTCGTTACCACGTGACCTGCCGAAACTGATTTCAATTTCAAGTGCAAATAGGTTGCTTGGCAGAAAAATTCATTTTCCTTAGAACTTTGGTCTCGGAGAAAGGGATTATTAAATCGCGAGTCTACTACGAATTTATGTAGGATAATGCAGAAGGAGATCTAAAGGGTGTCTCTGGAACTGAGATTGAGTGAACAGCGCTATAAAACAACTGATATCCAATTAATATTACAGGATTGTTCTTTTATATACTAAAATGTTGTGTCATTTACCATTTAGTTACTCTTAAATTTCAGTATCAAATATATCCTCAATAATTTCTTGATTCATATGTTTTTATGTTTTTTCTCGCCTGCGAGTTTACTCGCTGAATTTTGGAAAGGATTTATCGAGAAATTGGTAGTGTGCTGTAATCGTAATTTTGATCGCGTGGCTACCGTTTACTGGTCGATTAAAATAACGGAAAATAAAAAACATTATTGTTTTTTTATAATACCAAAGCTTGTGATAAAAATATAAACGCGAATGAAAGAGGAAATAATACCCGAGAGTACTCCCGTTACTCCTGTGCGGGCAGGACCGCGGCTCGCGCTCAGAAACATGGGATTGATTATTTAAGGGTAGGAGGGTGTGCAACTTATCGCTCCCATTGCAAAATGGGTCGTCGACGCAATGCAGTACATCGTCGCACACAGACGTGATGCACACAATCAAACGAAATCTTGAAAATCGAAGAATCCCACTATGAGCGCCATCTTCGGGTGCGTCGGCGAACAGGCCAGACGCGATCCTAAAATTTTACTACCCGTATAAACTAACCCTCTGTAATGTCGCCTCATAGATCTATAGATCAGTCATCCAGGTTAACGAACCATTTGCGAGGAGGCATTACTCGAGACTGTTACAGATCGAATCACCATACTCATGCTGCTTTAATATCCATCAGCTAGTCGCCGATTACTGGGGAGAAATAAATCGATTATAATACGATAGGTAAGAATCTGCGGTAAAAAAAAATACAATTCGCGATTTTTTTTTACCATGACTTCAAACAAAGATCATCCTCGACTTCATTTTTCTCCGGGGAGAAGTAAAAAAATAAAAAAAAATGGTCTGCAAGACCGAGGATTACATCTTGCATTCGACGAGTGGGGTTTCAGGTTTCAGTCCTACGCGTGTATTCGTATTAAAACATAAAAAGAAACGATGTATTAATTTCTGCAAATCTATACATAGAATTTTGCTAGAGGCGATTAGACAGAATTCCTACTTACGCTAATTAAACTAGTAAAATAAAAGCGATTGATGCGACGTGTTTCGTGATAAGCGATATAAAGAGAGATATCAACAGGCACGATATATCAGGGCGAGCCGTGGAGTGTAAGCGGAAAAATGCCCGGTCTCCCTGGCGAAAAAGGATGTGGCGAAGGGTCGCGTTTAGTCGCGTCTGTGCAGCTTAAAGGCAGCAGCAGCAGCAGCGGCCTGGCAAGGTTTGTCTCGGGGTGGGAGGATGAACGGAGCCCCATGTCGAGGGAGGTGGGTCGGGAGGGCGCGAGGGGGTCGGTTGCGGCGGGGTGCACGGGTATGAATCGTGGAGCGGGCGGATGGACGGACGGACGCAAACGCTGAAATCAGCTCGGGCGATCGATGCGATAAATGGATGCGTGCGATTGGTAGCCGGGAAAATCGATGATGAACAGGGGGGCACCCTACCTAGCCGCGAAAGCGAGCACGGCTGCACCGCCGGAGAGGATGGAGCAAAGACCGAAATATCGATTTTTAGGCCCCTACGCGGCGGTTCGATGCTCATATCTGCCCCGTGTCCCGTATCCGCGCGAACCGCCTTTCAAAACACCAACGACGCGTGCGAGATACACCGTGCTGGTGACGCGGACCGCTCGCGAACAACAATTTACCGCCGTTGCGATTAAAAGATCGTCGAGGATTGACCGTTGTGCGACGCGTGACCGAGGTTCTGGCCGATGTCGTCAGGTAACCACGTTGACAGCGTAACGACGCGCCGTAAAAACGAAGCCTTCGCCGACGAGAAGATCTCTTCTCGCTCCTCTTGACGTTCGTGCGACCCAGCGGTTGTAATATCGTGAGATCCAATGATCCTCCGGCTAAGGGAACGATCTAAGATCGGCTCGCCGTACCGAGTATGTGAACGCTGGCCTCTTTCGTTCTCGATCCGAGATTTCTCCACCGATGTTGTGTACACCGTCTAATCCGCCGTCGAGCGAACGTCGGGATTTCGTGACGGGGGTGTGAATCCGGGGTAGCTAGCTACAGTGCGTAAATTATTGGCATTGCATCATTGGCGGCTCCGGCGAAACGTCTCGTCGAAATCGACCGATCCACGCGTCGTGATCGTACCAAGGGATCTCCTGTCAGTGTTAATCTCTGTGACTCTGGCCTATCATTGTTCCCTAAAAAAAGCGACAAGAGATTTCTAACTAACGTGTTATTAAGCATGTGCATCGTTATTGAAATAGTAAATTGCTAAGTCATTGCGTGGTCATAGGGGAGTGACAACGATTTGTTTACCGTTAACGTCGCGAATATTGTGCGTAATTTTTCAGATCGAATAAGGTACACCCCCCGGCGTTACTGTTCACGTAGTGGTAATCGTTTAATTTTCGCCTGACAAGATGCATGCTTTTATATCTACTCTATAGTAATTTGCAGCGTCGTCCTACTTTATGGCACGACGCAAGAATTGTGTAAAATACAGGCGAGATGCGACCGACGCAACAGGCTTAACAATACAACAAAGAAATATACGTGTCAGCGCGTTACATTTACACGTACGAGAATATTAACAGAATGTATCGTTGTTTTCGAACGGTGCAGAAAAAATGGCCATCGCTGCTTCGGAGAATTATCAACTCAAGTGGCACAGCTATGGCGCGCATCTGCACAGCTCTGTCGCGACGTTACTCCACTCAGAATCCTTCGCAGATGTTCTGTTGGCGACGTCCTGTGGCCGGCACGTGGCTGCCCATCGATTCGTCCTAGCCGCTTGCTCATCGTACCTTAGTCACATTTTTCAAACATGTCATTTCGGGGCGAACACGAATGCCCCAATTATTGTGGTTCGTATACCTATATACGCGCAGTATGTGCATACACGACCCTTTCGGGGAATCACAGTCGTCGCCAGTGGACGAATCGTTACCCATTTCGAGATAAGTTAAATAATCATGTTGAACGCGTTTCAGGTACTACCAACGGAGATCGGTTATCGCACGCTGAAAATCCTGATTCAATACATGTACAGCGGCGAGGCGACCGTGACGAACGATCAGTTGGAGGGTGTATTAAAGGCGGGAGATATCCTGCGTGTCCGTGGCTTATGGAGATCAAACACCGGCAGCAAAAAGGAGAACATCCAGTCGAACAACCAGAAGGTCGATCGGGACAAACGGGAGCAGCCGCCGTTGACCGGGCAAATACAGAAGATCAAGCTGGTGCAGCCGACGACAGAGAAGGCGGCCGAGAATGCGCAACAGCAGGCCACGCCGGTGCAGAACAACGTTCAACCACAGAAACCTACCTCAGAGAGAAAGAGTATCGAGAAGGCCGACGATAAAGCCAGCGAGCCTGAGACGAAGAAGGTGTTGGAGGAGAATAAAAGTAACGAGCAGAACAAGAATAAGGAGAACCTGGAGGCGAACGCGAAGAAAAGGAAAACCATCAACAGCGACGTGGAGTCCAATAAATCTAAAAGCGAGGACGGCGAAAATGTAAGACCAATTTTTTGGTAATGTTGCTTCTCTTCGAAGTAGAATGAAACGCCTCTCCTTTCGTGCCTTGCAGACCGAGTTGAACCTGGAGCTTTTGGTAAAAGACGAGCCGATCTGGGAGGAAACTATCGATCCATCGGAATCACTGACTATAGATCATGAAATTGATATCAAACCTGTATGTAGCGTTTAAAAACGGTTCGCTTTATAAAAAGGAAGTATGTAATATCTATATTGGTCGTTTGCAGGAAATTGTACACAGTGCGGACGAGGAAGAGGAGTACACGCCATTAACGTGCGACATGTGTAGTCAGACGTTTAATCGGCCATCGGACTGGGTGAGACACATTGAATTTACACACGCTGACATGACTGAAAATCGAAGGAAAAAGAGGAAGGTGAGCGTGTAGAAGCATTTACCTAGTCTTTCGTGTATTAAATGATAATTAACGATGCGCTGTTTCGCAGGACGATGTGGACGACGATAGCAAAGACTTTCCGCCGTTAAAATGTGATCTCTGTGGTAACATGTACTCGACGCCTCAAGAATGGGTACGCCACATACAAACGGAGCACACGGAGGAGCAACTGGCCTTGATGAACAACTCGGCGCCACCTAAGCCAAAAAGGGTTCACAGTCATCAAAAGTTGTGCAACATTTGTCAAAAGGAATTTCCAAGTCACGCGTCGATGGTAATTCACCAACGAACGCACACAGGGGAGAAGCCTTTTCTTTGTTCCTATTGTAAAAAGGGCTTTAACGTAAAAAGTAATCTGCTAAGGCATCTAAGGACATTGCATGACAAGTACGTACATCCCAGCTTATACGGGAGCAACGGTAACACGAATGCTTAAACCCATTATCATTTCACAAATGTACATGTCTCTTTCGTTTCTTTTTCTTGTTGGTAATCTCATTTGCAAAGTGAACGTCACGCAACATCCTATACATATGTGTTTTAAATTCATGCTCACAGACTGAAGGAATAATGGATGCATCGATGATCCTGGCATAAGCCAGTGAAATTGGTCCAAAAAAAAGTTAGACGATATCGAAGAGCGCGTGGCATCTTCTTTGGAAATGAGCAAGTATTAAAGGCTTACGTAAGCTTTTTTTTTAAACATTGAACGGGTAACTTCAGTATTCTTCTTCTGTTTTTGTTTTCTTCTTCTTTTTCTTTGTGTTAAATTCGGTTATTGTATGTATTGATAACGATTTATTACGTGTAAGAGTGATCTTAAATTCGAAGCTTTTCCGTTGTAAACACAAAAGCAATATGAGGGCTTTAAAACCAAAGAGGCTGATTACTATTGCCAAAGTGTCTTGTTTTGTTTGCGACCTTAATTCGTTTCTTGAATATAGAAGAAAATATGAGAAAGTATTTATTTTGATTAGAGATTTGATTTAAGCGTGTATGACTAAGAAACGACGATATACAGGTCTTCGCAGTATGTGCGTGTAAAATAATTCATAGTTATAAATCAACATCTATTGATTAATATTTAATTACTTAGTAACGACACGAGATCCAAATTGTGTAAGATTTAACTGTATACTTCTAGGCTATTCCATCCATGGTAGCCCTCTTATTCCCTCAGCTCGTAAGCTAATTATGTATTTTTATATTAAACTAGCTTATACACAAGAAAGGTATAAGAAATAAGATACTTAAACTAAGTAAAAAAAAAATTTAAACTTCAATTAGGCTAGGACGTAAGGGTAACACGTAATTCAAAATTTATCAAATGTTTTGGAAATATATTGAGTTCTTCTTACTTATAAAAAAAAACAACGCAATATTATCAAAATATTGTCACAGTTTATGAAACGGTAACAATATGAATCTTACGAGAATGACACCACATTACCATGTTAATCATGATCGTGTCACTCTACCTATGAATCTTAGTGTCAATTCTGCGTTGCGCTAACACTGTGACGAGCCAAATGACTTTTAAATGTAAAATTTAAATATATTACCTTCAAAGTATTTTTAATTATCCTTAATCGTTCCTGAACAATGAATATCAAAATATACCTCTTCTTACATACGTGTAGCGTTATCATTCCGATTCGCGTGAAATTTCAAACATGCTTACTCTCTAATACCGCGATAAACACAAGAGCAATAGAATCGCGGCGTCTATACGAAATTAATCGATGGATATGATACACTGCATTAACGACGTCGTGGCTTCTGCTTCAAAATTCGTGGGAATCTCAATTCTCTTCGTCGTCATCGATTTTCGGTGCCAGGTAGTATCGAATATGCCCGATATCCCCGATTTTGTATTCACATACTAAAGGCACGTCATTAGACATCGATAGCTGTACTTGCGCACAGAGGGGCCCAGCTTTTACGAAACAATTAAGGTAGCGACACGAGAACGTTAATTTCACCGGTTCTTGCATATTGACAACTACTGCTTCGTCTTCGTTATCTGCATCCGCTGTCTGTGCTAACTTGATAGTAGCTGCAAAAAAAAAGGAACAATGTCGTATAGATACAAAAACATTATAATAATGTTAATTGAATAGACATAGTACTTTTACATTTTCCAATATATACTTTTGATAATTCGTTCGTGTTTCAATGAGTTCGATTACAGAAACGTATGTTTCCTTTGAATACGAAAATATATACAGTCGTGACCGAGAATACAAGCGTGACCTCGTCTTTATAGCGGCAAGGTCAAGAACAGGTAAACACTTCCCACAACGTTACTGAATTTCAGTCAGTCGATATACAACTTCCGCACTCGAAGAACCTTTACTAGAAGATGTTACGTGCACAAAGCAGATACTATACAGTGAATGTAAGTACATATATTAATTAATATAAGAAACTAACGTACCTTGTCCATAATCTCCCGAAGCACTGAACTTTATACCCTCCTTAGAACACGCAAACGTTATCGATTCCCCGAATTGACTCAAATCTCTACATATACGGGAGAACTCTTGCGACGGCATTTTTACGATACACGAATACGAGGTTTCCTGTAACAGTCGGCGCATCCCATAATTGTATCGCATTAAGGATCAAGATCCGTTCCATAAACGTGCAATGCTACGGTGTATAGAAAAGTAATCTTACAGGAATACCGAGGTGTTCCTGATCCATATTTATAAGTTTCATTTCATATTCTGCGAGTTTCTCTTTGTTAGGCGATTCGAATATGAATATAATATTCTCCGGATTATCCAACGCCCGTAACGTCACAGTGTCTTCCGAGCCAGCGCATCGTAGAATTTTGGACATACTAAAAAATGTTGCCACGTGATAATTTAATAATCGAAATTGCCTCGATATACTAGCTACAAGACAGGGAATAAATCAAAGATACTTTATTCGTGTTGAAACGAAAATTTACAAACATCTTTCTCTTCAGAGATGTTTGTGCTCTTTGTTCTAGCATGAGGGAATACATAACCTTGGTGAAATTTGTACGGAATCTTACCATGCGACGCTCATCCCCATTGATAAATTTCTGTCGCATCTGTATTTGTCGAAACCGTCGCTTCGGAGATTCAGGGAGACCAAAGAGACGTGAGCATTGTCCATAGCTTGGACTTGTATACCCGAGTCGGAACATTCGAACGTGGCTTCGGTTAAAAGGTCCTTTATCGCGTCTAACACTTTCTTCAGGATCGCACTCTGTACCAAACGTGCCTCGAACATTTTTGCCACTCACTTTCCTCGGCTATCAATTCGTAGAAACTGATTCGAAGCAACAAGTACCGTCAGTTGAAAGAATTGTTGAGACCGGCAGCGTTACGCGCGCTTTCCTACCGCCGAAACGTCTCGGAAGTAGGTGGCACGCGGAGCGCACCGGAAACGCGTTCAATTTTCAAATCGAACAATACCGATCGTTCGTTAATTCCCCCCAGAGATGGGCAAAGAATTATGTGAAACAAAAATTTGTGTACGAAATTTTTATTTCAAATAACTTTTTGTCCATCTCTGATTCCCCCGCTATTCTAACTGCGCCGCGATAGTTTAGAATTCGCAGGTTTGATTCAAAATTATTCGTGATAAAAGAAACATTTCTACCATAATATAAATTGCAATTTGTTTTTTATTTGACGATAGAAAAACATCTTTTCCAATCTTTGCGAGAACCTTTATCCGGCAATGTATGTCGTTCGTTCAAATGTATTTAGTTATTAGTTATTCTAATGTTGGAAGGTATTTTGAAACGAAGAAATCGATACGAAGTATAAAGTCCTCTGTAAAAGGAATTTTAACAAATTGCGTATCCATTCTAGTGGAAATAAGTAACGGAGAAATTGAACGACTGCGCGTGAACTATAAGTCGATTGTAACTAAAAATACGGAAAATAATTTTAATTATATTCACAATTTGCTCACAGAAAGGGTCCTGTGTAAGCCTACTTTTAAGCGTAGAAATTTATCAGGTAAAAACATATGGGATACAAAAGTATTTAAATACGACTGAATCGCTATCATACTTAAATAAATGCAGTCTCACTCGTTACAGTTTAGAACTAGGGATATTTACACATGTACGAAATTAAATTTCTTAAAAATAGAATACTAATCAATATAGGAGTGATACGCGCCTGTTACGTGCATTAAAAACTGATATCACCAGCCATGTTCTCTAATTTGCTGAACATCTGATCAAGATGCTAAAACAGAAATCATTGCGAATTAGTTGTCAGCTTCAGGACACGAAAATTCATTCGATTCTCTACTGTAGATTATTAAGCGTATTTTACATACATCGGATGGTTCGTTATCTTTTTTAATTTCTTCTTGCTTGTCGTTACAAGATAATCTGCCACTTTCGTCGTCATCTTCTTCATCGTCATCTTCTTCGTAATCGTCTTCATTATCGTCATCGTCATCCGAATCGTCTTCTTCTTCCTCTTCTTCCTCGTCATCGTCGTCGTCGTCGTCCACATCGTTATCTACATCTTCGTCGGATCGTATGTTACACGACATATCCATTTCTTCATAATCCTCCGGTTCCTCCTTGATCTCGGTAAGCATTATCGTTTCCGTGACCGTTTCCCTTTCAGTGGAGCAAGGTGGCGGCGCCTCCGACGCTGAAGGTATCTGAGGTAGTTGACCAGTCTAAAAAATGGACCACCATAAGTATCCCCCCTTGTTTCTACTTCGAATAAAATATTTCATTAACATGCAGTGTTCTACCCATGGTTGTTGTTGTTGTTGCTGCGCAGATTTAGCTGACGCGATTGAAGTCGGCGCGGGGGAAGGAGTGGGAGAGGTTTGCAAATTCGTGCTTTGCTCTTGAACCTGTGATGCCACTTTGTTCTGCGTTTTATTGGAATTATCTTGCAACCTATTCTCCACGTCAGTTTCTAACTTCTTCTCAGCATTATTAGCCTTCTGTTCCTTGGTTCCTTGCGAATTACTGTTCGGCTCCTCTTTCACTTTCTTAACGTTCGGTTTAGGTTCCCCGGGAAGACAAGTATTACCACGCTGTCTTCTAAACCTAACAATAATACTTCTGGTATCCCACATTAAATCATGCGCTTGTTTATAAGCAGATATCGATTCATCCACGCTATTATACCTGATAAAAGCATAGCTGCAAAACGAAATAGATACGATACGTTAGGAAAATATAAGTGACGTTAAGATATTAGGGATGATAAATAAAACTCACCGAGTATTTCTCATTTTCTGCGCATAGCCTACGTCTACTCGAGCAGCTGTTGGAAACTTACTTTTTACTTCATTAACATTAACAGACTCTGGTAAATTTCCTATATATAACGTGTAGGGATCTATTTCTTCAGGCATTGGATTATCTTCGTCCCTTAGGGACTTCCTTTCAACCTTCAAATGACCTACCCCGAAAGGTATTTTCTCCAGCTCCTTTATAGCCTCGTCGATATCAATGCTCTCTGCCATCTGTATAAAACAGTACCTGGGACCACTAGGGCTTTGAAAGTGTATATTCTGTATACCAGGATGAAATTCTCTAACGATATCTTTATTCAGATCGGGATCTGGAAATTTGATTATTAAACTTTGGGCTTTTACTGTTTTATTGTACTCATTCTCAATTTTCAAAGCTCTTTCTGCGTCTTCCCTATTCCAAGGTCGGCTGGGATAGCTTTGCGACATAGGTTTCCTCTGTTTGTTCTTTTTAACTACAACTTCCTCCTGAAATAATAACGCACAGTTAGCCACGATGCGTAATCAAACGATCGGTAGAATTAAGTAAGGCTGCTGTTATGTTATCTTACCAAGACGATTTTAACATCCTGATCCGACGACTCTTCGCCGTGCCTATTTGTCAACATCCCAGGGGGAATAGGGGGTAAAGGATGATTAGGAAGAGGAACGGGCATATGGTTCATAAGAGCGTCATTCGCAGCCGCGGTGTAATTATTTCTCTGCCATTCCAAACCGAGGCTATTACTCAACGTCGCGCCAAAATATGCTGCTTGATCGAATTGACCCTGAGACTGGCCAAACCGTGCGAGCCTTCTATTTTTACGATGAAAGTTACTTCTTTGTACATATACGTTGCTTCTATTGTGATTAAACCTCTCACGTCTCATATAATTACCTCTCAGAGGCATTTCTCTTTGATACGTGTTCGCGGTCATGTCGCGCGGAGTCGGGGGCGGTAACGGCGATGTTTGAGGCGTTATCCATTGCCATGCTGTGGGAGGGTGCGCCCATGCTTGAATTGGCGTAACTTGGGAAGGCACTGGTCCGAATACATGCGGGGGTGGCGGGACTCCACTCGATGGTGGAGGCATAGGAGGTAACGGCGGTTGTCCAGGTAAAGGTTGCGTGACAGTGGACGGGGACGAAGAAGACGAAGTGTAAGTGGGATAGGAACCTTCGTATCCGAAATTGATGCACTCTTGCTTGACGAAACATCGCTTTGTCTCTCCATTTTCTTCGGTTACCTGTGAAGTGAAGAATTATGAATTAAAATCGAGAAGATCTATTACAATTAACATCCCATTGGGAAACCACAATTCAGCATCGTTAATTAAGCGTTGCTAACGTTGAAATATCGCGACAGTATATTAAATACGCGAAAATACACTACGCAATCGTTGACAAACTAACCTTCTTTAAAACTATCACTAACAGAGTAAATATACATTCATCGGTGGTATTATTACGAAAGCTGCGAGAAATAGAGACAAGGATATTTACCGAACGTTTCATAATGAAGATGAAACCGTTGCCAATCTTTAGAGAATAATTACGCTTTCCAATTTATAATGTAAATACATCATACAAGCAATGCAACAAGGGTGGCTATAAAATCTACTGGTTGTTACTGCGAGCACCAGGGTTGCCAACCCCTATTTTAACCCCCATTGCACGTATTTTCTACACAAAGTAGGGAAATTAACGTCACCGGTCGCAATAATTATGGAAATAATTTATTTCTTTATCCTTTGATTGATATATCGTCGGTAGCCTGTTCACCTTAAAGTATTTTTACAAACTTTATTTTATCATACAATTACGCATTTAAACAGAATGTAAATATGGAATATTGCGGCTATATTCGAAATATATTAATATTTATAATAATTTTCTGAAATATATCCATCAAAACTTCGATACAAGGAAACAAGTTTAGAAAGCTTGCGCATGTGCGATTTGGTGTATTGCTTCGAAATTTCTTTCGAAAGGAACTCATTTGTATACGCTATAATCTAAATTATTAAATCATGATAAATTAATTATCATAATTATGATATATCGAAGCCATGAAAACTATGGTATCTGACATTCTTCGTTATACAAGAATCAAGACTTTGAATATGACACACATCGGCGCTGCTTTCTCCGGATGCATGGAACAAGAGAAAGTCGAGAATGTGAGAAAAAAAATTGCATCGCGTAAATGTAAATGATAAATAGGAAGTGAAACAAAAGTTACTGGTATCGTGATAACCGATTAAATGATGTGTTAGTTATAAAAAAAATTCCTGCATCGTTAAAATAACTCTGACCCGTGCATCGACAAGAGGGAACAGTAAAAAGATAGACATAAGATCGTTCGTTTCCAAAGCCGCGCTTTCTTATTTGTTCATCGCGTCATTATCGTGCTCGTTGATTATATCGCGGTGATACAATTAACGATCACCCCGTTCCTCGCCGATCCCCTTGTGAAATTTTACAACTTTCCCGTGTACGCCGACGTAATTTCACGTTTCTATCTTGAGGAAAGGAAATTTTGGGTGTTAAAATCTTGCCGTCAGATGCCCTTACTGTTAGTCCATTGAGCGAGCATATTGTGCGTGTAGTCGGTGTGACATGGCTACAAGTAATAACGAGGAAATCGAGGTATTTTTCGGCCAACATTTTTTATAATCCAACAGACACGATAAAATTAACGCAATCCTGCATACAAATATAATCGCGACTTGATTGTCGGAAGAAAGCTTGCACGGTTCTTTCATCGAAACAGCGTGGTCGTTTCCGACACTCCTCACCCCTCCCATCTGTTCCCATGCATGGTGAAAACTGTCTAACGAGCTTAGAAAAGGCATATTATATTACTTGAGTAAAATAATTGAACACGGCCGCCCATCACGATAAATATGTTACATAAACTCCTATTGACATTGCTCCGTAAACATCCCGGACGTCGAATCGTCGAAAATAATTAGAAAATATCGCGATTACAGATATAGATAGATACGTGTGCATGTTAAAAATCTTGGACACTAAATTATGAATGTGATTGTTCGCAGGAAGTAAAACGGAAGGAGCAAGAGGTATCGAACTTCGATGAATTTCCACCGGAGGTTTTAATTAAACATCCACTTCAACATACGTGGACCCTTTGGTACTACGAACCCGATAGAAATAAGTCGTGGGAAGAAAGTCAACGGAAAATAACAAGCTTCGACACGGCGGAAGATTTCTGGAGGTAAAAGTTTGCGGATACTTTGTTTCGGATCGCATAGCGGTTCGTCGATATTATTCTAGAGCTAATGAAATACGCTTCGTTAACAGTTTGTACAACCACATAAAGTATGCCTCCGAATTGAGGCAAGGTTGCGACTACAGCATGTTCAAGCAAGGAATTAGACCTATGTGGGAAGATGAAGCTAATAAAAACGGCGGAAGGTGGCTTATAAGCTTAGACAAGAAACAAAGATCCACGGATCTAGATCATTTTTGGTTAGAAACTCTTTTATGTATGATCGGCGAGGCCTTTAATGGATACTCCGACGATGTCTGCGGGGCAGTAGTAAATGTGAGGCCGAAAGCAGATAAAATCGGTGTATGGACAGCGAATTCCAATAGCGTAGATAGTGTCATGGAAATTGGGTAAATATATTTCCGTAGCGCAGAATTCTATGTACAATGTTTACAGGTTATCTAACTTCTCGATTGTGCCTTATTTACAGACGCAAGTTGAGAGAGAGATTAAAAATTTCATCGATAGTCTCTATAGGATACCAAATACACAAAGACATCATGATCAAAGCGGGAAGTCAAACAAGGAATGCCTATGTTATTTAAAGAACTGTTTGTTACGTTAATGTCATCATTATTCATGAAAAATTAACAAGTTTGAATGTGCATAAATGATACGGGCGTTGAACAAAATCAGGGCAACTTACCGCGCCAAGCAATTTCAGCAAAAATTCAGTGTAACATTTTTAAACATTCTTCATTGTAGCAAGTATTTTCTTAATGAAATTTATTAAATGAAAACTAATAAATATGCACTGGAGCAGATGTGTATTGCATAAGTATAAAAACTTGCATTAATGTAACAAGTAATTTAGGATTATATTGCGAAAGATACGCACAGGCTGCTGTATTTTTCAGAAGATAATATAAATCGTACAGTTGTAACTGTTATTCAAATGTATGCGATTAAGCGATTTTCTTTGTGTATGCCTTTCTCTAATGTGCATTATATCACTTGTATGAACAACAGACTGCTGTAATGTATTTTCTAAACAACCTATAGAAACTAGGTTGCAATTTTTCAGTTTTCAAGTGAGACAGTATAGCAACTTACATTGTAAAAAAAGTGTAACAATATTTAATAGCGTTCTCACGATTGTTCAACAAACGACTGTATTTAAGTTTCTTTTTGTTTTCTTGAATTGAATTCTTTTTTCTGCATACCGCATTTCATTTTCAGGTTTCCTTAACGAACTAATCAGAAATGTTAAATGTATTTTTTAATAAACTTCTGGAAATTATATTATTCGATCCTTGTGCGTATTATTAATTCTTCGGCGAGCTCTTTAAGATCTCTGCGCCTTGCCTTCTCCAAAGCGCGCAGCAAATTTAGTTTCCAGCTGTCGGTATTGTACTTGGATATGCACAGTTTCAAAGCCTACAAAATCGTCTGCGTTACGTCTATGTAAAAAATTTTATACAGAATAAACCAGTTACATCTTACTTCATAACTTTGCTCCTTCAAATCGAATGGATATTTATTTTGAATGACATCGATTTGGTATTCGGGGATGTCCAAGAATCTAACTGTATCTCTCCAAGAACGTCCAATTCTTTCACTGATTTGCGACAGCACTGAAAGGTATATTTGTTAATTTGGAAAGTGACTAATAATATGTGGCGTAAAGCAAAGTAACGCTTACCCATTTGCTGCAGCATTGCTTCTTGAGTAGAATAAGTCGTAGGACTTGTTACATGTCTTTGCGACACTGGTTGACCTTGGGGTTTTAAATTTTGCACTTTTGGTTGTGGTGCACAATTTTTGTTACCTATTTTACTATTATTTCCATTTTCTGTCGAAGATCCTGCAGGCACTGTTATAAAGATTAAAAGGTATCGAGTTTTAACAAATGGAAAATGATTTTTCCTGTACATTAAACGATAGACTTACCGCTTGTATCTTCATACATATTATGCAATGGAAAATATTGAGTGTTTTGGAGATGAAACTTATTATAATCTCGTATTTTATTCAGTACATCGGAATTATTAAAAAATGTACTTGAAATATAAGAAAGTGGTTCAACATTGCAAAAACTGAGAATATCACGTTTCTCTAACACCTTCAATAATGCTCTTAAATCTTTAATCTGGCTCAGCTTGCGGTTTGAATCTATATAATGAGCATAATACTCTTTAAGTATTCCCAAAATTCTTTTGTCAATGCATACTTGAGCAGCAGATAGGAACTCCTCACACAAGCAGTTATACCTTAGTGTAATTGTCATGACGAACTACTTAAATACACAGCTTGGGTCGAGGGGATTTCCCTGTTTTTGTATGAACACTTTGGTCAATATCTAGGACCCTTTAAGTCTAATCTAAAAGCGTAAAAAGGTCCCTTTTTATACTTTTATACATACATCCTGATATATAAAAATTTTGGTGATAAATAACGCGTAACGAAAGTAACACCTGCTTATTTAGATTATAATAAACTTATTTACAGTGGCCCCAATGGTAGTGACCAGTAGTGACTGAGATTGAAAAGTTCTGCCTTGCACAGTTGGCAAATGTAAATATACGTCTCTTGTGTATTTATCCTGCACATTTTATAGAAAATAGGAATATAAACCTTATTCAATTCTCTTGCTTGTATGTACCTTAAACCGTTCACTTCTTAAATGATTTTAAATAAATATCGACAAGTTTCATCGATGCGTGTCGACTCAAGTACTTGTCACTCTTGTCAGATGATTTCAGGGTGGCGAGTAAACCGGCTACCAGCGGTAGCCACTTTAGAGTGGGGCCGGCTACCCACGTCCACGCATGCGCGCGATGAATCAACGCCAAGATGAAAATGATGGAAAATTCGCCGACATCGGCTCCAAGCTAAGCCATCTACAATCAGGCCAGTAAGGCCGCAGCCAATCAGCGTCGACAACCGATTCTGCGGCGACGCTGGTTGGCCTGACTTGGCTTGGCGCTGGCGTCGGCAAATTTTCCAGCAGCTTCATCTTGGCGTTGATTGGTTCGACGGTGCGCGGCGTCATCGCGCGCATGCGTGGACGTGGGTAGCCGGCCCCACTCTAAAGTGGCTACCGCTGGTAACCGATTTCCTCGCTACCCTGGATGATTTGTATACAACTCAAGGCGCGTTTTCATGAACAGTTCGTTGGATACATGAATTTTAATATTGCACAAATTGACATTATACATGGTGCTCCTTGCACAATTTTTCAAACTTATTTTTATAGCGAATTCGGTATCCTTGCACTGACTTTGTGCTGGTGCCAGAAATTCAAGAAATTATCGTACACTCGACAACCTATAGGATATATATTTCCCGGCGACGCCAACTTGGCCGTGGTTGGCTTCGCGTTGGCGTCACTTGGTTTGGCTTGGCGCTAGCGTCGCCACACGCAGTCATTACCACTAGTGATGGCTAGTGTTGGCTAGAACCGCGATTTGTGAATCACGAGTGATCCGATCACGTTCGTTCACAATCATGATGATTTTTCACAGTGATCCGTAATTTTCGTGATCGCTTCGGATTGGTGCAGGAAGAACAGTGCGCGATTTTCGTGATCGCTTCTGATTGGTGGAGAGTATAACTGCTCTTTGCACGCGCCACATAACCCCAATTTCTACTTTCTCTCGAAACATTATCAAATCCTCAATGTTCTTACAGAATCTCAGTTGCATATTTTGTAAACTAATGTAATCGTTCTTGATCATTTTAAATTAACGAATATTTTTTCACTTTAGTTAAAAAGTATAATATATATGTGAATACATTAGCCAATCAAATCAGTTTATGAATATATTCTATATATGCGCAGAATTAGCACGCTTTGACTGTAACACAAGCTATATTGAAGTATTTTATAAAAAATAATTTAATCAAGATCAAGAATAACGATCACAGTAAACAATTCACTCAAGTTAAAAAAATCACGATCGTGATTTAACTTCAATCACGACCGTGATCGTTATTCTGCGATCTCTGTGATTTATCACTGTTAGTGATTTTGCACTCCATCCCTAGTGATGGCGATCCTGGACAAAGATCGGATCGATCCTAAGAATCGATCTTTTATGAAGGATCGGTTATGAGATGGATCAATCGTAGAAAAGAAAGATC
Source organism: Andrena hattorfiana (assembly GCA_944738655.2). Classification (NCBI taxonomy): domain Eukaryota; kingdom Metazoa; phylum Arthropoda; class Insecta; order Hymenoptera; family Andrenidae; genus Andrena; species Andrena hattorfiana. Next base: position 39,174,652 of record OX122889.2, on the reverse strand, counting down.
GATCTTCAAAGATCGATCCTAAAAAGGATGCTGAAATTAACTTTATTCTCGCCCTCATTAGTCATATTTATATAGTACTAATATAGTACTTTTAATGATAACTTTTCATACACAAGTTGTCTCTTTTTATGTCCATCGAAAAAATTTTATCCTTAGATTCTTCAGATATTTATTCAGCTATACATAACTACAAAAATATCAAATATCAAATATTGAATTACTAATTGACTAATTAGATAATTGGGCAATGAGGTAACCAAAACAAGATGGACTAGGAAATAAGTATAGAGTCATAGTTTATATTATATTATATACTGTATTATAGATTATAATACAATATATAATCTGGGTATATACGTGTATTATATGATGCGTATTTTACGTAGCCACCACTGTCTGGCACTTACTAAGCAAAAAATTAATTTTTTTTTAACCGATCCTAAAGAAAAAAGGATCGATCCTTGATAAATCGGAATTAAAATAGATCGGTGAAAGATCGATCTTATTTTCCCTAAAAAGATCGATTTTAGATCGATCCAACAAAAGATCGCCATCACTAATTACCACCACTCCTGTAGGTGTTCTCCCTCTGCAAAATATCCATTTCTACAAAATGTTGTCCGGAGACTCTGTGTATTAAAAACAATCAAAAACGTGTCTTCCAGCTTATGATAACGTATTTTTGGGTGTGTTTCAATTCACACATTATGCGCATAGACTGCAGAGAAAACCGTTTTGTTTCAGTCTATGGCCGGTATTCATAGTCGCTACTTATTCTTAAGCAAATGCTTAAGCATTCGCCATCCTTCACTAGCTACTAGGTTAGTAGAGGATGCCGCATGCTTAAGCATTTGCTTAAGAATAAGTAGCGACTATGAATACCGGCCTATGAACAAAGAGAAGGTATACAAAGAGGCGACACTCTGACGAAGAAACCAGTTTTAGAGAGAGACGAAATGACACAACCAATTTAAATGTCCATTCGGTAATGATCGGTAAACTTCGGTAATACTCGTTAAACTGTGGTAAAATTGAAATATTTGGGAGCGCGTTTTGTGTTGTGTGTTTCTGCTTGCAGTGTTTAACGTGTTTAACACAGCGTGTCTAACACAGCGCAACTTATTTTCTTTCTTCTGTAAGAAAATGCGAAGTGTTGAATATTGTGAAAACGTTTTCGACATGCTTCTCCAACAATCGAGAGTTTATGACACCTCGGGTACATCGGGCCCGAGGTGTCATAAACTGGGAATTTCCCAAGTAAGTCTCGCGGATGGATAGTTGTACCTTGACTGTGGATCGGTCATTCCTTTTGAAAACTTACAGACGTGCGCTTCGTACATTTTTAATTTTGTGCTGCTCAAAGTGTGTGCTTCTTAAGAATATTTTCTTAGATTTTTCGCTTTTTCCTTCTTTTATTTGGTGTTCCCGTCTTTTCCTTTTGTACCTTTCCGTTTTTTCTGTTTCATATTGCCTATTTTCTTTCCTTTTGTGCCATTTCATTTCTTTCTTAGTCTCATTTTCTGAAAATAACTTTTGTTTTACAGTGCTTTTTTTCGTTTCTCTTGTATCTTTCCGTTTCTTTCCCTTTGTACAGCCTTATTTTTTTTAAAATAAATAGTTTTTACAGTGTCTTTTTCACTTTATTTCCTTTTGTGCCTTTCTGTTTCTTCTGTGTTTATATTATTACTTTTCTACGGTAATTTCTTTTCTTGTCTGCTTTTCCGCTGCTCCTCTTTCCTTTTTCTGCAGTGCTTTTTTTTATATAAAGTGTTGGTTTTATAAATACTAAAATGAGTATTGAAAAGTATGGTGGAATTTCATGCTCTTACAAAAATTGTAAAAGTACGTTTAATGAAAGGGAGGAAGGAACGCATTTTTTTAGATTTCCTAAGGATGAGAATTTGTAAGTATTATAGTCAAGTGTCTCAAATAATATAAAAGATTAAGACATTTCTTGTAGCAATAACATGGTTTAATTCTTATATATATGATCATTTTATTTAGATGTAAGGTCTGGCTTCAAGCTTGTGGTAGAGAAGATCTACCTGCATCGGAATATCAACAGTATTACAAAAACCGCAGACTATGCAGTAAGCATTTTGAAGATCATATGTACATGGGGCCTTCAACAAATAGATTACTACCATCAGCTATCCCAAAGAAAATTGAGTCAGGTATACAATGCATATTAATAAAAATATTAATTTTATTCAATTTTTGATTATACTAATCTAATATTTCCTCCTGCAAGAAAAGTATAACAATTATGTTTCAATTATGTACCGATGATTTCTTATTTTTATCTTAGATACAAATGTCCAAGGGGAAAGCAACTGTGATAATGTTTTGGATTTAGAACCTCCAGCAAAAAAATTTGTATCGTAGAAAATGCAAAAGGTAGAGCTAAATTGCTATGAGTACATAAAACCAAATGATTTAAGTAAATTAAAGTAAACGTTTTTAATCTTATATATTTTTGTTTTTTTGGCAATTCCAGGATCATCGCATCAAGGGGACATTGTCGATACCACAAAGGAATCTTGTTTTTTAGCAATTCCAGGACCATCGCATCAAAGGGACATTGTCGATGCTACAATGAAATCATTGGTACCATTAGGCATTAATATTGGCGTTCAAACTCCTGCATGGTTCTCTGCAGGTACACCCAGGAAACGTAAGCTTCGGAATAAAATTTCAGATTTGCAAAAGGAGAATTTAAACTTGAGAAATGAAATTATCAAGTTTACAGAAAACCAACCTAATATTGAAATATTCCAGAGTGCCTGTAAAAAATTTCTATCACCAGAAGTAGCAAATTTTGTAAATATGCAAGTTATACAGAAAAATAGAGATATTCATGGAAGACGATACACTGAAGATTTTAAAAAATTTGCAATATCACTATATTTTGTTGGCCCAAAATGCTATCGCCAATTGCAAAGAACATTCGCACTCCCTTCGACACGGGTATTAGAAAGGTATTTGGAAAGACTACGATTTTTGGCAGGGATAAATAATAATTTATTCACAATTTTAAAATTAAAAGTGGAAAAGATGAGTGACCTCGATAAATATTGTACAATTTGCGTGGACGAAATCGCAATAAAATGTAACTTATATTATGATTATGGTTACGATGAGGTAATTGGATTTGAAGATGATGGTGTCACAAAAAAAAATAATCCAGCAAACTATGCCACTGTAATAATGGCAAGAGGTATAAAAGAAAGCTGGAAACAGCCTTTAGGCTATATATTTAATTCAACAGGTGTCAACGCAGAACTTATAAAAACACATTTAGATAATTTTATTTGTAAATTACGTGAAATAGGATTAACAGTTATTAGCCTGGTTACAGATATGGGGCCAAATTTTACGCAACTGGCTAGCATTTTGGGTGTTACAGAAAATAATTCTAAAATATTATTAGGGGGATTAGAATTATATTATATATTTGATCCACCACACCTGCTAAAAGCTATTCGTAATAATATGATTAAATATTCATTTCAATGGAAAAATAAGAAAACTTCATGGGCATACATACAGCAATTCTATAATAAAGACAAGGAATTAAATAATCGGTTAGCTCCAAAATTAACCAATAGTCATATATATATCCGACAAATTTTGAAAAAATGAGAGTTAAGTATGCCACACAAGTTATTAGCGCAACAGTTTCGGCAGGCTTAGAGACATATTTAACATTGGGATGCTTACCTACAGAAGCAATTGGAACAATTGAAATGATTGCTTTATTCGACAAACTATTTGACATAGTAAATTCATCGAACTTAACGTCATCAAAAATGTATAACAGAGCATTTAGCGGCCAAAAAGATTATATAGACTTCCTTAATAGTAGTTTAGAATTTTTAAATCAATTAGTAGTAATTGGAGATAAGGGTAAAAATATGACATCCTATGTAAAATGTATTAAAGGATGGAAAATTACTATCAGATCTATAATGAATATTTGGACGCATTTAAAGAATAAAAAATTTTCTTTTCTACTTACAAGACGTCCGAACCAGGATTGTTTAGAGAACTTTTTCGGCAGTATCAGACAACAGAATGGAAATTGTGTAAACCCAACACCTATCCAATTTGCCAGGGCATTTAAGAAATTATTCTTAGCTGATTATTTCCATTCAAAATTTATGAATTGCATGGATGACTTTGATAATATATTATCCAATTCATCTCAATTATCAGAACAAGCAATGTCTGTATTAATTGTTCCAGTTGTTCGCGAATCTTTTAATGTTGACAATTGTGATTACCATCAGCAAACATTACCAGAGCAAAATGCATTCAAATACATTGCAGGATATTTAATACATAAATGTTTAAAAATTCATTCTTGCCAAATATGTAAAACATTTTCTACAGACAATGAAGCAATAGACGAAAGCAATTTATTTATACATTTCAAAGCATACAATACAGAATACAATTTATATGGTGCATTAAAAAGTCCCCATGAAAGCTTTTATAATTTCTTATTTTCTCTGGAAACTATATTTTTCTCAAAGATCGAATCGCTTTTAGCAAATAAAAATGTCGGAAAAAATTTATTTGAATTGTGTCAAAATGTTATAGATTTCACACATCCATGCGAAAATTCCCCCCTAGAATATTTATTAAAATTATTTATTCGTTTAAGGATTTATTATGTTTTAAAGTACAGTAATAGAAATTTTAAAAATTGTACAAAGAAAGATAGGAAACTCTGTATTACTATGAATCTGTAAAGTGTATATTTAAGTTTTATATATATTTATAATTCTAATATACGTATATATTCTGACAATTCACTTTTAACATATTTGCTTGTAATTTATTTGTAATAAATGTCATTCACTTGTAACATTGCGATGTTTTTGTAACATAGTTGCTTGTAATTTATTTATAATAAATATATTTGTAATTTATTCGTAATGTGTACTTCGGAAATATATTTTTTACAGATATCACTGTATTATATTACTTTCCTTTTAAACTTTTTCATCTTGTAAGGTTGATGTAAATACTTACAAAGTCAATATTGCTAATAATGTAGAAAATACATGACTCAAATAGATTTTCAATTATCAGAATTCGAGGTGAAATAAACATATAAAATTTAGTTGATTCAAATTTCCCGCTTGAATATACAACCAATTTAAAGGGACAAGGCAACGAGGAACTTCAAAGGTACCGCCCGGAGTGTCGCCTCTTAGTATATCTTCTCTTTGACCCAGCAGTATTTTTTACGATTTGAGTGACGCAAGATGGCCGCGGAAACTTTGTAAACGGAAACGTTTATTTTGATGATTCGAAGAAAATTGCATGCTCCAATTATTATTTTCGATCATAGTGAATCGAGTTGACGCTGAATAAGCCTCAATTGTCAAGAAATTAACTAAATGTAGATGACAATGACGGAGGAAACACAACAATCCGAGACAGCCGCGCAAAATGAGGCACAAACTAGTTCTCCAGATGTCGGAAAAGTTAAAGATAGTAAAAAAGAAAAATGCCGGCCTATGACAAAGGTATTATCGATTAAAGAGATGCTGAAAATATTACTGTCGCCGCTTGCTCCCTGCGCGAACTGCTCTTCGGCTATGCACGTTGCGTTATCATCGACGAAACAGTGATGCGAGTCTTGTTTTCCATTGGTAACATGTATAACATAATCTTGCAAAAAGTTACTATGTACTCGGTGCATCGTAAGTAAAGTACCCTTGAATTTTGAAGTGGCGACTTTTATGTTACGCGCGACAGTGAAGATGACGTTATCGTAAAGACTAGAACAGGCATTGACTTTGCGTGCGACAACTCGTTATCATGTTTCTTGAATGAGAAAAAGTGGTACATGCGCGTAACGCGAAGATGATACTTTAGAAGAGACTTTCCGATCCTTGTAAAGTATAATTTAAGACGTACTTTCGTTCGCGTTCGGGTAATAACGATGGGAACGAAATGTGTTCGCAGGTGGTGATACGAAGACTGCCTCCGTCTATGACTCAGGACCAGTTCTTAGAGCAAGTTTCCCCGCTGCCGGAACACGACTATCTTTATTTCGTAAAGGCTGACACGTCGATGGGGCAGTTCGCCTTCTCTCGGGCTTATATCAATTTTATCGAGCAACAGGACATCTTTATGTTCAGGGAGAAGTTCGATAACTACGTATTCGTTGACTCCAAAGGCACGGAATATCCAGCGGTGGTAGAGTTCGCACCTTTTCAAAGGTTGCTGAAGAAGAGAGTAGGGAAGAAGAAGGATTTGAAATGTGGCACGATAGAGGCGGACACTTATTATATAAGTTTTTTAGAAGGTCTTAAAAATCAGGAGGCTGAATCGAACGTAGCCCAGCCGAAAACAGAGTATTCGTACCAACCACCCGATAGTAAGTTAATCTGGGCGTGCGGAATCGATATGTTCGCGTCGAAAGCTTTTGTTGCTACGCATGGACGTATATGTGTGTGTGCCGTTGTTGATACAGATACGCCGAAGAAAGTTACGACTACGCCGCTTTTGGAGTATTTAAAGCAGCGTAAGCAGGAGAAGCAGCGACTCAGAGATGAGAAACGCGAGGAGAGGCGACGAAGAGACTTGGAAAGGAGACGGACGAAAGAAGATCCCGTTATATCCAAGGTAATGCTACGTTTTACAACGCCGTTGTTTACTTATGCTCGATTAATTCAAATACGCTTTAAACTAGCTCCGAACGTGACAAATACAGTATAGAATTAGAGGAAAGTAACGAGTCGGAATAATGGAAGTTGCGGGCCTAAATTTTAAGTATTACATTCTCTACTGTATTTGCTGATACTAATCTTTTCACCCTGCAGTCCATGTGTAACATTGAAGATAACCAGTCCAAGTATTCCTTCCTTTCTACCTCCTCAACTGTCAAGTCAGAGGATATACCTTTCGATCATCCTACCCAGTATCTAAGTATATCTCACGAATGCAAAGGAGAAATCCCGAACAATGGAATTGTAGCCGCAGCGCCGGCGAGCAACGGTTCATTGAGCGTGCAACAGTCCTACAGAAATGAAAATACTGAAGTATACATAAATTGTGTTAGAAGCATGTCTCGTTTCGATGAGCGCTGGCGTTACAATAACAAGCAGCCGAAGTTATTTTACTTTTACGAGAGAAGCTACGAAGAGAAGGACACGAGTTGCAGGAAAAATAATTACGACCATTGGACGGATATTAAGAACAATTACATTCGTAACAATACGAAATACCGGTCTCAGTATATCGGCAACAAGAACTATTTCTCTGCGTTGTCGAAGTCTCAGTTCGCTAGTATACACAAGTCTTGGAAGATGCAGATACCGACGGAATTGTCGAAATCAAGAAGCTGCAGTGCCGTGTTCGATTACCAGAAGCTTTATCCTTTTAAAAATCTCTGCGAGCCGGGATTGCCAGCGTATCGTAAAAACTCATGAAGCAGAGACTGCGAGTGATTAGCAGGGAAATTTATGTTACATCTATTTACTCTACGCCAAGAGGTCACGAGGGGGACAGAATTATTTATCATTTATGTGATTTAGTTCAACGCTATACATTATTTTTTTTCCGTTGAATATTGTATGCCAAATTTGTATACATTTATTAAGATATGATTGCTTTATTATCGCCCAGTTTGTACGCATTAAATTTTGTAAGAGAGATTGTTTTTAGAAGAAAAAAAAAGTGCAAATTCCGTGTTACTTTATTGTAAATTATTGCGAAACTTACTATGGCGAGCTTTGTTTTATCGCCGTTAAGCATGGTAATACCGCGTTGCTTAAAATCCTCGTTTTTGTTATAGGTGTTGAAAAATCCCGATCTCGACAAAGAAATGTATAAAGATAACAAAGAGAACAAAGAGGAAAAGGACAAGCTTCCTCCCAAAGATATAAAGAATCGCGTTAAAAAGGAGGATAAGTTGCGCGAGAAAGTACCGCGAGACCGAGACTCGAAAACTATAACGAAAGGGTATAGAGACAGGGTCGATGACAGAAACAAGGATAGAGACATGAAACATCAGAAACGTCACGAGGATAAAAAGGTATATGGAAGGCGCGATGAAAGGGATAGTATAAAAGACGATAGAAGAATCGACGGGAAGGATGACAGGAAGTATGATTTTAAAGAGGATATAAAAGATTCTAGAGAGCGAAAGATCGAAGAGAAACGGGGTAAGAGTTATGAGAAAATGAGGCAGGAGAAGAAAAGGCTTGCGGAGACTAAAAAGCAGAATGTAGAATTCAATATTGACGCTGAAAGTAATGCGAAATCAAAAAGCGAAGAAGAGGATCTTCGGAGAAAGGAGCCGCCGGTTGATTCGTGTGAAAACACTAAGGGAAAGGAAGAATCTGTAAACGATAAAGACGACGCAGAAACTTGTAAAGGTAAAGAAAAGGAAGAAACTAACGAGAAAAAAGTTTTAGTAGAAGATCGTGTACGTGATCTCGAGCTAATAAGAGAACAAAGAAAAATAGGTAAGGAACACGGTGCGATGCGATGTATATTAATAAAACTAATTACCTTGCTCCTGAAACATTAATGTTCGAACATTTACAGAAACGGTATCCACAACTGGTGAAACTAACAAAGATATGGAAAAATCAAAGTCTAACGAACATATCAATAAAGACGGTAACAGAAATGACGATGCCGAGGAGAAGAAAGATTCGAAGGTAACGAAGAGGCGTAATTCACTGGAAAGCGGGGGCGAAGGAGGCACGGGAGACGGGAATTGTTTGAGGCGGCACAAATCTTTGGACGGTGGTGACCAAAATAATCTACAAAAGGCTGAGAACGAAGATAAGGAGAAAGACAAGAAAGATCCACGAATGGAACGTAGGATTAGAAATAAGGTGCGCACTTAATTTTTGCTTAACCCTTCGTGGTCACACCTTATAATCACAAGTTGATCACACGGGGTTCACTGTACCCCAGCGTCATTTTTTGAGTTACCATTTTCGTATTTTTGTGTCTTTTAACTTTTCAGTGATAAGTGTACGTTCGTAATATTTATACAATCATGGTCTAATAGTCTTTTTCTAGAAATGTAAATTTTGATATGATAAAATTTGTAGTTGAAAATGAGCGATTTTCCAAGGTTGTGGGAAAATAGCGATTTTTTAATTTTTTTATATTTTTTTTTGCGATAAATCCCCTTTTGAAGTCGTAAAGACACGACATTTTAACTCGAAAATTATTCTTGGGGTACAATACACCCCGTGTGACCACCATATAAATATTGAAAGCTATTCTCACAGCTTGTGAATATTTTAAAACACTGCTCTCTACGTTGTTAACAGGATCGCCCTGCCATGGAGATTTATCGTCCCGGGATGGGGAAATTCAGTAAACAAAGATTGGAGCGCGAAAAATCTGGTAATGACGAACGAGCATCTCTTTCACAGAGTCCTACTCCAAACCCTAATACTTCCAACCTTTGTAAATCAGGGAAGTCTGGAACAGAAGTACGTTCTATGACATTTAAACGTAGCGTTAGTCGCGATTTGGTATAACATAATGCCATGTTCGACAAATCTCTTGAAACATTAGTTATACACGTGTCGAGCCTGTGTTAAATACAAGATTTTTACACTAGTCTTTCTCGCGACACACAGTACGGTGTATCTGTTGTACACGAATGCATAATAAAAAGAATACAGTGTCCTACTTATTGCTGGCAAGTTCGTGACAACGGGCAATTTGGTATACAGGGTGTTCCAAAGTTACGAGGCAAGCTACAAGCATGCGAATTCCTTTCGCTGAAAGAAATTCAGGTTTCTTGCCGTCTTGCAATTTTAGTCTTTGCTTTCGGGTGATGCGCGATTGGTAATCGGCTTCCAGAGCATGCCGTTTAAATATCAGGCGGTGATAGGAAATTCCGAATGCATGGAAAATGTGGGATGAAAGCGGAAGTTAAAGTTTGAGTGACGCGCGGTAGTGAGATAGAAGTTGGTTTTTGGTAATGTTTCTTTTATAAATGCATGGAAATTCAGAAATTGGTATGATTGAGGGAAGTGGATGAGATTAGAAGATCCTTTTTTACTATTCGTGAAAGTGAAATGAATGGAATACTAAACTTGTGTTAACAGTATACATACATGGTTTTGCAACTATGTACTTGCCATTGATATTTAAATGGCATGGAAAGCTGAACCCTTTAATCGGCTCCATTTCGAAAATGCAATCACAAATTGTAAAATGATAAGAGATTGACAGAATTCTTTCAGTATAAAGTAGTCTGCATGTTTCTCTACTTATCTTGTAATATTCAGCCACCGACCAACGCAATTCTAAATCGAACAGAGGTTCGATCAGTCATTCTGATATGTAAATCTTATATCTAATTCTTATCTTATATAACGTTCGTTTTATGTTCATTAAATGGCAAACACTTTCTTACGAATCTTCTATAATAAGATACTTCCTCAAGAAGAATGTTTACTTTTTTAAATTGCCTTTAACTTAAATATGTTACAGTTAATAACTAGTCATAGCAGAGATGTATAGAACGAAGTTAATCGTATATTAATAATTGAAATAGCTGGCAATTATTAATATATAGAACTACTAGATACAACCCTTTTTATATTAGTATAAAGCATAAGCGTTAAGTTCCTATCGCAGAATCGAGTATAACTTAAAAACTCTCGGTACTACTTTTACATAACACAGTTAGTGTTATGATTTACAATAATAAATGTTAAACATGTGTATATTACGTGCAATAATATAATTGTTACTTTGAATATAACGTTAGATTTTTATCATTTTCATTAGAATAAATATTTCTACAATAATATACACTCTGTATATCTGGTTTTTATCGCAATTGTTTGTAATAGTGCCAAATTGAAAATTTTCGGGGTCGTAACTAGGTTCTACGATAGACGATGGTTGTTGAAATGCAACGAGGTAGTGGCTCGGATTGAATAGATAAAGATATCTACTAGCAATGTACTTTCACAAACGAGTGTGCGTAATTGGAAATCAGAATGTTGACGGTAAGAATGATCAGCTTACTTAAATGCACCGAATGCATTCGTAAAGATAGATTTTTTTTAAAATTTCATATTTTGATCCGTCCCTGTGGGAAGACAAGAAGCCAGATAAGATTCCTATTCATAAGGAGCGCGCGGAATTTCATAGACGGGTACAAATAAAAGGTGTCCTCCAAAAGACTCGGTTCAGTTTAAACTCTAGCCAAGCACGAATTCACGCGCAACTCAGGCTAGATTTTTTATTAAACAAAGTATAAAAATATTCCTCGATCACTTCACTCCCTGGCCTTAAGTGGATGCATTATAAAATAAAATATAATGGCAACTGCGTGGTTGTACTAATGGAGTTACAAATTTTAATGTTTAGCTCGTGATTGAGATAAACGCGCCGAGGTTCTCTGAGGATTACGCGACGGAGTTCCAGCCTGTCTGTTTCTCTTTGGTAACGGTGATGGAGTGGCAGCACTCGAGTCTGTAAGTTTCTTCCGAACGGATGATCTCTTCACGTTTGACGCCGGCGGATTTGCTTTAGCTAGTACGAGAATAATAATTATAGTCGACGAAACGGTGAATCATTTGTACAAACTACACAACACGTACTTGGCCTGCTGGGAGTTTTCACTGATGCGCTTTCGTCGTCCGAGTCCGAATCAGAGCTCGATTTACTTCTGCGCTGCCGCGGCCTCATCATCCTGACACTTTTCGCTATAATGATTTAATGTTAGTCACGAAATATATGTAACGGCAATTTTTGTTCAAAGAAAACGTACGTCTTGTAGCAGCTGGTGTGTCCGAGTCACTGTCTACGTCCTCGTCCTCTTCCTCGCTGCTGCTCCTGTGCCTCGAGATCCTTGAACGCTTCTTTGTTTTCGGCGCTGGCGGCGGCGGCATCATTTCCGTATCATTCTGCTGCGCCTCCTCCGCACTTTTCATCAGCTCTGCTATTTTCTCCTCCAATTCTATGGCAGCTTCCTTTGTGTTCGGCTTTTTCTTCGCCTGCTCCGCAATAGACTGCACCGCTCTCGACACTTGCCTGTGATGAATCTTCTCTTTTAGCAGAGGCAGACTCTCGATAAGGTGGCGTATACCTAAGAAATTATTCGCCATTTAATTTAAGAAATAACGATCCTTAATAAACTGTGCATTTTTAGTCAGCATTCAATCGTCATTTACTTTTCGGGCCGAATTGTAGAAGCGAAAGGCAATACGCAAAGTCGCGCCATTGCCTCTCTGTGGTGGCCAGTTTGAACCTAGCGCAGATTTTATCGATTATGGCATCGATTTGCTTCTCCTTCTGCAGTAAATCCAATATATATCTGCGAACATAGACCAACGTGCGAAATCATATCGCGACACTCTTATCGTTTCGTTTTCTAGCGATAATACGTACTTTAAAATCTCTTGGAAATCAGATTCCTTTAAATTTAAGTCGGGATCGGTCAATCGGGATAATATGTCAGGCATTACATTGTACAAAGCGTTGCCCTTCTGCGATAGCGCCTTGAAAAACTGTCTGGCGTTCTGGCGAATCTGCGTATCTTCGTCGACCACGCACAGTGCTAATTCTGATATCTGGCCTCTAACGCGCACCATGTCTCTCATTATGAGACTCGATAGAACACGGACGCAGGTGCTTCGTACATTTGTGTCTGTATCCCTGAGTCTGAAAATTCGTCGAGCTTCAATTGATCGTCAAGGGTGTGTGCCCTGGTAACCCGGCCGAAAAATTCAGCAATCTTTACGAATCTGTTTACTCGATGAATAACAAATATAATCGAGAAAAACTTGTTACATAATATTAATCCACTTAAAGAGTATACGAAACAAATTCTTTTGTATGTTTTCGATTGTTTTTTTATGCAAAAATTGTGCTCTAATATGACGCCTGGAAAAAGAGACACTTCATTGGCGGGTGAAGTTTCGGCTCATAGACTTGTCTAAAACGAAATTCCCAAGTAGATTCTTAATCTGGCCACTTCTGTCATAAATTCGAAAAATTGCGTACGCTCGAAGTTTGATTATCAGAAATCAACGTGGTTTTGCAACGTTGAGGTGTAAAAAGAGTATGAAATTTTCATTGGAAAAAGTCGATTCTGCTTCCCGCGATAACCAATGGTTTGTAGAGTAACCACAGAAAGTTGCAGACGAGTTAGTTTCTCTCATTTCTGACCCGCCGGGCGAAAAGTAGTTACACCGAGACAAACGCGTTTAAAGTTTTCAGCGCTTACGCAACGCGCGACGAGCTCGCTTCACAGGTCTATAAATGTTGAAATACTTTGAATATTACTCGCAAACTTTAACGGTATATTCTAACAACTAAATGTTTCCGACAAATGCGAATACCCCGTTTGAAATACCGTGGCTTGGTTCAACGATTTACCTGCCATAAATGTGCTTCATCCATGGCTCCACTTGGCTCGGAAATCTGGTCGCAAGGTCGCTGATTCCAATGAGTAGGCTGGCTCGGATGGAAGGATGCGTCGAGCGTTCCAGTATTGTGATTAAAAGCTGTAACGAATTCTCGCAGAATCCGGAGCTCACCGTCATCATTTTACTGAGAGCAAGAACACCAGCAGCCTGCGTATCCTCGTTGTTGTATTTATCATGATTTTGGCATACATCCAATACTAGCGGGCTGCAAAATATAATGCTCCATGTGCAAACTTCAAACAGCAAGTTCGTGCAGTTTCTGTGCACCTAACTAGAATTTCCTCAACGCCGCGTAATTTTGTCTGAGAAGTAAGATAAATGAACAGAGCTTAGGTTACTACGTTATCCTATCGACGTGCGTTACGAAAAGTAGCACGTTTCAATTTTTTTACGAAAAGTAGCACCGTTTCGGTTTGCCAGGAAAAGAAGCGCGTTCCATCGTTTCTGACGAATATTAGCACGTTTGGTCTTCCGCCGCGAAGACTAACAGGTTTGACTGCTTCGCCACGAAGAATAGCACATTTCGTATTGTTGCGGCGAAAACTAGCACCTTATACTGTTTCGCCCCGAAAAATAGCCCATTTGGGAATTTGTGGCGAAAACTAACATATTATCCGGTTTGGCCTCGAAGAATAGCACGTTTTGGATTATACTGCAGAAACTATCGCGTTTCAGCGCGTGGTCAGTTTAAAAGAATTCAACTGTTGAAAATATTGTTTAATAAATAATAATTCCATCTAATCTCCAAAAGACAACATATATGAAAATTTTAATCACGTGGCAAACCACTCAAACGTGCTAGTTTTTGCAGCGAAAACCGAAATGTGCTAGTTTTCGCAGCGAAAGACGAAGCATGCGATTTTTCGTGGCAAACCGCTCAAACGTGCTAGTTTTCGCAGCGAAAATCGAAACGTGATAGTTTTCGTAACGTACGTCGCTATATACTAATTTATTCATTATTTTTTATCGCCCCGCGGCAAAATGACCGAACAACTGTCTATTTATCTATTTTCAAATTAATATTACATAGTGCTGCAGGAATTCTAATTAAGGTTTACAGACACTTTCGCGTTCACCGCGTAAGCTTCGAAGAATTCATGAACATACACGAATTTTGCTAGAAGCCCATCGCCAGTCACGACGTGATTCTCAAGTGTATCATTTATAAACTCAGCGTCCGCATCATCCACAGCACCTTCCACGGCTTCCTCCCCGTTATCTTCTACAATTGTGCTCGCCTGAATGAGAAAATCAGAAATGGGACGAATCTTATGCCGGGTTTACATCAAGGCGAACACGAACAAAGGATAGCAGTGTTCGCTAACATTTGACCCTACTAATAGCCGCGAAATCGTCCGGATGCCCAAATCCATGAAACTTGGGCCTTGCTATCGCTTGCCATTGTGGCACTGCTCGTAAACAGGCGACCCTCCAGGACCATCCGCCGACAGGTACTCCACAGAAAAAGTATGCGTGACAAGCTCGAATAAAATGTTTATATATTTTGTTTTAGCATAATGAGAATATTTCCAACGTATGGTTGAGATTTTTCTCATAAATATTCAACCAAACCCGACGCAATTCAGTCAAGTTTGATTTTTGCTTATAATATATAAAGGCTTTAAAATAACAATATTTTTTAATACTAGGCAATAACAGATTTGCTTGAAAAAGAAGATAAAATTTGTGTTTGGAGGTGATTCGTTTTTAAAGCTGTAGGATATTACTTACTAGGAAATAAGGAGAAAGTATTAACGAGTTATACAAGGTGATTCTGGAGCTACGCCCGTCAAAGAGATGCGGCCTGGTACCCCGTGACGAGGGCACGCCCTTGCAGTACCTCACCGAATTTTATGGCTTTCGACCGTCGAAGGGGTTGAAGTGCCTATTAAGAAGTGAGAAATCTTCGACTTCCGCAGTTCTAATCAGATCTTTGCGAAAACAATGCCAATTGATTCGTTATGTTTCGCCGATGAAACTGACACCAAGAACGACGCAATTCGGAAAATAATGAAACAAATTCCATAAAAAATTCATTTCCATAACCATAAGCTATTTTCGGTAATAATAGTCCGATTTACATGAAATTTGCTATGATTTTCAGCGGAAAATCATAAGGAATCCATCGGCATCACTTCCATATCGATACGATAAAGAATAAAGAATTATTTTTTTGAAACAGGTATGAATCCTCGGCCGACCGTAGCGAATTGAGGTCGGCGCCCGGCAGTCAAGGGGTGAAAATGTGAAATATTCATTTTCGCTACGGTCGGCCGCAAAAATTTTATCTTCTTTTTCAAGCAAATCTGTTATTGACGAGTATTAAAAAATATTGATATTTTAAACCCATTATATATTATAAGCAGAACTCAAACTTGTCTGAATTGCATCGGGTTTGGTTTCATTTTTATTCAAAAAAATATCATCCATACGTTGGAAATATTCTCATTATGCTAAAACAAAAAATATAAACATTTTATTCGAGCTTGTCACGCATTCTATTTTTCATGGCAAAGGGGTGCGGATCGCCAGGTATCGTCAGAAATGTTCGTCCGCTGCGTTCCTACCGACGCGAACATCTTCAAGAACGTTCGTACGCTGTATTCTGATCGTGTTCGCGGCGGTGTAAACGCGACGAGAACAGACGAACACGTTTTTGTCCGTGTTCGCCTTGGTGTAAACCCGGCATTACACGAACGTATTGTTCATCGCATGTCTCGTACCTCTTTATTGCGAAGCGTCTGCCTCGCACTGTTCGGTGTAATGCCTGCGTTCGACTTCCTCTTAGACCTTCGATTATTGGTTTTCTCATTCGAATCCTTTTCTTTCCTTAACTTCCGTATGGTGTCTCTCCTCTTCAATTCCTTGTAGACCGACGTGTCCAGGTGCACCATTTGCTTGATGGCGATGTGTCCAATTATGTATAAAAATTTAGACAGTAGAAAGAATGGCACTACGTGCTGCGACGAATCATCGTTGCTCAACTGTCCTCGGCTGTGCACTTCCAATAGCAACTGATGCATTAAACGATCAGGCTGATTCGCTAGCTAGAATTCCAAAGTATCTGTCGTGAAGCACCAAGGATTTCTGATAACGTGCAGCCAGATACGTTGCAGCACTTACGTGGTAAATAGCGCTGATCGCGTCTGTCGCAAACGAAACGTATCCATCTTGTTTCGTGTTATTAAAATTTTCTGTTAACAACGCCAGGATCTCTTTAAACATTTCGTGATCATTGGAATACCTGGGGATTGATAATAATTATGTATACGATTAATTAAATACAATCGAGCAGTGGTTACATTCGCCAGCAGCTCACCTAAACGATACTTTTTCAATGTCGTCGTTTTTGCTCTCTATTGTCAACAGTGCTCTGCACGTATCTCTGGCTAAAAGGAGATCGGTTTTTGCTCGTGGTCCCAGCCCAACTTTTATTAATACATCCAAATTTCCAACTATAATGCCGCTCTGGGCCTGAGCTATCATTGTTATCAACATTAAAGCTGCTCTACTGTCTAGCGGGTCCGTGTCCGATGATTTCATCGAGAACTTCTCCCACAGAACCTGTCTCGATAGTTACAAATCAGCTTGATACGCAGAGTTACGAATATACAATGCAATTTTACCTGCAATTCCTCGTCTCCCAATTCATTCTTAGTGTACCACGTTGAAATAAGCTGAATTAAGGCCTGACTTTGGCCCGGTTGCAGCCCCTTCAATAATTCGATCAAGGCCTTAACGCAAGCCACCGCTTTCTGCCGTTTGGTTGAATTATTCTCACTGCTACTCAAATAGATACTTTTGTACACAGCAGCTATGTTATTGCGCACCGATTGCTCACGGTGAAATACTTGGAACAAGGCTTCGCGTATAGCTGCCGCAGCTCCAGCTATGCCGAACTGATAGGCAATTCCAAGCAAAGTGGATGCCTCGATGGCGTCGCTGGCTGTTGTAGAAAAGAGTAACTTCTCTGCCATAGGTATAGCGATTTCTAACTCAGTTGCAAATTCCAAACAATTCTGAGAAAAAAAAAAGAAACCTGTGCACAACTAGAAGGTACCGGAAACTAAGGCTTTATTCGATAAAGGGAGTTTGGATGCCTACTCTCAAATAATTTACAACTCGCTTCACTACCGCTATCTCCTCCTTCTCTTTATCCCCCGACTGCGCTTCGACCGTGCTTTCTCTCGTGTTACCTCGTGTGCCCTCTTTCGCTTGATTCGAAGCGTCCTCAGATTCCATAAATGTTTTCAATAGAAGTAGAAATAAAAACTCCTCCTTCGCATCAGGGGAGAGATTCTTCATGTCTGGGCACCGCTTCAATGCTATACAAACTTTCCACAAGTACGTTACTGCTTCCAGTATCTTCTCTTTTAACATTAATTGCCTGACGTGCTCGAATGCTGTATTGGGATCGATGTCGTTGTCGTCGTCGTCATCTTCATCATCGTCTTCTAAATTTGTAAAATGGAAGTGGATTTTTGAAGTACATACATCCGTTCTGGATTGAAACGAACACGCAGTACACTGAATATATGCGCACCTTGTATTTTATTATTTTTCTTCCCATCGTTAATAACTTTTTTTAAAGCTTTCCTTATCTGCGGAAGTAGAGTGTTCCAGAACTCCAATCTTTCTTTATCGCCACGAGCGCTTTTGCTAACACACCCAGTCTGCATCGTTCTTAACTTTATTTCCTCCTTCTCCAACGATTTAGAAATTTCCACTTTGTTCAACTAGAAATGCGTTTCATTTCGTCAATAATTAAACTCTTAATAAACGATTAATGAAGGGACATTCCACGCGAAATCGGACACTTTTCGGAGTAACATTTTGGATGTTGCCACATAGTTAGGAATGGAAGATGAAATTCAATCTACTAGATAGATAGTTCGATATATTAATTTCATTCCTAACCATGTGTAACGCCTTGAAGGTCATAGTATACCATATGGTTGAATTTGTCTTGACAGTCGCTTTCATATTAGATAATCAAATATATAGCATTCCGTTTAAAAAACTAAGGGTCACCTTCGTTACAAGGAAAATATTGCGAACACCAAAAATTGAGTTACCGTATTATGTTGTGTATAAAAAACAGTAAAAATTTTCCTTCTTTAGTTTTTTACAAATACTTAACATATTCGAGAACACTGTATAAAAATGGCAGATATAGCCGCTTGGCCGCTGCGAGTACCGCAAGGCTCAGCCTGTCGGCCACAGGGCCAATTTTAAAATGTCCATATTTTTGAAAATTTGTCAATCAAGGGGAAGGATAGAACTATATTCTCTTTTCTCAGATTTTTTAAATCGCGCCCGATGTTAAAGACCTGCATTTGTTTAAAATAATTGCACAAAAATGGTTCAAATTTTATTTTTTTTAAACTGAAATAATTTTTTCTTAAAACTTCAATGTCTTCTCTAGAAGCACCGTAAACCTCATCTCCATCCGTTTACTACTTCCATAGATATAATGCATTGAAAAAAAGTTAGCACTTAACTTCAAGTAGCTAATCGACATTTTTCAAAATTTTGAAAAATCCTGTGAGGTACGTTTAAATATCATTAAAGACTACAACATATTCAAATTTCAGCAACATCCGAAATGTTACTCCGAAAAGTGTCCGATTTCGTGTGGAATGTCCCTGAAGTTTCGCGTACTTTCGCGGCAAACGGGTTGGCTTGCAGTAAGGCGCGTACGAGTTGCAGTGCGTGTTTCCGTACATGCGCGCTTTTGTCTTCCAAACGTAAGGCTGTGGCTGCTAAAAGTCTTCCTTGCCTCGCTAAAGGGATAGCCCCCTCGCAACATAAACGCTGCCAGACTTGCAGAACTTTCGATCTCACGTAGGCGTTAATATCTAAAATATGTTCCTCCAAGCTATTAAGGCACTCGTCGCGATGGTCTTTTTGTTCTTGCGTAAGGTCATCTCCAGTCAATGCTTTCTCTACGACTGCTCCTATCATACTAATTGCACAGTTTCTCATAGTATAATGCTGTAAACACCATTAATAAACAAGAGGTCAACGTAAATACGTACTTAAACTAACACAGAAGCACATACTTCGCTAGTCAAATTATCCATCATATCATCGAGGATTGGAATTACGATATCTGGTTGAGTAGTAGCGATTGTTTCAAGGAATATCGATATGTTACGACTGTCAGCTTCGGAAGGTTCGCTCTGATCAATCTCCTTCATTACTTCTCTCATTAAACCGCTACACCCGCATTTGGTAATCATATGGATAATTCCAGTTGCTATATGCGATGCTAACACATCGTGCAGTTTCACCAACTGAAATATTAAGTTACAGGCTCGGCAAATTCTCTGATCGAACAAAATTGAAAATAATGGAACAGATATACGTACCTGAATGATTCTTACCACGCAGCTAATGCCATGATTGTATCTCTTGATCGAGGTCCCTAAAATCTTTTTTTTTTAAATAGCAAACGAGAAAACCTAAAAGTTTGAAGGTGAAAACGGTTTGAAATAATAAATGAAAGCATCTTACCTCAAAAATAGTCTGTCTTATGTGCTTCTGCTTTGAATCCCTACATTGCTCTAGAATCTTATAACATACTTTAGTAAGTAATCTGTAAAATAACATCGCAGTTAAATCAGCGCGCCGGTTAATAATTTTACTTAAATAACTATTGACAAAGAACTTTATTGGGTAACATCGAAATACCCATTCCAATTCTGAATACAATCTACGAATTTTCTTGTAGCGGCCTTACGTGACAAATGAATCTTCAACGATGGGCGGCTGCCAGAGTTTCTGCAATGGCAATTGTAACAGTCTGTAAACATATTCCAATGCCTTTTCCCTTGTACTTTCCCATTCCTCTTCCATATCTGACTTCACACTCTTCTTACGCTACGTAAAACCTATTAGTTAGTACCAGGATATCAAATTCTCATATTATATCACAGTACATATGACGAACAAACCTTGCCAACATATTTATTATTCGTGTCTTTAAGAATTTCATCATCTATGTGGCAAACGAACCAAGAAAACAAATACGCTAACATTTTAGTTACATTTAAGAATCTCACTCTGTCCTCATCTTGTATCTTGCTTCCGTTCTCGGATATAGCTTCCATGTCGTGAACCAACATTTCAATACCTTCGGAAAATCTTACTTGTATTTAATACACGCATGTACGAATATTGTATCCCAATAATTTCAATAGCACGTACAAAGATTACCATTAAAATGTTCTTTACCTTTATGAATTCTATTGAAGCCTCGTATAATAATCTGCAATTCCACTTTATTTCCATGAACAATTATAGAGAAAAATGTATCAAAGTGTTCCATGATAAAATCAATTCCGTCTGTTTGGAGTGCGTTTCGAACTCCTATATAGAAGTTAATATTATTTATTTACTTAGTTAAACGAAGGCCCTTTGATAAATACAAGAAACGATAATGTACACAGTGAGCAACGAAGCGCAGATTAGAGAAAGAATTATACGAGTAACACATAAATAAATGTACGCGTACTATCGTTAAGTTTATTACTCGAGGACGTAGGCTTGGGAAATATGGAAGCGATAGTTCAATTTAAAGTTCCTTAGCCTTCGAGCGTAACATTTTATTTTACGAAGGCGAATGCGCGTGCTTCTAGACAGATACGAGCAAATCATGAAAGCCGAAATCTAAGAGAATCGATACGCATAGCGTGGACGTGTGATTTACATGAAGGAGAAACACTGCGTAGTGTTGTGTCAAAGAACTTCTTTTATTGCTTTACTGGTATCCTGCTTACTTATTCAATGCATCTAGTAAAAGTATATATCAATAACGTTCGTTAAATACCATCCAGAGCTTGTGGGATCATCCGTATCGGAATAACTTTCTCAACATAATACTGTGAATTCCGACTTTGCAAGAGTTCATCTTTAGTTACAGGAATAACGAAGTCCTTGATCATTTTTGTGCGTTTATCGAGCTCTAGAAACCTTTTGACCGATACTTGGTTTCTTCCAAAATTGAAAGTGAAAACGCCTGTTCCCTCCAAATTCTTGAATCACGACCACTACACAGCGCGTTTGTAATCAAACATTACGCACGCCGAAAATTAACTGTCATGGAGTCGTCAATTTTCAAATTCATTGCTACCAACGCAGTAGACACTAAATTCGAATAGTCACGCTTCGAAAACTGTAGCAAAGAAAAATTAAACATTCAGTGTTTTATACATCTCTAAACTAAAACTTTATTATCCCCTTTCGTTCGACAAACTTAACTCAATATTTAATATATAGATAGCAAGTTCAGGTTGATAATAATATCACAGCCGATTCTACTACTAGCCGTGTTTACAGCGTGGCAACACCGCTCATGTGAGGATCGGGAATCCTATTTTCAATAATGGAGTTTTGTACTCAGCATTTTAATTAATGTTATTTTGTGATATAAAATTATACTAATATACAGTATTTTTATTAATTTGTATAAGAAATACATAAATATCATAACTATTGTAAGTAGAAGTAATATAGAAGTATGCGAATATTTATAAATGTGGTATATATTTTGTGGACTCTTGGAATAGTTTATTCCATTATATTTGAAATATTTACAGAGATTTCAAGAAAATATAAGTGTGAAACAAGTTAAAACCATCTTTGAACCACATTGAAGGATTTAAAAATTGATAAAGGTATGTATAAGTTAATAGAGACCTGAAATAGACAAAATTATTGGTACGAAGCCAAACAGGTTAAGTGTCCGTGGAATAGAGGTTAGCATAATTAGCTTTTGAAAGGAACAATTAAGGTGCGATTTCATGCTGACGCTCGATGTTCGTTCTGAGCGTTAAAACTAGTCACGTAATCGAAAATGGCTTTCACGTGACTTTCATTGTCAAGCGGAAAAGCTAAACTCGGCTTTTCCGTGCTTTTCCGCTTGACGCTCATTCATTCCGGCTCGCTCGTTCATTGGTCGAGCGTCGGTCACGTGAGATTGCTTTTGGCGCTCAAAACGAGCGTTGACGCTAAAAGTCCCGTGGACCGATCACGTGATTGGTTTTGATGCTCAAAACGAGCGTCGAGCGTCAGCATGAAATCGCACCTTAATGCAGTTAATTATAAAATCGTGTTAGAGGATAGTATTATAATTGCAGAAAATTTTCTCACCACCCTAGGAGTATTTACCATGGCACGTTACCTTTTTTTTTATTATAATGGGTTAACTTACATAAAATATGTTTATGATTTTCAGATTACAAAAGTTGATATTCCAAATTACCATCATCTATTATGGCTCACATTATGGCATACACATGAATAAATGAGATTATCACTTCTTCAGTGGGAACAGAAAGGCCCCCTCTTTGTAAGTGATCAAAATATACATCGCCTAATCGACATATATTGCAATTTAAATTTTTAGCAACAGAATGGGATCCATAACTGGATATGTAAATTTTAATGGAATCATCTACAACCGGCAGAATATTTTGTTGGTGTCCAATTTTTACGAGGAATAGCAACCATTTATATTTTCGGTAATTACTCATCTTTGGGGAATAAAAATATAGAATTATAATTATTATCTTTTAAAGTACCATTATAATTTCCCTTGCAATTCTTGGCAGGAAGACATGAATTCAGTATGGTAGAAGAAAAGGAAGGAAGAGTAAAAATAAGCGACGCAGTGGAATGTCAACTATGCAATATAGGAAGAAGGGAGATTCTAAAGCATGTTCTGTCTGTATGTCCCCAATATCAACAAAGGCATGCACAACAAGTTAGGGAAAAAGAGTTCCCTGTAGTATTAAATATTAGGAACATCGAGGAAGCAAAGAATATGTTTTTTTTGTACAGGCAGTCAAAAAATAAGAAAACTCGCACTAATTGAAATGTAATAAGAGTATAAATAATATATAAAGTATAGATATTAGGCTTAAGTACAATGTAACACAGATAAAAGTAAGGATGTAGATGTGAGAACCAATCTCCTTTGTAATAGGCTGTGAGTCTAGTATAAATAAACATTATTATTATTATTATTATTATTATTATTATTATTATTATTATTAATTTCCCTTAATGAATACGTGAAATTTGTAAAAAAATTATGTAAAACAAAATGTGCTACACACAAAATACGATTGTATTAAATGTGCTACACACAAAAATAAAGATCTGTAGGGTTAATATAAATAAATAAAACACCTGGATTATTGCTCCGTTTCTGATATTTAGAGGACTTCGATACTACATTAATATAAACATTTAAAAGATAAATGGGAAACCGAAAGGCCGGTAGAGGGAGACTGTGTAGCCGGGTGGCCGGTGGATAGTGAGAGGCTGATACGGTAGGTATATATATATATCGAAGCCGGACTCTCGCGGTGTTGCCATTTTGCCTTCAGCACGGCTAGTACTAGAGTCGGCTGTGATAATACTCCATCTGCTTAAGTTGGCAACAACAAAACGCGGAAACGTATCGTTTGCCGGACGCGCGATGACTTCGGAAGCGGAGAACGATTTAATACGAGTAAACAATCAATTGTGTGATTTGTCTGCAGATGGAAGATTCTTTGCTGTTGCATACCAAACGAATTTAATTGTCAAAAGCAACAAGAAGCTCGAAACCATTCATTCGTTCGTATTTACAGAGATAATAGAGGTTAGTATGTGATTTTAAATCTACGTAAATAGGCCCTATGTCAAATATAGGGTAGGTGTTTTGACGCCGAATGAATTAATTACTGACCTCTCTTTAATTCTGCTTAGCGAAAATTTATATTGGTTTTTTGAACTTTTTTGTTTATTAAGGCATTTTTCCGGGTTAAAAATATTAATTCTGCATATTTTTTTAATTCAAATACAAATACATGTTTTTGCCCTGAATTTTTGTGCCCCGAAAGGCGCGTTGTCTGTATTATTGTGCCCCGAATTACGGTGCCCCTTTTTAATGGCATTCCGTTTCTTATCATCTCTTTCTGACAAGCGGAAGGCACAGGTGTTTTTGGAATGACAGTGTATGAAGGTCATAGTACTGATTTAATATAATAATACGATTTTGGGTTTCCTCAGAATGGGCCTTCGGTTTTTATGTATTTTGATTTAATGTTTTTAATGTATCTACTATCTAGTAATCCAGAAACAGAGCAATGGCACCCGAGAAGCATTTGTAACATAACGTATCGTTCTATATTGAATTCCACTTAAGAGTAGACTTGTTCCGTGCAAGGATGACTCTGAGGAGGCTGTTGATCTGTAAGGAAGCCGGCAGAGAAAGCGCTTCGACCAATCGCGAGCGTAGGCAGTGGTCGGAGCTACGCGGATTGGTTGCAAATCAGTGGGGGCGTAGGTCTACTCTTATATGGAATGGTATATAATCATCTCTTTCACTTATGTTTTTATATTTTTGTACTGCGAAAATATTTTCCTGTATGAATTCTTTATGCCGGAAGTTTCAAAGCCTCCGATCGTCAAGCAGGTAAAATAGGATAGTCGTCGTGACTGGCAATAAGGGTAGTCTCGTAGCTGCTTAAAAGAATAATCGAATACCTGGTCGGTGTGGGCGAGTAAGTCTTGACGATTTCTGTACTTGTTCCTCAGTTTACTTCGATTCGTCGTGAGAGTAGCATCGGGTAAGATCGTGCTTAGTGTTTAAAAATGGATGGTGATTCTGTGAGTGCGAGTTCTTCTCGAGGAGGAGTATCTGTTGACAACATAGAAGCGAAAATAGATATATGGAGCGTGTGGAAGAAATGCGAAAGCATGTTGAAAGAAAATAATTATATGATGGAATTTCCGTGCGTAAAAACTTCACCGAAGATTATGCAAATTGCGAGTGAAATGTATAGTCGTATTGTTACGATGTTCAATGAAATGGAAGTAATAGAAGATGAAGAACTTGTGTTCTCGGACGACTTGAAAGATACACGCGACAATGAAAGCATGAAAGCGAGTAATTCAGACGCCGAGGAGGAAAGTGAGTGGGAGGAAGAGCCGACA
The DNA here is from genome assembly GCA_944738655.2 of Andrena hattorfiana. NCBI lineage: Eukaryota > Metazoa > Arthropoda > Insecta > Hymenoptera > Andrenidae > Andrena > Andrena hattorfiana. The sequence goes on along the minus strand of OX122889.2, from coordinate 39,149,225 downwards.
ACTACTGCATATAATTCTATACCTCTCGAGTACAAGAAAAAAGTTGTTGCGAAGGCGAGAGCTCACCCAAACTGGTCGCTGGAGACATTGCGAAAAAATGGTGCAGCACTATTGAAAAAGAAATCATATTTGAAAACGTAAGACTAATTTTAATCGTGTTATTATTAAATATATGTGAAATATACATGTTCTACATGATATGTTTCATTTTTCCAGTTGGGAAGCAGAAATCGCTGCAGGGGGAACTGTATTCGACAAATATGGTGCCGTTAATAATATGACTTTCAAACGATTTCAAAAAGCACAGGAAAACTCCGAGCAAATTACAACAACCACGCTGCAACAATGGGCCCTGAAATATGCCCGTGAATTAAATTGCGGCCGTTTCGAGGCCAGTACACGCTGGATAAATAAATTTAAGCGTAAATATGGCATACGACAAAGGAAGATTACGAGGTATATCGAAAGGGGTGAAATTGCGACTGCTGAACAAATACTCAAGGCAGCTACAAATTTTCGAACGAGAGTTAGAGAATTATCCTATTATGATGCAGCAGAATGTATAATTAATACTGACCAGCCCAGTTCTCAGCATCAATTGTCTATTAATCGAACATTAGCAATCAAAAGTAACAAATCAGTTTCTGTAAAAACACAAAGCTTGAACAATCTATCACATTGGTATATACTGCTCGATATTCTGTTACAAAGTCTGGCGATATTTTACGACATGTTTTTATATGTCTGCAAGAAGCAAACAATAAATTTGGTCCACGAGTCCAAAAATAAGTTAATCAGTTCGTGAAGACATATAAAAATATAATTGTAACGTGTTGTAAATCGGAAAAACTGACGAAGTATTTATATGCTCAATATTTGACCAAAGTTTTGAAAGCTTATGTGAAAGAAAATGAATTTTTATTAACCGCAGATTCGTGGGGAAGACAGACAGGTGATACTAAATTGGAAACTGGCTGTAATACCTCCGAAGTATACACCGCTAGTACAGCCCAGCGATGTATATTTATATCGGCAGATCAAAATTTGTATTACAAAATACAACATTGTACATTTTTATTAAAAAATACAACATAGTACATTTTTATTAAAAAATACAATATTGTACATTTTCATTGAAAAATCAGCGGGAACTTATCCAGAGAGAAGATGCATTCTGATTCTTTGATTCATAATCAAATTAGTGGGACGGAGGAGTACGCGGGAAGATTAGTATCGCATAAGGTGAAACCAAAATTCAAAAATGTAACAGAAATCTGCTTTCCATCAAATTTAATGTATTGCTAATGCAACGAAATACAGGGTCAACGTTTTATCCTGCAACCCGCGCTCGCGCGAACAGGTAAAATGGCAACAGCGCCTCACCGACGCATTCCACTACACCATGCACCGTCCCGGCGTTCGGAGAGCTGCCAGCGACCGCTGGACAGCAGTGATGCCCGAGCTTCGAGAATTTTGGGATGGTCTCTTTCAAATTAACGTCGCAAAGAGCTATACAGAATTTCCCGGCCCGGGTTAAAAAATTTCGGGCCTTTTTCGTATCATTTTTTAACTATAAAAGATATCGGAATGCAATTTGCGCAGAAAAATGAGGAAAAATTATTCCCTCCTAATGATGGATAATTTAACATATTTTACGTTTACTTAATTTTTCTTCTATCAATTTTTTAACCATAATTGTTGTAAAAAGCTTTTGCAAATTGTTTATTTGATACTGTATTTAATGCTCTTTTTAAAATTCACGGTGTTGATAAACAATAGGCTAGTTGTTTCTGTATCATTACTTTCATAAATTGAGAAATTAAATTTTTATTCAATTATGTGTTAGTTCTGCAGACCTCAGAATCTATTGTTCTGGTTGTCTTTTTTATGATTTTATCCTTAATGCAGTGCATACCTAGATCAGACGTAAGGGGTAACTAATGGGACGTGTCTTTGATTGTAGCGGTGTTTGAATTTTTTTCTAGAATTTTTGTCTCTGAATGTTTTAACTACTCAACACCACGCCTATACCGGATTCCGTAAATGTCATTTTTTGGAACGATGCGCCATTATTGTGGCTTTTACACGTAGGTGGCGAAAAATTTCTCCGTACAAGGGTATAGCGCCGCGGTCAACCCTGTCGCAGCTAAAATTTTTGAAATTGAGACGGGTACGAGATCAGTTGACATTATTTTCAAACCTCATTACAGTAATCTGGCGTGCGAGTGGTAAACCATCTCGATTACCTGGGCCAGGAAATTCCCAATAGCTCTTTGCGACGTTAATATGAAAGAGACCATTCTAAAATTCTCGAAGCTCGGACATCCGGGCTGTCCAGCGGTCGCTGGCAGCTCTCCGCTGGATCGGTGCATGGTTGGAGTGGAATGCGTCCATGAGGCGCAGTTGCCATTTTACCTGTTCGCGCGAGCGCGGTTTGCATGATAAAACATTGACCCTGTATCTCCTTTGAAACGTGCGTGGTGTACAAATGATCTATGTTTTGTATGCTTTTACGATTTATAGCATCCGAAACATTGTACAAAATTTAATTAAAAGAAATATTCAATGTCAGAATGATTCTAAAACATAGACACAGAAATCTTTGTCAAGACGTACTCGCCCACAACGACCAGGTATTCTACCATCTACGTGACCGCTATCCTATTTTACCTGCTTGACAATCGCAGGCGCCGAAACTTTCGGAATGAAAAATTCACACAGGAAAATATTTTCGCGGTACAAAAATATAAAAACACCCGCGAAAAATATGATTAGAATAATATGTTACGTTATAAACACATACGTAACTTAATTAAAAGAAATTCTTTCCTTATTTTTTTATGCGAGTGTTTTGTACCTATGGCTTCTTTAAACATAAAGATTGTCCGTAATAGGGACAGGCACCGGCATCTACCCTAGTGACTTCATTTTTTTCAAACCATTTAGTGCCATAAAATGTTAATCGTGGTAATGAATAAAGTATTTTATAACAACATAATTGCCTTTTACTTTATCACAGTACTTAGAGTGGTCTAGAAATAGCGAATATATTCTATGCGCAAACATAAAGAAAGCAGTTGTTCAAGTGTACTCCGTTCATTACCCTGAGTGGAAATTTAAACTTATCGAAGGCAGTGCTGGTTTAGAAAGCGTTAATTGGTCTCCCGACGGTAAACACATTTTAACGTTATCAGATTTCGGTGTAAGTAAATATATTTGTATGACGTTAACATGTTTACGGTCCTTCGATCCATAAATGATCAGAGACCGTAAGTATGTTCTACGATCTATTAAAATTATCGAAACGATCAGATTCAGATATCCGTATGGTCTTTGGAAAATCGGAATGTAACTCGTATACAAAATGTGAAGTCCTCTTTTCGCAAGTTACATTTCACTCCAAATGGCAGCAGATTAGCAGTAGTAGTTTCGAACGAAGGTCAAGACAGCATAGAAATTTATAAGACCGACGTTTGGAAGTTAAGTAAAGTGAGTAATGAAATTAAATCAAAAGCCATAGTTAAAATTAGGTAAACAATCTTTACTGTACAAAAATGCAAGTATTTTACAAGTCTCTTAATTTTAAAATATCTATGTCATATATCTTTACCGCATGGTCAGATCCACAACTAGCTAATTGTAAAGTATTTAAATATTCTACTTGCGGACGAAACTTAAGTCTTTTCACTGTCAAGTGATGCGCTCGAGAAGAATCAAATATCATGTACTTCTCCCACACGAAATTATCAGTGAAGATTTTCAGCTTTTGTATCTCTATACATCCTGTTTCGAAGCCTATTGCTAAAACATAAGAGTTCTCGGAAACGCTCCGTAGAGAAAAAGAAAGCGCGGTGACGGAGTCTTTGGTATCGAAGCTTGTAGTTGGAACAATTTTGTTATCCGTGAAATTTGGACTCCAGAGTCCAACCTTTCCGTCTCTAGAACCAGTTGCGAAGAAAGACGAATCGTGCGTCCACGAACAACACCATATAATACGAGTGTGTAGGCTATCTTTCTTCGAACTGACCGCGACTAAAGTATACGCATTGTCGTTGCATTCGAATAACGACCATCGCCTGTCTCTGGATACAGATACCAGGTATCTGTCGTTGGGTGAGAATTCCATCTGCGTCACAGTTAACTGGTGAGACATAAGTTTCTGAACTTGCGTCCAGGTATCCGTGTTCCATAATAGTATTCCTGAATGTTCCGGTGAAGTTGATTTGCACACGGTTGCCAACAATGATCCATCGTGTCTGGCAGCTATGGAAAATATTTCATATCCATGGCCATAAAGCTTCTGCAATTCTGGCCACAGCGTATTTTGCATTAGCTCCTCCTCCGTCGGAGGAGCGTAATCCTCGTTCTTGAAGTCGCTCACTTCGGGTTCTTGTATTTTAATATCGTCGTTGAACGTTGCTTTATTTGTTAACCCAAGAGCAGGCACTGACGCGCCATCGGCGACCATGTTTTTAAAATCGCCAGCGTCAGCAATTTTCATTAAACAGTTCTTAAATATCGCCGGAGCCGTGAATATACGTACGACCTTCTCTTCTGCACCTGAAGCAAACATGTAAGGAGTCAGCATGACTATACAAGACATATCGTACCCATGCACTTGCGGACGTCCAATTTCATGCCAAAATTCTGCTCCATTCCTCCAAGGTGCATGAATTCTTGTTGTTTGGTCCGCACTCGCGGTAATCAGAAACCTGCAACATGACGTTGAACGTTGGAGCCTTTTCCTATAAACCTTAGGTGAGAATTTTACATGCGAACCTTCCTTTCGGATCCCAGCAAAGATCGACTACTTCAGCAAAGTGGCCGCTCGGTACAGATTTCGGTATCCAGCTTTTCACATCGCCCGAGTATTCCCAAATATGAAAAGATCCTTGATATCCGTGCGCTAATATATTTAATCCATTGCCGCTAAATTTGCAGCCATAGAAGCCCGACGAGGTTCCGCCAACTTCGCCGACTCTTACTTTTTCGGACCAAATTCCAGTGACTTCGTCTGGCTCCCATACGATCATAGATTTATCTAACGAGCAAGATAACAATCTCGAGGTTCTGTTTTTACCATTCAACGGGTACCAATGTACGCCATAGATCCAGCCCTCGTGACCATAAAGAACAGACTCTAAGCTAATATTGTACTTCGTATCGTCGGTTTCGAATACTTGTTCCTTCTGGCGTAATTCATTATTCGAAGATTCTGTGGCGTTCGCGGAGATCTTCCACAATCGTATCATAGCGTCTTGGGAGCCGCTTGCAAACAAAATACTATTATCCGTATCGTGATTGAAATCCATGCAGCGCACCCAGTCTTCGTGTCCAATCAGAACTTGAACCTTTAAGAAGCGCGACTCTTCTGTAACAGGAGAATTTGTCACGTATAGTTCGATTGTGGAGTTTTCCGTTGCGACAGCCAAAAGTGGTAAACTCATGCTTGGCAAATGAGAGAAGCAAGCCTCTATCGGGAGTTTCCTGCCAAATGTGAGCGTCTGAAAACATTTTATATCGCCGTGTGTGTCTCGGAGCCATAGTCTCAATTCCCCTTTGACTGATCCAGTGCATGTCAAGAGTTTGAGGGAGCTCTTATCGTTGTGAGAATCATGATTGGAAAGGTACAAACTGTTACTAAACGTGAGGATGTCGCCAGCTTCGATGACAGAGGTACATTCGAAGTTATCGTTTAATCTGCTCCAAATGGTAGCCGTCCCGTCTACCGAGCTTGAAACTAGCTCCGATTCAGCTTCCGAGTTCCTGCGCTTAATCCATCGCACTGTGTTAACGCGATCTTTGTGCTTGTGAAGCGTGTTTGTCACTTTGCCGATCTTCGAGGCGAAGGGATCGTAAATCGCGATCGCATGGCACGCTGCGAAACAGATAAGTCCATTCCTTCCCCAATCGGCTGAATGCGGAACTCGGTTACAGGCGCACGATATATAAGACGTTGTCATATCTTATTATTATTAATTAACGATACATGCGACTGATTGTCAAAGTGTCGATCTAACCTCGAAGAGCTACAACAAATAAGCGGACGATGCACGCGGTCCTCGGTCATTTTCAAAATTATAACCTTTTCAATGTAAAAGTCCCTAGATCTTTACTAGAATTTGTAAAAGTTAAACTTGATTATTTCGAATAGGTATTTTTTTTTAATTAATGTTAATAGCGAATTCGGTACCTCGCACTGACTCTGCACTGGTGCCAGGAAATTACTTGGATTGGTTGTTTCTGATAGAAAGAAGATTATCTCTATAAGAATCAACCAATCCAAGTCATATTTTGGCACCAGTGCAGAATCAGTGCGAGTTATCGAATTCTTCGCTATAAGCAATTTGTTTGAATAACTATATAACTTTCGTAACAGAGCTTGTAAAATAGATTGCATATTTTTATTTTATTAAAATCATTTATTCCATTCGAAGGACTTCTGTTTTTTTTTTTATTATGAATTTTAGAAATTAATATGTGGACGTTTGAATAGTATTGATGGAATATACTGGTCCCCGAATAGCGAGCTGTTAGGCATATGGTGCTCGTTCAGCACCGAAGCAAAACTAATTATTTATTCGAGTGTATTGGAGAAAAATGTTGGAGTATTCTGCCCAACGAAAGCTGTAGGTTCCTCTGATGTGCTATGTGACTATCAGAAGGAATTAAAAGGAATCGAAAATATAACGTGGATGCCTAGTGGACAGCTATTAGCTGTAACAGGATTTAATGAAATGGTATAATTTTATGTACATATGTACAGCGTGGTAAAAAAGCGATGGTCACTGCCTGCAGGGATAAATGTAGAGCCGACGTGAGTTTTGTGGAAGGTGTGGAGATGTTGAAGTTCCACACTTGAGATGTTGGGGTGTGTGGAATTCCACATTCCGGAATTTGGAAGGTACCTTTACCATTTTTTATTTATTGTTTGAGTACTGCTGTTTTTTAGGCTGTTGAAATTTGATTTTTTTCATTTGTGTTCCCCCGCTCCTCCAACTCCACACTCGGGAAAAATTTGCTCCGCCGACCCTGGATGAATCTACACTAGGGTGGCTCTTATTTTCGACTTTTGAATTTTCTTCGCGGCACCCCATAGAATAGTTCCAAATAATAAAAAGGAATCTGTGTAAAGTTTGAGCCCGATCGGCGAAACGGGAAACAGTGCTCCTGGGCCCTTGAACATTTAAATAATTATTTAACAGCTCACAAAGTCAATTTTATATAATATCCTTCAAGTTATTGATTACATAAAAAAAAAAAATTTGTCAAACAAAGGTTGTAGGTAAAGACAAGGAGCATATTTGATGTTCTATTACTTTTTCTCGGGCGACAAACGGTTTTCGAAAAAAGTCCGAAAAACTGAAAAAAAACTTTTTTTTCAAATTTTGAAAGTTTAATCCTTCTCGAACACTTTTTATTTGTAAAGGCGAATAAAATTATAATTTTTATTTTCGAAAAAAATCCATATTATCAGCGTTTGATATGTCATGAATGTTTCCTGAAAATTTGAAAACAAAATTCGCAAAAATATCGAAGATATAGATATCAGAAGTGAGGTATTCAAGTGCATTTTTTTTCGAAATCATGATATCTATATCTTCGATATTTTTGCGAATTTTGTTCTCAAATTTTCAGGAAACATTCATGACACATCAAACACTGAAAATATGGAAAAAAATTTCACCAAGAGTAAATAAGAGCCACCCTAACCTACACCTCTAGATCGGTGGAGATCTGTAAAAAAAACTTGACGCAAAATTGTTTATAACAATGAAAATTAATATTAATTTCGTTTTCGTCAATATATGCTGCTCGCTGGAAGGGGAAAAAGTCTAAAGGGAGCCATATGTTGCAAGCGCGCCGTTTCGTAAAAAAAGTTGATAAAGTTTTGGCATAGATGAAGTGATCCATGTATTTGATGAAACTATTTTTCATGTTTTTGAGAAAACGGTGCGTTTGCAACATATGGTTCCTTTTAAACTTTTCTCCTCTCAGCGAGCAGAATACATATGCTGATGTAAAAAAAATTAACATTAATTTGGAATGTTATTTTACAATTTTATAAGTTTTTTTGCAAATCTTCACCTATCCAGAGCTGTAGCTTCACCCCTAGAAACAGTGACCGTCACTTTTTTAACACCCTGTACATCGATAAGTTTTACGAAACAAGAATTTCGATGACCTCTAATGTTTAAAAGAGTTCGCAGTATTTTCATTTCAATGAAATATTTGCGCAGATCGTATTGTTAAATCACGTGACATGGAAGCCACTGTTGCAATTATATTTTGATCCAGTAATCAAAGAGAATTACTTAAACAAGGTATACGAGGAGCGTATAATTGAAACAAAACCTTCCAGTAAGAGCACAAATTTATATAATCAACATATTCGTAAGTAATAGTGCGAAAACGAAAACTCATATGTTGGTATCGTTAATATTTAAACAATTAATGGAAAACACATATTTGTAGTGGAGGAGAAATCTGAACGTCCAGTAAACATAAAAATCAGTACGAAAAATGATATCGAGAGACTGTCGATTGCTAAATTCGATATTTTGGAGTTCAGTTTCTGTGGACAGTATTTAGCGATAAAACATCAGCTCTATCCTACAACATTATGCATATGGAATATTATCGAAGACTATCTCGATTATTTACTCCTGGAAAATAATATCGCGGGTGAGTTGTTTGTATATCGTATTTATCGTTTAGAACTGGCACACGTTGTATTTGAAACTTTCAACAGCTGTAAAGTGGAATCCTGCGCGCGCTCATCTTTTAATATTCTGCGCATGCCCGCGCATGTTCGAATGGACGCCGCACAATGCGACATGTATACCAACTCCTCGAAACATGGTAGTAGTAGATGCCCGATGGCACCCGCGAGGGAATCGTTTACTCCTTTGCGGTTATAATAAAGCGATTGTGTATGAACTTGAAAATAAATCGTAAAAAAAGGTATTGATTAATCGCAGCGCAAAGAAATATTAAAAATGAAATGAAACGCAGAGGTGGTTTGAAGTTATATGTATACGCATAAATATGTATTTATTACCCGACTGCGGCACGCAAAGGAGGGTATTGTGTTTATCAGGCTATGTTTGTATGTCCATCTTATGCTCTAGAACCTGTACGGATACACCGATTTGGACAAATGATATGTGTTTAGAATTGTCTTGACCTTCCGAATGTCATAGGATATATAATTTTCAAAAAAGTAAAAGATAAAAAAAATTAAAAAAATTTAAAAAACCCAACTGCTTAAAAAGAGAACTCAATTGCCTGCAGTCGGAGGCCTTAAATCTTTTGATGCAAATGATTTGATGTAATTACATTCGAACATTTATTTCGAAATAGAAAATTATATATTGTCTTAATAAATATTGTGTATCGCTGTTCGCCCTAATTAGATTTGATGGGCTATTAACAACATTAACAGTATTTCCCACACGGACAAAGAGAGAAACATATAAGTTACATATAAGTACAAGAAGAAGATAAGTATAGAAGAGCATCAAACGATTTAAGGCCTCCGACTGCAGGCAATTGAGTTAATTTAAACTGTCATCTTATTATTATTTTTGTCATTTTAATTCGCTTTTTAATCAGTCGGGTTTTTTAAATTTTTTTAATTTTATTTTATTTTTCACATCCTGTTCATTTGAATTCTTAGTATTTCACGAGCTATAGGAATTAACTTACAACCAAAGAGGAGATATAATAAGAGGCGTCACTCCGGGCGAAACCTTTGAAGTCCTTACAAAGAGGAGATATAATAAGAGGCGTCATTCCGGGCGAAACCTTTGAAGTCCTTACAAAGAGGAGATATAATAAGAGGCGTCACTCCGGGCGGAACCTTTAAAGTCCTTACTTGACCTTGGCATTTAAATTGGTTGTCTATTCGAGCGGGATATTCAAATCAACTAAATTTACCTTAACGCAGTTGACTGATTATTGTCGAAGTTTACCGATCCATGCCGAATGGACATTTAAATTGGTTGTGTAGTGATTTCCCTAGTTTATTTCTGTCTTTGTCGAGTGACGCCTCTTTCCACTTGCGAGAAGCAGAGCAGTTATTTGCAGCACTCTGGCGGTGAAATTGCGAAACGTTGCGAACAGATCCTCTCATGTGTTTCATCTGTCATTACCAATTACACCTTCAACTGTTCCTTAACCTAAATCCTTTTAAAATATCTAGGAATATAATTAGGCACATTTTTTAAATAGATTTATATAACAAGCATTCACTTATAATTTAACAATGGATCGTAATAGCATTCAGTTAATGGAAGACATCACGTTGGAAGGAAGAGATGTGGGAAAGTGTGTCATGTAAGTTGAAACTTTAACCTTTTATGAATTAAAACGTGAATGTAATGGAAAAATAAAGTACTAGGTGTATCGTAAAAGATTTGTGTTCCCTCTGTGAAGAAAGCATGAATAGTTCGTTTAATAGCTTCTTGGTCTTTCGAACGTTCTTCTCGCATATGTTAAAGCTATTTTACGCGTTAGAAGTATTTCATAAGTCCCTTGGAATTAGCGGAATTCATGTATATGTAACAGGAACGCACCAGCAAAAAATAAAGGTAAAGGCGAAAGCCCTTCCTTTTCGAGCAAACTCAAAGTGGAATTGCAAACTTTGAGAATATCCGATGAATCTGAACGCCAGCTTTACGACACATTAAAACATATTTATGGCTCTGTAAGTATCATTGTTACATCTGTCTTTCGTTAAACATATCAGTTGGAAGTAACACAGTTCTTCGATAGAATTTTAAACTTGCCGACGCATCGGAATTCAAAGACAAAAAGTCGAACTTAGGGAAACAGTATTGGATGGAAAGGGGGAATTTAGTTGTTAGAGCGATAGTCGATTATTCTTCCAAAGATACTACACCTAAAACTCAAGAGCAGATTACTAGACAATTTGCGACATCTAAACTTGAAAGTTATGGGTAAATATTAACCGGTACGAATAAAGGCTTTTGTGCTTATCGTGTAAGTCACAGACAATTGCGCTACTTTCAGCTTTCATCAATCGCATTGCATCGAGGCATTAATACACACGGATGGCGACATGGGAAAAGCTCTGGAAGTTTTATTCTGCAAATACTATGGCCTTGAAAATATTGTAAGGAACGCGACGTCCGATAATGTTGACACGACAGATCTGTTGGAGAGGCGGCAGGAGGAGAAGGAAGCGCTCGAGTCTATTTACGGGGATATGTTCATTGAAAAGATAAGAAATCAAATTTGGATCGTGCAAGTTAAGCTGGATTATTTAGTGAGGAATGAAGAAATAGAGCAGGAAATACGAAAGATTAAGCAGCAACAAGAAAAAGAAAAGGAGAGGGAAGTCTGTAGATTGTTTATTAATAAAAAGTGTAGATTTGGAAATAAGTGTAGATTTTTACATCAGCAACCGCAAGTGTTAAAAATGCCAGAAAGGAAGGATCCACAGTTCACATTGGAAATAAGATTTCCCGAAGGTATTACACGTACAATCAATTAACGCGCGCAACTAACTTGCAACGTACTGACAGTAATATTCTATTTAATAGACATTTTATTTATGTTTTATTAGATTGTAAATATCCGTACGAACCACCATATTTCTACTTTTATAAAGATGATGGTACATTTCCGAGTATAAACTGCTTGAGAACAGGAAGAAGATTGTACGACGAAGCGTTGTCGTTATCTGAAGATGGAACCCCTTCTATTTTTTCTATAATATCCCTTTTGGAGAATGAATATGAAATAAAAGGGTACTTGGAAGAAAATAAAGAACAGTTCATAGATCCAAACGAACTACTTTTTCCAAAGCTGTCGGGCAGTGATGGTGCAACAGACGCGGCTACGCACTATGAATTAGGATCTACCAATAAAAAGAATAGGAATAACATTACGTGGGAGGAAGTGTTGAAGGAAGACGACCTAATCGAAAAGAATTTCAAAGAGAAACAGAAAAGTGCTAAATACAAAAAAATGAGAGAAGTGAGAGAGAAATTGCCAGCGTGGTCCAAAATGGATAACATTTTAGACATAATACACAAAAACCAAGTTACCATAATTTCAGGTGAAACGGGATGCGGCAAAAGTACGCAGGTAATTGAAATTGTCCCTGATGTACGTCTTTGATTCTGGCGTAGAAAATTGTTGATGCGTTTAGTACTCCGCAGGTGCCGCAATTCTTATTAGACGATTGGATTTTAAATAGATCCGAATCCAAAGAGCATGTTAACATAATATGTACGCAACCTCGAAGAATAAGTGCAATTGGAGTAGCAGAGCGGGTTGCGGCAGAGAGAGACGAACGTATAGGGAATACAGTAGGGTATCAGATACGATTGGAAAGCAAGCTTTCCAGCAGAACTAGATTAACATTTTGTACAATTGGAATTTTATTACAAAGATTATCCGCGAACCCAGAGCTAGCTGATGTAACACACGTTGTCGTAGATGAGGTCCATGAAAGAAGTGCGGAGAGGTGAGTCCTTTATTTTATTGATTTATTTATCCTTACTTATACGTTATCACTTTTTATTCAGCGACTTCCTACTGATGCTCTTAAAGGATTTGTTGTCGAGGAGATCAAACCTGAATGTGATACTTATGAGTGCGACGCTAAATGCCGAGGTGTTCTCTTCGTACTTTAGAGAAGCCCCCGTGTTATGCATTCCAGGAAAAACGTTCGCCGTTGAACAGATCTTTTTAGAGGATATAATCGAGAGGATAAATTATGTGCTCGAAGAAAATTCGAAATTCACGCGCAGAATCAAAGGTGATTGGGAGCAGTTACAAATAGACTTAGAAACTGCGGAGGTTGACGGGAGTTGTGGTGCTGTACCCAGGGAGTCCATTCAAGATGAAAATTTAACATTAACGCAAATTGTCTGTAGATATCAAGGCTACAATAAGCAAACGCATAAGAATTTGTACGTCATGGACCATGAAAAGATTAATTTTGAACTTATAGAGGCAATATTAGAATGGATTATGTTTGGGGACCACGATTATCCAAACACAGGCTCTATCTTAGTAAGTGTTTTTTTATTTTGAAAAAATTAAGTAAATCCCATAGCGCTGTGCGAGTACTCGATTTATTTGAGCCAATTCAAGCGTTTGAATTTTCAGAGCTGCTTGAAATCGCCGGACCGTTTGAAAAAGATGCGAGCTACTTGAAAAACTTGAATTTTTGAATTACTCGAATATATTCGAACAGGTATCCATCTTTCAAGATATTCGTAAATATTTGAATTACTTTGAGTTACTAGCGTCTTATATATATTTGTTCTTATTATTATTGCACGGATATATTATTCTTTAGTTTACAATGATAAGAAATAAAGAAAACACAAAGAAAGGATTACGAAACTAAAATTTTAAACTAAAGTAAACTCTTCCTTACAGTTAGACTCGTATTTGATAGTAAAGTCGAGTCATTCGAATATTTACGAGTAACTCGAAAGTTGGAGATCTGTTCGAATATATTCGAGTAATTCGAATATTTACGAGTAACTCGAAAGTTGGAGAAATGTTCGAATATATTCGAGTAATTGGAATATTTACGAGTAACACGAAAGTTGGAGATATGTTCGAATATATTTGAGTAATTCGAAAATTTTCGAGCTGAAAATTTATCTCCAAGTAACTAGAAGTCTTACAAGGGCTCTAATATTCGAGGCGTTTGAATTTTTCAAGCAGTTCACATGTTGTTCAAACAGTTCGTCGATTTCAAGCCGATTCGGTTCAAGCAATCGAATCGAGTTCAGCTCAGCTTGTAAATTCCAGGTACTCGCACACCCTTGAAGTCCCATATTATAACATCGCAAGTTTATAATTCATACTATTATCACGATTCTAGGTATTTTTACCGGGTTTCGCGGAAATCATCGCACTGAAAAATCGATTGATTGATAATAAGTATCTTTCACCAAAGACTGGAAAGTTCCTCATTGTGCCGTTGCATTCAACTTTATCCAACGAGGAGCAGAATTTGGTTTTCAAGAAGATTGGGGATGTTAGAAAAATAGTGCTGAGCACAAACTTAGCTGAAACGTCTATTACTATAGACGATTGTGTCTTCGTAATTGATAGTGGAAAAATGAAAGAGACTAGGTTTAACGCAAATCAAAACATGGAAAGCTTAGAAACATGCTGGGTGTCGCGCGCAAATGCAATGCAGAGGAAAGGTCGTGCTGGACGTGTAATGCCTGGAGTTTGCGTGCATCTGTATACTTCGTATAAGTATGTACAGTTTGATAGACATTTAATTAACACGTTATATTGAAATTATTATTCTTTAAAATCTTCAATCCTTCCAGATTTAAGTACCACTTTTCAGCGCAACCGATACCCGAGATACTGAGAATTCCTCTGGAACCACTGCTCCTACGTATTCAACTTTTACATAAAGGAAGAAAAGTGGACTTGTATAAAGTGTTAGGTAATGTACTTTTACTAAACTTTAGCTTTAATTATCCTCCTACAGGATCGTATATTTATTGCAACTCTTCCTTCAGGCAAATTGTTAGAACCACCGACCGATGAGAATATTTATAGTGCAATTAAACGCTTACAAGATGTTGGTGCATTTAATGCCGAATACACATTGACTCCGTTGGGCCATCATCTCGCAGCACTGCCTGTAAACGTACGGATTGGGAAGCTAATATTATTCGGAGCAATTTTTTGCTGCCTCGACTCCGCCCTTACTATCGCAGCCTGTTTGTCTCATAAAAATCCATTCACTGTACCTTTCGAGAAGAAACACGAAGTAGATGCAAAGAAAGAATTTTTCACAGCCAATTCTGATCATTTAACTATTCTTAAAGCGTATAAGGTAAATATATAAATGTAAAGATACATTGGCGATGTGAGAAAGATGTTTATATTCTCTTTCTGTTTGATGCACAGAGATGGTTAGAGGCATGTACGCGCAGTAATTATGCGGGGCAAGTGTTTGCTAACGAGAACTATTTATCCGTGCGTACATTATACACATTGGCGGACATAAAGTATCAGTTCTTGGAATTATTAGTTTCGATTGGTTTCGTTCCCATCGATTTGCCTAAACGGCAACCAAACGTTGATAAGATCTTGGATATCACTGGGTTCGACCTAAATATCAACAATGATAATTACAAGCTACTTCAAGGTTTACTGTGCGTGGCTCTTTATCCTAATGTTGTGAAAGTCTTTACACCAGAAAAATCCTTTCAAGTGCAATCTGCAGGTGCAGTTCCGATACAACCTAAGGCAGAGGAACTTAGGTTTCAAACAAAGAACGATGGCTTTGTCAGCATCCATCCATCCTCCGTTAACTTCCACATCGGTCACTTCCCCAGTCCGTACCTAGTATTTCAAGAGAAAATTAAAACTAGCAAGATATTTATTAAGGAAGTCACTATGGTGCCAATTCTGCCGTTAATTCTGTTCTCCGGTTACGAGTTGAACATAGAACTGCACAATGGAATATTTATTATATCTTTAGAAGGCTGGATCTTGTTCAGCGTCGAATCGCACAGGGTAAGATTAATATTAACGAGCATTACAATAAAAAAAGGGGATCCTATCTCCAATGTTATTTTAATTCCATTCTAGGTGGGCCAACTTCTACAAAGGATGAGAATAGAGTTGGTTAAATTATTAGAAGAGAAAATGAAGGATCCCCTTTTGAATCTGTTGAATCATCAGAGCGGAAAAAAGATTATACAAACGATTGTGAATGTACTAACACGTGAATAGAATGTAATATATTTTCAATCTCCCAAACGCTAGTATGAAGCTTATGAAAATCCTTTGTCGTTGATGTATTATTCTGTAAAAAGAAGTAAGTGTACAGTATGTAATTAACGTATAAAACAATTTTTTTTTAACTAAACACAAATAAAAATCTGTTTATTTTTGCCACCCAAGGTTCATTTTATTTCAGCAAACTTTTATTACAGAATAGTAACAATTTTGATGAAAATGAGAAATATTTTATTACAGTATCCATTGTTGAATTATTGTCAATACTGTGATATTTTATTTCAACAATGAAGTAGTTTCTTCAAGACGGCACGTTGTTAGAAAGTGAACAAGAGTATCACACACACGCACGCACGCACACACACACACACCAGTGCCGCCTTATCGTTTTCGGGGGCCTGAGGCGAGCTCCGTATGTGACTAATGTGGCCCTCTAAATTATTCTAAATTAAATAAAATCAAAAATACCACATTATTTTCAATTGAACACGAAATTTTTGATAGTTTATGTTTCGATGATATCATTGACGAATTCATATTTCTCTCAAAAACAGAAAAAGGGTCATTGTATTATCGTCATCTGCCTCCTTGGTCCGATATGATTATGATATAAGTCGTAACGACATATTCACGAATTCCAATCCACGAAAAGGGTCCCATTTCAAGTATTTTTAAACGATTTTATTCAGCTTCGATCCTCTGTTAGTTTGTATGTTTGTATGGTTCAAATCTGGCAACTCAAATTTAACCCACTTCCAACTATCCAATTGTTTTGAAACTTTGCAGGCGTGCGTAGTTTGGATGACAATACAATATTTAAAAAAAAAAAAATTAACCTCGAGTGGATGAAAAAATTACCCAGGCATCAATAAATGTAACCCATAATCACAAATCCAAACGATTTGAAATCAGCGCTTTACGAAAACGACAAAAAGCCGCTGCGTTCAGGTCACTAGTCGCATCGCGATTTGAAATTAAATAAAAGATATTCTCCGCGCCAGGATTGGTCACCTTGGTGGTTTAGTGAGTTCAAATCCCACATAACCTCTGGCACTCCCCCGATGATTAGGGGTATTCGTGGGGATTTCCACCAAGTCAAAAAAAAAAGGATGCCGTATGCCTAACACGATCTTAAGAATGAGTAGCGATTATGAATACCGGGCTATGTTTGCTTCATGGAGGTAGGAATATAGGGACGGAGCAATAGTTGCGACTTTAGGGGAGTGAAGCAGCTTCGGGGAGCATTCGGTGCCGCATTGGTGATTGGTTCTGTCTTTCACCCTGGTTTCAATTGGTCCAATTGGTTGGCGCTTACGCGATCACAACCAATCGCCAATGCGGCCCCGGAGTACATACCACGTGACCATGGTTCCGTTTCAGTCTATGCGTGCATTGGTTACGTTGGTGGCACATAGGATTCCTTAGAATTCTCCCATTTCTAGCGCATGAAGTGTGCAGTTCATGCGCGCATGCGTATTTGTCTCTTTACGTACGCTTTGAAAAACATACACCAAATTAGGTGATCTCCTCGAAATGACAGAAAATATAACCTGCATATATGCTACATGACAATAAATGTTTATTGGATATTTCGTTCTTTTACGCTGCATTTGTCAACTTTTTATAACTTAACATCCTTCCAAAATATTATTGTTACGCCGCAACGGTATCTTTATGAAATCGAGTATAAGGTCAATGTCCCTATTTCTAATCATGTAAGAGTTCTGCTATCGTAAAAATAGATTTTTATTATTTATTTATGCAACAATCGACAAAAAACTTATTAGACGTAATATTTAACTTTCTCTTTACACATAAAATAAACAAGAAGTATTTTTAAAAACATTTTAACCTAATAATAGTCGATTTAATATGAAGTACAAAATGTCTATTTTTTCTCAGCGAAAATGAAAATGCAGTTTCTGCTTACATATCCACGTGCGATTTATCTTCTAATTGAAATGTCTATGTATAATTATATTTTGGATAACATAAATAAACAAAATTATTTAAAATTTTAAAATATCCTTTATTTACAAAAATATAAAATATTTATCCTCTGGATAAATAGGGAATACTCAGCTGGAATACAGAAGCACACGTAATGCGACAAATACGCATGCGCGTAATATGCGCATTGGCTGCCCATGGTCTGATTTTCTGCACTTGCTGCACGCATTATGAGCTAAAAGTTGGAGGATTCTAGGGAATTCTACGAATCAGGTAATGCTGTCTTTGCACTCGCTGCATGAATCGCAACCAACGCAATGGACTCAATGTCGAAGCGAACAACAGATCCCTAGAAGGTTTTAGGCAGGGTCGAAACGGAAGATGAGGAAGGAAGCAAATACGTGGCGCGCATTGTTATTTCTTAAAGGCTTTTGCTGCTCATTTTTTCGAACGTGTTCTTATAATGCTAACTTTACAGCTGTACTCTAATCCAGAAGACGTACGAGAGCCTGCGATTGTATTCAATAGCCTTCAAAACCTTCAATTTACCCCGGGCGTGGATAATAAATAACTTCATTTTTCCTTTACACATCTGCTTACCAAATTACGCTGGGTAAGCAGCAGTTCGTCCTGTAAAACTCATAAAATATGGTCTTCGCTTTCAATAATTGTCGCTGTTGAAGAAGAATAGAAAAACTCGGGTTGAGAAAATCCAGGAACCAATAAAGCCATCAAATTTCGGTAGGAGTCGGTCCCCGATCCTTAGGACGAAGTAACCGATGTAGTTAGGAAGCGTGCTTCGACCACCGTCCAAAAGTCTCTGACCAGTGATACCAGATCGGGGACGGGTTTCCTCGAGAATTTCCCCCACCTCGCATGCACACTATGCAGGAGTCGCGTATGTGATCTACACGCACGTGATTGGTGCATAGTGTGCATGCGAGGTGGGGGAAACTCTCGAGGGAACCCGTCCTCGATCTGGCATCACTGTCTCTGACTGCGCTGCGGTCTATGCGCATAATGCGTGAATTGAAACACAGCCCATGGTTCCCCGCAACCCCTGAATTGCTTCACTCCCCCCCACATAACTGTCAAATGATAGCATCCAATTGGTCGACGAGTGCCACATGATAGCATCTAATTGGTCGTTCACTGACCGGGACTTTAGTCGGAGGTGAAGTAAATCGGGCATATGTCCATGGGGTTGCTTTCATCTTTTATGTAGAATATCGATACTCGCCCCATTCGATACAAGTACTTCTTTTCGATACCTACCTGGTATCGCAACCCTAGGTATCGATACTAAAGTTTCTTGGTATCGAAACGAAAGTATCGAGTATACTCATATTTACTTGTATCGATTCGTCATCCCTACGCATGCGTCTAATGCGGTCCATGCGGTCATGCGGTCATGGATGCAGGTGGTTACTTCTCGTGAAAACGTTCATTTGAAATTTATAACATTACCCAGAAAAAATATATTTCCCTGTATAATTATGAATTACAGTAACATAGTTCATAATGTAAATCATTGTTAAGAGTTATTGTCACTATACATAGTGATTTAAATAAAGGAAATTTTCAACTGCAATGGATATGGATGAGGTTATAGTAGAGAAAGTAGAAAATCTAATTTCAAATGGCAATTCCAGTGAGGGAATGTCAAATTTAGAAGAAAATAATGGTCGAAGTATTATTAAGAATTTATCAACAACGAACAAAGAAGACGCAAAGGATGATTTTCCTGAAACTATAGAAAACTGTGAAGCTATTTCAATTGATAACGATACTGCGATTGAAGAAACCTGCGATGGAAACCATATTACAAATAAACAGCAAGAAGAATCGCACGAGGATTTAAATATAAATCAAAATCTACCAGTTATTAACAAGAATTGTAGCGAGCAGAATGCAAATAAAGACTCGTTGATTAAAGATTCAAAACGAGATGATGATATTTGTATCGTGCACGAGGGGAATGCGGTATTGCCACTCAAACGTAAGAATATAAGATACTCTTACACAAAAGTAGTACCTATAATTTTTTATTAGAAAGTATTAAAGTTTGTTTTATTTTCACAGCGACTGATAAACCATCTTCTCTCAGTACTATTGCTATGGAATATGGAAATTCTGATTCCGAGGCAGAAGATAGTACTGATCTTGGTAAAGGCGAGAATAACGAGATTGTTGTTTTAAAAGACGTACAGATGCAACCTTATAGATCAAACATAGAAGCATCGACGAGCGAAGAAAGCGATAGCGACGACGATACTACAAGTAGTAGCGATTCCTCCGTAGTAGTCGAGATGAATGAGTCAGATAGCGACGACAGCAGAGCTAAGTAAGTCATTTATCTTCAGAAACTTTCGTGGACATAGAATTGAATTTTAATAAGACTCAAATCATACCTTTACGCTTTCAGGAAAGGTAAAGGAAATAATGCGAATGCACGAAAGAATAATGAAATGAAAAGTGAATTAGATGACTTACCACCGATCGAGGATTTAAAGATTAGTGTACCTGAAGTACTGTGCGATCCATTAGGCGAGGTATTTATTAATTCCCGATTGACATTAAGGGGTCTCCCTACCTTGAGGGACGAAGAACGATGCGAACTTTGGGAATTTTTTAAAACAAAACCATTAAATATATTTACTTCCAGCTTTGTGGCTTTATTTGCCAATCTTGAGAGAATATTAAAAAAAAATTGTATGCAAAAATAGTGATTATATCCGGAGTTATAGTGCTTCAAATAGAGCGCCCTACAAAAATCATATGCGCATGGTTTGCATAAAATCAGCCACTGTAATTGTCTGAAATTAAAAATTCAGAAATTTGTGTAATCTGTATGAGTGTGGCTATCGTCTGAACTAGATTAAATGAGAAATACTGAATAGTAAAAAAAAGTTATAGCGTCTAAACCAGACATCGATTTCTGCAAAAAATTCGCTGGTTTTTTAAGACGCAAACGTTTACTTTTGCAACAACCGACTTAGTTTTAGTAACAACGAGAATGGGACATCCACTGAAGATATATACCAAGTTTGAAGTAAATCGGATGATTGGTTTTCGAGATATCATGCTAACTAATTCGGAGAACATCGTTTTGAGAAAGACGCGTTTAAAGTTTTAGGTACTGATATTTTTAATTAATTTTTTTTTAAATGTTGCCGAAATTAGTCCAAACGAGATGAGTTTTTTTTAGAATCTAGAAGAATTAGTTTGCTAAGTGGTGTGTTTCGTCGTTTTGAAAAAAAATGCAATTGGTCGGAATAGCAAAAAAAAAAATAGTAAAGGTTGTTTTTAAACTCTTTTTTTGAGCCTGTAATAAAAATTCAAAAAAATCCGTTTGTAGATTGAAAAACAGTTTAAAAAACAACCGTTACTATTTTTTTTTGCTATTCCGACCAGTTGCATTTTTTTTTCTAAACGACGAAACACGTCGCTTAGCAAACTAATCTTTCTAGATTCTAAAAAAAACTCATGTCGTTTGGACTAATTCTAAAGAAATTATGCGATTTTAAAAGTTGTAAACTTTCTTTCGTCCGCCACTGTATCTACAAATGTAGGCATAAAGTTTTGAATTTATATAATTTGAGGGCTTCTCTTAAAGAAAAATCCCAAATATCGCGCTCCTTTTCAGGCCGTTGAAGTAGGGAGACCCCTTAAAGCAATGTAAGTTGTGAACGAATATAATGGAATTGAAAAAAATTTAAGGTTGCATGGATGGTCGAACCATTGGTGGTTGTACGACCGAAACCTGGTAAACCAACATTAAATTTGGACACAGTTTTGTTTGTTGAAAAGGGGCAAAGAGCGTTAGGTAAAATATTTGATGTCTTCGGACAAGTGAATGAACCACACTATTGTGTACGATTTAATAGCTCCGAACACATACAAGAATGTGATATTAAAGTAGGAATGATTGTTTATTATTGTCCAAACACGGAGTATACGTCGCTAGTCTTTTTACATGAATTACAAAAGTAAGTCCAAGTGTGGTTATCACTAGACTGCGAATGTTTATGTAAGTGCGTATATTGATATGCAAATGTAAAACGTAAAACGTTAAGCCATAAAACATGGCATGTTTTATGTGCATAAACATCTGCTGTCTAGTTATCACAATTCATTCCAACTGCAAGGATTTCTATATATAACGCACTTAATGACTCGCGATCGTTACAGAATGAAAGGCATTGATGCAAACGCAGACGAGCCTCCAGAATTTTCTGATGACGAGGAAGAACGGCTGTACTACGAGAAACTAAAAGCAAAGCAAGCAACTAACTCAAAGGAGACGGACATTCCATTTAAACGAAAACGAGCCTCGAGTAAGTTCCTCGCGCAATACCAAAGCTTGATGTTAGATCTATATAACATCCGTGCTTCTAGGTCCCACTACTGGTTGGCAATCAAACCATCCGTGGAATAGAAATATGCAAAGGCAGAGAAGAGGACATTCTTCGCGTGGAAATCACAGGCAGTATCCTTCCGCGCAGAGTGGGAATCAATTGCAAAACTTATGGCATGCTTATCCAAATAATTGGCCAGCCATTCCGGGAGTCTTACATCCCGAGGCTGGCGAGCAATATGGATATGGTGCATATCCGAATGCCATGCAATCAATGCACTATGGGAGCCCCAACATCAATGTTATTAATCAGAATTACTATAGTTCCGATAACTATTACAATGAAAACGGTGCCGCAGTGCCTTTGAACCCCAGAATCCCCTACAACGCATGCCCAAGACTTCCTCCAGGACATGTAGCATTTCAGAATCGTCCGAATTCATCCCAAAATATGAGATACCGAAACGCGAATACGTTCGGGCAACCACAAATGCCACAGACTCATGCTAGGATGAACGTGCCTTGGGTATCCTTACCACCACCCCCTCCTCCGCCACCGCCATCATCAGGTACAGGTTGAACACTAGTATTGCGATAATTTATTTCACACGTATATGAAAATTCGTATATAAACGATCCGAAACAATCCGTATATAAAAATATTTTTATGTTTATCCATTCTATATTTTTCAGTGTATATATTTATATACAAATGCTACATTAGAAATATAACACAAATACTTGCATGTATATAAAAAATAATACAAATAATTTCGTGTATATCAATTCGTAGAATCAGCGTTGCCCCGATGGGCGGTCCGAGAGCGCGAGCATCCATCGCGTTTTCCAAAGCTCGCGTGGAAGGGGGCGCTCGAAACCAATGAAGTTACGGGCAGGTAACGGATGGGGAAAACTCTAGTAGTGTACGTGTAAACTCGTACTCCGAAATCAGCATGTAACCGTTACATGCTGATTCCATTGCGATTAAATTGATTTGATTTGTGGTTATAGGCTGATTTCAAGTCGGTTTCCCACGCGAGCTTTGGTAAACGCGATGGATGCTCGTGCTCTCGGACCGCCCATCGGGGCAACGCTGCCGTAGATCAAAGAGTACTATGTTACAAGTATTGTCATAAAACTTGCTTAGTTTAATACTGCTATAATCCTACTTAGTAAAATATATATGAAAGTATAGCAAGTTATGTATTAATACATTAGTTTCTTATCGGATAGACGAAATTTTCGACAATGCTGTGAATTTTATAATTTCGGTATGCAAGATTAAACTTAACTTGCAGCAGCCTCTGTAAGTACGACATTAAAAGTTACATTAGTCTACTACCCTGATAGGAATTCATTCCTCTTATAATCATTTATATCGGGTTGCTGCAGCTGCTCTTCGGCGACCGCAATATCATTTTTTATCGCTTTGATTAATTCCTCTGAAACAAGAGCAGTATAATTCAATTTGGAAGAAATCAATTTTTAAAAAATCTTAAGAAAAACGAGCATCTACCTTTGGAAGTGAAATCTCGTTCCGCTCGTATGTAACCCGTGAAAATGACTTTAATTTGTTTCCCGTAAAAGTCGTCATCAAATTCATGCAGCAAATGCACTTCCTGCAATGGCAATGTATTGCTAATATAAAAAGTCTGAAATTACGGCGAATTAAATATTTATATTCCATGTTCAAGTTCGTCATACCACTGTCTTCTTCTCATTTTTGTAAAATGGATTCCAGCCAATACTTGCGACCATTTTATGTACTTTTCCGTCTATAGAGGCCCACCCGTAGTAGACTCCAGTATTAAAATCATCAGGTA
This sequence comes from Andrena hattorfiana, assembly GCA_944738655.2. NCBI lineage: Eukaryota > Metazoa > Arthropoda > Insecta > Hymenoptera > Andrenidae > Andrena > Andrena hattorfiana. The sequence continues at coordinate 39,125,333 of OX122889.2, read as the reverse complement.
AAGCCTCAACTACCTTCTCTTCAAGATTTGCTATAAAAAATTATTATTCCGTCACTAAACTTTACGTTTCACTAAGTTCGAGAAATATTACTTCATCCACAATGTTTTTAAAATTAAAACACTTATGCTTAAATGACTAGATATTGTCACATATCGATTTAAAATACTGTTTATATTTTCCCGCCAATAATGGTCTAGAACAATTATGTTGGTGATAATACAAGGTTCTAGACTATTCTAGAATATCGGCCGCAGCGTCAAAGAAATTTTAAATTATTTCGTATTAATCGACGAAACCTATAAGTTATTTAGCGAAATATAAATTTCAGACCCCACCTGTGGGTATTCCTAAACTTTTGGAGCCCCTGCCGAAGCCTCGGATCACCAATCCCGATAAAAAATACGGTAAACTTTTGGTACACATTCTATATCCTTATTCCTTAGTACACGTCAGACAACGTCGGACTACAACTATCGACGTGCTTTAATGCTTCATAATATATAGGCTTAAAAGATAAAGCGTTGATAATGTGACGTGGCATATATTCGTAACATTCCCTTGTATTGCAATTAAGTTTAACGAATGGAGTAAATTATTTCCAGAGAACATACTAGTGGGTAACATACTTCGAATCTCGGTTTTATCGAATGAAAACTGATGAAAATGATATGTAGGTTTTCTTTGATATGCACGTAGAAATTTGTCCCTAGATTTGGGGATTTTTCCGTACTGATAGCTATTACAAACAATCCGAATTATAGGTTATCAATGTAAATTTTGCCCCTTATTATCTTACTTTAGATTCTTAATCGCTTTTATATCTATATACCACAGCTACAAAAAGTGAAGAATCATAACGTGAAAAATTGTAGTATAGCTAAGTACCCAAGGTGAAAGTAATCTTGCTGAGTAATGTTTTCGCAATTTTGCGTTTTATCTTTTCCTGATCCTAACTCCTAATCATAAACATTACTGACGGAACGTAGGCTGAGGGGCGGGGGAATAAGGTTTGCGGTAAGTGGGCCGATACGGGTAAATCGGGTAACTTATAGGGAATTCGCTATCTCGCACTGACTCTGGCTAGTGCCAGCAAATGACTTGGATTGGTTGTTTTTGATAGAGGCAAAGATAGCTCTAGTGTAAAAATACACATCGCTAATTAAACAATTAGAAATTGATTTACTCATTTAAATAACACATTTATTTATACATATAGTCTCCTCTGTAAAGCAACTTTTTTACAAAAATATACCATCAGTGAAACTTCATACATGGAATGCAAATTAACGTGGGCACATAGCGTGTCTGCCACCATCTACTGGCAAAGTGGCACCTGTTATAAAAACAGCGTCGTCGCTTGCCAAGAATGCAATTGATTTTGCGACCTCTGTAACGTCTCCTGATCTACCGAGTGCATGAGTCTCTTTAGAGTGCTCGAAAAATGTCTTTAATTGTTCCTCCGACATACCACTAGTTTTATGAAGATTTGTTTTTACCACACCGGGGTTCACAGCATTTACTCGTACCTGTAAGTGAAAAAACAAGAATGGTATAAAGTTGCGCCCAGTCTGTAAGCCGTAGTATCGTCTTTTGCGCGTAAAACATACTTGTTTTTCTGCAAGCTCAAGAGCAATGCAACGCGTGAATTGGTCAATCGCAGATTTACTCATACAGTATGATAGGACTCCTGGAAATGATCGTAGTCCGCAAACACTCGACACATTTACAATGTTGCCTTTAGTCTTCACTATATGTGGAACAGCCAACATTGTCAAATTATAAACTGAACGTACATTTATATCGAATACCCTGTAATATTTAAATATGTTGATATGCTTTTTACTGAATTCAATTTTTAAGAACAACCAGTTCATACCTATCGTATTGTTCTAAGGAAGTGTTTTCGATGCTTCCGATCTCCAATATACCAGCATTATTAACAAGAACATCTAATCTACCATAATGTTTAACAGTAGACTCGATAACATTTTTTGCATCAGCTTCATTAGTTAATTCTCCAGTCACGACAAATGTTTTAGCAGGTTTACATTTTTCTACAATTGCATTTAAATTTTGTACATTACGGCCTGTTAATGATAACGAGGCGCCCAGTTGAGAAAAATGTACAGCTGTCGCTGCTCCGATGCCAGAACTAGCTCCTGTTATTAGAACAACTTTTCCTGCAAATGCCATCTGAAATAAATGTACAACTGTTTTCAAGGTTTTTTATAGTTTTGTATTTTCGAAAAATGTTCTTCAATATGTGTTCTATTAGAAAGACACTACATATAAAATCTTATCAATATAGAAATAAATACCTTAAGTGAAGGATCAACGGTATAATAATATGTTTCAATAGTTTTGGTACAATGTACTTAGTTATTATATTTTCTGTTGTTCTTATGAACTTATTACATAAAGTCAATATCTTCAATCATATCACGTTGTCCGGTGCCGATCGACAATCGTTAACACTCGTACACACTCGTACCTACAATAAATCTCTGATCGCAAACGCAATCAGTGTGTACGTGAATCTTAGGCTGTAGGAAGTGGAAAATGGAAGGGGAACCTGTCACGCATGCGCGTGATGACGCGGTGACGTAACCAATCGGCGCTAAGGTGATGCCCGAGCTTCGAAAATTTTAGGATGGTCTCTTTCAAATTAACGTCGCAAAGAGCTATTTGAAATTTCAGCGACCCGCGCTCGCGCGAACAGGTAAAATGGCAACAGCGCCTCACGGACGCATTCCACTCAACCATGCACCGTCCCGGCGTTCGGAGAGCTGCCAGCGACCGCTGGACAGTTGTGATGCCCGACCTTCGAGAATTTTAGGATGGTCTCTTCCAAATTAACGTCGCAAAGAGCTATTCAGAATTTCCCGGCCCGGGTTGAAGAATTTGGGGCCTTTTTCGTATAAGTTTTGAACTATAAAAGACATCGGAATGCAATTTGCGCCGAAAAATGAGGAAAAATTATTTCCTCTTAATGATGGATAATTTAAAATATTTTACGTTTACTTCATTTCTGTTTTATCAATTTTTTAACCATAATTGTTGTGAGAAGCTTTTGCAAACTGTTTATTTGATACTGTATTTAATGCTGTTTTTATAATTCGTGGTGTTGATAAACAATAGGCTAGTTGTTTCTGTATCATTACTTTCATAAATTGAGAAATTAAATTTTTATTCAATTCTGTGTTAGTTCTGCAAACCTCAGAATCTATTGTTCTGGTTTTCTTTTTTATAATTTTATCCTTAATGCAGTGCATGCATAGATCGAACGTAACGGGTAACTAATGGGACGTGTCTTTGATTGTAGCGGTGTTTGAATTTTTTTCTACAATTTTTGTGTCTGAATGTTTTAACCGGTTAACTGGCAATGTATCATATATGATAAAAAAAATCTGGCCAATTCTGCTTATGCATCATATATGATCAAATGGAATAACTTTTTTGATTTTCAAACGATTTGAATGAAACTTGGTATGTAATGGTTTTTGGGGTCGCTGAATCTGAATTTGGCATTGGAATTGTAAAATTCAATATGGCAAACTCAAAATGGCCGACCCAAAATGGCTGTCAAATATTAAAATATTATCGGGATTTAGAAAAATTGTATATGTATAGGGTTTTTTGGGGTCGCCCATACCCCTGTATACCAAATTTTGTGTGATTCACTTAATTTTTCGATGTTGCCAGTTTGGGCACGAATAGTAAAAAAAGCCGTGCCAGTTAACCGGTTAAACTTTTAGCTACCTACTCAACGCCACGCCTATACCGGCTTCCGTTAATGTCATTTTTTGGAACGATGCGTCATTATCGTGGCTTTTACACGCAGGTGGCGAAAAATCTCCCCGTACAGGGGTATTCAAATTAACGCCGCAAAGCAGGGATTGTAACCCGTACCCTTATCGCGTTCGGTATCTCGTACCGTAGACTAACCCGCCTAACCGGGTAACACAAAACATCTATAACCCGAGTAACCCGGTTAACGCGGGTTACAGTGAGGGCGGTATCTCTTAGTTGTGTCTGGCTGCTACGTTTGACTGCGGCGTTCAACAGGATTTCTTCTTTCAACTATTTTATATTTTTCACTTTATTATATAAAGAAGAGAAAATAATATGAACGTCCCCCCTGTGAATTCGCCGGCGGAGGAAGAACTCTCTTGACCTCTCCCTCTTGACGAAGTAAAGGAGGAAAGTGCCATACCTGGGCCCCAAAAATGAATTAGGCTGATCGGCCAGAGCATTTGGCCAAGGTCCCGGTTTATGACCGTATTGTCCCACAAGTCGGCGGTTAAGGGGGTAGACACGGGTAATACAGCGCACTGTATACCGACATAATCTGGCCCGAAACATGGGTTTGCGCGCTGACGGTTTTTGTCCTTATATGAGCAAATTTTGGGCTGGGCGAGGTCTCATTCGAAAGATGAAGGTTCAATGCAGCCCGCTCTGGTCATGGTTCAAAGAGATTGTGTTGATATGTAATAATACGAGTGTCCAAAGTAGAGAAAAAATCGACAAAATGCACTCGCAGATTCCATGTATTTGTAGGTCACTAAAAGAGTTTTGTGACTCAAACGATGAGCAGAGCGGGCTACATCGAACCTTTCTCTTTCGAATGAGACCTCACCCAGTCAAAAATCTGCTCATATAAGGACAAACAACGTCAGCCCGTGATTGCATTCCCAAATACGAGTTCCGCCATATTGGTGATAATACAGAGCAAGTCACGTGACAAATTTAGTTGAGCTAGTGGATACGAGATGGCGCCTACTCGGCAGGACTGCCAACGTGGAATCACAGACCAGGTATAGAATAGACCGGACATTCCTTTGTCTTCAGTGTCACCGGTCTGAAGTACCGATATTCTGAAATAAGCACTGGTTTTCGAGCGCCCTCTCGAATTTTCGAGCGGTGGGTGCAGGAAACATAATGTGTTTCTAGCATTGACACAGGTAAAGCTGCCGGTATCACCGAGGAAAGTATAGAAGCTGTGTTATACAGGGTGTCCCACTAAATCGGTTCACCTCAAATATCTGTTATTTCAAGTAAGAAGCGAAAATATTATTTATAAAAGTTGTCTGGTTGTACGAAACACAAAACACGGTGAAACTAGTTTCTTTATAGGCATAGATCAGATGTGGAGGTCAATTTTATTTTTTCAAATGGACTGTCAAATTCAATAGAATAGCGAATTCTGAGTATGAAAGTACTAAATTTCGTGCATTAATCCTAAAACTTATTGTTTCTGAGATATTCAACATTGTCCATCCTATGATATTGATTATGAAATTTGAAGCTATGCTCATTTTATTTCGGATAGCCGGCCGTTGAATGCGAAAATAATAAAATAAAACAATAAATCTCCGCATGTTAGAATGTCTTGCGCAATGGCAAAAATTTTACTGTCCACAATTTTCATCCTATCTTTTCGAAATAGTACAAAATGATTGATGAGGTCTTCCCGGTGGAAATGAGTTCACACACGACATAAAACGAACTATTTTTAGGATTAATTGATAGTTAAAAGGGAATGCACTCCACCGCCGTACACAATCTGAAAAACAGTTCAATTTGTCTTGTTTGAGCTTATTTTGATCGGGAGGACTTCACCAATCAATTCCAACTAATTTCATAAAGGTATGATAAGAAATGTGGTACCGGGCCTTGACCGCGATCGTTAGAAGGAGTACCTACGTCTATCTCGGTTAGTCTTGTCGTGAAGGCACGGTTAAACACGTGCAACGGCGCGCATTGCACAGCCGAACATCGTGCGCGGCAAAAACCGCGTCCACACCTCTGCAATGCACGCCCGAATTTGCACTTGAGACTCTCCAAAAAGGTCGGTTTTAACAGCGAGACGCGCACCCCAGTCGCGCAAATGTTCGTCAAAAGTGAAAAGCAGGCCATCACGACGAAGCGAATACTCGGTGCGCGTACCTAATGGCGATGTCAACCTCCCATGGTGCCGCGCCGAATTTTATGACTTTTGACCCTCGCAGGGGTTGGAATACCATTAAGAAGTGCGAAATGTTCCGTTTCCGCATTTCTCATCAGATCTCTGCGAAAACGGCGCCAATCGATTCCTCATGTTTCACCAATGAAACTAACACCAAGAACGACGTAATTCGGGGTATAATGAAGGAAATTAGATGAAAAATTGATGTATTATCAATGGATTGGAGAGTTGATGTCGACGAAAATGCGTCCAACCACGAAGTGATTCAGTTTGTTTTTTATTATAAGTATATAATTAGGTCACACGCTATAGGTTCACTGAAAATGTGTTCTGTAACACGCGGTACACGTGTTTAACCGTGCCTTTATGTTTGGCTGAGCTCCAGACAATGAAAAATGGGGATAAGCAGGATTGCACAAAAAATTTGTGTTTGGGATGGTTCTTCCCAATTCAACCAGGAAGATTCCGTGTCCAGATTCATTTTCATCGGGAAAACCCCAACAGTATTGGATAGCCTACTTGTCCCGCCGCGCCGGTCGGTTTTATTGCTGTCGACAGGCAATCCGTAGCCTTCTGACAATCAAAGGTTGATCGTGTGCATCACGCTGGGCCCACAATTTTCGCTTAAGCTGGTAAACGCTGTAAAATGGATTAACGAAGTGCAAGGAACCTTCTGTTTCCTTTCATGAATGCAGATTTCGTTACTCATTTATTAGCTGTTGTCATGTAAGGCTAATGTGTTTTGGTCTTCCCCTGATCCTGCTTTTGTTCCTTTCAATGGTTTATTACCAGCTATCGTCTTTTGTTTCTTCCATCACGAAGTGAGCGCAACAATTACATTTGCACACAAACAAACTCTTTTATCCAATAATATAATACGTGCGACTTATGATGTAAGATTACGGATTGAGGACCCCGTAATGAGTCCGTGACGGGCCGAAAAAAAAATATGCTCAGGCGGTGATCGGATTAACCGTTCTTTTAGTAATTTTTGATTTCTGTGAAAGTATAATATAATGTAAAATATAATATAAAAATAATATAAACATAATATTAATATGATATAATATAAAATATATATACTGTATATACAGAAATCAAAGATTATTAAAAGTATATCCGCATTTCGCTTATGTTTCCTCTAATTATATAGGGCAGGCCTTCCCAAGTAGGGGAAAACCACTCCTGACACACATGTTTCGGTTCTCCCTCCAACGCTGCGCCTTCAGCTAAGGTGGGACGATTCCTACTACCCTCTCTCCGAAGAGACAGTAACGTCGCTAGGAAGCATGTTGGGACACTTTAGGGTGAAAGTACTAAATGTGTCAAGTTTTTATAGGAAATTTCATGACTTAAAAATAGTAGGAAAAATTAAAATTAAAACTAGCATTTCAAAATGACGTAAAGAGAATTAAAAAAAATTTATTACTTGACACATTTGGTACTTTCACTCTAAAGGAGAACCGAAACATGTGTTTCAGGAGTGGTTTTCCCCTACTTGGGAAGGCCTGATATAGGGTAACACGCGTAAGTTTTAATACCTCAATATATCGAGAATTACGCACACGATTAGTTTTAGTCGTTCTGGTCTCGAGTTCCATGCATCTCATGCTTTTAAATATGTATTGATACAGGCTCGCACTCATCTCTCCTTGTATTTAAAGCAGGGGTGGAACCAATTATTTTCCTAATCCACGTTAGAAAACAAGCAACTTTTTCTTAAAACCATTCCAAACTATTTCTTGATGTCTAGATGCTAGAAGACAGGCAAAAGGTCAGAAGCTAAAATGGTTCCAAAATGAGAAGCGAAAAATCACATTTAGTATCTTGACCTGCAGGAGTATCGTTTACACCACTTGGGTTTTCCCCAACCACTTACCCGATGACCGTCTACCCAGATTATTGTTGCCGCGACGCGACCCCCTCAACCATTCTTTGCGCGTTGCCTGACAACTGAGTCCTGCCACAATCACACATCCCAAAAATCAGTCACACGTCACTCTTTCAAACAGTACTCGCTCCTACAGAACACACCTATCTGCTCATTCTCCACATGCATTGTACAATGTGTAGAACAATTATTGGTCGTTGCTCTTAGGGGGTGAATCTACACCTCTGGATCGGTGGAATTGTTTATAACATTGAAAATTAATGTTAAATTTTTTGGTAAACTGGTCGAAAAGCTACCTCCTCACCGATTTCAATGGCTCTCACATATGTTGTCGAAGTCATCATTCTGAACATTTCCCTTTAACCTTTTTGGCGGTTGTCTTTGGTTTACGAAATATTCGCAAAAAACTTTATTTAACACAAGAATTATTACCGAGTTTAACACATGTTCTCCTCTGCGGTACCATCCTTTACGCGCCCCGGTCCTAATCTAACCCCAACCAATACTAATACCGTCAGCTATGAAACAGATTTCAATATATTATGCCGAAAGTTTTTCATATGTTTTTGATAACATATGTCAAGATCATTGAAATCGGTGGGGAGGTAGCTGTCAAACAATTATGCCGAAAGTTTGTTATTAATATCTCCGAAACTGAGGCCGGCCGTCAAAAAGTTTAAAAGGAAATGTTGTTCAGAATGATGACATTGACAACATATGCGAAGGTCATTGAAATCGATGAAGAGGTATCTTTTCGACAAATTTACCAATTTTCTTTTACATCAACGTATTCTGCGCGTTGGAAAGGAAAAATGTTTGAATGAAGCCATATGACGCAAAGGAACCCTTTGATCAGTAAAAATTGTTAAAGATTTCGGAACGACTTGATTGGGTAGAATTACGCGTATATGTAGGCAGGGGTCCACCACTACTCTGCTGCTTGATACGAGACACACCATAAGATTACCATAATTTATTAATCATTTTTTAATTAGTTATTGTAGGAAGTGTTCAAAACGATAAATGAAACTGTATGTCTGTACACAGAGTATCCCGGGTATACAGTTGAAAAGAATTGAAAAAGTTGAAAAAATTAATGTAAACCCTGTCCGCAAATAATTTATTAGGGAATTATAAGATAGCAGAGGTTCGTTACATCGTAAGCGAAATTGTACAATGCTTCTCAGTTGTATGGGTCTGTAGAGTTGCTGATTGATAAAGAAATGAAGAAGTTTTTAGATAAGTTTATGATCCTAAACCTGATCCGCCACAGAGGTGTCTCTTGTTCAAGGCGTCATATTGAAGCACAATTTTTGCATAAAAAGTTACCGAAAAAGTAGATGAATATTATGTAAAAAGTTTTGCACGATTATATTTGTTATTCATTCAGTAAAAAAATCATATAGATTGCTCAGTTTTTCGGCCGGATGACCAGAGTATGTACCCCCTTAAGTGTCTGTCTAGACTAGACTGTCTTATGTTACTAGTAACCCGCTACGAGCGGGGTAACCGGCTCTTTCTAGAATTTAGAAACCGTTCTCTAGCGGTTAGTATGGGTTACAGTAATCTTCCTTGGTTAACCGGCTTCGGGTTAGGGTACGGCACGGGTTACAATCCCTGCCGCAAAGAGCTGTGTGGAATTTCCCGGCCCAGGTAAGCGAGCGCGCGCTCCGCTTTTATCGGTTTACCACTCGCACGCCAGATTACTGTAATGAGGTTTAAAAACTATGTCGACTGGTTTTGTACTAGTCTCAATTTAAAAAATTTTAGTTGCTACAGGGTTGACCGCGGCGCTAGGTATAAGGGAGAGTTGGGTAAACACGAACGCGGGGTAATCGCAAATGAGATGTTACGGCGTTTTAATAAATAAAAACGATGTTCCCTCTGCACTAATAGTTTAGGTTGTATCCAAACGCTGCACAGTGGTTCCAAAGTGACTTTTTGCGGACAAAATGCCGTATCTCCGTCAATTCTCAATCGATTTTTGATTTGTTTAGCTCGTTTTGTCAGGGATTAAATTTGCTATAATATACAATACCTTAATTGCGACCAAAACGTGTTTTTTGTTTCTTTATTTTCTGACAAAGTTGGATCAAAACTTTAGTAGAACAATCTTTGGGGCTAATGTGATAAGATTTTGCTTATCTAAGTAGTTTTTTTTACGTAAAATCTTCAATTGGCACTTGGAAATAGCGGAAACACAAAACAGGCGATTTGTTGATACGTCAGAATGTTTGAAATACAACTTTACAATGGCTGAAAATTTGGAATGTCTACCGAGTTTACTACAACCAGAACCGTCTAAAACAGGCCTGCACAGCTAGGCTGTGGCGGGCAAGAGCGCTCTCGATTGCTCGTGAGCAAAGCGAAGAGCGACGCCGTGAGCAGTTCCCTCACCCTATGGCCAATAGCTGCCGTAGTATGCGCGTAAACTGTAAGGTGGGTTGCTGACGCTGCGGCACATTCACTCACGCACACTCCCTACCACGGGGGTTGCTCATGAAGGCGTGGCTTAGCGATTTACGATGCTCTTTCCGCACGCGCCCGAAAATTTTTGCCCGGTGGGCATTCAGCTGTACACGCCTGGTCTAAAATATCAATTTAATGTATGATTATAGAACCTAATAGCGTTCAGAAATATCGGAGAACGTCAAAACCGTGATTTATTTTTTTACGTTTTTATTATTGTTTATTAGTAAATAAAACTTTATCGAATCTTTCCGAACCACGTCTTTTGCATTTGGAATGTGGATCAGAATGTAATAAACAAATTCAGAAAGGAATTAGCTGCCACCATTTGCCACTGCGGTGTCAATCTGATTTTTTTTAACTGGCGGTAGTGCTCAAATTGCCTTTCTGTGGACAAAATTCCGTATCTCAGTGAATTCTTAACCGATTTTGATGTTTTTTGCTCGTTTTGTCTGAGATTAAATTTGCTAAATAGTCACATAGTAGTTTTCCAAAATTTTCTTTAGGGATTAAAAAGAAAAACAAATTCTGAACTCTTGGTTCCGAAACAACGAGTTTATTAACCAGTTTTTTCATATATCATTAAAAGGAGATAAAATAAAACATAAGTATAAATTAAACAATTCAAATTTAAACAAGTTAGTCTTCTTCCATATATTCTACATCTTCTTTATAAGATTCCTAGCTTTCTGGGCTTCTTCCGACATCTGACTAATCGGCAGAATAGTCGAGTTTAAAACGTCTTTTCTGTGAATTAAAATTTTGTGTACTGATGATGGCATAAAATGCCATCCATACTCCCTAATACAGTAGTGTCTCCCTGAGGGCTCGCTGGTCGGGACCGGCGTTGAGCCCGTATCGTGAGCAGAGCTCTAATTTCGAGTGTTCGTTTCTCTCTTCTTTCTCGCCGAAGGGGGAGCGAGATAGAACGCTTTGCGTGCGCAGCGGGCGTGCGCGACCGTATCTCGCTCGTTTTCGTTCCATCTCGCTCTCGCCTTCGCCGGACAAGAGTAAGATAGAAATGGTGGGGATAGCGAAAAGCCCACATCGTGTGCACCAAACCGAGCCCATCCGGAGACAATACTGTAAATATTTTGGCCGTTTCGAGAGAAAAAGTTTGGAACTTTGATGGGTGATTTGTGCAATGATGAAAACAATCTCGAAATAGTACAGTCAAGTAAGCATTGTAAATTTATACTTGCTCCTCTATCTGAAATTGTCATTGAGGGATATCATTCTTTCTTCGCTTCAAGAATGTTTTTATACGTAGGAAAAATAAAAGAATCTTTTTTTTATGGATTCAGAGCAAATTCTGTTGTACTTGACATCAAAATGTAAGGCCAAAGCTTCTTCTTTGGACAAACATTTAAAAGACTGACGTTCGTTTATCGAATTATCAGAATCTATAGATAACAATAGGCTATGGAGTTTATCAGCAATGTTCTTGTAACCTGAGGTCCGCAAACTGTATTCCAAAATAACTGACGTTCAGAAAGAAATTCCGCCTTCGTCGTCGATCCGATTTTGTTTTGTAGGCAACAACGCTAGTGGCTGCAGTCATTTGTTTGTTAGGAGACATTGGGAGAATATTCGTTAACGATTCAGTGTCTTGGCAGTTGTGCGGCATAGAGTTATCAACCTATTAAATCGAGTCATTTGCACTTTTAACGGCTTTACTTTTATACAATAAAATGGTACACATAAAGGTTAAAAATATAGAGTTAGTGAATATAATGCTCTCAAGAAAAAACCATGATGTAAGCTACTTAGCTAACTGTCTTTCGGAGATCTTTCTAGTCAAAATGGAACACAGGACAACATTAGCTTACAAAACGAATAAGGACCTTTCATACACATTTAAAAAAAAAAATGGATCAACTCTTCGCGAACAACAGAGCGTTTTTTAGCTAAAAATGATTTCTGGCTTAACGAATGTTATTTTGAATGATCGGACCCTAATTTTCCAATACCAACTTCATCAGGCAATGTTGGATCGCCTGGAACAGACTTTGAAGCCAGTTCGGTTCGATCAAAAAGAAGAAAAGCTGAATTATTATGTGAGACACATTCGCAAAAAGAACTCCAATTTGCTTTGGAATACAGTTTGCGAACCTCAGGTCACAAGAATATTGCTGATAAACTCCATGACCTAATGTTGTCTATAGATTCTGATGATTCGATAAACGAACGTCAGCCGTGTTACGAGCCGAGGCTGAGGGCAATTAGAGTGGTGGCTGCGAGGCTGAGGATTGAATTTGGTTGTTTGAGTTTGTTAGTAGCGGACGAACCGGGGTCTGGTATTCCCGGGAGCTACAAGGAAGGTAAGCTTCACGGACGAACCGGGGTCTGGTATCCCTGGAAGCCGCCAGGAAGGTGGAAATCGTGGACGAACCGAGGTCCGGTATCCCCGGGAGCCACTAGGAATGTTAGTTTAGCCTCGTAACTTTATAATGTGGTACACCTTGAGCGGTAAAGGAGTACCTATGAGAGATTATCTCGAAGAGGAAATTCAGATAATAATTGATTCAAATAAAAGAACTCTGAATTAGAAATAACAAATTATATTTTATAAACTCAGTCCTTTACAATTGTTATAGTTTATGTTTGTCGCGGTACCTAAGTCCACTTCTCGGTTTTCACGCACTCAGACATTTCTGATTCGGGGGTCTCAAAGTCTGGTTTAAGTTGAATTAATACTTGGAGAAGAACGTTACTCGATCTCGCTAGCCTCTTTCGTCTAAACGTGCTAAACTTCAAATGAGCCCCCGAGTGTGAATTCGTGGCCCCTTTTATACGGTGAAATTCGGCTTAGAAAGTAGTGGGGACCTGAGTGAAAACTTGGTTGTATCACACCACTGCAGGAAACGGTAACGCCACCGGGTCACGTGCAGTCCGGACACCCGAAAGGGTTAGAAAGTCAAAGATAAATCTGCGTACGTAACAGCCTGTTAAATGTTTGTCCAAAGAAGAAGCTTTGGCCTTATATTTTGATGCCAAGCTTACTAAGTTTCAGTACAACATAATTCGCTCTGAATCCATAAAAAAAAGATTCTTTTATTTTTCCTACGCACAAAAACATTCTTGAAGCGAAGAAAGAATGTTGTCCCTCAATAACAATTTCAGATAGAGGAGCAAATATAAATTTACAATGCTTACTTGACTGTACTGTTTCGAGGTTGTTTTCATCATTGCACAAATCTGGGAATCTTCCCACCAAAAAAGACTTAGTTTTAATTTCTAAGTGGGGCTGTGACGGTTCGTCCGGACACAGCAATTACAAACAAAATTTTGATAACCCTGAAGATTCCGACGAGAGCCTGTTTATGATATCCTTGGTTCCACTACAATTAATCAATTCAGTTTCCACGAATGACACTCCATGTTGGATTAACCCTCATCCATCTTCAACAAAACTTTGTAGGCCTATTAAATTTGAATTTTCAAAGGAGACAAGTGCCAAAATAACTGAAGAAATAAACGTTTTAAAGAATGACATAGAAAAATTGTCCCCAAGAAAAGTGCAAATTGAATGAAAACGCTTTACAATAAAGCATAGCCTACATTTGACAATGCGCGATGGTAAAGTCCACCGAGCTATTACTGGAACTCCTTTCGCAGCCTCCTGTTATATTTGTGGTGCCAAACCGTCTGAAATGAACAATTTGAACTTAGTCAGGACTAAATCTATCCAGGAAGAATTGGTGGAATACGGTTTATTCACTCTACATGCCCGGATTCGGTTTATGGAATGTATTTTACATATATGTTACCGGCTTAAATTTAAAAAGTGGAGTGGAAGGCGACAGGAAGAAAAAATTATCATGCAGTAGTCCAAAAAAAGAATTCAGTTAATGTTTAAACATAAACTTGGTATAACAATGGATCAGTGCGGTCTTTAGGCATGGGCACGCTTGGCAGTCGCCAGGGGCCCCATGGCAGTAGGGGCCCCCAAGTCTGATTTTAAGTCCTATTCCCGTGGGTGGGCAGGGGCCCTAGTGCACTCCAGTGCATTGTTTTGCCCAGGGCCTACAATACTGTTAAGACGGCTGTGCAGTGGATGTTCCGAAAAAAGGTTCGGGTACTTCCAATGATGGGAATACAGCGCGACGATTTTTCCACAATTGGAAGACAGTAGCGGAAATCACAGAGGTAAATGAAGAACTTATTTACAAATTTTTTATAATTTTACAAGTTCTGTCGTGTGGAAGCAGCATAGACCCATCAAAGTTCCAATCTTTTTCTTTCGAAACAGCCAAAACTTTTATTAGGGAATATGGATGGTATTTTATGCCATCATCAATCAGTACACACAAATTTAATTCACGGAAAAGACGTTTTAAACTCGACTATTCTGCCGATTGGTCAGATGTCGGAAGAAGCCCAGAAATCTAGGAACAAAGATTTTAAGAGATTCCGACAATTTAATACCAGAAAAAGTTCGAGGTTCTCGACAAATGAGGATATAATGCATAATTTATTAATAACATCGGATCCTTTAATTTCGATTTTGAGGTCCATTGGGCCAACTCCGTCTGTTGAAATTGCAAAAGACGCAAAATATATTTTGTCTAATTATAAAGAAGCTGTGGAATATATGGAAGAAGACCAACTTGTTTAAATTTGAATTGTTTAATTTATATTTATTTCTTATTTTATCTCCTTTTAATGATATATTAAAAAACTGGTTAATAAACTCGTTTCGGAACCAAAAATTCAGAATTTGTTTTTTTTTAATCCCCAAAAAAGATAATTTTGGAAAACTACAGTGTGACATTTTAGCAAATTTAATCCCAGACAAAACGAGCAAAAAAAGATAAAAATCGGTTAAGAATTCACTGAGATAGGGAATTTTGTCCGCAGAAAGGCACTCTGAGCGCTATCGCCAATTAAACAAAATCGGATTGACACCGCAGTGGCAAATCGTGATAGCTAATTCCTTTTTGAATTTTTTTATTACATTCTTAACCACATTCCAAATGCAAAAGATGTGGTTCGGAACGATTCGATAAAGTTTTATTTACTAATAAACAATAATAAAAACGTAAAAAAATAAATCACGGTTTTGACGTTCTTTGATATTTCTGATCGTTATTAGGTTCTATAATCATACATCAAATTGATATTTTAGACGGTTCTGGTTGTAGTAAACTCGGTAGACATTAAAAATTTTCAAACATTGTAAAGTTATATTTCAAACATTTTGACGTGTCAAAAAATCGCCTGTTTTATGTTTCCGCTATTGCCAAGTGCCAATTGAAGATTTTATGTAAAAAAAATACTTAGATAAGCAAAATCTTATCAAATTAGCCCCAAAGATTGTTCTAATAAAGTTTTCATCCAACTTTGTCAGAAAAAAAGATAAAAAACACGTCGCAATTCATGTATTTGATATTATAGCAAATTTAATCCCCGACAAAACGAGCCAAACAAATAAAAAATCGCTTGAGAATTGACGGAGATACGGAATTTTGTTCGTAAAAAGTCACTTTGGAGCCACTATGCGCCGGGCAGAAAGTAATAAATATAGAACGCTCATGCTATTCAAGATAAACACAATTTATTATTTTCATAATGTTTCAAGTAATATTCTATCCATTTTCAATTGCATGTAATTACTGTTGAATTAATGATACATTTTTTTTTAAGTTGAAATAAAGCACTTTTTTACCAACATTTTTACCACTTTTTTACTCTGAAATAAATACGTTTTTATTTTTTGATGTCGTGGGGTATTGACGAACAAATCGGATGGGGTAATCTCGAACCTCCGAGATTAGCAATGTTAACCGATTTTGATGAAATTTTCAGCATGTATAAAACTTACTTAAATCTACAAAAGGGATTTTTGAATTTTCATTACAGGCTCAGAACAAAAAGTTTAAAAACGACCTTTACTATTTTTTTTCGATATTCCGACCAATTGAAATTTTTTTCAAACGCATAAGGAGAGGAATTTGAAAAATACATTAGGTATAGGTTGTAGCAACATTTTTTATGGGTTGACCATTGAAGTTGCGCTTTCTGCGCGACTGCTGCGACAATTAGCATTCTGTTCGTGATTACCCCACGGCAGTCGAGTAATCACGAACACTAAAGGTTTTGCTTTTTCACTATAAAGTTGATTTTTATTATAATTTTTCAAAAAATCGTCACAGTAGTTTAAAGAGGGATAGTTTAAGTATGTTGGTAAATAATCAATAAATTCATTTCTTATATATTTTCGTTTTCTTTGCTTGTTTGCTTAGGTGTTCCAAATTACCCCTCTCTCCCTTACCTTTGTACGGAGAGATTTTTCGCCACCTGCGTGTAAAAGACACAACAATGGCGCATCGTTCCAAAAAATGGCATTAACGAAAGCCGGTATAGGCGTGGCGTTGAGTAGCTAAAAGGTTAAAACATTCAGACACAAAAATTGTACAACAAAAATTCAAGCATTAAGGATAAAATCATAAAAAAGAAAACCAAAACAATAGATTCTGTGGTCTGCAGTACTAACACATAATTGAATAAAAATTTAATTTCTCAATTTATGAAAGTAATGATACAGAAACAACTAGCCTATTGTTTATCAGCACCATGAATTTTAAAAAGAGCATTAAATACAGTATCAAATAAACAGTTTGCAAAAGCTTTTCACAACAATTACGGTTAAAAAATTGATGAAAGAAAAATTAAGTAAACGTAAAATATGTTAAATTATCCATCATTAAGAGGGAATAATTTTTCTTCATTTTGCGGCGTAAATTGCATTCCGATATCTTTTATAGTTCAAAAGTTATACGAAGAAGGCCCCAAATTTTTCAATCCGGGCCGAGAAATTCTCGAAGCTCGGACATCACAGCTGTCCAGCGGTCGCTGGCAGCTCTCCGAACTCCGGGATGGTGCATGATTGCAGTGGAATGCGTCCGTGAGGCATTGTTGCCATTTTACCTGTTCACGCGAGCGCGGGTCGAAGGATAAAACGTTGACCCTGTATACAGTGAATACACAGAATATGTGTACAGCTTGTCTTTGTTTCGTTAACAATTTTGTTGCGAAGAACCACAGGGGTTCTTGAGTAGGGTAGGGTGAGGCTAAAAGACCCGGTTTTTCATATAAATCTATGTAAAATTTAGTACTAACATTCTAGAGATATCTGGCGTTATTTTGTATAAACTATAACTATTATGCTTTACGTTCACGAAGTTCGTTTGTTGATACTGTTATTTTCTGTTGAGTTATACCACAAAATGTTTGTCAATGCAAAATGGACTTGTTGCCCACGCACGGGGCAAAAAGTCCATTGCATAGGGTAGAAAGTCTCTAATGTCTTTTCGTGTAATAGTAAACTAAATAAGTAAAAGCCTCTTTCCAAATAAACAAATGTTTATTAAATCAATTCTTTTTTGTATATATATAATTGTTGGGAATTGTTATATATAATATGAATAGTTGGGAAAATCTTTATATTAAACATGCTTACTTTTTACTGATCAATGGGTGTCAATTTCCAAGACACCTTCAACACCGCGTCGGCTTCTCCCACTTGATTTGACTTCAGAAGGGCACGGCAACCCTTGTTCGTTTAAACCAGGGGTGTCGAACTTTCCCACTTCGAGAGCTGCACAAGTCGGGCCCCCGATCAGCCGGTTCCCCCACTTATTTTTCTTCAGGCGTTGCATGAGACCCGGCAGGGAGAGAGTGTGGCATCCACAGGAGAAATTGCAGCTCGCGAGCCACTAGTTCGACACCCCTGATCTAATGCATCCTCCATCCTGATTGGACTACGAGGATCTATGGGAGGACTAGGAGGACTTGGTTAACGACTTCAGCGAGGGCCTCGGAGGATACTTCGAATTTCGAAGTCGGGAAATAGATTGTCAACGCTGGTTGGCCATGGTTAGCTTCGCGTTGGGACTACTTGGCTGGCTTGGCGCTAGCGGTAGTTTACGCAAAGTGATCCTTTAGATCAGGCCTTCCCAAGTAGGGGAAAACCACTCCTGATACACATGTTTCGGTTCTCCCTTCAACGCTGCGCCTTCAGTTAAGGTGGGACGATTCCTACTACCCTCTCTCCGAGGAGACAGTAACGCCGCTAGGAAGCATGTTGGGGCGCTTTAGGGTGAAAGTACCAAATGTGTCAAGTTTTTATAGGAAATTTAGTTTAAATTTTATTTTTTCCTACTATTTTTAAGTCATTATAAAATTTCCTATAAAAACTTAACACATTTGGTAATTTCACTCTAAAGAGCCCCCAACATGCTTCCTAGCGGCGTTACTGTCTTCTCGGAAAGAGGGTAGTAGGAATCGTCCCACCTTTGCTGAAGGCATTGCGTTGGAGGGAAAACCGAAACATGTGTTTCAGAAGTGGTTTTCCCCTACTTGGGAAGGCCTGCTTTAGGTAAAGAAAAAGAAAGAAAGAGATACCTATTAAATACCTGATGTCTTTAGGCAAACAAGATCGTCTTCTAGGTCTAGAAGATGATCTTAAGCATTTGCTCAAGACACGACTGTGAATACTGCCCTTAGATATTACCCACACAGTACATAACATTGCCGCAACGTTGTAGCAATATCTCTATGTCCGCCCGGTTGCTGGAATGCATAATTATTTTACCGCTATAATCCAAATTCCAAAGGACAAATGAAAAATTTGTACCACCTTCGTTCTTCCATCACTTAACGATATATCTTAATGATATTATCGATATATCGTTAAGTATCAATAAATTATCGATAAAATATTGATAATCGATTGTCCCAACTCCAGTTCTACCACACATTTGCGTACATACAGGATACAGGGTTGCATATTAAAGAAACAGCTGTTTGCAAGAACGCAGTTTCGTTCGAAACTTTGAGTCTCTTGAGGCAGGGTTTAAAGTTGTTTGAACGAGCCGAAATTTTGCAGGATGCGTCTCGGACCGAATTCTTAAATTTAAAAAAAAAGTCATTATAAGGGACACCCTAATGACTAGGGTGCTTAAACTTTAATGGTATTCCAACCCTTTCGAGAGTCGAAAGCCATAAATTTCGGTGAGGCACTGCGGGGGTTGTCTCGGCACGGGGTACCAGGCGGCATCTCTTTGACAAGCGTCGCTGGAGAATCACCCTGTATAACCATTTATCTGCTTCCCTGTATAACCATTTATCTGCTATTCCATAGTCAGGTCGGAGATATGAAAATATTATATTGTCATCGGAATTACGTATGTGTGTCGATCGGACATGCGGAAGTAGGTCAAAATTAGCTTAAAACATTTCTTCCTCACAAACTAACTAACGAACGAACTCACAAATGAAGCTAAATAAAAACTTGTAAAAAAAATCAGAGACATTCTACTCATTAATGCAAACGTCTGTGATTTTTTCAGAATTTTCAGCTGCAAACCCGAATTTTAAAAAAATCGAAAAATTAAAAATGCCGATTTAATATTCAAATGATCAAAGCACCACATTTATATTTCTACAGTTTTAGTGTCTTTACATGGTTATTAATGTGTAGTTTTTTCAGATTTTTCGAAAAAATTGGGTGGAATGTCGTTAGAAAAATTAAAAATTTAGAAAAGTTCAAGTACCAAAAAAAGTCGAAGTAACACCTACCCACAAAAAAATACATCACAAAAGAATAGAAGATAATAATTAGAATATAAAAAAAATTTGAAATCAAAATGAGCTGCAAGAACATAAAGGTGCTTTTCAACTGCGCTTAAGATGACTAAACTAAATATACACAGCTAAAATGCTGTGTTCATACATTCCATTACTCATATCGCGGACATTTTAATAATGTGAAGATATAATGTAATATCTAGACATTTGCCTAAGATATCCGCGACCTGGAAGTCAAATACTTGGCGTGGCCAGGCAAGGTCAAAGTGTCGGTGAATAAGAATTATTTATAAACGCAAAATAATGAAAGTATATTATGTACTGACAATAATCATCAGTTATACACGCAATTAGTTAAAAATTTAAACTCGTCAACGGTAAAATATTTTCAAATTAATTGCATTGACTCATTTAACACATGTGAAAGTATTTAAAAAATTTAATATAACACCAATATAATGAACAAAATATAATCGTCGTATGAATACCTATGCCACTTCTTTTCGTTCGGGAAGGTAGGAAATAATAGTTTTTAATTTTTACAACTGCGTTCTACCCTCTCGAAAAATCTGAAAAAAAAATACACATTAATAACCATGTACAGACACTAAAACTGTAAAGGTATAAATGTGGTGCCTTGATAATTTGAATATGAAATCGGCATTTTCAATATTCACGAATTTTCTAAAATTCGGATTTGCAGCTGACATTCTGAAAAAATTCACAGACGCGTACACCAATGGGTGGAATGTCTGTGATTTTTTTTATAAGTTTCTATTCACTAGGACAAAAGTAATGGAGCTTAAACTGCAAATTATGTTTCACCCCGTAACTACCCTATAGTAGTAGGGGTATCGCGTTGATACTTGGCACAAATAGTATTCTTTCAGGAACCTATGGATTGTTGTACCCCAAGCTCAATTTGGTTTGGTTGCACTTTTCACTATGCTTACTTGGCCAGACCCTTAATACGTAAAATTTTTATCGGAAGCAAGATACAATTTAAATTAATAAATTACTTACACACTTTCTATATGCAACCGCAACCAGCAACCTCATCTTTCAGGTTCTGATTTTCGTCACCAGGTAGCATATCGCTAGTTTAGCCAATCCCAATATATAGTGGACTCGCACCAACGTTACACCATTAATGTGTTTGGGATTTATTGCACGAGTGTCGACTGCCACCGAACGACGTGGTATGATTGATTAACTGCATTGGTTTTACTTATGTGATACCTTAATAAGAAAAACGGAGAGTATAATAACAGTACATTGTACCAAAACTATTGAAACATATTGTTATAATGTTGTTTCTTCACTTAAGGGGGTATTCTGGTCTGACGGGTAAAAAAAATTTTTTTTTGCATTTTCTACTGGTACATTATATGGGTAATACGTGTGCAAAAGGATTTTTTCCAATTCGTAATATTTGCAGAGCTACAGGGTTCAGAATAGGTAGGTATCTATACAGCGCGCTCACTGAGCGGGACGGGCGACGCATAACAGTTTTGTTTCTGCAAGTGTATTTCGGCAAAGTTTCGGCGGACTGTTCTTTCTGGAGGGGAGGGGGGGTTGTACATTTTTGTGCTTTTTAGAACACAAAAAATCGAACATTTGGTTACAAAGAGACCGTTACTCTCCTAGATCACAACTTAGTTTGGCTTCGAACGTTGAGTAAACAATAAACGCGATTTTCTCGAAACCACGTTTTTCGAATCGGTGACCATGATATTTCAAGATCGACTGGACCAACTCAGTCCAAGTTTTGCATATATTATCAGCACACGTGTGGCTATCGCCCCTACTAGAATTATGATAAAATATTTTGTCTTTTATACTTTCACAGACCTTTAAAGTTGAAAAAGTGTGCGAAAATCGAAACTTAATTTTCAAACCGCCGCCATTCGCTTAATTTTCAATATTTTTTTATCATTCTGCTAGGGATGATAGCCAAAGGCAGACAAATAAAGAATCTCTTTATATTTTTTGTTTCTGATCACTAGAACGAGCCCGACCACCGTGACCCCATGTTTTTTTTCACTATTACTTTAAAGCAGTCAACTGCGTTTGATCTTAATTTTTTTCTATTGACAAAATTTGTAAAGATAGTTCAAATATCAATAAGCATGTAGCAATAAACTAAATAATAATAAAACTGATGGGTTCTTTGTAAAAAAAATTCCGAAATAACGCGACGGAAACGCCTCGTCAGACCAGATTACCCCCTTAAGGTATTTATTTCTACATTGATAAGATTTTATGCTATAAAATAGTGCTATCCAAGGCAGGCCCCGTGGGTACACGGGGGTTCTTCCACTCTTGTAGCGATTTAGTAATAAAAGAAAGAGTTTCTTTTAACTTTAAAGGTGGGACTCTACTAAGGCAACTTTTTGGCAACCGGCAACGTCGTTGCATCTTTTTTTCGCATGCAACACATGCAATCACTATCGCACTCATCGCATGCGACATGTTGCCTTAGGTTGCTTCAGTGGAATCCCACCTTAGCAGGTTAATCTTTGAAGTAAGGGGTGTAGAATATTTAGTGACATTAAAGAGAAAGTGGACAGTACCAAGCCGATAATTAAAAGTATCTATATATATGTGGCTCAATTCCATTGTTTCTTTGTCGGTAGATGTTATGAGTAAAACGCACTAAACTTGAAATTTGCCAGGAAATATTCATAAAGGTATCCGGTAAATTATTGTTCAAACATAAGCTTCATACTGTTGTGCCCTCCGTGATGGCTCGCGAGGCTGGTACGGGATCAGGCGTTATCGTGGGTTCGGGAGTGATTAAAGGTTGAGAATCTACCGGGTGAACTACACAATGTTTGTTTAAACTTAAAGACTAATAAGGGAAGATCCCGAACCCGGAAATTCAAAAAATTCTGATACTTTGTGGATGTGTAGGAGATTTCCTCCTGATTACAATGCAATTTTTGTTTTCTACCCAAATTCACTCTAAGGGGGTGAAATTCACACGAGGTTTCAGGGGGAGTGTGTGTGGATCCTAAATCTAAAATTGTTGCTTCGGGAATTTATTAGTTTCCGAGATATTAATAAAAAAGCTTTCAGTATTTCTGTTGACATATTCCGACACAACGCGTTCCACTTTCCAATTTGTTCCGGATATTAGTATTGGTTGGGGCTAGATTAGTGAGGGAGGCGCATAAAACATGCGAACCGACGCGAGTTTGTAGATTTGAATCCGAAACTTACGGATGAGATGCATCCTATTATACAGAGCGTTATTCTACTGATAGTCAATACTGTAGGACGTGATTTTACAGGCCAAAAAAAAAACGAAAATGTAGAGTACAGGTTTTTAATATCGCGCTTCGTTTTCGAGGAAATTGGTTTGAATTTCAGCTAAATGCGCGGGCCTTTTCGGCGTCTGAGGGGCAGGCAGGGTAAGGAGAACGCAATCAGCTGACATTAGGGCTACGTGTATGCACTTCAAAAAAATAATTTGTAAAAAATTAAGAATAATTTTTAGAATTTTTACAATTTTAGATTTAGGCTCCATACACTCCCCTTCCCTCAAACCTCGTGTCGATCGGCCACTGGCGCTATTCGGAAGAATATCCGAAATTAACCCCTGAAAATTCGGGTATTTCTCGATTCTATTTTGTAACTCGCAATCTGTAAGAGACAGAAAAAAGTTTCAAGACAAAAGTTACATCTTTTAATTAGATTTATCAAATGGCAAAAGTTTTATCAATTGTTTAAACAATTAAAAAAACGTTATAAACACAAATATTAATATCCCATACAGCACACTTCGTTGCGGCAACGTTGCAGGAACGTTGCTGCAACGTTGATGTAACGTTAATGCAACGTTGCCATGTAGCATGGTTGCAGCGCAACGTTGATGTAACGTTGCTGCAACGTTGATGTAACGTTAATGCAACGTTGCCGCACAACATTGTTTCCACAATGTTGCTGTAACGTCGCGCCAGTATTGCGCCAACGTTCCTGCAATGTTGTGGCAAAGCTGCTGCAACTACCATTTAAACCTAAAATATTTCCATTGTTTTTAATGATACGAGAAAATGTCTAATGAAAAAAATGTTTGCTTCAGAGAGACAATTATTCTGACGGGGACGATATTTTTCCCAAGGTTATATTTCCCGATAATTCAAGATCATTGATGGTTTCTTTAAGGAGGTGACGTATTTTCATTACTGTAACGTTATAGCCAATGAAAAGACAAATTCAACCATATATAATATGTTGTCCTTTTTGTCTAGCAATAATTTTTTTCTTGAGACATTTTCTCGTATCATTAAAAACAACGGAGATATTTTGAGCTTAAATGTTAGGTGACTCACCCTGTATATTTTAATGTGTAAAATGACACAGGATGGAAGTTGTAGTACATACCTACAGTAGCGGACAAAAAAGTTACCATTTCTTCGAACCACCCTACGTTAATGTAGTTGTTACAAAACCCTAATGGAGTTTGTCAAAATGAGCCGTCGTTTTTGAATAATTTGAGTTTAAAGTTTTGCACGGTAGGACTACAAGTTCGAATACGTTAGCAGTCTTATCAATCAGTGGTTGTAGCTGCGGCGGTAAAGTGTTCGCCATATATCGAACTCCAGAGTCGGACTGGCAACTTTATGTAAAAAATCAATGCCTCTACGATACGGCTAATATAACTAGAATCGACTCTTTTCTGATTACTCTTACCAGAGATTACTTCAGTAAACTGCCGAATATAAACAATAATTATTCAATCGCTGGCGTTTCAAGATACTTCGATTACCTTGAAACAATTTACCACTGGCTATTTAACACCACAGGCTTTCCCCCTTTGCGACAGACTGGGTTTGATACAAGACGCTGACAATGTCCCAATAATTTTCCACTGGCGCCGGAACAAAGCTAACAAACGAATTGCGTTTCAATACGAAGATTTTCATAACAATAGAGAAAGATTTAAATATTCAACAGCCTTATCCATAGTCGACCGCAACGACTTTAGTAGACTGAACTTTGAGAAATATTGGTGGCTCACGGCTGACGGCATACACATGACGGAACTAGCTGCCCGCCGTGCATACCTCCTTGAGAGGAGATACTCCTAAATAAAGACTGACTAGTATTTATGTAATTCATAGTTAAGGAACGCTAAGGTTTTATCATTCTATATCTGCGCTCCTATGTACAAATTAGTTTTTAAATTACCATATAAGTTTATCATAGCTCTATTTAATATTTAGTATAAGTGTTATACCGGGTGAGGGGTTTTTCACCTTCCTTCTGGCGGGAGGGCTTTTCCCCTTATTTAAAATCATCAACAAATGGATTGATGTGCTTAGTGCAATTCAAGTGTGAATTTATATTACCAAAAATGTAACACCAAAGAAAATTTCGACACAACTGTGAAACTAAGAGTTCCCATCAATTGGAACAATTAGTTTTTTTGTTTTTTCTTAAGTTTAGACTATATGATTATTTTTTTCCTAAATGTTTTTAATACCAATTTATATTATATTGACTAATTTCTAATAAAAACATCTTTTAAAAAAAAAAAGTAAAGTGTTCGCCTATAACCGTACAGGTCTCCGATTCGAATCCGCTTGGGGGAAAAAAATTTTCTATCAAAGAAAGATCACGGCCTTTGTATTTCTAGGATTCCGCGTCCGTCGCAGACACATATTATATTATTAATACAGTTATATTTATAGTTTTGGCCCCACTGCCCGAAACGTTGCAGGAGGCGGACATAGATATATTGCTACAACGTTGCGTGCAACATTTCAATCTTGCACTACAACGATGCTGCAACGAGAGTGTGCAGTATGGGTAGTGTTTTCGAAAATTCGTTTTTTTTCACGTGAAATCTGAACTGGATGTTTAAATAATTATGAAACAGCATAACGCATTTGACAGATTTAATTAAAAGAAGTAAGTTTTGTCTTTTAACTTTTTTCTATCTCTTATAAATTGCGAGTTACAAAATAAAATCGAAAAATATCCAAATCTTCAGTGGTTAATTTCACCCCCTTAGGATCCGATCTCGAGTCTGCCGTTTTGCGGAACCAAATCGGTTTTTGTTTCGCTGTTGAACGTGGTGACGTCGCATCGCGTTACCATACATATGTACTAAGGGGAATCCAACGTGTGTGAGAGGGGGAGGGGCTATGCTGTGAACCGCTGTATTTATAGTGTCTTTCTAATGAAAGCATATTGAAGACTATTTTTTGGAAGTGTAACAAACTATAAGATATCTTAAAAACAGTTGTACGTTTATTTCAGATGGCATTTGCAGGAAAAGTTGTTTTAATAACAGGAGCTGGTTCTGGTATTGGAGCAGAGACAGCTATAAACTTTTCTCGCCTGAGAGCCTCGTTGTCATTAACAGGCCGTAATGTACAAAATTTGAATGCAGTTGCCGAAAAATGTAAACCTGCTAAAACATTTGTTGTGCCCGGCGATGTAACTAACGAAGCTGATGTAAAAAATGTTATTCAGTCTACTGTTAATCATTACGGTAGATTAGATGTTCTGGTTAATAATGCTGGTATATTCGAACGCGGAACCATCGAACACACTTCCTTACAGCAATACGATAGGTATGAATTGTTTGTTCTTAAAATTTGAATTTTGTAAAAGAGCATGTCAACATATTTAAATATTACAGGATATTCAGTGTCAATGTACGTTCAGTTTATAATTTGACAATGTTAGCTGTTCCACATATAGTGAAGACTAAAGGTAACATTGTAAATGTGTCGAGTGTTTTTGGAATACGATCAAGCTCAAATGTCCTAGCATACTGTATGAGTAAATCTGCGATTGACCAATTTACGCGTTGCGTTGCTCTTGAGCTTGCAGAAAAACAAGTACGTTTTATGCACAAAAGCGGTAGAGACGATACTGCGGGTTACTAATTCCACTAAGAGATTGGGCGCAAATTTTATCATTCTTCTTTTTCAACTTATAGGTACGAATAAATGCTGTAAACCCTGGTGTGATAATAACAGACATTTTTAAAACTAGTGGAATGACAGACGAAGAAGTAAAGACAGTTTTTGAGAACTCTAAACGGACTCATGCACTCGGTAGACCCGGAGACGTAACAGAGGTTGCAAAAACAATTGCATTCTTGGCAAGTGACGACGCTAGTTTTATTACAGGTGTCACTTTATCCGTAGATGGTGGCAAACACGCTATATGCCCACGTTAGTTTGCATTCCACATATGTAGTTTCTACTATGTTACATTTTTTTTTTAAAGTTGCTATACATCAGCGCTGTCCAAGGTCGAGCACGCGTGCTCTCGGGGTTCTCCCACTCCCGTTCACGTCGTCTGGGATACAGCGCGACGCTAAAGAATTGTCTATACTCTATGCGCTACACATGACGTGTGTATTATGCCAGGTTTACACCAAGGCGAACACGAACAATAACACGAACAAAAACGTTTTCGTCTTTTCTCGCGAACATGTTCGCTAACGCGCTGTTCGCCTCGGTGTAAACGCAAAATAGCAGTGTTCGCTAACATTTGACCCTACTATAGCCGTGAAATCGTCCGGATGCCCAAATCCATGAAACTTGGGCCTTGCTATCCCTTGTCATTGTGGCAGTGCTCGTAAACAGGCGACCCTCCAGGACCATCCGCCGACAGGTAGTCCACAGAAACAGTATGCGTGACAAGCTCGAATAAAATGTTTATATATTTTGTTTTAGTATAATGAGAATATTTCCAACGTATGGATGAGATTTTTCTAATAAATATGAAACCAAACCCGACGCAATTCAGTCAAGTTTGATTTCTGCTCATAATTGCTCATAATAACTGCTTTAAAATAACAATATTTTTTAATACTAGTCAATAACAGATTTGCTTGAAAAAGAAGATAAAATTTTTGTTTGGAGGTGATTCGTGTTTAAAGCTGTAGGATATTACTTACTAGGAAATAAGGAGAAAGTATTAACGAGTTATGTATACAGGGTGATTCTGGAGCTACGCCCGCCAAAGAGATGCGGCCTGGTACCCCGTGGCGAGGGCACGCCCTCGCAGGGCCTCACCGAATTTTATGGCTTTCGGTCGTCGAAGGGGTTGGAGTGCCTATTAAGAACTAAGAAATCTTCGACTTCCGATTTCTAATCAGATGTTTCCGCCAATAATCAGATTTACATGAAATTTTATATGATTTTCATCGGAAAAACGTAAAGAATCCATTGGCACTTCCATATGGATACGATAAAGAGTAAAGAATTATTTTTTTCTGAAACAGGTATAAATCCTCGGCCAACCGCAGCGAATTCAGGTCGGCGCCCCGCAGTCGAGGGTGAAAATGTGAAATATTAATTTCAGCGTAGTAAGAAATTTTTTATTCTTTATCGTATCGATATGGAAGTGACACCAATCAATTCTTTATGTTTTTCTGATAAAAATCATACCAAATATCATGTAAATCGGACTACTTTTACATAAGGAATACAAATTGCTTGTATAAAAGTAGTCCGAATTGGATGGTATTTGGTTTGATATTAATCGGGAGAACACCAGAAATCCATTGGTGCCACTTTTATATCGATACGATAAAGAATGAAGAATTTCTTAATAAGCCGAAATAGATATTTCATATTTTCACCCTTGACTGCGGGGCGCCGACCTCAATTCGCTACGGTCGGGCGAAGATTCATACCTGTTTCAGAAAAAAATAATTCTTTATTCTATATCGTATCGATATGGAAGTGATGCCGATGGATTCCTTATGTTTTTTTGATGAAAATTATACCAAATTTCATGTAAATCCGACTATTATTAACGAAATTACTTGAAAGTAGTGGAAATGAATTTTTCATGGAATTTCCTTCATTATTTTTTTAATTACGTCGTTCTTGGTGTCAGTTTCATTGGCGAAACATAAGGAATCAATTGGCGTCGTTTTCGCAAAAATCCGATTAGAAATCGGAAGTCGAAGATTTCTCACTTCTTAAACACGATTCACCTTCAAACTAAAATTTTATCTTCTTTTTCAAGCAAATCTGTAATTGACTAGTATTAAAAAATATTGATATTTTAAAGACATTATATATTATAAGCAGAATTCAAACTTGTCTGAATTGCGTCGGATTTGGTTTCATTTTTAGTAGAAAAATCTCATCCATACGTTGAAAATATTCTCATTGTGCTAAAACAAAAAATATAAACATTTTATTTGAGCTGGTCACGCAAACTATTTCCACAGTCGAGGTATAGGATAGACCCCCTTACCATTTTAGTGGCGCATGCAACGTTACCAGCGAAATCTCGAAACAGATTGCGACGCTATGCGTGGTAGGAATTAGAATTCAGCACGGGTATATCTAGGTTATTTTTTGATAGTCGAAGCCCGCGATTTACAAATGTTTCTGTTAGAGTAACAATTTAAAAATCACCTTATGAACATATTCCGTTCAACGGAAGAGAAAGGAGGATGAAAATAAAACGACATCACATTCCCCTTTTAACTTTGCTGTCCTATTCCGGTTTATTTAACGCAAAACAAATTTCATTCGCTTGCAATAACGTAATTTGTGAAAAGAGTGCTTTAATGTTTTTTTAAGAGCACCTGAACCCCACCCATTCATCATGTGTTTGCACATACATTAACGATGGTCTATATGATATAATACAGACATATAATAATAACAATACTAATAATAATATCCTTCTACTGTACTATACATATTATTTAACAGGAACATATCGAACCCACACGCACCGAGTTTGGTGCAATTTTGCAAGTCTGTAGTACTCTACTCTATTTTTGGCTACTGCCAAAAATATTCGATACATATTTTTTGAAAAAGGAATTCATTTTCCTCCATAACTATTAGAAAAATTCGTTTGTTTAAACTATATAGTAACTGACGTTATTTGACTAATATGAAGTGATGTTCGGATGTTTCAGTAAGTTTATACAGTATGTCCGATTTGTTCGTATATTATTTTTCACACGGTATTATTTTTCTAACTATTGAAAATGCAAAAAAAATTTCATATGAAAGTTTTTTATTTGATGCAGGAAACTGAATAGTATATGAGGGAAAAGAAGCATGGTATTTGGAATGCAAAAAGTATATATGTAAGGTTTAGAATATATAAAGTGCTCGACACGACCGTCTTATGCGAGCGACGGCAGGAGACCAGGCATGGGCAAAAAATTATTTGAAATAAAAATTTGTGTACGAAATTTTTATTTCAAATAATTTTTTGCGCATCTCTGCAGGAGACTGCCTTCGTCGGCCGCCGATCCTTTCGTTCTTTTGTCGATGTCGACAGGCTCGACGTCACGGTTTCGGCCACGTCCAACAATGCGTTTGCAGACCTCAGAATCTAATGTTCTGGTTTTCTTTTTTATAATTTTATCTTTAATGCAGTGTATGCATAGATAGGACTTAAGTGGCAACTGATCGGACGTGTATTTGATAGTAGCGGTGTTTTAATTTTTTTTCTAGAATTTTTGTGTCTGATGTTTTAAACTTTTAGCTACTCAACGCCACGCTTATACGAGCTTCCATTAATGCCATTTTTTTGGAACGATGCGCCATTATTGTGGCTTTTACACGCAAGAGGCGAAAAATTTCATTGTCGTAGCTTAAAATTTTGAAACTGAGGCGGATACGAGACCAGTCGACATTGTTTTCAAACATCATTACAGTAATCTGAAGTGTGAGTGGTAAACCGATCATAAAAGCGGGGCGCGCGGCTTTTTCCTTCAGTGTCGGATCTGTATTCGTACTCAGAAAGTTAAAATTCGATGGCCACGACATTCTGGCCTTTTCACTGTACGCTTCTTGAAATCGGTTGAACGGTAACGCGTACCTTTTTTTACGACCCTGATGGGTTCGTAGGTAAAAGCTTTCGAACAATGCGGCTCGGGGGGTCATAAACGCTAGAGTAGTGGCATAAGGACAAAGTCAGCAATTGGGAAGTGACATGGGGGCGGGGCCTAGCCCAAATGGCGCCGATATGGGTACAACATATATGCGGAATTGTAGTTATTTGCGAAAATGTTCCTTTCTATGCAAAGTATATGTGATTTGGAAGGTTCAAATCCTGCCCAGCGGAATTTTATAGAAGGTGAACATGTATTTCGAGGGATTGATGTGTACCCAACGAGCGTTTCTACTTTCGCCACCAGATGTCATGAGGACGGATGTCACTTCCCAATAGGCCATTCAGTAATGAGTATGCCAATTTCTATCATAGAAGTATCACAAATGGATTACTAGTATTTTTCTGATGAAAATGACACCAAACTTGATAAAATCATAATTATTTTTAATGACTGTAATCGAAAGTACTTGGAGTAAAGTAATTGAGGAAAGTAATGAAGAGTACTTGATTTCTATGTGAACTGACACGGAACTGCTATGTGTGCCCAGATCTTAACGTAAGCGATACCTACGTTCGTGTACTTACATCGTAGAAGTTTTTTTATAATTTTTAAATCCATTCAATAGTTAATAAGGACAGAGCCAATCAATTTGTAATGAAACGTAGGGATTTAGGGGCCTCGGGGCCCAAAAACTACGAATATAAATTTTACAGAAACGTTTCAATTCATTATTTTCAATGATTTTTACGTATCGTAGGATGGGCACCATCTATTTAGACACGCGTGATGTGCAGAGATTGTTAGTAATAGCGTCAATTTTTAATATTTTTCGGTGTACGACACGTGAAAATATTAGTTAAATGTTCCACTACATGTAAAATACTAACAATCAATTTCATCTTGCAATTTATAGTTTGTATAAGCTCTCAAGAAGTGCCATATTGTAGCGTCATATAGGCTCCTGATCCCCGAAACAGATTTTCAGAGAGAAATCCGGCGTGAGTCGTTGACAAACCGAGCCAAAGCGTAGCTTAGCGGAAGCCCGCCCTCTATGTTAAACTCTCACTCTAAACAAGTCACACGTATACAAGCGTACACATCTTTCAGTATTCAACACATTTCAGAGTAGTTCTTGAGTCGGACGCTGTTCATGAACAGAGGTCGCTAAATTCAGTCCTCAAATTATGGGTCGGTAACACAGTTTGGGTGATGACACGAAGTCCCATAAGGTGATAGGTCTATTCTATACCTCGTCTGTGGTCATACAATGCAAAGCGATGTGGATCGCCAGGTATCATCAGAAATGTTCGTCCGCTGCGTTCCTATCGTCTCGAACATCTTCGAGAACGTTCGTATGCTGTATTCTGTTCGTGTTTGTAGCGGTGTAAACTCGACGAGAACAGACGAACACGTTTTTGTTCGTGTTATTATTCGTGTTCGCCTTGGTGTAAACCCGATATTAATGACACACGTCACAACAGCGAGCCAATGCTACTATTAAATGCTACTAAATATTTTTCGCGAATATTGTGTGCGGACGGAGCTGTTGGAAGGGGAAGCGAGCGCATAAGAGGCCTCACCGTTGGACAGCGCTGCTATACATAGAACTATAATCAAATTATACAAATTATTAATAAATCAATTTGTAATTGTTTAATTCTTCCACTGTATTTTTATAGTTTGATTTTTGAGAGTTCAAACCTGGGCGGACGCTACAAGTGTGAGATGAAAAGAGAAAAAAAGATGGACGCAAAGCAACGTTGCCGCATTTCACTCACATATTTTACGCTACTTTTAATGAAAATATTGTGTTTCTAGCTGCATTAAACATACTTTTTGTTTAATTGAATTCCAAAACAAACTGTGGTGTAATAATTTTATTAGGAATAAACATGTAAATAACATTTTTGTCTACATACTTTTTTTTATCTAAGATTGGTATCACTGCAGAGCTCCAATGTATAGGCAAAGAGGAGATATAATAAGAGGCGTCACTCGACAAGGACAGAAATAAACTGGGGAAATCACTAGACAACCAATTTAAATGCCCATTCGGCATGGATCGGTAAACTTCGACGTGGATCGGTAAACTTCGGCAATAATCAGCCAACTGCGGTAAGGTAGATTTAGTCGATTTGAATATCCCGCTCGAATAGACAACCAATTTAAATGCCAAGGTCAAGTAAGGACTTCAAAGGTTCCGCCCGGAGTGACGCCTCTTATTATATCTCCTCTTTGCAGGGATGCTAAAGAACTTTTTCTGTGGCCACTTGTTTTGGATGGGGGAACACTTACAGGAGGGGTGGTAAATTGGTAATGTGTGCGTGAGATGCCACGATTGGAGACGAACCGACATCAGTGCCAAGCGAGTGACGCCACGGCTAATCAACGTCACCGAGAAATATGTTGTCGACGCTGGTTGGCCGCAGCGTCACTCGCTTAGCGCTGGCGTCGGTTCGTCACCCATCGTAGCGTCTCGTGCACACTTTACCACTACTCCTGTAGGTGTTCTCCCACCCAAAACAAGTGGCAACAGAAAATGTTTCATCGCATCCCTGAGCGCAGGTCTCGAACTATTTCGAACACTCCGAGATGTACCGTCGCAGCCCGTAGATGCAACGCAGAACAAGGAATTCAAAGTGATTGTACCACGTGTTCTATCTAGAAGTTTACGAAGAATTCCAACATCTTCTAAACAAAAAGAAGAGATATGTAATTATGAACAATTATAATTTCCAATTATCAGCTTCGTGGAAATCGGTGTATATAAAACATGTCTTGCATGCTGCAGACGAGCTAGTATTTTTCGTGCGGGCATTTCTGTGGTGTAAGACTAATAAAAGAATCAAACGCAGGAGATAACGTTTAAAATGTTATATTCCTACGATAAAGTATAACGATGCGTCGTCGTCGTCAACGCGATACATTCACAAATGCTTCTCGGTATCGCAGTTGTCCAACACTTGTCTTGTTCAGGCCACGACGCAGTTATTGGAAAGACTTAGTTTATAACACCCTCAAGTGTCGATTTTTCAATGCCTAAGTTGACGACCGCGAAATGACCGTTTGGGAACTCGCTCGTCTGTCTCGGGCTTAAAGGTATCTTCTTGAAAATTCTACTAATGGATTGATGAAGTTTTCCCGACACGAATAACCCGAAACACGACATGCATCGCACTAATTTTAATACTAACCAATTTGAATATATATTATCCTGAATAATGATCGGAGTAAGACGTACGAATTAAGATATTGTTAAAACTAGCCCCGTTTGCCCTTTTGGCTCATTATTGGTACTATTTCCAAAAAGATGGAACGGAAATCATAGAAATTGAAATTTTCATGATTGAATGGTACTAAATACATTTCGCGAACCAATACCGGCCGTCCGATCATGTAAACGAAATATTTTGCGTCGTTCTATACGCCCTTCAGTCGGGTATCGCATGTTGTGAGCCGTATGTTGATAAATATTGAAGTCGTAATCATTGGTGGATTTAAGGAAAGTGGCACAGGTAGCAAACGTTATGAGAGGCAAAATTTTTATTTGAATAAACATTTCGAATAACGAATAAAAGTTAAAAAAATTATTCGTCGTGTGTTTTATAAAGATTACCCGGACTAACTTTATTCGACGCACGACGAATCATTTTTTTATTCGACGCACGACGAATCATTTTTTTATTCGATGAATAAAGTTAATTCTTTTATTCGTGGAGCGTTTCAACTTCAGCGTCGAAGAAAGTTATCAAGTTTAACTTTATCTTTAACTTTATTACACGTCGAATAATTTTCTGTCGTGCATCCGAGCCTCCAAGAACCGGGGAGTTGACGCCTGGCACGTCGCGTTACAATGTACTACTGATTCTACCTCTGAAGTAGTTGATTCAATAATCCTTCTTGTTAGTCATTGAGCTCCCATGGCTAGTCAACCTACGAAATATTAATGTTACGCCAATATTGTTAAAAAAGATATATATTTTATATAAAATTTATGTAACTTACTCACTGTCTGAATATTTTTGCAATGCTAAATTTCGACATTAGTTTAGCGCTTATTACGCAAAAAACTATGTGCTTTGAATAATGGAAATTTATGTTCCTACTAACTACAATAATTGGTGTAATATATTAAGAAACAATCAATTTCAATAACATTATTATAAACAAATGTTTAGGGCAATAATCTCTCACACACCATGGTGATCTGATATATTAATTCGAGTCACTGTATGTCGTGGTTTGCATTATTGGTACTATTTTCAACAAGATATGATGGAAATTATGAAGATTGAAATTTTTGCCATTGAACGATAGATACCCAACTGCTTTGTAACATTCGCGCCTGTCACGGGTCTCCAGTCGACCCGGTGCTCGACGTCTCGAACGCGAGCTAGAAAATTATTCGACGTCGGATAAACCACCGGTTAGAGATACAAATAAAGATGAACATCTTTTTTCGACGCTGAACATCGAACGCTCGACGAATAAGAATGTATCTTTATATTCCGCGATTAAATTCTCAACGAATAAATCCATTCGTCCGTTGCGCGTCGAATAAAGATAATCCGGGTTATTCTTATTCGACGCATGATGAATAAATTTTTTATTATTCATTCGTTATTTGAAATTTTCACTTAAATAAAGATTTTACCCATCTCTGGTCTTTAGCCATCAGATGTTACGTCCAAACGCACAGTGGTTTAGAGAGCTGCCAAAATCCGATTTTTCATTTCTAACTTTACAATGCATTTTTTTTTGTATGAATTGACAACCCTCCAGAGCTTCTGAATCCGCATACCTTTCCTTTTTAGATGATTCTTCGATTAGATACAATATTATGAAGGCAAAATCATGACATTTGACGTGAAACTAATTCTTTTAATTACTCATTATAGAACATCAAAATAGGGGTTTGTATTATACTGTTATACATTTAATAGGTAAGTAAGTATATTTCAGTTATTTATGTGTCATAAGCATTTCTTAATCCATGTACATAAGATGATTAAACTTTGAGAAGCCTTATAAAGAAATATTTAAAAGTGCTAGACGTCGGACTTTTGTTACATGAAAGCTTACATAATCGTTGACATTATCATGTAAGAGCATGTTAATTTCAAGTATGACTAGCTGAAATGGCCGGTGTTAAGTTTTAAAATAAAAGCGGCAGTATTATAGACGGCGAAACAGTTGATAGTGTTATTAAAGTTAGCGAGAAAGGCAATGGTATTTTTTCATAGTTTATTTGTTGTCATTAGGACAACAAATTAATCAGAAACACATGGCTGAACTGAAATTCTACTAAATGTTAGAGTGATTCTGGGTATCACCAAACCAATTGTTAAATTTGGCACAATATTCGTCAATTTCTTTCGAGTTTAAAAGTGGGCGTGGTAAACGAAACCTATACAGTGACCTCCGCTCCGATATGCTGAACGAAATCCGTGCAACGCTGTAAATTTATATTACGAACAAACAAACAGACAGAAAATGAATTATATATATATATGTTGCGTACGCAAATGCTCGTGCGTTTTTGCCGAACCGTTTACGTATAATTAAATGAATGGATTCACGTTGATGCGGGAAGGGACAACGAAAGAAGTAAATTCAGTAAGTCACACTAAATACAACTAACTATATTAAGAAGAAATGACTTGACAATTGACTGGTGTTGCTCGTCTGAGCGATCGTTAGGAAGTGACCATAGCGTCACCCGCTTACTCTAACGAAAACAAGAAAGCGGAAACGCCGTCGCTACTAGCGCCCAAATACTGACGCTTAAACTGGTCATTTGATTGCTTCTCTAAGAACCGCGAAAAATCGCGCGGGAGACACTGCAGACCAGAAAGAAAGGACGCTTGGGTTTTCCCCAAAGTCGCGCCTAGCCGCTCGCCACGTACCCCTCGCGCCGTGCTTTATGACTTCTACCCAGGTCTGCAAAGCCGTCATCTGGTCGACAATCGACCAGTACCGTTACAAGAAGACCTATCCTTAACTATCTACATAGTGTATAAAATAATGTGCATTTCCATCACTCGTATTCCACTCATGCATCACTCACGCTTCAACAATATATATATATATATCTGATATGTGTACACACACACACGCGCGCGCGCGCACACACACACACACACATGCATCTCTATATCTCTGTATCTCAAAAGTGTTTTGATTAAAGAATTTTTAAATTATTGTATTTATTCATCTTATTGAGCATAGAAAAGTACCTATGCACTTTCGGGATACATATGTCCCATTAGGTATTTGCATTTTTATTCCTGAATACGGTAAAAAATATTTGTTTCTAGTTACTTTGCGAAGGCCTTTGCATGCCTTACGGGTCGTCCTTAAATTACGTAAGGCTTGGGGGGGGGGGGGGGGGGTCGTGAATTTCTTATGTTTTCTTTCAAGGAGTCAGGTAGCATCTTGTGTAATATTTTTTAACCTAATTTTCAATATGAGTGGCCCAAAAACAATGTTTCATCGCACACCCGAAACCGAGTTAAATGAATTATATAAACCTTTAAAAGAATTTGAATAACTGAAAAAATGCAATATAAAAAATATTACATAAGCACGGGGGGTGGAATATGAAATCTTACCAATTCTTATACTGGGGGAGGGGGGGGGGGGGTAAGAAATCGCCAAAATTACTCTTACGTAATTTAAGGACGGCCCCTTATCGTCAGTGAAATATTACGTTTTGTCAAAGCAACGCTTCTCCCCCACCCCTCTGAAATATGTAGAATTGATAGTCACTGGAAGGAATATTATAAAAATGCATGTACACCATACCGACAGAAGATTGGAAGTTTTTAACCCTGTTTAACTTTCAACTTTAACTGCTGGGACACATGTCCTAAATTTTAAAATTGACGTACGACTTTCAAATTTAATCTGCACCTATACATAGCCAAGTACAATCGATTTCTGCAAGAAAATATAATAAAATCTAAATATAAAAAAGTCGGGTTGAAAGGGTTAATATGTACATATATACAGGGTGAATCTCTAGCTAGAGTCGTCAACGGCAATGCCGCCAGCACTCACCCACCTCGCCGAGTTTCGGGGCGTTCGACGCTCGTGACCAGCGTGGCGATGGACGTACAATAGGGTGGACCGTATTTTTCGACTTTCAAATTTTTTTCGAAACACCCCGCAGGATTGTGTCATTGGGGAAAAAATAATGTGTGCAAAATTTGAAATCGATCGGAGGACGGGAAACCGTGCCTCATCGCATTTAAAGTTTTTTTTTTCTAACTCGTTTTTCCCCATTGTAATGTATCGTTAATATACATTTTTATATATCGTTGAATTTGTCTTTTTACGCTCTGTAACAATATATAATCAAAGTGTAAGATTACTTAAAAAAAGAAAAATCATGACCTTGAAATCTCATAAATTTACCTTCAGAAAAAACTTTTTCATTTGCATTATTTTTGTCTTATCAAGCAATACAACTTTTGTCTAAGAAATTTTTTCATATATTTATAAATAACAGATTTCAAAATTTTAATGAAATAACCGATACTTTCATTAAGAGTACACTGTTCCAACAAATTTCATAAATATGGATTCTCTAGAATGGGAAAATGATCCCAATTATAATATTGGATTAAATATGGTAAATAATTTAGCAATAAACGATTCAGCCGAACGAGCAGTCAAACTCGTGCAAGAGTGTAATTGTAACTATTCAACAGCCATCCTGACTTGTAACATTCAATACCCGTTTCTTATAGATTTTTATGCGCTGAATACGAATTCGCAAACCGTTTTTCGCCACCACCTTCCGTTTTCGAAAAATTGGTTTTTAAAAAAAAAATGCAAATTTTCAACTTTGAACATCTTTCGTGTTCAAACAGTAATAGTTATTCCGTTGCTTGTACCGTCAAAGTATTCTATCAACCCTCCGGAATACAACGATATACGTTATTATTGCATTATTACCATTTAAATATATTTAAACAACGATCAAAAGGAAATGCACCCGAAATGCACCAATTTTTGCAGATATCTTTCAATTTATTTTAAAAACTAAGCGTCTAGACGAAAATCTGACTACTCCACGCCATGTAGCAGACGTTTTTCCGTCGGAAAACATCATCAAAAGCGGTATGTCACGTTTCGTTTTCAATACCGGAGCGAAATAGTTTCGCAAAACGTACGAAGTGCACAGTGGTAGACGCGCGCGTTTAAGCGATTCTGTCACTGAGTGAGCGGCAATGGATATGCCCGCCACTGTTGTCTTTTGTATTGTAAGCAAAACGTGACTTACAACTGTTGTTAATGTTTTCCGGAGGAAAAATGTCTGCTGCATCGCGTGGAGTAGTTAGATTTTCTTCTAGACCGCTAGTTTTTAAAATAAATTGAAAAATATCTGCAAAAATTGGTGCATTTCAGGTGTACTTTTGCCTTTAATGTTATTTATAATTATTTGTAATATAATTATAATGTTATTTATAATTTGACAACGTAAATATAATGCCAACGAAAAAAATATTTTTTGATGGTTAATTTTTGAGATTTCAAGGTCATGATGTTTTTTTAAGTGATCTTATACTTTGATTCTATATTATTACAGAGCGTAGAAAGACAAATCCAACGATATATAAAAGTGTGTATTAACGATATACTACAATGGAGAAAAACGAGTTACAAAAATAAAAAATTTAAAATGCGATGAGGCACGGTTTCCCGTTTTCCGATCGATTTCAAATTTTGCACACATTTTATCACCCAAAGGCACATTCTTGGGGGGTGTCCGCGCCAAAAATCTCCCTCGCCTTATTTTTTTAAACTTTTTAAATTTTTTTAACTCATTTGTGATAAAAAAAATTTTAATCCTGTTTATTTGCTACCTTATTTAATGTTCTTTACAGTGGTTTATGTAAAATGTTTGGGAAACGTTTCGTTTCCAAGTTATAAGTAAAAGTCGAATAATAAATCAAAGTAGCAACAAATCGGTTTGCGTAAATTAAAGACCAGGCTCTTGCGATAAATATTTTCTTTTATTAGTAACTAATATAAACAGTCCATAAAAAAATAATTTTATATGCAGTAACGAAAACTGCGACATTTTTCAAATTTGACAAGGAATATCTTCCAAACGCCACAAAGTTCCGCTTTCGGACCAATTGCAATATTTTCAGCACATATTCTAAATAATCACGCACCGATCATTTTCTCCCTCGTCCCACTGTTCAAATTATTAATGTTTAAAGTTATGAACGTTCGATCGATCCGTAGGGAAAAGGTGGGATAGTTGAGCAGAAGGGATACATGATCACAGAGGTGTTATTATTATTATATTTGCAATGTGCGCTTATTGTCGCATTGTTATGCTAATGTTTGCAACATTTGCAAGCATGCCGAGATACAGAAATAGATACATAAACAGAGAAATGTATGAATAATACTTACAATATATATATATATGCTTACATAAATATATAAATAGATACACACATACATACATGCATAGATACATACCCACATGCACACATACATAAATATAGCCATAACGACATGCATACATACGCGCATATATGGATACAGAACATATGGAACATTATTATTCCCGTGCTGCAATAAAGTTCGACGCTACTAATCCAGAAACCCAGGTCAAAAAGATAAACGAATATGCTTGCGCGTACATATGTACGTATTTACGTATGTATGTATATCGATATAGGGGAGAACGGGACAAGCGTAACACTTTTTACATTTGGTCACATTTGGATAGTGTGTTTCTTGGTCTATCATTTCACCACAAATGCAGCCTTCCATGATAAGTAGTCAAAGAGTTATGACAATTTTCCACAGTGACTGTCATTGTTACTTTTGTCCTGCAGGTGTAGGACGAAAGTAACATACCATGGGGACGAAAGTAACACTAATTATTTTGAGGAGAATTAAGTAAAAATACTTCTACCAAAGTAAAATAGGATTTTTCATTATCAGAAACAATAGAAACAAACATTTAAATAAACATATTTTAAGTAGATAACGATAAAAAAGCAGCTTCAAATATTTCTTTGATACTGCGTATTTGATTTAATATGGAATCTCGTGTAACGGCCCCAAAAGTAATTAATATTTATGATTTTTTTAAAAACTATTGTTAATATTGGATTCAACTCTTTTGGGATATAGGGAGGCATCTTCAAACTTATAGAAACTTTCGTCCCCGTAGTGACTTTTGTCCCCAGCCATGTTTTTCAGCATAGAACTGTTATAACGTACAAACTATACAAGACTTATTGAAATCAAATACACGAACTTATAAAGACATTATGTAAAAACGCTCTAACAAATAATTGGATTAATGTCTATAGTTTAACTATGAATATTAACAAAAAAACCAACAGAGGAAACACATACCTGAATCGTCACTCCGTGAAAGAAAAGAGACACTAAACACGCGTAATTATGTAAAGCAAACGTTTTGGAAACTTTTGTGGAAGACAGGGGAAGGCGTGATACTTTCATGACGTCGTTACGTTCGTCCCCGCTCTCCGCTACATATAATAGGATAGGTAAGTAGATAAATAGTTGTAAAGTTACACAGACGTATATAACGGCAGGTAATATGGAACATCTGATTTTAAAAGCTTGTCAAAAGTAGGGGAATTTGTCTTTTTTTTTTTAATAAAACTGACATGAGGGGACGAAGGAACTAATGCATAAAGACCGTCGCCCATTTCGCCGAAACGAAGCGCGGCGATCAAAGCGAAATGTTCGTCTGCACTGTTCTGTCACATAGGCGATACGTGGTCGCTGCTGTTCTGTCATATGAGCGATGCGTGGTCGTCGCGCTTCGCTTCGCCGCGCTTCGGCCTAGTGGACGACGACATTAATCATATTTGCATAGTCAAATGTAAAAAAATTCAATCGTTGTGCAATTATAGTAAAACAAATGAAAAGAGTGAAAATCGGCCGTTCTAAAAGATGGGTCCTAATATGGAACACCTAGGAAATTTTGTAAAGAAAACTCAAAAATCTTTACTTTTTTTTACTAAAAATGAAGATTTATTGAGTAGAAGATACAAATAAATAAATATACATCATTTTTGGAATTTATTTCTGCTTTCTCGTCTCCTACACGTTGGGCACGCGAATAATACGTCGGAAGTCCCACATTCTTCGTGTGCCCACTGAAAGCAGCGAATACATTGGGTCTACTTTTCATTGTCATTATTTTTATAATTACCATCGCAAAATAAGCATTCCACATCATCGTCGTCATCATCATTATCAACTTCATCTATGTTACTCGGTATGTTCCATATTACGTACACACATGTTCCGACAAGAAATTAAGAATTATACTAAGAAGAAAGTAACTTTATTGGTAAACTATTGTTGAATAATCAAGAACACACATATTTAATGATAAATTATATCAAAATAATACTTTCTAACATACCTTCGCTACAATATTTAATTGTTTGATGCACTTTTCAGAAACTTTTACACCCCACGAAAAATATAAACGTTTCTCTTGTACCGATGGACGCCCGACTGATGCCCAATTTTCAGTATCGTCGTCTATTGTGTCTAGGGATCTAGTATAAACGATTGCCTGATGATTTCATTACTTCTTTATCGAAATTTTACTAAGTTCCATATTACGTGCCGTTCCATATTACCTGTCTTTACCCTATGTATATTGTAAAGAAAAATTTCATATTAAATATATAATTTACAGTGTCTTTATAGCACAAGTATGTATCAGTTATGTTTATACGTGTATAAAAAGTTATGTATTTTTACCATGTTTATATATAAAATTTATGTTAAATTACAATATTTGTGACACAAAGCAATATGAAATTTAATTATTCAAAATAAGAGTTAAAAGAGAGGGAAAAAAATAAATTACTGTCACGTCCCGGGTGGAGGTCTTTAGGACGATGGCATAGTGGGGTTATATGGGAAGGTTTTGGTACGAAGGCGAGCTTCGTGGTACAAGGGAAGAAGGGGATTCAGGCGCGAATGCCAGATTCGTGGCACTGAGGGTTGGAGGAAATTCAGGCGCGAATGCTAGATTCGTGGCACTGCGGGTGAATAGGAATGCAGGCGCGAATGTCAGATTCGTGGCACTGCGGGTGAATAGGAATACAGGCACGAATGCCAGATTCGTGGCAGTGCACTGAGTAGGGATTCAGGCGCGAATGCCAGATTCGTAGCACTGAACGACCAGGGATGGTTTAAACAGTAATCGCGCCGGTGGAGACACCCGTTAGAGCACTTTTGTTTTGTTTAGGCTTGGTAAGTGGATTTACCGTTGCATTATTGTAAAAAGCCACACGTAATATTTCCGCGAAATATGTCTAGCCATATGGTCGTACACGCCCTATGCGAAAGTACGTCTTGTAAACACTGTAAGAATTCTCACGTTCGCGAACCGAGATCAGCTGTTGCAGTAGGCTGTTTTGTTTTGGAGTCTTCGTAACCGAAGGATAGACACAATAATTCGAAGCGTGATTTAAAGAAAAACTGTTTATTAAATTTGACGCACGAAAATATGCCATGCACTGTTAATGCAATAGCGGTTAGGTTTCATAATAATGCGTTGGACGTTAAGCATTAGCACATAAACATTTATATAAATGGTAATTAATAGCAATATATATGTATGAACATGAAATACATGTATATAAGCCAAAGATAATAGTGTGAAAAGTAATTGGAATTTGCTACGCTAACAATATAAGTCAATGAGCTTTAGCGAAATGATAATATGAATCAATAAGCGTTAGCT
The DNA here is from genome assembly GCA_944738655.2 of Andrena hattorfiana. Lineage (NCBI taxonomy): Eukaryota > Metazoa > Arthropoda > Insecta > Hymenoptera > Andrenidae > Andrena > Andrena hattorfiana. The sequence continues at coordinate 39,081,795 of OX122889.2, read as the reverse complement.
AAGATAGCGATATGAATCCTTTAGCAAAATAATAATATGAAAAGCAATAAGCGTTAACAATACAAAATGATATAAAGCAATGATCGTTAGCTAAGATAATAATATGAAAAGCAATAAGCGTTAACAATACAAAAGATATATATATATATATATATATATATATATATATATATATATATATATATATATGGAGATGATATGCCGTATAACAATAATTAGTCGTAATTGCTTACGGTAGTTGCCGTAGATAGATTATTCGTCGTTCACTGAATTTAGTTTAAAGGTGTATATATATGTTTGAACTTCGCGGGAGTATTTCCGTAGAAGAGAGCTCCGGTCTCTCGGGCCCTCGTATTTATGCGATTTACAGGATTGTCAGGTATGAAGGGTATGCGCGGTATGCACTTTGACCTATTTACGAAATACGCGTCGCAATAGTGTTTCGCGCGTTCTTAATGAGCCCGACTGAACTGCAGACGGGTCAACGGGAGTCGAAAATTCCCGCTACGGTAGTTCCGACACTAAGAGAACGCGATACCCGAACGACGTTTTACCGTGATTAGGGTAAATAAAATGGCTTGCATGTAACAATAACAAGATTTCCAATATATTGTATAACAAGCAAATTCGGTAATATGGATACAGTTGACGTTGAATATGTAATAATGAGAGTGTCCAATTAATATTTAAACTGTCCTCATCTCCGGAGGATAACGAGAGCTGTTCGTGCTTCGAAAGCGTCTGACTCCCCGACGGAATCTCTTCTTCCAAGACAGAATCCTCCCTTCCAGGCTGGTTACTTGGTGGGCCATACGATTATTCAATACCTCATTGGTCGCAGTATTGCCAAAGGATCGGCCCACCCAGCCCCGTGGAGAGGGAAAACTTCGGAAAATGTAGCTTAATGAATTATGGCTAAACGCCTCTCGAAGACATCGTCGAAAGGTAAACAGGATGCCTGGCCAATATCACCAAACCCCGAGACCGCCGGAGTCGACTCATAGAGGGTCATTGTAGCTCCACGTCACTCGCCACCCTCCAACGGTCCCAAGTGTCAGGCGAGTACCGGCGACAGACCCAACGTCTGCCAGGCAGTCTCATAAATTAAAGGATTAACCTTCCTTCGAGTCCCTTTCCGAGCTAATTATAAAAGACCCGGACTTCGCGTATATGGCCCTCGGCCAATGACAATATACATGGGAACTAGCCTAATAATAATATAATATAGGTAGACGTAATAATAGATGTAACGCGTAACAAATAGGACTTCTCCAGGGTTTTGATGAAATATACGTCTATAATTAGAACGTGTTTGGTGATAGAATAGGACTTCCGGGGTTTTCACTTGGGCTTCTGAAAAGGGGGTACTCAACCCATTGGGTGGATTTTGGGGTGTTTTGACTGGAGAGGGGGTGAGACGTGATTAAGAATTAAGAGGGTTTTTTGGGACGAGGAAGGGGATATCGTAGTTGACCATCTCAAGATGGGGACCGCTAAGGTACATCGTCTAAATGATCAGTGATTGGGGAAAAGGGGTAAGAGTTGAAGTTTGGGGGATTTCGGTGGAGTTGTGGAGTGATTTATGAGGGAGACTTGAAATAATACCGCGCGAAAAATAGTGGGACGTCACATTACGATGACAGGATTTGAACCCATGCCGTTTGGTTGGGAAGTAAGCGTTATACGCACTCACCTTTTTTTATAAAGATGTTTTTTAACGGGATTTTGTACATTCTACTGTAAGTAACAGGCGTTAAAAACGTTAGAAAATAGCCATACATTTTTTTTTATGTAAAAAAGGGAACTAATTGTTCCACATAGTGAAAACTCTTAGTTGTACCATAACGGACGAAATTCTTTGGTAATGCCATTTTTGGTAGTGATAAAATTCTAAAAAAAGAATTGCACATCTTGGGCCACAATAGTTTGTGGAAACTTAAGCTAAGGAGAAAAACCAACTATAGCAGAAGGAGGGTTGAAAAATCCCTTACCCAGTCTACCGCCAATCCTAACTATAAATAAAAACTATGATAAATTTATAGATAAACTTACAAACTAGTATATACAGAAGAGCGCAAGAACTGGTTTCTAGTCGTTTACGCCCAATATATATGAAACTAAGAACTACTCAGACTTAACAAATCAATTTCTCCCGTCCCGGAGATAATCACGACGGGCAGCCAGCTCCGTCATGTGTACACTATCATCTGAAGGCCACCAATATTTTTGGTAGTTCAGACGGTAGAAGTCAGTGCAATCAACCTTGGGAATAGCAAATGAGTATTTAAACCTATCATGGTTGTTAATAAAATCTTCATGCGTAAACGCAATTCGCTTATCAGCTTTATTCCGGCGCCAATGAAAAAATCATTGGGATGTTGCCAGCATCCTGGATTAGACCCAAACAGTCACACAAAGGGAAAGCCTGCGGGGTCAGGTAACCAGTAGAGAGCTGCTTTGTGGTAGCCGAGATATCTTGGAATGCTAAAGACTGAATAAGCGTGTTGTCAATATCTGGCAATTTACTAAAATAGCCCATAGTAAGGTCAATCAGTAATGAATCTATTCTAGTGATATTAGCTGTATCATAAAGTACTTGGTTTTTTACAAAGTGCTACCAGTCTGATTCCGGGGTGCGGTACAATCAGAGGTATGCTCTTACAAGGAAAGGTTCCCAGGTGTCCGCCTCCGATTGCTTTGGTTTTTGGATATGTTTTAGAGGACCGAAAAATAAGAAATACGTGTCTTTTTATTTTGGCCTGCTTGAATGTTTAGGGGGTGAAACCCACCCCCGAAGTTCATAAGAATAGTTGGTGCCCGCCTCCGATTGCTTTGGTTTTTGGATATGTTTTAGAGGACCGGAAAATAAGATATACGTGTTTTTTTATAGCGGCCCGTTTTCATATTTAGGGGGTGAAATTAACCCCCAAAGTTATAAGATTTTCCGGTGTTCATCTCCGTTTGCTTTGGTTTTTGGATATGTCTTAGAGGACCGAAAAATAAGAAATACGTGTCTTTTTATTTTGGCCTGCTTGAATGTTTAGGGGGTGAAACCAAACCCATCCCCGAAGTTCATAAGAATAGTTGGTGCCCGCCTCCGATTGCTTTGGTTTTTGGATATGTTTTAGAGGACCGGAAAATAAGATATACGTGTTTTTTTATAGCGGCCCGTTTTCATATTTAGGGGGTGAAATTAACCCTCAAAGTTATAAGATTTTCCGGTGTTCATCTCCGTTTGCTTTGGTTTTTGGATATGTCTTAGAGGACCGAAAAATAAGAAATACGTGTCTTTTTATTTTGGCCTGCTTGAATGTTTAGGGGGTGAAACCAAACCCATCCCCGAAGTTCATAAGAATAGTTGGTGCCCGCCTCCGATTGCTTTGGTTTTTGGATATGTTTTAGAGGACCGGAAAATAAGATATACGTGTTTTTTTATAGCGGCCCGTTTTCATATTTAGGGGGTGAAATTAACCCCCAAAGTTAAAAGATTTTCAGGTGTTCATCTCCGTTTGCTTTGGTTTTTGGATATGTCTTAGAGGACCGAAAAATAAGAAATACGTGTCTTTTTATTTTGGCCTGCTTGAATGTTTAGGGGGTGAAGCCACCCCTCTAATGTTCATACGGGGTACAAAATTGGGTTGAGTAAAACTTCATATAGATTTCATTTGCGTCATAATTTACTGTATGGACGATGTTCTTGTCGTCAGTCACCCTTATTGGAGGGTAAACTATCCGCAATCGTTTCAATACGTATTTAAGAGACTTGAAAAGTGTCAAAAATGTCATAAAAAAACTTAAAAAACCATAAACACAAATTATTTTATGGTGACACACAATATATCTTAATTAGATCTTTTTTACTTCTTACTCTTCGAAACGATGAGATATAAGGGTCCGAAGATATCAAGAGCATATTCATCAGGTCTTGATTCTGTGCAAAAAAGATGTAATTAAGATATATTCGGAAGAAATGATTCAATTATTAGATGTGTGACGCCAATATCTTGTATAGCTGAAGTCATGAGACAGCACAGAAAACTCTAATGGGCAGGTAAGGTAGATTTTACTTCAATTACCATTTTCTTGGAAAGTAGCACAAAGAAGCACCTAATTCTTTTTGTTTCTAAGAGAGAAGGGTTCATTCTTTCACATGATTATCAGTTACACCCATTGCAAATGGTTGCAATTTTTAAAATTTAAAAAAGTTTTTTATTAACATTTTACCCGAATGAATGGCCTTAATAGAATATATAGCTATGTTATTAACTTTCTAACTAACTCAAATTGCACCTCTCAAAGAAATATTTTTCAGAATCGTGAACAAACACTGTGGGAAACATAAAAGTTTTTGATAAGCGATACTTTTGCGATTTTGGCAAATTTTGAGCACCGATCACATGAAAACAATAGCAAATATTAAGAAACTGGGTTTACCACAATAAAATACAGTAATGTTAATAAAATGTGTATTGTAATTGGCCTGTAGCCCCACTTTTCGAAAACAGGGGTCTAAATTCACGGGCCCAGCATGGGCCTCCGAGGGTTAATATCAATTATATTAATACAGCTTAAAGGCCGTAAATTTGCGGTTAAATTGAGCCCAGTTTCATTAAAATATTTACACTAGAACCGAAGTTATAGATTTTTGATCGCCGTCGGGTCGTTTTGTCCCACTGTGCGACGTTGACAGATCTACTTCTGCCGACGAATCAGGAGTAACTACATCTTCCACTGGGAAGGACTCGTTCGTTGTTTCCTCTCGCGAGAATCCAGGCTTATGTAGCATCGTGTGATGCCGCTTATGACAGATACGACATGCACCTGCTTTACAGTATGGCTTTACAGTATGTTAGCGTGTGTCCGAATCCGAGACAGTTGGAACATAAGGAGGCCCTTTCAACCACGAGGGATCGTTCCTTTACAGCTTGCCCCCTGAAAGTTTCGCAATACCAAATCCCGTGAGAACCCTTGCAAACAGGACATTCCGAATCTTTTGTGGTTACGAATGCGTGACCTCGCGGTGGCCCCGTTTTGTTCACCCGTTGTTGTTCCGTCGGCCCTCGCTTGCTTCTCTCCGTAGATGCTGATTTTGATGGTGAAGCTGGCGCGCAGTTCGCACGTTTCCCCAAAAATTCCAAGGGGTTGGTGTATGACGGTATGTTCTTGTCCTTCAGGGTAATTTCCCAATGCCAGACGGTATTTGAATTTACTTTCGATAGGATGGTAGAAACAAGGAAAGTGTTCCATGACTCAATTGGTTCCCCAAGATTTTTCAACGATCGTAGATGTTGGTTCATGAAGTCTACGAGGTCGCCTAGTGATTCCGAAGAGTCCTTTACGAGTTTTTGGTAATCTCGAATCGCGTCACAGTGTCGCAACAAAATTCTGCGCGTGCAATCGTATTTCCCCTTTAGTATTTCGATCGCGCTGGCGTAATTCACGTCTGTAGTTCTTAAGGACTGAATAGATGCGGCTGCCTTGCCTAACAGGGCTGACCGGAGGTATTGTAATTTTTGCACAGGTGTTAGATCTTCATTGCGGTCGATTGAGGATGAAAAGGTGTCAAAAAATGATGGCCATTCCGCGATTTTCCCATCGAACGTCGGTAAACGCAATTCAGGGAGTTTAACCGTCAATTGAGCTGACATTGTTGATGCGGGCGATGAATTCGACGCGCGCATTGTTGGGGCTGCCGGCGAATCTCTGTCAATGAGCCTTTTGGCGCGCGCTACGATGAGGTGGTAGCGATTTTGAATTTCGTAACGGCGCGTTTCCTCCTCTTCAGCGAAGTCCTCAAGGGCGGATTGGATATCTTCGAATCGACTCCAATGTTCGTTCAGACTGTTTAAGTGCGATTTAAGAAGATACGCGTCGCTCTGTCCACCGTGTGGACATTCGTTGAGCAGTGTCTCAAACGAGTTAATCTGTCCTATGATTTTGCCGCGTTTGCGCCGTAGAGAACTAATTTCGTGCGCTAGATTGTCTACTTGCACTGAGTGGGCAGATTGGTCAGAACGCCTCGTTTTCGTCATCGTGGGAATGAGATATGGAGACGAGAAAGGACTTGGCGAAACAAGAACGAGCCTACCTTATCGAAGCGAGGTCGTCAGGGATGTTGATATCCGTCACGACGTCCGGAACTTGTAGAGATCCTGGACTGGATGCTGCACAGAGTGGAGCAGATTGGCTGGCCTCTGGATCACTAGACACTGTGGTGTCCAGCTGAGGATGTGATCCGCTGTCTGGTGACGCGGATAGACGCTGTAATTAGCGTCAGGGTATTCACGAATAGTGTGTCTGTTGCACAATTGTTAGTTGGAGATCACACGTCACTGGTATCCGGCTCGAAGGACCAAAATGTTCGGGCACCGAATGGACCGGAGCTCGCGAGCACGTGTTCCACAATGAGACTGGACTGCAGAGAGTCAAGTCAACGGAGGGCGTAAATCTCCGACTTGATTTTTATCAACACTGTGTTGCAACATGCACCCTTACGACGATTTACCGTGGTAAAGGAAAATAAATTGGTTGAAGCAGACATTGAAGAAACAATAACAATGAAAGTGTATTAATAAAAGAACATGTATGACTGTTGTACAAGTGGATAAGTATTATGCGAAAAGGTAACTTCACACCGCGTTATTACAAGTTCAGATCCCTGATATTCGATCTGTTGGGTTTGACGCTTTTTCGTGAACTGTCTGTTCGGAAGTCTTGCATCGTTAAAGTAAGCTCGGATTTTCGTTGATTGGGTAGACGACATAGCGGGCGGATGCAAGTTATTATTTCCTATTGGTTGTAGTTTTCAAATCAAGGAACCGCCCTTACATTTTCGAGGGAGTCGTGGTGGAGGAAAAGGTTTCTTAGCAGGGTAGTACGTACACGTGAAATTCATAAACGTGCTAGTTCGAGGATTAGTTTGGCCGCGTTGACCTTGTGAATATCTACCGACGGTACGACCCGGTAATTTGGTACACCGTATTACCGCGCGGACGAAACCGGTGGCCGACCAGATGTCGGGACCCTTTGCCTCTTTTTTTCTAAAATATTAAAAGCTAAAGAATATTGCTGAAGTTGTGAAACGAAAGTGGACATGGTTGTGCGGAAACACGGAGGACCGAGTCCCGTTATGAGAAGACAATGAAATGAGGAAAACTTATTCCTAAAGGGACTCGAGAATTACATTGTCGGATAGAAAGGACTTAAAGCTACGATCCTAATCCTAGCTACGCCATTAGCGCGACGCCCGCATGTCATTGCAACATTATTTATTAGTTTATGTGAGTGCGGAACAAACATACTAAAAGAATGCAGAAAAGAGAAATGAAAATAGTATTTTATTAAGGGGGATATACCACTGTGAAAAATCGGAAGAATCGATTTTTTCTTTTTCACATTTTCACGTGTCAAAAATGTTCTCTCAAAATTTTATGAAGAAATTTGTAAAATTGACGGAGGTATAGTATTTTGCGTAAATCGGTATCAAACGCGCGACCGAGCCGAGCGGAACTTTGAACGCGTTTTTCTCAGAATGACATTTTTCAACCGCGTTGACAGTATACATAGAAAACTATATGTCCAATTTACATGAACAAGACCATTTATTGTACGAAAAACCCGTCTCTATTACGTGATTACCATTTTTTTTTTTTTTAATTAACGGCCTCCGACTTGTTTTATCAACATTTCCTCAACCTTTTACCCCCAAAAAATGATTTGGCTGTACTTCCGAATGGCCCCACCAGCCGATGGACACCAGATTTGAGGCGGGGGGGGGGGGGGGGAGAGGGTGGACCCAAAATCCAAAATTGTTGCTTTGGGAATTTATTGGTTTCCGAGATATTAATAAAAAGCTTTTAATATTTCTGTTTACTTATTCCGACACAACGCATTCCACTTTTCAAGTTGTTCTGGATATTAGTATTGGTTGGGGTTAGATGAGTGCGGGGGGCACGTAAAACATGGTAACGAACCGATGTGAGTTTGAAGATTTGAACCAGTGTGGGGTGAAAGGAAAGTAATATTCTAGTCTATTTTCACCACACTCCTTTAATAAAGCGAGAAGGTGATAATCGGTTACACTGAATATAAACTATGGTTTCACGCGATAAAACTGCACAGCGCTAGACGTTGCCTCTACAGGCAGTTCCAAGGGAGTGAGGACGAGCGGCACGTCTGGAGGGCTATTTATGCAGCCCTCTCAGAGGGATGCGTCCACCAAACGACGTTGAAAACGCGCGGCGAATTTTGGCGCGAAATCGTGCCCGCACGCCGAAAATCCCTGACCTGAGCGAGCCTGGCTGCCAGATGCGTGGCGTGGGCATAGCCTGACTCACCCAGGCCCACGGGGAAAAACCCGAGCTTCCAACGATTAACTCTCCCCTTAACTTCGAAAGCAAGCTAGTGCCAAAGCCGCTACATCACCTCCCCCCCCCCGGTAGTAATTAACTCTAATTACGAAAAACCCATTTGTAATCTATCCGGAAATTTGACTCTTCTACCAAATCGGGTGACAAAACGTCCTACCGGCGTAGTCAAATCCGGAGCTGGCACCAAAGGTACCGCATCTGGTACAATCGGTGGAATTACAGGTGAAGTTACCGGTGGAATCAGGTCATTCTCTCGCGGTGTCGCAACGTCAGGAGGTACTAAATCATAACAAGGCAATACCTGAGTGCGATCCGGTTGACTCGGAATGTTATCCGCGATCCAAATGCTGGCTTTAAACGATTAATCGAAATACCTTATGCTTACCATTAATATTTACAGTAAAAGTTTTCAAGTTCCGACTAACTACAACATAAGGCTGTTGCAAGATTGCCTTAGACGCATCGTGCCGAACAAAAACACTCTTACAATTCTCTAGATCTTTAAAAACAAACACACGAGGAGTACCATGTCGTGATGGTTCAGAAGGTCCAATATTACGAAAATGGTCGCGCAATTCCTTTACCAATACGGCGGTATCGGAGTTCGTTGATGGCGATAAAAATTCGCCCGGTAAACGTAACGATCCTCCATACACCAACTCGGCTGAGGTGGCCTTCAGATCCTCCTTCCAGGCTGAACGTATCCCCAGCAGAACGATCGGAAGCACCTCCGTCCAGCGATCATGCCGGTAACAGCGAATGGCAGCCTTAAATTGACGGTGGAACCGCTCCACCATGCCATTGGCCGCAGGATGGTAGGCCGTGGTATGAAAGTGAGCCGAGCCTATTAAAGAGTTCAACTCCTTAAAAAGGTACGACTCAAACTGCTACCCCTGATCACACGCAGCGGGGTCCCGCAACGGCAAATCCAATCCTCGAAGAAGGCTCGTGCAACCGTGGCTGCTTCCTAGTCAGTCAACGGAATCGCCTCTGGCCAACGGGTAAAGCGATCCACACACGTGAGGCAGTATCGATATCCCTCGGACACCGGTAAAATTACGATGTCAATGTTGACATGCTCAAACCTTGCTGACGGCTGAGGAAATGAGCCCAGGGGTGCAGTAACATGCCTCTGCACCTTAGATCTTTGGCAAGGGATGCAACTCCGCGTTCATTCAAAGGAATCAAACTTAACCGACGGCCAAACATAACGCTGGGTTACTAATTTGACCGTCGCCTTAATCCCAGCATGGGACAAACCGTGTAAAATGTTAAAGACGGCACGGCGGAAGGGGGCCGTAAGGTAAGGCCGCACTCTGCCCGTCGAGACATCGCACCAAATCTTAATGGAACATCCTGGAATTGCCACTTGTTCTAGCGTCAAACCAGAATCTTTCCGTAATAATTCTTGAAGCTCCGGGTCTGTTGCTTGAGACGTCGCCATCGCCTCAAAGTCGATCGCCTCTTCCACAGAGTCCAGTCTGGATAACGCGTCCGCTATCATGTTGTCCTTACCAGCCACGTGACGGATGTCGGTCGTGAACTCACTCATGAAGCTGAGGAGTCTTATCTGCCTCGGGGTATGCTTACTCGATTTACCGTTGAAAGCAAAAAATGAGCGGCTTATGGTCCGTAAAAACCGTGAAAGTTCTTCCTTCTAGTAGGTGCCTAAAATGTTTGCTGGACTTGTTAATCGCCAACAATTCCCGATCAAACGTAGTATAATTCCGTTCCGTCGGCGACAGCTTAGTAGAATAGAAAGCCAACGGCTCCCAACTATCGCCTATCCGCTGCTGCAAGGAGGCGCCCAGCATGGTGTTTGAGGCGTCGCAGGTAAGCGCCACTGGAGCACTGGGCTCGGGGTGCGCCAATAAAGTCGCCCGCGACAAATCCTCCTTACACCGACGAAACGCGCCACAAGCCTCATCAGTCCACACAACCGGACTGTTATTCTTGATATTATTGCCCAGCATGTCGTTCAAAGGTGCCTGGGCCTGCGCCGCCTTGGGTATGAAACGTCTGTAGAAGTTAATCATACCCAAGAAATGACGCAACTGTTTAGCTGTAGTTGGCTGCGGGAAATTGTTTATCGCTTCCACTTTTTCACCATCCGGACATGTTCCCTTCTCGGACACGATATAACCGAGGAACTTACGTGGATTAACAACTAAATGATATTTACACAACCGATCAAATACAATTTTCAAATGTTCTAAATGTTCGGTTTCGGACGTAGACGCGATTAATATGTCGTCAATATAGGCGTAACAAAAATCCACTCCCTGCAACACCTCGTCGATGAACCTTTGGAACGTCTGAGCAGCATTGCGGAGACCAAACGACATGAAAGGCAATTCGAACAATCCAAAAGGTGTTGTAATTGCTGTCTTCGGGATATCCTCTTCCGCGACCGGTATCTGATTGTACGCGCGCATCAAATCTATAGTCAAGAAAATCGCTTTACCACGCAACGACTGCGCGAAATCCTCAATATGGCGTATGGGGTATCGATCAGGTATAGACCGTGCATTGACGCCACGATAGTCACCGACCGCTCTCCATAAATCCTCGTCCGAGCCTTTAGGCACTAAATGCAACGAAGAGGACCAGCTACTCCTCGATGGCCGCGCGATACCCAGACGCATCATCGTCTCAAACTCCTTCTTCGCAAACTGGAGCTTATCCGCTGCAAGCCGCCGAGGCTTGCAGGAAACGGGCGTCCCCGGAGTCGTCTTAATATAATGGCACGTGCCGTGTTTTACCTCAACTGGTGTGCCCCCAGGCTTAGTGCGGTCGGGATACTCCCGCAGCAACGTGTGGTAGATGGACTCGGTTGCCACCATCTTGATCGATGCCTGCTCACGTCGAACCGTAGTCCCTTTTGACCGCAAGCCCGTAGTCGAATCGATGAGGCTTCGGTTGCGAATATCGACCAACAGTCCAAAGTGTGCCAAAAAATCAGCTCCAATAATTGGCTTGGAGACGTCCGCCACAACAAACCTCCAAATAAAATCACGACGCAGACCTAAATTCAGCGTAATAATCGCCGTACCGTAGGTCGCGATAGAAGTCCCGTTTGCCGCGGAAAGCTCGTAGTCCGATTTCGGACCATGACCGATGACCAATCTCGGGGGAACCACACAGAGGTCCGCTCCGGTGTCGATCAAAAACTGCGTATCTGTACGCTGATCGAGCATAAAAAGAGGGTGGAACTTCGGGCCGGAGTCGCTAGCCGACATTAACGACTGCCCCGAGCGTTTCCCTGGCCAAAGGTGCAGGGCTCGATGCACCGGTGGGCCTTATGCGCAAACTTGTCGTGGTACCAACACATACCGTTCTCCGCGTGCTCCCTCCCTAATTTGCAATCATTATCTTCCATTTTTTATGATTTATTTTTTGATAATACTCTTTTCCGTCCTCGACTTTTTCATGTACTTGGCGTATTTTTTTTTTTTTACTTTTTTGAAGTTTTTTATGAGGATCTCACTTCTTTTTACAAAGATAATTTGCAATCGTTATCTTCCATTTTTTGTGATTTATTTTTTGATAATACTCTTTTCCGTCCTCGACTTTTTCATGTACTTGGCGTATTTTTTTTTTACTTTTTTGAAGTTTTTTATGGGGATCTCACTTCTTTTTACAAAGATAATTTGCATAGGGAATGACTTCACATACTTTTCAATATTATTTTATAACTTACAAATTATCACGGGACAGAATTAAGTATAAATAAATTCTATAAATTCTACGTAAGTGTAACAACTACGAAAAGAAACCATGTGCACCGCATTGCCAATCTATATGTATTATATGTATGTATAGTACTTGGTGTACAATACATGGTGCGCGAAGCAGCTTATGGTGCTGAACGTATTTAACATTGAAGTGTAATAACAACCACAATTAACACCTTTCGAAGAAAAATATGTATGCATTTTTAGCATTTCGTGGCCAAGCTTGTTTTTCTACTCGTAAATCATCAACGGATACCCATGTGGTGCCTTTACCCCTTACCATACTCGTGTCATGACCATCGGCAATACTTTTACCGTGGTGAAAAATCGCTGCCTTAAGTTTATAACACTGATCTACCAATTGTATTTTAGTAGTAGGTATTGCTTTGATGTAGAAATTTTCCACTTTCGATATTTCACTACTATCGTTATCGAACAAATGTAATTTTGCAATAAGAATTTGTTTGGAAGCAGTTATATCGATTTTCTTCATCGTGTTTGAATTTGAATTATCACAATTATTGCAAGGATCTTTCACATTTTTCCATCCTGTGAAATTGTATTTTATTATATCTTGAGATTCAAATGATTTTTTTTTTAACATCTTGGGCAGTGCAAGATGTACCACACAACTTGTACTGATAATAGTACTTGTGTAATTACATTTTAAACATCTTAATACAGTTGTAATTTCGTGTTGTACTGCATTCTTAATAAGAATCTCATGATCACAAAGAGAGGTAATATACTCAGCTGCATCATGTAGCTGATTGTTAACGTATTTTTCTCCTGCGAATTGCCGTAATGATATTATGTTTGGATTTTAATCCGATTTATATTGGTCAATAAAGACTTTTATAATATGATCAGCTTTAGTCGAAAATAAGTTTTCTCTTATGGATGAACAATATAACATACATTGGATTGTGGCATTCGCATAACAAGACACACCATCAGAATTCGGGAGACCTCTTACGTAGTATTGAATGGCATCCACGATGTGATCATTAGTATTCTGACATTCGGATACATTATAATTAGGTACTGCCCAAACAGCATCACGAACATTGAGAACGCGATATTTAGAAATTGAAATAGTCCTAAGATCAGGTCTATATTTTTCTCGCAATCTATTATACTCTATTATAGCCGATTCTTGTGCCTTTACGGAAGATGGATCATAATTGATAAGATGTAGCCCTTGTAATGTGGTCACCCGAGAAAGAGCAACATAAATTTGTCCGCAAATAAATATTGAATTACCTGCTTCTATGACAGCATTCTGCAAGCTTAGTCCTTGACTTTTGTGAATAGTTATACCATAGCTGAGGCAAATCGGAAATTGTTTTCTAATAACGAACGCTCTATCCATTACTTCAAATTTAACACTTACACGTTCTATTAAATGTTCTTGCCCCGTGGGTAATATAATTTTCAATTTTTCAACGTCATTATCAACACCTCGTGTAACTGAAACAAGTTTAGCAATGGTACCGTTGACAAGACCTAGTGTAACATCAATATTTCTTCTAATCATGATTCGCACTCCTACTTTAACAATTACAACTCTTGCAAGTCCCGCCGTTCGGGAGCTATCATCGTCATTATTGTTTAGTACCTTTGACACCTTTTTTTTTCAAATACGGTGCACAATTCATTGTATCATGAGCAATCAAATGGATTTCTTCGTATGGAAATCGACTCAGCATTGCAGCGTTCAAAACATCACACTGTACACATGTGGGAAGTAAACACACCGTATTAGATCCCACATTAAGCATGTAATCACTTAATTCCTTTAATCGGTCATTACAATTTGTCGCTTTGAAATTTAATGTCCTCGATTCTAAAAGCTTTGTATCCGAAAAAGTCACTACTCCGGTGCGAATTCTCGACAGGATATCTCTGTAAATATTATCATCCTGCTGCCGCATGTTTATTGTCAATTCATCATAGCTAAACAAGACAGACCATAAATTATAAGAACCTAATCCTCCAACATTTTTCTCCATACTCTTATTGGATAATTGTATAAGGGGGTAGACACGGGTAATGCAGCGCACTGTATACCGACATAATCTGGCCCGAAACATGGGTTTGGAAAGTTACGCTTGATTTCCTTATATGAGCGAATTTTGGGTTGGGTGAGGTCTCATTTGAAAGAAGAAGGTTCAATGCAGCCCGCTCTGGTCATGGCTCAACGAGATTGTGTTGATATGTAATAATATGAGTGTCCAAAGTAGAGAAAAAATCGACAAAACACTCGCAGATTCTAAGTATTTGTAGGTCACTAAAAGAGTTTTGTGACTCAAACGATGACCAGAGCGGGCTGCATTGAACCTTCCTCTTTCGAATGAGACCTCACCCAGCCCAAAATTCGCTCATATAAGGAAATCAAGCGTAACTTTCTGACTGCATTCCCAAATATGAGTTCCGCCACATTGGCGATAATACAGAGCAAGTCACGTGACAAATTTAGTTGAGCTTGTGGCCACGAGATGGCGCTTACTCGGGAGGACTGCCAACGTGGAATCATAGTAAAACTGAAGCGTTAGCTGGATACATGTGCCATAGTAAAAGCGTGATGCAGTCAATGTATGCATTTTCGGACGATTATAGGTTAGGTTATATGCATTTTAGGCATATATTGACTAGGAACCAGTGGTGGGTTTACTACGTTATATCGAATTTACTACGTGACACGCGTAAAAATTGAAAATAATTGTATAAAATGTAGAAAATGTCAAAAATTTAAATACAAACTATTAACCTCTACCTATTGCATTGAATTTTACTGCACAATATTTTAAATGACTTTGAAAAGAAAGATTGGAATATAATTATAACAAAATTATAAATAATATGAAATTTTTGTAGTCATATCTTTGGTGTGCATAAGATACTCGAATTTTTACGTATATCAACATGGATTCTGAAGAAATTGATAAAGCTTTAGCAGTTTGTTTCTTTGGATGTACCATTCTGTTTAGTATTATTGAATCTGACCACTTTAGGAACTTTATTCATAAATTGAAACCAGCTTATAAAATTCCAACTACGAACAACATTGTCGAATAATTTACATAACGCAAAATTTCAAGATTACAACGAATTTGGGTTAAATCCAAAAATGCAGTTCTACTTTTAGATGGTTGGAAAAATTCATCATCCAACAATAAGTATGTTGTTGCAATTCTGAATTTAATGAATACGATATGTCCATGCAGGTTATCGCATTCCACAGTCTGCAATGTTTTTTCAAACAATATAATTTTATACAGTAAAATACACGAACGTAATAAAATTGAGCTTTGTACTACGTCTTATTCTACACGCAGAGAATTCTCTTTTCAACGTTAGCTAAAATACGGACCCACCACTGCTAGGAACTGCTGAAAACTGTGTACATTTACTAAATTAACGCTTTTACTTTTAACGCATACATCACCGCTGTCGAATTTATGTTATAGTTATTGAGACAGTTAGAGCAACAACGGATTAACCCACATTAAAAAATTGTTTTCCTATTGTATATGATTAGCAGAGCCTATTGGAGTACCTTATTGCTACTAACTCAATTTTGTAAAAAGTGTGGGTTAGTCCGTTGTTGCTCTCACTGCCTCAATTATATGGCAAAATACCAGAGATGGGCATTACTAATTAGTGTCCAGACACTTTTCCCGGCAGAAAAAAATTATTTAATGCGCTTAGTTAATTGAAAAATGGGGCCAATACATGTACTTCATCTTTTTTTTCCCAAAAAAGCCAGTGGAAATATGATTTTCTAAATGTGACGTATACGTCACACTGGGCATGTATGGAGTAACATGTGGTTGAATATTTAAAATACAAAATTTGTGTTCTAAATGCATGTTTACTATAATGTGTAAGAGATCTTAAAAGTATAAATGAATGAAACATGAATATATCTTTTCTAAACGATATACTCGTGGTTTGATTCATTTATACTTATAACATCTCTTACAAATGAGAAGAAAAATACATATTTTTGTTATAGAATGTATAAACGAAGTACAAAATCTTAATTTTTACTATGGTAATTTACAAAACAATTTCTTTTTGCGCTCGAGCATAAGTGAACATTGCAATTGATTGAACAAAGTTTACAGCGCTACCTGTCATCGCTGAACACGATCGAATAGTCAACATTGTCGAAACGCTGTAGATCCGAGGGTTTAGAATTTGAACTCGATGCTTGCCGTGACTTCTTTGGTGGTGACGCATTTACCGGGAGACGTCCCCGCAATAGAAACCGTTATACGAATGAAAAAAATTTCGCTTTTTTAATCCGTACACGCTCAGTGTGACGTATACGTTACATGAATTTCAACATGCAATTACAAACTAAAAATTAATCAAATCAAACTTTATAAGTAACATTCTTTTAGTATAACAATCAATTTAAACGTATCTACCAAATAAAATGTAAGAAAAATAATTTGACTCTCAACTATTTAAAGAAAACAAGAGCAACGTTTCAGGTTATCGAAAAATGTCCAACATTCATGGGGAATTCAATTGTCAGCCATGAATAATTTTCTCGTATTTATTCGTACTTTCTCGACTAAAGAACGAATAAATACCAGAAAATTATTCATGGTCGACGGATGAAAAGCCTTCGAATAAAAAAATGATTGACTACATATATGATACATTTTGGTTTACTATTTATTAATATAATATAATTATATTACACGACACATTAACTAAAATAAAAAGCATGTTTCGCCCCTCTTCCTCCTCTTCCTCCTCTGCCTCCTCTTCCTCCTCTGCCACCTCTTCCTCCTCTTCCACTTCTTTCTCCGTATCTCCACTGTCTCAGCTCTTTTTTGAGCTTGCTGTTCTGTAATATGAAAAATAAACATGAATCTTATGTTAATTACTACAATAATGTTTAGGCATTTTCACACTTTCATGAGAATGTAAGAAATGTGTAAATCCAGTATGATCGTTTTACGTGAGATCTTCTACGTATCTACATACCTCCTTTATAAAATGTAACGCCAGTTGCTTGTACAGGTCGGCTCGGGAACTCCGTTCCGACGACGGAGTTCGACCGCTGCTCGAAGACCGACTTCGGGATGGACCCCGTCGTCGGGACGAAGTCCCGGTCCGTCTCGGGGACGGAGTCCGGCTCCGTCTTGGGGACGGAGTCCGGGTGCGCCTTTGGGACCGACTCGGCTCCGGAGCCCGTTGCCTGTTTTCATTTTCTTTGCCAGACATCTAAAAACGAGTCAAAGAAACAGTTGAACGTAATTAAAACGGATATGAATGTGCAATAGAAGAGTACATGTTTATCAAGTTGGTACATTCGGGTCCAATATAGGCTTCCTTTAGCCAAGATATAGCGCAGGAGCGCAATCTGCAGATTTCTAAATACTGGAATTTCCAAGTTCGAAAGTTTTGAAATTCAAACATTTCCAAATTTTGTAATTGTGAGGTTATCAAATTTCAAAATATTTGTATTTTTCAAATGTCCAACATTTGTGATTTTAAAATTTCCTATTTTTCCAATTCTGATGTTTAGAAACTTTTTCATCACTTGTCTTCACTTTCAACCAAAGGAAGCCTATAATATTGCACCCGAATGTATGTGCCTTTTTTAGACATTTCGCGGGTAAATTATAACATAACTTGCTTATTCTACGTGAGAATGAATACACGAATCTCTGAGCGCGAAGTTGCGTATCGACATTGCGAGGATGCCGCGCGAGGCACGCTTCGCGGAGTGGAGAGTCTGGAGACTACCTCGATCATATGATCACTTTGCGAGGCAGGCTCGTGCGACAGTCTCGCGCTACCTCCAGCAAGATATTTACGTCGCCCGAGCCATGCGATTTTTGATCTTGGGGCCGCGAGGCACTTTTGAGCACGTCGAAAAATCGACGGCTGATGCCTCGTAAAGTAATAATGGTCGATGTAGTCTCCAGACTCTCCACTCCGCGAGGTGTGCCACGCGAGGCAGCCTCGCAATGGGGATACGCAGCTTGAGAAACACGCGAACACTCAAACAATCACAGTTCACACGATAGATTTTGCACAAAAAATTACAACAATACTATGACGGTAATGAAACTTCACCCGAAATGTGTCTAAATACAGTCTTAGGTTGAAAATAAAATGTAAAAGTATGTCAGTTATTACGAAAGTGGCGTCGGTCGAAATTAAAAAAAAAAGAAATTGAACTTTACGTTTATTATGTATCACGTTGATATAATACGTAAAAAAGAAATGAAATGTAATAAACGAAAAATTTGCACTTAGACCACTTTCATAATAACCGGCACATATAGTGAAAAGACAGGAATAGTAAGCGGGAAGGTACTTACGATCTATACTGTTCGACAGTCACTTTTTTTCTGACTATCGAGCCTTTGCTACCCTCAAGGGTGGACAGGGCCCAAACTACCTTTCTCACTCCCTCAATATTTTCTATTTCACTTGCACCAAGGACCGAGCGGCGCGTCATCGGCCCGCGTAAAAGTTCGAATGCGCAAAGGTTTGAAAACGCGGGGCATGCCCGCGCATACTTGCGGGGTGGTCCTTCACCGTCAGGCAAGTGGGAAAGGATAATGGTAGAACGAAATATGAATTCTTCGCTAATAAAGTCGGTGATACGTCAAAATTATATGCACGGGATAATCAAAAACTTTTTCCTGTGCACATCTCTGTACACCAAAAAGTATTCCCGGAAGTACATACTCTACGTAAATGTATCAGCATGCCACCAATACTAATGAGAAAGAGAGGAACAGGACGCGTATATTCGTCCCTTTCCCACTATCTTCTGTTTAGCCTTTCAGCATCTGTAACCAATGCAGTGACAAAGCCAGCTGAGCAGTTTCTTGTCGTTTGCACTACGGTGAAGACGCAGAAAGCATATCGGGTTTTTATTTACTGCGCAGATATTGATACATATGGAATATTCATAATTTCTGAATTGTTCCATTCCTGCGTGGTTTATTACTATAGTATTGATAAGTGTGTGTGATCATTCCATTGGCATGGAATCAAAGAAGGAAGCTGCAGATGCAAGGAACTATCGCTATTTGAAGGGTGATGCAAAAGCGAAGCAGCCCAAGTTATCGGCAAAGCGTTTGTCGAAAAGTAGAAAGTATCGAGAAAGGTAAGTTACGTGTTATAGTACAGATTAGTATGAAGTTACAGTTTGTGATGTAGTAGTAGCAGCACGGTATATACAATACAGTATTATTCATATTCTTCAAATACGTATATGAAGAGCTATCTTCGACACTTTACGTACACATATTCTATGGTATGCGCACAGCAACACATGTCATTACTTTACACCTCTTTCCCACTTATTATTTTCCCATTCGTACGTTCATCATTGTTTAATTAATTAATTAATAATCCGATTTATACCGTGTTTGGACTTATTTTTATGTGAAAACTGTCAGCAATACGTTCCTGCAACTTTCGGGCCGATGAGACGGAATGTAGAAATTTAAAATTTCGTTATATACGATACACAACATTTCTGTAGACTTCATTTCCTTTTCTTCTTTACACATGTTCAGAAAATACGTATGTTTCCTATATAATGCAATTACGACTATTTCAATCGTTGTACGTAGTTTTGAATGGATAAAACATGCATTTTAGATTTTATTTATGTGATGTAGAAGATAATTTTTAAAATTAGCAGCAATCATCGATGATTTGTGATTCGGTGTTCAGCATATGTAGTTACGTGTTGAATACGAAATACATAGTGCTTTTTCTTCTGTGGAATTTTGTCCGCAATATATACGTCCATGTGTACCTTCAGCGAAATTTTTTCATTGAAAAGCGCAGTCTTCGAAACATTCTCCAGGCCTCGCTGGCAACCTTTGTCCCAGCCCAGGCAATGTTTACGACATCTCAAGTACCCTGCAGTTGTGGATACTACTACGCGGAAAGCGAATTCTATTCCGTAGCAACATATTTTCACACAGATTTTCTCGTACACGTTACACGATGTAATTGTCGACATTGTATCACGTTTGCTCTCACCATAATCAGGAAAATGTTATGAATATTAGAAAAAAATATTTATGCAGAAAAAATTAAAAGTAAACAAGTTGAGTCGTTATTGTTATTGAAAAATTGTTGTGTATCTGCAGGGTTGCCAGCAACATTATGCAGGACCGATTATTTAGCGGAGAGGAACACCTACAGGAGTGGTGGTACGCACACATTACTACCACTCCTGTAGGTGTTCCCCCTCCGCTAAATAACGCTGTGTCTCTGTATTAGCAGCCGAAGCGCGGGCTTTATTTCTCGGCTGCTACGACCCCCGTTCTATCCTTCTCTTTTACGACCCATTGATAGCGACAAAGTAACCGCGAGAATCGGAGAATGCAGTTCGCTGAATACCTATACCTATATCGTACAAATTCAATTTCGAACCGAGGGACGCCTTTTATTATTTATCAACTACTCCAATAAGTGAAAATTGTTTAATATACATATTCCTGTTTGGTATCAGTTCCATCGGGCATAATGGTACAAACTTTTTTTTATGAATGAGGTACTGGAAGCGATGTCAAGGTCCAGTTAGTTTTTTGCAATAGAACGGTATATTTTGTTTATTAGGTGTCACGGGATGGTATTTCGATTTCTCGCTATGTATCTATTTGGGGATTTCGCCCGGGTAATATGTAATCGGTATCCCCATCGATGTGTAGGGTTGACTTTATCTAAAATAAACAAACGTAACCGAGATGTTGATCACATTGAATGATCAATGAAAAATAACGTCTACGTCCCCGTAGAACGTTCGGTCCCGTTTCCTGGCAATATCGATCGTGAAATTTTCCATGCATTTCTGAGTACCACAACACCTATCCGGACGTAAGAAAACAATTATATTTTTTTTTACTCAAGCCAAAATCCAACTGACCCCAAGGGCCTTACAGGCAACAATTTTGCCCATCTGGGCTACAGGCAGGCAGCCCTAGCTGAAAAACCGAAAACAACGCTTCGCGCCCCCATCGATTCGGCTTGTGTGAGGGTAACGAAAGTCGAGGTCAGTCCCACGCTTTCGAAAAGCTATCTAAAGAGACAGGGTGATGCGCTGGAAAGCGTGCTCGTTGACGAGAACCAGACGGATCTCCAACACCGGCGCGGTCAAGTAGGGTTTACTTCGCGAAAGGCAAACGACACGTGTTTCTCGGACCCTACGTTTCTTCGTTATTTTACAACGTTCCATAAAACGAAATACCACCCTGCAGTCCCTGGTTGAATTGTAGGAGGTACAACGTTAAAAATAGGATAATGATTTGGATTGCCGGTCTATCCCTTCTACGTCGTATTGTCTGAGTGCAAAATGTTTGTTTGGAAATATTTTCATTCCTTCAGGTTATAATTTATTAGAAATATGGTCCTGTGTGTCATACACAATGTTGTACCATTTCAATTATATTATTACCAACTCTCTCTCTCTCTCTCTCTCTCTCTCTCTCTCTCTCTCTCTCTCTCTCTCTCCAGGCAGTATTATACATTTTGAAGAAGGGTCATTCCACCCAAATTACAAAATTTTCAAGATTGTCGACATTGACATTTTTTCATTAAATTATAACTGTTCAACAAAGAGACAGGTAAGAATGAGCTTTTCAACAATTGAACATTGCTTTAAACAAATGCAATTTTATACTACCAGGACACTATTCAAAAATTTGAAAAAATGAGGATACAGCCCTACTTGTGCTCTTTATGATCACGTTTTCAGAAACGCGGACACTTTAAAATTGGTCGCATGAAAATTAATTGAATGTGACGCTGCGTTGCCCACCAACGGCTCGACAGACTGAGCCGTGCGTACTACAATATACAACTATCTATTTCTTTCATTCCTAACCTTCAGTGGCCTTGAAAGTCATAGTACACCATATGGTTGAATTTGTTTTGACATTTATACACTTTCATATCGGGTAATGAAATATGTAGCATTCCATTCAAAAAACTGAAGGTCACCTTCGGTTCACGGAAAATTTCGCGAACACCAAAAGATGACATACCGTATTATGTTGGATATAAGGAATATTAAAAGTTTTCCTCTTTCAGTTTTTGTCAAATTCTTACCATTCGTGAGAACCCTACATAACAATATCAGGTATAGCCATTTGACCGCTGCTAATACCGGGCGGCTTAGCTAGTCCAGCCAGTATTGGGCGACGCAGCGTTACATTCAATTCAATATCATGCGACCAATTTTAAAGTGTCCGCGTTTCTGAAAACGTGATCATAAAGAGCACAACTAGGGCTGTATCCTCATTTTTTCCAATTTTGAAATAGCGCCCTGCTGGTATAAAATTGTATTTCTTTAAAGCAATTGCAGAATAAATGGTCTAAAATTTCTTTTTTCTAAGTGACATAATTTTTATTAGGTACTCTTACTTCCCCAGTGTAAGCACCCACAAGCTTATTCTTACCTTTCTCTTAGTTCAATAGTTATAATTTTATGAAAAAAAATCAATTTCCACGATCTTGAAAATTTTGAAAAATTCTTTGGAATACGTTTATGTATCACTAAAGACTACAACATATGCAAGTTTCACAAAAATCTCAAATGGTACTCCGAAAAGTGTCCGATTTCGCGTTGAATGACCCAGGATTGAAATGCGAAAAGTATTCTTTTCACACGCGGTCAAGTGCATGCGTGCCTGCATACAGACACAGCAGCGTATCGCAGCGCAGTCTGCTTGTGGCTGCCTTCGCTTGCGAGTAGCGGAGACGGTTGTGCAAATGTTGCGTGTGAAAAGAAAACGGGCCAAAAGTGCATGTCCTTCGGTTTGCGTAGCGAGGGAATCACGTTGTCTAAGAGGAACATTTGTATCACGCTACGTCCCTCTTTGTATCGCGAAGATAAATTAGAATGATATTCACAGTAATGCAATAATAATAATATTTTCATAAATAAAGCATCGTAACATTTGTGATGTTTCCCTAATGATAAATGACACCAAACACGATATAATTTAGATAACACATATTTAGTGGTAATATGCGTCGGCCGCAGAGAAGGACTGCGAATGAAAAAGATGGGGACAATCGGCAGTCCTTTCTTCCACTCGCTCTCCTCTCCAACGTTCGAGGCTGTCGACAAACTTATACAAATATAGGAAGTACGGTAAAATCTTGATTAGGGTTAAAAATTGTGACTATGTATCGTTAATGTTAATTTTTATCACCCCTAGTTAGAGTGCTCCCCCTTGGAACCAATGAAGCGTATAAACAAATCGAAATCGAAAATCGGTGAGAGACAACACCGATGCAAACGAGGTTCGCGATAAAAATTATTTTATTTTTGGTTCTTTTTTAATCAATTTTTTACCAACATATTTGTGACAATTTTTCCGATTAGGATGGCACCAAACACGATATGGTTTGGAAAATTATATAAGTATAAAAAATGATTCGTATCCATGATAAGTAAAAGTTTTCCGATTTACGTCGTGTTTGGTATCATTTTTTAATCAGGACATTCTAACAAACATGTTGGTAAAAGTTTCATGAAAACGGAACCAAAAATAAAAAAGTTTGTTGCGTCTTTTTGCGAACAAATATATAACTTTATTAGACTGCACATAACGAGTATATCAATTGTCAGGTACACCTCTATTGTTCGACTGCTCTGTGTCTCTCTCGTTCGTACGATCCTTCTGCTCCCTCTCTTTCTCTACCATACCTTATCATTCGCTCTCCATTCCCCCCTCCCCCCCCCCCCCCCCTCTCTCTCTCTATTTTCGCCGCATTCATACAAACACACTCTACAAGTTTTAATTTTAAATTTTGATTGCGTTAGTATTGTCTCAGACGCACACAGGTATTTAAACTTACTTCGTTCCAAGGCTTTCGCTTTCATCGAGACTTTACTGTACTATATCTTCTTTTACTATGCCTGCTTTTCTTTTCTAATGTATGTTTTTCTTATTTCTATGTATGTACCACGTGTTACTGATTATTGACCCTTTACATGCAGGCAACGATTGAAAACAGCAGCGTGCCTCGCGGTAGGTCAGGGCACCGTGGCGGAAGCAGGTACGCGTGCAGGAACCTCGTACGACGAAACACTTCCAAGCACATCAGCTGCGTATGATTTTCTTACGGACAGAATACACGAAGAAGACGAAGGAAATTTTCAAGACTTCCCAATTATCGAAGGAATTGTGGAACAAGTACATTTCGATATGGACGCGGAAGATATTTTAGAAGAAATACATTTCAACGCGGCCGAAGAGGAAATTGTACAAGAAATAGATTTGGACACAGACAGGGATGAGATACATTCCGTAAGAGACATCAACGAAGAAATGACTCAAGATGTTGGAAGTGATGCCGATTACTGGGTGGTAGAAAATGTAGAACCAAAACAGCTGGAAAATCCAATTTCAGAAGGAATAGACTTCGTTGATTTTCCGTATGTTTTCGAACAAATAAAAAATCTTGGAAAACATTCGACTATTGGCTGTGGCATCGAACATTTTGAAATAATTAGATGTCAACGGAATGGACTAGAAAATGTGTATTATGTAGAGTGCAAAATGTGCAAATACACAGAGCACATATCCTGTCTTCGGAAGAGTTATGCCACTATGGATATCAACCGCGCCATTGTTTCCGCAACAATGATGACGGGCGGCAGATATAATCAACTGGAGGACATACTGACTGCCGTGAACGTGTCCTGTATGACGAAAAGGATCTACGAGAAATGTCAGAATGACCTAATCCAGCGATGCCCCGATGGGCGGCCCGAGATAAACGAACATTCATCGCGTTTTCCAAAGCTCGCATGAAAGGGGGTGCCCGAAACCAATGACGTTGCGGGCATGTCACGGATGGGGAAAACTCTAGTAGTGTGCGTGTAGGCTCGTACCCATAGGCTTTTTTACAACTGGGGCTCTTGGAGCCGTAATGTTCTACATTTTAGGAATTGGGAAAATAAACAGGAATTGACTAATGATTAAACAATAATATTATATAATTGGACGGAATAGACTTGAACAGTCCCATTTACACATCTGATTAACAAACAGTTTCTTATTAAACGATTTTTATTCAACTTCAATCCTCTGTTTGTTTGTATGTATGTTTGTTTAGTTCAAATCTAGAAACTCAATTTTAACCCACTTCCAAATATCCAATAGACTTGAAACTTTGCAGGCATACGTATTTTGGATGATAATACAAAATTATGAAGAAAAAGAAACCGCTCCAGGGGTTTAAAAAATTACCCAGTCATCAATAAATATAACCCTTAATCACAAATCCAAACGACTTGAAATCAGCCTATAACCACAAATCAAATAAATTTAATCGACATGAAATCAGCATGTAACCACAAATCAAAACTAGGCAATAGAAAGTAAATAAAGAAAATAATTATTTTTTAGTTTTTAGTGCATTTTAAATAAAATCGTTTAACAGTTTAACTGAAACTTTGTTTTATATCTTATAAGTAAGATTACATACTGAAAAATAATTCTTTTCTTTATTTACTATTTATTGTCTAGTTTTGATTTGTGGTTAATGCTGATTTCATGTCGATTAAATTGAATATAAAAAAGAAGCGAAAGCATCCTCCTTCCGAAATAAAAAACAATCGTGCGACCAGGATTACGGCCCTAACGCAGACAAACCAGATATGGAAGAGACAGTATACTCTTCCGAGTGTAAAAGGCACGCGGCTATACTCCATGACTGGCAAAGGATGCGATGCGAGATCGAAGAGGAAACTCGCAATCAGGCGAATAGCGAAAAGTGGATTAGTTATAGAAAAAAATTATTAACTGCATCCAATTTCGGCAAGGTATGCCGATTACGAAACACTACACCACGGGCAAATACTGTGAAGAGTATAATGTACCCGCAACTTCCAAATTTGTCTGCTCTCCAGTACGGAAGGGAAAATGAGGCAAACGCCTTGAGACAAATGGAAGAAGAATTAGGAATCCATATTCTACCATGTGGCCTCTTCATCGATGACACTGTGCCTTACTTAGGTGCAACTCCTGACGGCCTCGTGGACCATGATAAAATCGTCGAAGTAAAGTGTCCTGAATCGGCCAAGGATTTATCACCTGCTGAAGCAATAAAGCAACTTGGTAATATACGGCGTATTTTCAAGGGTAATGAAATGAATAAAAATCATCATTACTATTATCAAGTGCAAGGACAATTGCACATAACGAAAAGGCAGCGGGCCTATTTTTGTTTATGGACGCCGAAAGGAATAAAGGTTACAACAGTAACGAGAGATGATCGATTCTGGGCAACAGAGATGGAAGACAAACTGAGCAAGTTCTATGAAGACTGCATGTTGCCAGAAATTATAGATAGCAGATACAATCGACAACAGCCGATTAGAGAACCTCCGTATATACAAAAAGGAGGAGCAGGTACGAGTACACAAGAAAGTACATAAAACGATGGATGAAAACATCACGATAGCACCGGCGAGTGCATCCAGCGCATGTGAAGAGCTGTGGAATAAACAATTGCAATCCAAAGTCACTAATGCACCGGCGAGTGCATCCAGCGCATATGAAGAGCTGTCGAATAAGCAATTGCAATCCAAAGTCACTAATGCACCGGCGAGTGCATCCAGCGCATGTGAAGAGCTGTGGAATAAACAATTGCAATCCAAAGTCACTAATGCACCGGCGAGTGCATCCAGCGCATGTGAAGAGCTGTGGAATAAACAATTGCAATCCAAAGTCACTAATGCACCGGCGAGTGCATCCAGCGCATATGAAGAGCTGTCGAATAAACAATTGCAATCCAAAGTCACTAATGCACCGGCGAGTGCATCCAGCGCATATGAAGAGCTGTCGAATAAGCAGTTTACAAAGCGCAGGCACCACCTGAGCAACATGGAGGCGCCTGGAGTGCGCAGAGTTACTGAGCTGCGACGAAGGGAGTTCGAGGGCGAACATCGTCGTAGAATGGCCGAATTTCCTATGAGAGAGAGCCCCGAAGAGTGGAGTTGTTTAGACAGGATGGGTCGTTCGCCGACCAAAGATCCAGGAAGTCTCTCGCTCGAGGAGAGAGTTTGAAGTTCTGAATGAAAAGTCTGAAGATTAGTCTAAGCTAATTTACTGGACTGGGCTGCGGAGGCTACCTTCGTAGCCCAGCTCTCTGTTTCTTTAAAGTGTTTCAGAGAGCACGAAACCCCACGACGAGGGACAAGGTGTCGGGGGACTGCCGCCGCGGCCTGGATACGCGTTCCCGAATTCCCCGTCTGTGCTACGACAGAGTAGCAGTCCGCAGTGGAGCGCGGACATACGTGGAACCGCTTCTCTAGCCCTGTTGGCGTGGATCTTGGCTTCTCCCCGGTTTGTACAAACCAAGAGGTCCGCCTCAACAGGGTGGACAGCAGCCGGGAAATGGCATCTCCAACCACCAGTCGGACAAGCGGTGCGACTGCTTGGATCGGCTGGAGGAGATGTCGCGGAGACGGGAGCGTTAACAGGACGCACAGGACGGTCCCCTGGGTCAGCACCAGAAGCCACGAAGAGGAATGGGGCCATCTGAAAGCCAAGGCCTGAAAGAGGGAGAAGAGGACAAGAAGTCCAGAAGAAAGACAATGCAGACGAGCTGGGGTACTGGGCAGATTGATCGGGGAACGGGCCGATAACATGCTCATGAGCTGTGATCCCCTGTTATCGGTTCCGTCCCGCCTTTCCGTCTTCTCGGTTCTTTCAGCTCCAACGGATTCTCTCAAATGAAAGTAAATGTTAATGTTTCTCCGTCTCTTTTGCATGGAATCCGGAGCCGTGAAGGGATTGAAGTGTCAAGCTCGTACGGCTACCGGAAGGACATCGAGGATGAGTACCTGAAGGAGAGGGTCGACAGCGACCAAGGATTCGACGAGGAGGAGGGAACGTCGCCGAAGCAGTGGAGACGTCGTCGGACGTACTTCTGGAGGAGGCTGCCAGCAAACGAAACAATATTATATTTATTTTGAAAGTAACAGGAATAAAAAAGTAATTATTCGTTTTCATTTTTGTCAATGTTCATGGGAATTGGAATTAGATCACGTTGTGATTTTGCTGATGGTATGCTAATGATAAATGCCTTGTAGTATTCAAGAATAATTCGGTTGTGATACAGATCTTTTTTCTTCGCGATAGATATAGGAAGACTTTTTTTAAATTTTTTATTTATTGTCACATTTTTTCAAGACTATTTTCGTTCTCTGGCATGGACACACAACATTTGTGCACTCAACATAATAAATTTAGGGACGTACAATAAACAAAAATATTATTTTTGATAAATTTATAAAAAAGATAAAAATGTAATTTTTATGCAGCATAAAGAAACAGTCAAACACTATTTGTTGCATATAAAAACTCAAATTTCATAAAAAGTGGACATACAATATGTGTCCACTAAGCCATCAATATGATAGTAGAGCCTATTGGAATACGCTATTGCTACTAACTCACTTTCGAAAAAAATGTGGGTTAGTCCGTTGTTGCTCTCACTGCCTCAATTATATGGCAAAATTCCAGAGATGGACATTACTTAACCGTTTAGTGCTTAGACACTTTTCCCGGCGGAAAAAAATTATTTATTGCGATTAGTTAACTGAAAAATGGTGCCAATACATGCACTTGATCGTTCTTTTTCCCAAAAAAGCCAGTGGCAATATCATTTTCTAAATGTAACGTATACATCACACTGGGCGCTAAAGGATAACCCGAGCCAATTTTTATTTGAATCAATTTTATTGATTAATTTATGATTGAATTAATTTAATGGGTAATTCAATTATCGGCCATGAATAAT
The DNA here is from genome assembly GCA_944738655.2 of Andrena hattorfiana. Taxonomy (NCBI): domain Eukaryota; kingdom Metazoa; phylum Arthropoda; class Insecta; order Hymenoptera; family Andrenidae; genus Andrena; species Andrena hattorfiana. Next base: position 39,052,871 of record OX122889.2, on the reverse strand, counting down.
TTTCTCGTGTTTATTCGTACTTTCTCGACTAAATATATGATTCGCAACTAAAGTACTAATAAATACGAGAAAATTATTCATGGTCGACGGATGAAAGGCTTTAGACTACAAATATGATAAAAAATTATTTATTTTAATTATAAAAATTATAACTGTACATTGCTCCTCTCCCTCCTCTTCCTCCTCTGCCTCCTCTTCCTCTTCTGCCACCTCTTCCTCCTCTTCCTCCTCTCCCACCTCTTCCTCCTCTCCCATACTCCAGCTGTCTCAACTTTCTCTTCATGTCCCTGTTCTGTAATATGAAAAATAAACATAAATCTTATGTTAATTACTGCAATAGTGTCTAAACGTTTTCACACTTTCGTGAGAATGTAACAAATTAAAAAAGATCGTTTTGCGTGAGATCCCCCACGTATGTACATACCTCCTTCTTCAAGCGCAATACCAGTTGCCAATAGGCCCTACTGTTAGCCATTTCCCGACTACTCCCTCCCGACGACGGAGTTCGGCCGCTAGAAGAACTGGACGGTCTTCGAGACGGAGTCCCTTCCTTTTCTCCCTTCTGACTGATTTCTTTTTCAGACATCTAAAAAAGAGTCGAAGAAACAGTGAAACTATTGAACGTGATTAAAATGAATTTGAAAGTGTAGTAGAAGAGCCAGAGTTGGCCAAAATGTAATCTAATTACAAATTACAAATTACGATTAAAATGTAATTGTGTGATTGATTACACATTCTTTTCTGTAATCGTTAATTTAGGTAGTTGACCACAATTTTGTCAACTATCTAAATTGAAGGGTCGGATACAATAAGGGGACTAGCGCTCGAAAATGGAAAAAATAATTGTCGAAACTCTAAGAAATAATGGAAAATTAAATGTTGTTAAACTGAATTTTAAAAAATATAGTGTTGTAAAGTTCGTCACGACAAATATTTTTTCTATTTACAGTTTGTTTATTCAATCATTACTATTCGAGCTACAAATTACAAACAAAAAATTCGTCATCGTCCAAAATCATTGTTTCTGTAAACATAAATTGCGATAACCTGAGTAAATATTAACGGATCGTTATGAAACTTAAAACATAGATTTGAAAACGCGGCGCGTGCCTGCGCATACTTGCGGGGTGGTCCTTCACCGTCAGGCAAGTGGGAAAGGATAATGGTAGAACGAAATATGAATTCTTTGCTAATAATGTCGGTGATACGTCAAAAGTATATGCACAGGATAATAAAAAATTCTTTCCCGTGCACATTTCTGTGCACCAAACAGTATTCCCGGAAGTACATACAATCTACGTAAATGTATCAGCATACCACCAATCCTAATGAGAAAGAGAGGAACAGGATGCGTATGTCCGTCCCTTTCCCACTATCTTCTGTTTAGCCTCTCAGCATCTGTAAACAATGCAGCGACAACGCTAGCTGATCAGTTTCTTGTCGTTTGCACTACGGTGAAGACGCAGAAAGCAATCGGGCTTTTATTTGATGCGCGGATATTGATATATGGAATATTCATAATTTGTAAATTGTTCCATTTCCGCGTGGTTCCTTACTGTAGTGCTGATAACTGTGTGTGATCATTCACATTCATCATTGTCATGGAATCAAAGAAGGAAGCCGCAGATGCAAGAAATAGACGCTATTCGAAGGGTGATGCAAAAGTGAAGCAGCCTACCGTATCTGCAAAGCGTTTGTCCAAAAATACAAAGTGTCGAGAAAGGTAAGTTATGTGTTATGGTACAGATTTGTATGAAGTCACAGTTTGACATGTAGTAGTAGTAGTAGCACGATATTTTATTGTATATAATATAGTATTATTCATATTCTTCAAATATGTATATCAACACAGCTATCTTTGACGCTTTACGTACACATATTCTATGCTATGCTGCACGAAGGAGGATGCAGCGTTGGAGCATTGCAGTCGACGTGGGACATTCCAGAGTGGAGTTCCAGGGACGTCCCGGGACAGGGACCAGGGGCGTTTCGTCGAGGGAGAGTTAGAAGCCCTGCGGTACCCGTGCCTGGCTGCTGGACCCGGAGCTCTCCGTGGATTTCGTCGTGGGACACACGGAAGAGGAAAGCGCCCGGAGCTCCCCGTGGATTTCGTCGTGGGACTAAGAGTCGCAGGGTTCCAGCAACGTCGTGGGACAAGGAGCTGCGGAGTTCCAGAGACGTCGTGGGACAGGAAGCTGCAGAGTTCCAGAGACGTCGTGAGACCAGAAGTTGGAGCGTTTCGTCGTAGCAGATCGAGAAGTCCGGTTGTACCCACGCCTTGCTCAGGGTTTTTCCGTGGTTTTCCCCTGAACGAGAAGCGGATGTCTGAAGAAGCCACGGGGCTGCACGACCACTTCTTCAGCCAGGGGTAAGAAGATTCCGAAGAGGATTCAATGCGGCCGAGACGTCCGCTCTTCCAGAGGGGAGAGCAATGTTGCGACCACCGGGTATAGGCCCGTGCATAGCCTGCTGGTGTTCGTAGCTGAAGATAGAAGAAGGTCGGCCACCTTCGAGAGGACGATCGGGACGACGTCATCGACATCGGCCTGCGATAGTAACGCCCGACAGTTGGGCACGTAACATAGGATTCGCGGAAAAAATCTCATAACTTCGGTGTTTCCCAATATTTTTTAGTACTTTTTTTTATATTATTTGTTAATAACCAACGGTTATATGTGCAGGAACATTAAAATAATTGAAGCATCTTTAACAAATAAAATCGTAATAAACCCCGTAAACATTGTGTTTCATAATTATTTAAACATCCAGTTCAGAATCCGTTCATGAAATCCGCTACTGAAAATGCGCAGGCTGGATGCGCGTGATTATTATGTGGTCAGCTAATTACTGCAAAATGGAGGCTCAAACGCGAAATCGTTATTCTTGATTTTCGTCTTATTTTCACCTCTAGAATCATTTGCATGGTTTACATATAATTTACTTTACTAAAAACTATTTTAATATTTTGTAGCACCAATTGATGTAAGCTGCTTGCTACAGCATGCAGTTGACCATCAGGAGGTACCGGAAGTAAGGGAACCGTTGGATGTACATATTGGTAAGGAAATACAAATATATACTTATTATAAAATTTAGAATGCATGTGTTTGTTTTTTTTAAACTTAGAATTTAACTAGTTTATACAATATGAATATTTGTAATTTGTGTTACAGATAATAATGGACCCTGTGGAGGGATTGGCCGCCTGGAGGTTCAGCAAGCAGCTGAACGTATGGAGGTCCATACTGGTAAGAAAATACAAACATTCGATACTGTCTCCCTTGTTTCAACTGTTAGAATAACAGATATTTTTCAATAATAATGAATAGTAGCATAGTAGTACAAATTGAATTTTTCTATCTTTATGCCATTCCGATCAGCAAATTATTAATTTTCGTACAAAGCCTCTGTAATGGCCGATTTCTTCGCCTCTGGATAAAAGTTATCTGGCGGATAGGTACAGTAGAGTATGATTAACTCGCGTTTCCCTAGGTTAGTTACATCGCAAAAATGTCAATATTAAGCTGCTATTTCAAAGTGAAAATTGTATAGATATAAATATCAATTAATAAATGGTCATTCTTTAAACATTCACCAGTTTAATTCTGCAACAGCAGCTTAATATTTTTTCGATGTAACTAGCCTAGGAGAACGCGAGTCAATCACACTCTACTGTATCTATCCGCCAAATAACTTTTATCTAGAGGCGAAGAAATCGGCCGTAAAAGTCTCTCTTACCCCATAACTTCGATAAGTCGAAACCTCTATAACTCGAAGATTTTAGTTCTTCCTTTCAGATTCGAGTTAACGAATTAATCATTTGCAATAAATTTTACAGATACTGGATATGCTGTTGCTGGTACCTCTGGACAATCATTGCGGACAAGGAAAGGTACTGTGACGTTTTATATTAGAAACTATTCTTAAGGTTGTTTTATCCAAAATCCAGTTCCTCTAAAAACTCCCTTAAACTTCTGCTATTTGTACTGTATTTTTTTTGCATGCATAAATTGTTTTACTTTTACTATTTAGCATCTGTGCTGAAATTGTTCAGGGCAAATAGGAGGTCTAGCCTTTCTCCAGAAGAGGTGCGGCAGTATAACGTAATTGTCTCCTTGATGAAAACAAGGTGACAAATGCGTAAACGCCATATAGAATGTAAGGAACGTTTGCAACATACCGAAATGTTGCTAAAATGTTGCTAAGTTCAATAGAAATTACACTTTAGATGACAAAATTTTTGCGCTTTCATTGCTGAAGCAAAGTCCAAAGGTTTATCAATACCTTTCCAATATTTTCCTCTTACCAAGTACAGAGACCTTAAGAAAACTGGTCACTAAAATCATTGTATTTCCCGGTATTAGTAAGTCTATCTTCAACAGCATCGAAAATATACTCGACAATTTCGAGGGTTCGCGGTACAGATATTGCATTTTGTTATTTGACGAAATGAAGCTTAGTCCCCGGCTTCATTATAATGTCAATTCCGATATTATAGAGGGACTAGTAGATTTCGGGTTTTCGCTTAATAGAGACATTGCAGACCATGTTCAGGTCTTTATGTTAAGAGGGATATTTGGAGATAAACCGTGGAAGCAAACAGTGTCGTACTCCTTTTGTAGGGGCACCGCTTCATGGGAGTCGATAGCGCGTACATTTAAGGCCATAGTACGGGAATGCACTCTTATACGCTTAAGAGTTGTTGCTTCGGTTTGCGATCAAGGGTCAACAAATGTACGCGCGATTAAGCAATTACTTTTCGACACGAAAAGAGATTGCAAGTCGGCTGAAGAGGGGCTCATCATGGTAGATGAACAAAAGATAGTACCACTGTTTGATCCGCCTCATATATTAAAATGTATTAGAAATAATTTGTTAACGAAGGATCTTCGTTATACTCTGGACGGTGTAGAAAGAACAGCAAAATGGTCCCACTTCGAGGATACTTATTTCATTGATCGGTGTAGAGGTGATTTTAGAACTTTAGTCAATATTACGGAACAGCATGTCGTTCCAAGTAGAATTAAGAAGATGCGTGTCAAATATTGTACACAAGTCTTCTCGCGTAAAGTATCATCTCTTATGGAACTTATGAGCACTACTGAGGCGGAAAGTGCTTGTAAATCCAGAAAGATGTCAGCTTCGGGAATAGATACGGCGATATTATTTCTAAATTTAAATTCACTTTTCGACAGTGTCAATAGTAGGGCCATTTTGGATAACGAAAGTAACGCCACAGATATTTGGAATAAGTGTATAAACTTATTCCAAAGTATGCGATTTATCAAACGCAAAGCGGGAGATAAAGAGTATCCTGCGGCGTTGCAGAATTGGATACATACCCTGAAAGGGTTCAAAATTCTTAAGTCTTATTTGCTAGATCTTGGGTTTGCAGGATTCAGAACCAGAGATTTTAACCAAGATCCTTTGGAAAATTTTTTCTCGCTGGTAAGACAACATGGTGGAAGAAATACAAATCCGACTTGTTCAGTATTTACCGGATACTACAAGTCATTGCTCATAAATTCATTGTTTTCCAACTCAGGAAGACAAAACTGCGAGGCAGATTGTAGTGAAAATTTGTTAAATGTTAAAGAAATTTTTGAATTTTCCTCTCGTAATCAAAATTCTCAATTTTCTAATAATGCAGTACCAGTAGTAGCTGTAGAATCAAAAGCGTCAATTTTACAAAATTATGATGCTACTACTGTCAATTTAGATTATTTAGAACCGTTTATTCAAGCTTGTGCTACGTGTTGCCAAGTTTTTTTAACACAAAAAAAATTAATAGTACAATTTATGCGAGAGGTTTATGTTTTAACTAAATACTGTTTCGATAACTTCGCGGAACATTGTAATTTAAAAATTTTAATTCAAACGTGCCTAAGCCTTTCAGTTGATTAAAGAAAAGTATTAAAGAAATGTATTTCTTCCACCAATAGGCTACTAAATTGTTCCGAAGAACCTATGATTCCAATGTCTGGTTTGTCATTATGTGCTTTGACGTATGGCAGATCACATGGGAAACAAAGGTTCTAATTGTGTTTTTGTATATTCGAATCTACTTTTAAGTCTTTTGCATGTATGCGATTACAGTATGAGTGTGTAATGCGTTTTTTATTATGTATATATGTTTGGCTGTCGGACTGTTGCATGTGTGTTTAATTTTTTATATTGCATGTGCGTTTCATTTTTTATATTGCATGAGTGTTTGACTTTTTATATTGCATGTAGGAGTGGAAATGAGTGTTTTGTATGCGCATGGGGTTAGCGGTTTTAGTCGGTATAAATCCGACACTGCCTAGTAGTGCGGATCCTACTAGGCGTCTTTTGAAGATTCCCGCTGTTTTCCCTCGTAAAAACAACCTAAAGAAAAAAAAATTTTGTAAACAATTTAATTATTTTGCAGATTCTATTGATGTTAACGAATTGAAGCAATTTGGGAAATAAAGTAAAATATTTTAGGAGTTGTATCAATTTTGTAATATTATTGTTGAATTTAATATGATCATTGTTATTGTAATAATTGTAATGACTAATATTATTTAAAATTAATAAAGAATTTTTATATCATTTAACATATATTTATGTATCTAATTATACTTTTACTTTTAATTATATTTATATTTTCAGAAGGTAAATCGGAGGAAGTACGGACGTGACTCAAAGGACCCCTGTCATTTCTAAAATAAAATTTAAAAGAATAAATTTTGGAATGACCAGAAATCCTTCAAATGGCGTCCTCACTTTCCCTGGTTTACCTTTTCTAAGGCCGTCTGACCATGGATCGTCGCGTCAGTGACGCGTATGCAGCAGATAGAAGGATATACAAAGAAATTGAATATATTTTCTTTTCCTAAAAAAAGAAGAAATACAGTATTGTCTCCGTATGTGCTCGCTGGTCGGGACCGGCGTTGAACCAGTGATGCCAGATCGGGGACGGGTTCCCTCGAGAGTTTCCCCCACCTCGCATGCACACTATGCACCAATCACGTGCGTGTAGATCACATACGCGACTCCTGCATAGTGTGCATGCGAGGTGGGGGAAATTCTCGAGGAAACCCGTCCCCGATCTGGTATCACTACGTTGAACTCCTATCGTGAACAGATCCCTATTTCCGAGTGTTCGTTTCTCGCTCCTTTCTGGCCGAAGGGGGGAGTGAGATGGAACGCTTTGCGTGCGCGGCGAGCGTGCGCGACGGGTGCGAGCACTCAGATGGAATCGTGACTGCTCTACGCATGCGCGCCACGGTCAGATAGCCAGGCACGGCACGAGTCTTTTTTGCGCCCTAGGCGAGCTTGCCAAATGACGCCTTTTATTATAATACATTTATTTGAGATTATTGATAAGCTTACTCTGAATTTGTATTCGTAGTTTAATCCACTTATAGTACAACTTGTAATATTTAATTTTGAAGTTTATTTTCCACAATACCAGTAATGAAAATATCATTTTGCACCTCTTGTCGACTTTCCGCCCTAGGCAGTCGCCTAATTTTGCAGAGTAAAGTCATAAATAATCTCAAATAAATGTATTATAATAAAGGGCGCAATTTGACAAGTTCGCTTAGGGCGCAAAAAAGGCTTGAGCCGGGCCTGCGTCACGATTTTGCGATGCGGTTCCCGTGCTCACTTAAGTGCTTGCGACCATCGCGCACGCAAAGGACGGAGTGTCACGGTGCCCGAAAGACGGAGGTAGACAAAACATCAACGCGTCGTCTGTCTCGTACCGTCCTCGCTCGCTTTCAGTGGCTCTCGTTCCATCTCGCTCTTGCCTTCGCCGGACAAGAGTGAGACAGAAGTGGTGGGGGTAGCGACGAACACCTATCGTGTACACCAAACCGAGCACATACGGAGACAATACTGTATTCAGTTTCAATGTTTATCCTTCTATCTGCTGCATACGTGTCGCTGGCGCGACGATCCGTGGACAGGTTTTAAAGTAAGCGGTGCATTACACGTATACACATACACATACGTCCCGATTCACACATTCACAGTTTAGTACGCACCTAGTAGGCAGGAGGCGCTACAAACTCTGCTTCAACTTTCGTAAGAGGGAAGCTTGGCCCCCCTGGTCAGCTCTTCGAAGTGACAGAAAATATAACCTAAGTATATGCTATATGACAACAAATGTTTAGTGGCTTTTCGTTCTTTTACGAAACATTTGTGAACTTTTTATCACCGTTTCAAAACATTATTATTACGCCACAACAGTATCTTTAGGAAATCGGGTATAGCTATAGGTTATATTTTCTGTCACTTCGAGGAACCGACCACATAATAATCACGCGCATCCAGTCTGCGCATTTTCAATAGCGGATTTCACGAACGGATTTTCTGTCCTCGAAGTGACAGAAAATATAACCTAATTGCTATACTCGATTTCCTAAAGATGCTGTTGCGGCGTAATAATAATGTTTTAGAAGGATGCTAAAATGTTCACAAATGTTTCGTAAAAGAATGAAATAGCCACTAAACATTTGTTGTCATATAGCATATAGGTTATATTTTCTGTCACTTCGTGGAACCGACCACATAATAATCACGCGCATCCAGCCTGCGCATTTTCACTAGTCCAATTCAACATCCAACACAATTTTATATATAATGTTTGTTCATAACTGCTTTCTGCATAGGACGTGTAATAAGTGTATTTCATGTTCTGTTTCGTTGCTTTGCTAATAAAAAAATGTCTAACCTAACAAACTTCATTTTCTGGGGACATCCCCTCATTTATTTTCCGTTTTCACTCATATTTCCTTACTGCTAACGTAGAATATTGTAGCATAAGCACATTTTAAGTAATTAAAATGTACAATGAATTTTCTACGTTTGCAGTACCAACCGACTTTCCGTTTAAATTTTTATAAGTACAACGCAACAGCTGAGAATTTCTTTCCTTATTCAGAATAGAATACGGAAATAGCAAATAGCTCCCTCTCGCGTCACCAGGCAGCCGCGTATCTATGGGTATTACCATTTCTGTGCAGAAAAAACCTGCTGTAATACCGACCTGCCAAATCGGCCAGGTCACGTGACGTGTCTACCCCCTTAAGAATAAGTAGCGACTATGAATACCGGCCTATACTAAGCAATACATTGATTTACTTGCGTTGTTTGGATGAAAAAAAATCCCGAAAACACCCTTACTTTTCAGACCATTACAATGGTCTCCCCTCTTAACAAACATTTATTTGACATATAAATCGATCTAAAAATAAATCGTTTGATACGAGTACCTTTTCCCAATACCAAGTACGTATCGCAACCATAGGTATCGATACTAAAACTATTCGGTATCGAAACGAAAGTATCGAATATTTACTCGTATTTACTTGGATCGGTTCATCCCTAGCCACGACGGGAGACAAATCGACGCCACGATCAATCAGCGTCGTCGGGAAATATATTGTCGACGCTGATTGGCCGTGGCATCACTCGCCTGGCGCTGCTTTCGGTTCGTCTTTTGGCGTCTCACGCACATTACGACCACTCTTATAGGGGTTCCCCCACCGTGAAACATTCGACTCTGCAAAACGTTGTCCGGGGACCCTGGCTGCAGTTGGCTGCATTTTTGGAGAAGTGAGCGCGTGTGTGAGATGTTTCTTTCTTAAAGTTTGCAAATAATACTCATATGTTTAATTCTTATGCTTTTATTTACTGGTTATTCTGTTCATTGCTCGTCATTTTTCTGCGTGATAACGAGGTATTTTCTTTTACATCAATTCGGTATAAAGTACCTATTCAAATTTTGCGTTTGGCTGACCAAGTAGGAAATTCTTTGACACGTAATATAATCAATTTCTGCTACGTTGTAGGGATGAAACGGCGTACATTGAGGAATTCCCATCGTGATGCAAAACCTAAACCCTCGCGTAATGAAGATAGTGGCGCGGTTCTACGTGCAAGAACGGAAGAGGAGAAGCGACGGCGTAGGCGCGACTGGATGATCGAACAAGAAAAAATGGACAGGCACAATAGACTGAAAAGGAAAATGGCTATGGAGTATGAGGTACGACGCGCTCGTAATATGGGCTTAGCACTTCCCGAAGGAAGATGCAACAGACCTTGTAGGAGAAGAAGCGAATCTCTATCTAGTCGATGTAGAACTTCTATGCATCGTACACCTGAAGATACTGTAGTTTTTAAAAAGTAAGTATAAAGTGTCTTTAATTATTAACTATTGAAGTAGACGCAGTGTCCCATTCTGGAGGATTTCATAGACAAAGAAGAATTTTAACATTTCATCGTCGGGTCGTGGAATTTTCTGTCTTATCTTTTGACAAATGCATTTAAATTAAATATGTTTTTGGCTATATCCAGAAAAGTGCACTGGTGAAGCGTTAACTTGTATTTGTATAAAATACCAAATTTAGTTAATAAAATACCTAATCCAACAATATGCCTCAAGAAACGAAGAAAATATTAAATTGTAGTAAGTTTCAAGTACAAATCTATTAAATCGTATATACAAATAATATTATTCTGCACTTCAGGTTTGAAACACCAAGTGGTACAACGCCCTTATTTAAAGGATCCGAAGGCACAAAAATTAATCCAATAGAACTTCGCAAAATCAAAGTAGATATTCATAGAAACATTCCTCGAAAAGTAGCTGCCAATGAACTGAAGCGGGATATACCCAACAAGGAAGATGTGGTGCTTAAAAGAAGAGCGGGTAACGTGTTGTTTTTTTACCTTAAATTCTTAAGAATTTTCAGTCATTCAGCGAACGAGTACCACAAAGGAAAATGGGCTCAATGCGGAAGATGATTCTGAAGTTTTCTAGAAAATCAATACAACAAATTGAAGTTTGAGAACATTGTATGCTTTCTAATGTAAAAATGTCTCTTCACTGTGAGACATTACTCTCCACTTTTTAGAATCCATTCAGTTTCTGTTTAAATGAATTATCGAAGTCTAGATAAATATTTCCACGTTTTCACTTTACCAAGTGCTATTCGAAGAATGGAATCCTTGTCACTGATTTCTACAGTCATTAAGATTCTGGACTTTGCAATCATACTGTGTCCCCTGTAATATTCAAGAATTTTCTCAACTTTATCCATCAAATTAATAACGTGTTTTTGATTCACCCAGGATATAGCAAATTTGGAATACAACGTTGGATCACTGTATTGATCGCATAATGTGCAATATGTAAGCACAATTTTTTTTACTTTGACTGTTTTAAGATTGCTATGCTCAATATCTATGCTTAGTATCTCTTGCTTGTTGCTTTATGTACAGTATTTTTTTTCTTAGGAGCTTGCACAAAGAATTATGCTTCAACTGTACTATAGTTATACTATAGTTAATATTAACTGCTATAATGAATATAATATATTTTAATACAAATTAATTTTTCCCCCAAGAACATAGTTCAAACACGTTTTGTGCATTCTCCTTGTGCCCCAGTTTTGGGAATGTGTGCATGTCCAAATATGTGGATTTTTTAAATGCTTCATGTACTAAGAGCAGACCAACTGGAAGATTTTCGCGTCTTGGAAGATGTTTTAACCCTCGGAAGACGAATGGTGGATATGGTCGCGTGAGATGAATGCAGGGTCAGTTTGACCCATAGCAACATTTCTATGGTACATCGGTTTCACGAAAGAATTGATTATAAAATGAATTAAATAATTAAAGTTTCTCAAATTAACTAAAATTTATTATTAAAGAAATACATAAAAAAAATTATTTATATACATTTGGTACATAAAATAGGTATATCTCCTGTATGATTTTTACAGATACTGTTACTGCAATTTAGGCATCATATACTATATTTTGCCATTGCCAACATAAATATAACATCGTGATAGACTTTGTCAGAGTTGGATCAAAACGACCCTGCATTCGTTGTACGAGGGTTAAATATTGACATTCAACAACTGAAGAGGCATGGTAAAACATTAAACATTAGACTCCAACACTGGAAAAAACGATATCAAAAATTAAATCTTAGAATTCTTCAACATTTTTGCATAGTGTGGTATTTCTTATTCTTATTCATGTTTTATTTTATTGCATTAAATAAATAACTATAATTGGGAAATAGGTACTTTCTTTTTGAAGTGTGAGTACTCGTAGACTTGGTTTAGTTGGTTTGAAAAATATGCGTTTCAAAGCATTGTATATAGAGTGAATATCGTGAAAGCTTGAAATTGCGATTCAACGAAGTGGAAGATTACTTAATCGTCCTGGAAAATATGAACCATCTCGGAAGATTTTATTGTGGAATCGTGAATCCTCTACACACAAATTAAACTACTTTATTTGAATTATATTGAAAGGCGTATCGATATGTTTATATTTTTGTAATCAATTCGTAATAGACTATGAGTAACATTCTAAGAATTTAGCTACATTCTTTTGAAAAATTATTTAATGCAATTTGTATACGCTTTGTGCAAAAGAAAAGAAAATATTACATTATAAATTAAAAATTTTTCAGTTGCTACAGAATATTTAGAGTTAGAGTTTTATTAAAATAATGTCATCAAAATAATTAAAAGTATAAAAAATAAATTTCTCTTAATATATCTGGCACTCAAGAAAGTTGTAGGCCATTTTTAATTATGTAAAATACTCTTTATTTATGAGGAAGACAAACAAATTTATACATACTTTCAGTATATAAAATCATATAAATTAACAACAATTTATTTAACTAATTTGAAATTGACAATACGAAATGACTTGAAATTATTTAAAGCTAGTCGTTTTATCTGAGTAGCGTGGTTGATATCTTCAAGATCTGTCACAGTTGGTAGTATTGCTTAAATGCTTTCCCGATTTTTACATACGATTGCTTTTCTATTATTAAATCTACTAAACTTACCTGCAGGAGAGGGATCCAAGCCGATATTTGATAGACAAGAAATAAAGAGAGCAATAGGTGAAACAGAAGAAGTTGAGGAACATCGTTCCGTCGTAACTGTGAATTTGGAAAATTCAGGTATGTTTATTATTTCAAATTGCCAAGATTTATTACAACTTCTGTTTCGCAAATATGGACACTGTAATTTTTAGAAAACAAGTTGAAAACGTTGAGAAGGCATTCGGCGTCCTTGAGTCCTACAAGAACCCGAAATCACAGTCCTAGGCGCACGTGGTCCCGTCACCCCAGGTTCGTGCCTGGATTTTACACAGAGTATTGCAATATAAACATAAGTGTAATCGTGTCAAAAGAACTTACTATTTTAAATGTTTTAATGTATAATCTGAAATTGTTTAGGAAATTAAATTTTTTTGTTAATTTGTTTACCTTCTTTCAGGAATGACGATTCTAAGCATGAAGATAAAGGAAGTTACAGAAGTGATAGGTAAAAGATATTATTACACTTTCATGTGTTTGCGTTCATTACATTTCTTTCAATTGTATTTCACCAGACTATTACATTATTTACATAGGGAGAAAGATCATAGTAGAGAGCGGAAAGATGATGAGAGATATTACAGAGACCATCTAGAGCGGCCCAGAGATCATTCTCGAGACAGGAGGCAAACAGATAGATCCAGAGAAAGGGATAGGCTTAGAGAACAAAGGGTTCCCCGAGAGCATTTTATTCAACCAATTCCTATTCCTATTTATTATGGAGTAGGTACTTTATTTACATAAAAATGCGATAATTTAGCCATGATATAAAACTCATTTATTTCTTTGCTCAGAATTTTCAACCGAGACCATTAATGGTTCAACCATGGGGCCCAATTCGAGGACCTCTTGGGGGTAATATACATCCTCCTATGATGAGACCTTTAAGAACATTTGCATCACAATCGATAGGAATACCTCCAGATATGTATGAATTTCATCCACCTCTAACACCTAGTAAGTGTGAATTATAAATGTACGATATAGTAGCTTCAGTTTCAGGGAGCTGAGAGTGCGAATGACACAAGGAGCGTTCGAGATAATGGAGAGGAATGAAATACAGGCGACTAGCGTATTTATCGTTCAATGACGAAAATTTCAATCTTCATAATTTTCATCATGTTGAAAATAGTACCAATAAGGCAAAACGCTGTCGTGTACAATGACTCGCATTAATATATATGCATAATAATGATAATCGACTTCGACTCCACCGTTCGTTCATTATTTCCTCGCCTCCATATGAGGCGTCCGCGCATATCCCTTCCATTCTTCATCCAGCCGCTCTCGCACCAATCACTGAAAAACCTTTTACCGACACCGAAACTCTACGGGTCTGTTCCGATTCACGCATACTGCGCTGTTGCGTGACCACACGAACGTAGCCACGGATATGTATATAATCGATAGGTAAATCAGGAGTGAAATTTGGAAGTAGATGTTGCGTGTGATTGAGAAAGTATTATTAAGGATGCGTGATGCGGGTGGCATACGTGGGAAAGATCTTGGGCAGAGCTCGAAAACAGGAAGAGGACGCCAATTAACAGACCCCGAAACGATTCGCGAGTTTCTTCTAAGTCACGTAATCTTTTGAGAAGGCCTTGTCCTTTGTTAGTCTAGGAGTGTCGATTGACTCCAGAAAAGTTGGCGATGCTAAGGAAGTCATAAATTTCCTTCAAGGGTTGTTTTTTCGATCCTCGGAGTAGAGCCTACTTTCTTTTCCCACGTGGGCACCCCCCTGTGTAACGGAAAAGCGCGCTTCCACCGAGTTTCCACCACTACCCGAAGACTGACGGAAAGATGGACGCCGATTCACGGGGGCGTAAGGACATCCGAAGGACAGCCTACCGCTTGGATCTGATGCATCCTCCATCCTGATTGGACTACAAGGATCTATGGGAGGACTAGGAAGATTCGGCTAACGACTTCAGCGAGGACCTCGGAAGATACTTTGAACGCTACATTCATTCTGCCGCTAACTAGCTCTCTAAACAGTCGAATAAACTCCAAAGTTTAACTTATAGTTTCTTGTATTTTATTTTATTTGAAACTCCCACACTCTGACGAGCACAGCGGTTCAGCGCTCCACGGGCACCAACCCGCGTTCTCATATCAAAATCACCGCTAAAATACGCAACAGCACATAGACCGCAGCGCAGTCGCTGCGCGCATTCATAGCGTTCCGTTTCCAACAGCGCATGAACCGCAATAACCAAACGGAACGGTTTTCGATGCGTTTGATGCTCGTGAGGTTGCGTGGGAATATCCAAACTTACAATTAGCAGTTGGATGGATTACGTTAAATTTAATTTGAGACTTTTGGACGGTGGTCGAAGCACGCTTCCTAACTACATCGATTACTTCGTCCTAAGGAACGGGGACCGACTCCTAATGAAATTTGATGGCTTTATTGGTTCCTGGTTTTTCTCAACCCGAGTTTTTCTATTCTTCTTGAACAGTGGCAATTATTGAAAGCGAAGACCATATTGTATGAGTTTTACAGGACGAACTGCTGCTTACCCAGCGTAATTTGGTAAGCAGATGTGTAAAGGAAAAATGAAGTTATTTATTATCCGCGCCCGGGATAAATTGAAGGTTTTGAAGGCTATTGAATACAATCGCAGGCTCTCGTACGTCTTCTGGATTAGAGTATAGCTGTAAAGCTAGCATTATAACACATTCGAAAAACTTAGCAGTAAAAGCCTTTAAGAAATAACAATACGGGCCACGTACAGTAATGTCTCCCTGAGGGCTCGCTGGTCGGGACCGGCGTTGAGCCTGTATCGTGAGCCCTAATTCCGAGTGTTTGTTTCTCGCTTCTTTCTGGCCAAAGGGAGGAGCGAGATGGAACGTGGCGGACGGGTGCGAGCGCTCAGATGGAATCGTGACTGCTCGACGCATGCGCGCGACGATCAGAAAGCCAGGCACGGCACGAGCCTTTTTTACGCCCTAGGCGAGCTTGCTAAATTCCGCCATTTATTATAATACATTTAATTGAACTTCTTCATGTCCTTACTCTCAATTTTTACTCGTAGTTTAAAACCATTGTAGTATTTCATTTAAAAATTTATTTTCAACAATGCCAACAATGAAGAGATCATTTTGCGACTCTTGTCAACCTTACTCCCTAGTAGTTGCCTAATTTTGCAAAGTAAAGTCAAATAATCTCAAATAAATTGTATTATAATAAAGGGCGCAATTTGACAAGTTCGCCTAGGGCACAAAAAAGGCTTGAGCCGGGCCTGCGTCAAGATTTTGCGAAGCGGTTCCTCGTGCTCACCGTAAGCGTTCGCGACCATCGCGCACGCCCGTCGCGCATGCAAAGGAGGGAGTGTCAGGCGTCCGAAAGACGGAGCGAGACAAAACATCAACGCGTCGCCTGTCTCGTACCGCCCTCGCTCGCTTCTAATGCTTTCGCTCGCTCTCGTTCCATCTCGCTCTCGCCTTCGCCGAACAAGAGTGAGACAGAAGTGGTGGGGATAGCGAAAAGCCCACATCGTGTGCACCAAACCGAGCTCATAGGGAGACAATACTGTATTTGCTTCCTTTCTCATCCAGTGAACGGAGGAATCTTATACGCCGGTAGAGTAATTAGCGGTGGGGGAACGCCGCGACGTTCGAACCAATCAACGCCAAGGCGATAAACGAATCGGCCCCACCATCAAGCCAAGTCAAGCTAGCAAGCCAGGCCAACCAGCGTCGCCGGGAATCGGTTGTCGACGCTGGTTGGTTGCGGCTTCACTTGCCTTGGCGCTGGCGTCGGTTCGTTTACCACCTTGGCGTTGATTGATTCGACGTCGTAGTATTCCCCCACCGCTAATTACTCTACCGGCGTATAACATTTCCTCTGTTCACTATTCTCATCTTCCGTTTCGACCCTGCCTAAAACCTTCTAGATGTCAAAGAGGCGATATAATAAGAGGCGTCACTCGACAAGGACAGAAATAAACTGGGGAAATCACTAGACAACCAATTTAAATGCCCATTCGGGAATAATCGGTAAACTTCGGCAATAATCAGCCAACTGCGGTAAGGTATATTTAGTCGATTTGAATATCCCGCTCGAATAGACAACCAATTTAAATGCCAAGGTCAAGTAAGGACTTCAAAGGTTCCGCCCGGAGTGACGCTTTCTATTATTTCTCCTCTTTGGTAGGGGCCCCTCACGTACCTGCTTCCCCTTCCAATCATTCTTTCGCGCAGCGTGCCTTCCGTTGTCAAGGAGACCGCACAACACTACGAAGGCTGCCATGACGGGCTAACGGCTGCTCTGTCATGATGGTCTCTTTAGCGTCGCGCGGTATCTATGACAACGCGGACGAGAGTGGAAGAGCCCCGGGTGTACGCGTATACGGCCTTGGACAGCGCTGGCGTAGTTCCTTGACACTCTGTGGCAAAGTTTTGTCCGGACAACGCCGGGTACTTTAAGCTAGATACAAATAAAGTATTGAGTTTTAAACAATTTCGCATTATTCTTTCCCAAATTCCTTCAATATTCCTGCGCGTTCATCGAGCAGAGTGCTTCTGCACTCCACTGACAGCGGCTCCGTTCCCTGGAATTGGAATCAAGAACTCCGAGGACTCCACAACACGTCATATTTCAGTTTCGTAAAAATCTCAGACATCGACCGCAAGAAAACACTATGACAACGTTCAAGGTTTGAACGACTTAAAACTCACTTGGAAATATTCCAAACATCAGTTTTTAGAGTAATGGTGCTATAATTATGTTTTATAAAAATTATAGTAGCAACTTCTCTTTAATTCACCAATTTTATTTTCTCTAATTCGTCCATTACAATATTTAGATATTCCTCAACTCGTTGTAAGCGTGTAAGAATTTTATCAGCAGTCCACTCTTGATCTTTAACTTTCTTTACAACTCCCTGAAGGGACAGCTTTGCACTCGCCAGCAGTGTCCGTTTTTTCTTAACTTCGCACTCCAAAGCGCAGTGTAAATACATTTCTGCCAACAGGCAGCATAACTGTAGCACATCTTCAACCGTCTCTTCTCGTTGAAACCATTTGGGATCAGAAACAGCAGCACGATGTGCTTGCTGCAAATACTGTGCTGCTTTCTCGTCGTCGATATCTGTTTTCTTAAGAGCAGTAAGCTGTCCGTACATTCTCCAAATGTGGGAATTATTCAGCACGGAGGAACTGATTCTTCCAAATAGCTCTAAGGTTTTCGGAAGCAATTTTTGTGCAGGATTCCCATCTGAATCACTTATATTGTTTAATATAGCACGTGTTAGTATATCCAGAACTTGGACATCCAAATGATGATTCTTGAGATCCAGAATACGATGGTAACACCGGATCACCTGTGAGAATGGAAAATTAATATGGAATATACAAAATACTTATACAGTAGAGCGTCAATTATCCGAACTACTCGGAACCGAATTGTTCGGAGAATGAAGCATGCATGTACTTACCCAGTTTATAACTATAGGAATTATGTACACCTAAAATTACTTAATAAATACAAGATTACTACTGCTGTATTTCAAAATGTAATGTATATTACGCAAAATATATGTGTATCAATCGGTGTCGCACACTGGTTCCAAGAAGTGGTGGGGAAAGCGATGATAAGCGAATATAAATGATGCAACACTGGTTCGGATAATTGACATTCTACTGTACATCGAGAAAGAAGAAATTTCGTAACCCTAGTTTTCTTAATAACATATCCACATACTTCCGAAAAATGTCCTAAGTCAATGCTAACAACCATTAAATTGTCCCACACTTGCCAGCGATCGTAATTGCATTTTATAGCATCCTGAAGAGACTTCCATGCCTTTGGTTTATCGCCTAGTTCTACGTAAGCTTTCGCCAAGTTATTCCATGCCTCGAAGGTCTACAATTAATTTGTAGTATATATAAAACACAGATTACGTTACGTTAACTCACAATTACTACGAAGTTATGCATACCGACTGTTCCAAAGCGCAGTAATGTTTGTACGCTGTCGCAGCCAATTTCCAGTCTTCGGTTTGCAACGCTGCGAAGCCAAGTCTTATCCAAACGTCTTCTTGAATATTATTCAATTCCACTGATAATTTTAAATGCGGTATAGCCTCTTCGTACTAAAAGATAAAATAGTTCCATATGTTAAATATGAAAAAATTTAAATATTACATCGGTTCTCGTCTACCAACATTTTTCTTCGCGAAGTAAAATAGCCCCCAATGTCTTTGAGCACGGCTACTTTTCTCATTAGACAATTTCCACGCCGTCTCATAATGACTTGGGTCTTGCGTTGCGTCACCCAGCAAACACCACAAATGAACAGTTGGTTTTTTAGATATTTCTTGACGGATAATTTCTGCAGCCTACAATCAACAGAATATTCGTCTGCTACATACGTACGTATCAAAGTGTGATATAAATTGGAGAACGTACTTTATGCTTCAATTCTAATAAATTGTAACACGCGATGACTTCTTCCCACAACTGGAGTTTTAGGAAAACGTCTAAAGCTCCTTTTACTAATCCAAGACCCAGCATCAAATGTGCCCACGTCTGTTCCAAGATCCAAACAGGTTTAAGGCCACTCGCAAAGAACATATCCAGTCTGTTTGCAACGGGAACTTTTGTATTTTCCAGCTCGTGTATCAGATATTCCATTTGCATCATTGATCGTTCAACTGTTCTTTTATCGATAGATTCAAGCGAACAACGATGACATAGAGAAGCCATCTTTATGGACCAATTTCTTGTACTGTCTATCACAGCCTATTAAACAATTATTTCTCGTAACTCGTGATTCTAGAATAAAGTAACTTTCCAATAATACATAATACCTACATTCAAGAAAGGTTTACCTTCTTCATCCGTCAATTTATCTTTCGGCTGCGATAACTGCAATTGAATACTGTTAAAAGTGAAACTTATAGTGAAATATGTTCCTTTTCGTAACTGTTATTTAGTAAGCTGAAATACATGCTTACTGTTTTACTAATATAATTGCTTCTTCTACTGCTCCTAATTGTGCGCCTCGTACACCTTCTGAAAATTCGATACGTTCTAATCTAACATCATCATTTAACTCCAGCGACTTTGGTAGATTTTCAGTGCGCCTGGAAGGGAACTGATTTTTTCCCAGAACTATTTTCAGAAGTAATTGAGCCTTCTCTTCCTGCTGATGTTTCGTACGTTTGCCTAGAGCACCTTCGAGACTTAAACTTAATCGTGCTGCTTCCTGAGCAGATTCAACGTACATTTCTGAATTCTGAACTCTTCTATAATAAAGATAAAACTGCGCAGCTTCGATATCAAACAGGGTTTTACAGTGGACATCTCTTAACAGAGATAGGTCGTTAATTTTATCGATCAGTTGCTCCGACTCGTCAAATATCACACCAGAGCTTTCATTCAACACAAGCTGATGCAAAAGATTTGCTCTGAACAACCACCAGATACAGCTTTTATAAACACTCTGCAAAATCTCATTCGAGAAGATTATCTTGGAAAAATAAAGGAGTTCTGGTTTCTCAACATTTGTGTTGCACTCGTCGTGTAAAGATAAATCTTCGAGCGCATTTCCGCGATGGATCTGCAGCCAGTTAACGTCTTTATCAATTCGCGGACCAGTCCAATTACATTGGATAAAGTATAGCAAAGAAGCTATACCCATGCACAACCAAGAATTATGCGGGATTGCTTCTTTTTCTATTCCGCTGCAAATCAATTTACAAAAATCACTGCTGCCACATGATTCGATCAGGCTCAGAAATAATTCATTGTTTAGGACATCTTCGTATTGCCCATTGAGTATACTTTTTATACACTGCGGTAACTCTTCAACTGAAATAAACAAAATTGAAAAAGTTTGGTTACCTTAATCATACAAATGGCAGAGTATAACCTACGCCATAAATAAATCTATTTGTGTAATTTGAAATTGTTGATATACCTTCATCTTCCAAATAATTCAGTAATAATAAAGTTTCAATTTCTTCCCTTGTTAATTCCTTTTTATTTAAATTATTCATAATAATTGTTTGTCACTTCAGAGCACGTGGTACAACGTTAGAGTTTCATGCTAAGTGTTGTTTTGTAATCGATATTTTTTCGCGCAATATCGATATTTTCGGTCAATATTTTTCAATTTGATATATCGATATTTTCGGTCGATATTTTTCAATCCGATACATCGATATTTTCGGTTGATATTTTTCAATCCGATATATCGACAGTTCAATATTAAAATGTCAATATCGGCATCGATATATTTTTGCCCTTTGACGTCACGGCGTCATCACACGCACGCGTGGCGTGTTCCCCCTCCACTGAGAATTTGTGCATCAGGAACATTCCTGGCAATCGAAAATTAATATTGTGGTTTCCAGTAATTGTAGTAGATTGACAGAAGAGAACATAAAACAAAGAGTGTTCTTAAAAACTATTCCTGAAAAATACTGATTTAATTAATTTTTGTACTTTTGTCAGTACCTATCAACTAAATTTTTTTATTTTTTCAGTACCTACTTAATTTTTATGCTTTTACATTTTTTATATTACTTAATAAACGTAAATAAAATAACATATAAATACTTTGTGAATTCTACCTCAATAATTTAAAAAAAGAACCGATATATCGATATTCCAATATTTTTTTTTCGATATATCGAGATGCGATATTGATATGTTTGAAAAATATTGATACCATATACATATGTATATAGATATTTCTAAAAATATTAACATCCCTAGTGTTGTTTCGATATCATTCGATATTAGTAGCTAACTAACTACAAATAAATTACCGATACTTTTGATTCGATACCGAGTATTTTTGGTATCGATACTTGTGCGATACTTATGTGGCATCGAAAGAAAAGTATTTGAATCGAATCGAATCGAATTGAATCGAATTACCGTACAAGCACGTACACGTATCTTCTTTCAAAAAAGATTTTTGCAATAAGTAATGTAAATACAGGGTCATCCGTTAAAACTGCAACCTACGCGCGCGCGAATAGACGGAAATGACAACACCGCCTCACGGACACATTCGACTATGACCATTCACCGGCCCGGCGTTCGGAGGGTTGCCAGCAACCGCTGTGCAGCGGTGATGCCCGAGCTTCGAAAATTTTAGGATGGTCTTTTTCAAATTAACGTCGCAAAGAGCTATTTGAAATTTCCCGGCCCGGGTTGAAGAATTTGGAGCCTTTTTCGTATAACTTTTGAACTATAAAAGATATCGGAATGCAATTTGCGCCGCAAAATGAGGAAAAATAATTCCCTCTTAATGATGGATAATTTAAAATATTTTACGTTTACTTAATTTTTCTTTTATCAATTTTTTAACCATAATTGTTGTAAAAAGCTTTTGCAAATTGTTTATTTGATACTGTATTTAATGTTCTTTTTAAAATTCATGGTGCTGATAAATAATAGGCTAGTTGTTTCTGTATCATTACTTTCATAAATTGAGAAATTAAATTTTTATTCAATTATGTGTTAGTTCTGCAAACCTCAGAATCTATTGTTCTGATTTTCTTTTTTATAATTTTACCCTTAATGCAGTGCATGCATAGATCAGACGTAACGGGTAACTAATGGGACGTGTCTTTGATTGTAGCGGGGTTTGAATTTTTTTTTACAATTTTTGTGTCTGAATGTTTTAACCTTTTAGCTACTCAACGCCACGCCTATACCGGCTTCCGTTAATGTAATTTTTTGAACGATGCGTCATTATTGTGGCTTTTATACGCAGGTGGCAAAAAATCTCTCCGTATAGGGATATAGCGCCACGGTCAACCCTGTCGTAGCTAAAAATTTTTAAATACAGACAGGTAC
Source organism: Andrena hattorfiana (assembly GCA_944738655.2). Lineage (NCBI taxonomy): Eukaryota > Metazoa > Arthropoda > Insecta > Hymenoptera > Andrenidae > Andrena > Andrena hattorfiana. The sequence goes on along the minus strand of OX122889.2, from coordinate 39,030,172 downwards.
AAGAGTAGTCGACATTGTTTTCAAACCTCATTGCAGTAATCTGGCGTGCGAGTGGTAAACCGATCATAAAAGCGGAGCGCGTGGCTCGATTACGTAGGCCAGGAAATACCGCACAGCTCTTTGCAACGTTAACTTGAAGGGGACCATCCTAAAATTTTTTAAGCTCGGGCATCACTGCTGTCCAGCGATCGCTGGCAACCCTCCGACCGCCAGGCCAGTAAATGGTTGTAGTGGAATGCGTCCGTGAGGAGGTGCTGCCATTTTCGTCTGTTCGCGCGCGCGTAGGTTGCATTTAAAACGGATGACCCTGTAGAGCGATTATTAATTGTGTATATTCTTTATATCGTCACAGACGAGATATGGAATAGACCTATCACCTTATGGAACTTCGTGTCACCACCCAAACTGTATTACCGACCCATAACTCGAGGACTGAATTTAGCGGCCTCTGCTCATGAACAGCGTCCAACTTAAGAACTACCCTGAAATGTGTTGAATTGCTGAAAGGTGTGCGTGCTTGTATACGTGTGACTTGTTTAGAGTGAGAGTTTGACAGAGGACAGGCTTTTGTTACGCTCCGCCAGGGGTGCACAAGGAGCCGTTTTTAGCGCCTAGCTGCGAGCAACCCACCTGTCCTGTTGCTAAGGTCAGAATCGGTGAGGAGAATTGCAGTAGTGTACGCGCGTGCTCGTAGGCTCGTAGCGTAAGTATATATGGCTGGGTTCCTTGTGGGGCCCCAGTGCAGAACAGGTCCCGTAATAAAATTCAGGGGAGTCATGAAATTTCCAAAATATCTGCTACTGCCGGAATTTGGTATGACTTGACAGTTTTATTTTACTGATAATGAAACATTTTTTGCTAATAATACTCATCTTTTCATCGACACATAAAATATTTAGAAGATTAATACTATACAAATAAATAACTCGGACACAAAGAAAACCAAATTTTAATTAACGATAACGATAATTCATAAATGTTAGAAAGTTATATATGTACAAATATATACATATCTACACGCATGTGGTGTCCACCATTAGACTTAGCGTTATTTACAACCACAAAATTACATAACTAATAAATATATACACGTAACAATATACGGGGAGTTAACGAAAATGTAACAATAATAATATATACATAATATGTACATAACTGAAAAATTATATACACAAGGATGGAAGGATGAAACAATACACGCAGACTTTGTGAAAGATACTAGGTGGAGTACATGCAATTATAAAAAATGATTATTGCGCTTTGTTGCCGGTAGCCGTTTTTGTTGTACCAGATATTCTATGCTTGGTTGTATACTTCGGTTTTGGCTCAAGAGCAACGAACATTTTAAATTGTTATCCGTTATGAGTGTCCGGAACGGCGACTTCGCTTTCTTCAGGGTAGAAAATAACTGCTCGCAAACGTAAGTGGAACCAAATATTGCTAATATTTTCGCGACGCATTTGTGCAAATACGGATATTCAATTTGTGATACATTAATAATACCATCCGTCTCCTGAATTATTTTTTTCATTTCTACGTCACCTCTTAAATTTCTTAAGTCTATTTGTAATTGTGGTGACACTGTATCTGTATTTCCAGTTAGTGGACTGGTAACTACGTTCAATTCATTTTCGAGTGCATACAAATCCTGATACCGGTTTTGAAATTGATCACCCAACTTCTGTAATACAATTTCATATTGCTCAAAATTAGTATGCTGTGTCATAATTGATCTTAACGTAACTCTGCGTTCCATACTGGAATTTTTTTTTTAAAATCGCAAATTAAGTTAGAAAATTGAAGTATGGTTTTATCTTTTCCTTGCAGCTGTGTATTTAGAATATTTAAATGGTCTGCTACATCCGAAATAAATCCTAAATCACAGAGCCAATCTGTATTTTCCAACTCGGGAGCAGGATGTTCTGACATTTCCAAAAACACGGAAATTACGCTATGTAGGCGGAAGAATCGATCTAAGGTTCTTCCACGGCTAAGCCACCGTATTTCCGTGTATAGGGGTATCTCCGTGAAGTCTGCGTCTATATCTTTTAAAAAATTTCTGAACTGCCGGCGTTTTAAAGGATTCATTTTAATATAATTAGTTATTCTGGTCACAATGGACATAACGTGTTCGATCTCTATACTTTTTGCACACAAATTCTGCTGGTGTATCGCACAGTGCATTGCCCTAATTTCCTGAGGAACTGCTAGATTTTTTAATTTGCTTCGGAGGCGGCCAACGAAACCACGATGTTTCCCAATCATCGCTGGAGCACCATCAGTAGTGACGGACACTAATTTAGTCCAGTCTAATTTATGATTATTAACCGCCTCCTCCACACAAAACAGTATATCATCTCCTGTTGTGGTTTCTGCTAACGAAGAAAAATCTAGCAGTTCCTCAGTTACTTCTAAATTTTCGTTAACCCCCCGAATAAAAATTGCCATTTGCGGAGTGCCGGAGATGTCCGTCGATTCATCAGGGGCCAAACTATAAACAATAAATGTTTTCCCTAACTCCCGCAATTGTCGCGTCACATCTGCAGCCATCTCTTCTATCCGCCGCATGATTGTCATTCGCGAGAGAGTGGTCGCTTCATATATTTTACGCTGCTGCACATTGTCATCCATTGTCGCCAATAAACAATTTTTTATAAATTCTCCATCCGTATATGGGCGGGATGTTTTCGCTATTTCCAGCGCGATTTGGTAACTGCATTTAATTCCAGCGATTCTAATAGAATTATTTTCCTAGGATCAAAACAATGAGTTACTATAATGAATCTTAAAACAATGATTGATAATCGGGACTATTCCACGTTAAAATTAAAATTAAAGATATTGCATTGCTCATATTTGAATAAAGGATTCCATCAGTTTTTAAATGATTATAAACACAGGACAATACATCGAAACAAAGCGCAAATATTGAATAGAAGGATTCATAGATTATAAAATAACTTACTTTGTCTGAGATGTCTTCCTACAGCCATAGGGGCCCCTACAGCCATGGGGACCCCTACAGCCATGGGGACCCCTACAGCCATGGGGGCCCCTACTGCCATGGGGACCCCTACAGCCATGGGGGCCCCTACAGCCATGGGGGCCTCTACTGCCATGGGGGCCCCTACAGCCATTTGCCTACTGCAATGGGAGCCCCTACAGCCATGGGGGCCCCTACAGCCATGGGGGCCCCTACTGCCATGGGGGCCCCTACTGCCATGGGGGCCCCTACTGCCATGGGGGCCCCTACAGCCATTGGGGCCCCTACTGCCATGGGGGCCCCTACTGCAATGGGGGCCTCTACTGCCATGGGGGCCCCTACTGCCATGGGGGGCCCTACAGCCATGGGGGCCCCTACAGCCATTGGGGCCCCTACTGCCATTGGGGCCCCTACTGCCATGGGGGCCCCTACTACAATGGGAGCCCCTACAGCCATGGGGGCCCCTACAGCCATGGGGGCCCCTACTGCCATGGAGCCTCTACTGCCATGGGGCAATTCATAAAGAAAAAACAAAGGCAAAATGACAATCAATAAAAATGGCGTTATATCAGCCCGAAATGTTTATTAAAGTTTAGTATTCCGTGAAACGCCATTTTTATTGATTGTCATTTTGCCTTTGTTTTTTCTTTATGAATTGCGTTACGAAAAATACGAAATTTCCTACCGACTGTAACCTATCCATCGGTAAGTAGCTACGAATTATATACCGAAATATCATTGTACGAAATATACATAAGTTTGCAAAATATAGAGCAAATGGCATCGACATCAAAAAGGAAGGGTGCAAGTGCACTGACCCCTTTTAAGGTGTCATGGGAGGAAGCCTTCTTGGTTACCGAGTACAAAGGTGGTGTGAAATGTGTTGTATGTTACACAACATTTACACAGGCCAAACAATTTAATGTAAAGCGGCATTACACTCAGCATCATGCTAATGATTACAAAGAGTTCACGCGTGAGGAACGTCTGCAAAAAATAAAAGTTTTAAAGGAACAAGCGCTACAGGAGGAGGAGGAAGACATCTCAGACAAAGTAAATTATTTTATAATCTATGAATCCTTCTATTCAATATTTGCGCTTTGTTTCGATGTATTGTCCTGTGTTTATAATCATTTAAAAACTGATGGAATCCTTTATTCAAATATGAGCAATGCAATATCTTTAATTTTAATTTTAACGTGGAATAGCCCCGATTATCAATCATTGTTTTAAGATTCATTATAGTAACTCATTGTTTTGATCCTAGGAAAATAATTCTATTAGAATCGCTGGAATTAAATGCAGTTACCAAATCGCGCTGGAAATAGCGAAAACATCCCGCCCATATACGGATGGAGAATTTATAAAAAATTGTTTATTGGCGACAATGGATGACAATGTGCAGCAGCGTAAAATATATGAAGCGACCACTCTCTCGCGAATGACAATCATGCGGCGGATAGAAGAGATGGCTGCAGATGTGACGCGGCAATTGCGGGAGTTAGGGAAAACATTTATTGTTTATAGTTTGGCCCCGGATGAATCGACGGACATCTCCGGCACTCCGCAAATGGCAATTTTTATTCGGGGGGTTAACGAAAATTTAGAAGTAACTGAGGAACTGCTAGATTTTTCTTCGTTAGCAGAAACCACAACAGGAGATGATATACTGTTTTGTGTGGAAGAGGCGGTTAATAATCATAAATTAGACTGGACTAAATTAGTGTCCGTCACTACTGATGGTGCTCCAGCGATGATTGGGAAACATCGTGGTTTCGTTGACCGCCTCCGAAGCAAATTAAAAAATCTAGCAGTTCCTCAGGAAATTAGGGCAATGCAATGTGCGATACACCAGCAGAATTTGTGTGCAAAAAGTATAGAGATCGAACACGTTATGTCCGTTGTGACCAGAATAACTAATTATATTAAAATGAATCCTTTAAAACGCCGGCAGTTCAGAAATTTATAAAAAGATATAGACGCAGACTTCACGGAGATACCCCTATACACGGAAATACGGTGGCTTAGCCGTGGAAGAACCTTAGATCGATTCTTCCGCCTACATAGCGTAATTTCCGTGTTTTTGGAAATGTCAGAACATCCTGCTCCCGAGTTGGAAAATACAGATTGGCTCTGTGATTTAGGATTTATTTCGGATGTAGCAGACCATTTAAATATTCTAAATACACAGCTGCAAGGAAAAGATAAAACCATACTTCAATTTTCTAACTTAATTTGCGATTTTAAAAAAAAATTCCAGTATGGAACGCAGAGTTACGTTAAGATCAATTATGACACAGCATACTAATTTTGAGCAATATGAAATTGTATTACAGAAGTTGGGTGATCAATTTCAAAACCGGTATCAGGATTTGTATGCACTCGAAAATGAATTGAACGTAGTTACCAGTCCACTAACTGGAAATACAGATACAGTGTCACCACAATTACAAATAGACTTAAGAAATTTAAGAGGTGACGTAGAAATGAAAAAAATAATTCAGGAGACGGATGGTATTATTAATGTATCACAAATTGAATATCCGTATTTGCACAAATGCGTCGCGAAAATATTAGCAATATTTGGTTCCACTTACGTTTGCGAGCAGTTATTTTCTACCCTGAAGAAAGCGAAGTCGCCGTTCCGGACACTCATAACGGATAACAATTTAAAATGTTCGTTGCTCTTGAGCCAAAACCGAAGTATACAACCAAGCATAGAATATCTGGTACAACAAAAACGGCTACCGGCAACAAAGCGCAATAATCATTTTTTATAATTGCATGTACTCCACCTAGTATCTTTCACAAAGTCTGCGTGTATTGTTTCATCCTTCCATCCTTGTGTATATAATTTTTCAGTTATGTACATATTATGTATATATTATTATTGTTACATTTTCGTTAACTCCCCGTATATTGTTACGTGTATATATTTATTAGTTATGTAATTTTGTGGTTGTAAATAACGCTAAGTCTAATGGTGGACACCACATGCGTGTAGATATGTATATATTTGTACATATATAACTTTCTAACATTTATGAATTATCGTTATCGTTAATTAAAATTTGGTTTTCTTTGTGTCCGAGTTATTTATTTGTATAGTATCTTCTAAATATTTTATGTGTCGATGAAAAGATGAGTATTATTAGCAAAAAATGTTTCATTATCAGTAAAATAGAACCGTCAAGTCATACCAAATTCCAGCAGTAGCAGATATTTTGGAAATTTCATGACTCCCCTGAATTTTATTACGGGACCTGTTCTGCACTGGGGCCCCACAAGGAACCCAGCCATATATACTTACGCTACGAGCCGACGAGCACGCACGTACACTACTGCAATTCTCCTCACCGATTCTTACCTTAGCAACAGGACAGGTGGGTTGCTCGCAGCTAGGCGCTAAAAACTGCTCCTTGTGCACCCCTGCGCTACGCTTTGGCTCGGTTTGTCAGCGACTCACGAGGATTCACGTGGATTTTTCTACAAAAATCTATTTCGGTGATCTGGAGACTATATGACGCCGAAATATGGCACTTCTTAAGAGCTTATACAAGCTATAAATTGCAAGATGACATTGATTGTTAGTACTTTACGTGTAGTGGAACATTTAACTAATATTTTCATCTGTCGTACGCCGAAAAATATTAAAAATTGACGCTGTTACTGACATTGCCACAAATCTCTGCACTCCGCGCATGTCTAAATAGACGGTGCCCATCCTACGATACGTATAAATCATTGAGAACAAGGAATCCAATTGTTTTTTTTAAATTTATTTTCGTAGTTTTCGGCACCCGAGGACATTTTGCAATAGTTTATTTATTACTTGGGAACGATAGATTAGTATTTAAAACTCTACGTTTCGTTACAAATTGATTGGCCCTTTCCTTATTGACTATTGTATGGATTTAAGAATTGTAAAGAACATCTCCGATGTAAGTACCCGAGCGTATCGCTTGCGTTAAGGTCTGTTTTCATTATTCCTAGATATGTACATATGAGGAAACAGTTATGGTATTTTTTAAAGCACAAGTAAAAAAAAAGGTTCTGTTTTACGGACGTCGCGACTCGCGTGTGAGATAAAATGGGAGGGAAACGGCACGGAGGTCCTTTACGCGACAAACGATCATTCTGGCAGCGGCAACAAAGTATAATACTACATTGTCTTCTTGCATTCTCCGTGCTTCTGATTTTCGCATGTCGATGTCGGTCCACGGACAAGCTAGGCTTCTAGATTTTACTTTCTTCTATAAATTCTGCAAAAGCCGTAATCAGTAGCTAAAAGCGGAAAACATGTATGTACACATGTTAAGCTAATCATAAGGTGAAATTTTTACATTCTCTGTTTCGGCTCGATTCGAGCATTTACGGCATATTAGTGAGATTTTTTTAATAAAAGGAAAATCAAATACGACGTGATTCGGGCAAGTAGGTATATACATATGTAAAGTTGCTATACGTCCTGTATATACGGGACTGTCCCGTATTTCACTGTTCCCGTGAAATATTTTACAGAGTAAAATAAACCATTACCTACCCACTTTTTTCAAGTTTTATTTAATTAGCATTTAAATGTTCCGTATCAAAGCTTGACAATTATGGCAACCCTAAAAATAAATCACTACCTACCCACTTTTTTCATATTTTACTTGAATATATATTGAGACAAAGTATCAACGCATCGGCTGTTTCACGTCTGTCAGCACTCAACCGATGCACCAAACTATTCATTACTTAGGAAATACATACATACTTAAGAATGTTAGAGACGGTGCAATTTGAATTGTTAATATCCTGTTAAGTTTTAGCCATTTGCTTGCAAAAACTGTTATTGGCATATTTGGCTTGACAAGTGTTACGAACTGGTAAAGATTCGTTAAGAGCAAACGCCTGATTTAGCGAGCTCTGCTTGCAAGACATTGCAAGTCGCATTGATTTTTGCCTTCGGGTGTATCGCGTTTCTGGGAACGGCGTCTGTTTAAAAAAAAAGACGAACTTTTCGATGGTCTTGACCTCAACAATCGATGAGAAAAAGGCCGCACATCTACTGAACGTTCGCTATCGTATTATTTTCTGGATTTTAAAAAAATATGTTATTATTTTTCCTCTTTCTGTACCAATTTTTTGCCGTACCTTCCTCATACCAAACTGCGTCGTAATTGGTTTCATTTTAGTAGACAAATCTGACATACAATACAGATGTTTGCATAATGATAAAAATATTGAAAAATTATTTTTCCATTAGAGGATACTGCATATTAATGGCCCTGTATTCCTTCCAAACGCCGACCAACATGTTGTTATAAAGAGTCGGTAGCTTCTGAACAATTTTAGAAATCTATGTAAACCTGATATCTATGTTTTCATATTTAGAAGAGTGATAGGAACTAGAGGAAATGCTGTATTGCGTTGCCTCAAGCGTAAATGTTGTAAAACGTTTATAAGACCGACTCGAAAAATCCGATCTTACCATATTTTATGGAAGAAAGAAAGTCAGAAAAGCATGTATTTAGCCGCGTAATATAACATTTTTAATAGTTTTCTTAGCAGGTTAGTCAATTGAATGCAGGGTGGCGTAAAGTAATTATTTAAACATTTAAAGACAGTTCTTCGAAATATAAAAGAAATAATTACGGCTACAGTCCCTAGTAATAATCCCACTAAATATAAAGAATTGAATGAAATTTAATGAACTTTTTTCCCGCTTGGGACCGCAAGTCAAATTTTCCGCGTACCCAAGCTCAGAAATATCGTTCCAACTACCACTAATGTAGGGTGGGGAAAGTTCCCCTTTCATGCGGCCGGGGCCGCCCAGGCTAGGGAAAATGCGCAGGCTGGATGCGCGTGATTATTATGTAGTCCCCTCCTCGAAGTGACAGAAAATATAACCTATATGTTATATGACAATAAATGTTTATTGGCTATTTCGTTCCTTTACGCTACATTTGTGAACTTTTTATAACTTAACATCCTTCCAAAATATCGTTGTTACGCCGCAACGATATATTTATGAAATTGGGTATAGCATATAGGTTATAATTTCTGTCACTTTGACGTAGAGGTGTGACTATCGAAATGTTATCGATATTTCGATATATCGATAATATGGTTAAGACATCGTTGACGCGAATAGACCCAGATAGCACACGACTTATAGACGACGTGTGCTATCTGGGAAAGCAGCTCAGGTATACACGAAAAAAGGTCAGCACCGTAGAAAGCGTTGCTGGGCCCATACACGACGCTATCCAGCACCGAAAAACACCGTTGTGAATGGACGAAAATATCGGTGCTGAGCCCATTCAGTGTTTTTCAGTGCTGGACAGCGCCGTGAATTCAAATACAAACAAATAGATTCTGATTGACTTTATTATACAATTAATGCGTTGCATTCTAAGCGGAAAAAGGTCTGTACCGTTGTCAACGGTGCTCGAAAAGTGAGCACCGTAAAAACCGGTGCTGGGCCCATTCACGGCGCTATCCAGCACCGAAGAACACCGTTGTGAATGGGCGAAAACATCGGTGCTGAGCCGCTGAGTATCGAAAGCGATATCTTTAAAAGTATGAATATGTATCGTTGCTTTACAATGTCTTTAAAATTGTTATTTGCATCGTTGCTGCAACAAAGTATGTTATATTCTACCTCAGCCTCTTCTAGAAGAGACGAATAGATCTATTCGTCTTAACGATATCTTAACGATATTGTCGATATATTGTTAAATATCAATAAGATATCGATAATCTATCAATAATCGATAGTCACACCTCTAATCAAGCATAGAAATCTGTAAACATGAAAATTGATGCTAAAATCAAGTAGAGTCTAATAAAAGGCATGAATTTGGCAAACATAAACAAATTAAGCTAAAACTTATTATTTCGATGAAATGTACTAAAAAAATGACGTTATGAATAGGAAATTTTGATTTCTTAACCACGAATAATTACACTCATCGACTTCATAAATATATATCGTTGAGGCGTAATAATAATATTTTGGAAGGATGTTAAGTCATAAAAAGTTCACAAATGTAGCCCAAAAGAACGAAATATCCAATAAACATTTATTATCCTGTAGCATATAGGTTAAGTATATTTTCTGTCACTTCGAGGACAGAAAATCCACTCTTCGAAGTGACCGAAAATATAACCTAACTAAGAGACTGTATAAATGTTTATCACGCGGTTGTATTTATATAATATTTATGATCGAAATTTATGGAAATAAGTGCAAATTATGCTTCTATCAAAATGTATTAGTAACCGGAATTATGCAACATGTTTCTTGAAATTAGTCTTAACGTTCATGCCGTTTTAGATTTTAAACGTTTCCGATAAGATTTAATTTCAATTCCTACCACTCGTAGCATTGTAATCTTATTTTAGACTGAATCGATAACGTTGGGTGTGACACGAAAATGGTAAGAGGGCTCGCGAGCCCCCCGAGCGTGTGACACAAAATTACATTCCGTGATAGGTCTATTCTATACCTGGTCTGTGATATCACAGACGAGGTATAGGATAGACCACAGACGAGGTATAGGATAGACCTATCACCTTATGGATGTTCATGTCGCCACCCAAACTGTGTTACCGACCCATAATTTGAGGACTGAATTTAGCGACCTCTGTTCATGAACAGCGTCCGACTCAAGAACTACTCTGAAATGGGTCGAAATACTGAAAGATGTGTGCATGCTTGTATACATGGGACTCGTTTAGAGCGAGAGTTTAACATACAGGGCGGGCTTTCGCTAAGCTACGCTTTGGCTCGGTTTGTCAATGACTCACGCCGGATTTCTCTCTGAAAATCTATTTCGGGGATCAGGAGCCTATATGGCGCTGCAATATGGCACTTCTTAAGAGCTTATACAAACTATAAATTGCAAGATGAAATTGATTGTTAGTATTTTACATGTAGTGGAACATTTAACTAATATTTTCACGTGTCGTACGCCGAAAAATATTAAAAATTGACGCTATTACTAACATTCCCGCAAATCTCTGCACATTGCGCGTGTCTAAATAGACGGTGCCCATCCTACGACACGTAAAACTCATTGAAAATAATGAATTAAAACGTTTTTGTAAAATTTATATTCGTAGTTTTTGGGATCCGAGGCCCCTAAATTCCTGTTTCGTTACAAATTGATTGGCTCTGTCCTTATTAACTATTGAATGGATTTAAAAATTATAAAAAACATCTAAGATGTAAGTACACGAGCGTAGGTATCGCTTACGTTAAGATTTGGGTACACAGCAGTTCCGTGAAAGTTCACGTAAAATTCAGGTACTCTTCGTTACTTTCCTCAATTACTTTACTCCAAGTACTTACCATTACAGTCATTAAAAATAATCAGGATTTTATCAAGTTTGGTGTCATTTTCATCAGAAAAATGCCAGTAATCCATTTGTGATATTTCTATGATAGAAATTGGCATACTGATTACTGAAAGGCCTATTGCTGACTTTGTCCTTATGCCACTACTCTAGCGTTTATGACCCCCGAGCCGCATCGTTTGAAAGCTTTTACCTAAGAACCCCTCAGGGTCGTAAAAAAAAAGGTACGCGTTACCGTTCAACCGATTTCAAGAGAGCGTACAGTGAAAAGGCCAGAATGTCGTGGCCATTGGATTTTTTAACTTTCTGAGTACGAATACAGATCCGACACTGAAGGAAAAAGATGAATGAGTATAATGGTCTTGAATTTCAAAATTTTAAGCTACGATAAGGTTGACCGCAGCGGTATACACCTGCACGGAGAGATTTTTCGCCTCCTGCGTGTAAAAGCCACAATAATGGCGCATCGTTCCAAAAAAATGGCATTAATGGAAGCTCGTATAAGCGTGGCGTTGAGTAGCTAAAAGTTTAAAACATCAGACGCAAAAATTCTAGAAAAAAAATTAAAACACCGTTACTATCAAATACACGTCCGATCAGTTGCCCCTTAAGTCTTATCTATGCATACACTGCAGTAAAGATACAATTATGAAAAAGAAAACCAGATCAATAGATTCTGAGGTCTGCAAAAGCATTGTTGGACGTGACTGAAACCGGGACGTCGAGCCCGTCGACATCGACAAAAGAACGAGATGGTCGGCGGCCGACGAAGGCAATCTCTTCGGAGAGCTGCCAGCGACCGCTGGACAGCAGTGATCCCTGAGCTTCGAAAATTTTGGGATGGTCTCTTTCAAATTCACGTGGCAAAGAGCTATTGGGAATTTCCCGGCCCAGGTAAGCGAGTTGCGCGCTCCGCTTTTATGATCGATTTACCACTCACCCCAGATTACTGTAATGAGGTTTGAAAACAATGTGGACTGGTCTCGTACCCGTCTCAGTTTCAAAATTTTTAGCTACGACAGTGTTGACCGCTGCGCTATATCCCTGTGCGGAGAGATTTTTCGCCACCTGCGTGTAAAAGCCACAATAGTGGCGCATCAGTTCAAGAAATGGAAAATCATAATTAAAACCGACTTCAGAAAAATTAAAATGCGCTAAAAAGTAAAAAATAATTTTGTTCCATATTTAATCTACGACACTCAACTTTTTTATATCAGCGCCTCATCATTTGCACTGTGTAAATCTGGCGCCGACTTAAAAAAAATTGAGTGTAGTAGATTAAATAAGGAACAAAATTATTTTTTATTATTATATGTCTGTATTATATCATATAGACCATCATTAATGTATGCACAAACACATGATGAATGGGTGGGATTCAGCAATAGGTGCTCTTAAAAAACATTAAAGCACTCTTTTTACAAATTACGTTATTGCAAGCGAATGAAATTTGTTTTGCATTAAATAAATCGGAATAGGACAGCAAAGTTGAAAGGCGAATGTGATATCGTTTTATTTTCATCCTCCTTTCTCTTCCGTTGAACGGAATATGTTCATAAGACGATTTTTAAATTGTCACTCTAACAGAAACATTTGTAAATCGCGGGCTTCGACTAAAAAAATAACCCAGTTATACCCGTGCTGAATTCTAATTCCTACCACGCGTAGCATTACAATCTGTTTCGAGACTTCGCCGGTAACGTTGCATGCGACACTAAAATGGTAAGGGGGTCCTAGGACCCCCAAAACCGGTGACAGAAAAATACATTGGTTGATAGGTCTATTCTATACCTCGTCTGTGGTAAAACTTAGATCATTTGAAACCCGCGATTTACAAATGTTTCTGTTAGAGAAGCAATTGAAAGATCGTTTTATAAACGTATTGAGTGCAACGACAGAGAAAAAAGAGTCTTTTAACATTGCTGTTCTATTCCAGTTTACTTAACGCAAAACAAATTTATTGAGCATAAAAATTTATATAAACATTATTTGTGAAAGACATGCTTTCACGATGTAACGTGGAATACCTTGCCAAGGAATATATTTCAATAAGGTGCTGAAGCAGAGAGGACTTTAAAAATGATCAAAAACACATCGGTTACAGTATTTCGATGAAATATTCCAACATGCACTTATCCTTCTACATTAACACTATACTCTTGTTCTGGGGGCCGGTAGGAACAAACATTTCAAGTTACATATTTTATTTTTACATTCTACCATAGTATTGCAAGTTAAAGAAATTCTTATATCTAATTAGAATATTTGACAATCGCAGCTATCGGCTCGGTTTTCACCGATTACCAGGTCTCACCGCGAGGAGGTTGCTGCGTTTTGAGACCCGTAGAGAGATAGATGGAATCAAAGTTCCATCGATCTCCCTGTACATGAATCCCTTAGCCTACTAAACCAAAGAGATGGATGGAAACAAATTTCCATCGATCTCTTCGGTTTAGATATGGAATATAGGGAACTGTCAAGCAATCACTTGATTGAAATAAATTCAGCAAAGAAGGAAAAACTACGAGTGAGCATGAAACGAGTATTGGATGGCGCAGTCCCTACCACCCTGCTGTCCGAGTCGAAATGGAAAAGCGCTCGGCGTCTCCCAAACGATTCCTCTGCACCCAGCGACTCGTCAGGAGCAACACTAGGTGTGACCTGACTCAAGCCGACTAACGAGGAGATTGGGAATCGGACCGGGTGACTTACGCAGGCAGTATACCAAAAGGTACACTCCCTACGCCCGAAACTTTTCCCTTTCGACAAGAACACCAGGGGATGAAACTGATCCACTCATACCGATTCCATGCTCAGTTGATTGCTTGCGTGAACGGAAGCAGCGGCGACCTTCTCATCGGAGATGAGGAGCTAACAAAAGAGCAACAAAGCTAATGATTCAGTGACTACTTGGCAATTTTACATGGGGCCTTAAATACTTCATGCTATAATAAATTAACCTAGGCTTCCTTAGATGTCTTCATTCACTATCACTTTGCACTAACACGTTCCACTATCACTTTTCATTATCTCTTCTATTTTTAAATATATTATTTTGTGAACTCCCTTCCCCGCGGAACGGTGAATCAGAAAAGCTGGAACAGTCAACTACGTTATGTTAGTAAGAGCGTGAACAGCCTGGAAGGAAATTAAGAAAAAAACTCATTGAGTTGGTGCCGTTCGAGATAATTTCGACCTATAGAGGAGCACGCACGAGCATGCAAAACCATCGTAGAGATACATGAAGTAGAGAGCTGAGAATGTAGACCCATCGATGAGATGCATGACAGAGTGACACAAGATATACAAAACCATTAAACAAATCCATGAAATAAAAGAAATCATGCAAAACCATCGCCGATTCTGAGGAAATAGAACAAATTACGCAAAACCATCGACGAAATGCATGAAATGGAATAAACCATGCAAACCCATCGTTGAGATACATAAAGGAGAGCTGGAAATGGAAATAATCTCTGAAAGAATTCACCAGAGAACCCTTCGGCGAATCCCTCGGCGAATCCCTCGGCGAATCCCTCGAAGAATCTCTTGAAGAATTCTTCGATGGAATGCTTAAAACTAGACTTGCATGCCCAACTTTTCTAAGTTTCGCAGCACGCACACACACACACACCACTTAGAGGAAGCATAACAGACTATGCTTCGGTATATTAACCCTTCGGACTGTGATTGCAATATACGGTAAATGGCTACTACAATTCTTTTAAAAGACTTTACTTTAAAGTCCAAAGGGTTAACATACACGCGTGAGAGAAATACACGAGAGGTTCTCGTCGATCTCTCTGCATACACAGGATTACAATTTATTTCGCATATTTTAGAGGTTCGCTTGCATTGCTTTCAAGTGACAAACAGATTCTAAGTATCTCATTGCAGAGATAGAAAAGAATTGACAAACGGACACGGATTCGCTGTCGCGAGAGATCTCGAGCTGCTCGATACACTCACGCATTGCAGTTGCACAGACAAAACGCTAATACGAGACCACCACTCATCCAGGCCCCCCCATTAACGGGAGTTCCCCGCTCGGGGCCGCGCCTGAGGGAGTCAGAATCACAGCAGCCCGCCTCACAATTAAATCACATGCAGCTGCAATACGCGCTCCCACCACAAAGCCGACAATTTGCACAGGCGAGTGTATCGCGCCCGAGCATCTTGTGCTAATTCAAGATCTCTCCCGACAGCGAATTATATTTCCGGAAAGAAAGAAAAGAGAATTGAAAGTAGGGAATATAAAAGTCACTATGACAAGTGTTTAAAAGTATGCTAAATGAGAAACGACACGGTGCACGGTGAAGCTAATTGTAAGAGAAAGCAGAAGCAAAATGTGTCACTCTCAACAAGCAAGCGCACATCTACCCTTAAATTTAGCCTATCGCACTCTTTACAATGGGCCCTAGTGGCATAATCTATTGCAAATATGCACTTGCGTAACTTTCGAGGGATATGCGAAAGCTAAGAATCTCCAGATTGAGATTGCAAAAGAGACTGAACGACTAAAGGACCGAAAGACGCGACGCGACGCGAACATTCACCCTCGATGCACCGAATTTTCGTTTCTACATGGCATGTTCCATATTACGCCTTTACACAGCCATGGCGAGCGTAGCCAAGAACGAGCCATCTGAGACCACAGAGCCGGCCGAGGTGGACCGAAGCCCGGTATCGGCGGGATAACTAGAAAATCAGAATGGTCATGAACTGGCGCACATCTTCGTCTAACAATGGTCCTCTGTGTAAAGCCGTGATAAATTGTACCCAGCACAGCCGGCCTATGAAGGGCGAGCACACCATGCGAGAAATCGAAATCAGTAATCGAAGGCGAATTGTATTTCTAGAAGAGTGCGTTTGGCACTCTTATATTTAAAAAGAACGAGGCGGAATAGAAGCTTATCGCTCGAAGTACGGAAGTGCATTTTTGAATAGACGTCCAGACCGAACCAAACTCACCGAATGTAAGTTTGGCTCGATCTGGGCCCTTAACCTAGATCGTAGGCTTTAGCCTTGATTCCGTTTCGCAAGTCGCAATGCTTGGAAGACGTTACCAAGTCCAGGCACACCAACGTGGAGGTACCTACGAAAGTGACCCATTTCTACGAAATATTTCTGGCCCGTGTTCGACCAATGTTTTGCGCATTTTTGAAAATTTGGAAAAAGTCTTACGACTAAAGTTGTTAAACTAAGACTTATTGCTAGGCTGATTTTAAGATTGTAAGGAGAGAGCAAAGTAGAAGTAGCTAGCATAGTGACCAAGTAGTACCAATATCAACTGTCATTTTCAGTTATTATTATTTGTATGAGAAAGAGCTTCGAATTATATAGTTGAAAATCCTTAAGAAATTAATGCTTTCCATTCTCGTTTTATTAAGAGGATCTAATGACTCGTATGTAATTAAGCTTGAGAAGTGTAACTCGTATTCAAAGCATCAAGCTTTGATTATAAAATTCAAGAAAAATAATTTGGAATATTTAAAACGCGTTATCAGAACTTTGACCTCGAATTTCAAATTTATTTATTGCTTTTGGTCTGTATTAAACATTTGGAAGCACGCGCGTTAATGTTACTGTTCATGAGTACTAAGTACTATGTATTCTTGGTCACCGTGTTCGCTAAAGCAATCATTTGTTCAATAGCATGCAAATAAATTGAAATATTAAAATGTACCACTCACCGATCGTTGAACACAGTCTCACTCCTATCCATGCAGACAGGAGGCAGCCTCTTCAGCAGGTTCACAGACTAAGACTACTACTAAGTAGTACCGAAGAGATTGTATCATACACGCAAATATGTTACTATAATTTCACGATCAAAAAGCAATTTGAACACCGGTGCATAGTATTAAATAGTTGAGGATGCGTAAAAACACTGATTCTACACTCGCGTTGACACTACTAACACGTACAGCCATCTCATGTTTTTAAACAGAAAACACTGTACGTTTTTAAATTTCCCTAAGCAGTGAGCACCCCTGATAGGACCCGAGAAAAGTGTTGTCTCAAGACTTCTAGATACCGGATGAATTGCAATAGAATCTTGTTGAGCGACCTCCCACATGGTCCAGTAATCGATGAAATTAATCCAGGAATCGAGATATCACGAAATAATATGCTCACGCGTTCACTGAGATCCGATGACTGTCGCAGCTAATGTTCAACTGGCAGAGTACGAATTTGGAAGAGGTTGTTGACGTTCTGTCTCGCTCCAACGACTCCCAGCTCCTCGAGAAAAGTATTGCTCAAAAAGTCTTCTAGATACTCTTTGTATTGTAGTAGCATCTTGTTGAGCGTCCTCCCACGTGGTCCAGTAAACGATGAAATTTATTTAGGAATCGAGATATGACGAAATAGTATGCTCACGCGTTCACTGAGATCCGATCACAGTCGCAGGTAAAGTTCAACTGGCAGAGTACGAATTTGGGAGAGGTTGTTGACGTTCTGGTTCGCTCCAACGACTCCCAGCTCGTCGAGAAAAGTATTGCTCAAGAAGTCTTCTAGATAAGCTTTGTATTGTAGTAGAATCTTGTTGAGCGTCCTCCCACGTGGTCCAGTAAACGATGAAATTTATTTAGGAATCGAGATATCACGAAATAATATGCTCACGCGTTCACTGAGATCCGATCACTGACGCAGGTAAAGTTCAACTGGCAGAGTACGAATTTGGAAGAGGTTGTTGATGTTCCGTCTCACTTCAACGACTCTCAGCTCCGCAAGAAAAGTATTGCTAAAGAAGTCTTATAGATACTAGGTGAATTGTAGTAGAATCCTGTTAAGCGTCCTCCCACATGGTGCAGTAAATGATGAAATTTATTTAGGAATCGAGATAGCACGAAATAATATGCTCACGCGTTCACTGAGATCCGATCACGATCGCGAATAAAATTGAACTGGCATGTACATTGTTCGGCGAAGGTGCGACATTCATAGAGGTTGTTGACGTTATGTCTCGCTCCAACGACTGCCAGCTGCGGGAGAAAAGTATTGCTAAAGAAGTCTTCTAGATACTGGTTGAATTGTAGTAGAATCTTGTTAAGCTACCTTCCACATAGTCCTTCCAAAAATCGATGAAATTAATCTAGGAATCAAGATATCACGAAATAATATGCTCACGCGTTCACTGTTATCACTGTCACAGGTAAAGTTCAACTGGCAGATACATTGTTCGGCGATGGTGCGACTTTCGTAGAGGTTGTTGACGTTCTATCTTGCTCCAACAACTCTCAGCTAACTCGAAATTCGCCAAGGCTGGAAATAATTTTATCTAGCAACGCTGATTGCACCACTTGCACTTTTCGCAACTGCAGCTATCCAAATTGCACTTTCCCTATGTCTTCCAATCCTGGGGACCCATGATAGGACCCGAGAATAGTGTTGCACGAGAAGTTTTTCTAGGTAATTTCTAGGATATATCTCAGTGGAATTCTGTTAAGGGGCCTCCCCCATGGTCCAGTAATCGATGAAATTGATGCAAGAATTGAGAAATCACAAAATAATATGCACTATGACATGCACACACTTCACTGAACACTGAACCGATGAATTTCTCAGGGCTAGACAAAATTTTATTTCGTAATGCGATTTTGAAAAGTAACTCGATTTGCATTTGCATCCTAACACCCCACGACACTCATGTATCATGCAAATTTCTACGAGGCTT
This sequence comes from Andrena hattorfiana, assembly GCA_944738655.2. Classification (NCBI taxonomy): domain Eukaryota; kingdom Metazoa; phylum Arthropoda; class Insecta; order Hymenoptera; family Andrenidae; genus Andrena; species Andrena hattorfiana. The sequence goes on along the minus strand of OX122889.2, from coordinate 39,011,165 downwards.
TCAAGAATTAGATTTTACTGTAAATTTCAATGTCGACGGTAAACTAATACTCGGGGCAAATAGAAACTCCAATTATTATTACTTCACTAGAATGATTAAACAGTACATTAGAAATTTGCGGGTATGTCAGTAACAGTGTGAATTTTTAATACTTTTCAGGGTATGATATGTGAAAGGGTTTCACTACGCGCAAAGTATTAATAAACAATGTCATCTTGCAATTTATAGCTTACACAGGCTTTGAAGAAATACCATTTCTGAACGCCATAGTGTCTTGATCTTCAAAATGGATTTTCGGAGAGAAATCCGCGTGAGTCGTTGACAAACCGAGCCAAAGCGTAGCAAATGCCTGCCATCTGAACAAGTCACACGTATACAAGCTCGTACACACCTTTCAGCATCTCAACACATTTCAGAGTAGTTGCTGAGTTCGACGCTGTTCATGAGTAGATGCCACTACATTCAGTCCTGAAATTATGAGTCGGTAACACAGTTTGGGTGGCGACATGAACATCCATAAGGTGATAGGTCTATCCTATACCTCGTCTGTGGTCTATCCTATACCTCGTCTGTGATATCACAGACCAGGTATAGAATAGACCTATCACGGAATGTAATTTTGTGTCACACGCTCGGTGGGGCTCGCGAGCCCCCTTACCATTTTCGTGTCACACCCAACGTTATCGATTCAGTCTAAAATAAGATTACAATGCTACGAGTGGTAGGAATTGAAATTAAATCTTATCGGAAACGTTTAAAATCTAAAACAGCATGAACGTTAAGACTAATTTCAAGAAACATGTTGCATAATTCCGGTTACTAATACATTTTGATAGAAGCATAATTTGCACTTATTTCCATAAATTTCGATCATAAATATTATATAAATACAACCGCGTGATAAACATTTATACAGTCTCTTAGTTAGGTTATATTTTCGGTCACTTCGAAGAGTGGATTTTCTGTCCTCGAAGTGACAAAAAATATACTTAACCTATATGCTACAGGATAATAAATGTTTATTGGATATTTCGTTCTTTTGGGCTTAACATCCTTCCAAAATATTATTATTACGCCTCAACGATATATATTTATGAAGTCGATGAGTGTAATTATTCGTGGTTAAGAAATCAAAATTTCCTATTCATAACGTCATTTTTTTAGTACATTTCATCGAAATAATAAGTTTTAGCTTAATTTGTTTATGTTTGCCAAATTCATGCCTTTTATTAGACTCTACTTGATTTTAGCATCAATTTTCATGTTTACAGATTTCTATGCTTGATTAGAGATGTGACTATCGATTATTGATAGATTATCGATATCTTATTGATATTTAACAATATATCGACAATATCGTTAAGATATCGTTAAGACGAATAGCCTATTCGCCTTTTCTAGAAGAGGCTTGTAGAATATAACACACTTCGTTGCAGCAACGATGCAAATAACAATTTTAAAGACATTGTAAAGCAACGATACATATTCATACTTTTAAAGATATCGCTTTCGATACTCAGCGGCTCAGCACCGATGTTTTCGCCCATTCACAACGGTGTTCTTCGGTGTTGGATAGCGCCGTGAATGGGCCCAGCACCGGTTTTTACGGTGCTCACTATTCGAGCACCGTTGCCAAAGGTACAGACCTTTTTCCGCTTAGAATGCAACGCATTAATTGTATAATAAAGTCAATCAGAATCTATTTGTTTGTATTTGATTTCACGGCGCTGTCCAGCACTGAAAAACACTGAATGGGCTCAGCACCGATATTTTCGTCCATTCACAACGGTGTTTTTCGGTGCTGGATAGCGTCGTGTATGGGCCCAGCAACGCTTTCTACGGTGCTGACCTTTTTTCGTGTATACCTGAGCTGCTTTCCCAGATAGCACACGTCGTCTATAAGTCGTGTGCTATCTGGGTCTATTCGCGTCAACGATATCTTAACCATATTATCGATATATCGATAACATTTCGATAGTCACACCTCTATCTCAAAGTGACAGAAATTATAACCTATATGCTATACCCAATTTCATAAATATATCGTTGCGGCGTAACAACGATATTTTGGAAGGATGTTAAGTTATAAAAAGTTCACAAATGTAGCGTAAAGTAACGAAATAGCCAATAATCATTTATTGTCATATAGCATATAGGTTATATTTTCTGTCACTTCGAGGAGGGGACTACATAATAATCACGCGCATCCAGCCTGCGCATTTTCCCTAGCCTGGGCGGCCCCGGCCGCATGAAAGGGGAACTTTCGCCACCCTACATTAGTGGTAGTTGGAACGATATTTCTGAGCTTGGGTACGCGGAAAATTTGACTTGCGGTCCCAAGCGGGAAAAAAGTTCATTAAATTTCATTAAATTCTTTATATTTAGTGGGATTATTACTAGGGACTGTAGCCGTAATTATTTCTTTTATATTTCGAAGAACTGTCTTTAAATGTTTAAATAATTACTTTACGCCACCCTGACATTCAATTGACTAACCTGCTAAGAAAACTATTAAAAATGTTATATCACGCGGCTAAATACATGCTTTTCTGACTTTCTTTCTTCCATAAAATATGGTAAGATCGGATTTTTCGAGTCGGTCTTATAAACGTTTTACAACATTTACGCTTGAGGCAACGCAATACAGCATTTCCTCTAGTTCCTATCACTCTTCTAAATATGAAAACATAGATATCAGGTTTACATAGATTTCTAAAATTGTTCAGAAGCTACCGACTCTTTATAACAACATGTTGGTCGGCGCTTGGAAGGAATACAGGGCCATTAATATGCAGTATCCTCTAATGGAAAAATAATTTTTCAATATTTTTATCATTATGCAAACATCTGTATTGTATGTCAGATTTGTCTACTAAAATGAAACCAATTACGACGCAGTTTGGTATGAGGAAGGTACGGCAAAAAATTGGTACAAAAAGAGGAAAAATAATAACATATTTTTTTAAAATCCAGAAAATAATACGATAGCGAACGTTCAGTAGATGTGCGGCCTTTTTCTCATCGATTGTTGAGGTCAAGACCATCGAAAAGTTCGTCTTTTTTTTTAAACAGACGCCGTTCCCAGAAACGCGATACACCCGAAGGCAAAAATCAATGCGACTTGCAATGTCTTGCAAGCAGAGCTCGCTAAATCAGGCGTTTGCTCTTAACGAATCTTTACCAGTTCGTAACACTTGTCAAGCCAAATATGCCAATAACAGTTTTTGCAAGCAAATGGCTAAAACTTAACAGGATATTAACAATTCAAATTGCACCGTCTCTAACATTCTTAAGTATGTATGTATTTCCTAAGTAATGAATAGTTTGGTGCATCGGTTGAGTGCTGACAGACGTGAAACAGCCGATGCGTTGATACTTTGTCTCAATATATATTCAAGTAAAATATGAAAAAAGTGGGTAGATAGTGATTTATTTTTAGGGTTGCCATAATTGTCAAGCTTTGATACGGAACATTTGAATGCTAATTAAATAAAACTTGAAAAAAGTGGGTAGGTAATGGTTTATTTTACTCTGTAAAATATTTCACGGGAACAGTGAAATACGGGACAGTCCCGTATATACAGGACGTATAGCAACTTTACATATGTATATACCTACTTGCCCGAATCACGTCGTATTTGATTTTCCTTTTATTAAAAAAATCTCACTAATATGCCGTAAGTGCTCGAATCGAGCCGAAACAGAGAATGTAAAAATTTCACCTTATGATTAGCTTAACATGTGTACATACATGTTTTCCGCTTTTAGCTACTGATTACGGCTTTTGCAGAATTTATAGAAGAAAGTAAAATCTAGAAGCCTAGCTTGTCCGTGGACCGACATCGACATGCGAAAATCAGAAGCACGGAGAATGCAAGAAGACAATGTAGTATTATACTTTGTTGCCGCTGCCAGAATGATCGTTTGTCGCGTAAAGGACCTCCGTGCCGTTTCCCTCCCATTTTATCCCACACGCGAGTCGCGACGTCCGTAAAACAGAACCTTTTTTTTTACTTATGCTTTAAAAAATACCATAACTGTTTTCTCATATGTACATATCTAGGAATAATGAAAACAGACCTTAACGCAAGCGATACGCTCGGGTACTTACATCGGAGATGTTCTTTACAATTTTTAAATCCATACAATAGTCAATAAGGAAAGGGCCAATCAATTTGTAACGAAACGTAGAGTTTTAACTACTAATCTATCGTTCCCAAGTAATAAATAAACTATTGCAAAATGTCCTCGGGTGCCGAAAACTACGAAAATAAATTTAAAAAAAACGTTTGGATTCCTTGTTCTCAATGATTTATACGTGTCGTAGGATGGGCACCGTCTATTTAGACATGCGCGGAGTGCAGAGATTTGTGGGAATGTCAGTAACAGCGTCAATTTTTAATATTTTTCGGCGTACGACAGGTACGACATATTAGTTAAATGTTCCACTACACGTAAAGTACTAACAATCAATGTCATCTTGCAATTTATAGCTTGTATAAGCTTTCAAGAAGAGCCATAATTTGGCGTCATATAGTCTCCGGATCACCGAAATAGATTTTCGTAGAAAAATCCACGTGAATCCTCGTGAGTCGCTGACAAACCGAGCCAAAGCGTAGCGCAGGGGTGCACAAGGAGCAGTTTTTAGCGCCTAGCTGCGAGCAACCCACCTGTCCTGTTGCTAAGGTCAGAATCGGTTAGGAGAATTGCAGTAGTGTACGTGCGTGCTCGTAGGCTCGTAGCGTAAGTATATATGGCTGGGTTCCTTGTGGGGCCCCAGTGCAGAAGAGGTCCCGTAATAAAATTCAGGAGAGTCATGAAATTTCCAAAATATCTGCTACTGCCGGAATTTGGTATGACTTGACGGTTCTATTTTACTGATAATGAAACATTTTTTCCTAATAATACTCATCTTTTCATCGACACATAAAATATTTAGAAGATTAATACTATACAAATAAATAACTCGGACACAAAGAAAACCAAATTTTAATTAACAATAACGATAATTCATAAATGTTAGAAAGTTATATATGTACAAATATATACATATCTACACGCATGTGGTGTCCACCATTAGACTTAGCGTTATTTACAACCACAAAATTACATAACTAATAAATATATACACGTAACAATATACGGGGAGTTAACGAAAATGTAACAATAATAATATATACATAATATGTACATAACTGAAAAATTATATACACAAGGATGGAAGGACAGAACAATACACGCAGACTTTGTGAAAGATACTAGGTGGAGTACATGCAATTATAAAAAATGATTATTGCGCTTTGTTGCCGGTAGCCGTTTTTGTTGTACCAGATATTCTATGTTTGGTTGTATACTTCGGTTTTGGCTCAAGAGCAACGAACGTTTTAAATTGTTATCCGTTATGAGTGTCCGGAACGGCGACTTCGCTTTCTTCAGGGTAGAAAATAACTGCTCGCAAACGTAAGTGGAACCAAATATTGCTAATTTGGATATTCAATTTGTCATACATTAATAATACCATCCGCCTCCTGATTTTTTTTTTCGTTTCTACGTCACCTCTTAAATTTCTTAAGTCTATTTGTAATTGTGGTGACACTGTATCTATATTTACAGTGGACTGGTAACTACATTCAATTCATTTTCGAGTGCATACAAATCCTGATACCGGTTTTGAAATTGATCACCCAACTTCTGTAATATAATTTCATATTGCTCAAAATTAGTACGCTGTGTCATAATGGATCTTAATTTCGGAAAATTGCACACATTTTTTGCCTGTGACTCTGCGTTCCATACTTGATTTTTTTTTTAAAATCGCAAATTAAGTTAGAAAATTGAAGTATGGTTTTATCTTTTCCTTGCAGCTGTGTATTTAGAATATTTAAATGGTCTGCTACATCCGAAATAAATCCTAAATCACAGAGCCAATCTGTATTTTCCAACTCGGGAGCAGGATTTTCTGACATTTCCAAAAACACGGAAATTACGCTATGTAGGTGGAAGAATCGATCTAAGGTTCTTCCACGGCTAAGCCACCGTATTTCCGTGTATAGAGGTATCTCCGTGAAGTCTGCGTCTATATCTTTTAAAAAATTTCTGAACTGTCGGCGTTTTAAAGGATTCATTTTAATATAATTAGTTATTCTGGTCACAACGGACATAACGTGTTCCATCTCTATACTTTTTGCACACAAATTCTGCTGGTGTATCGCACAGTGCATTGCCCTAATTTCCTGAGGAACTGCTAGATTTTTTAATTTGCTTCGGAGGCGGTCAACGAAACCACGATGTTTCCCAATCATCGCTGGAGCACCATCAGTAGTGACGGACACTAATTTAGTCCAGTCTAATTTATGATTATTAACCGCCTCCTCCACACAAAACAGTATATCATCTCCTGTTGTGGTTTCTGCTAACGAAGAAAAATCTAGCAGTTCCCCAGTTACTTCTAAATTTTCGTTAACCCCCCGAATAAAAATTGCCAGTTGCGGAGTGCCGGAGATGTCCGTCGATTCATCCAGGGCCAAACTATAAACAATAAATGTTTTCCCTAACTCCCGCAATTGCCGCGTCACATCTGCAGCCATCTCTTCTATCCGCCGCATGATTGTCATTCGCGAGAGAGTGGTCGCTTCATATATTTTACGCTGCTGCGCATTGTCATCCACTGTCGCCAATAAACAATTTTTTATAAATTCTCCATCCGTATATGGGCGGGATGTTTTCGCTATTTCCAGCGCGATTTGGTAACTGCATTTAATTCCAGCGAATCTAATAGAATTATTTTCCTAGGATCAAAACAATGAGTTACTATAATGAATCTTAAAACAATGATTGATAATCGGGGCTATTCCACGTTAAAATTAAGATTAAAGAAATTGCATTGCTCATATTTGAATAAAGGATTCCATCAGTTTTTAAATGATTATAAACACAGGACAATACCTCGAAACAAAGCGCAAATATTGAATAGAAGGATTCATAGATTATAAAATAACTTACTTTGTCTGAGATGTCTTCCTCCTCCTCCTGTAGCGCTTGTTCCTTTAAAACTTTTATTTTTTGCAGACGTTCCTCACGCGTGAACTCTTTGTAATCATTAGCATGATGCTGAGTGTAATGCCGCTTTACATTAAATTGTTTGGCTTGTGTAAATGTTGTGTAACATACAACACATTTCACACCACCTTTGTACTCGGTAACCAAGAAGGCTTCCTCCCATGACACCTTAAAAGGGGTCAGTGCACTTGCACCCTTCCTTTTTGATGTCGATGCCATTTGCTCTATATTTTGCAAACTTATGTATATTTCGTACAATGATATTTCGGTATATAATTCGTAGCTACTTACCGATGGATAGGTTACAGTCGGTAGGAAATTTCGTATTTGTCGTAACGCAATTCATAAAGAAAAAACAAAGGCAAAATGACAATCAATAAAAATGGCGTTTCACGGAATACTAAACTTTAATAAACATTTCGGGCTGATATAACGCCATTTTTATTGATTGTCATTTTGCCTTTGTTTTTTCTTTATGAATTGCCCCATGGCAGTAGGGGCCCCGATGGCTGTAGGGGTCCCCACTGCAGTAGGGGCCCCCATGGCAGTAGGGGCCCCCATGGCAGTAGGGGCCCCCATGGCAGTAGGGGCCCCCATGGCAGTAGGGGTCCCCATGGCAGTAGGGGCCCCCATGGCAGTAGGGGCCCCCATGGCAGTAGGGGCCCCCATGGCAGTAGGGGCCCCCATGGCAGTAGGGGCCCCCATGGCAGTAGGGGCCCCAATGGCAGTAGGGGGCCCAATGACTGTAGGGGCCCCCATGGCTGTAGGGGCTCCCATTGCAGTAGGGGCCCCCATGGCAGTAGGGGCCCCAATGGCAGTAGGGGCCCCCATGGCAGTAGGGGCCCCCATGGCAGTAGGCGCCCCCATGGCTGTAGGGGCCCCAATGGCAGTAGGGGCCCCCATGGCTGTAGGGGCCCCCATGGCAGTAGGGACCCCCATGGCTGTAGGGGCCCCCATGGCTGTAGGGGCTCCCATTGCAGTAGGGGCCCCCATGGCAGTAGGGGCCCCCATGGCAGTAGGGCCCCCCATGGCAGAAGGGGCCCCCATGGCAGTAGGGGCCCCCATGGCAGTAGGGACCCCCATGGCAGTAGGGGCCCCCATGGCTGTAGGGGCCCCCATGGCTGTAGGGGCTCCCATTGCAGTAGGGGCCCCCATGGCAGTAGGGGGCCCCATGGCAGTAGGAAGACATCTCACACAAAGTAAGTTATTTTATAATCTATGAATCCTTCTATTCAATATTTGCGCTTTGTTTCGAGGTATTGTCCTGTGTTTATAATCATTTAAAAACTGATGGAATCCTTTATGCAAATATGAGCAATGCAATTTCTTTAATCTTAATTTTAACGTGGAATAGCCCCGATTATCAATCATTGTTTTAAGATTCATTATAGTAACTCATTGTTTTGATCCTAGGAAAATAATTCTATTAGATTCGCTGGAATTAAATGCAGTTACCAAATCGCGCTGGAAATAGCGAAAACATCCCGCCCATATACGGATGGAGAATTTATAAAAAATTGTTTATTGGCGACAGTGGATGACAATGCGCAGCAGCGTAAAATATATGAAGCGACCACTCTCTCGCGAATGACAATCATGCGGCGGATAGAAGAGATGGCTGCAGATGTGACGCGGCAATTGCGGGAGTTAGGGAAAACATTTATTGTTTATAGTTTGGCCCTGGATGAATCGACGGACATCTCCGGCACTCCGCAAATGGCAATTTTTATTCGGGGGGTTAACGAGAATTTAGAAGTAACTGGGGAACTGCTAGATTTTTCTTCGTTAGCAGAAACCACAACAGGAGATGATATACTGTTTTGTGTGGAGGAGGCGGTTAATAATCATAAATTAGACTGGACTAAATTAGTGTCCGTCACTACTGATGGTGCTCCAGCGATGATTGGGAAACATCGTGGTTTCGTTGACCGCCTCCGAAGCAAATTAAAAAATCTAGCAGTTCCTCAGGAAATTAGGGCAATGCACTGTGCGATACACCAGCAGAATTTGTGTGCAAAAAGTATAGAGATGGAACACGTTATGTCCGTTGTGACCAGAATAACTAATTATATTAAAATGAATCCTTTAAAACGCCGACAGTTCAGAAATTTTTTAAAAGATATAGACGCAGACTTCACGGAGATACCTCTATACACGGAAATACGGTGGCTTAGCCGTGGAAGAACCTTAGATCGATTCTTCCACCTACATAGCGTAATTTCCGTGTTTTTGGAAATGTCAGAAAATCCTGCTCCCGAGTTGGAAAATACAGATTGGCTCTGTGATTTAGGATTTATTTCGGATGTAGCAGACCATTTAAATATTCTAAATACACAGCTGCAAGGAAAAGATAAAACCATACTTCAATTTTCTAACTTAATTTGCGATTTTAAAAAAAAAATCAAGTATGGAACGCAGAGTCACAGGCAAAAAATGTGTGCAATTTTCCGAAATTAAGATCCATTATGACACAGCGTACTAATTTTGAGCAATATGAAATTATATTACAGAAGTTGGGTGATCAATTTCAAAACCGGTATCAGGATTTGTATGCACTCGAAAATGAATTGAATGTAGTTACCAGTCCACTGTAAATATAGATACAGTGTCACCACAATTACAAATAGACTTAAGAAATTTAAGAGGTGACGTAGAAACGAAAAAAAAAATCAGGAGGCGGATGGTATTATTAATGTATGACAAATTGAATATCCAAATTAGCAATATTTGGTTCCACTTACGTTTGCGAGCAGTTATTTTCTACCCTGAAGAAAGCGAAGTCGCCGTTCCGGACACTCATAACGGATAACAATTTAAAACGTTCGTTGCTCTTGAGCCAAAACCGAAGTATACAACCAAACATAGAATATCTGGTACAACAAAAACGGCTACCGGCAACAAAGCGCAATAATCATTTTTTATAATTGCATGTACTCCACCTAGTATCTTTCACAAAGTCTGCGTGTATTGTTCTGTCCTTCCATCCTTGTGTATATAATTTTTCAATTATGTACATATTATGTATATATTATTATTGTTACATTTTCGTTAACTCCCCGTATATTGTTACGTGTATATATTTATTAGTTATGTAATTTTGTGGTTGTAAATAACGCTAAGTCTAATGGTGGACACCACATGCGTGTAGATATGTATATATTTGTACATATATAACTTTCTAACATTTATGAATTATCGTTATTGTTAATTAAAATTTGGTTTTCTTTGTGTCCGAGTTATTTATTTGTATAGTATTAATCTTCTAAATATTTTATGTGTCGATGAAAAGATGAGTATTATTAGCAAAAAATGTTTCATTATCAGTAAAATAGAACCGTCAAGTCATACCAAATTCCGGCAGTAGCAGATATTTTGGAAATTTCATGACTCTCCTGAATTTTATTACGGGACCTGTTCTGCACTGGGGCCCCACAAGGAACCCAGCCATATATACTTACGCTACGAGCCTACGAGCACGCGCGTACACTACTGCAATTCTCCTCACCGATTCTGACCTTAGCAACAGGACAGGTGGGTTGCTCGCAGCTAGGCGCTAAAAACGGCTCCTTGTGCACCCCTGGCGTAGCGTAACAAAAGCCTGTCCTCTGTCAAACTCTCTCTCTAAACAAGTCACACGTATACAAGTACGCACACCTTTCAGCAATTAAACACATTTCAGGGTAGTTCTTAAGTTGGACGCTGTTCATGAGCAGAGGCCGCTAAATTCAGTCCTCGAGTTATGTGTCGGTAATACAGTTTGGGTGGTGACACGAAGTCCCATAAGGTGATAGGTCTATTCTTACTTCGTCGATGTCTATACTTCGTCGATGATAGAATAGACCGGACATTCCTTTGTCTTTTGTGTCACTCGATTTTGGGGCTCTAGAGCCCCATTACCATTTCCGTGTCGCATCCAACGTTAACGGCTAAGCATGAAATAAGAGTTCAGCGCTATAAGCGGTAGGAATGGAAGTTATAATAGTGGTGAGAATTACATACAGGGTGTCCCGATGTCAAATTAATGCAGTATTTTTTAAAGGCAAATAAAAATTTCTTCATTTCTTTATCAATCAGCAACTCTACAGACCCATACAACGGAGAAGCATTGTACAATTTCGCTTACGATGTAACGAACCTCTGCTATCTTATAATTCCCTAATAAATTATTTGCGGACAGGGTTTATATTAATTTTTTCAACTTTTCCAATTCTTTTCAATTGTATACCCGGGATACTCTGTGTACAGACATACAGTTTCATTTATCGTTTTGAACACTTCCTATAATAACTAATTAAAAAATGATTAATAAATTATGGTAATCTTATGGTGTGTCTCGTATCAAGCAGCAGAGTAGTGGTGGGCCCCTGCCTACATATACGCGTAATTCTACCCAATCAAGTCGTTCCGAAATCTTTAACAATTTTTACTGATCAAAGGGTTCCTTTGCGTCATATGGCTTCATTCAAACATTTTTCCTTTCCAACGCGCAGAATACGTTGATGTAAAAGAAAATTGGTAAATTTGTCGAAAAGCTACCTCTTCATCGATTTTAATGACCTTCGCATATGTTGTCAATATCATCATTCTGAACAACATTTCCTTTTAAACTTTTTGACGGCCGGCCTCAGTTTCGGAGATATTAATAACAAACTTTCGGCATAATTGATTGACAGCTACCTCCCCACCGATTTCAATGATCTTGACATATGTTATCAAAAACATGAAAAACTTTCGGCATAATATATTGAAATCTGTTTCATAGCTGACGGTATTAGTATTGGTTGGGGTTAGATTAGGACCGGGGCGCGTAAAGGATGGTACCGCGGAGAACATGTGTTAAACTCGGTAATAATTCTTGTGTTAAATAAAGTTTTTTGCGAATATTTCGTAAACCAAAGACAACCGCCAAAAAGGTTAAAGGGAAATGTTCAGAATGATGACTTCGACAACATATGTGAGAGCCATTGAAATCGGTGAGGAAGTAGCTTTTCGACCAGTTTACCAAAAAGTTAACATTAATTTTCAATGTTATAAACAATTCCACCGATCCAGAGGTGTAGATTCACCCCCTAAGAGCAACGACCAATAATTGTTCTACACATTGTACAATGCATGTGGAGAATGAGCAGATAGGTGTGTTCTGTAGGAACGAGTACTGTTTGAAAGAGTGTCGTGTGACTGATTTTTGGGGTGTGTGATTGTGGCAGGACTCAGTTGTCAGGCAACGCGCAAAGAATGGTTGACGGGTCGCGTCGCGGCAACAATAATCTGGGTAGACGGTCATCGGGTAAGTGGTTGGAGAAAACCCAAGTGGTGTAAACGATACTCCTGCAGGTCAAGATATTAAATGTGATTTTTCGCTTCTCATTTTGGAACCATTTTAGCTTCTGACCTTTTGCCTGTCTTCTAGCATCTAGACATCAAGAAATAGCTTGGAATGGTTTTAAGAAAAAGTTGCTTGTTTTCTAACGTGGATTAGGAAAGTAATTGGTTCCACCCCTGCTTTAAATACAAGGAGAGATGTGTGCGAGCCTGTATCAATACATATTTAAAAGCATGAGATGCATGGAACTCGAGACCAGAACGACTAAAACTAATCGTGTGCGTAATTCTCGATATATTGAGGTATTAAAACTTACGCGTGTTACCCTATATCAGGCCTTCCCAAGTAGGGGAAAACCACTCCTGAAACACATGTTTCGGTTCTCCTCTAGGGTGAAAGTACCAAATGTGTCAAGTAATAAATTTTTTTTAATTCTCTTTACGTCATTTTGAAATGCTAGTTTTAATTTTAATTTTTCCTACTATTTTTAAGTCATTATGAAATTTCCTATAAAAACTTGACACATTTAGTACTTTCACCCTAAAGTGTCCCAACATGCTTCCTAGCGACGTTACTGTCTCTTCGGAGAGAGGGTAGTAGGAATCGTCCCACCTTAGCTGAAGGCGCAGCGTTGGAGGGAAAACCGAAACATGTGTTTCAGGAGTGGTTTTCCCCTACTTGGGAAGGCCTGCCCTATATAATTAGGGAAAACATAAGCGAAATGCGGATATGCTTTTAATAATCTTTGATTTCTGTATATACAGTATATATATATATATATATATATATATATATATATATATTTTTTATATTATATCATATTAATATTATGTTTATATTATTTTTATATTATATTTTACATTATATTATACTTTCACAGAAATCAAAGATTACTAAAAGAACGGTTAATCCGATCCCCAACTGAGCATATTTTTTTTTCGGCCCGTCACGGACTCATTACGGGGTCCTCAACCCGTAATCTTACATCATAAGTCGCACGTATTATATTATTGGATAAAAGAGTTTGTTTGTATGCAAATGTAATTGTTGCGCTCACTTCGTGATGGAAGAAACAAAAGACGATAGCTGGTAATAAACCATTGAAAGGAACAAAAGCAGGATCAGAGGAAGACCAAAACACATTAGCCTTACATGACAACAGCTAATAAATGAGTAACGAAATCTGGATTCATGAAAGGAAACAGAAGGTTCCTTGCACTTCGTTAATCCATTTTACAGCGTTTACCAGCTTAAGCGAAAATTGTGGGCCCAGTGTGATGCACACGATCACCCTTTGATTGTCAGAAGGCTACGGATTGCCTGTCGACAGCAATAAAACCGACCGCCGCGGCGGGACAAATAGGCTATCCAATACTGCTGGGGTTTTCCCGATGAAAATGAATCTGGACACGGAATCTTCCTGGTTGAATTGGGAAGAACCATCCCAAACACAAATTTTTTGTGCAATCCTGCTTACCCCCATTTTTCATTGTCTGGAGCTCAGCCAAACATAAAGGCACGGTTAAACACGTGTACCGCGTGTTACAGAACACATTTTCACCTATAGCGTGTGACCTATTTATATACTTATAATAAAAAACAGACCGAATCACTTCGTGGTTGGACGCATTTTCGTCGACATAAACTCTCCAATCCATTGATAATACATCAATTTTTCATCTAATTTCCTTAGGGATGGAAGACCTTCTTTCACGCCTTCACGTGGCCCATCCCGTTAACTCTATTACTTCAATGTTTTGACGTTTTAACATTAGCAGATTTACTTTGAAGTAACGGTGGAACTAAGGTGAAAGAAAGGCACTTGTTTTGTACATATTACTGTTTAAATATTGCGGCGAATAATAGAACGAGATGCATGATTGTAAAGTAAAAATGGATACGAGAGAGGGAGAGAGAACGTGAGAGTGTGTGCGTGTGATAAACAAAACCTCTTCTTGTTGTTTTGGCCAAATATTTCGTTCTCATATGTGTAATGAATTTTATTTGCTGCCGAGATTTCATTCCAATTGTTTTTTTATAGTATGAATAAATGACATATGAAAAGTACCCCTTTCGTTTGCTCTTTAAATAGTGCAAGCGCCGACCACGCGAGAGAAAGTATAGGTACTCGAAAAATAGAAAAGTCTCATGAGGGACGGTCCGCCCGTGTCAGTAGGAATAGCGAATTATTTCTCGAAGAAGAGACCTCAGGACTTGAGACGGGACCCCCGACATAAGAAAATTTAGGCTCGCTGCACTCGCGCTGGTTCGAGTCGATGATGGTCTTTAACCGTCCCATTGAAAGGCTGGCACACCGACATAGCGCGAACCACTGTAGTGGTGCATCCCTATTACTTACACTACTATGATTTGCTGTCGCCCGTCACCTTGAAGGTGCGAAATAGTTAAAAGAGGCAAGACAGGTAGCTGAAAAACAAAGTTGCATCAAGTTCGATATAATATGTACTCTCCGAATGCTTCAAATACTTCCAAAAAATTGTTTCAACTGGTTGGAATATTCATTATATTCTGCTGTGTGATAAATTGAATTATTTGTTTAATTTCTGTACCATGTTTTAATAAATATATCAATATGTTTGAATTTATATTAAGTGTCGTTCATTTGGTTTATTACACACGCGTCACATGGCATGTTTATATGTACTTTCAAGAGTAAAAAAGCGCCCTTTCACGTTCGTATTTATTGTTTTATTTTATTATTTTCGCATTCAACGGCCGGCTATCCGAAATAAAATGAGCATAGCTTCAAATTTCATAATCAATATCATAGGATGGACAATGTTGAATATCTCAGAAACAATAAGTTTTAGGATTAATGCACGAAATTTAGTACTTTCATACTCAGAATTCGCTATTCTATTGAATTTGACAGTCCATTTGAAAAAATAAAATTGACCTCCACATCTGATCTATGCCTGTAAAGAAACTAGTTTCACCGTGTTTTGTGTTTCGTACAACCAGACAACTTTTATAAATAATATTTTCGCTTCTTACTTGAAATAACAGATATTTGAGGTGAACCGATTTAGTGGGACACCCTGTATAACACAGCTTCTATACTTTCCTCGGTGATACCGGCAGCTTTACCTGTGTCAATGCTAGAAACACATTATGTTTCCAGCACCCACCGCTCGAAAATTCGAGAGGGCGCTCGAAAACCAGTGCTTATTTCAGAATATCGGTACTTCAGACCGGTGACACTGAAGACAAAGGAATGTCTATACCTGGTCTGTGATCCCTATGTATATCCCTATTCTATACCTGGTCTGTGGTGACACGAAGTCCCATAAGGTGATAGGTCTATTCTATACTTCGTCGATGGTGATATCGTACAAACTGACATACCGACGTCGTGAGGAGTCGATCATGTAGTTTCCTTCAT
This sequence comes from Andrena hattorfiana, assembly GCA_944738655.2. Lineage (NCBI taxonomy): Eukaryota > Metazoa > Arthropoda > Insecta > Hymenoptera > Andrenidae > Andrena > Andrena hattorfiana. The sequence goes on along the minus strand of OX122889.2, from coordinate 38,995,380 downwards.
TGTCGAGCGTTGAAATCATTAATCTGCCATACATGGTTCTAAAGTTTCTCGCTAGTGGCGCTACAGTCCATTTCTTTACGAGTCGATAAAGTTGTATGCGATACAAAAGTGGTAAAGGAGCCCGCGAATCACGTAACAAAGATTTACATCCTGATCTATCCATTCTATTTCGTTAAATCTATCGTATAAATTATCCGTGCTAATACAAATCTTCGATAATTTTTTAACAACCGCACGAGGGTGATGGGAGGAAAAAACAACAAGTTTGAAGACGCATATCTTATTAATTACGTGAAAATTGCACAAATTGTTTCTTTATCATTATTATTGGAACTATATTATCACATATGCAAGTAAATGAAACATGTAACTGTTCTTTACAATTAATTAAGTACAAAACATATGTTTCTTATGTAATTCATAATAATTATACACCACATATGGTAGAAAGGCTCCTTCAGAACTTTCAATCATTTACATGTGGCTATTTAATATTATAATAAGAGCTATATTACAATTAACAAGCGGATATATCAAATATATGCTTGCGGTACTTAAAAATAGGCTTACCCATACAAAGGGGGGAAACAATTTTTCATTGTAGCTATAGTTCTTTAATACTGTAAGCTTTAAGAAACAAGAAACATTAAATATAACGTACGATCAATCAGGTAATTCTTTCATTCTTGAATAAATATTTACTATAATGTTAAATAAATTAACATGCAGCTTGAACGGATGAACAAAATCAGTGATACGAATTGGCATGAAAAGAGATGTATGCTTCAAGAATGAAAGGCTCGTTTGTAGCACAGTTCCAAAACGACTTATACGAAAATAGCGCGAAAGCGAGGTTAGAGTTGGCTGCTCGACCTTTACAAGGGTGCAGAAACTTTCTAAAAATTCAAGTCGTTCTCGTTGTTATTCTCATTTGACTCCTTCTTCGCGGCTATCAGGTTCTCCCACTGCGCTATCAGAGTGCTCCGGCGCCGAGGGTTGGGCTGGAAATGATTTTATACACATTAAATTAATGGCAACGCAAAGTGTGCTTAGGTGCCATTGATAAGAACCATTGTAAGCTACGAGAAAACATTGCTCGATTTAATTGTGGTACATATCGAACGTAAAACTTTTGCGTGTTCACTAGGTTCAAGACATTTGATAAGATAGACTAACTGCACTGTAGAAATTATGGCGAACAGTGATTAATATTACCAATTTCGTCAGATTTCGCGAAAGATTTAAAGAGACATTCCTCTGCAAAATCGATCAATTTTCATGAATTTTTTCTTAAGTGGTAGACTCGTCTAACGTTACGACCCTTTTTTGCAGTTTATTTAGTTACTTTTCCGTCATACATAAGAATCTTTTTGACCGTTTTAATTAATTGTTTCTTGGTTTAATTAACTGGTGATTGGGGTTCTCAAAGTAGACAAATACCAAAAATATCAAGACGATTCTTAATCAGTACGTTTATCGTTATCGTCCAAACCAAAATAAATAATTTATATTGAAAATTGGCAAAATTGCGAATGCTTGAATTGCAAACTCCGAAATTTCATTCTTCTTCCGGTAATTTCTGAATAAAAAAAAGTACGATAAACTTAACATAAAAATATATTTTTGGTTCCGACGAGAGCTAGTAGTATATAAACTATTCTGCAAAAATTTCAAAGCAATCGGCCATGTAGTTTCTGAGATTTTATCACCGCGGTGAAAAAATTATGTTTATGAAAAACGCGTTTAAAGCAATAATACTTGAAATTTCTCTTCCAAAATTAACAGTACCTAGATTCTCGAATATATATATATATATTTTCAAAAAGTGAAAAGAAATATCGATTTCTTCAAGGTGTCACAGAGAAATGGTTCCTTAAAGGGGGATTCTCGTGTAACAGCCCGCGAAATTTATAATTTTTTTTTTAAATGCTATTGTTAATATTGCATTAAACTCATTTGGGATATAAGGAGGCATCTTTAAACTTGCAGAAAATATTTTTTTCTATGTCGAACCTTCTTATTATTTATTAATGATTGTGTACTTCCTAGTGTGAAAAAGCTGAAAAAACTCAATCTTTTGGGAATTAAAAAAAGATAAATAAGTATTGCACGTTCATGGTTTTATTCTATCTCCTTTTAAGACTATACAAAAAAAGTGTACGTAAAAATATCCATTTACAGCAGATTGCCAAAAAATTGTTTAAAAACCAAAAATCCCGATCCACTTCAAATATATCAGGCATACTCAGTAGACATTACTTTACTGCTCGAACTAGAATTTTGCAAACATTTGCAAAATTAAGTTACTACGGTCAACGAAGCTACATATGATTTTTTTTGCTAAAAGTGATAACATTTATTTAAGACGCTGCCATTTCTTTGTGTTTCAAAACGTTTGCATTATACTTGTTCAGACGATAGCCACACGTTGTACAGATTACCAAACTTCTTGAATTTTGTGTTTGAGATATCTACGATAATTGCGACATCAGGTCTGACATCTGGAAGGATATTGCTCTCTTCACGAAGCTTCTATTCTGCTATATCTGGATATTTTTACTTACAATTTTTTTTATAGTCATAAAATTGAGTTTTTTCAGCCGTCACACTAGGAAGACCCCCCATGGAACTACCTTTTTTCGTAGCTTCCATATTTCAAAAACCGAAAATTGTACGCGCGTAGTTAAGCCTCACGTTTTTTATACGCTGTGTGATTGAATTTATAATTCGGTCGTGGCGATTTAGCGACGTTTTAATCACTGATAACCACGCAGAGTAGATAGTGGGCGATACATATGCAATCGATCAATGTTTGGGCGTTTCCTCTGGAAAACTCTGTACCTTGTGTTTCCCTTTAATTTCTTTCTCTACTTCGTCCTCGTTTAAAGTGTTGGTCGAGGTGCCACTTCGCAACGAGCTCGAGCCATCGTAAATATCAGAGTCATTGTCGTTTCCTATGTCCAGCAAATTCGGCTGAGACTTTGCCAACATCTGCGACCGCATTAATCTGAAAACGTAAATGATTAAGCGTTATTTTATGCGTACACGATTAAATATATATCGAGTGCATGTAAACATCGTCATTGACGCGGAAATTTACCTCGAGGCACTTCATCCAGTACGGCTTGATTGTAAACAGAATCAAATTGTAAACATGTGTAGTTAATGTAAAGTAGAAGAGTTCAAATAATTATAGTATTTCCGGAGCAGTAAATACAACTAATTGTAGGGCGATTTTAAAATTCATGTTTGACAAAATTAACATACTTTTTTAACAGTTATTTGTACAACGGCGTGCAGAAATCGTCGGCCTTGGATTTTTAATCTTTTCGTTCATTAAGGGGTCGTCCTTAAATGACGTAAGGCTTTTTTGAGGGAGAGGGACTCGCGAATTTCTTACGTTTTCTTACAAGGGGAGTCAGGTAGAATCTTACGTAATATTTTTTAAACTAATTTTCGATAAATACAAATTCTATCATTAATGTTCCAGAAAAGTCACTTTAGTTTAAATTTCCCGAAACCGAGTTAAATGAATTATATAAATATTTAAAAGAATTTTAATAACTGAGAAAATACAATGTAAAAAAAATTACATACGGAAGGCGGGAGGGTGGTGGTGGAATATAAAATCTTACGACTTCTTATACTTGGAAGGGAGGGGGTAAGAAATCGCCGAAATTACCCTTACGTAATTTAAGGACGGCCTCTAGCGAAGACTAACAAAGGAATTGGAAAATACACTTTGCAAAGGAAAATAGTATAACAAATGCGGGGTTTATTATTACATATGTATTTATTTAAAAGATTACTGAACTAGCATGTTGAATATTTGCCCGCCAATTTGTTTTAAAAGGACAGTAGGTCCAGTAACTACGTTGTTTTAAATTTGAGATAAGTTAATTGATGTTTTATCATCAATACTTAGCAGACATGCCTTTCGCTGCTAAATAATGGCCAGGAACTTTTAATCGCGCTAGTTCAGTAATCATTTAAGTAAATTCGTATGCAATAATCTTTTCTTACAATTTTCTTTTTACGTGGCATTTCAAATTTTTATAGTCCTCGCTTTTGGAACAAAAAGTGCACGCCAGTGAACAGTGGAGGTAAAGGGAAAGTTTGAAATTTATATTTTTACATAACTACATATCTTCTGAACATAAATTTTAAAATAGCAACTATCTTATTTTTGCTACCGTTCGCAGTTTATACTTCCCTCTGACCACTAACGTGTATACTTAAATGGAGGACGAAGCACTTGAAATTACAACCTTGACGTTCCTCAATAATTATCTTCGGTACAATATGGCTGAGAAAATGCTAAAATCTTTTTAGGTAGGTGTGTTCTGAAGATCCCTACAACTGTGTAACCTCTATTCGCCAATTTTCCTCCAGAGATAACAGTACATAACTCCAAGGTAGGGCTATTACGAATATTCGAATACTTAAATATCGATAGAATTCGAATTTTTATTCAAATAATTAGATGTATTCGGATATTATAATATTATTCGAATATTCGGAGTGATCGAATTTCAGATTGTACCGAATAGTAATCTGAACATGAAATATTTTTTCACAATTTACCGTGAAATTATTTTCATATTGGCCTTTACAATTATTTGTTTTCAAATGTTTGGATTCGTATTCGGTACAATCCGACATTCGAACACTTTGAATTATCCGAATACTTAGGGTTATTCGAATACTCCGAATGATTCGAATACTTGACGTTATTCGAATACTCCGAATAATTCGAATACTTGAAGTTATTCGAATACTCGAATACTCGCAAACTCAGAGTTATTCAAATACTCGAATACTCGCAAACTCAGAGTTATTCAAATACTCGAATACACAGAGTTATTCAAATACTCGAATACTTAGAGTTATTCGAGTACTCGAATACTCCATACTATTCGAATACTTGAATGCTCCGTACTATTCGAATACTCGAATGCTCCGTACTATTCGAATACTCGAATGCTCTGTACTATTCGAGTACTCGAATACTCAGAGTTAATCGAATACTCGAATACTCCGTACTATTCGAATTCTCGAATATTCAGAGTTATTCGAATACTCGAATACTCCATACTACTCGAATATTGGAATTATTCGAATAAATTATCCGAACTATTCGAATACTTCCATCTCTACTCCAAGGTGCCCCAATTTTTCTACAAAGCAGCAAACTCATACCTGAGTTCGTTCTCTCTCTCCTTCATATCGTGCAGCTCCTTCTGAATCTTCTCCTCCACAGGGACGTACCCTTTCCTAACGGGAGGCTTCTTAGGCTCGTCGTCGGGTTCGAGCTGGATCTCCAGGCTCCTGTTGAATGCCTTGATGCTCAAGGGGTTGAGGGCGATGTTAGGTGTCGTGGGCGGCGTGAGGTTGTCGTTGGCGGCGGACTTCGGCTTGTAGATCTTGCCCCTGGTGGCCAGAAACCTGTGCATCAGCCCTTTCTGGCTGGGCGCCGTGGCGAAGCGCAGAGGCGTGGGGGTGGTGCGACTCGATATCACTCCGTTCGTCATCTTTGGCGTTAAGGGCGGCGTCGACGGCGTCAAGCTAACCGCTTCCAAGATCTGTGGCGTCGATGTCGTCCTCTTCAGCTTCCCCGAAGCTAAAGCTTGCGGCATACGGCGTACCTGCCGCACACGATCATCCCTTCTTAATCCCTGCCCCCACAAAATCACGGAATTTTTTAAAACCCCTCTCCTCCTTGCACCCAATAAGCGAACAACGACCGCGCAATTATTTCTAGCGGAAAGTAATATCCGCGTGCGAAAATCGAAACAACCTTTGTGTTACTGTTGCCACGCTATCGGTAGACAGTGAGCCAGTGCTGCATTTTTTAACTATCATTATCGGCGACAATAGGCCGCGTCACTAGGCGAAAATGGCTTTGGAAAGGAACGGTGCTGTGTTTACTTTAATGTATCAGCAGATAAGATATTGCCTCTATTGAAATCTAACAGCGGTTGGGAAAAGCGATCGCTTGCGAAATAAATTTACACTCCCGGCCGCTGTAATGATTACTTCACCTGCGCAAGGCGTAATTCAATGGAATGTAACGCGCGATCATGCCGCAATTATTATCCACGGAACGAGAAGTTATCGGCGCGACGCCGAACCGTGGAACTCAGTTAGTTCCGTTCTGTTTAAATGCGTCCAGCGCGAAATGGGATTTCGCGCCGGCGGAGTCAGCCCCGTGAAGAAAGTATTATGCATGAAGAATTACTTTGGAAATTCGTTTATCCCCGGCTGGAGAAACTTGGCGTCGAGGTTAATTGAACGTACATGAAAGTCCACGAGTTATATTCGACGGTTGCTTATTTTTCGCGAAAAGTAATTCGCCTTATAAGTAGCATATTCTGTAGCGATTGTATCGTTTAATTTATCTCGATCTTCCACGCCGAGTCATTATGGAACGATACTATCACTATGTGGGCATTAGTCATATCTATGACGAAAGATTATTAATGATTGAAATCGAGATTACTAGATTATGAAGGCTTGGTACAAGAGACTGGAGTGTTGGATGTTGAAAGGAGTTACGAGGTCTTAACTTAGAGCTGATATAAAGGTGGAAACGTTTTTTGATGAAATGAAAACGCGAGTGAGTCAGAAAAGACCCAAGAGCCAAATCTGGGACTAACTCAATAGTAAGGGTCACACGATATTTAATATTAAATATTTTGCAAATGATTAAATACTAACGAAAACTCTTGAAAGCAGATTAAATATTTTTTAATTTTCTTCTGCATTCGAAAAAGTATTACTAGTATTAGTGCCTAACACTTAGGGTGAATTTCTCTGTGAACGCCGGAATATTTGACAACTTTCATGATTTTTTTTTAAGTGATATGTATCTACGTAGTTTAACATGATGATTCCCTTTGTAGTTTATTTAATTACTTTTTCGTTATAAAAAATAATTTTTTATACAGTTTTAATTTAAAAATCATGTCTCGCTGGGCACAGATGATTAGAGCTTTCATAGTGGACGAAAACAAAAAATCAAGAAGATTCTTAATCAGTAGGTATGTTTATCGTTAAGGTCCGTAGCAAAATAAATAATTTATGTTGAAAATTGGCAAAATGGCGAATGCTTAAATTGCAAACTCCAGAATTTCATTTATTTTACCAGTGATTTTTTAATAAAAACAAGTATGATGAATAATGAGGGCTCGGATGCAATAAGGGGACTAGCGCTCGAAAATGGGAAAAATTATTGTCCAAACGCTAAGAAATATTGGAAAATTAAATGTTGTTAAACTGTATTTTAAAAAATATAGTGTTGTAAAACTCGCCACGACACACATTTTTTCTATTTACAGTTTGTTTATCGAATCATTACTATTCGAGCTAAAAATTATAAACAATAAATTTTTCATCGTCCAAAATCATTATTTCTTTAAACATAAATTGCGATAACTTAAGTAAATATTAAGGGATCGTGATGAGACTTAAAACATAACTTCAGAAAACTCTAGCAAAGCCGTAAAATGTATGCACAAAGTCCCTATGTTAAAAAATGCAATTATATTTAATTAAAAAGAAATACTGGACATAACCCATGTTTTTCAACGTTCGCCGTTAAAAAGTATCGAGGCAATTTTGAGGTACATATAACTTGCAGCGACAAAGTTTTTCCTTAATATACAAGGAAGATTTTCACCAATTTTCAAACTGATTAATAAATAATTGTAGAAGATATGATGATATATATAAATCTCGCGCGCCACCAACAGTCAACGCGAGTGCTGAAACTGCTAAATAACGCATTATACGCGGCTGCTGACTATTGGTGGCACGCAAGATTTATATATATCATCATATCTTCTACAATTATTTATTAATCAATGTGAAAATTGGTGAAAATCTTCCTTGTATATTAAGGAAAAACTTTGTCGCTGCAAGTTATATATACCTCAAAATTGCCTCGATACTTTTTAACGGCGAACGTTGAAAAACATGGGTTATGCCCAGTATTTCTTTTTAATAAAATATTATTACATTTTTTAACATAAGGGTTTTGTGAATACATTTTACGGCATCGCTAGAGTTTTCTGTAGTTATGTTTTAAGTCTCATAACGACCCCTTAATATTTACTCAAGTTATCGCAATTTATGTTTAAAGAAATAATGATTTTGGACGATGGAAAATTTTTTGTTTATAATTTTTAGCTCGAATAGTAATGATTCGATGAACAAACTGTAAATAGAAAAATATGTGTCGTGACGAGCTTTACAACACTATATTTTTTAAAATACAGTTTAACAACATTTAATTTTCCAATATTTCTTAGCATTTGGACAATAATTTTTCCCATTTTCGAGCGCTAGTCCCCTTATTGCATCCGAGCCCTCATATTTATTCAACATAGGTACATATATAATTTTGGTACCAACGAGAGCTAGTAGTATGTGGACTAACGTGTAAAACTTTCAAAGCAATCAGCCATGTAGTTTTTGAGATTTTATCTACGCTGGGTGAAAAAGTTACGTTTCGAGAAAAACATGTTTATAGCCACAATACTTGAAATTTACTTTCAAAATTTAACAGTACATTCTCAAATATATATTTTCAAAGGATGAAGAAAAGGATTTTTTTAAGGTGTCACAGAAGAATTCCCCCTTAAGGTGGTATTCTGGTTTGATGAAGCGTTTTCGTCGCGTTATTTCGGAATTTTTTTTACAAAGAACTCATAAATTTTATTATTAGTTAGTTTATTGCTACATGCTTATTGATATTTGAACTATCTTTACAAGTTTTGTCAATAGAAAAAAATTAAAATCAAACGCAGTTGACTGCTTTAAAGTAATGGTGGAAAAAAGTGGAGACGCGGTGACCATGATTTGGCTCGTTGTAGTGTTCAGAAACAAAAAAAATGTAAAGAGATTCTTTATTTGTATGCCTCTGGCTATTGTCCCTACCAGAATGATAAAAAAAAATATTGAAAATGAAGCAAATGGCGGCGGTTTGAAAATTAAGTTTCGATTTTCGCACACTCTTTCAACTTTAAAGGTCTGTGAAAGTTTAAAAACAAAATATTTTATCATAATTCTAGTAGGGGCGATAGCCACACGTGTGCTGATAATATATGCAAAACTTGGACTGAGTTGGTCCAGTCGATCTTGAAATATCATGGTCACCGATTCGAAAAACGTGGTTTCGAGAAAATCGCGTTTATAGTTTGCTCAACGTTCGAAGCCAAACTAAGTTGTGACCTAGGAGGGTAACGGTCTCTTTGTAACCAAATGTTCGATTTTTTGTGTTCTAAAACGCACAAAAATGCACAACCCCCCTCCCCTCCAGAAAGAACAGTCCGCCGAAACTTTGCCGAAATACACTTGCAGAAACAAAACTGTTATGCGTCGCCCGTCCCGCTCAGTGAGCGCGCTGTATAGGTACCTACCTATTCTGCACCCTGTAGCTCTGCAAATATTACGAATTGGAAAAAACCCGTTTGCACACGTATTACCCATATAATGTACCGGTAGAAAATGCAAAAAAAATTTTTTTACCCGTCGGACCAGAATACCCCTTTAATAGTTCCTGCCGTATACCTTTTTTTATATTAGTGCTCGTTTAGCAATACTCCTCTGATTAATTAGTTTATCTTGAGTTCTTTGCGTTTTTTTAATATATCAGAAGTATAGAGATATAACATATTTAATGGGGGACTTCAAATAAGAAAACATCCTTACCGTCACCTCGAATCAAGACGCGTTCTTGAAGTTTTACTATATTTGGCCGTTTTAGATCTAATTTTTCAACCCAAGAATTCTCGTCACGCGTCTAAGAAGATTGAAGTAACGCGCGTCGTGAGTCATTAATTCAGCAACCACGCGTAATCGTCCTCGCCGCTCATGGACATGTAACTACAAGTCTGTCCAATGCGTTTCGTCCCTATAAGGACTACCGTCAGGCATTTACTCTTTCTTTCTATCGTTCAACGACCTTGGGCATGGCCGACACGAATATAGTATACAGGTTGACGCGCACGCACGCCGCTGGTTTGAAACGTACCTTGGAGTCCACCGTCTCGTGGGACGTGGTTTTAATGCTACCCACGTTTCGTAGCTCGTGCTCCCTCTCGGTGACCTCTTCGATCTCCTTCTGTATTCTGTCCGTCGCCTTCTTCAGCTGCTCCAACCTGTGCTCCGCCTGCAAGTGCCACGAAATGGAAACGAGTTAATGACACGTCTTGTAATGCTGGATTAAAAATAACAGGGCAAAGTTCGTGGGGGCCGACTAAGAATTCCACTTCCGACTCCAAACTTAAGCCTCAACTTGGAATTTAAGTCCCAGCATGGAATTTAAGTCCCAACTAGGACCGTAAGTTCCAACTAGGAAATCAACTACCACTTAGGACCCAAATCTCGAACCAGTACCCAACGTACAACTAGTAACCACGCTTCCAATAAGGAACTCAATTTCCAACTAGGAACTCAATTTCCACCTTGAAACTCAACTCTCAACCAGAACCCAACTTCCAATTAGAAACTCAAATTTGAACTTAGAACTCAACTCCCAACTAGGACCCAATTCCCAACTAATATCTCAATTTCCACCTTGAAACTCAACTCCCAACTAGGACCCAACTTCTAATTAGGAACTCAACTGCAAACTAGGATCTCAATTTCAACCTTGAAACTCAACTCCCAACTAGGACCCAACTTCCAATTAGGAATTCAACTTCAAACTTGAAACTCAACTATCAACTGGGGCCCAATTCCCAACTAGGATCTCAATTTCCACCTTGAAACTCAACTCTCAACTAGAACCCAATTTTCAACTTGAAATTCAACTCCCGACTAGGGTCCAATTTCCAATTAGGGCACAGCTTCCAACTAGGGACTCAAGTTGCAACTAGGACCAGATTTCTAACGAGAAACTCAAGTTCTAACAAGGAACTCAAGTTCCAACAAGGAACTCAACTTCCAACTAGGAACCCGACTTCCAATTAGGAATTCGACTTCAAACTTGAAACTCAACTATCAACTAGGGCCCAATTCCCAACTAGGATCTCAATTTCCACCTTGAAACTCAACTCTCAACTAGAACCCAATTTTCAACTTGAAATTCAACTCCCGACTAGGGTCCAATTTCCAATTAGGGCACAACTTCCAACTAGGGACTCAAGTTGCAACTAGGACCAGATTTCTAACGAGAAACTCAAGTTCTAACAAGGAACTCAACTTCCAACTAGGAACCCGACTTCCAACTCAGAATCTACACCTACGAAGGTGGTTCTCCAGCTGCGTTCTAAGTTATCTTACTCCCGTTTTCCGATTTGCCCATTTCATTCTAAGCCTCCTCCACGAATACCAGACGGAAGATGATCGATGAATGAATCAAGCCACGTAATTGTTCGTTTTCCTGATTTTCCCCGGCTGGGAACTCTTTCCCAATCCCACTAACACGACGGACACAGGTACAATCACGCGCGCTCGCGTAATTAGAGAAGCCAACGAGTTTCAGATTGTTGAATTAATGATGGTGCAACCCGACCCCTTGAACCTCGATTCTAATTTCAACGTGAACCGTGCGACCGACCTGAACGCGCCTCCGTCGCCTGCGTACTTTCCTCTTTGCGCCAGAGGGCCTCTGCGCCCTCGTCCTACGGTAGAAGAAAAAATGCAAACCGCGAGACGAATCAAATTCCAAGCGGATTCGCGTCGATCGTCCCGCTAACGGGAAGCGGATTCCGGAAAACTAGCTGAACGCGACTGCCATGCGATTAAACCGTGCTCCGCTCGTTCACTGGCGCGGACCATCGAAACTTTTATAGCTGTTTTACGGGGCTAATTAAATTTCTATTCATCAACGAGCCTGGTGCATTAACGCAACTCGCTTGACCAGCATGCATCGATCCCCAGAGCAAAGTGGAACGGCCACATTTCACGACTCTCGCGTTTTACACTCCCCCCCCCCCCAAACTAGTTCCAATTCTTTTTATGCTTCCTGCAAGGCGAACTATCGGTTTCCTTTGTTCGATGTGTGCGCTAAGGTCTTCGCCTCGTTTCCTGGTAAAAGGACAGAGAAACCACACTTTCCGCTGCACGGCTCCTCAGCTTGTTGCTTTCGTTATGTGATACGATGTCGTAATGGTCGTCACTTCCCGTATTATTTAACGCGAGATCACGATGAAAATTGTCTCTTCGACTTACCAATTCCCCCGACCACGCAGTCGTTAACGCGGAACGGCGCGAATTGAATTGCTGGAAAGTTAGTTGCAACAGGCGGACTAGTCAGCTCCGTTATCTCCGCCGATTCTTCTCTAATCAAGCTTTATCAATCGATATCGCGGGCGATAGCTTGTTCGGCGTTGACAATAGGCCCGTGGTCGACTTTAGTGGAGAGACGAGGAACACGGATACTAGTAACAGCTTTTTGATGTTTTTCTAACAAGTGGGGAAGTTTGTGGACCACGCGAGAACGAGAACCGACGGAAAATGACTCGAGGGCCGTAGTGGGGTGAAACATATGTAAACACAATTGGGTTAAAAATGACCCGAGAGCTGTGCCGAGTAGTTTTTAAGGTGAGAACGCGATTGGGTAAAAAACGTCCGGATGGCCATAGTAATTTTTAAAACCAGAACACGATTGGGTCAGAGGACCCGAGTACCGCGACAGTTTTTAAAGTGAGAACGCGAGTGGGTCAAAAAAGACCCGAGGCTCGCAGTCATTTTTAAAATAACAGCGCAATTGGGTCACAGAAGACCCGAGAGCCGTGCTAGCTTTTAAAGTAAGAACGCAGTTGGGTAAAAAATGATCCAAGGACCGTAGTAGGGTGAAGCAAATGGGAACGCTATTGGGTCAAAGAAGACCCAATAGAGTGGTCAAGTTAATAGGGATGACATGTCGATTCAAATATTGTGACGCTTTCGATCGGTGCCACTGGATCAGAATCGAAGTCAAGGTTAAATCTGCTGTCTATCGTGAGATGATCGAGCGACACCCTAGAATAGACGCCTTTTAAATGCCTCGTATGAGTCAGGCATCGATATGGAATGGCAATGGTATCCAAAGATTTAAATGCTCGATGGCATGCTACTTTTATCTTGGTATTACAGAACCCCGATTATCTGAACTAATTAGTACACAGAACATGTGCGTAATCTCTGATAACCGAACGATTACATTTTGAATTTATTAAAATTTAATAATTCCCCTCCGTAAATAAAATTTGTACACTTTATACATGTGCACAATTTTCGCAAGCATTCTCTATGGTTTATGTTTACGTCATTGTTCCTAAAATCGATAAATAATTTAAAACGTGTAAGAATAACATCATTGGAAACGTAGCCCTCGTGGTCCCAGGCCTGGCTCGAGCCTCTTTTGCGCCATATCCGAACTTGCCAAATTGCGCCCTTTATTTATAATACATTTATTTGAGCTCCTTGATGACCTCGCTCTGACTTTTTATTCGTAACGTGAAGCATTTATAGTGCAACTTGTAATATTTCATTGAAAACTATATTTTAATACTATACTATACCTACTACAATGTGTGCGTCAAGTTAGGGTGACTGTACCTAATATCGCCACCCGCTACATTGTGCAAAGTAAGCACTAAAATTGATCGGTTATGCACTCAATTAGTTCCTAAACATATGTAGGAAGACATACTGTAATTGCAGCGTCACATGATCAACAATTACGGAAAGGGAAGGATTTTAGAGAATCTTAATAGTGTAAAAATTTATTGGACTGCCACAATTTTACATCCCATTCGGAGAAGGCAAGTCTAATAATTCCGTGAATGCAAGAATATCTACTAGAAATACCTAATTAAGGTTGTACTTAAGGAATGAAATCGATTCAAACATTTTCCGTGATGAAAATAGTGTTTTTCTTTTAGCAGAATGGGTGTTCTTAATACCGCCTACCGGAGAACAATGGTTTCGATGTAATGTTTGTTACAGGTGGGGTTACGAAATGTGCCGAGCAACCGAAATAAACTTTATTTATCCAGTATGTACATCGGAACGTAAAAAATAAAATATTTTAGAAATCTATATTTTTAAATTTCTATATTTTTCTAATAAAAATAAAATTAAAGATGGATAAAAATACATTTATAGTGCAAGAAATAATAAAAGCACATGTGAAAATGACTTTAATTATGATGAATTAATCAATATTTCTTGAGTTGGCGATATTAGGTACACTTTTTTCAGGACCCGATTTTTGAATGTCTTGTGTTTTTTGAGTCGTAATTCAAAATTTGTAGGTTTCAACGATTCTAACTTATGCTACATGAAAGATGAATAATTTTTCTTTACTTTGAAACGAACTGCATGCCAAAATATCAGTTATTATTCAATTGACAGCTTTTAACTTTTGCCTGGCGATATTAGGTACAGTCACCCTACGTGTTAATTTTTATGAAATTCTATGTTAATTTTTAAACTTGCCTCAATAAAATTCTACAATGATTAATTTTTCATTCATTTCTTCCCCTTTAAAATCTGTCCGGTACTTCAGCAATTCGACAAATATTATTTATAAATAAACAAATATTATTTGGCACGCGCAGATAAAAAGGACCACCACTGCCCTAGGCAGTTGCCTAATATTCCCTACGGGGACGAGCCGGGCCTTCGTGGCCCTCTTTCTTCTCATTGCCCTTAACCGTTTTAGTGCCAGGGGTTTTTAAAAATCCGTGTCGGATTGTGCCATGAAGCGCGATAGCGCTTTTGTTAAAAATAAACCTTGGGACTCAATGTGTTAAAGAAAGACAGCTAATTATGCAGGTTGTTTACGATTATTTGAAAGAAAATTTGTAATTACGAGAGGAAACTCTGACAGACTCGCGACAAGATACATTCTGAACCGAGCGTAATCGAATTGACGATCGTGACCAAAAAAAGCGACACGGTTCACCACAGTACGCGAACGGTTAAGATGATCTCTTTCCCCTGCACCATTTTCCAATCGAATCATTACTTCACATTTCGTTCCCCTACCACTCTTTCACTCGATAACACTGTTTAGACAATCGGGGCTCCACCGTATCTCCGTAACCCATCGTTGCACGCGCTGCTCAAAACAATTGAAGACTCAGCTGCTCAAATAACAGTATCACATCAGACGTGCCACCAACTACACAGTATCTCGACACTGAAATTGAGGAGTTGAAATAGTAAACGATGTAAGTGTCAGTAGTTAAAATATTCAGTAGAAGCAATAAACGCATGTTTGTTCATTTTGTCACTTACATCGTTTATCACTCGTTAATCTGAACTTGAGTGTTAATTTTATCGCTATGGACTTTCAGCGTATACCACCTTTACTGATTTAGAGAGAAATAAAAAGGTTACGGCTGTGAAGATTGATGGCACTTTCGTCGTTTTTCACCACAGCGAAGTAGGCACTTACGATTTTACCTCTACCTTGCGATAGCCCTAACAGTTATAATAAATTATTCTAGCACATAACTTTTGCCACCGCATTCCCCATAGAATTCACATCCATTTCCACTAAAAAATTATTTTTCTGGCACTTACGTCGTTTACCATTTCAACTCCTCAATTCGTTTCACCTAAACTCTCCAGAGACACGACTCCCCAATTCCCCTAAGGATGTATCGGACGCACAATATTAGACAAAAGTATATGAAATTTGAAATACTTGAATATTTACGTCTTGCGCAAAATAAATCTAGATATATAGAACTCGAACGACAGTTAGAGTCTTATTTTTCCTCCTAGAAAGGTATTTCTCACTTCATAAATGTTTCTTCAAGCATTTTCTCGATTCCACAATTTTCTCAATTTATACTTTATTTCTTTAAAACGGTGTAGTGAAAACAATTGAAGCTCGGCAGATATTTTCATCTATCCATATACTGCATGTACAAAAAAATTTAAAACATTGGTACCATTTCTTCAACATTGTTTCAGCTGTTTTCTCTGTCAAGATCGTCTCTTTCCATAAGAGTACGTGTAAAATCAGTGAAAAATTAACACCGTTATAACTCAGCAACCGCTTAGTGAATTCGTTTAAAATTTTTTCATCACATCGGGAAGATTAAAGAGAACAAACTCACAAATTTTCATCACCTTGGTACCATTTTGAAGATAGGTCCGATACATCCTTAATCCGTAAAACTCAAGCATCAAGCCCAGGCGATTAAAGCCACAAAAGTCATACGAAGCCACTTTACAAATCCAAGTACAGACCCGCGACTCAGCCTCCCAACCAGCTCCTAGTCCCCGGATAATCGGAATTAGGTGGACGGATCGCAGAATCGCCGAGAACTAGGTCCCCGGAATTGCACGCGCGTGGGTGCGCAGACCGGCGTCAGGATGGCCACGAGGAAGGGTAGAAGCCTGGCTTTTCGTCACTGATGGGAACGGACAGGCTCGCTCAGGTGTTTCGTCCGCACTTCCGCGTAGGAACCAAATATTACTGAAACGAGTTCTCGAAGGGTTTCCAGGTGAGCAGCCGTAGTCGGCCGGCGGTCAGGAATGCTGCTCATTGAAAACTGAACGGCGACTAGTACGGCTGCTTAACTGTAACCCGTGCCTGTTTCCTTTCTAAAGAAAAAAAAATGGGCCACGGATCTTCCTGCCTCTCCTTCCTTCGGCGTTAACCCCCCGGCTTTTCATCGCCACCTCCATTGACCGACTTAAGATTCCTGCCCGATGATACACTCCGCTTCGAAGGACACCGAATTTCGAGGTCGCCAATGGCTCGTGCTTCGTCATCGATAACGAGAAAACGCGGATACACCTGCTGACAAGGGGACTCTGCAGCTGTGCCGCCAGGGATTTTAATGAAATTTTAGGAAATGAATCTGGAGGTCATCTGGATGAGCTTCTGCAAAATATTTTATGCCAATGAGCATTTTTTATAAACAATCGATATGTGCCGCTTGAAAGAAGTTCACTTTAAACATTTTTCAAGAAACCAAGTTGGGTGAGTGCGTATAGGGGCCGTCCTTAAATTACGTATGGGTAATTTTGGCGATTTCTTACCCTCTCCCACCCCCAGTATAAGAATTCGTAAGATTTCATATTCCACTCCCCCCCCCCGTGCTTACGCAATATTTTTTAGATTGCTTGTTTTCAGTTATTAAAATTCTTTTAAAGGTTTATATAATTCATTTAACTCGGTTTCGGGTGTACGATGAAACATTGTTTTTTGGACCACTCATATTGAAAATTAAGTTAAAAAATATTACACAAGACGCTACCTAACTCCCCCTTGTAAGAAAACATAAGAAATCCGCGACACCCCCCCCCCCCCCCAAGCCTTACGTAATTTAAGGACGACCCCATAGCGCTTACCTCCCAACCAAGCGGCTGGAGTTCAAATCCTGTCATCCTAATTTATTTTTTTCCCTTTCTTTTAACTCTTATTTTGAATAATTAAATTTCATACTGCTTTGTTTCATAAATATTGTAGTTTCTTAACATAAATTTTATACATAAACATGGTAAAAATACATAACTTCTTATACACGTGCAAACATAACTGGTAAAATTTTTCTTTATGATAGGCATATAGAGTCTGTGTAACTCTACAACTATTTATCTACCTATCTATCTTAATATTATATCGTTTTGAAAAAAATTGCAATTGTCGGAATAGCAAAAAAAAATAGTAAAAGCCACTTTTTCAACTTTTTTCTGAACCTGTAATGAAAATTAAAAAAACCCGTTCGTAGATTTCGGTAAGTTGCATACATGCTGAAAATTTCATAAAAATCTATTAACTTTGCTCTGAGCTACAAACGTTTAAAGATCGCAGGATAAAGTCGAAAATCGCTGATTTCAGGAATTTCGCGATTTTGAAATCTACAAACGGGTTTTTTGAACTTTCATTACAGGCTCAGAAAAAGTTGAAAAAACGACCTTTACTAATTTTTTTGTTATTCCGACCAATTGCAATTTTTTTCAAAACGACGAAATACGTCACTTAGCAAACTGAACCTTTTAGCTTCTCAAAAAAGATCAAGTCGTTTGGACCCACATTTAAAAATGTTATGCGATTTTAAAGAGTGTACGATTATGGGTGTGAGCCACTGTACATACCAGTTATGGTTGCACGTGTATAAAAATTTATGTATTTTTAACATGCTATGTATAAAATTTATATTAAAAAAATTACAATATTTATGAAACAAAGCGGTATGAAATTTAATTATTCAAAGTAAGAGTTAAAAGAACGGGAAAAAATAAATTAGGCTGACAAGGTTTGAACCCAAGCCGCTTAGTTGGAAAAATTTCATCAAAATCTCCGAGGGCACAGCTGCAGGGTCCCCTTGGAAGTGAGAATCACCTGGTGGCCCACTAATTGCCCTCCCAATTAAAGAGAAAGAAGGGGGGGTGCTAATCGATCACCATCGATCGTAGTTGATTTGCGGTAGATTACCGCTAGAGACTTCTGGGAGACACTTTAAGGTTTAAGTGGACGTGCTCCTTGGGATCGCATGGAATTATGCATACGCTGTGATTGTGGAGGTTTTATACAACGGCCCTTGGAGCGCCGAAGGTTTTTCAAGTTTTAATGGCCGAGCTTGCGAGACTCCGTCGGCTAGATCTCTCGCCGCTTCGAGGTGCCGTGGCTCTCGAACGGTATCGCCGTCGTTAGGGGATAGCGCGGCTAGAAACGCAACAGCTGGTTTAATTTGCTATGCCTGGCGTCGAAACACCTGTCGAACCGCCGCGGGAACGGGGACTACACCCAAAGGCAACGACGACCCACATACCTCGCGCGTAATTAAGTTCGAAAGATCCATCGAACGCCAGCCGAGAAATGCAATCCGCTTACACGCGCGACGCCCCCAGCGCGATAATTGCCGTCCGCTGGAATTTAATAAATATTCAGCCACGGGCAATTTGCGGGAACACCGTGGAGCCTCTGTCTTACATTCGATCGCGGGCTACGCGGTGAGTCGCCTGTAAAAAAAATCGCTCTGGCGCGCGCTTTGAAAAAGTGCAGGATACCGGTTCCTCGGCGTAAGTGCGCCCGCCATGCGAGCCAGATGCAGCCGTGAGTTTGCATTTGAATTACGTTTGTCCACAAGCTGATGCTCGCCCGACGCTGTTAAACCATCTGGTCTCGGCTGGAACGAATTCCTTCGCGAGTGCCGTTTGGTACATAACATCGAAATTGGCGCGGTCCAAGATGCCAAATTGAACAACTTCAGTGTATGATTAACTTGTCAACGTTTTTGGCTTGCAAGTGGTGAACTTTTTCTGCGTTCTATTCCACGTGTTGAGTTGATCAGTTTGGCCGCTGGGAGGATTTTGGCGTTTGAAAGATTTTTGATGAAGATATTTTTAAGGAAACTTGAAAGGTTTTTGTCGAATTCGAGTTCTGGTTTTAATCGATGGTTACGATGTGGTTTTGAGAGGTGTTGGCTATAGATGTTTGATTGTGAAGTACTTTGAAAAGATGGGAATTTTATGAAAGTGTTTTATTTTAATCATTAGCGAGCTTAGAATTGTGGATTCTGGGTTTCTACTTGCACCGAAAGAAGAAAATGGAAAAGTATGGAACATTTTCAACGCATAAATAAGATCAGTATTTAATTCTAGTATCAACTGCATTTATTTGCGGTCACAAAAGTGCGAAATGTTTGTTAAAAATTATTAAAAGGAATTAAATACAATCTCACCCTCAATGTATTAACACTTTGAGAGATACGAAACTATTGAATGAACTAATATAAAATGGATTCACGAAGACTGATTTGGACAAGTCGTATCACTAATCTATAAAAAAGCAACAAAAGATCGGATCATGTTATCCACCAGGCTCAAAAAATCTCACGAAAAAATTGAATTCTAAGATTTGCTTACTTCAAATCCTGCGCGTAGATCTACACTAGTGATCCTCTAGGGAGTGATCGGTATAACCGCAGCCATTTTGGAGCAAAACCGGAAATAACATAACCTAAACATTCATTAAATCGTATGCTTTACAAGCTGATTGTTTATCTATCTCTTTCTATCCGTATTTCTGTCTCTTTCATTCTTACAGTTTCTTTCTCTGTTTACTTCCGTTTTTGCTCCAAATCGCAGCAACCAATCAGCGACGATACGCGTTGTTCCGATCACTCTCTAGAGGATCACTAATCTACACGTAAGAACAACGCCATCTGGAATAATTCCCAAATAAATAAAAACAGCGTGTATAAAGACGTAGTAAAAGTAATTCACTACTAGGCAATTAAAACTCACTGTCATTGCACCGCAATTACTGTTTCATTAGTGCTCTAGTAAATACAAAACTTTAAACTCGATTTCCTAAATAAAAATGTTGAATATTCATCTCTAAACTTTTAATACATAATTACACTATCGTTCAAAAGTATTAAGTCACCTGCTGTATTTGCACAAAATATGATATTTAATACTGTTCGCGGTTTTTATTTAAAATATCAAATAAACTAAAAATGTTTAAAATCCTTCAATAAATTTGCAACATTCTTCACAATTATTCCACACAGAAGTGTTCTAATACTTATAAACATCAGTGTACATGTAGTATTCACTAACTACACACAGAATTTGATCCCGACCGGTAACTCTGAACTCACAAATTCCCTTTCAGGCAAATGGGTCCAAAGAAGAAAGCAGGACAAAGTGGATGAAGCCTCCTCATGAAAGTCCCCCTTCCCTGTGATTAATCGAAATCGAAAATCCGGCTTTCCGCGTGAAAGCGTCTCATGCGAGTACGCGCGCATGAAAATCGCGTACGAACCGATCTGAATAGTCGTCGGACCAGTTTTTCGAGATCACCGCGCGCCGGCACGTGTGAATTACCGCATTTTTCATTTCGGCGGTGGCTTTCGAGCAAAGGGAAAGATCGATGGACGTAAATTAGCACACAGAGCCGCGGTGACATCTTTTCTAAGACACTTTCTCAAACGAGTCGCAGCGTTCCAACAGGCGGCCACGCAATTAGAAGCGCCGCTCGTCAATAATAAACACGCAACAGTTTTGAGGCCCCTGTGGCCTTCCCCCAATTATCGACAGTGTCGCCGCCGGCGCTAACTATAATCTATGCGTTGAGAAGGCACAAATATTGGTAGAGAGCGACACCTCACTGGGGCCAGACGGAATAGGCGGTTCCACGGAGCGCACCAAACAAACAATCCTCGAACAGAGGCTCTTCCACCCGAACCGTTGCCCCCCCCCCCCCCCGTCTCGCGCCACTTACCTCCATTTTCATCGTTGCCGCCGAAGAGATCACGCACGGGGTGTCCAACGCCAACTGAACCGTTTATCAGACCCGTCCACGGATTGTCGAATTCCGGCCACGATTTCGATCCGTTTATCTGATGGTGAACGGCCAACCGCGTCCGTATCTATTATCATGCCGCGCTGTTACGTCACCACTCCGTCGATTTTGTTTGTCCACCGCGGGAGAGGGAGGAGGGGGCTGGAATGGTACTGGAATTCGTGGTGTATCACCGAAAATTCGGACGCTGTGCCACCTGTGCTCTGCGCTTCGACTGGTTCGGGTGGTCCTCCGAGGCAGAGAAGAAGAAGAAGTCGAGGATGGAGAATCCCGATCGAGGAGATCTCTGCTGCCTCTGCTCACTGCTGGCAGAGGATGCTCGCGTGATTCACGGGCGCGGAGCGTTGCGCGTTTACCGCAAACCAGGCGAGGTCTGGTCTGGCGAGTACA
Source organism: Andrena hattorfiana (assembly GCA_944738655.2). Lineage (NCBI taxonomy): Eukaryota > Metazoa > Arthropoda > Insecta > Hymenoptera > Andrenidae > Andrena > Andrena hattorfiana. The sequence continues at coordinate 38,973,719 of OX122889.2, read as the reverse complement.
CGGCCGACGGGATCGCTCGGAGGCTCGCGGCCACGACGAAGAGCCGGCGTTCACGCGACACGCGCCGACGACGACCGTGCAGGACTCGCTTCAGACGATACACCGAACGACGCGGAGCACGCGCGTTCACTCTGCCGGTTCTGCCCTCCTCAAGCCCCCCCTACGGGTCCTGTAATTTTCGGCGAGCCCCACGCTTATTTATGATCGGGACGCGGCCGCAGCCCGTACGACGACTGCCATTTTACCTGCGTGACCTTGTTCCCTGGCCGTTCTCCGAACAAAAGCAACATAGCTGTCGCCGCGGTGCATCACAGCCATGTATAACTCTGCTCTCCTGCGACCTGCGCGATCTCCACTACGAATTTGTGGCTCTCGATGGTATCTGCATACGTGGAAGCTTCTGTGGGGCTGGATGAAGCTTCCATTCACCTCCTGAAATGGAAAATAAAGAAATTAGTAATAGTTGTATACCGGGGTACTAAGAGGGGGAATTTGGCATTCGATGTGTGAAAGCACAAGTGGGGAGTAAGGGGGAAAATAGGGAATGTCCATTTTTCGTGATTTTGGGACTACTGAACTGTTTAATCCTAAAAGGTTATAAAGTTCAAATACCCCCGTAAGATAACGTTAAAAATTTGGTATACTGGTTAAAAACAGGAAATGTCCACGCTGCACTGGAACAAAATACGGAATGTCCCCACTCTTTGCCTAAGCAAATACAGTAAAAAGCTTTTTGGAATTTATTACTATATATTTGGAGAACCAGCAAAAAAATTATTGTTTGAATTTTATCATTTTTTGCATTAGATATGCGGCATTCATTGCACCACTGTAGAAATTAGAGCTCCTGACGGGCGCTATCAGAACTCGTGTCAGGGTCGTCTGAAATAAAAAAAAAACTAAAAATATTCTTAAAATATATGTAAATGGTTATCGCCTTGTGCACAAAGAGCAATTTTGGATCACCCATTTATTTTTTATGGGCAGACGTATGCGTAGAACAACGTGCTTCTTTGCAACATTGTGTTTAAACGTGTGCTGAAAATCGCCGGATTGTTTGTTTACAATGAAGACGGATAAAACGATAACCATTCACATATATTTTAAGAATATTTTTAGTCTTTTTATTTCAGACCATCCTGTCACGAGTTCTGATGGCGCCCGTCAAGAGTTCTAATTTCTACAGTGGTACAATGAATGTTGTATATCTAATGCAAAAATTGATAAAATTCAAACAATAATTTTTTGTTTGTTCTTCGAATATATAGTAATAAAGTCCAAAAAGCTTTTTTACTGTATGTTGTTTAGTCTCTTTTTTTTTAATTCATGAAAATCACATATTTTCCAAGCGTTTTGACCGGAGGGTACCCTTAAGAAGAAAATTATATAAGAAAATTAAATTCATTGAACCTTGTTTCTTTACTGATAGACCAAAGTATTAAAACTTAATTTTTTCTATAAAACTGTTCCGTAACATTCCCCGTTTTTTCCCTTACCCTTCAAGTATAAGTGGATGGAAAAATAGAATTTAGGTGGCACTGCTTTAGGGATATTCCGAGATTTAAAATTGCTGTAGTGTACTCGCCTCTAAAATTACTCATGCTTACAAATATTTTTCGCTTTTTCGTTTTGCAAGCACGGGATCACTCTTGTTTGCGAAGAACACGTCACCTAGACGTAACCTTACCTTATCGTAATCTCGATATCTTCTTGAAGCTTGAATTATCCTGCCCCTACTACTGTTTTTCCAGCTGGCCTTTAAAATCCCACAAGATTTTTCACTAACTCTCAGAACCTGTCAGGAAGTCAGCCTTGTCACTTATTCGCCGTAAAGTTGAGAATGTTGTTATAATAAACTTCTTATTTATGATGAACCGGTGTTTCGAACTTCCTTGTGTCCATTAAATTGCCCTTGAAATTGCGTGGTCTTCCTTTCTGATGTTTTTAATTAAACACCAGGTTTAACACGAAGGCTTGGAATTTTTACCGTCATTTTTTTACATATAAATGGCCTAAACCGTATTTCCAAAATTAGAATAGGAAAGTTTTTTGTATTAAATCTTAGGGCAAATAGTTTCTAATTTTAAGCTTGGGACTTACAATCAGTGAAAGTGTATCTTCATTAAAACTTGGGTTTGAATTATTCAAATTCTTTTTTGGATATCTATACTATTATACAAAAATAAAAATGAACTAAAAAGTAACAAATAATTTTTTCCCTTATTTAATCTAGGACTCTCAATTTTTTTAAGTCAGCGCCAGATTTACACGGTGCAAATGATGAGGCGCCAACTTAAAAAATATGAGAGTCGTAGATTAAATAAGGGAAAAAATGATTTTTTACTTTTTAGTGCATTTTTATTTTATTGAAGTTGGTTTTAATTTTTTTTAACTTTTTAGAATGAGAATTAAAAGTCCTGCTTAATACTGTTACGCAATGCTTATTCTTAAGTCTTATGCAAGCATTTTTCCTGGGAAAGGTGACCGTATACATAATTATACTTCATAATGATCTTTACCATGCGAATAATGCTCAAACAAGAAAGAACATCGTATCGCCATACATATTTACTTAATACAACTCTTCAGCGGAGAAATTAAATCCAAAATTAAATTAAATCCGTTTCGAACATATATTTCGATCCCGCCAATTGTTTAGTTACTTTCTCAGACCGGCGATACAGCATAAATCGTTTATTATTCAATACACTTAAAGCTGAACCTTGTGCAGAACGAGTGTCGCCAGTTTATTCATCGAATTACAAACAAAATATTGTTTGTTTAAGAAATTGCGCGAAAGTTTTAAACTTGATCGTGCCGCGCGCATGCGCATGTAACATGCGCGCGCCATCTGCATCCCCCCACTTTTACACAGTTCTTTTTTAAATACAGACGAAAATTTTTCATTAATTATTGCAATAATTCTGTAAACCAACTTTGCACGCCTGACGTAACGGGATCAGCTTTAAAATAACGTTATTATATTTGGTTTCCTGCCGACCACTCGTGTTCTCTGATAATAGACAGTTATTTAGGTCCCTTAGGGGAAGCATTGTCATTGGTTGCTTCCCAGGGACGAAACTAGGTTGTAAGCGCCCCAGAGCAAGGATTTTGTTTGGTGCCCCCCGTCCTCAACATTTTACCACCTCCTATTGCCCACCTTAGGAGGTTGAGTCCACACTTTATATAGGGGGATGGTTGCCTATATCGTACCACTTCAGACATTTTACGTTATATTTCATATTTGGTACTAATTTGAACGCAAATGACTATTGGATATTGAAGCTTAATCTTTTAAGCACCTACTATTATATGCTTAGCCTTTTGTTCAGAACAAATTAATTTGTTATTAATCTTCTTGTCACATACTGTAAAAGGTACGATTTAGGTAATCAGTCTCCTAAATCGTACCCCTCGGTTTCCAAAATCGTACCTCCACGAAACAATAGCATCAATAACAAATAAAGAAGAAAATATTCAACATAAAGTAATGATTATTATATAGTTACATATACAAATGTACATGGATCACACACAGGCCGCAATAACCTATGTATACGATATGTATACATAACCTATATAACATACGAGTTGTCAAATCCTACTGGTACGATTGTAGTGGTACGATTTAGGAAACATGATGAATTTATTTATAAATATCAATTTAAACTTTATAATCAATGTAATATGTACTTAAAATGAATGTAAAATATTCTCCATTAAACCCACTTTTAGACAAATATAAAAATACAGAACAAAACTGCATTGTTTGATTATTATCAGCTAAAATAAACTGATAAAAAGTTACATCAATCATACCTGATTTATTTAAATGTTTATAGCGCGCACAAAATAGGGTGTAAGCTCAAAAGATTTTGTTTCTATTTCTTATTTCGCATTTATTTGATATTTTTATTATCAGATATCGTTTACATTCATTAATTACTGAGAAATTGATGAGGTACGATTTAGGTGACCAGTACGATATTGGCAACTCTCCCCTATAAAAGACATAATAAACGTGTTTATTAACTGGTTTCAAGCATATTACAGGTACTTTGATTTGTTTGTTGTTTGATAACAGATAAATAAATTTTTATTACTTTTCCATAAAACGTGTATTTCCTTTATTCCTAATGGAATAACGTAATATATAAATTTGAATAAAGCCATTGACGTAGCTTTCGACGGCGCAAATCGGCGCCCGGGGCAGAAACACTCGCTGCCCCCCCGCCCCCCTAGTTACGTCCCTGTTGCTTCCCGTTAAAAAACTTAAGTAGTGTTACGGTAATTAACCAATAAGGCAGTATTTCAAATCAGCGTGAGCCTATTGTTACAAATAGAAAATTTGTATTTCTCTTGCGTTTTCCGAGCACGTACGTGGAATATTAATAATCCATGAGCACGTTCAGTGTTGCCACGCGAGGCCCTCTATGCGATATAATTATTTTAAATTTCATGAGCTCGAATATCTTCAATTGTATTGTAATCTTAACTAAACATGGATATTTGTAAACATATATTTCCATTTGTTACGTAATCATTAAGTGACAGTAACGCTTCCCGTTTATTAACATCGTGTTTATGTACCCAAGAACACAACTCCACTCCAACTGGTACTACTAAAACAAGAGAGCCCTGCACGAGAATGATGACCAAGGAGCAATTCTCTCCAGTCAGTAGTAAGCGCCGAAATCACCGAAGCTGGCACCATTAATAAACCGCTTTTTCTAAACTATTATCCAAAGCTAGATTCGAATTACTCAGGCTTTAAATTGTACCTATAGAAATCTTGTCTACAAAATCAACGCAGGGAAGGAATTTAACTGGTTCCGCTCGCCACGTGCGAGATTTAGCAGCAGACGTTCATGCGAGCGTGCAACGATGGAACGCAGCTCATTTGCAGGGGGTAACGTTGCTGAGGAATATAACCGAAGAGAAACGAGACGAATCGTATTCCCAAAGCCTACAAGAGCAGTGCGATAAGCTGGAAAATGTTTGCGACGAGCTGGTAACAGATGTTTCACACGTATAGTTTAATGTCCGAGAGATATAAGGTTCGAAGAGAATTCGTTTATAGGACGGGGTTGTAAAAAATCTTGCTCGAGTTGCGCACCAAATGAGAACAGTCGCATCTGTGGAGAAACGCACGGACAAATTATTTACAACATGGCCCACTGTTAAATTCGGTGCGTATAATGTTACATTTTATAATTGAAAAGCTATACTGTTACGTAAGTAAAGTTCTTTCCTCTAGGGCAAGTCGCAGAATTAATATATAATGCGTACTCTAACGAGGCTGAGGTGAAACGTAAAGTTTTCGAAGACGTAGCGCATCATTGTACGGAATCGTGGAAAATGTTATTCCTCGCCACGTGGGTACATCAGCCATTATTAGCGGAGGGTGTAACTACGTTGTTGGAATCGTTGTTGATAGAAACTGGGCATAGATAGTTATAATTATTGTTGGTACATGTTCGGGTAAGTATTTCCCTGTTTTAAAAATCACTCGACGTCCATGATAATGATCGTTTTGTATTATGCAGTCACTGAAGACTATTGAAATAAACCAAGGATTTATAGAATGTTCATTTATTTGTGGCTTTTTAAATACCATCTGTATAGATACACAAAAGAGGAAAGAAAATATGGAATCGTTATACATATATCCTCAGAATCCAAATGTGAATCATGACATTCCGTTTACAATTGGTACCTGAGATCACTGAAGAAATTAATATGAATTTAGACGAGCACAAACGTACTATAACATTTTTTTTTGCAAATGCAGATTCTAAAGAATGTATCTTTTGGATACAAGGAACCAAGCCTGCGAAATTAATATACCTCGTAATTAATCCTAAGTAATCTAATGGTTACTAGTGCCATTAACGTTTAATTATATCAATAACTTCTTATATATGTATAATACATATTTACAGATAAATACAAAATTAATGATTTGCGCTGTACATAAATGCTATAACAATATGGATGGAATTATTATCCTGGTATTCAAAGTATTCTCAATGTTATAGTATTTCATAGAAAAGCTGTAAACAATCCGCTTGAATTCATAAATAGTTGCTCGTAATTTCCAAAGTTATTGCATTTTTCCGATAGTGTTCTATAGCCATGATGGAATCACCGTAAGATAACGTAAATACAATGCTCATTATTATCAATTAATACAGCGCTGTCTCGAAAAGAGGCCGCGTTTTCTGCCCTGAAAGGAGCTCGTCGCTACCCCCGCTACTTCTTACGTAGTTGCCGCGGCGAGTGAGAGGTGCCAGAGAGATCTATTCCGTCCGTTCTCGATTTATGGCTTGTCGCTGTCGCGTGTTCTCCCGATTCGCCACGGCAAACCGAATAGACCGCCCGTTTCGAAAACAGCTCGCACCCGGTCCCGAGGTGCGGGTCTTTTTAAAGATAAAACTGTACGTAGAATCACTGAAATTATCAAACATTACCCAGTATATTGTATTATCTGATTAAAAGCTGAATATCATCATAGATGTAGAAAGGTAACATCGAATTGTAAAATAATTTGTGCATGATCATGTTTATAGTACTAACTAAAAAAGTCTTCGTAATTGTGACTGATTGCGTATGATTAATAGCTATGAAATGTTACATTTACGAAGAAAAAAAAACGTTTTATGCCTCATAATATTCCATGTATAATTCTAACAAGTCTAGTTTCTTATTTCCTGGTTCGTTAATGTACGACTGTGGGTTTTAAAAAGAAAAGAAAACTAATCTAAAAGTCCACCTATTAGCCGGCACCTACGTGCACGGCTAGAAAGACCGTTTACCAAAAACCGAGAAAGAATACTGACGTGTCCTAGCAAAAATTTCTTCTTACACCGAAGAGTTTAAAAGAAATCGAAGCTCCCTTGCATAATATGGATACATTTTCTTTTTTAAATCTATTGACATTACCTTTTTCCAAACGAAATATACATTATACATAATAAATACCGCGAAAACAGTCTTATTTACATACACATACCAGAATATAAGATATTATATTACTATAATATTGGTATTCTTTCATTGAAATAAGGAAGTTATATTGATCGTGATACTGTCAGAAATCCTATAAAAAAATATCTACACCGCTGTGTAATACATGTATACGCGTACGTATGCAATTTCAAATAATTGTATAAGTTCGCTATTTTTATACACTATACACATTATTTCAATTTGTTTAGGAACATGTTGCGCGCAATCATCCGAGAATCAACTTCTGGTATTCCTATTAAATTCCTCGCTTAACGCATCGAAGTCGAGGTCCGTATCCAAGTTCGAATTATTTGGCATCAAATTGTTTTCCAAAATATTATCCGGCATAATATTTTTCAACCGTTCGGACACCAGTTCGTCAACTAAATTCGATTGGTCTACTAGATGCAATTGCTCGACTAACTTTTCATCGATTAATAAGTTCTTATCTATCACCCCGCTCGTATTTAAAATATCTAAATGTGCAATGTGATCGTACTGAGTTATCTTGGACATGTCTAAATTCTCTGCGCTGCCAAATATACTAGTATCACAATTACTGGAGATTATTGGTACCGTATCCTGAAGTATAGGTATATTGTCTGATATTTTGCAACTAGAAGTGGCAGGCATTATCTTGCAAGAGACTGCGTCTAACGGTGCCGATTGAGTTTTCACGCAAGTTATATCTGACGAAGTCATAGGGATTATTTTAGACACCAATTTTTGGAACCCTTTAGCAAAATTCTGAGATCCATTCTCCATGGTAGCCAAACCGTTTTGCATTTTCTCGAAACTCCGAGCGTCTTGCTTCGCGTAAGCCTCCATAGCACCGTTTTCTAACTTAACGAAACCCTGCTCGGTTGGTTCTAATTTTATGAAAGTTTGCTCTAAATGATCTAGCTTCGATTGTTCATAATTACCCTCAATTTTACAGAAATTTGATGAGCCCAAACCGTTCCCTAATTTCGCGAAGCTTTCTTTATGCGCCTCCGCTTTCTGATAATTCGAAATCTTAGGTGAAGTAATGTCCACTTTCTGGAATCCAGGATTATCTGAGATTTGACTCTGAATCTCTGGATTTGAAATTAAGAGCTTCGAAACGTTGCTGGATTTGTTACTCTCCGTGCTATCCACAGGACTGGGATTCCTTCGCATCAATGTTAAAGCCGACAACACTTCCGGACAAGTGGGATTTGCCACGGTGTCGGTTCTTCTGTCGCTTAAAAAGTCAGAGACGCTGAGATCTGAACTTTCTGAAAATCCACTAGACATTCGCTCTTCTATATTTTCTTTAGCGTCTTCGCAATTATCTGTTTTCTGGATTTTAAGAGGGGGTTCCCCGTTTTCGTAGGTTGTCGAGACAGGAGTATCGACTTTCTTTAGACCTTCGTTGTTAATCCTGTACAAGCCAGGATTAAGGCCTAGAGCATCACAGAGTGACTCTTCGCTGATATCGATTAAATCTTTATTTGATTCGTCGCTACCATTAGCAATTGTCAGCATCGTTCCGGCTTTCTCCCTCACTTTGCCCATTAACTGCTTCAATTCAGCAAGGAAGTTCCTTACATTATTCTCAGACTTTAGCACTAATAAGTCGAACAGCGATTGTGCGTTAAGTACCGGCTTCGCAGCTATATTTGTTATTTCGAGATCTTCGCACACAGATATTGCTTCCCTTAATTTTATTTGACGCCTTTCTGATTTGGCTTCGGGCGTAACGTAAGCCCAAGGGCCCCTCTTCTTTCCCTTACGCTTCAAAGGATCTTGCCCTGTAGTTTGTTTTAGTTCGGGCTCAGGCGTCGGGGGCGGCAATTGCTCAGGGCTGCCGTGATCAGGGTGCATCTCAAAATGCCTCGCCATGCGAGTACGTCCCAAATATATTTTATTACACGTAGGGCACCTGAAGTGATCTGATATTTTCCTTTTCGGTACCTCTAACCCAGTCAGTAGTTCCTTAGGCGATTCTTCTTCCTCCAGTTTGTCATTATTAGTATTGTAATCACTATACCCTCCATCCGAATCATCTAAATCGGGTTGCAAGAAATCTAAATGATGTAAATGTTTGTAATCTCGAACCATGTGTCTGGGAGGTCGGGAGAGTCTACCAGATCGGGTCCTTGCTACAACTTTCTTCCTCTCATCCTGATGGAAGTATCAGTACGTTAGGACGATGAAACAGTTGCAATTTGATAAGATAAATAGATAAAACAGTTCTACCTTTAATTCTTCCTGTTCTTCGTCGGGAATTGCTGGTGGTTTAGGTGGAAGTAAGGAAGGTCTAACAGCACTCTTTTTTGGCCTGCCTCTTTTCCCACCACGATTTTTTAGTAAATTTCCTGGATTCCGAATTCGCAAATCCAGTTCTTCGGGAAATACAACCCTGAATATATAGGTGAAGCTTTTAGACACAGCATTTGAGGATAGATGATCATCGGGTCTGTATATACTGACCTATACACAACTCTCTCATTCGACGCGGCTGCTTCCTGACTGCGCTGTTGCAAAACATGAACAATTTGCTTCAACTGTGTTGGTGTCAGACGTTGCATGCTAGAATGAATATAAGCGATGTTACGAAGCGGGCAAACCATTGAAAATATCCACCAAACATATCTCACGTACCTATGAAACGTTTGGCCTTGTTGAACGATTTGAATCGGATTTTCACTGGAACCCAGTGGCTTCGATGTATCCGTAGGTTCGTTTACTACCGTTGCAGGTTTAACGGGAGTACTTTTAGCTTTCTTATTTACTTTAAGATTTGTGCCATTTACTACGAGATTAAGTTTCTGCTTTATAGTTTCATTCTGTACTGGCTTAGCGCATTCGAACGTGGCACTCTGCTGCGTCACAGGTGTCTTTTGCAAAGCGTTTTGTGAATTATTTGAAACGTTGGCAACATTCTGGGTCGCGATAGTTACATTCTGTTTAGTCGTATTATTGAACGCAATTTTCGCTTGAGGTTTTAGAATGGATATAGGCGTCGAAGATATTTGAGTTGGTTTTAAGATAGACGTGGAAGTTGTCGTCGCCACTTTTAAATCCTGAGGTTTGACGATCGACGCAGCTCGAAGGACGACTGGCGCATTAGAATTAATCGTAGTTTTTGGTAGGCCGGTCATTACAGCTGTTTTCTTCCCAATTACCGCTTTAGTTTTCAGCAATTGAGAAGGTATTTGTACCGATTTCAAGAGCTGCGCAGGAATAGTCGCTGCTACGCTATTGTTTAAAATTTGATTCGACTTTGGAAGCACGGCTGACGCACCTTTTAGCACCGGAGTTAGAAATTGTTGAACGTTTCCTCTTTGAAGAGGCTGAGATGCTTTTACGATCGGAGACAAACGTATTTGGGAAGTGACAAAGTTTTGCTGCGCCCCGGATGTGGTATTTACTAAAGTGCTAGCGATATGCGATGTATTCACAGACTGATTTTGTATCTCACAAGCACCTGCTAAGATTTGAGAAGTATTCAACAGCTGCGCGGATATGCCAGTGGTATTCAACAACTGAGCAGTTATGGGAGTAGCTTTTAGTATCTGCGGCGATAAGTTATTCAATATCGTAGCTTTCGACAGTAACATAGAATTGTGATTCGAATTGGTATTAAGCGAATGTACAGTGTTGATGGAATTAACGGTCGCGCCGGTAAGTTTGTTCGAGCCTTGAAGTAATCTAATATTCTTGGCTGGCTTCAATATAGTTTGCGCAGGCTTTAGAATAAATTGCGAGGATGGTAAAATCACGGGCAGCTTTTGCAATATCTGTGCCTGGGAAGTAGGTATCGCGTGGAGTTGGCTTTGCGCTACGCTGTCCTCGATAGTGTATTGCAGGTCATTTTCATGGATACTCTTAACGATGTCCGCTTTTATCGCGTGTACTTTAGATTGCTCCAAAACTATCGCCTGCCCGCCCGAGCCGTGTTGAATGATATTATTCTGATGCTCGATTAGCTGCTGAGACTCGTGGCTTCGACCGGCTAAATCGATCTTCTCCAACGACAGATCGCTCTCGAGTACTCGATCTTGCATCTGATCGCTCTGCGAGACTTTCTGCATGTGCCATTCTTGGAAGTCGATGCATTCCGTTTTAATCAAATCCCCGTCGCCGGGCTTCTGCGCTTCTTCGGGCTGATAGTTCAACTGATCGATCGTTATAGAATCCGGAGGGGATAAGGAATCGTGATTCGGCACATTGATCTCGTCCTTCGCGGAGAGGCTCTCTTGCAGGTGTGGGATAGTATTATCTTGATCTATGTGATACATAACCTCCTCGCCTGAGTTCACCTCAAAGGTTAGCCCTAAGGCCGCCGCTTGCTCCGGGGTCAAGTGGATAGTCTCGGAATCGTTGTCGTCGTTCTGCAAGAACGCCACGAACTCGCTCTCGTGGTCGTCATCGTCGACGACCTGCTGGAACGCTTGCTGAAGGAGATCGGAAGCACCAGTGGAGGATGCATCGTTTGTAAACACTGTGGAATTCGAGATATCTGCCATATCCGGATTTTTCGTAGCCCCTTAGACTGCAAAATATAGTTACGCAGTAGCGGCGATCACTCTCATGTTTCACAAAGACATTCAGCACGATCTTGCCCCGTGGAAAATCACTCTGCGGGCTCGCGTTCACTCCATTTCGCTCTGTACACGTTTTTCGCGCAAACAGAAACACACGAGGCGCGCGAAGTCTGCCGCAGGTGCGGTGATGAAGATGGCGACACACAGTGCGTCGAAGTCTTTGGGCGTTCGGGACAAAACTTCGGAACTAGGGATGAAGTGCAAAATCACTAACAGTGATTTATCACCGTGATCGCAGAATCACGATCACGCCCGTGATCTTTTTACCTCAAGTGAATTTGCTCACTGTGAATACTGTAATCGTAATTCTTGCTCATGATTGAATTATTTTTTTATAAAATACTTCAATATATCTTCTGTTACAAATAAAACGTGGTAATTCAGCGAATATATAACCCAGATAGCTCACGACGTCTATAAGCCGTCTTTAAGAGGTCTTCAGACGTCTTGAAAGTCTGAAAGACGTCTTAAAGACGGCTTATAGATGTCGTGTGCTATCTGGGAATATATACATTCATAAATAGTCAATGTATGCACGCACTGATTTGATTGGCTAAAGTATTCACATATACATTATACTTTTTAACTAAAGTGAAGAAATATTCGCTAATTTAAATAGATCAAGAACGATTACATTGGTTCAAAATATACAACTGACATTCTATAAGTACAGTGAGGACTTGAGAATGTTTCGAGAGAAATTAGAAATTGGGGTTACGTAGCACGTGCAAAGAGCAGTTATGCTTTCCACCAATCAGATCACAAAAATCGCGAATCACTGTTCTGCCTGCACCAATCAGAAGCGATCACCAAAATCACGGATCACTGTGAAAAATCACCGTGATTGGGAACGAACGTGATCGGATCACTCGTGATTCACAAATCACGGTTCTAGCCAACACTATTCGGAACTGATCAGTTTTCGACCCCAGTACTGTAATACTTTTTTAAAGAGAATATAAAGATGCATCGATTGGTGTATAATAAATATACAGTTTCATTAAAAACATTAAGGTGATCTTGATTTTTTATTGAATAAAAAGATTTTTATCAATATATTGATATAGCTTAAGCTATATTGAAGTAGTTTATAAAAAATAATTCAATCAAGATCAAGAATTACGATCCCCAGATAGCACACCTCGTCTTAGAGACGTCTAGTTGATGTCCATTTTAGGTCTGAACGTCTTGATTTGTAACAAGACGTCTTTAAGACGTGTTTAAGACGCCTTTTGGACGTCTTTAAGACTTTACCAGACGTTGTGCTATCTGGGTCACAGTAAACAATTCACTCAAATTAAAAAATCACAATCACGGTCATGATTTAACTTCAATCACGACCGTGATCGTGATTCTGCGATCACTGTGATAAATCACTGTTAGTGATTTTGCACTCCATCTCTAGTCCTGTCATCGACTTCGTCGACGAGCTCGGAGCTGTTTCATTAACGCTACTGGCATTCTGTCGCTAACCAGCTTCCTGAGCAGTTCAAATACACTTTGAAGTTTAACTTGAAAATAGTTTTGTGTTCGTTGTTTTATTTGAAACACCCGCACTCCGACGAGCAGAGCGGTTCGGCGCTCCACGGATAGGGATGGAGTGCATAATCACTAACAGTGATTTATCACAGTGATCGCAAAATCACGATCACGGTCGTGATTGAAGTTAAATCACGACCGTGATCGTGATTTTTTTAACTTGAGTGAATTGTTTACTGTGATCGTAATTCTTGATCTTGATTGAATTATTTTTTTATAAAATACTTCAATATAGCTTGTGTTACAGTCAAAGCGTGCTAATTCAGCGAATATATAGAATATACATTCATAAATAGTCAAAACTAACTCAGCGAATTATAGTATATAGTACATTCATAAATAGTCAATGTATGCACGCACTGATTTGATTGGCTAAAGTATTCACATAAACATTATACTTTTTAACTGTGAAGAAATATTCGTTAATTTAAATAAATCAAGAACAATTACATTGATTTAAAATATACAACTGAGATTCTATAAGAACAGTGAGGACTTGAGAAAACTAGAAATTTCGCGAAAAAGTAGAAATTAGGGTTATGTGGCGCGTGCAAAGAGCAGTTATGCTCTCCACTAATCAGAAGCGACCACAAAAATCACGAATCACTAGTCTGCCTGCACCAATCAGAAGCGATCACGGATCACTGTTCTGTCTGCACCAATCAGAAGCGATCACGAAAATCAGGGATCACTGTGAAAAATCACCGTGATTGGGAACGAACGTGATCGGATCACTCGTGATTCACAAATCACGGTTCTAGCCAACACTATCCACGGGCACTAAACCGCGTTCGCGTCTCAATTTCCCCGCTAAAATACGTAACAAGCCTAAAAAAGCGCATTCTAGCGACGGCACCTGGAACTATAGAAACTTGCGAGTTTTGATTATCTGTCCTATTCTAAACAGCATACCCTCTCTTTCTAATCGCCACTTTCTCGCGTCATGCTCTCCTGGTAGCAGGAGCTGAAAAGTATCAGGCTCGCATAACCAAAGTTGGTGGCACGCCATCCATCTCCATCCTCGTTGCACGCACTTCCGTTCTCTCTCACTCACGCCATCCATCTTCATCCTTGTCGCGCACGCTTCTTTTCTCTCTCTCCAGCTGCAATCGTCGACCTCCACCATCATTCTCCGTTCCTGTCAACTTGGAAGATTTTCTGTTCGTATTCGGAACAGTTGAGTCGCATTATATGACGTTTGAATGTATTGGACGAGCAGTAAGGAAATTACCGCCTCCAAAATCAGCTGCTATCTGTTTTATTTTACGTAAAACATGTGCGAGAAACGTTGCTGGAGATTCTCAGAAGCCTACATTTCCGAATGCGATTCTAAAGCTGCGTAGTAGATTAGTAATAAGAACCCCTGACATAGTTACCGAATACCATGATTGTAAAAACCTTTTTATTCATTTCAAGTATTCTGAGGTAGGCTTCGGGTAAAAGTAGCGTAACTTGATACACAACGATTATTAAGTAATAATACAATTTCACAATTCATTTCTTTTCGACGTTTTTTTCATTGGATAAATATAGCACCTTCCATGCCCCTGAAACTAACCTTGTGGCAACATAATTCTCATTTCCTTTAATTGCATTTGTTTACAGATCAGAGGGTAGCGATACTTGGTATATACTTCGTGGAAGATGAAGGTGGATTTAGGTTTCGCAGAGAAATGCGAATCTTGGCTGCTGGAGAGTAGATTCTTTCCGAGTAAAGTAGGCGGTAAGCCAGCGTGGCTTAATCTGAAGGATATACCCGGGGAGAAAGATCTTTGGTGCGAATATTGTAAGGAACCTTGCGTCTTTTTGTGCCAAATCTATGCTCCGTACGAGGATAGCGAAGCTGCTTTTCACAGAATGATATATGTCTTTGTATGCAAGAAACCGAAATGTTGCAAGTCGAACGAGAATGGAAATTTGAAAGTCTTGCGCTCGCAGTTACCAAGAGCGAACCAATTCTATCCATCCGAACCACCTGTGGAGCAACACGATTGGAGAACCGACATCAGTATGTATGCGAAAAGCTATATTTGAGGCACCGCTAAATCGTAGTTTAATGTTTTTTTAGGCGTCGATCGATGGGTAAAAACATGCCATGTCTGTGGAATATTTGCTCCCAATCGTTGTTCCAAATGCAAGAGCGTGAATTATTGTTGTCGCGCTCACCAAATTCATGATTGGAAGTCTGGCCACAAAGAATCCTGCGGCGTCGACCAGGGCGCAGTAGGGAATAGTAAACTTTTATTCCCAGAGTATGAAGTGGTAATAGAAGCAGAGAGTGCAATGGAAGATGATGATGACGCGGATAATTTTAAGAAAGAGGAGGAGGAAATTGAAAAGTACGAGAAAATGATGGTGGAGGGCGAGGCTGGAACGTTTCAGCACGAGGATGTACAGAACGAATTATTGAGCATGGCTAATCAAAAGGCAGATGAAACGTTTCTCGAATTTCGTTCAGCCAGCGACAAATATCCGGATCAAGTTTTAAGGTACTGGTTATTTAACGAACACCAGATTGGAAACAAAAACCATGTATTCTTAACTGTTCTTGTGATTACAGGTACAACAGGGGAGGACAGATTTTATACATCTCGGCAGAAAATAAAGTCAATAAAGTACTAAAATGCTCCGAGTGCAATGGAGAGAGACAATTTGAATTTCAGGTAAAAAGTGGCGCGTTTTAATTTCTCCCAATCTTTAACAATGTATACAAAACTGCTATAAAATTGTCCGTCGCAGATTATGCCTCAGTTGCTGAACTTTCTCAATTTTGAAAATGCTCTCGAATGCATCGACTGGGGTATTTTAGCAGTATTCACGTGCGCAAAGTCGTGTGAAACGAAAGGTGGATACAGCCTGGAATACATATGGAAACAAGATATCGTAGAAGACAATCCAAGCGACGTTTCGTAGAAAAATTATAATATTAAAAATAATTAAAAAAATATTACATGTAAATACATGGGAAAATAAAGCACCTTAATTACACAAAACGAAAGGATATGTTTCCTTAAAAGACCATTCATAATCTGTAAAACTACCTAAAATACGCTTACAATGTATAAGGCACTTTGACTTTTTATTGCAAGGAAGTCGACCTATAGAAAAATATACCATGTATATACGAATAAAGAGCGGCGGTATGCCATTCACACAACACCTTTCGCCGGTGTGCGCTGTCTGCAATTCTATCACAAAAGTACATGTCACTTTAGTTTAAAAGTTACGCGTACACTCTAATAAACCTTGGATACATTACAGTTAATTCCACGATACCTATATATGTATATATATATATATATCACAGGAACCTTATTACGACGTTATTTAACAAAAACTTGTACTTTGGCTGCAGATTATCCTATATATATATAAATTATTGCATCGTAGAGAGCAAGATAGCCGCGCTATCTTGGCAATACTGTTTGAAGCATTTCAAACTAATACTGTTTACGGCTTTCGTTAAATTATGGGACAAATCGAACGGGTCCTGCACGCACAACGAAGAATCAATGCGAAAGTATTCCGGCTTGTCAAATATGGACAGGTGTTCGGTATAACGTTTCATCTCCTTCGGCAATGCATTCGACTCTACAAAAGCCTTCTTTGTTAACGAATAACCCAGAAGCGGGCAAATAACGTAATGCTGGTAGTCATAATTTGCGTAAAACTTGAAAAAGTCCAGTAACAACTCCGAAATAGGTGGCTCTGGCTTATCGTTACTTTTTGGTTGCGCGACCCCGGTTTCCCAGCCTAGAACACGATTATATTGCAAAATTACTGTGGGCACAATGAAATGGGCAAAGTAACAGCAATTGTTGCGCGTAAAAATTACTGTAATACAACTTACCACATACAATGCGAGAGTCATTGCGTTCCTTTATCAACGTTGCAACGCTTGGCAAATATGATTCCCCCTGCAGGTAAAATATAACGAACCAAACGAGAGAATAATTTGTAAAACCGTGCCTTCCGGGTAAATTAAAGAGGGAGAACCATTTTTTAATAAATAATATCATCTTTCGGCAGGGTGGATACGCATCGTTGAATGATCTACATTGAATGAATTACATTGAATTAGAAATACAATATAAAACTTGCTCGTCTAATTGATATGTTGCTACAATACGATATGCGATACGATACCGTATCAATTTGGAGTTTTCAACAGCAAGACCACTTGTAACAGTAATATCACAGTGTACGCCTGTTCGTTTATATATCAACTTTATTATAGGAGTCCTAGTTTCTCTCAATATTGCTTTCACCTCCCATTCCTCTTTCCGTTTCTGCAAAGCGTGCGTAATGTGCGTAAAACATTTCTCTGAGCGTTCAGTTTCATTTTTATAGGGAGCGTCTCCTGAAATGCACAAGAAAAAAGTGTCAGCTTATTAGAAACGTTAACGCTTTGCGAATAGTTCTCTTTCGGGGTCTATACTTGCCACAGTCAAGATATACATCTATATCGCTATTTGTAAATCCAAGTCCAGTGACTCTTGAACCGAATAAAAATGCTTTGACAGACGAAAAGTATGGCTTTATGCTAGTCTCCAACGATCGTATCACTTCCTCCTGTATATTGTCATTCGATAAAACTTGTGTTTGTTCTATTAAAATATCAGCAGTTTCGTCAACCTGCGTTAATAATTCTTTTATACATTCGGGAAGATCCTCGACCATAAAATCTTTGCTCTCC
Organism: Andrena hattorfiana; assembly: GCA_944738655.2. Taxonomy (NCBI): domain Eukaryota; kingdom Metazoa; phylum Arthropoda; class Insecta; order Hymenoptera; family Andrenidae; genus Andrena; species Andrena hattorfiana. The sequence goes on along the minus strand of OX122889.2, from coordinate 38,955,905 downwards.
AATAAATATTTATGCATTATATCGCTACAATGCTGCGTATAACAGTATATCTGACCCAGCCACAGGGTAGCACACGGGATACAAAAGTCAAATATATGATCCTCCGGTATCGGACTATGCTTTGCAACGATATGCTCTATAAATTCCAATTTATACGCATATCCTGTCTCGCATATAGTGCACGAGTATCTTTGAATGCTATACCACAACCTGTCGAGCTCTTGCAACACGCAATTACACGTGCTATCGATAACTTTGTAGAACTTTTTATACTTTATTTTATGCATCTGTGTATCGATGTGAGTATTGATCATTACGGGATGATTATGGAGCGACACCCCGCAAGGGTAACATTTTATAGAATCTTCTGAAATTCTCTTCATATACTCTTTGGACAACTTTTTATCCGCCTTTTTTACCTCCTTGACGTTCGCTCTATGCGACGCGATATGTATATGCTCGTATAACAAATATAAATCTCTGGAAACAGTCGTATTACAAACCATGCAATATAATTTCGTATTGCTTTGTGGTATTAATAATCGAACGTTTGATTTCACAGCGTCCAATTTCTGTTTGCTTAGAGCGTACATTTCCTCCTCGATTTCTAAATACCTCTTATCGTACACTTTGTTCAAACATTCCCGCAGAGGCGGTTTCTTACGTTTCACGGGTTCCGACGGTGATGCGAAGAATGGCGAATCGCAAAGATAATGCTTGATCTCTTTCTGTACATCCTTTGGTATGTCCACATCGGTATCGACTGTTTTAACAAGGCACGGTTTCGCATCGGTAATGGATATCTCGTTAAATCGATCCAATATCGACATCGTAACGCTAGCGACGCTGGAATCTGGCCTTCCGAGCGATAATTGCGTGAGAAACCTCATATGTGTACTTGCCTTGCAGTGTTCGGTCAGGTTATGGTCCGTGTTCAATTTCACACTGCAAAACGAACAACGATAATGAATATTATTTTTTATACTATTGGAAAGATCGACGAGCGAGGCGTCGAAAAATATAAGACGCTTTTCCTCGAAAGACGCATCCTCGTTGCCCGCTTTGAAAATTAGAACGTTACAAAGCTCAAAGTTTTTATTTTTCGTACTTCGAGTACCACCACTTGTCTCGTTATCTCTCAACGCACTCGTTAAATTATTTAAATGCGTCTCCAGGCGCAAATGATTAACGAACAAAGTAATTCCTGGCATTATCGATTTACAACAGAAACATTTATATAAAATCGTATCGTCCCTGATCCTCCTGGAAATGACTTTGAATTTATGAGTTACCGTACCGATGTGATCAGACACACGATCGATATCGATTCGTGCGTCGCACAATTCGCAGCAATAGGAGCAATCCTGAACCATAATTTCGCTCTTATCTCGGGCATTATTATTCTTATCTTCGCTAATGTTATCTATAATTAAATACTTTTCCTTCTTTGTATTTTTTGTTAATAAGTTTCCATCGTTTGTAATACCGTTATCGATCAAATTCTCCCTTTGTCTCCTCATCACGTTGGTATGAGATTTCCCTTTAATATGCGACAGAGTATCGTGCAAGGAAGGCATCTTACGCTTGCAGACTGTACACGAGAAGACAATAGCAGTATCGAGTCCCCTTACTACCCCATTATTTAACAACATTCGATCGGTGACTTTATCTTTCTCGTTGCATTCTTTTGTTTCTGTTTTCTTTGGCAACGTTGCAGTCGTTGTCTGATATTTATCTTGCTTCTTAACCAAATCTAATACCTCCTTTCCACTATCAATTTTACAATCGATACATGTCTGACGCGTTGTATCGTTCCTACGATCTCCTATTTCGCTTTCTCCCTCCATAGCAGCGATATATATGCTTTCCCTCGAGTATAAATTTATAAAATCTGAACCGAAGGCGGCAATAAACAAAATTTACGCATCGAAAGGCCTAAATAGTGTACTACAATTTTGTTATTATCGTTAACTTTTCAGCTTCTCCCTCGTGCAGTCCAGTCTGTTGTGCGCCTTCACATTTATGGATCGTAGCAACTCAACTCTTGTACGCCTAGTTTTATTTCTCATCTCAAGCCAACTTGCGATGCTTTACAACTGTTACATCAGAACCGATGCTCGAATATATTGCTCGAATTTGATAAAAGTTGCAAGCTGAATAAAAGGCTGAACTGTTAACTACACACGATCATTGAGCATCCATTACAGATATCGCATTCACGATTTTTTGCTCCGCACTTTTACAAACTCTTACGGCGTCCATGACGATCCAAACATTGTTTTTATATGTACCCTAGTACTCGGAAAAGTTATTTCGATGATTCATAGAATTGCTAACGTCAGCGAATCAGTGGTGGTATTTCAAAGTAATGTTCCTCTTACTTAGATAAATTACGGTTAATAGTAAAGAGATCTGAATACGTCACCTTCTCTCCGTTCATGCTACTGGAACGTCGGGGATACATTAACCGAATGGAAGATTTGACGTTAGATAAGTTTTATAGTGGGACACGGAAAACCAGGGAAACTACCCAGCGCCGAGCACTCGTAAACCGGGAATATTGCTTCTGTATACTTACGTTACTCATCTACGAACTACCAATCGCTTAATCAGAAATCATTAATCTGTCCCTGCGCCTGTATGGCCATTGGGCATTGGCCGCTGTTATGAATTCTTCAGGGATTTTAGTTGCGAGTTCAGGGATGGCAATCTTGTAAGTGAATTCAAGTCCAGGAAACGGGATCGTCGCCCGTGTCGCGAATTGGTATAATTGATATTACGCGACGATAATAAAATATATATCTACTCGCGTCGAGGTCTGGCTATCGTGCACATCGTCCCGCAATTTCCCGCTACTAATAACATTGATTTTTTGCTTTGTTTGAAAACGAGTGCACCGCGCACTTGCACGGAGAAAAGCTGAAGTTTACAGTTCGAACGAGTTTGTTACATCAGCCACGAATCATTAGAAACAAAAAGACAATTAATAAAATAACGTTAAAAAGATTTCCGACTTATTTCAAGGTGCTCTGACAATAAAACCAAAGCCACATCTGTGCAACTACTGCGGGCTTATCAGTATAGGAAGCGAGCATTGTCATTCGGTAATGCTTCCAAAAAGAAAAATCATTTGTATACGAAACAGATAATTAATGCACGCGTTGATACTTCTGCTCTTTCACTTGACCTCATGGTTCCCCTACTTTCGTCCATTTTCTCTTCGCTATTTTGATTTTTCACAATGTTACTATACAAAGATTACGAATAAAGGTTAAAAAGAAAATGTTTAAATATCGTCGCTTATAGCGTTGATCGGTGACCGTTGGAACGCTTTAAATTCTGACTTGAATGACGCGAAGCTTTAAAACATTCACGCGCACGTAAAACAGTCGCGGCATACGAATAAAGTAATCAAGTAATCGTTCCTCGAATTTCGCACGGAAAAGTGTGCGCACCGTAAAGGTATAAATACATACGCGTACAATATTAATATACAGAAATATGGTTTCGATCGGAGCGTACTGATTAGCGTAGTTCAATTGACTGCCTCCATACGGAAGTGACAGGAATTGCGAGTTGGTAGGGTAGCGTTATTTTATTACGTGTCATGTACGCAAATCTGCTTTTGCCGATTGCTTGAGAACTGCAGCACGGATCCCCGATATTCTTTAATATTTGGTTATTTTAATTGTTAAAGGTACTACCACTCGTGCTCTCTATATTATTTATCTAGCAAACCGTACAAATCCCGTATTTTCCTTTAAAAGTGCGTGCGTTTAGTGATGTTCGAAACTGTCATAATAAACATATGCATCGTAAATGTGTTCGATATGCTTTGTCAACCGGTGGTTTCGAAAGTCTACTCGAAAGTACAATCAGAATAATAAAGAAACACTTTCCTATAAACAGCTAATGCTTTTAGTAATACATTGACACTTTCAAGAACTTTCAGTAAGTCAGAAACTTTTATAATTACAATTTAAATTGATTTTCCGTAAGAACACTGGTATCTCAATGTTGTACTTTCTTTTCTCTCTCTCTCTCTTTCTCTCTCTACCTCTCTCTCTCTCTCTCTCTCTCTCTCTCTCTCTCTTTCTCTCTCTCTACCTCTCTCTATCTCTCTCTCTTTAAATTATGCTCAAGCTTGTTGCGACGATTAACAACTATCGACATATTCCTTTCTTTCCAGCAAGAAGATGCGTCAGTTGAAGGGAAAGACGAAAGAGACGAACAAACAGAAGAAAGAGAGGAAAAAGGAGTTTATGGAGAACAAACAGCGCGTCTTCACAGTCGTGTTACCCACAATCGTTGCGATATTCGTTGTAATAGCGGCGTACGTGTACACAAAGACCCGTCCGAAAGCTATTGAATACTAATCGGCATATTCATCTTCGCCGACGATCTTTAAAGCGCTACACCCAGTGTACGTTCGAGAAAGAATGCTTGGACAGTTCCTCGATACATTTGTACAATTAAATTAGAATCGTTTAAATAAGAAGGGCAGACTCTAATGCCCGCTCGTAAAAGCATTTCATTCCTACCGCTCGATGATCAAACGTGTGCGTTATGCATTTATTATACGACGTTTAAAGAATATTTTTCAAGCTGAATGTTATCTAATATCGGAACACAAATATCAACTAAGCGAATACGGATAAGAAATTTTTTATTACGCAGGAAAAGTTTAGATACTTCTGTGCCGCACGTCGTACAATCTGTCTATATCAAAGTGGTTATTTTTTTAATTCATGTATTCGATCGCGATCCATCTTTTCAAGTGCAATTCTATGAAATGAATTATATTAAATTGATTCCAAGTACGCCGTTGCGTCTTTTGATGTAACCGATAGATGCTTTTATCCGCACGAATTACTCTGTACAATTCTATAAAAAGTCTAATAATTTACTCCATTTTTTTGAATATAAAATGAGAAACATTGTTTTATAAAATATTTACATAATAAATATGAATGTGACATCAGTTTCAGAATGTTTTGTATTTTTAACCGACTTATGAAAGAAAGAGGTTCTCAGTTCGAGGTGTTTGTATGTGTGTGTTGTACGTATTATGTTTGGCCGCGAATTTTTCTGTAACTACTGAACCGATTTTGGTGAAACTTATTGCATTTATTGCTTATTCGGACGGTCGCACTGAATGCGAATTTTAGCCAATTGGAAGCGAGAAAGTTCGCACTCAGTGCGCACTAGTGCAGGTTGCCGAACGTGCTATTAATTTGGCTTCAATCAACTTAGGTCATGGAGAAAGAATTATCAAAATCGGTCGAGTAGTTTGAAAGTTTCACCAAAACTAAGAAATCTGTTTCATTATTATTATTATTGGAATCTTCCGTTTCTAGCAAATGGTTCTCTTTTTTACGAGCAGCTCCTTTTGTAGGCATGCCCATATTTTTTTAAATAAATGTAGTTACACAACTTAAATAACTGAAAATGAAAAAATACAAAATTTAAAAAAAATTAAAACCGACATCAAAAAAATAAAAACGCACTGAATGCGAATTTTAGCCAATTGGAAGCGAGAAAGTTCGCACTCAGTGCGCACTAGTGCAGGTTGCCGAACGTGCTATTAATTTGGCTTCAATCAACTTAGGTCATGGAGAAAGAATTATCAAAATCGGTCGAGTAGTTTGAAAGTTTCACCAAAAATAAGAAATCTGTTTCATTATTATTATTATTGGAATCTTCCGTTTCTAGCAAATGGTTCTCTTTTTTACGAACAGCTCCTTTTGTAGGCATGCCCATATTTTTTTAAATAAATGTAGTTACACAACTTAAATAACTGAAAATGAAAAAATACAAAATTTAAAAAAAATTAAAACCGACATCAAAAAAATAAAAATGCACTGAAAAGTAAAAAAAAATTTTTCCTCATTTAATCTATTTTAAAGCACTGGTTTTTTTTTTTAAAAATGCACTGAAAAGTAAAAAATAAGTTTTTTTCCTCGTTTAATCTGACTCTCAATTTTTTTAAGTCGGCGTTAGATTTACACAGTGCAGCAATGAAGCGCCGACATAACAAAAATGACAGTCATAGATTAAATGAGGAAAAAACTTATTTTTTACTTTTCGGTGCATTTTTCTTTTTGAAGTCGGTTCTAATTTTTTTTTTAAATTTTTATTTCCCCCATATCGTATATTATCCCTGAATTTGCAGTTAACCGGAAGTTAATGCGTTTCACATTGTTGCAATTTCCTTTCTCATTGGTGTGATTGCAAATGCAATCTGTGAGTCATAAAAATTGTAACTCGAGATCGTCAGAATTGAGCACCACTGAGTGATAGCCATGTTACACCAATAGGAATCTAACACGTATACAGATGCATACACGTGCATCGCGCATTCAGCTTCTGCTTCTTCGCAAATTAAACGTTTTATTATTATTTCAAACATGAGAGAGAACCTGTCCTACTTACTCCCATTTCTGATTTTCACGATACTCGCGCTTTGGACAAGCTCTGCTAAAGGTAAGCGGATATTCTTACTATCAATCGCGTATCAAGTGTCAAAGTCGATCATTGTGTATTTTGAAACGTCAATTTTCCACTTGCATCAAACATAATATTATATTCTTTGTTTTACGAGACTCTTGTACCTCGCTACTGCAAAATAATTGTCGATAGCATTGACAGCTAAATTTTACTAACCTACGTTATTAAATAGTTTATTGTAATACTAGTCGCTTAAATCGTAGTAAAGTACTTTGGTAGTCGGCGTTGCGTAAATCTTATCGATAGTTTTCCTCAGCGAGGTCTTTAAACGAGGCATCTATGTGCCTAAAAAATTGCGCGTTCTTTGTGCAGCGAAAGGGACGCAATATGTGACGTGCAGCTCTGTATTGAAATTGATGAACGTAGACTACAAAGTCAGATTGCATTCGCACGATATAAAGTATGGAAGCGGTAGCGGTCAACAGTCGGTAACAGGGATATCGGCGAAGGAAGATGGGAATTCTTATTGGCTTGTTAAAGCTGCTACGAAGAAACAATGCAATAGAGGGTATGCAACTGGTTTAGTAAAGCATTTTTCTGTTTCTTGTAAAATGCAAAAAGTTTTAACGCTAGGGAGCCGATCAAGTGCGGGGATATGTTAAGATTGGAGCATGTGGCGACGAAAAAGAATCTCCATTCCCACCGAGTTAGTTCGCCGCTTAGTGGAAAGCTAGAAGTGTCTGCTTACGGAGATAGCAAAGGGGAAGGCGATAACGGAGACAATTGGCTTCTAATATGCGAGACCGACTTTTGGACAAGAGACGAACCTGTTCTGTTCAAACATGTAGATACAGACACGTAAGTTACGCGCGAATCTGTATTGTAACGCAAGGACGTATCTCCTCGACAATTAATAAAAGTGCTTTTATTTCACAGATATTTAGCAGTAAGCGGAAGAGTTTACAGTAATCTGATTACCGGTCAAACAGAAGTGGTGGGTGAATATTCTTCTACTAGTCCGCACGTCGAATGGGTAACAACGGAAGGAGTATTTATTCACCCGAATGACTTTAAAGCCCAGCATCATGCGCATACAGAATTGTAATACGGACTCCTTAGACATAGAATTTGTTATGGTAAATAATTTTTTAATAGATCGTACGTTACGTAAAACAGAAATCAATTTCATTAATTCGGCTTTAAATTTCTTTACAGATCAGTATCTGATTGTTCTATATTTCTACAAAGAAGGATTTTCCTTAAAAAGTACGTGAATGAATTTGATACAAATTAGTGGAGAAATAAATCTTCCAATATAGTGATACATAAGATTTGAGAGTAAAAAATTCGTATCATCTGGATAAAAGGCAAGCAAAGTTGCGTACAACTATATCCCCGATACAGTCTCTGTCGTGAATGCGAATGTAATAATGAAAATTTCTTTCATCTTACGTGTTCTGCGCAAACTTCTCCGATGAATTTCTAAAAATTTCCGAGACTGCAGTACGGTTACTGTTTCAGGTCTAGTGTATAAATGAGTAAATGTATCGAAAACGTGTAATATTTATTACAATATAATACCACCTACGATAACTGAGAAACTCGCATTTAGCTTTGTATATGTACAGATATGTATAAAAGTGTATGAGCACATTCTCGTGTATTTAATTTATTACTTTATGGTTATCGCTACTGTATTTAAGGAAAGTCATTATTCGGTGTTTCCATTCTTCTATATATATATAAACGCACAAGTTCTACATTCACACCTCTTTTAACTCATACTTTCCACCGAGCTCTCTAGTTCCCACAAGACCATTGTACGGGAATATTATATTCAATATACCAAAACTCCCAAAGATTTCCCTCAAACTTTGTTTCCCCGATACGTTCGCGTATCGCTGTTTACCTGCTATGCAACTGTGCAGTTTCCACGTTCCATATACCAGGCAAATGCATAAAAGCGAGACCAGTACGTCGAACATAGTCACGAGTAGTATAAAAGTCTTCTCTCTGGAATGCAGTAATTTGACGAGAGCGACGGGAAAGCAAAAGTTGAGGAATATGTTAAAAGAGTCTGTGTCTGTTCTTACGGCGCTATTAATATTCTCGTACAAATATGGTGCGAGAGTGCACAAGGAATACATACACGTCAACGAGGTGTAAAAACAGAATAGAATGAAATTGCCAATGTTCTGCCTCAATATACAAGCGCCTAAGAAAAAGCAATGATGATCTCGGAAGTGGAAACACTTTCTGCAAAAGACGCAATGCTGCGTCGGCTTGCAAGTATACTTTAAACATTTCTCGCAGTACCAGTATTTATACTCCACGCTCGTCGCTACCTTATTATACATTAATTTCATCGCCGCCGCTTTAATTTCCATGACCGAGGCGCTGCGACTTGTGTTATACGCAGAGTACCAATTCAAATACGCTTGAACGGAAACGAATAAGAAGAGCGGAGTGACTTTCTCATTGATAAATGCCGTTAGAACGACAACGACGAAGCTGTATAGTAGAGCGATTAACGGGCAAAACTTGGCGACACTTTTAAAAAGTGCTTTCATATCTACGACACGTGTCGCGAGTTATTAAATGGTTCACTTTGCGCTTTAGAGAATCTAAATCCAAAATTAATCCTGGACAAAAGTTTCTGCTTCCTTTGTTGCTTTTAATATTAATCCAGAATAATTGTATCGATACATTGGTTGTTTCCCCTGTAAAACGGACATAACCTATGCAAATATTCTAGTGGTTAAGAATCCTTTGCTTCTTAATTAAGATATTTAGAGAAATAAATCCTCAACTTTCGTCTTTTACAATTAATCAATCGAACAAGTTTTTTTCAACCGCCTTTCTCGCTCTTCGTGAACCTTTGCGTATTATTTAGATTACGAATTAAAAAATGACAAAACTTGATGACATTATTCAATGAATATATCGAGTCGCTTACAGAGTCAAGATAATAATACGTACATTGTTATTTACTGAAAAATTGCGTTAAATAAGTGTCTAGAGAAATTAATTTCCGTGTATTGTTGCCCAAAGTATTGTAGGTTAGCCAACACTACGCTCTGTTCACTGACCTTCACTACTACACAACCTTACCGAATTGATCGCAACATGTGTGAGTGTGTGTGAATGGAATTGCTCTCTCTCTCTCTTCTAATATTAAAATTTGTCGAATAAAATATTCATACCATATTAATAGAATCTGTTAATTTTCCTAAATACCCATAAAAGTATTCAGTAGGTACCCGTGTCTGCATTTATAAGCGTCTCTAATCTGAAACTTGCGAGTGGCGCGTTACACGCGTAAAATTCTATTAAAATATTTATCGAAATAAGCCGAATCTACCTGGACACCTACCTATATATTATTTAATTTTTACGCATATTATAAATCGAGTCGTTATTGTATTCGTAACGAGTCACGGGCAAAAGCAAACAAGTCTATTGGATCATAGACATTTCGAACATGTGTTCTACAAAAACAATTACTTTTATTGGTATGCTCATTTACATTAAACAACATTACGAAAAAACAGCAGATCTAATGATACAAGTTGAAGAAAATTTTCGTGTAAAAGTCCATCTTCAACGCGGTTGTCTACTAGTAAGAATCCCTAAAGTATATTATACTATAATATAACGACGTAGTACAAAATCAAAATTAAATCATAAACACTTTTAAGAAAACGTTAATCTCAGTAGTAAAAGTTCAATGGGGTTTGTGACATTTCCATCGCCGAGATCCCTTAGATAATGAATTGTCAAATAAATGATTCATTATTCTCAATTTCTGAGGGCCCGCATTATATCAAATAGATTTCTCTAGGATGAATCATGTTTTATACATATTTATACATCTTAGAATTCTATGTATAGTTATTATGCTCAAAATTTGTACACTTCATTAACAAACAATCGGACTTTGAACTTTTACCTTGACGTTCACGAACGTAAAACAATCGAGATTTACATTCATAAACGTCAAACGCATATATATTTGCATTTTATAAAATCATTTTCAGCTACGTTTCTTTCCCGTCGTTAAGAAAGTTCTAACTTAAGCTTAGAAAATCTGCCGAGCATCGTACTAACAACGATGCTTCGAAAACAAGTTTAAAAAATGTACCGATGATTATTTACATTTAATTTACATATCCGGTTTGTAATCTTTCTCATTATATGTACATTCCCATTGAATTAAATGTAGAGTTAATTATTTCTAAATTGTGCATGGCTAATCACGTGTACCCCGTTCTGTATCTTACCGACAAATCGAAAGTAAGTACACTTGTGATGTTTATATGATAAATACTATCGTACGCTCGCGGCGCAATTTACAAGATTACACACCGCTCTCTGAATAAAATCCGTTCTATTCTTATAAAACTATATGAACATCTTGCAGGGTGATTTGCACAAGTTATCAAAATATACTACTATAATCAAATGATGCTTGTACAATCGGAGGTTTTTCAAACAGTGTAAAAAATAAACTTTTAAAACCCTCGGTATTATCCTGATGCGTAGGCCATTTGAATACACCGTCTAGCTTCGCTGTAACAATTCTTTCTCCCTCCCGCCTCGTTTTCCAGTGATCTAATCATAGCTTCACGACAGTTCCCCAATAGGCGCATTTTGTAACCATAAATCGTGTATAAAGTTGTATAAATCATCGCTGACAGCCACCTGTACAAACGTAAAATTATTTAAATTCTCCAAAGAGTCTCGGTTAGAGTACGCCCCTCGTTTCTTTAAGCGTCTGTAGAATGAATCTTACTTTGTACGGTGTAGGGTTCAAGTTTCTCTTGTGATCATTCCTGAGCGACCTCAAAGATTCCTGAACTCTATTTCGTATTTCATGTAACGTAGGTAACGGTTGACTTAATTTTCCGTTCTTCCAGTATACCTAATTGTTGTAACACCAATTATTTATATTATTCTGAATTATTTGAAGCTGTAAATGGGTGAGTGTAGCCCAAGAGAGCCCGTGTTTACCTTGTGCAATGGTTCCACTCGCGTTGGAATAACATAAGCTCTCTTCGACTCCTGAAACGGATGTCTACAAAGAACTTTCTGCGTTACTTGCGGAACATCCTCTGTTGATCTCTGCAGGAGATCGATTAAAGCATATCCATCCGACCCGTATAGCCTGAAAGCATCCTTCTTCCCCGGTATTGTTACTTTACCAACTTCCTGACTAAGCTTAATTCTCGGTTGACTGTTGATCTCAACCATTTTATAAACGCAGCCTAATGCCGGTTGTCGTTGGCACGTTACCAGATGTGTTCCGATCCCAAAGCAATCGATCTTGTGGCTCTATTAAAAAACAACGTCTTTTATAGAAACAGAAGACTTTTTTTCGCAAAAAGAGAAAGTATCGGCCGTATTCTATCGCGCGTAAATTTACCTGCTCGTTTAAACTCAAGATTGTTTCTTCATTGATGTCATTCGACGCACAGATCATCAACTTTGCGAACCAAGGTATATTATACTTGGCAGCGATCCTCTCGAAAATATCCCTTGCGGCATTACTCAAATACGCTAAATCGCCGCTGTCGATTCTTATACCGATCGCTTTGTACCCCAAATCGTTTAGAGCCAACGCCACAGCGCAAAAGTTCAGAAGACCGCTCCTGGATAGAAAATTTTCCTACCATTATTGATTAAACAAGCGTCCGTACGTATTACTAAAGAAATCCGCTCGAAAATGCTGACAATACATTTTACACGTACAACGTTACTACAGTCTACTAAAAAAAAAGAAAAAAAACAAACAGTTTGGTATCATGTACAAGGCATGCACTGCTATAAATTATGACGTTTAATAATTCCACGTTCCAGTCAACAGTAACTTTGAGCAGAACGTGAATCGTTATTTTAATTAACATGAATCGCAGACATGCAAGCAAACAACTCGAAAAACTTGGTCATTATGATGTAAGATGGAGGAGAAACTGCTCAACATTTGCTTACAAACAAGCAAGCAATTTTAATTATGAGTCACAGTTTCGTTATGTTTTTGTCAAGTATTACAAGTACATGATTGTAGGAATAGGTGACGTAATTCATATACGTTTCGGGAGCCACGGAAAAAGAGAAGCCTTCGGCGCTGGGACCCGAGCCGTTCGCGTGCGTGCTGATCGCTAGCGCCGACTCTCCGAGATCTCTTGATCCGGGCTCCAATTTATTCTTATGGTACGGGGGTTACGGATCCCACTGATTATTTGGTTAAATGGCTGAATTGGGAAGGGTGCTATATAAGGTCATACATTTATAACAAATACACTGTATGAAAACTTGCAAAACTTTGAACAAAATAATCTATCATTTTGTTCTGCTCCGTTATCGTCATTTTATGATATCGAAATGATGCAACGAGATACACATTTGCCCGCTTTACAGAATGATTGGAGAGACTCTACAATCGAATAAAATCTCGGCAACATATGCTCATTACCTCATGAACGTCTCAACTATTAATTGCGTTTTGTGGATTAAAAAAAAAAAATGATGACTTGACCTGCAAAGCAGACGTAGAGGATAATATCGTACCTCACATAGAGCTCACCCAATTCGCCTCGTCTTAAAAAGCCATTCTTGTGATGTGAGGTTGATTCTGATATAATCGGATTGTTTCTGACACCATTTTGGGCATGTGTATTGGACCCATTTGATAGACGCTTATTCTTTACATTTAGGCTGGCTATTCGTGCCTGTCTCTTGGCCGAGGCTTCGATGCTACAAACACACTCCTGTTAGGCTACAGTGTGTATATATGTTTCATCATGCCTGAGTTTTGTGAGTTTGTAATTAAAGTCGCTAATGTGTATGTTAAACTCGATTAAACACATCTTGCTGCACGAATAACGGAATTACTGGTAACAGATCGCGTAATTTTCTGTCTGCTCTACTCGATGCTCCTATTCGTAATCGAACGTGTATGCACATAAAACTTTGTCAGGGATATTCGCAAAACTTGTTCAAAGCACCGAAACTCTTTAAAACAAACTTTCCACATTCGACAGTAATCAGGAAATTTACTTTTCTACGGTTTGCTTTATTTCAAACGTCTCCCTTAAGCAAGATCTACGTATTGTCGTTTTTAATATTTGTAAATATAGATCTACAAATTTAACATTCATGCGTGACAAACAGTGCTTTAAATCCAAATGTTTTTAAAGAGCCAATGATTTGCTGAATACACTTTATACACTATAAATTTGCAATTAACGAAAGATCCTACAAATAAATTGGTTAAATAAAGCGTATCTGCTCGGTACGTTAACACAGTCAACACAGAGACATGACAATGCATATTTGAATAAAGTTCTGTATGTATACATGCAGAGATAGTCAAACACGGATGCACATCTAATGTTGGAGAAACAGAGTGTTTGTGTAAAAGATAACAACAAGATACAGCATCTACTTACACATATATCAAAGATACGAAAGAAACGTTTGATAAACAACATCGGAAGGACGATATTAAATAAGCGTAATGTCGTACCTTTTTACGTCATACGTGTCTACAAGAGCAACAAATCGTTGCGGGAAAGCAATGGCGTAACTAATCAAAGCAGCTAATTCTCCGCTAGAAGCCTCAGAAACTAGTGTCCCTACATCAACCGCAATGGAATCCCGATGTTTACAAGCCAAGTCCAGAAGATCATAGACCTCTCCTGTTTCCTTATGCGCCAATGCCTGAAAAAGGGAACGCGCCAAACGTTAATGCACGAAACATACATTTTATCGCTAAAATTACTTTCAGCGTCGACTCACTTTTTCTTGCAGATCGTCGAACCCAGTAAACGACGTAATATACGCATGTGCGTGCGTTCCGCTCACAGGAATATTATAAAGCTTTCCTGCTAATACATTACTGGTGCCGTCGAAACCACCTAAAAGCCATTGATTTCATAGAAAATGCAAATGGAATATCAGAGAATCCAAGTATCAGAACGCTACTAATTTCGTCGATAACTATTGCGAATAAAATTATTGCGACTAAATCAGAGTTTCTTGGAGAGCGTAAAACATGGGGCACAGTCAGATATATTCAACTTGACCCCTTAAACTGTTTGCTCCATCGCCGAGACAGTACCGACTGTCGCCGGATGGTACTGCTTATTGATTTTGATTCGGAGGAATTTTTGTTAAATAGATGAGGTACAGAGGGGAGAATATATATATATATTACCGTACAATAACGAAAATATAGTACACAGAAGAAAAAAAGTAGAGGGGGGGCCAAAGATATATAAAATGTTTACCTATATAGCTATATTTGGATGCACTCAATCCACCATCGGGACCCTGAGCTCGTCGAAGGCCAAATTCTAATAATGTTATATTTTTCCCAGCAACCATACGGTACCTGGCTGCATTTGTCGCCATTAAACTGGCATAGTTAACTAAGGTTAACAGTGTTGTTTCCAAAAGTTGTACCATTATTAATGGACCTTCTACTCTTAGTAATGGTATTCTGCGTAACATATCAATTTTCATTGAAGTTTTAACTTTTAAAGGTTTGATGTTTCATCAAATATGTAATGTCGACAAGCATTCGAACAACAACTCTAACCGCTGTCTTAAGAGCAAGAAAAAGTTTCCTAAACGATGACAATGATGAACGATGATTAACACAGCTGATTATTTGCATGATGCATGCAGGTTCTGCGGAGACCTCTTACTAACCTCGGGAAGACGACCGAACCTTCCTCCATGGCATATATCGTAACATCTTTCGGGGTAAGGTCTTTCAGATAATCGAAAAACCTTTGGTCCACCGAAGACGGCATCGTCGACTTCAAGTATTTAATATCTGCGCCAGTTAATGTTCGAATTAAACATTGAACGGTAGAGAGAGGAGAGGATCGTAGAGCGAGAGATAACGAGTACGTAAACACATACCGCTGGACGAGTAACGAAATTTCTCTAAAAACTTGATACATTCTTCTAACCCAGCAAAGATTGTAAACTCCCCTTGGAAAGGATTTTTACGAAAGTATAAATCGAACACAGCGTGGTCGTACATCTTTCCACTTTTCCAATAAGCGTACGCCATTGTGATCTGGTATAAATCTAAAACATTACGTTCGAAATATACGAGCGTGTCTCGACGTATCTCGATGTAGACGTTACAAGTAACGAGCGATTAAATTCATCGGAATAATAACGATGCGTGCATGCGACTCCTACGATTAACGTTCAACTTTTGAATAAATGAATAATTCGTATTGTTATTCGATCGTTAACATGAAAAGTATCTACTCATTTCTTTACAAAGAAAAGGCTGTCGGGCATGTTTGAAGGCACTTTCGTCGGCATGTATCCACGAAAGAACGAACGAATGGACCAAAACTGTTTACAAATACATTCCACTTCTCTAAGGAAACACGAGATCTAGAAATAGTCGGCATCGAAAATCGGCAGTGGATAATTCAGGGGAACGGAACTTTCGAACGCCACGTGTTACATTACCGTAATACTTATCTGCCAAATAAAATGATAACATAGAACCGCGTATTTTAAGGTTACTTTCCAAACTCCGACTTCACGGTTCGCGTTAATGATGAGTAAATTCCAGTTGGAAAAATACCTGTCAAGAGCGGCTGTACGACACAGTTTTGACGCGTGTGACACCACGATTTATCCTCGTCGTCTGACATGTTTTTCCCGATTTTCTCAATGGTCAGCGTCAAGGCGATGATAGAAAAGGGAGAGTGGTAAAAGGGGCAGACGAGGAGAGCGGTATGCACGCCGAACACTGAACGACTATCGGTCAAGCACCGTTACCGACCAACTAGCATGTCTCGACGGTGAACACCGTGTATTATACGTCTTTTTCCGTGCACTCGCAGAATCGATAGGAACGTTTGAAGGACGTTACGAACGACGCGACCTGTTATTCCGCCATTCCCACCAATAGTATAGGCCCCTCTTAAAAAATAACTAGGAAATTGGGTTATCTATTTCATTCGAACACGTGAACCCGCGCAGTCAAGTGTTTTGACTTCTCGCTGCGCCGCCGATCGAACTTTCCTCGGTTTATCCTTCTCTCCGCCATCCCCTCCTCCCTCCGCATTGCAATTAACCGATTCATCGGCGACTCGACTAAAATTGTCTCGCGACAGAAACTAGAGTTCAGGAGAGAGGCAGGACTTTCAATTTCTCGCAGCCCTTTTTCGCAGCTATAAAGCATAAGGCGAGTTTTCTTCGGACCCGAAACATTTATTAAAATTATATTTCCAAGCATTCTTATTTCCCCTTTAATTATTTTTAAATCTAATTCGGTCTTGTTCTAGCAACGAACCGTATCGCCAGTGGCAGCCAAGGTATACCACCAGCGCTTGTATTTTAATGACCCGCTATTAACGTAATTACCCAACTACTCTAAAGCGATTTCCTCTTTGACGTTCGCTGTCGAAAAAGATTGCACGCATCAGATTATATTGCAAGCACTGCGTTTCAGGCAAATGTGTATACATATATTCCGAGGCCTCAGCATTTAGTATCTCATATGCACATTTACTTTCTTTCGTCGTACGACTGTAATATCTTTGACCTAACAGTTATCTCTCCGACGTATCTAGATTCGTTACGCCGCGATAAGGCCGCGAAAAAAGTCCCAAGTACATAATTTCCAGATACAGGCGAGTCTCGCGGAATTCTATTCGTCATCCCAACGTACTATACGTCTCCGGCTGATACGGCTAATTTTTTTTTTGTTGTTTTCGAGAGCTGGAGTTGCGTCAAACGGGTGCGGTAAAGCAGAAAGCAGGATCGCAGTGGCGGTGGGCGTCAGGCCCTTCGATTAAACACCACGTATCGTTAGGGGCAACATGTCCATCCTCAATGACCTTGCCTTAATGACCCGGCATTGCAGCTGTTCTTCTTCCTTTTCGTACACGCAAAGACTTTTGCAACGCGGAAAATTATCGCGGAACTTGGAAACGGTCGCGTGCCGCGCATACGTTATGATGCAACTTCGAAGTTCCATTCCCCACCTTCCGTGCTCATCAATTTTGTTACCCATCGTCAGGTCGAATTGTCGATTGCGCAACCGGCCGCGATTTCTGTACAGCAAGAATCGCGCCCGCGAGAACTTTATATTCCCTCTCCTTTCCCATCATGCAGCCTAAACTCTGTAATCTCGTGAGCGACTATGAAACATTTACATAACGTCTCGATAAAACCCATCGACGATCGCGTGCGCATTCCTGCCGATAAATACATTACGAGAGAGCGCGTATGAAGACGTTGTAATAAAAGTTGCTCGGTATCTTTGTTTGGGCTCGTTTATCGAAATGTTTCGTAACATTCGTCACCCATCGCGGCTGGATGCTCCGGAGAATCAAAGTGAAGGTGAAATCTTAACAATGGCCTGCATCGGTTCACGATAGCCGTTCATTCATTGAACTTGCGTCGATTAGCTTGCTCGACATTTTTCCACGAGCCGCACTCTCGGCGTCCCAGCCGTTGAGCATCGCTCAATGAACTTGAGCGGTAGATTTTCTGAATCCAATAAGAACGATTCAAGCGCGTCGCGGAGAATGAATCCGACGTTGATTTCCTTATCAGTTTACACACACGCTGGCTCGCCAGCATGATCCGTCGTAAGAGCTGTTTAATGGTTTCCTGGAAATTAGTTTAGAAAAAGTTATTGAAAGACGACGAAAAGAAGAGCCTTATGAGATACGACTCGCGATTGTTGAGTTGTCCAGTTCAAATATTTACCTCGGGGGTTGGGATGCATCATTTGTGGCTCGTTCAAATCTCGAATTCCTCCTGATTGAGTTCGACGGGAAGAAAAGGAATTAAAGGCGGTTTATTTCGAGCGGTGACTCACGTCTTCTTATGCCTTGCGTATACAGGGTGTTTATAAAAATATGGGGCACTTTTTCAGGATCGGTTCTACTCGCCGAAGGAATAAAACAAGTCGGTGTACGCACATGTCCGATAATGCTTAGTTTTGCAGTTGTAAGCATTTTTATATTCCGCAAGACACCAGCCCGGACTAGCTGTTAAAGGGCAACCGGTTGACAGGCGCGTTCGACAGTTGGCCTAAATAATATATGTACTAGGGTGGCTATTATTTACTTTTGGTAAAAATTTTTTTCAGGATTTTCTTTGGGACACTCTCCAGGAGAGTTCCAAATAATTAAAAAAAAATCCGTGTAAAGTTTGAGCTCGATCGGATAACGGGAAAGGGTGCCTAGGGACCCTTAAACGTTTAAATCATTATAAAACAGCTCGCAAAGTCGACTTTATATAATATCCTTCGAGTTTAAGTTTTTACATAAAAAAGTATGTCAAACAAAAATTGTAGATCTAGACAAGGAGCATCTTTTATGTTGTATTTATTTTTCTCGTGCGACAAACGGTTTCCGAAAAAAGTTCGAAAAACTAAAAAAAAGCTTTTTTCCTCAAATTTTGAAAGTTTAAATGCTTCTAGAACACTTTTTATTTATGATTCCAAAAAAATTGGAATTTTTATTTTCGGGGATTATTTTTTTAAACATTTAAAGAGCGGGATATACCGAAATATGCGAAAAAGATGAAAAATTTTTTCTTATTTTCAGTGTTTGATATGTCATGAATGTTTGCTGAAAATTTGGGACCGAAATTCGCAAAAATATCGAATATATAGTCTATATCTTCGATATTTTTACGAATTTCAGTCCCAAATATTCAGCAAACATTCATGACATATCAAACACTGAAAATAAGAAAATTTTTTTTTATCTTTTTCGCATATTTCGGTATATGCCCCCCCCCCCATTAAATGTTTAAAAAATAGTCCTCGAAATAAAAAATTCCAATTTTTTTGTTCGCCTTCATAAATAAAAGGTGTTCTAGAAGCATTTAAACTTTCAGAATTTGAGGGAAAAGAAGTTTTTTTTTAGTTTTTCGGACTTTTTTCGAAAACCGTTTGTCGCACGAGAAAAAGTAATAAAACATAAAAGATGCTCCTTGTCCGGATCTACAACTTTTGTTTGACATATTTTTTTATTTAATCTTAAACTCGAAGGATATTATATAAACTCGACTTTGCGAGCTGTTTTATAATGATTTAAATGTTTAAGGGCTCCTAGGCCCTCTTTCCCGTTATCCGATCAAGCTCAAACTTTACACGGATGTTTTTTTAATTATTTGGAACTATTCTGGAGGGTGCCCCGAAGAAAATTCAAAAGTCGAAAATAAGAGCCACCCTAATATGTACATACTATATATTTTCCTTTGAATCTTTCGCTTCTCGCCTTTAAAGATTAATGACGAAATGATAATCAATATATCGATCCGCGGAAACACAGCTGGGCTTTAAGAGGCATTCCGGACCCGTGTTTTGTGAAATATAAAATTGCTTATAACTGCAAAACTAAGCATTATCGGACGTACGCGCGTAACAACTCTTTTTTTTTTTTATTATTATTTTAGTGAGTAGAACCGATCCGGAGAGAATGTCCTACATTCGTGTAAACACCCTGTATACAAGAAGCGAAAGGGTCAGGTCGACCGAGATCTATTCGCAACGCGAAAGCTCTAGTATTCTGGGACATTCTTCTACCAGTAAGAAATTCGCTGCTCTTAGGTAATCGATCCCTGGATCGGGGGACAAGCAAAAACTCGCGCACGTCGGAGGCCTTTGCAGGAGGTCCAAGAGCAAGAAACGCAGTTTCTTATACCAGTCATAGATCGAATTATAGATCACGTCTAGCTGCTCAATAAATCTCCCTATTATCCGGGTAGCTATACTAGCTGCTACCACATTTTTTTCTCCGTTCTCTGCAAAAGGAACAAAACAGTGTTGTATAATAATTTTCTAAGAATATTTTTCTAATATTTATGACGGAAAAAGCACCTTTTACGAGCGGAGAACTCTAATCTTTGACAAAATAATTATTTTCAAGTAGATTACTATTCGTCCCTGGCCATGCGGACAGGATACCGGAAAATATAAGTAAATTTATTGCCTCCGGAATATCGGTTTAGCGTGCGGAATACTTTTTCCTTCTTCGGCAGATGAGGAAAAGTCGTTCGTAACGCAATACTAATGTACTGTAAACGTAACGCGAGCGTGAAATGATAGCATCGCGAGCGCAACAACGACAGTAATAAACTTCGAGGCCAGATTTTTACACAATCATTTTATTAAGTGTCACAATTGATATCGATAACTCGTACCTTGATTCTACCGTAAGTAATTATCCAGTATTCGTCTGCCAAAGTACACTACGTTTCGTTCACTGTGTTACTGGCACTTTTGAGATATTGTTAATCGCTAGTTTAACCAACTAGTCGCCTCTGGTGTGTGGACCTTGGAAAAATACTCAAATTTTTCACTCCCTACAGCAAGAGCTGAGCAAACCTTTCTCTCGTCCCTTTCGGGTAAACAGCTCGAAATTGTATCGACTAACAAACATAATTATACTTTAAATTAGCGTAATGATATGATAACAATGCTACCAACAGTCCTAATACTTTTGTTTTCCTTTGGAAGTAACCGTGCTTGGCAGTCTTTGGGTCGCAATGAAAACTGGAGGAAGAGATGGCGATTTGCTCGTCCCCGCTCCAAGAACTAGAGGTGTAAAAATTGAGCTAGAAAGAAAAGGATCGTAACCGATCTTGCTTCTTCCTTTGTTTTCCATTTTATAAAAAAATTCGTTACTTCCGTGGGGGCACGCGAATTATCCGATCGTCTTTCTCTATCCAACTACGTGTCACTGGCAAGCGTCCGCAAAAACGTAATCGCAAAATATACGGTTGCATCCCTAACAAGCTAGGGTGACCGTGCAACACTGAGCGTTCAGTTGACTATTGGCTATTCACCTGAAAAGTTGAAGAATTTTGATAGAAATTAGTATCCTTTACGTATCCGAGAACCGGGCGTTTCGTCGAGCGAGCTTAAAAAATAGAGCATGGTACTTTGGTCCGTCGTATCTCCTACGGAATGAAAGCTTTCTGGCCACCCTACTATCCTAATGCGGCAACGTGGTTTCCTGTTGTAAATACTACTTATCGGCTATTGTATATCCTCCAGCGGCTTGTTTATCGTCAAACATCTCTCCTCCCGTCTCTCTTCAACTATCTAGCGCGTGTGCGAATGTGTACATCATACGGAAGCACAGGCTATGATCTCTACATTTACATGACTCCTCTACGCTTATCCAAGATCCCCTAAGAGCTACTCAGACTTTAGTTAACATTTACTTTAATCGTTAGTCCTGGTTAAAAGAATAACATTACCATCGTTTGTAACGTCCACCACTATGGCTTCTACGTTGTTTACGCTTAATCCTATTAATACTGCATCTGGATAAACTAGACTCATCTTTCATGACGTACGGCCATTGATATCGTATACTATTCTTACGTTCATACTTTACTCTAATTTGACACAGAATTTTTCGTATACAGTCTTAACGTTACTTAATGATGATGTTCGTGTACCGTGCTAAAAATATGCCCCAAGCTACAAAATTCTCATCATTATCAAGCATGTTCTCTCTCTCTCTCTCGTTCTCTCTCTCTTTTCTTTGGTCATTTTTTCACCTTCTCATATATGAACCTTATGAAATACTCGCTGTTAAACAGCTCTTTGTATGGACAAAATAACGCTTCTTCTTTTAGAACCCTCGTCGTCGCTCAACTCCCATTCGCGTTCTTTACAAATAAAGCCGCTTCTCCCGATGACACAACGGTTCTGGCATCGTTAAACAAACGCAACAAGTGACTTTAATGTTCAACCCGTTTGTACGTTTTTTTTTTCTCTCCCGAAAGGTACCAAGTACAGAGTGCATAAAAATATTGCGCACGGTATCTAGTACGTATCTCGTAATCTCGAAAAATAAATTCGATATCGGCGTTGAAAGTGTTAGACAAAAGTTTCATCGGGAACGATCAATTGTTGAGCGAGAACGTAAAATGTGATGTTGTTTGTCGTACTACCGCTCGTGATCTGGTATCTACAATATTCAATCTACAAGTACTCGACCCATCGGAATACGAATTAACAACTGTTGTATCTCAATGGTACCGCCGATTTATAAAAAATCACAGTTACTTTATATTTCGCCAAGTTTTTTTTTCTTTCCCCCTCTCCCCACTACCGAACAATCATTCGTATGTTCCGTGTAAATCATAAGACGCACCGATTTAATCCTAATGTTAAAGCTAAATACTTTATTGTATTCGCGACCGATGGGCTCATTTGTACTAGTTTGAAAATCATTCGGATAATACTGTATCTGAATTGCAAAGCCGTTTCTACGAAACGGTATCAAGGGCGGTGTAATCATAATCTCTACCCTCAACGACGAAGAAGAAAATGTATACAAGTTAAATATAGATAAATCAGTAAAAAATACAAATTTCTTATTTCGACTAGAGATTTTAAAACCTATCGTTATTATCACTTGTACTATGTACGAGTCAATAAATGATAACCACTAAATTCGTCAACAACAATGCAAGTATATATATATATCCAGCAACATCGATAAGATGAAAAATTAAAAAAAATATATATATATATATTTGTTCGTTCCTATTTTATGTAAAGAATACCTAGTTACGCCGTAAGAGCAAACAACCAAGTGCTTGTTTGATAACAATAATATACCTAACGCCAAGTGTAAATGAGTCAATCAAAGCATAGAAAATTCCTGTTGCTCATTATGATAGCACCATTAATATTCCAAACTAAAGCTCGTTCTTTCCGTAACAGCTAACACGACAATCCCGCGAACGATTATACGCTTCTCTAAAACCATTCCTCGTACTGGCTACCCATGGTTCATCTCATTAAATCCGCCGCTCTCTGCCTGTCCCGGTGCACCTCTCGCGGATGCATCCTTTTACGATGGGAGAAACAGTTACCGGAGCTCGCGAAAGCTTTCGGGCAGTACGGACATTGATAAGGCCTTGCACCGGTATGCTGATTTATGTGAAACTTCAAATCCTGATTTCTCTTGAACGTTTTATCACAAAGGGGGCACGCGTGCGGTCTCAGATCTGAATGCGTTATACTGTGAGCTCGTAACGTAGAATTCGTCGGATAAACTCGCCCGCATACGTTGCATGGAAATTGTATTCCGCCATGGTACTCTTTGTGTCTGAACAGATTCGATTGCGTTTTAAAGCTGAAAATAACAGTTCGCGGTTTCGTTAGGAGGTTGCCTAACAATAAATTCATTAAACGGAAAGTTCGTTAATCGCTAAAGATACTTACATTCTGCCGCATATGTCACAGCCATACTTTCCCTTAGGCCGGTGTGTCTCCAAATGCACTTTCAGATTTCCCTTGGTGGAAATTCTCTTACTACAAATTGGACAGATAAAGTTTCCTGACGAATTATTATCAGTATTCAGGTGAAGCACGCCGTTGGTAGAATAAACTTGCTGCGATCTTAGGATAGGCTTTCCATCCAGTCGCTTGTCTTTAGGCAAATGGGACCATAGATGATTTTGTAGGCCAATCTGCGATATAAAGGATCGGGCGCATATTGTACATTCGTGAGGCTTTGCCGATAAATTGGACACAGGCTCTTTGTTATCTTCTTGGGATCTATCGTTGCTCTCCTCCTTCTCTTTCTTTATTTCTTCAGATCTATAGGGAACGTGTATAATTTAATAAGCGCATAATCTCTCGCAAAATCGTCGATGCTACGGCGAGTAATCTTACGTGTATGTTAACGGCAATGGTTCTGGAGAACAATCTCTCGATACTTTTTCTTCGATATCGGACCCCTCCGAAGATTCGGATTCTGACTGGTCCATACCGTATTGTAAAAATAACATCGGATCTACTTTAACTTCCATCTCTTCCATGTTCGGGGTTGGACATTTATCCTGCTGCTGCATTAATTCCGATGGTCCCAACGGCTCGCCTTCGGCCAAGATTTCTATCGCACCCTGTAACGCGATAAAAGTTCAACGTACACCTGCAACGTACCTAAAAAAGGGCGTAGATGTTTTAATTTACTTTTGTCAGTATCGTATGTAAAAGTCCCCGATCCTGTATCTTTTTCGTTGCATCGTGCATATCCTTGATACTTTCCACTTCTATGTCGTCCATAGCACTCGTATTGTCGATATTATTATACAATTGTAATCTTAGTTTCTCTTGTGTCCTGTACGCCATCATCGCGAAGCGATGGATGCTCTCCAATCTTTTAATGCACGTACCGCACACCATCTTTGACAACTTATCTTCGGAGGACACCTACAATGATTGCCATTAATGTTAAAGATGCATAGAAAAGAATCTGAAAAAGTTGATATCAAACATTTCCCGCTTTAATATAGACGTGTAATTCAAAAGTACAAAGGCAAATATGAAAAAACACGGTTTTCATTAAAAATTTATAGAAATATAATTGCAAGCGATTTCTTATTATTTCCTGCAAAAATCTACCTGGCACAAATTCCTTTTAATAGGAAAACACGTTTGTTTTTCGAATGAAAATTAACCCTATATCGCAGATTAAAACAATCGAATTCTATGATTAGTACTATAAAACTTTTGCCTTAATATCTAAAATCCTTAAAATGTTTCATGCGTCATATCTTTCGTTGAATATTCACGCATTATTCGAAAAGGCTTTATATTCCGAAATTATATTTATAGATGCGCTGGTTATATAGCGCATACAGTACACTTATTGTAATCAATAAAATGCTAATTTAAAACACTTTTGCATTCGTACCAAAATGGATCCTCCCAAGTTGCTATTTGCGAATATTCGATATTACTGTAGAACTACGCAACATATAACGGACATATCGAGCTGATTTTTACGTAAACTTGTCCCGAAATGAAGCCTTATATATTTCCATCGAAATACATTATTTCTACTCACCAAATAATTAATAAGCCCGAATATATGCAATTTCGTTCCAAACATCGAATATTCACGATTAATTACGTAAATACTCAATTGCATAAAAATCTCACACTTTTACAAACACTAATTCGCGATAAAAAATAATTAATTACTTTTGCAAAATCATGAAAAAGTTGCATCCAACACAATTTTTTCTACGAATCTTCCCAATAAACCACGCGGTTAAATTAGTCATTCCGAGATAAATTACTCGTATTGCACGCAAAATTCCTAGTTTCCATACTGTACGGTATGTAATTTGAATTTCCATAAAAATTTCGAGATTCGACAGAAGACCTCGTATCTTAGGCGTGGAGGTACGCTTGCACGTATAGTACTTCCACACAGGTGCAGAAAATAGGGTGCAAGGGGGATTGAAGGGCGGGGAGCGGGAGGGTACAGCAGAGATTTCGAAAAAAAAAGTCCACACACACAAGCTCGGCCCGACTATGCACATGCAGGCGCGCATACAACGGCGATCGCGCAAATTCGTATGGAGCGCGGTCAGACTCACCAAGATGTACAGATATTTTCGTATTTTGGTCTGCAGGTAGTGCCGTCTACCATCTTCGGCGAAAATGTGGAGCCCGTCGTTTCTTGGTACGTCACTAGCACAAATTCGACAGTAGAGCTCGTCCTCCCGATCCCGCTCGAAATCGCGACCCGCCGTACCCATTTCAAAAAAAAAAAAAAAAAAAAAAAATAGAGCAGTAAAGGAAAGAGAAAAACCGCTTGACACGAGGTATATCGCCACGTGAAGAGAGCCCCCGCTTCCTCTTTATTCACGGCTATAATATGTATAATCCCAGCACGAATTAAAAAATGATTTATACGTTAAACGGTCTCACGCCTCTTCTTTCACAACGTTAAAATTCATTGCTTATTGTTATGCGTCCCCCCCTCTCGCTGCCGTTATCTTAGCACCTCGATGGTAAAACGTCCGAAACGTCCGATAAATAAAGACTCTCAGCGATGCATCTTTACGACGTGTCAGCGTGTCCGAGAGGGTTGATTATTCTAACGATTTTTTTTTACTTATGAGTCTCGCGGATTGGGTGAGATTACTCCGGCACAACGTTGACGCTTTAAAAACCGACGTCGGCGCCGGGCGTCGGCGTCTCTCTACCGAAACGAGTGCTCAATACAAAATATATAATAGCATTCGTCGATTTGAAAAACATATGTATATAACCAATTGTTTTATTTATGGATCCCGCTGGTGTTAAACGACGCTGTTACAGGGAATTAGAACGGGACCCCCGGCGCCGATCCTTTACCGCCTAGCCAACAATTAAAGATTTCCCGTGAAATGCCTGCATTCTCATTTCTAAAATACTACCCCTCGCTGCAAATAAAGAATAAAATGTATCAGCGCGGTACTCTTAATTGGTCCGCCATCTTCTTTCGCCCATTCGTTTGTATTTTATGGTTTCCCTGCTTAACGAACATTCGGGGCCCTCCGGTATTCCGTGTGTCGGCCAAGTAGCAAGTCTACCTCGCTAGAAATAGATCTCGTATAACGGATTCCTTGAAAATCGCTGGCAGCCGATGAAATAAGCAACAATTTTTCCAACCTTTCCCGCCATTTTTCCACCCGTGTATTACTACGCGCGCGCGGAGAGAGAGGGATGGACGTTTTTGTCGCTGCGAAAAATAGTTCCAGGTACATTGCGAACGAACAGCCTCCCCCTTGGATATGCTACGTCCCCATTTAAAAAAATCAATACTTAATAATTAGCAATTAATACGCTCCACGCGTACACACGAACGCTCTAACTTATATCTTTGGCGATTGTCGGTGTAACGTACGTGTGCCCGTTATTTAATGCGTGATTTTACGCGTGCTTGAAATAATTATTCCGTGAAGCAACTACGGGAAACGGAAATTCTCCATCGTCGTGAATTTTGTTAAAAAAAAAAAGAAAAATAAAAAATCGGTTTTTAAATGACGTAGCCGAGCCTAAATGTGCTCTACGAATGTTTTAACAAGGGTTAAAATTCCTAAAAAATTGTCATGCGTAAATAACGTGAATAATTAAATGAAATTAATTGTATTAAATAATGTAAAGCTATTATCGTATAATATCAAATGATCCGTTAATGTATAAAATATATATTTATTGAATAAATACCAATGTGAATTATAAATATTGTTGATTTATTCTTGGTTTCTCTTTAAACATCTCGAGAAGCATCGTAACATTACCAGTAATTTAACATTTCGCCTTGTTCTGAATCGGCAAGAACAACTTAAATTCAGCAGGCAACTCGTCTTCGGAGTACAATCTGTCGGAGAAGTATACTCTTCGTATTCTACAATTCGCGTGGATCTGTACCCTCAACGTTTCCACGTAGTTCGTCCCATAGGCGCGTCTAGTAAAGTCGGCCAAGTTAAATTGAATTTGATTCCATCCGTCGTCCAACCTCATCGGCATCGTACAAATGAACGGCTTCACTCTGGTCGTGGACTGATAATTACTCGCTCTGAATCTACGTCGTACATTCTTGTCGTCGATTACCTACGGCGAAAAGGCTCGTGACGGTTAGTTTTTTATACGATTCGTAGCTGATAAATTGACCTCTGCGCTTTTACCTGTACTTCGAAGGTGAAGTATTTCTTTAAATTCTTAATGATCATTACTAGAAACGGCAATTTTATGCCCAATGTTTTCCTGGGATCTGCGGGACACGTGATGTAGGTTGTGCTAACATTGCTCCCCAATATTTCCAACACCAAGCTCTGTATGTCATTGTCAGTGATTCGTTTTATGTGCCCGTTCCTTACTTTCTTATCCCAAATCTGCAAAGGCTTGCTACCAATGCTGTACAAGATCGATAGAAATCCACTTTGGAAAGTGTTCTTAAACATGTTCACTTTTCACGGCTCCGCGACAATTTATTTCCTCGGAATTCCCTTCAATGCCTTATTTAATTTCAGTGAAACATACGCCCGCGGAGTTGAAGAAAATTTTCTATTCCCGTTTGCATCGACGACCTAACCTTCTTTCATCTTAGAACACCGGCACTCACGAAAATGTTACATGCTTCAAATCATTCTGTTTTCGAAACAATGAGTTTACGGCGGCATTCAATAGAATTCAATGGACAATAACATTTTCATTCTGGCCGAGCATCTCTGTCTCATTGAAATTTCATTTTCCAACACCGACAACAACGAGCATAACCTACAGAATTTCTGTTTGATCGATGCTGTCTGTTAGGATTCACGAGATCGAGAATCGATCGATTGTCTCGAACGTCTCATCGAACTCGCTCGCGATCGACCGACTGGAATTTCAAAAACGCCGCTCTTAATCCATTTGCATCCAAGCGCGGAATATTCCGCGAGCCGCGACTGTCTGGTATCACCGAGCGCGGAATAATCCGCGAGCCGCGACTGTCTAGTATCACCAAGCGCGGAATAATCCGCGAGCCCGCGACTGTCTATTATCACCGAGCGCGGAATAATCCGCGAACATTCGAGTGTTTTTTATTACCAGTTGCTAAATATTCTTCAGATGCGAAAGACCACGTTTGATCGCGCGGTGATGCGAGCCAGTCGTCAGTTGAACGTCGCTGATGTTTCAGCGCGGCAGCTTAAGTAGAGTCATGATGCAAATGGGTTAAGGATCTCTCGCCAGAGTCGCGATAAAAACAGCAGAAGCACATGAGTGATCTTACAAATATTTGTAAATAACCGAAACTTTAACGTTTTTACAATCGTTTATTGATGTCAAATACAAACCGATAAAGTTTAAATAAGCGGTAGATATTTACGTATTAAACAATCATTCTTTTTGTTCCTTTTAAAACGGAGTTAACGATTCTTCGGCATAAAAAACTTTATCAGTGTAAAATCTTTACTGCCATAATTCTACATTTTTAATTTCTCGGTAAGATCGTTCTCTCTCGATCGATCGACATTACTGAAAATCACATTTTTTCTTTTACCGGCCGGTACTCTCTTAAGGAATGAATAAGAGAAACAAAGGTGACTGACTCGTTTTAAGCGCAACTTTCATCTGCTTCGCGATAACATTAAAAACAATAATCGTCCATCGTGGTCTCCTTTGTTTTTCGTCGTTAAAAAAAGGCAGCATCAACTACTTCCGCTAATATAAACACATACGGCATCGTCGCAAGACTAAATTAACATGGACCGATTTAATCATTTTCAACAGAATCTTCTGGGAAGTTTAATAATAGCGCTTTCGTTCGTGCTTTCGCTGTAATTGCCTCTTCAACTATCGGTACAATTCGAACTGAAACAAAAGTAGAATGTCCGCACGACGCTGCTGCCAATCGGAGATTTACAACTTCAATGATGGATCAATCGTACAATCCCAACGTTACAACTGCCCGATAGTTATATAGATTCAAAAGAGAAAAGCATCGCTTGGGAAATACGAGTTGTTTAGAATGTGTGATCTTTTATTTCTAACGGATCCGCGTTATCTCTCGGAATCAGGCTTTATCATCCCCTCCCAATCCCGTCGAGATACTTCCACTTCGTACATCTTAGCAATTAATACTTTATTCACTTACTGTTACGACTAACTATTGTATTATAGTTTTACGCGGATAAAATAGGTCCTGCAACGGGGGTAGGTACGCTTTCGTAGGATTCATGTCTCCCTCTTGTTTCTTTCTTTCACTGGAACCAAGGAAAAAAATTCATGCGAGAGGCTACCGTTACTGAATCATTTTTTCCCCTCGTCCCTTTTCGCTGTTTTTCGTTTTCTTTTAGGACAGTGAATCTCGGGGTGAAGGAGGAAGGCCCACCTATGAAGCGATATCTCGGAAAAAGGAACATTCATTAACCCGCCGTCTTCGAGTGACCTATATATAAATTATTTCGGAAGGTATCGCGTTACGAAAGAATATCTGAAAGAAGAAAAGACTGATCATAAATGATACAAGCAACTCTTCTTCCCTTTCTCCGTGCTACCGGAGCGCGTTATCAATCGCGGGCAGAAGAAAAAACAAACAATTATAATTATTGAAATTTAACAAACGCTTGTACGTTCTTTTTTTTTTTTTTTTACTTTTTTCGCTCTTTTTTCTTTTTTATAGGTCGAACTTTACGTTCGAGACATCTTCTGAATAATTTAAGGAGAATAATGAATATAAGATAAGTCTCGCGCGAGAAGCATGGTATCGTATTCTTCTTCCCCGTGGTCAGACGAAGATACGATGAAAACTATCTCTCGCGGTTACCTCCATTCATTATTAGATTTTTTCTCTTTTTTTTCCGTCGTTATAATTATTCGGCAATAAGACAAAATTCAAGACGTTGTTCCAAGAGTGTTGTCGTTACGTTATTCATTCGTCGTCGGGTTCGAGTTAAACGTACTCCTTTAATAATCATGACGCAACGGGACAAATTTTGAATTATTACCATTTCTTTTTCTACAATTTCCGATACATCCAGAATCGGCGAGTCCCATTACTCCCTTGCTGGATAACGGATGTATGAAAATTTCGAATGTCGTTTACTTCTCAATACCTTGGAAAACACGGATATAACCCCAGAGTGCTTCTAGGCCCCACAGAAAAGCAAATTGGGGCAATAATATGAATACATTTACGTACATCACATTACCTTTCTTCAATTGTTACGGAGTCTGAAGGAAAACTCGTAGAATAGGCGAGCATGTTGAAGAGTCCCCAACGGATTGCTAAAGCCCTTATCGACTTGTAACCATAATCACTGTTCTAATTGAAAACCGTCGTTCCTCCTCTTACGTTATATAACTTGACGGAGTTGCTGAGAGAATCTCGTCAAGGTGATAAACAGATTGTTCAGTTGGAGACGCTCAAGACATGCGCGACCCTTCAAAATTTCTAGTCGAATTTCGTTTTCTTACTTTTTAAAAAAAACATGGACTTTTCTCGCGTACCAATCGTTATGTACAATTCTTAAAACAACCATTAATAAGGATCCCGCTTTGCTCAACAAAACGGCGAAATTATTCTCAACGCGAAACGAGGTGACTTGGTTAAAGCCATTTCTTTTTCGTTCTTTACAGTCTATTTAAATAAGGATCCCATGCAATTGTTCCACTGATTTCTTTTATACGCGCGTTGCATCAGGTAGTAAGATAATAACAGACATTCTTTACTCGCGAGAACGAGAAAGCCAAGGGATTAAAACAGAGAAATTAAGAGATGGCCGCATTTCATCTCAGATCTCCATATTATCGCTTAACGTTTCTACAAATGTGTTCATGATCATAAACCAGCGGTTCTCTGGAGAATGACCATTTTCATTCGGAGTTACCATGTCCTAATTAAACGATTCGTGTTTACAGATTGTGGTCCTATCAATGCGTTGGCTGTTACAATAAATATAATAGAATCGATGACCACTGCTAGGATCACAATCTTGATCAAGCACCAATAATCCTTGTGCCCCGAGGTAAGGCTACCGGTATCTTTCTAAGCGTAGGAAAAAAGAAACCATTTAAATAATACACTCGATACGCAATCGGTATGCGTAAGTCCCTACGCTTCGTGATCGTCGGAAGAGCCTACCAAAGGCTGCCCACGATGGGTCAATAATAGTCTTCGCTTATTGTAAAAGAAAGGCTGTCTTCTTCTCTGCGTCTAGTTGAACGACTTGTGTCGAAATTATTGGTGCTTGAGCAACTTCCAGACGCGATTAAGGCACTGCAAAAGATTGATCCTCCATAAAAAGCTACTGATCTTCCCAAATACGCGGTCTGTTTAACTCTAAAGAAGCAATGGCGTAATATGCGAAGACCAAGTTATCGGTGATTCAACGTTTTGAAGTTATCGTGTAGTAAGGCCCAGAAATACGCACCGAGAAGAGCCACTCGCTCGTCGGTCACCTCGCCCAACAACAGCATTACCACGCTAATACATCGATAAAGAAGAAGATCAGAACGTACGATATTACGGGCTATGTAAAAATAATTTAGGAAGACTACGTAAAAGCAACATTATATACTAGAAAAAAAACAAAAACTTGCAATCTCGATACACAATGAGAAATAATAGAAACACGTAATAATGATAATAACAGAACACTAATAAAAATCTGTGTCCCCGTTTACTTAATACACGAACGGAAAAATTCAATCATCGATCTCACGAGAATCTCACGATACAATTCAAAGGTATTGAGGTTTAATATCACGTGCCAATATTAAACCTGCAATGAAATCACGCGCTTTTTCTTCAAGGTCAGGCGTCGAGCATATCGTCGCTCTCATCAGACTTGACGAAACATCCTTAAATTACTTCTCCTTTGCAATGCCTTAAAACGGCAATGTAAATTAAACTTATTCGCCTTACGTCTTAAATATTATATAATTACTTATCGATAGCTCCATCCATTATATTGTTCTTAACTTGAATGCTAATGTGTATTCCGTCTCCAGACGCACCTTTGTCCTTTTTCGCCTGCGTATTAGATGCATTATCGAGGCCCAGCTTGCTCAGTGTGCACAGAGCTTTCAGTGCCGCCTGATTACGACTCGCAGTTCTCGTTGGCCCGCTGCCATGACAAACTTGCGGTGGATCTGTGCTTAACGTTACAAGCGAGAGATATTCCTTATTCACCGCTCCCTGAAATCAGCAATTATTAAATCAATATTCCATTTCAATTCGGCTCTCGAAGTAAAATCGTGTATATTTTAAACCACGGATAGAGAACTCTCACACCGATGGCTACTACCTTGGGAAAATCATTGAATTCCACGCTAAAGTTAAATAACTGAGAGAGATATTTCAATTGATCTTTGGGAGAGACAGTGGCTGGGTTTTGTTGCTGTTGTCCTCGTAGTTCTTCGGCAACAATTTGTACACTAGGTCCGCTACCTAACTTTGATTCTTGACCTCCGTCCACTAATAGAAGTCCAGGTACTAACTGGCGTCCAATAGTTCCTGATTCAAGTTAACAAATCCTTTTGAAAATGCACAATGCCCGACAAGTGTATCGTCGTTCGCAGATTCTTTTACAATTCTCCTTACCTCCTACCGGATGCGATTGAGTTTCATTGATCTGTTCGTCTTCCAGGAACGTGACTTTTCTAGGCTTCGATTCAGTGTTCTCGCTCTCTCCCGTCTTTATCGACGGCTTTGCGGGCTGCGGCTGCGGCTTACTGTAACCTAGCTGCGCCAAAAGAGACTCCGCCGCGGCTCTTTTAGCCAGCTTCTTATTAGGACCTATTCCCTGGGCAGAGTGTTGGCCCATAGTGACCTCCATAACGAATTCCCTGCGTCTCGGTGCTCCCTTCTCCTCGATCAAATTATAGACCGGCTCCTTTTCGCGCTTAGCTTGTTGTATCTGTACCAATCGCGAAACGGGATTCAGCCCCTCTGCGGCCTCGGACTCGGAGCGCGGCTCCTGGTACACTTTAATCAGATTTCGTGACTTCTTCTTCGTTGCGGGTGGTTTTCGTTTCACTCGCATCGGCCGATTTTGAATGGTCTCGGGCAACGGGGGCAGACGATTTAGTTCCTCCAACATGTACTCTGCCGCGTGTCTCTTCGATACCTGCGTTGATACACGGCGTTTACACATTATGCGATCTATTATCCTAACCCGTTCCGTGCCACGTGTACCACGGATGGTACATATTAAACTTTTCATTCAGACCACGTGTACCATCGATGGTACACGCTCACATATTTATTTAATTCGCGGAGCTCCGGCGGGCCACGAAGAGCACCGCCGCCACGCATCGCCCAGACACATCTATATCTCTTTTGTCAAATACTTTATTTCCCTCGTTTTTAACGCAACAAATTCCAACACGGCAGGTGCTTTTTTCTGATTGAAAAGTTAAAACTGATTGCAGCTACGTGTTAACCACGTGACAACTACGCTAAATAAACTAATTACTTATGAGTTGATGATGTAATGAAATATTGTGTGATAATATATGAATCTTTAGTCAAAACATCAAATGACCTGAATGAAAAGTCGAGCAAAACCAGCTCAGCGCGGAACGTGTTAATAACGAACTGCACTCTAAACGCGAAAGACTTACCTTCTTCGAAGGCCCTTCTCCCAACGTGACTTTATCTCCGACGGTACATTTTGTCCTGAACGTCCGAATGTGAGGCTTACCAATCTCTGACACAACTTCAAAGCTGACTGGTAAACCACGTTTCAGTGCTCTCTCGTGAACCAACGATACAGGGCTCTTCAGCTCAGCGATAGGATCTTTAGCGTCGCCCATTGTACCGTTCTCGACGGTGTTACAAGTATTTGTCACCTCCTCCGGCAACGGCAATTGCCGCAATTGTTCCAAGGCTTTACTCGCTGCATCGTGACGCGCCGCTTGGCCCGTCAGGCCTCTGCCGATAAATTCACGCTCCCCTACCTGCGAATCGTTTTCGTTCAGTAATACTCATACAAGGTATCGATGCCACCGAGGCTTTCTATTATTCGCTCACCTTCAAAGACACAAGGTATAATTGTGGCTCTGCATGAAAACCGCGGTTGTACGTAGGGAAACGTGGATTGAATATTCGGGGCAAGTGCCCCAAGCCGTGTGTACCGTACTGTTGCACTCCTGCCGGTGGGGCTTGTCTAAAAGTATAAACAGCAGGTTCGCTTCGTTTCATGGCCAGAGCGTTTAATTCGACGGTTGGCGGCAGATTCCCTGTAACAGGCAATCTAGTTCAAAAGTCCCGAATACTCACGCCTCGGCTTTGCGAGTAATCGCGAAATCTAAACGAGTAATTACCGGAGCCACCGAAACACTTTCCCGGATGCCCGACTCTCATCGCCTTTGTGGGCTTCGGCGGAGGCCGCTGGTACCAGGTCCTCGTTAATGCCTCAGTAGCCGCGCTGTGCTGTGCCTTCTTTATGCTAGGACCCTCGGCGACGTACTCCTCGTCCCCGAGCTTCAATGTCACGGTGAATCGTTTCTTGTGCGCTGGCCCTTGTTCATTAGTCAACCTATACTGATGCTGTATCTTATTAAAACGTGCTAACTCGTTCAACAAGCACATTGGTGTTTTTTCTTTCATGTTTGCCAAAGCTGGATCAGTCACGTTCGCGTGATTCTGAATAGGCGGACTCTGATCTCTGGACTCTCCGTTGTTGCTGTCGTTCGCGTTCGGCTTGTTCTGTTCCATAGCCTGCGGCTGCTGTTGAACGTGTTGCGGAGGCGGAGGATTCTGTTGGTTACTCTGTTGCTGAGGGTACTGCGACGACTGAACGTTCGGATTCTGCAGAGTCACAGAGACAGTGTTTGCTTGGTCCTTTAGACTGACGCTGACCATAGTGCCTGCCGAGAAACTCAGTCCTGAAAGTCTGCTTCTCTAAGCGGATGAACGACGCGCGAAAGTATTCTACCCTACCGTTCGTATTATGTGCATTCATGCCCATCAACATCGGCTGTCTCGGATTTCCGTGCGACGGTCCGGGGTGTTGCATGTGATGGATGTGTTGTTGATGGGGGGGCATGGACAGTATCTGCTGATGTGGATTCCGATGCGGTAACGGATGCTGAGGCTGATGTAAAGGGGCCATATTTGCCTGCTGCATGGGTCGCATCGGACCTCCCATTCTAGAGCGACACCGAAATATATTCATCGTATACGGAATAACAAAGAGACTCCGATTAACGGTAATAAAGAATAATCGCAAACCTATTATGATCACGAAGTTGGTTTTGCATTGCGTGATGTTGGTAACGTAACATCTAATAAAAATTTATTGCAAAACCTGAAAGTAAGACAGCATCGTTAGATAAAAGACACAAGAGATACGTATGCATTCTTTGGTCTGAAATAATAGTTTTATCTACTCCGAAGAGAATGTAGCGTCTCACAGAGGCCCTAAACTTCTACGAAAACTATTTATTACTCGTTTCGCGTAGAGTAATCGAGTGATTCTACTTGCTTTCTAAAAATCATGTTCCATGTTCATATACCGTGCCATGTACGTACATGTCACGGACAAAAACTATTAGAATCGTATATAAATAAAAGCGGGAAATAATCTGTCAACCATTTCCCCTGTACTTTCCCTTTTGTTTCCTGGCTAAGAAATTGTGTTTCCGAAGCCTCGGAACGAGCTCGCGCATAAGGGGTTAAAAACAATAACTAAGATCGGGAAGTCTCTGACAGTACCGACGAATGTACGCTGTGTTATCCAGATTGGAAAGCAAAGTCGAAGGATTCATTTGCAGCCTGTAAGAGCAAGAATATCGGCGGTGCGAGAAGGGATCGCTTTTCTACGAGCGAACCAGTCAATAGACACAATGGGCTTGGCCCGGCTATTTGGCAGCGGAGCTATGCGGTCTAATTTCCTTACCAAAGTTTGCTCTATTTCACGAAAATTTTCAAGTTATTCAACGGCGAAATTTCCTGCGAAACAGATCTGCCACTTTAGGGAACACTGCCAGGCCCTTTACACGGCTATTGGCAAACAGTAAAGAAAAATCGTCTGTAGACTAAAATGCGGCCATTTTGATGTGAGCCTCTCTCGGCCACCGTCCCCCATCCCTTCCACAAGGCATCCTACTTGCCGATTTTTTTTAAATGCGCTTCGCACATATCGATTCGAATTATCGATACATATCGCTCTTTTGAATCGCCAGTTTTCTAATAAAACGTTAGTTCCTGCACCTGCTCTTTAAAAGTAATCGGTGCTTCTTATTATTAACAAAGTATTCTGAAGATAATACGGACGAAAGTTAGATCACGCTGGTTCGTCGTCGCGCTGTAAATTCCAAATTTGGAAGATCAAAGTAAGGGAAGCGTTCGGTGAGTAGCATCTACTTGTACAATTAGTTTGTTGTTTTATATACAGTATTTATTAATATTTGTAGGATTTAAGTAAAAAGAGGAATACAAAAAATTGAGCTTAACAATAAAGTCAGTTTCATATGCAAGTCCGATTTATTATTTAAAAGTCGCGTCGTAACAAAGTATTCTAATCGAGCTCCTTGTTCCTTCGCGTTCCTCGAGATCCCTGCTATAAATACGATTTATTTGCAGAATATAACCGAAACAGCGATTGCTAATAATTCTTCGGTAACGTTTATCATAACTCCGCCATTTGCCCGAGCGAATGGAGCTTAAACAGCATGAATGGGCATTTATACTGACTCGTGGCTAAAGGCACAATAGATTTCTCTTTTTAAATGACGCAACAGTAAAGGGTGTTGTTTACATATTTCATGTATTAAACGAAATCGTGTATAACACTTATCGAATTATGGGTGAAAGACTTGGGATTCGATTGCCTTTGTTATTTTTCGGGGAAATGTCGCTTGTATCATCGTATTATTGTAACCTTCTGCGTATACCTTGTTTCACACGACTTTGTAGTTCCAATTGCCAAGCTTAATGCAAGATCGAATTTGATACAGTACGCAAAAGATAATGAACATAACCCAAATTAATTTAGTTTATTTCTGTCATTTAAGCATGCCCTTAAAATTATAGATTTTAAAATGGATTGGCACTTTCAATTGAACTAATGAACCTTATGTAAAAAATATTGATTTCTTCGTATATCAAAAGTATATACATATTTCGGCACCGTTCGTCATTTCTGAATATAGCACAGATTTTTAATAGGTACGTAACGATTGTGTCTTCAGACATACTGCATTTATAGTTATTCAAATGGAAGCGTTACAGGGAAATACAAGCTGCGGAGTAATGTTTCAATTATCTTTCAATTTATTTTCCTCTCTCTCTCTTTTTTTTAAAGCTTATTTGCTATTTTTTTAAAATATAAACGTAAAAATGGAACAATCGTTTCAATATGAATTCTGTTAATAGTAACCATCGATACATTTGTCTATTTACAATGGTGTATGTACAACAACGCACATACCGTTAGTATAGGTACAATGAAAGAATAGCTGAATGTATTTCGAACGATACGATCAAGATGTATGTAACATGGATATAATAAATTACCAATTTCGAACGAACTTAAAAACAGGTCGAAGATACTTGCTAAGAAATAATCGTGTCCTTAATCTAATGGACTATAGAGCACGGAGAATAATATCGTAAACGATCCATCACATTTCTGCCCGCATCACATTGCGCGCAGGCATCTTTTAACGTGCAAGAGCGTTAAATTCGTAGCTCTTGTAAAATCTACCGTTCTTACGGGAACAAAGTACGATCATCTTTACGGATCCACAAGATTGCACGGTTCGAATGAAAATATTACACGGTAGTTTGTTACCATCTCTGTATTCTTCGCAACTATCTTCGCCGAATTTGCAAGAATAAACACCCGATACGAATAAGAAATTACAATCTGCGTAACAAAAGTCTGATAACTGTATTACTTACTCCGTCATATTTTCTCCTTATTATCTATTAATTCATTATAGAATCGCACTTTGTGTTATACTCATTCAACTTTCTTAGTAATTTCTCTTTGGAGCCAGTAAGCGTCTAGCATCATCGTCGTCGAGACTCAGCTAAGCTCCGTCGTTATAAAATAATTTATTAAACGTTTAACGGTCTCAATTAATAAATACTATTTTGATGTACAATTTCGCTACTAGATTTACAAAGAGCAGAATATAGATATTTAGTGTCCCCGCAGAAAAGGTTCAGGTCGATTATCTTACTCGACGCTCGCTTAAATATAAAAGGGGCCAGCAATCACGATCCCGATATAAAAATGCATTCGGTGGAAATTGGGGGGAGGATCTGGAAGTCAGTTTCGCATAGGACTGATTCTAGAAAGTCTTTGGGAAAAGCCCCCTTATATTTAAAGCTCGCGACGTTGCGATTCAATGGTACAGATGATATGTTGCAATTTATCGATGTGCCTGGTGAAAGCTTCCTCTATATTGATGCGAGTGAAGTATAGATGAAATTGTTGAAGAGTGGCGTTTCTAATTAGCACAACGCGTGTATGATCTGTTTAATTGATGCGTAAGATAATCTCCCTGTTCGTTAAATCTAGGACAATCTACTTAATATTTGGTCAAATCACTGTCACTTCTTATAGACCGTAACAAGTGACTTTGACATTGTTAATTATTTTATATAAATCATTGCTATCTGTGTATACCTTTTCAACCCACTTCCAACTGGTGTGGAGCGCAACAGATCTTCTCGAGATTCATGCCACGAGTAAGAATAGAAAGTTACCGTATAAAATATATAAATTTCGTTCACTTTATTACAAAATGTCCTGGCATACGAAATTCGTTCGTGTGAAAAATTCATGCATGTTTATCATTCTAAACGAAATTTCTAAAGGTTTTTATTTCAGTATCACTCTCGTCGGAGATCGCGATACAGTTTTTTATCGCAGCGATTTTAATCCGTCGTTCGTTTAACGGGACTTTCGAATGTTCTATCCAATTGAGACGTCGTCGAAGTGGGTTAAAAATAAACACAATCATTCGTTTACGCTGATTTTCAATAGCATTAGGCACTGTCAACCCTTCATTGAAGATCCTTCAATAAGTTCAATTCTATAAGGTATATAAAAATTAGCTTCTACGACGGTTTTCCGTACTTCGAAAGCCAACACCGTGTGCATTGAATTTCATAAATAAAGATCCATTACGACAAAAACAGTTCTATTTCCAGGATATTTTAATTTAGCGAATTACATGATAAAATATAGTATATGTTTTTTTTTCTACTTACAAAATGTAAATTTTTACAATCTTTTCTATTTCTTCAAACGGAAGATATGTATTCAATTTCTAAAGATCCGCGTATAAGCGTCTTTTCGTTTCGTCTCATAGAAAGTAGACTTTAATTTGGCTTTAATAATATTAACAACATATACAACAAAATGTACAGAGTTGATATTACGTGCTGATAAACTTATATCTCGATTCACATATCCTAGATCACAATACTTTACGCTATAAATGTTCCACGGACGTAAATAAAGAGAAAAAAGACGCGTTCAATGAAAATACATGGTTACTCTTTCGATCTATCAAAAGACTCTCAATTCTGCAGTTGGTAGAAATCTGCCACAATTAATCCTGCACCTCTTTTTCAGGACGTTACGCCGATTAAGACTCTTCCAAACGAAATATACAAGCTTAGAAATTAAGAACGCTGCGTCCTTCGTCACGAACGCCTGCATTCGAGACTCAAACGATTCAAATGAGCTTTTCGAAAGAAAGAAAAAAAAGAAACAAACGAACAGTACTCTAAAGTTGGCATGCTGTTATCTTTACTCAAAAACTGTTTGCATTCTACACAAACACAACATAGAATTTGGAATATTTAATAAACGAATACAAAGACTTTATTGTCGAAATACACATTACTGACGAAACACATATCTCTACCAACTGTACAATCACAACGCGAGAAACAATTGAGAAAAAGGAGCATGAAAACCCATATCTCCTTGGTTGACATCCAGAATGCTATTTTGTTCCATTTAGATTTATCAATTATTATCACTCCGCGCGCCTTGGCAACATATAATCCTTAATACGCTATTACGCTTATCGCTTTACAAATGTACGACTTGCTTGATAGGATACCTTCTATCCCGCTCGGACTTGCCCGCATTATTCACTCGACTCTCGTATCCCCATCCTCCGTCCCTTCGTTATTGAAATAATGCCCTGATTATGCAACGAACTCTTAACTTATTTTTGTGGCACCATTGTGATTCACCTTGTGGTTTACTGTCCAGCTATCCTCCTGCACGGTTTTCAAATACTCCTCTAGCAACGACGCCAAATTGCGCCGTTTAAACCGTAACGATTCTTTCACGATATCGCGCAGGAACGCAAGTCGTATGTCTAGAGTCCCTTGAATTTGATGCAAATGTGAAAATAGTGTCGCGTAATCTGAAAGAACAAAAGATCGCACGTGTTCATTACCAAATGCGAGCGCCAGCCGTCGCACGGATTTTTTTGTTTTACAAATAATAATACCGCCTACACGCCCCGCTGCTTAACACGCAACTCAAGTAACAAAAAAATCCATTCTCAACTTACTTGTACCTCTTCTCCGTACTTCTTTGTACACCAGCTCCCGAACGGACAGGTTGTGCCTTCTGATCTCCTCCAATTCCTTCTTGGTCAGAGCCCTGTCCTTCTCCGCCCTGGCCTCGCGCTTCTCCTCGACATGGTTGCTCAGCCTCTCGTCCACGGAGTTCTCGACTTTCACACTATTCTCAACACAATCGTTCGGAGGTAGTCTGTTGCACTCGTTCTTAACGGGGTCCGCTTTCTCCGCCTTCCCGTCGCTCTTCGGGACGTCCACGTTATTGACTACCGCGGTCAGGGTCGGCGGAGAGTCCATGTGATTGTTGGTGTGCTCCACCGGGATCGGCTCGAACACCGGTATCGTCGGCATTTCCGCCAGGCCGTTCACCAACTTCTCCGACGAGTTCACGCTCGACGCGGCCGGTATACTAGGCGTGGAGTTCGCCACGGCGTTCGGCGGGGCTTGACTCGAGTCGGAAGCGGTCGGGGTCACTTGATTCTTCGTGTCGTCGACCCACGGCACCGGCGAACTCGGCGGTGTGTTCGTGGGCGTGTACGACGGTCTTCGGACGACCACGTCTTTAGGAATTGGACCCGGTTTTCTTTTATTCGGCGGTGGCTTCGAGGCGAGCGAACCACCCCCATCCGAGGCAGGCAACGAGCGTTTCAAACCGCCCTTCGAAGTCGAGGGCGTCGCGCCGACCATATCGATATCTGCTTCGTCTACCATCATTCTTTTGTCTATCTTGAAAGGATTACCTGCGAATTCAATTGTAAATCAAGCGTTATAGTTAATATATCTCCTCCGTTGATTAACGGCAGATGTTACG
This sequence comes from Andrena hattorfiana, assembly GCA_944738655.2. Taxonomy (NCBI): domain Eukaryota; kingdom Metazoa; phylum Arthropoda; class Insecta; order Hymenoptera; family Andrenidae; genus Andrena; species Andrena hattorfiana. The sequence goes on along the minus strand of OX122889.2, from coordinate 38,913,788 downwards.
ATCCCGAAATAATTACCAAACATGTGCTGCCTAACTGGAGCACTCTCGATCTCCCTCAAAGGCGGTGTCATACGTTTCAAGTACTCCTGATAATTTCCCATTTGCGCCAGCGGCATCGAGTGGACGTAATCGTCGTCCAGTAATTTCGTGTGCAGCAGGCCAGGCTGCAGGAAGTTCGCACGCATTCTTACTACTTGATCCAAAAGGGACTTGCGAGGAACGTCGAACGCGTTCCTGTAACTGTGCGCCCCGCGTTGCTGGTTCCTCACTAATCCAACCACGAAACCGCCGAACTCGTTCAACTGATCCCTCAGACCTGTGAATTTGTCTTGTAACAGCGGATGGGACACCTGTTAAAGTGAGAAATAGAGAATTAATATTCTATGACGAAGACTAACCAAGGCAGTTTCGAGGAAATATGTTTACCAGGTCTTTCTTCAATGGTGTCCTTGGTATAACTCTCACTCCATCCGTCACAGTTGTACTACCGTTTGCTAGATTCTTCGTCATATTGGCGGCAGCGAGCTGCTTGGAAAGCACCTCGTTGCACAGTCTGTCGAATTCGATCTTGGCCTGATTTTTTAATCGTTTCAAATAATTTAAGACACTGTAGGACAAAGAGTTGTCCATGTTATCGGGTATCAACGTTTGTGCTAGCGGTGCCGGAGCACCCATTCTAGTCAAAGCTCTCCTCAGAGACTGTAATTCAGAAATGTACGCCGTTAGTATAGTGCCTTGGGGGGGAAAAAAAAAACTCGCGACGGGCTATCCAAGATGTAGTTCAAGTACTTACTGCTGCGTAATAAGTGGGCATGGTTCTCATGTAATTCTGAAATTGCGTTCTCCATTCGTTTGTTGGCTTCAATCTATGAACTTTAAACAGTTCTTCCAGCAAAGGTAAGAGCACTGGGTAATTATAGGGCATAACGAACAAGTTCACACACGTTAAATTGGTACTTGCTTTGAGATATCCAAACGGATGACCCACATCGCTTGACTTATAGGAATTGGCTACAAAAACCTGCCAGCAAATTGTTGGTTGCTTTCTGGCTAATATATATTGCGTCAAGGGACTCGGTTCCAGTTCGTATTTATCGAACGGGAGATTTTCTATCACCATAGGCTCTTGGCTGGTGCACGTGAACTTCACGTTTGGATGCGCCGATCTAGGAGGCAAAGAACTGGCGCTAAGGTCAGGCCAGAAACTCTCGGGTATCGGCCAGAATCCAACTGCGAAACCTTTCTGAGCGGATCTCGGAACGTATATCAGCCTTCTGCAAGAATGCCACGCCGTATTCCCTGGCACCGCTGGATTAAGAGGGTATTGCCCTCGCGCTCCATTGGCAGCGTTATTCTCCTCTTCGTTCTCATCGTCGTCCGCGTGCTGCGCCTCGTTGTTCAAGAGCGGAGGATCCGGACCGATTTTCTCGAAGTTTATCACCACGCCGGACTGCACCTTCTGCACCAACGAATCGATACACTGCATCATCATCCTGAATGATGTTATACAATACGAACGACCTGCGGGGAACAATTTCGACGATCAACTATGAAATCAGCATATTCCACGAATGGGGATGTGCTAAGTAGTAGTTTAATCAGCTACCTCCAGTAACTTCGCACATTGCGTCTATGGGGGACGAGTCACTTGCCACTAGACCGGTATCCCTCTCGACAGCCGGCGTTCCAGATAATCGTAATACCAAAGAAAATAATCTTTGGTCCCATCTGAACGGCTCCTTCGTCAGCTCGGATCCAGGTATAGGAGAATGCATTGGCAATGTGAACTGTTAAGAGACATTTTTATAATTGCTCTCTGTGTCTCTTAATAATCCTTTGCGTAAACATTTAAGAAACTTACATCCTGATTCACTCCGCTGTTAGTCGTATACTTCCCTCCGTCCGTAATAACAACGATCACCGATGGTTCCAGGTAAAATGGACATCTTCCTTGGCCATACGTATCTATACCTGTCTGCATACGATTTATATTCAGAACATCCAAAGCGTGTTTCAAAGCAGCACCCAATGTTGTCAGCCCGACGCATTGTAAGTTTTTAAGCTCGTTCATAAAGGTCGCCAAGTTTTCTTTCCATCCAGCCTGAAAGGAAAAAACCATGTTTTCAGTTACGCATTGAAAAGTGAAAGAGAAGGGTGTATATATCGACGGTGATTTCTTGCAAGGACTTTAGGCGTTCATTATAAAAGCTTGTTAGAGCATATAGCGATTAAAAAAATCGTGATATATTCAGCGTTAAGACGACCAGGAGACACGGCAGATTACTTTATGTTCAAGAATGCGAAGGAAATTTTTAGCAATTCAGGTAAAAGCCTCTTATTAAAGCTCCTACCGAACGAATTTATGATTCCGAATGGTTACTTTGCGGGTCAAAAATGATGATAAGGCCAGCGGTTCAAGAAAGCTTGGAAACTGCAGCTTGTTACGAGGTTCTGAGTTCTGTCACTAAAGTTCTGCAATAATGGAGGGGCGAGAAGAAGCCCCGTGCGACATTAGACGTTAAGACAATAAAGAATAGCCATAAAAAGTTTACAACAGTCGCTACCTGTCGCATTGGCAATTCGTTCCATTTATTATCAGCCCACAAAAATACCAGTTCTCCCGTCAACTTCCCATGGTAATATTCTTTATTGTCTCAAGATCCAGTGTCGCGTGGAACCTCTTTTCACTTCTCTACCATTATTAAACCGGCGACAGTACCTTAATCCCTATAACAACTTTCAACCTTAGCCCATTCCTGAGCCACGTGCCTGATCACCATATTCAACCCTGAAACGAAAAAAGGTCTCAACATCGGCTTATAAAGCGCTTAACTTAGGCACTTAAAATTAGACGATGGCGCGCATTATGTAAGAAAGAGAAAGAAGTGGTAGTGGCAAGAGGGGTCTGTTTCAGGGAAAGGTTTGCGAAGCGCCTGCAAGATCGTGCGTATCAATTTCGTAAATTCGGCGCGCGGGTATCCCACGGAGAATGACCCTCGCCGGCGGACCCCCACTCGCGCGTCATTACCCACAATGCTGCTCTTCCGTAACGGATGATACGGCAAGTGCACGCTGCTTTCTTGCCTGAATATTAATTATTCAGCAACCGAAGGGGGCAAATGACACGGCAATAGGCGCGGGCACACCGGCTCGTCGCGCGGGGGGCGACGCGTTGCGGACGCGAAAGGGAAAACTGAATAGGCATTTACGGGGAAAAATTTCATGGCACACGACTTGTGTACGGAACACCGTAGCATGGCAACTATTCAAGGCTGGATAAAATATGCAAGAATGCCATCGGCGATGGACAACAAAGTAGGATAGTATTCCGAATACAACACGAAGGAACTTGGAGCAACTTGAATATTTGAAATCTCTTATAATGCTAAGAGCGGCGCAATAAATTGTTCCGTTTTCATTCGATCGAATAATCCAGCTTCCGTTTCTATAGCTCTCGAGAGAACTCTAGCCTAAACGTCGTTTCTGCGATCCGTCGTACGCTCTTGGAATCTACTATCTCGGAGCGCAATGTACTCGAACAGCTTGAGCCTTAAAAGCTTCGATGCGCAGCACGAAACAAACATTCCGACCAGTGGTCGACGGAACGCTCCAATTTCGAATTCTATTCAACTCTGCTACACGGTTCCTAGAATCCTTATTTCCTTCTTCCAGAATCTTACTGGAATACCATTTCTCGTTATTCGAACCAGCATTTCAACCATTTCCGATCCAAACTGTACTCAGGTCTGCGCGTTCGCATCGAACGAACCCGTATTCCCACTACAACACAATCTCATTTCAATTACAATAAATTACATTTGGGTACAAATTAGCTTGTTCACCTTTTAATATTTAAAAAACATATTTTATCCAGGTCTGCCTGTGTAGAGAGCGTGCGTGTGCGTGTTGCGTGAGAGGGGGGGGGGGGGGGGGGAAGAGAGAGACAGAGACAGAGAGAGGTAGAGAGGGGAAGACCAACCAAGGGACAGAGAGAAAGACGGAGCGATGATTGGAAACGGGCGAAAGACAAGGACGAAAAAGTGTGAAAGATGCGAACGGGCAAAGACGGTGAAAACACGAAGGAAAACATACCTTAATATTCTGGGGCGGATCTTCGAAGGTCAGGAGCATGTAACGATCCCCGCGACTCTCCGGCGATCTCTGTCTCACCTGAAAATGAAGTTATCAAACGTTAAAGGGGAACGGTCGCCGAGGAAGGTGTAAAAGTCAGGGGAGAGCGCCCGTTATCCACGTCGGCCTCCCCGACGACGGAGACGGAGCGCGATGGATGTATTGGATGGATTGATGACGACGACGACGACGGCGGCTCGGGCCGGGATCGAGGCGCCCGGGAAGAGGCCGGGAAAAGCTGCGGTGCTTGCGTACCTTCACGAAAGTCTCCACGGCGCTCTTAGCTACGTCCAAAAGCGTGGGTCGCCCGCCCAAATATGCCCTCTGATTCATGGAGGCCGACGTGTCGATCAAAAAGACTATTATGGTCATCTTCGCGAGGCGGACCCGCTCGTTCTCTCGAGGTCGTAACTTGCGGCCCGAGACCTCCCGTAGTGAGAACTAGCTAGCTAACAACAGCCCTACGACGGCGTGGCGCATAGCTGCTGCTTCGACCATTGAACGCTCGCTCTCCGGAATACGCTCTCCGAAAAACTTCTTTTATCGTAACGGCGCCCGCTTCGCTCTTACTCTCTTTCGATCTCTTTCTCTTTCTTTTCTTTTCTATCTCTCTTCCTATGTACACATATGTACCGTACGTATAGACTGTGTACGTGTATTGTACATATGTATCTCTATGTATATATGCACGTACAATTAGTATATCTATATGTATATATACGTCTGTCTCCCTCTCTTTCGCTCTCTCTCTCTCTCTCTCTCTCTCTCTCTCTCTCTGTCTGTTTCTCTCTTTCTACACCGAACCAAATCTACTGCTACTACTACCGCGCGCCACTGGTGCTCGAACGTGTCTGGTGGACAGCGGCGCAGGATAGCAGCTGAAAGTCTGAAACGCAGCCACGAGATCGCGAATCGTCGTGAGTCGGACAGGTCCGTCTGCCAGCCTGCCCGCTTCTTCCTTCGTTCGTCCCCTCTCGCCCCTCTTCCTATTCTAGAGCCCTTCCTTTACGTTTCTCTCTTCGTCTTGAGCGGTCCTTCTTTCTCTGTCTCTCTTTCGTTGCTCGGTATCTGTGTTTTCTATAGGTTCTCTATCGTTCCTCGATGTTCCATCCCTCTTCTTGCAGCGCCCATGTGAAACTGTTTCTTTCCCACTCGGTCTGACTCTCTCTCTCTCTTTTTCTCGTTCCCTCGCCGTTACTCGTTCTGTCCCTCTCTGTCGGCGTAACGAGAGCAAGCGAACCTTCTCCCTCTGCGTTTCGCTGGTGTCTGTTGACGATAGCCTGGCCGTGCTCGTGCTTGCACTGCGTCGCGAGCCACGTGACCACGTCAGGATCCTCCTCATTGGCTCCGCCCTCTCCGCCGCGACTTTGTCATTGCTCGTCCAAAAAGCATCGCATTTTCTGCACCGTGTGTGTGAGTGCGTGTCGTGACGCTGTTTACTTCTGACCGATTAGGATGGTCGGGTTATACACGCGTTGGCGATACATTCGCGTCGTGAGTCGCACGCTTTTCCTCTAATTATAGTTCATTGTATCCGGATTTCGATGATTATTAAAACGAGTTAAATTCGAGATGCTAAGACGAACCGCCGTAATCCTTATATCCCTGTCAGTACCGAAAACGAACGAAATAATCGCGATGGAAGATCGAAATCTTATGGCAAATCGTTATTTCTTATCTTAGTCCGGGGAATATTTGCTTCCCTTTAGTTTGTACCGTTTGATAAAGCTAGATTTGCATTTCAGTCGCCCAGCAATGGTGGGCACGCAAGAACGATCGCGGTTGATGCATAACCTCTTTATTTGATCCTATTAGCAAGAGTTCGAGCTTTCTTGGCCGCGTATCAATTTATATGTATAGAAAGTACGTTACTTATACTTGTTAGTTTCTATAGAATTGTGATAAACTATAAATTTTAAGATCTCTGGTTTAATATTCTTTCAATCCTTTCATTTTCCCGTTGCAAACCGCTAGGAACAAAGATAAAGCGTAACATTGTACTTGTACCTATTGTCAAGTCAAAGATTATTAAATATACCATCTGTCTTTGATATGACTGCATACCTACTTTTTAATAATTAATCTGGAAGAAAGTTTAATTAGTTCATACGCAACTCGACTGATTCGAGGTAATAGCCAATCCGCGAGCCATACTCGTTCAACTGCACATTGCGTTCGAGATCTGATTGGCTGATTTTAACATCTTATAGTCATTGTTTTATTAAATTTTTTAAATTCTGAGACCCTAGACACATAGAGAGCCTGATAATCGTTGTGCAACTATTATTAGCAACAACAGTGTTTCTTTATTAGTTGAAAAAGCCTCTGAAAAATTTGATCAGTTTACGAACGCAGAACCGCCTAGCGTCGCGTAGCGGCGGAAGGTGTGAACTAAAATGGGCATTAAAACCATCTATTGTCTATGGTTCACATCTTCCACCGTTACGCGACGCTAGCATCCAGTTCATAAATGGAGCGAATATTTTAAATTGCAATTTAGAGCAACAAATAAACCATTTTAATGCCAAAAATTGTTGCAAATGACCACCTCTCTTGAATGGGCCTACAATTTCGGATTGCAAAAATAAATAAATTGTGTATCTTTAAGTGCAACCTGCATTGCCGACGAAATGAACTACGATGGAAAATTACAGAACTGTCCATTTATCATGAATAATTCATGTTCTCTTAGAATCTTATCTGAAAATATAGACCTCCCTCGTTATTTCGTTTACAATTAATCAATTATTATCTGTACTTTGTATGCTCGAGTTTCTCAACAAACTGCGCAGTTTATAGAAATAATTTATGCACTTTCGTAGTTGCAACAGATCATATCTGCTTTTAGCTATTTCCTGCAGTAGTTTTTATAAATGTTTTCTTTAAAATAAAATAGTCATTAGCCTCAAGAAGCGTGTTCTATCGGTGACAGCCGGAACTAAAGAAACTCGCGTGTTCTGATATCTCTATCCTTTTCTAAACAGCATACCCTCTTTTTCTAATCGCCACCTCCTCGCGGCATGCTCTTCTGCTACTAGGAGCCGAAAAGTATCAGGAGTGCATAACCAAAGTTAGTGGCACGCCATCCATCTTCATCGCGCACACTTCCCCCCCCTCTCTCTCTCTCTCGCCAGCTGCACCGTCTACCTCCTCCATCATTCTGTAATCCTGTTACTTTGAGAGAATTTCAGCTCCTATTAGGAATATATACAGCGACGTTGCCGACACTATTTACTGACCTTACCGACGCTGCGTAATAGCAATTGATGATAACAATATTGCGCAGTCTGATTTTAACACCTGTCAGTGGAGTGTTTAGATTCGAAAAATATTGTATTAATCTTGCGAAATGCATGATCAACGTTTATTAGAAACTTATGGTTTAATTATACGAAGCATTGATATGTCCTGCTGATTGTTCAAGTAGCGAAACATGAATGAATCGAGTTCACCTAAACCCCCTAAACGGAGCAAAAGAAACAGTCTCGTGGAGAAGTTTAAAAATAATAGAGAGAAGGTAAAATAAATACATGTCTCTTTACAATTTGTATATTTTTCTTATATATTTCTCAATTTCTTTATTTTCTCGTGTATTTTCAGGCAGCTGAATCCATTCTGACATTTAAGTTTATTAAAAAAAGGGTCAGAATTTTAAACAATTTGAATGATGTTAAGGAGGGATGTAAAGGGGTCCTGTACTGGATGTTCCGCGATGTCAGGGTGCAAGGTATGTGTCTCCGATATATAAAATTTTAATAAATACATTCACTGAAAGGATATTTAATAATTTTAGATAATTGGGCTCTGCTCTTCTCCCAGAAAGTTGCTTTGAAAAACTCGGTACCGCTTCATATATGTTTCTGTTTAATGCCAAGCTATCTGAACGCCTCGATCAGGCAATATAAGTTCCTTTTGCAGGGATTGAAGGAAGTTGAGCAGGAATGTAAAACACTGAATATAAGCTTTCATCTTCTGCACGGTGAACCGAACGAGAGCATCCTTAAATTTGTACAGAAGCACGACATAGGTGCTGTAATTGCAGACTTTTGTCCACTGAAATTACCTATGTCGTGGATCGACGATGTAAAAAACAATCTTTCTGAAGATATTCCTATCTGCCAAGTAAATAAAATCATATACATTCTGTTACATTCCAGTAGCAATTAATTACCACGCAATTTCCTTGCATTTTTCCTTCGAGGTAGACGCGCACAATATCGTGCCCTGCTGGGAAGCATCGCCGAAACAGGAATTTGCTGCTAAAACAATTAGGAACAAAATAAATACGAAATTGGAGGAGTTCTTAACAGAGTTTCCACCCGTTACGCGACATCCATATCCAGCGAAAGGGAAGTTCGGAGATAATAATTGGGAAGCAGCTTTGCAAAATGTGGAAGCAGACATGTCGGTGGATGAGATTACATGGGCCAAGCCGGGATACAAACATGGTATCAAAGAACTGGAAAGCTTTCTCCAGAGTCGCTTCGAAAAGTACGCGGAGGAACGTAATGACCCTTTGTCAAACGCCGTTAGCGATTTGTCTCCATGGTTTCATTTCGGCATGATATCGGTACAACGCTGTATTTTGGAAATACAGCAGTATGGAAAGTTACACCCGAAGTCGGTAGAATCTTTCATGGAGGAGGCTATTGTTCGTCGCGAATTAAGCGATAATTTTTGTTTCTACAATGAAAGATACGATGTCGTAGGAGGTGCCTACGCCTGGGCAGTAGAAACGTTAAATAAACATAGGTATCGTATAGCGTCTACTCCGCTATGAATCGTACGCGTGTTTTATTACTAATATATTATGGTTTATAGGGAGGATAAGAGAAAGTATATATACTCCTTAATTCAGTTGGAGAACTCAGAGACGCACGATGATCTGTGGAATGCCTGTCAGAATCAGATGGTAACTACCGGGAAAATGCATGGCTTTTTGAGAATGTATTGGGCAAAGAAAATATTAGAATGGACAACGACGCCTGAAAGTGCCTTAGAATGGGCCAATTACTTAAATAATAAGTATAGCATAGATGGTTGTGATCCTAATGGCTACGTAGGTCAGTTCTACGTGAGTTCTACTTCGAGATGATATTAAAAGAATGCTCATCGATGCTCTTCTTCAGGTTGTATGTGGTCTATATGCGGTACTCATGACCATGGTTGGCCAGAAAGAGAGATATTTGGGAAAATAAGGTATATGAATTACGAAGGTTGCAAACGAAAGTTTAAAGTCAACGAATTCGTCACCAAGTGGGAGAAGAAAAATACTCGTACCAATGTATCGGAACTAGACAAGTAGATACTACTTCTCATTTATTGAAACTCGTCCGTCCACTCACGTAGATTAAAAATTATAAAAAAGGTTAAACAATTATTGAATTATGTCGATATAAGATAAGATTGCGAGATGTCGTAGTACAAACAGTATTAGTTACAAGTAACATTAGATACGCGATATATCGTCTATTTTTTTTTGTATTTAAAAAGATAGATTAGTCTTTATAATATATATTCTCTCTACCAACTGTTAACACTTTACATCGTTCCGCAACAACGAAAGCGAAGCAGGAACTGCATCTAAGGAAGTTAAAGAGAGCGCAGCGGCCTTAAGTGCTAAGGAAAGGCAGTTTCTTTCGTCCAAATTCTGATGGATCCCGTAAATTATTCCAGCGGTAAGACAATCTCCGCAGCCGCTTACATTGTACGTTTCATTTGGATCCTCCGAAGTGTGAGACAGCGGTGGATACAAGCGGGAAGTGATCGCATTGTTTGCAATCAATTTGCCTTCTTTGTCATAAAAGGCATCGTTCCCCAAAGCCCTGCGAGCAATCTACAGGAGACGATAGCAACGTTGAATCAGTTCATAACGCATATTTCTCATGATCGTTAAATAATTTACCAGTACTCCTTGCGATCCTAAAGTGCTCACAACTACGGGAACGAATTCAGCTACTTGCTCCGCGACAGTCTTCGCCTCTTCCAAGTCCATGGCGATTTTGTCAGGCACTTGTATGCCAAGGTATCTCCCAATGACTGCCAATTCATTTCTATTCGGGGATACGAAATGCAAAACACTTTGCCACTGCGATTTCCCTTCGAATACTTTCGTTGCCTTGCTCAGATCTGTAGGCTCGTACCACACTGCAAGCAAACAAGTCCGTTTTATCGTTACAAGATAAAATTGTTCTGCTTGTTACTATTAGAAGTTTACAATAAAAGAATATATTCTGTTACATCGTGGCCTCGTTATTTAAAATGAACCGCTAAATGAATTTAAGTACGTCACCCGCAACACGGAGCGCTAGTGAGGCGCCAAAAATGCATACGAATGAACATCTACGAACGTTCTATTCCATTGACAGTATTCAGAACAATAGCGCGTGCGCGCGTGTTTGTGTGTGTGTACATATTTCAACATAACCACACGCTATCACCGAGAAGAAAACAAATTTTCTTACCCTCTAATAAATTACGAAATATTAAATTCTATAGTATCATCGTATGAAAGATCGAATGACATAATGGGTAAAACTCGAAACGGGAAAGCTGCTGTTATATGCACAGCAGTTGCATTTGTCTTAATAGTGATCGCGTTCACCACACCCAATTGGCTCGAAACAGACGGGAAATTGGAAAACCCGAAGTTCATTAAGATTGGTAATTCGCTTCGAAATGTTTTCCATTGTTATTAAAAGAGCAAGACACTCGTGTCGTTTGTTCGTCATTGTCGTTTAGTTAGCAATTATTTTCGTTGGAGATCGAAAGCAAAAGTTCACTTTCGTTTACGCTAAATTGTAATGAATTATTTTGTTGTAGGTCTATGGCAGGTGTGCTTCCAAGGCTTCGAACAGCCTCGTCACCTGTACGACACCAAATTTTACGGCTGTTGGTGGGTGTTCGAAGAAGAATATTACATAATCCACGATATTCTTTTACCCTCCTTTTTCGTCGCAACGCAATTTTTCTTCACGCTGTGCCTGACCTTGCTATTGATAGGAAGTTGCTTGGCCGTACTGTATACGTGCTGTTCTCGGCATCACGATAAATATCTGTTACTTTTATCGACGACTGGCTCGAACTTGATATTAGGCGGGCTGTGCGGCATCATATCCGTCATTATATTCGGCGCACGAGGCGACGGTAGAGACTGGATGCCTAATTGGGAGCACAACGATATCGGTTGGTCCTACGCTCTAGCTGTAGTCGGTAGCTTCGCTTTGGTCGCAGCCGGCGTGCTTTTCTTGATCGAAGGGCGCAGGCATAGGAAGAAGCAGGACAGAATATTAAACGAAGAACAAAAGACGCACACAACTATCTAACTGCGATCATCGTCGATATAAATAAGTACGATAAATTATTCGGAACATAGATCTACGCACGGCTCCGCTATGAATTCGAGCACACTTCGCAAAGCGATTTCTTTCCAATTTGAAGACTATTATATATTTTTATATTTATACTCATTATTTTCGTACGTATTATTTACACCGCATGTAACTGTCCTTGTTAACTTATAAATCCAATGATAATACTATCATTTTAATGAACGTAATCGAGCTGAATCGCGAGATAAAGATACGTCCCTTTAATAGAATGTTCGATGCATAAGTCGTGCATCTATTACTTTGTAGAATTAATGCTACAAATCCGTCCGTAGAAGTAAGAGATTTTATGACGAGAGACCAAGGGTCTGTAAATAATAATAGTATTAGCTATGTAATTAAGAATCATTGCATGGCCTTAACACGAACAAATGTTGAATATTTGTCGAATTCTTTTATATATACGAAAGTTGAAGCAATAAAACGACTCGTTTAAAATTCACCGCGCCCTTTCATTTTCTGTCTCCCTTCGGCGCAATGATATCCATCCGATCAACCAATAAAACTCGGCAGGGAAAAGAAAGAATGAAATTTTAAAGGGCAAATACGGTCAGGCGTTGACCCATTTCACTATCGAGGGAAATAATTCAACGTGAGTTACGACTAAGATCGCGTGTACGAAGATCGACGTCAGGTGTAAGTCGTTGACCCAGTTTAGCTACTACTATTTTAATCGGCGACTTCTACAATTTCCCGAACATCAATCGCACTTAGAAAACGTGTTACTGTCGCTTCCATATTACTCGTTCGCACGTAACGATACTACGAAATTGCAGGAGTGCCGATAAACTCATTGCTCGCAGATCATTTCCTACATAAATATGTATGTTTCTCATTTTTCATGGTTCGAAAACAGGAAACTCGTAACAAATCCACATTACCATTCCTTCCTTTCCTTATCCATTAATTTCTACTGCCCTAATGATACTCGAAGAATCGCGGCGTCATCCGATTACGCTATGTCGCGTGAATTACATCCGAATGAATCATGAATAGAGCTTGTAGTAAAAATGACGCGCATTCCAAGAATCTTAATGGGCGTGGATTAAGATGCTTGTAAACGCGGAAGTGAGAATAACGCATTCTTAAAAGACCTGCTACTTTTCATTCACGTCCCTACCTACTTTCTTTTTTCCGAGATCTCGAAACTATCAAAGGACCACGAAAGCGAACGTCGTAGTTCTAACAAAAGTTACTTTTCGTAACAGAATGCATTTGACTCGATTCATTTACATATTAATGTCCTTTACAGTTGACACACATTCCGCAGACATAAAAGAAAAATAATTTAGGTGAAGCATCGGTGATGCAATACGCTTACAATGAGAGATTTTGCATAAAATCTCCCATGCATGGGACAGCGTTTCCCATTTAAAAAATTCTCGTATCATATTACGATATCCGGCTTCGTAGCTGAAAAAAAACCGTCTCGTTCGTGCAAATGCCATGCAACTAGAACACCGTACAGTTTTTCAAAATTCGCGATTCACGTGTCCTCGTGATCTTCGATGGTCGATCCTTGATTACTTTAATCACAGATTGAGAACCCTTTCCTCGTAATAAGTGCTAGTTTCAGGCTCGTGGGATACTCACGGTTTTACAAGGTTAGGTTAGACGGTACGCTACATGGCCACTACATACACAACATAACGTGTTTTGGGTGTGGTTAATACCGTGGGATCTTTACTGGATCAGTAGATTCGTATCGTTTGCCGTGCGATCTGTCCTACGTGTTGATCTCCATCGTTCGCGGAACGATTCTTCGCGATGCAGAAACGAAGCTTTTCCGGCAACAGCGGTGTCGGTGTCTTCATCCTTGCGTTCATTTGCGTTTGCGTAGCTTTCGGCACACCAGCATGGTTGGTCAGCGACTACCGTATCACCGGCGCGAAACTCGACAAACTGGGCCTCTGGACCCATTGCTTCAGGTCCCTGCCCAATCCTCAGGAGATGGACGCGCCTAGGCGCTTCTTCGTTGGCTGCAGATGGGTCTACGATCCTTTCACCGCAGGCTACTCTGACATTCGTGGCTTTCTTCTGCCTTGTAAGTTCCTCCTACCTCGTCCGCCGGTGCGATTACGTATCGCAGGAGTAACCGTCGCTTCTGCCTCTGTTGCAGCCTTCATGATAGCGACCCAATTCTTCTTTACCTTGTGCTTCCTATCGAGCCTCGTGTCGTTCGGGCTGATATTGCTGTTCACTCTGTGCTGCGATCCGGAACAGAAACGATACGTGCAACTTATCACGATAATTGGCGGTTTGCTGCTGGTAGGTGGTGTGAGCGGCGCACTGGCGGTGATTATATTCGGCTGCCTCGGGAACACCGAAGGCTGGATGCCCGGACACGCGAACAACTTTTTCGGCTGGTCTTTCGTAATGGCAGCTGTGGGTAGCGTATTGACGATCATAGCAGGTGCGCTTTTCCTCGTCGAGGCTAACGTCCAACGTAAGAAGCGAGATTATTTGAAAGAATCCCAAACCAGATTCCAGCTTGAATCTCGTGCGTAAGTAGCGGGGTATCTTTGTTGCATAAGACTTTACGCACGATTTTAGTACCAAAATTCTGTAATATTATTCCGTCCATGCTGTACTAGCTCGTTTCCGACTGTAGAACGAATCGCATAGATCGTAAGGTAATATCTCTTACCGTAAGTACAAAGTAAGGTACGAAGCAAGATTTGTATTTTTGTATTAATATTTTATATATACAGGGATACGTAGAAGTATATACTAGGTACAGATAGTTCTGTATACTCATTTTGTTATTGTGTCTGTTGCGCGTCGACTTCTCTCAAAGTTCCCTGCCAAACGAGCGCCTCGAAAGAAGCGAAAGTCGGTTGAAAGCGAGGACTTTGACGAAAGTTTCGACGACTCGAAGGAGACTAATCTCGTCTATACCTAATAAAAAGTATTTTTGTTTCTTTTCTATGCATAGTAGGCTGTCGAACGCTACGCTATTTTACGATGTAAATAATCACTGCCAGTGGCAAATTTATATTTACCAAATATGCTATGATCTGTAATTTACATACATATTATTCCGTCCTTGAGTACAGAATCTTTTATAAACCAAACATACTCGATTGAGATAGCACAGTGCATGAATTTTTGTAACGTGTCTTTACTTAAATAAAGATGAAATCAAATGTTGAAGGGGATTGTTTACGTCCTACCTTTCCTTATTTACAAGAAAAACAATTGAATTTCACGTTTGAGAACCCCTGATCCATCAGTTTGCAGCGCAGCCAACTTGCAGCGCGTTAAAGAAGCGACACTGTTGGCGACAGTGAGGCAACGAGAGGTGTGGCAAGGGTTTAAGGCCCGTCAGTGTTTTTGGAGTTTATAAACAAAACGTTTGCTCGGGTAGATCAGCTTATAATTTTCCCAGCGGCGAGAACAAACGATCGACATGTCTGTTGACAAACAGGAATATCACCGCGCGTCAAGTAAGTAACACTGTTGTGCACTGTTGCGTTAGTTGAACAATGTTCCTAACCTCTACTGATTTCTGATTTTACTTTCCTAGACGCTATAGTGTTTGGCGGAGTGATTACATTCATCGCTGGCTTACTGCTGGTAATGGCATTCACGAGGTAGCTATTTTAAGAAATTAACGTTCTTCGTGGAATAAGAATCTTCGACGAAGCTTTCCTACTCGATACGTAATTACTCTTCTTTCAGCCCCTATTGGATCGAGTCTTACCAAGAGACTTTCAGCAATTTCAAGCATATGGGACTGTGGGAATATTGCTTCGAACAGTTCCGATATCCGTACTATCAGTTTGACAAGCAATTCGATGGATGCCACCACATTTTCTCGGAAGAATACTACGTGATTCGAGAGTGGTTGCTACCAGGATGGCTGATGATGGTGCAAACGTTCGTCACGCTCGCCCTTCTGCTCTCGGCCTTCGCGCAAGTTGTGATTGCGTTGACTCTGGTTCGTTGGCCACTGAAGTTTGTATTGAACTACGAATGGCTTCTCTCGGCGTCCGCCTTCGTGTGCTGCGCTGTCGCAGGTAAATACAAATCTTGCGGAGGAGACGATAGAGAATATGCGCGACTGGAACTCATCGCTGTGACTTAAATTCCAGGCACTCTGCTGTTCTTAGCGGTATCGATATTCGGGGGGCAATGTTGGCGCAGAGATTGGTTAATGTATCCGAACTTCAACCATTTATCTTGGTCGTACGCTTTAGCAGTCGTCTCGTTCATGTTTCATGGACTGGCCGCGTTCTTCTTGTATCTGGACGCTAGAGCTGGTTATAGGTTGCGCAGAGAGTCTCGTAATTTAGTCATGCAAATGCAACCTAATCCACAGAGCCATCAAGGACTGCAACGAGGCGGATACATATAATTTTATTCGCTAAACTGTAGCGTTCGGGAAGTATTACGACTGCAGACGCTTTAAACAATCTGTAGTCGCTCAACGAACGAGAATTCCAGATCTGCTTTTAAAGTTTCTCTCTTGGCACGATTATCGTGTAACAGTTCATGTGTGTTCGATCCAAGTGATACTATTTAACTCCGTCCATTTTTCACAGAGATCTATATCTCTTAAGTGAGAGAGCTGTTTATATACATATCTATATTCTAGTTTTGTACGTATAAAGTATGACGATTATCATAATTGTATAGTGATAAGTGAATCACTATCGTGTATTAGAGCTTGCGCGCACAAGCTCCAGTAATCGTCGATATCATGTTTTCGATCGTTTTTAAGAGATCACATATCTTCGTTACCTTTGCGACTACGATTTTGTACTGTGTAGTTTTACAAATATTTACGCGAAATTAATATTAAGACCACGATATTAAAGTTTACGTTGTTATACTTTAAAGGTACGATCGCATGAGAACGCATGAGATTAACATTCCAATAAACGAGCGAAAAGAATCAGTAGGATATGAGAACGGTGTCATTTACCTGGGATTTTCGAGCACGCTGCGATGTCCAGGACGTACCGAAGCGTGTCCAGCGGCAGATTACCGTCAAGAACGATGAAGCTCGCGTTCTCCACGCGCGACCGATGCTTCTTCACAAAGTTCGGGCTGATGCTAGCGAAGACGTCCATCTCGCCTATCACGAAACGGCACTCGCCCTTACAGTCGATTATCACTGTACATCTTGAATCAGAAAACGCGTCCTCTGCTTAAGCTTCTAATACATATCGCAGAGAGGAAGGTCAGTCGCTCGAAAGAACGAAAACGGAGAAATGATCGCCGCTGGAAATCGGTGATGAGTGGCATCCGCGAGGTTTAATGGTTACTCCGATTTAGCCCCAGCTAGACCGTTAATACCATCTTCAGCGTCGCAGAATGCTTCTCATCCCTCCAGCCTCCCCCTTTAAAATCTATAACCGTTTAACTCGACAAGGGTCTTTGAGCGTAAAAGTTTAATCTCGGGCCTCGCAAACAGTGATCTGGTTGAATAACGAATCATGGAGATTAAAGTTTGTCGGGGTGAATTCATTGAGAAAGAAAGAAATTACGAGTCGTTATGATATGAGAGAGCGGGGTGTCGATAGTTGATTAGGGAGGGGAAGGTGCACACGTACCTAGCCGTGTTCATACTCGACAACTGCTCCACGGTCTGGCCACCATCTCCTAGACTTTTAATTATAGCTTTCCCAGGCTGGTCGTTACCGACCACGGATATTAACCGCGTGGCGCTCAGACCAAGGCTGGTCAAGGCGTTGGCGACGTTCCTTCCGACCCCGCCGCAACTTTCACGGCTTCTACCGGCATGCGTTCTACCATCGTCCTGAAAGAATACGTCGATTATTGATCGCGAATTTGGAAAAGATGCGCGCCGTCTCTAATCGCGCGTCGAATCACCCGGTTCCGATCGATCGATCGTCTTCGGAATTCTACGTGAAACGGTAAGCGATCCGAATTTAATTTTCCGCCCACCCTTTTATCGAGGCTCACCCCTTCGGAAAACGAGAAAGCTGCTCGACGTTTAAATAACCACCCGCCATAAATAACTACGCTACAGTGACTTTTTTTTTATAGTAGACTTCTAAAACTACGCGCCTGCTATGAATGCAATTACTTTTGAGGAACTTCTCACGAGACGAAGTACAAGTTGCTAATGCAGAGCTTGTATAGCATAATACGATCAAATTCTGTGATAAGGTTAGCAGTTAATTTCGAGCCGCAGATTGGAATTATAAATTCGACGATTGCGACTATATCCATAACACGTGCCACCCTCGAGGACATCACGTTCGAGGGATTAATTTCCCCCCTTTCTCTGTCCCCCCCCCCCCCGCCGCCTCGGTTCCAGGAATAAATACACGGGGAAAGCGTGAATTTTTCAAGGAGACATCGTGGACCAACTCTTCCCGCTCGTTCCTTTGACTCTTTTTCCCTCGCGCTGCAACGATTCAATTACGAGACAAGTATTCGTCTCTGAAGGTACTTGCAAAATCATTGAGCAGAAGGCTGGCACTCAGGAGAGCGTAGAGGGACAATCCCTCTAGCGCGAGTTCTCGTTCTTTACATTTTTCTTTCATTTTCAACAAATCCCTCTCCTCTTTTTTTTTTTAAGTCGTACTCCCGCTCGATCCCTTTGCCTCGTCACACGTTCTATTTTCCTTCCCCCATCTCAAGCGATCTTAAGATCGTTTTATTTTCACTTCGCCGGGTTCTGGTAATTTCCCTGCGTTTTATTTCAATTCTTCAAGGTGTCCTTTGTATCCACGTACACTTTCGCTTTCTCCCTCGTGGCATGATTTACCTCTCCCACTCGGCCTTTCATAAAATTATCCTTGCCAGCCTCCCGCATCTTTTCACGGGCAGCTTTTCCGTCGCTCTGCCCCCCCAGCTCGTGTATTACTTCCCCGCCCACTCATCCCGGCTTCTCCGTCTCTTGGTATAACATTTTCCCTCGTTTCGTTTCGTACAACTTTCTCTTTCTGTATTCTCCCCGGAACGCTTTCCCTCTCTCTCTCGCCGAGCTTTCTCCCTTCTCTCGCGCGGCACCCTCCTCGCCCACGCGTCGTCTCCTCGTCTCTACAAAGATTCTCCTCCTCTACTTGGCGCTTACGTCCCACTCTCCTTCCCAATCTGCTCCCGCAGATTTTCACTTCTCTACCCCCCCCCGCCGAGCTTTCTCCCCACCACCAGCTTCCTGTCTCTCCCTCTACAAGCTCCTCGAATTTTCTCGTACGTCTGGTCTCCGTCTCCCATCCTTCTCGCTCTTCTACCCCCTCAGCTTCCCTCCCCACCTGATTCCGCCTCCGTCGCTCCCAACGCTGTTAGCTCTACCCGTCTCCTTCCCCTTCTCACTCACCCCCCTCGAGCTTTCACTGCACCACCCTAAGCTCTCCGTACCCCCTTCCTTCCTGCCTCTCTCCACCGCCCCCTCTCTTCCACTCTCTCCTTTTCTCCCGCGCCATCCAGCCCGCGGTGACCACCCCCGCCCACCACTTCCTCCCCTCGCGGTCTCCTCCCCGTCCACCTATCCTCGTCGAACGCACCCGGGGCACGATCGTCGGTCTCCGTCTGGTCGGTGGTCGCGCTGTCTGTCGCCGACACCGTGCAGCGGCGAATCAGTCCGGTTGCCTACCTCGGGCGCTGTTGACAGCCACCCCCGTGCTCTAGAGGAACCACTTCCCGATGCCAGTCGCGTCTCTTCCACGGTGCTGAAGCCCATTTCGCGCGTCTTCCGTCTCCTCGCGTTCCGGGGACCGAGTCAGTCGCGGGAACTTGCCCATCCGAGCGTGCGACTCCTGCCGGCCGCCAGGTAGCCCTCGAACAGGCACAGGGCAGCGCGAAAGGCCAGCGTCGCCCCGCTATGCGATACGGCTGTTGGCCCCGCGAACAGTCGGCCGCCAGCAGCCACTCGAGCACCGCGAGGACCGACGACGTGGCGACGGGCGCCGCGTCCACCGCGCTGCTCACCGGACCGCCAGGCTCCGCGGGGATGATGACGAAGGGCAGGACGGACCTCGCTCGACCATGGTGGTGAACGGGCCCGCGACGCGCACCAGGGGCAAACGACGGAAGCAAGAGGAACGCCGCTGGCATGAACGACGAGGACACCAGCAGTCCCGAGGACGCTCGCGGCGATGGTTATAGACGTGACGCGACGACCACGCTCGTCCCCGTCTCGGCGACGGTACGCTCGCCCGGACTATCCGCGCTGCATCGTGACACTTGTGATTGTTCCGACGATGACGATTATGTGCGCGTCAGGTTGACGGTGTGCCGCTCGAGCCTTCTTCAGCGCGCCTAAAGGTCAGTAAAGGGTGCCCGGAAGGGACGTCGCCCGGAGGCCTCGCTGCCTCTTCCTCTCCCGGTCACCCTACGCCGAGGGGAGAGGAGTCACGTGTGCGCGCGAGGGCGCTATCGAAATTGTCCTGTGCTCGTGGATAAGCATCGAGGGGAATAGGGCTTAGAGTGGTCGTTGATTTCTGTGCTCCCTTGTCGGTCTTTTGCGTCGAGCAGATCTTTCGCCGGGCGGCGGAGGGTAGCTCTAAGGTCGAGTTGCACAGTGTCGTCCATTAGCAGTGTATCCTCCGGCTGGAAGAGCGAGAAGGCCGAGGTGATCGAGGCGGGGCCGTGACAGTGGGAAGCCGCTGAATAAATCCGTGGGAAGAAAAGCGAGTCGGAGGAAAGCGACGATAAATTCCTTCAGGAAGGTCGGGAGGAGGATTGCATAACGTTCCCCTCTTCTCCCACTCCTCCTTACCCTTTTCGCTCCATCCCTCCTCCCCTGTCGCGATTCCGCTTCTCCCTTCGCCCACGAGCGAGACTCTCCTTCGAAACAGTAACAAACATTCGCACCGATAGCTAATTAAACGCTTCCCCTAGCCAGCCCCTTTCCCTCGTCCTTCTCCGTCTCTTTATTTTTCATCCTCTACCTCAGGATCCTCCTCTTTCAACCCCCCTATCCTGGTGACGACAGGTATTTAATTAAAAAGGACCACGCTCGCCTCTCTTCCACGGAGCCGTCCATGGATGTCGTTTAATTCGCTGGACAAGGTCAGCCTCCTCTGTCACCCTCCGCTTCGCGGGCTGCTCTCTGGCTTTTCTTTTTCTGGGAATAGAGGAGGAAGGAAAAGGGACGCGGGGATCGATCCTCCACTGCTTTTCCATCGGCATTGCGTGGAACGCGGCTGGACGTTGACCAGGACGTTGACTGTGAACGTCTTGTCGGGGGGGATGAAGCGGAATGCATGATTCGTTTATGAGAAGGGGACGAGTTCCTATCAATGGCCACTATCTACTAGTCCCTTTGCCCTGTAGAGATTCCGATCTATAATAAACTGGAGGCACACTAGATTGGTCAAACGACATCCTCGAGGGTGCAAGCTGAATTACAGGGCACGCTGTCCTGGGTCCTTGACGTGCTAATCCAAGAAACTGTACAAGATACCTTCTGGAGGTCTGAAGATCCTCCCGTTTTCCTATACGCGTCTGAATCAGCATTAAGAAATTCAAAGTCGATTTTCTCGAAAATGAAGCGCGATATCAAAAAAAGTTACTGTTTCTTTTCGACTCATAACAAGTAAATAAGTCGAGGAAAAGGAATAAAATTTTTTGATATTCCGCTTCATTTTCGAGAAAATTGACTTTGAATTTGAGTATAGGAAAACATACTCTTAGCAACCTACACTCGTTCTCCTGTATCTACTCAATATAATCTCTTCATCCAGGACTAGTAGATCCAGCAGTCAACATATCATCTACAAGTACCTCTCGAAAACACTCGACAAGCTAGTATCGCAATCCTCATCGCACCTAACCATTGACCATGGTGGTAACCCAATGGTTTCCACCGACGAAGAGCCGCGGGCGAAGTCTGTCCCTCCGCGTTTTCTCCCGGTGTATCCGGCGCGAGCAAGCGCGGAGGGCTTAAACGATCGATGGGCCCTTAACTTTCTTCCGTGTTTCGTTACAATGCACCACTCGGCGCCCCTGTGCACCGGAGAGCGCACTTTAGACGGCGGATAGTCAACACGGCCGGTTGGCAACGTGTGCGCCTGGCCCACCTCGAGTCGGATCCTCGCGAAATGCTATCGACTACGAGATTTCCCTTGTCCCAGCCCCCGCTGTTTACCCTCCTTCTTTTCTTAGATCCATACGTACGTGTGCATGTGCGATCCCCGAAGCACGCGGCGTGCATGTGTGCCGCGTCCACCACTCCCTCTCTGTTTATCTATGCACCGCGGGCGCATATATCCCGGCACGAGCTCGAGAACTCTGGCGCAGTGATTCCCAACTGTACGCCGATGGCTCCGTGCCTGCGTCCCCGAGCTGTGCCAAGAATCCGAGAACCCGTTGATTCAGATGCACGCCAGGTGTCCAGTAACTCAACCATAACTCTGGCCGATCGTGACTCCGCGCGGGGTGAGCCCCGTGCGATTTCCAGAAACGCATACTCTGCTGTGCCGTTGCCTCTACCTCGGGACAAAGCTTTCCTCTCGTAGACTAGCTTCGTCGAAAGTAAACGACTTTGTGTAGACGTTAACGTTTTATGATTCACCATGAATAAAAGGACACTGCTTTCTCCATAGCTCTCGTTCCCGCCTCTTTCGCGCGGTCGCGTTACTAGCTAGTCTGCCCATGTATCGCGCTGTACTACTTGGCCTACTAGTTCGCTTACAACTCCTCTGAAACCCGCGATGAAAATCTCGGGCCTCTGATTTATGCTGAGGGGTATCTCCGCCACGTTCCCACGCAAATATACAGACGCGTGCATTCATAACTCGCAGGAATAGAGAGCGCGAGGATCCTCAATCTCGCGCGGTGCAATTTGCTCGCTGAGAACTCGAGGCGCGCTGGGTGAAGATAGAGATGCTCTGCCTTCGGAGTTTGGGAAGGTGAAATTAGAGGAAGCTGCGGGGCTGAATAATGCCTGAACAAGGAGCAGTAACGTCTCCTCGGAATGGCGCGAAAGGCTGGGCGAGACGCGTTGCAGGGACCAGTGTTCCCTCCCTCTGGAGAACGCCTGTAAACTCGGATTTGCCCGTTTTATCGTTGGATAATAAATTAGCCGGCCGTAGGTTCGCTCGATATCACCTGTGGAGATAGGATCGTCCCGGCAGGCTCGGTCTCACATGACGCGTGTTCGTGAAACGTATGCTCGTTTATCGGCGTTCCTTACTTGCGTAACGCCAGGATTAATAGGGGGCAAGGAGTACTCTAATTGCCATTGCGACGCGTGCTAATCGGATATCCGTGCGTCTGGGTGACGTTCACAGGATGACATTTCGAAACACCCACTGATGCTTACAAACAACCCCTCGTATTCATCGAGCATGTCCACACGCGGCATTCACCGCGGGACGTACGTTCGCTACCAAGCCCGATCAAATCTTTCCCCCATTTCCATCCCGAAGGTTGATCAGAGTAGATACACCGCGAGTATTACCCTCCGGTGTGCTTAAAACACATAAATGCCCGCAGGGTGCTTAAGGGACTCCGACGCCCCACTCGGGGGATTCGAAATGTCACTTTGTACGCGTCATATCCGGTTATAAACGTCCCATTAATACGAACGATGATCACGTTATGGCAATGCCCTATTCATACACCCCAGAGTGCTCGTATTTACGCGTGGGGCGTTCGCTTTAAAAATACGTCGCGATTCGCAGTAACGCTCCATTCTTTCTTCGTATTCCCTTTGCCTCCAATCAGGCCGGGAGAGCTCGGCCTGACGTAGGAGGCTGATAAGAGACTCGATCCGATTTTCCCTAAAAATAACTCGCGCCTACGCGCCACTTTCTATGGGAGGCTGGAGGTTTCATGGATTTCGTTTCCATTCGGTGAGAAGAATTTTAACCCGGCGTTGGTAACGTGGGGAAACGTAACAAGAGTAGTAAAGTGGGGTTTATAGAAATCCATATCTTTAATTAAATTTTTATTACCCAAGAATACTTAACTAATTAAACATCTTGAATTTTCAACAAAAATATACTTCCTAAATAGCTTATATAATGAGCGAACTAAATAACACTGCCACGCGTTGTTAAGAAGTTATACTCAACTTAAAATCTGGGGTCCGTGAGACCCCACCTGGCCAACGCCGGGTTAATAGTGACGTCCGAGTGTACCTCTACTATTAGGTAGAATAATTTATAATTCGATTTTTCACTGCTCCCTCCACCCACGCGCGCCGCAGACTATCACACCTCAAAACGTCACCGCGAAACGGCAATAAAAATCTCTCTAAAAAATACCCAACACGCGTTCAAATCGAAACTGATCCTGCCGCGACTCCCCTCGCTCTTTTGCTATAAAAATGAAAAACGATACATACTGGACCAACACCATAGTCTCTGGCGTTACAGTTTAAAGGGTGCTCCGTCGAGTCTCCGCATTTTCCATCGCCTGTACCTCCGTTCCTCTCGGCGAAGGGAAGCACGGGGCACGCGACCAGCCGGCGGGGAGGATCGATAATAGAATCGCCTATTGCACGCTACGACTGTCAGAAAGAAATACAATTTAGCGGGCAGAGCACGCCAGGCGAGCTGGTTCGTGCCCGTTTCGCGGCGTACGCTGCTTTAACGTGATCTATCACGATGAAGGCTAATAATTCCCCGCTTTATCTATGCGACGCGCATCGGATAATACGCGCCCGCGTGTCCTTCGCGGAATTGAGCGAGAAACCTCTCCCAGGGCAGGCTTGGAAAAACAAGAAAATCCGTGGTTCGCGAGCGTTCGAGACTACATATCGCGCCTCGAGTCACTTTTTACAACGAATTTCTGCCGCAACCCCGGCGAGGCTGTTTGTCCCAGCTGGACGCGTTCCTGATCGTTCCTCGATCGGGTACCAAGGATTCATTCCTCCTTCTAGCTAATGGCACAGCGGGTCCGCAGGCTTTACGTGGCGAGTTTTATTGCCTCGGCCACGGCCTTATTGACGCACGATTCGAGCCGGTCCCTCTCGACCACTGCCGATATTTTCGTCCGTTTTCGACACTCGATTACCAGCAGAAGGGGGTCGCGGACCTGCCCTATATTCTCGGGGAGACGAATCGCTCCGTCGGGAGGTTTATTGCTTTACATCGTTGACACGGATCTGGCAATCGATGCGCGAGCTCGCTGGCATTGTTACGTGCAACTAAGAGCGCTTTGCGGCGCGCGATCGATTAGCCCCTGTTACGATCGTTTACCCGCGAATGAAACGAATTGGCCGACTCTTTATCGAGCAGGCTGGAGGCTAACTGTACGGTTTCACTTAACTTCGGAGTAAACGGAGCGTATACAAATTCTTCTGATACACCAGTTATGAAGAAAGTATCGTGTAAGAAGAGATATCAAATTCCCTGAGAGCGGGGACAGCGCTGAGTGGCCGAAGTAGATTCTTACCGTCCCGGTCAGACACGGCGTTCCGTTCCAGTAGCGCAATCCACTTGAAGGCTAATAATTCTAGTCCCGCGTCGCGAATCTAATCCCTGGCCAGACTGTCCCCAAGTACATTTCTCCCCCAATCAATCCATCAAGCCACACAGCACAGTCCCCGAGTCGTTCAACAGATTCTTCCACCCACGAGTCATTCAACAGATTCTTCCACCCACGAGTCATTCAACAATCCACCGAAACTCTCGTTCACCGCTAGCCCATCTCTGACACACTCTCCTCTCTGTCTGTGGTCCGCAGGAGCCACTAAACTGCCCGTGATTTCCGAGGAAGCCGCGCCTGAAACCGACACAGAGTGGAATCGTGAAGGACTGCGATGAAAAGGTGGCGGTTCGCGTGACGCAGCGCCCCTTCGCCGGTTCCCATCGCTGCGGGTCCGCAGAGCTGCCCTAGGCTCGACGACCCCTCAGCGCTCATACGTTCTACGCCGGACGGTTGGAATCCTTCAGGACGAGGACACGCGCACCAGAGGAGGCACGGTAGTATGACGGTGATGCTGCTGCAACGTTCAGTCACCCCGCAGTCGACGCACAGCCAAAAGACAGCGAACAAGGACTGCAGCGCGAAGCCGCCCTACCTGTTCCTCCTCGACGACCGTCAGCAGCATCGATACTCGACGGACACCGCCACCACCACCACCACGACCACCGCCGCCGCCAACAACAACAACAACAACGTCGCCAATCACAACAATAACAACAACAGTAACAACTACAACCAGAATCTGGTGAAAGGGGACGACAGAAGAGGCAGCAGTCGCTCGTACGCCGCCGAGGAGGCGGCGGCGTCGGTGACGTCCCAAGGGCACCCCGTGTCTGGCCAGGACGTCGCCGCGATGCAATATTACCGGCTCTGGATCTACACCTGTAACTTGGTGCTGCTCGGTAGCGCGCTAGGCTTCGCCGCCGCCGTCTCGCGAACCCTCCTCTTCACCGGCGACCCGCGGCGCTACGTGGTGCCCGGCGTGCCCCGCGCCTTCGACCCGACCGCCCTCTACGCGTACCTGGCCCTGGCCACGCAGCTGGGCCTGGTCCAGCTGCTCGGCTGCATCGCCGCCAGGAGGCTCAGCGCCAGGCTGCTAAACGCCTACTGGGCCCTGCTGCTGGCCCTTCTCTTCGGCGACGCCATCATCGGGGTCGCCTGGGTCTTCCGGTTCGAGAGGATGCACGCCGAGTTCCGGCCCACCCTCAGGCAACGGCTGCAGGTTCGTATCATTAAGGGGCTCGTTTCGGTTCGCTGGCAGCTCAGGGTAAGGGACACGTTCCGCGGTATGGTGGGAATTCGGATATTCGGGAGGTCTATGAAAAGTGACGAGAAACGTAGATTGCGATGATGAATTACGGGAAGGTAGTGGGTCTGTTATATCTTTCGTAATTAAGGCATTTGATGGGAAGAGGGCACATAGGCATATGTAGGGGAGACCGGGGTAGGTTGTCACACGGGGTAAATTGTAACATAAGCAAAATCTTTTGAACGACAAATCTGGTAACCCACAGCATCAGAGAGCTGCTTGACGATATTAGCTCCGTCGGTTTTAGTGACACAAACGAGCGTTATGTATTCATTTTGTGGTCATAGTTCAGAATTTTAGTATTTAGAGCACGTAAGAAAATGTTGTCTTAGCACTTTTATTTCAATTAACTGTCATTAGAAACCGTTTGAATTTTTGCTCCTTTGTCGCGAACGAATCAGTACACATTGGTTTATTATAATGTGTACGCATTTTAGTAATTTGATGTTTAATTTCTCGTTTGCTGAGATAAAACGCTAAAATTCTAGCTCAGGGTAAATTGTAACATGTTACTACTTACTCCGCTCTAAATGGTGATAAAGCAAGATATTTGCTGATACACCGGAAAAAGATGCTCTAGACAAACAACAGAATAATTGAGAATCCAAAAAGTAGAAAAAAAGTATAAAGGCAAAAGTAAAGAAAGCGAAGAAGACGATTTTCATAGAGTCAGTTGAATAAGCAATGATTGTTTAACTCATGTATATCAAATGTTTAATAACGATCTGTATTTTCATTTATATTTTTTAGAAATGTTTATTTGTGTTCATATTTGTATTTAAATAAGTAAAACAGATGTGTTACAATTTACCCCGGACTGGGGCACATTGTAACAAAGGTTCAGATTTGTTTAAGATGAAGCTGGATGTCTAAGTGTCCAAGATTTTGTCGCGTACTTGCACGCAATCAGTTCACCACATATGTAAGTAGTAAATCACGCAAATTATTTCCTGATTGAGGAAAACACTTTCAAGAAAAAACTGTGAAAACTTTTTTGTTACAATCTGCCCCGGTCTCCCCTACCTTTTTTCCCTGAATCGTTTAAATCGACTCAGGTATATGTTATACAGTGGCTCACAGCCATAATCGTACACTCTTTAAAATCGCATAACATTTTTAAAATTGGTCCAAACGACTTGAGCATTTTTGAGAAGCTGGAAGGATTAGTTTGCTAAGTGACGTGTTTTGTCGTTTTAAAAAAAATAGCAATTGGTCGGAATAGTGAAAAAAATAGTAACGGTCGTTTTTTAAACTTTTTTGTGAGCCTGTAATGAAAATTCAAAAAAACCAGTTTGTAGATTGAAGTAAGTTATATGCATGCCTAAAATTTCATCAAAATCGGTTAACATTGCTCTGAGCTATAAACGTTTAAAGATCGCAGAATAAGGTCGAGAATTGCGGAAATTCCCGAAATCAGCGATTCTCGACCTTATTCTCGACCGTATTAACCTTAAGGTCGAGAATCGCTGATTTCGAGAATTTCCGCAATTCTCGACCTTATTCTGCGATCTTTAAATGTTTGTAGCTCAGAGCAACGTTAACCGATTTTGATGAAATTTTAGGCATGCATATAACTTACTTTAATCTACAAACGGGGTTTTTGAATTTTCATTACAGGCTCACAAAAAAAGTTTAAAAAACGACCTTTACTATTTTTTTCACTATTCCGACCAATTGCAATTTTTTTTAAAACGACGAAACACGTCACTTAGCAAACTAATCCTTCCAGCTTCTCAAAAAAGCTCAAGTCGTTTGGACCATTTTAAAAATGTTATGCGATTTTAAAGAGTGTACGATTATGGATGTGTGCCACTGTATATACATAATATACCAAGGACATTACTTCTCTCGCGTTGGGTTAGCTAGATGCTGTTTTGTTACGTAGCGTGATCGGCAATGAAAATTTTAAAATCGATTTTCTTGAAATGACATTTTGACGTATGTGCCCTTTTTTCACCAAATGCCTCAATTTCAGTTACGATGAATTTGGTGGCCCACGTGCCCCGGAACGTGTTACCTTGTGCCCCATGCACTTACTTCTAGGCGAGGATATAGTATATCGGGGTTTGTTTTACTCGTGAATGGGGTCGTGGTGCAGAAAAGTTCAAAGACCCCTCTTGAACTGCATGGAATTTTATGTACTCCGTTTGGTCAGCACGTAGGTGGTAGCTATTTAGAATATTAAGCTGGACGAGTTCAATTCCCACGTAAACTGATGTTTCAAACGTTGCACGTGGCAAAGGTCGACCCGTAGGCGGCGGCCATTTGGAAATTCGTCGACGGGGAGTTTATCAAACAAACCAAATACCCTAACTACAAACCGATTTTAATATCAATTACCATAATTCACCGATGAATTCGTATAGGGTAAAGGACCCGGTTACTGACACCTAACCAATTACTGTTACCTTAAGCTATTTTACTTAAAATAACGAATAAATAAACGTTGTAAATACACAAAAAGAATTACGTAATTCAACCTATAATCTATACTATAGATTATATACTATAGTTTATTTATTCGTTATTTTAAGGAAAATAGCTTAACACTTAACGGACAGGTCGAATCTGGTCTGTCTTTCTCGGTTTCCGGGCACTTTTTAGGAGAATTGGCCCGTCCTAGGAAGTCACAATGGAAAAACGTAAATTTACGTGGCCCGTCCTAGGAAGCCATAATGGACAAACGTAAATTTACGTGGCCCGTCCGTTAAGTGTTAAGGTGGCAGAAATTGGTTAGGTGTCAGTAATTGCCTCCTTTACCCTAGCATTCGAAATTTCCCAAAGATTCCAAGTAGTTAAACAGACTTCAGCCGGACATTAACAGCCGATCGTACGAAAAGAAACACCACTCTGATATCGACGATAAAATGCCACCACTTCGAGATACCAGGGCGCAGAGAGTCAACCCTCCGTGGACACTTGCTCCCCAAGTATTAGGACAAACCCATAAACCATAATCCAGGGCGAGGGTGTGGAGTATCCTTGCTTTCGGAGGCAATCGCCGCGTCGGATCAATTGCAGACACGCCTTAAACAGATTTTATACGGCCGTTGCCCCTGACCATAATTTGCTGCGAATGATATACGTCGGCCCGCGATAAGCATCGGCTCGTTGTTCGAAGGACAAGCCTCAGGTTAAGACCCCGGCGGGGTGGAAATTTGCTTAGGGTCTCGGCGGACACAGATACGGCGAAGATTTACATTTCCCACGCGCGACGTTCGGAGAGGGTCCCTTCTTCAGCCCCGTCGCGCCAGGAAAAGCCAGATTTCCGGCGCTCCACGAATATACACGCGTGCCGAGGATTCCCCGCTCGGCGACTGCGAAGAAGCCATTATTCGTCGTCGAGGGGAACGGCTGTCGTTAAAGTGCGATATAAATGGCTCGTTTTGGCAATCCACGGATGGCTAATATCGCGATCAACTGCCGCGCGATGCATTCCGCCGTCTTATGGCAGAATAAATCCACTCGAGCGGAGCCGAGCCAACTCGAGCACCTTCGAGCTCCATCAATCCACGCGAACCTATGCTCCCGCGTGTCCCCTCCGTCTAACAAGCAACGGGGCCGCGAGACCCAATAGACTTTTCAAGCCATTGCGAGCTAAAAGGCTTCGTTCTTCATTCACCTCAAAAAGAGGTGAGAAATCAGTGTTCCCGTGACGGAGAATCGCGGAGGCGTGGCCCCTCTTATCACCGCGTAACACTCGATAGAGTATCGACCAGCGAAAAGGACGGGGCTCGCGAGACGGGGAGGGCAGCCGCCCTTCTTCGAGCGGAACAACGGACGAATGGTAAATGAGCTTGACCGGCCAAGATCCAGGCACCGCTGGACGATGAAATCCATCCCGGCGCATATGCCGACTTCGTTCGATTACATACCGCTTTATTTCCGTCGCGCCGCGAAATACTATTCGTAGCGTTCGATCGATAAACATAAAAAATCTAGAGATACGTCGGCGGTGAAAAAATCGATTTAATCTGCCTGTGTAATTCCGAGGGGCGGGATATAGCGCTGGCTGTGGCCTCTGGGAAATCGCTGGCCGGTCAGCTTGGATGAAACGCTGGATCAAGCTAGCAACGGGCCATGGGGTGTACCTAAAATCAACCGAGCTCTATGATAAATAGTGCGTAGGATCTGGAGAAAGACTGGCTAAGAATAGATTCACGCGAGTCTCGCATTCCGCGGACGGTTTAGTGGTACTTCGAACGAGATCGCGAAGTTGTGGTTGGCTGACCCAGCTCGAGCAACTATAGCTCCGGCTGCAGTATGAATAATATTCATACCATAGCCAGCAAACGGTCTATATATAAACGTGCACACGGATATTTACGTATTTCCTGGTGACTTTAGACTTCCCTACCTTGGACGCTTGACATTAATACCTTCCGAAGGGGGCCATGGCGTTGGTCGCGCAGTCTTGCCACTGCGGGGCGAGAATACTAGAAAATCGACCCTGGAAATCTTTTGACAGAAAGATAAATGGATTGTGCAGCCGACAATCGACAGATGGGGAAAGTCCGTCGAGATGTATTTCGCGTTAACGAATCGAGAATGATTCTCGGTTTTTTGGCCCCGGCGGGGTCGATCAATCATCGGTAAGCAATTAATGGTACCGCGGGATAGAATCGAGTGCTATCAATTCCCCGGTACTTCTACATTCCTGCGAACGATGGAGATCGTTCAGTGAATCCTTAACAGCGGATTGAAAGTTTTAATAGAGGCTGTTGGCTCGCTATCGAGCGTAAGCGCCAACTTAAGCGACTATAACGAGCCGGAATGGCCTGAAATTTTTATCAACCCCCCCGCGTTGACGTACCGCGCGCGTTATCTTTCCACTGAAACGTCCTTATCTACCGCTTGCACTGGGCTATGCAAACGAGTAGATAAATTCTTGCGCGTGGCGCACGTGTCTCCATCCACGACTCGCATTAGGATTCAGGGACAGTAACGGAGTCGCTGTTGATAAGGGTTGCAGAAGGGTTCCACTGAGAATTCTAAGGGCAGTTTGAAATTTCATTGCAACTGCTCGGAAGACCTTTGCTACCCTGCACCACGTTTCTCTGCTTATCTACCCCGTGACACTTGAACCGAAGACCAATTTATGTACGAACGTAGCTTGGAATAAGCTGCATCGACTGGTGCGAGCTTAGGATTTGCGAATATCGGGGATAACCCGGCGAGGTCCCAATTAAGAGGCGTTGATCCAGTTCGCCGCCCACCCTCGTTACCATCCGGACGAAAAATCAGTGTCAGGGAGATTACAAACAGACCCACAGACTCCTAACCGTGTCTGCAGTCATTATTCTTAACCCCGTTCTTATCTAGGTCGATCGCATAACCGACGGGGAACGTGCGTGCCATGGGGTCGCCTCTTAAAAGTTCCTCGCGAAATTTGGCTTCCCACGAGAGCCCAGAAATACGACAGTTGATTCGAACTGACAGCCACTAGCTTTTTATCAATTGAAAGCGGAGCGATTTTGGTGGGAACATGACGTTCTATAAATACCCCCTGTTTTTTCTTTCTTTTTCGCGCGGCTGGGGTTGGCGTAAATTTAGATGAACGAGCGAAACGGCGCTCATCCCCGAATCGATAGCGTTTCGGGGCGATAGCAGGTCTTCCCGGTTCCACGACCGCGTATTTATAGTGATCTATTTGCGCCGCAGATGGAATACGGGAAGGATCTGCGGTTCAGCGAGCAGTGGGACCGTCTGCAGAAGGAGTTCAATTGCTGCGGCGTGACGGGGCCCAGGGACTTCGGGGGCCGTTGGCCCCAGACCTGCTGCGGGCCCAGCGTCAACGTCACCGACACCTGCCAGCAACCGTACGCGAGGGGATGCGAGGAGTCCCTGATGCGATGGCTGCGGAAGACCGCGGATCTGCTGTTCGTGCTGGGCTTCTGCGTGATCGCGTTCGCCAAGCTCTGTTTCCTTGGGATCCTCCGCTACGAGATAAGGGAGATGATACAGAAGATACGGCTGCTGCGCGAGCCACCCCCGCCGGCGACCACCCTCGTCCAACCTCCGTTCTCGCAGGTGATGCCCGAGGCGATCAACAACGGGAGCGTCGTTCGACGCACCACCCTGTCTAACATCGTCACTCCCTCTGGTAGGTACCGTGGGTAATCTGCAACTCCGAAATCTATTCCGTAGGCGCGCTTAGAGTATGAGCTCCTAGACTGAGACTAAAGTAGAGACTGTATTATTCTCTCTTTGTTATTTTTTACATTCCTCTGTATTCTAAAGGGTTTCCCGTCGAAAATAATAATAATAATAACTCGGTAGTTATTAAAACACGGCTGCCTATGTGGGGAACGTTGCTTGAAAGTTTCCATACTGATGTCACGGGATTGTGGTAACTGTGACGTAAGATGCGTGAGGTTTGGATCAATGTCTGATAGCAAGATCCATTGCTGGCTTTACGCTGGTCTAATAATCTTGATGAGTAGCGTGGTAGATGAGTCGAAAAGGGCATTCCTTTCAATGGAGAGACAGGAAGAGGTCAGCGGTCAAGTGACTTTGCTGTTCCACGCCCACCTAGGGTGCCATTCTAGGTCCTGGGGATATCTTCAATATCCCGCCGCTAGTCCAATTCGTTGCCGCTCGCGGCTAAATGAAGTGCGCCCTGGAGGAGCTGGGGTAACATAGAGACGCGAAATGGCTTTCTGGAGAGACTTGGTAGACGAAGGACTGCGTTCAGTGGTTTTGTTTTTATAAGAAACTCGCGTAGCTTCAACTGACAATGCTCTTGTTTTCTGAGAAGGGCAGTAAGATGTGGGCATCACCTGATGCACGTTTATTAGGGTCGTCCACGGTTTTCTTTCTCGTCCGTCGCGGTAGCCTTCTTGCTGTTTATTGGCTTCGTAGGCAGCGACACTTGCAGAGGTGTCTCGAAGAGATCGGATTGACAGCGAGAACCTAACAGCTAGTAATTGTCAAAGAGAATTTGGAGCAGGAGCCTTGAAAAAAATCTCGAGCAGAATCATCGAGGGTTCGTTAAGCGGACTAGCCAGTCGAAAAGTCGATTTTTATTGCATTTTCCGAAAGTACTACCTTTTCTGAATAAAATGCCGCTTGGTTTATATTAAAATTCGCAAAATTGTTGATTTAGCAGCTAAAAAGGTCAAGCGGTAACTTATGGCTCAGAAACTTTAAACGCGTTTTTCTCGAACCTTTTTTTCTCTTGGCTTTCGGCTAGTTGCGAATGAACGGAGGTTCAGGTGGACTTGAGAAAATTACAGGATGTGTAAAACATGTGGAATTTCCCGTTAAACCTCTGATATTGTCCGTAAAAATTCGAGATTTTCATGAAAAAATTAAAAAGTCACGGATTTTTAATAGCGCACAAACACGATAGAATTTTTCTTCAAATAATCGCCGTTTTTCAGCCACCAACTTAATAATTCTGTTTTAATTTTAGTTTTTATTGGTTCAGCGGGAAACTACGGATGTAATAAATAAGAATCACAACTTGAAATTGGATTACGTCACTTTTTAAGACCAATATTAGCTCGAAACTACAGAAGAACTTTAAAATGTTTACCAGTCGGCACCGCCATTTTTAAAGCACATGTATATTTCATACCAACTTTTTCTCAATCTCTATGATAATAATAAACATTAGGTAAACGGATACATCTGGATTTGATTTCATTTTTTTACAAATACATTGAAAGTGTTTCTTTTCCCTTAAGGGGGGCTAATTTTTATATAAAAAAGTGTTTATTCACTTCTTGAAATACGTAATAATATAGCCTGACAGTTTTAAAAAGATTGCATGTATAGTTTTCTCACAAAAAATTCTCAAAAAGAACCTTGATTTCTGCCGATTGCACTAATTTCCCCTTAACGGGGTCAGTCCACTGTGAAGTCGTGAAAAATTCATTTTTTAAGATTTATTATTTAGTAAACGGAATGTCCAACGTAAATAATGTTTTGTCTACTTATTAATACACTTATTGACAAGATAAAAAAATCTATTTTAAATTTTGAACAGTCTTTTTTAAATATATATCGCACTGATGATGCGATATACGCACTGAGCGCCTTCAGAATGCGATTCTGTGCTGGTGCAGGTTATTCCGGACGAACGACGCATTTGAAACAAAAAATTCAAAGTGTGTTGTATTCATTATGAGTGCGGTTATCGCCGGAACTAGGATTATTTTTACTGATAAAATATTAACAAAATGGCGGAGGTTTGAAGTTCAAGTATCGAAATACAGGGAATTTTTCAATCATTTTGCCTTGTAAAAAGTATAAAATGGTTAATCAAAAAAGGTTTCCGCAGTCCCGGCCATAGCCACTGACGTGCTGAATAACGTGTAAAAATTTCAGACTGATTGGTCAAATAGTTTTTTTACAATCACCTGCATCAGTTGAGAAAATGTTGTTTTGAGATAATCGCGTTTAAAGTTTTAAAACAAATTAAAAAAATTCTTTTAAATTTTTTGTGTATAATATAAGAGTAGCTTAATAAATATCAAAAAGATTTATTGCATTACATGTTGTATCTACGAAGAAAAAAATCTTTAAAAATAGCTTCATTTTTCAAACCGTCACAGTGGACTGACCCCTTAAGCTTCGCGAGGATTCTTCCAAAAATTTAGAATGGAGCAAAAGGAACGATCGTGCAACTTGACCGTAGCTTCCACGCCGAAGTGTCAAATTAATCGAGAAACTTTTAATCGTTTCCCCTTGACGAGAGGAATAACGCCTGTTATGAGATCGCATCGATTATGCCCCCCGTCACGCGATCCCCATGGAGAAAAATAAGTTCACCGGTGAAATAAGACGCTTTAACATGCGGAGGCATGGAACGAGTCGGGGATTCGAAGCTGCCGCAGGAATTACGGACGAATGAACGGAAGTGGGAACACGTGATGCCGTTTTACGAGCGAACTCGTAATTCCACGTTGAAAGCGGAGCCTAGTAGTTAGAGTAACACGCGGTTCCAATTCGACTGGAGCAACTAGGACGTTGCATGCCCGCGGATAATAACTGTTCAGCTGCCCCGCGCCTGTAATTACACCAACGATAACGAATTTCAACTCGATTCGAAGTCCGGCGGGCGCCCTACTACGAGCCCAAGTCTCTCCTTGGCCACGCTCTCCAGCGATAGCCGTGAATTCTCTAATAAAGGAGACGCGTCCGAAGTTTAAAAGGCCGTCAACGACAATTTTGTATTTATTGTTTTTTCCTGTTAAACAGGAATGGCGTTCAAAAGCTTTATCCGCTTATATTGCCCAACGAACTATAGTCGTATCTTTTCTCTCTCCTCTCTCTCTCCTTCGGGCCCCAGCAGCAGCGGCGTACCGGGAGAAAGGTGGTCTCCCATCTTTCCCCAGTACTCGCCCCGTGATGCTTAACTTCGGTGATCTAACGAGAACCGGGTTTTCCATCACGGCTACGGCCGCTGGTTCGAAGAAATGAATTTTTGTATTTGTATTTATTGTTTTTCCTGTTCAACAGGAATGGCGTTTCATTCAAGCTTTATCCGCTTATATTGCCCAACGAACTATAGTCGTATCTTTTTCTCTTCTCTCTTTCCTTCCGGCCCCAGCAGCAGCGGCGTACCGGGAGAAAGGTGGTCTCCCATCTTTCCCCAGTACCCGCTCCGTGATGCTTAACTTCGGTGATCTAACGAGAACCGGTGTTTTCCATCACGGCTACGGCCGCTGGTTCGAAGAAATGAATAATTAATTAATGGCGGCTGCTTCATGAGATTCGATTGTTTCTAAACTTCTCTCTTCGTATCGCCCCGCGCTTCGCATCTCTTCCCTCGGTCGTCACACTCTCGAGTCACCGACTGAGGTTCCGATTTGCCCGGTATCATGTGGTTACGTTCCCCGGAAGACAGGACGAGTAATAATCTGGCTTTATCGACCGCGGCGGGTCGGCCTCGTTCCCAAAAGCTGGTAATTATTCGCCTGGCCCCCTTCGTGGCTGAGATATCGGCGCTGTTTATCGGCGAATAAAGAGGAGACGCGACGCTCGTAAAAATGAATGATTGCCCCGGGTGAGCAGGAAAGAGCGGCTGGGTCGCGAGCTTGTTCCCTTTCACGAGCGTTGCCACGCTCGTTGTTGTATCTGGATCTCAGCGCGGAGTCCTCGCGGATCGTTAGCGAGTTTAATCTGTATCCTGTTCCCCCGTCGAGGCAACGACCAACTTTGGATCCAAGTTCCTCCGCGAGGGAGTAATTGTTCTCGCAGGTGTGCCAGGGAAGCCTGTGCGAGCTTCGAGTTGGCGATCCGCGGCAGAGAGAGCGTCCACCTTTCCGCCAGGACTTTCGGAACATCCGACGAGCTGCAGGTGGAATGATTTATGAGCCGGCTCGCGGTGTGAGCAATCGGGGCGGTGAATTTTTCAAAGGACGCTCCGAGAATAGCAGCAGTCGTGCATAGATGGTTGGTTTGGGAGTAGGAAGGTGTTGGTAAGCGGACGAAGGGGTGGATACCTGTTTATGTTTAGCCGAGTGTTTGCCTGAAAATTAATGGCACGCGAAGGTGATGCCTACATCGTCCCAAACGACCACAGAAATACTTAATCCACCCTCCCGCGACACCTTGGCCCGCGAGCAAGGGTGACGTGCATATTTCCAGCGGCTATCTACCTTCGGCATCGTCCTGATCCTTTCCGCGATGCCTGAAAAGTTCCCACGACCGTTCCACCCCTTATCTACGGTTGCCTTAATCCATCTGCTGGAGATCCCACAGCTGAGGCGTGGTTATCATCGCGGCTCACCCGGGAACTCGTTGTTCACAGCGAGCGCGTGCGATCGGCAGATCCGAAAAAACGGATCGAACGCTAGAGATAAGGAAGCAGCTTGATAAGGGGCTATGTTTCATCGCGTGCTATCGATTTTAAATCCTTGCAAACTGTGAATCAGACTTCCCCGTGAAAATCATTAACAGAATCTCCCCTGCGATTTTTATTCGAATATTAATTGCGAATAAAACGAAGTTATTCGAGGATAACGGATAATTCTTTATTCGAAATTATCATTCGAAGATTATTGGAATAAATATTTATTCGAATAAGTCTGCCTCCATACAGTATCTCAAGCAAATCAATGACCCTAATATCTTTCAACTCCTCCGCTAAGTGTCCCCCGTAAAAGTCCACCCTGAAAGCTTAACGCCCCCAAGCAAATGAAGCAGAAGACGAATCCCTTGCGGTCGTTCCATCACCCTCCTCGCCCGCCGCAGTAACCGGAGGCTCGCGTTTCAGGAAACGCCTCGTTGCTGCTGCAAACGGACGAGTGCAACGCCGGAAGGCACCCCCTCCTGGCGAACAACCTGCAGGACGGCGGGGCGGACAGCGACACGAACAGCCACTGCGCCCTGATCCTCGAGGAGACCACCCCCACGTCCGCCACTCACAACTGCAACGCCCGCGAGAAGAGCAACGGCAACAACAACTACGAGATGAGGGAGTTCAACAGGAGATTGTTGCTGTCGAACGGCGGCAGCCCGGCCGCGGGGATAACCGCCGGCGGCCAGGGCAGGCGCACCTGACTATGGAAGTGGTGGCGAAACACCTCGAACCGTTTCCTCTACAGGAGCAACCGGTCCGCCGAGATCACCGTATATAAGTAAGATTACTCGCGTGTACAGTCGCGACAACCACGGAGGGGCTTATCTTTTTCGGGGGAGAGCGGGAGGCGAGCCGCCCCTCGGGTTCTGTCCGGGCGACCATGGGGCAGGGTGCGCCGAGGAACTGGGCTAGCTGGGTCTTTCAAATAATTTTCAACGGGAGAAGATTTAGGGAGGGTTTCTGGTTATCGTCGGGTATTGTACGGGACTCGAAGGTTTCTGTAGCGATGAAGGTTGAAGTAGATGGTTATATATCTGTGGGGAAGTGAATGGGTTTGAGAGATATTTCGATGCTAGGTCTGCTAAGTAGCATTGTTGCCTTTCAACATGGGTGTATAGGGTAAATCCGGGAGACGCGGTCGGGCAGGAGAGTTGGTCGAGTCGCTATATTTCAGACTCTATGCGTAAAAACGCGTTAAAGTGCAGGCCAATTACTTCTTCGGTTCCTTCTGTGTTTTTCTAGATTTACAGGCTATAAAAGTTAAACTGAGGTTACATTTAACCTCTTTTGTCAAACAACGGTGTACAGAATCGTATTTCAAATATACTTCTAAGTTTATTTTCGTTTAATGTTTGGAAATAATAAGATAGTAGAGATATTGAGGGACAATGCAGCCAAAGTATTTAGCCATATTAACCCCTCTCAAAACTAACGAGAAGACCACCTCTCGCTGCAGAAAGGAGAGATGGTCGAGTTATGATTTTTCTATTATTTTTATTTATATTTTTATTTTTTATCATTATTTTATTATTATTTATGTTTATTTATTTTATTTATTCGCTTTTGTATTCATTTGCCTTGCTAATCGCCGGTAGGTAGTTCGCTTGATCTTTGATGTGTTCTTTAATTGTTTAGCGTAAACAAATTAAATATCAATGAATCTGTAGTTGTATTCACCCATAAATAATTTTGCTTTCTTCTTTGTTATTTTTCCATGAATAATTATGTGAGTGGTC
Source organism: Andrena hattorfiana (assembly GCA_944738655.2). Taxonomy (NCBI): domain Eukaryota; kingdom Metazoa; phylum Arthropoda; class Insecta; order Hymenoptera; family Andrenidae; genus Andrena; species Andrena hattorfiana. The sequence goes on along the minus strand of OX122889.2, from coordinate 38,875,058 downwards.
TCTGCCAACGAGGAAAACCATTTCTCCCGGCACCTCGGGAGAGGTGGTCAGATGTCATGACTTCAGTTTTCAACCCGATTTGCAGTAAATATTGTCATAAAGCAAATATCGACCAGTTTTTCTGAAGCAGCATAAAATTCTGAACATATTGGATTTGTTCTGATAAAATAAGTAATATCTGTATTAGTTTTAATAGCCATTTTATATTAGGTCGACCGCGTCTCCCGGATTTACCCTATGCGAATCGATCGATACGTCGCGGATGCTCATTTAAAGAAGTTGAATCGTTTCGATGGACACAGTCCAACCCAGTTCCATGGGACGCCCTGTACAACTGGTGTTCACGTTGTCGGTAGCCTGCACCTTTCTTCGAGGGCGATTGATACGGTAATAGCGTCGTTATCTTTTTTTAAGTAATACAATGATTCGTAATCTGAGGCTGTACACTTCGCGAAAGATACCGGGTCTGTTACTCCCACCAAATTTCACCTGGTGCCGCTCTCTTTTACAAGAGAAATAGTCGAACACCCAGCGTCGCTCGCGAGCCAACGAGGGGAGAGAGCCAGGAACGGGACTTTTTATAATTCCATGGTGCTGGAAGCGCGAGCGAGAATACAATAATTAGATCCTAGTGTACAAACGATGGGGAAGAGAAACCGACGGAGCAGAACAATTTTTCAATCGAGATATTCGGAAGCGTACCACTCGAAGTGACAATATATCGCGCTTGTAGTAAACAAAGAAACGATAGCGTAGCCGAGAAGAAGCGAATCGAGGATACCGTTCAGCAATTATTCATTTCTCTGTGCCCGCGATCGGTGCATCAGCGCACCCGTGTCCCTCGAATCCGAACGGAGGTTCGTGTTCGATCGCCCGAATCGCGACGGTTCGGACCTAGGGTTGCCACCCGTAGTTTAAAAAAAAAAGTATCTCACGTTATTGGTGAACGTACTCTATGCTTTTGAATAACAATAAAGTACGGGAAAATACTTTATTTCGCGATTATTGATATTACCGTGATCATCTCAAAGTAATTTCTTATCTTCTGCTCCTGCCACTTCAGTATTTACTGAGAGAGTTTTCTCTGCCACGAATGTGAAGTGGCGGGATGAGCGAAGGCCTCTTAATTTAATAAAGGACGCGTTATTTATATATTTTAACATGAATATTCGTCGAATAATGCCACCGAGTTATTTAAAAATGATACAAACTTGCTTTGGAATGCTAAAAGCAAAAATATGTTTGGAAGAAATAAAAGCTAATAAGATTAGAATCTACTTTTAGTTTCCTCGAGCGTTATTTTTTTTTTATACTCCACGAGAGGCAAAATTGCGCTATTTTCCTGTAAAAAAGGTGGCAACCCCGGACCCCTCGCTATTCAACAAACAGCCCTTCAAGCTAACAAGTACATAACTCGTGTGAAGCTCTAATAGAATTCCCCGTCGAGGCGGACTCCTTCCTCTCTTTGATTTTCAAAACGCCACCCCCTTCCCGCTCAACGAAAATCGCCATCCGCCACTCGTTTCGACTTAAATCGCGCACACCGCTATACGCGTGCATACCGTACGCACACGCATACACCCCCATCGTAGGCGTTCCATTCGAAAAAGAGGAACAGAACACCCGTGGAACAGGAACCCCTTGCTGAGCCCGGTAGCAGACTGCTGAGGACTGACGCCGTTAATATTTTTCTATCGACACCCCTACACCACCCCCGGCAGAACTGTTCCCGAGGAATGCTAGAGAAAGAGAAGAATCGTATGCACTCTCTCTTCTCGACCGGAGGGACGGTCGTCGTATTTTCCTAAGCAAAAGATCGATCGCGGACGATGGTTTCCGAGGCGTTAGACAAAGAGCGGGGATATAATCGATTCGAGGATCGCGAGGATGCGGTCGGACGCAGCAGTTTGCCCGTTTGCCCGGCTCCCTGAAGGCTGGATACAGAGTACTCGCGCTTTCTCCATCGAATTTAATTTGAGGGACATCGCGTATATTGATTTCCTAAGCCACCGCGCGATTTCGATTATAATTAGACGCATTGTGCGCGTAGGTAAACTGCGTCAGGCCTCCCTTTTGTTCGCCATAGATGCTCGCTCGAATTAGGGGCTGTATCGGCCCGCGCCGATATTCGGGGTGCCTCTGCGATATACATCGTCCTATCTCGATCGCCCCTTACAATTAGAAAATGCCCGAGATCCGCCCTCCGATTCCGCGAACTCGCCCGGAGGTGGGGGCGCTCAGACAGACTTAATTCGGTTGGGTATTTTTCGTGGGGGAGTCTAATTGACAGACGCCTCGTTAGCGTCAGGTAGATGGAACGGTAGATGTAATCTATTCGGGAACGGCGGATAACGGGCCAGGATTCAATTAGCGCGAACAGTGCCGGAGTATTTATATCGCAGAGACGGGCCATTCTGTCCCGATATTCGAGCACCGCGAAAGACTGCGGCGACGGATAAAACGTTTAGGCGGTGAACGAACCAAGACCAAGCACACACGTGAAACACCGCGACGGATGACCAAATCAAAATATATACAAATACTAAGCGTAGCATTGGTTCTTTTTTAAAGGGTAGACCCGCGGACCGGCGGTTTCTAAAGGCACCCGCGCGCCCCCCGCGAGAACACGTGTGAATGTTGCATGGATCGCAGGGACAGTACACGATTGAACTGCGGGCTTGAAATATTCAGCTCGAATAGAGATTTACTTATAGCCGGGCCATTAATAATAAGCGAAACCTTCGTGTCTCGAGCCGAGGGTGGATCAGGGTAGACAGGTTACTTCACGGACTTCCGTATTCCACGCTCCGCGGCCCGAGATTATTGCTCGAATACCGATGATTTTTAACGCGACAGATTGGCCATCGAGAGTGCTCTAGTTCCTCTACGCGTGCTCTCCCTGCGATGTCGTTTGAGCACGGAGAATACAAGAGGAGTTGATGAGAGCGGACACGCTTGTGGCGGCGGAGACGAGCAGCCGGCGAAACGAGGCTGGAGGAAGCAAGACGAGGGGGATATGGAAATGGCGAATGGAGCGCGTCGAAGGTGCACAAAGGGAAGCAGAAGGAGGCTTTCAGCGACTTCGAGGTCCTTTAGATCCTCTTTCTACGCGTATTCCTCGCACGTCTCTCCGTCCTCGCACGTCTCTCCGTCCTCGCACGGTCGGCGGAATCGATTACTTTTGTAGATTTATTTCTAGCGGTAAGTTTCCTAAGGGGCGAGCTGACGTTGCATGCTGAATTCTACGCGGATCACCCGAACAGCCTGCCACGTTCTACCGAGGCTATCGTTATCACTCGAGCGACACTAGCGAGCTCTGCAAATATTTGCGGGCAATTAGCAAATGGCGTCCCGCCTTCTGCTCGCCGTTATTCTCGACAGGAGTCGAGCTGCTCGCGATCAAACTGTTTAGCGCACGAGAGGCTATAGCGCTGTACTAAAGGTTAACTGCTTGTCGTCACGCGAGGCGTGCTCTCCTGGTTTCGTTTGATACACAGACGCGTATGTTAATTTCCATGAGGCTGGGCGACATCTATGGTAGACCGTGGCGAAGTACTGTTGCCAAACCGATCCTGCCCGCGGCACAGGACCGCGATGATCAGGTTTTTCGACTCCGGTATATACACACGTAGCGCGGTACGAGGAGCACGACGGGGAGAGAGGGGCCTTCCCTACGCCATAGGTGACTGAGCACACGAAATTCCTATAGTTCTTTTTATATGAACGAGCGACGCGCAGCGCGAGTAGTCTGTATTGATTTTTAAATGCTGCAAGCCGGTATGAAAACCAGACTTGGGCAAAATCTAATCTAATTACAACTTACAAATTACGATTAAACTATAATTGTGTGGTTGATTACACATTATTTTCTGTAATCGTTAATGTAGGTGTTTGACCACAATTTTATCAACTACCTAAATTAACGATTACAGAAAATAATGTGTGATCAACTACTTGTAATTAGATTACATTTTGCCCAACTCCGATGAAAACTAACGATACTGAAGAGGTGAACATTGGCTTCCTAGCTAGGATTATACGGATCTATAGGATTATACACGTTTACGAACGCAAAGATAATGGATGTACACGTGTATTGGTAGACTGTATATATAGCGGTGTATGGTAGAGCATATATTAAGCATCGATCGTCTGCTTAAGAAAAAGCCGAAAAAGCCCACCCCCTTCATCCTCGAGTTTCGAATACAGTGACGTTTTCATTTTGCTCCATTAGCCACCCCCGTAGGCGTAACGAAAGGCGGTCATTGGAGGAGCAGTCTGCGGGCTGATTTCACCTTTTGTCTTTCTCGTAATATTATATCAGTCTGGACAACAGGGTATCATTAGCAATCGTGCGTCTAACGCGTAGATCACCGAGAGAAACTGTCCGCGGAGAGAGCGGGGCACGTTTCGCCGACAACCGTGGCCATTTAGCGGGGATGTTCTATCGAACGCCAGCGTCTCCCTCTTTTCTTTTTCTAGTTCAAGCAGGGACCGATCTAGCTTCTCCGCTCTACGCTTATATTTAATCATATATAATTATTTTATAATATAATCTCTGACAGAGAGTGACATTTTTTGTAGATATTTGTTGAATAACAGAAGCCTTCTGTTTTATAAAAAAAATAGTAATTATATGGGTGATCTATAAACAATTTATAAGTTCCATACTAAATTCAAACAATTTTACTTTTTCATTGATCTTAATTTTCCCTTTCTACCAATTTTGCCGCCCCACACCCCCTAGATCGGGCCCTGAGTTCAAGCAAGACACCACAAAGGAAGAAAGAAAAAGTTCTCGGCGTCGAGGAATTCCGCGTTCTTAGTCAAGGGGTTCTTTCTTAATCAGGCCATCGAAAGTATATCGTTGAATGTACTAAGCTAACATGATAATACGAAAGCTTAAACCTCGCAGACATACAGCCTCTGCCACTAAATGTATATACGGGATATATATTATATATATATATATATACACATATATGTATAATGGACAGATAGCGTAAACTGATTTTTAACCGATCGTTTTAGAAGGCAACTACTGTGTTACCGCGTGCCGCCCAACGAAGCGATGATCTGTACACGCTACCTTTCATTAGAGTAAGCCTATCCTGTTAACTTTCGCCTGAATGGAACGACACGTATACAGTTCTCTTTCTTCCCCCCTTTCCTACTCGTCCTATGATTTCGATCCTATTAAAGTTACAACCCTCGCGGCGTAATACTTTTGAACGAATGGAGCGAAAGTTCGTATCTCCGTGTTCTTGCTCGGCCGATAATCCTGACCATTATACGATCCCGTGAAACGAGAATGGCTTTAAAGGTCCCGATGTGCAGCGATTTGCGACCGATCGATATTTAAACGTAACACCGTATGTACGTCGACGAGGACGAAAGAGAGGTGAGCTTTGAATAGTGCCTGCTTAAAAAGAAACAAAAAAAAAAGACCCAACCTTACTGTATCTGTAAACTGTAAATGGTTAGATACGGTGCGTAACGTCGTTTCGTACGTGGTAAATTCTATAGGACTACCGTAGCCAAGTATGGGAAACAGTGTGTAACGATGAAGGCGCGTTCGATTTGTTTTAAGAACATTATTGCCGTGCGCGACGGGACACTCTTAGCCTCGAGTCTCCTTAGGTGAACTCCTACGAGTGCATTCCCTCGATAGAAGGGCTTAGGAATTGTATTCGATTAGACATCCCCCTTCCCTTTCACACGTTCCACGCCCAAGTTCTTAATTTCAATGTCCCGCGAGGATCAAAGGCGGTGCTAAATTCTCAGCTTGCGCTTCGTTCATGTTTTTACATCTCTCGTACCGTTATGATTGTCACGCCACTCTTCCCCATACTATACTATGAGTTCGTGTTATTCGATATTCTTAAATGTACATAAAAAAAAAACCTATGTGGTCGTAATTGTATGTAAATACTGTTAAACGTTCTATAACTCCTCCGAAGTATGAATACAAGGAAAATTGGTTATTTAGTATAATCCTGACTTGAGATTTCACTCACTCTTATCTCGAACTCCTTCACTTGCAACGTGGTGTCCATTATAGCTCCGCCGATCACGACCTGCGTCAAACGAATCGCACGATTAAAACAGAAGGGAGTAATATATTTTAACAGATATTTATGCACGTCTGTTTCGTTTGAACTTATATACCGGGTTCCGTTCTGGCGTCAGAAAGCACTTGGACGCAGTGTTGCTGGGATAACTCTCATTTCTTTCGGCAAGATTCACCGCGATTTCTGCTGCCACGTTCGCGTTATTTTCGATCAGCGCTATGTCTGCAAAGATAAAGAATATCACTGCTTATTTTCGCATTCCCCCGGTTCGTTTACACATCTGTTCATGCTTACTGGCTTGGAGGGACTGGCCACGCGTGATTCTGTTTAATTCCTCTAACAAGAACGGAGTTACATCTTTCCCAGTTATGCCTTTGGACTTCGCATTGCCCAAGGCTTCGCATATGGCTGAGTCCATCTCCTTCGGGTCCAACGCATACTTTTCAGGAATGGGAATGGCGAATAGCAATCCTGTTTGGAGGCCTAAATCCCTCTGAGCTTTCAGAATCATCGCCGCTTCCTTCGAATTCGAAACTCTGCGCGGCACTTTTACTTTCCGGAACGTTTCCGTGCAGTAGAAGGCGGGAAAGTAATTCGTCTCGCCGATTTTTATAACGGGAACCCCTTGAGTCTCCTACAAGGGAGTACGAGTTGCTATCGAACGTTTTCCACGATAAGATCTCTTATTACGTAAATGGGCATACTAACTAGGTATTCTAATGTTTTCTCAATATCTAAAATAGATTTAACACCTGAGCAGACAACAGCTATAGGAGTACGCCCGAGTTCCGTTAAATCAGCGCTGATGTCGAAAGTGGATTCCGCTCCACGATGAACGCCACCGATACCTCCCGTTGCCATTATCGGGATACCCGACGCGTTCGCTAGCAACATGGTGGCGCTAACGGTGGTTCCTCCATTCAACTTCTCAGAGACGATCGTCGATATGTCTCTGCGCGAACACTTAATGGTTTTTCTGGAATCGGACCTGGCCAGGGCTTCCAATTGCTCTCGGTTTAGGCCGATGTGTATCCGGCCATCTAAGATTCCTATGGTAGCAGGTACAGCGCCCTGGAAAGAGGTACAAATATCTAATGGAGAGGGACTCGTACATTGCTATAAGTTAGTAAAAGCTGAAACAGCTATGGGGAACGTTCGAAGGGGTGAAAGTTAAAGGGAATTACTTTCGTTCTAACGGCATTTTCGACCTTGATAGCTGTTTCTAAATTAGTGGGATAGGGCATCCCATGAGTGATGATCGTGGATTCCAAAGCAACAAGTGGTAGCCCATTCCTTTTTGCCGATTCTATGTCGGGCCCGTAGAGAAAAGAATTGCAGCCACTGCTGGATTGGCGATCGCTTAACAAATTCAGCCTCCTAGCTTTCCCGAGGAGCCTCTGAACGTTTGTCCACTGCATCTTCGTGGTTTTAGACATGTACAGGCAGCTGTAAAATAGTCAACTGTAGCTTGCTGTTTATCGTGTATGATGAACCGAGAAATACTGTATCAACAGCTACAGCCATTGATAAATGATAACGTAAAAATATCGGCAGGTTATCGAAAGCTTCGCGAATCCGTGTGAAGGGAAGTAGAAAGTAAGAAATTAGACGAAAATATCGTGTATTTAGTTACCAACCCGGTTAGATCTCGTGGTTATCATGAGATACGGACTGTTGAGATTATTTTATCAAAAGTTTGATCAAGTTTGATTCAATGTAGGATCTCGATCATAAATCTTGTCGATTTATCGATTTGGCGTAATCGCGATTTCACTTGGAAAAATCGATTCTCAATCATTTTAACATATAGCAATTGTTTTTCATCGATGTTTTCACGAAAGAGTTCAAATAAAGTCAAAGATTTATTGTTTTTTTTTTTCGAATTTGAACATCTGAGATCGTTCAAAGCGATGATAGTTACAGTAATTGCAGCTTAGCAGTCAATGTAAAATTCTAAATCTCGTTTCTAAAATTTAATTTGATAAATAATTAATGATGCAATTATAAATTTTAAACGGATCGAAGTTTAATTAAAAAAAAAGTGCTGACTGAATGTAAAGCATCAAACGCATTCATTTCCTGTAAAGGATAGTCGGATAATGTTGAACTTTGATCGCGAAAATCAGGGACGTAGTGCGGATGAAAAAAGTTCGCTTAAAATGAATCGAAATTGCTGAAATATATCATCAGTCTTGAATATATCATAATATCTACGATAAGAAACATTTCAACTGCTTTAAATGTATACGCCGATTAAAAAAGAAAAAAGCTTGATGTGTTAACACGAATTCTTAACAAGAATTCTTACACGTTTGAACCGGTTTATAAAACAAGGAACTGAAATAGAATCGCATAAACTTTCCACCGTGATTTCTCAATAATTCTCAAGCAAGCTTACATATTAATATGCAAATTAATGTACACTTTATGTGTTTTTTTAATCTCATTGAGCAAAAATAACTCGAAGAACGAGTCAACAGTAAAGTTCAAGGCAATGTCATCGGTGTTTAAACGCGTCATTCAAAAATCTGCATATTATGTTGCACACCTTGGTCTACTTAAATAACATTTGCCTTCCTAAAACCTAATTTTCAATTGCAAATGGAAGGAGTTGAGCTGCTTGCTCACGAAAGTAACGAGGCACATACATTATTGCCGTCTCGAGCAATATCAATTAAATATTAGAAACCGAGTAAACAACATACACGTCGGCGTGGCTCAGTGGGCAATTACTACGCCCCTGTAGAAAGTACATATAGCCTGCCGCATATGATTTCGTCAGTTCCAACGTAGTACGTGTGTAGGCGATGGATTCAAAAAGCTTGTCGCCAAGACAATAATTGCTTGCCGTTATCGTTTCGCAAAATAAGCCGAATTAACCGACAGAAATATGAAATCGAAGAAGTCCAGCTCCGTCGGCGTGCTTTATCTGAAGACTTACAATCTCGTGCAAGTTCTCGGGTGAGTATAGTGCAACCACATCGAAGGAAACGCCGATCGAGCGATTCTCTTCGAAATTCATCTTGCGATCGTGGCTTTCCGTATGTTTCGCGAGAACGCGGAACCTCGAAGCAATAAATTGCACGAAAACGTTTCGCGCGAAAGCTTGAAGGATCAAATGTTTTTGCAGTTGGTGCTATATATTTTTTATATTCTCGCAACACGATTTCCCTACCAAGTCGGTGGCCAATTTATGGCACAGCGTTAAGTGGCCCGTTATCATTTTTCAACACGCTGCCTTTTTGGAGGTAAGTGTTACCTTTTGGTCCGGTCTAATATACGCGAAGGAGGAAAAAAATAGAAGGAGGAAAGAAGAAAAGGAGGAAGAATAATGCGAGAATCTTTTCATAGGTAGTGCATGCAGCGATCGGCTTAGTTAAGTCGAATCCTGTACTGACGACTTTCCAGGTATTAAGCAGAGTTATAGTTGTGACTGGTGTGTTATTGGCAACGCCAGATAATTATGCCGCATCATCTCTTGGTCTTCCACTGACACTGGCGGCATGGTCGATAACCGAGATAATCAGATACTCTTATTACTTTATGAATCTCATTGATTACACTCCATATTTGCTTACGTGGTTAAGGTATGTGTTACATGTTGTCGCATTGGAATCTCATTTATTGACAGTTGAATTTTTACAGGTATACATTATTTATTGGACTGTATCCGCTTGGAGTGACTGGAGAGCTGATGTGTATATACGCTGCTGTGAATTACGCGAAGTCTCATCCAGAAGCCTGGAGCTATTTATTCCCCAATGCATGGAATTTCACGTTTAGTTACTATTACGTACTAATAGTTATTATGTTACTGTATATACCCCGTAAGTTTCAATCTGCAGCTATTATTCTGATCACTGCATACTTTACTTAGAAATCACTTTCACTCTCTATTGTGTTACAGTCTTCCCAAAGCTGTACTCCCACATGTTCATTCAAAGGCGCAAGATTTTGGGAGGTGATGCATTGAAGAAAGCTCAGTGATGTAAATAAAGTTTCATATTCATTGCTTATAACACTTTTCTACCCTATATGTTTAAAATAAATGAATCGGTTTATAAGAACACCTGATTGCCCTTTAATTACTTGTCTATTTTCCAAAAAATCTATTTTTTTTTATTATATTTTGGTAGTACATCATCTAAAAAATGCCCAGTTATAGTTTGGTGCCAAAATTTCTTGCAGAGTATCAAAGTGAGGCGTTCGTATCTACAGCAATTAAACTTTAAACGCGTTTTCGTAACAAAAAAATAATATAATTATCTTATTAGATAGAATTTCCGAAAATTCTTTTTTTTATCTTTAATAATGCACAAATACAGCCCAAGAAGATTTTTGACTCTACAGCATTTACTTTTTTTTTTTAAATAAAATCCTAAAAATGACTTATTTCTGGAGTGATTTGATGGGAAGCTAGCTAAGAGATAAGCTAGCATTAATCATAAGCCTTTAATCAGGGAACTGAAATATCGCATTTAAAACGCTTAAAATCGTTGATGGCGATTTCCATAATTTGCCATAATTCAATTTTTAAATTCACGAATTCAAACGCCCACCATCCCCACCCTTGCACATCTGTGCCTTATCGTTAAAAATCATTAATCAAAAAATTAAACCCCAGATATAACTAGAAATATTTCTAACCCGGTTCTAACAGAAAGTTTGCATCGTTTTTATCAGTTTCTATTGAAAATACTGACTAGAAGTGTGTGAGCAAATGTAACAATCGCATTTTTAAAGATTTCGTTGATTATAAGAAGGTACAGGGTCCCCAAAACTTACAGCATATATTTGATCGAACGCGAAGCTGGTCGCTCGATAGTCAGTTTTAATCGCAACGCTCAAGTGAATTCTAGAAAAAAAAGACTCTTATCTCAGTGCCGGGCTTTTAGCTCGCACAAATTCTAATTAAGTAAGCTTCATTCACGAACTTGCTCGCGCTTGCTCGAACTTAAAAATATGTCCGAACCCGAGCACAACGATGACAAGGAGAATGGTAATGTCTTCAAACTGTCACTTGTTCGAAATGACAAATCTTTTCTGTCATACAGTGTCTCGCTGAAAATTTCCTTTATCGCAACTTTGCGCGAACGAGATTTTTCCATGCTTCACTTTCATGAGTTATTTACGACAATAAATCTACCCACGATTATGATTCAAAATGTCAATCGTTCACCGTGTTATAAATCGTATAGTTGTTGTCACTGAGATTCTATTCTCTCTTTAGATATTTTCGTGTTTCTTTTATGGCATACGAGCTGATAACAGTAACTCAAGTGGGCGCGACATGGTTGCGGTAGAGGTTAAATGTCATCCATGAAAGCGTGAAATTTTCGTAATTAAATGAAATGGTTAAGCGAATTAGGATAGTGAGGTATTGTCCGATGTCGTTCCTTGCTACGTTCGATCGTTCGGATTAGTAAATTAAAGGATAAAATTCTCAGGTAATCGTCGCGTCACGTGTACCAGCATACCGCCTCACAATACAGTCGGAAAAATGTCGATGTCTGTTCGCAATAGACCAATATGTTTCCGCAGATCGTATTTACTTTAATCAGCCATCAACGGCAATTGTTTGTCCACCGTTTCTGGCGAAATTCTATACTCGCGTGTTTTTACTCCAGTCGGTACAATATGTTTGCTTGTCGAACGATCTACTCGAGTGCCCCCTTGCCTCGAAAGTGTTAACAGTGCACGTCGGGTTTTCTGCGACAGTTAACACCTTCTTACATTATCTCTCTGATCGACTGTTAACGAGAATATTATTGATTCGTTCGCATTAGAGAAGAAACCAAATGCGGAGGCAGCTAACAGTTCGTCCGAGCAGGAGGAGGTAGAAGATTCCGATATGGAGAAGCTTCGTAAATATTTGGCCCAGAAGTTGAGGCTCCTGGATTCGTCGGACTACGACGACCAGTCTCAGCAAAAGGTCCTACGCGAGCTTAGTATAAACGGTATAATAGAATATATAAAAGAGAACGAGAATTGTAAAATTATCACCATGGCTGGAGCTGGTATCTCCACCTGTAAGTTCTCACGAACATCTGGTTTGGACGACGAGTAGACGTCTCCTACGGTATGTAATTATTTGTCGTTCGCAGCTGCAGGAATTCCGGATTTTCGTTCACCGTCGAGCGGGCTTTATCACAATTTAGAGAAATATAATTTGCCTCATCCGCAAGCTATATTCGAGCTAGACTTCTTCAAGGAAAATCCAGAGCCATTTTTCATGCTCGCGCGAGAATTGCTGCCCGAAGGCTTCAAGCCTACGCCGAGCCATTACTTTATTCGCCTCTTATGGGAGAAAGGATTGCTTTTACGGCATTACACGCAAAATATTGATACGTTAGAACGAATGGCTGGCTTGCCTCCTGAGAAATTAGTAGAAGCTCACGGGACATTCCACACGGGTCGATGCCTTAAGTGTAGAGCACCGTATACGCTCCCGTGGATGAAGGGTAAGGATTCTTACTTTCTCATATAAGTCAGAAACGTTGTAGAATTTTAGGGCAGGTACGTGACTTAATGGTAACTAAATGTTTTCAGCAAAAATTATCGAAGGTGTCGTTCCAAAATGCGAAGAATGCGACGAGGGTGTGGTGAAACCCGATATAGTGTTCTTCGGAGAGATGTTACCGGAGCGCTTTCATTCTCTTGCTGATCGGGACTTCGCGCAAGCGGATCTTTTAATAATTATGGGATCGAGCCTGGTTGTTCAGCCTTTCGCATCCTTGGTAGACAGGTGTGTTTGTTGAACAGTCGAGTGTGTTCCTTAAATCCTAGTTCAGAGAAATTGAAACGATGACTTTATTTTCAAGGGTACGTCCTAATTGCACGCGCCTGCTTATCAACAAAGAAAAAGTAGGCACGCAAGACCGTCTATCACGACTTCTAGGATTACGGCAAGGGTTGGTTTTTGATACGCGAAGTTCGCATGGCGGTCGCGATGTTGCCTGGTTAGGCGACTGCGACACTGGCTGCCAACTATTAGCTGAGAAATTGGGCTGGGGGGTAGGTTTCGCTTCTCGCGCTGTTCTTTAACGTAAGTTCACAGACGTAATTCGATTTAACTGTGTCTCTTTACAGGATGAATTGGAGGCCCTTATAAAAAAGGAACACGAACGATTGGATGCGGAGAATACCAGCAATGATTGACTGCCAAGGTAAACTTCCTTTTAACACGATCGAAACTTAATTTCGTCGCCGTATTTAATGAAAACAAATTATTTAAAAAGCTTCGAGAGAATTGTAAAAATGTTGCTTGGAAGATTAAAGGTTTAACGTGACGGTAACGGAACTAGGAAAAAGTGGGTACTTAATGGCAAAAGACGATTCTTTTTAATGTATATTCTTGAAAGAATTGCATTCGATAGTATACTGAATTTATCAAAGCAGTGTAACAATGATCGCTCAAGATCGTGTAAATAACTTATTTCGTAATATAGTGTACAATAATGTTATACAAATGAATGTGACGGCAGCAGTTGAATCATGTGTACAAATAAAATAGAGTATAACTAGCTCCTATTAAATTTGTTTCTGCAAACAGATTCATTGGAGCTGTGTCCTAAAAGTCTAGTTTATTGAAAATTAGATTTCAGAAGTCACTTCATACCGAAGGGCTTCACGATAACTTCTCGAGCTTCTCGTTGATGTAACCGCCCTTCACCGACAGCCGGTGCAGCCGTAGGTCTACGGCCGCAGTACTTCAACTGCGAATCATAATTTCATTTCTATAAAAGTGCAATAGAAATATAATAAACTTGAATTTAAGATTCACTCACTTGTCTACCGCATAAGTTTTCGAAGCGGGGCTTGACAAAGCTCCACGCTCCCATATTTTGCGGTTCCTCTTGACTCCATATGAAAGCTGCAGGAAATAATTACATTCACATTCCAGAATGGTATAAAAATGTATATTCTCTTACTTTTCGCATGTTCATATCTGCGGAGCTCTTCTATTAATTCTTGAATCGGGAAGGGACACAAGCTCTCCAGCCTAATGATAGCCACGCTGTTCTGTTCCGTGCTGTCTCTGTAATTGTTCAGCTCATAATAGTGCTTCCCATTCACTAAAATCACCGCGTTCACGTCCGACTCCTTCACTTTCTCATCTCCTATTGGAACGATATACATGTCGTTAGAACATAGACAACAGAGTCAGCTGCTTTATCCATAGTATACCTATAACACTTTTAAACCTAGTTTGTGGTCCCATCTCTCGAAAAGGCGATGTCGCAGCTACATGACGCAGTAATATTTTCGGAGCCACTATTATTAACGGTTTTCGGAAGTTTCTCACCATCTGGGAAGCATAAACGTAGGGAATTTGTAACTCAGAAGTCGGATCGGAAATAGAGAACTCGTTCTCTTACTTGTCTTCTTAGTAGATGAAAGTACTGAGCTGGATTCGTGGGGTTCACCACGTGCATATTAACGTCATCGCCGTCAGGCTTGTCTTCCTTGCTGTCCGTTAGTTGCAGGAACCTTTCCATCCTACAGGAGCTGTGCTCAGGGCCAGCACCGTCGTAACCATGTGGCAGAAGCAACGTGAGACCACTACTCAACATCCACTTTGCTTCTCCGCTGGTTACAAAAGTGTCGATAATTATTTGTGCTCCGTTAAAGAAGTCTCCGAACTGGGCCTCCCAAATGGTCAGAGTGGTTGGCGAAGCTATGCTCATACCATATTCGTATCCCAGAACTGCCTCTTCCGATAAGATACTGTTAGCCAACTCTAGCTTCCCCGTTTGGCCCTCCACCATCGAGTTCAGCGATATCTGTATGCCTAGAGGCATCGTTGAGGATTAATTAACAAGTTCTATGAATCCGCGACGGGTAGATTCCCAAGTACCTCCAGTGGATTGATCAACAAGCATCGCGTGTCTGTGGGAAAATGTTCCTCGACCCACATCCTGCCCACTAATTCTGACATTGTAACCTTGGTACAGCAAAGTCCCAATGGCTAACGCTTCCGCGGTGGCCCAGTCCAAGTGCTCACCGCTGTCGACTTTCTTCAATCGAGACTGGATGTGACTCTTCATCAATTGTGGATGAATTATCTGTTACGTGGCGAGAAAGGGTGTTTAATAAATTAGGAAATCCGAATGTAGGGCAGAATGTGAAGCGAGCATACAATGTGATCTCACCGAGTCATCACCAATGCGAACACTCTTCTCAGCTATGAATTTCAATAGATTTATATCCACTCCTGTGTCCCATTGTGTCACGCTCGCATCAGCTTGCTGTATTCCTTTCCACAGGCCTGCGAAGTACGCAGGCTGTGGGATATAATTGTCAACTTCCTTCAAAGCTTGATTCAACCAATCGTTATGCTTCTGAACGGTGTTCCTAGCTTCCTCCGCAGAAAATACGTTAGCCTTCACGAGCTTCTCTAAATATCGATTCGGCACTGATCTAGTGGGAGAGAAGATTATTTACACGTTTTCTAAGCGCGGATCTAGTTGAAGAATACTTACGGACGACTCTGTATAATCTTATAGATAACAGGGTTCGTGAAGAGTGGGTCGTCCAGTTCGTTGTGGCCCCATCTTCTAAAACAGTTTACGTCCACGAAAACGTCCTTCCTGAACCTCCGTTGATACTGGAAGGCTATTCTAGTGGCTCGAACCACCATCTATGATATTTTCACTTAAAGATCTCATTTGTTTCGCGCATAAGAGAGTAGATGAAGAAACGTATATTCTGCACCTCAGGATCATCTCCGTTCACGTGAATCACTGGGGCAGAGATCATCTTCGCCAGATCCGTGCAATATCTCGAGGATCTTCCCCTGGAAGCTGGAGTCGTGAAGCCCAGTTGATTGTTGATGACCAGATGAACCGTCCCACCTATCTCGAAGTGAGGAGCTCCGGATAGGGCCAGGCATTCTTGGTCAACGCCTTGGGCAGCGTAAGCCGCGTCTCCGTGGACCTGAGATCGAAGTTAACTCTCACAGCTTGACAAAGTTCAGCACGCCTGAAGCAATCTCCTCTTCGTTTACCTGAGATCTACACCAGATGAATTCTAATTCCCACAACTAGGAGCTTATAACTTACTTGAATGTTCAAGACTTTATCGCTCCACTGCGAATTCTCGTCCTCGCTGTAAGCCCCGTCCTTAATGGCTTGCATCATCCCCCGAGTCTTCCCCATCGAGATGGGATTCACCGCCTCCAGATGGGAGGGATTCCGCAGCATCGTCACGTGAAGGTCCTTCCCGTGGACGTCGAGGTCGGTGGAAGACACCAGGTGACTGATCACGTCGCCGGTAACGTTCTCAGTCTTGCCGTCAGGGAACTCGGAAAGCCCCCTGAGCTTGCGAAACAGCTTCTCTGGCGGGAAGTTCAGCATCCCCGTGAGGAAGTTGAGACGACCACGATGGGGCATACAGAGCACTACATACTTCAAGTCGTCTGCAACGAAGATGCTTGGTTTATTGAACCCAGAGTTCGTTTTTAAATGGTAGGATGTGATCGACTATATTCATTTACCGTGGACACACAGCTGGAAGAATTCGTGGAAAAAGGCCATCATGCTCTCGGCGCCCTCGCCCCCATATCTCTTCAGGCTCACGAACTTAATGCCTAAGAAGTTATCGAAAGCCTGGCTCTTAAGCATTTCCTTCGCTATGGCCACGCGAGTTTCGTCTTCCAGCACACCCGCCACGGATTTCTCCGCGGTTTCTGCGAACCATTCTCTCTCTTCCTCGGTCTGTGCAGACATTAATACAAATCAGCCACTTACATCTTCTACAACGAGATAAATGTTCTATGAACTTTCTATTCTACTCTACGGACTATCCAAGCAGATCTGTTTTCACTCTCTGAGCGATTTCAACGAATGATTTTCTATAGGAGCTTCTTTATTTCAGTCAGGTATTACGTAGTACCTCCAAGTAGCTAAACTCAAGACCTATTGTACCGCAGTACGTGTTGTGCAAGAAGTCTAAAGCTTCTTCCACTGTTCCCTCTTCTCGCCCCGTCGTTAAGATTCCTTTGAAAGAGACTTTATCTTTTAAACGCAGGCCAAATCTCTCTGGACTTAACTCCACCAGTGGAGTCGGTTTCTTCGGCGAGATAGGATCTATATCGGCTTGTTTATGACCGAGTTCTCTGTAAGCGGTAACCAGTCGATAGAAGTTGCTGTTTTCATATCGTATCTGCAGGTATTCATTTGGTACTGGAAATAGAAACAGAAAATAGCGAAAGGAACATTACTCGCATCCACTTGCAAATGGTACGACAACCGTGTATTAAATTCATTCCGCCACATCATACTTTTTTTCTTAAAATAATATCGCGTTGCGCAATAACGAAAAAATTATTCCCGTTGCGCTCGTTATCGTCATCCTTCTGATCGACTGCGACATTGTGAACGCTTTGCTTTT
This sequence comes from Andrena hattorfiana, assembly GCA_944738655.2. NCBI lineage: Eukaryota > Metazoa > Arthropoda > Insecta > Hymenoptera > Andrenidae > Andrena > Andrena hattorfiana. The sequence continues at coordinate 38,857,596 of OX122889.2, read as the reverse complement.
ATTTACCGCGCGATAACGATCGTATCGCGATTCTTTAGCGTAAACATGCAGGTTCTTTATGCTAATAATAAGTTTACATAAACGATTAATCAACGCTTTTATATGAAATCGGATACAACCACAGAACGGGATAATTAAACTAGAATTAGGTTAATTCACAATTCTTTATTTCGTCATTCTAAATATTTATAATTTCCATCGTTAAATGTTTTATTTAGATTTATATTGCCGCTAGTGGAATCTCCCGACTAGTTTTTAATTTGAATTTACCGCGCATGCGCGTTACGCCATATCCTCGAGCGTCACGCGAGTCGCGACCAGTTGCGCGTGGAGATCCGTGGAGTGTAAATGTGTCGTCGTTGCGTTTAAAGTTTCGAGCGTTTATTTCGCGAATTAAGCGTTCTGACGCGTGTGACATTGACCTGAGTCTGCGTCCCTTAGGCCATGGAGGTCAGAGAGCAGAAATACCAGCGAGGTAACGATAAATTATTCCATAAAATCGTACTTTCGTCTTCTCGGTTTGAAAGCCCCTGCACAGGGAGACGTTAGTGGCCATTAGCGACACTGCGCGGGAATTTCAAACGTGCTCAAACTGTAATTCTATAATTTCTCGTGCCGTTTTTCTCGCCATTGTTACAATGAACTTCAATACCATCAAGTTTATTAAAAATGCTTCATTTATTGTTACGGGGTACCGTTGGAACTATCAATTACGATAGAATACAATATGATGAATGAAGTGTAGACACGAAATACCTTCGAAGTGTCGTTGCATCCTCTGTCTGTATCCATAAACACCATGTTCACTGTGATACGATCGCGTGTGGACGCTCGGTCGATAAACGTCGCGCACCGCTTCATTATTTGTCCAATGAAAACGCGGGTGTCTGTGCCTACAGACCGTGCGTAGAATCGCGTGCATTCTCGTCCTCGTTACAAAATCTGCGGATCAACTGACAGTCCCCCCATCGCGATACCCTCGGTTAGTTTATTGCTCCTTCCCCCTCCCTCGATCCCATTATTGAACGTTATCTGTTTATTCGAGATTGCTGTTGCTCGGATGATACGTTCGACCGTCGTTCCGCGAGCTCGGATCGAGCGTATCTTGGGATCGAGTTTCTTTACACGTGGCAAATTCTTACGAGTGCTTTCGAACGCAAAGTTTTATTAGCTGAAAATGTTTCCAAGCATCTCGGGGTAAAATGACGCAAACAAACTTTATAACGTGATTGTTTTGTAATAAGTGAGAAAGTCTCTTTTAGCAATCGTCGCGTGTTTTACACCTTTTAAGCGACTTATATATCAGGATACGCCGTCCCTACGAGGTCGTTGCCTCTGTACTTGAACTTGTGCGTGACGATGTCGAATTTCGTCCCTCCCAGGGACACCGGACAGTTACCATCCGGGCGCGCGTAAAAGCACACCGTGTAGAGCGCCATCTCCAGCTCGGGCGAGGTACCCACGAATATGGTCGTCACTGGTTTGTCATACCCGTTGTATTTCGTGCGTACTTTGACGATGGAAGCTTTCTGTAAAAAGATGTGATAAATAACACATGTACTTTGAGCAATTTTTCCTAAAGACCCTCCAGAATCGTAAACCCTCGAGGTATTCAGGGCGAACGATAGATCCATAGATTCTGAAGACCTCGAAGAGGTCAACTTTCAAAAGACTTTCACCCTTTCTGACTAGTTGAAAGCAAAATAGCTTACATTCCCCAAGTCGACCTTCTTCAAGTACCCACTGTAGTTCACCTTCCCGGTGGCCTCCTCCTTGCTAAAGAAGATCCAATTGTGCAGGCCGACCACTTCGGTGCCAGTAGGCACGGTCTTGAGCTCCGCCATGAAGACGTGCTCGAAACCGGAGCTGCCGATCTTCCCCTGCCCGCGGGAGAATAAATTGAACCACAGCTTCCTCAGCGTGTCTTTGTAGTCGTAGTAATCCTTGCGGACCTGTCCCTTGTCCGCCAGAAATCTCATAGCAGCGGACATCACGTTAGTGCTGAGGAACGTGTCCACCAGAAGGCTCTCCTCTTGCCTCTGCAGCGGGCTGATGTGCTCGTTCACGTTCGTGTCCGGTTGATAGTTGTCGTAGATCGAAATCACTCTCTGCACCGTCGGTCCTTGGAACCCTTCCGAATTCACCGTGAACAATCTGCAAGTTTCCATTGTTCATCAACTCTAGAACCGCTTCCTTACTTTCCGACTGTAAACTCACGGTTGTGGCGCCTCGTCTGCTGTGCTGCTGCTGGTCGTCTGCTTCTGCAGGTTCAACGTGATATGTTTGTTCGCGTTGTTGTTGTCCTTGATGAACAGAGCTTCCGAGAGCTTCTCCAGGTCCTCGTCCGTGATGGTGTTCCCCTTGCTGTAGGTGGGGTTGCTCGAGTACTTCTTGTCCGAAGCTGCTGCTCCTGCGACGGCTGCACCTGCGAGTGCGCCGCCTGCGAGCGCGCCACCCGCAGCTATTGCCCCTGTGGATGGTCTAGATTGCCCTGGTTGAGTGGGGGTCTGGGGTCTTGGTTGAGCTTGGCCTGTTGAATTATGGGAAATTATGTTGGTTTATATTCACTGGGTTGTGGGACATTCTTCTGTGTAATGTACCTGGTTGATTGGGATAGCTGGGTTGTCTTGGAGAGGGCGTGGGGGAGTTGGGTCTGCTACCGCTACCAGCAACGTCGGCCCAGGTTCTTCCTGGGGATCCAGGGCTTCCTGGTGAACCGGGGCTTCCAGGTCTAGCTGGAGATGGGGTCGTGGGACTTGATGGCTTCAGGGGACCCACATATAGGGTGGACACTTGATTACCACCGGGTTGATTGGGACTTGGTTGTGCTGGACCTGGTGCCCCCATCGGCTTGGCACTGGGCGCGGGTGATCCTTTGAGGGAGAAAGTTTGGGGATAAATAGTGCCCTTATTGTATCTTCTAGAAGCCAGATGAAAAGAGATTCTTTACCTGAGGGCAAGCCTGTTGGACTTCCAGGGACGGAAGAGGGTCTGGAGCCTGAAATAGAAAATAGTCTCTTACAAATTTTACATTCAATTCTTCTCAGTGATAAATGGTACCGCTCCACACCTGGCGAAGCTGGCTGAACCTGAGGTGGAGCCTGAGGTTGAGGTCGAGGTGCTGGGGTAACTGGGGCAGGAGCTGGTCTACCACCTGAGACACCAAAAAACTTCCGTTACATAAATCCTACACCATTTCTTTCACTAATAGAACACTATACCATACCTGGCGGCTGAGGTTGCCCTGCCGCTCCTCCCTGAGCGGCACCTGGCCTCGTGCCTTTCAGAAAAAAAAACTATTATCTCTCTACCTTTCCCAACAATCATTTCTCAACTTCTAAGTGAAACTGAAGAACAATCCTCTCTATAATACATTTCCCACTCAATTTACCTCCCCTGTCGAATTCTGGTCCCTGGGAAGGTAGTTTCGGTGGCTGTCTTCCGGGCTCCCCGGCTCCAGTTAGGTCTGCAGCCCAGTCTCTGTACCCCTGCCCAGTGTTACCACCTACTCCCGGTTTACCCGGCTTCGGAGCCGAGATGTCCAAGCCCACCTCCGTTCCTGGGTTCGGTCTACTCGGCCGGGCATTGTTCCTTATATTTTGTCCAGTTGAGGCGACACCAATAGCCAAGCCAGGGTCACCAGCGCCGAGAACAGCCGGCCCCACCTTGCTTGGACCACCTCGCGGCTTAGCAGTGGTCGGTGTAGCTGCTGTGCTAGGGGCGATCGTTGTGGTAGTGATCGTCGTCTCCGCGTCCTTGTCCTTGTCCTTCTTCTTCCAGAACTTCCATCCTGCCTCCACGTCCACTGTAAACCGTCGAAGCTTTGGTAGAGACTTTTGTGGGAGTTAATTTGTTCTCGGTCGAAACCGTGGGAAAAGCTACGGCGCATGCAATGCTTGGCGATGGGAATCGCCTCGAGGAAACTCGTCCTGAGGAACGCCTTTTGTATCTATTATTGGTAAATCTACTGTAGGGTCGTCGTGGTCATTCATTCCGGAGATACCAAACAATCAGGTCGAATAACAACGCATCAACCCTCGCATTCAGAACACGAACAAGATAATACGTTAATGATTTAAGGAAGTTAGTGTTCGGTGGTATTGGTGCCGCTTGGGTTTTTCCTCAGTTTCTTTTTCTATTGTGATTTATCTTTTATTTTCTACTGTCGGAGAATCTCGCGCTTCTGCTCGGCGTTTTGATCGCGCGATCGACTACGAGCGTGAACTCGCGATAACCTTGACGATATGCAAAAAAAAAAGATTACATATAGGAGAATGTTTAAATAGCTCAGCGTTCGATGGGAGATAACGTACGTTTTCTCTCGAACAACATTGGTGTATTGCATTGTGCAACGCTTTCGTAATGTTAATACTTTTATAGATTCAGAGAGTTTTTCCTTCTCTCAGTTACATTATATATACTTCGAATTCATCTTAGATTCTACCTTTAATTACCCAAAAGTAGAAAATTGCCAATTAAAATTTTAAAGTCTCGACGGTTCTACGAAGCTTCAAATCGTTTCTCTTTCACTGCAGTTCCAAAGGAAAAGTTAGCGGTTCAGTGATAAACAGGAAGCGTTCCTTTCACTTTTAATAATTTCTGTAAAACTTCATTTCCTACACCGTAATTCAAGACGCTCAAGATTTAATTACTCTAACACTAATACAATGTTCAAAGTCTATTAAGAATTTTTATAATCAAACAAATGCTTCGCTTACCGACGATCACGGACAGCGCAATTATCGCGAATAGCACCGTCGCGCTTCCAGTCTTCATGGTTCCCTGGTAGACAGTAGGATCGTCCTGGGATCGATTCGATCTGGATCAGCGCAGTTGGGCCGTGCGTTGCCGCGACGTAGGCGATTTAAGACGAACTGAGGCCAGCGATTCAGCCGCCTCCAGGCGGTCACACTTTCCTCTTGCCTTCTGAATTCTCATTGGCACGCTCGCTCGACCCTGGCGAGGTTGTTGCACGGTCACTTCAATACTCACGAAAAACGTCGTCGATGTTCTTGGAAGAGTGATGTCAGACCGTGATCTTGATTCCATGGTCAAACATCGATCTCACTTAATTCGCTGATGGACGTGGTACTTATCAATTGGAATCGATTCCTAGTAGCAAATTATTGTGAACGATACCTACTCAAAAGAAGGGACCCTTTATAATTATATGAACCTCCCGGGAGACAAACTGATCGACTCCAGTTTCTGCAGATTTCTCGCTTTTACTGCTGAGGCACGTACTTAGTGCTTAATTTACCAAGTTTTTCTGGTTTTTATTTTATGGATATTGGATGGGATCGGTATCGATAGTTTCAGACACCTGTACACGACAGAGTTCTGCACATACAATTCGTAGTGATGTCACAGGCGAGGTATAGAATAGAGTAATAGACCTTGCATCATATGTAAACGTTTGTCACATAGATCAGCTAGACTCCAGAGCCCCCTTTACCATTTTCGTGTCGCATGCAATGTTATCGATTCAGAGTTAAATCCTACTAGCGGTTAGAATTGAAACTAAACATGACAAAAATTGATTTTACCTACGCGCGAGAATGCAAGAAACTTACAATACAATCACAGACGATTTCTATAAATGGAATTTCAGCTTCCGTTCCAGCTGCATAGCAGTGTGAAGTGTTTTAAAACGACATGGAAACGGTACGTAAGTGGTGTCGAAATTATAAATTACTTGCGACGTGGGAATTACAGGAAGAAGGAATTCCCATTCGTTCCAGCAGCTCGTTGAAATATTCTAACATTTCTGACCTCTACTTATCCTTCCAAATATCCCTACGCGCTCAGAACGACCCCAGAAATCTTTAGAACCGTCTTTATTCAAGAATAACTAATACGGAATAATGTTCCATTTCTTGGTATCCTATATACATATTTACACGTTCTTTATGGTAATTACGAGCTCGTACAGGCTCGCGACTTAATACGTAACGCGCACGAGGCATCGGCAACACGTGAACTAAAAGCGTGCCACGGTAATCCTATTCCACTTATTAGCATGCATTCAGGATTCGTGAATAAATCATGCACGCTGAATCTCAGACAGCGCAGTGACGAGGAAAAATCGTTTTCGCTTTCCATCCAGCCGTGAGTCATACTACTTAGTCGTCAAGACCCAATTAGAGGGAAGTATATAGCTGCCCACAGGATAAAGAGAACCAGCAGCACCATCATCAGCTTCGAACGAAATCTGTCCCAGCCGACAAGTACGAACTTGGACCTTCTTTCCTCCTCCGCCAGGGAGTACTGAAACGCGATTAATCACACAATTAAAGCGAATTACGATCGGCAGTAAATTCTACTCACATCGTCGTCGATGTCATCGATGTCGTCGATATCCTCGTTTCCGTGCAGCCTCTCGGCGCTCAGATTTCCGCGCATTTCGATGGATTTCTCTTGGGTCGCCTTCGAGCAGCCCTGTTCAGGCGCGAACGGTTCCCTCGGTTGGCTTCTCGATGTCCCAGGACGATCGACGGCCGACAGTCCGACGGCCACGCTTCGGTTGTCCGTTACTCGCGATTTGGTGGACTTTTTGAGCCTCGTGCCCGTTCCCTTGCTTGCCGAGGCGGCTATCGAAGCATCTTTCGTTGCCACGTCGCCCCCTGCGCGTTAATCGCTCGCAGTTAACCGAATCGCCAGTGAATCGAACGTTGGTACTCTCTGAGAAATATCTATACTAGCTGCTTCTGCGGCTAGGAGGTGTCAGTGGCTGCTGGAGCTACTTTACCCTTTCTGGGATCCTTCTGCTGGGAGGTCCCAGGGTCTCGTGCTTGAGGCAGCGAGCTCTCCAAGTGTCGCGCGATCTTCTTCCCCCTTTCCTGCGTCAGATTGCTGGATCGGTGGTGGCTACTTCGGAGCATCTATCGGGACGCCTGAACCCTGATTCCATATGGCGACGAGTTCTATGGAACCGTCTGCTCCGCGAGTTCTACCTACCACTCGTAGACGTTGAACTCTGTTTCCAGTTGAGTAGAACGTCCTCGTTTTATCTCTCGGGCTGCAGAGAGTTACAGAGATTAGATAAAGACTCGATGCCCCGACGAATCTGCTTTATGCAGTTTCAACTTTTCTGCATGGCTGCATTAAGTTTCGATCAGAGAATAATGAATCACAGATCGTAGGCACGAATACCTAAGAAATTTCAAATCTTTTTGCCCGTACCTTATAATTCAACTATAGCTTATAACTTCGCTCTTATTTCGTGTACTTTATTATATGTAACCAAAGGGTAACCACTCGCTTAATAATAATAATAATAATAATAATAATAATAATAATAATAGTAATACTAATGATAATAATATTAATAAAATAATAATAATAGTAATACTAATAACATTATTAATAATAGTAATAATAATAGTAATATTAATCAAAAAAATAATAATACTAAAATAATAATAATAATAATAATAAAAATAATAAAATCGAATGCTACTAGCAGATTACTAGTGCAAGAGGGATATACTCATCGCAGTGCTAAACGTGGACGTTTTCTCTTCCGAAACAATTAACCCCTCCCCCCAAAGATGAAAAGTTACACATGTTCTGTACCTTCGTGAGCATCATTCGTTAGGTCCAAGTCAATATCTCGCGAGTCAGGTGTCGCAGATCGCCTCGGATATGTTATGCAGGCACGCAATGCGGTATCCTTCGTCTTCCTCCTGAAAAACGTCTGCTACCGAATTCTCATCGCGTCCCTTCGAGGACACGTCGCTCGGCGAGACCCGTTTTGTCTCAGAGCGTCATATATTCGATTATTCGCGAGTAACTCGCGCGAGATTCACGCCACGGCCTCGCGACGAGCTTCACACTCTTCACCGTAGCCAGGTGTCGTCGTCATCGGTGCAAAAGGTGCCAGGAACCTCCACCAACGTCTGACTCGAATAAATACAGATAACATCCAGCGCTCATATTAATTTAGTGGACCCCGATAAGCGAGCCACTTTGTGTTATCACGAGAACTTTTATCAAAGAAGATAGACGTATGGAAAGGTGCCTAACGAAATTGGTTATCTGTGGTCAGGTACGATCCTTGGGCTTTCACGTCGCCCAATGCCTCGACCAGAGTTTCACCGCGCTTGCTACTAAACCGTTTCGAAGACATTTTTCACATTGCTACAGGCTTTATTGGGTTATGTATAATATAAACACTTAGTAAAAAAATGTGGATATTTCTCGTAAAATTAACAATACTACATATCGAAAGTTAGAGTACCCTGCTTGAAACGATGTCAAGGATCCTCCGAACAAAACTACTTTCCTCATGTACAATATAAAACATTCCCCCCGTGTATGGTATATATATAAATATATTTACAGTATCGTTATAATACAGTCGTGATCCAACAGATCTTCGCTTTTACAAAAGTTCCACGCTCTTCACACCCAGCACTGAAGGGCAAAGATTTCTATAGGTGAGAATAATCGCGCAAACAGGCTCTCCAGGAAGAACTCCCACAACAGTCCCCCATATCTCTCACGAATCTTCCGCGCAAACATCCGTGATCCATCAGACAACATAGCTTTCGATCTCGCCGATGCTCAAGAACTCCACTCCGACACAAAACAACGTCCCAGATCTACGTTAATATCGCCATGCACAGTTTGCAAATTCCACTCGAGCACTCTCCTCTTAATCAAGTCCACTTCCAACGCAGGTCGTCCTCTTTTCACTCGAAGCCCTCTGTCCTTGGTGGTCCCGCGCGGCTTCAGCGCTTAGAACAGAGACAGAGAGGAAAGCGGCGGAGAATTTCTCCTTTCGAGTGGAAGAAAGCGGACGCCTCCAGCTGTGGTCGGACGTCGGGCCTCACAAGATCCGATATTGGGCGAGGAACGTGTAGACGATCACCCAGAGGACGAGCGCCACGATCACGGAGACGAGGAAGATAGTCTTGAGGATGTGCCAGGGGCTCTCCAGCCGCGGCTCCCCGCGGCTGGGCCAGCTCTTGCAGCCGCCGTTCCTGCAGGGGATGCTGCCCGGCTGGACCTGCGTCGCGACGCTGCTCGACGGCATCGTCGACTTCACCTCGCCCAGCTCTGTCTCCTCGCCGTTCGGCGACTCCGTCTTCGTCAGCTCGAACCGCGACGGGCTCTCCATCTGAAAACCAAGCGCGCAATGAAACTGGCCGATCGACACGCGCAGACACTCGAAATTCCAACGCAGAAACGATAAACGCTCGTTATCGGTGCCGATTCTCTGCTCGTTAGCGGCTTCAAGGTCCAGCAATTAATGTTTGAACAGATGCCACGAACGGTGGATGGGACGATAATTTGTCGCAGTGTTGGAAGAAGCATTTTGAGAAAGAATTGTTATGTAAGAGCGATTGGTTGGCTGCTTGGCAGCTTGGTCATCGAATTGCTACTGTAAACTGGGGAGGCATTGGCAGATACAGAAGGAAAAGGAGAAAATTTTTTATGTATTTTGAAAAGATGCAATGTTATGATATCTAGGGGGACTGTACCTAATATCGCCACCCGCTATATTTCGCAATGTAAGCACTAAAATCTATCGGTTATGCACTGAATTAGTACCTAAACATATATAGGAAGACATACTGTAATTGCAGCGTGATGTGATCAACAATTACAGAAAGGGAAGGATTTTAGAGAATCTTAATAGTGTAAAAATTTATTGGACTGCCACAATTTTACATCCCATTCGGAGAAGGCAAGTCTAATAATTCCGTGAATGCAAGAATATCTACTAGAAATACCTAATTAATGATGTACTTAAGGAATGAAATCGATTCAAATATTTTCCGTGATGAAAATAGTGTTTTTCTTTTAGCAGAATGGGTGTTCTTAATACCTCCTACCGGAGAACAATGGTTTCGATGCAATGTTTGTTACAGGTGGGGTTACGAAATGTGCCGAGCAACCGAAATAAACTTTATTTGTCCAATATGTACATCGGAAAGTAAAAAATATTTTAAAAATCTATATTTTTAAATTTCTATATTTTTCTAATAAAAATAAAATCAAAGATGGATAAAAATACATTTATAGTGCAAGAAATAATAAAAGCACATGTGAAAATGACTTTGAAAACTCATATATATACATGAATTAATCAATATTTCTTGAGTTGGCGATATTAGGTACACTTTTTTCAGGACCCGATTTTTGCATGTCTTACGTTTTTTGAGTCCTAATTAAAAACTTGTAGGTTTCATCGATTCTAACTTATGCTACATGATAAATAAATAATTTCTCTTTGCTTTGAAACGAACTGCATGCAAAAATATCAATTATTATTCAATTGACAGCGATTTAACTTTTACCTGGCGATATTAGGTACAGTCACCCTACTTAAAGCGAATGCAAAAATGTTAATTTTTATATTATATAGGGTAAATCCGGGAGACGCGGTCGACCTAATATAAAATGGTTATTAAAACTAATACAGATATTACTTATTTTATCAGAACAAACCTAATATGTTCAGAATTTTATGCTGATTCGAAAAAACTGGTCGATATTTGCTTTAAGACAATATTTACTGTAAATCTGGTCGAAAACTGAAGTCATGACATCTGACCATCTCTCCCGAGGTGCCGGGAGAAATGGTTTTCGTCGTAGGCAGAGACCACGCACATAATTATTCATGGAAAAATAACAAAAAAGAAAGCAAAATTATTTATGAGTTACTAAACAAGTAGAGTACACATGAAAGAAAAAGTGAACTATCTACCGGCGATTAACAAGGCAAATGAATACAAAAGTGAACAAATGAAATAATTAAACAAAAATAATAATAAAATAATGATAAAAAGTAAAAAAAAATAAACAGAAATAATAAAAAAAATCATAACTCGACCATCTCTCCTTTCTGCAGCAAGAGATGGTTTTGCTCGTTAGTTTCGAGAGGAAGAGTTAATATGACCAAATGCTTTGACTGCATTGTTCCTCAATATCTCTATTATCTTATTATCCCAAACATTAAAAGAAAATAAACTTAAAAGTATATTTTAAATACGATTCTGTACACCGTTGTTTTGACAAAAGAGGTTAAATGTAACCTTTTTCGATTTACATTTTATAGCCTATAAATCCAGAAAAACACAGAAGGAAGCGAAGTGACGCTATTCGTTCAACTGTTTGGCTTCTAAAGAAGTAATTAGTCTGCACTTTAACGCGTTTTTACATATAGAGTCTGAAATATAACGACTCGACCAACTCTCCGGCTCGACCGCGTCTCCCGGATTTACCCTAGCAAAATCTTCCAAAATATGCCAATGTTCCCCCATTTTGCGGTATCTAATTGTTATTCTTCGAAAAGGAAGAGGTAGTGTCCTTCCCTTCCTCGATCCAAGCGAAATCTATCCGTCGAATGCGGTTTTAAGTCCGGGCTGCAGAATCAGGTTATACTAGTTCCCTCGACCACAACTTCCTATTTACCAATCTCCGTTGAAATGGGAATCTCTAAAATATTTACACCTTCGACGTCCTCCGCGAGAATCACTCGCAAGAGTGTAATCCCCAACCGGGCTCCAACTTCGCGGAATAATAAAAGAATAAGCCACACATGGTATCTACGATCATTCGTCAAGAGCACAGACACCCGTCGCGACTGGAATACCAAAGAAACTCTCTGTGATCGTGCACGCTAAATGTATCCTGTACGCTTATGCAACTACACCAAACGACCCATCGTTTCGCAATCATTCGCGACCGTACATTCGAGCCTGGAAATGATTTTCGACAAGGAAGAAAAGGAATGAAAGTAGAGTCGCTTGTTTTTCAAGCGGTGGTGGAAAAGTGGGTTACATTATTTCGTTGGAATGCTTGGACATGTAGAGAAGGAGTTTCAGATAGCGACTATCGATGTTTGTCGGCGTAAATCATCTACTATCGAAGGACGCGGGTAGACAGACTGAAATCTCAGAGGTGAAAGGCTTAGCTGGGAGGGATAATTACGTGGGGCTCTGGAATCCGAGTCTTGGGAGGGAAAAAGTCTTGCTGGGGGTCAGGTCTCGTCCCGTAAACCAAACACATCATGCTGCTGACCTGGTTCAAGTATGGGTAGTCCCATATAGATCCTGGGGATGGCACTATCACCATCTGCGTAACAGATCGAATCATTAGAATTCAGAGACTGCAGTAAACGGAAAATATTTTCGATTTCTGAGTGACAGGTGTCCGTGTGTGTGTTGAATTAAAAAAATACTGGAATTTTGAAATATAATGGCTGCAATTATTGTGGAGGTCAGTGGCGGATTTAACAAGCGGCCGATCTTAAAAAAAATGATGATTTTTCCAAACATTATATTTTTTTTTCTGTACTACTACACTTAGCTGGTTTTTAGTAAACTCCCGAAAAAAATGGGCCTCTCACAAGGGACCACCGCGAACCCGGACTCACCGATTGGAATGCAATTTTGTGGGTTTTTAGAGTGACTCAAAACAAGAACAACGGTGTGTTTCATTTGGGCCCTATCGTTCTTTAAGGAGGTGAAAGCTAACGTCAAAGTCAAATTGGCACTTCCACTTTTTAGCGTGTAATTCTCAAAGTACAACGGACAGAAAAAAATGTTTCAAACAAAAGTTTAATGGTGGAATAAGCGCTGCAAACTTGCGTTAACAAGATTTTGAAAAAAGTTATTTTTCGTTCAGGTATTTTCTTTTTTGAACTCTTCAAAATTTGCCACTTGGGTCTTTTTCTTTAAATCCACCACTGGCGGAGGTGCCACTTTCCCTTCCATCGTCCCACAAAAAGCAATCAATCTCTGAGAATCGAATCATCCGAGCGTTAAGCCTTGCTGTATAACACCGCGAACCACATTTCCCCAGGAACTTTCGCCTGATTCTATAATTCCATCCGCCAGTTAACGAAACAGAGAGGAATAATCAGAGAATCTAGGTCTTCCCAAGCAAGCTCCTCCGGGTTTTAAGGTCGCGTTCGTCGATCGGGTCAACGATCCGTGAACTCCGTTCGATTTCATCGCTCAATTCCACCGAGTGGATAATTCGCTCGTTACAGATCACCGAGGTGGTCAAATATCCTTATCAAACACCGTCGAAGTGGGCACCATGGGATATTAAACCTTGAATATTAATTCCTAGCCTCTTCCCGCGGTGAAATCGAACTCACGTTAGTACAAGCGTATCCATAATGCCTGGTGTGACTATTCCCCTCGTTCTTCATGCTTCTGGGTATAACGCGAGCCTCTGCGCCACGTCCACGTGTCACGGGGACGCTGGGTCGCCGCGTTTTATCATGCTATCAACGAGCGTTCGATTAAGGTCGATAAACCAGCGGATTCCCAGTTGGAGAGCAAACGCGAAAAAAGGTAGTTGTTCACCCGCGCATGGCACCGTAGGAACTGACCAGTTAGCCGGAGCGAGGCCCATAATCAGACCTTATCAGCCCCGACCCCTGATCTTTCGTTATCGAGCGGCTCCCGTGCGAACGCTCCAATCTCATGGATCGCTAGGAGGAGGATTGACGCTCCGGTTTGATTAATCCATTCATAATGCTCGGCTACTTGCGCAGCGCGGGCGGAGGGGAAGGTGGCGTTGAGACAATGGCATTACAGAGTCATAAGATCGTGGAGGTCCTACCCATCTCCTTCAACCGAAACCTGTTCATCAACTCGAGGCACCTTAGTTCCTTTACGATCTCCTTGGAATTAAATGGGAAACCGGTGTGTCGCGTCGTGGAGAACACAACGCGGGGCCTGTTACGTGAGCTGAGGCGCAACAGGTCCGCAGGGCGCATCGGCTGTAACGCGGGTATAATGATCACTAAGGATACCTTGCGTAACCTGGTGAGGCTCATGTTTCCCAGGTAGCTGCAGGTCTATTTCCAGAAGCGGCGATCGGATGGAGAGCTGCAACGGACCAGGGACGGGAATGCCTGTCGCGATCGATCACATCGAAATTTAACCCCCGCAGGGGAGAACACGACGCTTGATGCGAACCAGTTGAAGCTCGCCGCGTATGTTTGCGCAGCTTGCGTATTATTCGTTAATGTCCGAAGTGAAGCACGAGCGGAACTTTCCATTTTTCACGCGACGAAATGCGAGCCTGGTGATCGCAGCCAATAGAATCGAAGCTTATTCGATTCTACTAGGTGGCTAGGGTTCAGGGAACCCCCGCGACTGATTAGGATCGTGCTGGAAAAGGTGAAAGTATCGTGACGTGGAACGAAAGTTGTTGCCTTTTCGAAGCTACTCAAGGCTACCGTTACGGGCATCGAACGCCGCTGGATGCTTAATGCATCGATGTTTTTGCGGTTAATTAATCTACATGCGGCACGAGGCACGGAGACCTCATATGCAGGGGAAAACTGGTTAAAGACTCGTTAGCGAAAAACATTTCTGCAACTGGGAATTACATCGTTTTCTTGTAAGGAACAGGTGAAACGAGGCGCGCGATTATCTCTGCCGCATCCGCGATTACTGCGACGTGTATGCAAGGTCGCGATGGTGAAAAACGAGGCGAGGAAACTGCCATACGGTCGGCGAGGAGCTTGGCGAGCGAGTGCTGGTGAACGTTCAATGAGTTGTGCGTGCCGAGAACGAGTTTGCAAAGCTTAATTGAGGCATTGAGAACAAAAACGGACTAACCCATATTTTTTGCCAAATTGAGTTAGCAGTGATGTATTCCAGTCGATTTTGATAATCGGATAACATAGGAAAGATTGTGTTCTATAAAGAGGGATCGTAAGAATAGCGTTTAATTAATTTACGTTTTAATCGCACTCGATGAATGATTAGCTTCTTTTAGAAGATTCCACTCTGGGATCGAGTGAGGCAGATGTTAACGTCGGTGGCGCACTCGTGCTCACCTGTTGTGGGTGCCAAGTGTGCTGGAAGAAGCTCTTGAAGCACCTCATGCTGCTGGATGGCATTCTTTCGCTGTTGACAGTGTCACCTCATCACCCACGATCCTTCCAACGATCACTCTCCTACTGGTTTAGATCCTCAGCCTTGGGATCGAGGATCCCACATTGCCCCGATCGATCGCCTCGCGTAGAAACTTCGACACTCCCCAAATTCCCAAGATTTTTTACTCTCGAACTAAGGTCGACCTTTTTACTGCACTATGCTGGTGCAGATGTGTGATTCATCGCGGCATCGGAAATTAATCAAGGCAGACGGTGCGCCGATGCGCGGCGTCGCGACACTGCATCTACGAGCGACGAACGGCCAAGCGAAAGTTTTGAAGCGTGCACGACGGTGCGCGGCCAACAACTAATGAAGTTCGAGCGGATAGGAGCCGCGTGGAGCGCGTAACGCCTGCTGTTCAAACCTGCCCGCATTACGCTTGTCACGGTACCGCAGACAGGACCGGGAAAATTGTCGATGATGTTTCTCTGGGTACCTTGTGGCATTCTGCAATTTTTATAAGTTAAAACGGGACAGAGTTATTGCTCTGGAGACGTGTGTCTATTTTCGAGTGGTTGGGGATTGGTGTACAGACGGTGTGTGGAATGCTTCAGGGTTCGAGGAATGACCTAGAAGTGGTAGGAAGGAACGAGACTCTCGGAAGCCAAACTGATCGATTCCACTTTCTGTAAATTTCTTAATGTTAGTAGTTAAGCGCGTAATTAGTGCTTCACTTGTCAAATTTCCCTAGATTTTATCTTACAGAGTCCATCGGTTTGTATTCTGTCAGATTCCCAGCTGTTTATATATTTATACTGTCGCACAGTGCAAGTCTTCGTGTCAGGCTCGGTATTCACGGAGGCGCAGATCGGATCGTCTGACATTTACAGAGACAGCGACTGCATTTTACGCAGAGGTTCTTTGATATAATAGGGTAACGGGATATCGGAGTTTTTCTCCTGGCAGAAATGCCACGGTGAATCGAATATCGCGAATGGATACCCCGGATTCCTCGGTTCAGCGTGTCTTTTTGTTGTACAAGGCATTTTATTGCAACACAACATTGAAACGTTTACTGTAATTTTGGATGAATCGTAAGGCTAAGAATAAGTTAAATAGTTTCGCGTGTAACTTAAATGAACATTCATTTCTTTATATCAAAGTTGGAGAACGTAGTCTTGGATATCTCCTTCTCGTTTCGAAACTCCGCCTTGTCTATGGCTGACTGGGGACTTCCGGTATACCGGAGCCAGTGCTTCCTGCAACAAAAGTAGGTTGAAATTCGAGCACCCGTGGTCGGTACACCTGCTCGCTTAATCTTATCGATTTTTGGTAAACTTACATTTCCTCCACCTTATCTTTGTTGCCCTCCAGGCGCCCGACAACTGTGCCGTCATCAGTGTTCATACACCATCCTTTCAAACCTAGTTCTTTGCCACGCTTCTGTGTATACTGTATTAGTCACAGAAACAGTAAATAATTGCAGGGGATTCTTTATCCATATTCATAACATTCATAGATTAATAGGCATTTAATAGGCATCTAATTTACCGATTAGAGAGACAATTTATATTTCAGAAGATAATTAATTCAAATGTCGTAAATGTCGAAATGCACCGGTAACTGCGCAGTAACATTCACGCCCGCCAGATGTCGCTTCTGTAGCAAATTGACCCAGATGCAATAGTTTATTTCTCCGTGTTTACGATACTTACGGAAGATTCATTACCCGGGAACGTTACTTACCTTTCTAAAGAAAACACCTGGAAGGGATAGAACCCGCGATTAGCCCCGTTGCGGTTGCCTCGCGTCGAGATGGTCACTTACCTTGCACTATTCCATGAACCTCGAAGTCCACGCCGACTAACTTCGACATGGTCGGATTTGGATTCTGCGACGTTACTTCTGGCAACGACGAAGACGCAACGAGCTGGCAGAGGACGATTTTCAGGTATCCTTCGATCAACATTCGATTATTGCACTGAAAGCACGAGCGTGCGTGCCGCTCGCCACGTGAAACAGCAATGGACTAGATGTCGCCAGTCGAGGTTAAATCAGCTGTTCCGGCTGCTTGCACCGGTATCCTTGGAAACTATTCTCGGTGCGTTTCAAAAAGAATTAAGCTCAATTTAGGTTTCCACCAGAGCCGATACAAACCGCGCTTACATCGCTGAAATCTGTAGCCTGTTAAATTCAAATTACCTGAGATTTATGGTAAAAACACCCGACGAGCAGTAAGATCGAGATGTACATCGATTCTTGCCTTTGAATTTTAAATATCCGACAGTAAATCACGCGAGCGGAATATGTTCATCGAAGTTGTGTGTTATCTTCTCCACAGAAAATGAATCAAAAGAGAATACAAAAAGTTGCCTCGTATCGATAATGAATTTCTTGCAACTAGTTTTTTGGGGTTTATAGTTTTCTTTCTGATCGATCAAATAATTATAATCCTGAAAAAATGGAATACGTATAGCTTCCGCCTTATCGCCGTTGTTCCATATAAGGTGTCCAGTGGACTTTAAATGCCAAATTGCCGGGGAACAGGAAATTAATGATCGCGTGGTGACTAATCGAGTGATTCAGTAAGCAGACGTAATACAGAGACAGATCGTTTCCGCGAACGCGCCCCAGCGATTTGTTTCAATTTAAAAATCAAATTCCGTCCGCGTTTTCCCGTGGCTAATCGGAATTTACGTATCCGCGCCCGTATTGGTCGATGCGCCGAAGCGCGCGCACAGTTTCGTGGCAGCAAAAAGTCGCGAAGTACTGAGGCGTATAAGTCGCCCCCACCGCGGGCACCGCGGCCAGTCTCAAGTCACAGCTAACGCGCGTCGGATGGTGTTTACGCGCTGATCCCCCCCACCCCCCCCCCCTCGCTCCACCGTGCACGACTGCACGCGATTATACCTGAACTAGTCCTTTATCGCGAGCGTTCCGAGAGCTCGCGTTAACCAGCGGCTCCCTCCGATAATCGATCGATCGTGACGTCGTCGTGCATTGTCCCCCCCGGTGTCGATCTTTAAACAGCCTGCCCGTGTCACGGGCAACGGCAGCTCCGTTGGCGATTCTGCGCTATGCTATGAGGGTCGCGTGAAGCCGAGTGCGCGTCATTCCGACGAAAACATCCGCGACGCTCCGTGAACGCGGGAGCACCTCTGTGAAGCGGATTCTGGGGACACGAAGCGAGCGATATCGCAGGTCCGCCCGCTCTGTCGCGTACACGTACGAAGGCACAGCCGCCGAGGCCGTTGTGCTGCGTCGGTCGATGAGGTTAGGGCGGCGACGTAGTAATCGCGCCACGGGAATTCGTGCACGCGATGCGGCTCTGACAGTTGGTACCATCGTTGCCATCGTGTCGCTAATCACCGAGCCTCGCTCGACGGGACGTTGTGCGCGGCGCTTGAGGGCGATAACACGGCCGGCGACTTTGACAGCGCGCTGCTGAAAGTGAGGTTAATTCGGGAGGCGGTGGTGCCGTTGCGCGTGTGCGTCGTGCTGTGCACAGAGAGGAAAACCGCTGCGATAATACGATGACGGCGATGTTAGTGTCCGTGGCGGAGCTGTCGAACATTTTCTTCGTACTCGCCGTCTCGATATGCTTCTGCGGGGTCTTCTTGTTCATCATCAGGTATTTATGGTTACCTCTGTTCTCCGTTCCGCTTCACGCGCGGCCCTGACGTTCCCGGGTATCGAACGCCGCGATTTCAATAAAACTTCAATAGATTAGACAGCCTTTCGTAGTCTCGCGATAAAGATCACGCTTCGCGCAGTTGGTCTTTGTAATATACAGTATCTACTCTCGATCGAACTGCTTTTTTCGCATTACGCTCGCTGGCTCAGCGGCTGCGATCGTTGATTCGTAATTACGCGGCTCCAGTTCTAATCCCCTTTGGCTGAGATTACATCATTTTCATCGCTGCGTGCGAATTTTCATGAAACGTAATATTTTCAAACTTTATTCTACCACCACTTGGGGAAATATTACTTAGAAAAACTCGAGGACGTTTATGTAATAATTCCTATATTCTATTAACTTCAACGCGTCGAAAACATTGGTATTACTTTAGAAAGTAGGTAATAAGAAATGTTAGCGTCAGGAAGGAGGAAGCCGCCCACCCAAAGCGATAACACTGATTCCTATTAGATACATTTGGTGGGTCAGAATTGTGGGTCAGGGATGTATATGTATGCTTGCTTCCAACCTCGCCATGACCCATTTACGGGTCACGGACACGCGCGAAAATGACTCTGCCTCGTATATATAACTTAATCGTGACTAAAAACAATTTCACATGACCCACATACGGGTCGGGCGGCGGTGACTCAAAAGTTGCTTTAGCTCTTACAAGGGGGTGAGAGAGCCGTGGCCGCGTTAAGGAGGTTAACGACCCACTCCGTATACCTGCTCCTCTCGTTCCCAAGAACCATAGCCCATTAAAGGTTCAAACGCGCTGGACACACACGCGGGCTTCTAGCCTCTCGAAATGGGTCGACGCACTCTTAGCTGCATTCGGCGCGCGCTATCTTCTATCAATCGGCCCGTGCGAATTGAAAGGCAAACGTCCAGCTCGATGGATGTCAATAGAGGCATAAAAGTCGCGTATCCCTCTGCAAACCTTGCGGACTCTTCGCCCCCAATCGTAGTTTAATGTACCGCGAAATACTTCGCGAGTCAGTAACAATATTTATGCAGAAGATTAGCGGCGCATAGAAGAGTAACCAACCGCGCGCGTCGTTATTCCAATTCCTCAATTGCATAATGTTTCGACGATTACGCAACGCGCGATACCCACTTGCTTCGACTTTTTCTCCAGTCTTCTTTCTCCCCTTCGAAAGGTAGGTCCGGTTCAAGCATGTGAGCTTGATTTTTCCTCTTTTACTGAGGTTATCGAAGACGCGATAAATTCTGTTTAATTTCCAAGGAGGAGCGCAGAGAAATTTTTCGTTCAAGATCAGCGGTTTACGGCGGCTTCAAGGTCGCCCCAAGTTTCTTTCGCTCGAATCGTGTATTTTCGTTGGGCTTTATTGCGCGTCTCAAGGGGACTGAATGACAATTCTTCTCGTTTATTTTACCATAAACAGTGGCTATAAAGTTAAAGCCATTATCAGCTGGAACATTGGTTCTACGATCTTCCTGTGACAATGTACACCATCAACACTGTTTTTATCTCCCTTATTTCCACATATACCCACTCAAAGTGCAGCTTCCATCTCATTCAAATTCATATAAAAAGAATATCGAGCTTAAAATAAAAGTGACCTTGAGCTTTCTGCGACTGAAAAGGTAGATTCGGCTTCACCGTCGAGTCCTTGCATGTTTAATATCCCACGAAGTAGTTCAGTGGGCCAATTTAAGCCGGGCCTGTTATATAATTCATTTTTTCAAAGGCGAGGAGAAGAAAAAATACACGAGAAGTCCAGGGCGTTCGAGAGGTCCATGTTCTTCTTTGAAACACGTTGCCAGAGATTCGCGACGAAAGAAACGTCGCCAAGGTCGTCGAGGTAGAGACAAGAGTCCCACTTCGAAGCCTGGCGATACACTCGCCCGTCCGAGGGAGGGAAGAAACTGACGAGTTCGATCATTATCTACCGCAAGGTGGTTTTCTCGCGGTGCCGTTTACCTCGGTCCCTGCTGGCGGTACATATGTATCTTTGGACATTTATCGCTCGACCACCGCGCAGTCCCCGCGGCATTCAAATCACCCGAACCTCCACCGTCTTGGTTCGCTCCCAGCCGTTGCATGACTCCCGTGCGCTTCCATGCCGGGGATTGTGCAACGCCTTATCCCAATTTGAGACGGTATTTTCTGCCAGCCGTGCTATTAGATTGCGCCATCGATGACTCGCCGCTTTTGCCGGTTCTTCGCCTTTTTCCAGACGAGATGTAGCCCCGTGGAAATTGCACAACGTCCAGCCGACGAGTCGCTCAAACCTACTATCTTGCAATACCCATTCACCGATACTTCCCCTCGACCTTTTCGCGCCGTTCAACTTAACACTAATCCTACCGCGACCGGTCAAATGCCCCCTTTTAAACTTTCTGGCAGAATTCCTTACATGCAACGTTATCACATCGCCATTTGACTTTACGACTTTTATTATAATTTACACTCACTGTATTCTTCAATATTTATTTCTCTCTTGTTTCTTTTTATCGAGAAATATATGCAACTTGACCTACCTACGGTGACGTGTCCTTTGACCCGTGAAATGATTTTTTACGAAAATCTGTTTCAAATGCAAAAATATGTGTGTGGCAAATGTGGCATTCAGAACCCAATAATTTGCAAAATATGCGCTGAACACGAATAAGGTTTGCATATTTTGTTCTCGTATTCTTATGCAATTTTTTTAATTGAATAAATAAACAGATGACAATCGTTATTTGGACAAAATTGTTTTATTCACACACCAAATTCTACTAAATGGTGTATTTTTTGCTATACATACATCGTAAAATATGACTTTTTGAAGACGGGTCATTTGACCCGCTGTGGTAGAAATAGGTATACATGAAGATTGTCCTTAAATTACGTAAAGCTTTGGGGAGGGGGGGAGTTAACCTAATTTTCAATAAATACAGATTCTATCATTAGTGTTGCAGAAAAGTAATTTTAGCTTAGATTTCCCGAAACTGAGTTGAACCAAGTATATAAACCTTTAAAAGAATTTTAATAACTGAAAAAATGCAGTGTAAAAATTATTACGTGAGGAAGTGGAGGGCGAATTCTTATACTGGGGGAGGGAGGGGGTAAGAAATCGTCAAAATTACCCCCACGTAACTTAAGGACGGCCCCAATGGAAGCTTCATATTATATTCTACGACTACGCTAACAATAAGAATTGCAGTTCTATCATGCAGAATTTACGCTAGTGTCTAAATCGCGCGGTTTCGTTAAAGCATCATTACGGGCCGTTGACTCTGCCCTATGTGCAACCAATGTGCATTTGTCAATACAAGATAATTCAGCGAGACATTAACTGGGCACGGAATGGTCCCGCCGTCGCGCCTCGACGTTTTCCACGGTGCAGATTTCCTTTTCGTAATTCTCCTTATCGCTGATAACGCGCCGCTGTTTATCACCGAAGCAGCCGACGCCTGTAATCGTTCCTCCCTTCTGTCGTTTTCCTGGCGATAAAGCCTGGATTTAACCGAGCCCCATTCCGCGGACATTGTTAGTGGGAGACCCTGTTACCGTCAACACGACGAGGCAATTGCCTCCAATTGAATAAGATCAAGAGACCCTGCGCTACGCTCCACTCTGCTCGCGAATCCGTGAAACGATTCGACTTATTCTGCTCTTTTCGCACACGCAATGGAGATGCGAGTCCAAACGATGCGATAGGTAAAGGGATCCGCCCTTTGCATTCCGAATGCCTCCGGGGTACGCTAAATTTCCAATTAACACTACGTACTGAAGGTTTACATTTTACAGGGTTTAATTAGTCGTTAGATAGGTCAAACTTTGGGCTGGGAAAATTATAATACAGGTTTTCATTTTTACAGGTTTTAAATTCGAAGAATTCGTAATTTCACAAATTAATTATTATTATTATTATTATTAAACGTCTTTATTACTCAAAGAGAATGAAGAAACCTGAATATTACAAATGACATAGACGATAATTTCGAAAACACTATATCATATTATTCATAGCCCACGTTTCTTAGCGGCACACTCAGGATTTAATCTTGTGGAGACCCGATTTGAAGAAATAAAGAAATAGGGAAATAGTGAAATAAATATATAAAGAAATAGAAAAATAGAGAAATAAAGAAGAAAAAGAAATAGGGAAATAGAGAAATAGGGAACCAAAGAAGCAGAGAAATAAAGGAAAAAATAAAGAACTAGAGAAATAAAGGAAGAAATAAAGAAATAGAGAAATAAAGAAAAAATAAGGAAATAGAGAAATGAAGGAAAAAATAAAGAAATAGAGAAATAAAGGAAAAAATAAAGAAATAAATAACCCAATGCATGAATCTTCCTCGTACCAATATCTCCCCTCGCAATGTCTCAAACGAACCACGCATCGACCCGAGCTGCCAAGCTGCGTTTTCTATAAACAGTTAACACACTTATTCTCGAAAAAGAGAAAGCCGTCGCCCGAAAGGCCGAAAACTATGCAAGTTTATGTCCCGCTTGGGGGACAAGCTCTAGAGATTAGCCTCTCGAAGCTCAGTACGTAAGATCGCCGCCGGCAAAAGTCTGTGGTAGTGTCTGATGCCTACAGTTGAGGAAAGGCATAGCACCCGTCCGATCCGTATACGTGAAAGGTTAATACGAGAGGTTCATTGTCGGCCATCCCGCTGCTTTACTCCTATTCCTGGCCCGGCGAATTATTCGCGACGCCGCGATTTTACGCGCGGACGAGGCTCACGGCCACGGGGTTATTGGCAGTCGAACGATGCACGGCGGTCGTTCGCACTTTAATTCATTCGGGACGATGATTAACGCAGCGTCGGTCGGTTCTCTCGAACGTGATAAACGACCCTTCTTCTTTCACCAGTTTCCCAGTCCCTCTGTCATCGTGTCGCCTCCGCATTACCCCTGCGGTTCCGCCGCCATATTTCATCCAATAAACGCTGCTCGTTACTTAAGGAACATCCACGCGGCTACTAGGTTAAACGGTCCCCGCGGCATTGCTTTCGCGAGAGGAAAGAATATTTATAGAAGTCTTGCCGCGAAGTGCGCCTAAGTTTATAAAGGGTCGTTGGACGGTGATAGCTGTATGCCAACTGAGAAAATCGTGTGAGAAAATGGGCTCCATTGTGCAACGAGAATATTCTTAAGTGGCTGTCCGGTTGCATGGAAGTCGAAGTAAAGTGGGTGCATATCTGCAGAACGGCATTAGCGTCTCTTACGAAACCCATTTGAGCAATGTGGAGGGGCGTACCTATATAGAAGTATTTTTGAAATCGCCGGTTTCACCCGGTATGAGCTTTCGCAACGCGAGACTATCGAAGACAAACAAATAGAAGAATTCCGCGTAGAAATCGAATACCCCGAAAGTACGGCGTTCCGTGCGAGTGTTTTATTGCTTTCGTTTTTCGTATCGCCTGGGAAGAAGCGTGAGGGAACGTTGAAAGGCGGGCGAGAAATGTTACGGAACGGAAGTCTCTCGACTACGTGTGAATACCGAACCCGTTACACGGTATATACGTGCCGATACAGAGTTTAAAATGACAGAAATAGTGTACTGTTATTTCTCCGGGCCTGGCCGATCGTCCGCACCTGCTTTGACGCGTTGCACGCCAGCGCGCTGGGTGTTCTGATTCTTACCGCAGAAATCTTAGGACCGCTTAATCATCAGCGATTAATATTTTAGAAGCCGTTAATAGTCCGCGGCTTCGGCCTTCGTCCCAAGCCTTTAGTATTAAGATTGCCAGCAGTGTGTGGGAAAGCAGCCAACGGGCCTGTTAATGAGAAATACAATTCCTTTGTTGCAGGAACATGATCGTGCTTCGTATTCACGGCGACGAATTGATGTTCGGCGGGAGTGGAAGCGTAATGACACATTCGCCGCGCATACCGCAGATGGAGATGATGAAGGTCCACATTCCCTTCACCTTCAAGCTCCACGAAAGCTTCAAGAGCACTTATGCCGGTGAGTCTGGGCGGTGCACCTCGCCCCCTCTACAAAACTTTCTTCTTCCCATCCACTTTTGCCATCGACTTGCTCGTCGAGATAATGCCTGAAGCAACCGCCTCGATAGTGTCTCAGAATTTAGGATCATCAAGAGGAAATGGGGAAACAGTTCCGTGGGACGGCTGGACGACGGAGGACCGCTGGGAAGCCGCGCGAGCACTCGAGGCTCGAAGTAAAAGTCTCTTCGTAGAACTTGGAATATTTAAGCGACCCGAACTGAATGTTCTACGGACAAAAAGATTCGACTTTGCCGGAGTGCTGGGAGCCACTCGAATCGCGTCGCGAGATCAGACTCTTTCCCAGGGATTTTGTTTACACGGAGCTGTTTGAAACGTCCGGGCGACTTTATAGATCCAAGCCCAGTTGAACCACGGCCAAAGAACACGAGATTGCCGATCTCGGATTCCTTATACGTTACGAAAAAGGCGTTCCCCGTCGTCCTCCATTCCATCCGGACGGTTCATTGCCGTCGTGTCAACATTTTAGTGGGAAAAAATGGCCTCAATTAAAAACACTTGTGGTATCCTTCGAGGAAAAAAAAACTGGTCGTTCTGTCAGAGATTAGATCGAGATTGTATCTCGCGCGGTTGTACGAATTGGCGGTCGTGCTGTAACCGTACGTTCCGCACGATCCTCGTCAAATTAGTATTCGTCGGTGTTTGAGGGTTCGTCGAAATTCACGCGTCGTCGGGACAGCCGGCGAGTAGACGAGGCTTAGAGAGGACAAGCGATCCACGTCCGCGATTTAGTATATAGTTTTCGGGCCCAGGCTTTCCGAGAACACGGGGTTGCGTTTCGCAAGGCCTCCCCTCCTTCTTGGGGTCGGTTTAATTAACTTAAGAGAGCAGAGTCCGCGGCGCTCGAGCAGCAAGAAAGTAGGTTACAGACGCGCGTAAAGAGGGAGAGAGAGAGAAAGGACGACCGTCTCCTTCTCTGTGCCGCGTTTCGACGCCCGTCGCGATTGGTATGCAGGTGTGAAAGCACCTGTAGTTACGAAACGTTACCTTGACCGCTTGGCCAGGTCACTCTGAGTCATTTAACCTGCCGAGACAATAATTGACGGCCAGGTATCATCTCGCGATCGAATTGTCCCGTGCGATCGATCCTTCCCCTTTTCTCTTCCTCCGTTTCTGCGCTAGGTCTGTGGAGCAATAGGGCGGCAGATAGAGAAATGTTGGTGTAAATGTGGCAGGGGGAATTGTGGATCAAGTATCGATTACTCGTTGAGGACACTCGGGACGGTACTTAAGGCTACTCGGTGCTCGGGTTTGCGACAGGAGTGGAAATTCCACTGAACCAGTGGGACAAATAGACAAAGCTGCTGCTTTATGAAAAACTTCTGTTCCTCGATCAATTTAAATATGCAAACGGGTCAAAATAAGAACCCTAGTAGCATTTCTGGTTGGCCAACGGTAGCCAACAGTTGGGAATTAGTTGGGATATAGTTAGTGTTTTTGCCTACAAATTCCCAACATAGAGCCTACGGCAAAAAAGTTACGACAGTGTACCAACGAATATTCAATGTTGGGCCTACAATTATTATGGTTGGTTAATTAACAAAAAGTTACAACAGTGTGCCTACGAATATTCAATGTTGGGCCTACAATTACTATGGTTGGTTAATTAACAAAAATTTACAACGGTGATTAAATGTCGTCTTATAAGTGTCAGAAAATTTGCTACATCCAAAAACCTGTTATTATATTCCAAGTTGTGATTTTTCTTTTCTTATTTATAAATACGTAATGAGGACGTCTGTCTTGAGGCGAACGTGAAATTTTAAGGAATGAATTTGAAGGTCGAATGATATTTTGTAGAATATTTCGCGTCACTGCACAGTTTTTATAAACAATTGATACTAGGTATGTAACTAGAAATTAGAAGTGTCTACAAGGAAATGTGTTGGGTAAGTGCGAACAGCGATTGCTTTGTAAGCGGAAAGTTTGGGTTCGATTCTCCTCACCCGCGATTTTTTTTTCCTAAACCAGGCCTGAAAAAGACGTGTTTTCAACGTCTTTTGAAGTTCTTTAAGACACCTTCTGGACGTCTTTAAGACGTCTTTTGAAAAGAATATAAATAATAGGGCAACGGTAGGAAAGCCTACCTTGGCCATCTGTTGTTGGCCCAACCTGAAAAAAAAGTGCCAAATCTAACTGTTGGCCAACTAATATTATGTGCGTGGCCCAACTGTATGCCAACAACAAATGCTACTAGGGAAAACACTTAGGGTAAACCAACCAGTAATTGACCGCATACCAGTGAATGACCATTAGGCAAAGAAATGTCAAGTATTAATTTAAAAATATTATATTTTTATAAATGGAGTGTAGTTCCACTTTTAATATCCCATATTTTTAGTTACGCGTATTAAGCAAACATTAATTAAGTAAAATTCTTATTGAAAGTATGCGGTCATTTACTGGGGAGCTTCTACACGTTTTGCATTTTATAATCGTTTTTTTTTTTAATTTACAATAAGAATAAGTAATTATTTTTATAGAAATTTCAAGAAAAATTAATTTAAATGCAATTTCAACAGTTACTTTGTTGTTATATATAAATATATTCAAGTATTAATCTCAAAGGTCCATAAATTCAACAATTCGGTCATTCACTGGTTGGTTTACCCTATTTCTTATTTTTTCGGTCCTCTAAAACATATCGAAAAATCAAAGCAATCGGAGGTGGACACCTAAAAACCTCTCCTTGCCAGTGGATCATGGGTGTCGCGTTCGCGCAGCCGTCGATTTATTTATAAATCCATTAAACCGCGATCCGTGGGACCGTTTGTTACGCGCGGTCATGCCGCGTAGCCTTGCGGATCCGCCTCGTATTTTATTCAAACCGCGCCGCGGGGACCACGGTGCACGTCGACAACGGACACGTAGCCGACGTAAGCACGTGTCCGCGACGGGATCGATCGGATCGCGGCTCGAGCCGCGCGTTAATGGAAACGGGCGATAGATCGGAGGAACGGAGGCGAATTCGCGCGATCGATTCGCACCGGGGTGACACTGGGCGCTGAAACGGTCGCACGCTCGAGGAGGAGGAAACTCGTAGTCGTGAGATCATTTTTCTTTCTTTAGATCGCGTGCGTTGCCGACGTCGCGCGACACTTTTTCCCCGCCGGCCGTCTAATCATGCCCGTCAACTTTCTTGTTTTCCGCACCGGGGACATGCCGCTATATGTGTCACGTGTGCGGTGCGTTAAACTCGCTTAAAAGTACACGCGTGACGTTCGCTCTTGCCTTGAGCTAGAAATCGGTGACGCATCGCGGCAATGCTGCGCGATCAAGAGCCACTCGCGCGCGGCTCTCTGCGCTTGAATTTCGGTCCTTCCAAGGGAATTCTCCTGGGCACCTATGTTACAAGTGGGTTTCCCCGCACTACAGCCTCTGTTATCTCCGCGGGTATATTGAGCGGTATCGACGCGTATCTGTGCCCGAGGGCTCGCTATCGACGGCCATCGATAGCGTTATCGTTGACGGCACCTCCGTCGCGGTCGCCAGGGACGCGCACGGCTTTATTAGTCACTAATATTAGCCGTCTATCTAGTCAGTATTTTTAAGATAATAACTTCTAAGCGACAGTGTAACGTGGGGCTTACCAGGGGAGCGAAGAGATTTCGAAAGGACCGTAGGCAAATCGGTGGCTGGATCTTTCCCTCGTTAATTACGGTGTCACGATTCCTTTCGATATTACCGATGAGTTTTTCCCGCCCATTAAGTCGACACGCACTGGAAGAGTTGGAAGCCTGGTGGAAGCGTCGCGAGGCGCGGGCAGAGCGTTTTCGAATTCCGTGGCCGTAGTGGCCATGTAAAACCGTGAGGGTCGGACAGAGCAGAGTTTTAGTCTCGCGTTCCTACGAGGACAGCGTTCTTGTTACTGGAACATAGAACGATTCTTACGTAAGCTCTCGAGCACTCACGGCGACAGGTGAAACAATTTCCACTCAACTGTCGTGTCCCATGTAGCCATTACTACCTGTAACAAACCCTATGCTTCAGCTTTGTAGCTAATAAATGCAAGAGAAAAGGGGATTGAACTCGGACCCACGATCTTCGGATCCATTGCGCGCTGACAAGTGCTTCTACTGCACGGTCTTTCGCCTCGTCTCTTCGCTGCCTCCATATGTAGGTAACAATAACGAGCGCGTTCGTATGAATAACCAGCAGGATGCTCTGGTCATTAATACTCGTTATTATGAAAGCGGCGGGTAGGCGGTTTAACATTCAATCGAGCTGGGACAGTGTACTAATTACGCGAGCCCCGTGCTGGAGCGAACGTGGCCGCGTACAAACGATCCTCCCGCGGATTTCCCAATGCTTGGATAGGACGATGGTCCACTGGCGGTTGAGAGGTTCGTTCGCAAATAATGCGGCCGTTATGCGTGTCAAGTTCAGCCGTATGGAAAATTACTTAACACTGAGAATAAGACGGGCGACGGCGAGCAGGCGGTGAATCGAAAGCGTATTCGCGTGCAGGCTGACATTTTACCACCGTGCAAATATCCACGTCTCCTCTCTCTCCAGCCGCGAGAGCATCCCGTCGGGCTGAAGAGCACTCGTGCTCATTGTGCAACGAGTAATCGCGATTGGATCGGCAGGGAAGAGCTTGTGGTCCAGGTTACGAAAGGTAAGAAGTAGGGCGGTGACGTAACGCCCTGAACCGATTGCAAGATTTCACGAGGGCCAAGTGGCTGATCGTCACTGATACGATATCCATTCGTCACCGTTGCCGTTTTCGAAGGGCAGAGGCCACTTTGGTTTTCGAAACACGGTGAGCACGGAGGATTACTTATTACCAAACTATGTGGAGAATTAAGGGAGGAAGCCACTATGAAAATTCTTTTCCTCCGATTTTTCTTTTTGTGCATTTTCATAATATTTGGGGTCTCAAAAATATACCTGCACAATTTCAAAGTGGATCTCGAAAAATTCTGGGAGCTACGGAAGGTTTTGTATAGGTAATGCAACGCTCAGAATCGAATGCACTCATAGGTAACTTGGTGTCAATCGCCCGAAAAGTTCATGTCCAAAAATCGAAATGTATCTAATAAGAGGGATTATGAGCTTATATATTGTTTAGAACTAGGTAGAGAATCACTGACCACGACGAGACCGTATACAGCTGCGATCTTTGAGTTGCAGAAAATAACTTCTGTCGGAACTTTAAACGCGATTATCTCGAAACTACATTTTTCAAACTGGGCGCATTAATAACTCAGTCAATTTTTATCGGATTCGCTTGAAATTTTCAGGGAATATTCGTAATACAATTATCTTCAGTTAAGCGTACCAGTTTTTGATCGAATAATTCATTTAATCGTAACATTAAAAAAACATGTTGATTTTTTATACTTTTTGTTCAAGATTTCTTCTTAAGTCCGCCATTTCTCCAAAAATGAATATTTTTTTAAATCTGTACGCTTAACTGAAGCTATTGTAATATACTTTAAGAAACCGTTCGAATTTTTCAATTCGGAGCAAATGTTGGAAAGTTACAACAGCGCCCGTTTTGTAATTTTTTTTTGCAGAGCCTAACGTTATCGTATGCTGTGGCTATACTACCGAAAAAATTTTCAATCTGGGAGCGTAAAATATTAGTTAAATATATGCACTTTCAATTGGTAATAAATATGTTTCGTAGAAAATTACATTTCATTATAAAAGTGGCTTCACAAAAGTCACAGTGGCTTCCCCCTTAAGTGGAGAACACAGCCGGGACCAGTTATGGAAGAAGAACGAATAATTTTTATAATTAAATTTTTATTAATATAAATTTATTCGAATAAGGCTCAACTCTAGCCGAGACGTCTTGCGCCGCCTTTGAAGAGGAATCCTATTCATCAGAACGTCGGTTTACACTCACGAATTGAATATAGAAGCTTCCAGTCACCGACTGGACTGAAACTTTGCACGCAATTAGCTCTCATCGCGTAGAATAATGGAGTGCAGAGTTCCACCCGCGGCATCTGGAGAAGCCGAACCTCTGAACTCCACCTTCCCATCATTTATTCTCAAACACCTTACCGTCCTCTTAAAGCGTCTGCCGCAAAAAACAAGAACCAATTGATAGCGCATCATCCAGCGACACACGATCGTAAAGCTGTCTCCGCAAAGACGCGATTCCATTACTCACAAGGGAAGATCCCGAACCCGGAAATTCAAAAAATCTGAAACTTCGTGAATATGCAGGGGATTTCCTCCTGATTATTTCAGCGCAATTTTTCTTTGCTGCTCAAATTCACTCTAAGAGAGTGAAATTAACCTCGGAAAATTCGGCTATTTTCCGATTTTATTTTGTAACTCGCAATCTGTAAGAGATAGAAAAAATGTTTTAAGACAGAAGTTACTTCTTTTAATTAGGGCTATCATTTGATAACTCACGGTTCTGACAGTTCGCGAGTTATAACACAAAATCGAAAAATAGTCGGAATTTCAGCCTCTTAGAGTGAATTTGAGCAGCAAAGAAAAATTGCGTTGTAATCAGGAGGAAATGTATATACAAAGTCTCAGAATTTTTTAAAGAGTGACCCACGAAATAGCCTCTTTTGGGCCCACGATTTTGGAATTGAACTTTGTGCCAAATGATAGCCTATGATGAGACATCAATCACAACAAATTCATTAACGCGTCAGCTCATACACTTCGATGTATGGACTTTTATATCAGTCCGATAATTTAAAGAATTGTTCCCACTGGTTTTGTTGACTGCTAACAACGAATTTGAACTTAGATTTTCAAAATTCACAAAAAATCAAAATCAAAACATATAAATGTCCATGTAGTGGGTGCTTTTTTTTTTAATATATCGTCCACTATGTAGAATCGGCCATTGTGAATTTTGAAGATCTAAGTTCACATTCGTTGTTAGCAGTCAGCAAAACCCCTGGAAATAATCGTCTGAATTATCGGGTTTACATAAAAGTCCGTACATCGAAGCGTATGGGCTGACGCGTTAACGAATTTTCACTCCTTTCACCTCCCATATCTCAGAAACTAATTGTCACCTCAACTTGAAAATTTGTTGTGATTGACGTCTCATCGTAAGCTATCATTTGGCACAAAATTCAGTTCCAAAATCGTGGGTCTAAAAAGACGCTAAAAAAGGCCTCATTTTTGGGTCACTCTTTCCGGGTTCGGGATCTTGTCAGCCGTAAAATCCGCTCTTTATGTTCGCGGCGGGATGACGAACCGACTTAATAATCGATTCCCATCCTTTTTTACACACCGTTTGTCCTCGTCCGAGGGAACTCCGATTCCGAAGCCAGCCGGGCAAACAAAGTGCGCGTCCAGGAAATCCTCTTATGCGCGCTCGCGAGGGACCATCGTAGCGTGGCGTCGTGTAACGCAACATCCTGTCGAATCGCGGCTGTTACGCAAATCCCCCGCCAAAGAGAAAAGACACGCGGGCCCGCGGAGCATTATTTTTCATGCGCGCGTCCCTGGACAATTTCGCGAAATCAACTCGATCACTGCAATCACCTTCGCGGCAGCTACTTTCGTTCTTCCTCCCGCGGCGCCCCTTATTGTTAGGAAACAGCCGAGCCATTCTGCTACTTCATGCATGGGAATCATTGGGCTCCCTTCGTTCCTTCCTCCTCTCTCGATCTATCCACAACGAAAGGATAACTCGCGGGGTACG
This sequence comes from Andrena hattorfiana, assembly GCA_944738655.2. NCBI lineage: Eukaryota > Metazoa > Arthropoda > Insecta > Hymenoptera > Andrenidae > Andrena > Andrena hattorfiana. The sequence continues at coordinate 38,825,446 of OX122889.2, read as the reverse complement.
ATTGAACCGCTTCAACGTCCCCGGCACTCGTGCCCACGAAACATTAACCGTGGAGCAAGCCGAGGTACTTCGTACCACCGTGACGAAACCGTGGCCGTTTTTATTGTTAGAGCTGCTCTGCTTTATTTTCCGCCGCGCCGTGCTGCAGATAAGTAATCGTTGTCGTTCTGCCCTCCATAAAGAGAAGGTAATTGAGTCTCTGCGGAGGTTCCACACGGCTCAAGACTGAATTAATTCCATGGACGACTGTCGGTCAGGGTTTATTAGTTCCCCCGCTGTGCAGCTCGCGGTACTCGAATTCATATCGCCGGCGTCTGGCCCTTGAAACTTTCAGGCGGACAATACGGCGCGAGGTCCTGGGGAATGTGTGAAACTTGAGCGAACATTCGGGAAGACTCGGACAGTAACGCTTTCTGAAATATTTTAAGTGAAAATGTGCCAACTTGTACTTTTACCAGAGAACTGGCGAAGGGATGGATCGCGAAGTGTTTTTTTTGGGGGAGGGGCGAAGCTCGTCGCGTTTTTTTTTAAATATTATGAAGTTAAAATTAAATTCTGAAATATCTATTTTTAATCTGTTTTCTTTGCTTATTAAATTTACTAGCTGGTTATTTGAATATTATAAAAGAGGATCGCGACTCAAAAAGGTTGGGAAACTCTGACCAAGAGACACACTTTGGTTGAACAAAGTAGAGATGGACAAAAATTTGTGTACAAAATTTGTATTTCAAATAATTCTTTGCCCATCTCTGGAACAAAGTCGCCTCGGCGTGAAAACACGTCGACGCCAGTGGGAGCGTTAATTCCCGTTCGTTGCTCGAAACAACGGTTGCGAATGAGTAGAGACATCCTGTTAACACCACTGCACTAGACGGAAGAAATGAGCGCGAGGCAGTGTTAGCGACGCGGAGTGAAATTTGCGCAAACTTGCACAAGGCATTTTTGCGCCTACATACCTACGTGTCCTCTGGTTTCGCGAAACGAAGCCGCGCGTCCGCTAACAAAGGACTATTTTTACACCGTGCCCTCTCCTCTTCCCTGCACGCTTCCTCGAGCCTGCACGCTTGCGCGAACCGACATAAATATTTACACGCTTGCAGCCACTCGAAATTGAGCGATCAATTTCCTTTCTTCCCTCTCGCCGTCCCTCGTCGCTGCAAATTACCACCTCGTCGCTGTTTTCGTTCCTCCTCGTAGGCCCGAGGAAAGAACCGGCGAAACTGGCGCCTTTGTTCGCCCCGTTTCTCGCGAATTAATTTCTAAGAATTATCATCCGCGTGATAATAGTAATCGTGGGTCGGTGGCGCGAAGGAATCGAATGATTACTATGCGATGCGACGGGTACGTTCCTTTTTATCCAAGTTGAATTTGCATAGTTAATGTTGATCGACAGTTCTGGCTGTGTGAATGACAGGTCAATCATTGATGGGACGATAAGAAAGCAATCTGCGAGGTGCTTTAAAACTGGCTCCTGAAGCTAAATGCGAAGACGATCGGTGATGCTTGTTGTCATAAAGAGGGACAGGTTTTAAGGAGTGGAAATGTGCAACGGAGGATTGTAAACGTTAACAAGGGGATAAACGATGCGTTGGTTGATTGAAACAATTATTACCTTCACGTGTCTTGTGTCGCGGGGCTCGGCAGGTGCTCGATACCATTCTTTGCGCATTACTTATTTTTTTATCTTATCCTTTCCATCCTTTTTGCTCGTGTTTTCCTCGTAATAATTTTTTCCTTTTTAATTCACTTACCTGCCTGCCGATCTCTTTTAACTAGTTCTTTTTTATCGTAATTAATTCCACTCGTTTTATCTTGTACTCTGTCTCGTTGGATCCGTTCCGCAATAAATAAATAAATTAACAGGTGTAGTAATGGAAATAATAAAAGCTAGGGTTATCGCGCTCCATGGTCGACCAGGTAATCATCATTCCCATCTTATCCTTCGCGATTCGCGTTTGTCGTAGACCTTTTATGGTGTCTCCGAATATTTGCAGTTCTCCCCGGAGTCCTAAAAGTTCCACGGAACGCTGAACGAGTATACGTATAGTGTGCGATGCTGCAATAGAACGCGGTGGGGAACACTGCAACAGAGTGTAGAAAGTAATCTGTGAAAGGAGCCAGAGATCCTTCGTGCTTACCTCGGATATTAGCGTTCGTGTCGCCATACCACTTGTGTTTCTAATAAGCTTCGAGATGAGAAAAAGCGTCCGAAAGCAGGGAAGTAGCAGCGGTAGGAAAATAAGCGGAGCGAAAGAAGAAGAGGAATATTCCACAATATTTTGCCAGGTAAACAGTGTTTAAAGAAAGAAGCACCCAGTCGCGGGTAAATCAAACATCGTCGGTTGCGACTGACAGAAGCGCGGAAACAAAGGAGCGCGAAGTACTTTCAACTTAAATTGATTCTGCACGCAGCACCGAATCGAAAATGTGTAATCAAGCTTCTAAGTACGCCCCACCGTTTTCTTTTTTTTTTTTTTAAATCCGGTTTGAAAGTGTTGGAAGTATTGAGACCTTAAGCTGCCGCTCTAACACTTTTGACCCCGATTTTCTCCCAAACCAAGTCCCGTACGAAGAAACCGTATTACACCTTTTCGATTCGCGCTGTGCCGAGAGAAGTGGACGCGGTCCAGGTCGAGAGAGTTCGAAGTAACGGTCAGCGAGAAAAGGGCGCCCGAGCGGCTGGCGGATTTCGCGTTCTCCGGGCTGGTTCTCCAGCGGATTTCGACATCGCGGCGGCGCTTCAAGGCTAGCTGTAGGAACTGTTACATGCATGGGGCCGGCCGTTCGCCGGCTTCGTATCGCTCGACTCCGTTTCTTGCTTCGAACGCGAGGGAGCAAGGGGGGAACGGTCCCAAGGCGCAGCATCTCGCGAAAGGGAGAAAATAAAGTCGGCCGGCTTGCCTACGTGACTGTTCGGCCGTAGAGCAATCAAGGTCGCGGCGAATGATCGGTCACACACGCCATTTCTATCGATCCAATGTGTCTTTCCCTCGGTTCCGTGGAAACTTACGTATCCTTTCGTTGGATCCAGGGAAACAGGAGCGATCTGTCCTTCTCTGCTTTGATAGAAATCTTTCAAATGTTATCTTCTAGAGGTGTCGATCGACGCTTCCCCGATCGATAAAGTGACGAAGCATCGCCTGTTTGTCCGGTTCTGCGGAACTCGTGTGTCCAGCAGCCGTTGAGTCACGTTTTTGTGGACAAAAGAAACAAAAAAGAAGGAGCCTCGGAAGACTGTAGATTCTACGACAGACCTGCCCAAATGATATATATATATATATCATTTGCAAAAGGTAGAAAATTACATACCAATAAATATATACATATATACATTTGTCGAGTTGTCGGGACAACTTGGAAAGTGTAACGCGTTGTGTCAAAATACGTCAACAGAAATACTGTTAAAAGGGGGCACCGTGATAAAGATATTACAAAAAAATATCCGTTCAAATTCCTTCCATGAGGAAAAATTTACCAAAATTTTTTGTGGATATCTCAGAAACTAAGGCCGAGTGGAGGTTATATGTACAGGAAAAAGTTTTTCAGAATGTGTACCCCTGTATCTTTTGAACGAATTAATTGCCGAAGGTAAAATTTTATATTTGGGGTCTTTCCACATTTCTCGTAATACCCACCAAGTTTCATCTCAATTGGCAACTGGTGCCTTTCGGATGTACAGCTCCTGCATGTATAGATGTATATATTATTATTGGTTCATTAGTTCACCGCACTACATTTTCGTTAATTCCCCGTATAACAGTAATGTACATCTATGGAGTTTGTCTGGTTGGACAAAGGAAAATACGTAGATATGTAGGGTAACTCAGAGTTGGGCAAAGTGTAATCTAATTACAACTTACAAATTACGATTAAACTGTAATTGTGTAGTTGATTACACATTATTTTCTGTAATCGTTAATGTAGGTGGTTGACTACCATTTTATCAACTACCTACATTAACGATTACAGAAAATAATGTGTAATCAATTACACAATTACAGTTTAATTGTAATTTCTAAGTTGTAATTAGATTACATTTTGCCAAACTCTGGGGCAACTGTACCTAATAGGGAACACGATACTACTGACGATCGCGATAGAGAATGTTTATTTTGCGGTGGCAATTACAAAACTGACAATAATGGTAAAAGATGTTATTATTCAATTCGTGAGTGTAAACCGCCGTTCTGATGAATAGGATTCCTCTTCAAAGGCGGCGCAAGACGTCTCGGCTAGAGTTGAGCCTTATTTGAATAAGTTTCTATTAATAAAAATTTAATTATAAAAATTATTCGTTATTTTTGCATAACTGGTCCCGGCTGTGTTCTCCACTTAAGGGGGAAGCCACTGTGACAGTCGAAAATAAAGGGTATTTTCAAGACATTCTTTTATAATGAAATGTAACTTTCTACAAAACATCTTTATTACCAATTGAAAATGCATATATTTAACTAATATTTTACGCTCCCAGAGTCACGAAGAATGTAACAGACGCAGAAAATTAATATAACATAATATGAATTTTAACAAATGGAAGATGTTTATTTGCCTTCTGCATTTCAATGAATATTCATTTCTCACGGTAGAAATAAAGTTCTTTAAAATTTCTTTACAAATTCCCTACGTGTCCCGTATTAAGTACCATTTATAACCCCAGTGTTTGACTTCCTTTTACATTTTTTACCATAACTTCAAGGCACTTACGCTTTCGCATAGTCGACTATTAACATGCGAGAATCTATTAATCGCTGTTGGATTCTATCGGTTCATTCATGGAAATGTCATGACTCACGGGTCAGCGGGGACGGTATCGGTGATAGTTGAAAACGGCGAGCATGATAAATGGAGTGGATCGATGGAATGTCAATGGAATATTCATGGCCACGTGGAGGGAAACTACTTTTCTATATCTGCACATCGTTTTCCACGGCACCTTCCATTCGAACTGGAGGAATAATGACAGAGGGGAGGCGACCTTCGACGTCTATTTCCATCGCGAGACGAGCTCTCGTAACTAGCCGAGAGTAATTTCTCAATTTTCTCTGTTACGCGACGGCAAGGATAATCACGTGCCTCGATCCACAGCAGCTTCTAAACGCCCGGCGATTCGGCGTGAAGCCGAGAGCAGCGACGGCCACCACACGCGAGGGGGTCTGATTTCCACCAGCGGCTGGTGCAACCAGGCGAATGGATTAGCCAGCCGTGCCGTGATTACGCAACCGGCATTTGATAATCGACCGTTCCACGTAACCGCTCGCTTCGTTTTTAACCCCCTGCGCGGGACGTTGGCTGTTCATCCTTGCTGGAGATAGGAAAATTGATAACGGGGACTGAAATACGCGGCACAATTGGGAGGATGATTCCACGCCTCGGAATGGGTCATAAATTCATTGCGTAAATGTTGTAATAGGCTTGTCTCCGACTTTGAATCGATCACAGTAAATTTCAGGTAGGGGTAAAGAGTACAGTGGTTGGCCACTTGACAGTGATTGGCCTTATTTGGAGAAATAAATGAATATAAAGAAATACCACTGTCATGCCTTTTTTTAATGAACATATTCATATTCCTTGCACTTTCTTGCTTCGGATGTAATCAATATTTCTCCACTCATTATATACTGTGATTATATATAAGAGCAAATAGGATGACTCGGCTTTGAAACTTGGAAATTACAGCCATTTAATCAAAAAACCATAAGAGTATAGTTGAAAGTTTGCGAATAGTTTAATGTATTTACGATATGTATATCTCTCATATTCGGTATATATCGATAAATAAAAGTTGAAACTTTATAAAAGGATTGTTTATATTTTAAAATTATACATATATTATGAAAAAACAGGGGGGCCAATAACTGTCATATGAATAATGTTGAATGATAGTAATTGGCCGGACGGCCAGTGACTGTTTTTTAACCATGTTAATGGTGAAACAGTAATTAGCCCCCTGTTCAAAACAGAAACAAGCACGACAAATACATACTAAATAAAATATATCCATTTTTATTGAATAATTTTAATCTTATTTCTATCGCCAAATCAGTAACATTTTCTTTTAGGTTATATTATGTATCAAATAGCGGCCACAATCACTGTCGAACCAAATGGACAATTACTGTCTTGACCATGCTATATTTATATAGTGATATAACTATATTTCTTCGTAGGAAACATATTTTTTGTATATTTTTATACATTCTTGATTTTTTTTTTTATAAACTCTATTCATTTTTAGATTATTAGGGGTTTTTCGTACTTACTTATATTGATTTCCATTTCAAATTTACTAAATTCACATTTATAATTCATTATTTATGTGACACTCTTACTTAAGTGGCCAACCATTGTACTCTTTACCCTATCCCTGAAAATTTGAGCTACAATTTTGGCGCACTTAGCTCCGTTCGATAATTATAATTTAAAGCAATATTCTCACGTATCAGTGGCGCAATTAGAGGGGGTCAAGGGGTTCTGATAGCCCTAAAAGAAGGGACGTTGTAAGAAGAAAAGAAAAGTGGGTTTTATTCTTTAACACGTTGAATGCCACGCTAATTTTACATGGATTTCTTGTGGCGCCAGCGTGAATTTCTTATTCTGTGATAAATATTATGTTGAAATATTATTTACAACAGATAAGTTGAGGTGTATAATCATGTTTAATGAATTTATCTTACTGGAGGTCACCGGTGACTCTCCGTAATGGCGATAGTATTGAAAAATTCATAAGTATTGACATTTACTCTAATAATGTGTTTTTACAAATCTTGGCGCCGCCGGTCACTGCTGGCCCCCGCGGCGCTACCGCTAAATTGAGTGCCGGTCACCGGTGACTCCATGGCATTCAACGTGTTAAATAAATTTTTATAATCGCCCAATGAATTTGATTGAATTTGCATTAAAAATATTAAGATTAAATCCTGAGTGCGTTACTGTTGCGTACGCAGCTCGCAGTGTGTCCCAAGAACGAAAAGCTTATCGTCCCAAAGTGTGGAACGCATTATCGGATGCCTTGGATTTAATTAGCATCGAGGTCCAGGTCGATCTGCGGGCAGAAAGTCAATGGATTAAGTATACCTACAGGCACGCGTAGCTCCGTTTTTAAAAGTCTCGTTTCGAAAGCGAGCCGCCGAAATATTCCCTGGAATTTGGGTTAATTGCACTTCGATAAGTCGAACACACTCGACTGGCTAGCTCGTTCATTGGCACATTGGAAACCAGTTTCCAGTTGAAAGGTAAATGATACATCGTGTTGCGTTGCATTATCATTCCTCGATTGGTAATATCGAACAGTACTTTGTACAACCAAGTTGCATTTTGTTCCAGCCTTTCACTGGATGGCTCGATTGGTTAACTGTTATATTCGAGAGCCCAGTGCATCGCTGAAATTTTCATTCATCCCTTGTAATTTTATCAACAAAAGAAACTTTTCTAAAATGCCTCTAGAAAATGTTTTTTTTTTAAGTTTATGATGTTACTAAACATCGTGCCAAAAAGACAAATCGCAGTTTCAATTTATTTCTTTGTAATTAATTGAAAAAGAGATGCTTCGTTTTCGACAAAAACGACTGTCTAACAATAAGTAGTAAGGTAAATGTCCCAGTACTTAAACATGGCCCAATAATTAAAAATCGAGGAGAAATTTTATTAATAATAACAGATTTACTAATTTGCAACGTTTAAACTATTCGAAATATAATTGCAAAATGTATTAGCTTTATGTAGATACAATTATAAGCTTACATAACTGAATAGTTATATCGTGCAAAATATTATTATACAGTAAAGATTCAACAGTTTCAATCTCGCGTCTCACCTAATGGGCTCAAGCAAGCGAGAAAATATTTTTGTTAAGGTTGTAATTAATTATTATTTTATCATTTTTGAAATAGTACAGTCGTTGTGGATTTATTATATGTTGAAGAATTGAAAATTAATTGGATCTCTTAATAATTTTTTCTTTTTAATATTGAAATTGTTGCGTTTATCCAATAGTACACGATAATATGTCACGGACCAGTTATTAAACGCGTATTTAATGGTTATATAAACACTGGTACAGACGTCACTATTCAGTGAAGCATTGTTTTGTATCCTATATATTTACGTTAATAATAACTAGACAAAAATATAATACTGTTTAAGAATTATTAGGATAATTAATCTTAAACTCGTCATAATATTAGCATAAACTAAAATTTTATAATATACTTTTAATCATTTCCAGACATAAAGTCATGCTGAAGATTTAACACAAATGTATTATAAATAAAATGTTTTTATTACCCCAAAATATCACCGTATTAATTTCTTTTCATTAACTGATAGAAATAGTTAAATTAAATATATATTCAATAATTGGGACGCTGATAATTAATGACTGGGACACGCTAGGAATTTCATTTAATTACTGGGTCATATGAACAGTTTCATGTTTTAATTCATTTAAAACTTTTCCTTTAATAAATGTAGATTCTTGTTACGTTATCTGAAACTAGAAATTTTACGCTTTCGAATAATTATATTTAATTATAATTTTATACTATTTAAATATAAAAGAAATTGCAATTATCTCAACTGCTTCCTTAACTGTTTCACCACTGGGCCATTTACCTTACCCTTGATCGAAGGGTGACTTGAGAAGCTTTAGGATATCGCTTCGGAGTAATTAGGAAATTAGTTCTCTGGATAGAATCCCTTGAATATTGTAGAGCTTAGTAACCGGGGCTCTGTAATCGTATTACAGGATTTAGTAATCTCATCGCAGAGTTTAGTAATCTTTGGTAACCTTCTCCTACAACTTAATAATCTTCACTCGAACGATCTTGGATCGGTAGGCAAATACCTTAAACCAGTGTAACATTCAAATGTCAATTAGGAGTTTCTTACCACTCCTACATCGTTGGCACGCTCTTAATCGTGCAGGAGTTTTCCCCGCCTCCCATCTGAACCACCTGCGACTTCAATCACAAAGTTCGTCCCAAAGTTGCTGCGCTCATTATACCAGTAAACACGTGGGCAGGACCGGCCACAGATGGCCAAAAATAAAGAAAAGAGAAAATAAAAAACTCGAAACGAACAATTTTTATTTGATTAAAATAAATTACCATGGTACTCAAGGACTATAAAAAAAGAAATTAGAATATAATTTCTAATATAATAATCTAATATTATTAATGATATGACAATAAAAGTCACATCTTTAAATATGTTAACATTTATTTGCTTATTTCTCTTCTTTTTTAAGTTAATTTTCTTTATTATTCTTATCTTTTCTTCGTCATTCGATTTTCCCTTTTTACCGTTAAAAAATTCTTTAGCACCCCAAAATATTTCCTGTATTTGTGCTCCTTTGTAAAGAAGGCTGGCCCCGCACGTAGCTATAAATACTTACCAACAACTCGAATCACAATTAACCAGTCCTATCTCCACTCCAATCGAATTCCCCGTCGTCCAAAGTCTCTTATATCGAAGATATACGGTCCAGTTCCCGTGGACCATTATCACTCATCGATCGAGTATTGACCCACGACTTCTACAGGCAGACTTGGACGAAACCCAAACGCGTCTACAGGCTGCCATAAAAATTTCCCAACCGTAATGTATAAATACGACGGGGCCTCCATTTAGATTACAGGAACCAAGTATACACAATAACCCGTTGCCGAAAGCCGAGGAGCGTTTCAGCTGCACGCGGAAACGCGCAAACGGAAGCATCAGCGGCGCGTGCATCGGTATAAAACCGCAGCTAATAAACATCCTCGTCCATCGAACGGTCAAGTGTCCCAGCGCTTCCTCCATAAACAGCTGTGTGATTGTGCAACGAACAACGCCGCGTACACGTTCGCGTGAAGTTGCGAGAGCCTTGCACACGCCGCGGAACCGTTAAGCAGAATCCTCGCGCCGCAGCATAATTGCCGTACGGTACAGCAGCCTCTCCTCCGTGGCTGCGCGTCGCTCGGTACACGGACGCAGTCTGAGGAGGACCTCTTCTTCCGCCCCCGAGTCATCGAACAGGCGGGGCGGAGCTGCGGCTGCAAGGAAGCTGGTAAATAAAATCCGCTCGACAAAATTCTACGACCCAACGGAATATACCAAAGTCTCTACGCGATGTCTATCTATAAATATTCCTACAGCAATTTACACTCTGGTTTCAGGCATCCCCGATTATCTGATCGGTTCAAGGCAAGTGCGACGAGATCCCGGATGATGGGACGTCGAAACGCTTTCAGGCTATCCATCCAGTGGACAGAAATACATACGTGTCCTTGCAAGGAAAAAGAGTTTCTGCCCGAAACGGCTAGCGTTCCCTGGAGCGCTCGATTTGATACTTCGCCCGCGAGACCGCGACGATCCGTCTTGGCAGCTTTCACTTTCGTTCGCACCGCGCTCGCGTGATCTCGAAACGATCTCGACGAGCCGCCACCGTGAACAGCGAGAATTTTCGGCCGCGGCGAAGCGTCGAGCAAAGGAATCCCGGAAAGTCAAAGCAAAGGAAGCCCGAAGACCAAGGGAAAGCTCGACGACGTTGCCCCCTGATGACATTCGGGTCGCCGTTCTTCTTTTAACCTCGTCGCGAGGCTCTGTGTAGGCTTTTCCTCTTATCGAGCAGGAACGCTACGCGGGGCTGGCAATTCGTTAATTCACCCGGTAGACCGTGCTTCTTATCGCTCCGTTAATGTAGGCAAATATCGCGAGGCCGGGAGGCCGCATACATTTCGCCAAATTTGGGCGACGAGGTCGAGGCGATCGATTTGCATATGCAAGCGAGGCTGGGGCCAGAAAAGGGAGCTGGAAGCTAAGAATAATTCTCATATTGTAATGGAGACTCTGGAGGCAGCTGAATGAGTGGGACACTTGAATCCTGCCTGTTCAATGCTTGAATTTTTAACGCGCTAATGGGTTTCCTTGGACCTGGGTGGACTTGGAGGATTAGCGCGGAGATCTTTCCTGTATCTTACATACCGAATATTGTCCGGATGAATCGAGACTCGTCTCTGAATCGCGTTCTGAACGGCAGCTCGGTAACTGGCCGAGAGAAGCTGCCGAGCTACTCGCGCGCGAAGGACAATGGTCAGTAGCGGAGGAATTAGAGCTGGAGGAAGCGTGCTCGCGGTCTCTCCTCTCACGCATGACCTGGAAACCTCCTTGGCTCGCGGAGATATCTCGTAGCCAGGCGAGAGGAAAAAACTCGAAAGTGGGCTTGTTATGCAATGATTTTCAGTAACGACTACGGACAACGCGGCCGCTGCGTTTGCTGTGCGCTGTAGCGGTGTTACAGTACGTGCAATCGATGGGGACTCCTCCTTTGCGTCTTATCCTTGCCCTTATCCCTTTCTAAACGGCGCTTTGCTCTGGTCGATGGAGGATGTGTAATCGGCGCTGGCGGTGATGTGCTTGCAATTTGTTGTTTCAGAGGTGGAGTGCGAGGTGTCGAGTCAAGTGGAGTATTCCCTGCAAGCGATCTGGGGCGTCAGCATAAGGGAGCTTCACCTGGCGCTGTGGAAACCCTGGAGCACCCTCAGAGACGCCTCCTTGAACGGCACGCTTCTTCAGGGCCACGCGCAGTACCTGACACCACCGCAAACGTATCCTTTGCAATGAAACGTGTAATAAGAGGCATGGTCGTTCTTGTGTTAGAGTTGTGGGTGGTTCTTAAATACCTGGAGGATCGTATCGTACTTGAAGTACTCTCTGATTGGAACAATGGCTCCTTGACCGCGAAATATACAGTAGGCAACCGCACGGAGAGGAGACGCTGAGATTGTCGCTTCCCGCGCCGGAACTGGAGCTCGGGACGCCGCCGCGTCTTTGCTATCCCCTGGTCATCTTCCTGACTCGCAGGGATAACGGGGACCCCCATCCCGATGAAACCGTGGGTATCATTGTCCGTAGACGCGCGAAGTAATCAGATTTTTAATGAGCAAGACAAAGGTTATTGTTATTAATGGTGCTCGTTCTTTTTTTTATTGGCAGGTGGCACTGGTAAACGTCGTCCACATCAAAGACAGCGTCTGCACGCTGCCGACCTCGATCCTCGCCCAATATCTGAAGCAAGCTAACGGGCAGCTGTCCTGCCTTAAGGTGGGTTTTCTTCCTGCTCTTCCCTTTGCTACGACCTCCTTTCTTCGATGACTAATAAACACGCGAGGTGGTCCCCTAAACGGATCAGGTACCGCTACGGGCTCGACGAACCCGACACACGGCCTCCTCGGACCGGTTGCCGCTGTTAAAGCTGAAATTGGGCAACGGTTAAACCCGGGCACACCTACGAACCGAGCTGCCGTGTCTTTGGTTTGTCGTTGACCTGAGATCGAAAATAGACTGGTCATCTAATTAGAGATTTTGTGCGAGACGCCTACGCGAAGAAGTAGTTCTTGTCGCCGTTTCGTTAACGAAGTATCGTCTCTGTTGCAGCAACTGTATCTAGCAACCGGCAACTCCACGAACTACGTCGAGGGAGACGTGTCCTCCGGTTTGGGCTCAGCTCTGGCGCTCGCAGAGCCATGCAACAGCAACGGTAGTTCAGCGAGAGGCGCCCTGGTTGCTTCCGGCACCGGTGATCCCGAGGGCTCGCTGTGGAACACGGCGGGGGAGCAGCTCTGCGTCGTTTGCCAATACTTCCCACTTTCCCGGGCCCTGTTGCCCTGCAGGCACACCTGCATTTGTGCCTCCTGCTTCGGCAAGCTGGACCGGTGTCCCATGTGCAGAAGCCCGATCAAAAGCTACTTCTGCATCAGGGGCGAGGAGTACATGCCCCTGGAGACAGAGATCAATCCGTGCAAGCAGAGGCAATCGAGTCACGGGCCGACTCACTGGCTCCACGATTGGAACGACAGGCTCACCGATTTCCTTGGATTCGCGCGATAGAATACCCAGCATATTCTTTCGTCCCGTTCCCGGATGTTGTACAGAAGCGTGCAGGGCGATGCAGAGCGGGCACCCGATTTGGTTTCGAAGGGGATCGTGTCTCCTGGCCGAGGTAGTCGCCTTTAGCCTCCAGCAACTCCAATCGGACAGTCCGATAGCAAGGATGAGGAAAGCGGGTCATTTATTTGCCTCAATTTGTGGGACGAAGACACGAGGGAAAGATCCGCTTGGACGCGAGAAGTTGAGGCTTCGGAAGAACTTAGACGACAGGGGATGTGAAGCGAACGGGCAGAGTGGAATGCAGTTTCGATCGGAGTTCCCGATGGAAAATCTTCAGTTGCGAGACACGACGAACTGATTTAGTTAAGGAACGCCGCGAACCGATCACTGGGAAGAACTTTTTCCAGCTTGATCTTGTCGTTTGGTTCTCTAGGAGTTCGAAGGAGTCGTAGACCTTTCTTTTTTTCTTTCGTACCTCTTTTTATAGTTGTGTCCTTCGACTCTGATTTAAAGTTCAGAAGCTGGAGACACGGATGCACTTTGTTGAACGCTTAAGTGAACTGCAGGGCTGAAGATTCGTGCCGATTATCCTCGCAAACGGATAAGCGAAAGTGTTTAAATGATGAAAAGTTTCTAAATCAGAGACACCAAGATAACGTTTCAGATTTTTACCGAGTAACGTTAACTGTATAAATACTTAAGGTGTAAATACAAGATAAAAGTAAGACGTGTCCGATTCTAAGATAATGTATCTAATAATTAAGTTATTGATATTATTTCACATGATACGCAAAGTTTATTCGATAGATATAGAGATGTTAGTTCCGATATGCATGCCTTTCAAAGTATTCTTTTCCTTCTTTTTTTCTTTTCGTAAAAAAAAGAAAATTCTTTCTCTCTTCTCTTCTCTTTCTCTCTTCTCATTCTCTATCTATCTATCCTTTCTCTCTCTCTCTCTCTCTCTCTCTCTCTCTCTCTCTCTCTCTCTCTCTCTCTCTCTCTCTCTCTCTCTCTCTCTCTCTCTGCCGTAATGCTCTGCCGTCCATGTGCAGCCATGGAGCTAACTTTTCGTAAAATTCTTAAGAAAGCGCTACTCAAGAAAAGAATGTTGCTGGAAATTAATTTAAGAAGGATGTTGCGTTAACGTTTAAACTGTAAATACACAGACTGTGATAATTGTAATAACATCTATTACGTAACCCAGATACAAGAAAATGCCCCGAATCGCAGGGGCATGGCAAAGGAAGGAATTGGAGCGGTTCAAAAAGGAACACGAAGTCATTCTCAGATTTCGCACTGAGTGCATATACGTTATATCAGACCTTTTTGTATCTCTAGGCACACTTGCAGAAAGAAAGAATGACAATACTCTCTTGCTGGAGGAGGGGTTTGTAAAAAAATCTAATTTTCGTCTTGGTTCAAATAAGAAACCATTGGTAACGTTTTGCGGACAGAAATTATTTGTGGGTTTAAGTGAATATTTCGCATTCTCTTAAACATCGCCCGATCGACTCGGAACGATAAGAAAATCTCCATTTCTTTTCGCGCGATAAGATACAGACGAGCATACAAAACTATTACAAGCCCCGATATGTAGAAATATAGAAGTATGCGGGAGTACACGTGCTACTGCAAAAATGAATGGCCTCTGAAGTCAATGCTATTGTAGTCGAAGATCTTAACATCCTAATTTATATTTTATTCAGTACGTATGGCATTTCTGATGCGATAATGTCTGTATGCGAGAAATCCTGTATATAATTTATTTAATAAAGCGTACTCATGCTGTCATGCTGTGTTCTTCGTAAACACGTGGAACATTACCGAGGAAGTTAATCAAGGACCAGAACAATTAAAGCGAAGCAAATCCATGTAATTTTATTAATTTATTCAATTCTTTATACATTGTTTTATACAATTTTTTAGCTACTCGGATTCTTCAGAATAATCAAAATACCGAAATTCTCGCGATCCGCTGAAAAACCATTGCTTAATTATTTCAGATTTTCTATTTAGGTCTCCGTAAAAGCGTCCGTAAGATTTATCCAAGCGTGCTCTTTGTGATGAGGCTTCTATGGATCGGCGATCGTCGTCTACATTCGACACTCTTCGGGTTCTCTCGGGGCCCCTCGCGACTTACGGTATATTTCGCTATAGTGATGACCGTTGGTCACGTTGACGGTCGGCTTTAGAGTCCGTGGGTTCGAATTTCATCCAAACGTCAGCCAAAATTCTGCAGAAAGACAGAAAGACCGAGCGACCCTTCCTTTATCCGCGCAGAAACATGCTGTTGAAAGATCCGGTGACACACGATCGTCCGACGATGATTCGGCGAGCAGATTAGAAGGGAAAAGAAGGACGGATCTGCGTGCCTTGTAGAGATTCGTGCGAAAGTCTGCGTCTTGGGGGCCGGTGCGTATTGTCTACCTGCTCTTTGTTCTCTCGCGAGATCGATTGTTTTTCGCCGCCGTCGGAGTTTCACCTCTGTTATGGTTCACCGCGAATAGACGGGTACACAAACGGCCCCGATGTCCTTTTCAGGCGGACGTAAACTCATCGATCAGAAGGGAATGTTTGTTTTGCTCCTCTCTGCCTTCCAGTCTCGAGCCATCGCGAAGGTTAGACCGAACGACGTTACTATCACTCGACGACCTGGTAAGCTCGCGAACGCCAGCCTGACTCATTCGTTCCGCGATAAGACGACGCAAATTTCATCCTCGCGAATTCTTATTTAATTACATCGATGACGGCAAAGTAAAAGAATTCGGAGTCGGGCTTAGGAAGAACTCGATGAAAAATTCAAGACTGCTTTCGCGTTTAGCTTCTTTTCCTTCAGGCTTGATACAGTTTAGTTCGAATTTATTCACACGGCGATCACCATTCCTCGCTGGTCATACGATATCGTGTTTCAGGTTTCGGAGAAGCAATCGAGAGGAATAAGGGAACAATGGCTGGCAGCGGAGATCTATGGGTGCACTGCTTTACCTGTTGTTTGACGCAGCAGGGACCAAGGGCGCGCAACGGAAGGCAGAGGTCACATCAGAGGCTAAGGCTAGATCCAAGTATGATCGGAGTGCCAACGAACTTCAGGCACACCGCGCACATTAGCAGCGGAGACCTCGATATGACCAGTGCACAGTTATCGAACATTCAGTCGCAGATGCAGATGAAAGGGGGCTACGACAACGCGTACGGCGTTAAGGTACGGTAGCTTACACTGGCGTCGTACCGGAAAACGGTGGAATATTGCTATAGAGCAAAGATAATCGACGAGACACCGATTGTTTCTGTTTCAGGCATGTTGAGAATAGTTATAAGACACTGTTAGACTGGCCTGCATCTTGTAACGGGGCTATAAAAATGACTGAGTTTCTTCTATCCATGTTCCTTGCACTAAGGCGAACATACACACGACACCGTTGCACGCGAGACGAAGCGACGCAGTTTTTGACACATTTTTATCCGTAAGGGCGAGTTACATAAGCCGCGATGGAAGTTACTCTGTTCTGCGCAGAGGCATTGTTCAGAAACGAAATTTACATTTTACTTTTAAGGTGCATTTATAACTTTTGTATCTTTTTTTTTAAATCTTACATCTCGCAGCGAAGACTGAATGCTCGTTAGGAACGAAAACTGCCAGATTATACACGTTTCAGGTGCATTTCTTTCGTGATCTACAATTACTCTTCCATTTAAAGAAATCGATCGATCTGTAGCGATCCGCGTGGTAGTTTACTAACATATTAGCTGTTATATACGCGCGTTAATTGTATTTACATGTTTTCCGGTAGGAGAATGACTTCCGAAGTAGTAGGCTTATTGCTAATAAGCGTTAGACACCGTTTTTATACTTCCAAGTGAGACTATAAGTACTCCGCGTCGGGTAGTAGTGGTTTTGTAAAAAGATGTAAGGAGGACGTATGCTGGGACGTACGGGTAAACGTATGGTTCACCCGTGCCGACTAATGGATAAATATTTTAGCGTATATACGATGAACGTCCAAGTTCACGAAGCACGGCCCATTTTTCCTATTTCTGTATTCACCCCTGAATAGGGCGTATAAACCTACATTAGGTCATTTTTGGAACGTAGATGTGTTAGAAATTGAGGGAACAAAAAAAAAGAGAGATTTATACGTATTTGCCTAGTCTATAACCATTCTATTACACCTCATCGATTATACTAGCCATTGTTTGTCCTATTATACTTTCGTCTTATAAATCGAGATCTCCCGAAGGTATGATCGTGGACCAGTGTGGAACGTACGAGGAAAGGGGGGAAGGAATCCGCGGATCCTCTAAAATCTAATTTATATAGAAAAGTATATTTTGGCACTAAATCTAAATCGTGACTAGATAATTTTGTAGCAAAACTATCTGTAAGTAGATCTGTCTCTTGTACAATCTATTCACTCCCCCCCGATGTCCGACTTATTCCCATGCACGACAAATATGGTTTTGGTGTTCGGATAAGAATAAATGTAAAATTGAGAAATTCTAATGGATAAGTGTTCGATTAACCGTAACGAAACATGCGTTGAAACGAAGGGTAGGACGTAGCTCTAAGTATTGTATTTAATATGTAAGAATAAATCTGTGTACTTGCAATCTAGGATCCTCCGCATGGTTCCCCCGAGGTATTATAAAGAAAATTCGCAATATACCTTCCGTTTCCAACCATTTACAATATATTTAGTTACATTTCTGTAACAACGAAATAACAAAATGTCTCTTATACGATAAAAATGTTATTTCTTATATAGTTTCATTATCTCTCTTAAATTATATCCTCTTTTACAAGTAAAAGAAAAAAAAATATACATATATAGAAATTCTTTTAACTTAGATGTATTAGAACCGAAATCTACCAACGACGAATATATTATCATTCCTTTGAACACTTTACAAGGAAGAATATTCATTGCTGTCGAAACTATGTACAAAAGAAATGACGTTCCTAAACTAACAATCACAAAGTCGATCCCAATGACTATAATATCACATAGTATCACACGATACAGATCCAGATTCGTTTCAGAGACTTGCGCTCCATCCCTTTCATACGAAATATTCTTTGGAAAGCTCTCCCTCAGAATGTATTCGATTACAAACTTCGAAGAAGCGCGTAAAACAGTATTCGCTTTGGAAATAATATTGCGAACGTAAAACGTGTTTAACGAAATTGTACTTTAAATATATATATATATAATAACATACGTACACCGACAGCCACGCTGTCCTCTTAAATATTCTATACATCTATGGATTATGGATCATCGAAGAAACGCCTGCGAGTCTTTTTACCCATTCGCTAGCTCCTCGTTCTCACCAGCTAAGCTGGCAGATCACCCCGCGTGCCTTAAACTTCCTTTATACGCGTGCATATATATATTTTTGTATATACATAATGTTATATATCCTTACATTAAAAGGCAGAACGCGAGACCGCGGACAAATACAAGCTTCGAATGTTTATTTGAGTGGTGATAAAAAGAGCAACCGGTATTTAGAAAAGAAACTGGGGTAACTTGCAAAGGTACGCGATCTCGGTATTTAAAACGATGGCCTGCGCTACAACCTCTAAGCATACAATCTTTCTTTAGAGACACTACTTGCCCTCGGGCTCAAGATAATTTCCGACACCGTACTTCCAATCTATGGAATGCCTCTCGGCAGCGAATGTACTCTGAATGCATTATTTTTGTCCAAAGTCTCTCTGAGAGTTAAAAGGATAGCTCTCTCTCTCTCTCTCGGAACAGCTGCTCCTTGTATCCTTGAAACGTTCACTTCCTTCTGCGCGTTTTAGCAGGCGAGACTTGGCTTTTCTGTTTCTCCATGTCCACGCCCATTCTCGTGTAGGGATTCGGAGCGAACGTAACGTGACAACAACAGCTCGATGCGAACCTGAAGTTGTCCTGGACAACCGTACCGTTCGTCAGTATCGAGGCGAGCTGCCTGTAAACGTACTTCTGCTTGCAGCTCGTCTTGTAGCCCTCCGCAATGCCACCGATCGCGCTGCAGCTGGCATTCTCCGTGCTGCAAACGATAAAGAAGTTTGGTAACATTTATAGGCCTTGCTGCTTCGACGGAACCCGACTTCCTGCGATACGCACATACACTCTTCGATGCGTACACCCTGCTTGAAGTTATCTTGGTTCACAATGAACTTCCACTGGTTGTCCTTGGTCTCCCCCCCTTGAGGGTATATCACATGTTCCTGCATAGGGAAGCATGGCGTTTTAATCCAGTCACTTCTACATTCGTCGTGCTTTTTAAGGAAGAGGCTTGAGTGTATTCGTACGTACCGTGGCCGAGCAAAGGGGCACTTCGTCCGTCGCGTCGAGCCTATTGGCTAGAATAACTTCGGGAATCTGAAGAAGAGATCGAACATGTCAGAGGAAAGTATAGAAATCTACTTTATAGTCTTTAAATGAAATCCTGCTAACTATATCCACGCTTGCTAGGTACTTGAGATTTTCGTTCTGCTGGATCGCGTTGTTCACTAAATCCTCAGGATAGTTGTCTGCCGTCACGCAGTAGGTAGACCCCTTGCAATTAGGCACATGATGATTCCGATTCATTTCTCCGGGAAAGACAATCTTGCCGTCCGATTGCATCTCCTCCGATGGCACTGATAACGAAGAACAACAGGTAATTTCATACAGCTTAGCATATTTCAAGATAGCTATCGTCAATAAGCTGTGTTTAGCTTATTGGAATAATTCAGGATTCTGAATAATACGAAAAACAGTATAAGCGCGAAATCTTCAGTTAAGGCGCAACTGTATCCTCCAGTCCCTTAAGAGGACTTCTACTCTCTCGGCCGAAAAATCGGGCACTTTTCGGTGGTAGTTTCTATAATGAAATAAACACTTAACGTTTTCGAATTTCTGGGGGTATATTCTACCACTCTTGAAATACAAGAAAAAATCTTTATTGTTTGTTAATTTCATTTGTTTACATAAATATTTCGCAGTGAAGTTGGCGGCTTCAGAATTGCTGGCGGTTGAAATTTCGGACGACTTGATCATTGGAAATAAAAACAACAAAGATATTTTTAATTTGCAGGAGTATGGCTATCTCACTAACCAGAAATATCCTAAGATTTTTAATATTTTCCCACATTTTATATCAATTAAATATAGAAAAGAAGTGCCACTTTCGGTATTTTCAACTTTGATCGACTGGCATTTTAATAGTTTTGGTAAAAAATTGTTCTTTCGTGGAAAGCAAGATAACCATACTCCTGCAAATTAAAAATATCTTTGTTTTTTTTTATTTCCGATGATCCAGTTGTCCGAAATTTCAACCGCCAGCAATTCTGAAGCCGCCAACTTCACTGCGAAATATTTATGTAAACAAATGAAATAAACAAACAACAAAGATTTTTTCTTGTACCTCAGGAGTGGTAGAATATACCCCAAAAAATTCGAAAACGTTAAGTGTTTATTTCATTATAAAAAGCATCACCGAAAAGTGGCCGATTTTTCGGCCGAGAGAGTAGAATGTCCCCTTAACAGATTCTATTTCTGCGAGTTTAATATTGCTCGAAAACGGTCATTATTTACATTTAACTTCTCCCGCCACATCTGCTTCTCCACTGCCGTACCTTGTTTTCGCTGACCTATAAAACTCCGCGGTTGGGGTTTCACAGCGTCACGCCGTGCCCTTCCATGTAGTCTATCATTGCTGTCGAGCCGTTCAGGTTCAAGGGCTTTTTCATTCAGTCTCTCGACATTATCCCGTGTTTGCCTCCGCACAAAAGTTGGTTGAAATGATCGTCCACTATTATCGACGTATGGGTCAACGTTCCCCTTGCTGTGATAGATTCGGTGTGGATACGCGTCAACGTCTTGTGCTGTCTGAAAGAAATTCAAGTGTCATCGTAACGGTATGTCCGAGCACCACTAGACACCTCGCTAAGGTGTAAGTACCGTATACTATTATTATCTTTTTTCTACGAAGATCGTCGAGAATATTAATCACTCTTGCGTGACGCGCGTAACTCTACGCTCTTTCTCTCCTGAGATTTCGAAGCAAGATAAACGCCTGCCTCGTGGATCCCGGGAATAATCGTATTTAGCATATTTTATTTTCTTTGAACGGGACTTCTTAACGCAATTAGTAGATAATATTAATCAGTAATTGATCGAGGGGACTGAATGTAATTTTAAGAAGTCTAAGTGAAAATGTTTGAGAGCCCCTGCTTGAAAATATTCAACGACGCCAAGTTTAAAACACGAATCCGCTGGAAATTCTCGGCGGGTAAAATGATGCGCAGATATGGCGGCGCATCGCGCACGGTAAACACGAAGAGAATCCCCTCGAAACAAGAAAACAATAAAAGGTGTGGTCTAAGAATAAACGTTACGGCAGAATTTTTAACACGACAATAAAGCAACGGAAATTATCGTTAATCTCGACAGTTCTATTACTCCTGTGATATTGGCGGCTTAATGTTCTTCCCCTTAAAACTCGTGTCTGAAAATGCTTGGAGGAAGAATAGAATACGGAAGGTTTCTATTTATATTGCTACATCGTTCTAAGGAAAATATCAAGTGGTACCGTGAATCGCGAAGATTTATCTAAAAACGGCACGTGTATTTTCAATTTATGAGAGTCGTGCACGAATACGCTCGTGCACCATTCTCTTACATAAGTAAACGAAATCGATCAGTAAACTTGTTATACCGTGAGTTATATGGCCATAAACAACGAGTGCGCAACAATCTGGAGCCGAAAAGTCGAACCTCAACTTTCCTTCGACCCCTCGTCGTTGCTGTGATAAAACAGTTTAAAATTAACCATTCAATTTGACACTCAAGTTCACCCTGGCCACGAAGATACTGTTACACAGCGATAACACATCCCGGGTTACGTAAATATGACCGGCTAGTTACTAATTTCTGTTCTGCCAACGCTAATCACAATTCTCTACCGATACGTGACGAATACGTTTGGAATCTCGTTTGCATTAAGATTTTCTATCTATTAAAGATTCCCCTTAGAACAGACTCTCGTGAAAAATTCCAAATTCTGCTCAATTAGTAGCATCAGTTTATAGTTACAGCCGTTTATCTTACACAACTTTCATTTGTTTCGCAAACTGCTTAACCCTTCCCAAGAATCCCGAAGCTGGGCCCTTTCGTTTAACCGGAACCACTGCGTACACGAGA
Source organism: Andrena hattorfiana (assembly GCA_944738655.2). NCBI lineage: Eukaryota > Metazoa > Arthropoda > Insecta > Hymenoptera > Andrenidae > Andrena > Andrena hattorfiana. The sequence goes on along the minus strand of OX122889.2, from coordinate 38,803,403 downwards.
CATCGATCGCGTGTCCATGGTGCAACGAAGTTTCGTAAACACGAGCTACAACCATTACATACTGTGCCCACGCGATACAAGATCAAGGAGAACGAGTCTATTATATCACAAAAAAAAGATGATATTTCACCACCAACGTAAATCATCACACAGTCGTCAAAATATATATAGTATGTATATATGTACGTCGATAAACCATGTCTCCTTACCAACGCCACAAGAAGGCAGAGCTCGACAAGCGCCAGAATCGCGTCACCGTATGCTCGCCCCATTTTCTCCGTACTTTCAATGAACAGTTGCGACAATTTTCGTTCCCTGCGATTCCTGCGAACGTGATTCAACCGTTTCGCGTCCCCAGCACATGAAATCGCAACCAGTCCACTGTTCACCCGGGTCACACAACGTTATTCCGCGCTTCAGTTTATTACTGCCGGTTCTTTGCGCGTCTCGAAGAAGCCAGCGCCTGTCACCCGTAACGATAACGATAATACACTCCACGAGTTCTTCTCAGTTCGTCGGGAAGCCGGACCACGAAGGCGACCGTTATCAGAGCGTGTTGCACGCCGACAGAGTTGGACCGCGCGAAAGAGAAGAATGAAGTGGCGAGTCCGATCGCGGAGGGATCGCTCGGTGATCCTGCACGTTCGACCGATCGCACGCGATTGACCTGTTCCCTGCGCACCAGGTGGGGTGCCCGTCACATTAACGGCCGGTAATCGTGGGCCAGTGGGCTTCAGCGTATGGGGCCGAGGGGGCGACCCCACGACAGAGATGGGCAAACAATTATTTCAAATAAAAAATTCATTTCGAATAAAAGACAAAAATTTTATTCGACACTCATCAAATAAAAATAGCCAGAGTTATTTTTATTTCAAATAAAAATAAGCCAGAGCTACTTTTATTTGAAACGTCACAAATAATTTTTTTGTTTGACGGGAATTTATTCGACGGCCACAAATAATTTTTTTATTTCACGGGAATTCATTTTGACCTTCAAATAATTTTGTCGTCTTTTCATTCATTTGTATTTGAAAATTATTTGAAGCTCAAATAACTCTGGAAGTCGAGAGCGAGAGAGGGGGGGGGGGGGGAGCGTGTGCTAGAGAGCATGATGCGAGGAGGTAGTTGTTAAAGCGAGAGGGAACGGGGATTAGAAAGGGAGGGGGATATTAAGAACGGGCCTCTCGCTCCCTCCCGTTCCCTCTCGCTCTAGCGACTACATACTCGCATCATGTTCTCCTGCTTACCGCTCTTCAGCACACGTTCCCCCTCTCTCTCTCGCTCCCTACTACCAGAGTTACTTGAGCTTCAAATAATTTTCAAATACAAAAATTAATGAAAAGGCGACAAAATTATTTGAAGGTTAAAATGAGATTCCCGTCAAATAAAAAAATTATTTGTGGCCGTCGGATAAATTCACGTCGAACAAAAAAAATTATTTGTGACGTTTCAAATAAAAGCAACTCTGGCTTATTTTTATTTGAAATAAAAATAACTCTGGCTTATTTTTATTTGAAATAAAAATAACTCTGGCTTATTTTTGTTTGAATTAAAAATAACTCTGGCTTATTTTTATTTGATGACAAATAAAGATAAAGTCTCTTTTATTTGATACGTTATTTAAATAATTTTTTATTTAAATGATGCCCATCTCTGGCCCACGACTACGAGTTACGAGATGACGACTTTTCCGTCGTTGCTCGCTAATTAATGTTCACGCGGGTGCACATGTTCGTCCTCCCTTGATTATCCAGTTCCTAATCTTACGTTTAATGCAAGGCGATGCATTCTTTCTTTCGTAATTGATGTAACAATGGGGAAGTGGAGGATAGTATATGGGTATGGTAGGAAAAGACAAGGCTGTTGGAGTGTAAGATACGTATGCGGTCGGAATTTTGTGAAATTGATGGGGATAAGAATGCTGGGTGAGGATACAGCGATTTAAAACCGAGAGATTATTATCTGCGGCAGTGTTACTTGAAATGTTACTTTGCCGTTCGATTTAGTAGGGTGTGTTAGAGAAATTTTATTACGGTTAACGATGAAAACGCGAACGTTTGTTTGAATAATGCCCTACTCCCCGTGACAGTACGCGTTGTATTCACAACGAGTCCCATTATCCCCCGGAATGGTATTGTTGGAATTACGGAGTTGGTTGATTGGTACTAGTAGCTTACCGGGAACAAAGGGAACCTGCGGTCAGTCAACAGGTGGCAAGAACGCTGGGTTAGCGACTACCTGCCGATTTCCACATTAAAGCGCGGGACCGTAATTACGCGGCCGATGTTAATTGCCGTTGAAGCATTCTTACTCGGTCACGTAGCCCGGTTCTTTTAGCTTTGTTCCGCAGGACAGATAGAAATTCAGAATTATCCTTGAAACAACGTTCTCTGCTCTAACCACGCTATGAAATTATAATTAAATCTCAATTAGAAAGCGGGTCATCAAAAACTCCTCTAATTAAGAACCATTTATCTTCGACCCAGATAAATACGGCTATTATACGAAGAAAGACGCCTGGAATTCGGAGAACGCGCGGAACGATAACACATAACGATCATTTAGTTCCTCGAATTTCCGTGCCATTAAAAGATACAAAAGGAATCTGTAAAATTAAGGCCCGTAGAATTTTAAGCTTTAATCAATTTAGAATACTAATGCGCATCGACTAACAGATCTCATTAAAACGATCTGTATGGAAGAAAAAAAGACGTTGTCCTTCGTATGATCAAACACGTAACTATAAAAAAGGTATCAGAGTTGCGCGCCAAGTCGAAGCCGCGCGCGTGGGACGTCAGTTTGATTTGAATCGGCGACAGCATGTCCGACATAAAAAGCGTTTTGTCTCTGTTATGTCAGCATTTAAGTCTGTCGGCGAATGTCACGATGAAACCCGAGCACTTCAGGCTAGCGAAATTCAACGGCACGGCCGAAATTGTCGTGAGTGTTTTGCGCGCGATATTACATAACCTATACGCGCTCCGTGTGCGTACGATACTTGAAACAATAATACTAATCGATGATTTATCCCCTGTATTAGACTGAGACATTCTGGGAAGTCCTGAATGTCTTAAGCTTCCACGCGGTCAGGCAGAAACGGGTTGAAATTAATTATCAGCAGTATGGTAAATTTTGTTGATGCTTCTCTTCAAATCTCCGCGTGACTGCATTTATATTGTACAGCAATCTGCAAACTACGGAGGCCGCGTTTACAGATCCAGTGTATTTTTAGACACAGTGTGGGCCACCAAATTGTATTTCGCCTACTTAGAGTACCCGGCTGTAGAGTTTTATGCATCGAGCGAGGACGGTAAAAGCAACAGGCAATTATTATTAGCTTTCGGGTGGATTCTTGGAACGCAGGATATTTTGGGCATTATCGTTAGGATAAATGTGGCCGGCAGCGTACTTGGAAGGGAATGTTCACGCTCTAATGATTCAGAAGTAATTTGTTCGTTGGATACAATTTGCCAAGGATATTAGGATAGAGAATTAGATGTTGAAACTTTTCAGAAACCTGATATAGAGTACAACGTGCCAGAGACACCGACTGCGCAGATGAACAGTATATTACATTTAAGTGGCAAGGTGAATTGTAACGTAAAAGAGATATCGGAACTGATTTCTGAGAGAGCCAAATTAGCGAGCAAAGCGCACGCCGCGAGTATTAACGTCAGCGGTCTCCCACATCTGAGCGTGTCGGAGTTGGCATTGGTAAAGCGTCTTGCGACCGTTAATAAAAATACGCCGTCCGAGGAGGATCAGAGATATTTGAAGGAACTGTCGACTATTGGTAGTCTATTAGATATACACGCGAAGTGGTTGAAGAAGCAATATATATTTTTTGATTGGATGGTAAATGATTCGGAGCAGACATTTCGCGAGCTTACTTGCCGCGGAAGGTGGTAGAATGATGGTAATAAAAATTTCAGGTAACTGTAGTGGACGAGCACAATAAGTCTCTAAGTAGCAGTTTAAACGATATCGATTGCAGCGAACTGTCCAAATTCATTTCATTGTTACACCACATTATACAAGAGAGGCTCCAAGCTCTGTCCTCCAAAGAGGCGTGCGAAGATCCGCAGGGTTCTAAATCCCAATGCGTATCGCGGTTACTGAGATCTCCAAGCAACAACAGAGAGATGCAAAGTTGGTTGACGGAGATCTCTGCCGAACTAGACGAAGAAACGAAAGGGCTGTCCGGAAAGAAAGAGAAGCTGTCCAAGGAATTGAAAGAAATACTACGCTTAATTCCTTCCTGTATCCAGCTTTAATTTTCGTAACAAAATAAAAAAGACTGTTTTATCCTTACAACTAAATGAACACAGCGGACTTAAAAATACAGAGTATCTCTAGGGTCACGTCACTACGTCCCTACCGTGACACTAGGGACCGTCGTCGCTTGGTCAACCACCCCAAACGAGGAAATGAAAACGTTGAAAATGGTCACGAGGAATATACCGATGACGGTCCAGTTATTAGCTCGCTCGGCTTTGCACATCTGGTCGTCATCCTTGACGTTGTACCTGCTGTTCCATATCAGACCTATCCCTACAGCGATCTGTAAGAGCAGGCTAGCGCCTATCATCACCAGCGAAGGATAGTAGTAAGGATGCCCTCCGTCAGTCTGTAGAACGTAGCGCAGTTGGTTGGCATTGGCGGACAGTAGAGCCAGGTCCATCATCCCCTGAGCCAGCGTCTTCTTGTGTTGATAGATATTAACGTCGGGTATCGTCTGAAGCGGTGGCTGCGGGAAGAACGGGCTTCTGCCATCGGGGAAGCTGGGGACGTCCGGAGACCGTGGTTCAGCGGGCAGGAGGCCATCGTCCACTCCTCGATTATCGAAGCCGTTCGGCGGTTTCCCTTCTGGTTCAAGGTCGTCGATCTCTGGCCCAGAAGTTGGTGGAGGATTGTTCGTGTTGTCCGTCTCCAGCATAGAGCCGAGCCGCGGTTTAAAGGTCGCCGTTAGCTCTCCCAAAGAAGCTACCTTAGTCAACGGCTCCGTCGCTTCATTGTTCACCTCGTCCATGAAGATTATCTCATCACTAATTGGTTTTATCCGGGACATGGTTTATCCCACTGCACAATCAATTACAGTTGACTTTGTATATTCACAGTCAGCTTTAGACAGCTTTAATACCTTCCGAGCGTTCTCAGTGCACAGAAAAAGCACGATTCTGAAGGTCCAACATTAGCACGCGTAGTCTCTTACACCATTATCGCGCACAGTTTATTCAACGCCAGGCTCCCTTTGTTCTCTTCGCGGCTGGTTCGCAAAAAAATAAAAACAGTAGACTGAACCGCGAATTAGGATTGCAAGAACGAAAGCTTGCGGTTTATCCGTGCTGCTTGAATGCTAACGCGGTGCACGTCCTTTGCGTCTCGCGAACACTTGTCTCGCGAGGGAGAAAGCCTTCTCGTGAACGATCGTCGCCGGCGCTCAGCTAGAACCGATCTGCAGAGTGGAAACAGATCGATGGGGGTACTCTAGTCCCCATTCACTCGATCTGACTCAGCTGATTCGCGACCGGGTTCTTGAGGTCACAAGCGTCACGATTCCCACGAACGTTGGATTTCCCAGTTTCGTGGAGGCCGCTGTTGTACCGTTTCGACGTGATTAAGCGTTTCTGTGACGCTCCGGTTTTCCTTATTCCTCTCGGTGAATACTATTTAGATCGTGATACGTCATTAGAGTTCCTTAGTACGGAGCTTCGACGTGAATCGATTGAATGAATACCCCTCCATTCATGGGGCAGCGGCCAGTAATCACTGTGAGATTTAAGGTTTCGCTTTCGTTGTAAACACAAAGGTAGAACCAGGGGAACGATTAAGATTCCGAACGACTTGCGTGATACTGCCACCTGCTCCGGAGGGTATGTTCAAAAAAGCCTCTCTAAACGCTTTATGTCAAGGCTTCCGTGTCGTAGAAGGGGAATGGCACGGTTCCAACGAAACCTTGCTAGATCGTGGATATGTAACTATAAATAATGTGCTATCGTCGTTCGCGGAATCAACGAAACACGGGAATACGATTCCCTTCGAAATAGAGGAGGAGAAAATTGATAGTTCAGAACAAAGATTATGTTTAAGAAATTTCGAGGTTCTCAGATTCAGACATTTCCTCCTTCTCTTACAAGTTGTAGAACGAAGAGCTACTACTCCCAGCGAAACGCGGGAATACTATTTCCTTCGAAGTAGAGGAGAAGAAAATTGATAGTTCAGAACAAAGATTATGTTTAAGAAATTTCGAGGTTCTCAGATTCAGACATTTCCTCCTTCTCTTCCAAGTTGTAGAACGAAGAGCTACTACTCCCAGCGAAACGCGGGAATACTATTCCCTTCGAAGTAGAGGAGAAGAAATTTGATAGTTCAGAACAAAGATTATGTTTCAGAAATTTCGAGGTTCTCAGATTCAGACATTTCCTCCTTCTCTTCCAAGTTGTAGAACGAATAGCTACTATTCCCAGCGAAACGTATAACGAAGAGTTCCGCTTCAGAGTTCTCTGGGTAGACACAAGTGTTTCACAGTATTTCCCCGTCATTGTGGGTGATTCCCAATGCGACGCATGCCTCGCCTGCCAAATGACCAGCGGTCCGCCACGGACGGACAGTCAGCAACAAAAGCATTGCGTAACTTATTCGGGAAACCGCGAACTGTATCCATCAAACAGGAAGTTTACTGATTGTGAAGCATCTGGCGCCAGAATCTACCATACAAACTATTTGACTACATTTATTTCCCCCACGCTACAATGATATCCTTAAGCGCAAATTCTGAATACACCAAAAGCATTCATACCCGCAATACTCCGGTTACCGATGATTTACGGGCTCTAAAATTACCCAGGGCAATTCTATCTCCGTATAACTATGTAGGATCACGGTATCGAGCCAGCCCGTCGTCAAGTAAACAAACCCTCGCTGAGTACCTGCTCGCTGAGATTCGGGAGGCGGCATTCCTCCAGTCGCGGTCGACCATTCCTCTACCTAGTTCAGCGTAGAAGGATGTGAAGAGCACCGAACATGAAGACTCAGAAGTGTTGCGCCCACTGTCCAGGGAAGCTTGTTTCCGCGAGCAGCAACGAGTCGCACGAGTGCAGCCAGCCGAAATACGTATCTGGTAACCTGAGGGTGTTTTCTCTAACTAAACACGTACCGTCGGAATATCCCCAAAGGAGAGTCATCGAGAAAGATCTGTCGAAGCCGTTACCAGAGGACCGACCCTCTTGCCACGACCAGTTCGCCCTGGCGAAGAGGCTCCACGCGGAGAATCTGGAGCACCAGCCTCTCCCCGACAAGGTCGACGACTCCGTTTTCAAGAACATTGGTCAGGGACAGGCTTGCCGCCGACTTTCCTCAGGAGGATCCTGCGGCTGCCGCCAGCAGGGACCTGAGAGCTGCTCCAAGAAGTTGAGCAGACGTTATGGGCCAGTCCTCGGCTGCAAGGAGCCGAAAACGAAGATGGACCTGGCTATCTGCTGGGAGGCGCCCCTAGATCCGATCTACGAGCCCTCTAGACCGACTCATATCGACGGTTCCGAGGGTGGACTAGCGCCAGCGATCTTCACGTTGGTTCAGCGCAGCCCGAGCTCCACGACTTCCCTTCGTTCGGGGGCCACGAAGGACAAGGAGCATTGTCAGGATCGATCCAGGGCAGAGAGAAGCTCTGAGAATAAAAGGGAGGCTCGTAGGGGAAGTGGGTGTGAATGTCTCTGCAAGGGTTTGAATGGAATGAGTATCTCGAGGAAGCCAGATGAACGAGCCATGAAAGCACCCTTCAGGAAGTGCGTGGCCTGCGAGCCTAGGAACCTCAAGGGCGATCCCAGATTGATCAAGTCGGCGGTTGGTTTAGCGTTGGGCCTTGAAACAGAGGAGACTCGACGGAGGAAAGACGCCAAGGCGACGGTACCCAGACCGAGGACACCCTTCGCCAGAAGATCCTTCTGCATCGACACTTTGGCACCTCCCTTCAGCGTTGTGAACGGGTGCAGAGGTGCGGATTACCCGGAACACTGGAGGCTCATGTCCGTCTACCAGCAGTCTTACAAAAACCCCTACAGACGGAGGAACTCGCATCGCTGCTAGCTTGTACACCAACTGCCCAGAGGAACGCGAGGCTCGGACTAGGAAACTATATTCATAACAAGAACGCTATTGAACTCTCCTAATGCTAACGGTTCTACATCCTACAGGATGCAAGGACAGCACACTCCTATCTTTTGCGCCTTAGGCTGCTTATGTTAATGTACTGTGGCTTGTCCGAGCTTCTCAGATTCATCGCCTCGTCCAGGAGCAGGCTCTTCTCCAGGTGCTGGACGGCCACTTTCTGCAGGCGACTTAATAGATCCGGATAGGGGGATATGAGCCTGCGGAAATCGCTGCGATCCAGAACGCAGATCTCGCAGGTCTCCACCGCGATCACGGTGGCTATCCTGTACTCGCTCTCCATCACCAGGGCGATCTCCCCGAAGTAGCTACCGTCCTCCAAGTGGCACACCTGCGAATACCAGGAATGGTACCTGAAGGGAGAGGACTACAAAGCAGCGAGTAACGTCACCTCTATTCCCGTAGAAGTATAGACCGCCACGGTACCAGAGGAGATGAAGTACAGGGCGTCGCCGCGTGTGCCAACTTTAATGATCTCGTCGCCAGTCATGAAGATCTCGGAACGCACCGCGTCGGTCACCTGCACCACCACCGGTTCTGGTAAATGTTTCAACAGCTCCACGCTGTTGATCAGCCTCTGATAGGTGTGCAAAACCAGCTCCTAGAAGAGGAAGCGTTCGTTAGTCTTATCTATCAGATTTTAACGACTGGTCTTAAGGCGGGATTTCCTAGCCGCGATCGGTCGCGGCGACTGGCGGCGATCCCACTGGCGCAAATGGAGAAGTATGCATCTGTGTCTCCGTTGCGCTAGTGGGACCGCCGCCGGCTACCGGGGCCGATTGTAGCTAGGAAATCCGACCTTTAGGGAATGTAGCACGGTAGTAACTGCTGGAAGTCGCACCACACGTAAATACGGCGATACTTCGTTTATAATTTTCTTGTTCCTCTGGAAGTACTTCTTATTGCGATAATGGTAGAAGGTCAGCAAACGGTTCTGCAACGAGTGCGGTAGCTCCTTGTACCGCATGTACTCTTGTAGCTGCTGTATGATCTTCAGGTGGCGCTTGATGGTGATGTGGAACGTAGTCATCAACTGGGAGAATTGTACTGCGAAGGGAACCAGGAATCGTTGAGCCATAAATCCAACGAGGCGGAGGGATGGCTGTGGAACGTTTACTTAATAAATATATGAAGCCGAGGAACCCAACGACCGTCAGTATTAAGTTCAGGATAATATCCTCCCGCGTCTTCATGCTCAGATAATGGCTGGATCGAACAAGCGCGATGATCGCGCGGTTCAGGCACACCAAGTACTTCCTCGTGTTCGTCTGCTTCTTCTGAAAGTAGTCCGACCTGATCCAGGAGCTGAACGCAGAGTCGTGCGATCGGGTCAATTTGTAATCGCGCGTTAAGTGAGTCAGATACGTGATACTGACTCGTTGCTTAAGGTGCCCAGCGTGGCCACAGAAATTGGCACGTAGTACTCCAGGCAGCCGGCCCAGTGAATACACATTATGCTAATGACGGACGTCTCCAGGATTTTGTTTAATTGAAAGCTCAGCCGGTATACCTGAAATCGCGGGATCGCTGTAGCCATCGGACGCTTCGTTCCGATCGCTGCTACCAAAAATACTAACATGGCGCAATCTACGGCAGTAGACGATAATATTTCGAGTCCGCAGGATCTTCATCATGTTTAGGGTGGTGCAGTACCATATGGAGTTAGGTATGATGACATCCATCAGTCCTATGGGCACCACGGTCAAGATGTCTATCAGGAAGTACCTCTTCAAGTATTTCCTGCACGAATGCAACGAGAACGATTGCAACGGTGAATTCGCCGTACGATTCTAGGAGGTAATTGATACGTCAGCCGCGAGGTAAACGCTGCAACGTCTCATTGATTCACAAATGATGCTCATTAAAATGAAGCGCTACGCGATTTTTATCGTTGGTCTAACGATATCGCAGCGACGCGTTAATTGAGCTTCCTCGCATCCTGAACGTGCGAACGACGGGTCGATTAACGTACAGCGCGACTATTCTGGGATCAAGGACTATCATTTTCGTCCCGTAATCGTAATAGCCCGTCAAGAACCACATCACTATGTCGCACAGGAACACCATGTTCAGCTTGTCGTTGATCTTGTGCCAGTCCGCGTGCAGCTCGAAATAAAACGTGAGGGAGACAGGCGTGACCAAAAGAGCCACGAAGGTAAACACCGTCATGAATGATTCCCAGAAGATCCTATAAAAATTTAGAGCCGGACCAGCTTAGGTAAAGCGGCAGGAGGATTCCAAGATAATTATAATTCGATGTATCGATCACAGGAAGATGTTCTATAAATTTAATTTGTGTAATTCACGAAAAGAGAGCTTCTGTAAAATTGGGAATTCAGGTGAACCTAAACGAACTGAAGGGGTGTATCATGTAAGGGTGTGATTTCAGGTGCCTCGAGATCTCGTATTGCACCGCAGTAGTGCTTTTCACGCACCACCGCGTCAACGGATGCTTTCGGGACAGAATACGCTGGCGTAAGAACCACCGTCGCAGCTTCGACCACAACGTATTCCCTTGTATTTGATTCTCCAACTCGTCCACCTCGTCCGGTTGCTCGCAGTTGTGCTTGATCACTGGCTTCAGCTGCGCGGTAAAAAGCAAACGGAGACAAAAACAGTCCGTTAGTCTACCGAGAAGTTCTCGAAAGACGTCGGCTTACTTCTAGATTCGTCGGCTCGGAAAAATGCGGCACGTAAGCCATCAAATCCATGCTTGCGGGTGGTTGGCTCTGATAGCCCGACCGACGACAGTAGATTCTTTGTCAGCGATCACGTAGAATTATTTCTGTGTATATCGCGAGGTGATAAGCTGCAGTTGCACGTGCACAGAGGTATCGTTAAATTTATAGGTTTTCCTCGTCGAGTGTTCCCGTTGATTAATGGGCGTGTGTCGTTTTACTTTTGTAGCGAACTCGATGGTTCTACGCTGAATCCTGGGCGAGGGGGGTGAAATGAAACTGGAAGATGTGTTCGATCGGAATTCCTGGTACATACATATATACGCTTCGATCATCATATGATTACGCGGAAGCGTGACATTCGCAACGTGATTCTGATATGCGCGTCAAGCACGTGACTGTCGTAAAAACAGCTGTAACGCCAGCTGAGCGAGATGCTCTGGTCGTTGTAGAAAGGTTTCACGTTAACCCCTTGGATTAATAATCCCATCTTTCGGGTTGTCGCTTTCGAACGAACTATTTCACGACGCTGCTTCGTCACGCTCGTACTCATGGCGATAACGTCTGGCAATAAGGCTCGTATTAGCAACATGACAGAACCGGAGAGTCTTCAATTACCTACAGATGTAAGTCCGTTCGTATGGAACTATTCGCGATTAACTCGCTGCTCCACTTGCATCTCCGATTCCGCTTTCGAATTCTTTCGTTGCCCGTGCCTTTTCCTCGCCTCGACGAGAGCTCGTGCGAAATAAAGTATAATACGCTAACCTAGAAAAGTAGAAGTAAAACGTTCAGCTAGGAGGGATATTGCGACTGAACTTGTAGAATTTCATCGATCGAGGTGTTTTTAAATTTTGTCGGCCTTGGCAGGGATCGGTTTATAATATAACGATGCACCGTGGTTCGTGCGCTCTCCCGTTTCTCTTTTCGAATATATGGACGAGGTATATTTTGTTTTGTAGATTATTATACATATATTATCATACCTGTCTACATCTGATAGGATGTCGGCAAGGCTAGTCAATCACACATGGCGAGAGGCGTCGCTCGCTATGAAATTTGTGGATCAAGAAGCGTTGGTTCTTTGGCGGCCGCGTTCTGATAATTTGAATCAAGTAATGGATATATTACAGCATTCGACGCGACCTTTCTATCACTTCATCTTTAGAGAAGTGGAGCTGAAGAGGAACATGCCGATCTGGGATCAGTACGGGCCTCGTATGAAGCGTCTCGTATTGGTACGGTATATCGGTGTTCTTCGACACGGAAGATCCGGCCTCGTGGGTCCGTCATGTTTCTTAAACGATCATTTATTAATTTCCAGTTGTGCTGCGATTTAACTGAGAAAACTCTCGTAGAGATTCTGAAGTGCTGCGCTTCTTTGAGAGTGTTACATATCAATACCTGCCGAGAGTGCTTAATGTCTGGGAGGCTGCTCGAAGATAAAAACGACATAAACGAGATCTCGGAAACGTTTAAAAATCTACAGGAGCTTAGTCTGGGTTATAATCGTTTCCTGAGCGACGCTCTGTTCAACAGGCTAGTTGCGGTCTGCCCGAATTTAAAGTCTCTATGCCTGATGGGTTGTCAAATGTCTTTCCACTACGGACTGTATAAAAAATTTTATTCCCAGAACAAAATTACGTTTCCCGACGCGTCGAAGTCTGTCCTGACGTTTCTAAATACTCTACACTATCTGAAACAACAGGCATGCAAGTTGAAGCATTTGAATTTCGGCTATACTTTAATCGATAGCGCAGCTTTGGCTACTCTGTCAGCTCTGCAGGACTTGAAGCTGGAATCGCTGATGCTGCAAGGCTGCTATCAATTAAGTATCGAAGGAATCAAAGCGCTGACGCAACATCAGACTTCTCTGAGAGTGCTGGACATTAATTTCTGCGTGCGTATCACGGATGCCAGTTTGCTCTGTATTTGTAAGAATCTGACGAAGCTGGAGACGCTCAGGATAAGGAGGTGTCGGGCAGTCACCGATAGCGGTGTATATTGCATCGGATTCCTCAAGAACTTGAGGGAGCTGGATATCTCTGAAAATGAACAACTCACTGGGAACTGTATTACGCGAGGACTTTGCTCGAATCATGACGTAGACGATAGTAACGCCGAAGTAGGCATCGATTCGAGGAACATTAATATTTGCGCCGCAGACGATTATAACGTGGGGAAGATTGTACAAAGGAAGAAGATGCAGATATTCTCTGCAAACGCGTTGCATCTTCACGAAGAATCGATCGAATGCATATCCAAGTGTTTCCCTAATTTAAAGCTACTCGAACTCAGTTACTGCTTCAGCGGTGTAACAGATAAAACGATACAGGTGTGTGAAAGCAATCGTACGATCGTTTTATATCTCGCTGAGGAGCTATTGAGAGTAATAGCATACTCTGTGGAACTGTAGTCGACTCCTGGATAGTTTTCGGACCGATCGTTTCCCCGAACATTCAGAAATTACTAAAACTTAACAGAGTTATTTTTTATAGATGATATTCAAGGAGCTCGTACATTTGCAAACATTAAAAATAAGCCACTGCGATAAGGTGAGCGATGCTGGCTTGACGGGCATGGGCGTTGGTAGCAATGAGACCGTCGAAAGCACTCAAGTCGTGTATAAGCCAGAATTTACAGAATCTAAGCACAGAATCAGTCTACGTTCAAAGGCCGAGCAGGAGATAGTACGCGATGCCGATCGCAAGCGAGAAGTGATGAAACTCTGCGAGAACGTGTCCAAGCCTTTCGACTTGAGGACGTGTTCTGGGTTCTCTTTGATCAGGCTTAAAGGCCTCCGAGAACTCGATCTTTCTGCTTGCAATAGAATAACCGATGTCAGTTTAAAGCACGCGTTTGCTTTCCCAGAATTAAGAATCTTGAATTTAAGCCAATGTCAACAGGTTTGTAGATATATCTCCGTTGAAATTGTATATCAAACTTGCTTTACTCTTCGCTGATACTGTCCCGCTATTTTAGGTAACAAACGTGGGACTGGATTACCTCTCGAGAAACAATCCCGCGATAGAGGAATTAAATTTGAATCAATGCCACAATATATCGGACGTGGGAATATCTTATCTGGCTCAAAGGTTGCACAGATTAAAACGGCTTTTTATACAGGTAATTCCTTGGATAATAAAGCTGGAAATCATGGGTAAACACTTTCGGCTGTGTTCTCTCGTTGCAGGGGTGTTCGCAACTCACCGATCACACGCTTGGTTCTATTAAACTGTATTGCAAAAGCCTGCATTACCTGGACACGCGTTATTGTCGAGGAATGACGGTGGCTGCTCTGGAAAGCTTGACACACTTGTATGTCGATTGGTTCAAGCTCGTAGATATCGGTTCTCCGGAGAACGTGATACCTCCACCACCTGCTCCACCTTTGCCTTCGTTACCTTCTCTACCATAGAGGCGGCTTCAATACTTCCTTTCGCATTTCAAAGACAAGGTGAGAGAAAACTGAAGTATTAAGATTTACCACGACTAGTGTATTATATTTCCACGTTAATTTAATTAACACGAAGGGGGTAACGCGCGGTAGGACTGGGATACTCACGAAACCAGCTAGCGAATAATATTTCACACGATCCGCGAGAGAATGTTTTACATAGAATTGTACACCCGGAGCGTATTTAATAATTATGTATATAGACAGATGCAAAAGAACTCGGGTGCGTATTATGCCAAATATTTGGCAACGATCGTTGCTAGCTGAACGGAAGGTCGTGCAATCTAAATGTATTTAAAATAGTATTTATTGATCACTATTTAATACAAACACTAAAATGTAATTGAAGTGTGTTTATAAAACATCGAGTGATAAATGTGATTTCAATCGCGTGCAATGGACGAGCTAAAGAAACATTACCTAAGTAACGAAATATTCTTCGTTACAATTTATACATAGCTAAGAAGTAACTAACAAAAGTAGTAGTCGCGTATTATTTTACGGCTTTCGGACGAAATTTTAATCTGTCCAGCGTTACAATTCAGCGAGACATTACAACTAATTATAGTAATTACAGAACTAAGTAATTATATACAAAATTTTACATCTGTATGAAGATTCATTGTGTTATCTGATCGATAACACAATTACCATAAAATATAACGAGAAACTGTTTTCCAAACGAGAGCTGTAATCGCATACATTTGAATGCTCCATCAAAGTAAAACGCATCGAAAGGATCCTTATACAAAAGTTAATTTCACGGGTATAGTACAAAATAGTGTTTAATAGTTGTCGCACAAAAACGAAATTGACTCCAAGTATTTTTGTCGCTGCCATTAAAACGAAACTACAAATGAACGTGAATGTAATTTAATAATTTTTCATATGTAACGTAAGAGTCGCTTTCTGAAAGCTTACAAAGTAAATGTATAGCACCGTTGTATAAAAATAATATACTTTGAATATAGATAACTACTTTTGCCGGTAGATCGTTGAACGTATTAACGTTAACACGTATTATATATATTATATATTCTAATCAAACGAGATTAAAGTATTTTTGAGTGATATAGAGTTCGTTGAATCTGTACCACTGTACATGATCCATGTGATATAGATTTATGTATATATCGAGGATAGATCATACAAATCAGGATATATAAGTGTGACAAGATTATGTAAACAATTTCTAAATTTTATTTGAAAACAAACAAATTTAACATTGTTTCTAATGATAGGTAGAAATCGATTCGTGTCGAGTAAAGCAATTTCGATAATGTTTCGTAATTTCAGAAGCATTATTATACTGTTGATCGATCGTTCTTTAAATGTATGCGTTTGTCGTGTAGAGCATATAACAGAGTCAATTTTCGTTCGTGATACAATAAAATAAGAAATCGGTGGCAATCTTCCACGGTAAATACGTAGATCAATAAAAATTGTGGACTCTCTCCTTTTTTTAAGTATTTCTTTTTCCTTCCGATATTCGGGTGCGTCTTAATTTCCCTGTTATATTGTAATCGTTACTATATAATTAGTAGCAAAACACGCAATTCATAATGATTAAGTGAGAAATCATTGTTCACTTTGTTATTCATTTGAGCCTATCCTTTCGTATAAAACTTTTAATGTATCACAAAACTTGATACCTACAAGCAGTGTAGTATCAGCTCTAACTTTTGTACAGGATACAATCATATTGACCGCGTTTCAATACGACTTACAGCTTGATCTCCCGCGGACGAACGGAACGCAGTATCGTAAGAATAATTTACAATAATCGAAGTTTCGTAACATTATTCGGGAAGGCAGAAGCAATTCGAGAATTCGAGCACTACGAACGAAATTTCCGTAATTTCCCTAGCAAGTAGAAAGAGTTATAAAATTATGTGGCCCATAGGAGATCGATTACAATTTCTTCGTAGACGTTCAGAGCGGAGGTTTCTGAAATTTTTTTACATTTTGTATTCTACATTTAAACGACGGACACTTAACAGTTAAGCGGTAAGGTTAATGTTAACACATAGATAAGTAATGTAACTGAGGATTAAATCTACGAAACTACGAAATGTGTTGAAACTGATTTCAGAATGGTTGAAATGTACGGTCGTCGTCACTTCACTGTATATGGAATTACATAACTAAGTTCTCTAGGAATTTGTAATGTAATACAAACGTCTTGGCGAATGAATATAAAAAAAATCTACTTATCGCTAAATTAAAATAACATGTTACTGTGATACAGATACAATCTTACTATTCCGATTATACTACCTTCTGATATACACAAACTCAAATCGTCAATTCGTTCGTTAGGTATGTAAGACTAAGATTTCAGTGTTTAACAGAAGACCATCAACACCGTTTTCGTTAGTTTCTTCGGAATTATTTACTGTACAGGAATAGTTGAGTGATGATAGAACACAGAATTCTTAATTCAAAACGGAAATAGAAGAATCTCAAGTTACGTTCTAAGGAAGCTTGTCAAACAACAATATCAACTTTACAGAGAGCCCTTAATTTATTAAAAGTCGAACTAGAAGTAACGGTGTACAGGCGATCAGGCAAAAAGGAGCATTAATTAAAAGCAAAAAGATCTCTCCCAGAACAAAGAGGCAGTGAAGCTATTCCCGTGCGAGGACACTGAAATCTCATCTCGTGCTATCGCTCTTTTCTACATTCTACCTTGTACCGTAGCGAAACAACAGTTACGAAAAGTATAATGACATGTTAAACGAATGTTACACTTTTAACACGCTGTTTAGTAAATATATATATATATATATGTGTGTGTGTGTGTGTGTGTATAGATTTATATATGTACATATATTTATATATGTACGTACACGTCGCACCGTTGTAATATTCAATCTTTAATAATGTGCTCTAATCACATCGTGTAAAAAATGTTACTCTTCGGTTTGTGGATACCTTTACAAATCATCCCACACATCTCTTTATCGATGCGACAATCCTGCGTGGTTATACATATATATATACATATAAATATATATATGTATATATGTAACGCGTTCTCATTACGTTATTCTTGCCAAAGCATAAGAATAACTCTATCACGTTATCGCGTAGCTCGAGTAATGGTGAAGATAAATCATCTCTTCCGATCTAAATTAACACACGTTTGGTTCTTTTATGCTGCATACTTTCTTCTTCAAGGAATCCTAAACCACTGTGTGTACTTCGATTCTCTTTTCTCTCCCTCTCTCTCCACGTACTAAAACTTGCCACAGGGCTCGTAGCATCATACTGTTAATTAAAACGAAGGTATTACCAGCGAGGTAAAGGTCCAGCGGTCTCTTTCTTCCAAATCTACAATGAAAAACAATTATATATATATATATATATATATATATATGTGTGTGTATATATATATTTGTGAACACCTTACTCGCATTTGGAAAAATTTGAACGAGACGAATTTCAAAGAGTCGACTGGAAAAGTTATTGCAAACGAACAATAATAATACCTTAGTTAATTCGAACTGGAATGAAAGATATCAATGATCCGTCCATAGATTTCGCCAAACCAACTCTTAGACACATTTAAATTAGAATATATCACACGATTTCTTTAAGTAGATGTGTTTATGTAGTGATTAAGTAGAAATGTTTTTGTTTTCAAGCGATTACTGCAATCCTTGTTACTGTATGGAGGTTGAAGGGTTGAAGAACTATTTAAGCGCTGTCGCGAACGACATTGTAATTGTATTCAGACTTAACGCTGCATCAACGATGAGTGTGTACAATTTCATGGCATTTTTCCACGATCGTAGCGAGTGGCATCGCTAATCTTGATATAACATCTTTAAAAAAAAGTATATGTTCGTACTTTTCGACGATCGCAGAACACACTGAATTCAGGATCATAACTTGTAGACCAAACAAACTGATGAATGAATGAGAAACTCGTTATCTATTAACGCATGTACACATTCAGATGAACAGTTTTACGTGGATAGAAGTAAAAGGACTTTTACAAGCTTATTTTAGCAGTGGCCACATGATATTTCTGTATAAATATAATTTACTTCGTCTATAAATCTGCGAGACGTAAAAGAATGTATCGTAGTTCTGTTTAACGTGTATGGAAAGTCACACACATTAAGCGTTTTATTCTCTTTAATAAGGCATGCATATTTCCTGGCGTACCATAGTAAATAAACAATTAACTCGGCTTAATATGCTTTGCACACTTACACGTCTCATTGTTCATCTGGATCTTTTCACATCTCGAAAGAATCGAATGGATAAAACGCTTACATTTAATATGTAATCGCAGATTGTCCAGTTTAATAAAAATTAATGCGTCGGTACAATTTGGTGACAACTTTGGTGTACACATAAGTATGTATTTACAGAGAAAAAAGAAATAAAATAACTTAATGGATCGATAATAGGTTTACAATCGGTCGACGTCTACGGATATACGAATATAGTTTCTTAGAAGAAAAAACGTCGCGCACAACACTTTTAGTATAAAAATATAAGAAACCTCTTGCCGCGTTCTTTTCTCTTTCTGTACAATTTCTTGATCTACAAGAACATCGAGCGCTTTGGCATTGATTACTTGCTCTTCTCCTGGATCGAACGTCCGTATATTTATAGTACTCCCTTATCTCAGAAGAATTCAGTACAAAAAATACGAATTTCGTATATACTTTTTTAAATTATTCGCGTGAGCGGAACCTAAGCGAGAGTTCGTTCAAGTCCGCCGTCGTAAATAAATGAGATCGTACGCTGACGCTATCATCCATCAAACATTTCTGTACGATGAAACCCGGCGAATGTACCTATTATTAACAATCTCCACATCCGTTCTATCACGTTGTTTCGATCGAATAGTAGGTAACGCGCGAAAAGAAAAGAACTGCGGAACTAATGCGAGATCAACCGCGTAGGAACTTGAGATTTGCATTGTACATAGTCAAAGAGATCGTCAGACGCTGTATTCCCGTTACGTTATAGCGAAGATAAAAGTCGTGCATTACTGATGGAATTGCTAACGAAAAATTACTGAAATCGTAGAACGGTATCAGTATAAGTAACTTTCATATTATATTCTTTCACGATGTTTCACCGATACTGTATTATTAATGATTTATGTAAAAGAATACTGTAGTAATTAAATCGTATCGGTGCTCATAGCCGCAAATCCAGAGGATTTTATGCGTCGGCAGATTTTTTTAGCCACTATTGTCCTCCAGAAACCCGACGGCATCATTTGGATCGATCTGATATATATATCGAAGCGGCACTCTCCTCGGGTATAGGTACTTATTCTGTCTTTGTACGTGTTACAAGCTCGTTGCTTATTTGGTCATCGAAATACACCGACCGACATAGAGAGAACATGCTCGTGATGATCCATCGAGAATAAAACATACCGAAACCAAAGCATTGGACGCAACACTGATCTGAACCTGCAAAAAAATCTGTCCTAAGACAATTTCTTTTTAATTGGAAAGAGGCTGCACCTCGGAGAGAAGGACAATCTCGACGGGAAAACGTAATCCGACGAAGATTCGCTAAGTGTACCAACTCTACGGCTCGATACGCGTGTTTCAACGCGACCTAAGAACGATATCGATTCAACATAGAAATAATTGGAAGACGCGGCAATGAAGATATTGCGAATGTGTCGCTTAAAAGAATAACTAAAAGTGACTACGTGACTCACCATAGGAACGAGAGACTTTATGATGAATTGTTTACATCGTTCGTTAAGGAATCGAGGAGCGACGCTTTGCTATCCTCCAGATCTAGAGGATCCGTGGCGTAAAGGCTGTTCGCGGTTGCGTCGCCCGATGTAATGGTTACGCCGCTCGATGGGTTCAAGAAAATATCGTCGTCGAAATCTAGTAAGTTTTGTGTGGAATTATACGCCATTAGTTCTCCTCCGCCCGATCCATGAATGTTCTCTGCAACTGCAAAGGGAAATAACGTACGTTTTCACAGGGTTCAATTAAAGAATATAAAACTGAAACATATCGGTTATAGTAGATTTAATGATACGAGAAGGTAGTTGAGAATAATAATCGATGGTGATGTAGAGGATGGGTAATTAGAAGCCTCACCATTAATGTGATCGTCGTCCTCTTTTTCAGAATGTGGATTCAGTTCTGGATTGACTGGCAGACCAAATGCCATTGGATCGTCGGCGCCAAATAACTGTAAATAGAGATAATAAGTAACAAAAGAGATGACCCTTTGCAAATACGATCTGGACACTTACGCCAAGAAGGGTGTTCGCGTCAATACTGTAGCCCTCGCCACGTAGGATGTCACGTAGGTTGTCCAGATCTGTCTGCATTGTTTCCAGATGACTATCCATTTCCTCCCTAAAATTATTCAAAATAGATGAATACGCATTAGGAGCATCTCACGCACGTTTATCCGTATCGTTATGGATGATGAACAAGGGATACGTTGCAAAGCCTTTTAATATTCATCCTGAAAAGTACAATCTTTCTATTTGTTTGACTGATAGCACAAGCACACTTTATAATGGAGATACTGAACTCGTTAATGTATGATATAAGGTAAAACCGAAGTTTAATGACTGGATCGGAATTACTGCTTGTGCGATCGATGTGTTGAAAAAACTGTTGTGCACAAAAAAGGTGTTTTCTCATTAGTTTACAGTATCAGCAAGAAATTGGCAATGTTACAGTGCACGACTTTCAAAATGAAACAGTGATCTAAACTAAAACATACTCAAACGAAATTGATATTTGGAAACCGAGGAAACAGATGAAACATAACCAGAACCATAACAACATTCTAACGACCGTAATACTACGATTACCGAATATATTAGACACACATAAGGTAAATATAGTTTTGCGTTACACACTTCAAAAACCCAATTAAAAACTTCACTGATCAGAAGAGAGAATGATTCCGAACAAAGTAAATGACACGAATATGGATTCGATTAACGTCCACTGTTCGTTCGCTTTCGGCTTGGATTCACATTCGTAAAATTTGCTTTCAATCGAACTAAAGCCCAACTCCGGGCAAGGGAAGTTGAATACTAGATCTTTGAAGTTGATTTCGGACATTAACAAAAGGTACGAGGATCAGTTATAAAGAATCACACGATAATTTCGATCGCATGAAAAAGACGATACCGAGGGATCCTTATTCTTCAGGCTCTATGAAATATCGTGAAATTCCTAGATCAAAGGCAACCATTTAGAGGTCTGATAACAAGGCGACACGCATTGTTATTAGTTAAGTGTGTACCTATCGAACAGGACTTATTTGAAATCTGTCAAGTTGTAATAATAGAAAAATTGGTTGGCTCCCACCTCTGTCTTCTGATTAAGGATTTCCACTACAGATCAGTGGAATGCGCTGCATTCGATATTCTTTACCCATGGTCTGATGAACTTACATCGATCCTAATCTGGAAGTAGCTTCAGGCATGCCAGAGGGATTGACGCGACTCAAAGATAAATTGCTTGTGCTCGCTGCATCGCAGTTCCCTTCGTCCTCCTCCTCCTCGCTTTTCTCAGCGCCATTCGCATACGATGCTCTTCGGTTGCCCTGTCTAGTGCTACCATCCGCTTTATTCGGTTGATCGAAGGCGATGTCATTCCCGCTGGACCCAGACTCGTCGTTGTTCTCGCAGTAATCCACGTTTTCGTTGCACTCGCCGTTCTCCTGGCTAATAATCTCTGGTGCTGTCAGAATGTCCTCGAGCCGCATCAGATTAGGATCGCTCTCTTGAGCATCTTCGTCCGCGGAGGTTTCCAAGTCGAACTCAGGCTCCGCGTCGGCGGTTCTGTTCATACTAGCAGCCATAGCCGCGAGCTTGGTGCTGCGCACAGTTGCCATGGGTACTGGCTTAGAGACTGGATTATTTTCCAATAAAGCAATGGTCACTGGCGAATCTTCTAGTGGCATTTCGAGTAAATGCGTTTCTTCCCTAGAACAGCGAGACACGCAGTTGCCAATCTTCGTACATCTTGAGTCAGATTGTTGTAGTACCGTTGAATAAATTCTTCGCTACAATTCTGATTGATGGAAGTATTGCGAGAGCACACACGCGCGAATTTAAAGCATTATACAAGACCATGCTTCCAAATATGCAGCAAGGCGATGGCTCGTAAAAGATTAAAAGAAAAAACCAAACGCAGCCTTACAGTGAGAAGCAGCTGCATAAACTGTATCATATTTATAACAACAACATCAACGAATTACTTTTCTAACATACGAAATGATAAAGAAGACTAATACTTGTATAATTTGCAAACGAAAAGTGTATGCGATCGTCAATAGACACTATGTACTAAATACTACATGGTATACTAAAAGTTCTTCAAATGTACTATGTACAACTATATCCATGATACAAATTATGTATATAAATTGCATGGAGTACACTCGACCATGTGAAATATTAACGTTTCAATGCACATACATCTACTTAAACCTGGCGAATGTATCGATATCTGTACTACAGTAATAGGTTACACCTACATATGTACTCACAAGGAGAGTATTTTAGGTGTCCGCCTCCGATCATTTTGATTGTTGGATATGTTATAGAGGACCGAAAAATAAGAAATACGTGTTTTTTTATTTTTCCCCCGTTTTCATATTTGGGGGGTGAAAACTGCGTTCAAAGTTAGGGTTGAAAAATCATTTTTGTGGAATATCTCGAGAACTATTAGAGATAGGGGAATAGTGTCAATGGACGAATTTTGTGTCTTTGAATGCGAAATATGACTGACTCACCAGATTTTCCCCTATCTCTAATAGTTCTCGAGATATTCCACAAAAATGATTTTTCAACCCTAACTTTGAACGCAGTTTTCACCCCCCAAATATGAAAACGGGGAAAAATAAAAAAACACGTATTTCTTATATTTCAGTCCTCTATAACATATCCAAAAATCAAAATGATCGGAGGCGGACACCTAAAATACTCTCCTTGTCAGAGGCATACGCGAAAAATGAAATACAAAATAATCTTGTTAATGATGAAATGTTAATCAGTAAAAAATGATGTGGCTAGCGAAAGGATTGAATGAAAGGTGTGATGGCAAATTAAATAGAAGTTAAACAAGGATTAACAAGACTCCTCAAGAAAGTAACAAACTATCGAAAAGATATATTCTAACTTAACAGATTCTCTCAATACAGTGATATAAAATTTAAAGGATAGCTACAAATAGTTTAAGGGAGATGCTTTAAAGAATATTAGCGCAATGTTGCTGACTATTCGTGCGAAAGAAGGGAAGCGAGACTGAACAAAATTGCGACACTGTTTGCAATAATCTATAGAGATGAAACACCAACACCAAATGACGACAAAAGAAAAATGTTAACCTCGGTTCCTCTCCATTCTCCAACGATGGGATCAAAATTTTGACAGGCACCTTGTTTTTCCTCCTGGTAATATTTAAATTGCGATGGTATGAATATTGTTAAGAAACAATTAGTTATGAGATACGAGAAACAAGTTGTGTATGAAAATAAAAAGGTTTCCCTGTCTTCCGTTCCGAGAAGATATGACCAGGTTGCGATATATGCACGTGCAGTTTCATTTAGTATACGCCCTAGTACGATATGGATGTGAAAGATCAAAATTTATGCCCCTGCGTTTTCATTAAAGTTAGTAGAGTGAACCTTCGATTTCAATTAGCCGATTTATAATAGTAACTGCCACGATATGTCCATTTAACCGGTTCTCTAATTTCAGCAAGTGGCAAGCACAAATGAAAACACAGAAATACTTTTTTGTCGGATAACAGACGTTGGAATTTTGTTGTGTAGATCATGCAAAATTCCATCTTGTAATTTCAAAATTGAAAGATTGTACATGACGCGGCTGCGCGCGTCATTTAGCTCAATTAGCAGGTTTCTGATTAAAATAGCAGGTATTGCAATTCGATACAACTTACTTCTTTTTACCCTTACATCCGCGTTTCTTCCTTGCCTCGGCCTCTTGCGGATTAACCAGCTGTATGTCGTCTTGCAATGGATCGGAGCCATCGACCAGGTGAACAGTTTCCATATTGGTGTCTTCTACTATCGATGTACTGTTATGCTCTGGACTTTCGATAGCCGGATTCGAATGCCCTTCCAGCATCCTAAATGCAAGTAAGATACGCACATCAGACTCTGTCGTTCGTATAATACAGAAGAATGCAATTCAACGCGTGTCCACATACTCCGCCACGATATATTCCGAATCCAAGTCTGGTTCCGATGAATCGAGCTCGTGAATCACAGGTCCCGTGGGCGATGCCTGTGGCTGCAAGTACAACTATCCTGTTATATGCAGCTGAAAGCTAGGATGTGCGAAACGTCTAAACAAGTCTGTACGATAACCTTTGACAATTTAGCTTGCTTGCTACGCGGGCGATTGGAGTCGTCAATCATTAACGGATATCTCCTCTTGACAGAGAGGCCGCCACCTCTCGAAGGTTGGACCAAAGTGACCAGGAAATGTATAAGCTTATTGACAATCTGCTGTTGCTTCAAGTGTTTCTGCCTGAGCATCGCCAGCTCCCTCCACAACGCTTCGTTCTCCCTTTTCATGGCTCCGAGTCTCGAATCCAGGTGCTCTTGGCGCCCTCTCATACTTCTCACTTCCGTCAGCATCTTATTCATTAGCTCCGGCTTGATAGGCGTAAGTGCTGGGTCTTGCCCTTTGTTGGACGCGATCTAAACGGATCGTAATAAAACATCAGTGATGAGATTCGCGCTTGGTAAGATATCGACGGGAAAGCGCGTACTTTTCTTTTAATATGTTCTACGAGGTACGGGTGGCCTTTGCAGAAGAACTGGTGCGCAAACTCCATTTCATCCCTGTCACACTTCAAACCACCCAACTCGACGGAAACCTTTTTGTGGAAACCATCTGAAACGAATGTATGTACATCGAACGAACCACGAGCAAGTATCATTGTCTTCTCGATGCGCCGAATCCTGCGTATTGCTACTTACACATGTTCAACTGACGAACAAAGCTGGCCATATTGTTGTGCTTATAATAATGTGGCAACAATTCTCTGGCAAATTGTGCCTGATTCCTGATGAAGAAACTTCTTCCATTCTGAAATAAATAAATGCGATACAATAGTAAATGATAAAACAGACAATCTCATTCACAAATTTTAGGTCATTTAAATGACACCAGATTCCCCTTTGTTAACAAATATGGGAATACAATCGTCGCATTATATAATACAGATATTAATCTCCCCTCAATAACATTTCTCTCTCAGATTCAATGAAGTAGCACAAACGGTGTATAAGAATACAGCTACAAATCAAATCACAAATTATCTGTAGCCCAAAGGAGGATCCTGATATTCCAAATTAACAACTAGGGGATACTCGAGGCAAACTGGGGCAAACCGATAAGATCGAACTACAATATTTAAAATTGGTATAAATTCAATCTTCCTAATTCCTTCATCCAGAAGCCTTACAACCAAATAGGGCACATTCATGGAGCCAAACAGCTTATAATAGTAGGTATTTATTTCATCATCCTCTCAGAATTACAGGTAAAAGCCTGGTGGGTAAAACCCACAATCTACAATTACGAAGAACAAAACAGTGGAGCATTATTTCAAACAGGCTTGTACTTGATATAAATTTCAAATAAAATTCGGCCGTTGCGTGAAAAGCTGCTGTCATTCGTAATCCAGCCGACTGGCCTGTACTAAAGTTGCCAATGTATCGGCGTAAAAGATTCGCGAACATCGAAATAACATCGCGTATGTAATGGCGCAACTAGGTGTGGAATAAATTACACCGACGTTGGGTACCAATACGAAATATAGGTTGTGTACGTAAAAATGTGTACCGCGGAGGTCAACGTTTCGCTTACGTTCAATTCGCCGATTGCACATGCGACGCAAACGTTGCGCGAGGCCCATCAACCCCCGGATAGCGATCCATCGCTACGCGTTCGGTTCTCCCGAGCGACGCGTGGAAAAATCGTCGGGGATGCCATGCGAATAACAAAATAAGGAGTACTCACGGGTGACCAACAAATAAGGTCGTCGGTTTCGGGATCCTCGACCAGCTTCCATAGCTTGGCAAGGAACGCCGGCACGCTGGTGCCTAATTCCGGGATCGTGTGCATCTTAAAGTAAACAGCCTCACTTTCGTGCGCGGTAATTGCTCGATTTTTTGCAGCAAATATAAGACCAGAGAAATCTTCACATCTCACGACAATGGCTGACCGCTGACGATGTTATTCTGCTAGCAGTATTGCGTGTGGTGGGAGGGCTGGGAACTGGAGGGGGAGCAGTTTTAATGGAAGCGAATATGTAAGCTCCCCATTTGGATTCACAACGCGGCTGTCGTTCGGTGCTCGCGCACCGCGATTGGCGCTTTCCTCTGACGCAAAGAAATCGGCTAATAAGCAAACTTATGTTCCATGGTGTGAATTTAAATTTCAATTGGGTTTGAGGCGGTATTAGATTGCACGTTTGTAGGGGCATTTTAGAGTATTTAATAAGAATGGGAAAGAAACGAATTATAAGACGGTATTGTTGCTGTGGATCGTGGCATAGAGAGATGCATTGTCTACATCAAAGGTTTAGGGATTTGGAATTAAAGGATATTAATAAATAGAGGGTATTTTATTTTTTTTTTGATTATTTGAACGGGAGCTTTGATTCGTAGACAGTTTTGCTACATATCTATAGTGGTGTTCTACCATAGACAAAATATAGAATAGATCTAACTGAAATACAGACTTCGTGAGAAATTAAAGCTTTTGATTGGGTTTTACATTGTAAGGGCCCCCAATCCGCGTGGAAAAAATTTACGATAAATGTAAGATCTGGTAATATCTATTCTATATCTCGTCTGTAGTTTTAATGTTTTCTGTTTGTTTTGTACTGTCGCTAGAGCGATTATTAATCGTGTGTATTTCTGCTTACAGGTATGAAATCTTTACATAAAAGGTGTTAAATGTGATCACCGGCCAGGGTTAGGAGCGACTAATTGCAGTGAATGGAGGGGGAAACACCTACCGGAGTGGTGGTAATGTGTGCGTGAACTGACGCCAGCGCCAAGCCAGCCAAGTGGCCCCAACGCGAAGCTAACCAGCGTCGACAATCTATTTCCTAGCGATGCTGGTTTGGCCGTGGTTGGCTTCGCGTTGGGGCCACATGGCTGGCTTGGCGCTGGCGCCAGTTCATGTATACATTACCACCACTCCGGTAGGTGTTTCCCCCTCCATTCACTGCAATTAATCGTTCCTAACCCTGTCGCCGGCAGCATTTTGGATTCTTCAACCTGCTTCATCCAAATTATGAATTACATACCACATGTATCTTCTATGCTACATACAAAACATTTGTAAGATTCAATTGTATTAAATTTTACTTATTTGAATAAAATGCAGCTAAGTGATAAAAGAGTATTATTATTTAACGAGCCTTCCTTCCACTACTTCTTCCTATTCTAAATCATACGTAAAAGATATGCTAAAAAGAACACTTAAAATGATCCATCTGCATAATGAGCATTAACGCACTGTTTTAAATATGCCATTCCCTACTCTCTAACTGTATTGCTCTAATCTTAACAACCAATCGCCTTATGATCACGCAAAATATGGTAAATATTATTAGGTAATATTATTGAGCGCCCCGCGAAAACGCAACAAAGTTGCAAAGGACAAATTTTTTCCAACATTGTTGCAAATGAAATTGGGGAGTTCGAGAAATAAAATCCTAATTTGCAACTTTGTGCGTTCTCGCGAGAAGCCAAACAAAGTTGCAAAGAACAAATTTTTCCCAACATTGTTGCAAATGAAATTGGGACAAAGTTGCAAACCGGGATTTTATTTCTAGAACGTCCCAATTTTATTTGCAACAATGTTGAAAATTTTTTTCTTTTGCAACTTTGTTGCGTTTTCGCGGGGCTCTCAACAGCTCAATAGACAGATACATTAAAGTAGTGTTTTCAAAGAGCGTCTTTCGAACCTCAATGTCAGAATCACCTTCAAAAGGTGCTACTTTGTGTCACAACTTTAGACAGTTTCGAGCTCTCAATGAGACCTCTATGTCTATATGCTCTAAGGATCGTAGGAAAGAATCGAACAACAAACTTCACATATTTCGCTCAAATGGATCCACGTATATACGGTGTCGAGATAATTCGCCTGTATCAACTAGCCCCGGTCTCCCCTATCTCTGAGGTTTTGCTTTTCTTCTTCTGGGCTTTTCCGATTGGAAGTTGAACGACTCGAGACGGTTTCGACTTCCTGAGCTTGCACTTCTTCAAATATCATTATTAATGCTTCGCCGAAGATAATATCATATTGTTGGTCAACTTTTTCCAAAAATGGTTTTCACAGTATTGCTGTAACCGTATTAACCCTGTTAACCGGGTTACAGATGAATTCTGTTACCCGGTTAGGCGGGTTAGTCGACGATACATTTTAGAACTCCCATCTCATCATTGAACCAGAAGGTACGAGGCAGATTGTGATCTCCTACTAAAATACATTGAAAATGCCGGTGTTTCAAAGAGACCCCTTCAACGGCTCAACAATGATCTATATACACATTAGACTCTAAGGCAGATGGGATGTAAACTAAGGCTGGGACTATTCGAATAATTTAATATTCGAATATTTAATTCCGAGTGAATTCGTGATTTATAATTCACACCATATTATTCGAATACATCAGTATTCGAATACTTAAATATTCGAATAGTATTCAAATTCTTGGATATTCGAATTATATTCGCCAAATAATTAAGCAACTGAAGAATTCGAATATTCGAATACCAAAAAATTCGATAAATAGTTCCAGCCCTAGTTCAAGCATACCAAATGCACGTACACTAATGCAGTCCTCCTCACCGACTCTAACCTTAGCCAAAGAGGAGATATAATAAGAGGCGTCACTCGACAAGGACAGAAATAAACTGGGGAAATCACTAGACAACCAATTTAAATGCCCATTCGGCATGGATCGGTAAACTTCAGCATGGATCGGTAAACTTCGACAATAATCAGCCAACTGCGATTAGGTAAATTTAGTTGATTTGAATAGCCCGCTCGAATAGACAACCAATTTAAATGCCAAGGTCAAGTAAGGACTTCAAACGTTCCGCCCGGAGTAACGCCTCTTATTATATCTCCTCTTTGAAGAGGCGTCACTCGACAAGGACAGAAATAAACTAGGGAAATCACTAGACAACCAATTTAAATGCCCATTCGGCAATGATCGGTAAACTTCGGCAATAATCAGCCAACTGCGGTAAGGTACATTTAGTCGATTTGAATATCCCGCTCGAATAGACAACCAATTTAAATGCCAAGGTCAAGTAAGGACTTCAAAGGTTCCGCCCGGAGTGACGCCTCTTATTATATTTCCTCTTTGCTTAGCAACAGGATTGAACGCCGAAAACAGCTCCTTGTGCGCCCTGCTGTAGATTGTCCATCTTTTCGTCCTTTTTAATCTTCACCGCGTCTTCAGGAGCAATAGACTGCTCCTGTTTCTTTTGAATTTTATTTTCTTCGTGTACCTATAACAGAATTTGAATTTTTTTGTGGAATTCAACACATTTCAGAGTAGTTCCTGAGTTGGACGCTGTTCGTGAACAGAGGACGCTACATTCAGTCCTCAAATTATGGGTCGGTAACAGAGTTTGGGTGGCGATACGACATCCATAAGGTGATAGGTCTATCCTATACTTCGTCTGTGGTTACCACAAATATGTTGTGCGACTCTGCACGTTGCGTTGAGAATAATAAACAAACGTTCTTTTCGTGGTACATCACAAATATAGTGTGAGTATAGTAATTACATTTGAGAGTTAATTCAAAATGGAATCCAGCAAATCTGAATCAACCCCGAAACAGGCTATGGTGTACATTTGCGGAGGTATAATTAAAAATGCAAATAATAATTTCTAACCTCACTCAGCTCGCGTTTTATTATACTAAATAAGCACACTTTCTGTTTCAAAATTAATTAACACTCGACATAATTATCGCAACTTATCTGGATTATTTAAAGTGTATACTATTCCTCACATTAATGAAATTTTCTAGAGATAATCACGTAAAGTATGTTATGGTTGACATTCATTTGCAAATGAAATTATTCATTTCCAAGACTCACAATAAACGCCTTTCATGGACTTTTAGTAGTGTTATCATAAAATTCTTGAAGAACATAATTTCGTATAAGTAACAGTAAAATGATAAATCTATTACAGATTTATTTCTATTTCCTTTAACCATATTTAGCGGTATAGTCTGAATATAATTGCTTAATAGGGTAAACCAACCAGTGAATGACCGAATTGTTGAATTTACGGACCTTTGAGATTAATACTTGAATATATTTATGTATAACAACAAAACAACTGTTGAAATTGCATTTAAATTTACTTTTCTTGAAATTTATATAAAAATAATTACTTATTCTTATCGTAACTTTTAAAAAAACAATTATAAAATGCAAAACGTGTAGAAACCCAGTAAATGACCGCATACTTTTAATAAGAATTGTATTTATTAATGTTTGCTTAATACGCGTAACTAAAAATATGGGAGATTAAAAGTGCAACTACACTCCATTTATAAACATATAATATTTTTAAATTAATAATTGACATTTCTTTGCCTAATGGTCATTCACTGGTATGCGGTCAATTACTGGTTGGTTTACCCTAGTATATTCTACTAAAGACAAAAATTTATTAAAGTGGTTCATAAATGTGGGCTGACAAGTATTCCTTAAATTCGTAACGTATGCCTAAAGTATAATAGAAAACTGTTGTTGTATATTGCATATGTGTATGATACAAACATTTAAAATTGTAAAACTATTATGAAATATATACTATCTTACTTGTCGCGAAGATTATAAACAGTTGTTTTTATTTATATTAGGAGGTATTTGGCTAGTTGCTCAGTCTGTATCTTTTGAAGTTAGTTTAGTTTTAATTGTATTTTCAGTTATTTTATTAATTGAGAAGTGTTTGGTTTTAGATTTATATGCCACTTTATTTAATATTTCTAGTAAGAATATTAATTGAATTAAATCAGACTCCTTGTGATTTAGTTGAAAGGGAATCGGAATTGGTTTCTAGGTTTTATACTGAATATTTTGGAGGATTTAATACTGAATATTTAGATTTAAATTCAGTAAATTGTTTATACAACTCTGTCTCCTTGAGCATGCTATGAGCCATATTACATAGATGATTCTAATGCAATCTGAAAATCTAATATAGAATTTTGTCATTACCCTAATTTGAAAGGAAGTAACACAACAGTTTCTGTGGTCCAGCCTTTACATATTATTAGATTATTGCTGTAAATGTAAATAAAATATGATATTTTGTATCATACTATAGTATGTTGTTACACTTTTACTTGATTTTAAGAGTTGGTGCAATAGTATTCACTTCTTATGCAATTAGAAAAAAATAGAAGAAGCCTGAGGCTGGCTGAAAGGTTGAATCTCATTAAAATTACCACTTCGGAATCTTTTGAAGCAATTTTGAAATACTTGCTTAGATAAATGACTTTGACTATAGATTTAACAAATAATACTAGTTGCTCCTGCAGCAGATTTTCCTTGGTGCATACACTCTGTCCAACTCCATTTCTACATGAATTAAATGTTTATTTCAGTAATGAAAGAGAAGTTACATACATCTGTTTATGGATTACTGATGAATACGAAATACGAAATCCTACTTTCTTCACATTTAGATCCTTTGTATTGATTTAATATTGTATTAATAAGATATGAATTAGTATATTTTTCTACGTATTACTAGTTTTACTGCTCGGCTTCGTCCGAAATTTTGATTCAGATTTTATAAAAAAAAATTGTATTAATTTTTTTGTGAAAATAGTGACATTCATTTGGATTAGCTAGTCATCATGAGCTGGGACACATTCCGTGACCTCGGAGTTTACCGTTCAAAAGTTTTTAGGCGACGGACAAACACACTAACACTTTTTGCTTTATATATTAAGATATTTGAGTAATATAAAACGTATAATTTAATATTAAACGCAAAATGTCTGTTACAGAATGTCACCATGATAACGAAATACGTCCCAGAGATCCGATTCGATGCAGGGAGTGTGGATACAGAATTATGTATAAGAAACGTACCAAGAGGCGTATCCTTTTTTTCAGTAAAATTTTAACCAATGATAAAATAGTCAATTAAATGTACAGGGTGTTTCACTACAGGTGGTAAACCTTTCAGGGGATGATTCTACAGACTAAAATAAGACGAAAATATAGAATGAAATTTTTTAATATCGCGCTTCGCTTTCGAGAAAATTGATTTTCAATTTTAAGTACATAGACGCATGCACCGAAGTTGGGTGCCTAAAGGTGAAATCCCACGGCGCGTGGCTCGGCGAGTCTCGCGCCATTGGCTACGGTAAGGCCCGGGGCAGACGAGCGATGCGGCGCTTTTGCGTTATGACAATACTGCCGCAAAAAATTGCGTCACTTGTGAATCTCTCTCTATATATATATCTACCGGTGCGAAATTTCAACACCGCATCGCTCGTGTGCATCGGTCCTTACGGTGCCTTTAGACCAAACGAACGAATGCTCGTACGTGTTCCTTATAATGACTTTTTTTTTTAAATTTAAGAATTCGGCACGAGACGCCTCCTGATTTATTTCCCTTTGGTGTGGTAAATACAGTGAGTAAAAAAAGTATTGGCACACTTTTTAAAATCGCATAACTTTTTTAGAATTGATCCAAACGACATGAGTTTTTTTTAGAAGGTAGAAGGATTAGTTTTCTAAGTGACGTATTTCGTAGTTTTGAAAAAAATTCAATTTGTCGGAATAGCAAAAAAAAATAGTAAAGGCTGTTTTTTTTCAACTTTTTTTCTGAGCCTGTAACGAAAATTTAAAAAACCCGTTTGTAGATTTAAGTAAGCTGTATACATGCTGAAAATTTCATCAAAATCGGTTAACGGTGCTCTGAGTTACAAACATTTAATGATCGCACAATAAGTTCGAAAATCGCGAAATACCCGAAATCAAGCGATTTTCGACCTTATTGTGCGATCATTAAATGTTTGTAACTCAGAGCACCGTTAACCGATTTTGATGAAATTTTCAGCATGCATACAGCTTACTTAAATCTACAAACGGCTTTTTTTGAATTTTCGTTACAGGCTCAGAAAAAAAGTTGAAAAAAACGGCCTTTACTATTCTTTTTGCTATTCCGACAAATTGAATTTTTTTTCAAAACTCAGAAATACGTCACATAGCAAACTAAACCTTCTACCTTCTAAAAAAAACTCATGTCGTTTGGACCAATTCTAAAAAAGTTATGCGATTTTAAAAAGTGTGCCAATACTTTTTTTACTCACTGTATGTGTGTGCAATTTCGGCTCGTTCAAACAACTCTAAACCCTGCCTCAAGAGGCTCAAAGTT
Organism: Andrena hattorfiana; assembly: GCA_944738655.2. Classification (NCBI taxonomy): domain Eukaryota; kingdom Metazoa; phylum Arthropoda; class Insecta; order Hymenoptera; family Andrenidae; genus Andrena; species Andrena hattorfiana. The sequence continues at coordinate 38,769,650 of OX122889.2, read as the reverse complement.
TCGAACGAAACTGCGCTCTTGCAAACAGCTGTTTTTTTAATATTCAACCGTGTACGTAAGCAAATATGTGATGGAACTGGAGTTGGGATTATCGATTATAGCTATCTTATCGATAACTCATTGATACTTGACGATATATCAATAATATCGTTAAGATATCGTTAAGTGGTGGAAGAACGAAGGTGGTACAAGTTTTCCATTTCTCCAGTCTTTGGACTATGGCGGTAAAATATTTATGCATTCCAGGAACTTCTGTTCTAAGTGAACGATTATTTCCTATAATCGTACAAAAAAGAAAATAAAAAGACAAAAAATTTTATAGCATATCGTAACTTTAAGCCTCTTGAGGCAAGGTTCAGAATAATCCGATTGTGCCGAAATTTTGCGTACTTCCTTAGCACACAAAAAAGAATAAAATTAGCGAGCGTCCCAACATTTTATCGCACCTTCAATTCTAAGGGACCACCCTATCATATGCCCCTTCCCCCCCACTTCGACAAAATTCAAGTTTAAAGGAGCATTCGTTTATGCTTATTCGTTTACTTTATCGAAGTGGGGCCAACGAGCATTCCTTCTTTTGGTCACTCTAAATGCACTCTACTCGCGTCGCACTTTCCGTAAGCGTTCCGCGCCTAAAAGTGTTACGTACTTCGGGGCACGCGTGTTTTACTAAAATTGATAGTCAATTTTCTTGAAAACGAAGCACGATTTTAAAAATTTTTATTCTATATTTTCGTCTCATTTTGGCTTGTAGAATCGACCCTTAAAGATTTACCACCTGTAGTGGAACACCCTGTACATACTATGAATAAGTATCAGACCAATGAACTGTTTATTTTCCTTAGTAATGCTTAGTTGTTGTATTTGATGCCCGATGAGTTTCCTTGATATAACATATGATAAGTGTAAATTGTAAACCTAAGGATGTAAGTTAAGGAAATACGGCAGTTTAATGTAATATTTTAATGGTACATATATACATTAATTCGCACGCAAGGGTCGCGCAGTTTTTAATAAAAAAATACACAATGTTATTGCAAATTAAATATTTATTCCCATCCCACATTATTCATAAAGTTGTACTTTTATGCTTGTGATACTACCTTAGAAAATTATAACAATATTAATCCAAATATATTTCATAGCTCTTCATAAACTTCAAATCGTTTACTTTTCTCACATTGTTTACCAAAACTCCATCGATCATGTATTAATGCAGATCATATAATATAAAACATTTTAAGCAATATATGTTTTTTATTTACAATAAATAAATTACATTTTCATCAATAGTTCAACAAAGTCACAGAATTAGGAAGAAAAGTGACAGCTACACTAGCAAAGTGTTGGCACTCTCACGTTTCGTAAAAACTGATGTTACGTTCCTGTATACATTTTATAAAATCTTACTCCGGTCCCATTATTCGATATTCACGAGCCGTCGCTCGATTGATTTCACTGCCCCTTTTTTCATTAACGAATCGCCTCGAACCTGAAAATTCCTCGTTAATCTAGCAATTGATTACGAAAGCATAGAAAGCAATTGCCACATCAGCATAATCTAAATTATGCGCTCGGACAAATATTTCTAAAACCTTAATGACCTATATCACCTATAATACACGTCAAATACTAGTTTGCCAACTGTTTGTAAGTGTTACTGTCAATATCCAGTATAAAAATTGAAATTCTTTGTGGAAAGGTAGGGGCCGTTTCAGAAATCGTTCTTTAGACAAGGTGACAAAAGTTGATAATTTTAGAAGTATATTTTTGCAAAACACAGCTCAATCGAAAATAATTCACACATTGAAAGTTCAATCCTGCTTGCTTTTAAGATTTCTAATACTGAGTTTGGAAGGAGCCAAGCCAACTTCTTACAGAAGGTTTAAGGTGATAATATGTAAGGCAACGCATTTTACCATTACAATAACTCATCTTCTCCTTCATCTTGTTCCAAAAAACAGCGCTAAACTAGAACATTGTACAATATTCGTGTTTTCGATTATATAAAATTCAAGATGCTTTATAAGGCTAATTACTAAAATGAAATTCATAACATAAAGTCTGCTTTCCGATATAACGGATACTTTCACTTTGCCATTTAAAAATTACGAAAACAGAAGATGGAATCGTTCTGTCATACTTAAAAAATTGAAATATCTAATATCCTCTACTTTCTTAACATCGAAACTTAATGAAAAATGAGAAATATTCTTCACAGATATATGCGCGTTTAAATAACGTGTTAAACATATAAAATATTTTGTATCACATATATTTTATAAAATTTCTGAATGTATCATTTTCATTATGAAAAACTGTGGATGGGCACTTAGAATACTAATGGAAGACAATTGTATTTACATATACAGAAATCCCTTAAAAAGTTCAGATCGTGTGAAGTAGGAAGAACATAAAAGTTTCTGTAATACTTCGTTCATTTCAAGTGTTCGTATTTCCTTTGGAACAATGATGAAAAGTGCACAAGTTATTGTAGATGGTAAATGCCTTGTATATATTAGAGAAAATAGCATTTCCATTGTTCTTTCTCTTCGCTACATTTTATACCCTATTTTGTTTAAAAATGACATTTATAAAGATTCTTCTTCAATTAGCAGTTATTTAAATTTCATACATGAGATTACTAAAAAATCTCACACTTGTGTTGTAACTGAAAATATTTGTACAGTAATGTCCATGTAAACCGCTCAAAAATATTCTCAAAATACAATCGAGCAAATGTGACTTTCAACGTACTTGCGACATCTTAGATTAAAGTAAGTGTCTGTTCTAATATAATATAAATTTTATTTTATATCAAATTGTTTCTTTCACTGTAGGATATAAATGATGAAAAGTGTACGCATATTCATCGTCCCCTAGGTCTAAATCAATAGATTTGATATGTAAATGATGTTTCTTTTTATGTACGCTCTTGAAAATATACAAATACTTCTACAAAGGACAATTGTTTCGAAAATATATCCAGAATCATAATCTGAAAGAACTACTACCTTAGTAATCACATATGACACAGTCAAGAGCTGAATATTACATCGTACGAAATTTGGCTTCAGCTGCGTTCCAAAATATTTTTCCTCCGCGGGTTCTGGTCGTCTAATACGTCTTATCAAACGTTAATTTCGGTGCAAAAGTTATTTTCTGTTCATCTTGTCGTTTCTTCCAAAATACAAACATCGTTGGCTTGGCGTCGCGGGCATACACGCTTGCACACTTTAGAAATTCATACATGGTTTCGTAATTGGAGCTGATAGCATCAGAATGGATATACACCAACTTGCTACTTCAAACTATACTACGTTGATATTGTTTGGCGACAATCACTTCAACTGGACCTCAATGTATACGATTGTGCGGTCGTTCTATTTGCCTACTATTCTGCCTCAAGCACACCTAGGTACAAATTACGATAATCCAAATCTGATTATGCAGTAGGAAAGACAAGTCGTGCTTGAGTAAGATGTTGAAAATTGGGCGCTGTATATTAGAAAGATAATTAATTATAAGATAGAATAGCTGTCTCTCGTGGAAGGTATGTTGATCCTTAAATGTCTTAAGCAAGATCAGAAAATCGGTTACCCAGATTGATAATAACGATCGTCCACCTGTATCAGTTAAATTCAATTAAATTCACTGAAAAGTATACGGTTTCGTATCAACCTTTAAACAGAGTTAGGAATTACTTGAACAAATTATTATAGTAATATTATTCACTGTTCATATATCTATCCATTTAAATTTATTGAATTCGGAAAGATAGTTTATTTCCGTTTTCGAGCTTCGAATTTTACTGAATGCAATTTGGAAAATATTATACAAATTAATTTGTAATACTATAAAATTAACGTTTATACGCGACATTATGCCGTTCATTATGGTTAAGTTGATGTATATTCAAATTCTCATTTTTGGAAAAGCTGAAATCTGATCTAACTCTATTTTCGAAGATTTAAGATACGTACGTATTCCAGACAGAAGAATATAAGAGGGTTGGAAGACACATTAAAATTAACATAGTTCAAGTTTAATCTGAATAACCGATTCTGTTCCCAATTATGGATTACTTAAAATTATTGTAAAGACTAACATGATTCATTATATTATACATAAATATATACAAACACATCTTCTCTTGTGTCAACAATAATTCTCATAATTGCTCATACTAATATCATACAAGTATGTACAGCATGGGACACTTAACACTGGAATGGCAAATAATTTGTAATAAAAATAATGTTTCGTTTATCACTTTTTTTTTAAAGAACCTACACTGCACTGGACGTTCATAGTAAGAGAAACTCAACCATAGCATACGTGTAAAAGTTTATTTAAAGTTTTCAAAATAAAAAACACGCTTTCTTCTTCAAGCAAGCAGGCAAAGCATTGCAATAAAGCAAAGGGTCCAACTGCAGTGGATTACCGTATTGCAATGGTCTGCTTGAGATAAATGTGAGTTTGTGTTATACTCTCTCTTTCCCTTTCACCAACCTATGATATGGTTCATATTATTTCATCATCTTTTATGTAGCGAAGAACATATCGACGCGCGGTACGAAAAGTAGCACGTTTCATTTTCTCTACATGCAGTTGTTCGTAAGAAAAAAATGAAACGTGCTACTCTTCGTAACGCGCGTCGATATGTACATTTATGTGTATCTACACAGACCCGGCTGGTTGTGTGTGCAAAAGTGCGCGTTGCACACAGGCGTTGCAAGAGAAGAAAGGCCTAAAAGGCTTAAAAAAATATGAGATAAATTTTTAAACAATCCAAATTTGTATAAGCAGAACTGGGACATAAGTAAGATCATATTGTAGAGAGGTTCGCATTTGATTTTCAATCCCCGTTCTTTTTATTCCCAAATAATTCGAAAAAATTTTTTTTGAAAAGGCGCCATTCATTTATTGCACACACAAAAACAAACACCACGCGCACGGCCTGTATGTACATATGTACATTGTAGATATATACTCATTCATATATGTAAATATATTTGTTAATTATATATACTTCGTTAAAAAACATAAATGATCTTGAAATTTTGGAAACGGTCCCTTACAGAAAAAAGCAGCCTATATCATACTGCTAAATGAAATATTTTACCACGAAAGTGGAAATATAATATTTGCAATTCCAGATTTAAGTGACCCATTTTGTACACATATATGCTGCATGTACCAATAATTGATATAATATTAATTTGTAATGTTAGAATACTCTTCAACGTTGAACGCAACAGTTGCACTTTAAATACAGAATCACATGCCAGTCCATTGCACCTTATGCTGATACAACACTATTGTATATAAATATTATATTTTTTACTAAGTATGAGAACTATCCTCTTATAAGTTACATTCCATCACTTTTCGAAGGAGAATTTACCGTGCTCCGAATTAGAACTTTCTATTTCTCTTTTGGTTTTGAAGTACGCTGACAACGAGAAGAGAAAAATTTCTTGTAATAGATTATTACTGCTTCTATTGGATCAATGTAAATTATGGTTTCCTGTTTTGTAAAATAAATGATTAAATTCTCGTATAATTCTGGGACAAGGAAAATTAAAATTAGTAATAGTGTTTGGTGTTACATAACATTTGTAATGTTGCTTTCCTCTAGTGCGATAATATTTTCATGGATAACAAAAATAAAAAAGAGGACACAGCTGCATATTAAATAAAAAAGAAAAAATAGTTTAAAAAGTTGAGTTGTAAGAGTAAATGAAAATTTTAGGATTATCAAAATCTTTGCAACGGAGGAAAACTAATTAAATAAATTGTATCTTTCGTTTTATATGATATGGCCAAGTAATGTAAAGGTAAAATATTTAAATATCCTTTAATTGAAAAATCAAATTTCACTAGAAGGTAGAATAATAAAAAAAAGCTAAGTATGTAAATCTTTATAAAATAGAACGTTTAAGTTTATTTACAAATAAATAAAAAATCTATTATTGTCGCCAATGAATAGCATATTCAAAAACTGAAAGTTTGTTGACCATAAACATTTTTAAATTTGATTTTGTGTTTTCAAAATATTAAGTTCTATTGTCATTTAATATGTACGAACATTTTTAATAGTACATATCAAAAACAATTTTCATTTTCTTATGCACGTTTAAAAAATCGCTTCAGAAATAAAATTTCCACAGTTTGATATATTTCCCCGAAAAACATAAATGTGTATATTATAGTATGTATATTTTTTTAACTAAACTCATATGTGTGTCTCAAGGGCAATTTTTTGAGCTCGTCGTATTATTCGAATTCAGTTTTAAGCATTGGTCACAGTGAATAATATTTATGCTGTTGAACATCGGCAATATTAAATATATATGCATTCACTTTTCCAAAAACATGAGCAACAATAAATAAATTTTTACTTTGAATATCGTGACGATATAAATGGCGGAAATTTCCGTCCTGTGGCGTCCATGAGTTAGAATATCCGCTTTACTCTGCGATTATGCTTACACGTATGTCCCAAAAGTTTGAAGCAGAACTTTAACAATTAATCTACAATGTCATTCGAAGAAAAAGATTCTCTTGTAGTGAGATTTAATAATGAAATTAAAAAGTGCAATATAAAAAGTTTTAAATGCCAAATCAATTAATACGAAGAAACAGATTCCAGATTCTACTATGTATCTTCTTTTTTAAATGTTGTTTCTTCTACACATTTGTGAATTTCGTGTATTTAAAAGACAGTTTGATGCAACATATTGCGTGTAAAATCTATGCATATCGTGTGGTAGTAAAAATAGAATAATTAACATATAGTAAAATTATTCAAACTCGAAACTTAAAAGACAATAGATAGAAAATATTAAGTTAACCTCACGTTTTTCCTTATTTCCACGAATAACATTTATAGGTAAATCAGTAAATTTCTAATGACCTTTTGGTGCATTTTATGTGTGGTCCTTAATTAAACATTTGTATAATATATATATTTATTATTATGTACATGTGGATTAGGGCCGCGTAAAAGATTTCCACAAATGAGGCCGACTCGAGCGCAAAGCAGAGGGATTCGAGCGATTTTGCGGTGATATTTGAGAGACTTTCAGGAGATAAAACTGCTGAGAATACTTGGTTCCACATAAATGTAGGCGACAAAGAAGTGACCGATCCGATTTACAGGGCCGAGATTCAAATATGGATTTTTTGCTTGTCAGGCGACTATATCAGTCAATTAAGGGGAGGTCCAGGTTTCATTTTATAGAAATAGATAGGTTTTATTGGAAGATGAATCTAAGTTTCTCGAAATATTTCAAAATTTAATATATCTCTTAGTACAATAAAGTAAATAAGAAGGGGCAAAATATTCCCCCTTACTTTCCAGTGACGCCATTTTGTTCATTTTCAACTTTGTGCGCTGGATCAAGCTCAACCTCCAATAAAACTATCTACTTTCACAAAATCCAAGGTTCAAGCTGTTCGGTTTGCTTGTTCGAGAGACATTCGTTCCGAAAATTTGAGACGTGCCGGTAAATTTGCGAGTTAAGAAAAATTATAATGCTCGACCAAGGGCAGTTATAATTTTCAAGGTGGCTAAGCTGTAGGGGGGCAGCCATTGAATAGGGTTAGAAGTACGGATCGACTGAGCTGCAGGTGGCATTCAGGCGGTGTACCGATAGGGTTGAAGAGACTTCGGAAAGAATGGGTTGTTAATCTGGATAACTTAATCCTTTAATGGAAATTGTTATCAACTGGCAACATACCTGCATTTTATGATCCACCAAATGTGTATAAACTAAGTTGTGCTTGCTTCCTAGTGTACGATAATATAAATAATAAATTTATATTCAATTATTTCGCAACTATGGCATATTTCCTCATTCTTATATATGCTGTTATATAAACAAAATTTTTTTTCCGAATGAAGTAACTAAAAACAATGTCTTCGATTATTTTCTGATTCTTCTGGAAATGGGGGTACAATATTATCACATGTACAATACTTTGACAACAAAGGGGAAATTGTGTAATTTAAGGGTTAAGGCAATCGTGCGGTAAAATATAAATCGTCCAACAATTCGATCGGTCGGTTTTTTCTCCTACATATATGACTATATTAAATGCTGTTAATTTAATTATATACGTACAGCTGAAAGGTTGTGAGCTTCGATAAAATCGAAAAGAAAATTAAAATATCTGAAAGAAATGTATGGTACTGTACATATGAAATTAAAATAATAGTCCTCAATTCGAGGATAAACAAGAATTCCGTTTTTCTTAGATAAAAATTTATAGACAACCTTATGCTTATTGAAAAAATTACCCTTCATCCTGCTACCCTTCCCCCCGTTTACAATTTAGTAATTCAAGAATCAAAATCAAGGGAAGAAATTTGTTGATAAGAAAAATTAAACGTAGCGTTGTATGTTTTCACAGCTTTACAATTAATTCAAGAAAGTACTCTATTAAACCTTGTATTCTCAATCATAAAAACGTTTCTTTCCTACTAATCGAAAGCTGAATAAATAGTTTAAAATATCATTTACAAAATAGACTTCCGTATCCCCCTTCTTAATACAGTTTTAGCTATTCTTAATAAAAGTATTTTCGCGCTCCCAAATATTACTCTTCCGTTAATTCGAGTTTTAACTTTGGTCCGGGAACATATTATCGTGTGCCGAAGTGTTAAAAAAAAGAAAAGAGACGAAGTTACGTCGAGTTCTTTCGACAAAATAAACATTAGACGAGCCAAATTTTGCCGACGACGGTAACAATTTTCCCTAGCAATAGTATTTACCACACACCACTACAACATTTTAATTCCCTTAAAGAGAGTCCGCTGCAATTAAATTGCGCCTTGCCGTGCCGCAGAAGGATCTTTCTCGTTGTCCTCGATGGAAGCATTAAACGTTGTTTCTAGCCAACGACGGTATCACCGATTCTAAAATCTCCTCCGAAAAGTGATGGCGTTTCTTTAATACAACTATATTATCGGTACGGCAACGAATTCGTTAAAAAAAAAAAACAACTTCACCGCTGGTTCCCTGGTTCACTATATTATTTTGGCACTATGTGTCTTCAACTTTTTGTCTATTGGGATCATCCTTGACTACAGACTCCTCCGTTATTCTTTTCTGAGTATTCTCTTTCTCTCTACACTTGTTCACGCCCCTATCCCCGTGTATATTTGTACTAGAATCCGATTCAATATTATGTTCAACAAAACAGTGTACTTGCAGCTCGTTCATAGTACGCATAGACACTGTGCAAACTTGGCACTTGTATGATTGTATGCTTTCATCCGACCTCCCGTCATCTACAGAGAACGCTGGCTGCGGGTTTGGCCTCTCTTTCGCGCTGTACTCGCGCCTCTGCTGATTAAACTGAGGATTCCCATGAAGAGCATCAGACTTCGGATCTTCGATTGGCACATGATATGATCGAGACATGTCCGCGTCTGTGATCACTTTTACAGGACATGGATGCATTGCATGCTGTGGTATAGGCTCACCCTCGTCCGAGGAAGTCTCGCCCCCGCTAATTACTTGACTTGGTATCGTCTCCGGATCCCACTGCCCAATTTTACTAGGATCCTTCTCGCAAAGTCTCTGAGCCAGCATCTATAATAAAGCGGATAGACTGTTTATGAAATTTTCAGAATAAGTTTTTACATTGGATTTTCATCTTACTATTAGCTTAGGATGGGTCCAAGTGGACCCTGCATTCTCACTGAGACAGTTAAAATGGCGAGTAATAAAAAATCAAATTTGAGTCTCTAAGACTATTGTTAAATTAATAAAATTGTTATATTCGTTAACGTTACTTCTTATAATTTCGTGTGAGATTAAATACCTAGCTACTTTTCTGTGTCATAAATTTTCATCTCCTTGCTTTGTGATAGCAGATTTATCTTTTATCAGAATTTTTAGTAAAGAAAAATTGTTGAAGCAATGAGAAACTGTGAAATTTATTTAAAGCGTTCCTTTGATTAAAAAATCATAAGTGCAGCAACGGAGAGTTTTAAATGCAATTTATAATTACATTGACGGTTATTGTATTAGGAAATTAGGGACACTGTGTTAGGAAATTCTGCGTGAAATAAAATAGTCGAAGAGATCACGTACCTGAAGACTAGTAAGACTATTATCACAGTCGGTGGTATCAATGTCATTCAAATTAACACCAGATCTTTCCATCTCCGCGTATGTTCCGAACGGTAATTTACCTAAGCATTCTAATTTCATAATATGCATTTTGCTCCTAAGATGCTTTGCCAAGTGCCCGTGTATCCTGAATGCTATTTTACAGTCCGTACATTTAAATGGTCTAGGATTGCTGGTGGTGGCAGCTCCGAACGTAGAAGTCATACTGACCTGTAATATAACGGCCCATCGTGAAGTCAAAAAGCTTTCCACCTCTCAATGTTTAATTTAACAATCGACATGTGTACGAAAACCGCTGAATTTATGCCGTATTTAAATAATTAACACCAATTATATACAAGTAGAATGTTAAAAACCGTTCATACCAGAAGAACCATGAATCACTCATTAGAACAAACAAAAAAAATTCTAATAAATATGGATCTAAAAATCATTTGTTTTAGTCTTAGTTAATATTTTCGACAGTTAAATGTTCACATCATTTACAACAATTATTAGCATACACTAATGCATGTAGTTTCATAGGAATCTTTAAATGTTCAGATTTTGCACATGAAATAAATAAAGGATCTTCATTGCCACAAATTCTGAGGAAACTGAGTTTTAAGTCTCCCTTTGCAAACACTTTTTTGTTTGGTTTACTAAGTTGTACATGTCAAACTTTTGTCAACGCTTGTATATATTTACTTTAACTTGTAAAACTTTCTATTAAGCCGAAATGAAAGTAACATTTTTTCGCATCGATACTTTGTGCAATTTCTCTTAGCATTGTTACTTTAATAGTATAATGTAGTATGGAGAAATTTAATTGCCATGCCTTGAAAGCTTAGTGATGGTGGTAGGGAAAATAATAATTATACATGTTCGTCCTGCACCCATAGTTTCCCTCGATTTATGAAAAAAAAACGCCGCTTGCAGTTGCATTATTTGCGTGCGTTTATTTTAAACATGAGTTTAAAGTGCGAGTTTAAACATGAGACCTTCGTAGCCGACATTACTCGAAAAACTTGCATAGCAATTGAAAATGGTCAAGATAAAATGCTCCTAATAGAAAATGACGTAGCATCACAAATAGGGATGGCGGATTTGGAGAATATTATTGACATGGATTCAAAATTATGACAGAATCAATTCGATGTTATGCAAAATTCATACAGTCTGTCAATAATTTTATTGTGTAGAAAGCAAGAAAGTGATGGTGCTATCTACCAACTGTACAGGGTGTTCCGTAACAGGTGTCAGAAACTTTAAAGGCTGAATCTACGTGCCAAAATAAGACGAAAATCAAGAATGGTGAAATTGCGTTTGAGGCTTCGTTTCAGAGTTATTTTTTGTTGAAAACAAAGTACTATAAAAGTTACATTTTTATTAAAAAGTTACACGCCGATTTTGATGAGGTTTACGTAGATTATAGTTGTCTAAAAAATATTTGACACGGATTTTTTTAATCCGCAAATGTCTATATCAAGGGGGTGAAATCAGCCCTCAAAGTTGTGGGGTGAAAAACATGTTTGCCCCAATATCTCGGAAAGTATGCACTATAGAGAAAAATCTTCTAGATGAAAATGGTGTATTTTTTTATAACAAATTTAGCCACGCAATTAGATTCAATGAAAAATTACTACTTTTTGGAACACTGTTTAAACAAATTGACGTTTTACGAATCTGATTACGTGGCTGAATTTGTTATAAAAAAATACATCATTTTTGTCTGAAAGATTTTTCTCTATAGCGCACAGTTTCCGAAATATTGGGCAAACGTGTTTTTCACCCCCAACATTAAGGGCTGATTTCATTCCATAGATATGGTCATTTATTGATGAAAAAAAACGTATCTAATATTTTTTCAGTTGGGTGATATCCCTTGTAAATAGTTTTTACACAGTAATTTTTACGCTTTGTTTTAAAAAATTAATATCTCGGAACCGAAGCCTGAAACGCAATTTCATCATTTTTGAGTTTGGCATGTAGAATCACCCCTTAAAGTTTCTGACAATGATGATCAGACTCATCGCAAGCTGGCGGCTGGTGCATCACTTTTTTTCATACAGGAATGCATTTTATTTCGATCCTACTCGGCAATGAAAAAATGAAAAATTGCTTCTATGTAGAATGAGCTTTACATACATTCAAACTCGAATTTCATAAAAGCCAGATTCGGAGGGATTCGTGTTAGAATTATTTGTTTCAAATATTTTTCGAGTATTGAGACGATAATATCGATTCCAATTCTTCATCTACATTCTTCAACTCTCATTTTATCCAATTAACATCTATTGCTCGGAAGCAATAAGGGGACTAGCACTCGAAAATGGGAAAAATTATTGTCCAAACGCTAAGAAATATTGGAAAATTAAATGCTGTTAAACTGTATTTTAAAAAATATAGTGTTGTAAAGCTCGTCACGGCACACATTTTTTCTATTTACAGTTTGTTTATCGAATCATTACTATTCGAGCTAAAAATTATAAACAAAAAATTTTTCATCGTCCAAAATCATTATTTCTTTAAACATAAATTGCGATAATTTGCGTAAATATTAAGGGATCGTTATGAGATTTAAAACATAACTTTTCACCAATTTTCACACTGATTAATAAATAATTGTAGAAGATATGATGATATATATAAATCTCGCGCGCCACCAACAATCAACGCGAGTGCTAAAACTGCTAAATAGCGCATTATACGCGGCTGCTGACTGTTGGTGGCGCGCGAGTGTGAAGTGTGTGAATCAGTGTGAAAATTGGTGAAAATCTTCCTTGTATATTAAGGAAAAACTTTGTCGCTGCAAGTTATATGTACCTCAAAATTGCCTCGATACTTTTTAACGGCGAACGTTGAAAAACATGGGTTATGCCCAGTATTTCTTTTTAATAAAATATTATTACATTTTTTAACATAAGGGTTTCGTGCATACATTTTACGGCTTCGCTAGAGTCTTCTGAAGTTATGTTTTAAATCTCATAACGATCCCTTAATATTTACTCAAGTTATCGCAATTTATGTTTAAAGAAATAATGATTTTGGACGATGAAAAATTTTTTGTTTATAATTTTTAGCTCGAATAATAATGATTCGATAAACAAACTGTAAATAGAAAAAATGTGTGTCGTGACGAGCTTTACAACACTATATTTTTAAAAATACAGTTTAACAATATTTAATTTTCCAATATTTCTTAGCCTTTGGACAATAATTTTTCCCCTTTTCGAGCGCTAGTCCCCTTATTGCATCCGAGCCCTCAATTTGATTAATGAAACACCTCAAAATGACGATTAAATGAATTTGGAACAACTTTCATCCTGAAAAGGGCTATCGACTGTAATGATAAATGTGTATTAACTCTTTGACTGGCAGCGAGGCGACGAAAGTGCAGTGTAAAATATGCTGAGTCTTTTCAGACGATTATTATCTGCAGAGAAAGTATCGTCCAGTTTACTTTGGCGCTTGTAACATATTCTGACAAGCTTAAATTCCATGCAATATAAATTTGTTTTGCTATGGCTGTGTGTCTATACGTTGCTTTGATTTTCAGTTAATTTAATTGTAACAAGAATTATGATTATAAAACAATATGTACAGGATGTTTTCGAACTTCTGTACGAAAATGTATCAGTCGATTCTAGGGATAAGCTTGCACTAGAAATGTTATATGTATGAGTATAGATTCGCCATCTAATAGTCAATTGGACATTGTTAATCCAAGTTGCTAATTTCGACCGATTTTAATGTATCTTGATTTCATGTATATTTTTTTATCTCTGGAAGTATTAATTACATTGGCGTACTTATTTTTAGTTCTACTCAGGAAGGATCGAGCTCTCTAAGAAATGGTTTTTGTAAAGACACTTTTCATCCTTACAATACAAAAATTATAAATGAATTCCTATTTCGCAGTTTTTATTATAAAATCCTGTTTCCAACGTACTGAACAAATATCATCAAATTCTTCGAAATTTTCTCTACATCTGTTACTTTTCATCTATATGCAACAGACGTTTGGACATGTTTCTTCAAATATTTACTACTAAAAAAACTTTGTAAGCTATGCCTTTCATCTAGGAAGCTAAGAAAATTATAATAAATGCACAAAAATAACAAATCCATATTCTATTTATAATAATTTTAGCTAATTTGTTCTTTTAGTCCTAGGAGGACTTTCCTAACACTAGAATTAACCATATACATATTACTACACTACCAGTCTTCATTTTCTATATTTTGTACAAATAGAATTATTTTTCTCATATAGAGGCTACAAATTCACTTGCATCAAACTTGATAAATTGTACATGTCGTAGAGAGCTTTCGAATATTCCCAGAACTCACTAAATAAATATCAGCTTTCAGAGGAAATTCAGCGTTGTGTGGGGTTAATACTTTCTCTGCTTCCGTGGTATCGAAGCGCCCTAACGTCAGGCAATAAATGGAATCTCTGTGATGTGAAAACACGTCAATGTCGATCAAAGAACTAAGGTAAAGTACTAATCCTTTACAAAGGGGCAAATTCGTTTGGGATAATGCATTAAACTAACGCTTCCTCTAAAACTCAGATTAGTTGTTTTAGGGCTTGTCATCGAACAAACAGTTATTATTAACGAAATGCTTAATGGTCCCTTGATACAAGAATGAAAAATGAAATTTGATTAATTAATTACCTTATTGTGATGAGAAACAGATCTTTCGTGCTTTGTCAAATGACCCTTGGTTCGAAAAGAAACTGCGCAACTTTCGCATCTGAATGGTCTTTCAAAATAATGAATGTTGATATGCAACCGTAACTGACTAGGTTTGCTGAACACCTTGTTACAAATTCCGCAGACACTTCTCCCGTCTTCAGTCACACTGTAACTACATTCGGTAGATTCAGTTCTTTCAACGAATGTTACGTTGATAGACAAAAGTAAAAAAAAAATAAATGAATCTGGTATATAAATAATAGTAAAATTGATCGATTCGAATGCAAAAATAGATTTTTATATTTCTTCAAAGTAAGTATTTCTACTTCTCCCAGATTATGGTTTATAAAAGTATTGTGTCACTACTGTATTGATTTACATTTTCTATCAACTACAACAATCTCATTCAAGGCCGGAACATAAGTAGAAGACATTTTTCCGACGTTTAATAAAATTTCGCTTTTTAGTGTACAATCACTACAAGTTTCTACTTTCTGCTTTCCCCCAAAAAGATAAGAAGCAGTGCACAGATGTTGTAGCAATCAGGTGCTACAAATAATAAAGCATCAATGCGTCAGGTGTCACTCACCTAACATAATTAGGTGCAGGCCCACTAGATGGTTGTAAAAATTCAGCCTGTGGTTTGGCGTTTCCCGCAGTAGGCGAGGGTGACCTGAAGCCTGGCCCCCCGACAACCATTTTCCTCGCAACAGTGTGTTTAATGCTTTCCGCCAGATTCTGCTTCGTCATTTCTGTATGCTTCATCTCGACGCGGTCCACGCTCCTCATGTCTACGTTTTGCGGCCTCGGGAGCTCTTGCATTTTCGAGGCCTCGTGCATCGTTAACGGCATCATCTCATAATTAACTCGCGGCTCTTGTGGCTGCGCGTGCCTGTATTCCGGCAATAAAACCATATCTCTGCTTGGAGGTCTGCCATCCGCGTTAGCCTGCCTCATCTCCGCGTTATTCGAGGACAGCATATCTTGGCTGGAGCGTATATCGTGATTCAGTGGTACGAATTCTCGACTAGGAGGCCTCAGCTCTTGCCTACACAATTTGTAGTCCTGGCTAGGTGGTCGCAATTCTTGTATCTGCCCTCTGTAATCCTGACTCGGCGTTCTCATTTCCCTGCTGGGCGGCCTCATGTCCAGATTCCGCGGGCTTTGGCTTTGCATTCGCAGGTCCGCGGATACATTTCTCATCTCGTGACTGGCTGGTCGGATCTCTTGGTTAACGGCGTGGCATTCACGAGCTCTTTCCAATTCGCTCATTGTCTTTATCGAACTGTACACTGAACTCCTATCCATATCGTTGTTCAGGTGGGATATAGATAGAAGCCTGTTGTTAGCGTCCACGTTAAAAGACTTCGGAGAATGGCGATCGACAGCCTGCGGTGTACTTCTGTTAGGTGACTCGACAGGATAATTCGATCTCTCTGCGTAGCTATTATTTTTCGGCATATCGTACTCCACGCTGGTCTTAGAGCTCGCAGGACTGGCCAGCGTCGTATGCTCGAAAGTATCCCTTTCAGGAATGGCCCGACTCCCTTGTTCCTTGTCCCTGTGAATCGACTCGATATCGAACGATCGTCGTTCTACCGCGACACTGTTCTGATAAATCCTCTCCCTGATCTCCATTTTAACGTCGTCCGTAGTGTGCTTCGATACGTGCTTGATTCTGGAGTCGATCGCAGGCTGCTGCATCTTGCTAGGGTCGGTGTATGTTACCGTGGGGACGTTATTCGACTCCATGGTTCTTGGCTGCCTCGAGTCGCCGTCCCTGTCTTTCGGATGCTTCTCCATTTTCGTAGTACCAACGCGGTACTGTTGCTTTATCTTACTGTCCATGACGTGTCTCTCGGTGAGGTACGCTTGCAGCATGTGCCCATCTGTGTCTGGCTTCCATTCCCTTCCCTGTATCGGTAGCCTCTCCATACTCTGAACGATCGTCTGCAACAGGACAGGCTCCGAGACGGGCGTCAAAATGTCCGCTGGCCTTGCCCTCTGCGGAATAGGAGACGACAACGGCTGCGCCACCGGTTTCGTTGTGAGATCCATGGGCTGAGGCAAGTTGTTCCTCGTGTCCGCGTCCACCTCTTCGACTTCCACGTCCGAGGTTTCCTTTTTCGAGGATTGTATCACGGTTGTCCTCGGCTCCTCCATAGAGCTTCGGCTGGACGGGAAATAGTAACGGTAGGACAACTCGCTCCGTACCAGGGTGGTTGCTTGCGTGCTGACAACCTGGCTGCTGAAAGGGGTGCTGCTTATTGCAACCGATACGCTGGTGGTCGCAGTGGTTGGTGGGAAGGTTAGAGTGTACGGGTAGGTTGTCGGTCTTCCGGACGGTAGAAGTCCTGGAAGTCTGTTTGCATTGCGCTGCGAGAGACTTAGCAAACTCTGCGCAGCTTCCTGCTCCTCGCTCCCAGACTCTTCGCTGTCATCTCCGTCGCTCTCGTCCTCTTCCTCAGACGAGTCCTCGGTATTGCCACCAGCCGCTAGCCGAGCGATGGCGTCCTTATCGATATTCTCGTCGCAAACGGTTGTTGGCACCGGAACCACTCCCAGCTCCACGCACTTCTTGTAATGAGCTTTCGATTTCATGTGCTTCGTCAGGTTGCCTTTCGTTTTGAAACTGTACGAAATGAGAGAGACAGGAGCTATTGAGGAACGTTCAAGTACAAGCCACGATGATGAAATAGACGAATGCAAGTGCAAGTAGCCGCGGTGTGCTTCTGGGTCTTATTGTAGGAAGATGCATGTGGTGCAAGTATTTTGTTTTAAGGTGGAATAAGGATGGAGTGATGAAAGCAACTTACCTAAAAGCACAATGCTTACACGTGTATGGCCTTACGTCTGTGTGGGTTCTGATATGTTTCTTCAGCATGGATGGCTTTTTACAACGAATGCCACATTCCTCGCAAACGTAACGACCCCGACCTTGCATAACAGAGAAAGCAGTTCAAACTATTTGAGTATATAAAATGATGATACTTTATCAGTAAATATGGCTGTTAGATTAATTATTGTAAACATGCTGGTGAAACAATCGCACTGAATCTTCAGTTTTAGAATATCCTTCCTCTAGATTCATTTGGTATGATTATTCAAATTTTGTGACCCTTAAATATAAAAGAATTCTTTCGCTTTATCGTTTACAAATTATTAGGTTGCTGATTACGTTCTGCCCGGTAGAGTACATCTTCTACAAATTCAATTTGTGAAAACAGCTTATACTTACTTCAAGTCATGTATTTTCCATCATTATTTATGACAATTCCCTCATCTACGTGCAAGTTGTGTTATGCCTCTTTTATAAAAAAGCTTCGAATTTATCATTACGAAGAGACTTATTGCAATTTTCATGGTCTCAAAATTATTGAAGTTTCTCCCATCTGAACTGTTTTGTAGCGATCAAAAGAGGTAAAAGTCTGTTGGTACCAGATCCAGGGAATATGGTGTATGAGGAATAAGTTCCCATTGCAGTCTCGATATTTCTTTTGCGTTGCTATCGCTACGTGTGGTCTCGCGTTATTTTGGAGGTATAGAGGTCTTTTAATGTGCAGTTTTCGATGCAATCTTTCAAGTTGTTGACAATATAAATCACCATTGACAGTTGCATTTGGAGTGTGTAACTCATAATATAAACGAAGTGGCGGACAGAACTTACGCAGCAACCTAATATATTACTGTGTGTCTCTTACACAGTATTACTTCAAGCTTTACGATTATTATGATATAGCCGATAAATGTTATGCCGTAGTTTACATGCAGATTCTTTCGACACCGGAATTTAATTTCACCCGTAGAATGGAAGATATGAAAATAATAAAAGCAGGATGGTAGAAAATCTTATCTCCTCACCTCTGCCCCTAACGTAAGTATAGTCCTCGTTGCTCTCGAAGCCCCCGTCGAATATCTTAACCCTCTTCGCCTTCTCCTGCATGTCGCTGTCCAAGCCGCTGTCAGGGCTGGTCGGGGTGGTGGGCCTTTGCGAAGAATGCGTCAGAATGTCCTCCTGCTTTTTCCAGGCAGTGGTGTAATTAAGCGGCCTGTGCCTCGAATCGTACTGCGCCATATCAACGTCGGGCGGTGCCTCTTTGCATATCTTCCAGTTCGAATACATGGATAAACCGTGTTGCTGCGTGACGTACATCGGCTGCGGTCGATTCAGAGTGCAGTAGAATACTCTGGTGGAACACTTTAAGCCTAGATATGTATAAGCGTGCCCATTCAAGTACAGTTGCCCGTAGGATTTCTTCGGTCGCGGTGTTTCCGGGCTTATCAGCGGTAGCGTGTTCGCCGTGGGCGTGATACCGTGATGTTTCTTCGGCGTGAACGTGCCTGGTTTCAAAGGCAGAGAGGTCGGTCTCAGAAAATTGCTCGAATTGATCTCTTCTTTCGTGGCGTCGCCATTTTTCGGTGACTTCGCCTCAGGCTTGTCCCCCCTAACAATAACGTCTACGGAAGTTTTGCTTGGCACATCAGTTTTAGGGGTGTCCAGGCTCACCAGCACCATCGAAGCCCCAGAGTCAGGCTTCATCTTCGTCCCATTGAACGTCGCACCATAGTCCTCGATCGGCTTCCCCCTGCTTTCGGCGAGACTCGCCTTCAAACGCCCGTTCTCAAGAGGAGGAGGCGAATCGTATTTCGTAGGCGTGCTGTGCCCCGAGGAATCCACCGACATCCTACCCGCCTCCAATTCGCTTATGTTCCACGTGGACAGCCTCTTTCTGCTTTCGGAAGACTCCTTCGGTGAGTACCTCAGCTTGCAGTGTGAATTCGGGGAAGCCGCGGCCGCGTCGATGCCGTTCGAGTAACTGAAAGCTTTATCGGGTTTCGGGCTCCTCTCGTACGTGAATTCCCGCCTTTCCCTGGGGCTCTCCAAGCTCTTATATTTGTTGGCCATGCTGTTCTTGATATGACGGTCGAGTTCTATCTTAGCGATCTCTCCTGTGGACGGCACCCTGCGGTACTTGTCGACGGATGTCTCATTCTTAGCGCTAGGAACTTTCGGGCTCGTGAAGCCAGGCTTGGAAGCATCGTTCCCCAGAACTTTGAAGCCAAGCTTCGAGTCCTTTGCGGGGCTGACGAGGTCCAGCGGCTGGCCCAACATAGGCGTGTGGCCGCTGGACATCGGCCCTGGGATCCCAGGTACGCTTGGTGTCTGTAGCTTCACAGGGCTGGCGAGGTCTAACGGCTGGGGGATCATGTGGAGGCCAGGCAAGCCCGGTATCACCTTGTACCCGGCGTCACCTGTCGTTATACTCGAAGATATGTCTATGGTAGGTGCCAGGGTGTGTGGGCCAGGCATGCCAGGAACGTACGGTATGACTTTGCCACCGTGAAGAATACTCGTGATGCCCGGCTGGGGCAAAGTCAGCGGATTGTAGGCAGTGATAGTGGTGAGGGAGTTGAGGTGGGGCTCCAGATAATTGTAGCACGACATGCTGGGCGCTATGTTCGGGGTTGATATGTTCGGTATGATCGGCGCCAACATTTTCGGCGTGTTGGGCAAAGATATGGAGGAACTGGGTGTGGTGGCAGGTGTGCCTGGCGGTTTGTGCACCATGGTGCCTCCTGAATGGAGGCCCGAACGGACCACGATCGATGCGGTCTCCGACGTAACGCATTTACTACCGACGATGTGCTCGCTGGTGGGCGAGTTCGTCTGCCTAGGCTCGATCCTCATCGTTTTCGTCTCGCCGCTGTTGTCCACTATCCTCACCTCGCCGCCGAACATCTGCAGCGAGTTTGGCCGTGGATACTTGCTGAGCTCCTCGAGGGACCGCAACGTGGCGGGCACGGAGTCGGACTTCTGCTTCTTCGCGGGGGGCGCGTACGCGTCCACGAGCCTCGTGTTGCCCAAAAGCGGCCCGGGGGATGGTAAAGGTTGTAGGGTGTTGTAATAATCGGAAGACTTCGAATCGTACTCGGCCTCTCTCTTCTCGATCTCCATGTGGTATTCCCTGCGGGGGCTCGCGCTACCTTTGCAGTAATATTTACGATGCGCGTCGAGGTTGTCGATGCTCGAGTAGGGGATGTCGCAAGAGGGACAGAGGTAATTCTCGCTCTCCATGGTCCCCTCCGGAGTGGAATTTTGATTCTTCAGAAGGAGATCCTTGATCACCGAGCCTTCCGCACTGGCCGGGCAATCTTTGCTCTCTTGAGCGAAGCTCTCGCTGTAACATCGTTTCCTCGCGAATGATTCCTCGGCGGAGGACAGATTCAACGGCTGATCGCTCTGTTTCGTTTCGACGAGGCTCTGTTGCCTTTGTATCAGCTTGTAAAGACGCGGGTCCACGGCGTCGACGATCGCCTGGTTGTCGGTAATGATTTTATCAATGTGCTCCTGCACTTGCTCCGGATTAGGCTTTGGGGTAGCGATCGCGGCCGTTGAGGAAGAACTGTTGGTGGAAGAAGTGGATGAAAGGGAAGACGTCTCGGTGTCGTTATTCACGCATTGCAGCGCCGTGTGGAATTTTGGCTTATAGATTTTCCCCGTTCTAATTGTTTTCGCGCTGGGGATGGTCGTTGTGGGCGTTGATGACGGTGGTGGCGGAGGGGTGCCAGTGCCATTGCTTGCGCTATCGGATAGGCTGATGTCAGAGTCCTCTGATACCTACAAAAATTGTTGCGGCTCTTTGTGTACAAATGAATTGGTAATAATTGGATACTGTTCGTTTTTAATCCAAGGATTAGGCTCTCTACTGACCCCACGTATTTCAATATTATTAGGTCATTTCATAAGTAATGGAATTTTTTTGGTCAATATGTTAAGCGAGAATAAATAATGGCGGTTAATAATCAACGAACGGTATATATTTTACTTTCCCTGAGGTTCTACAAATTTTTCACATCTTTCTACTAACAAAGGAAATTAAAAAAATATTAAAAGTTTGCAGAAATGTAGTTCAATTTAAATGTAGTTGATGCGAATAACGTACCTAACAATTTTCACACTCCCTCAAAGAAATGCTGAGTTTTTATATTATCATACATATCTGTTTAATTCAAAGTTGTATGGTTTTTGATATCCTACAATATGATGCTAAAGAATTTAAACAAAAAATCAAGATTGGAAAGGGTACATTTTTAAAAAATAAAGAATGTAATCTATCAAAATTACACTCCAGAAATATATCATTCTTTACCAAATTAGATGAATGAGGTAATTGAGAATAAGGAAGGATCCACGGTCCACACATTACTAAACAATACTAGGAGTTGTAGTTATTTTCAAATTGTTAAAAAATAAGTATTTCAATTTTGATGTGCTGTCATTTCGCCGTCCCTATTTTACGAGTTTTGTTAATAAATATAACAAATTTGCGAGTGTCTGTATATTATATTACCTACTAGAACGTAATGTTTATATACCGTTCATCGAATTTGCTGAATTTGGAGAATTCTGAACATATCCTTGAGAACCTAATGAAACCCCACACGTGTCATCTTTTTGTCCTGGGGGTGTGTGTAAAGGGGAATGTATAATGCTGAGTGGAAGATGGATTGTGAATAAATCATAGCGTATGTACCTTGCTGGCGTCGCCACCTTCCATCTTCAGGGCGTGAGCGCGAGACCTGCAGTGCTTGTAGAGATTCGATTTGGTCTTGAACGCGAAACCGCAAGGCACGCAAGGGTACGGTCTCTCATTGGTGTGGGCACGGATGTGTTTTTGCAGGACGCTCGGTTTTGCGCACGAGAGCCTGCAATAAGGGCACACGTAGCCGCTTTTCCTGGACTCAGTTGGCTCCCCATCCGCGGGTTCCGGTGAGGCCTCGACCTTGATTGGTTCTTTAAGCGATTCTCTCGAGTCTTTGGTAGAATCCTTCTTCCTAGGCTCCTCTGGAGAACCGTTGTTGGCCATGTCGTCCTTCCTCGGCTCCACCCTCGGCGTAACCTCGCTCGTCGCCATCTTCTTGAACTTCTTATGCAGGTACTTTGGCTCGCCATCGTTGTTGTTATTGTTGTTGTTGTTGTTGTTATTCGACAACTGTGGGTCTGTCATCGCCACACTGTGGGTCTCTGCAACCAGCGAAATGACATCACTTAATTAAAAAGCAGTTTATGCCTTCATTAAACGAAATTACAAACCACACTGCTGTTCATAAGTGTTGGAACATCTACTCTGTGTGGAATATTTGTGAAAATACGTGGCAAAGAGTGACCTAAGAAATCGTCCGCTTTTGGTCCCAGGGATTTTAGAACTGAATTTTATGGAAAATGATACCCTGTGACGCTTTGTGATACCTTGAGATAACGTGTGGTGCCTTGTGATACCTTGTGATGTCTTGTGATACCTCGTGATACAACAAATTTTCAATTTGAAGTCGCAATTAGTTCTTGAGAAGTGGGTGATTTGGTTTTAAATTAAAACCAGAAAATAAAATATCATAATACTAAATATCACGTTTTGTACAAATACAGCAGGTGTCCCAATACTTATAAACGACAGTGTATGTCAAATTTTTTAAATATTTTTTTAATCTTATGGCAACCTTGTACATATTTGATAATGGCGCGATATTTTAGTTCGAGGAAATTAGCGAATAATTAATATCAACAAAGGACTAGGAATATCTAGGTTTTCGAAGTGAAGTTATACTAGTTACGTGTCGTATATGCAATCGGCGAATATGTCAGCGAACGGTACTTAATAATTTGCCTATGGGATTAGAGAATAATATGACGTTCGTGTACTAATTTTCGAATTGTAATAAATTTGCAACGATTGAGAAAGAAGCTGACAGTGGTTCGGGTAATGCTAAAGTATACTTTCGGATGAAAGAATGAAGAAGCAACCGTGCGCGAGCAGCATGATTCACAAACACATCCCAACTGTTTGTTTGCCGATACCTACTGCACGCGAATCAGCTAAATTGTTCCAGGAATCTCTTCTACCGAGAAGAACATTACAATGAATCATGTATGATTAAATAGGATGCACCGTAGTATGCGATTGGGAATTTCGAGAAGTCCCCGTAAAATACGCAAAAACCAGTTTTCCAAGATTCTCGAAACAGCAACAAAGTTCCACGTCTTCTTTAATAAGAAGACAAGAATAAAGATGATTGCGTAGACTTTGTGAAGCAGTAAAATGATTAATTGTATACTAAAAGTTTAATCTTCTTCGTTTGTTCGGAAATCTGAAATTTGCTTAGACGATACGTAACGAGGGGCTTTCAACGGGCAGACTTTTATTATGTAGTTTCCTGAGCGAAAGATATCTTAAGTAAATCTTATTAAAACTAAGCAAATCTTAAAACATATATCATAAGTAAAATATGTACATATTTAGTAATCTTAAGTTCGGAAACAGGTAGCTGCCTTGCGAGAAGTTTAATATCGCGATAAATAAATACATACGTGAAATTAATTAACAACAGGGAAATCGTCCGTACAGAGGATAATTATAAAAGAGGGAATAACACAGGAATAACCATTACGGTTCGGTATTTCTTTGTAACGGTCTCATTAAAATATGTCACAAATATTACGACGAAATAAACAAGTGCATAATGTCATAGACAGACTTGAATCACGATAAGAATATTCATTCGATTGCTCTATTAGATTGTTGTGAAACGAACACAAATTGCAGGAACTAGAGATGTGCGAGAACTCGAAAATGTTGGGTCAGGTCGGGACGAGAATTTTTCTCGGGATCAGGACGGGTTCCCGAGAGTTTCAGGATTCCCGAAAGTGTTGGAATTCGTATCATTAGGACTGACTGATGTTAATACTTTTTTTTACGATGCGTTGAACGTAAAAAAATCAAGTAACAAAATCGAAATTGAAGCAAAACGAAATTCACTTACATTAATCCCATAAATAAGTTGATACATATCTATTTATTTAAATTTAATAAAAACTTATTTAATTAAAATCTAATACAAAAAATTATTAAATCAATAGGCACGTCGCAGATCACAAAAGAACTTGAATAATTGTGGCTTTAATGTTAACTGAAGTTAATCCATCTTTCGCTGAGACTTAAATTCTGAGGCGATTTTACATAGAATACATTATGTTAGAATGACATTCGCATTTAGAGACTGCTAAACATTGTGGTGGATGTGGCAATGTTTCTGTATTGTTATGTAATCTCCACTCTTGAACAACTTCAGTTGTATGTTTGGAATCGTTGCCTTGTTGCAAGTACAAATTTTCTAGTAAAGCTAATTATAATGCGCTAGCTTTTATTTACATTTGAAAACTAGCGATCTTTGAAGCTAATGGTTTTGGTTTTCGTATGAAAAAAAGAAAATTATCATTTACTAATTTCTTTATTATTATTTCTTTGTTTAATAAGTAATACACATAGTTTAATATACTATATGTATACGATAGGTTCAGGTCAGGCAGAGTTGATATATAGTTAGGCAGAATTTAAACAAATTTTTTATTCGGTTTGTTAATATATAGTCAGTGGCGGGTTTAAGGAGAACGACCCAGCTAGTAAACGTTCTGGGACACCCTGTATACATAAGAGAATTACAAATAAATTTACGCGCGTGTGGTGTGAAAATTATGGCAAACAAAAAAATATAGTGTTTGGATAAAATCATAATGTTTTTTGGAAGATAGGGCTCGGGGGGCCTTCTGGGCAGGGGCCCAGGCGGTAGCTGCTCATCGGCCACCCGTTAAATCCGCCACTGTATACAGTACAATAGAATTAAAGCCATCATTTTCTAATATTCTATGAAACAATTTAGGATAATTTTCCTTCTTAACACTTGATGTGACGTCGGCGTGTTTTCACGTTGGTATTTTCTGGAAAACTTACTGTCCAAGAGTATCCGACTAGGATAGACTGCTTTAAAAACAACTCGAGGTCAAACGTCGTTTTGCACTTTGCCGTCTCAGCGACCAAGCTTCGGATGTGTCATCTACTAATAAAAACGTAATTTCCCTATTCTCTACCACAGTAGAGATCTTCACGAGAGTATTTCCAACGGATTAACGAGGTTAATAGAGATCTATTGTAAATCATTCGTGATGTAACTCGAGAGTGATTCGAATTAGATATAAAATTAAAAATAACCCGAATAGGGTTGAGTTTAGATTCCTTTATATCGGAAAAACTTCGTCCAATAAAAATTCAAATTTCCATTAGTGCCGACATATATACAGAGGGGCCCAACAAGAATTATCTACTACCTTGAATATTTCCACAACCATGTAAGTAAGATAATTTTTCGAATAGAAGTTATTTCATATGGTCATTACAATTTTTTCGCAAATGGATTCGCTTACTATCGATTTTTCTCTTACTTTCACAATTTCGAAAATATTCGAAGTGGTAATTCTCATTGGTCCACCCTGTATGGTCAAAGCGTAAGCCAAGCTCGACAAAGCTTTCCCAGCAGAAGCGATCGCATGTCAATGTCTGACTAACCTAAAACGGTATTTCCTCTAACCTCCGGCTATTCAAAGTGTTAAAACCACCTACGGAATGTGTACGGTTCGCTTTTCCTCTAAGAATTTATACAATTCCTCGTCGGTTTTTTTCGAAACCTAATTCGAATGCTGCCTTCAAAAGTTCAAAGAACGCTAGAAGCACAACGCGAACATCCTTCTCAAATATTTAAGCGCCGCTGAAATATCGAACCATAGCGATGCAAACGCGAGCAACAATAAACCAGGAGCTCAGCCTCTGCGCGCCCCCTGCAGCAAGTGGATCGATATCACGTGTAAAAAGTTGCGGAACGCAACGGTTGATGGCGTCCCAATACCATCGATTCCCATTGGAATCCTAATCCGTGCACCGACTAGATGGGCCGCATAAAAGGCTGCACAAGCACGCTCCACGCGTATTTACCAGATCCACTTAATATTCAAGGCCTGAAAGGTCATTCTTACTGATTTACGATGCGAGAATTACGTTACGAAAGCGGAAGGAGACAAGTTCAACAGTTCAGATCAGTCGGTCGCCGGTTACGCGAGACTACGACTTTCCCCCGATTGGATTTCCATTCGTAAGTAACGAACCTCGCTGAACGGTATCCCCGCCGGCCATTAGATTGATCGGCAATTATTCAAAGCGAGCCGAGGGCCGCCTCAATTTTTAAATCACTCGTGTGGTGGGATATGAGCATCGGTGACAACGTTAACGCTATTAAAACGTGTTACAAAGGGTGTGCTTGGTAATTCGTGATACAACTATAAGGATACTCATTCTGTCATACATGAAAAAATAAGTAGGGAATATGGAAAAGAATTTGAGAAAATTGATTCGTCGAAATTCGAACAATTAGCAGAACTAAATAAATATGTATGCTACGACTGCGGATAAAATGCATCCTAGCATAAAAATAAGTGGAAATTATGGAATGTTTTAGAATGAGGCCTTGTTTTAAAGAATATCAAGAATATCATGCTTAAGCATGAACCCGATTCTTAAGTTCAGGTCTTCCCAATAAATTTTCAATGCCACTTTCTTCAAAACAGAGCCTCATTTGAGAAAAGAATTGATCTACAATTCGGATTTATTTTTAGACAAGGATTCATTTTATTCGAAGTTTTATCATATTTGTTGGCAAAT
Source organism: Andrena hattorfiana (assembly GCA_944738655.2). Taxonomy (NCBI): domain Eukaryota; kingdom Metazoa; phylum Arthropoda; class Insecta; order Hymenoptera; family Andrenidae; genus Andrena; species Andrena hattorfiana. Next base: position 38,742,278 of record OX122889.2, on the reverse strand, counting down.
TCTGCTAATTGTTGCCAGATGAGTTTGCAAAATCGACCTTCTCGAAAAGGAAGTCTCCAATGAAGAAATTTTATTCCACACTTCCTACTTATAATTTCGTGCAGATTCACTACCTATTATCGAACACACTTAATATTCGATCGCTAACGAATTCTGCGCTCTCGTGAGAATTTCCAGATCGAAAGTTAATTACGCATTTTACGTACATCGTACCGCATTTCTTTCTTCGTGTTTAGTTTGCCAATGATTGAGCTTTTATGCATTCGATTTTTTGCAACGTCTAGATAATTTTTAATACACTTTTAAACGAAGTTTGTTACTTTCTTCTCACTTTTACTTAGTGTTTTACAGCGTGCTTCGAATTATAGGGTTGAATGTAGTTAGTAATTTGGCTGGATTCCAGCTTTATTCCAAGTGAAGCTACAAAAAAATCGTAGAAAAAGTTTTGAAAATGGTTTCATAAACTATGACATTTTTTTCGTATCAGCATCATAATTGCATATTTTTCTCAATGAAACTGTATAATATTTCTATGCAAATCGAGTTCTCCAGTCATTCTGTGTATAAAAAGTATGTGTAAGGTCATCGAAAACTCAATACTTCATGCGATATTCAACGATAAACAGGAAATGTTAGAAGGATATTACTGATGGTAGTATGAAATATCTCGTAAAGTAGGTAGGGTAGAGGCAGGTAATATCGAACGGCATGTAATATGCAACTTCGTAAAATTTCGATAACGAAATAACGAACTCTTCAGGCAATGGTGTATACTATAGTCTGATTTTCGAGAGTTGACACCTGAGGCGGGTTCCTGGACGGAGCGTGGCTTAAGGAGGAACCAATGGTACGCTATGAATTGCAACGCCGCACGCAATCCGTAGCGTAGCATTGGTTCCTCCTTAAGCCATGCTCCGTCCAGGAACCCGCCTCAGGTGTCAACTCTCGAAAATCAGACTATAGATCCCTAGACACCATGGACCAGGCCTGCCCTTTAGGGTGCAAATACCTTCTCAAGTTCTGGGACCCGGGCAACAGCCGAGCGCGGAACTTTTACGCTGCTAACCACAGCATGGGCTGCGGGTAAACTGCAACACTGTACGTGCGTGCAACTGGCTCGTACCACGAGTCCATATATATATATATATATATATATATATATATATATATATATATATATATATATATCTCAAATAAATGTATTATAATAAAGGACGCAATTTGACAAGTTCGCCTAGGGCGCAAAAAAGACTTGAGCCGGGCCTGCGTCAAGATTTTGCGAAGCGGTTCCCGTGCTCACCGTAAGTGCTTGCGACCATCGCGCACGCTCGTCGCGCACGCAAAGGACGGAGTGTCACGGCGCCCGAAAGACGGAGGGAGACAAAACATCAACGCGTCGTCTGTCTCGTACCGTCCTCGCTCGCTTTCAGTGGCTCTCGCTCGCTCTCGTTCCATCTCGCTCTTGCCTTCGCCGGACAAGAGTGAGACAGAAGTGGTGGGGATAGCAACAAGCACGTATCGTGTGCACCAAACCGAGCACATACGGAGACAATACTGTACTTCTTTTACATGTATCAATCCTCGGGTCATTGGAATTTTTATTATATATATTAAAATAATAATTTATATACAAACGTATCATTTCAATAATAACTATTATACGTCCATTAATCAAATAAACACTAACAAAGGTAAAGAAAACAAGTAATCTCTGCGTATCTAGAAAGCATGCGTAAGATCATTGAAAACTCAATAGGGTAAAGGCAGGTAATATGGAACATCTGATTTCAAAAGCTTGTCAAAAGTAGGGGAATAAAGTAGGCTATCTGATCGTCGCGCGCATGCGTCGAGCAGTCACGATTCCATCTGAGTTCTCGCACCCGTCGCGCACGCCCGCGCGCACGAAATGCGTTCCATCTCGCTCGCCCCTTCGGCCAGAAAGAAGCGAGAAACGAACACTCGGAAATAGGGATCTGTTCACGATAGGAGCTCAATGCCGGTCCCGACCAGCGAGCACATACGGAGACACTACTGTATACAGTCCTCTTTGAAAAAAATGCAATTGCACTTTGCAAGTGCACAGATGCAAATCTAAAAAAGATTACAGATATCATAAAAAAGTATAGCGCATTAAATAATGTAAAATTTTTCTCAACAATTTTTTTGTAGCTACCTTCGCACATTGTCAGTGCAAAACTATAGTCTGGTCCAGTTACTAACATCGCCTTGTATACGTGGCGCTACTTAGAATCGTGATGTCATTCTTGGAAACAAGTGTAGTTATTTCCCTACGACAACATTCAGTATTCGATTTTGCAATAAACGAAAGCATTGCTTCATGCTTTTTCGAACTGATAACGCGATGCCTTATAATATAGGAACGGCGTAGCATTGCGTTACATGGTGTACGAGCACGTTGTAATAATATTCTTGGAAATACACTTGTTTACGATCTGTAATATTGCATGACACATCCTCTTGTTGACATTGCATTAATTTTAAAATTTATGTAGCAAATATGTAAAGTATGTTGACGCTAAGATAGGAACTCAATGACACAAGAAAGATTAGTATTCGCTCTAAGCACATGTTTAATAATAAACTCTTAACTTTTATAAAAGTTACTAACTCCACAATGCCACGGTTTCTAATGAATTTTCAATCTTGTAAAGCAGCTCTTAAATATTTTCAGTTAATTTCGATGACTTTGGAATACGTTGTTGGGGGAATGATTTTCAACAACTTTTTCCTATACATGTTGCCGTCGCTCGGCTTTAGTTTTCGTGATATTTGCAAAAACTAAAGCCGAATGATAGTTACATGTATGCGAAAAAAGTTGTTCAGAACTTCAGAATGTTAACTTTGACAACATATTTCAAGGTCAGAATCATACTTGCAATTTTTTTATTAATCGTATTTATTACTCTAATGGGAAATAAGAATACATGATTTACAAGCATGGCTTGAATAGGTTTCGAAAATAACTGTTTCAAACTGTTATATAAAGGTTCTGATTGAAAAAGTTATGAAGAACCTTTATTCTGAATAACTGTTATAAAGAACCTAAATGTCAGACTATATCAGTTTAAGTTACGGTCCCTATATAGTTCTGTAACTTTTATTTTTTAGGTTCTATATAAGTACCAAAGCGGTTATAGAACCGATTCTTGTAATCTATAGTTGTAATATGTTGTGATTTCATTTACTGTAAAATTCTGTACAATCGTTCTGTAGAATCGGTTCTATAACCGCTTTGGAATTTATATAGAACCTAAAAAATAAAAGTTATAGAACTATATAGGAAACGTAACTAAATCTGACATTCAAGTTCTTTATAAAAGGTATTCAGAATAAAAGTTCTTCATAATTCTTTCAAGAACCGAAATCTTTGTAATAACGGTTTCAAGCCGTATTTACAAGGGTAGACAAGAAGAGTAAAAACGAGGCTGCACTGATGGCAAGCTCAACCTAATTTGGTTAATTTACTTTATAATATTACAACGTATATTACAACATATGTGTTAGATGATATTCCATACGCTATATTTGATATGTTGCGGCGTAATGCGCTGTTGAATATTGGCGGGCATTTACTATCGTAATTCACTTCGCGAACCTTCGATAGCACGATCCTTCCGACGGAAGTACAAGCGTCCTCACTTCCTTGCTCGCGATCGTACAGTAAAGACCTTTGTATAACGCGCCGCCATAGTTGGCTTTTTGTTCAATAAATGGTATTAATAAAGCTATATTTAGTAATTTATCATTCTTAATTTAATTTTTAACTTCTTATAGTCTTGAGCCTTATACAATATAGCATTCATTAAAATTATTTAAGGTTTTTGCATCAATATTACGCTGACCTGTATTATGCAGTTTGCAGTACACCAGTTTCGCATAAATGGGCAACATTACTTGGGAACTTTTGATAGTAAGTACAACCTTCATAATACAAATTGTCCGAAGATTTTGGGTTGAACGGAGTATATGCTTATATTTATATTCCAATTTCATGTAATACTGTTATTAGAAAAATTCTAATTATAGACACAAAAAATGAAAGAAAATTATGAAGAGAATTGCATGTAAACTATATATTCAATTTTCAAATTTAGGGGAACAAAAATCTGTGAAATTGTTTACTGAGTCATAGCTTTGAACTTTTAAAGAAATTTCGGTAACGGACGATGTTTCGTAAGAAAGGTAATTTTGCAAAATTTGAAGAAATAGGAATTATTCACAAAAAACACAATTCTTCGAAAGCTCGAACAATTGAAAGCATGTGTCAATTCTTCGAAAGCTCGAACAATTGAAAGCATGTGTATCCTCTCCAGACTCAGGATAACTTATATTTGACGCCACAAAAATAAGTTACAAGCTGCGAATCAAGTTACGCAAATTCGAATATTTCACAGCGCGAGGGAATCGTTGTTTGTGCTTCTATTTAAACCATGTTTAACATTTTCAAATACAACACAAAATATTTTGCTGGCGTCGAAGTAGGTAATTCCGTTATTTCCAACAAGGCCTTCTGCGGTGGATCGAACAATTCCATATTCAAAATTGAGGTAAAACAGAATATTTTGACTTTCTTCAAAATGCTTCACAATGCTTGAAATTTCGTTATATTCCGAATTGATTACTTTCATGTTTTACAATGTCTACTTCTTTAAACTTTTGCTCCCGCAACAAACAGAAAATCCAGTTATATTTAGAGTAAATAAATAAATGAAGATAAGCGTTTGAATATTGCAATTCACAGACTTAAAAAACACAAAAGCAGTGTACTCTTTACCGAACATGGATTGCTGTTTGTAGTCAAGGAAGTAAAAGCACGAATATTCGTAAGAGAAATATTGAAACGCCGAGGCGGACCCGAAAACCGAGCGATGTTCCACACAAAGGTGTAGGAAACTTTGATCAGAAAGCAGTGCATCGTCATCAAAGGAATAAAAATGATTTCATGGACGCGGGGAACTCACTTTTCCTCGTCACCAGTGCTTTCTTGAATTGCGCAACCAGGAAAGTGGATTCGTGAAATTCTCGCACATTTCCATACCCAGTATTTTTCAGCTTCTGCTTTTGAACTTCTGACAAGGAAGTAAATAATTTTTTAATATTGAAATCCAATACAATTCATTTACCAAAGAGACACTGAATTTTTATAAACATTTCACTGTGCTACTGATGCCACTAAAAAAATGACAAATTTATTGCACTGTTCTCAAATAATTGAATTTAAAAATACTGTATTTACGTAGGAGTATTTTTTCCCTGAAACCATCGTGGTAAACATAACAAATGGATTTCAAAATACCTTGTTGATATATTCTATCATTCCACCTAATGTGGTTTGAAAAAATGTACGGGCTGTCCAATAAAAGTTGCAATTTACGATTAGTCTCTGGTGGAAAGAAAATAAAATTTGAGACTGTTACTCATTTTTATTCTACACCCAGTACAGGACAATCACTGAGTTTGAATCTCAGTTAGCCTATTTTTCTAGTTTTCACAAACAATCGTATACTTAAATAAAACGTTCCACAATTTTCTTACATCACCCTTAATGTATTAATGTGTTTCTTTAAATAGGGCGACTCAGTATTTAAAATATAAATCGTTTTATTATATATAACTTCTATATAATTCATATAATATCATTATATATAATTCTAATAACAGTATATTTTAAAAGATTTCATACAATTGTAAGTTTAGAATATTTGTAAAGCCACAGGGAGCAGAATAGTCCATGGCAAGAGACAGCATTGTGCGCAGCTTTGCATCCCTTCGTGAATCTAAAGTGCAATTTTACAAGAACATTTACAAGGTATCATTACGAATTTCTGCGCGTGCATTTACTTTTTACGCAATATGTCAAATCGTACAAAATATTTAAACCGCTGCTATAAGCAAAGATTTTAATGAACTTGTAATACACGTTTTACATACTTAAATGGACATTAGAGGCTGATTGTCAGAATAATATAAAAAGAGGAAGGTGTTCACTATTCGCATTTAAACATATTTTTCTCGCAAAATGTTGAGGAATAAGTGCTATGTTCTTGATAAGTATAACTTGAACAATATACTGACTTGTTAACAGCAATTATTATAAGTGTAATATATGCGCAAGATCTGAAGTAGGTTGAAAAATATTGAGCGTCATTCCACTCCGTTTATAAAAGAACTCAGTTATTTCATACTGCCTACCATCTAAATTGTACCAAATAATTCTTATTTATCTACTAAGCCGTCGTTCCAAGAAATGATGCTCTTACATCATCATCCCGTTACTCTACTTCTACTACTATCTAATTTAGATCCGCCCCTTGACCAATAACAGGCAGGCATATTTATGCTCAATTTATCCTTACTTACTTCCAAACTTACGCATTCTTTAATTGAATTAAAATTTATTTTCATAAAATAAAGTCGTTTTCCTAACCATTCGAGTTTCCCACTGCGAATCACCAAAGTTTATCGTCATTAACCAAATCTATTTTGGTCTCTCTGCTATAGGCGACATACCGACATAATCTAAAACTTCTGATGCTACATAACATGTTTTAAATTTTTTCAAAATTTGTCCTGTAGCAACTTAATTCAAATCTCTGTAGAAATTGATATGTGTTCGAATGAACATAATGTTTTAACAAAATTCGTTGACATTAAGGAGTAGATTGCAGCATGGTTCCCTCGACAGAGTGCAACTATTGCGAGTGTATATAATAGTAAAGGTGCAAATCCACGATGAGAAATCTCACGAGACAATTATTTAATTATTTTATTACTTTTTAATTAATTTGTCATTAGTTTCATGAAATTAGACTCTCATGAGACAAGTTTCATGATATATTTTTCAAAATCCATTTCCATTATTTACATTTAGTTGTTGCTGAGATTTCTGTCTCGTGATAGAAAAGTCTCGTGTAAAATCTCATCGTGGATTTTCACCTTAATAGTTAGGATCTAATCATACGTGGTTTTTATGGTTTTATTGCAATTGGAATTTCACATAAATTCATACGCTTCTATTTTTGCATATCATTTTTAATCAATGCTATCTGTACGTAGTGATAAGGTATGTTCGAAATATTAGACGTGAACCACTTTCGCCAAGTTAATTCACTTTCGCTTAAGCAAGTTATTGCTGTTAGGTAGCACAAAAATACATAGTTTATCTATACGTATATTAAATAAAAAAAAAACATATCAGCATTGAAACTGAAGAGATAACAGTTTATATTTATAAATACCAGTAAGTAACTGCAAATAATAAAAGGCGTAGTTAATTTTTCAGTGTTTTGTTTTACGGGTTTGTCACAAATGTTTGGATACATTTTTATCTAGATTTAATATTTAACCTAATCCGATTTATATAAAATACCGATGGCATAACACCAAATAATAAAAGTCATTTATCTCAGAACAAATTATCAATTAAACTCTAGAGGTTTAGAAGAATTAAATTTTTGTTTTTTATGTATTGTGAAAGTATAGAGTGTGGAATACATACGTAACGAAAATGTATTCGAAAATTCATAAAATAGGAAAATTTATGACTTTGGCTGAGATGGCGTACAGTCAAAACGTCTACTCGCTTTAAAATAATTCACCTTCCTCAGATTAATTTATATTCTATGCGGTGACTTTTTTTTATCAATTTAAAGTTTGTGGCAATTTTGTTAATTTCCGTTCTTCAAGAAAATAGATTCAGTATACCCAGAAATTTCTAATGATTATAATTCATTTTTAATTAGTGGTTTCTGGGAATTCCTCGAGAAGTAACAGTAAGTACATGACGAGAAGGATTTCTTCCATCACGATGCACGCTAAAGTGAATAATTGCCACTATATGAGCCTCTCGGAAGGCAAACTAATCAATTCCGCCAAATAAAAAGTACAAGAAATTGATAAGTTAAACACTAATTATGTGCTTAATCCTTATACAGTAATTGTGCCATGTTTACCCCAAATCGAGTCACAAATTATAATTCCTCCTTTACTAATGTATCTACTTTTTGTACTGAAAATAACTAATACTGTCAATAATAAATAATAATAACATTCTTTTTAATTTTATTCGTTTACTTTTTTATTTTTAATATTTTTAATTTTTTATATTTGTAGAAATGTAATAAGTTCTTAAAATATTAAACCGCAATAATTAAATGAACTGATTTTTGTATGCTCTTTTCTAGTAAATTTATGATATTTAATTGCACCCTTTACTTATCAACCCTTTACTTTACAAATTCCGTATAAATTTACAAAAAATGAAGTTGGCCAAATTGGCTTCTAAAGTGCTTATACATCGATTCTTCAGTTGGAAAAGGGTACCCACTGAGAATTTCTTAAACAACGAATAAAAATACACATTCGTAAGTTTGAGGACACTAGAGCCCCATACTTTGGCCAAAAATAATTCTCAAAGATGACCCATTTTTTAAACACTAGAGTAGGAAAACATCTCAACCTTCGCCTGGCAGATCTATTTGCACTCATCCGAAACTATTCGCATTACTCAATATTTATTAGTATCTGTACTGGTTTAAGAAAACAAGTATCTTAGATTATAACAAAGTGAACGCCTCATACAAAAGCGTATACCATGATACGTATAAACGAAATTATATTATGTGCCAGAATGGACCTCGTCGTCAGCTGTCTAGCCATCCGCCATTCAAATATTATTGATAATGCTGCTATTATGTCTGTTTGGGATAGTTGCGACGACACGAGCAAAACTTCAGCGAGCCGCACGAATTTTCCTAGCAGCTCGAACGTTTGAGCGGCGGGAGGTTTCTTCGGCGCTGTTCGCCGAACTGGCCGGTAATTTTGGATCGCGTTATTTATACGCGGCGAGAGAGATGGTGGGGAAACGAGCAGAGATGGAAAAAGAGGAACAGAGAGATAAAGAGGACGAGGACGAGGACGTAGACAGGAGAGACTGGATAGAGCTAAAAGGGATTATAGATCTCACGATCTTTCTTGCGATCTGTCGCATGGGTAGGTCAGAAATGGCTACAGGGTGGGGGGGGGGGGGGGGGGTCTTCTCCTTGGAAGGCCCTCAAAACATGGGTATTTTCAGACATTTATAGAGAATTAGCTACTGGGTGTATTGTTCTCAAATTTTATATTCATGTTCATTGGCTTTTAGATAACAATAGTTTTTCAAAAATGCCATATTAACTAGAGGAACTATTACCATTATCTTAAAAGAGGCATAGCGAACCTGTGGCACGTACGAAAATTTTTCTGGCACGTCAATGATTTACAGGTGATGGTTTATCATTAATATATGTATATTAATTTAAAATAATTATTATATGATTAGATAGGGGAGTGTTGCCTATATCGTACCACTTAAGATGTTTTACGTTATATTTCGTATTTGGTACTAATTTGAATACAAGTTAATATTGGATATTGTAGCTTGATGTTTTAGCCATCTACTATTAGATGTTTCAGCTTTTGTTCAGAACAAATTAATTTGTTACTACACTCCATTCCATATAAGAGCGGACCTGCGCCCGTACCGATTTGCGACTGATCTGCGCAGCTCCCACGGATCTGACACACGCGATTGGTCGTAGCACTCTTGCGATTGGTCGCAGCACGTTTGCGATTGGTCGTAGCACCTTCCCTGCTGATTTCCTACCAAATCAACAGTATATCCCTGCGCGGAACGAGTCCGCTCTAAAGTGAAATGCAGTGTAATAATTTTGTGACACACTGTAAAAGGTACGATTTAGGCACACCTCCTAAATCGTACCTCTTCTAAAAATAGCATCAATCCTACTAACATAATAAATGCGAAAGTGTGTTTGGATGTTTGTTACTCAATCACGTCGCAACTACGCAACGGATCTTTCAGAAATTTTGTATACACGTAGTCTAGGACCAGAAATAACATATAGGATACTTTTTATACCGTTTTTTTTAACCGATTTGGACCAAATTTTGTATAATTCCTCTCTAGAACCTTACGGAAAATATAGGCTACCATGAAATCTGGACATCCCACACCTTCCCTCTTATTTCACCCCCTCGACACTCTGTGACAGTCAAAGTTTACCTGGGCAACGCCGGGTGCTTTAAGCTAGTAATAAATAAAGAGAAAAATATTAAATGTAAAGTAATGATAATTATATAATTACATATACATATGTATACAGTAATTCGTCGTAATAGGCCCGACGAACGGGGCTGGCGGCGGGCGTAAGACGCGATACGGACACTATTCCGTGCGGCCGATGCCGCGAGTGAGAATTGCAAAGAGCGAGCGAGAGGGAACGAAACAGTTGACACGAAGTTGCCGTCGACTCTTTCGTTCTCTCACTCTCGACCGAAGGATTCCAAGAAATGGTGGGGATAGTCACCGGGCGTACTACGCATGGTAAAAACGGGGCAATAACGACGAATTACTGTATACCTAGATCAGATACAGCTTGCACTAACCTATGTATATGATGTATGTACGTAACCTATATAACATATTAACTTTACTACTCGGCTTCGCCTGAAATTTAGATTCTGATTTTATAAAAAACAATGATTTATCTTTCTTTGTGAAAATAGTCACATTTATCTAGATTAGCTCGGCACGATGAGCTGGGACACATTGCGTGACCTCAGAGTTTACTGTTCGAACGTTTTTAGGCGACAGACAAACACACAAATACTTTCTACTGTATATGTTAAGATGAGTTCTCAAATCCTACTGGCACGATTGTAGTGGTACCTACGATTTAGGAAACATGATCAATTTATTTATAAATATCGATTTAAATTTCATAATATATTTAATTTACAAGAGAGTTGTACCCGCTCGGCCTATACATTTTTTTCGATAGTATGCTTTCGCCTTAGTAATTCCAAATATATTTTAAAGTCATCACGAATAATAAACAGATTAGACAAACATCACTGAGCAGTTCTAACAGAAAGCCTATTATTGTCTTCTTTACGTTTAAGGGGTCATTCTGGTAGTCACGCCGCAAAATTCGGCAACATTCAGGGTTTTTTTCTCAGCGAATACAATAAATAACAAAGTCAAACTTTCTTTTCAATTATTAAGCTACTTATAACGTATACGGAACAATTTTTTAAAGACACTTTTAATTGTGTGTTTTCAATGTTACCTGGAGTTAAAAATCGCGACTTTTAACAGAAATACCTGGCCGGAATGATTTAGGCTCACAGACTCATTTGAAACAAAAAACCAAACTGATTCTTATGCATTATGAGTACCGCTATCGCAGGTGCCAGAATTAGCCACGTAAGTAAAAATTTAACAAAATTGCGCGCATTCAAACTTCAAGTTTCGAAATTTTCGACTTTTACTTCAAGTTTGAATGCGCGCAATTTTGTTCAATTTTGACTAACGTGGCTAATTCTGGCACCTGTTATAGCGGTACTCATAATGATTAAGAATCAGTTTGGTTTTTTTGTTTCAGATGAGTTTGTGAGCTGAAATCACTCCCCCCGTCTTTTCAAAGGCGCGATTTTTAACTCCAGATAATATTGAAAAAACATAATTAAAAGTGTATTTAAAAAATTGTTCCGTATACGTTATAAGGAGCTTAATAAATGAAAAAAAAGTTTGACATTGTTATTCATTGTATTCACTCAGAAAAAAAACCTGAATGTTGCCGAATTTTGCGGCGTGATTACCAGAATGACCCCTTAATACAATACTTTTCTTACAACTTATTAGTGAATTATTTTCGGATCTTGGTTTATAGAATACAGCGTGTAATCATCGGCGTGCCAATTTAAAAACACAGAAAGCAATGGGGTTAATGCAATTTCGTAACCCTTGGGTATAATAGATTCATTGAATACGAGGAAGCCCCTTTGTAAACGGATAGTCGCGGCCTCCGAAGTTATGTGGAACAAACGGCGTTCACAACTTTATCGGATCCACGAACAGGAAATCCCCAGAACTGAATGGAGCGACAGTGACGGCACTCTTCTCTGGGTTCATTCTTATAAATTTTACTATTCCATGAATGCGCGGTATCAATGAGGAATTATCTTACAGGACGCCATATCTTTACGCGCTACGTCGTGACCAACGCACACCCCTATTTTCTGTAGTTCAAATACGACTCGTCCCGCCGGTCGCCGTTTCTCTTAATCGACGACTTATTTTATACACTCGATCGCCTCTTAATGTTTAAATGTTTGAGATTTATTTACATGAACTTTTTCCTTGCGAAAAAGTCTCTCCGGTTTAATTGACCATGTGCGACAATTATTCGATTAGAAAAATGCTTGTTCCCTCTTCAAACTAAATTATCACAATTTTGATTCATTCACCGTATAATAATGCATTTTGAAAATCTCCATTTCATACTGTAATCTAAAAGAAAATTGAAAACCATAAATCGAAAATAAAGTTGTTCACTTTTAAAATAGATTAACCAATTGTTTCACAAGTAATTGAAAAGTCCTTGTAAAAAACACTGAAAGTGCCAGAATTAAAAAAAAATTGTGGTAATTTTACGCAACTTTATCGCAAAGTGTTCTACGCGAGAAATGGTCTTCGTGGCACATACAGGCTATTCTACAAATACAGTTCTTTTTTTTTTCATGAATGGACTTTATTAACGCAAGAAATAGAAAATTTTGTGATGCATTTGGGTTATTGTATACTTACGCATATTTAGCAATTAAGACAAATGAAATTTCGTAAATAATTTGACGCCAGGCAAGTTTTTTCTCCCTCCCGAAAAATTTGATTTTTGGCACTTACAGTGTTTACTACAAGAACTCTTCAATTAATGAATTCAGTGTTAGGAAAATGAATAAAATATCAGATTCAAAGTAATGAACCACACAGCAAGAATGTAAAAATTTTGATATACTTAATATCGTTTAGTTTTGTCGAGTTTAATTTAACATTTAATCTGTATATAGAACAGTGTCTCTCAAAGTGGACGCCGCCGTCGTCCCCTGGGGACGTTTAAATTATCTAGGGGCATTAGGAATTAAGCGAGTGGCAGGGGTGTTAGACATAAGGGGGCGATTAGAATTTTAATAACATAAGTTTGCACAAAATTATATTATGCTCTTACAGCTTTTCACACTTAATGAACTATGTTGGGCGATTATCCAATACGGATTTTCTTATATCAATTATTTCAATAATATTCGACGGACTGTGAAACTTCAGAATGCTCGGAATAGTCGTAACTGTCGTAACACACAATGTTGCGTTGCGACGATGCTATCCTAAACGTTAGAAGCTAATTGCTTGGAAAGATCACAATGAGACACCGTGTATATGGCAGGGGGCGGTTGGAATAATTTGTTAGAACTAAGTGGGCGGTAGCATGAAAAAGTTTGAGAAACACTGGTGTAGAATATGAAACACGTTCAACAATTACTTTCGACATTACATTTAGTGATCTCTCAATTAGTTTGAACAGTTTATGTGTACGTACACGATACTGTTATTTAAAGTCTTATTTCATTAATATAGTTAAATCCTCTTCGTTTAAATTATCGCAAAAATAATAAACAGATTAGACAAATATCCTCGAGTTATTCTAACAGAAAGCCTATTATTGTTCCCTGATTATATTTAATATTTTTCTTAGAACATTTTAGTCCGTCAAATTTCAACCTACGTTTGTACAATACCTACTTTTATTTTTATTTTTAATCATAGAACATATTGGTACCGTAAAATAGGCCAGTTAATTAATAAACTTGGCAGTTAATTAACGTGTGTTAAATTAGTAAAAGGACACAAAATTTATGCATTTTCACGCTTGTAGTACAATTTTACAAAAGATGCAATGTTATAATAGGATACTTAAAGCAAGTGTAAATATGTTAATTTTTATATTACATAACAAAATGTTTCAAAAGCCTGCCAATGATTGTTCAATTTGGGAACACTCTGCACACAATTTGCACTAGCATGCACTTCCAGTTTTTCCACAACTTTTCACCCTCATGCCAAGTAAGCAAAATTTATATCAACAATATGATTCACTCCGATACCAGCAATTTTATTCCAGCGAAAGCCTCCTTTCTTTATTTTTCCATTAACATTTACAACTCTCTCACAATTTCTCTCCCAAGAAAAAAGAATTCATGAATATTTCTATTCCACATGACTATAAATGTTCAAAGAGAACAATGTCGACAGTATTCCTGATGTCACGCCATGTTTCACCAGAATAAAAATTCCACCATCCCTTTCGTACACCAGGTCACTTGCGGGGTTACACACATTGCACATTCATATTTTACTGTTACGCATGCTACAGCGGTCAAATGGAATCTAGCTTATTTACCATTCTGTGCTTGAAAATATCGTGGCTCGAGTTTTTGTAGCTTGAATTCACGAACGGAGTTGCACCTTTGTCAGGGGGGCGAAAATTGGGTCACAATTCGTTTTGTTCCTGCTCGACACAACACCGGTCTGAATTTCGCCGGGCTATAATTCATAACGTGGAACATTCAAGCACTTTTTCCCTTGCCACAGTCAGGAAAGCGAAACTATACTGTTTCAAGCTGATAAATTTTAATGTCCACGTTATAAATAACTTAATTCCACAGTACATACTCTTTGTCAGAACGACTGGTAACAACACATTGCCGAGCTAAAGTAACTTTTCATCGATAGAATTAGGGGGGCGCGAAGAGAAAAGAAGGGGTAGAAAGAATCTGCTCGATACTTTGGATTTAAATGGAGGGAAGTGTTTTCAAGTGGTAGTACTTATTTTACATCTCAATAAAGATGAGTAATACATGAAATGGAGAGTGGGTGAGGTTTGTGTCGTTGATTTGGTATTTAAAATTGTAGGTACAGTTACTGCATAACGTGTATAAGTAATAATTAATTGAACGCATGAGGCGGACTGTTGAAGCTTTTACGAGAAAATCGAGTTCCAAATATTAAGATGAATTCCCACGGCGCGTGGCTCGGCGAGTTTCGCGTCAGGAGGATGTTTTTACCCTTAGGACCATTTTATTGCCGAATTAAAAAATAGTTAGATTATTAGAATCACTTGAGCTACATTTCTGCAAAGTTCCAGATTTTTTTGAATTTTCGAGTAGCTGAACTTTTTTGTTAGAAGGTGACTGTCTTATCTTTAGTTTCTAAACCATCGTAATCAAAATTGTCCATATAGGAAAATCCGTTAGATAGAGATTTACAATTAGTCAAGTGCACTCATACCCAAGAAATTTTCCAACTTATTTTTCTTGATAATGGAAGACCATATAGAAAAATTTATTCTACATCTTCCATTTGTTTTTGCATTAAGAATCAGGTTCTACTTGACTGTGCTACGATTATTGACTATTACAGGCAACTGAGATTACCTATATAAAGCCAAAGATGGTGAACAAAAATGCATTTTGGTTTGGAAGATAAGCGACGATTTACACGTCGTGAAGGGGGTTATCGACTATAGTCGACCTAGGTAGCGAAGGGGGTTAATCTTGTTGGGTTCCATCCAGGAGTGAAATGCATCGTTTCACGACCATACTCAGCGGTCATCGAACCGAATAAAGCTCAGCCTATTCAGTTTGTCAGTGCTGTACAAGACCCTGACGTTTTTCTGATGCGTTTCTGTTATTATTGTTTCTTCCCCTCTATATCTGGCGCACAGAGTGGCAAGGGGCCCTGGCGCCCCCACCTCCCAAAGAAGAGATTTTATAAAGAGAAAAGAACTTTATTCTTCAAGGGGTCTCCCAACCTTAACCGGTTAACTGGCAATGTATCATATATAATAAAAAAAAAATCTGGCCAATTTTGCTTATGTATCATATATGATCAAATGGAATAACTTTTTGATTTTCAAACGATTTGAATGAAACTTGGTATGTAATGGTTCCTGGGATCGCTGAATCTGAAATTGGCATTGGAATTGTAAAATTTAATATGGCAGACTCAAAATGGCCGACCTAAAATGGCTACTAAAATGGTTAGTATAAAATGAGCCGTTGTAGTTGTCTGAAATAAAAAATTTAAACATTTGTGTAACCTGTATGAGTGTGGCTATTGTCTGAACTAGATTAAATGAGAAATACTGAAAAGTGAAAAAAAAGGCAGCGTCTAAAACAGACATCAATTTCTGCAAAAGAATCGCTGGTTTTTAATGTCGCAAAAGTCTAATTTTGCAAAAACCGAGCTAATTTTTGTAACAACGGGAATGGGACATCTACCGAAGATATATACCAAGTTTGAAGTAAATCGGGTAATATCATGCTAACTAGTTCGAAAAACATCGTTTTGAGAATAACGCGTTTAAAGTTCTAGGTACCTTTTTTAATTAAATTTTTTTAAAATGTTGTCTAAATATGTACAAATATATGCATAAAGTTTTCAATTAATATAATTTGAGGGTTTCTCTTTAAAAATCCCAAATATCACTCTGCTTTTCAAGCCGTAAAAGTAGGGAGACCCTTTAAATAAATTTATGTAATCACCTAATGAATTTTAGCGAATTTAGAGTAAAAATATTTTTACCCCTCCAACTCGGCTCCCCCTAAGATTAAATGCTAAGTGAGCCACTGTATCTAACTAGCTTGCTCCGCTACAGCCGAGTGGAAACTCGCCCGCTTTTCGAACGGGGTGTCCCCGTAAGGGCATTTCCAAAAAAATCTCTTGCTTTCGCGTCGCTGTTTGTCTCGAAGCGTCCATCGCGCATGCGTGACATGTTATCGGACAGGCAACTGTGGTTATCGTTAGATCAATAAAATCAATGTCGAATGGTCCTCCAGAGTCCAGGTGACGGTTGCACATGGAAAATTAAAATTTTCGAACAAGGAACATAACGTGATGAACGATTGTTTGGAGAACAAAAAATAGGACCGATGAAAATGTGGAAGTCAATCATATACATTATTGTGATTACTTTTTAATTTTATTTATGAGCTCCCCTAAACTTTGTATGGAAGGAAGAAGATAATAGAGAATTATAATAATAATTTGATACGTTGTGAATGAATAAACGTTGATTGACATCGTCAGATATAGGATATAGAAATCTGAAGCGTGCCATTCGAAAGTTGACTCGTATTAATGTCAATTAACATTAACTGAATTGAAAGCCGTCCTTTGATAATCACTCCAAGTTCATTAGTGGACTAAATTTGTTAATGTATTACGTTTCGTTGAACTTTGCTCGATATCAGTGTCCAGATTAAATGGAACTCTTGATTGAACTAATTTCACCTAGTATTCCAATATTTGATTAACTGATTAGGAACCAATTATTGGCTTCTAATGCACAGGATATCCTTATTCGAATAATCTTAACGAATCGAATGAAACTAGTTTCCATACAATGTTCAAGTGTCATAGAAATTTTCATTCAAGATAATACTAATGCATCATTGCAAAATGTTATGCTTGAAATTGTACAGTCGGATATAATTTAGATGCAAGTTATGCAGGTAGTATAAAATGAGCTCTTGCTCAAAATATAGCTTATGAAAATGCGGCCCTACTTAAAATATAGGCCCCATTAAAACGAGTTGCTATTTAAAATGCAGGTCCTATTAGAATGAAGATCCCATTTGAAAACTCAATTTTTACAAAAGGTGACTGCGAATTCTTAACAATTATTAGTTTAAGAATACGATCTTTATTGTAACTATTATTTGCCTCTTTGAATGAAAGACGACTTTCCTCATACAGTTTGTTGTATCACCAAGGATGATGGAAATATTTCAAATATCAATATTATTCTATAAGTGACTCACTCAAGAAAAAGCGAGAATATTCGTATATAATAGTCCGTATATTAAAGTGAATAACTCCATTTCACAGAGTGTAAACAGGAGATATCAAAAAGGCTTCCTAAGCGATCCATTTTAATCTCCACTTAACTGCGTCTAATCGGTTAACCGTTGCGTATGTATATGCAATCGAATAATCGTACTACCCGTATACTTGACTGCTAATCAGTTAATCCATTAATAACTGGGTACCCGGTAAACCGATTTTTAAGACTTCTAATATACTCAGCTCCATTCAATTTTGCATATCACAAATGCATGGAGCAGAATGAATTAACTTCACGCGATTGATGTGCGGTTTTGTGTCTTTCAAGGTAATTGACATAACTCGGATTTTTGTCTAGGGGCCAGGTCCCATCTTCTCCCAAGCACACCCCGCTCTCTCTCTCTCTCTCTCTCTCTCTCTCTCTCTCTCACTCTCTTTTTTTATAGATAGATGAAATCTTTATATACATACAAATTTTATAACAATCATTTATCTACATATTTATTTAACACTAAAACAAAGAATAAACTGAATAAAATATTGTTGATTATTTAACAGACGAATGTTTTTTTACTTATCTCGATAGTTTCTACGGAGAGGCCTTTCCGCGTTTTGGGGGGGCCAGTCTGCATTTTGCAGGGGCCAGGCTCACCCGGGCCCCTAACTATATAGTTACGTCAATGTTCAAGGCTACATATTATTAGGTTACGTCAGAATTTAATTATAAGTTGAATATTACAGGATAAAGGGTTACACCACTTTGGAGCCTAAAACAAGCAGCTATCTCTAACACTTGGGATGGGGATAACGAAAATGAGAAATCTATAAGAAGCAAAAGAAAGAAAGAAACAAATTTTTTACGTGTACTTCGATAGTTGTACAATAAATGCTCTCTTATAGATTTTTCCTTTTTTATCATTTTCTAAAAATAAAAAAAAATTTAAAGATACATAGCCGCTTTTTTAGGCTCCAAAGTGGTGTAATCCCTTAAGTTGATACAATGAATTAATAAGAATATTAACTGTCGTAAGGGGTCGTTCTTAAATTACGTAAGGATTTTTTATGGAGGTAAGGGGGTCACGAATTTCTTATATTTTCTTACGGGGTGGGAGTCAGATAGTCAGATAGCGTCTTACGTAATATATTTTTAACGTTATTTTTTATACGAATTATATGAACTTTTAAAAGAATTTTAATAACTGAAAAAATACAATGTAAGAAATATTGCGTAAGGAAGGCGAAGGGGATTGGAATATAAAATCTTACGAATTCTTTTACTGGAGAAAGGAGAGGGTAAGAAATCGCCAAAACTACCCTTGCGCAATTTAAGGACGGCCCTTAAGACGGATACAGAGTCCATTTAGACCCCCCCCCCCCCCGAAACTATTTGCTATTCATTATTTACCGCTGCTTTAAGAAAATGAGGGTTTTAGATCATAATATAGTTAGAAGACTCTCCGTTTCTCTTTCTGTAATACTAACGAAATAATTCCTTCTATTTTCTTCCGTAGGTAACATCTTAATATATAAAGCAGAAAGTGTTTGTGTGTTTGTCTGTCGCCTAAAAACTTTCAAACGGTAAACTGTTGGGTCACAAAAGGTGTCTCAGTTCATTATGCCTAGCTAATCCAGATGAATGTGACTGTTTTCATAAAAAAATAATTTTTTTTATAAAATTACGATCTAAATTTCGGGCGGAGCCGAGTAGTAAAGCTAGTTACCAATAAGTGTGTTCTTTGGTAACCTAATGACTAACGCTTGCCAGCGAAGAAGCTATTCATTATAAAATTGGGAAATCCCTATGACCACCTACGAATGAAAATAATAGTTACTTGCAAATAATAGTTACGAAGAAACAATAATCAGAAAATCCTCAAGTCTATAAGTAGGGTAGACCAGGGCGAATCGGATCACAGGGCGAATCGGATCAAAATAAGAATTTAGTCCATATTTCTTATATCGCGATAGAAATGATCATTCCGATTGTTCGTAGTATCTCAGCCCTCTCCCCCGCACCTACTGCAATAGTTCGTCAATTGTTTTAAGTCATTGTTTAGAGCTGGCATACGTTTTCAGCGAGATGGTTGCGTGCGAGCGTTACAATTTTGGTCGTATCTAACCTGCGTAATCTGCAATTTCGTATTTAAAATAAAAAGTAAGCTTGAAAATTCAAATGTGCTTATTGTTATTAGTTTGCAAGGTGTCTAAGATTAGTATTTGATGTATTTTAGAGTATTATATCATAATATGTTTATGTAATCTACAATCTTTGAAATACTTATATATGGGGCTAATCGGGTCACGTTATGTGGGGCGAATCGGATCACTCTTTTTTTCATTTGAGTATTTTTATGATTATAAATATGATAATTGTTTATATACAGATGGTTCGTGGGTACATAAAAAAGCGCAATCAGGAATCATGGTGTCCAAAAAAAAAAAATAAAGGAAGCTGTGATAAAAATTAAATCTAAAAAAATGACGAAAAAATAAATAAATTAATGGTTTTAAAAAGATGACATTGTATTTATTGCGGTGAAAAATTAATTCGTCCATTTTCAGAAGATTGTCTGAGAAGAGTTGGTGCCACGAGAATTGTGCTGATAGAGGCGGCAAAAAACGGCAATATCCTTCCGATCAGTGTGCTAAGTAGTGTCACTTGACTTCACTGTCATTAAATTAGATTTATTTAAGTTGATTCTAAAGATTTTGTTATGAAAATTTCAGTTTTTTCAAAAATTTCTGTGTGGTCCGATTCGCCCCAAGTTTCGGGGCGAATCGGATATTTCTCATTTTTTCGTCTTTTGTTTATAAATGAAAGATTTTTATGTTTAGTTTCAATTTTTATATATTCAAGTTGAAGCAGAAGGTGTACTGGTTACGAATATATTATAAAAACTTAGTTTTTTAATGTTTAACTATTATTTTTTTACCGTCAAACACAAAGTGATCCGATTCGCCCTGGTCTACTCTATAATTGAACGCGGTAACCAATTCAACTTGACATAAAACAAGAAGTTTGATAAAAATTCCTAAAATTTTCCTTGCGCTTAAAGAAATGCGTCTCCCAAATATGTAGCTTTATCGCTGATAGTCGCCAGTTTATCAACAGAATTCCCCCGAAACTTAAATTCCCTTTGAAGTCTATACTTCAAGTTCGAATGATCCTCTGCTGAGATGCGATAGTCGTTCTAACGTTCACGCGACGTACGACGTACGGTGCGCGATGCTCCCGCCCATTTCCCAGGGTCAGCGTTTTCTTAACGCTAATCACTTTAAAGAAGGAGACGAGTCGCTGTAGCAATGAAAACGTTATGAATTAATATAGTCCGACTGTCCCGTTAAAGCCGCTCATTGCCGAAGTCATTCAACTTGCAATTATTGTAGTCTAATAAGTCGGGCAGCGAGCAAGGAATCGCTGTGCCAAAATTAGCATGGGGCTGATAAGCAAATGAAAAACGTCATCGGGCAGCGAGTACGGGTGACACACGAAGGCTGCAGCCAAGAGATAACGCCGGAGTCCAAGGAATGAAGCGTAACTCGCACGACAAACGATCAATTACGAGCCATGAATAGTCCGTTCAGACTGTTGTACGTTGCACGGCCACTGGCCAGGTCTCGTAATTTGTTAACCGTTTTATGTCGACGGTGCTAGGTGCGTTAAACGTTTGCCCAACGGTCCTCGAACTTTACTTCAATTTGTTGTTAGAGGCGCTTTCGTTCTAACTTTCGGGATGTTTCTCCTAGAAAAGGGAGGAGAAGCTAGATTACGATGCGGGGTCTCCCTAGTTTGAGGCTAGGAAAGTAAGCCGAATTTGGGGGAATTTTTTAAAAGAAAAGTATTGAGTATTATAATTCCAAACATTGTACTTTTATTGATTGACTTAAATTCTTTTAGGCAATAATAATAATTTTGTTCAAAATCACAGTGGCACTACTACTACAGAAGTGTACCAGAATGAAGTCATTGTTTGCTAAATTCCAGTTTTGCAACACAGAAAAGTAAATATTTGAAGGATTTGAATTGAAGTATTTGAAATGCTACAATTTCTGTGTTTTTCTATATTTTTTATTCATTCTGGTTCATACGATAACCACACTCATATAGGTTAAGAAAATTTTTGCGGTTTTTGTTTCAAATGACTGACAGACAGGTCATGTTCGCCAGCAATAAACTTTTTTTTTCAAAACCCTCTTAATACTACCACTGTAACTTTGAATCAAATTATTATTATAGCATGAAAAAATTTGAGCACACTCTTCGAATGTCAATTAATAAACGAACAAAGTGTGGAGTTATAATACTCAATACTTTTTCTAAAAAAAATTCTCCAAAATGTACTTTATTTTCAGAGCGTTAAATTAGGGGACCCCTTAAGGACATACATCCATTTCCACGCTCAAAAAGATCGATTTTTGATTTTATTAGAGTTTTTAACCCTCACGCGTGGGTCACATTGGGATCTAGTGGACTCTAAACTCTCTTGCTCGTCCTTATTCAATTGTTTCCAAATATAGGAGTATTGCTAGTACCATGTTAGTGCACAACAGAATGCTGACCTTCTTGTATGCTCCCAAAAGTAAACACGAAATATAGCATAGAACCAACAATTAGCATGGAGTCTGTGAGACTCCAGAGTGAAAGCGGGTTAAAGCTTAGTATTTCCAAAATGTGTTCCTAAATTTTCACACCGAAATTCGGTCGGAATTATTATCGTAATATCTGAAGCACAAAGTAATTTATGAACTTCAAATTTTACACACGTTTAAAGTGATCTACCAGAGTTAGGTCAGTACCTGTGATACTTTTTTTACGGCCTTTAGAAGTTTGAAAATATCTGAAAAAACTTCTATATTTTTATTTCGTTAAATTATATTTTTTATGTTTTAGACACCAACCGTAGCGATTAATGTAATACATACATGAGATAAGTGCAAAAAGAGCTGTATATCGTAAAACATAAGTATATGAGACGATATGATAAGTATATGAGATAAATTTGAAATTTCTTGGTCTTATAATTTGTCTATGTAAATGAAATTCTTTCATTTTTGATTTAGAGATTATATTGAATCCTGACGACTACTAAAAAGGTCCATTTTTACCTATAAATTCATTTAAACACTCCTCAGAATAAGCTTTTATATTACACTCTGATCTTGTGATCTAAGATTTTTATCTTCTTCAAGAAGTAACACTAGTAACAAGTAATACATGTAGCTTGATGTTTAAAATGGGTCCAGATGGATCCTGCCTCCGTCAGGTGAGAGTTAAATAGTGTCTTCCGATCTCTAAGTTCCAACCATTTGATTTGTTTACATTTTCTTCAAATTTTAGATGTTAAAAAGTGTTCTTGAATTATACGTAGAACCATTCATTTCATTCAACTCTTCCATTAACATCGACACAAATTACGATAGATAAAAATAGTATTATCTATTTCATACTGAATATTAAAATATTTTTCTGAAACCTAATATGAATCTTGTGTACTTTCTTTATGCGAGTTATTTTAGTTGTATGGTGAATAACGTCATGTGTGTTTCTATGTCTGCTTTGTCAATTCAAAATACGAAGAAAAATAACGATTTTACTCGATACTTGTGAGAAATAAATGTAGCCAAGCGTACATAAAAACCATCATGATTTTAACGTTATCTTATCACTGCTCAACCCGAATTACAAGTAAAGGTTTATCAAAAATATTATGAAAGTATTGATATTTTGTGACACGTTTTGCCGTTGGCATGCATATCTGCAAAAATATTGTCGCAAGTAAGTAATGCATCAGCTTTATGTAAATTCTAATAATATCGATATCTAAAAAAAAAAATTATTGGTACACGTTACAGTTGTATTTACAACTTGACGTGACTAATTATAAAATACTTTTCCACAAAATCTTCGATGCAACATGAATGTTGGCGTATAAGAACTTAATGCACAGGCTTGGAACATTTAATATTGAATCTTAAAAAGGTCATTTTTGCAACAGTGATAAATGTAACCGAAATGTCAGCATGAGCATACAAATTTATTTACTGCGAGGGTAATTTGTTTGGAATGTCGCATCGCGTTTTCCATTAGGAAATGGCGTATCATTGAAAGAGCGTGTGAATCATACTTTAGACCAGACTTGTCCTTCCACAATGCATCACATTGTGTTTGAATTGGTGCATTCATAACAAACGTGCGCGCGTACGTATAACACGATATTAACTACCTCACAGGATAATCCAAGCTGAATACTTCGTGCAGAATTTTGAGATAATGTGAACAAAAAACGTCATATCAACATACGCATGATCTTCACAAATTATCAAGAGATGAACGCCTTCATATTTAAATTAATGAAGAATGAACATGCAAACTTCACGTGGCAATTTATAAATTACTCAATTAAATGTATATAAATTATACTACAATGTTTCAGGAAATCCTACTTTTTACAGTAATGCTTCGATCCTAGATAATCTGTCAAACCCTGATATGACCTCATAACTACCCCGCCCCCAAATTTGTCCCTTAAAAACGTGTGCTGAATATGGAGTCTGGTTCTTGGAAACTAGGGAATTTCTAACGGTTTTCTCTGCATGTATTGGAGCTTCTTGGACATTGCCTGTAAGTGTGAAGCTGACCTATTATCGCATCTGGTGTACTACTGCTCGAAAAACCCTGCCTACAAGGTCGACAGCAATTTATTGGCCTTCGTGAACTGCCAAATGTAAAAGTCTCAGCACGACAAAGTGTAGGATGCTTTTCATATGCTACCAATAATTCCTTCCCATCAACAGTTGGGCAAAATGTATCTAATTACAAATTACAATTAAAATGTAATTGTGTAATTGATACCACATTATTTTCTATAATTGTTCATTTAGGTAGTTGATATAATTGTGGTCAACTACCTAAATTTAACGATTGCAGAAAATAATGTATAATCAATTACACAATTACATTTTAATCGTAATTTGTAATTAGATTACATTTTACCCAACTCTGTTCCTATATAATTCGGCTGGAATATGTACAGGGTGTACCCAGATAAAATAAGAGGTCAAACTTTAGGAGTGATTTTAATTACTGCAATGGTAGGAAATGTAAGCACTGGGTTGATAAATGTTCTATTTTAGAATTAGAATTTTTTTAAATATCATATCAATGCAAATATCGATGGAGAATATATTAAATATATTTCGAATCCCCTCGGACATGACAGCACATGTATTAAATGGTCGAAATTTGAACACTTATTTCCTGACACGAGAGCTGTTTCTGTTACCACAGGAAGTTCTTGTAATAATATATGGCGCCTTGTGTTAATAGTCACTAGAGTTTTCCTAGCGTTTTTCCCCTAAACTATACGTTGTTAAGCAGCGTTACCCTTTTTATAAAATAATAATTAGTTGGCAAGGAAGGATTATAAAAAAGGAAGTGTATTTATCAGTTTGTACACGGTTTCATATCAGTCCTTTAGTTAATAAATACTGTTGATTTGAAGTATGGTAATTGGGTTTATTTTAACTAAATAAATAATAAAAATTGGCACTATAACAGCCAAAATATACCAAAAGGTACTGAAACTATTTTAACAAAGAGTATTTCTAACTATTTGCCTATTAAAGGTCGATTCTAATTTTTGCTACGTTACTGTAACTTTTTGAGTCAGTTAACGTATCACATTTAATAACATAAAATGAATACAGGACACATTCTTCACAGAGAATGTTCAAAATTTTTTCACCAACAAATTTTTGAAATGTAAAATAAACATTTTTTAATTTTACCAGCAGAATCAATTTTTTGCGATATAAAAATATATTATGCAATTTATAATGTAAATTTTTAACGTCAAATTAGATTTTAATTTTTTTTCTTAAAAAGAGATTTTTAACTATTGTACTTTAAATGCATAATAATTTAACTGTTCCTACACAAAAAGTCATTGTATTTATCTGTAATGTAAAATTATGGATTAGGTATTCGATAAATACGATGAGCACGTTTTGAGCATTACGTTGCATGCTGTGTGCCTTCTGCTGACTAAGTATATCGAAACTTCCCGCGGAATAATGGCAGAAAGCTAATAGCAACAGCGTATATTACTACACCGTGCAACGAATCATCACAAAAGAATCAATTTAATTTACAATTCTCTCCACCTAAATTGCAAATTTTGAAGGGATGAAGAAGCAAAAGAATTCTTATTCAAGTAAGCTGTATCTTCACAATTTTGATCAGTTGATTAATTAAAATTTGTAGACAGAGTATATTTTAGATGAGTACTATAAATTGCGCATTTGAAATGAAAATTGAAATATAAATTGCGCATTTGCGATGAAAGAAACGAATCATTGAAATTCATTTTCAAACAAGTGTAACTTGCAAAGAGAATCTTCGAGCAGTATTAATTCTTGTCTAACGGATACAATTTTTATTTTCACTTGTTTCAGATGTTTAACTGCTTATATTACTTGTTACTCGTTCGTACCACTTCATTATGAAAATAAGGGTTTATGACATAATAAAATCAATATCTAATATAAAAGCTTAAACTGGGATTTGTAAAAATGAAATTATATCATGGGGCAAAATTTCCGCCATGCAGTCGGCTGGCGAACCATCCATCTCGAAACAGTCAACTGTGCAATGCTTTTAAACGCCTCGATGAGCATCAGAAATGTTATTTGTTAAGTGATAAACAAATGGAAATGGCGTTACGAGGTTCCCTGTCATATTATACAATGTCAGGCATTCATCGTTTCCGCCAAGTCAGCGAATGCTCTGCATTCCATTAAAGAATTGAATGGGCAATGTTACTACCGGTTGTGGAAAATGGCTTTTACCGCTGGCGCGTCGAAAAGTTTTCAGCCTGAAGAGATCCATTCCATCGGAACTCGGAAATACTCTCACACACTTCGATTGGTCTTCTGTTATAGTGTCAAAGATATGCGCGTTTGAAAATCTGCGAGAAACGGAACTTTTCTTCATGGAAATGCACGGTACCGAATGAATTCCAGGGATGTGACTCCACGATTATTGAAATGAGAAAATATGCCAGCTAAATCTACTTGTTTAAGCTGTTAATCCAAATTCTTGCGCGGTATGTGCTTTAGATTATTGAATGAAAATACTTTCACAAAATGGTAAAAGTATTTTTTAGAAAAAGACTTCAACGGAATGGGAAAATTTAATGGATATGTCTTATTTATACTTCTGTTTTTACTATATCATTGCATTAAATATTTTGAAAACACCACTAACCTTATTAGAAAATTTTGTAAATTTATTTTAATAGAAATCGAGATATTTTTAGTGTGATAATTATTTCATGATTAAATTTAAAATGATGAAGGTAACATTATATTTATACCATATAACTACAAAGATTTGAAATTTGAATCGCACCAGAGTGGATTCTTTTGTTACATAAACCGCTTTTAAATGCAACATTCTTTGAGAGAAAATGAACCAGTAAAAATGAAGTATACTATACAGAGGAAAACAAATGGATTATTGACACCTTAATGGCAGACTGTCTTATTGCGTAATTTCAGTGTTACGAGTATGAGTCACGTGCTCGTCAATTCTGGTCACGTAAACGTGTCGTGTTTTTATTGTTTCCGATTAAAACACAAACAAACACAGCATTGCATGACATAAAAGTTGTTTGGATATTTGGACTGCGAGAGATTTTTAATAAATTAATCGATTAAAGTAGAGATAATAGACGAATGGGTATTTTCTTTGGATACTTGTTGGTAATTAACGCATCTGGTATACAAAAATATTGCAGTATCTTATGCAAAAATGGAAGAAAGTGCGACGTAGAAAATTATTATATTCTAAAATGTACAATCTTTTTATACCAAGGCCATCCACGTTTGGGGTCGATGTCAGAAATTTTGATAAAATTAAAATATGTTGGAATTATTGGGCGAGGGGAGTTAAGTCATCATTTTGCTAATTTTGAATTTATTTACAAAACGAGCCCGTCAAAATGTGTAATTTTTATCCGTTCACGCGAAAAGAGGCACTTTAAATAAATTGTTATTTCCAAAGCTGTCAACTGCATCAAATTTGTTCTTTCATTTTAACCGAAAATTGACCTTTCTGAATAATTTGTTTTTGTAACAGGAAATTCTTTTTTGGTAACCCACTTTCAGGTCGACTACATCATACTTCAATTTCATCAAAAACATCGACTGCAAAAACTGACTAATTTGACTTGAACTTCTCCATTAGCATTCATGAACCGCCCAGGAGAACGAATAATAATTAGTAGATAATATTTACATAGTAATTTTTTGTTATTGACCATGTCATATATTTATTTGATGAAAATGAACTATCTCTCACCAAATGATTAATTTCTTAATTTTCCTATTAATCAAGTTAACGAAATAATACTGTTAAACCCTACCAATAAAAGGGTAATAAAAAGATGTAATTGATAGATCAAACTTTGATTTCGATTGGACCAATGAATTTGGCCATGCCATTATTGATGGAATATTCGGTCATCCAATTATGGAGCAAAAAATTCCATTCAGAGGCGGTTCCCAAATAGCATCGTCTGATTTTGTATATGGATAAATATATTTACATATATGTATAAATATATACATATGTAATTATAAAATTCCACTTATTTCAAATTTATCAACTAAGACAAATTATACGTACACTTGAAACACTTGACAAAATATTTACACATTTATATAACGAATTCAAATTGTTACACTTTTCATTTGCGCGTAATTTGTTGCGACACAGGTAATTTAATACTCCATTTATCAGTAGTAATAACATTTTTCATTTACAAGACACCAATTCGTCAAGCAATAGTTATGTTGTGACGTGGAAGTACTTTATTTATTTATTAAAAATCTGTACAATGAAGGTATAAATTTAGAAAATACAATATTAGTAATACTCATGTTATTAATACTGTAAATTTTGTATTATACCACAGAGGTGATTTGTGGACACATACAATTTACTCTGCCCCCTCTACCTTCCCAAATAAATATTCCATTACACACTTTTTTGTCTGCCCCTTAGGTAATACCGCTTATTTGCTCAACAATGACACAACTCCAAATGTGCCGTTTTTGAGTTATTGGTATATAAATAACGGTTCTTGCTTGTACCTATTTTTCTGTTTCTCTGAAAATCATGATTTTTGAGTTATGTTATTGTTGCAGCAAATGAGCGATATATCTATTGCAATCCATACCTTCTATTTATTGTTGCAGAAATTTCGTATTTCGCGTAAACTTTCTACTTTTTCAAATAAAACTTTTTGTACAACATAGCAGTGTTGTTAACATAAGAAAAGGAAAATTTTCTGTTACATTATTCAGAAAAGGTTATGCAAAATATTATTTAAAGAAGTACATTTGGTTGAGAGACACTGTCAAGTGGTGACATAAAGCGAATAAGTGGTATGTAGTGGGAAAGGAGCGTATTAGCCTTCCATGTACCTACAAATCTGGTGTCTAGTACAATACCATAAATTGCATAATAATAAAGACTTACTCATGAGACACTTGAATGAAGAGGATTTTATCATGGGGATGCGTGATTCATCCATATGGACTATGTTACAAAGTACGCTTTGAAAAACGACTTTTATGTACTATAACCACTTTTTTCTTATAAAACACGGTGATATATTTTTCCATATTTTCATGTACTCTTAATCTTTACAATTTTGTAAATTATATAATGTTCTCGATCCGTCTCCGATTTTTAAAATTGTAAAGCTTAAAGGCACGCAAGAAAACGAGTGTAATATGTAATGTGGATTATTATTGAATACGATTTCACGATTTAATTTATCTCTAAATTTAAAATTTTTCCATTTTAAAAATTAAATAGACAGTTTTCATGGCCTGTAATAATAAGAGGGCGATATACTTATAATTTTTTATTCATACAGATATTTGTCTAGTCTTTATTATTTCCGAGTTGACAAATAATGCTACTATCGCAATAACGAATTCTCCTTCGTCACTCTCACCGTTGAGAACCGTTGGATAGGTTAAAGGTTAAAAAAGCGGGACACACGAATGATAAATAGGGTCGCAGGGACACGACGTTGTGAAAAACTTGAATAGTTCCGTGACAACGAAACAACAATCAGAAATGATTCCAATCAACAGTTGCGGCAATTCGATTTCACTTCGAGTTTCTCACTTGGAACATCCAATTAGAACATTTTGAACGTTAATCAAAAATGTTTAAAATGTCGTTCCTGAATGCATGTTGCTTTCGTAACTCAAAAGAGCTGTCAAATATGTACCACACATTTTAAAGATTCGTTAACAAAATTTTGTTACAAATTAAAAGATTCATTATTTTTTAAATAAAAAATCATATTTTCAATGAAGTATTGTTGCATTTTTCCCAAATAAATGTCGATTTCTCTCCCCACATTACGATACAACTGAAATTGTCTTTATATTTTCAAATCAAATTTTATCGAAAACTCAAAACGTTATTGATTGTCGTTAAACATCATAATCATAATCACGAATTTCTAATTCCCTGATAAACGTTTCTAACTCTCACACAGCTTCATGAAACGTGAACATTTTTGGTCCACTGCAGTGTGGTAAAAGAAAAATGTATAAGCTGCATCGGTCTGCAGCCTATTTCTGGACGAGATGCGGCTGGCTTGGAGCGAGCCATGCCCAGCAACGATGGACATTCGATTCTCTTTTTCGCAAGTCTCTTCAAGTACTCTACCATCTTCAACGTCTTCAAAGCCTCGGCATAAAAGAATCTCCAAAGCCTTTTCAAAACAATGTCCATACCCAAAACGTGAAGCCTACATCAACTTAACATTTTCCAGGCGAGCCGTTATAACACGAATAGAAAGTTCTGGCCATTGCTATCTTTCCATTACTCGTTCGAACGTTGGTACGACTGTTGCCTACTCCGCAGTTTCCATCGATTCTAACATCTAAAACGCTCGATATTTACCAAGAGCGCGAATTTGCGAGCGCATTCAGTTTCAAGTAAAGGAATAACGAGGCGACGGGAATATTTCCTTACGCATCGCATCGCAAGCGATACGGAGCACGTTGGGCCATGGCAAGGCTGGCGATGTTTCGTACAGTGCTGCCACCGGCAGAGAAACGGGAGATTCCCGCGATAGGCAAGTGAGTCACGCGTGCGGCTGGGCTCGCGCGTCTGACGAAGCGCCTCTCTCATCCTCTCTAGTCTGACGAAGTGCCAACTCCCTCCCCGCGAGCGTCTTCCCCTAACCGGAGCGCACACGGAGACGGTCCTCGGTTCCCCGCTGCGTCGCCGCGCGGCTCGACACGGCTCGACTTGGCTCGACTCGACTCGCCGCCTTGCCAGCCACGAGGAAACCCCGAGGCCCTCCTCTGCCCTCTCCTCCGCCGCACAGCACTCCATTCCGCTCGGTTCCACGTCAAACCACGGCGAGCTGAACCGAGCCGAGCCGTAACCCGCACCGCGCCGCACTTGCCTCTTTCCCTTTGTTCTCCCGCCTTCTCGCGCCCCCCCCCCCCCATCCACGAGGACAAGCAGTAAACCCGACGCGGATCGCGTCGTTCGACTTGCGCCGCACCGATGGAGCGGTGAACGGGTGATTAGGTCACGCACCCCGTGCGTCTACGTGCCCTAGGCCGTTCACGGCCGTGTATCCACGGAATCCCCCGTTGTTTTTGAGAGCCACCGATCGACTCGCTACCTATTATTACGAGCATTCTCTGCTATGGTCACTAACGTTGGCCGTAGGCTCGGAATGCCGCGCGACTTTCGCGACTCGCATTGAATACTTCAGCCTCGCACGAAACGTACATACAATGACACAGGTCGCGTTCTGGTCGAGCGATCGCGGTTTATTTAACACGGTCGTTTAGCAATGACAATAACTATGCGGTTGGAGAAGTTCATAATTTTATAACGACCTCAGAAATCTTTTGGAATAGAGTAATTACGAATTTCCACCTGTGTTTATTCTGGAGATATGAAGTTTCTTTTGATATTTTTGTAATTTTACGTGTAGATATTTTTGTAATTTTACGTGGACTGTTGAACTTGAATTAATGTTCGCTCGATATAGATGAAAATGAAAGGAAAATGTTCTATCGACCGTGACTATCGATATAATAAATAATACTGGGGAAATCGTGTTTAAATGTTATGGGATATGAATGTATGACAAAGTGAATATTACCCCTGAAAACTCTGATGGGCTTCTATCTTTACATTTTCCGAGAACTGTGAATTCCATTTGCGTTGGAATATGGAGAGCGGCTTTACCAGGAAATTTACAGAATGGGTAAATCAACGCCCAAGCATGCTATTTAGCAAACTACTGCGGAACATTAGAGATATTCCCACACCACTCTGAAAATTATTACAAATCTTCCGTAACAGAAACGCTTCTCATCTTCTTATCCATATATGACAAATAGTATAATCTCTTTAGTTTAAAAAATTACAAATGAAATGCCACTGGCACAATTTTACTATCTAATCTTAACGTTAGACAGCATATTTTAAGTTACTAATTTTCTTTTCTTTCGTCGCGAATTCATAAATTTCCAAAACTATATAAACTTTTCTAAATATTATTTTATTTTTAACAATGAATTTTTAGTATTTGCAGTTTATAGTATCTTAAGAATTTTAGATTTTTAATAAAGCATGTCATCGAATCATCGATAACGCGAGCTAAAAATAATATTGCCTGCTAGCGGGTTGTGGCTTGTCATTAACGATTTTCAAGACAAATTCTAGGCTTGTTCGTGACTCAATAGCATTCAGTGCACAGTAATGACGAAGTACTACATGTGAATGGGTGATTAGGTCACGAGTCCTGTACGCAGAAAATCGCAGGACATTCACAGCCGAGAATCGTTCATTGTTTACGTGTAATTTACTCGCTCCTTTCGTAGCTGAAAAGCATGCTCCGCCTGTCTTTCTCTTAATACACAGAACACGTCTCTTTACAGCGTGAAATGCGTTATGGGACATATGTAAACAGAGAACTCTGACCCTCGGCAGTTGAAGTCGTTAAAACGTTTCCGAAACATTTTTAACAATG
Organism: Andrena hattorfiana; assembly: GCA_944738655.2. Taxonomy (NCBI): domain Eukaryota; kingdom Metazoa; phylum Arthropoda; class Insecta; order Hymenoptera; family Andrenidae; genus Andrena; species Andrena hattorfiana. The sequence continues at coordinate 38,709,431 of OX122889.2, read as the reverse complement.
ACGGTGACTGTGGGTATAATCACATTTGATTATGAAGAAATTATAAACTAAATAGTTAGGGACATTTTAAGTTGTTACAGAACAGTTTTTAAGTGAAAGTGGCGATAAATAAGTAAAACCATGAATCTTTAAAGAACGTCAATCTCAATTGTTAGTTAACAAATAATCTACAAATTCTCATTTCATATGATATTGATAAAAAATGGTATTCCTTGAGGCACCAATAATAGCTAAAATCATCACGGTGTTCGTATGTGGGTCAACGTTTCGCAGCTGGTTCAGAAAATTTCCCCGAATTATTTTCTCAAACTTCCTCAAAGAGCGGCCCGTCGAAAACAACACACCCAAATTCCGTAGAATTTACCAATCATTAACAGGAATGTGGTAGTTTCCACAAAATAATTATCGAAATAAATTCATCGAACACTAATAGATCGACCAATAAAAAAGCAAGGAGCGCGAGGAATTTCGTGCACGTGATGCACGCGATCCTACTATGTAGTTAACGATCGAGCCGTTAACAAATCGAATTCACTCAGAAATTATCGAGGAGATCGATATCGCGAATGCATTCGTTTTTCATTACTTTCCATCCTCCGATATACATATGTATTATACGCTGAAGGATGTTCTTTAAAAAATATGTACAAGGCTTCAAATTTCTTTTACTCCTCAAACCTATAAATATCGGCGGAATTTTTTCTCAGAAGCTCTGTGACACATGTATTTGTGTCGATGTAATGGAACGCGTGAAAAATCCTCACTTGCCTTAATAGACAAGATTTATTGTAAGAAACTTATCGAGGAATTTAGTGCCTGTCTGTTGCTTCTTGTCATCACAAATTTATAATACGATCAAAACGGAAAAGAAAGAAGGATAGAAAGAATTATGATCTTAAAATTTTACTTTTAATTTTAAATTAAATTTTAGAGGACACACCATAATCAGAACAATGATATTATGCTGTCAAATAAGTGATGAATAAACTTTAAAAACTTCTACTCTTTAAACACTACTTTTCTATTCGGATACAAATACATTGTTCCAAATGCTTTCCGACGTACAGCGCCACATGCTTACAATTGTGGTCGGCGAGAAATAGGCGTGAAGACAAAATTTATTCACCATGGAGAATTTGCTCCAAATTCTTGTCTGACCTGTAGCTACTCTGTTTTACGTAATGTCTGCAGGATACGAAACAACGTGATGATGAATCGCTCGTTTTAAACACAGGAAGTAACGCTTTCGTAGAATTTCTTACGATATTCGATATAAGCGAATCCTATTTCATCAAAGTGTCGGATACGTATACAGTTCAGAATGCGTGTGGATCACATTTAAACGTACAAGAAAAGCGGAAGCTGATATTAAAATTGCTTCTAGTAATCATACGATACCAAAAATAGTAGGTACAAACATGTGTTCCACTATTGTATTCCAATAAATCGAATTCTTCATCTCTTACTATTATCTCATGTCAAATATGTTGTATTAATAATGAACTGCTGCAGTTCGTATGCAGTTAGTAACTGCTTGCGATACCTAATATATATATAAGTAATTATCTAAAACCATTGTGGCTGTCACGCCGAAAGTAATAAGTTGACAAAAATGAATGGGAAGAAAGTAGGTTAGCACGAAGAAAATTCATGAGTGGCGTGGCGCTGCTCGCACGCTCCACAGACGGATAAATCGAGAAGAATTTCGAGAATTCCGGTCGATAGATCCGACCGTTCGATTTAGGCTTTATACGGCATTCGGAGATCGGCCGTTCATGTCACTTGTAAGCAGGGTATACCGGGTGGGGGGTATGGCAGGGCGTCGCGAGGCGGCGCGGTGTAGCGCGTCGCTAGGTGTCTTTCCGATGTAGCATGAAAATAGCCAAGCGTACTTGGAATATCGTGCGGCCTACGCGTTAAGCATGCTACAACGACGTTCACCGAGCGCGCACGCCGAGCGTGAGCGAGTGCGAGCGAGCGCGAGAGATTACACGACTCCGAGGAGTGGGGATTACGTACGAGGGAAGACCGTTGAGGAAAAAAAGAGAAAACGGAGTGCGAACAAAGAGAAGGATAAAAGATATGTGGAGGAGAGAGGGGTGGGGGGAGAGACAGGTAGATAAATGCGGTTTATGGCGGGAAGTTAAAAGACGAACGATACTATTGTCGCACCGTTGTATCTTGCGAGCATACGAGGTCAGAGACGAAAAGAGGGACAATTGCGAGAATCGCTCTGAGGGGGAGAGAAAAAAAGATAGGAAAAGGTGAAAGATGAAAGGAGAGGAGATCGACTTCAACGGAGTACTGGAAAGGGAGGTTGCTGGAGGGGGGTCGGCCAGCGAGCGAGCGAGAGAGAGAGAGAGAGAGAGAGAGAGAGAGAAGAAGAAGAATGAAAAGAGACAGCAAGCAGGAGATTCCAAGAGGGAAAAGAATTAATTCGCAGGAACGAGAGTGTAAGAGACAAAAGACAGAGGAGGACAGATTGGTAAAAAGCAGAAAGAAAGGATAGGGGCGGAAAAGTGGGAGCGGAGAGTAGGGTAGGGTTGAGTGGGGAGGGAGAAAGAGAGACAGACTGCTTTAAAGAGGAGAGAGGAGCAGCTCATGGTTCACCTGTCGTCATGGCAACGCCGCTTCGCCGCTCACTTGTTACTCCATCGGCATAGCTCGACCCTCGGTCCTCTCGCAGCCTCCGCAGGAATACGAACGCGAGTCACGATCCATCGTAGGAGAGACCGAGATGCAGAGACCTCCAACTTCTCTCTTACGATAATCCACCGTCTCCACGGAGATCGAAAGATGTCAGGCTGACAGACGTGGGTGGGGAATCGCCCTTGGCTTCCACCCCTCGGCGCGCACTACGTTGTTATCACAGAACACTTACTACCGGTTGGTCGGTCCTCACAATACGATAACCGATCCCCGTCCTCTCGAGATTCCTTTTCATTCGCCGTTTCACTCTATCACTCTTTCTATATATACATATACATATATACGTGTGTATATTCTATATATATATATATATCTTGGTTGCTTTTTTTCGTAAAACGATCACAAGCACGATACTCCCGGATATAGAAACGTATCACAGAAGAGAAGCACAATAATGATTTCGTTGGAAGAAAATCGGAAAAGAGTCACCCTCTCCGGTTACTCTTTATTTGCCCGTCCCCCTGGCGCGTACTTAAGCCGAAGTCACTCTTCTATTTTAAGCTCCACACTTGCCCCGTCGTCTGCGCTCTTGGGTCTTCGCGCTCTCTCTTCCTTTCTTACAGGCGGCGCACGAGCAACACGGATAGACGCGCACGCACTATCTTTTTCTCTTTGGTACGTGGTGGGACACAGAGTCGCGACTCCTCTCTCGTTATCCACTTACCAGCGCGTCAATCTGTTTGCTATGCAAATCCCGTCCGACCGGTGCTGACGTAGACGGCACACCAACGCAGAAACGGGTCCGTCGACGATATCTCCTACTAACACACTTAACGGCGAGCAGTTAGTCATTGCCCGCGAATCACACACGTAGAAAATATAATTGGCTACACGACGGACCACGCAGCAATTCCACACGGGTTCTCCTTTAGCCCCACCACTGTTCTGCAACACCGATACCAAGAGGAGAGACTACCACACAACTCCTACCACCACCACCAGCGTACCAGCGTCTCCACAGATACTGGCTGTGTGTCACTACTACGATCACTACTGCCAGCAGTAATACCACCAACACATAAACGACACCGTGACGGTAAACGCACCGCAAACTCCACAAACGAATTCCCCTTGCAGGCTTACACAGCTCCGCGACTCTTGCCTGACGTCATTGGCGCCTAATCGCGACGTATTTCGCGTATATACTTCTGCCGAACGTACACCTCGTGGCCTCTCCAACGATAGATCTCTTTCTCTCTCTCTCCTTGATCCTTCTCCTCTTCGCGCTTACTACTCTCACGTGGATCACCAGGATAAAGGGATTTACAACATGACGGTAAGTCTCTCGCTTCAACAAGTATCCCACTTCTTTCCTCCGGCGCAAACTTCCCGTCGTGAAAGCGATAAAGTGCTGTGGAAATCACGTTTTCCTCGCTCCGGTGGATCGTCGGTCAACAGCCAACAGGAACGGCGCCCCGAGCGGGCAGTTACGATGCACTGGTAGCGTTAAGATTTCTCACACGTTCATCCTCGACTCGATCGGGAAGGGATCGTTTCGATCCTCCATAAGTTAGGATCCCCGGGCGGCGCGTGTCGCGTATCGAGCGTTCGATCCGCGCCACTCGCTCGGCACAGACTCAAGCCGCTTCCCAACGCGTATACACCGTTACTACTCATCACTCTTCCTGCAACATAATTCTCGCTCGATGGCACCGCACGCACTTTCCACGCTCTTCCTTAATCGCCACCACCACCTCCGCCCACTGCCCACCACTATCCACACAACACCAGCAAGTCTGTTTTCCCACTCGAGCAAGACGATCGTCGCAGCGTGGCCGTGTTGCGAAACGGATGCGCGCTTGCTCTCCTACCGGGTTCTCAACAAGTGATCGCAGTAGCAGTAAGAGGAGAAGCGGCGGCTGCGGCTGCGGCGACGAATCGGTAGCTCGTCGTTCCAGGGTCGTTCGTCGGCGTATAGGTGGCACAGCACGCGCATGCTACACCTCCTGACAGCGTTGTTATTGTTGCGTAACTGGCGGCCCGCTAAGCCGAGTGTGCCGCTGCCAGCAGCCGGAGAGAGAGAGGTCGCGGGAGCGAGGTAACAGCAGCCGTGGGTGAACCAGTGGGCGAGTATCTCCGAGAAAGCAGTGAGCGTGCGAGCAGTGCGCCGTCTGGCGTGGCTGACGACAGTCTACTGCCTTCCGAGAACCACGAGGCGATTCCGTGTATCGAACGCGCGCTGCCGAGCCACTGAAGGGATGGACGCCGACCATCAGGGTGGGGGACACTGAAGGGGCCAGAGGGGAGGGATTCGACGCTGCTGAGAGACACGAGAGTAAAGGCCCGTCCACACAAGCACGCTCTTTTCAAACGTTCTTGCCCATGTTTCGCTCGTCAGTTATAACGGCTTCTATGCAATCGGTGAACACTCGATGCTGTAATGTCCCCGTGGATCTCAATATAAATTGTATTGGCCAAAGAAACAGATGCAACAAAATATTCAGTAAATCATTCCTAATTTTACGTAGAACGTAACTAAAATTATTCTTTCAATTGAATTGATCTTTTTAATATTGCTGCAAGTCAATTCGTTAGTGAACAGCTGTGACTAATTCTTCTGCTTTAGAAGCAGACCTTTCGTTTTTTAGTAAATTCCAAGTACCTACGATGTATAGTGGTTTAATGCTTTTAAAAGTACATTTAGGGCTGAAAAGTAAAAACTAAATTTATCCTTTAGTTGAACGATTTTGCCATCAAACGTGCGATATGCAAATTGGTGTTTTCAAAAGCCTTGTTTATTATTTAGGTAGCGCTTTTCTTTAGTGGATACATATATCCACATGCTTCAGTTCCAGGAAATTTATGATTCTTTTAAACTAACTTCTTTTAGCATAGGCAAATTGTGCTGTTGTTATTTATGGGCTTCGTGTTATCTAAACAAGCCAGGCTCGCGCTACAGTGTGGTAAGAATGTGTGGACAGACTTTAACGCTGCCCGATACGAGAAAGTTCATGCCTGCGGAGAGACAAAGTTGGCGATATTCAACCAGAATCCTCAGGGACGCACTCTGCTACAGTCTCTCTGGGCTGCGCCTCATATTTGAAGACGATAATGAGGCTTTTAACCGTGACCTTGTGTCGCCGCGGCATGCTAAATGAAAAATCGAGAAAATACCTTGATTCCTCATCATGGCTTCTTCTTACGTCATGCGGATTTTCTGCCGCGGTATTTAATGGATTTTCTTCAGCGTCATCGCGTGAACTATGAATGAGACGTATATCGAGGCTGTTACTTCTCGCCGCTCCCTTCCAAAGCCTTTCAATTCAAATGACGGTATCACAGAAGCGGGAAATATACTTTACTGTTCACGACATATTAACAATTATGTAATTAAAATTTAAAAATTCAAAACCCCAACGAACGCTAACTATCATTTCTAGAACGTTGCACAAGCGAATAATTTTGAAATAAGGTACATATCTAGAATTCCTTTTTTTTTAAGGTTACAATGAATTAGAAGCAGTGTTTTGCGTCGTACGATTTAAATCATACACGCACCTGCATTCGGTGTTTAACAATTAACAATTGAGGATCATAAATAATGAGACGGCTATCATAGTCTGAAGATTATCCATTGTTTCCATTTATTTCACATTCTCGGTGTAGAAATAGTGGAAGGCCCATAGGAAAAGTGAAAGAAAGCCCGAGGTATTCGATATTGTTGGCGCCCGAATGCATCCTATAATAAATATTGATATGAAAGTAGAGAGAGCAGACAAGTAGGAATCCCTCGTGATAATCTGCCTTATCTATTCCGGATCTGTAAAAGCCAAGGGCAGACGCAGTCTTCTTGGGTGTCGCCACGGATAGGTTTCCTCGTCCCTGTGTCGGGGCTTGTGCAGGGGGACGCTGTTATCTGGCAGATACATACAACCTTCTTCTCACGCGTCTGCCAGTCCCGGAAGGACGGCCTTCAGGGAATTGACCTCAACGAAGCAACCGCTCTTCGGGGGGAGACGATCGGAAGAAAATACTAATCATGAAAGTGAACAGGAAATGGAAAGGAGCGGTTACTCGAGGATATCAATATACCTCCTATTGCGGTTTCTTATGGGTTATTTAATACCAAGCATACTTATTCAGGCAAACCATTATCACCAATCTGAAACCGGATTGCAGTCATCTCAACATAGGATTCAGATTCAATCGTAATTATAAATTTAACGATAATCATCGCCTTACTTTTATTAAGCGTTAAATATTATTTTCAAGTTCATGCTTGTTATAGAAATCGTTGTCTTTATGGGCTATAACGATTAATAATGGCAGGAAGTAAAATAGCGAGTAAAAATACTAAAATACTATACTTTCATTGATTCCAGCTCCTTTCAAATTAATGTAAACGTTCAAATCATATAGCGTTGCACAAATATTTTCCCAGGTGCTTCGGACCCTACTATACTTCATGAATTATGCATAATTATGTGGCGATAGGGTACTCATTCTGTTTGTTACTGTCACCCTAAAATATATCGTTATATATTGTCATTATCTCACATAAACACATTTTAGGAAGGAAAGTAAGTTAAATAGTATATTTTAAATAAGTTTTACTGGTGATATAAATCTTCATAGTGCAATGTAAGTTGACAGTATCTACAATAAGCAGTTCAAAGTGCAGTAGAATATTGTCCGAAATAACAATGAGACAAAAAATTTCGCATACTCACTTAAAAAATAATGGACATCAGTGACAAATACTATTTATAATGAAACTCACACGGGATGATGCCGAACCCAAAAATTAAAAAAATTGCGAAACTTTGTGAATGTGCAGGGGATTTCCTCCTGATTGCTGTCCAAATTCACTTGAAGGGGATAACCCCAGAAAATTTGCTAATTTTCCGATTTTGTATTATATATCGCGAACTGTAAGAGATAAAAAAAAGTTTCAAGACAAAAGTTACTTATTTTAATTAGATCTATCATTTGGTAAAAAAAATTATTTTACAGTTCACGAGTTATAACACAAAACCGGAGAATAACCGGATTTTCAGGGGTCAATTATTACACCTCCTTAGAGTGAATTTGGGCAGCAAGAAAATTATGTTGTAATCAGGAGGAAATTCCCTACATATTCATAAAGTTTCAGAATTTTTTGAATTTTGATAGAGTGCCAAGTCTAATGGAAATTAATAAAATAATTAATGCAATCCAATTAAGACATTTTCTGCTCCACTAGTAATCTATTAATAGCATCTATTGCCTGCTGCGTCTGTGTGGATTTAAATGCGATTCTGGGATACAATAGATTCTATTTCTTTCCATGTAAGTAGATTCTTCATTTAAGACTAATTCATCTTTGTTCAATATTTGATAATCTCTATCGTTCTCATTCATCTGGAATAATTTTTTAATACCATCACAGTTGCAGTTTTTAAGTTCTGGTATGTATACTGCGTGCCATAAATCTTTTATTGTACAGCTGGACCGAGCACCAGTCATATGTATGAAGCGCATGCTGAAGCAGAAGATAGAAAAGCGAGTCGTTGGGGATGTGGGTTGTTTCCACTCCACAGCGAGAATTTTGTGGGGATATTGATTACTAGTTTCGAGGTTTGATAGGCAATCTAATATCGAGGCAGCATTATTGAGTAACTGGCAGTCAAGGGCCTTCCATGGACTCCTCTGTTTTCTTCCACCTCGTCTTAATTCCCAAGGATCTCACTATTGCTTGTTATATTTATACTATCCGTTTGTATTGTAGTTTAAATTGCTAATCTTGTTGAGTTGTTTAGTATTGTATAAAACGCGCGAATCTCCCTAATAAATACGCCAATTCTTATGTCATAAAGATAATTAATATTTCAACGTATTAAATTTAACCAACACTGGTATTTAAAACAGAAATTTTGTTATTTAGATTTTTGCTCCCGTTCTGTTTTGTTTATTAAATGCGAAGACGGAATGATACACTTTTTGCACATAGTATTGTTAATAAGGAATTACCAAATGATATTGCTTACAAATTCAATATTTCAATCCTTGTTCTGCTTTTAAATTGGAAATGATATGACTGACAATATGTTAATTTGAGGTCTTGCCCGTTTCCGTCACTGACTATTTTGTAACCTCGTGTCATTCATTTATGCTCCTATTATAATTTCTTCAAACCACCATTTTCGAGTTAAAGTACATAATACTTTATTTAATATGCCTTGGCAAATTAATCCCATACTATTTTCAAAGAAATATCTTCCTCACAGTAATGTTTACTGTTTGATGAGGTACAATTCGGAATATCACCACGTTCAAGTGATATATAGAATTATTATTATACAGTACACATTTGAGAAAGTACATTTTTAATGCTGATTCGCACAGAATCCTGGCAGCCTCCAAAGAAAAAGGAAAAAGGAGGATTAATGCAACTACGACTGAAGTAATTCAGGAATAAAATCCCTTTTTTCCTTTTTACAAAGCTCTTGAGTTCTTAATTTTTATACTCGCCTAATGAATTTTATTCAATTTGAATTAAAAATATTTTTATCCGTTCAACTCGGCTCACCCAAGATTAAATCCTGAGTGCGCTATTGCGTTAGTTTATTCACATTCCCTATCAATCCTCAGTGCACTTGGCAGAAATTTGAAAATCGATCGTTATTGACCCCGTGTCATTGGCGAAAGGCATGGCAATAAAAGCCTCCAATCAATTAAATAAACTTCGTCGAGAGATCAATGAATAAAATGAGGTAACTTGTTGCGTTCGAATTCATTCCGTTGATTGGTCACGGAAAAGCTAGTGGTAGGGTATCAGGTACGATCGATAAACCCGCGTAACTGACGAGAGCTTACTTATGGTCTACGTGGCACAATCGTTAATTATACCTACGTTTGATTGTCCTCGAATGATAAGCCACGATAATGATAGCATATTAACTGTTAATTGCACCGCGGACTCAGCAGTCCCATATAATAGTTTGCCAGAGTTGGAATAATCTTAATTTCTCCGTCGAGGCGTTTATGCAAACATAGATCAGCAGGCGAAACATCTAGAATGATGATTAACTTGCAACAAGTGCCCGATACATACATTCGTATTACCGCGGATAAACTGTTAATTATTACCATGGAGTGTTTTTATTGCAATGATTGCAGCCGCTACTGGGATACGCGCATCTTTCCCCTCAATTTTCTGTGAACAGTAATTACTCGATCGAAGTGCAAACAACGTACCGCGGTTCAATTTTATTTCCCATTATTAAGAACTTGTTAGGAACTGCAGAGAGTCATCTGGAATTCCATGATAAGTAACAAGCATCGTTAAAATTTTACAACAGTGATGAACATCACCGAATGAGGTGTACGATGGTTAGATACTGTGTATTTGCTTATTTTTATTTTCGGTGGGAAACAGTTTCGAAATGACTTTTATTTTTCGCAATATACCAATTTTTGTCTCGCTTGAGTTATATAATTGGTTACATAATATGACAAAGTAATTAAATAAAAATATACGAACATGAAATTATTTGAAAACTTTATTTGAAATAAATAGTCACTAGTTGCAATATTCGAATTGTGAATCCAGTTGGTTGATATGTATATAGAAGCAGCATTCTGAAATGTATAACGATATAAATTGGAACGCAGTGCAACGCAATGAAGACGCAAATGAAGAAATTCTCACGATCTTTGAAGTTTAAAAGAATTTCAGATTGCATATTAACGCAATGAAGAGCAATTACCATAAAGTCGATATCATCACTTCGTTGCGCGGTGCGTAGCACGTGTTGCTGCCACATTAACGATATGCTAGAAAAAAGGAATCTAAAGTGGCGGCACGTTAAAGGATGACGACAAAAGAGTGGAAAGATATAAGCAGGCGAGGAAAATTACACGAATATATATCACTAGGGTAGTGATAAACAGATAATAACTATCAACAGTCGGACTCCTGTGACTTCAAAAAAGTTGTCTACGAAACTTCAATTAATTTCAAGCAACGCTGATAGCATGGTTACATAAAAATGGGAAACAAAAAGACGATAATAACGAATGCTTGTCATGAATTTTTGAAAAAATTGAAATATTTTAGCGCAAGCACTGTGTTGCCAAACTAATAATTAATTATGTTGCCACAAACGTTGCGGTGCAGGTTAATTTATTTTCAGGGGAAATGAAACATGGGTTAGCAACAGCTTAATATGTCTACGAATATCTTGCCGTGTTGTATTTAACTATTGGTACATTTGACGGTAATGAAACTTTGATTATAGTGAATCACAATTTTAGCTATTTAATTTAGTTATTATACGTGTAGTCAAGTTTATTCAAGTTTCTTCTTCTGAATAACATTTTCATGTTTTTTATTATAGCATTATGTTTTTTAGACCTAACGCTTTTCTCTTTTTATTTTATACATTTTTTACATACAATCTTCTTGTGTATATGTTCACAAATTATATATATAATTTTTGTTTAGAGTAAATTCTCCAAATGCCTCCTGTAAGTAAAAATCTGAAAAGGATTTAAATGTGGAGGCCACGCAGTAGGTTTTCTTTTATTTGACCAGTGGTGTTCATAAATATTATTTCTCTCACAATAGCTGTAATGAAAGTCTTGTTCCTGCAATCTGCAAAAACACCATGTAAACGATACAATTTCTTCGCATCGGCAATCAATTGCAATGAATGCTGCCATCCTGGCACCTTTGAATGAATTCGGTAATTCATGACGAGCAACGTTCGCGTGTACATTAAATTGTATGGAGAGCATTTCAGGCGGAGATATTGTAAACTCATTCTTTGGAGTGTGAGTCGAAAAATAAATCTTCCCAGAGACACAGTAATATATGGTTTGCAAATTATATATTGCCTCTCAAATTGGGAGGCAATTTAATTAGAAAATGCACTGTACAAAATTTTTTCAATTTCGAGGATATCATACAGTGGCGGACGAAGGAAAGTTTACAACTTTTAAAATCGCATAACTTTTTTAAAATTCGTCCAACCGACATGAATTTTTTTTTAGAATCTAGAAGGATTAGTTTGCTAAGTGACGTGTTTCGTCGTTTTGAGAAATAATGCAATTGGTCGGAATAGCAAAAAAAATAGTAGAGGTTATTTTTTAAACTTTTTTTTTTTAGTCTGTAATAAATATTCAAAAAATCCGTTTGTAGATTGAAGTAAGTTGTATACATGCTGAAAATGTCATTAAAATCGGTTAACGTTGCTCTGAGCTACAAACCTTTAAAGATCGCAGAAAAAGGTCGAGAATCGCGGAAATTCCCGAAATCAGCGATTTTCGACCTTATTCTGCGATCTTTAAACGTTTATAGCTCAGAGCAACGTTAACCGATTTTAATGAAATTTTCAGCATGTATACAACTTACTTCAATCTACAAACGGGTTTTTTGAATTTTTATTACAGGCTCAAAAAAAAGTTTAAAAAACAACCTTTACTATTTTTTTGCTATTCCGACCAATTGCATTATTTCTCAAAACGACGAAACACGTCACTTAGCAAACTAATCCTTCTAGATTTTAAAAAAAACTCATGTCGTTTGGACTAATTCTAAAAAAGTTATACGATTTTAAATGTTGTAAAATTTCTTTCGTCCGCCACTGTATTTTTAATTTTTTTTAGTAGAATCACAAACGTGTATATATGCCTGATTTAGTGCACCTTTTTGCAATATATTAAAAAAAATTTATATAACTTTTGGAAAAAGAAACTTCACTTATATGAAATCTCAAAAAATGAGACTTCCCATTAAAAGTTTATTTTCCTTGATTATTCGATTTTTGACAGAATAATAATAGTTAATTTCTTATGACATGTTTAAATTTGTTTCTATTATAAACAAAATATTCATTCCGCGTTTTGTTTTATGACCTTAAACATTATTGCGCTATATTATTATGTCGTGAAACTCGCCTTAGAAACTGAGTTTAAATATTGTTAAATAATTCCGATATTTTGTTAGTCTAATTTTCGTTCAATAATTTTTGTTCAATTTGCTATAATTTTAGAAGTAATTAAGGAGCTAATCATTACTGGCTCTCTGTTATACGACTTGTCTGATTAAAATCTTGTAAATATCAATTTACATTATAGAAAGAAATGGAACATATCACATATTTTAAGCGTATGAGCTTTTATTTGTTATTTAAGATTATATATGAAAATTCTGATGAGATATTTCACGACAAACTACGTTGCACTTATGTATCAAGAAAAAATTAAAACAGAACAGATGATGATATTATCTCTTCGTCAACACACCTCTTTTTTCGATCAACTTTGACTTACCTGGGTGGTTCACACCTAGAACAATTTTTTAACGACTGCCATTCTCGTCTAAAGACTCCAATCGTTATGAAAGAAGTCATGGGTCAATATCAAGATCTCTAGAATGTATTCCAATAGTTTTTTAATTGAAATACGATCACAATTTTTGTAAAAAAATCTAGATTAACACAAGTCGAGAAAAAACGAAAAAAAATATTAAAAAAATGGTAACTTTTACAAATTTTAATATTAAAAGCAAAAAATTTACAGCGTTGTTGTTCAGATATAATATTTTGAGAAAAGAATAGTTTGTAAGTCGGCTTTGGAAAAAAGGTATTTTGCATATAGAAGGTACAGAGCATCAAAATCAGTTTATGGGTGGCTCACACCCAGAGTGTCAGGAAGGGTTATTGTAGTAATTCTTAATTGCTTGTACATTAACTGTATAAAATTTAATTACACAAGCACCTTGATGAGAGATCTGATTTTGAGTAAATGGATCCATTTACCACTGATCTCGATTCGCCTACGACACCGAATGCCCCAAAGTATTCGTCATCGCTCAATGTTTTCGTGGTCTTTTTGAATTGCAAGATTACAATATTGAGGGTAATTGTAATATAAATCAATTTTGCAGCATCCAGTTATCGCAGGACTTTCAGTTTAGTGTGACTCTTAGTAAAATCTAATTAATCTAAAATATCGATTAATGTTTTAAGTGCCAGCGGAGGGGACGAATGTGAGTTTCACTCATTTAAAAATGTTTAGGAAGTAGTTTGGTGATCCTTGACAATTTCCGGTACGAAGGACCGTGTATACGGCCCTGTAGAAGAAGCAATAAGTGGCACGTGTTTGTGGTAGTGGCACACGGAGGAAGACGCGTGTATGCGTGTGCGTACGCTGAGAATCCGCATATAAGTGACTGCAATGTGACACGAGAAGATCGTGCACGTTAAGTGCAGCGATGGGATTAATTTGCCATTGAGGTTCATACAAATCTATCAGCTAACGCTTTAAGTCCAACTATCTTTTTCCTACTTCTTCAGTTAACCCGTTCCCTCTATTTATTATTAATTTAGCATTCTGCATTGCGCAAGGTATTTTTGCTCCCTTAACAAATTAATACCGTGGGGAGTGGAAATTAAAAAAAAAAGTATCTTTATCTTCTAATAAGGAAAATATCTTCCAATAAGGGAAAGAATTTAACTTCCCAAAATTCGTTTTACTTTCCAGCACCTATACCTGGTAGAATTTCTCTATCGCAAGAAAACAGTCATCGAACAGAAAAAAAAGAAAAAACTCACAGATCAGAGCCATCGCTAGCCTCGTGGAGTACCCCTTACGGATCTTCGGAGCTTGAGGCAACGAGGGGAAATCGAGCGCGGCAAAGGGAGGGGAGTGGAGCAAGCGCAGGGAGGAGTAGAACGGCAGGGCATTTCGTGGAATGTCCCGCCGTCTCGGGCGAACAACAGTCGGACTCCTCCGGAACTCCGATCGGGCACAGGCCACGGGCTTGAGTCTTCTGGCCTGACTGGTTGGCTGGTTAGCTGGCTGGTTCGTTACTCGCCTGTGCAGGCTTACCCGACTTGTATGCTCCACGGTTCAGTTTACGTCGGCTCGACAATCAACGGTCGAGGCCTTCCCTCGTCTCCTCTACGTTTCCTTTCTTTCTACTGTCCCCTGCAACTTTCCTCCCCTTCTCTCTTCCTCCCTGTTTCGGCCCTTCTTTGTCCTTCGTTCTCATCGCCTCCCTGCATCATCTCCTGACACGTTTTTTATGCCCCTCCTCCCTTTTTTCTATCTCTTTACTCGTTTAATCGGTTTTGTTTTACGCTCATCCCTGCCCCAACCCCTGCATATTTCGTCCTCCCTCTCCGCGCCGCCTTTTTGCTTCCTTTCCTGCTCCTCCGGTAACCTCCCTTCGCCCTGCTCTCGTTCCCGTGTCCCATTTCGCGTGAATTTTTTTGCTATTTTTACCTTTCCAGCAGTCTTCCTCGTTCTGCCTATTTTTATTCTTCTGACTTTCTTTCCCCCGTTTCCGAGAATTTATCCTCGTTTTTCTCTTCCATCGTTTTGACTTTCTCGCCGTGTTTGTTTTCTTCTGTTTTAACTGTATTCATTTCTCGTTATTCTGTTATAATAGATAACCGTTTATGGTCCTTTTTTTCCCATAGATTTTTATTTTTTAGTCGGCTATCTTATTCGTTGTTTTGCATTTTGGAGAATTTGCTTAAATCGTGATCGAACGTCAATGATCTATTTTGTAATCCTAAAAGCCTTGGTTTACATCAATAAAAATTAATCAACGGGTTTTAAATACGTTTACATATCGTATCATTTAGAAAAGATGATAATTTTACAGTTTTACAATTGTAATATTTCAAAATACATATTTATCATTTGTTGCCAAATATTGAATGTGAAAAATTACACTTTGTCGTATGTAATAAAAAATAGATATACGGATTTATCTATTTATATTAGTTGAAAATTGCTAAATGTTTCCTAAGTTACTTTTTTTGCGATTCGACTCTGCTTAAGTAATTATTCTCTCCCTAATTTATTTTTAACTTCGAATACATTTCTGAAATAAATAGATGTGAATGAAAGATTAAGCTGGCAAGATAGACATGGATTTTTATAAATTTCAAAAATGTATAATTCTTATTATAAATTAACGTTTGGTTAGCGGTAATAATATATTTTCTTAGATAACATTAATTTACAAGACAATACATCTTACTTACAATTAGACTAGAACTAATTATTTTATATATAAAAACATGGAAGCTGCTATTGATCTTTTCTGCGTGAAGGTAAGTTTTTTAATAGATAGGGTCTCCACTCTAAAGGCTACATCGTAAAAGATTTGCCTTTCAATAAATTGAGCATAGTGTTTCAAATGAACAATATAGGTACATAATACATAGCCATTTTGGAGTTCAACGATTCGTTGCTTTGTCAGAAAATGTTACAGTTCTATAATAAATATAAAACATGTCAGCTTCCTCAATTATATTTATAACCTTACTTTACTTATTCAGCTAGTGTCCTTATGATGTCAAAGATATTACAATATGTCATAGCTTGGAAATTAATTTTTCCAGAAGAAGAAGAAGTCCAGTCATAAATTAGCGCTTTATGAAGGATACTGGGCTTAAATCATGCAGATCCATGTCTACAAGCAAACTGTAAAATATTCAGGGCTTGGAGCGAGTTATTTTGATAAAAAGTAACTTTAGACATTTAGTATTTGTACCGAATGTATAAATGACGCTTGCATCGAATTATGTTGTCAGAAACTCAATTCTTAGAAACACCGCATTACTTATAGAGTGACATAATACTTCCAGTAAAATCTTGCAATTCTTTATTTCGAAGTGATGCTTAAGGCGGTTTCAGAGTTGGACATTATTCGAATAAAAAATTATTCGTCATTCTCGAATAACTTTATTTTATTCGAAGATTATTCGAAAATAAAATTGATTCGAATAATGCCCAACTCTAAGCGGCTCCACACGTTCGGTATCTGCTAGGAGTGTGCGAATCATCCCGAGGTTCGGGAGCCCGAAACGTTCGGTATCTCGAGCAATACGAAAGTATCGGGATCCCGGCCGATCCCGCCCGAAATTTTCCGGCCCGTCCCGAGCCCGAAACGTCGGATACCCGCACTTCCCAAACTGCTCGCTGGTTTGTCAAAGTTCGATATGAGGAAAATGCTACATACCGAATATTCGTGTGCGTTGATCTGCAATCGTTTACTAACAAGGAACAGGAAATGTTCGAAGTTCGGCAAATATCGGCTATCGGCTAACAGTCGTCCACCTACACTACTATGTAGGTATTATTTGCTGAGTGACGAACATTCGGCATTCGGGACTAGGCGAATGCGAATGTGAGCAGCCACTTTTAGTCCCTTTCTTTTTGGTTCAGCTACGACTGCCAACCCATTTCGCGTAACTACTCTTTCGACTTTAACACCTTCCTGCGTGGAACTCGACGAGCACTGGGCTCCGCCAGTTGTATTCCACTCGTGTCTGGCATAAAAATTTCGATTTAAACCCGGTCTGTCCTTAACGCCACGCGCTGAATACGTAGCAGGCTTTTATGAAGCTCTGTGTGGGACATTGAGAGCACGCTGAAAAAATGCTGACCTATTGTAGGTGACCGAATGAAGGATAGATGGTGGTCGGAATCAAATGTGATGAGGACATTCGCGGCATTCCCAGTTCCCAAGGAATGTTCTTATTAAGAGCTCGAGTGCGACGAGTCCGTATCTGGAGCCTCGACGGACGTTACTCGACCGCTGAAGATTAGTCCAGTTTCCTCTCACCTCGTATATACTGTGCTTTGCAGAGATATAGTGATTAATCTCGGGCCCACTCAAATGATGCGTAGGTAAATCCCTATTGCTGAAGGTACTGTGTCTTGCAGAAAATATAGTGACTAATCAAATTGTAAGAGCAGTGCTGGATTAATCAATAAACGAAATAGGGACGTGCTTGGGGCATCGGGAGAAAGGGGCAGCATATAAATTTTCTGAATTTTAAAATTTAACTTTTGTTAGAAACACTTTGTAGACAAATTATCGGAAGTAGGTACATAAGGAATCGTACATTGCGTTGAAGTGATCACCCTGTACAAGGAAACCTCAAAATTTTTTCGGTGCTTAGAGCCTCCTTAATTTGGCCCTGGTAAAGGGTACAAAGGGTTCCTGAGGGTAGGTACACACCATCAAATGTGTGCTTCATCACATATTAAATACCTATAACAGTGTTGACCACATAACAACTTGTGTCCTAGCGATTGTTGTTTGGTCTGAACTAGGCTTTACACAACTGCACTTATTTGAGCAGATTCTTATATACTCTGGAGCCTTAAGGCGTCTCCCTATGTAATTTGTCGCCCGGAAAATGAGGTAAATTTTGCGGAATTTTTTAAATGAAAAGTATTGTGTATTATAACTTCAAACTTTGTACGTTTATTAATTGACATTTGTAGAATGTGCTGAATTCGTTTTTATGCAATGATAATAATTTTGATCAAAATTACAGTGGTAGTAGTAAGAGGGGATTGGTAAAAAAGTTTATTGCTGGCGGACATGATTCTGATGATCGTAGTCATCTGAAACAAAAAACGCAAAATTTTTCTTAATCTATATGAGCATGGTTATCGTATGAACTAGAATGAATAAAAAATGTAGAAAAACACAAAAATGGTAGAATTTCAAATGAAAGTTTTCATTTTTCGGGAAAAGAATTTGTTACTTTTCTGCGTTGCAAACCTCGAATTTTACAAATAATGACAAAGGTTGGAATTATAATACTCAATACGTTCATTTTAAAAAATTTCTCCAAATTTGTCTTATATTAAAAATTTATAGAGAATAAACTACTGGGGTGGGGAATAAACTACTTCTTGCAGAACGCATTTAGGATTTATTGAGTTTGAGGCTTTGAATCCCGTCGTTTTGAATCCTCTTGGCTCTCGTCACTTGGAATAAAAAAGAAGAAGAGTTTTGAGTCAATCCAAGACTTTTCGGCTGTAGCGTATCTATTTCTACAATGCGTTATACGCGCACTTACGCAAGTGTCTACGAGACTCTACGATTATCGGTGCTACTGTTTACCCGTTACGTTGAGTACGCGAAATCCCGCGACCAACCACCACTACATATACCTTCTTCGATAGGACCTTGAAGCGTGGAAACCGCAGGTGGAACGGATCCTCTCGTGCAACGCCTTCTGTACACCTGCTACTCGTCCCTCCTCAGGGAATTCCTTGCCTGCCTTCCCTGCAAACGTAGGCTCGTGCGATTTGGAGTACGCGTACAGTGGTGGTCAAAAGCACGTTTTGAAACTGATTTTACTACTGCTATCGTTCACAGTTTAAACTTTCATTTAGCCACTACTGTAACACCTCATATAAATACAGTAGAACCTCCAGCATCCGAATTAATAGATAGACATGATTGTTCGAAAAAGGGAATTTTCGGATAGTAGAACGCCCGCTTTCTTCAAGGAGATTATTTCATATTTCAGAAAGAATAACACAAATAACGGTACCCAAATTAAAAATAATATAAATGTACTGTCATAGATCTTTCAACGTTGCATATTCTTGGTAATTTGGCGATTTTGAAGGGTGGAAAAATTTACTGAAAGAATGGGTAAATTCTGGGAAGCTAGAAATCAAAACTTTTTTAGATCGCTATGTAAGTTTTATTAATTACACGAAATTATTAAAGATTTATTGATGTATATAAATGATAAAAGGAGAATGGGAATTTTATTTGAACAAACGGTTAACAGTTAAAGTATATAATTAATTTTGTCACGTTTATTTGTAATTCTTTTGCTCCTATTATTTCTCATTTCTCTTGTAGAAAAAACTGCAAGGTTAGAAAACTGAAATTAAATTTTTCCTATTTTAATTTCACTTATTCTTTAATGGTTCAATGATATACAAATTTAGAGTTTGAAACAAATAAAATTTTGTCATAATTCTGAATATTCTGCAATGCTTTCTTAATTTGTTGGTAATTAAAACTTCACTTTAAATTATAGTAATTTTTCTCATAGCCTAGATATTTATTAGTTTCATAGTATTTTTAATTTTTTCGAATTTGGCTATTATTTTTACCCATTTTATATCAATGAATTATGAATCTACGCACATCAATCGATAATTCCTTAATTTTTATCATAAGTTTAACATGTTCCATAAATTCGAATAGAATGAAAATATGAAGAAACATTTATTTCGGCAAATTTTCCTGGTAATGGATCAAACACAAGTGAAAAATTTTCATACACGTGATGCACAGACATTTGTGCACCCAAGTAAAAGATATTCACGGTAAACACCTGCTCTAATGATTCTAGAGTCTCACTAGAGTTGGTTTACAATCAAACAATGGACTACAATCTCCGTTACTCCATGTAACTTCATTTATGGATTTCTCAGAAAATAAATTACGAGCTGCACGAATCTGTTGCTCGCATGCTCGAGAATGTGCAACCTGTAGCGCAGAAAGTACTTGTCCCATTTCAACGGCAGCGCTGCACACGTGGGAACGTGGCTTTACGTTTCCTCAAAAGGAACTTTTTAGCTCAACCTGCTTCATACGCATGAAATATAAAGCATCTTGAATTAATTCAAGCCCACCTAAATTGTCTAGTCGCAGGTTTCGTGACATGCATTAATTTGCAAGAAATTTCTAATTAATGTGCGTTACGTAATACTTGTCTGCCATAGTACACCTGTGTTATCGCCCGCTTCGCAGGCGCAAAATAAAATTTATTGTTATCTCACACGTGATGCGATCTTGAGTCATTTTGCGACTCACAGAAAATTGTCGCGTCAAGTGCTATAAGAATACCCAAATATATCGTTTACTTGGATGTATGTGCATGTGGCTAATTCATGAATTTTTTTAATCAATAAATACTATATTATATTTTTTTTTGTAGCCAAAAATGCTTTCAGAAACGCAACTAAAAATGTCACGCTTTCCAAATAAACACAGTATTTCATGAATTCAGTTTAATAAAGTACAACTACGTAGTTAGAATCTTCAAAAAAAATTCTCATATTGATATGGAATATTTTTGAAACGGATACGTAAGTATTACTTTCGATCGATGGGGTTAACCTCCCATCGGCTTTATTGTAAAATATTCGGAATATTTCTATCCCCTTGCTTTAACAATAAGTTTAAGCAAATTCCCCGATGCGTTCAAACATTATTCATTAATCTAATGCAGTTGGGGAAAGTCAACGTGACCGAGATCTTCATGGATACATAAACATTCTTGCAAATACGTAACATACTGCATTTCAATGAATGCTTGTATAATCTCTTCTCATTGACATATATCTTTACCTCGCACTGCTTTAACTCGAAAACTGCACCAAATCGTGCAAAACTAACAACAAACCCCGCCCTTGATATATATCCGAGTTTTCACGTAGCTTGTGTCATCACGGATGGAAAAAAAGGAATCGCAAAATACGCGTCTGTTTGTCAGACGTCGTGGCGTGCCTCGAGAATGAGCGTTTACGCACGTTACGCGACGGCCGGCGCGAATTTCCTGAGAAAGCAGAAAACCCTGAGAGAAACGGCGCCGCGCTCGATGTATTTTTATTTGCTGTCCGGCGTTCGCGATGTCTGGACGGTTTTGGATTATGCGGCCAGTGAATCACGTCCCCTGCATTTTTTTCCTTTCCAATTCGAGTGCCTGCGCACCGAATATTTTGCTCGCTCATATCGCCGATGAGTCACGCGACGGAGACCCACACGCGCGGCGCGCAGACACACACGTAGAATTCGTAAGAACCTTCGATACGGTGCGCCGTATTGCACGCGAATCTCACGGCTGTATTATCGAGCGAATTCCACGAAAGTGAGCTGCTTGGCGACTGTTGTGTGCGGGACGGCAATGCGCTCGGCGCTCCACGCTGAAATCCGACACGACCGAGGGAAAACTTCTTCCGGGCCAGCATTGTTGCACCTGTTACGCGGCCCGAGCCGTCAATGGCCGTTGGCTTCTTTTGCGTAAGATACGCGCGCGAAATTCTCCATTGGGGAAACACTGTGTAATGCTGCGCAGTGGACGGGGTCAGCTATTTTTGTAGCCGATATTTTTATATTTAATATTCAGCCAGATAGTACGTAAATAAGTTTCGATGTTATGTAGCACTAGCGAATGCGTTAAGGGGTCTCCCTACTTCGACGGCTTGAAAAGAACCGCGATATTTGGGATCTTTTTTAAGAGAAACTCTCAAATTATATTAATTGAAAACTTTATGCCTATATTTGTACAGATTTAGGCAACATTAAAAAAAATAATAATTAAGAGAAACTGTATTTAAAACTTTAAACGCGTCTTCCTCAAAACGATCTTTTTCGAATTAGTTAGCATGGTATTTCAAAAACTTAGTATATATCTTCAGTAGATGTCCCATTTTCGTTGTTACTAAAACTAAGTCCGTTTTTGCAAAAGCAGATTTTTGCGACTTAAAAAAAACAGTGAATTTTTTGCAAAAATCGATGTCTGTTTTAGGCGTTGCCATTTTTTTTTTTACTTTTCAACGGCTGATTTTATGCTAACCATGCGCATATGATTTTTGTAAGGCGCTCTATTTGAAGCACTATAACTCCGAATATAACCACTATTTTTGCATACAATTTTTTTTTCATATTCTCTAAAGATTAATAAATAAAGCCACAAAGCTGGAAGTAAATATATTTAATGGTGTTGTTTTAAAAAATTCCCAAAGTTCGCATCATTTTTCGTTCGTCAAGGTAGGAAGACCCCTTAAGTTGCGTACCTATTTAATGGCGGTCGAGTCTCTCAAAGAGAAAATTTTGTATGTTTCTTCAAATGTTAAATTAACCATTGAATGGCGGGTAGGTCGACGTCGAATGCAGGGCTCATTTTGAGTTTTGACTCAGAATTTCAGTCATGTGGTTCTCACAAGGGAAGTTAGGTAACCCAAAAATTCAGAAAATTTTTTGTTGGTGCTATTATAAGGCATTAGGGGGTGAAATTACCCCTTGAAAGAAATGGAGAATTTTCTTTTTCATGGAATATTTCGAGAACGGTGGGAGTTATCGAAAATAAGTTTAAACAAAAGTTGCATCTTTTCTTTACGTCTTCAAAACTGCGTGAAAATAATTATCGAATTAACGATTGGTAGTGGGGGTAACTTGAAAAGTATGGATTTTTCGATGGATTTCGTGATATTTTTATGCAGTTTTATAGATATAAAGAACATGCAACTTTTGTTTAAACTTATTTTTTATAGCTCCCAGCATTCACTATATGTTCCACGAAAAAGAAAATTCTGCATTTCTTTCAAAGGGTAATTTCACCTCCTAAGCCCGCACTATGGCACCAATAAAAAATAGGTTTGTGTTACGGATGAACTACTCTACTTGCCCACAAATTTTCATAATTTTCTGAATTTCCAGATTATCTAACGTCTCTTGTCAGGATAAGCTTTTGTTTTAGAATCTAATCTTGTTATAATCTAAAATCCTTAAACCCTCGAAGACATAATTCTAATAAGTATCGTACGTGTAGTTTGATATTTAGGGTGGGTCAAAATTGACTCTGCATCGTCCGGGCGAGGGTTAGATGGCGTGGTCTGTGTACAGGGTATTCAAAACGTGATGGTCAGTGCTTTCAGGGGTGAATCTACATCCCGGATCGGTGGACATTTGTAAAGAAAACTTGCTGCAAAATTGTTGGTAACATTGAGAATTAATGTTAATATTTCTTTTTGGCAGCAATATATTCTGCTCGTTGAAAGGACAAAAGGTCTAAACGGAACCATATGTCGCGAACACACCGTTTCCTAAAAAAATTAATAAGGTTTTGGCATGGATGAAGTGATCCATGTATTTGATGGAACCATTTTGAGAAAATGTTGCGTTTGCATACTTGACAAATACAGACGAGGATACTTGTTTTATTTATTAAAATAACATACATACACATATTTTCTTTTATATTAATAAAAAATAAATATCAATATTAATGTTTACATGAAAATAACGGAATATAAAGAATATATAACATATATTACTAATATATCATTAGTACCAGATTTACTTAAATTTATTCCTTCAATTCAGCATACATTTTTCCAGGAATTAAAGACTACTTACTGGAATCACACAAATCTTAACGAATAGTGAATAGAGCAACAAGTAAGGAATTTCTTTGTGTATAGGTACTTATACGTTAAATAAGATACTCAATGAATATTTTATATTTCTTTATTTTGATTGCTATATATTAATGTAATATGTACATCGTGCTTAGTGGAACATATCGATTACTTTTCTTATAATGCTGTGGAAATAACATCCACATAAGTTTCTATTATTACATAAATCATTTTCTTACAAGAATGAAGAAATGAAGTAATATGTACCATAATTCAGTGCAATTGTGACACTGCTAAAGATTAATTAGAAAGTATATTTTCTCTTAATATGTCTTATTATAATTACTATTCTGTGACTATATTTACTTAAAATAAATCTACTTTCTGTTTCCAATGTTTCGTGAAGTATTACAAAAAATTTCTCGTTCACAAAAATTAAAAACTCACAGTCAATTGTTAACTAACAGTCTGAAATGATAGTATTCGCATAAAATGGTTCCGATTATTTTTACAAAGTTCAAC
This sequence comes from Andrena hattorfiana, assembly GCA_944738655.2. Classification (NCBI taxonomy): domain Eukaryota; kingdom Metazoa; phylum Arthropoda; class Insecta; order Hymenoptera; family Andrenidae; genus Andrena; species Andrena hattorfiana. The sequence continues at coordinate 38,685,290 of OX122889.2, read as the reverse complement.
AAACGAGCTCAGAAGCATTTGTCATGTAGATGCATTATCTCGTTGCGAAACTTCCAACGAGACAGAAATTGAGACAAAAATACGCTCCGCGAAAGATACCCGCGACATGTTTGCGTGTAGCTCCATTTCTCAACCTCGATTGACTGTTGCCTCAATTTGTTGCTCAGCAAAGTGAGAAGAAAATTTCCATTTTTATTCGCCTCATATTCTACGACGCAATGGAGAACGTTAATTAACACATTGCAGATGATGTAATTCCTTCGAAGCAGGATATTGTACTCGACAGAGATGCAGCGAGCCACACATCTGTTTGTGTTCGCGAATAATGCACAATTATAAGAATTGTTGTACTATCGTTGCTTACTTCAATGTTACAAACCAAGATTTATTTATACCTAGCGTGATTTTTCGTATCTTACTATATCCTTTGTTTGTGTCCTATCAATGCACGTGTGAACGAACTGAATTACGGCTATCGCACAAAGAATTTTAAAGTCTATAGTATGCTCCCAGGATTTATTAAAAAATTGTTATTCTATCTTAGGATGCAGCTCGATAAAAGTGAAAAAGAAATTTCATAGAACTAATACAGGAATCCCGTATAAACATATGTACATTAATGCAGTAATGTGTGTTAAAGAAACTTGTGCCACATTTTAATCACTGCATGTTTATAAATTCCAGTAATGTTTTAGAAAACTTTTTCAGTGAAATTATTATTGTTTTCAAAACTTTGGTATGGTCATCTTTTTGCTGAACTGTGGAATTTTCTTAATTTTCCCAGCAAAACTGTCACAAATGATTTTCTACGAGATCGTTAAAGGTAGCAAGCAAAGTTTTTCTCGCACGTTACTGTTCGTTACGCTATTTTATACCCCTTCATTTTTTAAATGGAATAATACATAAATTTCTGTACGTTTGAATGGGTCTCTTTAATATTAACAATATTTACCACATTTTACATACTTAAAGAGTTAAAGAGACACAATGAAAAATTGTTTGGAGAGCAAACAAAAAATATTAAACTCAATGCTTCGCGTCTTATTGTTAGAATTTAATTTGTGAGGTGTTCAAAAAGTGGTTTATTTATTGACAAATATTTACAAATTCCTTTTCTAATGTCACAGCAGTTCTGGAAACACGTGGATACTACATAGCAGTTGTTCAATACATCTAATATTAGAAAAATAGTCGAAAAAAATTTCGTAGGAAAGGAAATAAATGAAAAGATTTTCAACATTTAATAAAGCAATTTCCACGCTGCAGGGTCTTGAGTTTAATATCCTTTGCTTTCGATATTAAATTATTTCCTTTCTAAAGCATTTTTTGTCATATTTCTTTCATTGTGTGAAATATGAAAAAATGTTTTAGATAAATATTGTTAGACTTGATGAAAACTACTAATTTAGAAAAGGAGAGGACCCACTTATTTTCCTCATATGACGATACCACTGTCAGTGGTGTTAAAAAGCATAATAAACAGTAATATAATATAAAAGGTTTTTTTATATGTTTAATAGTCTCAGAGAATGCAAATTGTACCTCCTTAGCTGGGCCCCCCGCATGACTTTATACCTATAAATTGAAACATTGACTTTAGGGTAGCTTCTTTTGTTGTTTTATCAATTTTTTAGCTTTCGTTTTAAATGTTCCAAAGATGTTGGAAACTACTAGTGTTTTATACATGGCCATTTAATTAGTTATTAGAGTGTTTACACAGGATGCATCATTTTGTTTATTTTTCTTTTTGACAAAGATGTGAATTAATATTTGAGACAAGTGCAGAAAAACAGCTATGGCAATGCTATCGGATATGTTTTGAATTTTGGATGTTAAAACTTAATGAGCTTTCACTCATTATCATAAATTTTATGGTCACTGTTTTGTATTCAACTATTGTTACTTCTATTCTTCTTTGTTGCTCCATTTTACGAGAAATGTTAAATGAAATTTTGAAATTTCGCTATCTGCAATGTTTTGGTCATTGACCGCAGATGATTAATTTATATTTATATTCATTTGGTTGTAATATGAATTATTGTTTATTATGAGATACTCATTATAGGAGATATTCTTTGACAGATTTTACAAATGTGTTAACACTAAATACATTTCATGCAACGTTAATGACACCCATGTCATTATATCGATTTTGTGTTATCCTAACTTCTTAAGTTAACAATATCACGTCACATTTTTCTCTTTGCTTCAATTTACGCAGGCCTAAAATTTTAACGCCCAAACCATCTTCCCATTTTTTTATATCGGTACAAAATTTCCTTGTGAACTTATAAGATACATATCTTATTTCCGAATATTTGTATTATTGAATAGCAAACACAGTGGTGAATACTTAACCATCAATTTTAATATTTTTATCTCTGAATGGTATTTTTGATCACAGTCATGCCGTGAACTACTTATCTTAGAATCATGCTCACTTTTACCAACAAATAGTGTATAATACTCTCAGGAACTTACTAACATTTTTATTTCATTACTTTATTACATTTGGAATACGAATATCTCAATGTCGCCATACCTCGCACTTAATTTTTGTCACAAAGTTTACCAGAACATTCATGGGCGACACGAGCCTTACATTTCTACCATTCATTCATGGCTTTCAAAATCGCGGGCTTCACGGGAAAGAACAATAATACGCTCAGAACCGTTACACGCACAGATAACCATTGCCGTTTTGTAATTCGAAAAGATATCACGAGTCTATTTATTCTTCTTCGATAGCGAGCATTATCTGCACGCACCTCGATTTGAGTTTCTATCTTTATTTACTTGAATGGTCTGTATGGTACGCAATTCCCTCGCAACACGTTGCTTGGAATCGTCATCGACTCATCAGCGATGACTGCGTGACGCAAATCACCGCTCGCTACTGTTTTTTGTTGATCTGTTTTTCTTGGAAGCCCGTATCTCGATAGCCGGATTAAATCGCTACAGCTGTCCGATATGAGTTACCAATCGTGCCGATGGCAAATTGGCCCGTTCTGATACAAGGATATTAAAGTCTTCGATGTCTGATTTGTTGTCACGCTTTTCTATGGTTTATCATTAATCGATACATACGAAGAATCTGTGAACAGTAATTCCAAACAGGCCAAAAGGATTAACTGCACTTTTTGGAAATTCTTCCAATTTTAGTATCAAAGCACACGATTGGTACCTAACTTTTCACGAATAAAATAAATTACCTTGATAATTTTATTTGTCGTCAAGACAGGGAAAACTTTTTACTATTTGCTCTAATGGACTGTAACTTGCGTAATAATGAAAATTTCGGTAGTGGACTATTTGCATATTATTTGTAATACCTAAGACTACAAGATTGTATGTAAGTTTTCGATTTTCAGAGACCTATGCCCCTTTTAATCATTTTACTCGACCGAGTTTTTTGACACGTGTGAACCCGGCTTTACTACCACGAAATTACTCCGATCGGGGCCGTGTTTGGACACATTTTTATCAGGAGAATCTTGCCAATCCGTTAAATTCCCTCTTATCAAGATAACATACAAATTGCACAAATTTTGTTCTTCGTGTATTTGAGTGATGTCTTATAATTTATAATATTAGCCACGCAAGCATGCAATAAAGAGGTTTGCTTTTCCACTTGCTCTCATTCGGTTTCTCTCGTCTGTAATCAGTAGGGCTGCATGTAGTGTAAGTCGAGCTCAAAGATGAATGCGCTACGGATTCAATAATTGCGTGTCGTTGAACTCAAATCACGCGCAACTAACGAGTCCCTACTGTATTTGAATGTAATACACGGACCGCCTTGTACACAAGGCGCGTAAAAAGACATAAAAGAGTGTAATAACGTGTAACCTTTGTTAAAATATTTATTTTTAGTAGGTATCATCACAACTACAGAAGTGGCATTTAGAACTTAGAACTTACGTATATTTTTTAATATACTAAATAAAAGTAATTGTACAGTTGAACCGGCGAAGATACAAAGTAAGCATTGCACAAGCTTTCGGTTTGCACAATCCTTGGATTACGTTGGGTATTTGCTAACATTCAACTTCTAAATGCACTTTTGTTTTTTACGGTTGCAATACCACACATACAGACGTGCTTTATGTGCATTATAATTGTAGTTTATATTTGTGTGCTTTAAAATCTATACAGTTCCGATAGCTTTCGAAATGCAGTTAAAAGGAATAACAGTAGGGTAAATTCGGGAGACGCGGTCGTGCCGGAGAGTTGGTCGAAACAGTTGATTCCTAGAGAATTAATTATTCTGAACCTTAACACACTTGTACATATACACAAATGTAGAGTCTGAATATAGCGGCTCGACCAACTCTCCAGCCCGACCGCATCTCCCGGATTTACCCTAATTATTAATGACATTGATATTCGAAGTATAGGTGAAATGTCACTTCACTGACTTGTAACACAGTGAAATTTTCAAATATATGAAAATTACAAACATGGTTTCCAAGAACTCATAGAACTATTAAATTTGACATTATCGTGCTTTTACTTTAGCATTACGCCATGATTTTTTGTGAATACTTTAATATACAGGGTCATCCGTTAAAACTGCAACCTACGCGCGCGCCAACAGACGAAAATGGCAACACCGCCTCACGGACACATTCCACTACAACCATGCACCGGCCCAGCGTTCGGAGGGTTAACAGCGACCGCTGGGTAGCAGTGATGCCCGAGCTTCGAAAATTTTAGGATGGTCTCTTTCAAATTAACGCCGCAAAGAGCTGTGCAGAATTTCCCGGCCCAGGTAAGCGAGCCGCACGCTCCGCTTTTATGATCGGTTTACCACTCGCACCCCGGATTACTGTAATGAGGTTTGAAAACAATGTCAACTGATCTCGTACCGGTCTTAATTTAAAAAATTTGAGCTACGACAGGATTGATCGCGGCGCTATACCCTTGTACGTAGAGATTTTTCGCCACCTGCGTGTAAAAGCCACAATAATGACGCATCGTTCCAAAAAATGACATTAACGGAAGCCGGTATATGCGTGGCGTTGAGTAGCTAAAAGGTTAAACATTCAAACACAAAAATTCTAGAAAAAAGATTCAAACACCTCTACAATCAAAGACACGTCTCATTAGTTACTCCTTACGTCCGATCTATGCATGCACTGCATATAAGGATAAAATTATAAAAAAGAAAACCAGAACAATAGATTCTGAGGTCTGGAGAACTAACACATAATTGAATAAAAATTTAATTTCTCAATTTATGAAAGTAATGACACAGAAACAACTAGCGTATTGTTGATCAACATCATGATTTTTATAAAGAGCATTAAATACGGTATTAAATAAACAGTTTGCAAAAGCTTTTCACAACAATTATGGTTAAAAAATTGATAAAAGAAAAATTAAGTAAACGTAAAATATTTTGAATTATCCATCATTAAGAGGGAATAATTTTTCCTCATTTTTCGGCGCAAATTGCATTCTGATATCTTTTATAATTCAAAAGTTATACGAAAAAAGCCACAAATTCTTCAACCCCGGTCGGGAAATTTCAAATAGCTTCTTGTGACGTTAATTTGAAAGAGACCATCCTAAAATTTTCAAAGCTCGGGCATCACCACTGCCCAGCGGTCGCTGGCAACCCTCCGAACGCCGGGCCGATGCATGGTTGTAGTGGAATGCGTCCGTGAGGCGGTGTTGCCATTTTCATCCGTTCGCGCGCGCGTAGGTTGCAGTTTTAACGGATGACCTTGTACATAAATGTAGCATAAGCATCAGGGTGAGTGTCGAAGGTAGTACGAAATTGGTATTTCGTCGATATTTCCTATAATTTATTCAGCACAATTTTAACATGCACAAGGTAATCGATGTAGGTGGTAAACAAGTAGGCTAATGGCAGTAATTGTTGATTTCGCCCTTGCCCAAATTGCCCCGGGTCAAGGTGTAATCGTTGTTCGAAGAACTTTCCTCTGTTAATCCGCGCCTTGACCAATTTCGGCAGGGCACCGCGTTAGCGAAGGGGAAAAGATGAGCCGCGGTGCGCAAGAAACGTATTAATTCGTGAAATTAACATTTGCCTCAAATGCAACGAGTGTAATTAATAAATTTTTCGAATTCTTTGCAACAGTCTGATCGAAGAATTTATACAATGAAAATGTCGGGAGGAAGTGAAGCATTTTAAAGAGACAAAATAAAATGAAAAAAATTAAAAACGACTTCAAAAAAATAAAAATGCACCAATAAGTAAAAAACATTTTTTTTCCTTATTTAATTTACGACTCTCAATATTTGTATGTCGACGCCTCATCAATTGCACTGTGTAAATCTGGCGCCCACTTAAAAATATTGAGAGTCGTAGATTAAATAAGGAAAAAAATTATTTCTTTCTTTTTGGTGCATTTTTAGTCGATTTTTATTATTTACTTTTTTATTTTTTACTTTTTAGTTATTTAAGCTATATAACTACATTTATTTAAAAAAATATAGATAGGCCTACGAAACGAACTGCTCGTAATAATAATAATAATAATAATGAAGTCGATTAATGAATCAGATTTCTTATTTTTTGTGTAACTTCAAAACTACTTAACCGATTTTGATACTTCTTTATCCATGACCTAAGTTGGTTGAAGCTGAACTAAATGCAATAAGTTTCACGAAAATTGGTCCAGTAGTTACGGAGAAATTCGCGGACAAACATAATACATACTAACATACATACATACATACATACAAACACATCGAACTGAGGAACTCTTTCTTTTTGAAATCGGTTAAAAATATCTTCAGAAATATTCTTACGTGGAATATCGATAGAGAGAAAATATTCTGCTTTTTAGAGATCTAAGGATATCCCAAAATGCGGGGAAGAGTAAAAGCAGTATACTTTCAGTGAATTGATGACGAGTGAAGAAGCTAGAGATGTATGTAACATATCCTTATACTTTTTCAACGCTAGTATTTCAAGGCCACTGTGTAGAAAGGAATGTGACAAAACAAATTCAGCCCTGAACTGCATATTGCAGAAGCATAGTGACTAATTTCGGACCAAGTCAATTAGTGTGTAACACTGTATCCCTTATTTCTTTGACATTATACACAGGGGCTCTGGCACCCTCCAATGAAAAAGGAAAAAGAAGATTAATGTAACCACGAGTGAAGTAATTCATGAGCTCTGTAAAAAGAAAAGGAAATTGGATTTTATTCTTCCAAAAAAGTTTTATAATCGTCTAACGAATTTGATTAAATCTGCACTAAAATATTTTTAACCGTTCAATTCGGCTCCCTCCAAGATTAAATCTTGAGTGCACTACTGATTATATGAATGTAGATAGGTACATGTAGTAAATGACGAGACCCAGTCTAAAGAAGAAATCCGCCTTAAGTATTTTATGTGGATGACATGACGGGGAATTTCTATTGTATTAAGTATTTAAGGTGGATTTCTTCTTTGGGGACCCGAAGAACATTGACATTTTCGCGAATTTATAGAGAATTATAAAAAAAAATTAGATTAAACGATTTTGCTAAAAATGTAATAAAAACTAAAAAATAATTCTTTTCTTGTACTACAATTTCGTTGCTGATATTTGACTTTCAATAAAATCATACAAATTCTGTGATTATCCTTTTTCTTTTCAATTGATTTCAATAATTTTACAGAATAATCACAGAGTTTGTATGATTTTATAGAAAGTCACACATCAGCATAGAAACTGTAGTACAAGAGAAGAATTATTTTTTGTTTTTAGTGCATTTTTAGTAAAATAGTTTCTCATAAATTTTGTTATATATTTTTTAATTTTCTAGTTTCTAGTATTTGTGGATTTTTATTTTTTTTTCATTTTTTCTTTTTTCCTTTTCATTTTGTCTTTTTTATATAAAAAATTTATATACAAAGTTTCAAGACAATTGGACTGGTGGGTGAAAATTGAGCTGCCAGATTTGATCCATATAACAAACAAACAAACACCAATCATACAGAGGATCGAAGCTAAGTAAAATCATTTAATTAATAAACTACTGTGTTGATAACTTATAAAACTTGCACACAGTATCTTATTCTCTATATATTCTTAAAAAATAACCATTTTTTCGGGCCTCCGAAACAGAAACCTTCTTAAAAAAGCATTTTTCAAAATCTGGCGCCACTTAATATCTTAAGTGTTCGACGAACTAGGAGTCTATATTATGACATGATATTTGTTTTACCAGTGTACATTGATTACAATGCATTTTCGAATATTATATCACGAACGAGTACTGATTCACGCTTCTGCAAACGCGACGAATGCTTCTGCGAGTATCTTTACACTTTACATCGCCTTCCGCGAATCTGACGTCGTTTATGTCGACTGACAAACATAATTCCTGGTTCTTTTAGCTTTCATGTAAATGTCGTTATCTATCTTATTTGCATTTCCACCTAGCATTACGTGTTAAATCAAGAGGAGCTCGCGAGGAAAAAAGCTGTAAGAAAATGAGGGATGAAGGAGTGTGATTTCATCGAGGAAGAGAGGAGAACAATTTATATTCACTGGTAGAAAATATGCTGTAGCTTATTTTTTAAACGAAGACGCGTCGACCAAAGACTGAGAATCAAATAAAAGTTAAAAGAATAAAGAGAAGGATTTCACGGAACATGGGGATTTCATTTTATTTGCTTTGGAACTGTAGGAACTGTGTGTGTTTATGTTTGCACCGAGTGTATTACTTAGAAGAATAAATTTATCTCAACATACCACCTGTTGCTTTTGATTTTGCTGTACGCTGATGCCGATAAAACTGTATTCGTTGGCAGCCGAACGAATATAATTGTATAAAATAATTTTTAATCAGATTTTAAAGTTGTCAGTGGTTTTTTAAATAAAATCATACGCTCTTTGTTTATGCTTTTGTTAAAGAGAAAATAATAAGTGTGTGCTATTAAACAATAATAACGGTATAAAAATTGGTCTTTGCCTTTTGTAAAATAGTCGACAATTATATTTACAGACTATCAAGTCTTCTTGTATCTTTGTTCCTCTAATCAATTTTTCATTTTCTCTTCGTCGAGTCAAAAACCGTTTATTTATCTATCTATCTAGAGGTAATTTTGTTCCTTTAAAGAGAATTTTGTTAATTAAAAACATCGTCTACCTTTTAATAATAATGTACCTTTTAAAAAGTAAAGAAAGTTTTACCACTTTATGTATCCAGTTTATGAACCATCCTTTGCGAGTACTAGTTACAAAGTTTTTTAAAGGATTAACATTTTCTAATAGGTAACTCTACATCTAGTGCAAATTCATTCAAAATTGCAATACTTCAGAAACTAATATACATAAAGCGCGTAAACGTATCTATAATAAATAAACGTATTTATCTTTATCCGTTTTTAGTACAAAGGTTCAACTTTATATTAAATAAATTGTGGTTTTGAAACGAGATAAAGAATTGGTTGCATAAACTGAACGATATATCGTGAAAAGTTAATTTAGTTGCTCTGGTACCCTTGTACAGTGGATTCGGAAATGGCGACTGCCATTCACAAAGGCACAATTTTGCAAAGTACTTCCATCAATATGAAATAAATCCCTCATATAAATAGATAAACGAAAATAAATTCTGATACGCAAAATATCCGTTAATGATTGAAGCATCAAATAGGTACTGTAAAAGAAAATCATTTGAACATGTACATACAACTTCAATTTTAATTTGCAAGTTATGACCGAAAAATTGTTACGAAGTCACTATAGCTGGATTGTGTGAAATCTTGTTGGGTAGTGAATAATTTAATTCAATTACAACTGATCGTAAAAATTATTCCTCTTGTTTCTTTCATTTTGCTTCCATAATTTTCTTATTGCTTCGATAATACATTCGTTCCTTTCCGCGAGTAATAACCTGGAACTCGTATTTAAGAAACTGGGGCAACGATAAATAATTCTTACACCAGTATTTCAGGCTCCATTTTCGGACGAAAATCGGACTTCAGCTCTAACGTTTTTTATACTTGCAATATTTCGCAAGTAATGCTTTAAATTTTGTATGACCCCCGCAAATTGGTTTCCAAACATTCCACTGCAAATCAGTGCATACTTTAGAGACACGTTTATTTCTGGACGAATCAAGTTAAACATTAACATCTATATCGGTGATTTGGAAACAAAGAAACGCTACGATGACCTAATTCTAATATATATCTCCTATAACAGCGTTTTTCGTTTCAGAAATTAATAATATAGATTTTATAGAAAATGTTGGGAGTACAATGTACATAGCCATGTATTGTAAATAATATTGTATCGCGAATTTACTCTATTCGAACAAATAATTTTCCACAATATACTTAAATGATTCAATATATTAACATTAAATTAATTCAACAGTTTATGGAGGAGAGGGTGATAAATAAATTCCATAAACATATTTAAAAAATTTTAATGCAATACATATATTTTGAAATGAGAAACAGAAATGTGAGTGATAAAACTATTCCGTCACAGTAAAAGTAAACAAACCGAGAAAACTGTTACCACAGATATAAATTTTTTAGAGTATTTATACAACTAAACGAAATTGCCTTATTTTTGCACTCACCACCTATACTGAATTTTTCAAACTTAGAAAAATCCTTTTACAGGCATACATTTGCAAGGAACACGATTGGTTGCATCAACTTTTTAAATTTACAGCCCTCAAACAACGAAGGCAACATTCAATTTAGTAAATAAAAAACTATATCTTTTGTGTTCTATGAAAGCGGCTGACAATACGAATTAAGAACTCGTTGGTAATGATATTTGTGCGTCAATGATGCCCCTTCTGGATTTTTTAAAAGTCTCTCATATTTCTACATAAAGTTTTTCATATATTTTTCACATGTTTTCAATTTAAAATTGTTGACGAACAACTTGCAGAATTAATGCGTCAATATCCAGTTCCATATTTTCATATCCATATTATATTTATATTTATGTAAGTAATACTGAGCTGAAACGTCACTGATGTGTATAAACCGTAAATAGACCTTGTTAAACATACAAAAAATGTGGACAGAATGATTCCATCTCATCAACACCCTCAGAACCTCCCCTCACAAAAATTATGACATATTTTCTATTAATTGGAGAGGCATTCACATTGACTACTTTATAAGAGCCGTCCTATATAAAACATTGCCTATTAAGGTATAAAAGGTTACTCTAGCAGGATGATCGACCTTTTAATAACCGTTTCGCGGGCCACCGTTCGCGTGGTGAATTTTCATTGTGGATTTCGTCGGTGGGATGATTATCCGAATCGGTTACGATTCCACTGTCACCTGTCGCTTGTCACTTCGCTGTCCAATTATCCTGTTAACAAGAGACGAGAACAGAGTTCAATGGATTTCTCTGAAGAAGTGGATCGCGAAGAACTATTACAGTACAAAAATAGGAGCCGTTGCTTGAATATGTTACCAACCTTTCGACTTGTAAAAGTTTTCCATATTATTTTGCATCACGAATTTATACACAAATTTATTGCGCAATCATAAGTCGTTTATTTTATAGTTTTGTGTTTGTATTGCCGTAATTATTTAGTTGGTGTATGTTGCGAAATAATAATTTATTTTTCCTTCAGAGAAATATGTAGATTACTTTTGAGCAGAAAGGAGTTTTCTGACAAACATTGTTATAAGATTGCGTTTGAGCGTATTAAAAAATATTTTTCCATTATTGCACAAAATGTTTCGCAACATAAAAGCTCTTCTAATATTAAACTTATTCCTCGTTGTAAAATTTTATGAGTAACTTGTACGAAAATGTGTTTTTTAAACCTTTGAATCTCTCCCAAATTTCAAAAGTGCTCAAACGCAGTTTTTCGATCTTCACAATTTAATAAATTCAAACATTTCTTTCGAACAAAAGCAACTTTTATTTTCAAATACTTTGCCACTAAATGACAACTTCACCATTTTTGGTAACGTATTCTTTACCACTATTAAGTATATTTCGTGTTTTTTTTTAATTTTTCTTTTCTTGCCCCGCATCTAAGGTTAATTCTAATACAAAAATATCTAGGGTGACCGTACCTAATATCACCCATGTTCCTAATATCACCACTCGCTATATCTCGCAAAGTAAGCACTAAAATTGATCGGTTATGCAATGAATTAGTAACTTAATATGTGTAGGAAGATATACTGTAATTGCAGCGTGATGTGATCAACAATTACAGAAAGGGAAGGATTTTAGAGAATCTTCATAGTATAAAAATTTATTGGACTGCCACAATTTTACATCACATTCGGAGAAGGTAAGCCTAATAATTCCGTGAATACAAGAATATCTACTAGAAATACCTAATTAATGATGTACTTAAGGAATGAAATCGATTCAAATATTCTTCGTAATGAAAATAGTGTTTTTCTTTTAGCAGTATCGCGTGTTCTCAATACCGCCTACCGGAGAACAATAGTTTCGATGTAATGTTTGTTACAGGTGGGGTCACGAAATGTGCAGAGCAACTGAAATAAACTTTATTTGTCCAATGTGTACATCAGAACGTAAAAAATAAAATATTTTAAAAATCTATATTTTTAAATTTCTATATTTTTCTAATAAAAATAAAATCAAAGATGGATAAAAAACATTTATAAAGCAAGAAATAATAAAAGCACATGTGAAAATGACTTTAAAAACTCATATATATATATATATATATATATATATATATATAAATTAATCAAAATTTCTTGAGTATGTGATATTAGCTACACATTTTTCAGGATCGAATTTTTGCATGTCTTGCGTTTTTTAGTTCCTAATTCAAAATTTATGGGTTTCAACGATTCTAACTTATACTACATGAAAGATGAATAATTTCTCTTTACTTTGAAGCAAATTGCATGCAAAAGTATCAATTATTATTCAATTGACAGCGATTTGGCTTTTGCTAGGCGATATTAGGTACAGTCACCTTAATTATTTCTCACAAATTACTTACAGAGAACAAATGACTTACACCACTATCAAAATCAGTGTCAGGGCTCATTATGAAAGTGACACTGTAATGTCATTGTTTACTTCCCTGCTATTTTGCAATAATTTTTTTCTTTCATAATATTCAAATATAAACCAATATAACATTAAATACGAGAAATCTCAATTTTTTAATTTTTTTTTATTTATACCACTTTCATAAGAATCAGCACAGTTATAAGATTTGTGTGTCCAAAAGTTATTACGAATAGAATCACCCCGAGCAGCTGGGGTCCTCGATGAACCTTTAAAATACTGGCTTTGTGAGAACACCATTCATGTAACAGCCGCGCTTTTAAAGGATTCCCCTTGAAAAACAATAGATGCACTTTTCCTTGGGCGGCGGATGTACGAATGGAGCTTCTCCGGTGGAAATTGGTGGAAGTCACGACTCACCGTGGCACCAGGAGTTCCCCGAGCATAGACGTACCTAGAAAGATCCCATCCCCTTTCTACCGATCCGTTTTCCACGCTGCTTTCTCTCGCCGCAAATTCATCGTTTGTCCTTGTTTTTCATTTCGAACCGGTCTGTCGCTACTTCCCCGCTTGTTCTCACCCTAAGACCTGCGAAATCCCTGAGAGACCTAGCTGATCCGCACTCCAAAGGCCGACCCGCCCCGATACCATCGACATCCCCGTTTTTCCCGGCAATTTACGACCCTTTTGTCTCAAGGATCTATCCTGAGCTGGTGTACAACCAAACCCACTGTCGAATAAAGGAACCTGACTTCTCCCTCGCCCACTTCGACCGTCCGTTTTTCCTTCTGCGAGGTGTCCGATTCTAGCGGACTCCTGTAAATTTTAAACGTTTGCGGATTTCAGGGAGCACAGATTCTGTGAACGCTTCGGGTCATTTGTAGATTTACGTGCAAACGAGTATAAGTCAAATTTTGGTCAAAATGGGATGAGTAGGTATGCTAACATTTTTTACATTGCTGTTTTTTGCTTATGGTTCTATCATTAAATAGATATTTACTTTATATCTGGAAAAAAATTTTTTTCACATAATATAAAATGAATATCGAGTTTTTATTATTTTGCAATAATGATTGGTAATACGATAACCATACTCATATATTTTAAGAAAAATGTACACCGTTTTTTTTATCACCGCCAGAGTTATATCTATTTATTCAAGATTATATTGAAAAAGAAACAATAAAAAAAATGTATCATCTTAGAATACGTATAAATTAATACTGAAAAGACTTTTTGTTCCATGTGTTAGTTTGTTTTTTTTAGAAAATCCTACATTTTAAAAGGATTACACGAGAATGACCCTTAATAAAAAGGGGGAGTATTCTTAATTTTTAATTTAATTAATCATGGAAGCGAGAACTAACTTTGATTGGTACTGCATGATTCTCCTCAATATCTCTTTGTATCTCTCTGCAAATGTAAGATTAAAAGCGCAACAACTTTTAATTCAACTTTCATAAGTTGTAACGTGCTGTAAGTAAATTACTGAGAGTGAACGATCGTGTTGATTCAATGTTTATAAAATAAACGTTAAAGTTAATGTAGAGAGATGGTTAATCAATTTCTCTGTTTACCTACTTAATTCTGCGCACATTATAATACTAATTACGAGCAAAAAGCAAGTGATTAGTGTAACCAAGCGCATCATATCGGTCAATAGATTGAATGTACGAATAATCTTTTTCATTATCTTATTTGCAAGTGGCCTTTGCCAAATTGCAATGAGTCATTGTGCTCCTCGTTTAGATTCGCGGCTTGATAACGTTTTATTATATTAAAGATAAAAGCTGCGACAAGTGTACTTTCAAGATACGTACTTCGATACTCAAAAAAATATATTAAAAAAAATGTTATTCTCCAATGAAGTATTTTTCACAAAATGTTTCTTTCGTTTACAATGTCAGATAATTGTTTCAGTACGTAATTTTCTTTTGTGTTTTCTTCGTACATGGTAAGTAAGGGTAAAAGCAGGGAATGTCACAAAACAGATTTATCGAGAAAATTAAGTTTTAATACATATAGTTCTTTAGTCCCCAGTAAAGAAAGAATGTTCAATGAATTTATTTGCATTCTTCACAGCATGAAGCTTTAACCCTAATTAGGCCTCAGAAAAAAATAAGAAACAAAATCGTTGAGTCTTAGGATCGCAAAATTTTTTTGAGACCGTAGCGTCTTCGTATTTTGCTTTTTAATAAGACAGGAGTTCTGTGTATGATCTATTGCAGTGGCTCCCAGCCTGTGGGTCGTGACTCCGAAAGTGTTTCCTGGGGGGTCGTCGCGGTTATTTTTAGTTTTTTTTAGATATATGCATTAAGATAATTAAATATCATTTAGTTAGAATTATATTTCTGAAATACCTATTTCTAATGTGATTTCTTTTCTTTATTAAATTTACCTTACCTTATATGGGGGAGGGCGGGGGGGAGTCGCACGTTATTACAATATTATAAAAGGGGGTCGCGACTCGAAAAAGGTTGGCAAACACTGCTCTATTGGGAAATTCGGACTCTCCTTTTTTAGACGATTTTATTTAGTTTCACTCCTTTGTCCGTTTGTATGTTGGTTTGCTTGTTAAACGATTCAATATTAGTTTGTTTGTACGTTTGGTTTAAATCTTAAAACATAATTTTAACTCACTTCCACGAATCCAGTAGACTTGAAATCAGCCTCTCGCGTTCTTCTCGAAAACGACAAAAAGTCGCTTACTACCTACTCGTAGGTATTAAGTAGTATGGCGATTTCTGTAATTTCTGATTATTGAGAAATGATCCAATTCAATTCTTCAAGTTCCCTTTAGTTGCGAAACTCAAACACTACAATGTAAATAATACAAATTTTAAGTTAAACGATTTTATTTAATTTGATCGCAAATGCACTAAAAACTAAAAAATAATTCTTTTCTTGTACCACAATCACGATAGTGAAATGTCACTTTAAATAAAATTGTGGGGTAGGATATTTTATAGCGCGATATGAATCAATGTAGGTAATACAGAATCAACTGTCGAAATGAGTGATGAAAAGCGATGTAGTACAAGGAAAAAATTATTTTATAGTTTTTAGTGCATTTTCCATCAAATTAAATAAAATCGTTCAACATAAAGAATTTTTTTGTATATTTTTTTATTATTTCTATTAATTCTCAGTCAGTCTCACACAGTCTCGCCTTTTTTCTTTTCAATGGTGATGAGATTATTCAACCAAAAACCATTATAGGTGGTTCAATAAAAAATATCACGTAATATTCACATTTCCTTCACTTCCTGAATGGGGAATGGGCAATCACTTACCAAATATTTCTCGTAGGAAAGATGTCCATTCGCTTATCATAGTTTCTTGTTTTTTTACCTTGGCGACAGAAGCTTATGCATTGGCAAAGAGTGGGGACATTCCGTGTTTTGTTCCAGTGCAGCGTGGACATTTCCTGTTTTTAACCAGTTGTAGTAACGTAAACATTGAAACCCCGAATACGAACATCCTGTATAGAGCGCATTTGTAGTACGTCGCAGTGGACATCATTATTATAATTGTTATTAATTATTTAAACGGGACTAGCCCTTGGTATACAAATTGTACAGTTATAATTATTATATGAGGCATTATCTATATACAAAGTTTCGTCGGTGTAACAGCTCTCAATTAATCCGTGAGAGCAATTATATGCACCGCAGTTATTATAAATTAAATACAATAAATACTAAATATAAATTAAAATTATTTGCGAATTATTACCATTAACAAACGCTTAAACTTTTTTTTATACGATTTTACTCAATAATATCTACTCGTGGATGAATAAAAATGATCCAAAACGCCTCTCACTGATTGGCATTAACAGTGATTTGCAAACGGGGTCTTGCAGCTTATTTTAGCAACATTACGTGAACGTACGTCCACAGATTAAAAGTGGTTGTACAAAGCTTGCGCACCTTGCTAAGCCACCGTACGCAAAAATATCTCATTTTAGTTAACAAATATAATTTTACTTATATAATTTTGAAGGTATGAGTTATAGAAACGTGTTTATATGCAGGAAGTTTGGAGGAGTTTACAAGATTTGCAGCACAGGTGTAATGAAATGTATAAACATGGATGTTCAGTGTATTTCAAAGTCGTTGATTGATAATGATTACAAAGACTTAATAAAGGACGTATTAATTAAGGGGATCTTCTAATGTAGAACACTAAACACGGATTTTTCTGTATTAATTTTTTGCTAAAACAATATTGACGAATGATCCTCAAACTTTTTATGTCCATTTATCTATATTATTTAATCACTACTTATTTGGATGAGATATAAATTTTTTTCATTGATATACAGGGTGACTCACCTAAGTGTGCCACATAAATTACTTGTAAACTCCTTGTTATATGACGAAATGCTTGAAACAAAAGTTGTATGGCATCAAGGAGGGCACACAGTGCAATAATTGGTTTTTTGATATTTTGACTTTTTATCGAAATCTGAAGATCACCTTGACTTCTTTAATCGTAATGGGTGAAATTTGACGCAGCAATTGGAAAGAGTGTTGAACGCTGAGTAAAACTGTATTAGAGAGTTAAGTTCGAAAAAATAATAATTTCTGAGATATTCTTTAAATAAGTTTTAATGTAAGTAATGCTCCAAGTGTTGTGCTTTACAATCAATATAAATACGTAGTTTATTGATCAGTGCAAGTACCTAATCATTACGTTGCGTGCTCCCCTTGATACCACGCAACTTTTATTTGAACCACTTTTTCATAAACAAAGAGTTTACAAGTAATTTAGTCGGCACACTTTGGTGAATCACCCTGTATATTAACCGAAATGTTTTGGTGAAAGAGATTCGTGCTTATGGCACCCTCAATTTCTCTCAATTTAATTAAATTTTGTGTTTTGTATCAATATAAATCTCGTCAGAATTGGGACGAAAACAAAATATTGAAAACTTTAAAAATGGTGACACTTTTAATTGAAGTAACAAAATTTTACAGATATCATGTGTAATTGTGGTTTCAATGATAAAGGTGCATGTATATTATACCTGTCTAAAATTTCGCAGAGATTATTTCATCAGTTTCTGAGTTTTTATGGTAGAAAATAAAAAGAGGCACAAAACAAGTGGCGTTTGCACTTTCGAACCCGTTAGTGCGGATAATAGGAACATAGCGTTTGTTACCTCAGCAATGACATTTGAATTGCAGAGTGAAGCGTAAACAGTAGCTGAGGAGTGGCGATTTAGCGCGTAGGAAGCCAATGCATATTGCATGCTACAGGTTCATATCTTTTTTACTATTCAATTCATCGGTTAGAAAATTTATATCAGCTTTTTCGTGATCTCCTTTT
Source organism: Andrena hattorfiana (assembly GCA_944738655.2). Lineage (NCBI taxonomy): Eukaryota > Metazoa > Arthropoda > Insecta > Hymenoptera > Andrenidae > Andrena > Andrena hattorfiana. The sequence continues at coordinate 38,666,997 of OX122889.2, read as the reverse complement.
TGTTCCCCGTCCCTTCTCCGATTCTGGTCCACACTACAACTGAGGCAGCGCCTATTTTACGTGAATTTAATCATTATTTTTGTTTCCGTGAATTGTAAAAATAGTGAGGTACACGATCAATTTAGAATATGAGCTTCCGTATATTCTATAGCTAACAAATTTCTTTCTGTTTAATTGTTTATAGTGCAGAGAATATTGTACTTTCCTTAGCTTACTAGTTGTATCAATTTCTTTCTTCTCAGCTTTTAATACTTCCATGAAATCTACACCCTTTTTGATTTTTAAAAATTGCACATATTCTGTTCACGCTTTTGTAATTCGTTCTCAGGGTTCAGAAATTATACAAAAGAAAGGAAATTATAAGAATCTGTGCAAACTTTGTGTTCTGTAATTATTTTACAGATAAAATTATAAATTACCCTTAATTTGTGCCAACCGAGGGTCAGAAATATTGCTACAATTTTGTTCAGCATACAAATTCCATTATTTTTTCCACGTAGGTATATTTATATTTAAAAAGTTAAAGAAATTTCACAGAAATCAATTTTTTAACCCTTATACAAAATTTTTAAAGTTACACGGATAAGTAAATTTGGGACAAAATGACCGAATATTATATATTTGTAAGAATCGAGCATTCGAAAATAACACTCAGTTCATTTAATTATTACAGTTTAATATTTTGAGAACTTATTAAATTTCTACAATAAAAATATGTCAAAAAGTAATTAAAACAAATTATTATTATTATTATTGTGTGAAGGAATTTCAGTTAAAATAACACATTCGTAAATTTATTAAATAACACATTCGTAACAATTTTCGGTCAAAATGACTCAATGTCTATACAAGGGTTAAACATTTAAACAGCAGACACAGACAACCAGTACTACAATTTAATATTTCAAAACTTCGAAATAATATTTCGTTACTATTCCCCCAATCTTCACTCATATTCAACCCACTATTCGATCAACTCCAATAACAATTATTGTTCCATCGTGTTCTGTATTCTGTAATTCGCCAATTACCGTAAGGTTCGCTCTTTTCAACCATTACGGTATTAATAAAAAGTCAGCTACCCCCTCAGTAATATTGACAAAGACCGTTCTGAGCGTGTATACAAGGGAGGTATCTTATCGTTTTCATAAAAGCCCTGCGTCCCTTTAAACGACGGCCCCGGCCAGGGGGACTCCTGGTTCGCTTCACCTCTCCACCCGCGGAACCATAGACTCCCTGTTTTCCGCCATTCCACCCCCCTTCTTTTCTTCGTCTTCTCCGTTACCTGCTAGGACTTCCATTCCTTGAGATGCAAACCGGGTTCCTCGCTTTACAGATGCCACGCTCAGGCGAAGACAAAGACCCCTATAATGTGGCGTTGCAGCTGTCCCAGAAGAAATATCCCAGAAAAATTTCAACATTTTTCCTGGAACTACCTGCCTGGTAGACTATGATGAGACGGCCCCCTTTCTCGATAATCTCTTCGGGGCACGAGACGCAAGAATTTCTGTCTTACTGAGACTTCAAACTATCCAAGGAAAAATGGAGATTATTGAAAGCTATTGAATTACTTAACTCTTCGTGGTCACACGGGGTGTATTGTACCCCAAGAATAATTTTCGAGTTAAAATGTCGCGCTTTTACGACTTTCAAAGGGGATTTATCGCAAGAAAAAAAATAAAAAAAATTATAAAATGGCTTTTTCCCACAATCGTGAAAAATCGCTCATTTTCAACTACAAATTTTATTATATTAAAATTTACATTTCTAGGAAAACACTATTAGACCATGATTGTATAAGTATCGCGAATGTATAATTATCACTGAAAAGTTAAAATATTCAAAAATATGAAAATGGTAACTCAAAAAATGACGCTTGGGTACAGTGAACCCCGTGTGACCAACTTGTGATTATAACAAGGCGTGACCACGAAGGGTTAAAGCTGTTAAATTAATTATTGAGGGCCATGGAGATTATTGGAAACATTATCTCTAATGAAATATAGTAAAATATTTTCTTCGGCTAGGTGTATACAGGATGTTCCAAGGGAAGGGTTCAACTCTTATAGTGTCGATCAGGAATGTTGTAACTAACAAGGGATTCCCAAACCGGAAATTCAAAAAATTATGAAATTTTGGAGATATGTACAGGATATATAGATATGTATTACACAATTTTTTGCTGCCCAAATTCACTCTAAGGGGGTGAAATTGACCTCTGAAAATTCGGCTATTAATATTTTCCTATTTTGTGTTATAACTCGCGAACTGTAAGAGATATAAAAAAGTTATTAGACAAAAGTTACTTCTTTTAATTAAGACAGTCATTTGGTAACTTACAGTTCGTGAGTTATAACACAAAATTGAAAAATAGCCGCATTTTCAGAGGCTAATATCACCTCCTTAGAGTAAATTTGAGCAGCAAAAAAAATTGCCTAGTACATATCCCCAAAGTTTCATAATTTTTTGGAATTGCGTATTGGGGATCTTCCTATGTAAGTTCAAAAGCGTAGGCACCTTTGCTATGTAGTTGACGCTGCGTTCTTTGTACACTTATGCGCAAGTACAGTAGTTAAGAAAGACACTTGTATTTTTTAAAACGAACATGGACTCAGTAAACTGTCTAATACACATAATCAACTACCACTGACACCGAGTAATTAAATTTTTCACGTATGTCAAATAAATCGTCAAATGTTAAACAAAAGCAAGTGTTATAATATTATTAGATCACTTTCTATTTAGATCTTTACATAAAAACCATTTCACCTTATGTGTACGTATTACGTAAACGATACAATTCTACACGTAATTATTTGTGTCACCGTTTGTTTGCACACGGGTACGTCATTTACGTGCTGAACAGCAAACACGGGGGAAGCGAAATTTCACAAGAAATTTCTCGAAATTACATCGTTATGACGAAACCGATAAGCAAGATATGGATTCCCGAGACAATAATTGATAAGTTCTATCGATGGATTGATTAGACTTTCGATTGCGCGCCTTTCTTGCCTTGTATTTCGTGCTCGCCCATTGAGAGAAGCCGAAAAAAGTAATAAACCGGACGCGATAATTGATATCGCACTGCCGCCCTGTTCTTTATCGTGCCACGTGGGTGGAATTGCTATCCATTCATTCGCTTTTCTCTGCCAGCGGATATTGTGCAAAATTAATACATAATGCATATGCGCGTGATTAATTCTATGCTTATTGGATCGATACGTTGCCCAACGAAACGATAACTTGTGATTTACGTCTCCTATTACGTGTAATTTTCTTTCACCGGAATTCATAGAGGCGTTTCGCTTTGCTTTCCCTCCAATGAAGATTATGTTATGCCGGTATCAGCAACGCGCCCAGACTTGGTAGATTAGCGCATGGGAACATATTTAATATAGAGAATGCATCTTCTTTCAAAGTTAACGAAGTTGCAAAATTTCAAAATTTAAAAGGGGAAATAATATTACTATTTAAAGAGAGTATATAGTGTAGATTAAAGGAAAGAATGGTGTATAAGTACATAAATATTGTACTGCAAAATTAAAACATTTGGCTAATTAAATATAAGGATTAGGGAGTAGCATGCACACATGTATATATAGCCACTTTTTATTTGGAGATTTGATAAGTGCATAAGAGTTCCAGAAAAATTTACTGTATTACTTAGGTGAGATATACAAACTCCTAAATATGATATTAAATAAATAATTAAGCTCCTTCTATTTCTACTTCTACTTCTTTGTGTATTGTCACAAAGAAGTCAAACCAAAGTCAAGTGCTACGCTAAAAGCATCACTTATACATATACATATTATTGGAAATGCTACAATTGTTTATCGTAAACTGTCAACGAATTTCTATACACCCTGATAATTAAATTACCGCAATTCAACCTCCCAATGTAAAATTATGAAACGTGTTTAATTCATCTTAGCAGTAACTGCTTTCGTTAAAAATTCTTGAACGTCTCAAATTCCTACAGTTTCACAAATTTCACATTTGTTCCCACAGCTATATCTCTTGTGGGCGGGCAAACTAGTATAAGTTAAATTTTATCTCAAGCTTAAACAGTTTCTTTTTCGTTCTTTTTGTGAATCGAACTTACAAATAAAAGTTTCTTTCAACATATGTGTTATCAACTTTTACGTCCAAAATTTAACCCCTGATTTTACATAGCACTTTAAATGAAGGGTAAAGGGAAAACACGGAAGGTCCAGTTTTAGTGATTCTGCGATGTACATGTAACGTATTTTGTCGGTGGCAACTGGGGCCACAGAACTGTCCAATAGGGTGGCCCTTATTCTGGCCTTATATGGTTTCATTCCATAAAAAAATAGTCCGTGAAAAAGTTTATTGCAATCGGACTAGAGGAAGGAGTGTCGAGCAGGCCTTAAAGTTTAGGTCAAACCATCAATGGTTTGAATTTGAAGAATTTCTCAAAAATGGTAAGCCCTATCGAAATTTTGTTCAAATAATATTAAAAGAGCATTCAATTTTCTACAATTACTGTATATATAATTTTTTCGTGCTTCCAATCGTTTTTTAAATAATAGCGTTTGAATATAGAGAAGTCCGCATTACGCGCGTGTAGGCAATACCTAACCTACGTCACGCCGTACCCGTAATCCTCTCTATATTCAAACGCTATTATTTAAAAAATGGTTGAAAGCACGAAAGACTCATATATACATTAACTGTAGAAAATTGAATGCTCTTTTAATATTATTTGAAGAAAATTTCGATAGGGCTTACCATTTTTGAGAAATTCTTCAACTTCAAACCATTGGTGAATTCTAAACTTTAAGGCTTGGTCGACACCCTATCCTGTTGTCCGATTGCAATAAACCTTTTCAGGAACTATTTTTTTATCAAATGGCACCGTTCTAGGGGGTGAGAGCAAAGAAATACAAACAAAAATTTCGACACGTAAAAATAAGGGCCACTCTACTGTCCAATCACAAAGGGTTATAAGAGGATTTACTAGGAATGTCAAGTAAAGAAAAGTACAAAAACGGGGAATAGTCCACCCGCCCCTGGAACAAAACAAGGAATGTCCCCAGTCTTCCTACTTGCACTATGTATTTCTGATTAGTGTAAGCTTGGCACTACGTCAGGAGCCCTCGGTCGTCACTGTGTACAGAACTGGACATTGAGTTCGTTCCAGTATTCTGCAGTGCTCCACTTGAAAGATATTAAAACAATATAAAGCAAGTATTAAAACCTGATTTTTTCAATAAAGCTGCTTTGTGTCATTCCTTGTTTCTTCCCCTTACCCTTCAAATATTCTAACAAGGGAAGGACAGGGTGTGGTAGACATCGATTTTGATGAGCCTTGGCACGATGGATCTATGTCGAAAATAAGTAAGCAGATATCCGAGCGTTTAAACTAGTAGGCCTTAATAATGGAGATATTTACATGTAAATTAAACATTTCATAGTCACCATGGGGTTTTAGTGGGTAAAAATCCCACACTACCCTGACGCCCTCGGGGGATTCCCTTCTGGAGGCGCCGGGGTGTCTTTTGAAGATTTCCCCACGTTAAAAAGAAAAATAATAATTTATAAATATAATCAACATTCATCGCGCCAAGGCTCGTCAAAATCGATGTCTACCACACGATGTCCTCCCCTTGTAAGTGTCTTCCTGCGAAATTAATACTTCTGATCTACACTCGTTTGCCCGCCCACCAGAGATATATTAACCCTTTCGCTGCGTATTGAAATTTTCCGGACGATTCTTGGAACGCGTAAATTTTCGACGAATAAAAAAGTTTTCAACTTATGGTTACCGGTAGAACTATCTCGGAGGGGTTTAAGAATGGAATCCAAGAAACAAACAATCCACCAGATATATCGGAGAAGATTGTCGAATACCGCAGCGAAAGGGTTAAGTCCGCAAATATTTCTCCCCTTGAATTCCAAATATAATTCACGCTGCATCTCCGAACTCGGCGTCTGTACACGCGCCTGTCCCTCGGTGGTAGATGTAGTCTCTAGCAAAGGGATTACGTCGGGAAGGATTTCCTAAAAGTCTCGCGAAAGCCCTGCAACGGTGTGCAATCGAGCTCGAAGGGAGAGAGGGTATCAACAGGTCCTTGGTGCAACCTCGTGTACGTACCCGTAGGAGCAGGTTATATGATCTTGTCAGTGCACGGTGAATCTGATCTCCCTCCTGTACAAGCGAGATATCACGGCCGGGGAACAAGAGACACGGTCGAAGGGGAGAGGCGGAGAGGGTGGAAGAGAACGAGGGAACAAGATAAGCGTGATCCGAGGAAAGAGGACCCGGGCATGGATTGGTAAGGGAGAGAAGGAGAAGCGGGGCGCGCTAGAAGGAGACGGCGGTGCGAAGGAGGGATGATAAAAGGGGCCAAGAGAATAATAATAAAGAGACAAGGAGGCAAGATAATGTACGGCGCCGTGCTGGCGTCCATTCATGCTTTTTACTCGTTAGACGGTTAAACCTCGCGGACCAGCCAACCTCGTCTCTCACCTTGCCTCATCTGCCTCGTTTTGTCCTTTTTCCTTCATTTTCGTCCGCTCCCTTCCCTGGGCAGGCCTGGCGTGATCCAGCAGCTGTCCATCCCTGCGCGTTGCCGCGCCATCGATTTTTGGCCGCTGGGAAATTAATATTCGCTTAATAAGCGACTTCGTTACAGTCGCGCTAAATGGCTGGGAAATGGAAGCGGCGCTCGTACTTGCCAGGCATTCGAGATAATATCGCGCGGAAGTTAGGTGGCGAGGGATTACCATTGCCGAATATTTCAGGGGTGTAAAACAGGGTGTTGGGTAAATTGGAATTCCGGGCGGGAGGTGGAGAAGCGAGTGGAAAGTATACGGTAAACTTTTTTGAGTGGTTGCGTAGTTTTTGAGGAAGATCGATTTGAACGTGGAAATGGGAGCCTATAGATTTACTGTGGGGTAGTTTGGCACAGTTTCATGCCTGCTTACGTTGCAAAGAAACTGCGCGATGATTTAATTGCAGACAATTATTGTCTTTAAAAATTACGACAATAAATCGACGATTTTTAGAAACCTTAAAAAAATTTTGCGCTTTGTGTCCATCTAACAAGGGGGCTTTTAGGTTTTGCAACTTCAGAAAATTTTGATACTGTATGTGAAGGTCTTCACTGGGACATTAATTTCTCAAAGTAAGACGCTCTTTTCAGCCAAATTCGAGAAAATCGACTTTGAAAAATTCTGAGCTCCCTTATATACAGGGTGTTCTTCTACCTATCGTCAACAATCTAGGGGATGATTAGACAGGCTAAAATAAGACGAAAATCAAGAGTGACGAAATTGCGATAAAAGTTTCGTGTTTGATAAAAATTGACTTTGAATTTTACTGAAAAACGCGTATTTTACTGCTTTGGAAAATTAATGTCTCAGTACACCTGCACGTATGCTATATAAGTATCCAAATTTTCTGAAATTGCCAAACCTGAACACCCCCTTGTAAGTCACCGAAAATGCAAGAAATCAATATGTTGAGTTCGTAACATGAAAATGTTATGTTTCTATTTGAACAAAAAAATATATATATTTATTATATATACAAATATATATGTATACTTCTACTTGAATATACTTCTACTTTTAAATATGTATATATATTGTTCCGAAAATATTTCAAATTAATAGAGAAATAATTCAAATTTGTGGTAGTGTCGGTGATTTCGGCTATTCTACTCATCTGAAATAAAAAAACCAAAATGATTTTTAATTAGGACGAGTTTGGCTGTAGCCGGTAGCGGAATTCATTCAAAATTATATGTTTTCTCACGTCTTTTGGCCCGCGAAAGATACTAAAAATATGATGAAATGTTTAATTGTTGATTTTTTTTCTTTGATTTCGCATTTTTTGTATTAAGTATGTTAAGTTTCAATTGTCTCGGACCTATTTTGTCGGTGTAAATAATTGCTACAATGTGGCTACACAATATGTATAATCAACAGGTAAACGAGTACCAAAGTCGCAGGTAATAAATGTTTAACATGGAATCGATTAAACCACCAATCAAAGAAATTTCCTGTACACATATTTTTTAGTTTTTTTTTTTTATGAGGAACCATCTCTTGGCCGTTTGCATATGCAACATAAACCGAGTTTCGTGGTCAGTTGATTTAGGGACAGAAAGATTTTTTGTAATGTGTACTATTAGCAAGTATTGTGAAAACTTAAATAATAATATCTACATTTTTGTATTTTTACTGGATTGATATACTTTTACATAAATACAGTGTAATACGTGGTACTTTACATGTTTTCTGAATTAGTTAATTAACGAAGGTGGCAGTATTTTCATTAATTGGCATTAATTATTATGTCATGAGATTACTTTAGTAGGAAGCTCTATACTCTATGCATTTCAATAGAAGTATTGGAGTGCAATAAAAGAATTATCATATTAATAAGCTAAAAGGAAAATAAATTGGTTAAATGATTAAATAATAATTGCCTTATTTTTTGGTATAGGTACACTTGACATGTGTAAACTACGAATTAATCAACGACAAATGTAAATAGAGTTACAATTTCCACGGAAACATCATTTATGTTTAGTTCGTAAATATCAAAATTTATCCTGATTACGTGAATTTGATATTAATGAAATGAATAACGTTCAACTGTATGCACGTAATTATCACAACTTGGAGAAAATTATACGCTGTATATTAATTACAAATATGCTGTGCCATTACAGTATTAACCCTTTTTACATATAATTTAGCATCTTCCGCTATTCTTCACTAATATATTTAAAGAAATATTACTATATATTTTACTTTATTTTTTCTTTACCGTGCTTTCTACTGTTGTATAAGAAGTTATATTTTTTGCACTTATTTAGGTATCTTTTTAAAGAGAACATAGACATCGCTTAAAAATAGGCATGAAATATTCACGTATACATTGAAATATGAGAAAGAAATTTTAAATAATTGCATTTCGTGAAAAGCTGTATAGAAGTGTGGATGTGGTCCTGAAACAGATTGAAAATAAGGAGGAAAGGGAGGAAACCAAAAAGAACAAAGGAAACAAGAAAAAATGCAGATCAGAATTGGATGTCGATAGGTATAAGGATTAATTACTGACGCAATAAAGTACTTCAATGTGGCATTTTACGCTGATACAATTGAATATCCTGGAGATACGGTCATCAACAATAAAATTCAACAATAGATATCAAACTTTCTCTGTATAAAAGTGATATTGCGCTATGGATTGGTAATTTAACCATTTTCTCAGATTTTCTCAGATCTTATAGTCATTTAAATTGTGAACTTCTTCCTTCATATTTACGATGAACAATTCATCTTCTGTCATGTTTGCATCATAATTGCAACCTGAAGATCTAATGGAAACGGGAAGAATTGAAAATAATTGGAAGTTGAAGCGATAACATTCAGAAATGAACAAATTAATGATGCAATACGAACGTTGATACAAAAGATAAAGATTTAAAATTCCAACAAAACTATACTCGTTACATAAAATATTAAAGTTGAAAACGAAGGGTGGATGGAAATGATCAGTGTGAAATTAAATTCACACAGCACGAAAGAATGGCATTATCATACTGCGTATTATCATCATCTTTCTTTTATTATTTACACACGTGAATGCAAATTTTGTTCCAGTTCCACCTTAAAATTTCTTCTTTGATCACTCGTATTACTAAATACCATCGCTGATAGCTTTAAGCCTAAATAGTTCCTACCTACATTTTGCATCTCCTGCATTACAATGCAAGTTCGAAATTCTAAACACATTTAGGAAATTGTCGAAATACCCTTGGAGTAAATGATGCATTGGAAAAAGGAAAAATTTGATCGTTTAAAGGCGAATATTTTGCTTTTGCCCGATACACCGCGAAACCAGTTGCGCTTTCCTCTGTCACCTTATTCAGTACCAGCCTATGGATACCAAGGAGATCTTGCTGCGAGAGGATATACCCCCGCATCCTCCGCGCTCTCAGCTACGAGAGACGGATGATGACTTAACTAAACTCTAACGAATCTTTCCCCCACGGAGTCTTTTCGCTGATTAAAGGCTAGCATCCACATGTGGTGATTCAACGTATTTATATTACTGGCCAAAACCAGGGGTCACTTGCTGATTTTCACTAAAATCATATTGCATGACAAAATATTCTCTTGACTCGAAATTAATACTATCGGCGATAATTGTAACGTTCCTGACGTCAAAGAATTTTAATATCTTGCAATTAGTACAAAAAAGATAATTAAAATATTTAAAACACCCGACTGCTTAAGAAGCGAACTAAAATTACAAAAATAATAATAAGATGACAATTTAAATTAAATCAATTGCCTGCAGTCGGAGGCCTTAAATCTTTTGATGCTCTTCTATCAATGCAAATTCAAGCTTATATAGTGATATATCAATTTCGACGTATTTTATAACTTATATGTGTCTCTCTTTATCCGTGTGGGAAATACTGTTAGTGTTGTTAATAGCCCATCAAATCTAATTAGGGCGAACAGCGATACACAATATTTATTAAGACAATATGTAATTTTCTATTTCGAAATAAATGTTCGAATGTAATTACATCAAATCATTTGCATCAAAAGATTTAAGACCTCCGTCATCTTATTATTATTTTTGTCATTTTAGTTCGCTTTTTAAGCAGTCAGGTTTTTTAAATTTTTTATTTTTTTATTTCTTACTTTTTTGAAAATTATATATCCTATGACATTCGGAAGGTCAAGACAATTCTAAAGACACCTCATTTGTCCAAATCGATGTATCCTCCTTTGCGTGCCGCAGTCGGGTAAAAAGTTAAATTTGTTTTTTTACGATGGAGAATGATCGTAATGATCACAAGTGAATTAGAAACCTTTCCAAAGAAATGCATATACCTTCACAACTTGAATCGCTTGGATTATTTCATTAATAGCGATTTTAGAGAAAATGACTGCTGGCGGTAACTAAATCGATTGGTAAGAGGCAAAAGATATATTTAACTATTTTAATGTCAATTTTAAGCAATATACGGTAAAATATAACAAATTATAGGACGTATAAAAATTTCAACTGATTTTTAAAACATTTGAGTACAATACTCATATAATAATATTAATAACAACTACCAGATAGAATGAAGAAATTGCGAACAAAATGAATTGCTTATGAATCACTCCTATAATATTTTCGAAAGCACGAGTACCTAATAGCATTCTAAACACTGCAGGAATTAAAAAAGTGTAACGTTAATACACGCGTTCCTGTGTGAGTAAGTAAACGTGAAACACAGACCTCTGCATTTAAAGAACTGCTGAAAAATGCTCCTTGATCTCGTTAACGAACAGGCAACGACGTACTAAGCGCGTTCTTCGCCGGCGCCAAAAAACCACTGACCAGACAAAGATCATCAGATAACAGCGATATCGAGGCTAGAAGCTCGAACGGAAACGAAGAGCGGAGCGGATGATCCGGTGCGGCAAGAGGAAAAAAAAGGGGGATTCTCGAGGGAGGTAGGAGGGAGCACGCACGTAGCAGTTCAAAGGCTGTGTCAATGTGTCAGAGAGACGGTCTCCAAGCTGGGGTTGCCTTTTATGTCCACGTAATGTGGGACCCAGAGGGACTCCCTGGAGAAAGAAGTGGGGCCTGCTCCAGGCCCCCTTCTCTCATTCTTGCGCGGCCTAACCACCGGCTCCGTCACCCTTGCCTCTCCGCGCGGCCCTCCTGGGACCAACGCGCTACGTGATTTCATCTTCATCCACGTGGCCCCACCTATACTTGGCAGCATAAAGTAAAATTGCTTTCTTTTCACCTGTTTTCCCTTGCGAGCTTCTTTTGGTACCTGTAGCTTTATTACGATTGCTAATGTACACTCGGGGCGTCCGAGATTTTGATAACCTCCACGACAGTTTAAAATGTTTGTAGAATTTTAGTACGACCGAATTGCGTAAATACATCAATCTTTTGCTGTGGTAAAAAATATCCTTAGCTTCAGAACCATTTGCTCGGTTCTGCTCTGCCTATCTCCGATTGGATGAAGCTTCTGAAATGTTTATTCGAAGGAATTTGCATGGATGTTTAGAGACCTGGACTTTGTCATTAATGCTTATTATTTATTTTTCACATTATGCGAAAATTTAATAAACCTTAAGTGACTTTTATTTCATTTCAGTGATATCTTATGGATTGTTTTAGTGGTTATGATATTATATCTGTGTTTAAATATTTTCAGTATAAATTGAAAAGTGCAACAAAAGGCAACAAAGGGAGGGTCATAGCGGAACGAAAATGCTTTATCAGTGGCGGGTGAGGGGGAGGGGGGGGGGGCGGATCGCTTATTTTTAAAAACTAATCTTTATTAAGTTTATACTAAAAAAAAGTGGATATTTTTAAATTTAAATTTTAAATTTTTCCAAGACAGGTTCCACCGTTTTGGATGAATTTGTTGACGTCTCGCCTGTAACGATTTTCCTGTGCGGTTTGCAATGATTAATTATAAAACAAAAAAATTATTTCTATAGTTTAAGACATCCCATTCAATTATATGAAGTAGTTTTCCTTTAATTAATTCCCAAAGTTCGCTATTTCTATGGGCTCTAGACCGGAACAGCCCCTTAATTTACTATTATAACAAACGAACTTTAACGAGCGTTATTCTTATTATTAACTTGTTGTTTGCGCGTTTATAAGACCCTGTTAATTAAAATTTGATTCAGAGTTGCAGTTCAAAATGTTAACAATTTTACGCTTTGTCCTCGTCACGGAAGATAAAGAATTGAGTATTTTGTTGATTTTACGTTAAACCCCGAACCCTCTGGTCGAGCTCGTTTGGCCGGCCCTCCGAACTACCATCTTTCGTCATTTTATTTCACCCAGCCGGCATTATCAACGCGTAGGGACAAACTGGATCGGTGCAGCAGCGGAATATCAAGGAGTTTCTTGGCGAGCAACCGGAGGGATGCCAGTGGTGCAAGAACGCTTGAATGGAGCCACGGGTAGAACCAGTATTCCGAGCTGCGGTCCCCCGTGCAGCCGTTCAGGATCCCTCAGAAGGAGCACCCGTTTCAAGGAAGCGGGCCTCGATTGGAAATCGTACCTGCTGCCTGCTGAATGGAGGAGATCTCTTCCCTGCTGTATGGTGCTCCCCTCTCTTTGCTCTCTTTCCTCCCCTTGCTTTCTTTTTCCTTCCCTGCCGGTTCGTCGCCCCCTCCGCACTCACCAGACGCGTGCGATTGATGTTGCGCACCGTTCCCCATCTTCCCGTTTAGTGCCGGCAGTTTTTTCGAGAAAGGTGTGGATCCGACGAACCCGGCCTGGTCTCGGTGCTCCGGGGATTTTCGTTCAAGCACGCTGTTCGAGTAGGCTTTCTTCGATGTAGGCGTCAACATGGTCGGCCAGGTTGCACTCGGAATTTTCAGTACGCTCGCTCCTCGGCAGGATGCTGAAGAGAGCTCGGCGTCCATGAATGGAGATGTTGATTCAGAAATCTTCGGCGGTCTTTTCGGTTTCGGAAAACTTTTAATAACAAGCTCAGGGCTTCGATTCTGTGACAGGGTAATTTCGGTCGAGATGGACTACGTTTTTAAAATCGCCTCGAACTTAAATATTTTGAAAGTAGGTACTGAATATTAAACTTATCAGCTCGTGTAGTGAACTATCTTTCCGAGGACATGTAACAAGCATTGCACAATATCTTTATAAATAGCTACGGAAATAAGTAAATAAAATTTTGGGAAGTGGTGCATCTCTATCTTACTACTACGGGTGAGTTGGAACACTTCCATAAAAGTTATATTCTTTCATTAAATTGACTTGTAGCAGTTGTTTTTATCCAAAGAAATTGTTTCCGTAGGTATTCCTAATATTATTCATAATAAAATATTCCTAATATTATAATAATTACTAAACACTTATTTATTTTCTGTTTCTTTATTCACACAATAATCACACATGTATGCATCCCAGTCTTCATAATCATCTTCACTTGAAATATGCATCTCATTTGTTTCTTCTTCATCACTAATCTGAAAAATCTGTAATCTAAATTCGTTTTAGATGCATTTAATGAAAATTTAAGTACTAGTAGCATTTAAACGAAAACACTATGAGTGAGATAGACCAGGCGATCCATCACTACCGAGTGTATGGGGCCCATCTATCCCGAATCGCATAGTACCTATAATGGGCCATTTATCGGCACCATTGCAGTTGCCAAAAAAATCACCGTTGTAGGTCAGCATTATAGCTATTATTAGAGTTTATTTTACGAGAACAGCGTAAATGGGGGAGGGTTGCCTATATCGTACCACTTAAGACATTTTACGTTATATTTCATATTTGGTACTAATTTAAACGCAAATGACTATTGAAGATTGTAGCTTGATCTTTTAGGCACCTACTATTATACGCTTAACCTTTTGTTCAGAACAAATTAATTTGTTATTAATCGTTTTGTCACATACTGTAAAAGGTACGATTTAGGCAACTGGTCTCCTAAATCGTACCCCCACCGAAAAATAGTATTAATAACAAATAGAGAAGAAAATCTTCAACATAAAGTAATGATTATTATATAGTTACATATACATATGTATATGGATCACACACAGGCCACCATAACCTATGAATATGACATATGTACATAACCTATATAACATACGAGTTGTCAAATCCTATTGGTGCGAATGTAGTGGTACGATTTAGGAAACATGGTCAATTTATTTATAAATATCAATTTAAACTTTATAATCAATGTAATATGTACTTAAAATGAATGTAAAATATTCGTTTTTAGAAAAATACAAAAATACAGGACAAAATTGCATTGTTTGATTATTATCAGCTAAAATAAACTGGTAAAAAGTTATATCAATCATACCTGATTTTTTTAAATATTTATAGCAAACAAAATAGCGCACAAAATAGGGTCTAAGCTCAAAAGGTTTTGTTTCTATTTCTTATTTCGCATTTACTTGATATTTTTATCATCAGATGTCGTTTATATTCATTAATTACTGAGAAATTGCTGAGGTACGATTTAAGTGACCAATACGATATTGGCAACTCTCCCCTATATCTTCAAACAACAGAGTTATACTAATTGTTATGACTATGCAAAAAATTAAGGACATGCACAGCGCTACTAGCAGCATGTACAAAAAATACTAACAGTATTTCAGGTTGCCTCATCATTTTACTTTACGCCGGTTTACCCTACTGTCAAAGAACTTTGAAGTTAGACACATTATTCTCCACCACGTGTAGGTAAGTCGTATGAAACGATGCATGCCTCAGCTGTCCAGCTACGTAAGTATATTACAATCCCGGCTATTCCTGCGTAAAAAGAGTGACCAAACATCATGTTAGAGATAGGAAGGAGTCAGAGTGGTTTCGGAGAATCGGCGACAAAGCACCGCCAGATCTCCTCTAAACGACGATATCGTGCATTCGCCCTAACCGAGAGCATCGTTTTCGTGGAAGAGCCATTGGATCGCAGGATTTTGCTTCCATGAATTACCGAACGGGATTCCAGAGCAAATCCTGACGCGCGGGGAATATCTTCTTTCTTCTCTGCCGGGAGGAGGCCGATTTTGCCCCGATTCGCTGCTTGACGATCGCCTTTACACGGATTCCATCAACCAGTCCAGGCATTTCAGTGATTTCGCGTCGGAGTCCTGTGCACCCCTCAGCATTGAGATTTGTTTTAGAAGCTACCCGATTCGAGCTACATATGCACGGCGAAAAAATTATTGTAAATTCGGTTCTTCGCGAGGGCCAAGCCTTCCGGCGGCTACTCACTGTTCGGCTTTCTCAGAGTCGTCCCGGTGAAATTGCACCCAGAGGTTCAGGAATTTTTTGGGGAAAAAGTATAAATAAAAATCATACACAATGTTTTTCTACTAAAAGATACATCTTTTAACTATGTTATTCTAAATTTTCATGAGATATTGTTATTAACTAAAGGAGATATCGGCTTGGATATGAGTCGGGTTTTTTTTTTAAACATTAGCTGGTGGACATTCCCTAGGCCAAACCTGGATGTATCCGAAAGCAAAAATTCAAATAGATTTTAAAAATGAATCATTTTCAAAAGTACCTGACGTTTTCCGAATTTTAATATTGTATTTTGGTAAAAAAGGGCGATCATTTGAAATTGAAATATCGAATTTCGGTGGAAAAAAGTTTTCTTTTTTTTTCAAGAAGGCTTTGCAAATATTTTCATTATTGCAAAATTGAAAAGATATGAGAACGTCAGGTACTTCTGAAAGTTTTTATTTGTAAAATCTATTTGAATTTTTGCTTCCAGATGGCCTAGGAAATTTTCACCAGCTAATGCTTAAAAGAAAACATGACTCATATCCAAGCCGATGTCTCCTTTAGTTAATAATAATATCGCATGAAAATTTAGAATAATATAGTTAAAACATGTATCTTTTAGTAGAAACACATTATGTATGATTTTCACTTATACTTTTCACCAAAAAAATTCCTGAACTTGTATCCTTTTTCCAGACCTCTAGGTGGATGTAACCCCTTAAGGGGGGAACCTGTTGTAATCGGCAGAAATGAAGGTCCTTTTTGGAAATTTTTTGTAAGGAAACTAACTATTTAAAACTTTCAGGCTCTATCATTATGTATTTCAAGAAATGAACAAACATTTTTTTGTATGAAAATAACGTAGTAATTCCAAATGGCACAAGTGTTGCGTGTATAGTTTCCTTACAAAAAATTCCCAAAAGGCACCTTCCATTCCATTTCTACCGATTACATCGGGTCCCTACCGCTCTTAAATACTTCTTGAGCTAGCCAATCCCCAAACTTTACTTGCCTTGATCGGTTTGGCTCACTGGTTCCATGTTCGCACAAACAATAGTTTCTCAAAATTTCTCTATAAATCCCGTTGCTTCTGGGACCTCTGAAGGAGCAGCCCCTTTAACCATTTATAATAAGTGAAATATTTGATTTATACTCGTCAATTTGATACAGCATTCTCGAAATATCTATAAGCAAGCCAGTATTTATACAAAATACATAAGTGACTCTCGTGTGGAGATACATTGTTAGAAACTCGATTCTCAGAAAAACCACATTATTTATGGGATGACCTAATAGACTAGATGACCTGCTAAATCTTGAATTTAATCACCACTGGTGTTCATAGAACTTACGCGGTGCAGCTCTCTTCTGTTTAGGCTTGTGCATTTGAAACCTCACTATTGCTTAGTACATCAGTATGAGGTGCGCACGTACATACACACAAAAACGTTTGGGTAGGGTAAACCAACCAGTAATTGACCGCATACCAGTGAATGACCATTAGCCAAAGAAATGTCAAATATAAATTTAAAAATATTGTATGTTTATAAATGGAATGTAGTTTCACTTTTAATAGCCCACATTTTTAGTTACGCGTATTAAGCAAACATAAATAAGTACAATTCTTATTCAAAGTATGCGGTCATTCACTGGGCTTCTACACGTTTTGCATTTTATAATCGTTTTTTAAATTACGATAAGAATGAGTAATTATTTTTATAGAAATTTCAAGAAAAATAAATTTAAATGCAATTTCAACAGTTGTTTTGTTGTTATACATAAATATATTCAAGTATTAATCTCAAAGGTCCATAAATTCAACAATTCGGTCATTCACTGGTTGGTTTACCCTACCATAATGTTTACATTAACTTACTCAATATTTCCTTTAGTATTTTTAAAAAGAAGAATGAAAACGTTCTATTGTGCGAGATGGAAAGTTTCACCAACCTATCTATCTATATTTTATCTTCTACCTATACATATAAAATATTGGGTTGGTATATATGAAATTGCCGATCGCGTGTAAAAGTTTCTTTCTTCCTTTATTTCGTTATTTATTACGGAATAACAACTCTTTGGCACATTATAATAACATGAAAAAACAATATAGCTTTACGATGGGGATAAAATAGCAATCGCCAACGCTGGCTTAAGACTCGAAAAATGTCATAGAAACTCAAAAAAATAAAATAGATAAAACAGTTGAAAAGCAAAAAATACTTTCGTTCAAACTTCCCTACGCGAACCGGTTACTTCATATTCACCAATGTAATACATAGAATGCCTATCTGCATTATCCCTATTAAATCCTAATCCCTTTAACCGACCTGCACCAAATTTTGCCTAAGTACTCTCAACGATCCTGCAGAAAAAAGAGGCTACCATGACATCTGGCACCCCACCCCCTCCCCCTGATTTCACCCCCCTGACACTTTGTGATAATTTAAGTTCAGTGCATTATTATATAAGTAAGCCTTGCGTAACGAAGTACATGTAAGTGAGCATTGCGCGACAATTAATGAAGGCGCCAGTTAATTTTAAAATATTATATTATACCCCAGCACCGCCAGGTAGTTTGAGCTAGTTGTTTAATATTTTTAACAGCCTTCATGTCCTTCGTTGATTGGAAGTTAGTACAATAGTATAGCAATTCGTATGGCTTCCGTAGAGACGTAGAAAGTGAAACGGGGCGACAGGTTTACTAGGAATCGTTCCGGAAATAGAGGACACGTTTTGTGTACTTATGTTAGTTAAACGTGTCCGCACTTACAGCGGCGTGGAAGCCATCGAGCGGCTTTTAGCATTTGCTGAAACTTACGTGCCTCTGTTTAATCGGCGCACGATTTACGTATGACTCAGCCTGTTTGCATCATCAGTGTCATTTGTGTGGGTGACTAGTTACTGGACCATTAGACGAAAAATAGAACAAAACAATGTGCGAGGTATTTTAATTTTTTTTAACAAATTCCTTTTGAACTCCTACTGAATCCATTTACAGAATTTATTATTTGAATTATTCAGTGTTCCGCTCAACTCTCTTGACTTTAAATAACGAAGTGAAAATCAATATTATGGTAAGTTTTTAAACAATTCAGCCTTCAAATCGATGACCATTAGGTACTTTATTTGCTCCCTATACAGTAAATAATATCAAACGGTTAAACAAAAGTAACGACGATGTTCCAATGTTTAGTAGAACTCTTTCAGCGTAAAGGTAGGTTCTCCTACACGCGACTGGACGCAACGTCAAGAAGTTCAAAGTCGATTTTCTCGAAAATGAAGCGCAATGTCAAAAAACTTTATTCCTTTTTCTTGACTTAGTTACTTGTTATAAGTCGAAAAGAAACAGTAACATTTTTTTATATCGCGCTTCATTTTCGAGAAAATCGACTTTGAATTTCTTGACGCTGCGTCCAGGCGCGTATAGGAAAACATACCTTTAAGTAAACACACATCGTCTCTGCACATTAAGTCATGTTATTTTATAAGACTAGCTTATTACGTCATCCAAAGGAGATCTTGGAAGATCATCCAATGTTTGATATATCATACACGATTGAATTTCCCCTTTGGTCATGTTATGGCTTTAAAAAAAATGTAGGCGTCTTCGAAATCTCGAAATATGTAACCTTAAAAGAAAGTATTCCACATTCTAGCATTCACAGTAGACACCTGCTTTCACCAAACAGAGACTTCTGCTTTCTTTTGGATCTTCTGCAGCCTTTCAATCAAACTATATATACATATAATATAGTCAATTACAAAAGTTTACAAACACCCATGTAATATGTTGTACATAAAAAAACAAAACAGAATCATGTTACATTTTCTATAATATTGCAAAGTACGTTCTATGTAGACTTTTAAGAATTTAATTGGTGAAAGTTAACTCTGCATTCGTCACGTTATTATCTATTAAGCTACGAGTTCAAATGTTCAAGAGTCAACAGAGGATGGAGAACTAATTCAAGCAGACGTAGTTTCATACGTAAACAAGGTTGGTAAAAGTAAAATGATGCAACCAGTTGATTCGACTTTCCTTTTACTGCCATTCGTGTAAACCTTAACGTGCAGCAAGCGAGGCAATTTACATATTACGATTCATCGGTTCTCAGAAAAGATTTCATGCCAGGCATAGATCTGTTTAATGACAGGTCTCTTAGGAATGTCGTTAATTCCTAGAGAGAGATCACTCGAAGGCTGTCATGCTACTTCCTGCCTGCACTCGTCTACGACTATATAGGAATGGTGGGTGTCGGCGGAGTGCTGCAACCACACGATTCCTATTGAACCGTTAGCTATTCATTTATTCGATCGTAACAACTCGCCCCTTTGGGAGCGACGCATCCTTTTTAAGGAGGGAGTGTAGAAACACTTAATAATATATAATTAGTGTGACCGTAGTCACACACTATAATTGACAAAACGTACGAAAATTTTTTCCACGATTTTGTTAACTAAAATTTTCAAATATAATGGACTCTCTATTAATGGTGTGGGAAGGTATGCGATATAAGAAAAGTGACGTAATATACGTTTCTGCAAAATAAGAAAAGTGACGTGATGTATGAATTGCACAGGGGAATGCTATTAGAGTCCAGGAAATGTGAAAACGAGAATATAATCGCATTGCGTTGCTTTCATCGGTTATTTAAACACGGAAAGTCGTGAAGGGAAAGAAGTAACTGAGTTATTGAAGATTTAAGGATACTCTTCGATCAAAACATCAAAAAAAAAATTTTTGCATATTTACATACCACGTGTCAAGAATAACCAGGTAAAATTTTAGAACGAAATTCCTAATGACACAGATTTTACAGGCAGTTAAGGGGGGCCAACAGCGTGACGGCCTTATAAATAGATGTTTTTTGAAGATGGATTGTGGCGGAGATATAATAGATACAAGTGTGATTTTTCTTTTAATTTATAATACATTTATTGAACTAAAGTAAAGAATCAATTTTTGTTTTAATCGAATAAACAAACTTTAAGTACGTTTGTTTTTCGAAACATTTTTTCGCGCATTATCGCCACTGTAAAAAATGCAATTTTATTCTTGACCGAATCTAAACATTCAAACGGGATTCTATTTGTAATTATACTCGCTTCATACACTCCATTTTTATTTACGGACACTTTTATGCGAAAGAAAAACATTTTTCGGGACACCATGGTTTAAACTTATAGCAATCATCGCCTAATTGTTTCTCAATAATTATAGAGAGAGCGTAGCGTGATAACCGCACATGTCTAATTAAGGAATTTCGTTGGTTTTTTTCATTTTTGATGATCCTGTCGGGAATTATCATGGTGATAGTCCAGTGGGTACAAATTAAATTTCTTTTTATACTCTACATTTGTAGCAGAATAAAGTGCAAAAACTTTTAAACCCCTACATTGTAGACTTTTTCTAGAAAAAAATCATAAAAATCACCTATTTTTCCGCGCGCTTTGTCCAGTAATTGTTTAATTAAATAATTAATTGAGCAAGTATATTTAAACATTTATTGTAATTTAAGGGGGAACTACAACATTCCAACAATGTTTAAAAAATATTTTCACTGGTAATGGTACAAAAGTATCTAATTTATAGAGTTTCAAAGTTATTTGCTAAAATTTCAAATTTTTGATTTTCTGGGTTTCCCCCTGCATCCTTCATATCTTTATCTTAATATACATATATTATAAAACAGAAAGTGTTTGTGTCTTTGTCTGTCGCCTAAAAACTTCCGAACGGTAAACTCCGGGGTCACGAAATGTATCCCGGCCCATTATTCCTAGCTCATCCAGATGAATGTGACTATTTTCACAAAAAAAAAATAAAGAAATAAAATAAATTTTTTTTATAAAATCAGATTCTAAATTTCGGGCGAAGCCGAGTAGTAAAGCTAGTGCAGTATAAGAATAAGAAACGCGATGTAACATATTTCTCTGCAAACGTATAAGATAAATAAGTTTGACTGGTGACCATTTCGACTACCCATATAGTGAATTTTGTCCCCATCTGTTTACTCTACAAACTATAGTTTAAATAGTTTCTTAAATTAATTATTCATTTTGTACTTAAGGGTTCGTAATTGTAAGTCAAATGTAAGTTGATTCATTCAGCAAGTTGAAAAAAAAATCGTTCAAGGAAATGGCAGCCAAGTTGAGAAAAGTGATTCCGAGGAAGCGGGAGGACCAGTTCCAAGAATCGTCAGGCGAATTCGGTTGAGCCAGAACGTGCAGAGGAGTAGCTAGCGTAAAAAATGGGCCACCGTTCCAAATTTGTAAGTCTCGCTTCCGGGCGACTGAACCAGCCATTCCCAAAATAAGGCTCGTGAGAATCAGGGAATTCCACTCCCACGCTCCCTCGGCACTGAGATACCGTGCGAGGGTACGCCACGCTGCCAACTTAACCTTAAAATTGCAGAGAACGCATCTCCGCTGTCTCCATCTCCTTCGCACATCGTAGCATTTGCAACTCGACTTCAACAAGACACTCTGAAAATAATAAATAATTTGGGCTCTTACGCAAAATGGAAAGTTATATCTACAAAATAATATAAATATCTATTTAACCTTCCATTTCCATGTAGCGAACTTAAAGTGTCTGCTTTGAATTAATCACTACTCTAACGTTGAAACAGTTCAACTGTAAAATATAGAGTGTGAATAGATTTGTACTGGAAACTCTGGATTCAGAATAAGAAATATTAACTTATTAATCGAGGAGGACGAGTTAACTCGTCTAAAATATCTCCATTATCGGTGTAATGAAATCACGGAAAGTTAATTAGTAATCTCACTCCTCCGAAAGGAGAAAATACTTTAGTAGATCGAATCAGAATTTGCCGCTGCAAAAACGAGTTAATTGGAATTGAATCATTTTTCAATATACCATTTTAAAATACACAGGGAACGTTTCCGGTCGAGCAATGGCTCAGTTAACAAGTTAAACTAGGCGCGCTTGGTCATAGTAAAGCCAGACTACGCGCTAAATATGATTTTGATAGCACATATTAAAAGACAGAAAGAATCCGTTTGAAGTGTAACATTTTTTCAAAGTTATTTTTGTTCGCCCGTTGCCGGGGTAAAAAATTTATTAGACACGTGATTAAACAAAGACCTTTCAAATACAAAACTTTAAAGTGTAGTACTTTGCTCTAGGATTACATCAAAATAAATCTAAATTTATTTATACGTCAAGAATAAAAGTATTTTCAAAATAAGCGAGTAGACCATAGTTTCGTGTGGATTTTAAATTGTAATTTTAGAATACAATCTTTCGCATTTTTTTTAAATTAGTAATGAAATTTATCACGTGTATATTTATACAGAGCAGTGGAAATGAAAAGTTTTGTCAAAAGGCATTACTATTAGGTAAATAATTAATACATATATTCACAGGTTTTCGCAATACATATTTCACACACCAAAATCGCTTCTTTTCTCATAATTTGAAATATCGTTTTTGTACAATGTTAAATAAATTTTACATTGAATCGTAATAGAAACATATTTTGTTTTATGTGCTATTATTCCATACACTCAGTTCTTTCTTTATTTGAACATACCCAGTCCATCTAAACGTGTCAAACGAAATATTTTATGCTTTACAATTTCGACAAGTTTATTTCGCTCCTGGCTTCATTATTTGTCGCATTTTCAACATATTTTGCTCCTATACTACTTATTATTCCTACAAGATATTAATGCCAAGTCTTGATAAAAAACACTTTGGTATATACACTTCCATAACGATTTTCTTTTCTATATTCTGGAGAATAGGTTCTACTATACAAAAGAAAAATGATATATAACAGTATAAATTATTATACATATCAAATATAAAGTAAACACAAAAGAACCATAATTAAATGTCACTAGATATGCATCAAATAAAATTAAACTAAAAAAGTAATTGTTTAATACACTGAAAGCTGAAATTCACAAAGTTGATAAAGTGTCCTTACTGTGCCATTATTTCTCACTACGTTTCACGTACGAAATTATATAAACTAAAGAATCGATGGAGGAGTATGTCATCACGTGTCTCTCGCCCTCGCAAGAGATGAATATAAAAGAGTGTGTGCTCGAATGAAAAGAGCGAGGGAAAAATGCATGGGAGAGGCGAAGCGAGCTAGTTCAAAGGGAAAGGTATGAGACGTAATAAGGGATGAGGGAAAGATGAGGACAGACGTGAATAAAGGAATTGGGATGGATGAGCGGAATGAGTGTTTTACAGTGAGAATGAATAGAAGAAGTGTGAAAGTAAGTGATGAAGGTTGAGGGGGAAGCTCAGTAGAGCCGAGCGGTAAGAGTAGGGAGAGATAAGTTTGGATGAAATGAGAGAGGCGATAAAGATATTGAAGTGTGTTAAGTGGTAAGGCCATGGGGCTGAATGGGATTCGGAATGAAGCGCAGATACGTGAAGGGAATAAGGTAGGGGATGCAATATAGAGGATATCTGATGGGGTGTGAGCGGGTAAAGAATGTTGGAAAGAAGGAGCGATTGTGCAGATAGTACAAGGGGTGTGAGCGTGAAGGAACATAGGGAGGGTCATGCTAATGACTACGATGTGCTGTGGCTTGCAGGGACGTAGTGACTTTTTAATCTGGGACCCACTCAAATATAGGGTACTAGGGTCTCCCGCGTCGGCTTCGCCCGAGATATTAGCGTGACTGATTCATGTTTATTAGAATTAATATCTTTTAAGGAAATTAAGTATTTTGAAAAAAGCTTAATTTCTTCATAATATTTCGGAGAAGATAACATTCTCTCGAAATTTGGGAGATTTATTTTCCCTCCAGCGCAACACATACCAGGCGCTTCTTCGTTCCATGTTAATAACGCGTTTTGGAGACATGCTGCATAGCCTATGCCCGCCCTAGAGTATCTAGGAATAAAGTGTTAAATTTTGAGGAAGATCGGTTCATAAAAATCGGTTCTCTCTTTATAGGGGAAGGTTGCATATGTTGGACCACTTTTTTATTTTTCTCTCCTACACGGACATAACACATTGAAGAAAGCAAACATAAACGGGTAAAAGATCTACATTTTATGTAGATTTTATCATGTATTTAGTGTGTTGATAAAATGTGTGATTAAAATAATATCTCAAAAAAACTAAACTAATAACTTCGGTTCATTCCAGGCAACCGGTTTCGTAATTTGGACCACCGGTTTCCTACTTTGGACCGCTCCTAAAAATCAATGAATTTAAATATACAATCTAAAAAACACTGATCAGGGCATTGAAAAAAAATAGAAACAGGAAGCAACAAGCATCTTACGGTGGACGTAGTGCAATAGAACGTTGTTTAGATGGTTTTTTTATATTTGTTCCCGCATAACTCCCCAGAATTTAGGCCGATTTTGATGATCCTTTTTTTATTCGAAAGAGGGCGATGCCCCGGTGGTCCCATCCTACACTGCATCAACATTGGCGCAATATTTTGCCAGTTCTGGTTAATAATAAAGGCTATTGTTACCTAATTATTATTATTTTATGTACGTACGCACATATCTCCTCACCATGTTGTATCAATATATATAGAACTAAAAAGTTAAAAATAAAAAAATTAAAACCGACTTCAAAAAATAAAATTGCACTAAAAAGTAAAAAATAATTTTTTCCCTTATCTAATCTACGGTACTGTCATATTTTTTAAGAAGGGGCCTCATCATTTGCACTGTGTAAATCTGGCGCCGACTTAAAAAAAATGAGAGTCGTAGATTAAATAAGGAAAAAAATTATTTTTTACTTTTTAGTGCAATTTTATTTTTTTGAAGTCGGTTTTAATTCTTTTTTAAATTTTTTTAGTATGATTTTAACTATTCGCTACCATAACATAGATTGTATCCTAAAATGGGCCGGTCCAATTCAAGCAACTAGTGATGGTCCAATATTCGGCAACTTGTTGGTTACATAAAAAAGACATGCTTTAATTGTTATACGAATATGGGAAAGTAAGGATATGAAGTTGTAGCTAAGACAGTACACTTTACACTAGTATCGTTTAAAATTATGGTACTTATAAGTTGTAGAAAGAAATTCACTTGAAATAGCACGAAAAATAATGATCGCGCACCACGTGTTTCTATATTTCGACGACGGTAAACGGCAAACTAATGAATAACCGTATCGCTGTTCTCGCAAGTTCCATCTCCACTTCCTAAAGCAATGTAGCCAAAAAAACCGCTGCAAATATATTTGTTTATCGAGATATACAAATGGTCCAATCTAGGAGCCGGTCCAATATAGGCAACTCTCCCCTATAATAGTATATGTAGATAGAGAGGGTAAGTCCGGGTCAATTAACCTACCTAACATAAAATGACTATTAAAACTGCTACTCATATTATTTATTTTGTCAGAATAAACCTAATATATATGTTTAAAATTGTATGCTGATTCAAAAGTAACCACTGCATATTTATATATCTTTCGCAGAAATAAATGTGTTCTTTGTCACCTATTAACCTTTAAATTAATTATGTGGTACAAAATGACGTAACTAGATACGTGCCGTGTCCTCGGCACCCCATACAATTTTTTATTATTCTTTCGCATTCCTTGATAAAACTAGTACTAAATGATATACAGGGTGGAGAAGATATCCCATCCTAAGGCGATCGATAATAACGACCTCTCGAAAACGTAGGTTGAAATTGCTTACACGTGCGTCGCTCTGTCGGTAACTGTCACTGATTAACCTATAAAAATTCATATCATTTCTAAAAAAAAAGAAAGATTTCTCTGGTTAATGTATTAATAGCTAATGAAATGAAATTTCTATCATGCCACGATATAATGGTCCCGGATAAGCTGATAATTTTAGGTTCCGGAGAGTATCTCTTATTCGGGTGGTAGGCCAATTTTCGACCTCTGATTTCATGCTTCACTGAGTTTTATGGGTTTCGATCGGGAAGACAAGGATAGCACTAACCATTAAGAAGCGAAAAAATGACCAATTTGATTCCTTGTATTCTCCCGATGAAAATCTTACCAAACACGATATAATTCGTGCTATAATTCTTAATGGCTAGTGCCATCTTTGTTTTTTTATGCCCCCTGTAAGGAATTAAAGATTTTAATCGTTCCTCTACGTGTTCCCAAGCGTTTACTTAGCTGTCTTCAACGAGGGCCTTGGAAAGGAGACAGCGCGGTCGACACTTGAGGGTGCTATAAACCAGGCCTTGTTGGGGCCGCGTCAGGGCCTACAGAAGGGAGGATTTTGCAGGTAGTGACGCGGAGAGGCATTCGTGGAAGTATCGTTGACAACGACGTATCGTTGTTCTCTCGTTAAAGCGTTTAAACGATATTGTCGTATTTTATTCTTTCATTCCTGTAATTAATCTTATAAATCAGAAGTGGGATTCGCCTGCGTGCTGAGTGTACAGTTATTTTGTATTTCATCTATTGTGCAGATATATTTAGTGCCTGTGTGATTCATTTTGTATTAGTGTAAGGACGTAGTGCAGCAAGACTTTGTTAAGTTATACATGTACTGAGCGTTAACGTTTAAAGAGACAAGATGAGTGGTCGAACGCACCGAAGTGCGACTGTGGAAAGTCAGAGGAAGGGACGTGATTCCTTTGCGGAAATTTCGCCGGTGCGAAGAAGTGCGCGGAGGAGGAGCCCGCGTGAGGCGGAAGACTCGACGCTAGATCGGATATACCTGCTGATTAAGGATTTGCAGTCGAAATTTCGATCTCGATCGCATGCGTGTTCGCGATCGCCCGTGCGGTCGCGATCATCTGTGCGCTCGCGGTCACGTGGACATTCACGGTCTACCGTGCGGACGGCTCTGAGTGACGATCGCTTGGAGCGATTGGAGCGGTTGGTGGAGAACTTGAGCAATTGCTCATATTCGCGGCCGAGGTCTGATACTCGTTCAGGGGATGAGATGTTGATTCCCGTGTTTGACCCGGCCAAGGATGACTTGGCGATTGATCAGTGGGTAAAACACGTGGACGAGTTAGCCAGGAGATATCGCTGGGATGACCTGGCCGTGACGCGTTTGATTCTGACGCGATTGCGGGGTAATGCTAAACAGTGGTACTACAACTGACAGAAAATCGCTATTACCTGGGCGGAAACAAAGGAGCAGCTGGTGATGCAGTTCCGAAGGAATATTCCGTTTGGTAGGCTGCTCAACGAGGCTGCGTTATACGAGGCGAAGCCGGGACAGAATCTGGGCGATTACTGCTTCCACAAGTTAAGTAAACTTCGGAGGTTGGACATCATTATACCTGATGAGTACTTAGTGGATGCGGTCATCGGGGGTATTCCTGATGACGAGGTGACGCGAGCGGTGCGTGCAGCGCGGCTTGCGAACGTGAATGCTTTATGTGCGCTCATGAACAGCATGGGTGATATGCCTCATCGTGAAAGTTATTAAGGAACGCCGAGGCCTAGCACTTCGATGTCGAATGGATCGGCAACGAAAGGGTCGTTCTCTTAAAGAGGTGAATATTGTAGGACATAATAATTTAGTAATGAATTTGTTTGAGCTTAGCATTCGAGTCAATGGGAAGCAAGTTAAGAGTCTAGTTGATACTGGTAGCGCATGTACTGTGATGCATTCTTCTGTGGCGAAGAAATTTGGATTCTCTTTTGGTGTCCGAGAAAAATCCAATTAAGGAAAGCCGGGGAAGGTCGAGTCGTACTACTGAAAAAAAGCTGTGAAAAATTATAAATTCTTTATTGTACCAGGTTGTAGTAGGTTTGTTAAACCAAAAGAGTTAAACAATCATTTGGAACGGTACAACGCGGTACAAACCTAGTACAAATTGGTGCAACCATGACATTTTAAGTTTTAAAAAAGGGGGAGCTGACTTCAGACACATGAGAAATTCATCAGCAGGGTTGCCAGGCGTACTGGATAAATGGCGGCGAAGGGGAATACTTACATTTGGTTGGTGGCGTCGTGACGTCATGCCAACACCAAGCCAATCCAAACTAAGTGACGTCATATATGCCAGTCCGTATACTGGATTGCCTGGCAACCCTGTTCATCAGAATGAAATAGGTCTGGAGGGGGCCTTGCTCCTACGGTTCTACGGAGCAGGCGAAGAGGAAAAGAAGCCGCTTGTTCGACACCCCTGAGTTAGCTAATCAAGTTGGCAATTTTGAGGACTGCCATGAGAGTGTGATTATCAGCATGACATATATATTATATTATATTATATAATACGTCTTTTGTACGTGCAGGAAATGGAGTGAGCGCTCATGGCGAAGAGGGTTGCGGCAAGGAGCGAGAAGCATACCACCTGGGGACGCAGCGAGTGGTTGCCCGTGTCCGAGGATCCTGGACTCGTCGAGAAGGTTGGCCGCTGTGCTACGCTGTAACGTTAAAGGAGAGAGCCGATGATGATGATGAGGTTCACATAAACACACGTCTGTGTGACTATAAGTGAACCCAGATACTGAGGCCACTTCTAAAAATCCAAGAAAACACATACGAATGTCCGAGGTTGGCACGACTATGGGTGAGCATGTATTGCTCTAGGTCGACTGATCGAGGTTGAGCATGTGTTGCTCTAGATCAGGTGGATACATCGTTGACGTCGACGCATCATTGTTCTCTCGTTACAATATAACGTAAATATAACAGAGATATTTTCGTATTTTATGCTTTTATTTCTTTAATTAGTCTTATACCCCATTAGTTCCCACGTCCTAAGTAAGCAACAAATGGCAGTGGGGATAATTTTGTGTCAGCTTGTACGGGGATTATGAACATTGTAACGCGCGCGGCACCCGTTTGAAGCGTATCAGGTGTCGGTCGTTGTCACTTTTTTCGACTTTATGTATACCTATATTATAAATTTTATGCAGATAATATTATACATAATATTTGTGTATATTTTATTTCTTTATGAATTGATGTATATATTATACATTTTTATTATAAATATTAGTCATTATTGGCATGCATGGTGTATAGAAGTAATTTGAAAAAATATTTGAAAATTGTCCTCGGTAGTATAGTGGTCAGTATCCCAACAGTATTACCGAATAGTTTTTAATACCTTTTCTATACTATGTTACTAACAAGTAAACATTAAGTGCCTCCTACACAGTAGAGCGTCAATTATTCGAACTGCTTGGGAACGAGTGGCTCGGAAATTTAAATTGTTTGGATAATCGAACAGTTCGGAGAGTGAAGCATGCATGTACTTTACACAGTTTATAACTATAGGAATTACACCTAAAATTACTTACTAATTACAAGAATACTACTGCGTTAATTTATATTACGCAAAAGTCAATCAATCAATCGGTACCGCTACACTGGTTCGAAGAAGTGGTAGGGAAAGCGATGATGCAGCGCTAATTCGGATAATCGAGGTAATATTCCCTTTTTTAGTATAAACTTAAGAAAGATCAGTTTTGAAAAATAAGCGATTTTTTCCCAAAAGCCAGGGAGAGCAACTGCCCCTTTTGCAACCCCCTCCAGACGCCCATGGTTTAACTTTGAATTTACATAGTACTTATAAGCAGGATTTTCCTTGCTATGACATATAGTAACCACGAATTTGGATACACCCTGTATACTTTCCACATTTTCACTCATGCGAACTTAACTCGTACACGTTATCTTTCTATATTACCATATTTCATTAAGCACGGAGTGATGTTAATCACACCTGATTAACCGTTTATTATTCATAAGTTATCACACGGTTGAAAGGAGGAAGTCTCATTGATAAAGAAGGGAAACATTGTTGACAATCCGCTTCCTTCCTTCGTCTCCATTCGACACAGCGGAGCGTTCCACTTTGCATTCGAAGCGCATGTAAAGATTGATGTCTCCGAACGGAAGCAAAGTTCCCATGCGATGGATCGAGGCTGCCCACAATATAGTTCACGCACACGAATCAAGTATGTACATACGAAGGGTAAGGGTATAAAACTGGGAATGTTCATTTTTCGTGATTTTGCGATTTAAAGCATATTTTGTTGGTGGCAGCTGGGGCTACAGAACTGACGAATCACAAAGGGTTATACAGTTCAAATACCCTCGCAAGATAACGTTAGAAACAGGAAATGTCCACTCTACACTGGAACAAAATACCCACTCTTTGCCTAAGCATAAGCTTTTGTCGTCAAGGTAAAACAAGAAATTATTTAAGAAGAAAATTATATAAGAAAATTAAATTCATTGAACCTTGTTTCTTTACTAGTGGACTAAAGTGTTAAGACTTAATTTTCGCGATAAAGTTGTTTTGTAACATTCCCTGTTTTTCTCCTTACCCTTCATATATTCAGTGAGCCGCATTAATATTCGGACACAGTGGTATTTGGAAATAAATTGTTGTGTATCTGCAGTACTTCTGGAAATAAGGGATTCGTTGTTTTTTTATGATTTAGTACACTTATTCTAGTTGCTAAAAACGAAAGATTTTTTTTATTTAATTTAAACACCTTCTTGTTAATCGATGGTAAACGAAATAATGCCTAATTTTGACATCGCAAAAATATTCGGACATCACGTATTCTTTGCAGTTTGGTCGTCCTGTTAAGCCAGTTAGGTTGCACGGTGGCAATGATTGTAAACACAAGATGTAAGCACTACCTTGTAGACTTAGTTTCAATTCAACATTCATTCATACCGCACGTATTTTTTGTGAAAATGGTACGTAAAGGTAAAAATACGTCGTTCGATACACGCCAACTCGTTATTTATAATCGCGAAAAAGGAAAATGGTATCGGGAAATCGGTACATTACTAAATTCGAGTAAGAGTACTGTAGCAGACATTATGCGGAGATATAATCGTGAGGATAGGATTGAATCTGTTGCTCAAACAGGTCGTCCGAAATTACTCGATATTCGTGACAAACGTAAAATTATTAGAAAAGTGAATAATGATCCTAAATTAAGTGCACCAAGGTTGGCGGCAGAATTGCTTGAAGAGACTGGAAAGAAAGTTCATTCTGACACAGTTCGTCGAATGCTCAATGAAAGTGGATACAACGGTAGAGTTCCCCAAAAGAAGCCATACATTAACGATGTGAATCGAAAGAAAAGATTACTCTTCGCCAAAGAATACATTTCTAAAGAAGAAACGTGGTGGAAAACTGTAATTTTTGCAGATGAAAGTAAATTTAATATTTTTGGGTCCGATGGCCGAAAACTGATATAGCGTAAAGCCAATGAAGAGCTTCGCACTAAAAATCTCGGACCAACAGTGAAACACGGTGGAGGAAGCGTGATGGTTTGGGGTTGTATTTCGACTGCTGGAATGGGCGAATTAAGTTTCATTGATGGAATTATAGATGAAAATAGATATTGAAATATTCTAAAACAAAACTTACATAAAAGTGCTATTAATATGAACATTCGTAACAGTTTTAAATTTTATCAGGATAATGACTCCAAACACAAATCACGTATAGTTCAAGAATATTTACTATATAATTGTCCAAAGGTATTGCACCCACCTCCACAGTCACCAGACTTAAATCCGATCGAATATTTATGGGATTATTTAGATCGTCGAATCAGAATAACACCCATAAAGTCGAAAAACGAATTAAAATTACGATTAACCGAAGAATGGTCATGTATTCCGTTAGAATACTTAAATAAAATTATTTCTAGTATGCCCAAACGTTTAAACCATGTACTTAAACAAAAGGGCAATCCAACAAAATATTAAAATTGATATCATTTTCTTAAAATATATGTATATTTTACATAACAGCATTATGACGTCAGAATTAGGCATTATTCCGTTTACCATTGATTAACAACAAAAGTATATATATTAAATAAAAAAATCTTACGTTTTTAGCAAGTAGAATAAGTGTACTAAATCATAAAAAACAACGAATCCCTTATTTGCAGAATTACTGTAGATACACAACAATAAATTTCCAAGAACCACTGTGTCCGAATATTAATGCGGCTCACTGTAGGTACAATATCGAGCTAGAAATTTCACGCTTTTCCCTAAATAACGACAAAATTAACCGACATATTGATTTCCTTTGCACTACTCGCGAAGTGTAAAAGACACGTATATCGTATTTGCATACCCTTGTTATAAATTTGGCGAGTTTTAGCACACGTAGTACTATGCATTGTTAATGCTTTATTATCCTATTTAAAGGGAGCATGGAGAAAAACTTTAAACAAAGGCATTCTGTTGCCTAGCTATAGGTATATTTATAACCATATTAACTTCAAAATTGTTTTCCTTTTATTTCTACTCGAACTGAAATACAGTAAAATCCCGGTTGTCAATTCTCAAGAAAATGGTGATTCTCCGAATTCTGCGTCGTCAAGTGATAGTGTAATGAATCTTTATTACAAATGGGCGTTGAGTTTTTAAAGCCATTTTGACTTCGACATAATTTGTATGCAATTTTTATAATTATTGATTGAGAAAAATTGATTTAAGAAATCCATTTTATCACCCGAACGTCAAGATTTGAATAAAATATGTGTAAATAGAATTTTCGACAGGTGCGTCGATACTTTTGAAGCGAGAAATACTTGCAAAACGCATCAGTATTAGTTTTGTATTATCCATTTTGTTTAAGTAGTTGTGCGTTTGTATATGTATATGTAGCCAAGTGAGGCTTTGTAATTATTTATATTATTATTTATCTTTATAGATCCATACAGAAAAACACACAGGAGCATTTTTTTTAGCGTTTACAAATATTTTTATACAGTTTATATACTGTACTTGTAAATTTGTTATAGGTGAAAACAATTTGAGCATGAATGATTCGAAAAGTCTTTCTGAAATGTTTAACACACATTACATATCTGAATGGCTGAAAGAGGTACGAGGGTACGAGGATCTTGTTGTGGCAAGGCAGCTTTTGAATACGTCTGAATGACGAGGGAGAGTAGCTAGAGGATATTCCTTGAAGAAACGGAAGTTCCAGGAAAGTTTCGGCTTCTTAGTATCGTCGACAGTTCGATCCAGCCTTTGCAAATCCCCGTCCCTTCCTTCTTTTCCATGGTCTTCTGCCTCCTCCTAGCTTCCCTTCTCCTTCCCTTAACTCTCTTCCATGAAACTTTCATAATGCTACGGATAGCACGTTACTGGGAGTTTCATCAGGAAAGATTGCACTGTAAAAAGCATTCCTTCAAGACACATATTTTCAGTGAGAGTACACAGGTCTTTCAAAACGTTGCACCGTTTGGAATACAGTATCTGAAATAAATGAATAAAGTGTAGCAGAAATTTAAAAATATAAAGACATGAAAGCTCGGATCCCCCTCGTTCTATTCCTGGAATGGAAAATATTAATTACAAGAGAAGTGTTTCAATAAATTTATATTATATCTTGTAGATGTTTAAATTAAATATAATACAAAACAGAAATATGAAGAAGTGTCTTTTAATTAAAATACAAATATGCAGCATTGAATTGCCAAAAGTGAAGGATCTGGAGTTGGAAATAAGCAGGTCTCTATATATATCACTTGTATCTGTATTTCTGAGAACACTGATCCACGTGAAACAGCAACAGGGATGCAATCATAGTTTTCAGAAGTGAAACGTTCAAGTCGCATCCCTCGTGTTCTATATAGTTCCAAGGTTTCTGTAGTTCCGTTTCTAAATGGGAAGAGTCCTCACGACGTTGACCGCAATGATTCATTGGGAAACTCTATTTACTAGACGTACGAACATTTTCCTTCTTACTAGGTACACGTGAAATGTATGCAACATTCCATTAGCACTTAGGGGAAGCTTGAAAAGAAGTTAAAAAGTTTCTAGTTTCAATGTAATTTACACAGTTCCATACAACTAATGGAAAGGACTCTAGAAATATTAAATAAATATTATTAGCTTGCCCAAAAAGTTCGTGAGGTTTTCATTTTATAATAAATTTCTTCCAATAACAATTATCTGACGGTAATGTATTACCTTTGTTTTTCTGTGCCAGAAATATTCTGGCAGTTTTCGTTTCGAGTTTGTAACAACAAAGCTTCGGATTAAAAAATATGGAGACTCGAGTGAATAAAAACGAGCAACGCCGACACGAGTTTACATTTTAAATTTTATCTTCAATGGGAGGTTCTCCAGCATCCCCTTACTTACACTTCCCGTTTCCTTCAAAACGCTTTGAGCAGAACTTTCTTCCGCAATGATGCGAAACCACGAAACTGACTAAAATTGGTTTCAGTAAAAAACCATCGAATTCCTCAAATATGGATTTAAAAAATTACCAGAGATTTGGCAATATAGCAGATTAAATGTTAATAGTAGAAATTTCGAGAATAGCTTCTTCGCAAATAGACGTTGAACAAATTGTTTACTGCACTGATTAAATACACCACAAATATTTTCCTCACTCCCGCGAGGCAAAAACTATTTTTTTGTCGATTCAACTTTGTGCTTTCTTTATTTCTCAAATAACGTTCTGCTCGTCACTGGACATATAAACTATTTGTTTGTATATACGATTGACGTCATTGTTTTAGGAAACTCCGTTTATTGCACCTTAGCTTTGGCACGACCCTGCACTCTGGTCTTGATTTATGTCAGTACCAGCCGGACAGAAATGCGTGCGTAACTTTTGCAGCGACAAAGGACGTCAGATTTTTGGCAGAATGACAAATGTGCAATAGTTAGTGCGTCGCCGCCAGTCTATACACTTAGCAGTTGACGTTCCGTTTCTACGAATTGGTACAACGATTAACATATATTCACAAAATGTCTGTGCGATACGATTCTGATAAACCCTTAACCAGAATTCATTTCAAAATTTAAAAACACGGGAAAATTAGTCAAGTGTAAAGTATTCGGTTTTATACGACGGCAGCGATTGTTTCTTAAGCCTCGTTCACATTAATCAAGTTGTATTTGAAAGCAAGTAAAGTCGAAAGAATCTTTACTTCACTTGAAACTTCAAAAAAATGTTAGAGGATATTTCAAATCAAATAAATAACAAGTTCACATTGGTGAAATGTAGTTTCAAGTTACTGGAATTCAAGAGACTCAAGTAACGTGACTTCAAGTCGTTTGAATTCCCTTAGCTACAAATGGTGAAAAACTTTTTGTCAAATTTTGGGGGTCTCGCCTTCTAGGATGTTTCTAATCTGCAAGAAAATAGTCGAAAAGACTGCCTGTCTCGAAAGAAGGTGACAGTTCGGGACAGAACGTACTTGAATACAAATCTGTTATTGAGGCGCTCAGTCAAACTTCGCGCTCTTTGAAAGTCACGTGATTTGTGCAGGACAGAGCCATCTGACGAGCGCGCCAAACGTCCAGCGATTTTGAACAATTGGCAATCGAGGAAGAACGTCACCCCACGCGACAAAGAGGAAGCGTGCCATTTTGGACAGATATCTCGCGTAAGTAACGCTACGTGAATTTATAAGAGAAATAAAAGAAAGAGGACTGAGAACATAAGTCTTCCGAGCACTTATACGGGACCAGCACGTGCAATAACTGAGGAAACAACGAATTCAAGGCATCGTAGGTCCTATCAACGTAATTTTGGAAGTGTACTTTGTAGTAGCAGTCTTTTTAATAAATTTTCAAACTTTCGATTGTCAACTTGTCCACGCTACTTTTGACAATCTGTATTATTTTAAGGAGTTACTCGCAGTCAGGAGGTAGAAAAAGAACGATTTTTTGGGAACTTATTTCAGAAAGTGCATGCATATTTTTATGCAAAGGGCTTTTTATTCAGATGAGGAACACTTTACCAGGTTATTATATTATGTTTTGGTATAAAAGTATTTAGTTATTGCAAAATTACAACTGATTTCCAGACAGCTGATTTAGAAATACGTTTCGCGGTAACCATTATTCGGAACTGGGTTATCTGAAATATAGAAATGAAGAAGATTTATTTAGTACAATAGTTTATCTAGTCTTTAATCGTTCCGTTTCATAAAATATTAATCCGGGACAAAATGGCGGATGATAAAGTGAAACGATCCATTTTCGTGGAAAAAAAACACTCATTTTTCATTCACAAAATAAAAACTACACATTGGAAAACATTGGAAAAATAAATGCTTCGATTAAAGATTAGAATTAAATGTCTAGAAGAAACCTACAAAGTTTCAGAAAGGTTGGAATTCGTGGTCACCGCAATCGAAAAAGCAATTTCGGGAAATCAGTTGTAATTTTTCAATAAATAAATACTTTTACATCAAAACATAATATATTAACCTGGTAAAGTGTCCCTCATCTGAATACAAAAACCTTTGCATAAAAATATGCATGTAAACTTTATGAAATAAATTTCCAAAGAATCGTTCTTCGTCTACCTTCTGACTGCGAGTAACCCCTTAATGGTACACACGAGAAAAACTGTTTCGCAAAGCATTTCCTGCGAATATTTGCTACTAAATGGAAGCTAAAATCAGAACTCGGTGATGCTGTTTTTTAAATTGGAGTTATTACATTTATCTAATTATCAGCGTACTATGTTATTCTGTGTTGAATTTTTCAAGGGTTAAAAGAAGTATCCGTATCAAATCTGTTTCGTGTAACTTTGAAGATCCGATGAGAATGTCTTCGCTTTTAAGAAAATAAATTTCGAAACTACGAGAGGATAATTCATAATTATATTTGAAATCGAAAGATTTTCAAAGTTATTTTTCTGAATAACAGAGAATCGTAAAAAAACGTTTTATCTGCAATTCGTATTTGAAATTTGTGTCTCTTTAAAAAAGGTAACTACTTAGAAAGTATTTACTCGGTTAAATGTATGAATTCCGAACATTTTTAAAATTCTACGCCAAGTAGTTAATTATCCATAATTCTTTACGAACATTAATAACAATAGTTCCGTAAGTACGCTTGTCTGCAGGTTTTATATTCGTTTAGAAAAAAGGTAATTCCGTAGCTGTTTTGTAATGCCATTCAAGATGAGAAATCACAGTTAAAGGGATTTTCCTCTACCGTTACGCATCGAATAAAAGTTTTAACGAGCATTAGCCTCGAAGAATGAAAGTGATTAAAAAAGCTCAGAGGAATGAGTCGTGACTAATCCTAGGAAACGGTGGGTTTTCCAAACTCCTGGAACTCTCTAATTGCCTATTTCGTTCCTTCCTGATGTGTTCCGTTGATGCACAAGGCCTTTTGATGGTCACGCAGCTGAAAGCGCTGAATTTTGGCTCTTTCCCAAATCGCAATTCTGCTCACGCATCACCCAGAAATCCTGTCCTCCGGACCTATTTTAATCGACCTACAGAGTTATCGATTAATCATCGCTATGCCTGAATATCCGAGATCGTAAAAAGGACAAATGAAAGGGTGGGAAAGGTTTTTCGTTGTTTGCTTATAATTGATTCCAAAAACGGAATCTTCCATATCCAGGTCTGAATTTACATAGGCTGTTTGGATAATATTTTGTGCTTTGAATTTTAACCAGCAGTCATGTGATGTTCATAAAAAAAACTGTTAATTATTATTAAGTTAGGTTTCTTAAGGAGAGAGAAAACGTCGAGGTATTCCAGACGAGGTAGTTACTGAACCAGTCTGCATGACATAATCTAAATAGAACGCATAACTTGTTAACGACATAGAAAACGCTAACCCGAGGACCCGTTTTCCTTCGGATCTGATTGATTTAAAGCAACCGACAGACCCTTACCTGTCTAATCACACTGAAAATAACTTGCAAGCTTTTCGCAGGGTGTTTATTATTTACCAAATAGAATTCCCAAGTGACATCCTGCATTAAATAATAAAATTTAGGTCACTTGCTGTGTACATTCCTATTATAGTATCATTATAGCAACTGCAAGAATAAGAAAATAGGTACTGTGTATGTAATCGCAGATTCCTTTTAATGCACGTCAAAACGGCAGATCCGAGGGAAGGGTTGACATACCTTGGTGGTCAAAAGAAAGTTTGAGTTGAAACTCATATTTTTATATGCTGCATGAATAACTTAATGCTAGGAATTTAAGTATTATATTGGTACCATTCACCTATCCTGACAATCTCCCAATTTATCGGATATAAATTTTAAGATATACCTACTTTTTTGTAACAGAACTATTTTATCTTACCCGGAGTGAATTTGTATATAAGTAGGTACATTTTTGAGGGCGACAAATGAGCGAAAGAAATTGCAAAAGGTAGCAAAATGTTTTTATTTGGGCTGTTTTGACTGGGTGATCTTTAAACGCAGAGGCTTGAAACAACTTTAAAAACGATTCACTTTTTTTATTCGTGTAGTAAATTAGCAATACAGTATTGTCTCCCTGAGGGCTCGCTGGTCGGGACCGGCGTTGAGCCCGTATCGTGAGCAGAGCCCTAATTCCGAGTGTTCGTTTCTCCCTTCTTTCTGGCCGAATGGGGGAGCGAGATGGAACGCTTTGTGTGCGCGGCGGGCGTGCGCGACCGTATCTCTCTCGCTTTCGTCCCATCTCGCTCTCGCCTTCGCCGGACAAGAGTGAGATAGAAATGGTGGGGATAGCGAAAAGCCCACATCGTGAGTACCAAATCGAGCCCATCGGGAGACAATACTGTAACTCATATGCGAATTACCGTATTGTTTTAATTTTAAAATTGTCTCATCTCTTTCATATTAAAATATTTGATGATATATCAAGAAAAGGCAGACTCTTGTTACTATAATGGCGGATTTAAGAAAAAAGGTCTGGTGGCAAACGATCTGAGGGGCCCATTTTGAGGGGAAAATAAAGAGATAGTTTACTAAAAACGGGCTAAGTGTAGTAGTCCAAAAAGATATAGTCTTTGGTTAAAATTATAATTTTTTTTAAGATAGGGCCCTAGGGGAGACTTGCTTTTTGGGCAGGAGCCCATTGTTTTCCGGAAAATGAGGAGGTAGTTTACTAAAAAACGGCCAAGTGTAGTAGTACGGAAAAAAATGTAGTGTTTGAAATACCTATACCTAATCATATTTTTGTTTTGGAGATGCGGCACTGCGGGGGCCTTCTGCGCGGGGACCTAGGCGGCAATGCTCATCTGCCGCCCTGTTAAATCCGCCAATGCTTGTTAGCCTAGGAGCGCCAAATCTCCAAATCCACATTTGCTTCTACTGGTCAGAGTTTAAAATTTCTTTTCACCACTACTATACAATGGGGCGAATCCTAGAAAATGGGATAAAAAATCGCCACTTTAACAATTTCACGTTTTTCTCTATAAAAATTGCGACTTGGGAAATATTCTGTCATAAAATTGGATTTTGTGAAAATTTTTGTTTATTTAAAATTTATGCGTCTGCAGAATGGGAGATAATTTAGTACAAGTAATAGTTCTTAAAATAATTTCACGCTAGTTTTTTATTTGTTTATGTTACTGAAAGTTAATTGCAGAATTACAGAAGATGAATCTGCTTAAAAAAAATATATAAAAAATATGTACCTAAAACATCTTTGCATGATACACACTGTATAGTATGCAACAATATTATGATATGTTAGTTTTCTTCCGTATCAATGTACCAGGGCCAATTTTCAAAAATTTTCAGAGATTAATTAGATTATAGGTATTTATTACAACATTCTAATTTTTACGCCTATTTATGATAACCTTCCCTCCGTATGCTGACAGAACGATTACGATTTGCGAATTTCTTGCAACCCACACATGCACATTTCCTAACAATTTTTCGTTTTACAATTTTGCAGCCAACGTCAAAATTGGACAATTCTTACCATTTTTCTTCACAACCTCGAGTGAAGATACCCTAAAATTTACTTCACAGTCACTGAA
This sequence comes from Andrena hattorfiana, assembly GCA_944738655.2. NCBI lineage: Eukaryota > Metazoa > Arthropoda > Insecta > Hymenoptera > Andrenidae > Andrena > Andrena hattorfiana. The sequence goes on along the minus strand of OX122889.2, from coordinate 38,626,523 downwards.
GAAAAGATAAGAATCACGTGACTATCATTATAACAGAATAAAAGCCACTATATTAGACATTTTCCTCACTGCTCCAATAATTGATACCTATTACTTATAGCGAAGCAAAAACAATGTTGCCTCCCATCAATCTCGCGGTATTATAAACGCCACAAACCATTAACTATCGACTCCCTGATCACAGACCGCCAAGTTAACAGTATCAATTTCATGCAAACTAATTCAAGAAACAGGGTTGCTTATCTCGCGTAAAGATAAACTCGTGCATTTCGTGGAAACGTGTTGGCGACTCCACCCAGTATATCGCGGAAGTGGCCATAACGCGCAAGACCGATGAGGCCCTCGTCTCCGATTAACTGTATCGAAATTTGCATAATTCCCGTGGTTACGCGATGCTGCTATACCCCGCGAAACGACGTACTCTTCCGTTCACTGCGGAATCTTGAATCAGAGCTGGGCACGCATCGGGCAACGAAGCTCGAGCGATCCCATCGGCAGAATGTTCGAGCATAGAATGTGTGATGGGAAACGTAACAATGTGGGCCCGTGTCTTGCGCGCATGCGCGCCCCACGAACACGTTCCAGCGCTGCCAACGCAAGCTACCCGATTCGCCGTGTAATTTCGTCAATGGAATCGATGCGATAGCGATCGCCGCGTTACCGAAACCATCATTTTTCGTCCGGCGTATGGGGGCTCGCATTAATTCGCCGTTGTCGAATCGCTCCGAAACCGAGGGAGCACCTGCCCCGGTCATCTTTCCGTGATCTGCTACTCTACCTGGCCACACCTAATTGTAACTGCGGAAATCATAATTTTCGGGCGGCGCTTGCCATTTATAAATTAGAGGCCCCGCGGACGCGGTCCGGCGTTGCGCCATGCGATACGCGCAACTTAGTACGGCCCGCAGCGCGTGTCGAACCTACATCACGAATTTATATTACGACACGGTGTTTACACTTTACACTTTGTGATTCGACACGTCGTGAAATGTAAGCGATACATTTTACATCTCGTCTTTATAATTTCGTCGGCTTGTTGATAAAACAAAGTCCATCTTTTTTTTCCAAATTCATATGTTGGTCTTTAGCGAATGCCAAGTGCATTATCTTTCAGTAAAGACTAAAATATACCAAAATAGACCATACCTTTTTAATTTTTTTTTTCGGTGGTGTGATGGAGTATAAATAACTGGGCATTTTTATATTTAAAGTTTGGTTCTATCTAGCCGTTACAAAATTATATTAAAAAAAACGCGATAACTTTAAGGGCTGTTTCACCTCTTCAGAGTGAATTTCACCCAGCAGAAAAAAAAATTGCTCCTTTCATATTCCAATATGCTCTGCAATTTCTACATTCACACGAAGTTTCATTAAAATCAGAATTTTCAGGTTGGTAATGTTCCCTTGTGAGAAATGCCCGTTTTCATCGCAGGTGATTTAAAGTTGAAACATTTGACGTTCATCGCGTGCGAAAATCCTCCACCTTCACTTATTTACTATACTCACTAAACGCCTGTCGGCGTTGTTCGCACGGGCTATGTATACATGCACTGATCGAAACGTTATGTGGGTTCATCGTCCGCAAAGGATTAACAGCTGGACCACCCTCGTAGTGAATAATCCTGGAATTCAGGTTTTTTTCCCGGTGGCAGGCATCCTACCTTTTGCCCTGGTTTTCGATGTTTCTTAGAGACTTGATAAAACGAGCACCTCAATATTGATGCCTTCGAATGAAATTAATGATAACCAGGAAGAGCATCGTTAAAATCAAAACGGAAGATGTTGTAATCTAAGGGGCTCGGCCACAGAGAAAAATAAAGAAGGTAAAGAGGAAAAGGACAACGCAGAAGAGTTTGAAATGATGGCGGGGATCAGGCGGCCAGGGAGGGAAGAGGAAGGAGAAGGAGTTGCAGAAGGTTCGAGGTAAAGCTGCTGCGAGACCGATAAAGCGTCAGACTCGTAATAAGACCTGGCAGAAAGTTAACTGAACCGTGAAGTCAAGCCTGAAGAGGGCCACGATGCCGAGAGTTCCAGGAACATCGTCTCCTCTCCAAGAAGTTCATGCTCGACCCCGCTGCTTTGCCCCATCTTCTTCCTCGTGATACTCCTTCCTTTCTCTTTCCCCCTTCTTCGCCTTTTTCGTCTACCCTCTTTGCTATTTACCTCTTCTGTGTTTTTATACCTCCGCTTGTTAGAACGCTATTAGACGATGACACATTCCAATGAATAAAGAATAAGGATGTTGTAAATTGACGGTAAATAGACAGTTGTAGACAATTCAAGGACTCATTTCTAAAATATCAAAGAAATGCTGTTGCCAAAAAATGACAGTTGGAGTTTCTTTAATAAAATTTGTTAGGAATTTGATGTGTACGAAGTTCTCTTTAATTTAACTGAATTATAATGCAACAACCTTATCTGAGCTGTCTAATAAAATGTGAATAGATTACTGAAATGTTATTAATAAATTTGGTAAAATTTTCTTAATTCCTTACTATTTATACTTATTAAATTTAAGGAATATTAATGCATTGGGGTAAGATGCCAAATTGTGTATGTGAAGAATTGTTGTTTTTATGGGTTAACATTTAGTTTTTATTAATTTAGTAGTGTTCGTTTCATAGTATATGATTTAGATAACAAATAAGCTTTGTTGATTTGATAGAAACATTTAATTAAATTTTTTACAAAAATAAGAAACCTTTGGCATCTTCCCCCCATCGTTGTTCTCAACTCCTAACTTCAAAATAATATCAAAGTCACACTACAGTAGGTAGTATACAAAATTTTACGAATGTATAAAAGTCCCTCAACCCATTCGACGCGCGCTAAATCGAGAATGTATTTAGAGTGTAAATACATTCGAGTACATGTGTGCATATACATATATAAATATAAATATTAGTCTATTTCATCAGGTGATGCCACGCAATCTCGACACTTATCTGTAGACCCCATTCACAACATTCTCAGCAGCCCTAAACGTTATAAAAGCTTAAATTATTCATATCGAGACTTTATGTTTCCATTAAAATATACGTAGATGTCCCAATTATTGCCAGCGTTCTTATTACTGCCACTTTATTTATTTTACTTAATAAAAACGTACCGTATAAAGAATAATGTACAATAATAATAATAAGGAGAAGAAGAAGGAGAACAGTCCCAATTTAATAATATTTTCTTTTAATACTATTCTTTATACGTTATGTTTTTATTAAGTAAAATAAAGTGGTAGCAATAGGAACACTAGCAGTAATTGGGACATCTACCCATCTCACAATCAGTTCCATCCTACGGAACTGAGCGTTTCCGCTATATTTTTGTCTACGGAATTCCATATTTCCCTTATTTAATTTTGCAACATCTCTGTTCTTGTGATTTCGTACGAATATGCACACGCAACGTGAGAATTTAACAGACTGAAAATAGATATTTGTAACAATGTAAAGGGATGCTCGTGAGAGTGGTTCTCGAGATATCCTTGTCAGCGGTCATCGTAGGAGCACAAACAGAAACCTGGGAGGGCCGACAGACTGACGCCAAGAACCTCACGGCGCGAGACGTTCGAGACGCTCGCGTCGCTTAGTCTCCCTACCCTACCAAGTACCACACGCGTCTCCCCATATTAAAACATGATTCACACGTCTCCGTTGTCTATCTAGTATCCCGGAACAGATGCCATTCGCATATCTGCGAAACGGGAGGAATATAATACGAATTTCATTGAGACATACAGGGTGAGACACTTGAATTTTTCACTTTCATTTACGTTAACATTATTATCTGTAAAAAAGAACAATAGCTTGAACTAAGTAACGTTGCATGATTTCGAGGAGAGCATAAAGTAGATGAAATATAGCAAAGACTTATACTCCTAACAAGGGAAAATCCCAAACATGTAAATTCAAAAAAATTATGAATCTTTGGGGATATGTATCTTTTTAATTTTCTTTTGCTGCCCAAATTTACGAGAAGTAGAAAAAAAAATTTACGTAAGAAGTAGAAAAAAGTTTTCGTACAAAAGTTACTTCTGTTAATTAGGACTATCATTTGTGAACTTACAATTTTTTTCAGTTCGCGAGTTATACTTATAACACAAAATTCGAAAATAGTCGGATTTTCAGGGGTCAATTTCACCCCCTCAGAATGAATTTGGGCAGCAATTAAAAATTGCGTAATACATACATGTATATCCCTACAAATCCTGAAAGTTTCATAAGTTTTTGAATGTCCTGGTTCGGGATCTTGCCTTGTAAGTAGAAGTGGTTTGGGTATTTGAAGGTAAACTTTTAAGTATGCTTGTAAATGGAGTTATGTGTTCTTTTCACAGTAAACTTATAATGTATATCTTTTTTACTGCGATCATTACAACTTGTTATAGTCTGGGTTAACTATCACTTTCGCTAGCATAACGGCGAACAAAGGAACAGAATAAATCCTCTGTTCGATTTGTCATCCATTCATTCCAAGCTTGCCCAGACGACAGTAGAATCCAATAACAGGATTAGTCGAGGACTCGCAAGCGAAACTGGTCGGATTGGGGCTAGCAAGATCGTTCCTGCTTCAGTTTTCACCGTGATAGATGGAGAAAAAAGAATAATAGTGCAAGAAAGCAGAATTATGTCATGCTTACCTCGTACATAATGCAGTCGACTGAATTCTAGTCGCGATAACTTTCGTAGCTTTCACGAAATGTAGTTATTTCCATGACCTGATCAATTTAACCCCCTATGGTTCTTAGTCGACCGATATAATCGATAAAAGGAACTTTAATATTTAATGGAAAGCTACTTCAATATTATCCCTTGATTCCACATCTTACCTAATTATTTTCGGCAGATACCTCGGTAACTTTTTGAAAATCCTAGGTCTACATGAAAATTTTAGGTCTGATGTTCTTACTGGAAAGGATCAGAAATAAAAAAAAAATACAGATTTTGCTTAATTTAACGCATTGACTTTTACGGATGTATTTTGATAGTCTTACATGGAGAGGTTTTTAGGTGTCTGCTTCCGATTGCTTTGGTTTTTGGATATGATTTAGAAGACCGAAAAATAACAAATGTGTGCTTCTTTTAATTTTGGTCCGTTTGCATATTTAAGGGGTGACACCGCCCCTCAAAGTTCATAAGAACAGGTATAAAAGTTGCTACTGGTAGTTAAAAGACTATTATACTATTGTGTTCAATAAAATTTGATATAAATTTAATTTGCGGAATAACTTGCTATATGGATTATATTCTTGCCGTCAGCCACTTGTGTACCTCTTCTTATGAACTTTGGGGGTAGTTTCACCCTCCAAACATGCAAACGGGCCAAAATAAAAAAGCTGGTATTTATTATTTTTCGGTCCTCTAAATTGTATCCAAAAACCAAAGCAAATCGGAGGCGGACACCTAAAAACCTCTCCTTATTAGATATGGTTTAGAGCGCACAGTACCATTCGATTAAGGGTGAACGTGATGGATTATCAGACTTTTTGTACAGTTTACTGTGATTCACAGAAGGGTCTATCTTATAAAAAAGTGGTGTCTAGCTGCTACGCCCAAAACAAGTTAGTCATCATCCTGCTAACATTCTATGCCAGGAGTCGGCAACTCGGGATATAAGAAGGGCCAAAAAGTTGTAAAATACACATTCTTTACTTTTAGAAGAGCCATACAAATTTAATAACACATGAATACATACTCTTTGGTGGGAATAAAGAGAGCTAGCACTGATGAACCAAAGCCATCGTGATTACAAATTTGCAGTATATTAATTCACATTAAGTGGCGGAAACTTTCATAATTTTTCCATTCCTCCAAGTATCAAAAGACTCATATTTAGATACCCAAAGAGCCATATGTTTCCGACCCCTCTGTTCTAACGAAGATTCAAATTTGTAATAGTTGAATTACACGCCCAGTAGCTAAGGTTCAGGTTACTTATCCCCTCCCTACCAAACGACAGGATGTTGAGAAATTTTATTCTACATTTTCGTCTTATTTTGGGTCGTAGAATCATCCCCTAAAAGATTTACCACTTATAGTGAAACACCCTATATATATCGGAAAACTGGATAGGTACCTGATACACCTTTGACACTCCGAGCATATCCTTGCGAGCACGTAGTTATCGTATAGCAGTCCGATCTAGTCTAACAAGGGGACATCCCAAAGTGACAATTACCGATTGTGAAGAAACTTACGTAAAAAGTAGTTCTCAGAAAAGGCTACTATTAGGGAAACGATTTAAACGACAGAGTTGTGTGTCTTTGGATAAGAACAATATGTATAAAGCAAATGGATATATTCAGAAAAATCCATTGATTCACCGCCAAATCGATTTTTTCGAGATCAAATCCCATTTGGAGCAAGCTATTCTACAGTTTCGACTTATTTGAATAGGGTGTATAAAATTTAACAATTTTTTGCATCGAGACGGTGGGAATGCGGCACGTTGTTTCTTTTCGACGTTTTTCTTCTCGCGGAACAGAGCATCTGGATGTAAAAAAAGGTTAACATTAACTTTCCACGTTATAAGCAATTATGAGGCAAGTTTATTTTTACAAATGTCTACCGATCCAGAGGTGTAGTTTCGCCCCTGAAAACCGTATACGGTTGTACCGTATTTACTGATAAATTCGGTTACCTTCTAAATAAATTGGAATTTAGATATTTGCATTATAAAAAAGTTATTATATTTGAAATTTTCTCGCATTCTGTGCAAGATGAAGTCCTCAAAAATTATTCAGCAATGTATAGTAATCGTGAACTTAACCTTTGCCTACCGAATACAAGATTCATTTGCACCCATGTTACATATTAAACTATTTAGTAAATTTAGTTATTAGCAGTGACACAGTCAGAGGAGGTGAGGGGCAAGGAGCCCCCCAAAGAAGAAAGAAAAAGGAGATTAATGTAACCACGACTGCAGTAATTTAAGAGCTTTGTAAAAAGAAAAGAAAACTGGATTTCATTTTATAAATAAATCTTTATAATCACCAGTGACGGATTTAACAGCGCGGCCGATGAGCAGTTACCACCTAGGCCCCCGCCCAGAAGGCCCCCCAGGTCCCCATCCTTAAAAAATATTATGATTTTATCCAAACTATATTTTTTCTGTACTACTACACTAAGAGCGTTTTTAGTAAACTGCCTCTTCATTTTCCTGGAAAAATGAGCCCCTCCAAAGGGCCCCTAGGCCTCCCTCCTTAAAAAAATTGATTTTATGCAAACTATATTTTTTTTCAGTACTACTACCCTTAGCCTGCTTTTAGTAAATTACCTCTTCATTCTCCCGAAAAAAATGGGCCCCTCAGAACTTTTGCCACTTGGGCTTTTTTTCTTAAATCCACCACTGATAATTACTTAATGAATTTTATTGAATTTGCATTAAAAATATTTTTATCCGTTCAATTCGGCTCCCCCCAACATTAAATCCTGAGTGCGTCACTGCTTATTAGCATCACTTCTTAAAAAAAATACAAGTGTTTGAAATCATAACAAGATCAAAACCTAACATAAAATCTGAATCTAGAATATGTATGAATGGAATTATATGACGGGGATTAACGTCTGTCCCGCCATCAGTAGTTCTCGGGTTAATATCCCTTTCGTATTTCTATTCCGAGTATATCATCCTCAGCTTTCTCGAAGTTAGTCTGAAACGATTGATTCTTCAAATCGGTCATGGATTTTTGTAGCATTGTCAATAATGAAATCATTTTTGCGGCGCGTAAGTCTTCCTAACAAACTAACGCAAACTGGCCGCTGAAGCTGCATTTGAAATGTTATCTCGATTCGTTACGTTAGTTGGCTTTTGTAAGGGGACAGTAAAAGAGAAACGTTTACAGTCACAGAGTAAGTACCATTCGTAAACGAATATTGCTAGCAGCTTCTCATTCGTTTTACGCCGAAGTGGCAGCCTTTATTTGTTTCACTGTGCATTGTTGTCTGCATTTGAAACGTGCGCGGCGTAGACACGACGACTTTGATATTTGACTTCTTCAGAAGCCAAGCTGATTAGCTCCATGAAATAAACAGTAAAGGGAATGGATGAGTCAAGCACTTACGGCTTGAGTACTAAAACTGAGGAATTTACAGAAGGTGCAGTCGATCAATTTATTATAAAATTATTATCGACAGCAGCGTAAATTGATTTTTATAATAGTGGCCCACATGTGACTGAACTCGATTATTATTCCTTATTTCTATTTCACCCTTGCTGAAGATCAAAGAAAACGAAGAAATACGATTTAAAAATGATGAACTAAAACAGTAACGAAAAGAGCGGAAAGTGAAATATAGTGGTGGCTAGATAAATACCTACTTTTACCAAGAACAAGAGACGAAACAAATTAGATTGGCTAAAAGTTGGTGACTGGGGAAACCCTCTCTTGATTCTGTTAGTTGTGCAAGGTTTATTCCTGGTTGTCCCGGGACCTAGAAATAGAATTTTACTTCAAATTTTACTTCCGTCTCCTGGATTCCTTTTTAGTCAGGGAAGAAAATAGGACAAAGATCCGTTTTCAACTGTTTAGACAATCGTCGTTATTGTTAAATGTTCTACGCTAATTTCATTCAAGAATCCTCCACAGTACGTGCATTGTAGTATCATTCAAATATAATTGCTGGCACAGCGTTGATGTAAACATGGTGGGGTAGTTTAAATTAGCGTGATTTGTAGAATAGGATTATTTCGTCCGCAATAGAGGAATTTTTGTGCCTCCTTGATTTAATGATTTTTTAAGGCGCCACATGTACACTTAAGACTAGAAAAATCAGGTTGAACTTTGATAATTGTCTTTTCATTGAAAATATTTTTAATTTAAAAATCTTTATATGCATCTTAAAATACATACTTTAATGTAAAAATTGCGTAAAAATTCGAAAACTAAGAAGATTGAATATGTAACAGGGTTTTTTCTCAAATTGGTATTTTAAAAAACGGTAACCAATATTTCTCGAAAACAAGTGGATCGATTCAATTGAAAGTTGGAACAGAAATTTTTGATAGATATATTTAGCTTTTGTTATAGGATTTTTTCTTAAACGTCATAGTTCATTTTTTATCAATTAAAGAAGGATGACTTTTTCATCTGTATTCATCTGTATTCAAATCACCGCCATCTTGAGAAAAATTTATATTTTTAAAATCTGCTACGATAAAAACTAGATAGATTCCTTTATGTAACTTTAAGAGAATTGTTTTTATTTCGGATAAAAATTATCGGAGATATTTTGATTACCGCGGAAGCTGTTCCGAAAAATTGCCTAAAGAAAACATATTAAAGTATATTGTACAAAGATTTTTGAATTAAAAAATATTTTCAATGAAAAAAATTGTCAAAGTTCACCCTGGGTTTTCTAGTCCAGGCCTGCCTTTTAGAGTGTAAATACCTTCTCAAGTTCTGGGACCCGGGCAACAGCCGAGCGCGGAACTGTTACCTTGCTAACCGTTGCGTGGGTTTTGGGACAACTTCAAGAGTGTGTGCGCGCCTATGCGCGTGAGGCCTAGCTATATGGATTCATGGTACGAGTCAGTGTGGACGCACGCAGCCCATGCTGTAGTTAGCAACGTTAAGCCCCGTTACGCACTTGCGACCAGTCGCTGGCAACTTGGTCGCCGAGAGCCCAGAAACCTTTGTTGTTCGCCGCGACCAAGTGCGTACGACCTCATACGTCCCCGTGCACCTCATGGTCGCCGGCGATTTGTCGCCAAGTGCGTAACGGGGCTAAAGTTCCGCGCTCGGCTGTTGCCCGGGTCCCAGAACTTGAGGAGATATTTGCACCCTAATGCCGCGTTTACACCAAGGCGAACAAAAACATTGTTCGCGAACGTTTTCGACTGTTCTTGCCGTGTCCACACCGCCGCAAACACGAATAAAACTCAGTGTACGAATCGTATGTGAACGTTTTGTTCTATTTACGGCGGTGCGGGCACGGCAAGAACAGACGAAAACGTTCGCGAACAATGTTTTTGTTCGTGTTCGCCTTGGTGTAAACGCGGCATAAAGGGCAGGCCTGCAGTAAAGGGAGCCAGAAGTACGTACAAGAACGTCGTAAATAAAGGTTCGAAAGGCTAATCAAGCAGACGAAGAAGCTCTAGGAGGAGCTGCGAATTTCGTCAGCGACACACTCGCCCAATCGTTCACTTGGCTGGAGACCGAGGCGAATGAAGTCGAGTCCTCGCAAGCGGAACGCCACGGAAATAGTATAGACTGCGTCGACGTTCGTTCGTCGGGGTATTACGCAAGCGGTCGCCTCGGCCTGCACTCGGTTCAGGTGTACGTGGGGATTCCTTGTGGCGCCGGTCGTCTGGCGCACTATTCACCACACACACGCTCTGGTTAGCTATGTCGCGAACTAGCCGACGACAGATGCGGGATCTGGCGCACACGAGAAACCTCCTACGGTATCCGGGGAATTCGCCGAGCGTGACTCGACCAAGGTAATTGATCGATTTATAACACACCGGAATTGTATCGGAGAAACTTGGGAGAGCCGGTGATTATCCGGAGAAGAAATTAATACGTTTCCACGTGGCTGTATGCGGCTCAGTTCGCAGCAGTCCCCCCGTGAGATTCAATTGGTCGCCTTGAATGAATGAAAGTTCCCTCTCGGACACTTTATTATTACGAAATTCTTGGTATTGTTGTTTTCTGTTGTTTTTCTGGTGATATGGGAGGATGCATTTTTCTGTAAATGAATGTAACTTCTTTATTTATTCAATTATGTAACTAACGAAGAATTGCTACCATGGTGTGGAAAGATTTTTCTTGGATCAGAGTTTTTAATTTATGGTTATTGGATGAGATTATTTATATTGAAACAGATATTGATCCTTCGTTGACACTCTGGGTGTGAGCCACCAATAAACTGATTTTACCGCTTTGTACCTTCTATATGCAAAATAAATACCTTTTTCTAAAGCCGACTTACAAACTTTTTTCTCAAAATATTATATTTGAACAACTGTCTAGATTTTTAGCTTCTAATATTGTAATTTGTAAAAGTTACAATTTATTGAAATTGTTCTTCGTGTTTTCTCGACTTGTGGTAATCTAGAATTTTTTGCAAAAACTTGATAAACTGTGAATGAAAAAAGTATTGGAATACGTTCTAGAGACGTTCCTTAGATGAGAATGACAGTCGTTCAAAAATTGTTCTGGGTGTGAACTGTGAGCCACCCAGGTATGTCAAAGTTGATCGACAAAGGAGGTGTGTCATCGGGGGGTTAATAGTAAAATTAAATTTGTGATGGGAATCTTGGTGTGTTTTAAATCTGAGCAATCTTGAAATAACGATTGAGACGATTCTTTCGGCTTCGAAATACCTACAATTGTTATTTTTTGTGAAGAAAAAATATTCAACATAATATTCTGAAATATATATTGCAATATCATAAGCAATAAAATAATCCATTGATAATTTAACACAACTCGTAACATTCCAGATCGCGGAATGAGTCTAAGAGTGGAAATTTGCTGATTTTCATATTGTCGTGCATATATCTGCGAAATCGAAGATATCGAAGAATAATTATGTAATGAAGTTGTATGGCTCTTAACGCCCTACGGTATTGCGATAAATAATTTGCGAAAAACATTTATTTTATCAGAATGCAGTATGCACCTTCATCATAAAGTTTTTTGACAAAGTCTTGACCACCTTGTTGTGGGTCCCCGAGAACCACAAAACATTGAACTTAAATATTTTTCGATATGTTTCACAATTTCGCACAAAGGTATGCACGATAATATGAAAACTCGCGATTTCTTTAAGGGGGTGTTTCCACTTTCAGATCCTCTTCATCAACAAAACAAGAAATAGGTAAGTCATTGGGATTAGTTAAATTACATTTTAACAAGTGTATCAATTTTTGTTTAAATCTCGAGACACCGAGCTTCCCTTGTTAAAATAATTTCATGAAGTTATTAAAGCAAGATGAAAGTAGAATTTTTTTTAATTTTTTGTTATTTCCACACTGTTTCTTCAGCCACGGTTGTACATACAAAGAAGTGAAAGGAACATACGATGACAAAGATTTTCAATAACGGCATCTACCAAATTGACTCAATAATGTGTAAAGGGCGTTTATTACATTACAGGACCACTTTAATATATCCAGCAGAGTTAATAGCAGATACAAGGAAACTGTATTAACGGAGATGGTTTCAGAGGGTGAGGACAAGAACAGAAATATGTTGTCTCAAAGCCTCAAGACTATTAAGGGGTTGTATGTATTCACATATGCATTATACACATAGGGTAAACAGGGAGACTGTTTGTTAAATTTTTCTATATTCAAATAATCGGCCAACCCTGATACTCGAATTGTTCCATCAGTTCTAATATTCGAATATTCGAATATACCCTCTGTAAACTGTCACAGAATCGTTCAAAATGGTCTTAAAAACTGTTCCTTAACTTGTTCGAATTGATAAGAACTTAATGCGATAGGGTAGGTACATTAATTACACAGAATACTATTTTACCAGGGCCGATCTTCTTTATAAAAGGGCCGGAAGGAAGAAATATTTTGGTGCACCAAAAAATTTCTGAACAGTTAAAAATGATAAAATCTTTCTACGAAAAAAAATAATAACAATAATAAAGGAAATAGAATAAAAATAAAAGAAATAAACAAAAAATATTACCATATTTAGATGTATGACTTTTTTATTGCCATATCATTAATATTAGATTATTATATTATTATATTAGAAATTATATTCTAATTTATTTTTTGACAGTCCTCGCATATCATGGTATTGTTATCTACATACCACAAACAGAACTGTGGTGTGTCCGTAGTATGTATTGCCAGTTCTGCGTTTCGAGCACGAAGTTCAAGTCGATTTATAAAGTTAAATTAATTTCAATCAAATAAAAAAATATAGTTCTCATTTTTTCTTTTTTTATTTTCTCTTTTCTTCATTTTCTGGAATCGCTACATCCCCCTCTGACTAGGTCTGCAGTTTACATCCAGTGTAATAGCCACTGATTATACGGTTCGAACTAACAAAACCACAATTTTTATTGCTAAGTACTCTTACAAGGGAACACCGCGAACCCGGACTCACCGATTGGAACGCAACTTTGTGGGTTTTTAGGGTGACTCGAAACAAGAACAACGGTGTGTTTCATTTGGGCCCTATCGCCCTTTAAGGGGGTGAAAACTAACCTCAAAGTCAAATTGGCACTTCCACTTTTTCACGTATAACTCTCAAAGTACAACATACAGAAAAAAATGTTTCAAACAAAAGTTTGATGGTACAATGAGCGCTGCAAACTGGCGTTAACAAAATTTTAAAAATATAGTTTTTTTCGACAGGGTCTTTTCTTTTAAAACTTTTCAAAAAAAATTTAACACAAGTTTGTAGCGCTTATTTCATCATCAAACTTTTGTTTGAAACATTTTTTTCTGTATGTTGTACTTTGAGAGTTATACGTGAAAAAGTGGAAGTGCCAATTTGACTTTGAGGTTAGTTTTCACCCCCTTAAGGGCGATAGGGCCCAAATGAAACACACCGTTGTTTTTGTTTTGAGTCTCTCTAAAAACCCACAAAGTTGCGTTCGAATCGGTGAGTCCGGGTTCGCGGTGTTCCCTTGTTAGTACACAAGTTATGGTAATTAAGAAAGAAGAGGGCACACCTCACCGATTTTGATGATCTTCAAATATGTTGTCGGGGGCATGATTCTGAACAACTTTTTCCTATACATGTTACCGCCGTTCGACCTTCGTTTCCGAGATATTTACGAAAATTTATATTAATATTAGGAGCGTCCGACATAGTTATCCCACAAATAAATAATATAAGATTCTGATTATTACCCCCTTCAATTTTAATTATCTTAATAAGAATAATCTTAAATTCAGGATCTGGATTGGTCTGAACCATTTACCCACCATTATCATCATATTCATACCACCGAAACGGGGGTGCGATTTGGAGGGAGGGACATTCCCGGCGGAAATCTGGCAATGCAGCGGGACTTCCTCCAAGCCCAAGGCGCGTGACGCGGCCGGTCGTAGGCCTCCCGGCCTCGCCGCGTGGGCCGTTCGAAAACTGGGGGTTTATGATACCCGCAATAACTATTGAGGACGTAAACGAAAGTCTCAAAGGAAAAACATGCTTCGTTCAAAATTCAATCACGAAAGGAACGGAAAGTGGCTTACTCAAAAATAGCTTCGCTGGCGCACGTGTCATAAACCGTGCCGACTATTTGCACGCCAAATGTTCGTATTTGGTCGTGCCAATGGCCGCTACACTATACAGGGTTATCCATTTAAGACTGGCGGCGCTCGCGCGAGTACAAATGGGACCGGCAACAGCGTCACACGCATATTTACTACTACAATCATATGTCGATACATCCGCCATCTATGGGGTGTTGCTAAAAGTATAAGTTCGTGTGGGTCATCTATCAAGAACTTATACTTTTAGCAACAGCCCATAGATGGCGGATGTATCGACATATGCATGTGTAGTAAATATGCGTGTGACGCTGTTGCCGGTCTCATTTCGACGTGCATTACGAAAAGTAGCACGTTTCAATTTTCTTACGAAAACTCACTAAAAATATCATGTTTCATAATATCATGTTCTCACAAAAAATATCATGTTTCGTTTGATCGGTTTGCCACGGTAAAAATAGCATGTTTCGTCTTTTGACGCGAAAACTAGGACGTGTGAGCGGTTTGCCACGAAAACTATTACGTTTCGGTTTTCGCTGCGGAAACTAGCACGTTTGAGCGGTTTGCCACGAGATTAAAATTTCCATATGTGTTGTCTTTTGGAGATTAGATGGAACTATTATTTATTAAACAATATTTCCAACTTTGAATTCTTTTAAACTGACCACGCGCTGAAACGCGATAGTTTCTGCAGTCTGCAGTATAATCCAAAACGTGCTATTCTTCGTGGCCAAACCGGATAACGTGCTAGTTATCGCCGCAAATTCCCAAATGTGCTAGTTTTCGCCGCAACAGTACGAAATGTGCTATTCTTCGTGGCGAAGCAGTCAAACGTGTTAGTCTTCGCGGCGGAAGACCAAACGTGCTAATATTCGTCAGAAACGATAGTTTCTAAACGATAGTGCTAGTTTTCGTAAGAAAATTGAAACGTGCTACTTTTCGTAACGCACGTCGACTTGTACTCGCCCGAGCGCCGCCAGTCTTAAATGGATAACCCTGTATAATCACTTATAGTGACATTTATTGTTGTACGAGTGGTTATTCGCACCTGGTAAATGAAAATTAAAATTTATAAAAAAAAGGCTAGTGCACCCTTCCAATAAACCTCAATTCGCCCTCCGTCGCTGGATCTCCCCTCATCGCTAATCAAAGGCACGCCGTTCATCACAGTGCCAACTAAAACTAACTTTAAACCGTAGTTCCTTTGCTCGTAAAAAAATCTTTACCATACTAAAGTCCTTTTACCCGCCCTAATCCCCCGTGTAGATAGAAACACGTAAAGCTTTTAGTGATCGCTCGGATCCTTGCTCCTCTCTTCCCTGCCGGCATAATACCGTCGAGTAAAACACAGGTACTCGGGGAATCATTCGACTCACCTCCGTGGGGAAGTCGAACTGGATCGATGGCGCGCAATTAAGTAACATCGAGAGGAGAGCGTAGAAAAGAACCGGGTCCTCTTTCGAAGTGCACGCGCACATGCAGGGCCAGCAGGAGGCTTAAGCACGGCTCGCTTCCGGTCGGGTTATCCCGTGCGTACATGTACGTCGAAGGACCTAATTCCAGCTTTCCCGGCCGAGCTTTTCCGTTGCCGCAACAGCTTTAAGCTCGCCGGGGGAAGCGTGGCAGAGTTTTTACGAGCGTAATTCAGGGAAGCACGCCAGCTGGGATCGCGATAAACTCGTTGCAAGTGCGAGGCGCACACAGGTGCACGCGAATTCGAGCACGCGAAAAATGAATGTGTGCGCCTGTATCGCACACGCGCGATCCTATTCCGCTGGTTTCAGCGTAAATATGTTCGCTTTGATACAGTCACGTGACCTGGAAAGATACCTAAAACCATCCCTTTCTTTTCTATCTTCTTATCCCGATGCTGCCTACCCCCTTGTAACGATCCTGATTCCTGTCTTTGCTGTTCCGTGTTCCGCCAGGCTCCTGGGTCGTTGCCCTTTTGCTGGTTTCGGCTTTGTTACCTGCAGTTAACATTGTTGAGATGCATACAACGATGGCGAACGTAATTTAGTGAAGATAATGCATACACGAGGCGCACACCTCATGGTGACACTTTCAGTGGATCATTGTTTTCTCGCGTTGTATAATCCATTAGCAGATAATAATCTATAATAGATTATTATCAGTGGCGGATTTAACGGGTGGTTGATGAGCAGTTGCCACCTGCAACCCTGTCCAGAAGGTCCCATCTTCGAAAATAAATTATGAGTTTATCCAAACACTGTATTGCTTTTTGTTTTCCATAATTTTCATACCACACGCGCGTAAATTTATTTGTAATTCTGTTATGTATACAGGGTGTCCAAGAAGGCTTGCCACTTGGGCCTTTTTCCTTAAATTCGCCACTGAAATAGATTCGTATAAACCTGTATAATTTTGTCATTATCTAAGGTCTAAGGTTTCGTGTAGTACCTACCAATATTGATTTGATGTGCCCAACCATTCTTTTGCGGGACCGGATTTATATGTACTTCTAAATTTTATAATATTAAATGTCTATGCATAGGACACCGCAAAATTCACAATGAGCTTTTCGTGGACCGCGGGGCCGTTTAAGGGGTCATTCTACTTTTGAGAATAGGGACTTTAGTAATAAGAATTAGGTTTTATGTTCAAGGCAACTAATTGTAAGTTGGAAGAATAACCGGATAGTTAAACCGGATATATGTATTCCTACTTTTGTTCTGTCGTAGCTGCGAAGCAAGCGTGCAATAACTAGAAGCGTATCCAAAGTAATCCAAAGTAAAAGTGTAACAAAGTTCAGTCGGAATAGTTATATTTTATATATTTTCTTTACTAAAACACTAGAGTGGTTAGTTCAATTTCCCCATCAACTTTGATCGGCCGAAAAATGAAGCTATTTTTAAAGATTTTTTTCTCACTAAATACAGCATATAATGAAATAAATCTTTTTGGAATTTATTAAGCTACTCTTATATTATTCAAAAGAAATGTAAAAAGTTTTTTTAATTTGTTTCATATGTTTTTTTATAGCGTCAATGTGACACCTACAAAAAAAGGTACGTTCGTGGCGCAGGTGATTTCCTGGCTCAGGCTTATCTGAAACAAAAATTTCGAAAAGATTCCTAATCTATATGAGTGTCGCTATCGCCCGTAGCTCAATTAACAATTTTTGTCGACAAATAACCGAGATGTTTCTCGAGGAACATTCGAGAAAACACTCTTTTGGGGAACTTCTTCTTTCAAACCGGCGCCATTTTGTTATTTCTCAACAAAAATTGTTAAATGAGCTTCGGGCGATAGCGACACTCATACAGATTAAGAATCTTTTCAAAATTTTTGTTTCGGATAAGCCTGAGCCAGGAAATCACCTGCGCTACGAACATACCTCTTTTTGTAGGTGTCACATTGACGCTATAAAAAAACATTTGAAACAAAAAATATGTTTTTAAATATTTTTGTGTAATATAAGAGTAGCTTAATAAATTCCAAAAAGATTTATTTCATTATATGTTGTATTTATTCAGAAAAAAATCATTGAAGATAGCTTCATTTTTCAGCCGATCAAAGTAGAATTACCCCTTAAAGCGCGGGAGCGCCTGAACCCGCCTCGCGTCGGTCCTGTCAGCCTACCCCTACTGGAAATGTTTCCTTGTTAGAGCGAGCGGCAACTTTGTATTAACTAAGACTGCTACTGACGTTAACTTTTTTACTTGTGATTTTAGTAACATTTTAATGTAGACATGTCTGTAATGTTACAGCTTCTAACATGAACCTTTTACGTCGTCTCCTCCATGCAGGGTCGAATTTACTACAAGGCGCACTAGGCGCAAGCAGGGGCCTCACTTTCTATGCCTTATGAAGTTACATTTTAAAACCTTACTCCTCACAAATAACTGTATAAAAAACAGTCTAAGTAGTTATAATCGCAAAGTAAAATATTTATTTTTAAATATTAAACTCAGAATATAAGAACAGAGAAAAACTCCCGCCTCTGTGTGAAATGCGTCATTCTTTCCTTAGAATATAAACTAACAGGAATTGCTGTATTGCATAAAAATCGATAACAGCTATTTTCTTCGCTGTATCTAAATATTTCACACAACTGTAGAAAATTAGAAAAATTCGACTTATTCTTTTGCAGCCTCATAACGATGTTGCACAACATAGATGTTGATAATTTCTCTATCTGCCACCTCCTTATTTGCCCTTAACCGACACCCACAAGGAACATAAACATAGAAATTAATGAGCGCACACAAGCGAAGCAGTTCTCAGAAAGAGGAAAGTCAAGACGGATTCTTTCATGGCATTCTGTAAACCCGGCCTGCGCTTTATTATATTGCTGCGCGCAACGTTGGATTTCTATAAAATTCTCGTAAGACGGGACACGCAGAAGCATAAAGAACAGCGTCGATGCCGCGGTGCTTCTTCGCATCAGCATCCCTTTGAACATCTCCGCCGGGAAGCGAACAGGAATTTCCTAAACAGTGGTTGCATGTCGACAATGTGCACGCACTCCGCCGAGCACCGCTGCCGTGACGAACGCGTCGTTTGAGATACTCCATCGTTATTTCACCCCAGCGCAGCACGCACAACGAAGGGCAATTGCGTGCACCTGATGTAGGGGTGGAAATGACGGAAGCGGTGCACTGAACTTCGTACATCGAGCACTCCACTTGATAGAACCCTCGCTATATTTTTTTTACCTCACTTGAAGAGCGTTAAACACTTCGTGCGCACGAGGAACTGCTGTAGCCCCTCCAGTAGCCGAATTAATAGGAAGGCATAACGGGTAAGAAAAAATTTCATTTTCAATCACTCTCTTTTCAATTTTACAAAACCTATCAGGCGACTTATTGTTAGAAACTAAATACTGAAAGTTTAATATGTAAGTATATATAAGACTTGGACGAGGGATAAGATGCTCCCAGGACCTGTAAATAATTAAATAAATTCAAGTTAAATAAATAACAATAATAATTAGTTCGATTTTCGAAAAATCTTAACTTATGCGTTTATAATACATATTTCCTCACTGTCAAAATCTCACTAATATATTTCTACAGAGACGAACGAAAGTTATCTGCATTATCTGCAGCTTCGTGTGAAACGGCTTACAGATAATTTCTCTAATTTAACAGCCGTTCACTCGACTAGCGTTTGTACGTTCGAACGGGTTAACAGCTCGGACCAAATGGGGAGAGGAACGGGTGGGAAGGTGGCGAACATATCGAATGCTTCCATTTAATAGTGCCCGGGAATATTCAATCACGCGAGCACGCTGGGGGCGAAATTATGCAGGGAATCGGTTGTATTTAGGGCCACGTATGCAAATTAAGTAGAGCGCATTATGACATACGCAGGTGATCTTTTAACACTGTTACGCGTATTGTCGCTTGGCTCGTGGCAATGTAATAATAAGCACGTTTAGCCGCGATAGAGATCTAAAAATATGGCACGCTCTCTGTCTGTCCGTTCGTCGCGGTATTTGTGCCTGCCGCCGTGATGTCGCCCGGCCACGCATACGACGAATGCATTGAACGACCTTCACGCTATGGATTTGGGAAAGCGCGGAGGAAATGCCAGTATGTAGTGACAGCAGTGGATCGTACTAGAACTAAATCTTACACTTTTCTTGTTATCACTCTGTAGGGAAGTTCGGTTAGCCGAGCATTCCGAGTTTTTTGAAACTGTGCAGATTTGTGGAGGACCTCGAGAGAAGTATCAGGCAATTTTCCGCTTATGCCCATTTTCGGTTCTCCTGGGTGGAAGTAGCCCTGAAATATTAATGTGCGGTTTTCTATTTTCCTGTATATCTTGAAAAGTATAGTAGAGGTAGAAAATTTATTAGCATGAAAACTTGGCGGCTTTGTATGCTCTATAAAACTGTGTAATCAAATTTTTTAAAATTTGTTGTTTAAACAGGGAAACGCCCATCTATCCCCACTATAGATTTTAAACAATTCGGTTATATAGTTTCACGCAGCGTAAAGCCATTCAATTTTCTTTGTATCTACTATGGTTTTCAAGAAATACTGGAAAATAGGAGAACACTCATTAAGCTTTAGGGGGTGTTTTCATCCTGAAGAACCGAAACTGGGCACGAATGAAAAATTGTTAGATACTTCTATTGAGGTAATCCACAAATCTCTGTGAGTGGCAAAAGGTTTCCGAAATATCTGTGCATTTCTGCCACTCCTTTCCGAGTGGATCACTTCTGCTGGCAAAAGTTTTGTCCAGCATGCACCGCTTTTTAAAGCTTTGAAGCTTTGATGAACATGCCGATACTAATGAAATTATTAAGTCTGTAGAGTGATTACTGATCTGAGAGTGTGCAGCGATTTCAATACGCCTTTGGAAAGATTTCGTCAAAACGAATTGACTGATACCATATTTAATTTTGAAATGACATAATATCACGTCCAAAAATTCCCTCAGAGTTCAAGATTTTGCGGTTTTGACCAAAAGAAGTCGGAAATAAAATTGTATCTGGATCGAGAATGATGTAATAAGCAATACTATCGTAGGTTGAGGTTCCAAATATGCTTCGCGATTCTTGTATAGGTACTTTGGTGGTTGGACCAATTTCCTAACGCCTAAAAATTTGAGAAAATTGTCGCAGGCCAATATAGCTCGTGAGGTACATTTAGCACCTTAATTATTTGAGGTAGATACTCTTTTCCTTCTTGTACATACTTGTTCAATATTTGTTGCACGTTTTGGTTTACAGTTCCACTTCTACCAGTGGAAAAAGAATATTATTTTATCTATCTATACAAATATGGTTTCATACGAGTTAGTGAATATTTTGTAATCTTTCACTTAAGGGGGTATTCTGGTCTGGCACGCGAGTTTCATGGCCATTTTTCAGATTTTTTTTATGGGCAATCAATGTAAGTGTAGTACACAAAGTTTTTCCTAAAATCTTAATCGTCCCTTTGCCTATATTCACAAATTTTTCTGTGATGAAAAAATTAGTATCGCATGTCTGTATGAAGACATGAATATTGTGCGCTTTGCTACGATGCTGCCATGATTCTATGCTTCGTAGGAATCTGAAACAAATGATGAATGAAAAATTTTATTCAGTAAGAATATGACTATCGTCTGGATCAAGATTATTCATTGAAAATAATTTTTCACAAAATGGCGCCATGTTTAATAGAAAAGTCCGTTTTTCCCTCTTCAATTGTGATACCAATTTGTCAGTTAACAAAACAATTTTGCAGATATTTTTATAATTTCGGTTCAAACAAGAATGACATAGTTTCGAAATATCTGTGCAAAAGTACATATGCACTGTTATGGAGATATGGCAGTTATGTATTTCGCAGCATCATGGCAAAACGTGCCATCTTCGTGTCTTCATACAGACATGTCATACTAATTTTTTCACAACAAAAAATTTGTAAATGTAGTTAAAAGGGCGATTAAGATTTTAGGAAAAACATTGTGTACTACACTTACTTTGATTGCCCATAAAAAATTCTGGAAAAAGGTCATGAAACTCGCACGCTGGACCAGAATACCTTCTTAAGACAGAAACTTCACCAAGGTACGTATGTCCTCGTTTGACTTGGATACCACTTATGTTACAAATAATTACTACTATACAGGGTCGGCGCAACGCACTAACCAGCCTACGCTTGATGCCAAGGGCGCCAATGGCAGGGGCATCTAAGACGCGAAAGTAGAATTATTTAATTTTCAGTAAGCGGTTCTTCCGAGAAGC
Organism: Andrena hattorfiana; assembly: GCA_944738655.2. Lineage (NCBI taxonomy): Eukaryota > Metazoa > Arthropoda > Insecta > Hymenoptera > Andrenidae > Andrena > Andrena hattorfiana. Next base: position 38,604,631 of record OX122889.2, on the reverse strand, counting down.
CGAGCTATATTGTTTATAAACATCGTAAATCACACCAGTGTTGTTCTGTGCTTTTTGTGCGCGGCACTCCTGTTACCAGGCGCAAAAAGAGATTTTTTTAAACTTTTATTAAACTGGTCTTTTGAGAAGCCCTGATTTAGGGCGTCATATAAATTCTTGAATAAGCCGGTCAAGCACCCTAGCGCCTACTCTGTTACTATGTGCCCCTTATTTACTCATTATAAATACATTATTATTACTTATTACGCATTCGCCTTAAATATAGAAACAGGTCAAATAACAAGAGCTCAGGAATATTCCTCGTTGGAGTTATAATATTTCTGTGCAGCAATTATGTAAGCCGAATTAGCGCGATATAAATCTGATGTTACAAGTGCGTGTCAAGTGGAAACTGTTACCAGGTGTAAAATCTTCACCGAAATCAGTGCACCAGGTGCAGTCCGCCCGAGGTGGAAAATCAGTGTCTATCGGGAAGATTAATTTAACACGCGGCTCGTGCAGAACCATAAACCGCAACAGAGTTAATTTCTCATTAACTACCCGTGGGATGTTCGCGAACCTTTTGTATGTAGATTAATTTCACGATAAATGTTACGAGGCGATGTAAGTAACTGCACGTGCTCGTTCCGCTGGATACTTTGGCTGAACTGTGGATTCAAAATATAGGTACAAACATTTTCTAGAAATTCAAAAAATTATTTTTTTATGAACTTTTGTAGCTCTGCGATGGAATTTAACATGTAAATAAAGCTACTTCTTGTTTTAATTAAAAAATAAACAAATAATAAGTGTGAAACCCTACTTTGAATGATTTTTTACATTTTCATATTCATGTAAATATAATTACAAAAATACCTGCCCACCGTACGTTAACATTCTGTTTAGAATGTTAACCATGATGACTGCAAAATGGTTCAACTAATTAGCATCAGATCTGCGATAAATATTGTTTATAATATTCTAATTTATGTAATAGAGAGATATATATTCTGCAATCTCTGAAAATTTCAAATCGATCACTTTATCAGTTTTAGAAGTGCATATCACTTCCGCAAATTTGAAAAACGTGATTTCAGAAAAAAACGAGTTTAAACTTTTTATAATGTACACTCAGAAAATTGGTATATATTTTCCAAAAGCCAAATAAATAAATCTTTCTAACTTGATAACACCTATATATAAATTGATGGATACATCGAATTATTAATTAATTTAGTTCAATATATTCCATAAATTATTATTAATACATTTAAATATAATTAATATATATATATATTAATATATATATTAATTAATATATAATATATAATATATTAATACATATATTAATTAATATATAATATATAATATATTAATACATATATTAATATATATATTAATTAATATATAATATATAATATATAATATATAATATATTAATACATTTATATATATATATATATATATTAATTATATTTAAATGTATTAATAATATAATATTGAACTAAATTAAGTAATCCATCAATTTATATATAGGTGTCATCAAGTTCGAAAGATTTATTTATTTGGCTTTTGGAAAATATATACCAATTTTGTGAGTGCACATTATAAAAAGTTTAAACCCGTTTTTTCTAGAGAGAGAGAGAGAGGGAGAGAGATATATACCACCCAGTAATTTATTCTGTATAAATTTCCAAAAAATATATTTTTCAGGCCACCAAGGAAGAAAGATCCCTTAATTCAGTTTGGAAACATAAATGGATCACACCTTGCTTTGAAAATCGCACTAAGGGCCACTGATTGAGGAAGAGACGGGAAACGTGTAAGAAAGAAACGAATAGGTGCACCTCTGATTTCAGGGATACCACACCTTGCGCATTTGTTGGTGAGAGGGCTCAGTGCATGGTAGCCCCCCAATCCATCAGGGCTCCTCGGAAAGTTGCTGGCAGATGGCTGGCAGATGTGTACCATCTTGCCCTGATTGTAGGTCCAGGAGAAGTCGCCGGTAGAAGGTGGGTATCTGCTCAGACTGCGGCGATTTGGTAGCGCGGCCATCTTCATTCAACATATCTTTCCGTACGGACCTCCGTCATCCACCACGCCGCGGGAGGAGTAACGATCATACGCCGGATAATACCCTACCATCGATGATACTTTTGATTAAAAATTAAACACACTGTCAGGAGTACGAAATCCGGACAGTGCTGATGACAATCTCGTCGTTAAAAAGAATATAAACAGATTGAAGTTTGGGTTTATGGTAGACACATCCTAATCGAGTAGATTCTTGTGACGTGGTAAATAGATAAAATCTGATTTGGTGGGAGATATTAAACATGTAAAACATATTGTAGTTGTATCTAATGAACGCAAGTATTTTGGTAATATTATTGCAGTTAATAAATTGTTGCTAGGTACCTGAAAGCTGATTAAAAAGGGGAAAAATAATAATCTGTAGAAACAGATATTTTTGAAAAACAAATATTTGTTACACTTGGGTAATCACATGATAAAAGACTCACAAGTTATGCCGGAAATGCATGGAAATGTGTATTAGAAAACACTTTAATTTTCATCAATTAGTTTACCCAATATTATCCGAGCAAACCTGTAAAGAATCAGTGGAGGAGTGTTTCTCACGGGGACGATCTTACTAAACTACGATCTTAAGACGAATTCAGGAGCATCAAATTTGATACTGGACCTTCGGGATTTTGTTCAGGCACCTGACCTACGCTAAAATCTTTCACTTGAGAAATTGGTTTTAGCCAGATGCTGTACTATTTGGTGGTCTACTTACCAACACAGATATCGAAATATCGAGGAAGGATTTTCGGCCCTTTGTGCTGCAAGAAAGATGCACCTGTCCATTGATCCCAGCGGCAACCTCTTCGGTATTCTCCTGTCCTTGTTCCCCTTGCTTTTTTGGCCATCTTTTAATCTCGCGATACTATTGCGCCCTTCATACGTACCTACGTAACAAATTCAAGCATTCACTTTAGAATGGAGAGTGATAGCAAGTGGCAATTGAAATAGAAAGATTCTATTATATAATAATTATGCATACTGTTAAGGATTCAGAAAGCAGTAATTATTTATTCTATAAGTGATGGGAAAAGTGATGATAAACACATGAATTAAGTGTAAGAATGTAATCGTAATCATAATTCGCCTAATAGCAATGTTTAATCCATATTTCCTCTGGATTATTTTGCGTCTACAAAATAATTATTTAGCAGACTTGCAAGTAAATCGATGAAGGATTGATATGGAGAATTAAAAATTGCGCGTCTGCTCAATAATGGCGTCAATAAAGCTTTCACTTTCATTTAATAGTACGTTGACGAAATATTTAATACCTACTATTTAGATGGCGAAGGGGCAACTGAGCCTTAGCCATTTTTCTTTATTATATGTATGTGGAAACATGTATACCATTTTAATGGATATCAACCTACCAGTCTTTCGTTTTGCTCTACATTAATCCTCTATCGATTTATTTGCAAATTGCCTAAATAATTATTTCATTGATGGATCATAATTCGAAGAAAATCAGAACAAATTTTCGATTCTCAGACTTTTGCACTTTCAGTAGTTTATTATAACGCTGCCATCACTTCTACGATAAACATGTAATTATTTATTGATTTGTGGTTCCCTAAGATATATATATATATACATATATATATATATATACATATATACATATATAGTGTGAAAAAAATTTCTTTTTTCCGTTAACTTCCAAAATTTGCTACTCTTTACTATTGTTCTTTCTACTTAAAACCATTACACACTGTCATCAACACTTCAACACCGGAGAATATGAAACAAAGAATTATTATGGCACGTGCACCAATAACACTGAAGGAAATACAAAACTCGCGCCGATAATTGATCAGGAGAGGCTTCAGTCATGTGTTTTAGTCAATGCACCGCGATGGTACAAACGTATTGTACCTTCAAAACAAGCTAATGAATTGTATATATAAGTATTTGAAATTAGATGATCGAAGTGGTACACTGTTACAGGTTGTATAATTGCTCCTTTATTTTCTACAGAGATAGAAAAAATATGCGATTCCATTTAGAAAACATCGATGATCACGTGAGGCAGTGGGAGCAATAACGGACTAACAGACATTTTTTTTTTTAAATTTAGTTAGTAGCAATAACGTATTCCAATAGGCTCTACTAATTATATCAAGTAGCGAAAAAATTTTTAATTGTGTGTTAGTCCGTTGTCGCTCTCACTGCCTCATGTAATCTTGAAAAAGGATAATCATGGGAAAACTTTCCTCCTATCACTTTGTTTACCCCCTTGAGCAGTTTAACTTCACTTCAACAGATGTTTCGCACATATTTAGATATTCCCATTTAGAAATTCACCTTGTTTAGCAAGAAATTGATATTTTACTATTTAATAAATGCTATTATTAGTAACTGTAGTAACTATTAATAGCAATTATGTTAATAGCTATTACCATATAAATTACTATTAAATGCCATTTAAATTACTATTATAATTACTATATAAAATATTCATTTTCAATTATTATACTAGCCTGTAATGCTGATACACTAACTCATAAAAGACGTATGTACATATACAGCTTTAATGATTCTCTTCAGTTGCTTTACCCCCCACGTTTCCCTCATCAGGATCTAGGGAACATGGTGACTCTCGTTACGGCCCTGTGAGCATCCCTTAAATAGCCCATTTCAACCCTCCATGAGTTTTTCTCTCAGTTGCTTCTCTCGATCTCGTCTTCCCTTGTTTCAACCAATCCACGCCTCTGCACCCCACACAAACTCATGACTGGATCAATGTATCTCGCGAGCTCACTTCCGTTTTATGGACAAATATACATAGCCATGTGTATGCACGTGCACTGGTGCACGTATACAAGGTGCATATGCGACGTATTCCATGATTTAAGCGCCACATTCTGTGTTTCCTTTGTTTACGACTTCAAAGCAATTGGGTGTGCGACGTTCATCGAAGGTTTAGGTAGTCATTTTACAGAAATCAACGTTTTGTGAATTTTTGTTTCTTGCAGAATGCAAGACGTTACTGGAATTACTTGAAACAATGTTACTAATTGTTTTGCATGCTTCAATTTTCGTTGATATAGTACGGAGTGAGCCAATATGGATATTAACTGGCTTATTAATATTATTAAACGCGTGGTCACCCTTTGGTACTATTTTTAAGGTCCCTCCCTATGGACAGAGTTTGTGCTGACTCCAATGAGAATAAATTAAACTTTCTACAATCGGCGAATTCCACTTACATGATTAATATTTCAAAATTCATGAAAATCTCCTGAAATATGGAAGAGAAATCTGCGAAAGAGTCATTATCGGAAAGTACAGATTTTTAACTGTAAATTACGATTCAAAAACAGGAACATATAATTTGTGATATTCATTTTATTACAAAAATGTAAAATTCCTACGGTTGTGGGTGCGGGCGATTTGGGCGTAAGTGGAATTCGCCCATTTTCGACATATTAACCCTCTATGTCCAAAAATCTTACGATTGCCACCTTAAAAAAATCTTAACGATTGTACATATGTTACTCAGCAGGTACCTACATTTTAATTTCATCTCATACACATTTTATTGTGCAATAATGATTTGTGATCCCTATGTCACAGTAGTTCAATATGGTACTTTTGTGACTTAGTACTTACAATAAAAAGCATAAATAATATGATACGTTATCCCAAAGTCACACAGGGTTGGAGAGAGTTGAATCTTCAATATAGCTCCAGCAGTAGATGAGCGAGGTTTTCCCATTAGGGCTGGGACTATTTGTCGAATTTTTCGGTATTCAAATATTCGAATACTTCGGTTGCTCAATTATTTGGCGAATATAATTCAAATATCCAAGTAGCCAAATTCTATTCGAATATTTAAATATTCCAATATTGATGTAAGAAATACTGGGAGAAAATATTGTATTGTCATCGGAACTACGTACAGTCACTCACAGCCATAATCGTACACTCTTTAAAATCGCATAACATTTTTAAAATTGGTCCAAACGACTTGAGTTTTTTTTAGAAGCTAGAAGGATTAGTTTGCTAAGTGACGTGTTTCGTCGTTTTTAAAAAAAATGCAATTGGTCGGAATAGTGAAAAAAATACTAAAGGTCGTTTTTTAAACTTTTTTTTGTGAGCCTGTAATGAAAATTCGAAAAACCCGTTTGTAGATTGAAGTGAGTTATATACATGCCTAAAATTTCATCAAAATCGGTTAACGTTGCTCCGAGCTACAAACGTTTAAAGATCGCAGAATAAGGTCGAGAATCGCTGATTTTGAGAATTTCCGCGATTCTCGACCTTATTCTGCTATCTTTAAACGTTTGTAGCTCGGAGCAACGTTAACCGATTTTGATGAAATTTTAGGCATGTATATAACTCACTTCAATCTACAAACGGGTTTTTCGAATTTTCATTACAGGCTCACAAAAAAAAGTTTAAAAAACGACCTTTACTATTTTTTTCACTATTCCGACCAATTGCATTTTTTTTAAAAACGACGAAACACGTCACTTAGCAAACTAATCCTTCTAGCTTCTCAAAAAAACTCAAGTCGTTTGGACCAATTTTAAAAATGTTGTGCGATTTTAAAAAGTGTACGATTATGGCTGTGAGTGACTGTATGTGTGCAAAGTTTCAAGTCGATCGGATATGTTGAAGCGAGTTAAAATTAGCTTACAAGATTTCACCCTGACAAACTAACTAACTCACAACTGAAACTAAATAAAAGCTTGTAGAAAAATGAACTTAAAGAACTTGATTTATAATTCACACCATACTATTCGAATACAGCAGTATTCGACTACTGAAATATTCGAATAGTATCATACGAATACTCAAATATTCGAAGTTTATTCGTAGCATTCGAATACTTGTAAAATATTCGAATAGCCCCAGCCCTATTTCCCATGAAAATGAGTCCATATATTTATGACGACTAAACAGTTTTTAATAGGAAACACTGTAGCAGCAACAACAAACACTATAACAAGATTTTTTAGTTGTCGCCAGTGGAAATATAATTTCTTATTATCTGACCTTCGGAAATAACCACTTGGCTCGAGGGTCGTGAGTTATAAATTCCGTTCGCAAACCAACCCTTCTACTTGCGTCCGTCCCTTTCGATCTTGAAGTCATATCTTACAGAATTCCAGGGTAGGAGTATAAAATCTGGAATAGCTACGAGTAAAACGACCGTTCTGGCTTGACGTGTGCGAGATTATGACCTGAATAGCAGATTACCCCTTTACGAAGAGTACTTTTAATACGTACCTACACGTGTTGCGTCTGCTGCTTGGGTTCCATAGGAAACATTTATTTTCGTCACTAATCCAGACCATTTCATAGAAATGCTGCTCCCTGTACAAAATTCTTTACCACGAAAACTTCTCATTAATTTAAAATTATTAAATCAATTTAGTAATTAGAGTATTAACTAGAGACTCGTTTCGCGATAGAAGTGTTACTCAAAAATATTCTTTGAGTTAATTGAGAAATGTAAGTGAATATACTTTTTTGCGTGCTTTACTTGATTCGAGTGATATTAACTCAAGTTTTCTTGTCACATATGTTTCTTTCACAGATGGTTTTTAATTTCTGTAAATTTAAAGAGATTCGTAGTGCCGGTGATTATGAAAGACAAAAGTCTAAAAAAATTGAATTCATCTCGGAGTTTCTACTACATCGATTACAGTATTACACAAACGCAAAAGTTTAAATATCGTGGAACGATAGAAAATGACTTAGACCACTTTCATAATCATTTAACATTTTGAGTACCCAGCGCAAGGCTTGAGGAAATGTAATTTCAAATCGGTCAGGTGTTTCCAAGTGGTCGCTTCTGCCGGGATAGTTTTGTCCAGCTCCGATCTTTCGCCATACGCTGTGAATGTAGGTGAAATTAAAAAGAGTCCAAGAGAAGTCGAGTTTAGACTCATTTCCATCAGAATAGCCTCGCTAATTCATTGGTAATATTTTTATTAAAATCTGACAGAACACAGAAATATAACTATTTTCTAACTTTGCTTAAATGGTAAAAAACGTCTGGAGCTTCAAATATTTCAACATTTCTTGAAAAATGGTAAAATGCTAGGTAGGACATTTTAACTAAGGAGGCCAGAATTATATAAGTAAGATATGTAAAAATAGAGTGCAAATGTTATGTGTCTGAAAGAAATGTTATCCCCATGTACATTTCGACATTAATAAGTACTATTGTTATTTTTATGGTGAGTTGGTCTCTATTACCTCGGACATATCTCACGTATAGTAAAATTCCAAAGCACAAATTCCAACTTGCAGGCTAGATGATTTACATACCTACAATTAACGGAGGAATACGTATAACTATACCCTCGCAATTATTTCGAAACAATCTCCGCCCTGGAGAGCCCGAAACACTTAACGCAACATTCCTTAATTACTTCGTCCGCGAGGATGCCGTTCTGATTAGAATTGTTAGCACTGCGTTAAAGTGAAGCGCAAAAAGTTAAAGACGTGTACGAACGATGCCGAAAGGAAGGCGGGCATTAAAGTTCCTCGTTTCGAGTACACCTGAATCTTCCAAGAGATGCAGGAAACTCAAAGAAGGAAAGAGGGGCCTGCCGCGAAAGAAGCACGTTTCAAAGACAGAGGGCTGGTTTTCAGGATACAGGCCTGGCGCCCTTCAAAGGAAGAAGGGAAACTCAACGATTGCTCGGTCCAATTAAGGTGGCACCTAGCGCTTGACGATGAGTCGGGTAGTGCGTAGAAATAAAGCCATCGTCAGGGAAAGAGGGCGGCTGAAGGGAGGGAGGGGGATGCAGGAGGGAAAGTATGCAAGAGGTAAAAATCTCTCAGTTCCTTACTCTCTCCTCTTCGTCCTCTGATCGAGCAACCGGGGTTGCTAAGCGACAGGAGTGCCGCCAACCCTCGAAGATATCGTGCAGCGTGCACGCAATGAGGACGAACTTTTGACCTTTCAAGGGTGTCTCCTTGAGTTGTAGATGTACTGCCTCTACATAACGATGCTCGCCTGGACCATCCTCATCGGGGTTAATGTACCTTGACGGAGTACGAAATTTTGGGGGAGCAAGTGGAACGCCTTCAGCTTCCTCGCGTAAATGCAACTGCGCGCGTACTCCCGTGCGCAATTAAAAGATTAGTAACTTTCACCGTTCAACTTTATTGCGGTAATTTGCTTTCTGATTCTAAACTCGCGTTTGGTTCAATGTTTTTAACGGTGGGAAGTTGCAGTACTGTAAATGTAAAACAGCTTTATTACCTACTGTTGGAGTTATTTCATGATGTGACTTTACTTTCAGGCATTATTTGATACGGTTTTCTATATTTTGAGGGGTGAAACTAGAAGGCATGAAACGCGCATGCGCATAAGAATTATAATGCCACACATATCTACACACGCGTTACATGCACAGATGTGGATGTGTATGTGTAATGGAAACTTTCAAAATTGGAAACCCGCTTTTTGTGGCCAAAATTAAAAACTGTCATATCGAGTCTCTCAATAAAAATACAGTTAATATAATTAATATAAAAGAATATATAGTTCAGGACGCGGTTAAAATAATTATACTTTTATATTTTTTATATTTTATTTTTATATTTTTATTATATTTGTATTATATTTGTTTTTTATTTTTTATATTTTATATATATAATGAATGAACGCTATAATGGCTCGGTTGTCTATTTGTAAAGAATTATCTGAAATGAATAATATTTTGGATTCTGAAGCTTTGAAAGGAATTGTCACTTTAGAGCAAAAATATTCAAAATATTAAACTTGAAAATTTAACTTTTGACCAGAAAAAGTGGGTTTCCAGACCACTGTGCGACGTGACTAGTAAATTCATTGAGATAGCTATAATGACAGCCAACTCTAGAGTCGGCTATGCTATAATATAGCGACAGATCAGTAATCAACAAGGCGCGAGTTTTAAACAAATTACAAAAATAATGAATTTAATTACACATACAGTGTAGTACAATTCATTAACCTCGACATTACAGACTGAAATTAGCGGTATAAAGGGAGACTGCCTGAGGAATAAGGATCAGATATAGAAACGGAGTTTTGAGCTCATATCGATTTTTAGACAGTAGTTCGACATCTGGTGGGCGCTCTAGTAACGCTCTTTTCGCTCTTGTGGCCTCACCGCAGACTAGGTAAAAGACTTCACCGGTAACGTTGCATGTGACACTAAAATGGTAATGGGTCCTAGACCTCACAAATCCGTGACAGATAAACTTCTTAAAAAAAAGTAAAAAACCGACTTCAAAGGTGCGCTAAAAAGGATAAAATATTTTTTTTTGAAATCGATGCCAAAATTGAAACAAAATTAAATCGGCTGGACGCGCGACGTCCTACTAAATTTTTGCACGCTCTAATTCGGGCGTTACACAGTGTTTCGCGTAATGGACAAAAGTCAAGAATCCGAAGTGTTTGATCCACAAATTCTTTTATCTTAAAATGTTAAGAAAGGAACGTAGATTTCAATGTTACCCATAACTTCCGCTGAATTTATTAATTTGTTGTCAAAAGTGATACTAGAAATTCATTACAAATTTCGTTACATTTTTTCAAACACGTGCCATTGACAGAATATTTATGCTTTTCATTTGATATTTATAAGTTGTGTTTAATACTGTCATACCTTCAAAACTGCCAAGTCAGTTTTTTACAGTACTAACAATTTGTACTAATTTTTTATGTTAAATGTTTACCAACTTCAATTGGACTTTTAAAAAAAACACCAAAAAATACCTCCGTGATGTTTTCGAATATTGATTCAGGGATCATTAAACTTTATATTAACGTCAATTTCAGCTGCACATATTTGCACAAAACCGAAATATAGCCAAAATCATTATTAAGACGCTCACCGCTCCGGCCCTTAGCGTAGTCGCTGGGGCTCCTCGTGCATAAGACACTTATGTGAATCTACACATTCGATATGCTTTTTCCCATATGTTTCTACGATATCTACCATGAATTTTCCATTCTGGATGCTGTCTTCAATTTTAAAATAGCAGTTAAACGCGATACACGCGATAAAAATAATTTGATAAAAAAATGTTTGAAACAAAAGTTAGTCAGTATACAGTTGACAACAAATTGCAAAAGTAAATATTAATAAAAAACTTTTTATTCGCTAAAAAATCAAGATCGCCTTAATTTTTTTAATGTAACTGTATATTTTTTTATACACTAATCGATGCATTTTTATATTCTCTTTAAAAAAGTATTAGGGTACTTAGGACGAAAACTGATTAGTTCAGAAGTTATGAGTTTTGTCCCGAACGCCCATATACGCGAAACACTGTGCGTTAGTGTGCTAATGGTCTATAATTGATAAAGGTTTAGAAATTGATTTAACTTTGTTTTTATTTTGGCACCGATTTAAAAAAAAATGTATCCTTTTTAGCGCACCTTTAAAGTCGGTTTTTACTTTTTTTTAAAAAAGTTTATTATTTTTTAATTTTTAGTTTCCTTTGTTTGAAGTCGGTTAAAAAACATTTATCATGCTACCAATTGGAGAACACATCAATTTTCGAGCTATTATAGTATTTCTTTAATTTTGACCAGCTGTTTATAATGCAACATACGTATTCTTAATTTGCTGACGTTTTACTTACAGGTATTACACTTTTTTCTGGAGAAGGGCACAGGCTTCAACATTTTACAACAATATACAGAAATGAAGAAAGTGTTCTTAAAATATAACACTCCATTGCCATCATGGACTCTTGCGGAAAAATTATTTCCGTACGCTACGATAGGGAATTCTCCAAACTGCAATAGACTTTCGGGTAGCTTGTTCCAAAAGAGAGTGATTTTGAAGGCTAATTGGAAACATTGGAATGAAAAGTGACTCTCCTTTCTCAAAAAAGAATTCTTATCGGTCGCCACGATATTTTTGTGTCGGTTGTGATAAGTAGTTGAAGGTAAAAAAAGTTTTGAAACATAGTTTCATTGGTATTGCTTCGAGCCACGGCCGTGGCCACGTAAGAGGCCGTCATAGGGGTTGTTTCCCAAGGAATATGGTTCATCAGCTTGTTAGTTAGGGTTGCGGACGAACCTGGTGCGAAATCAGGGAGTCGTGGGAAATGTTAGTTATGCCTCGTAACTGTAAATTAAAGTTTGAAACACTTCGAGCGGAAAAAATATATCGTTGCGGACATCAACATTGGCCATGAGTCTAAATTATTGGCCGAAACCTACGACGCCGAAGGAGTTATCTACGAGACAGGAGCATCGCGGCCTAAGCAGCTTCAAGGAGGTTCAAACAGCTCGCAAACTTCGCCAAATTGAAGAAAATAAGTTCAACAAGGAAGCGAAGGGTTTGCTGCATGGACCTGGAATAGCAGATTAGCGTCAGAATGCTGTAAGTTTCCAATAACTGTTACTTTTTTATACCAAAAGCTTTAAACGCGTTGTCCTCGAAACCACTTTTTTCAGCTTTGCGGGTCAAATAGACGAAAAACTATTAGTGTAATTGATTTCTCCCGGTGTATACAGCTAAACAATTACCAACTATCGTCGATGGACCTAAACATTTATAAATAAATTAAAGTAATCAGCTCTTTTTCCATAAATTTCCATAAATATAATATTGAAGTCTTACCAATTTGCTAATTTTTAATTTTCTTTTCCTTTGTTAGGTACATCGACAATATAATTATATGAGAAATAAGAAAATCCTTGGTTTTTTGTTTCAGGGAAGAATTACGGTCTGCAACATGATCGCAAATTTACGAACGTGCTCATATATCTGCTTTAAGGGGAATAAAACCTGATGTTGCAGATGCTTCTATCGGCTACGTTCTTTAGACTAGACATGAGCCTCAGAGTATGCATACATACCACTTTTTATAATAGAAAAATTGAGTCCGAAACTGGTGGGGATATGCATGATCTCGCTTTTCGAAACCTGCATTCAGTCTCCATACGCAACACCAAGAATTTATTCACATATGCGAAACTGTGAAAGTGTCTTTGTTGCATAACAAATTAGATGTATTTTATGTCTTTTAAATAGCACTATATATTTTTCTTCGTATATTTTTATAGGTACTACATAAAAAGGCGAATTGAAAACAAGGACAGAATGTATCGTTTGTAGTATCTAATCTTAAAATAATTTTAAATGTATCCGCAGTACAGTGCACAAATTGGTCACCAATACATAACGGTTGTTATAATTACCAAACTTACCAGTTTATCTAATTGAACTTTTACCAGAAAAGTGGAGAAAAATTATAAATAGTCAAGGAAAATGTGTTCGTTACAATAATATGAAATATATTTATACTTTTAATAAACACTTTGTAGCAATGAAGCGAACGAACTTCTGCACCGACCTGATAATTCTAATATTAACTGAAAAGTATGTACGAATCGTCTTTCTCTATGTACAATGGGCGAAGAAAAATATTAAAGATGTATAATGGAACTCGTGGTACTCAGTATGTAATTACCGCTTGGCACAATCTGTAAATTCCTTTTGCCGATGCTCCTTATGCTTCTCCTTCTATCTCTGTCTCTCCATCACTCTCTCCCTCTCTCTCTTTCTCTCTCTCTCTCTCCCCATACGCGGCTGGAAAATTCGTGATAAACATAAAAAGTATTCTTTTAATTACAATTAGTAATTCAGTTTGTGAGTGTAATTAAATTAAGCGTTATTAAAATCACATACAATTTATTAACAGTAACCAGTTGGCCAATCAATTTATTTTTTAATTGATTCAATAAATAAATTTAATTGATTCCTTTTAACTGAATAAAAGAGATTTTTAATAGATTAAAAAAGAATTTCCCATAAAAATGATCGGATTAATTTTATGTCAGTAATGTATATACTTCACTGTCACTTTTCGCGTGAATTTAATTCAGAACAGTCTGATTAGGTTTTGCTTAGGGGTTTTGATTCTTTCACAAATTTGCAGACCATTTTTTAAATAATTTTTACTAATATGGAATAATGAAGCTGATCGTTGGCTACGTCAAATGGAAAAATCAATATACGATAGATAGTTTACGTGTGCCAAATTAACACTCCTGCGTCGTTAAATAAATAATTTTCTAGTATTTTCATTGCAAGGGAAGTGTGAAATCGCCTGAAAACTATCTATGTAATATCTATGATCTTTAGTCGAACTACTCAGGAGGCAATGCATAAGTCAATTGACATATCTATAAAAGACACAAGCGTGTAACATTAATTTTATTCTCGTCGCGAATGTCCCGGTATTGGGATGCAAGAGGAGATGTAACATAAACCGTAGTACCTATCTTCAGAAAATAGAGTCATTTCAAGGATGGTAGAATAGAGAACAAAAGGGGGATGAGAGTGCTGGAACGATGTAAACCCAGCATCGATTCGAGCACGAACTCGTAAAATGTCACAATAGTATCATAACATCTAGCTCCTTTGATATGTTTCACTATTCCTTCGTTAGATGACATCTAGCATACCTACAACAAAGACTGTTCGTGCAATATCTTATTTTTTAGAGATGTTCTAGTACCTATTTTATTTGTTTCTACACATTTCAGTAAACACAACAGATTTTGTACTTTCGTAAATATTCTAAACATAGTCTTACAACCGCACTGACTATTAGTTTACATTCGGAACACAACGGCTGAGCTTGATTCTGTTTAGAGATTACCCGTAAATAAATAAATTACTCAGGGCTCTATCTAGGGGGTGCAGGCATGGCATCTGCTAAGAGCAGCAAATTTGGAGGCGGCAAAATTGGTAGAAAGAGAAAATTAAAATCAGTAGAAACCAATAACAAAGTTATACTTTCAGAAAAATCGTTAAAACATCCGCTTAAAACCGTTTAAAATATTTTTAGTGTATTTTGTGACTTTGTCTTTACGTTGGTTTTCATTGATTTTTTAAATATGTACTTTGAGCTTTTTTTTGAGATTTAAAAAATAAGTACCTACCTCCTACCTAGATATTTTATTTTGTTCTGGTACTGTTTTTTATGAATATTACATTTTTTTTATAAAATAAAAGGCTTTGTTTATTCAATAAATACCTACAAAAGATTTCACTCCCTGTCAAACATGATATTTTAAAATAATTATTTATAAACCTACTAATATAATAAATGCGAAAGTGTGTTTGGATGTTTGGATTTTTGTTACTCAATCCCGTCGCAACTACGCAACGGATCTTTCTGAAATTTTGTATAGTAAATACATATAGGATACTTTATACCCCGATTTTTTTAACCGATCTGGACCAAATTTTGGATAATTACTCTCTAAAACCCTGCGGAAAATATGGACTACCATGAAATCTGGGCATCCCACCCCTTCCCACTTATTTCACCCCCTTGACAGTCTGTGACAATCAAAGTTTTACCCGGGCAACGCGGGGTGCTTTAACCTTATTAAATATAAAAGGCAGAATAATCATTTTTGCCCAGAGCGGCGGAAGAGCTAGAATCGAGCCCTGCTGCTACTCGCAATTCCAAAGAATGCTGAAACAAAGCCAGTAAACCTTACTATTCTCCAACATCTTCCCAAACAGGAATTCCAGCTCACCGCGATTCTAGTTCAAAGCACCAACTAACAAAGCCCCGTTTCTATTTTATCGTCCCTGTGGTAATCGCAGCGCAACTTTTCTGACGAAACCGGGGGCCCCTCCATATGAAACGCCCCTTAACTTCTACCACTTGCAGCGTAAAACCCGAATATCCTTACTCACGATACATTCTAATACCGCCGCCATTCTACTTCCGGGGAACTTTATACGTTCCACGGACGTGCTGATACGTACACATCAAGCGAAGAACACCCAGCCTCGCCTCCGGTGCGATTGTATTTGTATTGGATGACGTTCTACCAGCAGTACCAACTGCCAGCTTTTACGACTTACGTGCTACGCTCCGCGCTTTACGTTTACGTTCTATACGTAACGTTATGCCCCTCGTAACTTCGTCCAGGCGTGTTGATTGCGACGTCGAAATTTCCAGGCTCGGGGTATCGGCGATGTACGGGAGAAGGGAGAATGGCTCGGGCAATAGATAAAACGAAGGGATAATCGCCTGAAGGAAGAGCGGTGAAAAAATCGGTGAGAATAGTGGGAGAGCAGGATTATAGGGTGAGGAGAATCTGCTGACCGAATTTGAGAAGTAGGCATTGCAGGCAACATAGAATCGTGATAAAAAGGAGTGAAATTTTAAAATAGAAGGAAATAATGTTTATAAATAATAATCGCAAATTGGTTACATGGGGTTCACTGCACGCCAGCGTTATTTTTGAGTTATCAATTTCGTAATTTTAACTTTCGAGTGGTCATTGCACATTTGTAATACCTATTCATAAAATCATACTATAGGGTAAATCCGGGAGACGCGGTCGAACTAATATAAAATGGCTATTAAAACTAATATAGAAATTACTTATTTTATCAGAATAAACCTATATGTTCAGAATTTTATGCAGATTCAGAAAAACTCGTCGATATTTGCTTTAAGACAATATTGACTGTAAATCGGGTTGAAAACTGAAGTCATGACATCTGACTACCTCTCCCGAGGTGCCGGGAGAAATGGTTTTCGTCGTTGGCAAGCACCACTCACATAATTATTCATGCAAAATTAACAAAGTATAAAGCAAAATTATTTATGAGTGAATACAACTACAGATTCATTGATATTTAATTCGTTTACACCAAATAAGTAAAGAACACATCAGAGAAAAAGTGAACTACCTACTGGCGATTAGCAAGGCAAATGAATGAAAAAGTGAATAAATAAAATAAATAAACAATAATAATAAAATAATAATAAAAAATAAAAAAATAAACAAAAATAATAGAAAAATCATAACTCGATCATCTCTCCTTTCTGCAGCGAGAGATGATCTTCTCGTTAGCTTTGAGAGCAAGAGTTAATATGGCCAAATACTTTGGCTGCATTGTCCCTTAATATCTCTACTATCTCATTATCCCAAACATTAAACGAAAATAAACTTAGAAGTATATTTTAAATACGATTTTGTACACCGCTGTTTGACAAAAAGGTTAAATGTAACCTCAATGCACCTTTTAAAGCCTATAAATCCAGAAAAACACAGAAGGAAGCGAAATGACGCTATTTATTCAACTGTTTGGCTTCTAGAGAAGTAATTGGTCTGCACTTTAACGCATTTTTAGATATAGAGTCTGAAATATAGCGACTCGACCAACTCTCCGGCCCGACCGCGGCTCCCGGATTTACCCTAATAGTCTTTTTCTAGAAATGTAAACTTTGATATGTTGAAATTTGTATTTGAAAAACTAGTTGTGGATAAAAGCGATTTTATTGTGTTAAAATAAGAGTCAAAATATTGGCAAATATATATCCAGGGGTGCAATAAACCCCGTGTGACCACGAAGGGTTAAGTCCGTAAAGTGGTTTGTGTTGTTATAGTTCAGTGTGAATACATTACATGAAAATGTACATAAAATTACGGGTAATAAGTATAACGTCCAATTTACAGGCTGTGCAGAAAATGTGAAAGAGAAGAAGAAACCATAGAGCACTTGACAAGAGGATGCAAAGGCAGGAAGGGGGTGAGAAGAGTCAGTGACCTCCTGGACGATACGGGAGAAGGACTGAAGGAGATGAAGAGGATAATTGTGGAACTGAGGACCACGGGGTGGACTGCGAATAGACAGCAAAATAATGCCAAGTAAAGAGTGCAAAGACAGTAGAGTAAGTTAGGGTAACAGAATGTATAGATTTTGTAAGACTGATAGAGGAGTGTAAAAAGGCAAAAGGGGACTTATTATAAATGTAAAGATAAAGGTAAATGTAAGAAGAAATGTAAATGTAAGTGTAGATGTAAGTAAGTGAAGATGTAAGCGGAAGCCATCCAAAGTCGAAAGACAAGGATAATAAATAAATAATATAAAAAAATACCTCGTCCAATTTTTTTCTGTATTTATCTTTTACCATTTCCAATTGTTAGCTTTATTAGAGATGTGATACGTTTAAAATACTTACCGGAGTCACTTACAAGGGAAGTTAGGCAACCCGAAAATTCAGAAAAATATGCAACTCTGTGTGCAAATCAAGTAGTTCATTCGTAAGACAAATCTATTTTTTGGTGCGTTAGTGCGGTTTTAGGGAGTGCAATCACCCCTTGAAAGAATGCAAAAGTTCCTTTTTCGTGGAATTTCTCGAGAACGATGAGAGAGATTGAAATGAAAATTGAACAAATGTTACATCTTTCTTTTATATATACCAAACTGCTTAAAAATAATTATCAAAAAATCCATACTTTTTGAAGTTACTCCCACCATTTGTTAACACTTCCTTTCGATATCTCTCACGATACTCGAGATATTCCACGAAAAAGAAAATTCTGCATTTTTTCAAGCGGTGATTTCATCCCCTAAGACTACACTATGACACCAACAAAAAATAGATTTGTGTTACGCATGAATTTTTGGGTTGTCCAACTTCCCTTGTCAGTACAGGTTAATTACGCTAATTTGATACAAAAATTTGATACACCTATTTTCACTAGAACTATATAAATATCTAAATATACTATGTCTAAAAAAAAAAGAAGAAGCGAGGAAAATGGAGGGAGAGGAAAATAAATTGATGATTTTAATCATTCGCATACTATAATAAAAGTCACTGAAAATCTCAGAAAATTACGCGGCTATAAATTTAAGTAAGCTTCGTGTGAAATTACAAACCAGCCGTTTGAACTGCTTTCGTAGTTTTCGCGTTAATGATTATATCGCATTCTGCTTTCCTGTGATCTATATCGTGAAGCTTCCCGTCGATTCGGGCATCTCTTCTGTAGCCGTCACCACTACGACTACCACCACCACTACCCCACCATCATCCACCCTTGTGGTCTAGCGAAGCATGCGCTCTTCCACCCAGCTCTCCTGGGATACCTTCAACATGCCTGGACTCCTGATGAGTTTCCGCCTATTCCTTTTCTTTCCTCAAAGCATATGTAGGGTAGATGTCCCTATTACTGTGCTTTGACGCCGACTTGTTCACGAATGAATTAATTACAGACTTCCCTTACTTTAATTTTATTTGGTGAAAATTTATATTGCTTCTTTGACCTTTCCTTTTTATTATAGCATTTTTTTCGGGTCAAAATAGTTAATATTTCATATTTTTATAATTGTAATAAAAAAAAATGTTTTTGTCCCCATTACTGGGCCCTGAAAAGTGTGTTCCCGTATTACGGTGCCCCCAGTTTATACTGTACCTGCTTTGAACAGCGTTCCTGTATTAGGGTAGGTAAGATCTTTGAAATTTGAACTCTTCAAAACATTTTTTTCTTTACGAGAGGTTTTTTTATGTAATTATAATATGATCTTTTCATTACAAAAACAAAATATGCAAATATAAACTTCTGTTCACACGTTCTGAGAAAAGAAAATAAGGTTAGGTTTAGCAATTACAAGGAGAATGAACGGACACTGAGGGGCAGAGATGGACAAAAAATTATTTTATTTATTTAAAATAAATTTTTGCCCATTTCTGCTGAGGAGTATATTAATATGGACAAGCGTAAAAATTCTGTCCCTATTAGTGGCTTCACTTTAAAAAATACGCAACCGTTCCATAAGTGCTCATTTTGAAATTTTTTCATGAAATTAGAAGCCTTTATGATATAATTAACATTTTACAATAAGTGCAAATCACGATAATTATCCATTTACAATTGACTTCTGTATGTGTATATGTATGTGTTCCTTAATGCTTCGATGAGGATTTGGGTAAATCCATTGAAATTTTCATGTGCATTTTCGAAAAAATGTTTTCCATTCTTTAATTCTTTCAAAATGCAAGCTTCTCGTTTGTAACACATACATTAATAGTTTAACTTAAATAAACAAAAATTCTTTCCTTATTTATTTATGCGAGTTTTTTTGTTCGACTTATTTAAATATAAAGTCACAGTAATAGGGACATCTGCCTTACTTAGGAGAGCGTGCACTATCTTTTAAAATACGACCAGATTATGGATGTGTGTATTACTGTAGAATGTTGTAGGCAAATTTGGAAAAATAATGAAACATTTTTTTACAAATCAGTTCCATGTAAGGATTCAATGATTACAAGGAATAAACGAACGTTCAGTGCAGGCATTATTGTTCACTAACTAGCATTGAAAATGTTTCTTATTTCTAATAAAAAATTCATAAATGGAATTTCATTAACAAAGAACACACCCAACTGTACACGTCGATTTTTATGACACTCGTCATACAAGTAGGGTATCTAAAAATATTAGACACATCTTCTTTTCAAAGGCGGAAATTCATGTTCAGTGGGTGAAATTACCCTTCAAGGTAGGGGGTTGGAAAACTATTTAGTCGAATAATTATCGATTATTGCAATAAAGGTGTATTTAAAAATTGTGTAAAGCCGAATATAGCGTACAGTTTTGCAAGCTCATTTTTCAAACCCCAAAAGTGACTGTACATTGTACAACCCTGCACCTACGCCCAACACGACTTTCTTTTTATTTCCCAGTAATTTTCGAAAATGGGGGAAATTTTTCCCGGCAAATATACGTGTATAGGTTTCATTTTGTTGTATGTACTGGCGCATTTGTAGACAAATAAATATCATATTATATAAGAAATATTTATAAAAAAATACTTTTTTCTCTCTTACGACGCCATCTGTGATTTTGCAGAAATTCTGCTTGCGCCATGTTATTCCTCATAAAGACCCATGGAACTTTCTTCTTCATCATCTCTTTCTGTCCCCAGTGATTTTCGAGTTATTCGACTAAATAGTTTACCAACCCCCAATTTTGAAAGGTACTTTCAACCCTAAAAATGAATATCTGCCTCTGAAAAACATACGTATTTAATAGTTTTAGGTGTTCTATCTGTATGCCAATTGTCATCAAAATGGGGTGATGCTGCTTCTTAGTTGACACGTAACATTTGCTCCGTTATAAATGTTTTTGCACGCAGCGAAGCTTTGCAATCGATCGCGCGACGAACCAGCACAAGGAGCTATGCCGCGAAGAACCTCCGCCAAGCTTGTTATCCTGTGAAACGGGCGCGCATTTCGATATTACTTTGCTCGTCGGGGCGTTCCACCCCTAGAGAATCCCGAGGGAATCGGAAGGATTCCCTCACGTCGCTAGAGAAACAGTGCGGATCGCCTCCTGACTGCCTGATACAGTAGCCCCCGATTTTCGGGCAGATTGGCAGTTTTTCTAGCAGATGGACCAGTAGCAACCCCAGACCACCCTCCCTGGCACACGGATACGTTTATCCTCTGATATCCTTGAATACCTAAGTCGGTAATTAACTATACCCTGGAAATATGAGGAAAATCGAGCGAGAACAATGAAGTCCTATCGATCGGAAAGTCGTTTGGACGTGGGAAGACTGCCGAAGTGTCACCGAGTACTCGTAAGTATTCGGCATTGACCAATTTCTCAATTTTTGTAATCAACCCCTTCTTTGCTTCCTGCTGAACAATCCTTCAACCTTCACTTGTTCCTTCTTATTGATTACGCTCGTTCGCTGCATCAGAAACACTTTCATCGGTCTCCATATGTCTACTCGTAAATAGGAGGGTATGATGCACGTGGAGTGTGGAGCAACCGAATATCGGAATGACGTAGTGTAGGCTTAAAAAGGAACCCCAGGGAAACACGTGTTCACTGTATTAACGTTAGATTTGCATTGATAAAAACATGATACTCATTCGTATAACAAAATAAGTCCGTAACAAGCAATAACATTAATAAATACAAAGTTATCGATAAAAGAAACATTCCGAATTGGTGTAGCCATTAAGGGGAGGAACCAGGGTGCCGGGCGAAAAAAAGACCAATTTCTAAGGGTTTGAAAAAAGAATAATTTATTATAAAACCGCGAACATTTGAATTGAAAGTTTCGAAAGTCAGTGAGAAAATCGATATTTCTTTCAATGTTATGAAGAAACTAATTATTTACCCAATCAACAATTCTGTATGTACAAATGGAAATATTGCCTCAGATTTTAATAAAATGTTATAAATTTTTATTTTAGAGCTACCGTTGCAACGCTT
The DNA here is from genome assembly GCA_944738655.2 of Andrena hattorfiana. Classification (NCBI taxonomy): domain Eukaryota; kingdom Metazoa; phylum Arthropoda; class Insecta; order Hymenoptera; family Andrenidae; genus Andrena; species Andrena hattorfiana. Next base: position 38,582,541 of record OX122889.2, on the reverse strand, counting down.
GACTATCACGCCACCGGCTACTGTGGCTACGATAAACAATATTTTTACATGATATTTTAGGAAATTTTTTTCAAGATATGTATTTTCTAATGCCAATGAAGATATTTTATAACAACTTTTAATTTATCAAAAACAAAGCCTCGAAATTAGCCATTTTTCGCTCGATACCTTAGTTTCCCCTATTAACAAGTATTATTCATATTCCATAAAACGAAATAACACGCATAAACGATACGTTACGAACGCATATTTAACTGGCACACATATATGGCAGGTAACTTGAAAAAGTATGACGAGGTCGTAAATTAAACTACCGAACGCGGCACTAACTGATATCGCGGCTTTCATCTAAGCTTCGGGTAGTTACCTTCTCATATTTCTATCGATTTTTTTGTGCCCGTGGTTACATACCCTTGACAGGTCGGAAAATTGGATCATGTTTATGATTTTTTTTTCATATAAAGAAACCTCATATTTAAAAATCGAGATATACACCTTGTTGTGTATAAATGAAGCTGTAGTCTCTCCAAAAAGAAATTGGATGTCTTAAGAAATGATGCTATAACAGGCCTTTTCATAGTTACAGCATTTACGATACCGAAAATATATGAGATTAGTGGACCGATTTGAAAAAATTTTGCACGAATATACTTAAGACTATAACGTAGTATATGTGGAGACGATTTTTAGATTAGTGTCCTGTTTTGTATTTTATTAACAAAAGAAGGTTTAAGCTTTGGTCGAAAATCATATGATTAACTTTGAGTAGCTGTCAATTTTAAAAAAAATAAATATGGTCAAGTGCACACAAAGAAAATATGGGATGTGGAGAGGGGCAAAGGTCACTAAACGGTCCCACATCTGAATTTCGCCGCTCCATGTTTCTGGAAGCGTGTAAGATAAATGTATCAGTGCCCGGCCGTATCTCAGTATCTGAACAGTAACGCGAATTTGATTTATTTTTATCCTTAATTTTTAATGTAATTAAAAACAAAAATTAGTATCATCATGCATCAGCATTTAGCAATATTAATTAAAATCATTATTGTAAAAAATTGAAAATCGTTAGGTAGACAGAATTATTTTGTAACAGTAACACACCTCGTACACATTGCAGATTTCGAGAAATTGCTTAAACTTCTGTTAAGACGCGCCGCTCATTTGTTAAGAAAACATTGGCTGCATTTCTTATTTATATATTACAATAATACATTGGTGTAATAGTAAATAGATTTAAATTTAGTTTAACATGGTTAAACTTGCAAGAAAATTAATTTTCTTTTAAAGAAGTATTTATTACAGTTTTTTTTTTAATTTATTTACCGGTACAAGAATTTCCTTAATGTACCAGTAGGTGGTATGCAGTTTTAGCTTGTCCACTTACTAGGACGTCTTCGTATTTTTATTAATAAATACGTCTATTATAATACATAAACTTCTTTTTCAGTTTCCAATATTATAATATTGCGTTATCTTCCATATTTCAACAACAATTTTTTATTTTATGATGGTTTTACAAATTAAATTAGGAGAAAACTTTGCCGCTATTCCTTAAGCCCCTGAAGCGTCCAGGTATTGGTACATTTACCTTAGTTGTAATCAACGCGTGGAGGAAGAGTGGCAGCTTCGCCAAAGACTAGGAGACCATGAATGTAAGATGATACCTCATCTTGGTCAGAAGAAAAGTTGCTCAAGGACACGAAACTACTTATCCGAAACTAAGTACCCTATTCATTTCTTTATCTATCTATGACCATGATTGTACCCAGTTGCATTGTAAATAACAAGACTTAGTTCATGAAACATTATAGTTTTTATAATATAAAATGAACGGAAATGTCTCACAAATTACAGGGATATAGAAAAAAAATTCATGGTGCATTGCAGCAGCAAAAAATATGTGCATTCATCCGTTGTATTATATCGTATATCTTCCTTCTCTTACTCCAAACTACATTTATATAGTTATTACGTATAAAACGAACAATATTGAATACCTGTGAATCAATAGTTTGACTCCCTTATCAATTTCTTTAAAAAGATGAAGAAGAAATGAAGACAAATTCACGTATCCTTTCCTTCGCTTTTAATTCCGCGCGATCAGTTAAACGCATCTGGTTACTGATAATAGTGATTTCTAGATCAAATTGAGCGGGAACTGATTTTACCCAGAGTATCCCACAGGCAAAGTTCCTCCGGATTTTCAGCTTCCATCTGAACATAGCCTCCTAGTCGCGAGGGAAATTCACCTTCCCTGTATCGGGAATTTTCTCGTTTGGGAATGACCGTACTCATCACATTGCCAGATTAACCTTGGCCAGGAAAAGCAAAACACACGGTTGTTTTCAGTGGACCTATTCATCGATAGAGAATTTTATTCTTGAAAGACGAGAAGCTGTTTTCCCAAGGAAGAAACGCGGAACGATTTTGACAAGAATCCTTCGGGAACATCTGTAACTAAACCTCCTAATTCATCTGCTACCCTGCCACGAGCCATAACCCCCTTTCCTGGAAAAATAGTTCGCTACAAATTTCTCGTGAAACGAGCGCCAATGAACTGCATTTCAGCTTTTCTGTTAAAATGAGCGCAAAGTATGTTACTTCAATTTATACCATCGGTTCAAACCGTTGATTACGTGAAGTGAGTATTAATAATTAATCTACATTTCATAAATTTTATAATTTTGTTCAAGTTTAGTAGTTAACAAAATTATATTCAGGAGAATGTATTGTAAGATCGTATTGAACACGAGTCATTTTATTGATTAACTGCAATTATTTATTAATAAAACTTGCAGTTTTTTAAAGACTCATATTTTGTTTATATTAAATTAACTGAACGTGAGAAATGTATATGACATAGTTGTTGCATTACAATGGAATAAAAACAGATATGATTCTATCCTGAATACTCTCTCGATCTGTTAAAAAAGTAGAGGATTAGGGTTTAAACCTGAGGGAAGCGGGTGGACCACCAGTTTGACATAGTACGTTATTTTCCGTTTTGATGGTCTTTTGTTTAACCCTTCGGTGGGCGCGGCAGTTAGCCGCAAATTTTACATTTCGTATTGTATCATATGTAGCGTTCAAACTGGATCCATGTCCAGTTAAGGATTCTTCCAGCAGACATTTTTGCATCATGCTACGTACTTGTCAGTTTCAAATTCAGTTTGGAAGCGTTTCTAATTGCAGGAAAACGAAAGTATACCGCGTATCCTGTCGGCGAGCGCCCGTGTACTCACAAAGAGTTTCCCAGGTGTCCGCCTCCGATTGCTTTGATTTTTGGATATGTTTTATAGCACCGAAAACTAAGATAAACGTGTTTTTTTATAGCGGCCCGTTTTCATATTTAGGGGTGAAACCACCCCTCAAAGATATAAGGTTTTCAGGTGTTCGTCTCCGATTGCTTTTCATTACTTTTGTCGCTGTCGCATTAGGCAACTAGGCCCTTATGTGTTTGAGAATAATGTTACTTTCCACGCTTTTAGTTAGTCTATGCTTTCCTGTGTCTTCCCGTTCTCCCCTTCATCTTTGAGCCATCGAAATACCGAGAATCAATTAATTGTCTTCGACTGCGCGGCAGAATTGGCTACAGTACTCAATCGTTATAGCCCCGTTTCTACCATGCGTTGTACGCCCGGCGACTATCCCCACCATTTTTTGGAATCATTCGGTCGCGAGTGAGAGAACCCGAGAACGAGTGAGAGGAAACAAAAGAGTCGACACGAAATTGCCGTCGGCTATGTTCTATGTTCATTAAATAAAATATTATTAAGCAACTAATGTAATTTCGATTTTCTTCTGTGAGACCTAAAATTGTCTAAATTTAGAGGTAAAACAACGAGAACTCCGATTGCGGTGTAAAAGCCGCAACGCGCCCACTCATGCAAGTTTGAAGAGCGCGCCCACCGAAGGGTTAAGTAGAGGTCATTTACCCTATGCCAGGATTTTTGTCAGTATTTTTTTCTTTTTTTTATTATTTATTTTACTTGAAAACTGCTTTTTCATCCTAATTATTTGTAATTAGAAATACAGAGTTTTTAAATCAAAAGATAAACGAAAAACCTTTTAAAATTTCGAAAAAATAGAATATGTAGTACGCCGCCCGTTTCTATTTTGTTAGTGTAACTATTCGCGGCCAGTGTCGCTGAGGGTCAATACTCCCCTATAAAGATCTAAACACACTTATCAGTTTCGTGTCAGTTCCGTTCCGGCATGCCAGTGGTAAGAAGAAGATACCCTCTACGCCCCTCTCTGACACGGAACGGATATGTGTGCGTAGACCTTAAGGCTGGAACAGACACGTCCAGTAATTTAGTCGAGTGGCCAGTAATTTAGTAATTTACCAGTTGTTTTACCAAACTACTCGACTAAATTTTAGAGTCCACACACGGTAAATGACTAAACTACTCGCTACTCGACTAAATTATTGAACGTGTCTGAACCAGCCTATACATAAACCGTATATTATGCATTTATGTGCAGCTTACAATCTATATGTTACAACGCAGACTCCTATTCGATCTGCAATCCCAGTAACATTGCTACAAATTTTTGAAATTGCTCCCTAGCTTCCATACCTACCGAAAACTTTCTATGGCGAAAATCAACCCTCCTACACTGCGAATTGACTTAATTCTCGGTTGGTCATATCTCGAATATGTAGGTATACCTTCAACTTCCTTCTGAAGCAGGCGAGTTATAATTTTTTTTTATCTGAAAAATCTTTACTGAAAAGTTCATGCCGATACGATAGAAAATGTGGAAGTTTTACATTCTATCTAAACAAACAAAATAAACAATCATTTTAATATATTTTTTATGGGTAAATATAAATATTGTTCCCCCACGGCTATTTCCCCCCCCCCCCTCCGTCGTCCTCGGGATTTTCTTCAAATTGAAATATGTTAGAGTCCATGTCCATGAAATTTGGTGACGCTAACATATTCCTCCCCGGGTTCAAGACAATGCTAAGTTAAAAAAGGAAAAAAGTATGTATAAGTTAATCAATTACTAATTCAATAATTCTTAAAAGATAAATTATTAGAGTAATAAATGTCAAATAGTTCTTCAACCATTTCTTCTTCGTCAATGATTGTAACCTTATTTTAGACTGAATCGGTAACGTTGATAGTGACACGAAAATGGTAAAGGGGCTTGCAAGCACCTCGTGCGTGTGACACAAAATTGCATTGCGTGATAGATCTATCCTGTACAGGAGTGGTACCAGTGCACCGGGGGAGAGGTGGCGAACGCATCGTTCTGTTTGGATTTCGCCTAAGTCCTTTCCGCCGTGCGGACCTCCCCAGTCAGGAGGCCACCCTGGAGTTTTTAGTGGGTGCAAATCCCACATAACCCCGTCCCTCCCCTGGGGGACGGGGTATCCGTTAGGGATTTTCTCTAGGTAAAAAAAAATGGATCTATCCTATACCTGGTCCGTGGTCTCTGTAACGCCTGCTATTTATGCTCTACCGATAAAGTCACATACTTATGCTCTACCGATAAAATCGCAAACATATTCTCTACCGATAAAATCGCAAACATATTCTCTACCGATAAAATCGCAAACATATCCGCCGATAAAGTCACAAGCCCGTATACAACTGCTTCCGATGCTTGCCACTACGTGGCGCAAACATTTGTGAATTCGATGCTAGATGGGAAATCTTTTAACACGCCATTTTAAAGTGCAGTGTCATCAGCACGCCGTATAACGAAAATTAAGCGTGTCGGGGTTTCATATATTTATCAAAACAAGGCACATTTGTTTAAAGAATCGAACATGTCAGGAGGTGCTCTCTTTGGAAATAATGCGTCTCGCGGCACATCCAAAAATTTGGTCGAGTTCAAAGCCGGGAAAATGACCATGAAAGGGAAAATGGTTTATCCAGATACACGGAAAGGCCAACTTTACGTTTATCAATCTGACGACTCATTGATGCATTTCTGTTGGAAAGACCGTACAACAGGATCCATTGAAGATGTAAGAACACTTCATTATTTTATTCACTTCGTGTTTTATTCAAATGTAAAGTTCGTGTAAAATTATATAATTCGTCAAATTTCTTTCCCTCGACTATGCAACGATTTCCATAAATGACTTTCGTTTTTCTGCAGGACCTAATTATCTTTCCCGATGATTGCGAATTTAAACACGTGCCGCAGTGTAAAACTGGAAGGGTATATTTATTACGATTCAAGTCATCGAACAAAAAGTTTTTCGTTTGGCTGCAGGTGAGATAATTTTTAATGTTCGCGTGTTCATAGCTAGATGGCCTTGTATATGGGCCACAGTCGCTTTAACTTGCAACAGAATTTTATGAGTAGCCTCTTGTATTATACTATTATCATTATTGCCTGTTATCATCATTATCATTTTATTATCATTACGCGATATCTTAATATTTTGAATTTAACTGTAATTTCCATAGTTGAAGTTGTATGAAACATTGAAGCTTTAACCCTTAAGTAGGCGCACTGGCAAAATCACACAAATATATTATGGGGTCAGCAGGGACTCCAACTTCTTTTTTATATTTATGGTAAATCAAAAGGTTTTGAAAAGTAAAAACAAATATAGGTGATAAGTGCGATAATGTTGCGATCACTGCTAAAAACAAAATTGCGTTATACGATAGGCAGCTACTGGGAGCGGCAAGTTCGCGAACCTATGCGTTCTGTATTTTTTTAGCGATCGAAGTGGCTTTGACTCCACGCGCCTACTTACGAGTTAAAGGACTCGAAAAGAAAACATTGTCTAATAATTACATGGATGAAATTTTCTATAGGAAATACGTATATTCCTTATTTTCCATTTTATCTTTTTACAGGATCTGAAAACGGATAAAGATGAGGAGCATTGTAGAAAAATTAACGAAATTCTTAATAATCCGCCGACTCCTGGATCGCAAAGAAGTGACAATACAAACCCTGAGGATCTGCAAAACATATTAAGCAACATGTCACAGCAACAATTAATGCAATTGTTTGGTGGCGTAGGACAGCTCGGTGGTCTAAGTAGTTTACTCGGCACGATGAATAGACCTCAGGGTGTACAAAGTACTAAAGCTTCTACGACAACTACGTCGCCTAGAGTTGCTATAAATGCTCCAAGATCTACGACGCAGATGGTGTCTTCGCCAGCATCTACTAATGATAGTCCTAAACCAAATGGTGAGTACAGCTTTTACAGAAACAGTGTCTGATAATTAACACGAATCTTCGCCTAGGTGACAATAAACCATCAACAAGAACGCCAGCTCCGTCAACACCTGGGGCAACGACGAGAACCAACAACAGAATACAGCTTAGCGACCTGCAAAATCTTTTATCAGAAATTCCAACACCAGCAGGAGCGGAGTCCGTTGTTCAGGTAATATCTTGTTTCCTTTAAATAGTTATACTCGATATATGGTACATTTTTAGCTTGTTAATAAGTTTCTTTATTATTAAACTGCTTAATTCAACATTTTATTGTGACTTAATAGAGACTTAGAATATGAATAGTTACAAGGTGATGCTTGACGAATAAAATATTTCAGGTATGATATAGTTTAGGAGTGCAACAACTATATCATTTTCACGTCGATCAATTTTTATTCTATAACATTCGCATTGAAATCCACACCTTTTAACAACCTTCATTCTTCGTTTATTCTACATTCATTTGCGGTATCAAATATATTATTAACAATGCTAACAAATAAAAAGTTTTGATAGTTTTTAGTGTTACTTTAATATTTAAAAATACGCATGAACAACATATCGATACGAATTGAGATACTGTAATTATCAGAAATAACATTTGAATGAAGTAAATATGATATTAAATTGAACAAAAGAAGAGATAGGGAAGGATTACTAGATGTGTACCTAGGCCCCGAAGTTGCGCCGCTAATATTTAACTGTAAAAATATTTTAACTCAAAACGGTAAGGTCTAACTCAGGCGGACCACTTTTAGAAGCCCATCGCAACCACAAAACAGTGGTTGGGCTGTCGCTGGAATCAACCACGTTTGAAGGCCGTATCGACGACAAAAAACTGTACCACCAAATTGCTTCTCGGTGGTTGACGCAACGCACAACCGTTTTTTTGTAGTGGGCTTCTAAAGCGGTACGTCTGAGCTAGGCCTAAAGGACTTTTTGATGTCTTCTTGCATTATGATATTACATGTTCCGGGTTGTCCTTCAATTCTGAGACACCCTGTATTTATAGGAAGGAAACGAGGATGAAATTTAACGCACGCGTGCATTGTCACGTTTTCCAATAATGAAGAAGTAAATCAATTATATATTTTCCGGTATTTGTAAAATTCTCCCGATTTCTCGATCCAGCAATTAAACAAATCAGCTAGTTTAGCCGCAAGTAATAAATGTTTCCTGTATATACTACAAATACCTACAAAAGTGTAGCATGTAGGTTGTTACCACAGTAATAATTATTTAAAATGATGCTTTCCATATTTAGAATGAGTATTTTTTTATGGAAAATAAAATTGTTGTGAAAGATACAACTCTGTTCTGCCATGCGTGTATTATTAAAAATATTACGAATAGAGGTGAGCGAAAACCAGTAGCGGATTTAACAGAGTGGCTGATGAGCAGTTGCCGTCTAGGCCCCTGCACGGAAGGCCTCCGCAGGGTCCCATGACAAAAAAAAATAATTAGGTATAGGTATCCCAATACTACATTTTTTTCGTACTACTACACTTGGCCCGTTTTTAGTAAACTACCTCTTCATTTTCCCGAAAAATGGGCCCCCGCCCACAAGGCCCCCTAGGGCCCTATTATGATTTTATCCAAACATTTATATTTTTTTCTGTACTACTACACTTAGCCTGTTTTTAGTAAACTACCTCTTCATTTTCCTCCAAAAATGGACCCCTCAGAACGTTTGCCACCTGGATTTGCCACGGATTCCTAAAAGTGTCGGGATTCGTATTATTAGGACTGACTTGTGTCTGTACTTCGAAAAATCAACAACGTCTCTGCACTCTTTCTTACCAAACAACGAATTTTCGTAAACTCGACCACCAGATTCCCGACATTTTCGGGTTTTCGTACACCTCTAATTACAAATCAAAGCTGGTCAGATTAATAAAGATCGTAAAACTAAGTGAGAAAATACCCACGATTTTGTTAAAAGTTTCGAAGTAACTCCTTCCTTAACTCTCTTATATTGAATTATAAATCTTATTTGTTATTATCATTACAACGTTAAAAGTTTGAAAAAGTCATATACGTACCTTCATGCATATCTTTAAAAAAATGATGAATGAGTTCGTAAACATCTTGAGTAAAGCTCATTTTGATAAGATAAGAAACTTCCATTGTAGAGTTTCTTTAAAAGATTGTTATGTTCATAATCATATCATTATTTCAATCTAAGAAATATCACTAAATGTTGTTTATTTCATATATAGTTTAAAGTTATGCATATTTCATGAGAATCCATTAAATTCTTGTTATTATCGTGTAATACTACTTCATTCAAGGTTGAGTAGTAGTTCACAGAACCAAGTTATCTGCTTTTTTTCTTTTACACTAATTCTAGCTTTTCTTACAGCCGTTGTTATCAGGAATAGAATGATATTCTTGATAATGCACTTGGAACAACATTCAGTTTTGTTCAGTATCTTAAAAGTATTGCAACTGTATTATGGAGCTTTGGAAAAAATAGCTTTTTCTTCTGCAGTTTTGTCTTCTTTGTGTTTTACAAAATTTTTAGTTCACAAGCATAAACTTTCAATAACTTTAATAACTTTTAATTCATTTTTTAACAGTGAGTATTCGCATTAAATTCTATAATATGACTGTGAAACTTTCAATAGTTAATATTAACTATTCACGACAATGCTATTTCCGAGTTTTACAAAATAGCATTTAACAGATTCTCTATGGTCGCTTATCGATGATCTATTATTTCCTGTTAAACTATAATCAATAAAGGCTTCAATTATTTACAAAGAAGGCAACATTATCTACTAAACATTGCACAGTCGTTAATAAATTGTGAAAATACATAATATATGCAAAACAGACTCTCCACTTTTTTTTTTTTAATGTATTTCAATGAGGTCGAATACGTCATTGTACATAATAACGATAAAAAAAAGGCAGTCATATATATCAATAATATTGAATTTCAGACTTTAGCTATGTGATATTGTGTAAATCTTTTTCATGTCGTAGAGTCTGTGGTATCACCAGTAACTAAAACGTAGCGTACACTAAAAAATAATATTATAAGCTCGAAGGACAGAGGCATGGTTTTTCAATTATTTAATGTTTTCCACACGAACTTTACCTGGCTGTCAGAGGCTCTGGCTCTACTGAGCAGTTGGGGAAGTTTCTCTGGGATTATTTGTTGTTTTCGGCCACCTACAGCACAGCTTATTGTCCGGCAGAGGGGCGTAGCAACTGAGCTGAACCATGCCATCCGTGAGACATTCTCTGCATCGGAAAGTTGGGAGCGTGCATTGGGCCCACACTTACCACCAGGAGATCACCTGAGTGGCGCAATATGTTCTCCCCAGTTCTTCCAGGCGCTATCAATGTTCTGGTCTGCTTTGCAGTCAGGTCAAGCGGGACCTGTTATCCGTCAATTCGGCTTGGGATCGGATGCTGTCAATGCCGCAGCCAATGGAAATGTTGAAGAATTCTTCACTGCTCTTGAGTCTGAGGCTAAGACTGGCCAAGAACAAACGCAGCAAGGACAAGAGGACAAGAATACAAAGCAAGCTTCACCAACATCTAGTCCTGATAAGAAAGACGATGACGACGAAGGAATGGCTTTAGATTAAGAGAAAAGAATTTAAAAAGAGTCTGATTTCGGCTATATTTTCATTTAGAAGATATTCAGTGTATTATGTTATAATCATTTATGTATAATAAATACTTCCTTAAAAAATAATATACTTTATTATAATTCGATAATACTGAAATTTATCCTTCCTAATATAAATATATGTAATACAATCAAGTTTTCAAGCGTAAGATATTTCTGGATTTGTATAATAGGAAGGAGTTAATAAACAAAGTTACAAACTAATTAGGTAGAATTTATTGATAATCTATAGAAAATTCCTTACTGTTTTTAATGAAATTTACTTCAATACATACTGCAATTATCTCATTTATGTAACATTATTATTAAAAAGCAGTAATTAGTAATCTATATATTGTAAAATACAATTACATATATATTTTAATGACATGTAAAAATTTATATACCGAAAATTAAGGAAATAAACATACTTCCTAAATTTTTTAAACGCATTACATTGTATCAAAATATTTTCGAATGTTATATCAAACTGAATAGATAACTAAACAAATTTGGTGGCATTTTTCGATTAATCAGGCAAGAAATTGAAAATCAGGTAGGTACTTTTATATTTTCTTAAATATTTAATGGTGGGAATGTAATTAACTAATAGGAGTATTTTGGATAATAATCGATATAAAACGTCATTTATTTTGAACACTATGTTTGGAGAGGGAAACTTTGAAAAATAATCATGAAAGTGGCATGTGTCATGTGCCTTTCAAAATATAATTAGCAAAAGTATAAGTTCAGAATATACACTAAGAGGCCTATTTACATCACACACTTATGTACCTATATGATTCACGACTGGTATTTCGAGAATATTCATTTGGTAAACCCAACTTTAATTTCAAACTATGAAAAGGAAATGGAAAATATTTAGACATGTCCAATATATCAGTTGCTAGCACACATTTGCGTTTCATGTGAAAGGCCCTTAAGGTTGAATATTTTCTACTGGACATCCGAAAAATATTAATAGGTATATTTTAATATCGAATATTCAAGTGTCTCGTAAAGGCGTAAACACTTGACCAGTAAATAACTACGTGATTTTCAAGATTGAATTCTTTCGACAATCACACTAAATAGAAGCGGTACTCGGTTAACTGAAAAATTGATTTTATTGGTTTGTGAACGACAGCACTTTCAACCATGGCACACGATGACCTGAGTTCTACACCAATTAATTGTTCAACTACGATATTACAAGATAATGAACAACGAATCGTAAATTCGATTATGGTCACGTGCCTTCGATTAATGGTCGACTTCACATAGTTGGCTTCTTTTCCGGCGAACATTTCTACAACACTTAGTGAACCTGGTTTAGGGCATAACCACACCATAGGTTCCCGTCTAAACCACTTTTATTTCAATATTTATTTATTTATTTTGGATATTTTAAATTCATCATTTGCGATTCATCGTTTTCATTTTCATTGAATGAAGTCACTAATGTATGAATTACATGACAAAAATAATCTACTGATATAAGGAAATTTGTGTATGCGTTTACACTTTTCACATTTAACGAATCGTGTTGGGTAATCAAGTGCAACCTCATGTTATTAACCTATATAATATCTAACGCCATCATGCCGCCTCTTGATACTTAATGCCCCCTATGTAATTTAAACACACTGCCCTAGACCATGTTCACGAAATATTGTAGAAATGTTCGTTCGTGAAAAAGCAAATGCCAACCACGTGAAGTCGAGCACTAATTGAAGGTACGCGGCCACAATGGGCCACAATCGAATAAGCTGTGAGCAGAGACAGAAATTGCGATTTTTTCACAATAGTAGTCAGGCAGTTACTTAAATCTTCGAAATAATTACAATGGGGTCGGAGAAAGAATCGACATAGTCGGTGAGGGAAGTTTCAGGAATGGGAGTCCCTACCCTCTGCCCTGCTCCAACCGTTACTGGACTCCTTGAAATAAAAATATTAGAATATTTTACGATTTTACAATGTACTATCAGTTACAATTACTATATACATATATTTTATATGCCATGACTTAATATATTATCACCAACATCAAGACGTACTGCTATTCATATAGCTTTCAAACCAATTTGTTATTTTAATTATTATTTACCCAGTAGACTGAAAATAAATAGACTTATAGAAAAATACAAATATATTTCATAAATAAAAATTTTCCCAAATTATTTGGGCGGTTCTTACGGAACCGGTAGACACGCACATGGGGATCTTTCTTTGTCCTGCTATCGCCAAGGATACAGTGCATTAGAATCTGCGTCGTAAGTTTAGAAACAGTTTGTTTACAAACCACACATTCCTATCATTTTTATAAACATTGTACATTTGTTTAGAAAACACGAACTTAATCTTATTTTCCTTAATGAGAAAGCAAACGTTTTTTTAAAACCATCATGTACATTAAAAGATGGAGAGATTCAATATTGATTATTTACTATGCATAAAATGTGTGAATACACACAACAGACAATTGAACTACATGCATTAAACGAAGAGACTCAATAAGCGTCATATGTATCTCATTGTTTGTAAACAAGTGCATGCGACGATGGCACCTCATTCTGTTTACTAGCTACAATCCTGACCAAACGGGGCATGCGCAATACCTGGTGAATCGAACAAGTAGTGGGGGTCTTTCCACGGATGTTGATCGCTGATTTGGCGAATGTTGCTAAAGCTCGCCCGGTGAATTTTGTGAAAGACTTACACGTATTCTCTGCATAGCAAATGTAGCAGCGTGCTGAGAAATTTTGCAGCGGGCCCTGTTGCGCATGGGAATCAGTGTCATCGTAAAATAACCGCGAGTACCGTGACAATATTATTGTGTGATAGCGCTACTACAAATAAAGATGGAGAAAGATTTCACTGTGTGCGAGCGCACTCGATATACACGACCACTCGGATACATTCGACATGTTCGTGTACAATGGCAACCTTGACACTTGGTGATCGTTTTTGGCGGCTTCGTTTCGCTTCTACAGAAACCGTGGCTGGGTAGATCGCGTCGCGAGTGAAAGCGGCGGTGACCATTCCGTTAAATTTCCGGAGCTCAACTGTACAGAAACATTGGAAGTGTTTCGCGTTTCGAAGTTACAATACGTTACAATTCTATTCGTTCCCGCAGTTTGTTTCGTTTGTGGCAAATTCGAGTGTAGATTCTCTTTTCTACGGAAATAATTCACAAAAGGACAAACACGCCAAATATTTTGCGCGCATACCCGAGATCTAAGGGAAACAAACGGTTAAGGTTAGATAATAAAAACCGTATCGATAGTTTGTTCGTACTTGCGAGTAAATCATACGCAAGTATGGTGTACGGCCTTAGGGAAATGCGATTTGTACGAATTTTCCTACGGGTTCGTTACTAGTAATATTTTGTGCTTGCCCGATCCAACGACCCAATTTTTTCTTACGATCAGAATCAATGAAATCAAAGTACACTATCATAGGTACATGCTAACAAGTTGTGTATCTACGCGATCGTAAACAGTTGCATATATTTGCTATACGCTTAAACAAGCTATCAGTAATTTTACACTTCCGTCCGTAAGATTACGTTCTTATTTCACTTGGATTTCTTATATGAATTAAATCTTTTCGTACAGGAAAGATTACTCCTTTAAGTTACACGAAGATTCTTTTAAAGAACAACGGTATCGGTCCCTTCAGTACGATGCACGCTTTAGATAAGAATGGCGAGGCATTTGCGACCCAATAGGGATTTAGCCGATGACGCCACAAAAATATATATGTAAATAATAATGCTTACTTATCGGTTATTTATGTGAGGCACAAAGTAGAATTTATACACACTTTTTATATGAATGACACGAATTTTAAGAAATAAATAATACATCGCATTGTATATGTGTCCAATGTATTTAATTCTTTTATCATTCGTTGTAAAGTCTCTAAAACAATCGGTTCACATTATCTCGACAAAATAGTACGTGAAATTTCGACAGGGAAGTACGTAAAATACGTGACTCTTATTCGTTCAAAATAAAAAAGGTGACAAAAATACATATCGCGTTTATGCGCATTGTGCAGCACAATTCGCTTGATAAACACTACTTGAACTGTATACGCGCAAAAAGTTTATTGGCTGTTCCATCATTTTTTGTTTACCTTAAATCAGTGTGTAAACATCGCCATTGATCGACATTTGTCACAGATGTAGACCTTCGAGTACCTTACATTTCGACACGATTCTTGTGCACGCGGGATTCTTGACTCGTATTGTATTCGTGAAAAAAAAACGCGTTCGTAGTAAACGGAAGAAGAACATGAGTTTTCGTACGAGTGTGACTTTACATGGATAACTAAATACTGGATGCGTGTGAATCGTTTCATCGTAGAAGATGCAGTACATTATCGTTTACAGTGCAACATACATGTAACTGTTACATAGTTAACGCGCAGATACTACGCCGAAGTTTGTATATAAAAGAGAGAGACTATGTTCGTGTGAAACGAATAACAGTGCGATTATCGATTTCACGTATCCTTACTTAAATCCCGGCTCTACGAAATAGGTGAGTGTTTTTAACAAAATATATATTTTCGTTCGGACACCATGCGTCACGGGGTTGTTTTTGTAATTGAATTTGTCATTGTTCTCGGGAAACAGAAGTTACGTTTTCCACCGGTGAAAAAAATTGCAGATTTACTTTTTAAGTTCTAATCATGAATCAAGTAAAAATTGTACGGACAAAGGTATTCATCGATTTAATAAGTCACACGGAATTTATAAACTGGGATCAATGAAATTGATTTATTAATAAATACACGTTACCGTGAAATTTGTTATTTAAAAGAGAATGTTCATTTCTTTGAATGTTTTAAACATGATTCGTTGTTTTATTTTCCGTCATTATTTATGACGAGCACGATCGTATGTTCGTTAAAAAGAGAATCCGTGAGATTAAACGATCGATTATGTGCATTCGAATAAAAAATCGATAAATACGGAAAAATGTAAAGTAACTTACGATTTCGTGTGTATTTGAACAAATTGTATACATTTGAATTTAAATGCGAAAAATTTTGAACTGTCGACCGTTCACTTTCGATCGCCAAATTAAGATTCGAGGACATGTGCAAACGGCTCTGCTAAAAATTTAAAGGAAACGGACATCGGCAAGGTCGATGGGGCGGTAGTAAAGAAAGACCGAGAATAAAGGGGGGGGGGGGGGTGACATGTGCACACACAAAAGGAGTGGGAGAAGGGCAGGAGGGACGTGAAAAAAAGAAATAAGATAGGGGGGGGGGGCAAATAAACTAGAAGTTGGGATCTCGAAACGCAATTTCCAGTGAATATTCAAACTTTTAAATCGGTCCGAAATTAAAGATTTTTCACATATCATTTTTAACATATTAAACTTTAAATTTCGTGTGAAAGGTATTGCAAGCAAAGGATATGAAATAATAAATATAATTGCACCAGATATTAATGATAGAAACGGAAGTTAGACATGCATAAATTGTATTTATATATTACACAAACTATGCAATGAGAAATCACGATTAATTGCACAACATTTCCAGCGTAACTATGTAAAGTTACAATAAGTATACACTTTCAAATAAAATTACTGCTATATGCGCAGTGATAAATAGCCATCGATTTCTGCAATGAGAGTATATTACATGTAACTGATTTTTTAATAACATTTTATTGTGTTATATAATGTTTTATTACATTAAAAATACAATGAATCGATACATTCAATTATAATGAACTTTTCACGCGAAGGCCAATTTGTATGTCTTTGTGCTTATAGTACGAAGAAATCTCACGTAAAATTAAGAAATTAGTATCGAGCGCCACCGAAAATAATGCAAGTAATAATGATATATTTGAAATGCTTGGAGGCATTTTGATGTAATGTTGCCTATATAGATATTTATCGATCGTAACTTGATCGTTAATGCTGTACGCGTGTAAATTAGGAAAGACAGTATTTTTAAACGCATCTTAATTCATTCGACAGGTTTTATTGTAATGAATCTCGAGAGAATAAATGCAACAAAAAATGTTCCAATTACAAAGCAAGCAACGAAAATATACCACGTTTCTTCATCGAAAACGTCTGTAAAAGCTGGAACCTGATTGTAAAGGGTGTCGATAAGTTTTATACTATAATTTTTACTATTCGACACATGATTAGGCATTTTAATGATGGATTTGTTCTTGCACTAAAAAAATTAAACTGCTCCCTTCAATATAAATCCTTGCTCTAGCGAAGATAAGTAATTAAATAATTAAATCTTATCGCGAAGCGCTATTCAGCGCGATTGCAAAGATATCTGTAAAATAGTAAACAATAGAAACGATTGAAAATATCTCTGAACCTTTCTTTTCCTCCTTGATACTTAAATGCTGAAAACAATCGAAGTACAGTTTTGTTTTGTCACTTAAATTTTCAGCGGTGTTGCACAAATGAAGAGAAAGAAGAAAATTGGTCTGTTTCGAATAAGCGGCGAGGTCGATTCCACTAAAGATAGTTTATTGTTTAACCAATTTCTTCCTTAGTATTGAAAAAGTAACTGATATATAAGCGAGTTATTACGCTGCGAATAAATTTATAAGTATACTCCTCTATGTTTGCTTCCTGGTTTAATTTTATGTTTGTTCTTTCGTCTCTTCTTTTTCTTGTCTTCGAGTGCTGTTTCACTTCGAGTTTCAGGTTCAGATGCAGACAAAGGTGTGATGTGTTTGTTGAAAAGTTGCAAAATATTCAGAGACGTCAAGTTTGCGCTTTTGAATACCACATTATCACCTGATACTAGAAGATAGACACGCAAGAATATAACATCACATTTATCTTAGGCAAATGTCTTTCTTTTACAATACTGCATTTTTGTTTGCATGCTTCTATTTATTTTAAATTTATTTTAATTCGGTCGGTTCAAGTCGTTTCTATTAATTATACTATTTTCACATTTTTTTTATGTACTAAAAAGAGAAGACATTTCGTGATTATTATTTAACGCATTGTACGCTGCTGGAAATCCTGTTTCAGGCAGAACCAGCGTACAATGCGTTAGTGTCATAACGCTTCTAAACAAAATAATATTAGAATACTCACACAACTTCACCGTGACTTCGGGTTCAGAGCGATCAGAGACGATTTCTGGTTTCACAATGCAGCGTGGATTTGTCGCGATAATTTTTGGAGTTGTAATGTGAAAGAAAAAGTCTCTGTAAATATAGTACACATATGTATTTTCATTGCAGAATATTCTATTACTCGTACAATTAATAAGATCCTAATGGCTGGTTCCCTCGGGATTTTCATGAAATTTGAAAGAATATTCTGTAGACTATTTCGCACTAATGCATATTTTATGTAAACAATTAACATTCACCGACATGGCTATAAGTTGCAAGTATTTACATAGAAGTACGTTTGATCATAGCGAAGAGCCAGTTGTTGCGTAAATGCAAGGTCGGGGTTTGGAATCCTATCGCCACCAAATTGTATTTCTTTTATTATACATTCCTTATGAAGAAACTTTCGATATTAAATTTATACAATATTTGTGAAATTAAGTTGTGAAATTCGAATAGTTAACATGAAAATCAGTAGAAAGTATCTTTGGCAATGATAGGATTCGAACTACGAATTGCTGGTTGCAAAACAATTGGTCTGCGTTTTCACCCAATACAATTTCTTGTAAATTCTTTGAACTTATAGAAGTTTCAGGGACTAACGTGAATTGTTTATAAACAACCCACATTAGCACTAAATATTCTGGAAAAATTTCAACATTTTATTAAAATCCCAGAGGGTCCAACTGTAGGGTCTTTTCATAACTTACTAGAGTAAACCAACCAGTAATTGACCGCGTATACCAGTGAATCACCATTAGGCAAAGAAATGTCAATTATTAATTTAAGAATATTATATATTTATAAATGGAGTGTAGTTGCACTTTTAATACCCCATATTTTTAGTTCCGCATATCAAGCAAACATTAATAAGTACAATTCTTATTAATAGTATGCGGTCATTTATTGAGCTTTTACACGTTTTGCATTTTATAATCGTTCTTTTTTTAAAAATTACGATAAGAATAAGTAATTATTTTTATAGAAATTTCAAGAAAAATAAATTTAAATGCAATTTCAACGGTTATTTTGTTGTTATACATAAATATATTCAAGTATTAATCTCAAAGGTCCATAAATTCAACAATTCGGTCATTCCACTGGTTGGTTTACCCTATAATGAATTTATTAAGTAAATATTATTTTTGAAATATCTAATATAAATTATTTCTCATACAATATAAAACCATATAACGTATGTATCGTATTTTATGTTGTATAATGTTCCAGGCAAAATGGCACAAATAGAGCAACTACCCCTTCAAATACCAGACTTAAGTACTCTTCGTATAACAACAGCTGTTTCTATGCTTGGCAAAGCATATGGATGTGGCCAATGCAATGGTAAGTTTTCATGACTATGTGAATTTTTGGCGATTGTAATTGTAGTACTCAATTACTACATTTTAAGTTAACATTATTCATTAAATAAAGAGCCAATACGAAACCGTGTACAAACTGAAATTACACTTTTCCGGATAAATCCACTTTGCCAATTATCGCTTTATAAAAAGAGTAACGTTGCTTAACAGCAATATAGTCTAGGGACTAGAGAGAAACTCTAGGAACTATTAACACGACACGCTACAAATTTATAAAAATTATATATAAGCATAGAAAGCAGTTTCTTAATAAAGAAATATATATATAGTTATTTAGTATGCAAGTATCAAATATATAAGATGATGCAGAACTCTGTACTATGAGGAAGACATATCTTTTTAGTATGATATACGATATATGATAGATAGTATGAGCTACACGATATTGTATAACAAAATCATAAGACTTTGAAAATTAGCTTTCCAAGCACCTTTTGACTAACAGTCTGCCCCTCATTTGCCACATACCGGCATACTGCTCTGATTGTATAGTTATAATGTTTTGAAAATCTGTTGTTGGATAAAGTAAAATTAAGCGTTAAACATTTCAAATGTACTCCTAGGTGGCACAATGCATTTACCGATCATCTTTTCGAGATCGTTCCTTTTACAGTGCAACTACTTCCGTTCTGTTCTGTTCGCATATGAAAACCGTGTCCAACACTTTCTCAGTATTCAGTATTATATTACTACCGCAATCATTGTGTCTATTCCTAAACATGCATTATATGAAACTGAAAGCTCTGTGCGAACTAATAAATGTATTTGCCGAGATTATCTCGTCACAATACGAGATCCGACTTTAACCAATATCTAATAGTTGTCCATACACTAACTTTTATCAAAATAGTTGCATAATAAACCAAAGTAGAGGAAAGATCAGAGCAGTGCGCATCTATAAGCAGCACATGTGCCATAGATTATCGATCGCCAGGTGCTTGGATGTCCGATGTTCAAAAACCTGCAACACCTTACTATTTTTATAAAACCAAGAAACTTTTAATTAACCCTTTTGAGCATTAGACTACAACGCTCAGTGCGCGCATTATACAGAAACTCGTTAGTCGTGCTTACTAACACATTTCACGCTGATGTGGAAATTCAAATTTTTGGTGAGACTATAAGAAGCGACGAGAAAAGTAGATTCCAGGCCGCATTTATACCTTTGGGTGCCCTAGGCGCAGCATTACGAGGCCTCACAAATTTTCCAGCTGCCTCTAGTTTCTATATTACTAATTTAATATTTAAAAACAAGTATTTTACTCGCAACTACAACTAGGCTGCTTTTTATATTGTTGTTTGCGAGGAGTAAAGTTTTAAAATAGACAGTGAGGCCCCAGCTTACGCCTAGTGCGCTTTACGGTAAACAAGACCTTGAGTAGATTACGATATTCAATTATAGAAGAGTAGTAATTGCGTTATACTCTTCATAGTGTCGGCTTTTTGTTCTACTCTGGTTCCGACACTGAATTTTCCTTTGCCCAAAAGTTTCACATCCGATAAATATTATGCGCCACTAACAGCTGATGCGGCACAGAACATATCGATCGTAATGTTAAACATTTCTTTACGCAGACTGCATGCACCGACTAATCACAAATATACATTCATAGCAGCCCGAGTTCGGTACGAACAGAACATGCAAGAACAAAATGAATCGGAAAATAATTGCACTCTGAGATGTTCAATAAGAGACCTTATAATTATTAATTCAACAGACATTATAAAGCGTGCAAAGAAGTATGAAATAAATGTAAAAGATAATCTTTCGAAGTTTCTTTCGAAGGAATTATATTTCTTTTTCGGAGAATATACATAATCGCGAACAAAAGATCGATGTACCTTTCCAGTGTTTACACTAAAAAAAAACTGCGTTACGCATCTACTACAGGTTTCTGTTGAAATAACGAACAGCCTGCTTAATTTTTAATACTGCCCTTTTATCGCGTTACTACGATCGTGTTAAGCGTTGAAGTTTATTTAAGAACGCGGACATGGACATCGTCTGCTACTAGAAGTTTCATATCGCACATGCGCGTAGTATTGACGTCATCGGATATTAACCAAACCTCATTGTAGACAAAATTAATCGTTATTTATGAAAAAGCATGCGTAATTTCGGGAACAGTTATTGCTTTACTTTTCGGAATCTGACTACACTAACGATCGAACTGTTTTAAAGCACGATTATCTTAAAGTTACATCGTTGAAGTTGAACATTCGCAGAATTTATAGTTAAAAATAGATGCATGGCTAACAATAGGTCGTGTATTATTTATTGTAGATTTAGAACAAAGGAAATCGATTCGTCGTATCAGCAAGAATTGATTAGATCTTAGTCGAGTGCGTGTGAAACAAATGAAATCTCAATGAACTAACCTCGTTTCCATAGCATTGTGAAAGGGATCGAATTTTATGCCGATTGATTTTACCGGCTTTAAGGACAAGGTTCTTAAATGCTTTGCGATTGCACTTATGACTCCTTGCGAGCGTGTGCGAGTCCCACTAAGAGGAAGCGACATTTCGGAAATCGAACACACGCGATTGCGTGAAATACGTGTCACCAACAGTTGCAACCCTAGGGGAAATGGCTCTAGTTGCAGTGCCTCCAACATATACAACGATGCATTTGTAATGAGAATGCAATTTTATTAAAAGTAGAGTTAAAATGTTGCGCTATGAATGTTTGAAAAAAAATCTCGCATTTACTCGTATATATGCGTGAAGTGTTATAACTTTTGGCAACTTTCGAAGCTTATGAAAAAGAAGCCCATAATAGCGTTGCATTATAATGAATACAAATTATTATCGATGTTTGAAGGATTCGTTATAAATTATTTATATCGACGCGGAAATTAAAGAATTCTTGGAAATCGAGAATATCCTCTAATGATTATTAGCGATGGCGCCAAATATTATCAACTACTATTTTATTAATTGTACGCTGATTGGTTAAGTGAAGACCAATTGGAGCGAAGCTAGGTGGCAGCCATTGCAGAAGGTAGTCTCGCTCACAGTGTGCGTTGTAGAGAAGTGTGTCGTGTGGTCGGTGGATTTTGTGTTAAACTTTTTACTTATTTATTAGTGGTTATCTGACCTTTTTCATCGTCAGCTGCAAAAATGTATCCTGTAGGGCAGTGTGAGTATTTCCGTGCATTCAATTTTTTTTTCTAAAATATCTAAAAAACAATCCAAAACGGGTCCCCTTGTGTTTGTTTAAGCAAGAATACGATATCGTTGTCGAGTGGTTCTGGCTCTTTGTTCCTCTTTTGATTACTTCCAAGTAATCGAAATTGTCCCGAGCGATGCATGCCCCAATGAAATTCGCCCTTACTGGTAGATTCGAATTCAAAAGGTTGACGGAAATTCGTAAAATTCTTTCGAATAAATCTCGTTCAACAGGCGCAATGTGTCGTGACTTCTGATCCGTCAGAGTATGGATAACGTATGAATTAGATCTGTCCCGATACTTGGGGAAAAACCTACTCGAATATTTCAACCAAGCCGCGCACTCGAAATATTTCAAGCAGATTCAGAAAATACGACTAGCTGAAATAAATTCGATCCTTCTCGATATCTCAAGTATAGGCTTGATAAAATTTTAGAATTAAGTTCTCTTATGTTCCTTCGATATCCTTCAGAATTCCTCCACTTTTTTTTACACATAATCACAGTAGAATAAATCGTGATAAACCTACTCGTTTGGATTCTTTTAGCATTGGATTTATTCCTCAATTTCAACATTTCTTTCATGCAATTATTGCGTACGCTTATTCTAAATAATTTTCTGAAGTCAGATTGGTTTATTTGCTACATTGTTGAAGCTGCTAGTTTCCACCAAATTTTCTTGCTGAATTTTAAGCGAGAATGAACGCACAAGTAACTGAAACATGCTATAGCTTTTATTCCTAGTTGATAAAATGTGTTGCGGGATAAATCATAAATCCATCGTTCGTCTATTCTATTCCGTGCTGCAACCATTATTTCTTTTAAATCCTTCGTTTTAACGCGTTCGAGCTGGTTTGCTACATTACTCTATGCACACGTGGTACGCGCAAGTAGTTCTTGCGCTGTCAGCGAAATTATAAGCGCATCGAGTTATCATTCGTTTGATATAAACTTCTTCGAGGTGATCTAACTATTATTAATCAAACTGCAGCCGTATTAAGTAAGAGATATGTCAGGCGCAAGTTTATCTTTGGTATTACAGCCATCAGATAAGGAAGCATGTTAAATCGTTCATTGGGTTGAACGTGTTAAGTACCGTGCGACTAAGATTTTTTTTTAAACGTTACTATTTGCTAAGTTCTTATAGGGATGCTACATCATTAAACGCATTCATGCCATAATATTAAAAACATTTCTTCATAAAGTATGAGAAAATTTACTGCGTACACTTTTTACAAATACTTGTTAAGTTAAATTGATTATTTTAAGCCGTAAATTAAATTTCTAAGTACCTACTTCCCGCTGTAATGAAAACGTCATATTTCGATATATATCTGCGCGTTTTTGTGTCATGATACGTTACTCATTGAAGTCCCAAGCTGTGTAACATATGTTTTAAGAAAATGACGCGTGAGAAAATTTATCAAATCGAAGGGACACGTTAAGATAAATTTTTCGGAGTGTTCTACCAATTTTAATACATTAGTTCGAAGGCAGAGCGCGCATCTTCGTTGTAGCTGTGAGCTCTGTATAAACGATAGTAATCCGTTAATACTTTGCTGTTCTTCGCAGTCATATTCAGTCAATATTCTGAACGTTTCCTTGCGATACGAGTGATCGCTTATGATAATTTGCGTAGCTTTGGTTATTCGGTTGTTTACGATGTCTTGATATTTTCAGCTGCCCCACCTGGACCTTCGACGAGTTCTTCGGTTGGAACAGCTGGAGCAACTGGGAGCAGTGGCACAGCTTCCAGTTCCTTAGGCCTTGTTCCAACTCAACAGACACACACTCCTCCGCAACCCCCCGAACTACCAAGTAAGTCTTCCAATTACTTTATGCATCCGATCTTTGTGTTTACAGTATATGTACGGTTGCGTTTTAGTAAATTAATCGGTAGGATAGCCTTTGAGATATAACGACGTATTATAAAAGTTTTACTATGGAAGACGTTTCGTTAGAAAGAGGGCGTTGTTCGTTAGAAAGAATTATTATACCGATGAAAATATTAGGGATATTTCATGTTGATTTATGTGCTTTTACAATAGATTTTTTGAAAATTTGAGGACAAAATATACTTACCATTGTATTTATGAGCTGAAGTGCAAATTTGCAAATCACGTGCTTCGTATCTTTTTGACCAGTTGAACATTTGAGGAAGGAAAAACTGCTAAAATTTAAGTATATACTATTTCCAGCTTTTTCAATAAAGTCATATAGCATGGTTAAATTTATCTCATAATGCTTTCCTTGTCGTCATTGAAAAGATAGTTTCATTGAAAAAGAAGAAAACGAACTTGATCCTGAGGTGTTACAATCCTCACTTAATAAATTATTACTCCCACTATATACATGTTACACATTTTTGGAACCGAGCATTCTTCGTGCGAATAGTTTTTCTGTATATCCTCAAGCTTTGGATCTGTTATTTTGCAAGAAACATCCTGTATATGTTAATAAATTGTGAAATTGAACTAATCGAGTAAGTAGAAAATCGCTATATTTTCAATTATTTTAATGAAGAAAGTATTATATGTATTTAATTTGAAAGTTCAATAAGAATTGAATCCAAGTAATATATTTCACAACTATTAATCGCAGTTGTTTTAAATCATTCACGATTACATTGTTACAGCATTTTCATGTCCTCGAAGGCCAGATATAGGACGGGAAGGGAGGACAATCAATTTAAGGGCCAACCATTTCCAAATTACAATGCCGCGTGGCTATGTGCATCATTATGATATTAATATTCAACCGGATAAATGTCCTCGAAAAGTTAATAGAGAAATTATAGAAACAATGGTTCATGCGTATAGTAAAATATTCGGAACTCTTAAGCCTGTGTTTGATGGTCGAAATAACTTGTATACAAGGGATCCTCTGCCCGTTGGTACCGACAAAATAGAATTAGAGGTACTTTGCATACTGGCGAAATTTTCTGCACACTTTCTTGCCAGCTGCTTCCTAATTTTCTTTATTTTATTTGCAGGTGACACTGCCTGGCGAGGGTAAAGACAGAGTTTTTAGAGTGGTAATTAAATGGTTGGCTCAAGTCTCGCTGTTCGCTCTAGAGGAAGCTCTAGAAGGACGCACGAGACAAATCCCATACGATGCTATACTTGCTTTGGATGTTGTAATGAGGCATTTACCATCTATGACGTATACTCCAGTAGGTAGATCATTCTTTAGTACACCAGATGGATATTATCACCCGCTAGGTGGTGGCAGAGAAGTTTGGTTCGGCTTCCATCAGTCCGTTAGACCATCGCAATGGAAAATGATGCTGAACATTGATGGTAGATATATGTTCGTGGCCACTACGTAGTTCGTGGCTATATTAAGTGATTATTCACGTTACGTATGGTTCATTTTATAGTCTCTGCAACTGCGTTTTACAAAGCACAGCCTGTCATAGAGTTCATGTGCGAAGTATTAGATATTCGAGATATAAACGAACAAAGGAAGCCTCTTACAGATTCCCAGCGAGTGAAATTTACCAAAGAAATCAAAGGTCTGAAAATTGAAATTACACACTGCGGGACTATGAGACGAAAGTATAGAGTGTGTAACGTTACGCGCAAACCTGCCCAAATGCAGTCGTAAGTATATGCGAGCGCGATTCTGTTATGTTCAAATACATATAAAGCTTATCGAATTCTTTAGATTCCCATTGCAATTGGAAAATGGACAAACAGTTGAGTGCACTGTTGCGAAATATTTCTTAGACAAATACAAGATGAAGTTACGTTATCCGCATCTTCCTTGCCTTCAAGTTGGACAGGAGCACAAACATACATATTTGCCACTCGAGGTTTGTTGGATGTGATATTTACTGTACGGTTAACGATTAAACATTTATATACGTGATATATCGCCAGGTATGTAACATTGTCGCTGGGCAACGTTGTATCAAGAAATTGACCGACATGCAGACATCGACTATGATAAAAGCTACAGCCCGCTCTGCTCCGGATCGGGAACGAGAGATAAACAATCTAGTTAGGAGAGCTGATTTCAATAATGACTCATACGTTCAAGAATTTGGCCTGACAATATCGAACACTATGGTGGAAGTTAGGGGTCGTATTTTAGCTCCGCCCAAGCTACAGTATGGAGGGCGCGTAAGTTCCCTCAGTGGACAGGTGAGAGACTTCCAACACAATCAGTCAGGTCTAGGCAAATTACACATTTGCAGAGGCTCTTGTATTATTTTTGGAAACCGTGCTCGTTGGAAATATAGTCCAATGTTTTGTCAGCATTGCAATTAGTTTCGTCAGGGATCGATGCACTGATACTTGGGCGCCTTTTATAGTTATCATTTATTTAACCCATTCGAATTGGATGGCGACCAGTGCTCCTCCTGATTCTCAGATCGTACAATTTTTATTGCGAGTCCTGGTCGCATATCTTCGAAGCCAAAAATCATCCATTGTATGCAAATCGTGTGCATAATTTTACACAGCACCTTTCTTTATACGTACTTTTTTCAATGAATTTTCAAAGCAGTTAACAATTGAAAGTCCCTCTTACTGACAGGATGCTTAAGTCAGATTTCTGTAGCGTGTGGGAGCCATTTAAGTACGATTTAAATGGGTTAAGAGTGTCACGAATCATTGATGACTGATCGCAGTTTTTAATTTCTCAAGTGATTAATTAATAGATGAGAGAAGGTACTTCGAATGGTGTTTAAATGATAGCTCGTGTCTCTGCTGATGTTATTGGTTGTTTGATTTTCTATTGTTTCCATGTACCATTTGGGAAGGTATTCTTTTCACTTGGCTATCGCTTTAGCTCGCAAGGAGAAGACATAGTTATGGGGTCGCTGATTTCGCTCAAATTTTTTGCAACACATTCGGAGTAAAAGTACGAGAACACACCCCATATTTAGCGTTAAAGTTTCAGTAAATTGAAGGTACTCCTGAGCTTACTGTATAGATACGGTAGATTCTATCACCACGTGTTAGCAGAATGGGTTACGGACGAGATTCGTAATTCTCGAGGTTCGTGCGTTCGAGTCTCTGCTGGAGCTATTTTTCCCCATCTTTTTTTATTCGATAAATAACGATTATAGTTATTTACAATTATAGTGATTGTTTACGGTACTCCTATCACTTACTAATTAAAAGTCGGCACTTTACTCTGACAACGTTTTTGAACCAGGAGAAAAGATAAAATGCAACGGAAGGATAGTTATAAGAAACTTATAACTTCTTACTATTTTGGAAATGTGGTTGACAATTAGAAGAATGATATGTATGGTAGAAACATAAAAAAAAACCAAATATCTCCTACATTAAGAGCATTTTATACATGTTATTGCTTTGTAGGAGCATCCTTTTTCTTTGTACATCGTCGGGAAAGCAAACTCGATTTATATTGGTAAAAAGGCATTTCAATATTCATGGAATATTCATGATGAACCAATGTGTAAATTTTTGTAGCATCTGCAATTAAAAGTTCATGGACCTTGATGTCAAACTTGTAGAATAGAATTTTGTAATGGCACTTTTGGTTGAAATATTACAAGGTTGATAATAATGAAACATTAACATTAAATGTTTCGGTAAATAATGCGTATTGGCACAAATGCTGAGATTATGTCCGCCTATTTTCGCTGTAGATTTACTACAAAAAGGTTGTTTGGCATCGACGACCCGACAGCTGTATCCCCTCCTTATTAGTCGAATGGTATCTTGTGTTCTGTAGTCTTTTGGTTCTCTACGATTGATTGTATATAGCCTAATCTGATTAGTTGATCGATTAAAAACTGTGGTTGATGATTAATGATCCGTGATATGAGCATGCGCCTCCTTAAGTAGAGTAGATGATAACAATAAGATGCATACTAGTAGTTGTGCGTCCTGAGATCTCTAATTAAGCTAGTTATAATGCTGGCAAAACATTAGATGGAGGGCTATTCTTCGCCAAATCGATCATTTCTTGCGGCCGATGTCTGGGATTTAGATGTAACTGAAGTATGATTGATGTAGTCTACGTGAAATTAAGGGGGTTCTAAGTCATCGTTTTGCTGGTTTCTAATCTGTTTAATAAATACAGGCTGTAGGCTGTGAAAGTTTTCAATCCTCGCGAAAATAGGATTTATAAATGAATTTTATTTTCGTTGCTATCCCTCGCACGAGGTTCGTCTTTTATTTTAATCGAGAAGGATTTGTCTTTCTGAAGAATTCTCTTCGTTTTCGTAATATGAAAATTATAAAAAACATTTCATCCAAGGTCACCTTTTTAGAAAGTCCGAAGTGATTATGACTAAATTCTTTGAATTTAAATATTTCCTCTATAAAATTAGACTTCCTCTCAAGTGGTCACTTTTCAGTTGCCTTCGCAGTGAGTTGTTACAGACCGCGATGCGCACAGTTTCGTGTAACCGATCTGTGCGCACGACTGCCACGGGCAGCTGACCAACTTGCTTGCAAACTATATTTACATAACGTCTACAAATAAGATCAACAAGTCTCGTAGCCGTTTCAATGATGTCATTTATACCTCCAGAATAGATATCCTGGCCTACAGTTGGCCAATGATACTTTTTTCCAGGCTAATCAGATTGATAAATGTCAGCGTGCTGCTTCTTTGATTACACGTGAAATAAAAATGTTCTTGCCGATTGAAATTAGAAGAAGGTGGTGGGGTTCTTCCAACAAAAGGGGGCAAGGCAAAAGGGATACAATGTGGATAAGCATGTTTTAAGCGAAAGGTTTAAGGGTTTCAGATAAGGACACAGTCGAGACTGTTATATTGCGCTAACAATAGTGCTTCGTGAAACGATCAAGTTTCAAAGAAACCAGTCAAATTTTTGGGGATCTTAGAAACGCGACGGTGAAGCGATATTTCAAACCAGAATTTATTTGTAATTTTCGTGCTGTAATACGATTTTTCGGTTTAAAAGAAAATCTGTTCAGAGAAGTCAATCCTTTTCTATTAAGATAGAAGAGGAACGAATGAACTTCCTGCGAAGGGGTAGTTCAAGATAGACAAAAATTATAAACGTCGACAGCCTGTTCTTTCTTTTTTTAATTCCCAAGCAGCAAAACGATAACTTACTCCCCTCGCCCCTAATTTTACGTGGACTACAACATTTTTTTAGTTTCATCGAAATCCCAGGCACCGACCGCAAAAGGCGATCGATTTGGCGTGGGGTAACCTTAGAACAATCTTCCAAGAAAAAGCAACTTGCATTCGAACGCCTGAAACGGTATTGATTTTTGTGAGATATATATAAAATGGAAATATGAGTCAGATTTTTGCCTGATAGAGATTTTAGGCTGACTTAAATTTCTTTTAGACATTTGTACATTTTTACGCTAGAATAAGAATTCTAGTAAGCATACGATGGAACGAAAAGTACTGTAATCTTTCCCAAAGCAATAATACACTTGGCCTTAACTATTTATATTCGAAATGAGTTTAAAGGTAAACCAGAATCAGTAAAATAAAGTCACCAAATGAATGCATGGGTTCTAGACCTGGTTGATTTTGATATATGGGCTGTGATTGTAATGAGGACTTAATTTTTCTGTAAAGTTAAACAGCTGTAATGGTAAAATAATTATACCCAAAGAAAGTACATTCTTCATTAACCCTCGGATGGTGGATCATTAAGCAGACAACCGCACGGCCGATAATATAATTTCGTTTTTACACATCTTAGAATAAGCTTTTACATTAGAGTTCGATTCCACTCAGCTTTATATTTCCTTTTTAAAAGAATAGTACTAATATACAAATGATTGAAAGGAAAGGAACGTGCAGTTGAAAAGATATATACTTTTAAATAATCGTACAAATACAGTGTTCGATTTCTTTATTGTATGGTTGTTCTAGTGTCTTAGGTATTTGGAACATTTTCACGTGTATTGGCCATTGTTGCCAACGCAGATACATCCTCTACTATTAATTCTTTCCTCGCTCTTTTATTACTCGATTCTTAAACACAAATGCCGGTGTTTCTCCGTTTTGTGGCAATAATTTCTATCTAAATTGCTTCGCAAATATTTCTCTTCTTACCTTTGTTGAACGGTCATTTATCTGCATAAGTTTTTTCATAATACATACAACTTTTGATATGTGTTCTTCTTAAGTAATTTATTGAGAACATTAATAGCAGTTTTCAGTTAAAGTGAAAAACACTTGTAATAAAAAATAATGTGCTGGTTCTAGAAATTGAAAGTATTTTAACCACGTGTTGCTTTTGTTATTTTTCTGTTGAATTTCTTGCTTTTCTTAAGAACATATCAACGGTGCAGTAGTAAAATGTTTTTGCATCATAGTTCCCACAGTTTTATTTCATATCTTTTAGTTCAGCAGTTACTTAAACAGTTACAATTTATTCCTGCATGTATTGTACTGGCATTTAGAGCTCCGCAAAAGCAGTTCTAAAAAAGCTTAGTTTCTTGGTAGTGTTTATTTCCTCATTAATAAGTCTTTGAAACCCATAAATCTTAAAATACTTCGAACCTATCACAATGCATCTCGCAAATATAAACTTGTCTTGCGAAAGTTACATTATTTTTTCATCGATTACCTTTCTTGTAACATTTAACATTTGCTTTCTCTTGATTTTTTAATCGTTCAATGGTAAATGAAAGTTTAAAACATGAATTTATTTCGGTACACCTTATTTTTTTTTGCTTTTGTTTTTGTTTTTGCAAACACTATAATTTCTCATTGTGGGATCTTCATTAAGTTTTCCTAAAATCTTTCTTTGTGTTTTCGTTTTCTGTGTCGCTTTGATTAATTTCGTTGTAATCATTGCTTTCGCTCTCTACAAATTTGTTATAGTATTTTTCTTTACCAATTGATAGCTCCGATATCGTGATCTGTTATCCTTTAATTTAAACAGCGTGCACAATAAGGAAATTCAACTATGCGCTAGCAAGTTTATAACGAACAGAGGATCCAAGTACAACTATTTAATTGTTGTTTACATAAAGAGATTGTGTGTAGTACATGTGACTGCCGGAGATGCTCTAAAGGAGTTTTTGGCTTTAGTTGGGATAAAAGATTTTTGCAAGAGAATAAGAAAGACGACAGAGCAACCAAACAATTTGTAAATTCGAAAGAAATATGGAGAAAGTAGAAGTCAGTACTTGAACCCATGCAGGCCTGATCACTAAACGCTTAATGGTATGAATAAACTAGGCCAAATTGAAATTTTGAAAGTTTCGCTAAGTGAATCATAGACTGGAGATAGTAAGAGAATTTGAAAAAGCGAAACTTTGGAAATTTTATAAGAGAAAGAAACTAGAAATGAGAATAAAAATTTGCGACCGCAGTGTTTTGACTGTGGCAGAATAGAATTTGATGACTTACTGGAAATACATTGATTGCAGCTGCTGGTGTACTAGAAACTAACTTCAGAATACAGCCTTTTGACTTATATATTTCATTTTATGCTCCGCAGTTAATTGTTTTGGGAAATACAGTGCTTTAACTGCAGTAACATGAGTGTTAAATGAATCTGATATCCGCTGGGCGAGGGTTAATATAATTTGCATTATATTCACAGTCCAATATCACTTGTTACTCCCTGATGCTACCAGTTCCATTCCATGCAGTAACAAAATAAAATGAATACTCTTTTTTTATTCCGAATTATTGCGATGCTTTCTACAAATTTTCATTCATATTATTTCATGAATAATATTCATGTAGCTTCTACATAAAAAGAGATAAAGAAGCAGTGATTGCATGGATTGCGTAGAAATACTGGTGCATCTACCTCGTTTATTTATTTGGATTCAAAATACAATCCATGATGTTCAATGATGTATATATGGGTATATTTTCTTTTTCCTGCCGAAGACGAAGCAACAGGCTTTGCCTTCTCAGGGTGTTTGGGACATGCGCGGCAAGCAATTCTTCACCGGCGTGGAAATCAGAGTTTGGGCAATCGCCTGCTTCGCGCCACAAAGGACCGTGCGCGAAGACGCACTGCGACTATTCATAGCACAATTGCAAAGAATAAGCAACGACGCCGGAATGCCGATTATTGGGCAGCCATGTTTTTGTAAATACGCTAATGGGCCAGATCAAGTGGAGCCCATGTTTAAATATCTAAAAATGACATTTGCGACGCTGCAACTTGTTTGTGTTATACTGCCCGGGAAGACTCCAGTATATGGTAATTGTATAGATATTATATTTTACACATTGCGCTACGCCAGCGACGTTCTTACATCAATATCGCATATTCTGTTTACCCGCAGCCGAAGTGAAGAGAGTGGGAGACACGTTGCTGGGCATGGCGACGCAGTGCGTGCAGGCGAAAAATGTTAATAAAACGTCACCACAAACGTTATCCAATTTGTGTCTAAAAATTAACGTGAAGTTGGGTGGGATTAATAATATTTTAGTACCCAGTATGAGACCGAAAGTGTTTAACGAGCCTGTTATATTCTTTGGAGCTGATGTAACTCATCCTCCTGCTGGTGATAATAAAAAGCCTAGCATAGCTGCGGTAGTTGCTAGCATGGATGCTCACCCATCTCGATACGCAGCTACTGTTAGAGTTCAGCAGCATAGGCAGGAAATTATTCAAGAGCTTAGTTCAATGGTGACGTAAGTGAATTTATTGTAAAAGGCTGCCGTACTTGGAAGCATTATGTTACGATTCAAACTTTCGAGATAATAACGGTATATATTTTTTTCTTTTTAAGGGAACTTCTTGTTAGGTTTTACAAAAGCACTGGGGGGTATAAACCGCACAGAATAATTCTGTACCGTGATGGTGTCTCCGAAGGCCAGTTCTTGCACGTTCTGCAGCACGAGTTGACCGCCATTCGTGAAGCCTGCATTAAACTTGAAGCTGATTACAAACCCGGCGTGACGTTTATTGTAGTGCAGAAAAGACACCACACTCGCTTGTTCTGTGCGGAGAAGAAAGAACAGAGTGGCAAAAGTGGGAACATCCCGGCGGGTACGACTGTCGATATTTGTATAACGCATCCAACCGAGTTCGATTTTTATCTATGTAGTCATCAAGGCATCCAGGTAAACTTTCAAATCCACGACCCTGTGAATCAGGCTTGGGAATTAACAACTCTTTCGAAAACACCGCCTTCTTTCTCCCGCCGCGAGTATTGGCCCCGGCAACGGCCGCAGCGCACGAGAACCATCTCAGGCGCGTGCCATGTGAACCGCGCGTGGCGCATTAGGGCGACACTCGTATCATTAGATTTCCACATTGTCCCATGGGATACTATTATCGAAGCGTTCTTTTTTGTCAGTGGTATCTCATTTACGCTTATTCTGCGCATAATTTATGACAAATCGCGTTAAAAATAAATCGGGGAAATGCTTTTAAATTTCACTGTCAAAATTTTAATCAACATTGGGAAAATGAATTTTCGCGCGCTTTGAATCGTGCTTGGGCTGTTTGAGACATGGTAGATAATACTAAATGTCGCTTTCGCGTCTGAGGTAGTTCTGGAACTGCGGCCGTCGCGGGGCCAAGACGCACGGCGGGAGAAAGAGGGCGTTGCTTCTAAAAATCGGGCGAAAAGAGCGGATAATTACCAAGCCGAGTATTACTTTATCTTATTTGATGTAACTATTATATTCATTTTTCGTACAGGGCACGTCGCGACCATCACATTATCACGTTCTTTGGGACGATAATCACTTCGAAAGTGACGAACTACAATCTCTTACTTATCAATTGTGCCACACGTATGTTAGGTGTACAAGATCCGTTAGTATACCTGCACCGGCATATTATGCTCATCTTGTAGCATTCCGAGCCAGATATCATTTAGTAGAGAAAGAGCATGATAGGTAAGTCGAATTTCTTATTGTAAAAGAATAAATAATATATCATTCTGTAGTTGTAAAATACAAATTAGTAGTGCGCAGAGAATCGACGATTATTAATGATTTAATAAATTAGTGGTCTATATTTCAGTGGAGAAGGATCTCATCAATCTGGCTGCAGCGAAGACAGAACACCAGGTGCAATGGCAAGGGCTATCACAGTTCATGCAAACACAAAGCGGGTTATGTACTTCGCGTAATTCTTTTTTTTTTTTAACCCTCTCTCAACACATGCGACTGATACCACAGGATGATAGTCATCATATCTTGCATGTGGATATTTTTAGACTGCTTAAATGCGTGACAATCTTCTTACGTGGTCAATTTTTTTGCTTACTTTGGTAATCAAATAAGTCTGCCCAATACCTGAAGCACGTCGAGCAATCTTATATTGAACTTTGCTTCTTTCCCCACCCCGCCCCTCCCCCCCCCGCCCTTTTTTTAACGTTCTATTTAATATATTGTTGACTGGGTTTTGGACGGACTTTCTGAACATTTTAAGAAGTAGGTTTAAAAAGAGGTGCTTTTAGTTAATCATGTTTCGGATTAGATTAAAGCGTACGCAGCTTGTCTGATGGGTCGTCTCGTGATAAAAACCGCATGAATGAGCAATTCAGCAAACAATTCAGCTGCCGTGCGTATTACGCTTATTTTTTTCTTTTAGAGCATTTTTGTAGGATACAAAAAACAAAGGAAACGAACACACCGCAGAAAGAATGATGAATAATTATATAAATCGCTTTTTGCGAGACTGTTATCTTATTGTTTATGCGTAAAAAGATTTTAGACTTACAAGTCATGCGACGATGATAAATTGGCATGCACTATTGTCATGTTTAAGCATATTCGTAATTATGCTCGTAGAAGCCTCTATAAATATCATATTTATCACGTACTATCATATTTATTGTGGGCACGAGAAAAAAAAAGTTGGCCACGTGAAGTAATGAATTGTCAATAGGAAGATACAAATAAGTAAAAGATTTGTAAATGTTAATTGTCGAAGGTCTCCGAGTAAATGGCCAAAATAAGCTAGGAATCTGTTATAGTAAAATCCAAAGTTGTGGCAAGTTAATTAAACAAAGTGTTATGTAATATTTTTAGTGTCATAAACAACAGTGTGCCACATTTGCCGAATGATATCTTCTGCACGAATTTTGTCCAAACCTAATGTCATTCTCTCGGATTGTTTGATATACTTGAAACATTGATTCGACCGCGGCGACAAAAAATACTACGTTACCATTCGAACGATTAACGATATTATTAACTTAACGCACCGGGGGCGTAGAATTTTATTCAATTCCTTTCGAATTTTATCGACACTCTCTTCGCATGTGGCACAGGAAGTCATCATATACGCTTATGCCAACAAAAGTTATGATGCTGCTTGAACTGTGGTAGCACTTTATTCATATCAACTTCACATTGATCTAAACATTTCGACGAAAAGTAAACGAATACATTTCATCTGGTATTTAAGACAATGAAGGGTTATCTGTTCAGGCAAAACGAAACGAAACTATGTATCTTTAAGTTAAACCCATATGGCATTAGATCTGGGCTAATGACAAGGTCCCGTCAATGTAAAAAAAAAAAAGGATTGGAGTAGGATAAGGATAATTCAATAATTGCAAAACTAGATGAGAAAATATAATGTGAAATTATAGGATAAGCTACGTTTTATTTGTTGTTTAACGCGAATTTTAAGGTCCTCAAATTTTTATTCTATCGATTTCTTCATTCATGATTCGTGTGCAAATGGAATCAATTTAAATGAAACAATAACGTTGAGTAATAAAATAATTGTATTAAGAGCCTTATAAGCAACAACATCTTAGAGCCACTAGATAGGGTAATTAAATGTATAAATACGTATTGACTGCCGTGCGCCACAAAACGATTACCATATATTGTTAGAATCATTAATACACTGGTAAGGTTTCAAATGATTTTCATCATTTTAAACACAACGTGTGCAATTTCGTTGATTACAAAGTCGATTTAATCTTATTTGTAAAACAGTATTAACAGCTGTATATATCAGTGCATAATTCAAGTAGAAACCGAAAAGAATCACTTATTTTTTAAAAGAAAAGAAGAGAAAACAGAAAGACAAAGAAAAAGTGCTCTTCGATACGTTGGAGGAGTTTTTCGATTACAAGCCGATTTAGAAGTATTTAAATTAAAAGGGGGGAAGGGGATGTCGCTCCCAAGATTTTGTATTTTTAATAGAAACTTTGGAACAGGGGGGAAAGGAAAAATGTATGTCTACCTTCTTCTTTTAATGTCAACAGTACTTCCACCGAATGAAATATTCAACATACTAGGTACTACTTGCAGTGACACATGGAATTTATAGAGCATTGTGTATTAATGATTCTATTTCTAGTTTTACAAATAATACAATGTTAATATTAGCTCGGAAAGTATAAAAAGGACCTTGCTCTATCAATAATTACTATTTATTCTAGTTGTAAATTTAAGCCTGTAATCTAGAGTACCACTTAGTTGTAACGTTTAATACCTAATTTCTTTGAGAAAAAAAATTAGGTAACTTGTTAAATATGATTTGAGCGTGGGTAAAGTTCGGAGTACAACCTTTGGGCGTTCGTGACGACAGCTTTGCAATTGAATTCAGTTCCAAATAACAGAAGGCAGCAGACCGAGCGATCGCGAATAGTAAAGCATGGCGTAGCAGAATAGTAGATAATACAAGCTCCAATCAACAGAACAATTAAAAGAAGGCTGTATTGTTTGTATTGTCGGGGAGCGTAAAAGAACCAAAATGTCGGAACGCGGAGAGTCTAATTGTTAGTGAATTGTGAATCAATTTGAATTGTAATGAGGCCATACAGATCTTTTAGATTTTAAGCCGATCCATGTGTTACAAACAGCTGTAGTATACCTGTAATCGATGCGCAAGTAAATACTAAAATTGGAATGGTGTCGAAGAACTGAGAGATCAAAGATAAACTTGAGACTTCAATTTCATTCTCGGTACTTGATAATTTTCAGCGTCTGATAAAGGAATTTAGCCTCCTTTTGTAAATACATCTCGGTTAATAATCCTCGTTTGCCGAATAACGCTGGATAGGAGAAACCCGGAATTCTTGGGGAAGTTTTTTCTAACTTTTATTTAGACGCGATGAATTAAGATATTAGTTGTACGTTGTTTAACGATCCTTTTAGTCTGGTGCGACAAATTGCATTAATAGAAAACGATGAAATATTATGTGTTGGACAACACAGAACAAACCTTAAACTAAACTTGTACCTAATACGTTGGAAAGAGGAAGCAATCAGACAATTTAAACTTTCGAGGAAACGGGTTTATGAAATTAACTTAGCGTGTAATAAAATAACCCGGTCTATTTACTGAACAAAAGAGTTTACTTCCTACCATGTGTCCCAGACATTTTAAAATAAGGCAAATAATTTATATTTGTATATCGTATATATATACGCATACATATATACGCATTTATGTACGTACATATGTGTGTGCATATATGAAAAAATACACACTGTAATGCATTTGTTGATGAATGCAGCTGCGTGCTAACGATACATATGAATTCCAAGGACAAGATGACGACAAATATCTTTGTATTTCGAAGAGCTTTACAGATTACGGCGTAATTAATTGTATTTGCAGCAGGTGATCGATTTTTGTAATTAATAAGCTGTCTTAAATTTAAAAAAAAAAAAATATCTTATTCCCAAGAGATCATAATCGTCAGTGTCTTTAAGCGGCGTCCGTCGATAGACTAATGTATAAGGAGTAAGCGAATCGATTCCGATAAAGAATTAATTATTAAAGCGATTGAATGTCTACTAAATCATTTTACAGTATTAGTATTAATTCGTCATCGATTCCATTTTAATATCATCTCTGCACAAAATTATGTAGGGAAGTGGCGATCCTTTTTCGTTAGTATTTGTAAGTGATTCGTAAGGCGCCACCAAAGAGAGAAGACCTTGAAATAGTGATAGTATGATTTTTGAGAAAAATCAATTAGGTTTACGGTGAAAGCAAAAAATCTGTTGACGAATCTAGCACGATGTTTTAATGCCAAAAGGATAGTGGTCGATTTCTAGGAAAGGCAAATAATTGCTAAAGGTGCTGGATGTATTAAACAACGGTTGAAAATAGTAAGAAATGAAGAGAGGGGGTCGAATAGTTTCGTATAGTAGAGAAAGGGAAAGAGATTCGTGATGTTCTACGTCTTTGTTTGCTTCTCCTATGAAATTGCAACCATTGCCCGTCTTCTTTTTGCGCAAGCATGAAGGAAAAATTCCTTTGCGAGAGCGCCGAGAACTTATATTATTGTAGTATAAGTTTAACTTCACTTGAGTACTAAAACGTATGCGGAAGTGCTTAAGAGAAATAGATGTCAAAAATGTCAGCTTTAAGAATGTCGGATCCTCGAACAAAGTGATGGCGTTCCCAATGTATATTATTAATCCAAGCTTCATGTTATAGTACTGTAGTTCTACAACTATCTAGATATTTCTGTTTCTAAATGCAAATGTGTCGTACCTACCAATGAATATCGCACGAATAAGCATATTGAGATAAGGTGATATTGATTAAAAATGATCATTAATGATGATAATAATTAGCCAACTGTAAAAGTAACGCTTTATAGGCTAAGCTAACTACTTATGTATAATTTCTTGTCAAGTGTGTATTTGATTTCTTGTCTACACACGTTTCTTCATTAGTGACTTTAAAGAAGAATGCTTGCGCACCTGTTATTCCGTTACTGTATCTTAAAGCACGAGTTCTCTTAATTCTTCGTACCAGCGGGCTCGAGCACCTTAATTATTGTAAGGAAGGGTTTATGCAAGTTAGTAGTTTGGGAAAACATGTGAATTGCAATCGAATATGTTTGCTGTTTGTAGGAAGTCTATCGGACGACTTTCATTGCATCATTCGAAAGGATATTGTTGATTCGGAAGTTTGTAATCACAGTGTGGAGATCGACATTTCAGATCTATTATAATCAACATCCTGTTAATACAAAAGTGATGCGAATTTCTTTGATAGGAATTGAACATGAAAGTACATTTTACGAAATTCTGCGAGACACCTGTCAATTAAAATTCACTCAGTTAATTCATTTTGCTTTATTTTTATTCGAAATTTAAGTATTTCGCAGAGACAAATTCATACGTTTCCATCGACAAATTAGCAAGGTATCGATGGGATATTAATGAACGAATGTAAAATTATGAAGAACGATCTTTTAAATTGAACGGCCTGATTGCTGAAACTTAATTCTCCTCTTTTTAATGTGCTTCTATACTATGTGTTGCTGATCGATCAGGATAGAAATTGCATTTACTTTTGTATAAATTCAATTCGCTAATACATTGTAATTTCTAGCGTTTGATGCATAATTCTTTCGATGAAAATGTGATAGCATAAGCTAATGCGCGTGCACGTGTAAAGGGTGTCTTGAATGCAAAGAAGCTATGCAATAAGGAAATATTTAGATTACAAATAATAAATTGAAAGACTGTTGAGAAAGCAACGTTGAGGCACGTCTAAACTATGATTGGCCACGTCGAAGGGCATTGTTAACGATATGAGCAGTGCAAACAAAGGAAATAAATGGCGCGAAAGCACAGATTTCAATTGACAGCGTTCATCGAGTGTGTTGATCATAGAGGAGACGAGATATCAGCTACCTATTATCAAAAAGTTGGAAGATTTCTAACCGAATCAATCAAACCCTGTGGAAAAAAGGATTACAATTTCGTTCAAATCTTTATCGTCTCACGTTGCACGTATGCTGCTTTAGTTTCGAGCTTTTTATACAACAATGTAAAAGGAAAGAAGTATTAGAATGCTACTGTACCTGTTGAATTTTGGAAAAATACAATTTCAAGAAAAACGTCTCGATATGAATGCTTGAACGATCGCCAATAGAATCTGGAGAACACGTTCATTTTAAAGAAGCATTGCGAAAATGCCTGGATTCGTTTCTGCAGTTAACTCTTTAATTTAAAAACAGCAATCTTGTATGCTTTTATCACGCGTATTTTGTTAACTTATCTTTATTTCGGACAGTATCACTTTACAGTATCATTTTCTCAATATTAGAACTGTTCATAGTTTTATTTCTCTATCAACAGTTCATTGCGAATTTATCAAGTATATACTTAAACACAGAGGCTTTAAATAAAATATTTGTTTCAGTGGCTGCACCATTCGAACATTCAATTTATTTTCAATTAAGCTTTATTTGCGAGGTGAACCACATTATTAAGTCGTAAGAAAGTAACTTACGTGTCACAGTCAGTGCAGTGTCGTCCGTCCTACAAACTGCGCTGTTCAATTACATTCAACATACCGATCGTATTAAAAAAAAAAAAACTGTATAAATCTTTCTTATATCTACAAGTGCCTGACGCTTTATCCGCGCGTGTTTGACGTGGCAAATAATAAGTTTGGATTTATTAATGTGAGTAGCGATTTTCCAAATTTTAAAGGGAGAGACCATCGTATAGGAATTAGAGTGTGTGGAAGAGAACGAGGAGGGAGAAGTATGTAATACCGAATGCATATGAAAATGTAATCGAGGTGATCATTTTCTAGGTTCCGTAGTTGCACATCCAGCCTTCCCGTACAATAAAGTTTATACTTTGCACAATATGACTATTACGCATTTCGATTTCTATACGATACGTGTTATTAGTTGCATATTATTATTTACTGTAATGTTGTAACTCGTTGACCCTTTAGAACTGGCTGTTTAGTTAGCGTGTTCACGGAGAAATGTTTTTTTTTTAAACATGCAGTGTTTGCTGAAAATA
Source organism: Andrena hattorfiana (assembly GCA_944738655.2). Classification (NCBI taxonomy): domain Eukaryota; kingdom Metazoa; phylum Arthropoda; class Insecta; order Hymenoptera; family Andrenidae; genus Andrena; species Andrena hattorfiana. The sequence goes on along the minus strand of OX122889.2, from coordinate 38,541,383 downwards.
TTTTATCAGATTTTGAGAGTGATTTGCCATAAAGGGTATGAAAAATTTCTGTGAATTGTTAGGAAAGTTGCGTTTCCTTTTTTGGCTTTGGGTGTTAAAGAAAATATGTTCAGAAATTACCTGTTTCGAAGAAGTTAGACAATTATTTAATTGCATAATAATCGTTGGCAGTGCAGTATCGAATATCATATAAATTAGTAATGGGTCTCTGTTTTTCAGTGTGCCACTTCTAAATATATAACTCGAATTAGAAGGGTGATATTTGAAGGTGAGGTTTTTATATGTTCATTATTGATTTCGCTATGTTTAATTCCTGATCTCAGAACAGTTCGGCGAGATATTTTAGAATCATGCTGCATCTGAATTTTAAAACGTGCACGAAAGCTCTAGGGATGATAAGGGGTTCGGATACGCGTGCTTATGAAACAGCTGTAGAATGAAACTGATTGTAGCGCCAGTAAATAATTTAAGATTAATTATTTCTACTTAATTTTCTCGGCTTTTATATTACTCCAATTCAAAGACAAATTTGCTTCACTGCCAAGGCAATTTTATAAAACTTAAAGGTTGCATTCCGAAAGATAGCTACACATCTTGAAATTATATAAAGGGAAAACGAGTGTACACTACAGTGAAAAACTTTTGAAAAATAGAAAAGTCCAAATTTCCATTTAATCACATAAACACCGATGTGTTAAGTCTCCATTACTAAGAATTGTTGGCTCGTTAACGTGAACACGTTATACGCAAAGGGCGCCTTACGTGAAATCAAAATTTTCGTGAAAAGCTCACGTTTGCTCTACGATAGGGGGTGGTCACCTTGAGGATAGTATGCTAGGGATATTAAGGGCCCATCGTGAAAGTGTGTTGAGGCACGACCGATAATAGTTTATATTTAGGTAAATAGATACTTGTGATGAACAGATAAGGGGCATGTCGCTGGTTTATCACCAACTGTATGCCCAGAAATGTATACATAATTATACTTTAAAGTCTCATCAAAATGCCGGGAAATATTATATTTATTAGTTGTAAGGTACAAATATATCTACATATATATCTCCACACGCACACACGTTTGTGAATGTCTGATAAACAATTTTCAATAATGACAATTTGAAAGTTGCGTTTCTGCCTCTGTTCACAGCAGGCAGATTTTATTCCTCATAACCGAATGCAGTTTTTTGTGTTAATGCAACCGACCGAAGTTTTGTCCGTCACAATCTCTCTGCGCCGAAATCTCTCGATTTTATGTGACACATGGTAAATTCAGCTTCTTTTTTTTTTATGATTTATGTTCACGGATTCGTTTGATGCACATAAAAAGAACTAATTTTCATCGTATGTGTTTCTCTTTATATTTATATTATCACATTGTACATAGGCAATAAAGACAAAAAACGATTCAAACTTCTAGAATCATGTTTGTCGATTTACGGACAAAGGTTTTTGTTTTAAATTAATCGATGTGCTTGTGAGTACGTGTGATTCCTGTACTACTACTTTTTCGCGTTGATTTCTTTTTTATTACCCGGGATATTCTTCTGCAATTTAATTTATAAATTAATTTCATTCTCTTTGGAAAACTTGAGAATTATGTGCCATTGATCGTTGGCCACGAACTTAATTTCTGCGCGAAGTACAGTATATCGAAGAAATTAATAACCAAAGCATGGAAGAAGCAGAAATTTAGCACTTAATGAATAAAATATACAAAAGAAAAATATGAAAGATTAAAACAGAAGGAGCAAGTGGTTATTACAATTAATTTTTTTTCAAATTTTATTTTTTACTGTAACATAATCACCTAAAATTATTTTTTTAATTGTACGTGATTAAGAATTTCATCTAGTGCAAAAGTACGAGAAAATTTCAAATCTAATTGTTAACTTTTTTCACAATGCAAAAATAAATTGAAGATGTATGGAAGGCAGATAGCCCAATGCTATTTTGCTTTCAGGGTGTTGAAGGCCGGGTTAATACCAAGATGAGACCCAACATAAGCCATCTGCCTTTATGGGTGGGCATCAGATGATATTCGGTGACTCAAAGTCATATGGCTATCGAGCATCATCTGATATTGTTGAGAAAGCGAAAGAATTTGGAAATGGAGAGCGACCCGACCTCGTATCGCTATAGAATAGGTAGAGTCTTTGATCCTATTAGATCTGACTATTCGACCATGAAACGCGGAAGACAAAGGTGTGTTCTGATAAGAGGACTGCGATGAACTAAGCACTTATCCCAGAACCTGGAAACTGAAACGTATTTCGTCTTTAAAAACTGTCTTGTTAGACATCGAATTTAACAAATATAAATAAAATCGTTTCTACATTTTTATGCATCAAATATTACAATTTTATCATTGGTTCTACTTGCGAGTAAGGATACTTATCGTGACATATTTCTATGCATGAACATCAGGGTGGCCCTTATTTATACGTGTCGAATCTTTTTTGTATTTCTTTGCTCTCACCCCCTAGAGCGGTGCCATTCCATAAAAAAATAATCCAAAAGTTTATTGCAATCGGACAACAGGATAGGGTGCCGACCCGGTTTTAAAGTTTAGAATTCATCAATACTTTGGATTTAAAGAATTTCTCAAGAATGGTAAGCCCAATCGAAATTTTCTTCAAATAATATTAAAAGAGCATTCCATTTTTAACCGACTTCAAAAGGGAGGAGGTTATAGATTCGACCCGTATGTTTTTTTTTTATGTTTGTTCCCTCATAACTACTTAGTATATGGACCGATTTTGATGATCTTTTTTTTTATTTGAAAGAGGGCAACGCCCCCGTGGTCCCATCCTACACTAAATCAACATTGGCCCAATATTTTGCAGTTCTGGTTAATAATAAAGACTATTGTTACCTAATTATTATTATTTTATTAATAATATGAATTTGTGTATTAATATTATGAAGTTGTGTCAATATATATACAACTAAAAAGTTAAAAATAAAAAAATTTAAAAAGAATTGCATTAAAAAGTAAAAAATAATTTTTTCCCTTATTTAATCTACGACTCTCATATTTTTTAAGTCGGTGCCTCATCATTTGCACTGTGTAAATCTAGCGCCGACTTAAAAAATATGAGAGTCGTAGATTAAATAAGGGAAAAAATTATTTTTTACTTTTTAGTGCAATATTATTTTTTTGAAGTCGGTTTTAATTTTTTTTAAAATTTTTTTTCTATAATTACTGTATATATAACTTTTTAGCGCTTCCAACCATTTTTTAGATAATAGAGTTTGAACGTAGCGAGGTCCGCGCTTCGCGCGTTCCACCTGTACGGCATTGTCTATACACGCGTAGTACGGACCTCTATAATTCAAACGCTATTATATAAAAAAAATGGTTGGAAGCACGAAAAAGTTATATATACAGGAATTGTAGAAAATTGAATGCTCTTTTAATATTATTTTAACAAAATTTCGATAGGACTTACCATTTTTGAGAAATTCTTTAAATCCAAACTATTGATGAATTCTAAACTTTATGGCCTGATCGGCACCCTTTTCTGTTGTCCGTTTGCAATAATCTTTTTCAGGGACTATTTTTTTTATGAAACGGAGCCATATTAGGGGGTGAGAGGGTAAGAAATCGCAGGTTGAAAATAAGGGCCACCCTAATGAACATATTACAATTTTATCATCGATTTTACTTTTGAGTACTCATATACAACACGCACTATTGCAGAAACAGTTCATTTGTCAGAAACATTTTCATGCAAAATTCTAAATATTGCAGGAAATATTTCGAGCGGTAGTGCCGAAAATGTAATTTGTAATCATATTATTATATATTACTGTAATGATATATAATACTGATATTATTATAGTAATATATAATATTAATATCATTATTGGAACAAAATGAAAATTGTTTTAAGTTGTAATGTGTAATGGCACTACGGTAAAAAAAAAAGAAATAAAATCATGAGGTACAGGAGATTCGAAACGAAGACCATAGCTATCACCATAGTCGAACACTTTACTGCCGCAACTATGTACAACTACTAATTGATACTATGGCTTACGTAATCTAACTATTCCAGCGTACAAAACTTTGAACTTAAAGTTCTCAAAAACGCAGGCCCATTTTGATAATCCCCATTACGATTTTGTAACACTAGCAAGTGTAGATTTTGTAACACCAGCACTTGTAGGTGTATATTTAGAGCTGTTCGAGTACTCGAGAAAAGTGAGCCGAGCCTAACTCGGCTCGAAAAACCGAGTACCTACTCGTAAAAACCGAGCGGCTCCAAAGAATCGAGTACTCGAATTTTTTCGAGCGGGTCGAAAAGAACCGACTAGTCGATTTTTCTTTTGTTTTCCCCTTGGAGTACTCAGCTCGGAAACCGAGTGTCGGCTCGGTCCGAATTTCAAGCTACCCGAATATACGAGTACTCGAGCAGCCCTAAGTGTATACTACAACTTCCACATATCATTCTACGGCTAAAAATGTATAGCATTTCATATATATATATAGAGTAGATTTAAAGATCAATTTAATTTTTTTATTCAATTTATATATATATATATATATATTTATATATATATATAAATATATATATATATATATATATATATATATATATATAATAGTATAAAAACTATTTACATGACATAATTTACCATTTTTTTAATACCTTTCCCATCTAATTTGAGGCAAAGCATTATACTTTCACACTTTCTTGGGACCTATAGAATGAACTAGATTTTCACAATTTTCTAACACCCATTTTTTTGGTACACGTTTCTGCTAAATAAATTGCATTAAACGGTTAACCACTTATGTACGTGACAAGTGTTTAAAGTTAAGTATAAACTTAGGCTAAAATGAGGTAATAATAAAAGTGGCGAAAAATATATAATCTGGGTGAAATATCCGGTTTGTATAGACACAGCAGGTATTTGTTGATTTCTAAACGGGAGAGTGTACGTACATCATAATAACTCATAAGCGCAGAAGCATTACAAACAGAACCATGAGTTTTTCTAACAAGTATAAGAGTGGGGGTTGTTTGGTATACAAACGTGGAGCAAATGGTCATAATACTGAGATTTAGCACTATGTGGCGTCTTTCTCTCGTTTTAGGAATAAGATCGGTTACAGTATATATGCCACGTTAGGAGTGAAGACAAGAATGTAACGAAGCTCCCTTAAAAAATTAATATGGATATGGATATGATGATATATTGAGTATTGCACTTTTCTAACAACATATAGCTAATATGTCAGCTATATATAAATTTGACGTGCTTTTCTTTGTGAAAAGTAATGCGTTCATTTTCGTTTGAGTAGAACGTTCGGTTCTATTCTCGGGAATAAACCTGATATTTGAATATATTAGGTTTAAATCCCACAATATCATTGCAAAGAACACATTTCGTGCTCATGCTTTTTGCGCGATTTTCACGCAAAACATTTACTATAAATGTTTCGAAAAATGCATGGACATAATAATATGCTTCTTTACGTGGCAAACTGAAACATGCTGGTTTTTGCAAGAAAAATGAAACGTGCTACTTTTCGTAACGCACGTGGATACAAAGTGCACTGTAATACAGTATTTATTTCTGACAATCGGAAACTCTTGAACGCAAAGTTTGCGAGAAGTCGCCGATGATAAGAAACATGTTTTAGTAAAATAATATAACAAATTCTTATCGAGCTGTAACTAAATTTGAATAGAAAGTACACTAACTCATACAGCACGTATCATTGCAGGATCATTGCTGCAATTTTGCATAACAACAGCTCTGCAATATGTCGACTTTTTCACCGCAATATTACTGTGAGACGTTTCTGCAATTTTGCGTGCTGTGTGTACTTATGGGAAAGCATACACACATGTATTTCTTAGAAGTATATTTTGAAATCCAAAAACATGAAATTTTCACTATATATGTAAGCAAATATATAAGTTTTGCAATTATGACGATGGTTCTTATAAGAAATAAAATGTTTAATACACCAAGTTTAGATCACGAAGAATTTAAAGTATTAAGAGAAGAACGCCAATCGACGAGCGGATATTCATATGAAAATGTTTTTTTGTTCAGAAATTGAGAAGAGGATCCATTTCAAATTGTGAGGGTATTTTTGTACGGTTATGAACAAATGGAAAAAGTTAGCTAAAATAAATATCAATTTAAAGAATTATTTATACAATTGTCACATTACTCCGTTTCAAAAGGGCTGTGCGGTGTGCAGTGTAGCGGCTGTTCTATTTATCTGAAACAAAAAAGCCCAAAATATTATTTTTTTCTGGGAAAGTGCGCAGGTAATGAAGCTTGATTCAGAGAAAAACCTATAAAATTCAGGAAATGGCGGCAGTTTGGAGAAAAGTATCGATTGTGACGAAACAATACTTTTCTGTAAACTGTCGCTATTTTGTGAATTTTGCAGTTTTTCCTCTGAATTGAGCTCCATTACCTGCGCAGTTCGCCGGCCCTCCAAATAATCTTTTTGGTTTTTCTGCTTCAGATAAATAGGACAGCCGCTGTGCTACACGCCGCAGAGCACTTTTGAAACGGAGGGCTTTGAATTAATATTTTTTTGCTAACTAATGTTATTTTCTTTTGTTCATAAGTATAAAAATACTCTCACAATTTGAAATGGATCCTCTGCTTTGTTTTCGAAAAAAATCCTCACTAATATTTCATATGAATTTCCATTCATCGATTGGGGTTCCTCCTTTAAATGCATCAAAATTCAGTAGATATAGTAGATATATAGGATTGATATTCATTTTAAAAGTAATAATTTTTAGATTACTAAAGTATATTTTATGTTTGATCTGTGCGCAGTGCAGCAAATGTCATTAAAAAATTATAAACTAATTTATAATATATTCATTATATATGTTGCATAATGATTTCATAAAACACGATATTTTAGGCTTAGAAACTAATCGCTATCAACATATACGATTATTATTTATTATTACAGTGATTCTTCTTTTAGGAGTTCTAATTTCTTTAATTAACTTAAATTTTATATTTCCCTATCGTAGTTTTAAATTTCAAATTTTTCATAATTCTTTTTTTAATTTTTTTAATTCCTATTTAAGAATTACGTAGATAATTTTGCAAATGACCCGTAGGTATTTGCATAAGCAATTCTGAGTAATACCAGAAAATAATATAGAGCGGTGGCGCATTCAATCTTGGGGGGAGCCCAGTTGAACGGATAAAAATATTTTAATGCAAATTCGATAAAATTCATTAGGTGATTATACAAATTTATTTAAATAATAAAACACAGTTTTCTTTTCTTTTTACAAAGCTCTGTATCGTAATCACGTCAGTCGTGGTTACATTAATCCCTATTTTCCTTCTTCTTTGGGGGGTGTCAGTGTCTCCTAGCCCCCCTCTGGGTGCGCCACTGACATAGAGCAATTTTATTTCCGCAGTATTTAAATTTTGGGTTCAGTGAATATAACTGCAATATATTACAAAAATGTTACGAGTTGAATATCGCATTAAATTAATCAATTAAATGTATTCAGCCAATGTTTACTAAGCCCAAATGACGTGCAATCAGTGGCACGTGTTGTGATAAATTTAAGCTGCAAGATTTTTAGCGACGATAATATTAGAATAACTACGAAATTTAATCGGGCTGTAATTAAAACTTTTATCCATTTAAACATCCTCCACGGTAATTCGACAAAATGTTATTTTATTACTACTTGGAAAGAAACAGCGAAACGTAACCTTAAATTACACCGATCATATTGTTTATTTAAAGTTCTCACTCATTATCATGCTACAAGTCATTCTACCAATTATAACGTATCATTTAAATAGTATTTATAGTCGCTGCTGATTATGTGCATTCCTTATATTTGCATCGTTAAGTTTAGGTGTGCAATGTAATGCAGTTTTCTAATGTTACAGTGCATCGATGTTAGTAACACGTTGTACTTCGTGTACGTTAAGCAAAGTTTTGTTATATTGTTTAAAATCATGATTATACCATAATTTCTTTGTAGATGCTCCAATATCGTGAAACGGTATCAGCATTCGCCATGTACGCTATGAAACGTAAGAATGCAGAATTATCCTCAAATTCAAAGAAATTAAAGGAAAAGCATATCTCTCCAGAGAAGAGAGTAGCTTTGAGAAACGACACGAAAGATGAAATACAAGGGAGAACAAGGCAGTCGTCTGCGACGAAAAGTGTCAGCGAAACGAAAAAGATTCCTGTAAATAAAGGTCAAGGTGCTAATCGAAAGAGTAAATTAATATCTAAGAAAACTAACTCTTCCACTACTGCTAAGAAGAACAAATCGATTCAGAGACCGATACTTAAAGCAAAAGATAAGAAAGTAACGTTAATTTGCGATTCGAAAGGACTGGAATCAAAGACCAAATTAAAGAGTTCCATTTTAACATTAAATACAGGTGTTGCAAAAATGAAGCAGATTAAACAAAGCCGGCAGAAGCCAAATAAAAAGAAAATATTAAAAATGGCGAATGAACAGTCTACGTGCGCTAATTCCAAAACGGTGGAAGAAAATCATGAAAATCCTTTGAACACAAGTCGCTCGATGTTCGAGTGGTTGATACATCCCGTGAAAGTGGAAGACTTTCTTGAGTAAGCACGGGATAACTGTTTTTTATTAAAACTGTATTTATATATTTTAATGCGCAATATATAATGTTTTTCAGGAAAAATTGGGAAAAAACACCGGTGTACATAAAAAGGAACTGTCCCAATTATTACAAATTACTTATGAGTACACCTATGTTGGATAAAATATTAAGGGAATCTCATATTTTGTTCTCAAAAAATATTGACATAACATCATATGAGAATGGTGTAAAAGACACACATAATCCTGCCGGTCGTGCAGTTCCAAGTGTTATATGGGATTATTATATGAATGGATGTTCCGTTAGAATGTTAAATCCACAAACATACATCCCAAAATTACACTCGTTAAATGGTGGGTAGTGATATGGGAAAGCTGGATATCACTTTTGGGGGTAAAATTTTCCACTGGGCAACTATTTTTTCATTGTAAATTTATATTGATCGAAACCACGTATTATACAACATGCAGAAATATCAATTTTGAGTTTAGGAATCTGTTGGTTGAAAAGTTATTAAGCAAAAAGACTGAAATTTTTATGTATTTTAGAACCTTTAATGCGACTTCAACTATCATGCGTATATACTGTAACACGATAATTCTTCTAAAGAAAAAAAACAGTAATGTTTGAGCTCAATGTCAGAGATATTTTGAAAATTTTTAATTCAAAACGCATAAGATCTGCAACGCAAGGCGGCGGCAAGAATATCTGAAACAGACATAACCTCATCTCTCTTTCTAAATACACATTGGAAAAGTAACACATAGCGAATTCGGACGGTCGCACTGGTGCGCACTGAGTGCGACTTTTAGCCCATTGGAAGCGAGAAAACTCGCACTCAGTGCGCACTAGTGCAGGTTGCAGAATCTGCTAACAGTATTTAAATGTATAACATAATATAAAAAGACAAAATATTTCGAGATCTAAGAAAAGATTTCTCTACAAAATACTTTAATTAATTTTTAAAAACCCAACAACACTTTTCGTCTCGTAACTTTTTAATGAAATCAGTTTTAAACTCAAAATTGGTATCGTTAAAACTCTATACAACAAGTACTTTCTATAAATATAAGTTTCGATCCCAGAAAAAGGTTTCCCAGAGGAAAAGTTCACATCACTTTTGATATAAGAACAAAAAATTAAATTAGTTTCTGTGAAACATGCATTTAGTATGCCTTTTATCATTAAAAATTATGGAATATGTTTATTGTTCTTAGCTACTCTGCAAGAATTTTTTGGTTGTTTTGTCGGTGCAAATTCATACCTGACACCTCCTAATAGTCAAGGTTTTGCTCCTCACTATGATGATATCGAAGCCTTTATATTACAAATCGAAGGTAAAAAAAGGTGGAGATTGTACAAACCACAAAATGAGAACGAATACTTGCCGAGGTATTCTTCGAGAAATTTTTCCGACTCGGAAATTGGTGAACCTATATTAGATACAGTTGTAAATGCAGGAGATTTGTTATACTTTCCACGTGGTACAATTCATCAGGGAGAAACTATCGACGACACGCATAGTCTGCACATTACTCTGAGCGTGTATCAGAAAAATAGTTGGGGCGATTTTATAGAGAAGTTGCTTCCGTGCGCTTTAGAAACTGCCATAGAGAACGATAGTGCATTTCGAAAAGGGTTACCCCTCGATTATTTAAGATACACTGGTTTTATACATTCTGAGAATCAGAGTGACGCTAAAGAGGAATTCAAGAAAACAGTTAAAGATTTGTGTCACAAATTAGTAGACTACATTGACATAGACAAAACAGCGGATTTGATGGCCAAGAATCATGTCCATGATTTCTTACCACCTGTTCTTTCGCTAAATGAACAAGACTGTTCTGTTGTTCAAGATGGTGAACAGATGACTGCAAACGGAATTGTTGAAAATCGGGTAGAAATAGAACCTGACACGAGAATACGATTATTAAGATCTCATTGCATAAGGTATGACTTAATAATTTTTGTTTTTAACCGACTTCAAAAAGGAAGAGGTTATAGATTCGACTCGTTTGTATTTTTTTTGTTTGTCCCCGCATAACTCCTCAGCATATGGACCGATTTTGATATTTTTTTTATTCGAAAGAGGGTGATGCCCCGGTGATCCCATCCCACACTGCATCAACATTGGCCCAATATTTTGCTAGTTCTGGTTAATAATAAAGACTATTGTCACCTAATTTTTATTATTTTATATACGTACGCGCATATCTCCTCAGCATGTTGTGTCAATACATATAAAACTAAAAAGTTAAAAATAAAAAAAATATAAAAAAATTAAAACCGACTTCAAAAAAATAAAATTGCACTAAAAAATAATTTTTTCCCTTATTTAATCTATGACTCTCATATTTTTTAAGTCGGAGACTCATCATTTGCACCGTGAAAATCTGGCGCCGACTTAAAAAGTATGAGAGTCGTAGATTAAGGGAAAAATTATTTTTTTACTTTTTAGTGCAATTTTATTTTTTTGAAGTCGGTTTTAATTTTTTTTAATTTTTTATTTTCAAATGTACTTATAAACTTTTTATATTGGTAAACTTAATGATATCATATTGTTAATATCCTTAAACCTTTAGAACATACGGAAAGATATTTTACTGAACTTAGCGTGATATATTAATTAAGATTATAAATTATACGAAATTGGAAGAAAACTGTTTCATTTTATCATTTTTGTTTAACTTTTTACCCGCAGATTAATAAAAGAGGCTGATACCTTTAAAATACATTATTCAAGTGAAAACTCTAAAGAATATCATGAGTATGAACCACAATATTTAGATATTAGTGAAGAATTTGTACCTGCAATTCGAGAAATAATACTGCGATATCCCGAGTTTATACGTGTAGATGATTTACCAGTCAATGGCGATGATAATAAGGTATTCTGAATAAATATATTACATTAAGTCATTTTATAGCAGCTGTTTAATATAAATATTTCTGTTTAATAGATACAAATAGTTAAAGATCTTTGGGAAAAATGCCTTGTTGTGACCGATGATCCATTATGCACATTGGAGTGATTGTATATTTTTACATAACATGTAAGAAAAGTGAATGAAAAAATAAATAATGTAATTTGAAGTCTCTTATAGATTCTCATATTATTTACGTGCATTTAGTAGCACATTACCATATCTATTTAGTTTTTAGATGTTAGCGTCGGGCGAGGGCGGGTGGCCCCACGCTGTCCTGCCTTCAAGGATTTTATGGCTGGGAGTTAGCCTTTGTGCGGTCCTAATAGAGCAGAGGTGCACAAAGAGCCGTTCGGACTTTTTGCGACTCTGACTCGCGGCGCCTAGAATCGCGAGATAAAAGCGGCTCCGTGTGCACCTCTGGACTAAACAGTCCTGGCCACGGGTTATGGCTGGTGACGATGTTGGGTGTCCAAGTTATCGAGTGTTGAAGGATTGATAATAATAGAAGATGTGCAAACATATACCTGCTTCCGTCGGGGTACCATTTTCAAGATCAGGCACATTTCAAACAGCAATAACAGACAATGAAGAGTTGTTCTCTTATTCTTCTAGATTTTATTTTGGTTCCCTGGAAGGCAGTCCCTTTGTACAACTCATACACAAATTAACCAACGTAAATACCTTCACTGTGTATTAATCCTTATAATATGTGAATCTACGAATTCCTTTTACCAATGAGGAATTCGAGTAGAGGAGTTTCAATGAAAATCCTTTTTGCTTTTTAACAATTTCATTTATTTCCGTCATCGCCAATTTCATATGCATCAACCCAATATGAAACATATAAACCGAACCAAAGTTACTTAAGATAACTATGATTCGATTTAGGCACTTTAGTCTAGATCGTAGACTTTAGCATGATTCGTTTTGCAAGTCGCAATGCTTGGGAAACAATACCAAGTATCCGGGCAGACCAACGAGGAGGTACCTGAAAGTGCCTGTTCAAAGAAAAACATCAATCCTATCCACCCTCCATTTCAATCATTTCATCGCGTCTCTCATTGCAAGCAATGGGAGAAACGGCGATTTAACTTTACTGTTAACAAAATCTGCGAACATGAAAGAGAGATAGACCTGGCAACCCTTTGGCGCTCGAGCCGAGCCAAGCCTTAAAGGCCGTCGCCCATTTCGCCGAAGCGAAGCGCGGCGACCAAAGCAAACTGTTTGTCGGCGCTGTTCCGTCGTGTAGGCGATGCGTGGTTGCTGTTCTGTCATACGAGCGATGCGTGGTCGCCGCGCTTCGCGTCGCGGCGTTTCGGCCTAGTGGGCGACGATCTTTACACGTGCAGAGGCAGAGCGCCTAGCCGAGCACCCTTCAGGCTCGCCGAGCCACGCGCCGTTGGGATTCACCTTCAAACGTATTGCGCATGCTGTCATCGCCGCGCATCACGTTCGAAACATGATACGTTTGTTTAGATCAGTGTTGTGATCCACTATTCAGGGTTACCTTTACTTCACCGACAATCATTTCATCGACAATCATTTTACCGACACGATTTCATCGACACTGTGGCTAAGGGATTCATGTACAGGGAGATAGATGGAATCAAAGTTCCATCGATCTCCCTGTACATGAGTCCCTTAGCCTAGGGTCTCCAAGCGCAGCAACCTCCTCGCGGTGAGACCTGGTAATCGGTGAGAACCGAGCCGATAGCTGCGATTGTCAAATATTCTAATTAAATATAAGAATTTCTTTAACTTGCAATACTATGGTAGAATGTAAGAATAAAATATGTAACTTGAAATGTTTGTTCGATTGTTCCTACCCGATCCTAGAGCACGAGTATAGTGTTAAGATAGAAGGATAAGTGCAAGCTGGAAACTTTTAGCGATATACTGGAACTGATGGGTTTTTGACAATTTTGAAAGTCCTCTTTGCTTCAGCACCTTATCGAAATATATTCCTTGGCGAGGTATTCCACGTTACTTCATGAAAGCATGTCTTCCACAAATAATGTTGTTATTTATATAAATTTGTATGTTCAATAAATTTGTTTTGCGTTAAGTAAACTTAAATAGAACAGCAAGGTTAAAAGGCGCATGTGTTCTTGTTTTGTTGTGATCCTTCTTTCTCTGTCGTTGCACGGAATACGTTTATAAAACGATCTTTAAATTGTTACTCTAACAGAATCATTTGTAAATCGCGGGTTTCAAATGATCTAAGTTTTACCCGTGTTGAATTCTGATTTCTACCACGCGTAGCGTTACAATCGTATTTTAGACTGAATCGATAACGTTGGGTGTGACATGAAAATGGTAAGGGGGCTCGCGAGCCCCCCGAGCGTGCGACACAAAATTACATTGCGTGATGGGTCTATCCTATACCTCGTCTGTGTCATAACTCATAAGCCTTATCGATTAAGTTTGAAATAAGAGTGCAGCACTACTAGCGGTAGGAAGTAGAATTATAATTGCACGCATAGAGAAGCACTTTCATATACCATTTTGAAAGTTCCCTACAATAACAAATTAAAAAATTATTAGTAATTGAATCTTTAAAAAAATCTTATAAAAAATCTCATAAAACTGTGAAGTGGTCGGAGCGAACCCAAAATTCGTGAGCTTATAGAGCTCCAAATTCTACACAACTATACCATATAACATTTTTCCGTACGACGTTGGATAATGGAGACACGAGCGTTTATTATTAGGGATCCGCGCCTGTACGTAGGCAATCCACTACCCCTACGGGCCCTTCGGAAAATTCAAAAGGCTGTAATTTTGTTATAAGACGTCGTACGGGGAAATGTTACAAGGGATAGTTGTGCAGAATTTGGTACTCTACAAGCTCCCGAAGTTTGAACGCACTCCGACCACTTATGGAATTCTATGGGGTCGTTTCCATAAACTCGAGTTAATACGTTTAAATTCCGCGAGGTTTTATATGGGACGATTTACTGAACAAACTTTCATGAAATTTCCTCGTGGGACTTCTTATTTACACAGTTCTTATTACATAGTTACAGACTTTTGATCTTTTCTTGATTATAAAAAATAGTTAATACTTGCATTAAAAATTACATTTTCTGTATATTTCAGTAAAAGAAAGAACGATGTTACAAACAAATAAATTCAAGAGAGAAAATATTCTTGTTGTTTACGTATTACAGGTATAAAGTTGCTTATAGCCTTGGCTTTTCTTAACACATTGTATATATCAAAAAGTTAAAGCCCACAAACGTACCGATGAATTGTACAAGTTGCAGAGACACTAGACAATCTGACGTCAAATAGTATCGAAAAATAGGCCAACACATTGAAAGTAGAAAGAATAGTGTGTTGCTATGGTACTACATTTACAGGGTGTCTCAATCTGTATCTACGTGAGCCCTCTGCGCGTGCGTGCGAGCGGTCAGTGCTCCTCGCTCAGCTGTTTCGGCTTTAAACTGAGCGCCCTGGAGCTTGGACCGCTAATATTCAACTGTTAATATCTTGAGAAAGAAGCCTCGGATCCCAAAATGGTAAAGGACTTTTCACTGTCTTTTTGTATTAGGATATCGCATGTTCCGAGAAGTCCCGCAATTTTGGGACACGCAAATGGTCCAATTATCCTATTGGTCCAAATGGTCCTATTAGAAAAAAATGTGGGAGGAAAAAGTTTAATGGTTTAAATGCAACTACCATCCTATGACAAGATTTTTTTCACAAGTGCAACGATGCATATGCTATGCGCAATGGTATAATATTTTTTCAATGAAAACATGATTGGTTTTATATGACCACGATGTATGATGATTAGCATAGCAACCTCATACCCTTGAAAATTGTCCTTTACAGAGTATCAAACATAGTTGTATATTATTATACGATAAATCGTTACATTTGCGTGCCTTTTCACATTGAATTTTATTCTCCCACACTCTGCTCTTTGTTTGCTCTTGCTTGACTCCTTTTCGCTTGAGCAATGTGATCCCTTTGTCTTCCAAGTACGTATTCGGCATATACAAGGTATCCGTCGTTATCAAGATCGTCCTCCTTCAACGTTTTGTCTATTAATTCTTGAAAACAACAAATAGTAGACATTAGTAATAATCATATATCCTTATTGAACGAATATATTATATATACATATATATTAATCTTTTGCGATAGAAAGTTAAAATGTTCATGCCTACCACATTCTTATTTGTATTGGCATGAGTGCAACTTGAAATTTTTAACTAATGATTTTTAATTAAATTTTTAAATAATGATTTTTTCGATAGGATATAGTAACATAAGAAAGTTTATATTTTGTAAAAATGTAGTAACAGCGTATTAGAATAGAGTTTATGGATTAATATGCCCTGTCAACTATTGCGATATAATTATATCGTTAAGGAATTAATTTTATGAACAATTATCATATTATAGGAGAAGGTAGTAAATTGGAAGACAATCGTCGTCTGTAATTACAACACATTCTTCTAAACTAATGTGTCTAGTATGGCAAATGTATTGTTTGTTTAATATATAAATTTAAAATTTCGAAAGTATAGCCTCGAAGGTGTGCTTCGAAGATGTAAAACATTTTGTAACACGTTCTATGCGCAATAGAGGTGCATATCGTCGGTCTAATGAGGTGGGAAGGCGTCTCAAACAAACGCTATCATATTGTGAATAAAAAAGTAGAACACTTTGAAATCTTTACACCTCCACCCACAAAAAACTATTTGCACTACGGAACGTCTATCTCTAAAAGTTTTTTGTACCTTCAACTGCCTATGGAATGTTCCCGCGTATCCAGATAAAACAGACATGTTTTAATAATATTCGAGGAATATTTGTTATAATAATTATTTATTATGATAATAATTATTCCTCGAATAATATAGTATTCGAATACTAGATTCGAATTGAGGATGTATTCAAATATCCGAATACTGAGATTTCTCTATCTTGTTACAATTCTACACTTAAAACTGAGTAATTTTTGTGTAAACCATTTTCGATTAAACAAATAATTTGGGATTAATTAGGGGAAGGTTATTTGGATTGGTGGTGTTCATAGGGCGTTTTCACCTGTTTAAACCGTGTTCTAACAAAAACAAGAAACGCGGTTCTAATATTTTTTAACGCTCTTCAAATTTATAGCAGCTGGAATAAAAAGAATTTCATTTTCAGAGTATTCCCTTGTAATGCACAATTGCTGGAATGTAATATTGGAATATTTGAAGATACAGATCATATTCGATGTATCGAGTATTCAAATATTCGAGTACATACCTAATTCAAATATAATATCCGAATTTTATTCAATGGATGTTCGAATACTCAGACTGCTTGAATATTCGAGTAGAAAAAAATTCGACAAATAGTCCCAACTGTACTCGTGCATGCTGACAATGTTGTAATATAATCAAATTCTCCTTATGAAGTTGTTCATAATTGGAGATAAAGAATAAACACAGTTCAAACAAACAGACTGTTACATTTCTCTTAAAACTGTAACGTACTTCCAATTTCCGTTGGTCCATTTACATTAACACTTTGTGTGGCGTCGGCGTATTTTCACACTGAGGGACTTGTGTACAACTTTCACGTGTTTGCACGTCGATATTTTCTGGAAAGCGTTGAAAGTATTGCTCGGAGGTCACGAATGTTTACTTTGAAAATAACCCAAGCAATGAGTTCACTTTCTACGCCTTGTACAAAATCTTACGCCACACAAACTGTTAAATATTTCTCTAATATCTTTATCATAAAACATTTTGGACCTTAGATTCTCTTTTCATTCCATTTCAGAGAATATGCTGGTCTAGTTTGGTCATTTAATGCTGGAATACTCTCTACGCGTTATTAATAAAAACGACTAAAAAGTAAATCTTTGTTATAATCTAGCTATGGAGAAACTATAATGCAAATTTTATTATTCACCATAAAAATAAACAGTGCTTTCATTATAAATAATGAATTTACGTACCAACAATCCAAGGAAGGTCATCTTCATAGGTCACGTGATTCGTTTTCTCAGCTAGACTCATGGGTTCCGGGTCGTGGTGTTCATTTTTGTGAAACGTATGCTGGATTGCATTAAGTATTTCTAATCCATCCAATTTGTCATTATTATCGACGTCATGAACTCTATAATTAGTACAGTAATTACAGATCTATGTTAAATAACATGATCGTATAATATAATATTAGATAACATATTAGATTTTAAGATAGCAAATTTAAATACTGTACAACGAATTTACTGAAGTTTCACATACATAGAATCAGCGTGAAACGTGAATTATTGCACGTATCCGTAGCACCAAAAATATTACGTAGCATTAAAAACACGGTATTTCATTGACTGTATGAACGTACTTAAAGTAGTGGAATTCTATTTCCTCTTCAGTCATATTAGAAAAGTCTAGTTGCTCTCCTATAGATCCCATGTCTTCTTTTAAGTGCCTGAAATTATATGTTTACATTTCTCATGTCTATGGACACAAAATCCATATGTAATATAGGTACTAATTTTTAATTCTATCAATTTTCTTTTAATTCATCTTTAACGTTGTCAACGTTAACATTTTTTCTTACTCGTTTTAATAATAAAACTCTAATAAACCATGCAACACATCGAACATACTCCTAAAAAAATCGGTAATTTGTGAAGTAACAAGTTACTAATTAACTAACGTAGCATCTTGAAGAAGTCCAGTGTCTTGCGTTATTTTGATGTTTTTCTGGGGAGAATAATGATGGTGGGAACCGGAACCAGTGCTTTGTGGATGATGCGGACCACGGAAACCATTCGAGAATGCAATACATGAACCGATCAGCAGTATGGTTATCATTTGTGCGTCTGAAACAATTTAATAAAAATTGATTTGTCAAGTCCGGCATCATTAAACCATTTCCTTACCTGCAATACTAATATTTCTATAATTAACTTCAAAATATAAAAAAAAAAATAAATCTTAATACTCAAAAGCATCATCAACACTTGTATTTAAAAAAAAAAAAAACACAAAAACTGATAGGTTGATCTGCCTTTATTTTTTTTGCATTAAGAAATATGAAAAAACTGGAGGATTTAAAAAACATTCGAATGTCGATAGCAAGTGCATTCTGAATTCTTTTTACACGAACAAATAAAAGATGCAAATTTAAAAGGACGCGACGACTGACGAATGGCACTGCACGATATTTCTTACAGTGCCTAATAACAATAGGACCTGCTGGGACACGTTCATCGCCTATGTTGCCGTAGTATTGCCTATTACCACTTCTAGGGGTTGAACAGCCCTTAGCTAGCGACAGATGGACGGTAGGGGGGGTCCCAGTAATTATTATGCGATTACCCACAAGCCCATTGATTTAGATTGGACCCCGGGGGGCGCAGTGTACGGCACTGGGCCCGTCTTCGAATTTGCTACACATCACTTGTCAGCAACTTGAACAGTTTTTCAAGGAGCTATGGAAGCGTTCAATATCCTTCTTCCAAAAGTGTTTGAAAAATATATACCACCTCTATGTAACAAACTGTAATTCAAATGTCACATTGGCCAAGAATCTGAAGTTAGAAAGAAATATGGAATAATTATCAGGACGAGAGAAACAGTTTCCAAAATTTCTTCAAATTGCACGGTGTTTCAAACGTGAAATATTTAAATGATTTTGTTATATTAGGACGAAGTGATCATTTTTATAGAATCTTAGGATCACTGTTCAAACTTGATAAATGGAAAAGAGCAAATACATGTGACTTCGCCCGCGATGTTTGCGCTCAAGCTTAACAGACGAGACTGTACATACAGAACAAACGAAGGTAGGTGTTAAAAAGTACGCGAGACAGACAGGAATCCGGGGTACTTACGAATCAATTTTATACAGGCTTACGGTTGTTGAGTGAGAATGCATATGTTGAGGGTGCCTCAAGGGGCTTTCGATGCAAGTGGACCCCCCGGGTACGCACCCCAGTTGGAACAGAACACCCTCAACTCCCCTTCCTCGCTTTGGTGTCGAAATCTATAAATAATTTATATCATTTGGTCCATTCACCGAGAGAGCCCATATGTACCTGTGTCGCCTTACAGGGGATCTGTGACGCTTCGGATTTTTCGCGCAGTACCTTACTGAGGACTTTGGATCAGAATCTGTCACATGTATGCTTGCTCGACAATTAGAGGTAAACACTATATCCACTGCTGTTCGTAAGTATTAGGAAACTTGCTGTATTTGCAGAAAATGTGATATTTGGTATAGATTGAATCCCTTTCATTGCTTTTAAATTAAAATACTAAATAAAATATTTGTTAGAATTCTTCAGTAAATTTCTAACGTTTCTTACAATTAATTCTTATGAGCGGCAGTGTATTGTATTTATTGATGGATTTCTTTTTAGCGTAGAATAATGCAAACTATTATTTAAGAATTTTACTGTACATGCTTTTTCTGAGGGTGAGAATTTTTAACTGTTGATAAACTTTCTCTATTATTTTGGATGGCTCGACATTGTTTAATATGATAGCTTCATAATTGTATTTATATCTATTTTGTAACACAAGTGATTGTAAACATGATTACTTTGGGTTAAAACATCCGAAAAATTATCAGTTCAAGAATATTTCAATTTTTTCGATATATTTATCTCTGGGGAACGAAAAGAATATTAAGTAATGATCTCTAATAGAAGAATATGTAATACTGTAGCAAATAAGAAATAATTATCGATTTAATAATAAAATTTTGGATGATGCCGCAAAAATAATTATTCAACATAGCCGAAAAAATAGAAGTAAACATTTGTGTCATATTTTTCTGCTTGATATCACTTTTATGTACACATTCCTTTAGGCACACTATTAGTTGATCAGTGCGGAAGGTTGTTCGCTTTACTGAACCAGAATTTTGATTAAAATTGAAAATATATTACGATTTTTTAATCAAACTATTTTTCTTGGGCATCTATGATCTTTTCTCTTTCCTGGTTCAAATACAAGAAGGTGTAGTAAAAAAATTTGTTGAACGAACTTTTGCACCAACTTAATACATTCTTCTCTAATTTTTATTTCATTATGATTCCCGTTACCGAAAGTTAAGTTATGCAAAAACCTAACAACCCTCAAAATGACAAAAAATTAGACCCAGTACCTAGGGATCCCATAAATTTGTGATCTTAATTTTGCAAAAAATGACCAACCCATTATTTATCAAAACTACCAAACCATAGTTCCATTTTAGGCTTAAAAAGTAAAAAATAAAGAAAATTAAAAATAATATTAATTATACTACTATTAAATAACCCATTAAAAAACATTGTAAAACTACTCAATTTCAGATCATTGAGGGTTGGTAGCTTTCTGTCTAACTTGCCCCAATTGATCCTGACCGTTTGAAACCCATGAAAATCTTGTACATCTTCCATATTTCTTTTTCATAGTTTCAGACTCCGATTCATTTGAATTTAAACCTTTCCTCGGCCATTAAATCCATCTGTATAAAAACATATCGCATTACGAAATCAGACACCGCTTTTGCAAATGCACTTCTAAATAACCCCCGCTCAATGTCTTGCGAGATCGAGCCGCTGACGTGAGACTATCGGAGCGCGATCTTCAGCGCAATATCGAGGAGGGTAACCACCCTTGTGTCCGCCTCAGCTTGGGTTAGGTCGGCCTATCCTAACCTAGCGGCGAGATGAACTCGGGGTTCGCTGTTCGAACCGAATCGAGCGAATCACGGTGCAGGGATGAATTATTGAATGCAATGTTGCTTTACCTGGACTTTACGTGGTCGATCCGTCGACTATTGATTCAGAAATGTAACACAGGCTGCGGTTTGATCGCTGTTCGTCGATCTTCCCGACAGTGTTTTCAGGTGGACTTCTTCTCAAGGGGAAAGCGCGTGACATTTATCGACGTTCTTCACGGAGCGTGCGTATTCGAAGAGTTGCTCAGAACCGCTCCACCCTCCCGCGGGTCTCTTTGTTTTTGAATTTTACAAATAAATGAAGAATCTCGCAAAATCAGATTTATACGCTGCAAGAATCTCCTTTGCGCGAAAATGATTATACCGTGTGCTTTTTTAAAGCAAAACGAGTATACGTGCGTTGCGTATTATACTCAGATTGCGAGTATTTGGAAGAATATATTGCCATAGGAAAATATTGTGGGAAATATATGTGTCCACGTAAATGATGGAAATTTATATTTTACTAACTTTTTTGCAAAAATCACGATACGTTAATTTATGCGGAATGAGCTACTAGATGGATTGCTCTCAAATTGTATATATGTATGTCGCAGGATAATTATTGTGCTGGTGATTATGAAAGTGGTGTGAGTAAAAAATTAAAAAAAATTGAATTTATTACATATTTTGTAACGTAAGGTGATGTGACACAAAGAAAGTAATGAATTCTATTTTTTTAGATTTTTGACTCACACCACTTTCGTAATTGTAAAGTAAACTTTTTTGCAAAAAGCCTAGCCTTTTCACAAAATTTTTATCTCAATTAGGATTGAGGATTGAGGAAGCATAGCCTTTTTGTGATATGGCTAGAGACTTCCAACTTTAATGAAACATTTGACAACAAAAAGTATTAACGTAATATATATTATATTATATTTATTAAAATATACAAAAGTATTGAAAAGGCTATGATTCCTGGGCCTAATTGAGGTAACAACGTTTTTCAACAAAAAGGCTGATTTTACAATTTTATTCTGTGACGTATACACATTACACATGTTCATTGGCATCAATTTATATTTATTTATACATAAACATTTACGTATATGTCTATTTTTAACAAAATAATATAACATTCATTAAACCTGTTGAGTGATTTCATGTTTTACTATTCTCAACTTGTCATACTTTTGAATGACTTGTCTTTGTTAAGTGTATTAGAGAAATAAGTGTATGTTAAAGTGTTGAAGAATTGAAGGCACGAAATTCGTTATGTAATCTGCGATATATACGTAGGTACTCCAAATTCCATATGGGGATTTTTTTATATCTATATCTATATATATAAAATCCAAATACCACTGACTAACTCACTCACTCACTCATTAACTCATCACGATTTCATTGGAATTACTAATCCTATGACCGCGAAATTTGGTATGTAGGTTCCTCTTAGACCTAGATGCTCGCTAAGAAATCTTTTTAAAATCTCCCTCCCCTTCACCGAAAAAAGATGTATTATAACCCGGGCAACGCCGGAAACTTTAAGGTAGTTACTAATAAGTTTGACAAAATTCGCGTGGTTCGGTCTAAATGAAGTACAACTTGAATGCTGTAATAATTATAATAATTATTTTGTACGGTGTACAAGTATAAAGTAAGCGTGTGTGAACAATTTTGTTAATAATGTGTGTTTTGATCTTCAGTTCCATTAAATTTGAATTTTCTGGAACCGAAATTTCTATTGAAAAGTGTTCAGCGATTGGCATTCTTCACGACGAACGGTAGGTACCCTATTACAGAGGTAGAAAAGTTAATTGTAGAAAAGTTAAAAATATCGAAAAGTTGAGTATAATATTTATAACATTACAGCAGATGGACTTTCCATAAAACGGGGAATCCACCTAGAAGCTAAGCTATGCTATGCGATGCTATGTTATGACATGCTATGTTTTAAAAAAATTAGCTTCAATACGTTCTTAGTTTCCCCCGAAAGCTAAGCTAAAACATAGCTTAGCTTAGCTTCCAGTTGGATTCCCAGCTTAATAAATCACCGCCAGAAATAATGGACATTCCTTCAGTGGAGTTACTACCAACCCAAACTATATTTTATTAAAAATAGCCTATCATGCGCAATGCGCATTCTTTCAAAAAACATTTCTAACAATAAACATTTATATGTACTCTGTGCACCGATATTGGTACGCTGCGGGACCCGGGCTTGGATAATAACAGCTCAGTAACTTGTTCAGTAAATCAGGTACACACTGGGACCAAATTCGTTCGGATAAGTGGAGTTCCACCGTACGCGTAAAAAGCTCCTGACGCTAGGGACTTAGACTACTGCCGGCGCGCTATATGTAGCCAGGTCAGGCACGGCGGGGGCAGTAGTTAAGTCCCTAGCGTCAGACGCTTTTTACGCGTACGTTTAACAATTAATAACTCGGGAACGAAGCCTCAAGCGCAATTTCGTCATTCTTCATTTTCGTCTTACTTTAGCACGTAGAATCAGCCCTTAAAGTTTCTGACACCTGTTGCCGAACACCCTGTAAACATAGAATGTATCTTAACATGTGGGACTCACTTCAACGGTGGACACAAATATGATGAAAAAAGTTGGCCTATTTGACCTTGTACCCGAGTTATTACCATTTTTGACAATCAGAGGTAGTACAGCTGATTTGACTAAATATTTGTATAACCCTTTGTAATTGGACTTGTTTTTCGTAATGGGAAATTAACTAGTTAAGTTTCTGTAAATTTCTTAAGCAATCAGTTGAGTGAAGTATTGGTAGAAGTTGAAGTTTGTTCCACTTGATGTCGTAGGTCGCATGTGGTTTATGCATGACGGTGCACCACCACATTTTAGTCACATTTATTAATTTTTTTTAGAAAATCTCGAACACGACGGCTGCAGGCTTGCACTCAGGGCGAAGGTGGACATTTCGAAAACTTCTTATAAAGGTAAGAAGTTGCACAGTACTGATGTATAAAAATAGCTACAATTCAAAAGTAGAAGGTCAAATGGGGCACATTTATATGAACTTTTTTCATTTTTTTTGTCCCCCGTCCACCGTTGAAGTTGGTCTCACATGTTAAGATACACTCTGTATGTACAGTAGTTTCTCGAAATACGGACGGATTTTCTGCGTCGAAATAAGGTGATCGGTATCCTCTCCATTTCTTCCGCTGTTACCGCGGCGAATGAGACGGACTACGAATGAGTGAGAGACTGATCATGATACTGTAGGATATCATATTTCACTCCCTTTGTGGCAGACCACTCGGTCCTGCAATGTTAAGTTTGTAAGATAATTACTGAGTGTGCAGCGATTTCTATACAGCATTGGAAAGATATCACCAAGTCGAATCGATTGATGCCATCTGTAACTCCGGAATCAAATGGGATCACTTCGAAAATTGGCCTCAATGTTCAAGATTTTGCGGTTTGGATAAAAGAAATCGGAACAATAAAATCCCACCTCTTTCGAGGATGGTGTAAGTAGGGATTGTGAACTGTAAAAAGTTTCAATCAAAACCAGTTTACCGGTATTTTTTTAAGGTATTGAAAATATAAGAATAAATATTGCAAACAAAAAACATTTTATTGAAATCCAATCGATTATAAAAAAAAGCGAATAAAACCATTCTGAACATAAAATATAAAATGATATAAGATAAAATACATATATTAAAAACTATTGACAATATTTATTAAATATGGATTTTCACTAGGAACACAATAAAAAAAATTCTTAACTTACATACTTAATTAAATATTGTTTATTTATTAACTCTTTTCAACAAATAAGCACGCGAAAAACATAATTTGTCTAATCTTTGGTCTCCGAATTGCGACCTAATTTTTGTACAAATTAATACAGCAAAGAAAAAGTTCTCTCAGATTCTACAGCTATTGGCCAGGTAGTCAATTCTTTTTTGATGGCTTGATTCACATTTTTAGTTGTCTTTTGGATTAGAGTTAGTTCTTCATGGGATATTTCGGTTTTCGTCTTTATTAGAATTTGAAGTTTATCTTTTATTGATAACGTAGTAGATGTCGAAGAAATTATTGAACACATATACGCTTTATATTGCTATAAGTAATTTATCAAATTACCGGTGAAAAAATAGCGAATTACCGGTAAAAATTCGAGGGTATTCCTCGCGATTTACCGGTAAATCGTATTACAATCCCTAGGTGTAAGCGATACCCTCGGAGGTTAAGGTGCTAAATATGTCTCGCCACTCTCACTTCAGGGCCGTGTCAACTCTGAAAGGGTCTTTCACTATTCGGGTCTTTACACCACAGTACTTTAGTGGAAAAAACGACCATCTTTGGTAAGTGGACGAGGAAATTTGATCACATACGGCTAGAAGAACAATAGAAAAATTGAAGCCGTATAATTGGGAGCTGATCCACATTCGCCTTATTTTCCAATCTTGCATTAAGAAATTTCTTCCATTTGTTCTGATCACTACAGAACTGTTTAATCGGTAAAAAATGGAACACTAACAGCCACATAGAATCAGACCCGCCTCAGGTTTTTGATTCGAGGGACCAGAGATATTTTAAAAAAGATGTCCACGAGCTAACTAACAGACAGCACAACACATCGTTAATTAAAAGTAACTCATCAATTTAATTGAAAAGAAAAACAACAACATTACTTATGGGAAAATTTAACAGCTTACAGGATTTTAAATCTCGCAATTCTTGCCTACACGCCCCACCTAAATCTCCGAAGACTTTTAACGAATTCATTTCTATTTAAAAGAATTTGCAAAGTACACGTTTGAAGAATCGAGTACTCGAAGTGCTACAATGCAGTTTCAATCGAAATCAATGCGGGGAGGAATTATCGAGGCAGAACGTCTCAAAGCGAGAGTAGAGAGGAATGTGTTTAAGAGAGTTTCAAGGACAAAGTGACAATCAAAGAGAGGAGGGATGAAAACGAGAGACAAAATGGAGACACGCGTGTAGGCGGACGGGAGAGCAGAAAATAACGCTGGCGCGGTTGCGTCGGTGTGCGCGGAGCGGAGCCGAAAAAAAGGTGAACGGTGTGTGCGGAGGGAAGAAGGGGGTAGCCAAGAGAAAGCGGACAAAGGGAAAGGAGAGTAGCGAGAAAGAGTAGGGCGGGAATGATATGCGAGGACGGAGACAGAGGAAGAAACAGAAAATTGGATGGCGTGTGTGCAAGGGCCGAAGAGTCAAAGAGAAAAACAGGAATGGTCGGGGAGGGGACAGAAAGGGCAGAAATACGAAAATAGAGAAAGAAGGCGGGACGGGAGGGGAGGTAACCGTGGATCAGGAAAAGAGAACGAAAGATAGTGTAGGTGGTACGCGTGTTCACAGAGAAACTGAGAAAGCGAGAAACTGCGAGAAGAACGGAGAGAAAGGAGAGGGTGTGTGTGCGTAAGGGAGAAAGAGACAGATCGACAGGAGTGAGAGAAATAGGGTACACGGATGGGTCTCTGGTTGGCATGGCAACCACCGTCGCCTAAAGCTATGCTTTTATTGATTCCAAGCCGCAAACAATGTACAGGAGTGGATGTTTCGCTCTGTTCTCTCTCTATCCGTCTGAATAGTGAGGTATTAACGTACCTCGAAATACCAATATCTATGGGCACGTGCCCCAGAAAACCATGGCCACGCGAACAGTTCTTCGATTAATTTCTAAAGATCAGCAGCTATGCCCGATTTCATTAAAAAACGCTCATTGCAAAGGTAAAAGGTTCGTGAAAGGTACGCCTTTCGCTGTACAATTCGGGGTACAAGAATCAGCGTTGAAGAGGTAAGTGATTTTTTTTAAAAATGAGATTTGGGTCTCTAGCAAATACCAGGTGCATTATCTTCAAGCAAAGACCAAAGTCTCATTTTTTAAAAGAAGTGGACTTGGCAGTGATGGATTTAACGGGTGGCCGATGAAGAGTAGTTGCCGCTTGGGCCCCTGCCTAGAAGGGCCCAGCGGACCCATCTTAAAAAAAAAATTATAACCTTTTCCAAACACTATACTTTTTTCTGTACTACTACACTCAACCCGTTTTTAGTAAACTGCCTCTTCACTTTTCTGAAAAATGGGCCCCTCATGTCGGTTGCCACCTGGGCCTTTTTTATTAAATCCGCTAGAGGGACGTTGTCAGTTTTACCAACAAGTCAACGGGATTTGAATTTTAGTGTTCTCTTCACTCTGCTATTTAAGTAGTTTGCATGATACAGGTATTGACTGATGTAATGATATTTTTAATAGTCTTTTATGCTCAAATGATGCTCCCACAGTCATCCTCTACAACACTCGAATAGTTTTCGTTGC
The DNA here is from genome assembly GCA_944738655.2 of Andrena hattorfiana. Taxonomy (NCBI): domain Eukaryota; kingdom Metazoa; phylum Arthropoda; class Insecta; order Hymenoptera; family Andrenidae; genus Andrena; species Andrena hattorfiana. The sequence goes on along the minus strand of OX122889.2, from coordinate 38,513,866 downwards.
GTTCTATAAAATTTTTAATGAAATTGCAAGAATTGCAAATAATTGACTGGAACTACCCTTTTTCAAGGATAATTTTGCACATTGATGAGCTTCGATTTTTTGGAAGTTACGACAATGGTTTCTGTTTGCATTGAGAATGGGTGTTGCCCATAGTTGATAATAATTTAATATTTACATTCTATGCATCTATTTCCATTCTTCTCAGCGCCACAATCATTTCCACGCTTTTTCATGAATTCTACAAATTCTATCACTTTAGTATCGCGTTTTTAATAGCGCCTCTTAATACAATGTAGTAAAAATGTCAGACGACTTAGTCGTCACTATTGAGATGATTCCGTTGAAAAAGTTTCGTAATGGAAATACAGAGGGAGACGATTAAAAAAGTGGGAAGCCACGAGTAATGAGTTTTTGGCAGCCATGAACGTCCATATCGTTATAAAAGCGTAGGTCCTGCTGAAAATAAACCTGGCAATCTGTCGTAGGATCCTCAGCCTGTGGTGTGCCAAAAGGCCGATTCAATTGACGAATCTTTTATCTTTATCCATAACCACCTATCGAAAATTGAATCAATAACAATGAGTGGAACTACCGATGCGAAAGTCAGATCGCGATTGAGTTTTCTACCCGATTACAACGAGCGGGACCTCCTATCGTGACGTCTGCGTGAACGATTTACCACCCAGGGAATGCGTTCCATTCGTATGACAAACGGCCACTCTTCTTCGAGTCGCAGAGTTTCCATCATATCGGCGATGAATGTTAGTTAATGTTAATTCCACGAACTACAATACTTCATAACTTGATATTATGTATGTTACGCTATATTCTATCAAATTTCTAATATATGCACTATTTATACAATTTTTTGAGAGAATTGTTAAAATGGTTTCAATAAAACTAAAGAGTTAAGTATTATTATTAATGCAGACGATAGCTATTTCGGATGTGAGAGTTAGAAAAAAATCGTAAATGGTTCGAGTAGCTTATTTGGTTGAATTTTGGTCTAATAATTTTCCTTCCTACGACAGGAATTTATATTTGCTCTTATTCGAAACTCAGCGGATATTATTATTATTTGTTCAATTGTGCAGTTAGGATAAACAAATAAAATAGATGAGAATGTTGTATAAACGGGACGTACAGCCGTGAGTCGTTCTAAGAATTCCAATAAAATTTCTGTAAATTCAAATTCTTTAATTTTTTTTTGCTACTTTCGGGATATGAAATATCAGCAGACTTTAATCAATCAATTATTAAAATCGAATGTAACTGTGGTTACAAAGTAGAAAGTTAACGCAGGCAATGGAAAAATAGTGCCAGTCGCAAATATTTTCTCGATGGAACGTGTGTTTGCAAATATAGTCAGTTTATTAGAAGCACTCAGGTAATTTTTATGATTGCAATTTATTGTGGGTTGATCGAACAGATATTTCTGTTACAAATTTTGAGTCGTACTATTGCAAGTAGGTAAACAATTATGACGATTTCTGCAAGAACCACATTGCATAAAAGTGTTTAAAAAAGCATTTGAAAAGCTCATTTTACATTTACACAATTAGTCAATAAGTTTGCTTAACTTTCAATGACAGTTTACAATTCGTTTAGAAATATTCTGCTTTGATAGTGCCATTTATAAATAGCAAGAAATATATGCTTAGTGTTTCTGTGTTTTGTGATAAAAATTGTATACATTACTAGAAATATTTATTGCATCACTCGAATAGACACGTTGTCATACCTTTCTTTGTACAGTGAGGTATTCTATAACGAATTGATTCCTCTCAGAACCTTGTTCGTTATAGGATACATGTACATATATGTACACGTATTTAAGGATAGTACATACCGATGGTTTAGTGCACAAATATTGTATGCCCACTATTTGTGAAACTTGACTTTTTATATGCAACAAATAGTTCTTGACTGTTTCTTTATGCTGTATAAAAATCTTCATGATATAAAAATACTTCATGAAGTCAAAAATAATATCTTTCTTCATTGAATCCTTTTTTATCTCGTAAACGCTAATAGTGGACTAAAATATGTACATTTATTTTATTTAAATTTATTTTTGTATTTTTCCGCGTTCGTTGTAAGCGTTTCGATTTAATGAGAGAAACTGTTCTTTACAGCATTCGTTCGTTATAGGATACCCCACTGTATTATTAATAGAAAATATTATTGCAAATTTGTTTATTAGGGAAATTTGTAGCTCACTATCTTGGCTAAAATAAGTAAAACACGAATCATTTTATCAATCATATTGCTATGCAAATTGTGCTCACCACATAAATTTGAGAGTAATGCAATAAATATTTCCAGTACTGTATATTTTAATGCGCGCTAAAAATTGTCAACGCGAGTACAGTTTCGCAGATTTTAAAGTGACACACAGTAGTACTGGATAGGTACTCGAGTCTGCAACCAGTTGAACAGCTGTGGAGCCGCTTGTCGTTTCTGCAACTGCGTCTGGCGTGATTTCATGAAAGTATTTTGCTGATTAACGATATTTTTTTTCATTCCGTGGCAGCCGCTCGATTGAGGCGTGTCGCATTTTGACGCATGAAAATGGCCCAAAGGGATGCGCCAGCCATGATCGACGCTCCATCCGATCGGAGACTACCGAAACTGCCCGTCAAATAATATATTCATAGCTTCCGGATGGTTGAACACGACTCTCGAAATCCCCGGCCCCTGCTCGGTAACCACCTTCCATTCTGTGTTTCACTTCGAGCTGAACTTGCGCACAATTCAACCGTCAAATAATTATCCATAATACACAGACAGGCAACTTCTTTTTTTTTTAGGGAAATTTGCGGAACCGAATATATTCATTCAGCAGTCAAACCGTATTCGAAGATATTCCACGCTTCATATTCAACCGCAATTATAACTCGTAACTCGCTATATGTCACACAAAATTAACTCATCAACACCTTCGTAACAAAACAGTAGAACCAGATTGTGATCTGTGTAATAGACATCACATTCTCACCAAATGACTCACTAAAATAATCTAGACTAAAATACCAAATCAGTTCTTTCTTCATTTTCACACCCTCCAGCGATATTAATAACTAGTCAAATCCTTAGAAGATATTAAAATATTACTTAAACTGTAAAACTGCAACGTACCGTTTCGTCGCTAATAACTCTGTAATTGATACGGCGTTAAAACTCGTGGAGAAAAACTTCCTTCTTTCTGCACTCTTTAAGATTCCGTTTCCCTCACAGACGTGAATTCAAACGAGTGTCTGACTGATAGTGAACAACGGCAAGGGTTGATATTGACTTTCAACTGTTGCTCGAGTTTTTATGTGTACTCGTTAAGGATTTAATAATGCAATGATGCACTTAATATTTTGTGTTACGAATAATGGTCATCAATACTGTTATGAACAATTTAGATTAGGCTTTAGACTACTCCAGGAATATGGATTGCACGTGTTGTAAAATAGCTTTAGGAACATGAAAGAAATGTTTCAAAGTCTTTATTAACCGGTTACGGAACTATTAAGTACCTACAGTTTTAAAAGTTAAGTTAAACTTATAAGGGAATATATTGAACGAACACACGTCGATTTTTAATAATAATAATTTTATTAACGGAAGCCCTTTGAACTTTACGAGACTCTGCAGATTTGCAGAATAGTAACAAATATTTGACACGTATTTTTTGTTATCGGCAATCATCCATGTTGAAGAGGTGAAAAGACCCCCGAAATTAGGGTTCGAAAACATATTTTCTGAAAATTTTTAAAAACTGAGCAGGAGTTGGATTCGTCTTTAAGAAACTGATATTTCAAAATAATGAAAATTCTCCTACGCCTAATAGTTTCCGAGATAATCCAGAAAATATGTTTTCCTCCCCCAACTTTAGGGGCTGCTTTTACCCCTTCAACATGCGCGATTGCCAATAACAAAAAATAGATATAAAATATTTTTCACTATTCTGCAAATCTGCAAAATCTCATCAAAATTGGCGTGTGCGGGTTCGACATTTTTGTTTGTTAGTAATAAGAAACCTAAGTTGGAATAAGAATAAAGTTTTAGTAAAAACCAATATTTCGGAAATTTTTTCTCATCGATTTAGAGGGCTTTAGAAACAGTACAATTTTTGTTCAAAGTATTTTTCGAAAAATCTAAGAGACATGTATTTTTTTATTTTTGCCCAATTTTAATTTTAACGACTGAAGCAGCCCCTCAAAGTTGGAAAATCTGCATTTCCCGCATGAAGTGTCTCCTGCAGCGTAAGCAAAATATCCATATCATTATGAAGATTCAGCCATTGAAGAAGAGTTACTGCGTATATATCTATAAGGCAATTAACATTTAATTTAAAGTTAAAACTAACCTAATTCAGACCTAACTTCTATAAACCAAAGTATCCTCTTTTGCATCTCTTCTGAAGATGAAGATGTCTTCCCTTTTTTAAATAAATTTGTCGCATTTATTAAAATATTAAAAAAATGCAACAGTTCCATTTAAAAAACAGAAGGTAACATCCATATCTCAAAAAAATATGCAGGTAAACAAACTCTGGTTTACGAATCTTATGCACGCTTAAATATGGTTTAGCTTTTGTCTGAAAATATTTTTGTACAGTTCAAGGAAAGTTCTGAAATTTATGGCGACACTTCATGGTGGGGCACCATTTCGTGGGACATCCTGTATAGGAGTGACAGTTCAAAATTACCGGCCGTTTACTGTAGGTGGCTCGGCGTCGCTCACGCCTTGCAGTTCAAAGAAATGGAGGGGATGATCCGCAAGCATCCAACGGGGCCGTATAGCACGCGATTAGCGAGATCTTACTGTATTTTAACACTGCGACTGGCGTCGGCGTGTTTTCACGCCAAGGGATTCACACTCTGTGCACGGTTTCGGCGTATTTTCACAAAATGAGTTTTTAAAAAATTCTCTTGCCGCTGGAGACCTAGAGAAAAAGTAACCTTTGGAATCGATCTCTGATTGGTCGGACTATTCTTGTACCAAATCTGAAGTGAAATCGGTTGCGGGTAATTTCATAGGGTTTTTAAATAAGTTTTGAAAATTAGCTGAATTAATAGCAAGTTACATTATTTTCAAATGTACGAATTAGAAAGATCGATCTAACGACAGAAATAATTGCAACGATTAGAAACATTAGTCACATATTTACAGTATTTGAATGTGGTTATAAAGAAATACATATTTAATGAATCATCTGGTTATACTGAATTGATAAATAATGCAAATGACTCCCGCTTTAAGAAATATACATAATTTTGAGTAGTTACGTAAAAGGAAAGAAGAAAATGTGGGAAAAGGAGAAAGTTAATTTCACTTTGTGCAGCTTTACAAACGTCGTAATTCAGAACCTATAAAACATTTTCTCTGTTGTGTGATTATTTCAATATATTTTCAAAGACCAATATTAATCAGAGTTGCTTTACACATGCAAATCTAACATTTTTCAATCTTAAAAAATATGTATTGATAATGAATACCGACCCCACTTTAAACACAATATCACATTGTTTAAGATTTTTATGTGTACGTCAAATGAAGAAAGAAATTATTTCGTAAGGCAAGTGTCAATTTCAGTAGTGTCATTTTTTATACGTCAGCTATTGGTGAAAATGATAGTTTCCTTTAGACAATTAAACAATAATCTTATTTCATATTTTAATAATTAAAATAATACATCACTTTTTTATTCACCTACATTCTAGGTGATTGTTCCATGCTTTCAAGTAATAAATAACAAACGTAATGGTTGCTGTCTTTATATGACAAAACGAAATAGAAGACTTTATAAGTTTCGTAAAATATCAGCATTTGGCATATACAGCACAACTTTTTAATGGGCTTGAATTAACGGTTACAAATGGTTCGAAATTAACGCTCATCACACCACAAATACATTAGAGAAAACTCGATAACTGCGAATTTTACGTTGTGAAAGAAGTACTTGGTACTACAGTAAGTATACCTACTTATTGCATTTATGTTAATATTCCATCAAATATTTTCAAAATATATGTCACTAAATTTTTTAAATTTTTCCTGAAATGTATAATGTGGACAGTATATTAATAAAACACCTACTTAAAATAATACTAGCTTTACTAATCGGCTTCACCGAAATGTAGATTTTGATTTTATGAAAAAATTTTTAGTTTCTTTTGTGAAAACGTTCACATTCATCTGCATTAGTCGACAGACAAACACACAAACGTATAGAAGCTTTCTGCTTTATATATTAAGAAATTAAGGTATAGTATATAGTACCTATCTATTAAATAATGAAATAAAAATATATGCGTAATCCACTTACAGGAGTGAAAATGATATCTCGAAATCTTTCCAACTATTTTATAACATCAACAAAATACAATTTCATTATTATCATAATTTCATTATTACATAAATGAAACAACTTTTATGTAAACCACTTGCTTGTCCTCTTAATAGTTTGCAAACCAATTTAGTGTATACTATAGTGTATTTTAGCAACTACCCATGATATGAAAAATAGGGTCTGTTTTAAACATTTTACCCACACCAATTCATTTACAATAATACAAAATTTCAAAATTACGTTAAATAAGAAACACATTTAGGTGGAGAATTTACTACCTATCGATATTTACATGTATTTGTCGAAATTCATATTTCCTAACCGAAGTGCGTCTAAATCAAAATATTAATTTCATTTATAGATATACCACATCCCTTTATTTCGTACCAGCATTTGTCACCCCTTTTTTCGCTTAATGCACGTAAGGGGGCCAAGCTAGGGGCAGAGTGGAAGATTCTATAAAGCCCGTCCTTTTTTTTTCTGCCGTTCTCCTTCGACTCAATTCACTGGCCATTTCTCCGCCCGGCTTGTTGCATCGAGGTAAGTGCACAATTATTTTAAAAATATTTTCCTAACCGCGTTACACTGAAAGCTGACCCCATCTACCCTATGCGTACGTAAAAAGAGGGGCATTCGCTGGCAAAAAGAATTGAAAATGCCGCATCGCGGTTTTTCGATTTGCCGCGGTTTTTACACTCCCCTTTTTTTGCCCTCACGAACGCTGGCCTGTCTTTGTTGTATGCGTGGAAAAACCACCAGGTTTCAAGATAATCTTTCGAAGGATAACCACCAATCTTCGGGAAAGTTCAACCGGCCAACGTTTATAATCATCTGCTTGCGGAAGAACCGTCCCCTCCGATAAAACACATTAATCTTCTCACTGTAATGGTGAAATCTCGGGCGGATAAGATGTTCATACGTTTTTTTAATAATATTTAAGAACTTATCAGAAAAATAACGAAGTAATTATGTAGTTTGAAAGATAGAATTCTTAAAAACTTTGTGTTCAGCGTTAAGATTTATACAAAAATGAAAACTTTGAAACTTTTATTGTAGGTAGGTATAGGTGGAAGAAGATAGTTGGAAGTAAAACATTTGTATTTTCACGGTTAGTTAAAGTTAGACTATATATGTCAAAGATTATATAAGTCTAATTGAATAGACACTTAACGGGTTTGTACTGTATAAAACTAACAATATCCTTGAATATTTGTTACGCATCTATACCAAAAAATAAATTGTAAAACTTATTTTAAAAAGTACATAAATTACTTACAATTAATTGAGTTATATGAAACATAAAGACGAATCCAACCCCTGCTCAGTTCTTAAAAATTTTCAGAAAATATGTTTTCGAGTTAATCTCTGAAGTTTAAGTATAATTTATAAAATCATTCCCCGTCAAAGGTTTAAAATTAACGAACATTTCTTATAATTTATAGATAGAAAATATTTTAACATTCGAGGGCATTATCGAGTCCATGTATATTTTTAAAAGCCAGCTGTTTTCCTGTTTGCTTTAATTTCTCATTTTGTGTCTTCGATAGTAATATTGCAATAAATAAAGGGTAGAACAGTATTCGTAGCACAACCCAAAAGGTGGGCCATTCCTCCTGTAAAAATAAATCGAATATTTGAAATCAAATTTTTTCATACGAGGCTTGGTTTTCGAGAAAAATTTAGTTTGAAAACTCGTCGGGTACGCGTACACATGGCTAAGAATTCGTAACATGTAAAGATGATCTAACTGTATGAAAAATTAATGTTTGTGTAAAAATAAGTCGAAACTGTAGAGTGATTTTTTTCGAACAAGGCTTTGCATTCAAGAAGATCGATTTTAAAAATCTGTCAAGTATCTACGAGTACATTTTATTACGCATCGGTTCCGTCTTTAAAACTGATTTTCTCGCAAAAAAGTCTTCTATTGTATAGTAATGTAAAAATACCATTTTCGGGGGAATTGTATTTCTACGTAATTTTAATTTTTCATGCTTCCCCGTAATGTCGATAATCGATATTACCATCCAAAAATTACTGCTTGAAAAATATATGAATCCCAATTTCCCTTTTTTTTTATTTCGCTAATTCTTTTTGAAATTGCCCCCGTTTATTCGATTCTTCGCGATTGCTTTCGAAACGAAATATTTTCTATTTTCTCAAGGATCGATTGAGCACAGCCACTTCTGTTCTCCTGTTACCTTTTGCATTTTATATACCAAAGATATTTCGTTTTCGCTTTTTTACACGGCGACCGATTTTTAGAGCACGTAACAAACAAATTTCGATACTCTCTTATCTAGCTTTATATTTTACACCAGTACCTCCTACGTTCTTTACACACCTTTTCCATTCCACGTACTTTTAAACCATCCTCTCTCGAACCTCTACCACTTCGATGCTTTTTACGCCGCGCTTTTCTCTTATTTTGAACCTCTCGTTGCTTTGGCCAAGAGTTTCCAGTCAGCGTTACGTAGAAAACGTTGAACTTGTTCGAGAGTTTTTTTCCCGTAAAAAAAGCAGTAGTAGAGAAGATGAGAGATATGGAAGGAAAATGTCAAATAAATTTATCGCGTCTTCGAAACGCTAAACTGTAAAAAGCATTTCTTCTTCCTTTTATATGGCGTTGTTTGAAGAGAAGTATCAAAGAAGAATTTAATACTAAGTAATTGCATTAAGGACATGTCGCAAATCGACGAGATTACTGTTACCTAACTGATTCCTTTCCTTTGGGATATTGGGATATAACTGGTATTTAATTAAACAAGGTGTAAATTTGTAAATCATACTGCAATACCCTGGGTAATGTTAATCTGCAAATTATACTAGCTTGTAAGTATACACGAGCAACTCGAATTATATGTAAATAAGCAACCGAATAATGTTGATACAAATCTTATTTTTTATATACATATAAATGCGTAATGTACATGTACATGAAACACTACAATAAGAAGACAAAAAAATATTACTTAGTTGAATATGGTTTGAAATTTTTTGAACTTCTTTTACGGTTTAGCAAAAGTATCAATATTACCTATTATAGCTTTAAAATAGGAAAACGATCAAAATGATATAACTGATACCATTGAATTAGTTTTATTCTAAACTTGACCAAGTTATTTTAATATCTGAAGAATTTAAGTATCTAGTTACCCAATTTTCCAAATATGAAGAAGTGCGCTATAGAAATCAATTTATTTCTACTATAATTCTTTTATAAATTGTATATACATATAGTACAGACAGTATAAGAGAAATATGCATTGAGCATACAGTTAGTAAAAATAGTATTTGGACACTTTTTAAAATCGCATAACTTTTTTAGAATTGGTCTTAACGACTTGATTTTTTTTTCAGGACCTAGAAGGATTAGTTTTCTAAGTGACGTGTTTCGTCGTTTTCGAAAAAATAGAAATTGGTCGGAATAGCGAAGAAAATAGTAAAGGTCGTTTTTTAAACTTTTTTTTGTGAGCTTGTAATGAAAATTCAAAAAACCCATTTGTAGATTGAAGTAAGTTATATACATGCTGAAAATTTCATTAAAATCAGTTAACGTTGCTCTGAGTTATAAAGGCTTAAGCATCGCAGAATTAGGTCGAAAATCGCTGATTTGGGGAATTTCGCGATTTTCGACCTTATTCCGCGATCTTCAAGCGTTTATAGCTCAAAGCAACGTTAATCGATTTTAATGAAATTTTCAGCATGTATATAACTTACTTCAATCTACAAATGGGTTTTTTGAATTCTCATTACAAGCTCACAAAAAAAAGTTTAAAAAACGACCTTTACTATTTTCTTCGCTATTCCGACCAATTGCAATTTTTTCGAAAACGACGAAACACGTCACGTAGAAAACTAATCCTTCTAGGTCCTCAAAAAAAAATCAAGTCGTTAAGACCAATTCTAAAAAAGTTATGCAATTTTAAAAAGTGTCCAAATACTTTTTTTACTAACTGTACATCTATTTTTTAAAAAAAATTAAACTTTTGTTTGCTACTTGCATATCTTGAGAACTGCATATCTTTGATTTGATTTATTGTTTCAGCTGTAACTTGTAAAATCAAAAATACCCTTTCCAAAAAATCACTTACTCAAAAAATCTATTTTTACTTTGCAAAGGTTTTTATTTACAGCATTCGTACAATATATGTTAACTCACATAAGTAAAGTATTTTTAAAATACATAGACATTGTAAATATACTAGTAGTTTCAACTTTCTTCGTAAAAAGCGTAAGAACACTCTTTCGGGCATTGTTTTAACACAATAGCTATGTAAAACTGGATATGTGCAACTACGTACACATTCATTGGTTGATATCAGATTCACCCATAAGGTCGATCAAAATATCTTCATCGAATACTTAATTACTTCGATATCGCTATCTTGTAGATGGCTTGCTCTAACAGCCATATACATTATATACAAGGAAGACTTATGATGGGGTTCCAATTTGCCGCAGGGCGCCGTCAGGCTGCGTTTAACAACTTTTTAATGGAGGCTTGGCGACCATCACTCCGCCACCAACGTTGAAACATTAATTCTAACGGGTGTCGTTTTAAAAATAAGTTCTCTCCTTTCCCACATTTTTGTTTAGTCTGCTATTAAAATTTTACATCTGAATGTTTATTATAAAGGCAACGCAGTTGTAACAGATAATTGGTTTTATTTTCTCTAGTTTCCAAACATTATAACTTTAATTGTAGCTTCAACACTTTACTAAGCACAGCTATGTTTTTAATTGTTAATTTACTTTAATTTAATGATCTATTGCTACGTATGTTAATTCCTTCTTCAATAATTAATTTAAATCTTGTAATGTTTCGAGACGTTAGTTACTGAAATATTTCACGAAAAGATCGATTGTAAATTTTGAAAAATTGCTTCCCAATTTTCTTTCATTTTCTATTACCTTCCAAAATAAAGAGTGCTTAAATCAGTAGTTTACAATATTCTTCTACCTTAAAATTTGAACTTCTCTTTATTTATCAATCCCACCTTTCCCTGGACTATTATTCCAAATTTCTGTAAATGCATTTTATGGAGTCCTTATTTTAAACCTCCACCTGTCTTTATGTTCATCTCTCATTTGTATCTCTCCCTAGTATCACAAGCAGGCATCGGGTAAACATGGTCGGGCATTTCTCTCGCCTCGACAACGACTATCCCATTTACATCCCTAGAATCATAGCTGTCCACGGCTCGGCGCGTCGAACGTACTGATTGATTTTTCGCGCACGTACGTACGCACGCACGTACGCACAGATACGCGGAGGCACACATTTGGGCCGAGCCATCGCTCGAAGCTCTCGCAGAATCAACCCCGAGCCCAACCACCCCCGCCTCCATGACAATTCTCCACCCCTGATAACCGTCCACCTTCCTCCCTGCCTCGTCCCTATCGAGCCATACCCAGCTATCTAGCGAGCCCAGAGGTGGATGGCGGACTCCAGGAGCCCCGAACTTCTAACTGTTTTTCTTTCCGTCCATCCCTCTTTGAATCATCAACGTATTTTTCACACTCACGCTAGTAATTTCATGAAGATGAATGTATTTTGTCTTTAAACACGCGATCCAATCTGGTGCAGATACGAGAGGAAAAATTAAATGTGACTGTGCTAAAGAATTTACCGGAAAGTTTATAAATTATAAAGTTATCTGTATTAGGTATCGCGTGTGTGTGATATGTAACTTAACCGATTAACTGGCACGGCTTTTTTTTACTATTCGTGCCCAAACTGGCAACATCGAAAAAATAAGTGAATCACACAAAATTTGGTATACAGGGGTATGGGCGACCCCAAAAACCCCTATATACAATTTTTCTAAATCCCGATAATATTTTAATATTTGGCAGCCATTTTGGGTCGGCCATTTTGAGTCTGCCATATTAAATTTTACAATTCCAATGCCAAATTCAGATTCAGCGACCCCAAAAAACATTACATACCAAGTTTCATTCAAATCGTTTGAAAATCAAAAAAGTTATTCCATTTGATTATATATGATACATAAGCAGAATTGGCCAGATTTTTTTTGATCATATATGATACATTGCCAGTTATCCGGTTAATAAATTGATATTCGGTACACGTGTTCCTGTGTTACCTACTATACTGCAATTTGGTACTTTAAGATTTTTGTAAATATTTTGGTTTGTAGGAAATTCCTGAAACATCAATTCAGATTAATAAAATAATTGAGAAATTAGGTACGTCAGTGCTACAATGTAAGGAATAAATTATATGGACTGTAAACAAAGTCTGTAGTGTTTCGTATGACTTCCATATTGTGATAAAATTGTCCAAATTGTGTCATCAATTTTTTAAAAATTTAAAGTAAATGTAACACGAATAAAGAAGAATGAAGTCGTATCAAAGTTGAGTCAACATTGCTCCAGCTTCTTTTATAGACAAGTATTCCAATATATTTGCACGTTTTATTTGGAGTACTACCCAATTTGTAAGAACTTTGACAAAATTTTGTAAAATTCTCATTTCATATTAAGTAATAAACGTGATTTCCAGAATTGTATATAATATAGATCACATGGCTTGTAAAATAGAAGCTTGAAGACGAATATGGTGTAAGACTATACTTGATATCATTAAGTAATGGAACAAATAACATTCGTCTATATCTGAATTTCAAATAGCAGTAACCCCTCAGTTATATAAATACATTGCAGAAAAAATCCAATACAGATTTCTCTCCTATTCCAAATTTCAGTGCAGACATTAAAAAGAAATAAACGATTTCAGAATAAACATCCAGAATAATTCAAGAAAGTCTTGCTTTAACAATACAACAAGCTTTACCATGTGCAGATTACCATTCAAGATTGAGTTAAAACCTGTTATCCAATTAAATGATTTATAAGAAGCTTATGATACACCCAACTGTTTCCTTGACATCTTATATCTTTAATCATGCAAGGTAATGGTTGAAGCAACCGATAAAATAATTGAATATACCCGTGTTTATTTGAATGACAAACCATCAGTTTGAAGATTACATTTTATTAAAAGCTCCAAGTAAATAATTTTTAAGGCTGGTCCATATATAGATTCAGCCCTGAGCCAGCTCTCTTTACCTCGGTCTCTCTCTCTTTCCAGTATCTTCTGCCTTCTGCACCCCCCGGTTCTCCTGGTCCACCCTTTCTAGGCATCCTCCATCCGCCCACGCCGCGTTCTCCACCTAACCTAGCGCAGCATCCGCGTTCTGGAGCTGCTCTCGCAGCTTTCGTAATCACATTTGACGTCGCTACGTTTTTGTTTCAGAGCTGTACGTGACGCTTCCGCCCGTGAGGGCTCTTGGCAAAACACGTGAGCGAGGAAAAAAGGAAACGGGGAGTAGAGAAAGGGGAGCCGAAGGCGGAGAATCATGATGACAAAGAGGGATGAAGCAGAGAAAACTTCGGGGCAGAAACCGTTGAGGATCGATGGATCGAATCGAAGCTTCCACAAGACCGTTCCAGCTCGCCTCTCACGGGCGGGTGGAAACACTTTTCTAATGTTTCTCCTGAATTTTTGTCTCGCGCTTTTGGCCCTCCGTCATGCCACTAGAACGTGGAATATTCTGCTACCTTTCCTCTCACTTGTAACAGAAAATGTGATGAGAAGAGAATGAAAATGTTATTAATTTTTACTGGTGAACTATGGGCGATATTGATATTAAAGAAAAAACATTTTGCAGGTTAATGAAGTTGCTCGTGCACTAATAGGATTTGGGCAATTTTAGTGACTATTATGGGAGATCGTTTATGCTTGTTGTAATTAATGTTGTAACGATTTAATTTTCGATTTTTAGAAAAGCACTTCTCAATGTATCTCATCCTGGGTAAATGTGCTTAATAATTCGTTTGTTAGCACGTGCTAAACTGAGCACGATATAGTCTTTAAAAAATAGGTTTTAAGTCTAAATCCTATGAAACTCTTAACTTTCATAATGTCTAACAAACTTTACCCCCCTCTCTCTCTCTGTCTCTCTTTCGCTAACTTTTTAACTCTAGTAAATTCTTTGACCCCCCTAATAACGGTTTCAACAGCTCTTTGATCGACTTCATTTCGACAGTGCCATGTTTTAATACTGACTTTATGACTCGACCATTAAAATTTCAACCTACGACCATGCGACTGAAACTCAACTTTATCATGACTTTGTAGTTAAATTTCGCTGACACCAGTTACAAAATTAATTCAGCAAAATGAATAAATCATACCTAATTTGTTCGATTTTTCATGATTTTCTTGAAACGTGAAAGAGTGTACAGCGAAATTTTAACAGAAAAGTTTGATACTATTTTACGCAAAAAATTTATTCCCCCTTATTCTCTTTTATTTATTTGACATATTTATATAGTTTTGAGTTAAAATTTCGTTTGTGATATAAATGCCTAAGACGGTTTAGTTGCTGCTTATTCATCATTAATACAGTAACTTGAGCCAGTGATTTTATTGACAGGAGTTTTCAATAACTTTGTACGTTTATAAAAGAAACTGCACGTAATATTTGAACGTAATATTTGATAAGAAAATCGCGAAATAAATGAGGTAAATAAATGTAATATGCAGAATACAGAATATACATATAGAATTCTAAAAATGGGAGCAACTGTTTCCTTTACTCGCAAAACCGCATTATTTTCAATTATTAAAAACGAAGGAGAAATATTGATAAAAATGAGAACGAAGCGCAAAGATCGTATATGGAACGAATTGAGATACAGAATTAGAAATTTTATTATTTTCTTTTAGTCATGAGACAATATCGATATACGGATTTAGTATTAGTAACTTTTTTCGGTTTGGATTTTGACGTTACAGGGGATAGATTTTAATATGAATACTGTCGACGCACTATACAATTACGAATTACTGCGTTCTTCTTTAGAAAAGCACTTTGATTGAACAATATTTCCCATTGGCTAAAAAGAAGTGGAATACCGGCAATGTGCTGATTATATCTTTAGCAATGGTAGATGGGGCTTTTTAACACTTAAGGGAAGGTTTAAACCGGACAAAAGCGCCTATTATCGAAAAGTCAGAGAGTCAAGCGACACGTGCTTGCCAATTTGATCGCCGCACGTGCCACCGATAAAACCACGTCAAAATATTGCTCGCGATTTGAATAGGCCAATTATGAAAGTAGAACCCAGAACACGCCCAAATTTCCTGACAAAAAAATTATGAATGTGGCCTTTAATTTCGCTTTATTGCATTTCACACGTGAAAAAAGGTGTTTGCTTTTGCTCCTCCGTGCGCACTTGGCAAACTTTCATTCCCAAATCAATTTTTTTTAACGAAATACTGAGACAACACGATTTTCCAAAAAGCGGGCCATTTTATTTAAAATTAAAGCACATTGGTTCAGAAAATAAATTAATCGCTTACTCCATATTTTATCTTAATTTATTACTTTTGGAATTAAAGAAAACCATGTAGATATCTATTTAAAATTTTCACATTAAACATACAATTTTTGAAAGTAGGCATACTTATGAAATTAAATATTTAATTAAGTCGTAGAACTAACATCAGCTTTTTAACGAGATATTCTTTTAGATTTTAGATCCTCCTTCAAAATGAAAAGACAGAGTCACGCTGTTTGTCAAATTCACAGTACAATACAAATCAAAATATACACACGATTTTATGAATCAAAACTCTTTGTAGATTTTAACTTTAGGATTAATCGCGAGCTTCCTGATATTTGAGAGAAATATTGTTTCTGTGTTTGTTCTGGTCCATTTCACTTACGAATAGGCTTCCGACCGGACGAAGCAGAAAGGGAAAGTCTGTGCCCAGTATTTGGACGTCTTTTACGGACATTCATCTGAACATAGATGGTACGTCTGATCCTCGAAGAGGCACTGTGTGCAGATCAAAGCCAGTGAATTTCCGATGCACTGTTCGAGGGTGCAGGGATATTCTGAAAAGGGGGTGCACACCATATCGACAGGGCGTGGCCGAAATCTGTCACACTAGCCACGAATAAACTGATGCCTTGTCAGCAATAGTATAGAACTTCTTTCAAGAAACACACTACTGCCTGATCACGTTGGGAGTATTGAAAATATTTTTCACGCTTCAACAAACTAACATATCTGCGATTTAATATGAACAATACAAGCTGAAATTTCTATATTAGCAAGGGTTATTTTACTAATTTTTCCTTTTTTTTTAATAAAATTTTCTTTATGTAATTTTTTTATTCTACTTTTCGCCTTACAAGGAAACGTCCTCAACGCGAAAATTCTGATTTTAATGAAACTTCGTGTGAATGTAGAGTATACTAGAGCATACAAGGAGCAATTTTTTAAAGAAATCAGTTCTTAAAATTAAGGCTTTTTTTCGTTTTTTAATATAAGTTTGTAAGGACCCGAGGTAGAACAGAACTTCAAATATAAGAATTGTTTCATTTTTTATGTTCTATCATACTACGAAAAGAAAAATACAGTTAGGTCAAAAAATAGAAAAAAGCGATGAATTTAACGGCTGATTTCACCCCTTCAGAGTGAATTTCTGCAGGAAAAAATATTGTTCCTTGCATACTCCAATATACTCTACATTCACACGAAATTTTATTAAAATCAGAATTTTCGGGCTGGGAACGTTTAGTTGTTCGTAAAATGTTTTATACAGGGTGTCCCAGTAATTGTGGTATCTATAGCTGAGTAGAGCCTGCTTTTTATGCAAAAACAATCGAAAATATGGAATTAATTTTTTATACAAACTTCGGTTATGAAGGAAACTATCTTTGAAAAATTTTCCTCGCAGATTTTCGAAGTTGTATTTTTCTGTTATACTTTGTATTTATATATTTAATTTTGCATCGAAAATCAACCCATTCTCGGTTGTACTACGATTACTGGGACACCCTGTATAATACCAATTTAAAAACGCGTTTGGTGAACATTCTTTATATGTATTATTATTTAATAGTATCAGTTCTGTTGAGCTCATAATTTACAGTTTATGTATTTATGACCTACGCTTATACGTGCTAACAAATAATTGTGTTCTAAACTGAAGGAGTAATGTAAACGCGGTAATATGATAAACTATATGCTAAACTATACTACAATATACAGCACTGGAAAGTTTCATAATAATGCTGTTCGCAGTGTCTATGTTTGTACTAGCACTAACGTGCGCTACTATTTACAAGTGTTAGTATACAAATATAGTAACGCATAATATACAACATATAATTTTTTACATAATACATAAAACGCATATCTCAGGAATATATGCGATATAAGATGCAAATTCCTTGTACAATAAGCTGCATAAAAATGTTTACTAATATATTCAAGTGGCGCAAGAGATTTCGGACCTTTTTCCATAAAAAAAGAATACTTTTACACTACATAGGTATGTGATTTTTCAAACAAATGTGTAAACTTTCATTAAATAGAATCTTTTATCTTAGAAAAATAGAATATACCAATTTGAAGTTTATTAGGCATTAATATAGAAAATATGTCACTGCGTTTAACCAAGTGTCGCAAACTGACATACACTTATAACACAAACGAGTGTACACACTTAGGTGCATGCGCGTGCGCCACACGAGCGAACGAGTGGGCGGATTTGCACATGGGCGAAAAATAATTATTGGTCAAATCGAAGCATGATTTTACTCATCGATCAGTAAAATATTTCTGCGGCTCGCAAACCAACACTGTTTGCCATATTTACATTTCAATTAGCACGTGTCATTTTTGTTTCTTTTTATATTAATTTCGTTATAAACCAGATAATTATTTTAGCTCCTTTTACCGTTTAACTGGAATGCGGACAGGATAACAATGCTGTTTAAATTAACGATAAAAGTGGCGTGATCCCTTGGTAAAGGTAATTCACTTTGTTAAGGAGAGAATTTCGGGGAATAACCAAATTTATCTTCACCTTTGCATCTTATCGATTAAGTGGTATGCTCGGAGCACCCTTATAAAGTACAACCTGCATATGGTCCATGTAGACCGTAAAGTCGGCTTTCCAATCCAAAAGAGCTGATCTAATCTAAGCGATCTACCCCTTATAAATTAGATCCGTGAAACGGCAACCATGTACAAACAGTGGTTTGGCGTTACATAGAATCCATGTGGAATTCATACGCGACTATATTTAAAACCACTCGATTAAATCTAAATACACGTATGTCACACTAAAACGGACGCAATATGCTATTCAACTTTAATGTTTTCTGGGCCTTTTTTACTGTATAGTATATAATAACGATTTTAATAAGCAGAAAACATTAATCAGAAATTATTCTTTTAATTTTATAAATAAGAAAATTTAATTATCCTGGGTACGATTCCGTTAGAATTAACATTTTGGCGGAAATAATGTTCTGCTGTGTACATTTTACCGACACGTCGGCGCGGCATTTTCGGAAATAAAATTAATGGTATAATAAAATTTACAATATCATTTACGTTTACGTGTTTTGTTAAATCCTATATTTAACTTCATGCGCGTGGCTTTTAATTATAAAGTATGACCCTTACTAGACGAGTTACCTACTGGTTGAAATAAATACACGAACTAAAAAGAGGGTGGTTAAATTTCTTTTCTCATTTTCACTTTTTTAACATTTATATGCCTAAGATACAATTTGAATTTTATATCTTCCTATGCCTATTTAGAATTTCTTAGTTTTTAAATAAGAGAATTTAGATTTCTTTAGATTTCTTTAGAATTTATCATAAATCTCATTAAGATAACAACAGTTTCAAATCATCGGTCCTTTCTCTTCAAGGCACTTTAATGGCTTATAGTTGTTATTCAAGAGGTATTTAGTATTTATGCAGTTTTTTTGTTTTCCATTTCATAAAACTCTAATTCTCTAGAGTTTTCAACTAACAAGGGAAGTTCGGCAACTCCAAAATTCAAGAAAATCTGAAACTTTGCAGAAATGTAGCTCAAGTGATGCTAATAACGTAACTATTTTTTGATTCGGAAATAATTTTCAGATTATTGTGAATATCTACGAAAATGTAAAAGATATCAAGAAGAAGTTAAATTCAAAGTTCTATGGTTTTTTATACCCTATAAAAGGGCGATAAGGAATTTGCGAAATAACATTTCTTTTTCAAAATTTATCCCCACTATATAATAATGAAAACTTTCAATTTCTTTGAGGGGGTATTTTCACCCTTAATACCGTTTTTGGCGAATCAAAAAATAGTTACGTTATTAGCATCACTTGAGCTACATTTCTGCAAAGTTTTAGATATTTTTGAATTTTCAACGTGCCGAACTTCCCTTGCAAGATAAATGGCAGATTCAGTTGCAAGTGTTCATTACAAGGAAAAATTATCGATCATATATACCATCTCTAGACTGAAGTGGTTCACCACCGAAAATACATTATAATTAAGGAAAATGTTCCACCAGAACCACAGAGTGTCCGACAGTTGCTGACTGTCTCATGGTGGCTTTCTCTTCTAATGGCCGAGACATTGATAGCTTTAAGAAACTAATGCGCATCCACGGACGCGCAACGTAATCGCGCCTAGATCCTCCCGTAGAAGAAACTTTTTAAAACAGTATTTTTATGTTTGCCTCTGGACATTCTTACAACAGCCATTCATTCATCCGTTAATTCATACATACTTACATTTAATTTGAAAATACAACACTCTAAAGTATCAAATGGTGCACTAAATAATCCCATTTTTAATAAACCCCCAAATAAATTACAATCCTTTTAAAGAAGAACACTAAATGGAGGAAACTTTGCGATGATAAAACCTGTGCTTAAATTTTTTAAAAATAATGTCTATATTCATAATTTCTACTAAATGCAAACACTTAAGTAACAACTATGTTTCAGTCTAAATAAATGAAACGCAAAAAGTTTGTTAATACTCCACATAATATTATTTCATAATTCTGAATTGTTTGAAGGACCCTTCAGCAAATAATTAGCCAATGGAGCTTTTCTGAGGTGAATGCACACAGACCGTAATAAGTTATTTCGAGTTTTTTAAAAGGGCCTCACACGCTTTTAAATACAACAGATAAAAAGTGGGGAACGTCTTTTTCGAAACTCTTCGTCAATTGTGTCTTTACCAGATAAAACGTGCAAGTAGAAATGCTCAGTATGCTATCAGACACGGATAAATAGTAGATTCCGTCATGGACGAGTGTTATCCTACATTTCAGATTACATCAGAAATATTATATTCGTCGAAGAATGAACTACGAATGTAAATATTCCAAAACACAGGTTGCCATCTAAAAAAGGATCTACAGGCAGAGAAAATGTGTGTCATAACCTGTCTCGCGAGACTAAACAATGTCAATTTTCAAAAAACAAATAGAAGATTTACATTTCGTTTATTTTTTAAGGTATTAGATTGCAAAAGTATTAATTATACATCTCCTGAATATGCATATACATATTCCCATGTACCATAAAATTAAGCTTTCATGAAGCTAAGCTATTAAATCTAGAGAATTATTGGTATTCCACGATTTGAAGGAGTTTCTTGTTTTCGTGCTTGCAGAATTATTACACGGCGCCTTTCACGCGTGACCTACATATGGAAAATATAACTAATGAACTGATTTTTGCTATCACGGCAGAAACGATGGCTAACTTTTTTATGAAACTTGGACAAACTTCGAAGACGCTGAAGCTCTCGAAACTTTACGTTTCTCCTTCATAGCCGCGCTTTCTCATGCTGTTCGGTCGCATGCCTGTTCAATCTCACCCTCAAGCAAGGAGAACCTGTCGCCACGTTCGAGTGGAGGGTGGAACGAGGAGAGCGTGAAGTAGACGAATCGAAGGGTTTTGTGGAGATACGTCGAAGAACGAGGAACCACCTTTAGACACGCCTGAGAACGTGAATCATTCTGGATGACGGGAGGGGTTGAAATTACTGAAAATTTCGTGCAGGAGCAGGGAAATGGGGAAGTTCTATGCACGCGTCCAGAAGCAGTTATAATTTTCCACATTTTGTATTAATATAACAAAATAACTTCACTATTTACTTTAAATTTTGAAATAATATATATAAGTTACGTGTAATATTTCCAACTTAGGAAATTAATCGACATTTTCGTAATGTTGGAGGGTCAAATATTATATTGTAATGCTCGTAAGTTTGGTACCCTTTTGTTTACTTTTCTAAGTAATGCTTTAAAAAGGCTGTGGATGTATGATTTTATTATTTATTTTAAAGACAGCAGTTTATTTATTAAGTATTTTTGTTGAAGTTTAAAGAATTAGGAGTCCAACCGTTCCCGGCATTGATAGTCCAGGAATACAATGAAGTTTTCATAAATTTCGAAGTTTAGGGCGAAGGACAATGAAATGATACTTTAGTAAGGATATTCAAATGAGAAAGCTTTTCTTTGGAAATTACAGTGTGTCTGCTCCATTAAACGAAACGGAATTTCTCACGAAGCATATAAATACACTTCTACAATAAACTCTTCATAAGTCAAGTGTATTATAACTCATTTCGGAATTAATTGAAATCAAATGTACTTATCAACTGAATAACTAAAAATCGTCAGTGATTCTTTTATTTTTGGTAACAGATGCGTTCATGCCAATCTCTCCTGATTACAACGCAATTTGTGTTTGCTGCCCAAATTCACTCGAAGGAGGTGAAATTAACCCTTGAAATTTCGGCAATTTTCTGATTTCGTGTTATAACTCGCGAACTGTAAGAGATAGAAAAAAAGGTTCCAAGACAAAAGTTACTTCTTTTAATTTAGACTATCATTTGGTGAAAAAAAATTATTTTACAGTTCACTAGTTATAACACAAAATCGGAAAATAGCCGAATATTCATGGATTAATTTCACCCCCTTCGAGTGAATTTGGGCAGCAAACAAAAATTGCGTTGTAATCAGGATGAAATTCCCTACAAATTCACAAAGTTTCAGACTTATTTGAATTTCCGGGTTAGGAATTTCAATGTTTTACACTTAAGGGCTTTATTGCAATTCATTCCCTGTATAAGTGGAATTCTTTCCGTTCAATCATACCAAATAAATAAACAGGAAACATAACAGAGACAAATTTTGTCTCCTTAACAAACTAAAAACTCATGGATATTATTCCGCAGGCACCTACACACAGCACAAAATCTGACTGCTCTGTAATTCGGTATTAATGAAAGTTGGAAACTAGGAAACCAGCCTCGGAAACAGGCCGCGTTACGATGAACTACCGAAAATCAATTTTAAAAGACCCGTTCACGTTGAAGGAACAAAAGAGAAGCGCGGGGCGGCTAAATAGGACGAGCAAAAAAAGGACAGAAAGGAAGCAAGAACAAAATGTTCGCGGACGCATGGACAGGCTGTGCGCGCTATCGAGTTACGCATTACCGAAAAGCTGAACACGAAATACAAAGATGGCCGAAATTTCGTTATAAAACCCATCCTATTTGTTACAAACTCGAAGCAAGCGCAACACGCGGGTAAACGATGCGCGGCCATGTAACAAAGGGTTCGCTCGACTCGTACACGTAGCTGGTTCAGGCATGAGTGTAGGTTACAATCAAATGCCGAAAACGGGAAAGAGAGAGAGAGAGGGGGGGGGGAGGGGGTAGTAGGAGAGGCGGTGGGGCGGTGGGAGCAAAGAATTAAAAAAGCTATCTGCCGCGGGATAATAAAAAGGAAGACAGCGGTGCGAAGAAGAAAAAAGGGAGATGGGGCGTAGCGTTAAGGGTTGGTAAGTGTGTGCCTCGGGATGAAGACGAAGCCAAAGTGGATGGCAAGGATGAGAAACATGAATGCGAGGGTGGTAGAAAAGACGCCCCCCCCCACTGGCGGGATAGTGTTGGTGGAACGTGCATGTGGGGATTTGTGCGTGTGGGTGGTTGGAAAAGCTACATAGCTGGGTGGAAAGAAAATCGCTCGCAGGTTATTTTCCGGACGAATTTTTATTGGTAACTCCGCCATCTTGCTGGGTAGGTGGGGGGTGCAGCAAGTGGCAGTACGCAGGCTAGGATTGGCGGTCGTCTGGGCAACGCATCCCCCGAGCATCCAATGGGCTAAAGCAACGAGAACCTCGTGCTTTCGTTGCCGGAGCGGGCGCGCGGGCGAGAGGGGTGGCGCTGGTTATAGGCAACCAACCCCCCTACCATGGTAGCAACCCCTCTAAACGCTCGCTGTCCCCCCGCGGAGTCACCGGGATAACTGCATTTCGCGGACAGAATCCCACAAGAACTCACGGCGAGCGGTCGCCCCTCTAATACGGCCGACTCTCCTATCGTTTCGGCTTTTTCCTCCACGTAACGCGTTATCCTACGGCACGAAGGAAGGGCGCGATTCATCGCCGGACGCTTCTACCACGTCTCCGCTGGCCGCCGTTACCGTCGTCTCCGCGACGCGCGTCTTCCGCCTAGCCAGTATCCACCGGGCGCCCGCCATTCCTCCGACAATTATTTCGATATTCTAATTTTCCACGGCATACTGTCCTCCGTGCTACTTAGCCTCCCTCCCTCCCTCCCCCCCCACCCTCTGTTACCATCCAGTTCCGACCCGCCTAATTGCATCGACGAGATAATAAGATTTGAATTTCGAATCGAGGCCACGGTAGCGATAACGTCCGCTTGCGATTAACTGGTCGCGTTTCTCAACCCTTCCCCAGTCTCGTCCCTGTTGTCCCCTTTTACATTTCGGCTCACTCCACACTCGCGCACATTCCGTCGGCTATTATTGGGGGAAAGAAAAACCTGGACGTTCCCTTTCGATACTCTTTCTGTACCGTCGTCGAAGTATCGAGGAGTTGGTATTCGATATTACCAGATTTATCTTGTGAAAATCGAGACGCTTAAGTTGTGGACTCGGACCGATTGGATCGTCGAAACCTACCCTTCAGAGACACCCGTCACGAAAGATTGTGGAAGCATCGCTGGAGAAGCTACTGCTGTGAACGAAATCGCTGATCGGAAAGACACGAAGACGTTCATCCGATGTTTCTAAGGAGAAGGAGCTTCAACGAGGAAATAAGATAAACTAGTCGCAGCGTGAAACTATCTAATTGTGCACGATATTTGCGGGTGACATTTGGAAGTTAGAAGGCTTTACAGTTACCCTTAGACCGGTGGAACTGAGACTGGAACCTGTGGAAACTGTTCGTAAATTGGTCGTTGATGCCGGAGAAATTACTAGACTAAGAAGTAACGCACGAAAACTTGTTTAAATCAGCAAGATTAGTTCTCGAGCAGTGTCGTCGATGTTGTGTTGAAGCAGTGAACTCTACGACTATGTGTAAACTGAAAGAGTTGTTTGCAAAGTTCTAGTTTACTTTTCATACCTGTAGAGGGGATCATAGATATCGAAGAATTGATACACGACCCTTCGAACGATATATCTTGGAACAACATATCATTGAAGTTAGTCGAATTGAAGTCGTACCACTATTTGAACCTGTCACCCAGGTACTAAGACACCTATCTACAAAGAGCATAAATTTATAATAAACCGTCTGTCTAAAGTTGAAGCTTTCAGAGCCTGAAGATCTTCAGTGTAAAGGATCATTTTGCAATCAGAGTACCAAGAGTAAGAGAAACTATCCAGCCAACGTAAGCGTACAATTAGAGTTAAAAGAAATTGTACAGCCTCCGCTAGTGTGCTTTGGACCGCTGTTGATCCCTCCGTCGATTTGGTAACACCGCGAAACAAAGAGGGTTCTATCGTGGTTCCTCCAGAAGGGGAAGAGCGAAGGATGCCCTGGTAAGTGGTGGAAGAACGTCAGGAACATTCAGATCGCGAGACCCCGACAAGGTCACCCCGGCATCACCCTGGCTAACGACCTATCTGGAGGTACCGGGGGACCCGGTGCTGGCGGCGTCGGTTCCGTCGGCGGCACCTCTGTCAGCGGCGGCGGCGGTGGCTCGTCCCTGCCGACGACTGCCCTGAGCCTCGATCATCAGCAGTTCAACATCTTCCCGGCGATTTTCAGCAGGCAGCTGAACTTCTCTGCCGCGGCAGCTGCGAACTGTGGCCAGAACAAGCTGATGGACGAGCTAAGGCCGAATCTCGGTTTGCTCGGCGTCGGCCTCGTCGAGAACGAGAGCTTCCATTTGAATCACAACCAAGAGAAAAGAAAGTGCAGCAGCGCCAGTTCGAACGAGCAAGATTTCGGCCTCTATGGGGTCCATCAGGGCCTCGAGGCCAGCCCACCTACACCCGCCGCGACGCCGGGAAGAAGCAGCGTCGGAGCCACTTCCAGTGTTGGTAAGTATTCTCTCCTTTCTTCTTACTTGTCGCTAATCTTCACGCTCTTCCTGTATAAACACGTGGAACTGAAAATGAATGGGGCTACCCGTGGAGATTGTTATATCCATACCAATCTCACTATATACCGCGTCATTTTTGAGAAATTTAATTCGAGCTTTTTGAGACTGGGAGATGTTGATTACTCGATCGTGCTGGGGAGGGAAATACGTGTGGTAATTGGTTAAGGCTGCTTTTAAATTCTTATTTAAAATGAGATTTCAATAGTTAACTGACAAATGGACAACCTTCTATTCACCAATGCGTACAATAATCTAAATGTTTGTTAAGAGTTATTAGGGGTCTTCGTTTAAAATGAGAGATTATAAGAATTGTAAAAATTGTTGGATGTGGTTTAAAATGAATTCGTAGGTGAAGGTAATTTCGTACCGAATTTTACATCGATATTTCAAACTTACCTTTGAGTTTTGTAGAAAAATGTAGATAATATTGCGTAATAATAATATTTTTATATGGGGGGCCGAGATTCATAGTGGTATAAGTCACTCGCATGATATTTCGCGTAAAATAATGTTTCGCGTTTAGTGTTATAAAAAACTCTACGCATATATTGCAGTTGTAGCAACGCATCTATAATAAATATGTATAAACTTAAAAACAATAATAACTTTTGTACCTCATCTTATGTACATTGAAGGGTGGTTTTAGCTCCTAAACGTGCAAATGGGCAAAAACAAAAAGACACGTATTTCTTATTTTTCGATGCTCTAAAATATATCAAAAAACCAAATCAATCGGAGAGGAATACCTAAAAAATCCTATAACTTTGAGGGGTGGTTTAACCCCGCAAATATGAAAATGGAACAATACAAAAAAACACGTATATCTTATTTTTTGGCCCTCTAAAACATATCCAAAAACCAAAGCAATCGGAGGCGGATGGATAAAAACCTCTCTTTGTTAGTCGGACTTATCTATACCAGTATGTTTCGGAACGCTCTGCTCTGGTTAGTTAACTAAACTAAAGAGACATGCTTATATTTCTCAATTAAGAATGAAGTTAGAACTTAATTCATTATGAAAGTAAACAGATGGAGCCTTTAAGACGCAGAAATTGTTATTATCCCAAATTATCAAAATTTGGACTTACACCACTATGATTCTCAGCCCCCCATATGTATCTACTATTAAATAAGTCGACCTCTTATCCCTCTATTTAGAAAACATACCGCGGCAGGAACTTCTGGGATGACGTAGCAGATTCATAAATATTTTTGGAATGAAGCATGGCATAGTAATCAAACAGCTAATAAACTAGCTAGAATCGTCTATCAAACTTCCTTAGATAAAAAGGTGAACTAAAAAGGCGTCACCCACTCATTCAGTACGTTAGCTTCTTAAAAGTGACTTCGAGGCAGAAATGGGCAACGTGGCATCTCGATATAGATGAATTTTCCGCTTGTTAAAGCCTTGAGCACACATGTACATTGAAAGCGCGATCGGCCAAGTGTCGACAATGGGGTGCGGGGACTAGACCATATGGTGGTACCTGTTCTATGGTCTATTATTATGTGTTCGTGGGGTTTAAAGAGCTTAGCACTAAGGGCGTGCTAATGGGGGTTGCTCTAAGCATTGGACGTAGACACACGTCAAGTATTGTCACCGAGGAGTGTTCCATTGAATCGAAAGAGTGAACAGTACCATCTTTATCCGCCTGCCTATTTTCGTGTCTGTCGATTCATAGTGACTTGTACCTACCATTACAATATTCAGGACGCTCCAGCTGTTTGCCTCCGTTAACAGGTTCAAAGTTTTTCTATCGCGAGCAAGACTATGCGTACAGAAGCAACAAATTGTACGTACAGGGTTTTGTGCATAGTACGTATTTTTCTGAACGCGAGACACTAACGAACTCGATACGTCAACAGCTACTGTTGCTATTGGCATTTAAAAGCGTCCATTTGTATTATAGTAGAAACTCCAGGATCCGAATTAATAAGGAGATACAATTATTCGGATAGTGTAACGTTCACTTTCCACTAACTGATTATTTTATATTTCAGAAGGAATAATACAAGTAATTGTACCAAAACTGAAAAGTAATATAAATGTAATTACTACCCGAGATCTCCCAACGCTGTAATACGATAACATAACATTTTTTCTTATGTATTTTTTCTGATAAATACATAAGTCCTATATTCGTCGACTCAATTAATGAATAAACTCAATTTTTTTAAAATTCTGAGGCGATTTTCCTTACAACCACATCTTGATAATTCAACGGCATTGTCACTATTTTCTAGCTCCTGAAGTACCTCCTGTTTTGTTACAATAGTTAATGCCACACGTGTCCTTTTAGGCGGCATTGTATTTAAGGTGTTAACGCGTGCAATGTCAATTTCATTCTAAAGTGCTCTGAATATTATTCATTTTGATCATTATAGAAGAATGGAATTACTGTTTCCGTAGCAAAGGACATAGATACATATAGCATATCTAATTATGATAGGGAATATATTGTTTGAATAATGCATACAACGTTCGAATGATAGAACATTCGGATACCAAATGTTCGGATACTGGAGGTTCTACTGTAGAAACAAATGTAGTTTTTACTTATCATACCTCGTTATTTGCCCATCCACTCATATTATTTTTTAAACAGTCTGTCCTTTAAAATGTACCAACGACAAACATTTTTAAAAATTTATTAAAGCTTCCCTTTTACGTTAATGTATATTTAAATATTCGAATACTTTGCAGTTCATCGTTAAGTCAATTCGAAACGAAATTCATTTCTGTTTAATGTTGCCTGTATAGTGTCTATTCGATTCTGTGAAAATTGTAGTTGTACATAATTTAATTTATATCATTTCTTTATTATAAGTTGAGACGAATTTCCTGTTTCATTTAATTAACTTCAGTTTCATTTAATTAACTAATTTATACAGGCAAAACAGCTTACAGGTTTCCGCCGTTTTATATTTTTTTTAAATATATTATCCATTTCCACATTGACCCGACAATAAGATTCGGGAACCCCTAGCTGAAAGTGATATTTAAGGAAATATGAAGCTCAACAGGTCGTTCAGAGAAGTTTCATTGCGTTTCTGCAGATCTTATTATTCTAAATACATTTCATATGATGGGTCCAATTCAATGAGAGACGTTCGATGATTCATCTTTTTCTTTCATCCAAGGGTAGACTTTTCGGGAACAGAATGAGACTGCCGCGGTATTCATGCAAATGAAAACTCTGCAAGTTAAGCGAGTCAAGTTAAGCGAGAGGAGAAAAAATAGAAGGGAGGAAGCAGAGAAAGAGAGAAACGGGGGATGGAAAAATTAATGTCGTTAACCCCCTTGCGTTCTCCGGGGCATTAAAAGTACTCAAGTGATGGTCTTCCGCGCGATTCCCTTGCCCCTTTTAAAATGTGAGCCCGCGAAATCTCTCTGCTACAAACGACGGCTTCCGTTTCTGTTTTAAAAAAGAAGATTTAATATTACTACTTGAATAAACTTACAAAAAGGTCAGTTTCCATCGCGAAATTTTCTTTATGTCTTGAAAGAATACCGTGTACACGCCTGACCCTTCAGATTACAAATTCTTAAACAATTGACATTGCATGCCACGCCGTAAAAAGAAAATTAACTTCATTAATAAAAATAATTGCACCATGGTGCTTATTATAGAGGTCAAATATATTTGAAATATTTCTTGGATGGAAGATCTTGCATCTTGTTGCCACGAGTGAAACTTTTTAAACCATGTAACAATTAATTATGCAATTATTAGAATCTATTACGTAATTGAACGAAGTAATTTTTAATTAATGAAATGTGGAGTATTTTTACCGTTACGAAAAAGTTTGAAAAGTGATTGATAATGAACAGGGATCTTATAAACCGTTAATATGCGATATTGCATTTCTATCGTTCACGTGTAAAGTATTTATTACTGCTTTAGAAAGTAGAGGTATACATGGTGGTTAAGGGACACGCGTATTTCTTCTTTTTCCACTTTCGCCACCCATTCGCCTTGGACGTTGATTTCTTCTGCAAAGTTACCTGAAGGTCACAGTTTCAAGCATAGATGAGTTTATTTTGTCGACAGTTTCAAGAATATGCTTGAATTTTTCTTAAAAGATCAATTAACCACAAAAATTATTACTATTACGCTGCCAGCCCTTCAAAACTAATTAAATTTATAAACTTCATTTTTTAGAACAAAGAATCATTATTATCAGCTATTATTACAGTTTCCTTACTCATATTTTTACTGTTTCACTGAGACGTCATTGATACTCCGGGATTTTTTAAAAGCTTCTCATATCTTTAGATATAGTTTTTCATAGTTTACTTTTTCTAATTGGAAATCACCAATGAACAACATGTAGAATTAGTGCGTCAATATCCAATTCTCATATTCTTATATTAATTCATACTTATTCCTTTTCTCCGACGTTCTTCCTTTTCATTCAAAATGATGGCAGTCATTGCCAAGTTATTCTCCGAAAAGCGAGTCATATTCGTGATCATTAATTGCGAGTAATACGAATCCGTGACACGGAAATGTGAATAATCGTCTCCAGTGGCGCACCTAGAGGGGTGGGGGGTAAGTGCCCCAGGCACCCTCAAAGAAGGAGCTTTGTAAAAATAAAGAAAATTGTATTTTATTCTTTAAATTAATTTCCATAATCACCTAATCAATTTGATTGAATTTGTATTAAAAATATTTTTTTTCGCTCAAATCCTTAGTGCGCCACTGATCGTCACTCATGTGTAGGGTTACCATACGTCCCGGGTTTCAATCCTTGTCCCGTGTGTCCTGGTCGGTTTACAAATACGCCCCAGTTTTCTTATTCCTTCATTTTTTATGGAATTCTACGAAGAAATGAAAAGTAATGAAACATTTCTGACGAAAGTTTTATGTACAGAAACATATGCCGTACTTGTAATTACTATTGTGCTTTACATTTGGTCATTTTCTAATACCTACAATAGAAGTACTCTTTTTCAAAAAGAATTCGTTCCGTCTTTTTTTTTGTTATCTGTCCTGGCTTGCTGGTGAAGAAATATGGTAATGCTATTAATGCCATACTGGCTGCCTTATGGCTGATGGCATATTGATGGGAATTGCCGTGTTTCATGTGGTTTTGACCAGAATTTTAAAATATTAATAACTGGAAAAAGAAGCCTCCACCGCGATTTCGTTACTCTTAATCTTCGTCTTATTGTGTTACGTAGAATCACTCATATAATTTTTTTCTACTTGTTGCCGAACACCCTGGATATGAGATGAACGCAGATAATAGATTACTATGCGTTTTATCAAAGTGTTACCGATATTTTTTCATACAAAAGGTACCCAATTTCAAATACTAATAACTGCGTGTCGTAGGTATACAGTAAATAGTATTTCTACATACCGTATTTAAAAGTAAAATAGTTATTTTCCAAAACGGCAAATATCATGAACATGTTAATTGTGTCACCGATCAATGAAGCTATTAACTGCTGGTTTCTACTAAAAATGAACACAGAAAATTGCACAACACTATACAAAAGGGGTTGCATTCTCACCTAGAGGCCCTGAAGGCACAAATTCAGGAATTCTTTAAGAAAAAGGTTTTGATGGAAGACATATCAAATTTTCTCCACTAAAAGGAACATTTTTTAATCAGGTTCTCCTGGCTCGGGATTGGAAAGTAATAATTGCTAAAGGATTTATCGGTGTTGATAAGAGACACGTGGTCTTCAATTGTTGCCTGATGGATACTCCAGTACAAATGGTATGTTTGGACAAAGAAACGCGAATGGGTTTTAAAAACTGAACAAACATAGTGATCTTTCTCAGCCAGCGATTTTGAGTATTACATTTTCTCAGAAACTGGCGCCCATTGAAGAATAACACCAAATTTCCAATAAAGAAGTTGTGCTTCTTTGTAATTATCAAAACACTAAGATTTAAATCTTAAAAAGTGAGAACGTCAACGACCTCTTAACCCTCCGTGGTTACACTTTCTTATAATCACAAATTGGTCACCTGGGCTTTCACTGCACCACAGCGTCAGTTTTGAGTTACCATTTTCGTATTTTTGAATCTTTTAACTTATGAGTGATAATTGTAGATTCGTAATACTCTAATAGTCTTTTTTTAGAAATGTAAATTTTGATATATTAAAATTTGTATTTGAAAAATTAAATACTCTTTTTCTTGAAAATCCAGAAAATTTTTAAATTTTATTATCAAGGTCTAAAAATTTACAGAAATATTGGCAAAAACATACCCTGGGGTGCGATACACTCCGTGTGACCACGGAGGGTTAATGTTTACAAAATCTTTTGGGCAAATTTCAAATCGATCTATCTGTTTTCAAGATACGATTCCCATCGACTTAGAAAATCATGTTTCTCTCAAAACACATTTAAAGATCCAGTACAAGCTCTCTGTAATTAATTAAGGAATTTTTTTATGTATCACCCTATCATCGATTCCAGGGCCATTTAAGGTACCCTCTAATGAGCTTTGCAAGGATGCTTTAATATTTGCAATATTTATAATTTTGCATGTAAGTCAATGCATCTTCGATGAAAATGTAAGCAGCAATTTTTGCAATACAAGCTCCGCTGTAAGTAACTTTTTAGCCAGTTCTCTAAACGTTGGTGTTGAAGCTTTCATTTGAATTTCGTACACGCCTGACGCATCTCGCCAGTAAATTTTCATCCAATTCAAAGATTGTCGGTTTAACGATGTCTTCATTAAGAGACGATTTATGTTTGCATTGCTTTACTGCTCCTTTCAACTTTCGCTTGTTGCCACGAGCACCAGGACGTGCTGTGGCTCTTCGTTACTGGAACATGTATAGTAAAATATGGCTCACCGAATATATTCCTGCAACTTTTTGAATATGCAAAAATCGTAGAATCGATTTTTTAAGCACTTAAGGGGGGAGATTCGTGTAACTCGTGTGAATTTTTTTCAAAGAAATTGTTCAATAGAACTTTTTGAAACTTTTAGGATATTTAATTCAACATCTAAGGAAATCGAGAAAATGTTTTTTCTCTAAAATTCTTCTCGTCCTCGGTGTCGAGGTAGTGAATCGGTGTGCAGCCTACCGTCCGTTGTACTTACCCAAAATAAAAATCCAGTACATTTCATATTCTTTATGAAATTAGGTGTGGGATGACTGTAAATATGCAAAAAAGATGCAAAATTCAGCAAATGCCATCACTTTAAAAAAAGTTGCGATTTTCACGACAGATTTTCGCCTTTATTATGCCATAGAAGTAATTATAATTGGAAATATCATTAAGTATATTGGTTGATCCAGCGAGGAATGTAGTAATCCATGTGTTTGCATAGGGATAATTCGGCTGAATAATTTTTTAGTTATGCTGCACACCGATTCACTACTTCTGTGTGTTCACCACTTCACTACATATACCTATGGAGTTGGCGTAGTTAGAAATTGAATAATAGAAAATAATAGTTAGAAATTGAACGAGTACATAATAAATCCTTATCAGGAGGTTAACAGATGATAAACTGGTGTGAAGAATGCTAGATCTGAACAGATTAAGAGCATCCTTTTTTGGAAAATATATGTTACAAACATTTTAAACTCGCATCAAAAGGAGGTTCCTTATTATTAATACTGGCAAATCAATGTTTATTCTACAGTCATTTTACGGAAATTACGGTTTATGAGAAGAACTTTGAGGTAAACGACAATAAAATTGTATTTGGACGAAAATGGTATTATTTAAAAAGCACGTTCCGACAGAACACTAATAAGATTAGGTGGGAAATAAGTTGAAATCTCTGATCACAGTTATACATACATGATCCTGTTTAACACGTTCCGTACCGAGCCGATTTTGCTCAACTTTCCATTCAGGCTATTTGATGTTTTGACTAAAAATATATTATCACACAATATTTCATTACATCATCAACTAATAAGCAATTACTTTATTTAGCGTGGTTAACACAGTGTTGGAATTTGATGCGTAAAAATCGAGGAAAATAAAATATTTAACAAAAGAGATATAGGCAGACAACTGTGTGCTGGCGGTGCTCTTTCAAGGCAGATGTGTCTGGGCGCTGCGTAGCGGCGGTGCTTTTGGTGGACCGCCGGAGCTCCACGAATTAAATGCCAGCGTGTACCATCGATGGTACACGTGGCCTGAATGGAAAGTTTAACATGTACCAGCCATAGTACACGTGGAACGGAAAGTGTTAAAATTTCTGCGAGCGACAAATTACTTAGCTTTTGCTGAAAACATTAATACCAATTCAATAATTCATGGTGTATTTAAAAGTATTAGTGGTGACCATGTTACATTTATTTATTTATAATACAAATCAAATAACTTTTCCATCAAATTCAAATTATTGTAGTTGAACGAAGAATTCAGATTTATCTAGCCAGTAAGGTCATAGATAGAAATATAAAATAGCAAAAGCAGTGCTTTGAAGTGACAATGTCAGCACTCTATAATGCCATCAACCAAGCGTGAGTAGTTTGATGGATGGACGTCAAATTACAGGAAAAATCACTTGGTTAACTGGAATTTGATGGCAGATGCCAACGTAGGACAGCTGTGAAGGCTGTTAGAATCTGCATTAGTAGTGATCCTATAGATACCATAGATCGTGCCTTTGTCATGGCATACATTTCATCTCGTTAGAATCGTCAGTAATTATTTCGAACGCACTCACCTGGGACAGATGGTTGGTACTGGGCAATGCAATTACAGTTAACTTCCTGTTCCTATTTATTTCGTGGATATTCCTTTGGTGGAAATTGGAAAAAGGATTAGGATTAAAATTTCGCACGGAGTTCGGTTCCCTCGTTTCTTGAGAATATTAGACTTTGAATAGGTATTTGCAATTTCACAGATAACATATAACTATGTACTATTATTAACTTGAAGCTAGTGTTTTATTACAAATTCTGTATTTAATATCATTAGGAATAATTTTATGTCATGATACTTCTCCAAAAATTATATGAAGATCGACAGAATTGATTTGAAGTGTGAGGAATTTTAATATGTGACTCTAGAGTGGGCAAAGTGACTCACCTAAAAGTGGAATTGCAAATGTCTTTGTTATTTTTATGTGACAGAAAAGGTCAAGAAAGATAGAGATCAGTAATTTTTTTATAATATTGTCTACTATACAGTATATGTATTTTTATATAATATTTTCTGAGGTCCTTGAAAAATGGGAAAATAACAAATGTTCCTCTAATAGATTTAGTGATTTGAGTCACACAATTCAGTATCCCTCCATCTCTTTTGTTTTATGTTCACATTTTTTTTAATAAACTCACGCAACAACTGATATTCTTCAATTCATCTTATTATGCTATTCTAATTTACGTTGAATCATAAGTTCCATTGGATGTGAATAACTAAGAGGATCTCAAAATTTTTGACCCGATGATGTTCAGAAAATATATCATTTTCTTCATCAATCTCATTTTATTTCTCGACAGAAACAGAGATCCTATAAGTAATACCGTCTTCCCGATAGTTGTATAACAAAATAATACAACTAATTACGATATACCTACAGCAGGTGGAATATTTTATAAATTTCAAAAATTCCAACTGAAACTGAAGAAGAAGCATATTTAGTTCCTTGTTTTATTGAAGAAGAAAGTAATTTCATTTTAGCAAAAAATATGTATGCAGAGAATATTGTCAGTATAAATCAGTGCCAAAGATGGTTTATAAAATATTAGTTACATAATTGTGGGGTCGAAGTCGAGCCCAGTTTCGGGTGACAATTAATCTAGGTGCATGAAAATATTTGCATAATTACTGTGATGCAAAACCAAGATACAACTGTTCACAAACTATCTCAAAACGAATTGCAATTGATTCTACGATCCGCTATTATTTGGAGAATATTGCGAAGAACTGTGATAATTAACATAATAAATAACGTAATAAATATCGCATAAATAATGAATAATTGAGTTAGGTTGGAAAATATAGTTTTCGAAACGAATTCTTGAGAAAAATAAAATATTAAATAATTAGCATATATAACATATAACACTGCAAACAATAAAATCATGAAAAATCCTAGTAGCACTCACGAAACCGGGAAAACGGTCTGTTCAGTAGGACATGGAAGAAATCATTTATGATGATCTGTTAGCTAAACAATATATGAGTTTCTTTATTAAAAACTACATAGTTTAGAATAAGCATTCCTCGTTTAGATTGTTTAGAAAAACCATCAGAAGAAAGGCGTGAATACCTATGATCAGCCAAAAAGTAGAATCTAATTTCGGAACATTGTGGACCGTCCACCAGGTTGATTAACAATTATCCCGCCAAAATTTAACCTTTTTCCATTTCTTCAAACTTATTTAAATGGAAAGTGACTAAAAATAACACACCGAAGTGTGATATTTTCAAGAGTGCAATTGCAAAATAATTCAAGGCACAATCACCTGAAGTTGAATAGCAGAAAGTACTTAGGAAATATGATAAAAAAAAATGAAAAAGAATAACAGAAAATGAAGGAAGTTAAATTACATGTTCATTCGTGCTTTGAATATATACTAAAAAAATCACATAACACTTGAAAACGTATACCTATCTATTACCAATAAGTACGTATATTATACTATAAAATCTGTGCAAAAAATTTCATTACAAGTCAATATATCAGGCTCTAAAATTAAAGCGGGTATCACCAAGATGTTTTTACCACGGAAACGTATTTACTTATCATAGAATTTTAACACTTTCAAAGGGATTAACAAAATGGGTAAAAAAGGCATAAGTCCAAACAGAATTCTTTAAGTTCAAGAGATTATAATTTTGGTGGTGCACAAATGGTTGACAATCATTCCTCGATAGATATAACCGTGTTCTTATGAAGTTTTCACAATCGACGTAATTGGCATGTTGAATACTATCAGTCATTCATCATCTCGGCGAGAAACAGATCGTAAGAGGTCCTTCGTCTTCTCGCTGAACTTGACCGAGTTTCGCTGTTCACCAGGAAACGGGGCAAGGTATGTAAAGTGGACAGCATTCATCCTTGAACATTGAATCAGCATGTAACATGATTAGGTCATTAACGCCCTAACCAAGTTAGCATAGTGCGAGGGACTTCGCTCGCCACGGTTACCCCGGCCGTACGTTCGCACGTTCGTTCATAAAGCCGATACCGTGAAACAACCAAGACGAACGCGGACTTCTGTATCGAGACAGTGCGTCGCGTCGACGATTTAATGAATGTAGGACTGCTTAACAATCCAACACACGAGATCTTGTATTTTTCTTCGAATTTCCATTCATCTGCTCGTTTCATTCTACATCGATCTTGTTAATTCTAAATGTTGATGCGTTGAAGATCGACTATATCAACTATTACTTAAAAGAACTTAGTGGAGGAATTTTCTAGGCAATGACACGATTAATAACTTGTGTCAAACAGTGATGTTGAATTTAAGATTTCTTTGATTAGCGCAAGAAGGTTTTAGAGACATTTACAGTAAGGGTTGGAGAACTTTCTTACTTTATCAGCCAACATTATGTTTATTTTGTTTTTCACTAGATTACACTCCATTAATATTTCCATGTAATGTACTTCATTCAAACTCCACATAACTATTACTTATAATTAGTGTAAGAAGGCATGAAATAATTAACTTTTCAATACACTGAAGCAACGCAAAACATCAATTGCTTTATTCGACGAGTTTCTTTCAATAGTAAAGTTTTAATAGATTATAAAAGAATTCAATATTTCCAACTAATAAGGGGTCATCCTTAAGTTACGAAACGCTTTTTTTGGGGGGGGGGGGAGGTCGCGAATTTCTTACGTTTTCTTACAAGGGGAAAGTTAGGTAGCGTTTTACGTAATATTTTTTAATCAAATTTTCAATAAATACAAATTCTATCATTAATGTTCCAAAAAAGTAGTTTTAGTTTAAATTTCCCGAAACCGAGTTAAATGAATTATATAAACCTTTAAAAGAATTTTAGTAACTGGAAAAATTAAGTGTAAAAAATATTACGTAAGGTGGGGATTGGAATATCAAATCTTACGAATTCTTATACTGGGGGATGGAAGGAGTAAGAATTCGCCAAAATTACCCTTACGTAATTTAAGGACAGCCCCTAATGTGATGGAAAAGCGAAGCATTAAATTTGTTAGGAATATCATTTTGCACATTCGAATTTGGAGTCAAATTCATAAGTTTCCATTCACAGGAAAATATAATATTGATAATTCGACAAAATTTCAGATTTTTAAACAGTTTTAAGTAATGTATTTATTTGACATCTTCTCCGGTATTATTATTCACTCATATTTTCGTCTGATTAAAATATATGCAATATGAAATGGATTTGCAAATGATTTTAGTGAATATTATCCACTGTGATATCTTACATTATATGGAACACATATATACAATATTACAATAGAAACATTATCACACGTACATAAGTAACAAAATCAAATTTTCTTTTCGTCGATGTAACATCGGGTGACCGTTTCCCCAACCTTGGCATTCATTATATTAATTTTCTCGTGGTCTCCGTTGTTATTTTATTTCATTCATGTTGAAAATGTTTCAGTGTATTCAAAGAATTAGATTTGGATAGCCCTCCGCACTGAACACATTTGCATTAAATGCTAACGTAACAAATGCTTGAAGCTGAGAATATATTAGGTTGGCACAAAATTTCGCTTAAATAACCAAAGTCTTCATTAAAAGTAACAATATATTCCAAATTTTTCTAATCAAAGTATGTTTTCCTCGACCATCAATGGCCTTTTGCCATTTCACTGATGAAAGTATAAGTAGGTATAGTGGGAAAAGACATTTACACTTAACATCACTTGACAATGAGCAAACGAGCTCTCGCACTTTATAATCATTGTAATAATGATTATCGTATTCTGGTGTTAGAGAACTGTACAGCGTACTTTCATTTAACAGAATAAAAATATCCCTCAGTTTGTTTTGCACTGAACATTTCGCTTGCAGTGACCCACCGGTGGGTCAGGTCGTCTTGAACCTGATAAAAGTGGTGAAAAATATGTAATCTGGATATAGTTAGTGGCACCGAAGCGTAGATACCACACTAAAATAATTCGATATGCATTGTGTTTTCTGTTTACTGTTTAAGCACGTTAAAAGTGACTTCAAATAGTGTTTTTCATTCCAGGTGTGGAAGGAGCTTTCAAAAAGCTGAAGCCCGACCCTTGCGCTTCGAGTCCTCACATTGGCCACACTCCTACCACCGCCAGTTGTCCAACACCTGCTCGGCGACGGCACAGGACTACTTTTACTCAGGTTTGTCGCGAAATGTTGCACTATTTCATAAATATTACACATTTATAGATAGTGGTGATTATAATATAGTAGTGACAGCAGTGGTTATGCATACTAAACGATAGAAAATTACTGGCTGGTGAAATTAACTGAATACTATTTTGCACATTCTTTATTGAGTGCAGTGGGGTATCTTGTAACGAGCTGATTGGTTGTAGAACCTTGTTTAGGATTGTACATAACTATGTACATTCTTAATATCACATATGTAAAATAAGAACAAACAAATATACGTATTATAAATCTAATTTATTATATTTCAAATTTATACATTGCATATATGTGTATAATATGTCAAGAAATTCAATGCCGATTTTCTCGAAAATGAAGCGCGATATTAAAAAAAGGTACTGTTCCTTTTTGACATGTAACAAGTAAATAAGTCGACAAAAAGGAATAAAATTTTTTGATATTGCGCTTCATTTTCGAGAAAATTGACTCTGAAATTCGTGACATTGCGTCCAGTCGCGTGTAGGAAATCCTACCTTAACATATTCGTTCGTTGTAAGCGTTTTGATTTAATGAGAAAAACTGTTCGTTATAACAGTCGTTCGTTATAAGGTCGTTCGTTATAAGATACCCCACTGTATGTAGATCCGGAGATAGCTTTGGGATGATGGTAAAAAATTTACCCCTCTTGCTTTTTTTTAACCCATTTTGTAGTGCCAATTTAATAAGAAATTTAAAACCAAAATATAAAAATATTTCCTTTTTTAGTATAAACGTAATAAAGATCAGTTTTGAAAAATAAACAATTTTTTCCCCGAAAGCCAGGGAGGGGGGAAACTGCTCCTTCTGCACCCCCCGTCGGACGCCCATGTGTACATCGGTTATACAGTTACATACATGTATTATGCAGGGTGTACGGTAAATGGTGGCACAACCTCCGAAAGATGAGGCCTCATAACAAAATAAGTACAAAATATTGAATTGATGTTTTGATTGGTGACAGTTTTCACGAAGAACGACTTTAACCCTTCGCTGACACTATAAGCCACCCATAAACTGATTTTGACTCTCTGTACCTTCTATATGCAAAATAAATACCTTTTGTCCAAAGCCGACTTATAAACTATTTTTTTCTCAAAATATTATATCTGAACAACTCTGTGGATTTTTAGCTTCTAATATTAAAATTTGTAAAAGATACAATTTTTTTTAAGATTTTCTTCGTTTTTTTTACATATGGTAGCCTAGAATTTTTCCACCAAAAACTATGATAAAATTTCAATAAAAAAACTATTGGAATACAGTTTAGAGACCTTGAAAATGATCCATGATTTTTTTCATAACTATCGGATTCTTTAGATGAGAATGGCAGTCGTTCAAAAATTGATCTGTGTGTGAGCCACCCAGGTATGTCAAAGTTGATAGAAAAATGAGGTGTGACAACGAGGGGTTAAGCGTGAAACTAAAGGCGGAAGCAGACTGTTATCACGTCGCGTTAACAATAAGACATTACGAATTTATTTAAATGAGTTTAATACAATCTGTATTATGTGACTCAAATGTGACTTCACTTTACAAAATAACAATACTATGGTGAAGTAATATACAATACGTAATTGTATTTCAAGTTCCAAAAATCATTTCTATTATAAAAGCTGTGAAAAGCATCGTCCGTGTTGTTGTAAGTAAAGTTGCACTTATCATATTAAATGCTTACGTATGAAATCTAATATGATTTAAGTAAAACTCTAGCAGCTTCCACATTGTTTATGATTTATTATCTCTTCGGTGAGAGCAATTGCTGTAATGTCGCCTTATAGGTGAACATATACCGATCTCGCAGGTAAGAAGTGTGTAGCACATAATTAAATAAAAGCAAAGTAGTCTTACATGCAAAATTACTTTTCTCGAGAAGTAACAAGGGAAGGCCACGACATTTGGGACACCTATTTTGATGAATCTCATAGATGTGTAGTGTACGTGTAGTACACCAATATATATCTTAATGTTGGATCCAATTCAAGCGTTTCCAAAATATTAATAAAAAAAGATATTAATGCGGTGAAAAAGAGTGACCCAAAAATGAGGCCTTTTTAGCCTCTTTTTGGTCCCACGATTTTGCAACTGAATTTTGTGCCAAATTTTGATTTTTTTTCGTGAATTTTGAACATCTAAGTTCAAATTCGCAGTTAGCAGGCAGCAAAACCCCTGGAAATAATTGTTTAAATTATCGGACTGACATAAAAGTCCGTACATCGAAGCGTATGAGCTGACGCGTTAACGAATTTTCACTTCTTTGACATCCCATATCTCAGAAACTAACTGTCACCTCAACTTGAAAATTTTGTATGATTGATGTTTCATCATAAGGTATCGTTTCGCATAAAATTCAGTTCCAAAATCGTAGGCCCAAAAAGAGGCTATTTCTTGGGTCACTCTTTAAACGAAAGCAGTTTATTGTAATGACGAATAGCGGCTCGCTATAAGCCGTGTAAGCGACGTATTTCTAAATTAATTCAAATGTAGCGTTCACTAGAAATTAATTGAGGCATTGAGAGCAAAAACGAACTAACCCACATTGAACAAATTTAATTTTTCTTATTTCATATGATTAGTAGAGTCTATTATTGCTACTAATTTAATTTCGCAAGAAATGTGGGTTAGTCCGTTTTTGTTCTCAATGCCTCAATTGTAAAATTAAAAAATATAACTATGGCCACAGATCTTTCATTAGATGTGCA
Organism: Andrena hattorfiana; assembly: GCA_944738655.2. Taxonomy (NCBI): domain Eukaryota; kingdom Metazoa; phylum Arthropoda; class Insecta; order Hymenoptera; family Andrenidae; genus Andrena; species Andrena hattorfiana. The sequence goes on along the minus strand of OX122889.2, from coordinate 38,472,241 downwards.
TGGTTTCGCGAATTTTATTCTTTCATTTGTTTTCACGATAAAAGTCACATATTAGAATGTAAACAAGCAAACAAACGGACAGAGGAGTGCAATTAAATAAAGTCATTAAAAAATAGTACTTTATCTTTTACAGAATAAAACAATGAAAAATACATTTATACCTTTAATTAAAAAAAAAAATGACAGCACCTATATCTTTTTTTATTAATATTTTGGAAACGCTGGAAACGGCTTCCCTTGTAAGTCGCTAATCAAACAATTGAACGTAAACATTTTATTTCTGTTTTTATGAGGAATCTTGATCGCTCATCCCACGATTTAACGAACACCCTGCTCACCACCCAAATTAATTTTCTGTCCAAACATCAATGATCACTACACGCATTTTGGAAATAATCTTTGTAGAACATACGCGTTAGAAAAATTTTGACGTCACGTGCTCCACATTTTCCACAAGCGTTCCCGTTTATTGCTCGGACCTTTGACAGCGGTATTACTTTCAACTAAACTCGCTCTACCTTTTTCAATAACGAAGTTTCGATTACCTCGATCCAGGACTTTTCGTATAGCGCACAAATTTCCTGCCGGGTAGTTTAGATCGGCTTCACTACGGCCTTCCAATTGTTTCGCAGGAGCAGCTGGCAGAATTGGAATCGGCATTCGCAAAATCTCATTATCCGGACATATACTGCAGGGAGGAATTGGCGAGGTCCACCAAATTGAACGAGGCCAGAATTCAGGTGGGTGTGTTGCATTTTTTAATCGAGAGCAACGAGAAAGCTGCGAGGTAATTGATCGGATGTTTTCTCAAACCCATTTTTCTAGTGGTTACAAGTACTAATCGTGGGCGTACATGGAAAATCCTCTAAGTTCGTAAAATTAAGTTTTGAGAAAAGTCGATTTTTACCTTTCACAAGCAATGTAAAATATAGGGGTGGTAAAATTGAAATTTTAGTAAAATTGCAAAATTAAAAAATATTTTAGTTGCATACATATCTTTTTTTTAATAAAGTATCTTTATTTTTCAAGAAATTTTTGCAGTTTTGTCATATACCATTAGAAACGGCATAGAAAAAAACACAGCGTTTTGATCAAAATCGAATCATACCTTTTTGAGGAATTCCAATTTTTTTCAATTTGATGGATTTGAGAAGACCAGAAAATGGCGCGAAACTTATATTAAAAAAACATAAAGTGTATAAAACTGTACACTATCAAAAGACTCGATTTTCTTGCGAGTCTTGGCGCAAGTCGAGTTTAGGTATCTGTTTTTAATCAAAAGTTACAGCGTTCGATAGATTTCGTAAAATACGACATTTGTCTCACTTCCGTTCTTACGCCTGGAGACCTAGAGAAAAGGTAAAACCTAGAATCGATCACTAGTTCATGGGACTATGAATGTACAAAACTTGAAGAAAATCGGTTTCAGTTTACCTTAGATTTTAATAAACCATTCTCAACATTTGAAAGCGTAATTACATGCAGGTTAACAGCCCAAGTAAATGTAGAGGATCTATTTCGAAATAGATTCTTACTTTGGTAACGTTTTCATTTCACTTTCAATTTTATCAGTTTAATCTAACAGAAAGTTTTAACAGAGCGATACGCTTAATCTGAATATTGTTGAATGATCTGATTTTATAAAATATTTGCTAGAATACTTGGCACGATCTTTTTAATTTTCTTATGGTTTGCAAAACTTTGTACCTTGGTTCTCGATCATTGCCGACATTTACAAATATATTTCTTGTGCACCCGTCTTTTTGACCCTGACTCACGCTGTAATTGAATCAAAGACGCATGTAGGGTGATAAAATGAAATTAGGGGCGCAAATGTCGATCCAAGACACCCCATGTCTTTCGAGGGTTGCAGAATCGATGAAAGAGGACTGAAGCGTTCCGAATAAAGCTTTTGATACTTACAGTAAATGTTGCAAAGAGAAAATTTTATCGAATCAAAAATACCAAACCTTATTATTTACTAAAAAGCAATTAGTAATTATTAATCATTCAGCATTCTCACCTGACGAGTTTTAAAAGCAATATTAAACTACCAAGGAACAATGGAAGTATGTTAATTTTTATCTTGATCTCGCAACTGACGCCATAGCATTCACTAAAAATTTTGCAAAGCAACGCGATTCTACGATAACACGAAAATTCTAAATTTAACCAACTTTAGAACTCACTCAAAATAATGGTGCACTTTCATCCAGGTTCTCCAATATATCTAGTTGATCTGTTTTATAGTTTAGTAAAAAAATGATTAGTACCCCACTCGATTTCGAAGCTTTTTTAACACTACCAGATTTACATTTAGAGAAATGATGTCGGGCCCATCAATGAAATAATGACGTTCCACTATTTTACACGCGCTTAAATTTTGTACAAGAAGGGGGCTGTGCCATTCGTTGAAAATTCAAAACACCAATGGGGAGAGCGAATGCAACAGATTCCAGAGTAGTAGTGTGGTTTTTAATGGCATTAAAGGTGGATGGATAGGGGGAGCATGGCAGCACGGTACACCATTCGTGGTACGTCCCTACGCAGGCATAGCTGGCCGCCGAATTTTGAGCGGTACATATTAAAACAGTCGCCAGTGCGTTTCGTTCTTTTGATATATAATGCAGGATGGTGTTGTTTGAGTTAAAAGCCCGGGAACCACGGCGACTTAACCCTGTTAAACTGCGATGCCAAGTAAAACGCGGTTTGCTTTTACTCGCTGGTTATAATTCATGCACAAAGTGTCCAGGTAGGAAGTGACTTCACCAGAGCCGCAGAGACTTTCGAACCTGTTCATTTCACCCTCGAATGCAAAAGTGATACGCAGCCTTAAATGTTATTTCGAGCTGTTAGCTTCGATACATCGGAACGTGCTTGATTTGAATTAATCCCTTATCGAACTCTTTGATCGAGTTTGTACGTTTCCCTGCCGTAACTTTAATTCCACCATTTAGGATCGAATCGCTCGTAATTAGAAATGATAGGTTGAAGTCGCAATATTTTTCGGAGAAGTCATTATTTGTTTTACTATACACGTGTGTTCTGCAGGTTTCTGAAAGTATTCCACTTTACAAATTGATACGTAAAGAATTTAGTCAATTGTTACTATAATTGGAGGGCCGAGATTCATAGTGGTGTAAGTTACTCGCAGGGTGCTTTGTTGTCGAATAATTTTTTGCGTTTACTGATATAAAAAACTCCACGTATACTTAAAAATTTAAGAAAAATTTAAATGCTATTTCTTTTTTATTTTTTCACTTGTCAGCACAACGCATAAACAGTATCCAATCAGCATCAGCACATTCGTTATATTAATTTATACTGCTCAGTTGTGCTGACAAGAGCGACGACACTTGAAATTAGTCGGACTTAGTTAACTTGTTAGTTAAGTGCTAAAGAGAAATGTTCTTATTTCCCAGTCGAGACTGAAGTTATAACTTAATTCACTTTGAAAGTAAACAGATGGAGCCTTTAAAAAGAGCTTTTACAATTATCAAAATTTTGACTCACACCACTGTGATTCTCAGCCCTCCATATGTCGCATAATTAAAATATTGTTCCAGTTGTTTATTTGAATATTTAAGCACAGCTTTATGCTATTAGGCATTGAAAGTGTTTTGGCTGAAACTTTGGTGATTGATGTTGTTAGTAAAATAAATGAAAACGACTTAATCATCACGCGTTTGGAAATTAATTAGTTTCGAGTTGTAAGACGTTTTATGTAGCTTACAAGTATTGTCATCCTGCTTGCCAGGTATAAATTCTTCGATTATTATTTATGACGTGATATAAAAAGTATCAGGTACACGCTACAATATGTCACTTACAAGGACAATACATGGGGTTCGGGTTACCAAGTGGCTTAGGTCTTCAAATTTTGTATACAGGTAGTGCATAATATGTGTAATAATGTATGAAAACCATAGGATGCACTACTGAAGAGTTTGCGAGAAAATCGGTGTCAAAGTTTTGCCTTTTTTGACACTCGGTACATGTATGTATACACAAATATGTTAAAACGAAACCGTAATTAAGGATGTATCGGACATACAATATTAGACAGCAGTATATGAAATTTGAAATACTTGAATATCTACGTCTTATGCATAGTAAATCTAGATGTAAGGAACTCGAACGGCAGTCAGTCTTATATTTACTCCCAGAAAGGTATGTTTCACTTTACAAATGCTTTTTCAAGCATTATTTGCAAAACTTTTGGCAGTGAATATGCCCTGAATTCACAATTTTTTCAAGTTATAATTTATTTCCTTAAAATGGTGTAGTGGACACAATTGAAACTCAGCAGATATTTTCATGTATCCATATACTACATGTACAAAAAAATTGAAAACATTGGTACCATTTCTTCAACATTTTTTCAGCCGTGTTATCTGTCAAGATCGTCTCTTTCCATAAGAGTACGTGTAAAATCAGTGAAAATTAAAATCGTTATAACTCAGCAACTGTTTAGTGGATTCGTTAAAAATTTTTGGAGCACACCAGGAAGATTAAAAAGAACAATCTCACAAATTTTTATCAACTTAGTACCATTTTGAAGATAGGTTCGATACATCCTTAAGCTGCACTAGGAGCAAAACTGTAATCTGTAAGTAATCCATAATAATTTCAGGCAAATTCATGCAATTTCTCTAATTTTTAATTATCCCCACAATAAATCCTTCAAGTCAGTTTCATTCTTACGCATATAGATTCATATACAGAGCCTAAAAAAGATGAAACCTTTAAATTTGATTTCTGTATAAAGTTTAAAGTGTCGTATTCCATGTATTGAACGCGCTACTGTACATCGTACAAGCTATGAACTAATTTGATACAAAATTTTGGTCAACTAGTTGACTCGAATGGTTGCCACATTGAAATTGTAATATCGAATCTAAGTTTTACCATTTTAATCTTCAACTGGTGGTGGGGTTTTATGGACTCTATGATGATTCTTGAGATGTTTGTTTACTTCGACGTTTTTTCATGTGAGGATACAAAGCAACTAATTGTATGTTCATATTCCTGACGAATAATATTTTATTCCTACCACTTAGTTTATTAGAAAATATTTAAATGCTTACCGAAGAAGAAGTTAAAATTCTACTGTATATATAAAAATAAAACTCTGCCTCGCCAGTTCAGGGTAAATAATCCTTATTCCTAATTGCCTATTGAAGTTATATTTACGTATTTTTAGAGAGCGCGCGATCCAAAGTATTCCAGAAAATATGAATTTGCCAGATGTGCCGTTTATTCCTCTAATATTTTACGCTAAGAAATTCTTTAAAAGCTCCCGCCTTGCTATTAGTTATGGCATTTTGCGTCTTGAAAGATGGCGACACGCGAGCTGGCTGCCCTCGGATGTAAGAGAGATGGGTAGGGAACGGCGGTGGCAAAGTTGAGATGAGTTGGGGAGGAAGGGTGGTTGGGTGGCGCTGTACCGGAGGCTGCCATTATATCTGAGCCGCCATTTTAAATTGAATTTTCTCCACCCTAGATAGATCTGAAATGTTTCGGTCTTGCCGAGGTTCTTTCTTCGCTGGGTGACGAGGGGTAAGATGAGGAGAAGATGGGGATGCGAGAAGGAATGGTATAAGAGGAACCAAAGCCCCTCAGGTTATACTGCTATCTTTCTCTTATGTTTTCAACCCCTATTTTGCGATGGATACTCTTCAACCTCGTACCCTTCACGCATAGTGCCTGCAAAATGTGGACTAGGGTTTTTCCTGTGTACATGCGTGGGAGAGATAAGAAATGCGGAAGCTTACAGGGGGTGTCGAAAATTCACCAATACTCCTTAGACAGACTTCAAAGTAATTTCAATGAAATATGTTACAAATGATTATTTAAGCAATATATAGTAATCTTATTTGATTGGAAGTTATTTCCAAATATTTCCGTACATTATTACTTGAACAGACACGTGACATTCTTTTGAATTATTTCGTTATTTGGTTATTACTCGAGTAATTTTTATTTTAGTTTGTTCTTGAGTATATATTTGAGTATAATCTTGCACGCAATTTGTTACACGGTTACCTTTCTGAGAACGAACGCCGTTAAAGTTTAAAATTAAGCTGCTATTTTATATTTTCAACAGTGCACTTTGCGTTATTTGTTCACAATATCATACTTCTATTTCAGGCACATTCAAAACACAGAAGTTCGTACTCAAGTTCGCCTATTATTTTATTTAACACAGTAGACTAAAATAGAAAACTATTTTGAAATTATTTATTCAATCTTATCACAGAATAAGGATATTTTTCCAAGTTACCATTAAAACAGAAATAATAAAGTAATTCAAATAATTTTTATTTCGAATATGATTTTTTATTCTGTACTTTAAATAATGTTTGACCATGTCTTCCTTAGAAATAGTAGAAAGACACAGACAATATACAAAAATGATATGAACTAAATTATTGTAGTTGTAAGTGTTAATCGAGTCTTTCATGAACTGAATAATAAACAGAAGAAATAATTTTACTCCTAATTCACCAGGACATGTAAAAAAATTAGTATCAAATTTAATCTTCTTGCTTCTGATGCATGCTTTGCGTGTATAGTTATTTAATTTTTTCATACACAATCGTCCCTACATTATTGCTATAATTGCTGAATGCCTATTACATATTTTTGAAATTTTAAATTTATGTAGAAATTCGTCTTCCCTTTTTGATATTCTAACCTTGTTTAAAAGTTGCATGAAGGTAATCTTAAAGCTTCACCGATGTTTTTTAAATTTTAATTAGGATATTTACATGTTAAAACTACATCAATACCCACATCAATATACAATTATTAATAAGCTCGTAAGAGAGACTCGCAGAAGTTGAATCTTAAAAGGCTTTGTCATATTATTAATATAATGTCCTTTAATGTCGTAGTTTAAACATGGAGCAGAATTGCTAAATTAAGTGGTTTCTTCGAAACGATAGAAAAGCTATCGAGAATTAATTCAAGAAGTAACGAAAGCCTCCGCGGTAATGATAATGACAAAAAAAGGGTAACACCGTGGTAAGAGAATAATTCTCGAATCACCGCACAAGAAATCCCATTACGCCGAGGAAAAAGAAAGGTGAATCCGAGCCCCGATATTGAGTTAGCTGAGTTTTCATTCGACCTTTTTACTTCGATTCGACTTCCGATCGAAGCCTACCTACTGGGCGTTTTACGAGAAAATCGACTTCCTATCTGAGAGGAAATAACAGAATTCACGAAAGGAATAGAAATTGTTGACGTGTGTTTTCCGTTTTATTACGATATTTGCACATCTTTTGCCTTTCATTCCAACATACATTTTTATTTTGACGTGCCGTCGGATACGATAAATTTTTGATATCGTGATTTTTAAACCAAAAATCGCCTTCCATTTCATCTTTTTCGATATACTATATTAGTATTCTTAATCCAAATAAGACTCGATATTAATTAAAATGAGAAAGTAGATAGAAACAAGGACAAAATTGGGAAGGACAAAACTGAATAATAGTATTGCAAAATTTTAAATAAGTTACAAGTTCTATTACAGAAAAAGTATTTTTAAGCAAAGAAGAATTCAAAGCGTTTAGCTGATTGTGAGTAACGTGCAAATATGCAACAGTGTTCATTAAAAAACTAGACATCATTTTCTTATACTAATACATTTTCGCCAAAATCAAGTCAGATTTATCATAATATTGCACTCAGTGCCGTTTTACTTGAACTTCTAGAAAAAATGTTTCACAAAGGAAGAATGGTATAAAAAGAAAGAAAGAGAAGTTCTTTCTTCTAGAAAGGAATCCTTTATCTCCAGATCCATTTTCTCTCTCTGTACATTGGTTACCTATCAGAGTGCACAATATTCTCTCAGGCATACAGAAAGATAGTTTTCTCGGTCGTGGTCCTCAAAGTAGCAGACATTTTGAGCTGTTCTCCCCTTGAGAGGTACTTTCGCTATCCTATCTCCTCATACTATCTTCCTCTATGGCAGAACGTAGTCGGAAGAAGGAAGGGAGGGTTGGAGAGCACAGTTATTGAATTACGAACTCTTAGCTTTCCAGTTCTTGCATGGTGCGCACCTTAAGGGACGCGCACAAGTATGTTCTCAAAAAGCTCTTCCGAAGTGGCTGAAAATAAAAGGCGTCGTCTTTTACAAAATCTCTCAGGAAGTCTTATTCTATCCACATAAATTGACGTATATTTATAAATACTTCCAAATTACACATTCTAAGATCTGTAAATCCTCGAGGGTATCTCAGACATAAATAAAAAGTTAGATAGCTTTTTTCTTGAAATTAAAATCTCTAGATAAGTATATTCGTAAGTGATCATTTTCGTTTGCAGGAAACAATGGAATTGTCTTTATGAAATTCCAATCAATTTTCAGCATTTTTTAATACATATCAAAAGCTCAGACCCTCTTCTTAACAAAGTATTAATTTTTCTGAGTATAACATTCTTCTCACTTTTGTTAAAGTAAAATTTATTGTAGTTTAAAGAAGGATTGTAGAAAAAATTACCATTTTGAGTACCATTTGAGGGCATTTGAACTTTATAAAAAACGAATGGGAATGTGAAATGTCTGTCACATGAATCTCACTTATTTTATTTAGCTACTGATCCTTCATAATAATTAAAGAGTAAAACTGCAGAAGATTAACTAATTATTTAACCTGCTGCATTAAACAGAGCATATTCTTTCTTTAATATTTATCTGTTTAAAAAGATCAAAGAGGTTGTACGCTGTACTCTGTACACAGGTACAACAATCTTCTTTCTTCTGTCTTTCATAAACAATTCCTTTCCGTAAATCCCTTAAAAGCTTTGTTCACTCCTCCAATTATTTCTCCTTTTGCTATTGCGAGAGTTACTCTTTCGCAATATCTCCCTTTACACGCACAATGGGAACTCTGTAATTTCCCGTCGAATTTTGCCCAATGGTCTGTTCTGTACCCCCTGCTCTCGGGGCCCACGTACATTTTTTCCTTCCCTTTTAACCCACCTCTTTTCCCTTTCGAATTTGAAAGCATCGCCGCAGGCATTCCACGGGGTGCACCTCGAAACCACCATGGACTCCGCAGAATGAAGCGTGCAGAAGTATAAATACAGAAAACAGTGGAATGGCCGAAAGATATAACGACGTGGAGAACAAGTCAGAGAGAAATGGATGAATCGGGATTCCATAGGAAAGAACGGGCAAAAACGGAGGAAGTAAGGGAGGAAACTTGATCGAGCCACCCTCGTGTTACCCACTTCTGCAATGGCGTGCACACGCGCGCGCGCGCGATACAGGGGATGAAGGAGAGAGAGAGAGAGAGAGAGAGAGAGTGAGAAAGAGAGAGCGAGAGGGAGTGAGAGAGAAACAAAGGGGAGGGGGTGCACGGTAGAAATGTCGATAAAACATGTTGGCCAATGAGGAAGCGTGGAGTGACGTCACAGGCATGGCATTGGCCAATCAGAAGCGACCGGTAACGTCACCACTAGGGTGGAAATAAGCCGACCCCAACCAGGGGACAGGCTTCCCTCATTCCCCGGCGAGGGAGGGAAGAGGGAGGTGGGAGGGGTGTTACTTGGAAAGAGGGGTAGGTTGGCAGGGAATAATAAGAACCGTGAAGAAGAGGGGTGATACGAACAAGGGTGCAGGGGAAGGGATGCTGGGGGTTCTGGGATTCTGTGTAGATGCTGGGGAATCGCGGGTGGCAGTTCAGGCAACCCCAATATGGGTTTACTAATCCCACGAAACAATGGAAATTGCCCGATGCAAAATGGCGATGGGTAAACTATCTCCGGGAGACGAAAGCGTGCTAGTAAAAATCCAATGCTTTCTTCATTCTTCAACAACCGATCGCGATCAAATTGGCATGAGAACGGGAAATTTTGAAGTCAGTCACGTGGTATTTTTATAATGCCGTTTGGCTTTGTTCGTGTTCGATAAATATAATGCGTTTTGAAAATTGAATTTGATATTGGTTCGCTGTGCAAAAGAAAATTATATGACGAAACATTAGTGTACCTATTGATGGATACGAAAGACTGAGTTCTGGAAATAGAGAATTATGGTGCGGTGATATGATTTGCAAGGGAGTCCATAATCTTTGTGTCACTGTTTTGGTTATATTTAAATGTTGCATATAATTAGTGCACAGTATGTAGAATTATTTGTTAAACGCACAGGGTGCAGTGCTTGGAACTTTTTCAGAAAATTAAACTCGATGCTATTCAAAGTTACAGCTCAGCTGTGATTTATTCGATAATTTCAGGCATAGTATGTACACATTTTTACTAATTTTCAACTATTTCTACGATTAGTTCTCCAAATGGATTTCCTTTTTAGAGAAGATGAAACTTTCAATTCGATTTCCTCACGAAGTTTTGTGCAGTCCTTTTTATCCATTCATATATAATTATATATGCTGTGAACTGTATAACTATATACGTAGGATTTCAATCCAATCTGTGACTCGAACCATTTTACTCAAGCGAGACCTAAATATCTGGAAATTTCATCAATTAGCAATATTCTTAATTATAAAAGCAGATTTAAACCTTATTTTCCGTTTGTCAAAAGGTGTGGTTTCAAAACAGAAGAGCGAAATATCGGAAGCAAGAGAAACAGCTCCAAAAGGCTTTGACTCCAATTCCTGCTTGTCAAGGCGCCATGATGAGGAATATCTACCCCGGTGCTAGCAGAGGTTATCAACCGTATCCTCATCCTCATAATAGCATAAACGGAATAAATCGCTATCCTCAAGTAAGTGTTTATTGCAAACTTTCTTATAGTAAACTCGTCGTAAGTGAAAAAGGAACTTATCTAAATAGCATCAAACGTCAGTGACATAAAACAAAGCTATATATTTCAAATATATTAATCAAAATTCAATATTTCTTTCAAAAGAAAACTATTCTTTTTACAATCTGATTTGAGAAGAATATCATCTAGAACCATTCACATAAATTATCTATCAATTATGGATATTATATTAGTAATATATTTCTAGCATACGCTTCACCATAACTTCGGTATTGATTATTATTTTTCGGTTTACATTATCTGTGGTAAAACCCCGCATCAACAACGTACAAATTAAACAATTCCTTTTGATATTGATGTAAAACTTATTACTACCAAACAAAGGGAACTGGTGCAGTCTTTAAAAATTCAATTATTTATCAACTATAATTGCATTACCCTTCATCCTTGGACAGCGTTTTTATATCACCTTGCCTTACCATTCCTCATTTTTATAGCAGTGATTAAAAGCGTCGACAGATTTTGCAATTTTTTTTTATAAAAATTCATTTAGTATGCGTTCTGGTCACCGTTCCTTTTTTTAAAAAGAGGAATATTATACTCCTGTATAATCAATGTATCGTAGTACATAATATTTAGACAAATGTGTATCATCAGTCGAATGAGAAGCAAAAAAAATTTTGATTAACATTATGTTTATACGTTTTGACGTGAGTTGCTTGTACAGCAAATGACGCATCAAATCCAGTAGCAACCGAATCGCCAGCCCCACCTTCCACCCCGCCCCACAAATGAATTCGATGCGTTTCTCGTTAATGATTTTAACCGAGGTATTAAATTGAAGTGCACCTGAGCGTACGTCCAGCGCATCGCTATCGGTCGATGTACCTAAATTGCATTTCGACTGATTAGTTGGGTCGGACGGATTACCGAATGCCTACCGGTTTAATCAAGCCAATAATTCGTCGAGCGTGTCGGTTTGCCAATAAAAAAAACTTCGAGATTCTCTTAATCGATCTGGAAAGCCACGTTTTGAATTCCAATATACATAACAAGATTACTCTGTAATATTCGCTCTGACCTTCCTGTTCTTACTTTCTTAATAGACTATCTGGCACAGCACAATAACCGTGTCGCCATATTCGAACAAAGCTTTTTAGGTATCTCTTGAATAAATGATAAAAAATAAATTTTGTCTATTCAGAAGTTACGGTCTATTGAAGTCGTATCGATGTTACGAAGATTTTTACGAAGATACAATTGTTTTTTATTTAATAATTATTTCGTAGTATTTTCATTCTTATTTGTTTTGTATTTCTAGAAATTATAATATTGTAATATTTGTTGCTGTTATTTTAATGTAGGTATGTAATACATGAAGTTAATTGTGTATTTGTTTTATTAAGGGGGGATTCTCGTCTAACAGCCGAAAAAGTAACTGATATTTAAGAAATTTTTTGAAAAAAACTGTTGGTCATATTGGATTAAACTCTTTTGGGATATAAGGAGGCATCTTTAAATTTGCAGAAAATATTTTTTTTATTTTGATCCTTCTTATTAGGTATTTATTAATTATTGTGGACTCTTGTTCATTTCTTCGATGACGTAACTCCTGTTGGAGGGATGTGTAGAACCTGCCACAGTCATTAGATTGCAAAAAAATAGAAGTTTCTTAAGGGTAGATAGTTTACGCTGGGATTGATCTAATTTAAAGAAAAAAAAATTAAAAATTAAAAAAGTTTTAGCGTTTGAAAGAAAAAGGTTTCCCTTACACAAATTTTTTCCTTATATCGACCAAAAAAGTATTATAAATAGAAACTAAAATTAAAATTTTAAGAAAAATTTCTTCTTTCCGCAATCAGAAGACTGACAGGTGCTTCACCTGACGCCAACATCGTCGGAGAGATTCCACAATAATTAATAAATAATAAGACGGATCGACATAAAAAAATATTTTCTACAAGTTTAAAGATGCCTCCTTATATACCAATAGAGTTTAATGCAATATTAACAATAGTTTTTTTCAAAAAAATTCATAAGTTTCGGGGGCTGTTACACGAGAATTTCTCCTTAAACCAATTTGCATTATAAGCACAACATATACTATGTTGTGAAATGATACAATATAGTGCATTTTATAGTCACTGCAAGTGTCACTTAGAATTTTATTGTGAAAACGGAGTTAACTCTACTTCTTTCCATTTCATATGAGGAGCTACAATGGGGCCAAGTTATGTAAAAAGCTACCAACCCTCAATGATCTGAAATTGAGTAAATTTAGTTTGGAGATTTTAATTGTTAAAGGAAAGTAGCTTTATTTCTATTGGAAATATTTTACTTCTTGTTATTGTTTTAGAATGTGTTTTGATGGGTTATTTAATAATGAGTAGCATAATTAATATTATTTTAAATTTTCTGTAGTTTTTGTTTTTTAAGCCTAAAATAGAATGAAAACTATGGCTTGGTTGCTTTAATAATTGTACAATGTAAGAGTTGTTGTATGGGTTGGTAATTTTTTGCAAAAGAAAGGTTACAAAATTATGGGATCCGTAAGTACTGTGTTTAAGTAATTTCTTGTCATTTTGAGGTTTGGTAGATTTCTGCATAACTTTGCCTTGTTGTCTGAATTTTGCAATTACAGCACTGATGTCTATAAGAACACATTCTTTATAAGAATTACCCCAAAAGCAGAAGTTCAAACGTAAAAAATGAACTGCAAATGTTTGCATTTGTCAATATAAAGTTAAAGCCTGATTCTTCACCTCAATTTCCTTTAATTTTAAGTGATAGAGTTTATTTTTGTGCTTTTTGTTTATTTCACTTTAAACTCTGTTATTATACTATCGTCGTGTGAAAAATAGTTTACTCACACACGAATTTGTTTGTACAGATGGGTACAACATCTTATCCAAGTATGACACAACCATTTTCCATGTCGCATTCAGCGTCGAATATGTCGGCAGTTACTGGTATGAGACAAGACGCAATGGGTGAGTGTAAACAATTTTGTATTATAACAAAATAAAATAATCATTATATCTGATTTAGTACCTTACACGAGATTTTATTAATTTCAAAATTCGTTTTATCTAACAGTAATTAGTATATACATATCACATAAAGTATAATCTTGTTTACGTTATTAACACTCTGGTTGATTTTAGTTAACATTTTTTACTAAAACACAAAAACATTTAATGCGTGTTATTATTTTACTCATATAAGGAAATTAATTTTTAAAATACAATTAATGTCATGTGTTGCTGTTATCTTTCTTAAATAATCCACCGAACACATAACATATATATATATATAAATTAATATAAAAATTAATATATATATATATGTGTTATGTGTTCGGTGGATTGTTAATTAATATAAAAATTAATATATATATATATGTGTTATGTGTTCGGTGGATTGTTTAAGAAAGATAACAGCAACACATGACATTAATTGTATTTTAAAAATTAATTTATTAATTATGTATATATAATTAAAATTAATTATATATATAATAAAATATTAAATAAAGTATTGACATTATTGATTGATACTAGTGCCCATTAATAAACAATGTGATCCACTGTTACATGCGGAATTACGACTGAGTAAGCAAACGTAATTAAATTACATAAATTAATACATTTCGGAGAAAATGGGGAAAGCACACTCAGAAATACACTTGAGTTATGGGAATAAATATTATAAACATATGTACTCGTAGTGTCCAACCTGAAATTACTAAAATACTATGCATAATGAATATACAACGCGGTCGTGATTTACCGATGAAAAAAGAGTGACAATAAATTGAAAATGTAGCATTGTTCGCAATCGACCAACGCCAATGTTGCCAAATACTACCAGTAAAGTAGAAGCAACGTGTGACAGGTCAGACACGTCAGCCAAGTCACGTACAACTGCCTGCCTACTCAATAATGCTGGAAAATCGATTTTTAAGAAAACGAAACATTTCATGAGAAAATTTCATACTGCATCTTTCTATCAATTTTAACACGAAGAATCGTTTGCATGTAAACCTTTTCTGTAAATAAAGTCTACTAAGTGATTATTTATTATCTGTGCGGTCATATCATACGAAACAAAAATTCTGCGTGTAGAGATCATATAATGTTACAAGAGTGCGTAATTGAAACCTGCGTGTAGATACTTGACAGATTTTCAAAAAGTGTTATTCTACAATTTCGATTTACCGTTGAACAAAGACTTTTTCATCCGCAATGATGTCACATTTATTGTTGCATTCTACCAATTTTTCGTCACCTGTGTGCGCGTAGGTACTTGGTGAATTTTCAAATTTTATTTTGTCGAAAATCGAGGCTTCTGTAAAAAAAGATATTCTACTCTTCCGATTCGTTTTTGTTTCTAATGTCCCCATATTCGTGGTTGTATTACTAATTACAGGACATCCTGTATAAGTGCAATTTCGAACCAGGCCACCGCTGATAATTACTACTGCCCAAGTGGAAGTAGTGAATAATAGACAGACACGCCAGCCAAAAGCTGCGCAATCGTACCGCCTACCCGACGTATTTTCAAAATCGATTGCTTCAGAGACAGAACCCTGCACGATGAAATTTTATTCCACATTTTTTACTTATTTTTACACGTACAGTAAATCCTTTTTTTGATCGCACCACGAATTATGCTCCACTTTGTATGCATAGAGTATTGTGGCTCTGAAAAAAACAGTGTTAAAAGAAACTGACTGTCAAAAAATAGTGTATAATCGAAAAGGAAATCACAGTAGGTTAGACGTTTACCCAGACCTTTAGGTAAGAATCTTGTACTCTTTCTATTTCAACCGTTTCGTGTATCTGTCAAAAAGACAATGGGGGGAGGTCTAACTGCGAAACTGCATACGTACATAGAGCTAGCCGTTTGTGCCAGTCAATACTTAAACTGCATTTGTGATGTAACTTCCTGACGTTAAATTGCCTCAAGGTCACATTATAGAATAATGATGAATTCGTCGCTTTTTGTTTAACAAAACATCGATATAAAATATAGAATATTCTATTGGAAAAATTCAATTGAGACTGAAGTAAAAATAAAAATAAATGCAAATATTCCTCTCATCCCATCGAGTTCTATATTTCTCTGGTGGATGCGGGATTATTAGTTTTGCAGGAAGGCACTTAGAGTATTTACAATGCTATGCAAGATTAGGTGCTAAATTTTGGACGTGAAAGTTGATAACATATATGTTAAAAGAAACTTTTATTTTTAACTTCGATTCACTAAAAAGAACAAAAAAGAAAAGGTTTAAGCTTCAGGTAAAATTTGACTTATATTCGTTTGTCCACCCACCAGAGATTCGAAACAGTAAAAATGTGTCATTTGTTATTTTTTAATACATAACGTCCAGATTTAACAAGGTAGCATTTATCTTAGACCACCGTTATAATATGCACCTATATATATATCTGCTATATGGCAACTACAGTGGGTGATCAAATTATTATTAACGTCGCACGAAAAATATGTTTTATCGTCCATGTGGCAGATAATGTTGTCTACAGCGGTGCCAAATATATATTTACAGTTTGCAAACATCAATACTTCATAAAAAATTAAATAAGTGTTCAGTGTAACTAAGCACTCATTTAAAAATTAATAGTTTCGATGTAAAATCGCCAATTTATGCAGCTGGATCTAGTAATTTGATCAGTCACTGACCATAATTGTTCGAATATTAGCCATGGGGACATACATAATTTTAAATAACCTTCGAAGAATGAATTTAGCAACAGAGTACAAAAGTTGTTTCATAGTTTTGTTCAGCCAACTAGTAACTTTACCTAGTACACTTCACTTTTACTTCCAGAGACTAATTCAAAACTAAACATTTTTGTATTAGACGAATTTTGAAAGGTTTTGTAGCATTGGTAACGAAGCTTATGCGTCCAAAATGTTGATATTGTAATATTAAACAAATTTTTGTTAAGATTTATGTAAAATTTGCTGAAGTATTGCTTTAACATCTTTAAGAAGCATCTTAATTACAATTAGATTACAATTCGGAACAGTGATACATTTTCTTTTATGTTAAATTAAAATTAATTCCAGGTACACATTTATTGTGAATCAACTTCATCTACGACGTAAATATGAATGTTTGCTATTTTACGCTACACGTTATTAATACTTGAAATTTAAACTTCATTTATGCCGTCAATGTCAGAAAAGAACAATATTGTTCTTTCTAATAACGCTACTTATTTGATACATAAATCGATTGTTCTTATACAATTAGGCAGAAGGAATACTTTTATAAGTATTCTAAGTAATACTAACGTAAAAGTGAGGGTATCATTCATAGAAAACTTCTTTGAACTTTTCTAGTACTCTCAAGTGTTGACCCAAGATTATTGAATAATTTTGTAAAAAGCTGGACCGGAAATGATGGCAATCAGAGGTCCGCACAAACGTTCGTTCGTTCAGTCCAAGACGTTCTCTCCATTTCCGCTCGAGCGCCGTCTTACACCATTTCCGGCGCAAGATGGAATATCGCTTTTAAATCGAATCAAGACTATTCGCGAATTGGCTGTCTGCTGCTCTTCATATAAACGTCTACATTGAGCGTAGATCTTCTGCCAGCGTCCCAGGTTCTCGTAACGATTTAACGTCTTAATGCGATAGCAAATCGGTCGATTAACGGCTACGATAAAGCTCCTCGGAAAATCTTTAAATTGAATCATCTGATTGCTTTTCGAGAGAAAAGAAATTTAGTTTCCCCTATTCAGCTGTGTCTGATATGGAAGAATGAATGAATATCTTTCTTCTCCTCTCTCGAATTAAACAGATGCGCGCATATGTAGTTCGTACAATCTTTTGCGAGATTATAATACGATGCATTATTGCATATAGAAGGTTGATTATTACTATTGATTATTACTACAGGAAATTGTTCATAAATATAATTTTAGTACACGAAATGTTCGACGTATTTCACTGATTCAATACGCGTGCGTCTAAAGAATTATTTACTAGAATTACTAAGAATTATTTACTCAAAAAATTAAAGAATTATTTACTAGAATTATTAAGAATTATTAATTCAAAAAATTCAAAAATTATTTACTAGAATTACTAAGAATTATTTACTCAAAATTAATTATCAACGTTGTTTTATTGTATAATTTATACTGTAAAACATGTTTGAAGTTATTGCTACCATATTACATCCTTCTTGAATTTATATAAATTTTATAAATAACATTTTATCTTGTTACTTGGAATAGTCGAGATATTTGATGTAGACAGAGTTGTTGGGCGCCCAGTATAATGTGTTGTTGAGTAGGTGTGGTATATTCGTCAACAAAGATGAAATTCAATATAATTTTTCCTCTTATATAAAAGACGGAATCTATAAAGCTTAGAAGTAGAGGTGATCATCTCGTGTTTAAATAGTAACTATAAAATAAAATTGTCAGAGAGCACTGTCCAATAAAATTTAACTTTTTTCTGTTCTGTAACATTCAATAGCCGTTTCTTATAGATTTTTGTGCGCTGAAAACGAATCCGCGAACCGTTTGTCGCCATCACCCTCAGTTTTCGAGAAATTCGATCCTGAAAAAAAAAGCAAATTTTCAACTTTGAACATCTTTTGTGTTCTGCCAAATTATTCTATGAACCCTCACGAACATAACGATATAAGTTATTATTGAATTATAAACATTTAAATACGTTTAAACAACGCTCAAATGGAAAAGGACATCCGAAATGCACCAATTTTTGCAGATATCTTTCTATATATTTCAAAAACTAAGGGTCTAGGAGAAAATCTATCTACTCCACGCGATGCAGCAGACATTTTTCATCCGGAAACCATAAGCGGAAGTGGTAAAACACCTTATGTTTTCAATTCAGAAACGAAAGAGTTTGGCAAAACGTGCGACGCCGACAATTGTAATCAATGGCGCGTGGGCCGCTCAGCGTCACAGAATCGCGTAATGTGCGTGACTACCATTGTCGGTGCCGCACGTTTTGCCAAACTATTTAGTTTCTGTATTGAAAACAAAAGGTGTTTTTCCACTTCTGCTGATGGTTTCCGGATGAAAAATGTCTGCTGCATCGCGTAGAGTAGTCAGATTTTCTCCTAGACACTTAGTTTTGGAAATAAATTTAAAGATATCTGCTAAAATGGGCGCATTTCGGGTGTTCTTTTCCCTTTGATCGTTGTTTAAACATAATGCACTAATAACTTATTACCCAATAACTATTACTGTTTGAACACAAAAGATGTTCAATGTTAAAAATTTGCATTTTTCTTCAAAATCGAATTTCCCGAAAATTGAGGGTGATGGCGACAAACAGTTTGCGGATTCGTTTTCAGCGCACAAAAGTCTATAAAAAACAGCTATTGAATGTTACAGACCAAAGTGGCTGTTGGACAGTGTAGTTTGATAGAACATAATAAACGATTCAATTTTTGTATAAAGAATTATTTTACATTTCTTATATTTTGCAAAATATCAAGGGACATAAGAGAATGTCCGTTGATCTTCAAGAGTTGGCTTTGTTTTTAATTCTTGAGTCAGGTATATGTCAAGTAAGGCTTAAGAACTGAAAATGAGAAGACAATATGGTAGATATTTATTCGTATATCAGACTTCTCTTCAAACCAGTAGTACTCCAAACCAACCACAATACTCGAATAACTGTTTTTCTTTGAGAACCATTTAAATAAATACTCAAATAGAAAATTTATTTTATAAGAACATGAAATTTTACTTGAATTTTCAGTGGCAGTAAGGTAATTTATTATTCCATTTCAGGAATGTCAGCGGAGGATGAGTGGTACAACAAGAGTATCTCTGCTCTCAGAATGAATACAGCTCATCATCCGAATCTCGCTGCGCCGATGCTACAGTATCAAACATAATTGTAGACGTACATGGGTGGACCATTCGAGAATTCTACAGAAGTATTTGAATCCGTGTCTTCACTCGGGCAACTCAGCGCCGCCAAATTGTGTTATCAGAGCATGAAAGGGAGAACAATATTTCAAAATACCATGTAGAAGACCTAAACGCGAAAAACGATGATGGAATGAAAATCAAATTAACGCAATTCTCGTGGCGTTTTTCAAGAAACGAAAACTCGAATTTCTAATAAGCATGAAGTGCCGTGGAGACTCGTTAATTGTCTCTCTTTCAGAGATTGTCTAAACTCAACTCGCGCTGGAGTTGATCCTCACATCCACAGGTACGAGAGCAAGTGAACGAACATATGTACGTTTCGTCTGCCTGGGCACGTAACTGACGAACGCTAAGTTATTCCTTCGATACATGAAGAATGAAATTTTTCTAATTTTTATTTCATTCGAATGCATGATCTTCGGAATCAAAAGAGTCTAAACCCGGGCTAAGAGTCTAGAAGGGGAGCATTTTGAGTTGGATTCGTATGAAAACATTGTGGTAGTAGAGTACAGTACTATCTAACTCAAAATAGTCCGATTGCTCATTTGTTGGCTCTAAGCGACGAGCGCAGGTAGTCTATAGAAGTTCACAGGCTCGAGTCAGTGTCATGGAGTGGTGGGGATAGCTCGCGCGCAACTAACGGGTCCGTTTACGACGCAACTAACGGGTCTCTATTGTGCACCGTGTTACCGTTCGAGAGTGTTGTCGGGATTATTCGTTTATTAATATTATGATAGGAAGTCAGCTCTGATTACTGCGTTCAAATTAACGAGACACCTGACGTTTCATCGTAATGTTAATGGTATTTTGGTAAAGTACTTTGTTAATATCGTAATATGCCGTATTAAATATACATATTCGCACATACACTACAATTATTAGTACAAACATTTATGTATACAAAATTCCATTTATTTTGTACAAAGCATAACACTTTCTCGGGTTTATCTATTATCCTTCGGTTAAGCGATACTTGTACGTAGTGTTTAATACCTTAGCCTTTGATTTCCTGTTGCGTTCCTGGTAATGCATTACGTGTTTCGGTCAATTATTGGCTTATTTTTTAGTACAAGGTTATATAAGGATACACTTCAACGTGTATTGAATAAATTTAGGAATACTTCTCTCGCGTTGAAACATATGACACTTGTTCTTGAAATTCTGAAGAATATTCTTCGTTTACTTGTTGCGTTGCATTCTTTTTTTTTTATAATATAGTTCTGGCAAATAAAATCAGGCGTTAAAGACACAAAGAGCTGTTTTTCGTTTCACAATATGATACACGTATGATACGTATGTTAAGTAATCGGAATGGACGCGCAAAGTGGAAGCCAATGTGCAAGCGGTCCGCAGAACTTTTTGTTAGTTTCTTAACAACGATCTGAAACTCTTTCGTTAATGGAGAAGAGTGTAAATAATGGAGAGATACGTATACAGTGTAATCAACAGGTATTCTAGCATATGCGATTTTTCAATGTCCTTTTAAAAGTGTAAGACTACCTACCCTTAGTGGAATATTAGGCATTGATTTGTGTGCTTATGTTGGCCAGAATTTTAAATAATCGGAGAGGAGAGGAGGGTGAGCGAATAAGAGTAACTGATAATATCTTGCGTTTTAAATATGAGGGGCGCCAGGGTCAAAATTATTCAAATTCATGTTTTTTGCTTAATCGACGACGATGAACGTTTCCCTTAGACTCAAAATTATTCTGCTAAGTACTCGACACTGCCTTACGAAAACAGAGACGGCGAGTGTTTTGGAAATCATCTACATAGACTGTATCAAAATCATTTTTCTAACGAAGAAAATATTACTTTTACAGATCCAATGCTTAAACCGAATTTTATTAAGATAGTGTAAGAGTTGTTGGAAAATTTCTTGTTTATGTAAAATATGTTTATGTAACATGCAAGTCCAGTGCTAGGTTCTGCGGGATCAATCCTGATTTAATTAAAAAGAATTTCTTCTTCGTTGTTTTTATTACTTTTCTACTTGAAAAGTTTAGTTTTAGTAATATTATCGAAGAATTTGAGGACCACGGTTTTTAATTTAATAGATACTAAATTTCTCTTTTATAGAGGCATTTATGGTACTTATAAAATGATATGTTCGCTCTGGCGCCTGTCAGTGGTGATATTTGGAGTCTGTCCAATCAACAATCCTCTATATTGGTGTCATTTTCAATAAGTGTCTAATCAATATAATGGTCGAGAATGGAGCTGCAAATGAATGCATTGTTTTCGTGTAGTTTTGCTGCAACCTTATTATTAATATCACTCGCGGTGTTCTACGCGAAATGTTCCTAAAAATTTGTAACATATCACACGATATACGAACACATATGCACTCACACATACACGTGTGTGCGTTATAGGAACGCATGCATAGAGACGTGTCAACTGTCACACGCACTACGTATGTCGAGGGCAGATTAGGTGGCGTTAAAGATTAAGTGAAAATGCATACCGGGCGAGCGTAAAATAGTTTTAAGCAAGGGTCACGTATTGTACGTATGTGTTGTACATAGCCTAAATAAAAATTACATTTAAAATTACACGCCGTTTTGAAATCTCCCTGCTCAAATCACAACGACCATGCACTTTGAATTAAAGCTGTAAATATTCGAATATTCGAATAATTTCAAATACGGATATTCTCTTCAAATAATTCAAATATTCGAATAATTAGGAGTTTTGGATTATTCGAACATTATTGATAAATTTGGAACTTTTTTAGTCTTTCGAGCAAATGTACACGTATGTAACGTAATTATCTGAATTATTTTTTTTAGTACAATATTTTATTTAAATAATAAGTATTCACTCTCTGCAACCAATTATTTTGTCTATTTATTCGAATAATTCATCATTATTTATTTGAATAATTTGTTCGAATAAATAAGATTTATAAATTTACCAAAGATGAATAAATTTACAAAATTTATCGTTTGAAAAACAAATAATTGTAAATACAGTGTAAAAAAATATATCATGTTCTGATTCCTATTCGGTACAATCCTAATTGTTCGAATCTTAAATTTGAATATTTAGATTATTCGAATATTCATTACAGCCCTACTTTGAATACACCTATCACATTAGTATTTTGCGTTCTGGCACGTCCATTAAGGGCGTGGCAAAGTGTATAAAAAAAATGGAATGCGCGTAAACCGTAAGCTCTTCATCTCAGTTCATTTTTTACAGATATACAAAAAAGAGGGTAATACAATATTGTCGCCTATGAACCAATGTAGGATGACTTAGGGATCTGCAACTGTAATATGTAGCGATTTTAATTACTGTAAAATCGATATACCTACGTAAATCAATTCCAGAATAATGTTGGAACCGAACTATCACTTTTATTATATAAAATTGTAATTAAAAGTAATATCTTTGTATTACTTCTTCGGTTCTATAACCGAAAAAGTAACGGTTTCAGAATCTTAACCGAAGCCGATATAATCAGAAATTTCGGTTCCCTGAAACAGTTATTCTGAATAACGGTTCTTCGTAACTGTTTCGTGAAGAACCTTTATATGAACAGTTTGAAACAGTTACATCTAGAGTAGAAGTTTTTGAATTTGATTTTGAAAGAGATCAGTGATCTCTGGTGTGAAATACTGCGTGGCTTGATGTGAAGTGGCTCATAATTAGTCGTACGGTTACGTGAACCTTTCAAAAGAAGTGTGGGGCCTGCCCAAGTTGCATCGTTCATGTTAGGTAGTCCTTGACCGAGATGACCTGCAGAAAAATGTAAGATAATGGAAGATCCGATAGAACACTTTCACTTGTACTCGTCCCATCCCTATTCGTTTACCACGATTCTTACGTGTCAGCCAGAGGCGTGGTGCACTTGAAGTTCAACCAGCATCTCTCTCCTGGTACTATGGTAAAAGTTCGTATGTTACGTTATCGGTTACTTCGTGGGTAATTATGTTACTGCGAGCTATACAAATATCGATGGCTTACTGTGCAAATATTGTATGCCCACTTTTAGCCTTTTCGAGAGAAACAGCTTTAAAAATGCAAGCGTACCTAACTTATAAATAATTAAAGAAATACACAAGTCCCGAATTTCACAAAAAGTAGACATAAAATATTTGTGCATTAAGCCATCGATTTGTACATTTGAAGAGCATCGCTTTGGTATATATTTTTATGTTTCAATAGTTACTCAAGAAATTACTTTTGAGGTATATCCCTATGTTATTTACCCATCAGCATTTTATATTGCATTACTTTATTATTCACCGAAACTCCTTATTGTTTGCATATTATGAATTTAAATAGACGCATTTGTTGT
Organism: Andrena hattorfiana; assembly: GCA_944738655.2. NCBI lineage: Eukaryota > Metazoa > Arthropoda > Insecta > Hymenoptera > Andrenidae > Andrena > Andrena hattorfiana. The sequence goes on along the minus strand of OX122889.2, from coordinate 38,448,246 downwards.
TGCAAATAGATGGAGTACAACGGTGGTGTATTTAACACTTTCTGTTATTAACTATTTGTATTTGCTTGTCGTGAATAATGAACAAAATATTTATTTTTGAATAGTGCTTTATTTATACATCGTAGACATTAATAAATACTTGCATTAATAAATACGCTTCTTTAATTGAATAATATTTTAAACATCATCAGCCCCTGTTATGCACCTTATACATACGTATTTTCTCACCGCTCTCTAGAGCACATGCGAAAGAGCGAAATACGAATAGTGGTTCCTTAAAGATCACTTGTCCGTACCGGTCCTATAAAGATCGTGTCTCAATACAATTTGGCCAACATGTGTTATAATGATGGTCACGTAATCTCGCCGAGGTAACATAGATTTATGTACTACGGAAAATGAGCACGTAGGATTTACATAAAATAAAGGGATCGGTAACGTGATAGTCATTCGTAGAACTTTTGGGTAAATATAAGATGATAGGAATAAGTTCTGTAAACAAATAGAAAAATTTATTCATGTATCATACAATGACTGTTACATGATGAAAAATTGACACCTTTCGTTTCTCTCGTAATATGTACAAACATCACGTCAAGTTACAAGACAACAGAGAATAAATTCGGACCCCAAAATTTTTGTAATCAATTGGTCAGTAGATTTTGCCTAGTATCTTCGGTAAGCGTTTGCGTTGTATGGCTGTCTATATTCCGAATCGTCAGGCCCAGGTGGATTGGCAGCGAGAGCTCGTCTAATAGCTTCTGGAATTGGTGGCGGTGTTGGCAAATGTGCACCTTGCGGGTGGAAACCATTTTCGTCGGCCGTGTACTCCACAGTGATAGGGCTTCCATCTGGCGCGGTATATGAATATCTACCTTGGACAACCTGAAAGAAGATGCGTATCGAATTCAAGCCCGAATCAAGACAAGCTATTGTATACAGCTGGCCTCCTTTGTTAAAACGTCCTATCTAGCATTTTACCATTTTTCAAGAAATGTTGAAATATTTGAAGTTACAGACGTCTTTTACCTTTTAAATAAAGTTAGAAAACCCTACGTGGTTCGTAGAGATCTAGAAACAGTCTAATTTGTTTATTTTTTTTTTACGAGGAAGGCACATTGGAAATGATAAAACTTCAGTTTTCTCGAATATTTCGAAATACTAGAGGACAGACAGAGCGGTCAGCAGCAAGTAGTAGAAAATGAAATTGGCGATTCTGTGTGAGAAAATAAGACGAGAATGAAGAGTAACGAAATTGCGGTGGAAGTTATTGAAATTTAATTTGTTCAGTTCCGCAGAAATAAACGTTTACGAAACTTTGCCTAAACTTCTAAACTTTACTGTGCGCATCCACCACAAATATTAAAGAGTCATCAAAATTATTAAGATGTGTATACTGGGTGTTCAGTAACAGATAGAAAATGAAATGGGTGATTCTACGTGACAAAATAAGAGGAAAATCAAGAGGAACGAAATTGCAGTGGATGCTTCGTTGTTTAATAATTTACGTTTCAAAATTCGGATCAGAAACTCCCCAAGCACGGCAATTCAGCGAGCGGCAGCGCGTGTTGACTGTTAGTCCCCATAAAAAAAACAACGATGTAGCAAGTATAACTTACTTGGTAGAAATAATGACGATAGTACTGGCTTTACTGACCTACGCAATTTTTTTCACAAAAAGATTGCACCTATGCAACATTCACCTCAATTTTTAGACATTAATAATTGAAAAAAGAAACCTCCATTGCAATTTCGTTACTCAAGATTTTCGTTTTATTTTGTCACGTAGATCACTCATTTCATTTTCTAGCTGTTACTGAACACTGTATACAGATCTTAAGTATTTTAATGTATCTTTAATGTTTTTAGTGCACATGCATAGCAAAGTTTCGTAAACGTTTATTTCTGTAGAATAGAACAAATTGATTTATATTTTTAAAAAGTTTTTAAAAATGTAACTTCGGAGTTTTATGAATCTAGGTCATGACTAATATAAACAATTTTAGAATGTGGTACAAATATGACAATATGTAGTTTAAGAAGGTAACTTGAAAATGTTGCACGTATAAACGTGGAACCGTTTTTAGAAAGTAATTTACATTCACAAATATTTCATTAAATTCTTTAGTTTATTCCGATTTTCTACCATGTAGCAAAAAATTGAATATTCTGAATACATAACTGCACTTACTGTCAGTATTATAATGTCATACTATCTTGTGTTAAATAATTATGTATCATACGATTATTACCTCGCTTTGTGCCTGCCCAGTACCTTGAGGGCGTCCACTTTCAGAAACCGAAATTCCATTTTCGGTATCGTAGCTAAAAGTATAAGATCCATCCGGGTAGGAATCCTTCTGTTGGCTACGAATGCCTATAAATCTTCCAGGAGAACTGTAAAAAGTGTCATTTACATCCTTTTAGAACCATGTTAACTATTCATAAGTTAACAATGACAGTTTCAATACCAGTTTAATAAACAAATTTTCACAGTGGCTTTAAACTTAAAATATTAAGTACGCAGCAAAAGAGTTCACAATTTTTAATTTACTAGAATGTTTCTTATCACATTAGTATTGCATTCTATTTTATTCTAAAGGGTGTATACTTCGATTTTAATTAGACATTGCACGCAGTTACTGCTAAAAATTTTATAACTGGAATTTTTTAACAATTCCATAAGAAAATAAACTTTTATGAATGGTAGTTTTTAATAATTCCAATTATTCATAAGTACCACGCCCTGGCATAACCGAACATATAAACACCTACTTGTATTGCGGCGTGTTGTACTGAGGCTGTATTGGTTGTTGGAAATTTGGTTTAGGCGTTGGCCTGTACGCATTCTGACTCGGAAATCCGCGATATCCTCCGAATTGTCCTGCAGCGCAGCAGATCAGAGCACAGACCAATAACTGCAATCATACGATGTATAGTGAAAGAGACCATAAGCTCCATAGTTTCCAGATGTGTATTCAATCCTGCGTTTTTCCTTAATTTACCTCAACTAAAAAAGCTTCGTAAAGTTTGTGTAATATCGTAATATAGAAAGTAACATGTATCCAGTTATCTAGAAGCATTTTGTTATTTTAAAAAAGAAATCCACACAAATATTTACGTATTATATTTGTAAACACTTCTGCAATGTTACACCTGCCTAATATGATCTGCGATGTGTTTATATTTGAGTAATTTAGCTGTCTGCAACGTTAAGAAGCTATTAAATTAATGTTTAATAAAGTCAATGGCAAGGTGTAATACAATGTGTATATCCCCAATGGATCATGTACATATGATTATTAACTGATAAATATTTAACCGATATACTTGCTACCCGAACATCTGATTTGTGCTTTTTAGAAACAAATACAAAATGACTGTTAAATGGTGTACTTGTATATGTAGCGCTTTAATGCAATAGAAGCAGAAAGAACTAAGTAATGAGTGAGACTTTGAAATCGGATAGCATCAACTTAAGAGTTGAACGAAATCTGTTTGAGTAATGAGTGTTGAAAACGGTAGTATGTTGTAAATCTAGTTACATATTAGTAGTTATGATTTTGATACGCTGGTAATTACGATGACAAGACTCATTCACTTCGATCACTCACTAAATGTTGCATGATGACGGTTCCTGTGTTCCTGATGCCGATTTGAACAAGATCGAACCTGTAATACCATGTGCAACTACTGCCGGCATTTATATGAAGACGCTCCAGATGATTTTCCCTTCCCATTCTCCCTGTCCATGCTTTCAACCATTCTCTTCGTAGCTTCTGCTCGCCCTCACAATTTTGCCCCACCTCAACCCTGTTCCCAAGGACCTCAGATGCTAGAATTAATGTTACCATACATGAATCTTCCAACTACCAGCGTCAGGCAGTAGCAATTAGCTTCGTCATCGATCGAGTTCATTTGAATACACGTAGAGAATCGCATGGTTGATGTTTGTTCACAATTTTCTATTCAGTATTTGTATTTTTTTATTACCAATAACGCTGGTAAACAAACTGTTGCTGATCCATTATTTACATAAAACAGATAGCAGTGATTAAAGTGTATTTGTTATTCGTAGTTTATATATTTTATATATATTATATATATTTATTTCTGTGTACAAACAGATAATTTACAGATAAGTATTTTAAATTTCGTCCTGTGTGTATAAACTTTTTTATAGTAACATTAGTAGTTTTAATATTGTTACATGCTTTGATAAATGAATTCTAGAGTAGGTACTCCAATTTATTTTTTCAAATCTGCTTTTCGTACCATTTTTAACTGATTATTTTATTACCGAAAGATACATTAATTTAGTAGTTAATGTGTGGAAAATGTTTACTGTAAACGTATGCAATTACCGACTAAACTTTTTAGTTATTAATATTAAACTTGGAGGTAAAAGGTATAGTTTAAATTATTATTGTTTTTAATTACTTGCAAATGTGAAACTAGTATGAACTCTTTAAAAATTAAAAGCATCTCAGCGACTTTTAGAAAAGTTTAATTTATTTTCTAATAAACATTATACACATTTTACATGTATTATATTCGAAGCAATGTACATTGACCTATTTTGTAAAAGAGATATTTCTGAATCAGTTAGGTTTTAAATGAACATTCAGCGGTTTTCGTAAATCTAACTCTTAAAATTTTTTCAAATTTTCGTACTTCTACATATAACCCTTTTATATACTGTCTATATATATGTGTGTTTAGACAAGTGGTACTAATCAAGTTGTTTGATCCAGTGTTCTATTTGGATGAGATGTTACATTTTTGTAATCCTGAGGCAGATAGTGGTTGCTGAAACGAGTTCGAGAGGTTATAGGAAAAGGTTATTCCAGGTCATAGAAGGTTGTAAACTTACTTTCTCGTGTATCTCTACTAGGTTGTAAATCTACTTTTTTCTAAAAGATTTAGAGGTCTAAATATCGTCAGTATAAAATTTTCACATTTTCAATACGTGAATTACTACGCAATACTGATAATGGTAGTAAGTTGATAAAATAAGGGAAGAAGGGAGAAATTGTGAAATTATTATATCATATTAACGTTTCCTAATAACTATCATTTAAGATTGTAATACTCCTTCCCGCGATTCTATGTGCAAACTAATTTAATACCTATATTTATACACATTACATTAAACACATAAAGTGTTAAAATACTGTACACAAATTATAATTAATAAAATGGACTACATATACGACATTTAAAAATAAATTATTATACTGTTTATTAAATTTCTTTTTCACAATTATATATAATTTTACCGTCACGTATGATAATAATCATATGTGACAGATATTTTCCCACTACTATTTAATAATCATTCGATTATTAAATAGATTATAATATATAATAATCATTCGATTATTAAATAGATTAGAAGCATTTTGTCTGATACATATATCTCTGTAGATATCGAAGTATTACGGAATCGATTTATAAATATATTATATCTCGTTAATGTTATCATTGCAGAAAATCAGTTATTTAGAAATAGTAGTGTATTTTCTGATAGTTATTTTCATTACATTCACGGCGAGTTCTTCATTCTTCGTGGCACTTAGGGTCGCATTGTTCTCAAGTAAGACCACTCCCGGGCGTTTCATCTGTATGTTATTTCTTGCACATGAATACATCATAGTATAAGCCGTATAAAGGGGGTAAAATATTTCATCCCATATTGGGAAGTAGATAAAATCGTAATAACGCAAGTCAAATTTGTAATTGAAATCATTAATAAGGTATCGACATATAAAAAATAATTCGTATAAAATATGTTTGAAAGTAATCTCACAATTATTATAGTAGTATAGTTCATTCGCTGTAAATAATGATCCACTTGAAAAGATTTGTTTCATCTCCAAAATCTTTTTAGGCGATAAATAAGAAAATGAGATACGTGTTCATATGCTTTAATTCACATTTCCCTTATATGTAAAATAACGATCATAATTGAAATTTTCCTACGAAGTTTATTTTAAGGAGTTTACATATCTCGTAAAAATTTTGCGTTCTCAATGCTCTTGCAAATTTTTATTTGAATATACAAAAACTACTTTGCAGAATGCTGTTTTCATAGTAATCATTTTATGATTCTACTGCATTCTAATGTCACTGCCAAGACAAAGTCCTTGTTCGTAGAATAAATGCGATTACAGTGCTTCCTAGCCTATAATTACGCTATTCATTCTCACAATTTCCTTTGCTTATTCCGCGCGGCTGATGATTCACCCACTAATCAAAGCTTAAATTGTTTTATGTTTTGTTAAATATTTATGAGAATATTATCGACAAACCAGTGAGATTTTCCCAATGCAATCAGTCAAAATAGAGCCTTATTGTCTTGCAAAATTTAGAGGTGAATTGAAATATGCACTATTCAAAATAGCCAGTCACGTTTCAACTCATATCTGTTAAAAATAAAACTGATGCTTCATTGGTAATATTTTCACGAAAATCTATTGGCAAAAGTATATACCACCTTCATTGATGTACCGTTAAGAAAAAGGCAAATTTAAAGACAGTCAGGCCTTTCCAAACAGCGACTTCTGACGGAAAAGTTTTGTTCAGTTCGCTCTGCACTTTGAACACGTGCCGGCACTAATAAAAAAACTCTACAATTACCTATTAGTTTAAACTACTCGACGTTGCCCTGGCTTCTTATATCTAAAATATCAGCATATGTGAAGATGTGAAAATAACAATATAATATTTTAAGAAGAATTAATATATTCAAAGAATAACAATATAATATTTTAAAATTAAGTGGCGCCTTCATTAATTATTACACAATGTTCACTTACATATACTTCATTACGCAATGTTTACTTATACAATAATTAGGGTTTATACAAAAACTGACTTTGAAAAAAAAAAACAGTTTTCGAATAACACTATTCCACCCAAAAAAACGGTTAAACTGGTTTTCGAAATTTTACAGAAGAATATGATTAAAATAGGAAATAAATATTTGTACCTATTTTAAAAAACCGTCAGTTTTGTTAATATTTATGGAATTACAAAATATAACAAAATAAAATATACTCTATACAAAATCAAATAAATAAAAAACAATTAAAATAAAATATTAAAAACTGAAATCCATACAAATCCGTACTATTTTTTAGTTCATTTAATATTTATGAATTTATAAAATATAACACAATAAAATAAACTGCATACAAAACCAAACGAAAAAAAAACTAAAATACCTAAAATCCGTACAAAATATAAATTATAAATCTTTATTTCATTCAGTATTTTTGAACTTGTGAAGATTAATTTTACAGTAAACTGCTCGTACTACAATTTTGCATGTATCTCAGACGATTTCAAATCGAAATGTTAACGTTTATAATTAAATAATTAAATCATATTTACATATTAATTCTAGTATATAAAACTGGGTTTTTTAAATTTAAAACCCCGGTTTCGAATATTACCATTTTATAAAAAGAAAACGGTTTTTAAACCCGGTTTTTAAAAACCGGCAAAACCTAACAATAATGCACTAAACTAAAATTTTCAGAAAGTGTCAATGGGAGGAAAAGGGGTTGGAGAGGGGGGGGGGGGGGGGAGATATCCAGGTTTCATGAGAGCTTATATTTCCCCAGGGGTCCTAGGGAGCAACTGTGCAAAATTTGGTCCAGATGGGTCTAAGTGTTTATGAATTAATGGAGAACATACAGGCAGACATTCTATTTTATATATATATATATGTGCATATATTACCTACATTTTCATGAGAGTACTACAAATGGATAGTTCAAACACAAACTTATTGGACGAACTATTAATTACAAATAATTCAAATCACTTCTGAATTCAGTTGGTACACATGAAATTATCGATCGCGAATAGGGTAAAAGGTTTTTTGTTTGTGGTGGGGATACAACAACAACAAAATTGCTAACGCTCGCACACGGCTCGAGAAATATCATAGAAACACAAAAAAATAAAATAGGTAAAAAGCAAAAAATAGTTTGTTAATTATTTACAAAAGGACAGTCCTCGCCGATCTCGATGACCATGGAATATGTTGTCGCTACCATAATTCTGAATCACTTTTTTCTGTACACATTGTCGTGGCTTGGTTTCAGTTTTCGAGATATTCGCAAAAAAGCGTGATCGGTATTTGGTCTGGGTTAAATGATTTAGTACATTCCGTGAGGGGGGCGCCAATGTTTGGGAGATTTAAGATAAAAAGATGTATAAATCTCCGAGAAGTTTCGCAGCTGTTTGCAAATATCTCGAAAACAGAAGCCGAGCGACGGTAATATCTAGCTACTTATAGGAAAAAGTTGATCAGAATGTCGACTTCGACAACATATTCTCAGGTTATGGAAATTTGTGAGGACTGTGCTTTTGTAACTAATTACTATAATTAAAAATAGTCCGAAGTATGTCGAGTTTAGACTCATTTTCATCAGTAGAAGCTCACTAATCGATTAGTAATACTTTCAAGTATATTTAATGAAAAATATACAAATTTGAACTTCCGTTAGTGGATAACTCATCGCGGGCAGACTTTATTCACTTTATTCTGCTCGACGGCACGTGAGGGAGAGGTCCCTGAGGCGACGACGTACAAAGCGAACTCCGAGTTCAGTTTGTTCTTAATCCAAACATTTTGGGACCCTCAGACAATAGTCCTTACGCTTTTCAATAATTATCGACGTGAAAATACGCCAAACCCTTGCACAGAATGCAAGTCCAGGACGAGAAAACACGCCGACGCCAAATGTTTTCGTTAGTGCTTTATCGCTCCTCGCTGTCCGCCGGTAGCATGACAGGCTGTCTTTCGCTGGTGCTCTGTCATTCTCGCTCTTAGCGTACCCCACTCACTTTCTTTGCTGAACGGATTGTTTGAGTGTAGAACCAAACGCCACATATGTAATTAGGGTCAGTTCCTAGAAAGACAACAATACTCTCACCGATGATAATTACCTGAGCGATCTTGATAGCTGTAAGTATAACCGGGAGGCAGACAAAAAATACCAAATTCAGTGTTTTGTGGCTTCAAAAGTACATTATTGATATTTAGTTCCAAATTAAAAATATTTTCGAGTTAAAAATCGAGTTCGTATCATTCCGTTCAAATCACAAATTACTCTACGAACATAATTTAATATACTTTTAAAATTGGATGGAAAAGTAAATTTATTAAATTAAATTTATTGAAGATTATTTTATTTAGTGTACAAATTGCCCGTCATTCTCATTATAAGCGAGGAAAGTAGTAACATAGTAAATATACTGGAAAGTGTATTTTGTAGAAAATTTTTAGTTTAAGTAAAACTTTTCTTTTGCACTGAAATAATTAAATTAATTTTTGAAATTATTAATTTTAATTTAATATTCATGTTGTTGGTATTTGTATAATATTTATTTTAAAAAAATAGAGTTGAATTTGTTTTAGTAATTATTTTGACGATTAAAAGTTTTTTAATTTAAAATTTTTAGTTCTATGCCTGATAAAAGGAGTAAATTGTAAATTTAATAATGAAATTATTTTTCTAGAACTAAGTTTCTATAGTTTATGAAAAATAATAAAGATAAATGGTGTTTAGAATTTAGCATAAATATATATAAATGATGTGAATAATAGGATGTAAATTCTAAATAATTTTCTGTGATTTCATTGTTATATTTTTAACAAATATTTTGTTAAAATTGTTGTAATTGTAGATATTGTTACTTATGAAATTCAAGTATCATCCAACCTAAAATTCGTAGAAAATTATATTCTACGAAGGAATTACAAGTTACCTTATAGGTAGGTACGGAATTTGTAAAGTTACACAAATACGTAAATTTGAGTGAAATTTACCCAATATCATATATTTACATAAAACGAGCATACGAAAGTAAAACTCAGTTCTTTTAATTATTACGGTTTAATGTTTTAAGAACGTATTAAATTTTTACAAAAAATTATTATTATTATTTATTATTGACGGTTATTAGTTATTTAAATATATCAAAGTGTTGTAATCCACATAATTCGTTAGTAATAGAGGAATGTGGATTTGTGAGTTTGCCCTCTGTATAATCAAATAATGAACATTTGCACAGGTTTTCATATGTTACACACATAAAAGATTTCTATACGTAAGAAATGTAATAAATAACATTCGCTACATGGATGCTGTCAAAGTGAAGTATCGTTAATCATCAGAGGTAAAGATACAGAAATGTTTCAATTAGTGAAATGGTGTTGCGTGACAGGTTAGTAGCTAAGTTATATGGAAATAATTCTCAAAAGTAGTACGAATTATATTGTTATAGTGTTTAATATGGTTTAACAAAATATGTTTGCATCGCATGTGCGTATCTATACCATTATATAAAAATGTTCGTGCAAAACTACTGAACCGATTTCGATGAACCATATACCAAAAGAACCTTTGTTTTAATGAGACTGCTATAGGCTATATTGGAAATTAAATGTTAAATTAAATGAGAACGGAAAGTCTAATTTATACCGTAGCGAAGCACGTGTATTTTGCTAGTATGTTAATAAAAGTTAATGGTCGACTGTTTGGTGTTGATGAAGCAACCAAAATAACAGAGATTTACAACCAAGTTCTCGAATACAAACGTCTTCCATAATCGTCGATTTATTTCTGCATAATACGGTTCATAATACGCGTCGTAAAGTGTATTTGTACAGATAAATTCTTAAATATTTTGTAAATACTTTATGCATCTCAAGCACTACCTTTATTTCCTTTCATTCAATATTAGAATATTTATAAAAGAAGAAGAGAAAATAAAATAGAATCATACAAAAGCATTATACATATTAAAAACGTTATTTTACATAAAAAAAAAATGGTCTCGCGAATGTCCTTACTTCCCGCAATAACCCTGTTTATATGTGTCACGACAAAAAATAAACTTGTGTGATAAATATTTATCAAAAAGAAGTAAAATGTAATGAATAATGAATATTACTGGTTTCAGCAGTGGGTGTTAAATTATTTTTATACGTTTGAGTCCATGACAGTATTGTTGAATTTATATAAAAAAATATTTCTGCAGGCATAACAGTTTCAAATTTATTGTAATTTTGTTCCTCGAGACTTCTTTATATCGATAAAATCAAAACGATCTTTCCTACGATCTTTCACTGATACGTGTTTTAAAGTAGTATAGTTTTCACGGAGCTCGATTTAAGCAAAGCTGTTGTATCGGTTTCAGGATGCAAATTGGAAGGCAACTGCCAAGCGGATTCAGAGCTATGTGCAGTGGATCAGTTTGCATAATTTCTAGATACGTAGCTCATCTGGGAGGATCCCGAAGGTATGCCAGTCTAGCCATATCTTTATGAGAGTCGAAGTCTTGCTGAGATGATGAGGCATACCTGAGCTGACGTGGTTAATAAAATGAGAAAGGTCAAACTGGATTCAAGTACCGCTTGAGATCTGACTGCCACGCTGTAAGATCTAGAATCGCCTTAGGTAAGCTCTGTAATTGAAAGATGTCGTGTACCCTGATTACTTGTAACAACTTATAATTTTAAAATCAAAACTGTATGATTAAATGACTGTTCAAAGAAAACCTCTGCCGCCAACATACAAAAACATCTTACAACAAAGTCTTCAAAGTTGTAATTTCAGTCTTCTGTGTAGTTGTAAAGTGATAACTGTAATGCACGATCCTTAATCGATATTCTAAAAAGTGATAACACAGGGCAACGTATCATACCGGTATTTTTATAACTATAAGTAACGTGTGTAAAGTTATACCGGTATTTTTATGCAATAGTTCCACTTCTATAAGGGTAATGAACTATGAAGGTATTACCGGAAGATTTTAAACTACCATGTTACCAAAAAAAAAAACAGAAAAAATACCGGTATTTATTTCAGTTTTCGGTAATATATCGTTTCGGTATTATATCGGGTTTAATACAGCTATGTTGGCGTAATACCGGTATCAAAATCATACCGGTTTCAAGTCCTTTCTTCAGATACCGTTAACTTTGCGTTGCATGAAGAATTGATATACATATACAAAATTTGTATGGTTTCTAGAGAGGAAATACTGTGCATCCACTTTTAGCGTTTTCAGGAAATCTAGAATTTTTCACAAATTTATGAAGTAGATATAAATGTGATTTTTATACAGCATAAAGAAACAGTCAAGAATTATTTGTGGCATATACAAACTCAAATTTCACAAAAAGTGGACATACAATATTTGTGCGCTAAGCCATCGATAATATGGTTTATTGATAATTTTAATATATAAAGCAGAAAGTGTTTGTATGTTTGTCTGTCGCCTAAAAACATTCGAACGGTAAATTCTGGGGTCACGAAATGTGTCCCAGCGCATTATGTCTAGCTAATCCAGACGAATGTGACTATTTTGACAAAAAAATAAATAAAAAAAATTTTTTTGTAGAATCAGAATATAAATTTCGGCGCAGGGAGTTGAGTAGTAAAGCTACTTAGTATAATATATAGCGGTAATAATTTTTCCACGGATGAAAAAAATCAAGAAGAGATTCCAAGGTTGCTTTCATTTTTTTAAATGGAACCACGTGTTGTTATCATCCCATTTTTGTAGCTAATGAGAACAGGTATTGTACGTTGATCTTCAAGTGACTCGGCAAGAAAATTTAGCATTTCATCGATCACGAGTGCGAGAGGGAAAGAATTAGGCGCGAAGTGTTCTCGCTTGGTGTTTGAAGATGAAGTATCACGCGATGAATTGAATGATCAAGCATCTTTCCAATGTTGACCCAACACGTACGGTGCAGCAAATTCTAGCCGAAATTTCGCAACTTATGGGAAGGGAGGGCAGTGTACACACAGTTCAACGTCAGCTGGTCGAACGTGGTTGGTATCGATGTAAGGGCACTGTTTATTTCAAAAGAAAACGAGATGGACGATTTAAAGTGGACCCAGTACCACAATTAGTAGCCAGATCCTTTTTCTCTTAATTCATTGCAATTCACTATCAATTCTGCAAAGGAATTACAAATAAATTTCTTGAATATTAAATGACATTGAGAAAGGGATAATTATTATCCAGCGATAATGTCCCAAGGATTCCATTTTATTTTAAATTGTGGTTACGGAAAGATATTGTCACTAATTAAAATGGAAGGCAAGTCCAGAGCATTACATCATTTTCAAATCGTACCCATTTCATGTGCCCTATTTCACTTTCTTCCCGAGTTATATGCATTTTTGCGCTCCAATAATATTTTAATGGCAGAGATAGTATAACTGATTCTACTAAATGTTTGTAGAACTCTTTGTAATTCGACTTCTTTTTTGTAATGGGAAATTAGAGTAAATTTTCTGTAAATTTCTCCGGCAATCAATTTTGTGAACTATTGGAAAAGTACCACTTGATGTCTTACGTTGAATGTGGATTATGCATGACGATGCGCCACCACATTTTAGTCACATTTTTTATACTTCTTACAAAAAATCTGCAACGCGACGACTGCCAGAGGCGGATTTGTATATAGGCTAAGTAGGCTACAGGCTAACTAGGCTGCAGCCTAGCGCGGCAAATTTTTTTTTTGGGGTGGGGCAACCTATATACCTTATTGCTTTATATGGGAATAAAATATCAAACATAATTTAATCAAAATTATCAGTTTTTTATTGTGGCTGTTTTGACTCGGTGATCTTTAAACACAGGTTTGAGACAATTTTTTTTCACGTAGCAAATTATATAGCAATAACTCACATGTGAGTTGTTATATTGAATTAATTTTAAAATTGTTAACACGTTTAGATTAAAATTTTTAATGATATGTATTTCACGGAAAGGGCGACAGACGCTTGACGACTGCATGCTTTTAACTAAGGGCGAAGGTGGGCATTTCGAACACTTCCTATAAACGGAAGAGTTTGCACATTATTAGAGTACAAAACTGGCTACATTCCAGTGCTACAGTCTGATATACAGGGATATTTCAATAACAGGGCAGTGATTCCTAGCAGAAATCTGAGTAAGTCACTAACTGTCTTAAAGTAATAAAGTACGTGTTATGTCACGACCTCGCAGAGCACGCACCTAAATCCCATTGAGCTGTTGGAATCTCGTGGGAAACGAATACTTCGATTAATTTTTGTGAACGAATATATTTCGGTAACATCTCGGATACAATTTACGAGGAACATCACCCAATCGACATATAATGATTTTAATGAAACTAATTGACACATAGGTAAAGCGTTCGAAAATATTTGATACGAATTTCTTTTTATCAGTAGATATCCATGTTAAGGGGGTGAAACGACCCTTCAAAGTTTGGGGCTGAAAAGCTTCTAACCGAATAGCGCGAAAATTAATAGACATAGAAAAAACTAAGAAAGACCAAATTACTAGAACTTTTATAAGGAGTAATATAACGTAAATGATATTTAAACGAAATCATAGGTGGTGCCAAATTTCATCAAAGTTAGTGTGTGTTAATTAGATGACCTTTGGTAGACTAGTTCGGACTGACACGCTAATAACTGCGTGTCAAGAAAATGCTCGAAGTACGAAGCACCCCGTATCCAATTTTTCCAACGTATATACAGCGTGATTTACTCAAGTGTACCATCTAAATTATTTGTAAACTCTTTGCTATATGAAAAAATGGTTCAATTAAAAGTTGTATGATATCAAGGGGGGCACGCAATGTAATAATTTGTTTTTGCTATTTAGCTTTTTTATCGAGATATGTAGGTAACCTTCACTTTTTTAATGGTAATGGGTACAATTTGGCCCTGCAATTGAAAATAGTGTTGAACGGTGAGTAAAAATCTATTAGAGTGTGCGGGACTAAAAACTAATAATTACTGAGGTATTCTTTAAATGATTTTTAATGTAAGTAGTGCTCAAAATGTTGTCCATTAGTAATGGACCATTACAATCAATACAAGTGCGTAGTCTATTAATATGTGCAAATGCCTAATTATATGTTACATTGTGTTTTCCTCTTGATACTGTACAACTTTTGTTTGAACAATTTTTCCATATAACAAGTAATTTAGGTGACACACTTACGTGAATCACCCTGTATAGTAGATGTTTGATGGGGGAGGGGATGACCCTTGGTGCGTACTAAGAAGTTACTGGATGAGTAAGTCGGCTATTACGAATTTGAACCTTCGTATAGAAAATAAGCGCAGTGATGACTAATTTAAAAAAAAAACTGTAAACTGTAAAAAAAGGCCTGGTCATCCAACAGAGCATTTGTGGAATGAACTTGAGAGGAGGTTGACAATATAGAAATTAATATACACTCAAAATATTAATGCAGCAATCGTGCTCACGAATATACTGACATCTTAGGCCCAACATCATCGTTAATTTTTTCTTTTCGTTTTATAATGGGTATCTTTATTAGTTTCGGGTGTTAAGCACACAGTACAATTGCAGTACATTTATATGGATGGTTTGTCAATTTTTTTTACGAAAGAACTGTATGGCAATGTGAGAAAAGAAATTTGAAATTTGTGCATTTAGATTTATCAGATGTTGATTTTAACTTCCAATCAATTCGGAGGATGGCCCATGATTTTTAATATTAGTCATTATCGATCTGCTGTTTTCCCCTTTTTCCAATATGATTTGTTGCATTACAAACATGTGGTCTTGGGTGAATATTTTATTATTAAAGCCTGTATACGTTTTCCATAAGTGCAGATATGACTGTACCGACGAAAGATTATAATGAACCCAAGAAAACTGGTAAGAATCATTAATTTATCGTGTAAGGTGTTAAATGTCAAATTGAGATCAATTGTCAAGAAATAATTGAGATGTACAGTAAAAAATGTATTCTTCTTTAATACGATGTATAACAATTGACAATGAAATAATTTTCATTTCAATATCTATCATAATAACTTACAATAGCCATAAGCTAAACCGCCCAACAAACAATATTTCCAGGGTATCAACTTTTATCGTTTTTACTATACAAGTTCTAATTTTTACTGCATCTTTATGTTGGCTGGCATGGGAGTCACCACTGACCACCGCTTGGAACTTATGATTTTTATTAACAATTAGAACGATTACAATTAATAAATAAACCCACACATTTCCAAACTTCTGAACTATATTACTGCTATTGGAAATGATGTGGAATATTACATGCATCACTAAACCATGAAATATTCTTATTTCTGATGAAGCACATATGAATAAATGCGAGTAAGCGGAAAACATGGAACAATCGCATGGCAGCCAATATGTAACGCGTGGTTTTCTATTTCCTTTTACTTTCATAAATAGTCATACTTTCAAGGTGGAAAATCTAGTAGTAGTCAGCCTAAAATTGCTAAGTTATGATCCGGACGGAAATTTGCAAGGAATTCTGGAAAATTATGAATCGAACTTTTATTAATAATACCAAAGCCGATTCATCCGAGCTCTAAGGGAGTCGGAATTACAACGAAGATGCTTTAGTTTCTATGAGCACATCTCATATACAAATTATGACTGGCATTTAGATGACTCCTCCGTTTGTGCTCTACCCTCCTTTTTTTGTTATAGGTGACGGAAGATGAAAGGAATTTATACTGTCATGTTCACGCCTAGTGAACTATCAACTTCTAGGAGCATTTTCACCGCAATTGCGTTGGTAGCTAAGTATATGTACATTTTAAATTACTTAACGTTGGAATATCACTTACACAGTTAGAGTAATTAAACTTAGAGCAAACAGTTTCAATTTTATTTTTCATACTAACAAAATTAATTATTTTTATTTGAAATCATTTTTGTCAATATCTACGTATTTATCTTCGAACTAGTTTGTAATGAAAATTGCAACTTTTTTGTTTACGCTCAAGAATATATTATAAAATACTTCTTATCTATCACGGTATGTTTGTAATTTGTATACGTTTTTGGTGAGAAAGAATTTTGAAAATTTGAATTATTTTCAATTAGAGTGTGGGAAAAAATGATGTTCATCTGGGTTTTGATTCCTTTTGACTTTATGTTAGTAATACCACTTTTTCATAATTATTCATAACTATAGATAATATAAGTTAATGATGAATGATACAAGGGTATTCAAAGACTAATAATATTTCTAAATTTCTTCCAGGTAATCGAATATTTCAATCCTTTTTTGCTTTCGCAACTCTCCATGCATTGTTTTAAATAGTATTTCGTTAATAATATAATAATAGTTCAATGTTTAAGTAAAAACGATTTTTAAAATTATATTTCCTTGGTAACTATGTATAATACAAAAGCGTTCTTGAATCAATTGATTTCTGTTATCGCTATAAATAAATGATTAGTCTTGCGATTTCGATCTTCAAAACATTTTAATTCAATTTACCTATGTTTTATTTGTTTTTAAAAAAAAAGTACGTGATTGAGTAATACCTATGTAGAAATGAATCCTGAAAATTTTGTTTTCAGGTAGGGTAAACCAACCAGTAATTGACCGCATACCAGTGAATCTATTAGGCAAAGAAATGTCAATTATAAATGTAAAAATATTTTATGTTTATAAATGGAGTGTAGTTGCGTTTTTAATATCCCATATTTTTAGTTACGCGTATTAAGCAAACATTAATAAGTACAATTCTTATTTTTTTTAAATTCTTTTCTTAATTCTTAATTCTTTTTTTAGTTTTTTTTAAATTATGAAGAAGAATAAGTAATTATTTTTATAGAAATATCAAGAAAAATAAATTTAAATGCAATTTCGACAGTTGTTTTGTTGTTATACATAAATATATTCAAGTATTAATCTCAAAGGATCATAAATTCAACAATTCGGTCATTCACTGGTTGGTTTACCCTATTATGATTCATGACTGTATGAATATTGCATTATAAACATTGTATTATATACACTAAAAACTATTGTAATTAGATTTTCAGCATTTGCTACAAACGTAAGTAGAAGTGTGTTTAGAACCTGCGATTATTAAACTCATCTGTAAGTTTCTTCTATCAATGATGAATACATTTTGTATATTTCATCACTATTAACTTTTGTCTCGATAAACGAATGATATTTCCTTATTTTCCTTCAACGCAAGCATCTCCGCTAATAGTGTCGTTAATGATAAGAATTCATTACAATAATATTTTGTGTTTTAATACCAAAATCAAATGTGGTTAGAGTGAATGCGCACGTAATTCTGTTACAATTTTAATGCAGTGTCAGATTTAATCCAGAAATTATAAAATCGGCTACATGATGCGCAGGATGCGTTGAAATCCTTTTACCTACATTCGTGCGGTCGGTCGATGGGTCGATCGTTGTGCAATGGACAGGAGACCGATGATTTGCTTTCACTGACTCACCTTTAACGTGATATTACGATTACCATTAGCATTAATCCGATTGGCATTTCGGTTATTCTTCCTAAAATCTCACACCTATTAAAACTATAATTTGTCTCTGTTTAGCCTTTTCAGCGCGCACGTGTGGGACAATAACGCAAGCTGCAAGCATAAACGGCGAAGGAGTCCGCGGCTTCCGATCGTCATGTCACTCGAAAGGGCGTGGTTCGTAATTTTCTTTTGTCACCAATTTTCTCTGAATTGCTCCACTTTTTTTTTAAGTATATTCATTACAGTACACAGTTTAAGTAATAAGTGTAAGTATATTTTTATTATTATCCTTAGGAACATCGATAAAGAAAAGGTCAAGGATGAAATTCTAAATCTTTTCTTCATGAAACAATCAACACTAAAATTTATCGACGAGGGCGATGTACATCTTCCATGTACCTACAATACGCGCCAGCGATATCAAGGAAGGCTGGCCTTTTATGCACTGAAACATAATGGCCAATGAGCTTCCAGGAATTTATTTAAAACAGCAATGGGATTGACACCTGTAATTGCAGCAACGAATTCCCTTCCCTTTCTGCCACTTCATTGCAGATGTAGGAGACCCCCCAGGTTACCCCCGCTCGCCACACCCTCCGCCAGGGAAGGGTTCTTGCTCATCCCACCTCGCCAACACTTGGTCCAGAAACCGCATAACTCTACTACTGAGGATTGAATCGCACGAACCATGTATCATAGAGAAAGATGATACAGCTGAGATGATAGGTTTATGCAAAAATAGTTGCGGTTTCTGTTAACTTTCATACTTATTTTGGAATAAAGATTACTTTAATTAAGTTCGTGTAATATACCATTTTAAGTGGACCCACCTGAAAGTTAATCTAGGCTAAGCTAAAGCCGAGAATCCACCGGAAAGCTAAGCTAAGCTAAGCTGTGCTATGCTATGCTATGTTTTACCTTAGCTTTTGGTGGAAACGGTTCCATAAAGCCGGGAATCCACCGGGAAGCTAAGCTATGCTATGCCATGCTACGTTTTAAAAAAATTAGCTTCAATACATTCTTATGGAACCGTTTCCACCAAAAGCTAAGCTAAAACATAGCATAGCATAGCTTAGCTTAGCTTCCAGGTGGATCCTCGGTTCACGATGAAGAAACAGCAAGTTCGAGCGATTTTATTGTATGAGTTCAAAATGGGTCTTAATGCAGCGGAACCTGCTCGCTATGTCATTCAAATGTTTGGCCAGGGGGCCGTCACTAAACGTACAGCTCAGCACTGGTTCCAAAAAATTCGTAACGGAGAGCAGAGTCTTGGTTTTGGGGGTCGCGAGCGTCTTTCTGCGGTGGACGTTAACCAATTGAGGGCTATTATTGAATCGGATTCACGCAAAAGAACTCCAGAGGTTGCAGAAGAGAACTAAATGTTGGCCATTCAACAATTGATCGACATTTCCCCCAAACTGAAACATCAAACAAGTTAAAAACCGCAATTATTTTTTCACCAACATATTTTCTATAAAAAGATACGTCAAAAGATGAGGTAAGTATATAATAACATGGACCACGATAGTGGCCACGATGTGTATTTCTCGAAAGTAAATCTTTCGATTCAAAGCAAAAAGATATTTCTCAATTCAGAGTCAATACCAAAACAGAACAAAAGAAGCTGAAATTATAAAGAATATAACACAACTACTATTTTCCTATAATTGAATATCGCAATCTACTTTTTCTCGTCAATTTTCAGTGATTTTCCTAACAAAGGTCTGAATTTCCACCGTGGCACGTAAGATGTTAATATAGGAGGCGGGGAAAAATTAAGGAAAACCGAGAGAAGGGAAGGGAATGGAATGTAATGAACCGAAATACAGGAGATAAAAAGAAATGAGTAACATAAATTGGAGCAGGAGTAACGTGGGTAATATAATATTCGAAAGTTCAAGTATAGAAGAAATAATAAAAGCAGATTATTTGCCATTAGTTGGTCCCCAGTTTATACTTATTCTTTATTAGAATTACATAGTCAAAAGTATTTATTTATTTATTATTATTAACGCAGTTTTAATCTCCGCAAGGAGATTATTCTGCAAAACATTCTACACTTATTACAAACCTGCTCATAGAGTAAAAAATATTTACTTCATATTACTTTGTATGACAAAGCTAATCGATTTATTACATCCTATAGGGGTTCTGATATTCATACGAAACACATAAATAGTTACGGTATTCATTTCAGTATATATTTATACATATATATTATACATTATTATAAAATAGGCATAATGTTATATAACGTTACACATAAGCATACTAGTGTCTGCTTAACTTTATCCTCTTCTTCTTCCTCCCGTTTTCACACTTTCCACATGCGATTGTCCTTACTTTGAAGGAAGCTGGAAATATAAAGCTTACTTCCCTCACTTCTAAGAGTATAAATTGATTAGAGGTTAAATAAGACGTATGTCTAGGCATGATAAGTAAAGTAGTCTTCTTGTAATAGGATCAGTAAAGCGAAGTACTTCGTAGTCTTCGTGGCAGGCTTTTAAGTCGGGGTCAAGTCGTGGATTAATATATTAAAATCAAATCTGACAGTACAACATGGAAAAAGTAGATGAATAGTCTAATACATAATTCCGAATCGATTCCTTTAAAACTTTGTATCGATATAACATTTAAATAAGTTAAACTAATTTTTAACAAAATAGTGTAGCATAATTATTACTATTAATACAAAACAGGAATAACGGTCCCAATTTTTGTAAACATAAAATTATGATCTCCTTGTATTCGTAGAATGTACTAATTAGACTAATGATATTACATCGTGGAATGGCTACATGAATTACATGACTAATTTTACCTTATAATTTTATTTTCAACTTTTGAATATTTTCTTGCTCGCATAAAGAACACAAGACGAACCAAAATAAAATTTTCTAAATGCCCGTCTCTGAATATTATTATTTTAAAGTTCGTACGGAACTTTATATCACTTTTTGAATTAATTCCAACATATTCACTGTTATATTAAAAATAAGTGAATCATGTGCAGCTATAAGATCTGAAATTCTCTTAAACGTGTACTTAAAGAATACCACTCAAGAGGAGAACTTAAATATTATCAACATTAGCTCAGTTCTCTTGGTATATCTGTATACTCTACCTATTCTGTCCTATGACAGAGCTAGAATTATAACATCCATGTTCTCTTTTCACAACTTTAAGATAATTCGCCTTGTAACGTGAAATACTACTTCATAATGTAGCGCCTAATTTACACTAATTTTACAAACACAGCAATGTTAAAGATTTTTTAAAGCCATTAGCTCTTCCAGAAGCCTCCTTTTATTTATCTATGTTGTACTGCCTAAATTCATTTTTGTACGAGTTTCCTATAATCGAGACATGAGCGATGATGTTTATTAGTATCTTATATAGGGCTCTTCCTCTTCAGGATGGGCTGCATTGTGAGCCAAAGCACGTTGTATTGCAACTGGTATCGGTGGTGGTGTTGGCAGATGGGTACCGCTTGCTTGAAAACCATTTTCGTCCGCAGTGTAGCTTACTAAAATGGGTGAACCGTCCGGTGCGGTGTAACTAAATTGCCCTCGCACAGATTCGATCTGATTTGGTCCAGTATATTTCGGTACACCTTGTTCAGCCACAGATATGCCATTTTCTGTATCGTAACTGAAAGAAAAGAATAACTTTAGACAAATTATTCTTATACATTGTACACCAAAATTTATTATATTCTTGATTAAAGTGGCAGGCTTTATGTTCATCTTTATTATACAGGGCGTCTCATAACGGGTGGTACAAGTGAAAGAGTGTTGTTATTACGCGAAAAAATAAGTCAAAAATAAAGAATAAAATTTTATCATAGCTCGCTTAGTTTCTGAGAAAATCGACTTTGAATTTCGATCGGGATACGCGTGAACCCACAGTAATATTTAAATTAAAATATCTCCTAAATTAACGACTTTTTGCCATAATAGTTTAATAATTGATCTTCGTGTCCCGTATGTGTCCACTTACAAAAAAAAATTACTGACATCAAATTGTGCTCCCTTCGAAATCACTTCAGTTCTGTTTGAAACGTTTGCCAGTACCATCGACAGTTTCGGAGACATTCGCGAGGATCGATTTAAATGGGACACTGTATATAAAATAAGATTGGAAGAAACTTAGCCACAACATTTTTATACAAGTCATTTGGGATGAAAAATGAAGAGCGAATTATTTGTGTAAATTTCATAACAATGATCAAATCCTTTGACAGATGTGCTTCCTTCGAGATAACTAGGTGGTGCTTATTCGATTTCTTAAATGACAGGTGTCGTAGGAGGGGCACAGTTCTAGCACGGCCCTCAAAGTCCAGTAGATTGTAGGTAGGTAGGTAGGTAGGTCGATTGTAATTATTCTATTGTGTAATGTATTATTGCTAACTGCGCAGCCGGGTAACATGAATGATTAACATCAAAGCTAATCAGATATCTTTTCACAGCTGAATATCCTGTATAACCTTCTCCTGCTTCTTTCTTCTCGAAGACACGCATTTTAGTAAACTAATTGCCCGTGCATATCTATGTTCTGTTCTGCTCTTAATGATTCAATTAACACCTCTTATCTTCTCTTTTTCACTTAGAGAATAAAAGTAAATTGTATGAATTAAAATAAAGCTTTTACAATAAAATAAACGAAGTAAAATGTCGATCATATTTAAGGGTAAAAGAAACTTTAGGAAGCTTAATTCTCCATTGACGAATTTTATCAGTGGTTCAAAGGAATTAAAAGAATATCCAAAGATGTTCAAAGGATGCCAAACAGATTATAAATTCATGCATTATTATAAAATTACTGCATTAACAAGGATAGAATTTGAACCAAATGGTTTCTGAAAATCGTACTCTTTTACTATTCTGAGGAGAAAGTTGATAATTAAGAGAATATTGTAAAAATATTTCCTATAGTAAAAGTATCGTGTACATGCTACTGCTTTGTAAGATCACCTAGCTTCTTTATTTCAGAATTTTCGGTCAACAACAGATAATAGAACATGGAATGGGTGGTTCTACGTGACAAAATAAGACGAAAATTAAGAGTTACAAAATTGCGGTGGAGGCTTCGTTTTTTAGTTATTAATGTTTAAAGCTGCGGGTCAGAAACGCCTGAAGCACAGCAATTCCGTGATCAGCGGCACGCGTAAGTCAGTAATGCCCGCACAGTCGCTGTCCAAAAACTACGACACGATCATCATTTCTTCTTTCTTCCTACTACGGTGACTGTACAAGGTCTTACTAACCTACCCAACGTGACGCGCTGATCGACTAATTGCCATGTTTCAGGCGTTTATGATCCGCATTTTTTTAATATTAATAACTAAAACACAAGGTCTCCATTGCAGTTTTGTTAGTCTTAATTTTCGTTTTATTTTGTCGCGTAAAATCACCCTGTTTTACTTTTACCTGATGTCGAACACCCTGTATATGTATAATGTATAGTTTGAAAATATTGCACGTTTGTACAAAAACACGGATATGCGTCCATTTATTTTCGCTCTATTAATAAAAATAGATTAATTGACAGTAGCTTACTCGTGCAAAGATGACTTTGTCGTGTTCAATTTTTAGAGTAACAATAAACAGTATTTAGTATTTTCTAAGCAATCATCCGTTCGTCTGTTACGGTTGTTCTAATTAACCCACATTCTTTTTTAATTTATTTGATGAATGAAATAAATTTAATTTTACCTATCTAACGACAAAAAACTTTTTTTATAAATTTGGTAACCTAATTAATCAAACACGTTGCATTGTGTTATATAACGTTGAGTCAATAGTTAACTACACAACAAATTATTTCACTTCCTTTGAATAAAATGTTCATTTGCGAGGGAAAGCGATGACTCTTGTCCGTTTGTTTATAGGATAACAATGCTTCGTACTGTCAGTTCTCTTATATCAATTTTTCATTTTGTATACATGTATTCTGGATACTGATCTAGATTTTAATATTCAAGATTTATACTTGCAGAATAAAGTAACTCAAGTGTTAGGTAGATATTTTAGTTTGTATTTTGTTGCAACTGATTTTTCTAAATTACTGTAATTCAGTGTGTGAATTGAATATGTGGTATCTCAAGGAAAGCAACACAAAGCAAGTAGGTATGTATTGTGTTCTGCAATCTTTTTTTACTAAAATTCATTTATTAATAAGACCATTTCAATTAGAAAACTACAAATTACTAACAATGGTCCAAAAATTAAAATATCTAAATTACTAACGCAAGTAATATTATTATTTTATTTCTTTATAATATTTCATATACATATTACACGTATCTGTAGCACTATGAGTCTACATAAGTATATATTCTGTTTAAATAACTGTTCTTTTCTAAGTCCAGAAATAGAGATATCTTTTTAAATACATATGATTAGATTATATTTTATAGATTACACTAGATTATATTTGTATTTGGATCATCTATAATAGTATAATAAACCCTATTTTAGATATACAAAAAATTGAAAATATACTTTACACTTTTACAGATTTTTTTAGAAAGCAGAAATAAAAAAATGAGAATTGATATAAATAACTAATGTATATGAAAGTAAATAATTAATACTGTCTTCCGATAAAAATTATCTTGAACAATTGCATCGATATTATAATACTCCACATCTCTTTCATTAGCTTAAGTACCTATGGTTTGAAAAATTAGGTGGTAACTTGATTCTAAATCCTTTCATATCCTCCACTCACCCGATCTATTATCTTCGGGGTAACTCACAAATAGACGTATTAGAAGATTAAAGTGTAGTAGAAAGTGTCAAATGTCAGTCAAACGTGTAAAGTTGCATTTATCATTCGTTAGTTTAATTTCAGCCTTTGAATAATTTACGTTTTGATAAATGTTGCATAACTGTATTAAATTAATGTAAAAACAGGACACATTTTAAAAAGAAGGTAATAATTATAAATGCACTATTATTTGTTATTATGACGATAAAATATTTCTTACTAAATTACTTTTTCGACATGAAATTAATGAAAACTATTTTTATTCAACCTTATATGATTATGTTTATGGTATGTACAGACTCCCGTCCATAAATCACCGAACACTGATCAAATATGAAATAAACTCGATGAATCATTACAAAAGTACTAAATGTTTTTAACAAAAATACCTCCCACTACATGGAATATAAATATTCAATATTGTAAGAGAAACATTACGATATGTATGTAACAAAATCAAATTTTCTTTTCGTCCATGTAGCCATCGCGCATCGTAATTACTGCTTTTATCAGTCCAGGCATTCAATTTATTAGTTTTCTTATGGTTTTCGTTGTCATTTTATTCCATTAATGTTTTCGCCTTAGTGTATACAAAGAATTCGACTTGGAAAGACCTCCGCGCCGAAACACGTTTGGTACACATTTTACTAACCAGTTAAATAAACTATTAACGTGACAAATGCTCAAAGTGAGTATATATATGTTTAGGCCAATCAGAGGTGATAAAATTGGCGAAAAGCATGTAATTCAAATATTTCATTTTCACGGTAACTTCAACGGTAATTTCAAACTTAAAGGTCACAGGTAAAAAATTATCGCAGCGGGTTCCGGTGGCACTCAAATGTATCGGCAAACTCTCCGCTTCAAAATGAGCGTAAGACATTGATGTTACGGTTAACCCTCGCAGAGATACGGCGATTTGAAGAAAAAATAGAATTTGTGCAATTTTAAGCATATTTTTCAAAGAATATCCTAGACCGAAATTTCAACCGAATCGAAAGAGTCAACGATGCGTCTTAAAGAGGAAAGACTGATCTTTGTATTGTTTTTCTCATGAACATTCTACGATGATTCTTTCGCTTGCTAGAAGCAACTAAAATAATTAAAACGGGTTTTGCTTTAAAGTTGAATAACTCGGCCAAAAAAATCCGCACAAGAAATGTATTACTCTTTTTTTACACAGGAAAGTATCCGCATTCGACTGGTGTCAATGCAATTTGTGTAAAAAATTTCATACTCCCCGTAGAATTTTCGCAATTTGAAGAAATTTTTTTAAAATTGGCTAAGTGCACTTTATATCGTTATAACTTTGCCGAAAAGCAATACAGTTAAAATTAAAAAAAAACAGCTCAAAGTAGGGATTCCACGCTTTCAAACCGTATTTTCAAAATATTGATACGACTATTTTTGCCAGAGTTATGACCATGTGAACTTGCCCCTATTATTCGAGTTCCTAGAGGTGATCCTTTAATTAATGTGAGGAATCCATTTATGCACTTCCATAATGACTCTATAGATCGTAAATAAGTAAAATATATCACAGAAATAACAACAAACGTATGAACATTGTTTCCGTCTCGCAGAAGATGTTGTTTGAGAAACTAACAAAAGACGAGGAAATGCGAAATTGCGATCCGAATTGTTTATTCAACACATACCTATAATTTTCTCTTGGAAAATACAGAAAGGAAGAATAACAGTTGAACAGGTAACAGGTAACAGGTGTATCACAAAGGAGACGTTCCGTCACAAGTGTTTGAAAACAAAAAAATTTCACAACACCTTCTCACAAAATAGCCAATAATAGAACCGATGAAGAAGTGGCATGTACACACGCGCACTGGCGTGTTTTTAGAGCCAAGAATAAACGAGAGTCTTGAAGCGTGTCGAGATCGCGTTTGAGGAAGCGTGCCTCGACGTCGCTTATCGTTCTGTCGACGTTCAGGACGTTGTAGAAGGACGATCTCACCTGTAGGAGTACGATCCATCCGGAGAAGAGTCTTGTGACTGTCGCAATATAGCGAAACGCCGGCCGTAATAATCAGGATTGTACGGATATCTATTAACTTGCGCGTGCACCATCGCCAAGGATCCTAACAGAACCATCTGGAAAATAAATTAAGAGACTGTTATTAATTACAATATACTTTCCATCAGCGAAAATATTTATTAACATTTTGACCAGTTTTTAGAAACTAATTATGTATATAAACGAATTATTAGGTATCTAAGGATATTTCAAAGACGTTTTTTTAAAGTTTTAAAAGTAAATAATGAAAGAAAGGAAATGTATAACGCACGTTGGTCATATACTTGTACACTTTTCACTTCACAGTAAATAATTCCTGTGTACGTAATTTGTAATTAATTAATTATTCGAATAGTAAAATGTATACATAATGATGTAAATGAAAAATTGTTTAATATTTCGGATTGATACTTTTTTAAAGTATCTAATCAAGTAGCTTTTGCAAATGAGTAGGTACATGGTTTTATATCATGCATTATACTTGTACTAGTTTCACTACTCGGCTTCGCCCGAAATTTAGATTCTGATTTTATAAAAGAAAACAATTTTTTTTATTTTTTTTTATTGTGAAAATAGTCGTATTTATCTGGATTAGCCAGGCATAATGAGCTGAGATACATTTCGTGACCCTAGAGTTTACCGTTCGAAAGTTTTTAGGCGACAGACAAACACACAAACATACAATACACTTTCTGCTTTATAGTATTAGATTTAATATTGTGAACAGCTTTGTAAATGTTTTTATAACCAAAAAATATGATTCGTCTAAGCTTGATTGTTTTCCTTGTCTAAAGTAGAACCGAAAACGTACGTAACTCCGGAAATTTGTGTATTGTTATCTACAATAGCATCGATAAAATTGAACAGAGAGCGTGTGATTCCAGCTTTGTTCCCCGTTTTTTAAAAGTAAACATGGCACATTTTTAAATTGTAATGCTTTCCTCTGTTTAAAAAATATAGGTTTCTTTTAAAAAAATTTAAGTGACCTTCGAATATTCTTGACGCTTTCATATGGTGTATTTTTAATACAAAATTTTAATATGCATTTTGAAATTTGTAAAGCCACATATCTTCAGTTTTATCAGTTTAATGTAAACCTGAATGTACTTCAGTTTAATTGAAACCCTGAAAAGCTTTTATTATTTTAAAATGATACAATTCTATATGCAAAAAGATAATACGTAATTGTTCAATCATTTAGTTCATTTATGATCGCATTAATTGACTTTTAGGTAGCTTTTTGCAACTGAGGTTAGAAAATTTAATGGCTTATCTTTATCTATATTATTAATCATTGATGTCTTTGTCTACTATTTAAACCACTAATTTACATATATATAAGAATACTAAAAGCAAATATCATTTATGCAGTTCTAGTGGAAGCAAGTAGGCGATTATGTTACATGGTAAAACGATCATTCAATTTCAGATTTATTAAGGCTCTCCAAGCAATTTTGATTCTCACAGAGAGTGGAATTGCGTACTTGCTTAACTGCATATATTAGTCATAAAGAAGGGCCGATAGATGACTCACAAGTGGGCAGGTAGGTATGCAACTTATGAATAATTATATGCAATTGATGTATCCTATTCTCCATTTTCACTGCTGTATCTTCGCTACTGATCTATTCATTCTATGTAAGATTTCAATTCATTCGCGCCAATAGAGCCTTCTTGTGCAACTAGGATTGTACCTGGGCCAAAGAGTGTATACATTTATCAATTTCTTTGCCTCACCCTTTTATTTTCTTTGTATCAGCACAACTTTGTCAAACGTTATTTGTCAATCAATGAAAATAAGGTCCATTAGATATAATTATACATAATATTACTTTAAAAAATGTACTTTTTAACAATTTTAGTATAATTTAGTACAGATTTACTTTTTTATGTACATATTCTACACGTTGCTTTTTCCAACATAAAATTAATTTGTGTAAGTATCTATATAAAAATTAAAGCATGTACGTACTTGAATTATTAGCGGTATTTTCTATAATTTTTAAGAGAAATACCTATACTTTTTTTATACACGGTTTAAATACGGCTTTTTATTAATATACGCAGATGGTAACATTTCATTCATATTATATTTTACACAAATGCTATTTATTGGTTTCTATTACCGTAAAGAAGATTTAAAATGATTTCTGCATTTGTCAATAATTTAAAAGTGAAGACTTATCAGAAATAGGTATTTCTAAAATCGTTCAAAAATATCTAAAAAAGTTTCTTGAAATTTGCATTAAGCTTTGACATTGCTATAATAGCTATAGTAGCTTTAACTGGTTATAAATAGTTAAAACAGTATGTAGAAATAATATTGTTAGTCATAGATATGAGAGAGTGTCCAATTGTAAATCAAATGTCCTATTTCTCTATCGAAGTATTTAATTACTAAATATGTAAGAAAATTGTAATTGTTCCTTTGATTTATGCAAAATATTATTAACCTTCGTATAGGAACGTTAAAGCCACAAATATATAAATGTTGTATCCCTCATATAAGATAATTTGAATGTCTACCTTGTAACTTCTAATACTACACCTTGCAAAACTTCTGAACGATTATAACTCAAGGATTTTAATTACTCTGTTCCGTTGTGAAAATGTAAGAGAAGAGTCGTTTCAAGTATATTATTGCATAAATGGTTCCACGCAAAGAATATGGAAATCTAATCATACGAAATATCATTTTTAAACAATGCATAAAACAATTTATTTGCCGAGTTCATTTACTTTCACGTTTTCAAAACTTTACTGCTCGTACATTCGTCGCTACAAGCTTTCCTCTTGCAATTAAAACTAAATTATTTAAATTGGAAAGTCACACAAGAATATTCCAAATTTGGGCAAAATTTCTGAAAATCATTCGAAAGTATTACAGAAAATTCCATTTGAATCGTTGCTTTTAACGCACATTTATTTAATCGAAAGGTCATAAAAAAATTCAAAATGGAGACTAAACTCTCGAGAATATTTTCGAGAGCTTCACAGAAAATTGTACTTAAATTACAGTTAATGTGGTTGTTTGTAGCACACAAGTATTAAGTCCCAAAGTCATAAAGAAAAGGGACTCGGAATGGAGACTAAACTTACCAGAATCTTCATGGTGGCTGCGCAATGGCACAAGTTCAAAATCCTTGACGACTTCCTAAGGCAACAGCCGCGACACGATCCTTAATAAGCGATGGTCGATTGCGGTTCACTGAAATCTTTGAAAAGGCACGTGTTAAGAGTTTCGTCTATCTGCCGGTGTGTAAAAGTACGCGGTCAGACGGATCACGATGAGGCTTTATAGTCGTCACAGTACTCTGTTTCTACCTCCTTTCCGCCCCGCCCGCTGTTTTGTAGAAGTCGAAGGGGAGAATATGTCTTAAGTATTCGCGTAATTCATGAGCGGGGTAGCGATTGCATCTGTGACCGTCTCATGAATCCGGTTAATTGTAGGGGCATTTATATCTTAGACATCTGCGTACTTTAATATGCATTATTCAAGCAAAGTATATTAACATAACATTTCAATATGAAATAATAAGATGGATAGACAACTAATGTACCATTTTGTTGCAGCAAGAAATCACACGTGCCTGACGCCACTTACACTATATATTTTCTCGAGTTTTAACTTTCGAACTGAATTTATCATTTTTACAATTAAAACGCGTTGTTGCAAGATTTGTAAACAAAGATGGATTTATATTAAGTTTAGGATGTCCATCTCTACTTTTTGGGGGTTATACTATTGTTTCTCCTTTGCATAGATATAACATATTTATTTAGCAATCAATTACATATTATTATTTGTTTACTTAAAATAATTCGATCGAAGAGTTAGTTTAAAAAATGTTTGACTTATTTATTTAACTCGCTGGTTTAAATTACTATTCGACCTATGCGGTCTCTAGTAATACTCTTAATTCTGTACAATGAAAGTTTATTTACATTTCTGTGTAAAACATCGACCTAGACTTAAAATTATATACAGTGAGTAAAAAAAGTATTGGCACACTTTCTAAAATCGCATAACTTTTTTAGAATTGGTCCAAACGACATGAGTTTTTTTTAGAAGGTAGAAGGTTTAGTTTGCTATGTGACGTATTTTTGAGTTTTGAAAAAAAATTCAATTTGTCGGAATAGCAAAAAGAATAGAAAAGGCCGTTTGATTTCGGGTATTTCGCGATTTTCGAACTGATTGTGCGATCATTAAATGTTTGTAACTCAGAGCACCGTTAACCGATTTTGATGAAATTTTCAGCATGTATACAGCTTACTTAAATCTACAAACGGGTTTTTTAAATTTTCGTTACAGGCTCAGAAAAAAAGTTGAAAAAAACGGCCTTTACTATTTTTTTTTGCTATTCCGACAAATTGAATTTTTTTTCAAAACTACGAAATACGTCACTTAGAAAACTAATCCTTCTACCTTCTAAAAAAAACTCATGTCGTTTGGATCAATTCTAAAAAAGTTATGCGATTTTAAAAAGTGTGCCAATACTTTTTTTACTCACTGTATCTTCCATAAGGGTTCTTGGTAGTCGTCTTTGTCGAAAATGAAGCATTTCTTTTTCAATTAATTACGAAGAAATAAATTGAAGCCGAGCCTTGTTGTTTGACACAGTGTTTAGTAACTTCTTAATGATTAAAAAAACCTATTTGCTTCGCGAAAAATATGCATTATAAATGACGTTACAGAGGGTCCATTAAAGAGGGGTTTTAAAAAAGTTTCTTTTCTTTTGCAACGATCGTGACGAAACGAAACGAAATTCAGCGACCTGCTTATAAATTCTACTTCAGAATACCTCTGGTTCTGCACTGAACCTATAAAAGAAGAAGATTATGAAAATGACAGCAACGAAATGGTGAATTTTAAAAAAAGTACGTTTTTCGTTAGACAAATATGAGATTTCAGTTTTTTTTTCATAAAGGATAAAAATTGTTATTAACTTCAATTTAGGTTCAGGCCGAAAGCTACACATTTCGTGAACATGCTCGAATTTGATTTGAATCGATTGGAACTTTTGTTTTTGAGTTATCATTGCAAAACAAAAAAAACTTTTTTAAAATGCCCCTTCCTATAGCGTCACAGATAATGCATATTTTTGACTAAATACAAATATTCTTTTAAGGCTTATGATGTTAATGAACTTTGTGTCAAAGGACAAGTCTGAGCTTCGATTGATTTCCTTGTAATTAATTGAAAAAGTACCCTAGTCTCATAAGTCTCAAAGGGTCTCATTTTATAGGTACTCCATTTTGAACGAATATCTGCTTTACACAAATTTCCTTCTCCAATCGAAAAAGGAATTGCATAGGTATATGTGAAATAATATAATATATGTGGGAAATAATAACAATTAGTAATTAAAATACGTGCATATGAAGCAAATGTGCAATAATGTGCGATACCAGATACAAGATTGCAAGTTTCAAATATATCCTTCGTATGAATAGAAATTTTTCTAAAGATTAATGTCTTTCTTCTCAACTATTGTTGGCTTATTACTATGTCATTAACATTTAAAAGGTTTTCCTCCCTGACGCCCATTATACAGTCCTCTCGCTCGCGTACGCCTAGTTAGCAACGGCTCCTCGCAGCCATTGAATAAGAATCAGAGAAGTTTAACGCGATATTACGCGGCCATCAGGCAGCCGTTATTAGATCCTGGGCTTTGCAATGTCACGTAAGACGCGAACCGCGGCGACCTCGCCACAGGATTCAGATCGCCGGATTTACCACGGATCATCACAGGGCGTATTCCTTTCACTAGCTGCCTGTTGCGAGCAGGATGCACGATTCACTGCGCTGCATCGGCAATCCTTGCGACACTCCCTACCTGGAATATCAACGCATTCTTGTTTTTCGATCTATCAATATTTTTGCACGTAACTTCACTTACAATTCGAATATATCTGACCTCATTAAATTTACGTTAAATAAGCAGATAATTCCTTCTGCAATTTTATTCTAAACATCAAAAATATTCGGCAAGTAAATGTGGTAAAATAAATTCGAATGTATTTGGACAAAACGCTAACATGGAAGTGTCATATTCGAAAGAAGATTGATTAAATAAGACCAAAGGAAGAAATATGTATGCACTGGCTCACAGATAAAAATTCCAAACCACATCCGGAAACTAAATGTTCTTTTTTATTTATTTAAATTCGCATTCACCTCTTGGGGTTATTAACGACTACTGTATTACACAATTAATATTTTCATTGCATTAATTTTGTTGTACAGTACTGTATTATACTTATATAGTATACTTTGAGCAAAAGCTGTATACCGTACATTTTACTATCTATACTATGTGTGTACTTTACGTATCATTAAATGTAATAGCTTGAATTATATTGATTATTGTATTACAGTTAGATTAATTGTGGAAGGTTTGTTTCTTCTAAAAACTGTGAGAGGCTTTCTACTCCTTTGTTGTAGTTTCTGAAACTAAACTTGTAATAGTAGGTAGTAGTATAATATAATACGGGTGCGGCCGAAAGGATGATACAAGTGTGCAGAAGGTGATTCTTGATGTAAAAATAAATTAAAAGTGTAGAATAAAACATTTTCATTCAAGTTTCGACTGTGCTAGTGACAAACAATGTTGTTACTGTGGTTGTTACTTGTGGTTACTGCGGAATATATCCGGTGCAGTACTACGTTTTGCCCTTCAGTGTCAGTCCCGAATCCATACCGTGAAGTAGGAATTCGTTGATAATATTTTTCCTGTTGTACCTTCCTTCCTCTGGACTTTTTAAAAATTTCTCATATCTTCACACAAACTTTATCATCCTTCTTCACATTTTTTTTCAATTGAAAATTGTTGGCGAACAAGTTAAAGAATTAGTGCGTCAATATCCAATCCTCATATTCTTATATTTTCCTTTCTTCCGATTTTCTTCCCCTTTATCAACAATTGTGGCAATCATTGCCAAGTTATAAAAGCGAGTCATATTGGTGAGCATGAATCGAGAACTATACGAATCCGTGACGGAGAAGCGTGAATGTTCTCGATATGCACCGGATGTCACTGAATTGAGACGTCACTGATGTGTGTAAAGAGGCCTTCAAACCGCAATTAGTTATAGTTCCATGTAAAGCGCAATGTTTCTGCTGTACGTTTTTGCAAAGCGTTTTTCTTGTTCGCCTCTTGTCAGCATGTCGCGAAATTCAGCTATACAGAATTATTTATATTTATTTCTCTCAAATGTAAGTACATAATACTGATGAAACGAAAAATTAAAGTTTAAACTGTGAATTGTAACAGACAGTGACGGACTTAAGGAAAAGGGTCCAGGTGGCAAATGTTCTGGGACACCCTGTATACGTAACAGAATTACAAGTCAATTTATGCGCGTGTGGTATGAAAATTGTGGGAAACTAAAAATAATATAATGTTTGGAAAAAATCGTAATTTTTTTTGGAAGATGGAGCCCTGGGAGGGGGATCTTCTGTGGCAAGGGTCCAGGCGGCAACTGCTCATCGGCCGCCCGGTTGTAACAGAAATAAGATTTATAAGTTTTATTAGGCAGAATTATATACTCAAATTTATATCTACCTAGCCCTCCGTCATCGCACCTATTTTCTTCGAACGTCGTTGTCACAATGGGTCGATTCGACCCAAGACAATTTTCAATCAGCTGCTGTTTAAAAACTGTCTACTACATTACGTCGCAAAAATTCTAGATAAATTTTTAACATTGTGAAACATATGTTGATCGTTGAAAATTAACATTTAAAGTAGCATCATGTTTAAACAGTAGTACCATTTTCAGTGACGTCTTAACTCGCGGTGGTAAGGTGGGGAAATGTAACAAGAGTAGTAAGGTGGGGTCCCATAGACTCCGCAAATAATTTAGTGTATTATAGAAATCCATATCTTTAATTAAATTTTTATTACCCAAAAATACATAACTAATTAAACATCTTTAATTTTCAACAAAAATATACTCTTCCTAGCTTATATAATGAACAAACTAAATAACACTGTCACGCGTTGTTAAAAAGTTATACTTTTTTTAAAATCTTTGGTTCCTGTGAGACCCCACCTTACCAACGGAGGGTTAAAGTTCAATCGTGGGTCATTTTGACCCAGTGTGACAATCGAGGACTAGAATAGACCAGTGGTACCGAAAAATGTATGTAAAAATGAATTATAAACTTTTCTTTGACCACCACTATAGGTACACCGAATAGTAGTGAGCTGTTCAAAGCAAATGCCCAAACAGAAAAGAGTTCCACAGCGTGAAATCTGTGCGGATAGCGATGATTAGATTCGAGGTTTGGCAAGCCATCTAGTATCGAGGCATTATTATTGGGTGGTTGGCAACCAAAGACCTCTAACCAACTCCTTTGTTCCCCAGTTCCTCCTCTTAACTCCTACAAACCTGTCTATTATTCAATATGCCTACACATTTCTCAATCTGTTTTAAGTGTCTTAATTTCGCCCAAATTTTTCCATTATTTTTATCTTTTGCCTTTAGTTTTCCTCTTTAGTCATGTAACATTAAAAATATATTAAGTACATTCAAATTTTTCAAACTGTCAGATGTAGGAGTAGTTGTCTCTTGACAAGGACCTATTTTCAATAGACAGATACATGCATTTATGTCAGTTAATGCCTTTTTAAATTCGATTAACAAAATCCATACGTTTTTCTATTATATTGTTACTCACGTCTTCATCGCTTATTTTTGTAAATTATTCTACAATCTGATAGCATTTTGTTGCCAAATGTGAATATTCAAGACACATACTTTCTTCCTGTGTTAATCTGTAATTTCAATGTTTTATATTGAATTATTTTATATTGATTTATATATGATTGAATTAATGAAGATAATATTTTAAAGAAACCATCTGTTCATTATTTCTAACACAATCCCTACACAAATCCTACTTGTTTAAATTCAACCAGATACGAAACAGTTATAATTCCTAGTTACCCCGAAGAGTGGTTTCTACGTTCATGTTCGACGTTAAAAAATATAAACGGTTAATAACGAAGGTGCAAGTACTAATGTAATCTACGTAGTAATTGTACTGCTTAGATCTATCTACT
Source organism: Andrena hattorfiana (assembly GCA_944738655.2). Taxonomy (NCBI): domain Eukaryota; kingdom Metazoa; phylum Arthropoda; class Insecta; order Hymenoptera; family Andrenidae; genus Andrena; species Andrena hattorfiana. Next base: position 38,412,036 of record OX122889.2, on the reverse strand, counting down.
TTTCCATGTGTTTGAAAAAAAATACTTTCGACGTCAGTGCTGTGATATTTGTATTGGTGTAACTATGTACATATTATATTAAGATAAAAAAAAAACTACTGGCGAATACCGTGTGTAACATCGCCATTAGGAAGATTTAACATAATGGTTTATATGATACCCTTAATCTCCTTCTCTATCATTATGCGTACACGCAGGGGCTACATATATAATGTGTAAATATCATTGCTAATTATAGTAGGGGGTCGTTAGTTGCGTGTGAAACAGACCCGAGTCACGCATGAGTTATTCTCACCAGTTACTTTAGTTTACTTTAACCCTTCGTGGTCACACGTGGTGTATCGCACCCCAGAATATGTCTTCGTCAATATTTCTGTAAATTTTTAGACCTTAATAATGGAATTTCAAAGTTTGTATATTTAAAAAAAATCGCCATTACAAACAAATGTTTTTTTCAGATACAAACATGATTGTATGAGTATTACAAATGTACAATTATCACTCAAAAGTTAAAAGATTTAAAAATACGAAAATGGTAATGACGCACAATGGTACAAATGACGCTGGAGTGCAATGAACCGCATGTGACCAATTTGTGATTATGTATAAGAAGATGCGACCACGAAGAGTGAATTTACTTTAGTTAACAAACCTTCGGTCCACCTGCATTAAATTGAAGGATTTCTTAAGGGGTCTTTCCACTGATAAAGTACCGTTGTTTGGAACTCTTTTGATCCAAAAAAAATGTGTTTACTAAATTGAAGTTCTTCCTATTTATTAATACGCGGTTTGAGAATACAAAATTATTTTTTTTATATTTTTTTTAATGCTTGCTTGCGTCAAAATAAGTGGCTGTGACATGCGCGGTAAAATAAAAAACGCCTCGACTGCGTGGTCGATTTTAGAGGAATCGCGTGTTCGAAACAAAAAAACCAAATAGATTTATAATGCGTGTGGCTGTCGCTATACCAGGGACTAAGTTTAATTAGATTGATGAAGAATTAACAAACTGGTGGACGGTCAAAGTTGAACTATCGAAATTAGCCAAATTTTTTAATTATTCTGCGATGTAAAAGATAAGAGAAAAGCAACGAAAATGTGTGATTCTAGTTCGGGCCATAGCGACAGTAATACGGATTAGAAATCTATTTGGTTTTTTTGTTTCACACACACGGTTCCTCTAAAATCGACCCCCTTAAATATGGAAAAAAATTGTTGTATTCCCAAAACACATATTAATAAATAGAAAAATCTTCAATTTATTAAACCCATTCTTCTTGTGAAAAAGAAATGTTCTATATAGCGGTACTTTGTCAGGATGTCACAGTGGAAACACTCCTTAAAAGGTAACGTTCCAAAATTCAGTATAATTTTGATGTCGATATCTTTCATACTTTCCATGAGCTTCGCATATAAACACGTTAGTTTAAAGAAAATATCGTTGACCTCGTGGTAAAAGTGACCAAGGTATTCCATCCTAAAATCCTTAGTGGAAATATCGACGTTCTGCATTGTTTATCGGATGAAGATGGGTGGGTCGAGAAACTACGAATCTCCAGTTAAGGCGTGATATGACCTCTCAGTTATGCCGCGCAGCATTACCTAAGAAGAGCACACCGGTATAATCCGCCCTCGGATCAAACGTTCATCAACCTTTCTTATCTTCATACAGCAGAGGAGTTATAGTTTATGAGACATAGCTTTTTTACTCCCTGATCGTGAAATAACAACGTTTGCATCTGTTTGACATTTATTTTAATGAATTTGTTCTACCTATGCGCAAACGAATGAACAAAGAATATCCGAGTATGAATTATTTACATCAATTTCAATTATAAATACATTGAAAGATCTTTGTAATTTATTGATACATTTATGTTTAATTGAATCAATATATGCACATAATCGTTACGTAGTATTTTGTAACCTTAACGAACTTTAAGTCGATTTTGTTATTTATATTTAAGTCTTTGTATAATCCTATTTTAAGATGCAGTAAATCAAATGTGCTGTGGAATGTGGATTCATAAAGTGTGGGGAAATTTGTCTACCAATGCCTCCATCCATTCAGGAAATCCAGGTGTTATTATCAATTCTAATTGTAAGATGTACTCTTCCGGATCTCATCATGTAGAAGCTTTTTACACACACGATGAAACATCATGCTCTAATGATTGAAGTCTACGCCCGTGGCACGTGTAAACAAAAGGATAGAGATAGTTACCCGGATAAAAATCTCAATGAACGATTCCATCTTCTCTTTCTATCTGTACAAGAAGTCGCGAGAAAAGACTGCAGTATCATTTCTCACCATCTCCCAGTTTCCTCTGCAATCACCTAGTCTATTATAAAATCGTGCGCATACTAAGACGAAAAACATCAACGTTCGAGTAATAACTGTACAGATGAATCAATTCTAAAATAGTCCTGGTATTTCCTTCAAAAACTCGAGTCAGTCAATTTCAATGTTTTCGAGTATATTTTAAATGTTTATCTCATCTCTCAGTCTTGAAAAGACATGTTAAGAAAAGCACATTACAAACTCGTGATATCTTCTGATATTCAAAATAATATATAATAAAATATTTTAAAAAAATTAAAAGTGACTTTAAAAAAAATAAAAATACACCAAAATGTAAAAAATAATTTTTTTCCTTATTTAATTTACGACTCTCAATATTCTTATGTCGGTGTCTCATCATTTGCACTGTGTAAATCTGGCGCTGACTTAAAAATATCGTATATTAAATAAAGAAAACAATTATTTTTTACTTTTTGGTGCACTTTTATTTTTTGGGAGACGGTTTTAATTTTTTATTTATTTAAGTTATGTAACTACATTTATTTAAAAAAATATGGGTAGGCCTATGAAAAGAGCTGCTCGTAATAATAATAATGAAGTCGGTTAATGAATGAGATTTCTTATTTTTAGTGTAACTTCAAAACTACTTAACCGATTTTGATAATTCTTTCTCCATGGCCTAAGCTGATCGAAGCTAAACTAAATGCAATTAGTTTCACGAAAATCAGTCCAGTAGTTACGGAGAAATTCGCGGACAAACATAATACATACTAATATACATACATACAAACACATGGAACTGAGAACCTCTTTTGTTTTGAAGTCGGTTAAAAATGATATGCGAAATAATGCAGCTGAAATTGTTCGGTTCCGGCTTTTATCCGGACAATTATGTATGTCTCTCTGTTAGCTCGAATACAGGAGGCTTTAAGCTAGGTTTACACCTGACGAGTGACTCGGCTGAGTGAAAATCTCGGCTGATTTGCACATCGGATTACTCGGCCGAGTACTAGAATATGCGTTCAGACTGGGTGAGTGCTCGGCCCAGTGGGCTCACTCGGCCGAACTCTCGTCAGGTGTAAATTCGGCATTACTCTATTCGGTAATCGAGTGAATCTTAGAATTTCACGGATGACACTCTATTCCTGAATTATGATAAGTGAGAAGTAGAAATGCCGCACATTTTTTCTCGTTTACGAAATCGTTGAAATACATTTTAAATTAATTCGAATATGACACCAACAAGTCATTCATTGCATTTACTCCAATATTATCCATATCCCTACATTTTAATTATCCATGTCTCTAACATCTTAATACCTAGATATAGCTTTTTGATTTTTTAGAATAAAATAGTTCTCTGATATTAGAGCAGAGAGTAAATAACAGGGGTGGAGAGGAATTTAATTCTCAGTTTTTTAATTTTACTAAAATCTGCTTTATTGATGTAGCAGATTGTTATGCAAGAAGAATTCATTGAAACTGAGGACTTGCAAAACGAATTCTTCGAAACAGATTAGCATGGACCATAAGAGGGAAGTGAGTAATTTGCAGGATATAAAGAGAAGTATTTGTTACATTCTTTATAAAGGAATCTGAATCTTGATTGATGCAGTATTATTTTAAAGAAACTGTTACAAAATTCACAATCAAACTTCTTTTATTTCGATATATTCTACTTTATTCCATTCTTATTTCTGGTTAAAAAATTTGCAAATATTTGTTGCATCATGCAGATTTAGTTTTAGGAGCAACGCGCTTTCTTCACTTTGTTTCACTATGTGCCAGTAAAGTCGGGGGAATCCACCTGACAGCTAAGCTAAGCTATACTATGCTATGTTTTAAAAAATTAGCTTCAATACATCCTTATGGAACCATTTCTACCAAAAGCTAAGCTAAGTTGTGATAGGTATGTTTTTTATATTTTATAGCACAGCTAGACATCGTATAGCATGGCACAGTATAGCATAGCATAGCATAGAGTACCATAACATAGCATAGCTTAGTTTAGCTTAGCTTAGTTTAGCTTAGCTTGTAGGTGGATCCCCGGCTTTATGCAGGTGTAACACCTTAAGCCAGTAGCGCACACAGAGGGGGGCACCAAGGGGCCCTGCTCCCCCCCCAAAGAAAAAGGAAAAAGGAGATTAATATAACCACGACTGAATTAATTTAAGAGCATTATAAAAAACAAAGAAAACTGGATTTTATACTTCAAATAAATTTTTAGATACACCTAATGAATTTGATTGAATTTGCATTAAAAATATTTTTATTCGTTCAACTCGACTCCCCCCAAGAATCCGGAGTGCGCGACTGCCTTAAGCTGCGTTTCCACCTGCGCAATGCGCGGCGCAGAAGACAGTTCAAGTATCAGATATTTGATTCACGTTTTTTAAACAAAAATTATGTACTTTTAGATTAAATATGTGTACTTTTTATGATACTTTTCTGAATCGGTGTGACACTTAAGTGATGACCTTTGTCAGTCATATAACAAACTATTTCAACATTCTCAGTGGGCCTTCTCTGTGAACAAAGGATTTTAATTTAAAATCCTTTAAAATTTTTAAATGTTCCAAGAAGTAAAATTCCAACGGATTTACGTCCGGAGAGCAAGCAAGCCACGCAACAGGACTTCCACATCCACTTCTCATTCGAAAATTGCCTAGCGACTCGATTGAAATGCAGCGAAGCACAGTTGTGCATACACCACACGCGGCGTGTGATATCCGGCGGGATTTCCTTTAACAACACATTACAGTGTGCGCTTAGGAAATTAACATACGATCCTCCAGTTAAGCCTCTGTTGAAAAATATGGGCCCAATTAAATTATCGCTGATTATTCCCTCCCGTACGTTTAAACTGTACTGTTATTGATGCCTTCATTACACAACAGAGTTGTATTTTCATCATCCCAATGATAATTGTTGTGCAAATTCGGTAGGTACCCCGTTTCACTTGGCCCGCGTGTATTACAATAAATATACACAACACATATACAAAACCAAATTTTCTTTATTGTAGTATAAATACAGGAAAACCCGTGAAATTTTTATTCAATACTTTACCTAGAAAAAATTAATAAAAATGTCCCATTTTCCATTCGAGTTACAGAGCAACCCTCTTAAAATCTTAAGTGGTCAAACTTCAATTACCGACCGAGCATCGCATCTTCAAACTGTAGCTTCGAGAGGTCAGCATAATAACTTTGCGCGCACCGCCAATCATATGAAAATAATTTTTTTCCAGATGAAGGTGGGAGAAGAAGCAACTTTCCATGATACACAGTTCCGAAAATAAAAATTAATTCATAGAGCTGATTTTCACAAAAAATGAACAAAAATCGCTCAAACTTTGATGCCCTGTATTTTTCAAATAAATTCGAAACCAGCGAAATGATAATTTAACCCCCCCCCCCTAATGTCGCGCGAATTACATTATATCTCAGTTTCATAAAAATCGTAAACATCCATCGCTAAGAGCAATGAATTTGACGAGTGACTCAAAAATAAGGTTTCAATGTTTCAATGAAATCTTTTTAAGGGGACAATGTATAGGAGTGTATAGCGGCAATAAAAACTACAGAAATATTTAATAATATCTGTATTAACAAACGTTGTATATACAAATCGTGAAATTAAACGGAGGCAGACAGAAACGAGGATCAGTTTAGAATTTGAGTTTCTGGCTGTGGTGGGTGAGCTCTGATGTATTCGAGAGCCCTTGCTATCAAAGGAGAGATTTGGGGTATATGTTCACCCTGTGCCTGGAATCCATTTTGATCGGCGATGTATGATACCGAAATTGGAGTACCCTCGGGGGATGTGTAGTGGTATTGACCTTGGGTAACAACAACGGGCGCACTTCTTGTATCTACAGAGACGAGACTTCCAGTTTCACTGTGAGAAATGCCATTGTCGGTTTCGTAAGAATAGGAATAAGATCCGTCAGGCGATACGTCTTGAGCCTGTTTAAGGATGGCTGTAGGTGCTTGACCAAGCACCTCAGCAGAAGCAACAGCCAACACTGCGGCGAAGGCGATCTGTAACAAACGTTGTCTTCTATCAAAAATATATAATGAATAATTATACTGTGAATAGTCTCTTTCGAATTCTTCAAAGATTCGCGTGAAACATCAGTTTTCTTAACCCTGGAATGTATATCTCAGATTTGTTATCCACCCCATAAATATTTAAAAAAAAAACTTTACTTAAACTGTGATACAATGTTATACAATTTAATGTGTACATGTTCATTGCAAACAAGTTTTGCAACACACACAATATAAAGTTTTGCATGATGTCCTGGGGTGCCGCACTACCCCTGTATCCGTTCTAGGGTTAATTATTATCGACAGGTTGAAATATTAGGTACTCATTTGAAACACATATGGTTTCGTATCAATTTTTTGAAGTTCTTCCATAATATGCGGCAAATTTAAGACATGCTTTAACACATTTTTTAATCTAAATATCTTTTGTGCAATGTTAACACTTTTATATTGACAAAAGTATTTCACTTCAACTGCATTGTGGATAAAAGTTTTTTCAGAGAGTATTTAGGAATAACACGTTGTATAGGTGTTTTGTGAAAAATTATTTCTTCACGAATAATTCTTTCCTAATATGAGATTGTATCCTTTACATATTCTTCGTTTTGGATTATTTACGAGATAAAACATTTAGATAAACCAGATATAAACGAAATAATATTTTACATATGGAAGGTATGTATTTTTAAGCACTGATTTTAAGAAACGAAATTTTATAATTTCATATAATTCAGAGACTGTACTTTAACAATAAATATTTTGAACATAAAAGTACACCGAAATCAATTTGTAAAATTATATAAATTAGTACATACGACTCTACTGAAGAATAATCTGTAAGAATTGTTTTCAATTAGAATTAAAAGAAATCCTAATTTTATTGGAGTAATGGATGGACAATTTTATAGGAGTTAGTAGCTTAATATGTGAACAAATTAGTTCACATATTATTAAAGTAATTAAACGACTTCGTTTGTAAATAAGTTATGTCAGAAACACTCACGAGGAATTTCATTTTGAAAAGCAAGTAGTTGATCAGTCGATGGAAGAAGTTCTGACTTCGAATGTGTTTCCGAAGAGGCACGGATATGCTTTTATACGAAACTCCAGACTCTACTTTCCCCGAACGTTATGTTACTCGGAAAAAGAGGAAGCTACAATTGGGTGGCAGAAAGAAAAAGAAAGGTAGAGGTAGCCCACCGAACAAGCAAAGAGAATCATCTGCAAAATTTATTCGCCGGTTTGACATTTTCGTGTTGCCTAAATCGACTGCTTGCATAATCGTCCCTAAGTCGCTGTTACAACCTCAAGGATTGCATTGAAGTCTCGCATTGTATGTACATGTACACATATATTCTAAGAATAATTGTGCAATGACTTACAGTACAATTAAAAATAACAATTATAACATATATGCTAATAATACGTTCAGCATTACGGACTCGTATATTCTAGTTCTATTTAAGACTCATTTTCTTGGTACACGAATAAATGAATTTCAATTTGTTATGAAATCTATAAATTTTTTTATAAACTCTGGCGTCATTTCTCTTTCATAATGAAATAAACAATTACTTTGATGCGTTATTTCACAAGACACTGCAACCGCGTTTAAGAGCCACCGATGTAAATTTCGTGTGTCGAAGGTCAATTTCAATAAATTAACTTTAATAGGTCTGCATAGCCATGAGATTCTGTACAAAGAAATCATGAAAGGAACCTTTATTTTTAGATTGCCATTTTATATAGCGTGTCAGAACATTTAATAGCTCTGTGTTTATAATTATAGAAAAGATATTGCGCAACGATTCATAAATTCGTTAATACCTCTTCCGCCTATAACGAATAACAGAAAACCTGTTTTGATTTCAGTAAAAAAGGTTATTGGGTAGGGTTTATTGGAAAGATGTCGAGGAAGTGCAGTATATTTCGAATGCCAGCTTGTTTAAGACGAATAAGAAATCACGACAGAGGATAGGAACAAATACAATTCTGGCATAATATGGGAAAATAAATAAACTTTTAATTTTTAAACTCTTAGTAAGAATGAAAGACAAAAAGTATTTGAAGCTTTGGTCTAATTGAAAAATGACAGAAGGTAACGATTTTGTTAAGGTGCAGGTAATTAGGTGCTTCAATTTACCTTCATTTTATAAAATTACAAAAAACAAGTAGATAATAAAATTATTTTCTCTTATGGTCGAATGAGACCCAAAAATCACAGCATAGGAACAATCATCTTAGGGAAATATCAATTCGAAGTTTTAAAATTTATTTGCAATAGACACAGCTGTAACTTCCGCAGTCATAACCAGAACATTTACAGTGTACCCACATGAAACACTGCACCCACTCTTGTCATCTTTTGTCTTCGCTGTGATTCAAATTGCAGAAGAAGCATACAGCGTCCTTCTTCGGTATTCCGAATTAGCAACGTGACATTAATACCTAAAATTTCATGTTACATTTTGTATTCTCGGAATGATCGCAAAACTGCCAGGAACCCATAAAATTAATATGCAAATGAGTAGATTAAATGTTTAACTCTAAAGTTTTGGCATATTTTGACCATGATTGGAACGATTGTTACTTGCTGAAAAAGTTTTGGAAATTGACGTTTTCTTACTCTGCAGATTAAAATGTCATAAGGTTCGTCCATAAATATCATTAGATCACAAATGTTCGCCCCTATTATTTGCGGTGTTACAAATTAGATAACGTTAGTAATTTTGTAGATACTTCGGTGTTCCAAATTACTAACAGTATTGCAAATATGTTGCACATCCTCTATATGTTACTTTTAATTACTTCCAAAATATAGTTATGATGGCGTATCATTTAATGACAGTAACAACAACAAGTAACATTAACATAGACCACTATTGTGCCCATAAACCACTATTTCGAACAGCATCCATTGAAATTGAAACGGAATGTTTTCTTATTAGTTTCTCAATGATTATATTTTTATGAATAAAGATAAGTGAAATTTTGTTGGTATTTTTGGTAATTTTTAGCGGTATTTTATAAAGACTTATGTATTTCTTACATGTTACTAATACATAATAATATTACATTTTACAAACTATAAACATACTATTGACACCTAATGTAATTTACTATAAATGAACAGGTTTTGCATAGAAAGTGACATATATAACTATTTTTAACGTCGCGTATCACAAGAAATGAAATATCAAAAACTATCGTATGAAAAAAATATGCTCTCTAGAAAATGTCACTTCCACCATGTGTGTAAAAAATATTTCCCTTAAAAGGTGGGATCAGAGGGCGCGTGGCTCAGCGAACTTTGCGCGTGAATCGCCGATCCACGCGCCGTCTGATCGGTCAGGGCTCGGCTCGCCCAGGCTCGCTAAGCCGACTTGCCGAGCTAGACGAGCCGAGCTACGCGCCGCCTGATCGGTCATGGATCGCCGAGTCGGGCTCGCCAAGCCGACTTGCCGAGCTAGACGAGCCGCGCCAGCTCGCCGAGCCACGCGCCGTCTGATCTCACCTAAAAGGAGAGATTCCCGTGTACCAGCCCCAAAGTAACTGATAATTACTATTATTTTTTAAAAGACTATTGTTAATATTGCTTTAAACTCTTTTGCGATACAAGGCCGCATCCTTATACTTGCAGAAAATATTTTTTTTTATGTCGATGCTTCTCATTAATTAACATAAATTCTGTTTCCCGTAGCATTAGAACTTTAAATGCCAATATTTTAAAAACTGTCAAGTATCTGACCTTGAATTTGTTATATTCGTAAACGAGGCGATGGCCTTTACCAGTGCACCCGTCTCATTAAAATTGACGACCCGACATTCGTGCGTTCTCTTTGTAAGTAAGCCAACGTGTTGGCGAGATGACACGCCAGTGCCAGACAAGGAGCTGATAGACTGCATGTAAAGGTGATGTTTACGTGCATCAAAAATGACAGTTAAGCAACAATACTGATTGAGGCACAAAGCTAGGTCCCTATACCGAATTCACTTTTCAATTTTGTACATTCTGCAATGGGGTTACCGAGTTCCAACCACTCCTACACAGAAAGGGAAAACGAAGCATTCAGAACCTAATTACTTCACGCCTGACTGGATCCACGCTCGAGTCCTTCGACAAGGACAGTGAATAAGATGCGTCAATAGTGAATGAGGTAAAGCGACAGCTAGGAACCTTGAACCTAATTGTTACCAACCGCCAGGAGCGATAAGGCAAGCGTGGGAAATGAGTCACAGGCTAATGAACACGTAAATTTTTGTGTATTTCAATACATCTTCGTGAGAATGTTGCCAATGTGTGGGCGAGGCTTTTCTGGTGAAAATGAGTCCAAACATGACCTCGTTAGGACCGTTTCTGACGATTTCAATCACATATTACGTATTATTAAAAGTAGTTGGCATGAGATTGTATTTTAACTCATTTTCATCGGGGATACCTTCGTAACCAATTCAGGAGTTGAAATGGTGAATGATGTAAGTGCCAAAGAAGTTAAAAAATTATTATTTCGATGGATGTGGGTATAAATTCCATGCTGAACACAGTGGTAAACGCTGTACGGGCTAAAATAATCTATTTTAATTTTGTAGGGCTGTCGCGAAATGGAGCTGAGATCATATTAGGTACCAACGATGGTTGAAAAGAAACTACAGAAAGTTTTCAGTTCTGACACTTGCAGTATTTACCATTTCTACTCCTCAATAAAATTTGTGATGCTTCAAAGAAGATCTAATGAAAAGTACACAATTTTTAATTTTCGGTAGTGAATTATCATTTCGCACACCGAATTTATCGCTCGCGACTGGTGGTCGATTTAAGAAAATGAAGAGGTAGTTTACTAAAAAAAAATATAGTGTTTGGATATAATCATGATTTTTTTTTGAAAATGGGACTTGGGGGACTTTCTGGGTAGTAGCCCAGGCGGCAGCTGCTCGTCGACCTCCGGTTAAACCCGCCAGTGCCTATCTCTGGCTCACGACGTATTACACAGACTATTTACAACATCGGGCATATTAATTTCTACGATGAGATGCAATACGCAATGAAAAAATCAAGTGTTTCCTACTGTTTATCTTCTGTTAATCTTCTAGTAATAAGTCCAGCATAAGTAAGTTACTGAAAAGTATTAAATATTTATATTTATCCCCTGTTTCCCACTTGCCATTATAAAATTTTAAAGTGCAAATTGCTTGTTCACATTCCTTAGCTTAAAACACACGTGTGCACAGAAATAAATGATAAATAGTGAGATTAGCATCTCGCCAGGTTTTCAGGATTTCCGACCACTGTGCGGCGCGCTGACTGCACGTGAACGAAGGGTTGCTTGCGCTGAGAAAGTATAAGAGATAGGTGGTGGTGTGGTCCACACTCACACAACGCAGAAAAATAGCTGGCGTATGAGAAATTATCTTCAAGCCATTTGTTTCGATGCCCAAACATATTTATATACTTAAGTTTACTCCTCGTTGATTTTAAGATAATAATTTTCATTATAACTCTACCAGCAAACATACTTAAGACTACTACCTCGAGAAACTCTTAAAAAAATGTTTAAATGTGGAGGTTATATAATATTCTAAGGCGACATAATATGATAACAATCATTTTCAAATGGATACAAAGGTAGTTTCCAATGTTATTTTAATTTTTTTAAATGGAACTGTGTGTTTTTATTACCATATTCATGTAGGCAACAGAGAGACAGATTCATCCATATGTCACCTGTTGGCCTCCATGTGACTCTCGACAAGAAAATTTCACATTCTGTCGGCCACAAGTGCCAGCGGGTGTCGAAAAGTGAGAGACAGAGGGAAGAGGGAGATATTTCATGTGTCATGCTTTCTCTCTTGCACTCGCGACCAATTAAGTGCGGAATTTTCTTGTCGAAAGTCACCTGAAGGCTTCTCACGTTTACTTTGTAGTAACGAACTGACAATGAGTGACTAAAAGAATCTTTGCGAGTGGATTTGAACAAGAATGTATACCGCTAAGGAACTAGTTCTTGATCAGGCACTAATTTATCATCAGTTCATGAGATAAATCGTTCTTTTAAGTTTATGTTAACAAATAATTGTTTGAAATAATCTCTAAAATAAAAATTGACACTTGAGAAATATTTGTGTTGTATGCGAAAGCAGTTAATATTGTGAGTTTCGTGAAAATAAATGTGTAAGGTAGCACACTTGATCGGAGCATCGACGACGTAGCCGATTTTTTTATGCTTTCGCAGCGGTTAAAGTCTTTTTTAAATAGCTTACTTACGATGTAGGACAAGAATTTTAGTATTACATATTATAAGTATATCATTTCGATTTCAAAGTCAGTGATTAATTATATAGTTCAATTTTTTCTTGTGTAACGAATTTTTTGATCACCTGAATAACAATTAGGTTTTTTCAGGAAAGTGTTGGACTTAAGCTAAAATGGCAAGTAGAAAAAAGAAGAGACCTTACAAAAAATAGGGCGAAACGATTTAAAACAAGCTCTAGATTCTAGAGGATATAAATCGGATAATAAATTATCTGTGCGTGTTGTTGTCATGTTCCCGATCTGATAAAAAATTCGTTCCCATGTATTTTAGATGATCAAAATCTAGTCATTTTAATTAAATCTAGATACTTTCACGTTCGTAATAAACTTTTTGCTGACTTCGAAATGCAATTAATGTTAAAACATATTTCTACCGTAAGGTAAACAAAGTAAATATTTACCTTTCAAGAGAAGTAACCAGGCCCGGATTAAGATTTTTGGGTCCCGGGGCTATCAAATTTCGAGGGTCTCCGAAAAAATTTAAACAATAACGAGTTAAAATTCTCGTATAACGAGAATTCGCTGTAATCGCGTGCGAATGGGATACCGTGTATATGTCTAAAAATATATAATTCTCTTGTTAATAAAATGAGGTTTAAACAATGAAATTTTAAAATAAAAACATAAAATTAGAAGTTATGGAACTCATAGACAATTTCATACAATATTTCCAATGAAGATAGAGTGGGCTAATCGCTTAGAACTAAAGGCTTGGAACGGAGCACCCCTCGAAAGTGGAGCCCTGGGCTGCAGTCCCCCTAACCCTCCTTTAATCCGAGCCTGGACGTAACTACAATAGAAGTCGGGATCCAATGAATTCTTGATAAGAGATTTGATAAGTATCATCGACCAATAAATGATTCATTCACCGTTATCGCTTTATTATTGTCGCTACCGATTATTATACCATTAATATGTTCTTTGTTATCACTGTTTTTTATTATTTCAATGAATGTTTGCGACATCGCCTTGTTTCTACCGAAATTGGAAATGCGCCAGATCACGTTATAAATAATTCTAAGTATACGCAAGTATGAATAATAATAAAGAGATTAAATTCTTATTGTATTAGTACGGATCTTCAAAATCATAGGTTCCAAAATTGTCAGGGTTATTTATGTTTGACTAATAGAATTAGTCAATTAATTCACTAATAGAATTACTTTATTTAATAACTCTCGTTGACCTTTCTTTCATAATATTCTCCTGCTGGACATAAATCGTTACTATTTACGAGAAGAATTGGATTGAACATCAATATTTTCAGTTCCTTATAATAACTAAACTTTACAAATTAATTATAACTTTTGCACGGTGTATACATATATGTATACATATACGGTGTATACTGCATATATGTATCTACAAATATGTTGTTTGTAGGATTTTGACAATAAGCGATTCTCGGAAGAACTAATTCTGTTCAAAGAATGTTCCAAAGGAAAACAATATTTATTCATATATGTAATTATTATTGTAATTAAGAAGAGTTTCGACATTAAGGTAGATTTCTCATTTGGAAGTCTGAAAAACATATTTTAGGAATTTATAGAAAATAAACTACTGGGTGAATTGCTTTCCAATTGTACATACATGTTCATTGGCTCTTGACATAAAAATACATGGCAAAAAGTGCATAATAATTAAATTTACAGAGCACGTCATTGTACGTAATAATGTGAGTAACATGTTTAACAACTTCTTTAATAAAATTCATCTGAGACGGCAACTCTCTTATTCTTATTTGCCAAACTATCGTAATTAAATATGTACGATCTATATTGAAATTCGTTAGATTAAGATTTACAATTAGTCAAGTGCACTCATACCCAAAAAAATTTTTAATTCATTTTTCTTGATAACGGAAGGTGGTACAAAAAATTTTATTTTATATTATCATTTTTTTTGTATAAAGAATTAGGGCTACCTGGCTTGCACTACGAGTACTGGAACACTCTGTGTGTGCTAATTGTAAGTAGGTTTCTTCTTTTAGGACTTCCTGTGCTGACGCAACTGGAACAACATCGCCAGAGTCCAAATATTGAAATTAAATTAAATTGCTAATTTGTGAGTGAGTTCTGTATCTGCTTTCAATATGCAACATAAAAAATATACCTAAGAAATTTTTTTTACGTACCTAATAATCATTATTTCAGCGCTTATAATATTTATAAACATTACCATGTAATACTTACATACGTTAATTATTTTTAAACCCCTGGAATAACGGAACATATTTCATCAAAATCCCACCTGTTTAGCCCTTGTCCACAAACATATATATTTTTATAAACTTATGGGGGGGGGAGGTTCCGGTCTAAATATTAATTTTTTTTATTTCATTTTTCGAATGTTCAATCTTTTAAGAATACGTTTTTAAAAGGATTTTTTGAAATTCGTAAAATTCCCGAAGTTATAAGCATTTGAGTAGCGGCAAATGCATGGGTAACACCCGGCCACTCGGCGCTCACGTAAAACTTTAAACGCGTTTTCTCGAAACAGTGTTCTTAAAATCGGTGGAACCTGTATCTCGAAAAGTTATTATCCGATGTGACTGAAACTTTTTTGTTTTGAAGAATATTCTTCTAGCTTATGGACAGACTAGTAAAATTTAAAAAAATTGAAAATTTGTAATTTTTAAAGGCTTTGAAAGGACGAAAAATATAGAGAAAAAGTGATTTCAAACTTCAAGTGTTATTTTCTCAAAAAAATGTAATTTTTTTGTAATTTTTACTGGTCAGTCCACGAGCGAGTTTTATGCTCTTTAATAATCTGGCATTGTTTTTTTTATTTCAGGCCAATCGATTAGGTACTACAGGTTCCACCGTTTGGATGTGTTTTTTGACGCCTCGACTTTAACGAGTCCCCAGTGTCGTGTGCAATGATTAATTATGAGACAAAAAATTTATTTTCATAGTTTAAGACATCCTTAATACAATGCAAAAAGTCTCATTAAATTATATGAAGTAGATTTTCTTTAAGTAATTCCTAAAGATCACATCTTTTTATGGGCTCTAGACCGGAACAGCAGGGAGTGAGTGGAGCTATGACTGGATAAGAAGAGTAGGTATATCTATTAAGGAGTAAAGGACATAGCGAACAGTATCCTACTGACTTGCACTGTCTGCACTGACTGCTACTGACTTGAATTAGTAAGTACAGTATTGTCTCCCGATGGGCTCGGTTTGGTGTACACGATGTGGGCTTTTCGTTATCCCCACCATTTCTACCTCACTCTTATCCGGCGCAGACGAGAGCGAGATGGAACGAAAGTGAGCGAGACATGGTCGCGCACGCCTGCCGCGCACGCAAAGCGTTCTATCTCGCTCCCCCCTTCGACCAGAAAGAAGGGAGAAACGAACACTCGGAATTAGGAGTATTAGGACTCTGCTCACGATACGGGCTCAACGCCGGTCCCAACCAGCGAGCCCTCAGGGAGACCATACTGTAGTGAAATAGTATTTTACCTCGCACGGGAACTTAGGTGTTATAAGAATGGTAAATAACGAAGCAGTAAAACACATATATATATATATATATATATATATATATATATATATCTTACATTTATTGGACAATTTCGTATTTATTACAACATTTAAGAGTCCATTAATAAGAAATTAATCAACATATCGTTGC
Organism: Andrena hattorfiana; assembly: GCA_944738655.2. Classification (NCBI taxonomy): domain Eukaryota; kingdom Metazoa; phylum Arthropoda; class Insecta; order Hymenoptera; family Andrenidae; genus Andrena; species Andrena hattorfiana. Next base: position 38,395,733 of record OX122889.2, on the reverse strand, counting down.
GTCTAGGTGCCTAGTCTTGTGCCATTTTATATACACACCCAACTTTTAGAATCCCTTGCAACTTCATAACACTTTATTTACAATTGTATTAGTATAAAAATTAGTAGCTAGTAATTCTGATTGCACGTCTTACTCTGTTGACATCTAATTCAGATCTGTTCTGTTTTATGATGTTGACCCTGGTCAGTAGAGACGATCACAACACAATTGAAGAGTCCTCCTAGAAAACACTGTAAGCGCCAAAAATCAAATTCTATACTATAGTATTACCATTGGCAAATAGAACATTTTCTGATAAAAAAAAATTAATTTTGGCACTTAGAGTGTTTTCTACGAGGACTCTTCACCTAACGATTCTTATATTACAGTGTACTATTTGAGTATACAATTGTACAATTTACTTCTTCCAAATTAGACTCTCATACAGTTACAATCGACACTTCTTCTTTATGTTTTTAAGTGACTGTTTCGGGGAAAGCCCTTGAAGATCGACAACTTGATAAAACGCATAAGCGGTGTCGTCTATGTTCCACACGCTTAATAACAGTAACTCTTTCAGTTCATTCAATTGGCGATATTTTTTCAACGAGATCGGGCACGACATAGTCAGCTGTGATGGTGGATGGTGTCCGTGAAAATCCATCGAACATAGTGGATTGAGATCCAAATGACGTCTCGACAATGGCTCGGTTGACGTATATTTCTCGTTACTTATATATATCTCAATATTGTCAGAGGAATGTGTAGCCGTGAAATACCAGGTAAGATCGAACTGCACGTGCGTTTTATTATGACAGTTCACTTCAGGAAACTCGACACTGGTCCATCGATCCCTTCCATATTCGTTTAATCGATTAAAGATCGGATTGTTACCGCTAGCAATTTTGCCGTCTGGAGGGCTATTCACTTCGTGTGGAAAGCCTTGCAACCCCTCTACACTTTGTGGCTCATACATTATCGGTCCACAGTTTTTATTCACTCTTAACTGGCACAGCTTCGCTCTGCTAGTCGGATTAGAAACAAATCCATGGAAATTGCCCACTCCTCTAACAGGCTCGTGTAGAGAAACATCAGCGATCTGGTAAAACGCGTAAGGTTTTCCAACTATTCCCAACGTCGACACAAGAACCCCCGAACCTTGAGCTCCATATAATAAATCTTTTACAAATTCATTTTGAATGTAACAGTTAAATCGAACGACATAGCTGTGGCTTTTTATATCGCTATTGCTTTGATGCGAGCATACCAAATTTAACACAGATCTTTGTATCGATTGATCAGCGGTGTAATTACTATTGGATAGAAAGACTTTTATGATATCCACTTTCGACGTGTTGGCATCGATAACCCACATTATTTCTGTGGCAAAATGGGTTTGATTGTGCTCCCTTATTCTCAAACGAGAAGGGTTCCAACGACCAACAGAATGTTGGTCTAGTATATCGTACAATAAGTTACCACCACTAGCAATCTCTCCATTCCTCGGTCCTTTTTCTGGAAACTCTGCTGGTCCAATAATCTTCCCAGCACTATTTTCAGATGTAAACATTTCGCAGTTAATATTGGTCTTTAAGAAACATTTATAAGCGCGACTAGCTGGCTCCGTTAGTACAGCAGCAGTTGTAATCGGTATATCTTTCGAGTCTTCTGGGTGATCGCCCGTTTGGCTGATCGCTAGACTCCTGCCAAGCACAGCTGATCCGAGGGATGTTTTACTATTTTCATCGACAGCAATGGCAGCACCGAAAGCTTTGTCATCGTTACAGACAACCAAGTTACTGAGAGCTATCACTGGTAGAAATAATGTTATTAGGAACATTATTATGCGAAGCTACTGTACACAATACTGGGATCTTGCTTTTAGTGAAACGAATATTTGTAACTTGCAAAATAACACAGTTTCGAAGTGAATCTCCGCCGAGACCAAAATGTCTTAGTAGTTGGACGCGCGTCGGGAAACAGACTGAATAACATGACAGTATAGATACGGTCGACGCATATATAGACCTACGAACATTCTTTGCGTTGTTGTCTAAAGTTTATCTTATCTACAGGAAGAATAAACTAATATGCACAAATAAAAAGTATCAATAATTCAGAGCATCTCTCGGAATCGTTTTTATCGAAGAAGCATCTGTGATATTGAATGGAGATAAGTACATATAATTCCTGCTTGACATTCGTGGATTAAGGGGCTTAAATATTGTTTCACAAGTAGCGATGGAATACGAAGAATTAAAATGAATCAGTTTGTTGATTTAGAGAAATGGATTCTTACGCAATGCATTGGTTATTCATCAACTTGGGCAACGGTCGCTTTATCATTATTGTTATCGCATGCAATAAACATAGCGAGTGAAAGTAGAATTAAATTATTAAACGGAGTTGAGGAGTTATCCTAAGTTTATCACTAGTACTTACAAGTAATCAGAAAACATAATAGATGCTTCCATTATTATCTCTCGGTTTTTAAACGGAAACTTCTTTTCCTTAAGTTATGTGCAATGATGTAGAAGATTTTGTTGTATACTTTATCTTTGACAATATTGATTTTACCATTTTATTTCATCGCTTGTAGTATAGAGGAATTGGAAGATTAACGGGTTCGCTGCCATCGTACACATTAGATTTTATTTTATTTGTAGTAATTTTAGTTAATTCCACTAGCTTACAGCCATTTTGCGCAGCAGATGCCACTATTTTTTTCTCATGTAAAATGACCCGTTGATTCCGAAAATAAGGTCTAAAAAATTTTCTATGGATACGTTTTCGAGATATCAGCAGGTGAACTTTTTACCTGTCTGTCAAAAAGGTGGCCTCACTTAATTGCGAATATCTCGTGTTGCGAATGACCGATTTGGTAAAAAGTTATATCAGATTAAAGATAATTGAATTACCAACAAATGTACCTCACAAAATTTTCAAATCGGTTTAGTAATTTTTATGAAATCGATGGAAATATTGGAAAAAGGTGATTTTTTTCGACTGAAATTGAAATCGACAATTCGTTTAATCATCTGGGAAAAATCGAAACAATGTGGGAACAATGGGCCCATTTTCTCATTTCTTATGTTGAGTCTGCACTCTCACGAAGAAAACAAGCTGTTACTGAAGAAAATCTATAGATAAATACCGAAACTACAGACAATTGTGTGAAAACATTAAAATTGCATTTTTTCTCGGTTTTTGTGTATTTTTTTCATTTTATTGTGTCATTTCAATTTTAATTCATTCTGTACATTTTTTCAAGTATTTTGTTAATGTGTGTATAACAATAATAATGTGTTTGGTATCAGGTAGGAATTTTACAGACATGTCGGTGTCATTGGCAGATATCATTTCAATAATAAAAGAATGCATGTGTGGTTAGCCAACGTATAGGCCAGTTACTTGAAAATGGAATTTATTTATAATTTTCATGATCCAAAAATGACTTTTTTGGCGGAAAATACATTTTTCCACGAAGGTTGATCCTTCCTAATTAAAATTGAAGAAAAATCACTATGGTGCCATGTACAGTTCTGGAAATAAAAATTCATTTATGGACTCCAATTTTGCGGAAGTGGTAAAAAATTGCAAACTTGGCCTACATTTTTTAAACAAATTCGAATCTAGCAAAATAATGACTAAAATCTCCCATAATTTCACTTGGACTACGTCATGCTTCAATTTCATCAAAATCCGAAACATCGACCGCAAGAAGTGATCGATTTGGCATGGAATGACGCGTTAGCGTTTTGGAGGACGGTGAATTGATGCAATATGAGTAAGCGAGATGCAGCAACAGCGAAGGACCCTCGACCTACTTACGCGCGGCGACCGGCAGCCAAAGTAAATAATCAAGAACTCAAAACAAATCCTCCGCTAATGAAAATGAAGATTTGTATATTTTTTATTAGATCTTCATAGCAGTATTATTAATAGATTTGCAAAAATTACCCTTTGATAACGAGTCAAAATACAGCTTCATTCGTATTATCATCAGTTATATGGATATTTGGTGAAAAGATGAATTCGAATTCAGGATTAGAAAAGAAATGACTGAACCATTAACAAAAATTCAACTGCTTATATTTTCTATCAAATCATTATGAAAATATTATGACGCATTGGCGAACTATTTTCAATGAAAATCGGATTAAACGCGACCAAACTTAATTTATTTATTATCGCTCTGCGTAATATCCTGTCGAAATAAGTCGAAACCGACGCTGACTCGAAATAATGCGAATTAGATCGGGTTTGGCCTCGTTTTCATTGGAAAAATCCCGAGAACATGTTAGAAGTATTTTCAGAAACATTTTACAAAAAATATGAGAATTTACAATTTGGACTATTTTTTATCGTCCTCAACTGCCGATTGATAAAGAGAAAAGAATCGTGAGAACTGCGAGCACCGCATACTAGAAGGAACGACTACTATTGTACTCTATCTTTTATCACAGACGAGGTATAGGATAGACTTATCACCCACTGCATTTTTCTGTCACTGGTTTGTGGGTTTCAGGACCCATTATCATTTTAATGTAACATGCAACATTACCGGTGAGGTCACGAAACAGATTGTAACGCTATGTGTGGTAGGAACATGTGACACGAACACCTATAAGATGGTAGGTCTCTCCTATACTTCGTCGATGTCCGGACCCATTACCATTTTAATGTCATGTGCAACGTTACCGGTAATGTCTCGAAACAGATTGTAACGCTACACGTGGTATGAACACAGACGAGGTACATGATAGACCTATCACCTTATGGATATTTGTGTCGCCACCCAAACTGCGTTACCGACCCATAATTTGAGGACTGAATGTAGTGGCATCTGCTCATGAACAGCGTCCAATTCGGCAACTACTCTGAAATGTGTTGAAATGCTGAAAGGTGTGTGCATGCTTGATACGTGTGACTTGTTTGAAGGCTTTTGCTACGCTATGCTTTAACTCGGCTTGTTAACGACTCACGCGGATTTCTCTCCGAAAATCCATTTCGGGGATCAAAGACACTATGATGCTCAAAAATGGTATTTCTTCAAAGCCCAGTGTAAGCTATAAATTGCAAGATGACATTGGTTATTAGTACTTTGCGTGAAGTAGAACCCTTTCACGTATCGTACGCCGAAAAGTATTAAAAATTCACGATGTTACTGACATTCCCGCGAGTTTCTAATACACTGTTTAAACATTCTAGTGAAGTAATAATAATTGGATTCTATTTGCCCCGAGCATTACTTTACCGCCGACCTTGAAATTTACAGTAAAATCTAATTTTTAAAAGCCTCGCAGAAAGGTGCACGATGCATGAGTGTCGTGGGGTGCATGGATGCAACTGAAAATCGAGTTACTTTTGAAACCCGCATTGCGAAATAAGATTTTGTCTAGCCCTGAGAAATTCATCGGTTCAGTGTTCGGTGAAGCGTGTGCATGTCATAGTGCATATTATTTCCTGATTTCCCAATTCGTGCAACAATTTCATCGATTACTGGACCATGTGGGAGGCCTTTTAACAGGATTTCACTGAGATATACCCGTTACCTAGAAGACTTTTTTAGAAACTGACTACTCCGTCGATGTTAGTAACTAAGGGGAAGAAACAAGTATGTCACTCATATTTCTCCAAATATTCCTCCAACTATTCATTTGCACTAAGTTCAACTAAAATGTATTTATACATTATAAATAATACTGTGTGATATGTATAAGCATTAACATTCATTTATCGAACGATTAAACATTGAGAATAAAAGAGAATTCATTCGGCGTAGAAAATCATTTGCAAATCCAAGGCCAAATGTTACTAATTGCTTAATATCTCGAGTTGTATCGATCATAGTTAATAATAATTTATACTGGCCGATTAGTGCAAATGATGTTGACATTATTTGTCATAGCAATAGCCACTGGAATGGATATTTTAGCAGAAAATCCATTTTTGCCGAAGAATTCGTTGGATTTCGCAATTGTAATCAACCGTCGACCTTGTTTTGATCGGGGGACATGGTTTCCCTAAGTGTATATAGGGAGCTCACGGAGCTCCGTGTACTCAGTCGTCGTCGGTCCTCCGGGCCTGGAGGACCTCCGGGGACCCTGGAGCTGGCGAGCCTACTGGACCTACTGGACCTACTGGACCTGCTGGACCTGCTGGACCTGCTGGACCTGCTGGACCTGCTGGACCTGCTGGACCTGCTGGACTTCCTGGGGTCCTGGTCGGGATTTCAGCGCTGGTCCTTCCTGCACCCTCTCGCCCCCTGGAATGGAGTTCCCGAGCCACCTGGATCATTCGGACTTCCTGGGGACCTGGTCAGGGTTTCAGCCCTGGTCTTTCCTGCACCCCTCGGCCCCCTGGAATGGAGTTCCCGAGCCACCTGAACTTCCCGGGGACCTGGTCAGGGTTCCAACCCTTGGTCCTTCACCCCCTCGGCCCCCTGACCAAGGTTAGCTTATTCGGTTGGTGCCGATGAAATTTTCGGGTTCGTTAAAAGCCATTCAAAATGTTATTATTCTGCCAAGGCCAAAACCGATTTCTTTTCATTTTTATCTGATTTATTCGATTGTTTTTCATCATCTGTCCTATTTCATACATTCCTTCGTGGATTTTTGCATGAGTTATTTTATTTCGTATATTTCTTCGATGGGTTTAAATGATTTAATTTATTCGATGCATTTCTTCGATACGTTTACATGATTTTTTTTTGCATTTCTTCGATGGGTTTACATGATTTATTTTACATGATGCATTTCTTCGACGGGTTTACATGATATATTTTATTTGATGCATTTCTTCGATGATTTTGCATGATTTATTTTATTTCATGCATTCCTTTGATGGTTTTGAATTTGTTCCCTCTCGTGCATCTCGTCGATGGATTTATATTTCCTGCTCTTCTTCATGTAGGTATCTCTACGATGGTTCTGCATGCTCGTGCGTGCTCTTCTGACAATTTCAAATCATGTCGATCGGCACCAACCGAATAAGTATGTTCTTAGTTTTCTCTGAAGTCTACCATACTATTACTAACATAATGTAGTTGATTGTTTCAGCATTTCAGATCCACGCTCTCGCGGGAAGGAGGTTAATAAAATAATATATTTTAAAGAAAATTGTGAAAAGTGATAGTGAATAGTGGTAGTGAATGAAGACATTTAAGGAAGCTTAGGTTAATTTATTATAGCATGAAGTATTTAAGGCCCCATGTAAAATTGCCAAGTAGTCACTAAATCATTAGCTTTGTTGCTCTTTTATTGGCTCCTCATCTCCGATGAGGAGGTCGCCGCTACTTCCGTTCACGGAAGCAAGCGACTGAGCATGGAATCGGTATGAGTGGATCAGTTTCATCCTCTGGTATTCTTGTCGAAAGGGAAAAGTTTCGGGCGTAGGGGGTGTACCTTTTGGTATACTGCCTGCGTAAGTCACCCGGTCCGATTCCCAGTCTCCTCGTTAGTCGGCTTGAGTCAGGTCACACCTAGTGTTGCTCCTGACGAGTCGCTGGGTGCAGAGGAATCGTTTGGGAGACGCCGAGCGCTTTTCCATTTCGACTCGGACAGCAGGGTGGTAGGAACTGCGCCATCCAATACTCCTTTCATGCCCACCCGTAGTCTTTCCTTTTTTGCTGAATTTATTTTAATCGAGTGATTGCTTGGCAGTTCCCTAGATTCGATATCTAAACCGAAGGGATCGATGGAATTTTGTTTCCATCCATCTCTTTGGTTTAGTAGCCTAAGGAATTCATGTACAGGGAGATCGATGGAACTTTGATTCCATCTATCTCTCTACGGGTCTCAAAACGCAGCAACCTCCTCGCGGTGAGACCTGGTAATCGGTGAAAACCGAGCCGATAGCTGCGATTGTCAAATATTCTAATTAGATATAAGAATTTCTTTAACTTGCAATACTATGGTAGAATGTAAAAATAAAATATGTAACTTGAAATGTTTGTTCGTTTGTTCCTACCGGCCCCCAGAACACGGGTATAGTGTTACGGTAGAAGGATAAGTGCATGTTGGAGTATTTCATCGAAATACTGTAACCGATGGGTTTTTGAAAGTTCTCTCTGTTTCAGTACCCTATTGAAATATATTCCTTGGCGAGGTATTCCACGTTACATCATGAAAGCATGTCTTCCACAAATAATGTTATTGTTTATATAAATTTTTATATTCAATAAATTTGTTTTATGTTAAGTAAACTGGAATAGAACAGCAAGGTTGAAAGGCGTATGTGTTCTTGTTTTTTTGTGATCCTTTTTTCTCTGTCCTTGCCCGGAATACGTTTATAAAACCATCTTTAAATTGTTACTCTAACAGAATCATTTGTAAATCGCGGGTTTCAAATGATCTAAGTTTTACCCGTGTTGAATTCTGATTTCTACCACGCGTAGCGTTACAATCTTATTTTAGACTGAATCGATAACGTTGGGTGTGACATGAAAATGGTAAGGGGGCTCGCGAGCCCCCCGAGCGTGTGACACAAAATTACATTGCGTGATTGGTTTATCCTATACCTCGTCTGTGGTATGAAGTAGAATTCAACACGGGTAAAACCACAGACCAGGTATAGAATAGACCTATCACGGAATGTAATTTTGTGTCACACGCTCGGGGGGCTCGCGAGCCCCCTTACCATTTTCGTGTCACACCCAACGTTATCGATTCAGTCTAAAATAAGATTACAATGCTACGAGTGGTAGGAATTGAAATTAAATCTTATCGGAAACGTTTAAAATCTAAAACGGCATGAACGTTAAGACTAATTTCAAGAAACATGTTGCATAATTCCGTTTACTAATACATTTTGATAGAAGTATAATTTGCACTTATTTCCATAAATTTCGATTAGAAATATTATATAAATACAACCACGTAATAAACATTTGTACAGTCTCTTAGTTAGGTTATATTTTCGGTCACTTCGAAGAGTGGATTTTCTGTCCTCGAAGTGACAGAAAATATACTTAACCTATATGCTACAGGATAATAAATGTTTATTGGATATTTCGTTCTTTTGGGCTACATTTGTGAACTTTTTATGACTTAACATCCTTCCAAAATATTATTATTACGCCTCAACGATATATTTATGAAGTCGATGAGTGTAATTATTCGTGGTTAAGAAATCAAAATTTCCTATTCATAACGTCATTTTTTTAGTACATTTCATCGAAATAATAAGTTTGAGCTTAATTTGTTTATGTTTGCCAAATTCATGCCTTTTATTAGACTCTACTTGATTTTAGCATCAATTTTCATGTTTACAGATTTCTATGCTTGATTAGAGCTGTGACTATCGATTATTGATAGATTATCGATATCTTATTGATATTTAACAATATATCGACAATATCGTTAAGATATCGTTAAGACGAATAGATCTATTCGCCTCTTCTAGAAGAGGCTGAGGTAGAATATAACACACTTTGCTGCAGCAACGATGGAAATAACAATTTTAAAGACATTGTAAAGCAACGATACATATTCATACTTTTAAAGATATCGCTTTCGATACTCAGCGGCTCAGCACCGATGTTTTCGCCCATTCACAACGGTGTTCTTCGGTGCTAGATAGCGCCGTGAATGGGCCCAGCACCGGTTTTTACGGTGCTCACTTTTCGAGCACCGTTGCCAACGGTGCAGACCTTTTTCGCATAGAATGCAACGCATTATTTGTATAATAAAGTCAATGAGAATCTATTGGTTTGTATTTGAATTCACGGCGCTGTCCAGCACCGAAAAACACTGAATGGGCTCAGCACCGATATTTTCGTCCGATCACAACGGTGTTTTTCGGTGCTGGATAGCGTCGTGTATGGGCCCAGCAACGCTTTCTAAGCGGCTGACCTTTTTTCGTGTATACCTCAGCTGATTTCCCAGGTAGCACACGTCGTCTATAAGTCGTGTGCTATCTGGGTCTATTCGCGTCAACGATATCTTAACCATATTATCTATATATCGAAATATCGATAACATTTCGATAGTCACACCTCTAGCTCAAAGTGACAGAAATTATAACCTATATGCTATACCCAATTTCATAAATATACCGTTGCGGCGTAACAACGATATTTTGGAAGGATGTTAAGTTATAAAAAGTTCACAAATGTAGCGTAAAGGAACGAAATAGCCAATAAACATTTATTGTCATATAGCATATAGGTTATATTTTCTGTCACTTCGAGGAGGGGACTACATAATAATCACGCGCATCCAGCTTGCGCATTTTCCCTAGCCTGGGCGGCCGCATGAAAGGGGAACTTTCCCCACCCTACATTAGTGGTAGTTGGAATGATATTTCTGAGCTTGGGTACGCGGAAAATTTGACTTGCGGTCCCAAGCGGGAAAAAAGTTCATTAAATTTCATTAAATTCTTTATATTTAGTGGGATTATTACTAGGGACTGTAGCCGTAATTATTTCTTTTATATTTCTTTAGAAGAACTGTCTTTAAATGTTTAAATAATTACTTTAAGCCACCCTGACATTCAATTGACTAACCTGCTAAAAAAGCTATTAAAAATGTTATATTACGCGGCTAAATACATGCTTTTCTGACTTTCTTTCTTCCATAAAATATGGTAAGATCGGATTTTTCGAGTCGGTCTTATAAACGTTTTACAACATTTACGCTTGAGACAACGCAATACAGCATTTCCTCTAGTTCCTATCACTTTTTTAAATATGGAAACATAGATATCAGGTTCACATAGATTTCTAAAATTGTTCAGAAGGCGCTTGGAAGGAATACAGGGCCATTAATATGCAGTATCCTCTAATGGAAAAATAATTTTTCAATATTTTTATCATTATGCAAACATCTGTATTGTATGTCAGATTTGTCTACTAAAATGAAACCAATTACGACGCAGTTTGGTATGAGGAAGGTACGGCAAAAAATTGGTGCAGAAAGAGGAAAAATAATAACATATTTTTTTAAAATCCAGAAAATAATACGATAGCGAACGTTCAGTAGATGTGCGGCCTTTTTCTCACCGATTGTTGAGGTCAAGGCCATCGAAAAGTTCGTCTTTTTTTTTAAACAGACGCCGTTCCCAGAAACGCGATACACCTGAAGGCAAAAATCAATGCGACTTGAAATGTCTTGCAAGCAGAGCTCGCTAAATCAGGCGTTTGCTCTTAACGAATCTTTACCATTTTTTATTTTGTTTAAATGCTAAACAAATAAAATATGAAAAAAGTGGGTAGGTAGTGATTTATTTTTAGGGTTTCCATAATTGTCATTGAACATTTAAATGCTAATTAAATAAAACATGAAAAAAGTGGGTAGGTAATGGTTTATTTTACTCTGTAAAATATTTCACGGGAACAGTGAAATACGGGACAGTCCCGTATATACAGGACGTATAGCAACTCTACATATGTACATACCTACTTGCCCGAATCACGTCGTATTTGATTTTCCTTTTATTAAAAAAATCTCACTAATATGCCGTTAATGCTCGAATCGAGCCGAAACAGAGAATGTAAAAATTTCACCTTATGATTAGCTTAGCATGTGTACGTACATGTTTTCCGCTTTTAGCTACTGATTACGGCTTTTTCAGAATTTGTAGAAGAAATTAAAATCTAGAAGCCTAGCTTGTCCGTGGACCGACATCGACATGCGAAAATCAGACGCACGGAGAATGCAAGAAGACAATGTAGTATTATACTTTGTTGCCGCTGCCAGAATGATCGTTTGTCGCGTAAAGGACCTCCGTGCCGTTTCCCTCCCATTTTATCTCACACGCGAGTCGCGACGTCCGTAAAACAGGACCTTTTTTTTTACTTGTGCTTTAAAAAATACCATAACTGTTTTCTCATATGTACATATCTAGGAATAATGAAAACAGACCTTAACGCAAGCGATACGCTCGGGTACTTACATCGGAGATGTTCTTTACAATTTTTAAATCCATACAATAGCTAATAAGGAAAGGGCCAATCAATTTGTAACGAAACGTAGAGTTTTAACTACTAATCTATCGTTCCCAAGTAATAAATAAACTATTGCAAAATGTCCTCGGGTGCCGAAAACTACGAATATAAATTTAAAAAAAACGTTTGGATTCCTTGTTCTCAATGATTTATACGTGTCGTAGGATGGGCACCGTCTATTTAGACATGCGCGGAGTGCAGAGATTTGTGCGAATGTCAGTAACAGCGTCAATTTTTAATATTTTTCGACATACGACTCGCGAAAATGTTAGTTAAGTGTTCTACTACACGTAAAGTACTAACGATCAATGTCATCTTGCAATTTATAGCTTGTATAAGCTTTCAAGAAGAGATCACCGAAATAGATTTTCGGAGAAAAATCCACGCGAATCCTCGTGAGTCGCTGACAAACCGAGCCAAAGCGTAGCGTAACAAAAGCCTGTCCTCTGTCAAACTCTCACTCTAAACAAGTCACACGTATACAATCACGCACACCTTTCAGCATTTCAACACATTTCAGAGTAGTTCCTAAGTTGGACGCTGTTCATGAGCAGAGGCCGCTAAATTCAGTCCTCGAGTTATGGGTCGGTAATACAGTTTGGGTGGTGACACGAAGTCCCATAAGGTGATAGGTCTATTCTATACTTCGTCGATGGTAAAACTCCTATACCTTGTCTGTGCTATCACGCACATATACAGTATTAGTTCTTGCCGATATTAGCGTTGTAGTCGTATTCTGTTCTCAATCGATAATGTTGAATGCAACACAGAAATATCAGAGAGGCCCGCGAGTTTTCGAATAGCGCATGAGCTTTCTTTGAATAATTCAATACTTGGATGCCTCATAGGTTCTCAAATGTTGTGCATGTTCCTGGAATATTTCAATATTCGAATACTACATTCGAATTAAGGCTGTATTCCAATATTCAAATACCGTAATTACTTTTTTTATATAGGTGATTCTACATTCAAAGCTCAATAATTTCGATCTAAAACATTTTCCAATTTGACGAATAGTTTAAGATTTGTTAGAGAAAGGCTATTTCGGTCAGCGATCTTCGAAGTTTTGATATTTTTTAATATTATGGGAAGTGCTTAGGTATGAATAAAACCTCATGGTTCGGCCATATTACTCATAAGACTGTATATTTTCCTATAGTAACAGCTAATACATAGTGACTAGGGAATTGTAACAATAAGAACCGGCGCTACCAACTCAAAGGCTGTGCTACTCAAACTGTTTTATCATTACCTTTGTGCATTGTTATTTCTTTTCTAACACGAAGGGGATTTTTAACATCTTCAGAGAAGCACAAAAATATAGATTTTGAATATTCTTTAATGTTTTACAGACACATACCGGCTTAAATAAAAACCAAACGTCACTCTTGGTATTATTGAATACTGAAGAATTCGGATCGTAGTCGATAATTCGAGTATTCAATTATTCGAAAATAATATTCAAATTTTATTCAATGCAGATTCGAATAGTCGAATAGAAAAAATTCAAACAGTAGTTTCAACAGTAGGTACTTTGAATAGTGTGACAAAAAATTTACATCGGATATGAAGTATCAGTTGCTTTATCCGTCTAATTGATGATTAACACAGGAAGATTTTCATTCATGGTATGTTCATCATTCTTGAAGATGAGTGTTTATTTAATTATGCTTCTGTAGGTTAAACAGTTGTACCTATGCTTTTCTAAAATGCACAGTCATACGCAATTATAATTCCATGTGCACACACATTTGCCGTCTTAAGGTCTAAACACAATTATCAGTTCCGTGACGACACAGTGCCGGCGTGCCAGAGGTGAAAAGAAGAGATCCTCTACAGTCTACGCCCCACTTCTTCTTACTACTGGCACGCTGAGACTGTGTTGTCACGGAACTGATAAGTGTGCTTAGACCTTAAGGCGCAAAATGTATTTCACAACTTCTTATTTCGCAGCTGTGGTGCACTGTATTTTTTAATTTAAAGAGGGGCGTAGACTGTAGAGGATCTCTTCTTTTCACCTCCAGTACGCTGGTACTGTGTTCTCACGGAACTGATAAGTGTGACTACTTACAATTTAGACCTTTACATGGCTCACATCATCCTCAAACTAGATGGGACTTTACCATCGGCTTCTTTTGTTCAAAACCACAGAACCTCGAACTTCATCCTCAAAACAAAGTTGAAAATGGTGTCAATCGATTCGTCCCAAAGAGATTATTTCAATGGTGTATACTTCTACACCACACTATATCTACAGACTTAACGTCCTTCTTTTGTCGAGCTCGCCCCGCGCTTTGAGCCCATGTTGACATTAATAAAAATTTGAACTCCTATATTATATACTAGCTTAAAGTTCCCAGCGTTGCCCGGGTTACCTATATATCTTTTCTCGGTGAAAGGGAGGGTTTCTTTTTTAAAAGAATTTCTTAGCGAGTACCTAGAGGGTAAGAGTAGGGCTGCCATCTGTAAAATCATTAGTCTAGGACAGAGAGTATTAAAACACCGGACATTTCTATTTGAAACCCAGACACTTTTATCTACTTCTTAGATATATTAGGTACGATACCCCAAGCCAAAAATTTCTGTAAATTATAGACTGTAACCGTAATCAAGAAATAAAGATAAAATATTTATTACTTTCTGAGCGAGCAGCATCGAAAAACCCGGAGCACTAGAGAAAATCCCCCGGACGTGCCCGGATGCCCTAAAAACAAGGATAAATCCGGGGAAACCTGGACGGATGGCAGCTCTAGCTAAGAGGAACCTACCTACCAAATGTTATGGTCATAAAATCAGTGGTTCCAGAGAAATCGTGATGAGGCAGTGAGTGAGATAGTGGTATTTGGAATTTATACAGGGTCATTCGTTAAAACTGCAACTTACGCGCGCACGAACAGGAGAAAATGACAACACCGCCTCATGGACGCATTCGACTACAACCATTCACCGACCCGGCGTTTGGAGGGTTGCCAGCGACCGCTGTCCAGCGGTGATGCCCGAGCTTCGAAAATTTTTTCGTATAACTTTTGAATTATAAAAGATATCGGAATGCAATTTGCGCAGAAAAATGAGGAAAAATTATTCCCTCTTAATGATCAATAATTCAAAATATTTTACGATTACTTAATGTTTCTTTTATCAATTTTTTAACCATAATTGTTGTGAAAAGCTGTTGCAAACTGTTTATTTGAAACTGTATTTAATGCTCTTTTTAAAATTCATGGTGTTGATAAACAATAGGCTAGTTGTTTCTGTATCATTACTTTCATAAATTGAGAAATTAAATTTTTATTCAATTATGTATTAGTTCTGCAAACCTCAGAATCTATTGTTCTGGTTTTCTTTTTTTATCATTTTATCCTTAATACAGTGCATGTATAGATCGAACGTAATGGGTAATTAATGGGACGTGACTTTGATTGTAGCGGTGTATGTTTTTTTTCTAGAATTTTTGTGTCTGAGTGTTTTAACCTTTTAGCCACTCAACGTCACGCCTATACTGGCATCCGTTAATGTCATTTCTTGGAACGATGCGCCACCTGCGTATAAAAGTCACAATAATGGCGCCTATTGTTTATTAACACGATGAATTTTAAAAAGAGCATTAAATACAGTATCAAATAAACAGTTTTCAAAAGCATTTCACAACAATTATGGTTAAAAAGTTGATAAAAGAAAAATTAAATAAACGTAAAATATTTTAAATTATTCATCATTAAGAGGGAATAATTTTTCCTTATTTTTCTGCGCAAATTGCATTCCGATATCTTTTATAGTTCGAACGTCATACCAAAAAGGCCTCGAATTCTTCGACCCGGGCCGGGAAATTTCAAATAGCTCTTTGCGACGTTAATTTGAAACAGACCATTCTAAAATTTTCGAAGCTCTGGAATCACCGCTGTCCAGCGGTCGCTGGCAACCCTCCGACGCCGGGCTGGTGAATGGTTGTAGTGGAATACATCCGTGAGGCGGTGTTGTCATTTTCTTCTGTTCGCGCGCGCGTAAGTTGCAGTTTTAACGGTTGACCCTGTATATATAGATATCTTCACTGTAGTATTAATTGATAGGCAAGATTTTTCCGATGAAAACGTGTCCAAATACATATCTACTACCTTATTCGAGTTATATTGAATTATACATAATTCCATTTATGTACTTCTGAATTCTGGAAACCAATTACCAATATATCACATACGATTAAAAAGAGAATATGGTCGAGTTTAGATTCATTTTTATTGGATGAATTTCGGCAATCCATTCTACATTATACTGATGTAAAAACAAGCCAAACCCTAACACTGGATGGAAGTCCTCCAGCGTGAAAACACGCCGACGCCAGTCAAAGTGTTAGTTTCAGGTTATAACCACTCAATTCTTTATTTCACGATATAATTATTTAATTTGCACGTTCCGTGAAAACTTTATAACCATGTAGATGTAGATGCTACAGCCATAACAACTGGAGTGATGATATCCATTTGTAACGTACCGCTACGAACCGCCGTACATTTTTCCGCTTATATCTATATTAATCATTACTTTGTTCATTCTTATCCTTTGTAACATTAATATTAAGAATACACGAAACACGTGCGAGCGACACGCCATGCGGCGGGAAACAGTGAACTAAATGAAGCGCAACGCATGCGCATAACCACCCATTCAAACAGTGAACTCAGTGCCGCGAGTGAACCAAGCGCGCATGCGTAGAACGCACGATCAACCGGACGCCGAATAAACCAAGTCTAGTGCGAGAGTGGCGCGAACCGGATGTTAATTATAATTGGTGCGGGCCAAGTACCACAAATCGGTATAAATACAGGCCCGCCAGCAGCAGAGAGCAGACTCGGTTCTGCCACCGAACCAAAGAGACTCTGGTCGCTTTAACTAGCCCCCTATGTCTAAAGGTCTAAAGAAGTATTTCTTAAACTTCGTTTCCTTTCCATACGAACTACCAGCATCCATTCGAGGTCGCTTTAACTAGCCCCCTCAAATCCTTACGAGGTAGCTTTAGTTAGCTCCTCTACTTCCAATCCGAGGTCGCTTTAATTAGCCCCCTCACATCCATACGAGGTCGCTTTAACTAGCCCCCTCAACTCAATTCAAAATCGCCTAACCTGCGCCTCCATCTTATCCAGAAAGCGTGGGCCAGCTAATAGGCACCAGAAGACACTACTAGTCTAAGGGAAGGAAACTCTCTGCAGTTCTCAACTAAACATACCAAATCGACCAAACGTCATTTCTTGTACCGACTTCGTCTCGAGATCTTATATTCAATTAACGATTTAGCATCGTACCATTATACTATATCTTTAATACTAATTACGCAACATTCTTAATTATCGACTCAGCGTTAGAACCGACATAATACTCTTTATAACCGACTTAGCGTCTAAATCGAAATCAAGCATTATACTTTCTTACCGACCGAAACGTAATCACGAAATTACTTTATGTTCCGTTATATTAGTTTATAATCACAATTCAACGACTCAGCGTAAAATCTTATGTTCATTTACGACCTAGCGTCAAAACTATTTTCTTTAATAAACTATTTTGTTACTTATTGTTAAAAGGAAGGACTCTAGTTCTTGAAATTCATTTCTTTATCGCACGCCACCCGAACCAATCCCACAATTTCACAGGTAAGCCGCTCTACTTGTGGAATCTCCTGTAATTAACGGCAACGTCTCGTTCAAGAACGTTACAGGTGGTTAATTTTGGTGACAGCGGTGGGATAGATTTGCTTTGAAACCGCTAACGCGTGGCAAAGGAGATCAACTCTCCTAGCGAAGAACAAGACTCCTTCTTTCTTACTAAGTCAGGCGCGTTAAAAGAAGCAAGATCATGGCTACAACAGGGTCAAACACCCCTCAGGTAGACGCAGTTATAGAAGAATTACAACGCCTGCAATTAAGTCAGGATAATGCGCGTCAACCACATATTAGAATTCGCGATGCCGCGGACACGGTTCCGGCCTTCGACGGGCGAAACATTACTATACATCAATTCACGAAATGCTGTAGGAACGCGAAAAATATGATCGCGCCGAACGCCGAATACGGTTTAGTACAATTAATCAAATGTAAATTGTCCGGGCAAGCCTCTCGAGTCATACTTAACGGCGATTATAATACAATCGAAGAGGTAATTAAAGTCCTCAGCTCTCGCTTCGCCCCATTACATTCTTCAATCCAGTTATATGGAGAAATGTCAAGAATCGCTCAGTTACCGAATGAAGTTACCACTGTATATTATAGCAGTCGAGTCTCCGGGATCCTCCTACAATTAAGATACTGTAATGAAATAGAGGTTCCCTCACACGTCGCGCAATACAATCGATCCGCTGAAACAAATTCAATTAAAGCTTTCTTAACGGGGTTAAAACCTGAAATCTACGCACGAATGCGTACCGTCGAATTCGCTGACCTCGATACCGCCATTAGCGCCGCTATCAAAGCCGAGGCAGAGTGTCAGGAAAACATTATGAGAAATAAATTCGCAGAAGGACTATCGTACTCCGCGCAGTGCACAAATTGTTTCGGGTACGGACACTCAGCAACCGAGTGTAGCAGTAAATTTCCAGTAGGGCAAATAGCTCAAATTAGTTGGCGATCTAAATATTGCAATCATTGTCGTAAAGTAGGACACACTGTTCAGGAATGTCGGAACATAAACACCGCGTTCCAATCAACACCTAATAATCCTGGGTCAAGGCCGTCGTCATACAATACCGGGTCTCGAACAATGCCGCGCCAAACTCAATTAATAGAAATGCCGATATTGTAAAAACAAGGGACTCAGGATATTCAGGAATGTCGAAAGAAAATGTATAACGACAAACGAAGATCCACAGATACGCCAAAACCCGAACATCAAACGCCAGACCCTCCCCAAAATCCTGTACGCAGTCAAGCCGCATTAAAATTACGATTATCCGAAACATGGAGAGCCCCTAGCTTAGCTTTATCGAGTCCAGAATTAAAACCAGATAAGGCAATAATGATAATTGATACCGGAGCAGATTTGAGCGTAATCAAAGAAGAAGCCGTTTCTGCGGGCACACCAATTTTTTCCGACGTAACCTACGAATTAACAGGAATTACAGACGGTTCTCTATCCACAGTAGGATATATTAAAACCAAAATATTAGATACAGTAGCAGAAATCCACGTAGTCAAAACTTTACCTACAGCTCAGGACGGAATTTTAGGCTCAGATTTTTTTCACAGCAGCGGAGCGGTTATAGATTATTCAAGGAAAGGGATTACCATAGGAAACGAATTACTCCCGTTTAAAAGCGTGGAAATAAAAATTCCTGCCCGAATGAGATGTCAAATACCAATTAAAATCCTAAATCAAACTCTGAAAATATCGGGATACGTACCGAAATTAGACGTACACCCCAAAATCTTAATGGGTAACGCTATAGTTACAAACGATGACGGAATAGGTTATCTCTACGCCATTAACACATCATCTAATGATATAAAAATCGAAATACCTTCTGTAGAAATAGAACCATACGAAGAAATAAAAATTGAAGGGAAAATTGCATCTCCAGACCATGTTAAACAAGTACTCGGACTACTTCGTCTTAACCATCTAAATCCAGAGGAAAAAGCTAACATCGAAAAATTGATAGAACAATACGCAGATAGATTCCACCTTCCCGGTAGCGAACTAGAAGCAACAAACGTTGTATCTCAGAGAATAATTATCGAAAACGAGGCACCCATAAATGTTAAACAGAATCGATATCCCCAAGTCCATAAAGAAGAAATCAACCGACAAATTAACGAACTAATACAAAACAAAATAATCTCGCATTCAACCTCTCCGTACAACTCTCCGTTGTTCATAGTAACCAAGAGAAAGGACAGTCAAGGGAACATACGTTGGAGAATAGTAATAGATTTCCGTCGATTAAATGAAAAAACAATAGGCGACGCGTATCCTTTACCGAATATAGTAGAAATATTAGATCAGCTAGGGAGTGCTTCTCAGTATTCGATCTAGCATCAGGATTCCATCAGATACCAATGCATCCGGAAGATAAGCACAAAACCGCTTTTTCCACACCCTATGGACATTATGAATTCAATCGAATGCCTTTCGGTCTCAAGAACGCCCCAGCGACATTTCAAAGGTTAATGGACCAAGTACTAACTGGATTACAAGGAATAGAATTATTCGTGTACCTCGACGACATAGTAATCTACGCTAGTTCACTTCAAGAACACACTACAAAATTCATAAGACTAATGAATCGACTAAGGGAAGCCAACCTATCTCTGCAACCAGACAAATGCGAATTTCTAAAAAGAGAAGTGTGTTATTTAGGACACATCATTAGTGAAGAAGGAGTTAGGCCAGACCCAAAGAAATTAGAAGCAGTTAAACAGTTCCCACAACCCAAAACTCAGAAGAATATAAGACAATTTTTAGGATTAGCCGGATACTACCGGAGATTTATAAAGAATTTTTCTAAAATAGCGAAACCATTATCCGACCTAACTAGAAAAGATTACAGATTCGAACGGACAATCAAACAACAAATAGCTTTCGAGACATTACGGGACGCTCTATGCGAGGAACCAATATTACAATATCCAGACTTCGATAAACCATTTATCATTACCACAGACGCCTCTGGTTACGCAGTAGGCGCGGTTCTAAGTCAAGGAGAAATAGGAAAAGATCTTCCAATAGCTTACGCCTCGAGAATATTAAATGATGCCGAAACACGGTATGCACCAACCGAACGCGAACTACTCGCTCTAATATACGCCGTACAACACTTCCGTTCATACACATACGGGAAACGTTTTTCCTTAGTGATGGATCACAAACCACTAGAATGGCTACATACTTTAGATAATCCTACCTCCAGACTCATGCGCTGGAAAATAAAACTAGCAGAATACGATTACAAAATTATATACAAGCCCGGGAGATATAACACTAACGCAGATGCCCTCTCGCGGAATCCAGTGACTGTACTCCCGCTACAAGTGGAAGGGAAACGATCGCGCTCCCAAACCGCCACGAGTCCGGGATCCCCAAATCCAAGCCAAATGAAACAACCAAGGGGAGATGCATCCTCCTCGTCATCATCCAAATTCAATCCTGACCAAATACAAATGAGAAGGAAATTAAAAAGAAAACATAAAAGCACAACGACAACATCATCAAACAGACCGGCGGAGAAAAAGAGGGGAATCACGCCAAAAGGGGAATTAGAAGAAATGGAGGTATCCACCGATAGTTTTGAAGCAAACAAAAATATTCAGGCAACAGTAGAGGTTCACCCCTCCCCTGGACAAATCGGTCTTCCACCATCAACCCCCAGACCAGCCACCCTTAACCATTCTCGTAGCCCACAACGAATGGATATAGAAATAACGAAAGAGGACTGGGATCAAATCATGGAAATAAGTGAAAACGTAGAAATCCCGAGAAACCATGCTTACAGAGAGCCTCCCAAAATAAATTCTAGTAACAGTAGTAGCAGCAAAAAAAGAAGCCCACCAATAAGGCGTAAAAAACACTGCACACGAGACTCCAGCGGGACATTGACTGGACCAATATCTCCAATAACGATAAAAAGAGATTTAAACGATAATTATAAAACATACACTGGACCACCCCGACAGCAAGTATCTTCGCAACGACAGGGACTACCACGACAGCAACTACCGCCACGACAACGAACATTACCCAAGGTAACTCACCAGGAACTGGTTCCAAGCAGGTTCAAAGAAATTGGGGACCACTTACGGATGAGAAGGGAAACTGCAGGAATATTTATCACTACATATGGAAAACCAGTGGACGAGGAAAGCATTGAATTTATAACTAAAGAACAAATTAAAATTACCTTACCCCTGCCATTCCAGGCAGGAAGTGTAATAGAAATTCCCAAATCAGGACGCACCATCTTAGGGATGGTAATACCAGATTCTCCAGACGAAGAAGCCTATCATACCGTAATTAGGAACCTATATAATAAATTAACACAAAATAACATTAACAAAATCTCACTACCGAAAACAGAAATTAATATATCATGGGAAAAATTAAAACAAATGATCACCCTAAGGTTCTTACAAACAAACATCAGCATCACAATCTGCGATGGTACTATACGGATGCCATCAGAACAGGATCGCCTAATAATAATTAAGGAAAACCACGAGTCGCCAGTAGGAGGACATAAAGGGGTAACCAAAACCTACAACAGAATCAGAAACTTGTACCATTGGCCAAACATGAAAAAGGATGTAAGGCAACACATTAAGACATGCATAAGTTGTCAAAAGAAGAAACTAGTACGAGCTAAAACAAAAGAACCTATGATAATAACAGATACGCCACTAGACGCCTTTGACAAAATATCCATGGATATTGTGGGACCATTGCCACCCACAAGGTCGGGAAAAACATATATACTTACCATACAGGACAATCTAACAAAATTTTCATTAGCAATACCATTAGTCTCATTCACAAGCGAAGAAATAGCCCAGGCATTCACCACGCACTTCATATGCCAATACGGATGCCCAAAAGCAGTTCTCACAGATCAAGGATCTTCATTCATCGGTTCTCTCATGCAAAACTTCCCAAAGGCTTTCAATATCAAACGGTACAAAACCTCAGCATTCCATCCACAGTGAAACGGTTCCCTGGAAAGAAGCCATCATGTATTAGTAGAATATTTAAAACATTATATAACCAAAGAAAAACAATGGGATCAGTGGCTACCACAGGCAATGTTCTCTTATAACACTAGTATACATGAAGGTACCAAATACACTCCCTATGAATTAGTATATGGAAAAAAAGCCAGACAACCATCAAGTTTAATGCCAAACGACTCGTTAATTACATACCCAGATTTTGTGGAGAGGTTAGTAACAAAGTTGCTCAACATTCGCGAACTGGGACGCCAAAATTTAGAAAACTCAGAATATCGTGAAAAACACTACTACGACCAAAATGTATCCTCCGTTAATTACCACAAGGGAGAACAAGTACTGGTTTTAAAACCAAAAAGAGATAAATTCAGCGACGAATACGATGGGCCTTACACGATCATTGAGATTTTGAAAAACAACAATGTAAAGATAGCAGTGAGCCCCCGTCGAACTAAGGTTGTCCACAAGGAGAGAATAAAAAAGGCCTATACGCCACCAGACTGCGCCGTTCCTACTATATTACGGATATTACGGCAAACCATTAACAAACTTCGCAGCGCTAAATTCAAAAGTGGCGGGGGTTACGCAAGGGCTCATTCAGAAAAGTGATAGCCTGCGCAAAACACGTACAAATTTTCTTAATAACTAAAACAAAAAAAAAAGTGTCCAAAAGAAGCAAAAGAGGCAAATCAAGAAACAAAGCGAATCAAGGTAGGAACACCGTAGACATATATTAATTAAAAGAATAAATTATAATAAAAATTGAGATATTAAAATTAACACGTGGTGTGCCGGTGCAGACAATGTCTATCAGATCGCCCGACGAGAAATGGCTTCACCGCCCTCGCGAGGAAGAAAAAAACGAGGACCCATACTTAAAACTGCTGAAAATGATATGCCTAAAACCCAAGTGGCCAGGGTACCGCACGGACCGCAGCGATTTATACAGGCGTAAAATCTGTTACCCGTGCTATAAAAATTTAAACGCGGAAGAGACAAAATACTACACACCCGCAAGCCGTCACCTCCTAACACTGCGTAAGAATTTAATAAACTTAAAATATTGTATGATTTGCACTAGGCAGATCCACAATTGGGGGGTGGCGGCACAATGTGCTGAGTGTGTGAAAGCATTCACACACATCACTCGACAAAATGAGGAAGCCCTTGAATTGGGGCTATCCTTAAATGGACGAAAGGAGGCAACCACGGCCTCAAGAATAAACAACATTTATTTTCCACTATACATACGTGTAAAAATTCAATTACCTTCCCAAATAAATCCAATCATATCCTGCTAATATACTTCGACATTCCCGAAAACTCCTTAGCAACAATGTATAAGAAGGATAGCTATACCGAGGTCAGCGAAGCCGCGATGTAAACAAACCGCGTTATAGAAAAACAGAACCGCGTAGTAAATAGAATAAGATAGAAACCTTCGTAGGATATCATACATCAGACAATATAAAACCGAAATACATTGCAAATAGAGTAAGACACAAGATTTTAAGGGGAACATGTAGTCAATAATGGGGATAAATCCGAGCGCAACACGATGTAAGGAGAACTATATATCTAAAGGACATTGTACAGCCAAGCTTCATTCGATATACTAAACGCGAAACAGTAAAGTATCTGTCTAACAAAATGCCTACCCGATCGGGAAAGAAAATAAAAAGAATAAGAGCAGCAGCAAGTCTACCGAGCGTCCAACCCTGGAAATTGTACTCAATAACGAAACCAGACATAGACTGGCGACCATATCTTAATCTCATCCATTCTGATCCACGTCAGCGCGCGTGGAAATACATATTCCTATTCGGCACAAGGAACCCACCACCCCCGACTACAGGAGCGGCAGTCAATCCCAGTAACGGCACTGGAAAATACCTACTAATAGAAGAGGAAGTAGAGCGCCAGACCTCTTCACTTGAACCAGCAATCCACGCAACATCCAACCCAAAACCTACATCTCTCGGGACGAGAGAAAACCCGGGCGGCGAGATGTAACGTACCGCTACGAACCGCCGTACATTTTTCCGTTTATATCTACATTAATCATTACTTTGTTCATTCTTATCCTTTGTAACAGTAATATTAAGAATACACGAAACACGTGCGAGCGACACGCCATGCGGCGGGAAACAGTGAACTAAACGAAGCGCAACGCATGCGCATAACCGCCCATTCAAACAGTGAACTCAGTGCCGCGAGTGAACCAAGCGCGCATGCGTAGAACGCACGATCAACCGGACGCCGAATAAACCAAGTCTAGTGCGAGAGTGGCGCGAACCGGATGTTAATTATAATTGGTGCGGGCCAAGTACCACAAATCGGTATAAATACAGGCCCGCCAGCAGCAGAGAGCAGACTCGGTTCTGCCACAGAACCAAAGAGACTCTGGTCGCTTTAACTAGCCCCCTATGTCTAAAGGTCTAAAGAAGTATTTCTTAAACTTCGTTTCCTTTCCATACGAACTACCAGCATCCATTCGAGGTCGCTTTAACTAGCCCCCTCAAATCCTTACGAGGTACCTTTAGTTAGCTCCTCCACTTCCAATCCGAGGTCGCTTTAATTAGCCCCCTCACATCCATACGAGGTCGCTTTAACTAGCCCCCTCAACTCCATTCAAAATCGCCTAACCTGCGCCTCCATCTTATCCAGAAAGCGTGGGCCAGCTAATAGGCACCAGAAGACATTACTAAGTCTAAAGGAAGGAAACTCTCTGCTGTTTGAGAACTAAACATACCAAATCGACCAAACGTCATTTCTTGTACCGACTTCGTGTCGAGACCTTATATTCAATTAACGATTTAGCATCGTACCATTATACTATATCTTTAATACTAATTAAGCAATATCCTTAATTATCGACTCAGCGTTAGAACCGACATAATACTCTTTATAACCGACTTAGCGTCTAAATCGAAATCAAGCATTATACTTTCTTACCGACCGAAACGTAATCACAAAATTACTTTATGTTCCGTTATATTAGTTTATAATCACAATTCAACGACTCAGCATAGAATCTTATGTTCGTTTACGACCTAGCGTCAAAACTATTTTCTTTAATAAACTATTTTGTTACTTATTGTTAAAAGGAAGGACTCTAGTTCTTGAAATTCATTTCTTTATCGCACGCCACCCGAACCAATCCCACAATTTCACAGGTAAGCCGCTCTACTTGTGGAATCTCCTGTAATTAACGGCAACGTCTCGTTCAAGAACGTTACACATTCTGCAGTACTACATTTATTACATAAAATCAACAAGATATTACACTAGCGAGAAGCTTCTGGAAACTGGTAATATTCAATGTGTTTCTACGGTTTAAATACGTTCCAATAACCCTTATTTCTCTGCGTCGATTTGTCTGAAAACCGGGCGAGGGATGCAAATCTAATCGTATTTCGTATGAAATGAACCGTATTTGTATAGCAAGACTTTCTGTTATCAGACTCGCGTACTAAGCGCTTCTTGTCTTCATTGAGAGGCCATTGATTCACTTATCAACAAATCTGTATATATATCGAGACATTCATAATGCTAAAGAAATTGCCAAGCATAACGATAATTTATAGTTATGTAAGAAAAGGACGCTTGCTTTCGAAAGTCAAAAGTAGAAATATTAATGACGTTCGATTAAAATAAGCTAAAATTGTATTTTATGGTGACTCAATGTATCCCGATTACTGGATCACCGTGCATAACAATGTTGTATAGCACCAACGGCAATTTTATAAAAATTGTATTGATGACGTAGAATGGTATTCGTTATGGTTAATATATTTCCTATACTTTTAAAACGGTTTGCTTGTTATTATAGGGGCGTAAAAATACAAGCACCTAGTGCTAAAAATGATTTTTTCAGCAGTGATAATAATTTAAGATCATTTTATAAGTCACTAGCAAAATACCCGTGCTTCGCTACGGTATAAATTAGATAATCCGTTCTCATGTACTAATTTAACATTTAATTTTAAATTAAGTGTAGCGCCCTCTGCGCGTGGATTTTGAAAATATGTACTTACTAGCTTTACTACTTGGCTTCGCCCGAAATTTAGATTCTGATTTTATAAAAGAAATATTTTTGTGAAAATAGTCACATTCATCTGGATTAGCCAGGCATAATGAGCTTGGACACATTTCGTGACCCCAGAGTTTACCGTTTGAAAGTTTTTAAGCGACAGACAAACACACAAACATACAGAAGCTTTCTGCTTTATATATTAAGATATAATTTTTTACTTTTGCGCTTTCAAACACACATACATACATCGCACGAACATTTTTATATAATAGTATAGATGGGCCAATTATAGTACCAATTTATCCCTTTAAACGCGACTAATACAAACAAGTATATATATAATGATGTTATACAAAAATAAAAGCATTTCAATAAACACGTCTTAAAATAGCGCCTTTGAAATTCAGTATCACCATCCAAAAAGTGACAGTTTACATTTTGTAATGAATATTTAAGGATATAAACTATAAAAAACGAAGTTATAATTTCCAAGAATAATTTTTTCTGGTTATATAAAACTTACTGTACAGTTTTTAATCTTACTCTCACTGTTTACTCTTTTCTATTTATCTTCTCCAACAATACCACTTCGTTGGTCTATTGGCAAAGTTAACCAACTACACATTTTTTAAAAAATGAGATTTTTGGTCTTTTACTAAATACCAAAATTTAATTTTTTGAAACAAGTGGATTTGTCGTATTCCATCGTTGAATGTTTACCTTTTCAGAAGCGAGACAGTTGAAAGAGCGGGAAATAGCGGTTGTCGCGAGGAGGTAGAGGGGAGAGCCAAATCGTATTAGGTACCTGGTACAATATTGAGGCGCGCGCCGAGCGTCGTTTAGTGTACGCCGAGTCGTCACCGCGGCCAGGTGGGAAGTTACGCTCGCGAAAAGTAGGCGCGTGCGCGGAACACGTAGAGAGAGAGAAAGAGAGAAAGTTGGCTTTCAGTCAATAGTGCGTGTTGTGTAGCGAACACGTGTACGTGCGCGTTGTGTCTATTCTTGGTGCTCTAGAAAACGTGCGCGAACGTTCGGGGGAATCTATCAATATTACGAAATTAATTTACCAGCAACAGAGTTTTCTGCGTCGTTTAAAACTAGTTTTTAAATAACAAGCAATTGTTAAAACCAGCAACCAGCGTCAAGGAGAATCTCTTTATGTACCACGTGTGATTCTGCGGACCTTGAGAATTCCGTGAGTATCATCATAATATCATATATCATCTTATTCGCTGGCAACGACTCCTTCATTTGACTGTTCGTTGTTGGTTCAGCTAAGGGTCATTTTAGTAATTAATTCGAATACCTCCTAGCATGGGGACGGTTTATATTTCTGATATTGATTGTCAGTGCTGGGTTACGCTCAATTTCAATTCTACCGCCACAACAGAGCGATACTAAAGCGTGGGTGGCGTCGACTCTTCAGCGTTTAGTGTTGCACGGTTCCAAACAATTCATTGTCTGCAATAATTTGAAATACTTATTCCAAAATCCAAATTGGAATGTCCTACAGATTTGAAAAACTTTTGCTCTGCTTGATGAATTTGACGAATTCGAATGCCTCAGAAGTTTTAAATGCTTATAATAATGTAGTGTAAAAATGTTAAGTATTTAAGAAAATGCTAATATTTTCTACTTCCGTTTGTACGAATAAAAGTTAAGATGGTAAATTGGTCAGTTAAACAGTTTACTATAGAATATATATAGGGGATACGCATTTTTAAATAATTACAAATGATTTTACGCAAAAATAAATATATGCTTCTGCTATCTGTGTAATAATTCGTACTTTTTTTATATATGGGTTTTTATAATATTAGTACCTTATTTAAATATCTTCTTTTAAAGTATTATATACATATTTCTCCTTTTTCTTCAAGTACAGTTTCTACGTTGAAAACGTTTCTACTAGAAATTGTAAAGTAGGGTACAATGTTGATACCTTTTTGTCTAGAAATAAACATTCATTACTATTAGCATGCCGAAAGTTTACAGTGATTGTTGACATCAATCAAATTTTTATAGTGAATGTAGGGTAAAATTAAATAAATTCATAAAATCAAGTTCCGTAATTACTGTAAGTGAAAGGCTACCCGCAGAATTCTAAGTTGGTTAGGTGTAATGGTTAACACAGCCCTCTCTATCTGAAATTCGAACATTCAAGACTGTATTACTCCCATTTTGTATTTTAATTTTTGCCCTCATTATACGCGTCATATTTTATAATTATCAGTAGTTACAATCGTTACAATTATTTTTGAACAGAACTTTCATTACTCATTCATTACTTACAAAAGTAGCGGTTTATTATAATTTTTTTCAGGATGTACAAAACATAAAACATAAGAGGAGGATAGTTAAAATTCTTATAATTATTATTAGAATTTTTTAGTATTCGGGGAAGAAAGTTAATACTCAAAATAATAACATATATCGTAAAAACATAAAATGCATAAATATCTCCTTCAGTAAAAGCATCCATTACAAGTTAGTCCTGCAGTAAAGCAGAGGTATTTTATTTTATCCAGGGGATGATTGACGAGCAACATCAGTTACGTTAATGAGTGCGAACTAATATGCACAACAATGATGGAATTTCTCTATAAGATAAGGAATCAGTTTTCTTGTAGTTCCAAGCGAGAGATTTTTTTAATTTTAAGAACATACGTGTTTGATAAAGAACAATTCTGTGAATGTCAATAAATTTAAAAAATTACCATAATGATTGAAAAAAATAATTGTAAAAAATGGTACTTAAAATGGAGGACAAGATTGAAAATGAAATAAATATAGAATACTAGGACGCACGAATCGCAGACTATGTGTTACTGATAGTGGTGATACTGATTGATTCTACCCCCTCTAGCAATTCGAAATGCAATGTACCATTTTTCATGATAACGACAGATTCTCTTGAATCTATGAAACTTTTAACAACGCGTGTTTAAATACATAGTATCCAGTAGTACGAACGTTTGGATGAGGCTGCTCATTTTTTTTCATTAAAAAATCGCTACAAAGTTTCATTGAAATCGGCGACCCCACAGTTCCAAGCGTTCCTTATGAGATATGTAGTTACATTATGTAACTTTTAACTTCGTATTAATCGGATATATGTAACCTTTTAATAGTATTTCACATTAAAAACTTTCGAAACTTCGTAGATATCAATTTTTTTTAAAGTTTACGAATTTAAATATTTAAATTCGTAAACTTTAAAAAAATTTGAAATATTTCGTTGCCTGGTGTCTGATGTCGATCAGGTATGAAGGGTAAGAAGAAAATCGAGGAATGACCATTTTTCGTGATTTTGTGGATTGTAGCATACCTACTTGCTTTACTACTTGGCTTCACCCGAAATTTAAGTTCTGATTTTATAAAAAAAAATTTGTTTTTAGTGTTTTTTGTGTGAAAATGGTCACATTCATCTGGATTAGTCAGGCATAATGAGCTGAGGCACGTTTCGTCATCCCAGAGTTTATTGTTAGAAAGTTTTTAGGCGACAGACAAGCACACAAACATATAGAAGCTTTCTGCTTTATATATTAAAATTAAGATTTTGATGGTGGCAACTGGGACTACAGAAGTGTCGAATCCCAAAGGGTTATAAAGTTCAAATGCCCCCGTAAGATAACGTTAAAAATTTGGTATAGGTACTAGTTAAAAACAGGTATTGTCCATTCTGCACTGGAACAAAGCATGAAATGTTTCCATTCTTTGCCTAAGCATAAACTTCTGTCGTCAACGTAAAACAAGAAATTATGAATTATGATAAGGGAATGCCCATTCTCCATTCAGCAAGTAAAGGAAATGCGAATATTACATTCCATTTTTTATCGAACCATGTACATATAATGGCTATTGGTTAAGTAACCTCACCACCATTAAAAGGAAGATGAAACAGTAATAGAAAAAAAGGAGAGTTCGAACTTCCGAATAGAGGATACACAGAACTTCTGCCTATTTCAAAAGTAAATAAAATATGAAGCCCCATGGTCTTAAAAAAATTGCTCAGCTATTTTATGAGACGCTGCCTCATGCATAATAAATAAGTGAGAAATAAAATATCTGGCATTTAATAAAATGAATGGCTTTCTTTGTTTTGATAATAATAGAAGTGGAAAATTCTTATTTTGTTTCAATATGCTACCCTGTTCAAACTTGAAAAAATATTAAAATAATGTAAAACAATTATTATTTTATTGCTTATTTTTTTCTAATGCCAAATTAGGGTATGAGCTTCATGTTATGAAGAATGCAGATGAATTCATTGAACCTTGTTTTTTTTACTGGTGAACTAAAGTATTAAATCTTAATTTTCTCGAGAAAGCTGTTTTGTGACATTCCTTGTTTTTCCCCTTCATATGAATAATTTTGCATGGTCATTGATGTACAAGGTGTTTCCGAAATCGTGGTCAAACCAGAAATGATTTCTCATGCAAAAGTTAGTTGAAAATATATTTATAGGATATTTTGGCAAACGCGATGAGTGTTTAAAGAATAAATCTGTCGTGTATACTTTTGTGTACGTATGTTGGTGTATTCATGCAGTCGTCCAACGTACATAACAGAAAATTAATAACAAAAAATTGAATTTACAGCTGATTTATATAGGTCAGTGTAATGCAAAATAAGCAATTCGATTTTTTCGATTCTAGACTTACTGTTAGATTACTTTCATAATCACTGGCAATATATTATCTATAACCAAAGGAAGTTTGAATACTTTTTTATAACAAATATACAGAACAAATTTTAAGGAAAGTTACACTCATATGTACATGCATCCGTCTTCGAAATATGCTAACTAAAAATTAAAACAATACCCATATTACGTATACATAATAGAAACTCAACGCATAATGAAATGATCCACTTGAACTTACAATTAGTACTTGCTCTTCCTTCTAGCAAACGTAAACAAAGTATTTACATAAGATTGTTACGTACATAAGACGTAAGGCGCCACGTGTATATCCGTGGAAGACTATTTGGTCAGAGTCTCTGTATTCCGAATTCGACAAAACATTTTTAACCGACTTCAAAAAGAAAGATATTCTCAGTTCGAAGTGTTTGTATGTATGTAAGTATGTATGTACATATACGTATTAGGTTTGTTCGCGAATTTCTCCGTAACTACTGAACCAATTTTGGCGAAGCTCATTGCATTTAGTTTGGCTTCAATCAACTTAGGTCATGGAGAAAGAATTATCAAAATCGGTCAAGTAGTTTTGAAGTTACACCAAAACATAAGAAATCTGTGTCATTATAATACATTGTATGCACGGGCAGGCAAAGGACAGAGTATCAGGCGTCCGAAAAACGGAGCGAGACAAAATTTCAACGGGTCGTCTGTCTCGTACCGTTCCTTGCTCGCTTTCAATCCCTCTGATTTTTTGTCGTTCCATCTTAATTTCGCCATCGGCAAGAAAGGAGCGAAAACGATCGCTCGGAATCGTGTTCCTCTACGTTATAATGTTATATTATATTAATTATATTATAATATATATTATATATTATGTTATATTATATTATAATATATATTATGCATTATATTATTTAAAGAAACGTAGTTATATAACTTAAATAACTAAAATGGACAAAAAAATTAAAACCGACTTGTATAATAAAAATGTGCTAAAAAGTAAAAAATAATTTTGTTCCTAATTTAACCCTTTCGCTACGAGCGGTGACAATAGTCACCCAACGCCTGACGCTCGCTACGTACGGGCGGTGACTATAGTCACCCAACGCCTGACGTTCACTATGTACGGGTGGTGACTATAGTCACCCAACTAAAGATAGAAACTAAAGCTGAAATCTGATGCTCGCTTCATACGGACGGTGACTATAGTTACTCGTGCGTTTACACGAATAATCCTTATATGTTATTTCCATGGTAACCCACCGCAATTGTTTGGCATTTGTTTTACACTCTGAGATAATATGCAGTGGCATTGAACGTACAGCAGGCGATTTTAGTTCTTCCGCAAGTGCACACTTGTGGCGCGGCGGCCCGTTCCGCGGGGTACCGCGCCGTAGAATCCGTCCGTAGCGAAAGGGTTAATCTACGATTTTCATTTTTTTTATGTCGGCGCCTCATCATTTGCACTGTGTAAATTTGACGCCGACTTAAAAGAATTGAGAGTCGTAGATTAAATAAGGAAAAAATTATTTTTACTTTTTAACACATTTTTATTTTTTTGAAGTCAGTGATATAGTACGGTATGATTCAATCATTATAATGAACTGAAATTTTGAGGAGTTGTGAGGGAGGGGAAGAGGACCCTTGTTATAAAATTTTAGCTTCGGGTATTTTTCGGTTTCTGAGATATTAATAAAAAACTTTTGGCATAATACATTCAAATCTGCCTATACAAACGTTACTAATGCAATCATCTTCCCGTCACCGTCAACTGTTTCACAGCCGACGATACAATAGCGATATTGACCTCATCGCGCGATGCTTGTAACTGCAGTCTCATTTTTAGTACTTATTTCCGAACTCACATCGATTCGTTACCATGCCGCGTCCGCAAGCGGGCGCGTGCCCCTCGCACTAACCTAACTCAAACCAATACTAATACCGTCGACTGTGAAACAGTCGAAACAGTAGACGGCGACAAGAAGATGATTGTGTTAGTAACATCTGTATAAGCAGATTTCAATGTATTATGCTGAAAGTTTTTATTAATATCTCAGAAACTAACAAATACTCGAAGCTAAAATTTTATAGTAGAGATTCTCCCCCCCCCTCCCGCCCAACCCCTCAAAATTTCGGTTCATTACGGTGGTTGGGTCATACCGTAGTACAGCCCTAATTTTTCAGTTAATAAACATATTTCTATCTTTTGCAATACTTTTGTTCTATCTCGTCAATTGCAAAGTAGTATATCTTTAAACATAACAACCATTCAGAATTAGTCTATAATTACGCGATACATAAATACACAGACACGCCAGTAATGCCAGGAACTGTATATGGAGGTACATATTTAAATTGTTAGGAACCAAAGCTGAGGGCAATGAGGTTGGCGACTGCGAATCCAAGGATTTGTGGTTGTTGTTTAGAGTTTGTTAGTTGCGGACGAACCGGTGCCTGGCTAACACCGGGAACCACAGTAAGGTGGATGTCGTGGACGAACCGGTGCCTGAATAACACCGGGTGTCACTAGGAAGGCGAGTTTTCGCGGACGAACCGGTGCCTGATTAATTAATACCGGGAGCCACTAGGAGTGTTAGTTTAGCCTCGTAACTTTATAATGCGATACACCTCGAGCGGTGAAGATGTACAGTACTGGACAAAAGTATTGCGACACCCTTTAAAACAGAATACCTTTTTTAAAATTGGTCCAAACGACTTGAATTTCTTTGAGAAGCTAGATGGATTAGTTTACTAGTTGACGTGTCTCGCCGTTTTAAAAACAAAATTGCAATTAGTCGAAAGAGTGAAGAAAATAGTGAAGGTCGCTTTTTCAACTTTTTTTATCCGAATCTGTAATGAAAATTTAAAAATCCCGTTTGTAGCTTTAAGTAAGTTGTATGCGTGCTGAAAATTTTATCGAAATCGGTTAACGTAGTTATGAGCTACAAATAGTTAAAAGAGGTGGAAATCACAGTTTTTTGCCTATAAGTGTAATAAACCTAACGATTTTACATATTTCGATGTCCGTCGTTTGTTCCTGCATCAACTGATTCATTAAATCTACAAACGGGATTTTTAAATTTTCATTAAAGGCTCAGATAAAAAAAGTTGAGAAACCGATCTTCATTATCTTCTTTGCTATTCCCACTAATTGCAATTTTTTTCAAAGCAGCCAAACACGTCACCTAGCAAATTAATCCTTCTAACTTCTAAAAAAAAACTCGAGTCGTTGGGACCAATTTTAAAAAAGTTTTTCTGTTTTAAAGGGTGTCCCAATACTTTAATTGCCGCGGTATCCAAGTGCACCTCCCGGTTTTGACGCATTGAGAAATTTGGAGGTGTCTCAGAGGCTAATGAATTTATAATGCCTAACAGCAACTTTACGGACTGTACAGTTAATTAGTGTAGTTGCTCAAAAGGGAATGAAACCTGATCTTGCTAATCCTCTGTCTTTTAAGCGTATTAAAGTAGAAGTGACACCCTGACTATGCATTCGTGGCCTTTTTTATACCACAAAATTGGGGTTAGAAGGTGAACATGCATGCCTTCAATCAGTTATCAATATTTATGGAAAATCTCGAGGGCACCGCGCCACTGCAGGAAACGATGACCCCTGCCGCACAGTGGATCGACGATTTTATTAGTGACTTTTTCGTATAAATTTTGAACTATGAAAGATATTGAAAGATTAAAAAAAAACTAGTAAAAATGGTCTCTTTCTAAGGATGTATAATTTAATTAAATATTTTATGTTTATTTAATTCTTTTTTATTCATTTCTTTTTATAACAATTAAGTTAAAAAAGATTGAAAATTGTTTATTTGGCACTCTATTTAATGCTCTTTTAAGTGGTTTAAAGTTTAAATCGCATGTTGGGGAATCTTTTCGCTTGCAGGTTATAAGGCAAGGTCGAATAGTACTATTAGAAATTGTGACAAAATCTACAGTTGAATTAAATATTATTATTACCTTATTTAACGGGCTAGAATCAAATAGATAGATAAATATGTGTAAAAACCATTAGTAATATAATCATAATACGATGAATAAGAACACACATGCGTAAAACGACGTAACGCTGATAACGCGTTAAACAGTAATAAATAATTTGTGAAGGTGGGCGAAGTTGGATGTGATTTTTACATAATCATGTAATCATTAAATATTTTTAATACATTAAGCACAGTAATTGTAGTTGGAACTATAGCTGCTTAACGAGGAATAATCTTTTTATTGTAAAAAAAAGATAGAGAGAAAATATTAAACAAGATTGTCAGGGCATCGCGAACAAAAAAGCACGTTTAAAACGTTCAACTTTAAATGTTCGTTTCAACTACCCCTTGCATTCAGTCTTATTAATTTTTTCATTTTACGGTTTCATATAAATGTAAAACACAATACAAATTGAGTAGATATCAGCATGAGAAAATTAATTTTTTTGGCGAATTTTAACAGTCTTTGAACGTAACAATACCTTTTAGGAATTATGTAATCAATATCTTTCTGGAAGTTTTCGTACTATGTAATACATTAAATTTTAAATACGTTTTGTATGTTTTATTTTTACAAATGCTGATGATTTCAAATACTAAGATAAAACTACTTTTTCGTTAAATCGCTTTGGTCTAGCTAGTATAACCAAGTATTTGCAGACTTGCATAACACAATAGTAATAATGCTTCAATAGTGCTTCGTATAGATTAGGATATTATGTAGAGAGGAAATCGATATGTCACGATCATGTTAGAGAGTTTTCTTGCCAGAATGGAACAGAGCACGATATTGTAAACTAATGTTTATTGTGAACATAGCGCTTCTATAATATGTACCACTGTTTGTTCACGTTGTTTTAACCCTTCGTTGACACTAGAGCTCTTACTTTTTGACCCGTCGGGTACCCGTCTACCCAAAACAACTTCAAGCCATTGAATATGGTATTGTTCGATTATATCTGGATAACATCAGACTATACCACAGACAATCACAGACAATACTACATTCAATTGCTTGAAGTTATCCCGGGTAATGTCCGGGTACCCGGGTACTCGACGGGTCAAAAAGTAAGAGCTCTAGTTGACACTGGGTTTGAGCCACCCATAAGCTGAATTTAACGCTTTGTACATTCTATATGCAAAATAAATACCTTTTTTCCAAAATCGAGTTACAAACTATCTTCTTTCTCAAAATATTATATCTGAACAACAACTCTGTAGATTTTCAGCTTCTAATATTGAAATTTGTAAAAGTAACAATTTTTTTTTTAAGATTTTCTTCGCGTTTTCTCGACAGATGGTAATCTACAATTTTTTTTTACAAAAATTGTGATAAAATTTCAATGAAAAAATTATTGGAATACATTCTAGAGACCTTGGAATTGATCCATGACTTTTTTCATAACCACTGGATTCTTTAGGTGAGAATGGCAGTCGTTCAAAAATTGCTCTAGGTGTGAGCTAGCCAGGTATGTCAAAGTTGATCGAAAAAAGAGGTGTGTCAACCAAGAGTTAGGTCTTAAAAACATTTAGTGTAAAAATGTTAGTAAAAACTTTATTCATGTTGAATATAATTTTACGTTTAACTAGAATCGCAATGGTAGCTTTTTTATGAGGGCGTGGTTAACCATTAAATTTTATACAAAACTTGTTAGAACACAGTTATACAAGTAGGTATATTGTACTGAACAATTTTTTCCTTTTACTGCATTTGCGAGGTAAAAAGTGTTTCATACTGTTGAAAGGCATTAAAAATGATTTGATAATAGTTTAGTCAAAATTGAGACTTCAAATTTTAAACGGTTATATGTTTAATTGTTTGTGTGTCTCCTCTGTACGTACGATCAATTTTTAGCGTTGCCAACATTTGCCCAGCGGTCACCTGGACGATTAGCAAAATAAATAGAAAAAATTTCATAGAAACACAAATAATTTTATTTAACAAAGTATAAAAAGAAAGAAAAAAGGTAACAAAAATAAATTAAGTTTTCTTATAACTCCTTAAGTTCATAATTAGAATTATGTATATATTTATTACAATGCACAGTATACATGTATATTCATCACAAAATAAATTGCTTATTTTCTAAATTTTTTGCTGTGTGTAAATAAAAATAAAAACTTTTGCGTCAAATTTCTAATGCCTTGCCAACTCAACCATTTAATCCACTCAGTAATGTACGCTGCGTTCAAAAAATGAAAGCTTTATTATACGTAATTCCATGCTGCAGAATAATTAACTGCTTTTCAATATTTATGTATTGGTAATATTTATGAGATTCCTGGAGATATCACCAGCAAAACTGTAGACTGGCGAAATGCCACCAAAGCTGGAGTCTCAAGGCGAGAATGGCATTGTTGGCAATCCTAAAGATTTCAGTTGTTGACTAAAAATTAAGTGCGCAAGATTAAACGGCGCATTGGTGTCAAATACGAGGCTACAAAAATGATGTCGCCGCGTTAATATTTGTCGAGGAAGGTTCTCCGTGCAAGAAACAATAGTTGGGGAAGGTCTTCTCCATGATGCGCTTGTAATGTAAAACACATCGCGGAGCAAGTTTTGAATACGCATCCAAAGTGAATCCGGGGGTCTCGATGAAGTTACTCACGATGGCAGTAAATGACGTCACGGTGAGAGAGAGCAAGAATTAAGTAGGTTAGGTGCTTCGGACATGGGACGATCGGCGGATGGTCACGAAACATGGTCATGAACGATTCGTTGAATGGATGTGATGTAAAACTAGTTTCCTGTAATAAAATAATGCTGTGCTTGCATTCTTTTGTCTCCCACTACGAAGATAACGGTACACTGATGCTTAACTGACAGCGAAGAATATTTATAATATAAATTCCATAAATATCTGTAAATTTTTTAAAAAGTAATTTGTATCTATCGTGCAAGATTGTTAATAAAGTTGCTATACTATCTTCTAATTTAGGTCCGCTTTTATGTTTCGATTACACGCATATTGTTTAACACCGTTTAAGTTTAAATATGGAAGTTTGAGAAAGTTAGCAACTCATCCATGTTTCAAGAATTTATAAATTTTACTCTTGTATATTCGAATTTTTTGGAAAAGTATTTACATGAATATATTGATTAAGATTTATTAAGAATGAAGGAAGCTACTTTGAAATAATATTTCTTTAAATTGTGCTAATGTGGTGCATACACTCAAGATGGTGAAACATTAATTAAGACCTTATTCTTGAAGTGTGAGAAATTGTTAAAAAACGAGGTAAACCATTTCTATAGACTAGCGCAATTGTATTAAACATACTTAGGTTAATATACGCAATTTTTACATTATCAGTCATATAAAATGAATAAATAGAATAAGTCTTGCTTATAAATAAAGAATGAGGCTTTAACACATTCGAGTAATTCTTAAAAAATGTGTCCACCATTTGTTAGTGAACCTGTATAACATTAGAAAATGGCAGATATTAAACTTGATTCGATAAAAGTTAAAGAGAACATAAGATTGTTTAGTTCTTAGTAATCGTCGTTGTAGGAAATATAAGAGATTCGTTTCTATTTTCTTTGTATTCAAGGCGTATCGTTGTGATTTAACGAGCGTCCATGAGAAAGTCGCGACTGTACGGCTCTGTTTCAACGTAAACTGCATTCCTCACAAAATACTTAAAATTTCCTCGTTTATTCTTTTCAGTGAGCTCTTGAATGCATCTTGTGATAAGTTTAAGTCGGGGTTATCTCCACGATACAATTTGTATGTTTGTCGAAGAGTCTTAAAATAGGCTACTTCCTTGATAGCTGGACACAAACACTAATTGTAAGTGTCGCTTTACTATCACACCCTACAATGTGTCCCTAAACTGTTTGTTCAATATTGTTCCTATTATATTTTATTAATTCTAATAATAAAGAAATGTCATAACGACATAGGTTTTTAAATTCTCTTTTTCTTTTTTCGAATTACTATAACGTATATGAACACGTTGAAAAAAGTGCTGGAAGTGTATACCTTGAACTTGAAGATTATGGAATACATAATTATGTACCATTATTCTTAGCATTGTTCAGTATATAACTATGACAGCTCAAATTCTGCTGTTTTGCTTGCTTATTTATTATATAATCGTAAACAATGGTTACATACTTGACAGTTTATTGAAATGCTAGAATTTCTCTCTTGACGTACAACTTCCAATGTATGCATGTAACTTACAAGTAGGATTGCCAACTTTTTTGGCAGGAAAATATAGTGTTCTTTGACCAAATGTGATAACAATACAGAGCATTGTGAAAGAATATAGTACTTTTCAGGAGAAAGTGGTACAAACGTACCATGTTAACATAGGTGTACTATGTTAACATAGGTTCATTTTTTATGAGAGATAGAGTGGTTCCGTTTCTCTCTTCCCCCCACTTCATATTAACGAACATAATGATAGATTTTATTAATCATTAAAGTTTTGATGTTGTCATAGAATAAATAAATAAGTGATGATTGTAAAATTTTATCGATGTATCAGAAATATAGTATTTTTACGTACCATATTTTTTTCGAACAGTGTATAGTACACTAATAAAAAATATATATAATACTGTATATTATAATACGGTTGGCAACTCTACTCACAAGGGAAGCATTTTGTGGACCAATGTTTGTATGACACCATTGTATCAGTATGATCAGCAGAGTATGCTGATAAAATTAAGCTAAATAATGTGCTGTACAAATCCAATGCGATTCATCATATGCAAATCTATCCAATTCGATTGAGTTAAGATTGAGTGTCTGTGGTGGCCAATATATGATTTGCATTTCATTATTGTTTTATAATTCTTTTAAATGGTTCAAACAAGTCTTTGAAGTGTGTTGTTAGCAGAGATGGGCAACATTGTTATTTAAATAGAATTTCGAATAACGAATGAAAGTTAATAAAATTATTCGTCATGTGTCGAATAAAGTTAACTCG
This sequence comes from Andrena hattorfiana, assembly GCA_944738655.2. Taxonomy (NCBI): domain Eukaryota; kingdom Metazoa; phylum Arthropoda; class Insecta; order Hymenoptera; family Andrenidae; genus Andrena; species Andrena hattorfiana. The sequence goes on along the minus strand of OX122889.2, from coordinate 38,355,490 downwards.
AGTTAACGAACGAATGACGAATTTTTTTAACATTCATTCATCATTCGAAATTTTATTTAAATAAAAAAATTCCCATCTCTGGTTGTAAGTAAATAGAACAAAATAAAATAACACAAAGTGACTTTAGAAACTTGTATTTGCTCAAAACAAGCAAATGGTGATATGATGAGTGTAAAAATTCGAAAGTTATGAAATGCATTCTGTGTAGTTAGTGGATTGTATAATATTAAAGGCCTGCGTGAATAATCATTTCGGGCCTGCGCCGTTCTATAATAAGTGGCGAAAAGCATAAAATTTTTTACTTTGAAAGGTATTGGATCTACAACTGTACTGTACGTGAAAAAAATCGCTGTAATTGTTCCACCCAGTACATACATACATATGTATATAAGCACGTTTGCGAAATAAATTTTTACTGAAATATATAGTGTTGCAAAATACATAATAAGATATTTCGGAGCCTGAAAATTCCTCCCACCAAAATGGATAGGAAAGTACTTTACCATTTTGTAATTTGAAGCTCTGTTTTCCAAATGAAGTAATATTTTGGTGTTCAACTTTTGTTGTACACAGTTTACATTTTGCCCACAATTTTCACCGTTAAGAGGTAGACATATTTATGTACCTAACAATAATTAGTTGAAGTATACTGCTGGACACTATTTTTTGCCATTCGGTTACGCGAAAAGTTAAATGAAATTCCTGTAAAGTAAATAGTGTATCATCTGATACATAAATGGCATTGTTTTAAATTATCAATTATTAGTTAGAAGAATAGAAGAATATAAAGTTTGTCAAAGCGACAAACTTTATAGTCAAAAAAATGTGTCGCAATAAATTAGCCATCGTTATAAGTTTTCTAAAATTGTATGTAAATTTCGTGTATTCAAATTGTTTTCTCTGTCTTATTTATTTCTTACGTGATTTTAAGAAGATTGCATATGCCTTTCCTCGAGCATATTTATGTTTCAATTAAAGTATACATCATATATTCGGGAAAAAATAGCGTCGAACACTATGTCAGGGAACATTTGGAAACTAAAAAGTCAGTTGACAAAATCAGTAAACTGCAGATTACTAAATCGTCGATAATAACGATAACAATTATTTCGTTATGTCGTATAGTGACAGTTGTGGTAGTGTTGTAAGGTTTGCAGCAAGAAGTGCTATGAAATACGATGTCACTTCACGCTATGATTTCATAACTTATCATTACATCTCCCCACACCCGAGAACTCTTGTCCTTCGCTACTGAACATTTCTAAGGCGTAATGTAACCACATTTTTAAAATGATTTTAAACTACTCTTGCGATAGTACATTGTAATGGATTGCAATACGCAATTCCTCGCTCAACTTTGTAGCATTAAATTGGTCACTTCCTATAGAATTATTTAATACTTACATACAAGGGAACTTCAATAACTCGAAAAATCCGATTTTTTTTAAACTTCAATTTTGTAGAGAACTTCAATAGAAGTATTAAGGGGCTACGTACACCTAGGGGTCGAAAAAGTAGGACGGACTTGAAGAATTTTTTCCGTGGAGAAATGTTTTTTTTTCAAAGAAACATTATATACATTAGAAAGGTCACACTTTTGCCTATAAAATGTGAAATTTTCATTAAAAAATTCGAAGAAGAAGCTGCGTGGTAGCTGTTTCCATACAACGGTTTTGCGTCTGCGGTAACTATTATATCTTTGCTGTTTTTCATCCGAATTAAAAAAGGAAATATTATTCTTAAAGTAGACAAAAAACTATCCTCATCGTAGCCGATTTTTCTTTTTCAATTTGTCGCAAAAGGGCGGACATTTGAACATAGACATCAACTTTATGACTGGATACATGTTGATATATGCATACATTTGCCCGCCATTTTACGACAAATTAAAAAAAAAATCGGCTGCGATAAGGACTAGTTCCGTTTTTCTACTTTAAGAATAATTTTTCCTTCTTTGATTCTTCAGAGTGAGAACACCTTTTCAAGATTAATGTTTGCATTTTTTTTCTTATACATCTTGAAAACGATAATAGATATAAAAAAGGTTGGAATTGTTTAATGGTTTGTGGTGAGGAACGTTTCTGTATCTACACTACATATTTTAAATAATTTCATTGCACAGTTTTATCCTAACCATTTTTTATGTCTTGCTTCGTCACTTTCTGCAGGCAAAACTTTCCCTGTCTGCAGAAGCTCTGCAGAAAACTGCTTTTATGGCGCTCCTAAATGTCTAATTAGGTGCGCCAAAAGTGTTCCACTCCACCAATTAGAAACAACCAAAAGAAATCTTCATGCCTACTTAATAATAAAGAATTGGCTTTGAATTTTAGCCAAATAAGTACGCGTGAACCGAATTACAGTTTTAGGCGCCCGTTTTCTCGAAAACGAAGAGAGATATAAAAAAATGTTATTCTATATTTTCGTCTTATTTCGGCCAGTAGAATCACCTCTTACAGTCGAACCCCCTGTATACATATCTGTGATTATGAGAGTGGTCTAACTCGAAATCGAAAGAATTGAATTTATTGCTTATTTACGTCAATGAAATACGAAATAAGCATCGATTATCTGTTATCGAGCACCGTGTATAATAACACTAAGATAAGGAATTACTATTACTAACGATACTAATTTCTGTTTCATTATTTTTTAAAAAATTGCGATTACTTAAAAAATGTTTTGAATTTGCAATGGAAAATAGTAATTCAATTTTCCTATATTTCCTTGATATTATTTCTGTATGATGTTGCTGGATTGTAAAGAATTGCCATACTTTTAAACGTATTTGAAATTATAGTGCTAAAATACGTAGCACAAGCTGTACTGTATGTAGTCCTAATAAAAATTAAGTAATAGATGTCTATACCTATGCATGTCGTGTTTATGCGACGCATTTTTGCCTCATACGTAGTAATAGATAAGGATCACATCAAGCCTGACCGGCATTGCTGACAATGAGCTTATCTCTGCCTTTGTTGTTGTGACGCTAGCCTCAGAAATCACCAGTTGTTCTGAACACGAGTATTAGGTTTCAAAAGAAGTATGTATTGTGTGGCCTCACTCAATACTTTTTGTCTCTAGTAAACAATCACTGCGGCTTGAAACACGCTGATGCGCCAAAAATCTTATGGCTGCAGACAAATTAATAAACTGGAATAAACTTCATATTTATAGTGTCCTTTTAGTTCCTGTAACCTCTTAACTAGGGAAGACGAGTTAACTCGTCAGTTGAAAATTCCGTCGTGTTAGAAAAAATTAGTTGATTCGTCACAAAAATCTCGAAATTTCACTCGTACAAAAACAGTAAATAATATCTTATAATCAAAGAATTGGTCACATGGGGTTCACTGCACCCAGCGTCTTTTTTGAGTTACCATTTTCGTATTTTTGAATTTTTTAACTTTCAAATGATAATTGTACAATCGTAATACTCATACAATCATGCTCTAATAGTCTTATTCTAGAAATGTACCTAAACTTTGATATGTTGGTATTTGAAAAAATAGTTGTGAATAAAAGCGATTTTTTGGGTTAAAATTCGCCAACTTTTTAAATTTTATTATTAAAGTCTAAAAATTTACAGAAATATTTGCAAATACATATTCTTGGGTGCGATACATCCCGCGTGACCACCTAAAGTTAAACATACAATTTTTAATACCCTGGAGACATTTCTGATTGAAGAATCCAGCGAATATCGGCGGTATTCGGATTTTCCCCGCGTTCGCAATTTCCCCACTTTCCCTTATATTTTATTTCTAGATTGCAATGTGCACACATATGATGGGCAGAATAGCCTAAAATATTGTATAAAAGTATCCTTCTCCGAGGTGACAGAAAATGTTTTTTACATTATTTAATATTCAATGTTTACCGGTTAATCATTTTAAGAACGCGGTGCACAGAAAATCTTGTATAGATGGATAAATGATTTTTGTTTCCAGTATCAGTTCTAGTATAGTGCAAGTAGCAATGCACTTATGTGCATCGTATTAACCCTGAGCATTGAAACGCACCATTTCCTGTTTAAATGTCATTGGGAGACATTACTGAATGACTCGCTCATTAGCTTGAAAAGAGATATGTACCACTCTTTGTTCGATTGTAATCCATCTTATCACACTCGGCATTCAATTCCCAAACAACAGTGGCACACGTGAATATTAAAATTACCAACAATGTTTTTAAATTTCTAGCATAATAAGTATTATCGAGGCATTCATAAAATTTCAAATGTTTACTTGTTATAGTTTATGTTTATAGTTCTAACAGTATATGTAAGTATGTAAAAATGAAGAATAAAGAAGTATATGCTATTCAACAAAGTTCATTTTAATAAATTATAATTCCATTGCTCAGTTTTATGTTTACAATACAGAGCTTTCTTTTTCATCTGTCGAAAAGATTGGGAGATAAGCATAATATATTATATAGGCATGACTGTTAAAACACGTACTAAATTGTATAAGTTGTTGAGTTGTTTCTCTACGTGTTTACGAGTGCACTGGAATGACAAATATTTCGTTTTCAGGCTCCCCCAAACCAACGTGGATATCGCGGCGCGGAGCAGATCTGACGCGGATCAGATAAGGCTGCCTATAAGCCGCCACATATAAAAAATTGCTGAACCACTGCGGATCCGCTCCGCGCCGCGATATTCGCGTTGGTTTGGGGGAGCCTTTAATCTGCGTGTATCTGAGTCTGCAGTGTTAAAGATTATTGATACAACATTATGTAGAAGAAGACAAGAAAAGGGGTCGATGACTGTTAATTAATGTCAGTAGAGATAGACACGCTCGTAAATTACCGCGGTACTCGGCTCGTGACAGTCGGTTCACAAAGTGAACGTGTTATTTAAGCGCTTTATGTTCTGTACGTGGAAGCATATGTAGTTTCACCCTGCAGATAACGGAACATTTTTGAAACTGTGTACATGTGTACCTCGAAAACGCGCCGAGGCCTACAAAATTTAATTAAGGCAGGGCTTGTTCAAAAGGGCATTTTCGCTTCTGGCCCTCTTTTCTTGAGACGATAGCAATGTTTCCTTAATTCACAGCATATCTGAAACATTTTCAGTTTGTATTGTTAGGTAAAACTTTCTTCTGAATACTAATGCTTTTACGAGACAATTGACATAATTTCTGAGAAATGTGCCACGATGACTTTCGCACAGTATACATATTTTGCAGCGCGAAGACTTTTGACTTCCTATTCCATTTTTGTTGATTGTACCGTAAACAAGAAGCGCACCTAGCCTTTCACAGTTACTGCATTTCATTTTGATCTTCCTTTCTACTCTGATAATTGTGTACAACGATTTACGATACGTTCAATAGTAAATTATGGAAATGGTTTAGAAAGTAGTAATAAATTAAGAACATCTGTGATGATGGCCATTATGAAGTAAACATTGTTGTTTTTTATTCGCAGAGCATCGGCTGCGATTATTGATATATTTGATCAGTTTTACGCTCAACACGCATTCGTAAATATCCCATTAATTATTTATTAGAGTTGGGATAAATACATTTTAATACTTGTTTTACTCGAGGTTTGATATCTTTTTAAATTTTGAATATAAAAATTTAAACATTGCATTTAAAACATTCAGAATGATCTCAAAAACTACGCCACAGAAATGATTAAAGTAACAATATAGTACTGGGCGAAAGAAAGTTCAAACTGTGGACAGTAATAAAAGTAAGTTAGTTTCATCACAAAGAATTATACCTCAAAATTGATATCCCATGGTTTGAGATTTCTCAGACTAGGCCAGTGATATGAACATAATACTTAAAATTTAGGACGAAGTTATCTACGTAGATATGTAAAAGTATGAGTTTCAATCTTTTCTTTAAGCACATGTTAGAATTTATTTAAGATATATATCATGTTAACTGTCTCATCCTGTATTTTCACTTGCACGGATTAATATGACGTATGTACAGAATAATGTTTAAATACAGATTAGTTACTTTGCGTTAATAACAATATTTTCCAGCACAAAATATAGATTTATATCCACTAGATAGGAAGGACTAGAGAAGAAAAGGAAACCTAAAAAATTACAGAGGGTGGCCAAATTATTATACTCAAATCATTTTCGTCAATTTTGGAGATTATTTTATAATGGATTTAATACGATTAAACAAAAATCTTAAATTGGCAACTAAAGATTCTGAAAGGAAACTTTCTTAGCTTTCCAAAACACTCGTGAAAATATGTATACGATCATGAGTTCGCAAGATATAGGTGTTCAAAGTGAAAAGTATCTTTCTGGCTTTGATCGGGAATAACTGAGTCAATAAAAATCATACAACAAAACCAAGAAATCGAAATTAAAGAGAAATGTTTGCTTTATAAGAGCTCTTCGTTGGATTTACCGGAAAAAAATAGTTTTGGACCGTGCATACGTTCCAAGCTAGGCAATTCCTAAAACTTCGTTTCCTGCACTTCACCTTGATAAAACAGTATCATAATGGATGAAAAAAAGATTTGAGTCCTTGATTCAAAAACTAGAAACTTCAAGCGTTAAAATGCGTTTTTTAAATATTTTTTGCGAACATTATTCACAGAGATACAGCCAATCCATCGCTTAAACTTACAAAATCTCAAACCTTCTTGTTTGAGTATAATAATTTGGCCATCCATTGTATATTGCATAGTGAAGAAGGATTTTGCATAGCTTGACAGTACATATCTGTATTATACAATGTAATAGTATGTCATCGTATGGCTCTGTGAATGCCGTCATTCTAGGAAATAGGTAAACTGTTACAGGTTCAAGGAATTGTTTTAATCATGAAAACTAAAAAAAGAAGGCAGTAATGGAAAGGGGATACTGGGTTTTCTAATATCAGCATGCACATATTCATAGAGGAAGACCAATTCAGAGCAGAAAATGTGTACATTTTAGACTGGCCACCACTATCTCTTTTAAGTATCATGGAAAATTAACAACGATAGTTAAGGGGGTTTCTCCTTTGGAAGCCTGAAAAACACAGTAAACGACTGGCTATCCTGACAGTTTAAATAATCACTATGCCCAAATAATTCCATTTCTTTACCTTACTTTCACGCCTGGAAATATTTTTCCCACTAGCAATAGAAAAATATAGTTTAGAATGAACTTGTTTATTTTGAGAGGGTAAATATCATAATTAAACAATTTTTTTTTAGGGCACTTTTACTCGAGATTTCAAGGCTACCAATGTTTCTTTTAACTGACACGATATCGTCAGCTTGTTGCTAAAATTGGCCAAGTCGAGCATCCTAAAATCCTTAAGAATTAATGGAATCATTCACTTTCTAAGTTTTTTAAACGATTTTATTCAGCTTCGATCCTCTGTTTGTTTGTTTCTTGTATGTTTGGTTCAAATCTAGAAACTCAATTTTAACCCACTTCCACCAACCCAATTGTCTTGAAACTTTGCAGGCGTGTGTAGTTTGGATGACAATACAAAATTATGAAAAAAAAACGAAGGGGTGAAAATTACCCAGTCATCAATAAATATAACCAATAACCACAAATCCAAGGGACTTGAAATCAGCCACTCGCGTTCTTTACGAAAACGACAAAAAGTCAAATTAGAGCAATAAAAAATCCACAAACACTAAAAACTACAAAATAAAAAAAAATATATAAAAAAATTATGTTAAACGATTTTATTAAAAATGCACTAAGAACTAAAAACTAATTCTTCTAATCACTTTAAATAAAATCATGGAACAGGATATCGCACAACAAATTCATGTCGACGCTAGATGCTGTATTAAATTGATTCATAGTCTGTTATGAAACATCCTGCTCTACGACTTTATTTAAAATTAAAAAACACTATCGAAATTGTAGTACAAGAAAATAATTATTTTTTAATTCTCCGTGCATTTTTAATAAAATCATTTAACATAATTTTTTTATATATTTACAATAGATTAATAAAATTCCATATGGGGGAGATCTTATGCATTTTGTAATAGCTTTCAATTATTACTTGATTTATTGTAATAGATTGAACTTTAAATTCGAATTTGTCGAAAATGATGAAATATACACCTGGTCAGTTTTACCAACAAGCCAACGATACATGTTCATTCCCATGTTCATATGGCTGGTAAAAGAACACGTTTATTCATGCGTGACATGTTGACCTTCAGATGACCTTGGTCGAGAAAGTTCTATATTCAAGCGGTTGCAAGTGCAATACACGAGATAGGCATATTATAGTTCACAATCATTTCCTTTGAAAAGTCACCTGAAGTCATTATGTTGTTCACAAATTTCTCTTTTCGACAGCTACAAAAATATGCCAATGAAAATGTATCGTTGTATTAAAAAAAATAGTGAAGGTGACCTAGAAAGTAGAAACCAGATACATCCATCATTTTTCGAAAGCAAAATTATTTACGGTCACATTTTGAGTATCTTGGTACTGGGGCCTATATACACATTCACTTCGTGTTATAATACGATATAGTTATTGTAAGCCAATAGGCTGCTTTGTATCTAGCGCAACTACAAATATTTAATTCTGTGGACTCACGCTTGTATAGGGATTAAAAAAATTTTAAAAAAAATTAAAACCGACTTCAAAAAAATAAAACTGCACTAAAAAGTAAAAAATAATTTTTTCCCTTACTCAATCTACGAATCTCAATTTTTTAAGTCGGCGCCAGATTTACACAGTGCAAATGATGAGGCGGCGACATAAAAAATTGAGATTCGTAGATTAAATAAGAGAAAAAATTATTTGTTACTTTTTAGGGCAGTTTCATTTTTTTGAAGTCGGTTTTATTTTTTTAAATTCTTGAAATTGAGAGCCGTCAGAGTTGCACCTTCACTTCATTTTACGTAACGATTAAGTAGCAAATAGGAAAATTTTTCTCTACTTTAATGGATTTAAATTTCAGCTTTGCTTAAAGCTTAATTACTTAATTTCGACTTAATGGCGATTTAACTAGGCTTAAAATGGTATATGGAATGACGTAAGTACATCGGAATGTAAAGAACGTTAATTTGATCTACATAGTAAACAAGGAAAGTTGGAAGGTATACATGCCTGCTGCAATCAGACAAAGCGAAATCGATCTGTCTCAAGTCTTCAAAGGAGTAATCATACTCCCATACAAGTTTCAAATTTCCAAATATAAAAATAATCGATACCCACTGAACCTGATAAGAGAACAGAATAAGTGCACTGAAAGTAAGGCTCTAGAAACCAAATTCTGGGGGTCGTCGTTGTTACAGTTCGCCATATTGGACGCACGTAGCAAAGTCTTAGGTATTATATTTTTATTAAAATAGTACAACAAAAGCTACGTAGAATTATATTTTATCCGACGAATTCATAATTTTTATAAAAACGTTGCTTACTATGTGTATTAGTTATTACCATAATGTATACTGAATGGAGAGAAAGTTCTCGGAATCCCATACTAGCGTAAAATTTCTCCTTGACTTGAGGTGGGAAAGTTCAGCCGGTAGGTAGGGTGTAGCACAGATCCAGAAAGATGCCTCTGCGATTTCGTTCTAAATGGGCGCGAAATACGAGCATAGCCGAAGTGCCTTCTTTCAACAACAAGGTCCCTTGGTAGGTCGAATAACGGTCAACCGCTTATTCCACTTGGCCGTTTTACTCGTTTCTACCGTTTGATTCAGCAGCCGAACTTTTGGAATTCCTTCGTGCTAAGAAAACCGAAATAGCTCGGGTGTACCGTTATTTTATTGATAGGTGTGGATCAGACACTTCCCATTACACTGACGAAAAATCGGTCATGAAATTAATAGACTCTGCCATAGCGAATGGAAGGCTGAGTGGAATATGGAACACAGTACGCTTACTTGCACGCGTGTTTTCTTCTGAATTCTCTTTACCACTCTTTGTGCATTAATATCGAAAGTGCAAGAGTTTCAGAAACGTAAATATTTACATTGAAGTGTGAATGAATTTTAAGAGATAATAGATAAGTATTGATATGGAATGTCACAGAATTAAGATATCTTGAAATCTATTTGATATTGAGAATCTGGTCAGCGATGTTGGCTGTGATAGTAAAAACGAAGTACCGGTATGTGTGGTATGTAAGCAGCTGCGAAGAAGAAATACATTTTGACCTAACGTGATGGTTATGTAAACTGTAACACTTACGTCGATTGCAAGCATAAATGTTGCATTATTAGATATTTACATAAACGTATTCGAATAAGAGAAACTGACGGAATAAATTAGGCCAAGTTATGCACAAAGCTACCAACCCTCAATGATCTGAAATTGAGTAAATTTTGTTTGAAGATTTGAATTGTTAAAGAAAAGTAGCTTTAATTCTATTGGGTATATTTTATTTCTTGCTGTTGTTTTGCAATGTTTTTTCAACGGGTTATTTAATAGTGAGTAGCATAATTAATGTTATTTTCAATTTTCTGTAGGTTTTGTTTTTTAAGCCTAAAGTGGAACTATGACTTGCAAGGGAAGATCCCGAACTCGAGAATTCCAAAAATTCCGAAACTTTGTGGATATGTAGGGGATTTCCTCCTGATTACAACGCAATTTTTCTTTGCTGCCCAAATTCACTCTAAGGGGGTGAAATTCGGCTATTTTTCAATTTTATTTTGTAATACGCAATCTGTAAGAGGTAGAAAAAAAGTTTCACGACAAAAGTTACTTCTTTTAATTAGATCTATGAAATCGTAAAAGTTGTATCAATTGTTTAAACAATTGGAAAAAAGTTATAAACAAAAATTTTAAGAATTTTTTCTAAAATTCGTTTTTTCATGTGAAATCTGAATTGGATGTTTAAACAATGAAACAGCAGAATCCATATTTTTTTCGTTACAATTTCAACTTTTGTCGTATTGCTGAACTGTGCTCCTCGACAATCGAAGAACTTTTGGATCCCATTGTAACGTATCTTACGCTGCACGACGAATAAAGTTCTTCTAACATTTATTAGGAAATAATATGCGTGAAGAAACGAATTTTAGAAAACATTAATATTTTTTGTTCATAACATTTTTCCATTTGTTTAAACAATTGATAAAACTGTTACGATTTGATGAATCTAATTAAAAGAAGTAACTTTTGTCTTAAAACCTTTTTTCTATGTCTTTCAGATTGCGTGTTACAAAATAAAATCGAAAAATAGCCGAATCTTCAGGGGTTAATTTCACCCCCTTAGAGTGAATTTGGGCAGCAGAAAAGATTGCGCTGTAATCAGGAGGACATTCCCTACATATCCACGAAGTTCCAGAATTTTTTGAATTTTCGGGTTCGGGATCTTACCTTGTTGATAGTTTTAGTATAAGTGTTGTTCTATGGGTTGGTAATTTTTTGCAAAATGATGTGTCTAAATAATTTTTTGTCATTTTGAGGGTTGGTAGGTTTCTGTATAACCTTGTCGAGTTCAACGCCCGTGACAGTGTATTATTGCAAACTTTGTAGAGCGTTATGCAGAATGCTTTAAAATTAATGTCACAAAATTACAGGATTACAGGATTACTGAAATGTAAGAAAAAAATAATTACTATCAGTTCTCAAAGTATAGTCGATTTAATTTCCAGTATGAACCTATCTTAACTTAATAACGTAAGCTAATTGAAAAATTAAAACTCTAATGTATATGTAGAATACACTAATAATAATTTCAAGTAATCTCACCAAAAAACAAAAGGATTAAAATTGTGGCAATGCTGCAATAATTGATCCATTACGACCTACCTACTTATCATGAAAGATACGATTAAAATATTGCCACTCCTGAAGAGGAAAGAACTGTGGATTTGACTGGTTAATGCTAAAAATATCAAGACACTATAAGGAAGTACACCAGTCACCTTTCTATAATTTAACTTACATTCATTAAATTTGCTGGTTGGCCCAAGGAAGGCCAGTAATAAATAAACTGTCATAAAATTAAATAAAACGTTAGTATCTGGCCACAAGCCTAGGATGTGTAAACCATATATTTATTCTTTTCTCAAGTGAAACATCTAATAATTTTAGAAAAACGTTAAACCTTTTTTTTAAACAACGCGTAGTGCAAAGGTGCTGTTAATCTATTTGCATTACGTACAATATTAATATTCTGATTGGCGTCGGCGTGTTTTCACGTCGATACGTTCTGGAAAGCATCGAAAGTATTGTCGAAGTATCTAGAATATTTGCTCTGGGCGAGTTAAATAAAGCTTTCTCGACAGGAGCGATCGCTTTAACCCGTGGATGACGAACGTGGGTCATTCGAGACCCAGATTTTAAGCCTACGATAAAACTGAGAGTTTACAGGAAGCAAGAGTTTAAAAGTTCCTTTTACAGTTTTACGTGAGAAAATAAAATAATTGGGCTTCATGTTTATACAAGATTTAGGTATGGGTCGAATGTGTTTCGAGGATTAAATGGTCTAATCGACTTGAAGGGGTATTTTTCAAATCTTTCTACCTCATCTTATGTTAAATTTGATATGTCAAATACTTTTGTAAGTTTTTTGACAATATTTTAGAATTCTTAATATATAAAGCAGAAAGTGTTTGTGTGTTTGTTTGTCGGCTAAAAACTTTCGAAAGGTAAACTCTGGAGTCACGAAATGTGTCCCAGGCCATTATGCCTAGCTAATCCAGATGAATGTGACTATTTAAAAAAAAATCAGAATCTAAATTTGGGGGAAGCCAAGTAGTAAAGCTAGTACAGTATATGTATACCTACACTTGCCGCCCATACGCATTGGGACACCTGCTGTATTTGTAAAAAGTGTGATATTTGGTATAGATTGAATACTCTTCACTGTTCCTAATTTAAAATATCCACCTAATAAAGTAAAATTTGTTAAACTTTTTCAATATTTTTCACAATTATTCTACACAGAGTAGGTGTCCTTATTCTCATAAACAGTAGTGTAATTATCTTTCACCTGAATAGCGTGTGGAAATTTAGATATGCTTTTGTCGAAATAATTATAAGTGTCACGGTTACCAGTGTGAAGGTTAATTTTACACGATTAAAAAAAAACAAGGGAAAGTTTTGCTGGGAATCATAATCCTATAACTTTTCCACACCACCATTGTCCACTCGAAGCTACATTGGCAGCAGTTCATAGACGTGTTGCAGAGAGTGGATCCTTTTCACCTGTTTACACTAATGCAGGTGAAGCGAGGTTCAAATGAGACGACGCTGTGAAGCATGTCTCCTTGCTCAACGAGCGCACTTCGCATACTTCCTGCGACGTGCAACATTTAAAAGGCTGCAATTCAAAACGCCAGCATTTGCTGATGTATGTTCGTGCAACACCTTTTCATCAGCATACATAATTACTAGAGTATGCTGACAAAATTTAGTCGAATAGTTTCGAAAGATACGCTATAAATTTACATAATTGGATGTAACAGAAAGTAAAGGGGGGGGGGGGGTTTCTCCATAGGGGTGTATTTTCTGGAATTTATGGAGGATAAAACGATTGGGTAGATTGTTCCCAAATTGTACGATGTACATACACGTATAATGAATTAAATGTTTCTATAAATAATTGCTTAAAACAGAAAATACGATCGTATTTAACACTGAATCTGCTAATTCATTAATTACATTTAATGTGTTTGTTACACGCTTTGATTGATACCCTTCTCCGAAGTTATCGTTTACTGTTATTTTTACTGTGATTGCACTAATTGTATATTTACACAGCTACATCTGCTACAAGTTAATATAATAATTTATAATTCTGTTGAGTAATAATTTATCAAGTATTTATATTAAAATACTTAAATGGTACACGTTATGTTACTCTTCGTTTTTATCATTGGTCAATTCATATAAAAAAGTGTATCTATGTATGTCAAATTTGAAAGTGAATCTGTCATAACTATTAGTGTTTCAATATTATTACGCCATTATTAGTGGTAACAGTTTATACTGTGGTATTATTTAAGTAACAAAAGAAGACTCAAAAAGCGTATGCATAGGAATTGGGTTAAAGCGAATAAATGAGTTACAAAAGAATATAAGAATGTTAGATTAAATGTAACATGAAGGTACATTCGCAAATGTTTAATTAGACTATTTCAGTTACATCGAATTAAATGAGTGATTATTCTTATTTATTGTCTGATTGAATAGAGAAATGCAGGTAGAGTTTTAATAATTTGTGATCTCAACTCGTACTTATCAAAGTCTTTCATGTCTGAAGGTTGTTGCTCGAATGTTAATTTCGTGTAGGTATTCATCTGTGACCTACATAGGAATAACAGTAATCACAGGCGCCGTCCAAAATTTAAAGCATCTAGCTGAAGTATCTATAAAGATTTATAACGGATCGATATTCGATATATGCAAGATTTTTGTCTTCCTTCCATTTTCAACTATTACCAATTGTAAGTTTTTACCAACATTAATTATTGAATGTATAAGTTAAAGGCGGAAAACTGAATGCCGATTGATTTTCATACTCTAAAATATGCATCAAAAGTAACATAATATTAAAACACGAAAATAAAATTATATGATATTGCCATGTAAACAAACTGATCATTAAAATATAGTATTCCTAATATATTTCTATGAATAATTTTGCTTCATCCAAATAAAAGTATGGACATTTAAATTTGAATGAAATAAAACATAAATCTTTAACTATTGGTAATTGATATTTCGAATAATGTAATGGAGCAAATGTTTAATAAAATGCAATAATAATTAGAATAATGATAAGACACATAAATGTAACCACCAATAGAATTATGTATAACTAATAGACTTGTTAATATTAGATACATATATAATTTTAATTTAAACGATAAATTGCATGTTTTGTTGCAGTTGACAATACCAAAGAGCCTAAGATAGCATGCCAAATCAAAAATGGATCGTCGCGCACGTCTTTTTCGTCGTCTTCCTTCTTGGAACGTTAGAGACTGGTATTGGTATGTACATTTTATTCACAGATCCATCGCTAATATTTATACTTCGTTCGAGAGTTTTTAGTACTATTCGTGGTGTTATCATTCGATAACAATCAATTCTGATTATTATCGAAATACTTTAGTAGAGGAAGTGCAGTATATTTGGAATACCAGTTTGTTTAAGACGAATAAAAAATTATAGCAGAGGATGGGAAGAAATAAAACTGCATAATATCATAGGGAAACTAATAAACTTTTATATTTCAAATTCTCAGTAATAATAAAAAACAAAAAATAGCTGAAACTATGGTTTAAATAAAAAATGACAGCAAGTATCGATTTCGTTAAGGTGCAGGTAATTTGGAATACCGGTATTCCAAAGCTAATGACCAGTTAACTAATGACATTTGTGGCTGAAACCGCTATTTTGAAATTTTCAACTTAATCTGCAGAGTAAGAAAACGTCAATCTACAAAACATTTTCAGCAAGTATTCGATCGTTCGAATCATGGTCAAAATATGTCAAATCTTTAGAGTTAAACACTTAATCTACTTATTTGCGCGCTCCTACTTATTTAGATAAAAATGAATTAAAAAAAAATTTCTTAAATGTTAAGCTTCGCTTAAAAGAATATTATTCTACGTTTTCAATTCATTTTTACACGCAGAATCATCTCCATTGGGGTTGTACTAACAATTCGATGACAGCCTGTACAAATATCATTTTAATTTGATAACGTTAGCAATTTTTTGTGCTTGTCGTATTAATGTTACAGTGTTAGAATAGATTGTTATCGATTGTTATATATGTCGATCAATATTTTCCCTAGCAATGACTAATTAAGGTTATGACTAATTTATGTTGAAAACGGAGCGAAACACCTGCAACCGCAAAACCTCTTTTTGTTGGGAAAGTATGTAGGTACATAGGTTTTGTAAGCGGTTGAATGATTTCGATTTATTGTAGCGAATTGAACGTATCTTAGACATGTTCATTATGAAATATGTCGACTGTAACGGAGAAATAATATAATTCATTCTGATGCTTACTGAAAGCATGTGCTCATAAATTAATATCGTTGACACAGTTTATAGATTTCCTTGGGACAATAAGAGTGTATATTAAAAAATCGGTATTAAAATTTTGCGACATGTATTATTAAATTCTAAAGCGGCCTTAATTTAATAAAATGTTTATGTTTAGTTTGCATTACAAGCTGACCTTTTTAAAATTGAGCTATATAATCTTGTGATTTGGCACAATTTAACGAATACATATTTAATACATTTACTAACAATTTTTACAGGCTACATTTTTGAAAGTATATTTTCTAGCAATAATTATTTGAAGTAAGATCGATCGAAGTTAAATAACTTGTTTGCGATTATAAAATAAGCAAATAATCGGGAAGTTGCACGAAATATTGAACAGTGGGTGTAGGAAGTATTCGTACACCGGTGAATCTCAAACGAGACTTCGTATAATTGCGGTTTATTGATTAATGTTTGTGACACAACCAGTTGGAAGTTTCTAGCCTAGATATTGCGCAAAAAGAGTAAAGTGCTCGCATAGATTATAAAAGCAATAATGAAAACTTAAAGGTTGACAGTAACAGATAAGCAATAAGTATTCGTATAATTCTTAAATGATAAATCCACCTCAAAATTGCAGTAACAAAAAAGAAATTTAAATGAATTTAAATGAAATTAATTAATTCTTTGTGGAATTTCTTTTTGGGCATGTATTCTACATTATATCGCCGATATTGTATCTTAACAAACGTACAATAATTATTATAGATTCAAAGTCGTTATGTAGTCAAATCTATCTGCTTGCCTTATCGTTATATAATTGACATTGTGGGTATTTAAATGGACTGTGAAGCTTTTGAAATGCCTTTTACTGTTACAAAATATTGCTCGTTGAAATGTTAATATTCTAGTTTCTTTGTGTGGAATCGGTTCCAAAGGTTACTGGTATGATGAAAAATCACTGAATGCACATTTTTTGCCCTTATTAACAGTTCTAGGTACAGAACAGGACAGTTCAATTGATATAACAGACTGCCATTTAAACATATAGCTGAAACACGTTTTATGCATGACAAAGCATGTGGCACCAAGCAAAAGTTACTAACCTATACCATTAGGATTACTTATAGCTAGTGATGATGTGACAACCGGTGTATTAATTTTGAAAATTAATTGTCTGTTATTGTCAACCAATTTTTATTTTAATTTTCAAATATGTTATAGCATGGGACATAAGAAGGGATTTATTTATTATTCTTTTAAATGAAACGATACACTTTGGCTGATATATTATTGCAGTGCATAAAACAGTTTCTTGAAATTATTTCAAATTTCGACCATATTTTAAGTAGTATTATTCAGTTCACTGTTACAGTAGATCTGTAACGCCAGAAGATATGATACAGACCACCAGATGAAAATATATAGATATAGTAATAGAACACCACTTCTTGCAAGGTTTCAAATTTTACTGACGTAGACCGTGACCATTTGTTACACCAATTGTAATCCCATTAAGAGGTTACACCACTTTGGATTCGAAAAAAGCAGCTACCTTTAAGATTTTTTTTTTGGAGAAAATGATAAAGAAAATTAAAAATCTATAACTAAGCATTTATTATACAACTATTGAAACACACAAAAAATATTTTTGTTTGTTTCCTTCGAACAAAATACCGTCGCTGTGACCGGTCCACGTAAGCTTTCTTCGGGTGCGCCAAATCGGCTTAGAGCATATACTACTGGAGGTCTCATTGCCTATATGCTCTAAGCAAATCGGTGGGCAGCCTAACGTCTACAATTTTTCATCCGATTCTTTTGAAACTTTGTGAGGATCTTTTCAATTTAACAATTTAAATAAATATGTAGGGATTTCTCAAAGTATGGTTGTTTGTGAAAATGGCGAGCATTTGAAAAATGACATTTTTTACCTAATAATTCAGTATAAAACTGTCAGGTCAATTTTTAATATATCGAAAAACCGCTACATATTTCTACATAATCCAAGGAAACCGTAGTATCTTTATTTTTAAGCTCAATATCAGTGTAAAACCAAAGACACTTTTTCTAAAACATTGTATAATCAATCTGCCGTGGCGCCATTTATAAAATAGATTGTATCGAAAAAAATTCTTTACTCTACGTGATAGTAATAAACATTGTATAAAAGGAAAAGTCTGTGCTTGCTTTCATCTCCTTGTAATTAATTCTTCAACCTTAAGCTACGTATATGTGTAAGAGAGAGTGATTAAAATTGTATATATATAGATGGCCGAAATGACACAATAAACAATCGTTAAATTCGTCTATTTGTGCACAAGTAACAGCCAAAATATATGGT
Source organism: Andrena hattorfiana (assembly GCA_944738655.2). Taxonomy (NCBI): domain Eukaryota; kingdom Metazoa; phylum Arthropoda; class Insecta; order Hymenoptera; family Andrenidae; genus Andrena; species Andrena hattorfiana. Next base: position 38,337,233 of record OX122889.2, on the reverse strand, counting down.
CCCATTTAAAAAACATCAATGACCTTGATATATTCTTGATACCATCCTATCCAAAGAAAAAGCAAATTCAGCCGAAAAGTAGCCCCCTAAAATACTTCAACTTTAACTAATAATATTTTTTATTGTATTACCAATATGTTCGAAAGTATTCACCTGTAAATATATATTTTTCTGAAATGAGAAGGAATTCATTTGTATCTTCTTGTGCCTCCGTGCAGGAAGTCCCATCAGAGACAGATCGAAAAGGGAAGCGGAAATAGCTGCAACCAACTGGACGCTACTCGCAGACGAATGGTTCGCTGCCAGAGCAAAGGCCGCAGAAGAATTGGACGTCACCATCTTACCATTTACTGACAAACTTAGAGATTTGCCACCGACCGCAGAATCGGTCATTATAAATGGCACCAGTCCTGACCAACTTGCACGGGTAATTTAATTCTCAGTATTTTAAAATATCTATTTTTTCATTATTCTTATACTTTTGCAACAATGCTATCGCTGTGTTCACGCTGGCGTGAAGGGTTGCCAACTTACTTTCGGGAAAATATAGTACTTTGCGGCCAAATTTAATAAAAAGTGGAGAAAGTGGTGCAAAATGAAACTTACATTAAAACAACATTACATTACACACATCATATTTTTTAAATGAATATTTTTGGGAAATTTTGCATTAGTAATTAATTTATTGTTTTTGACAAATATGTCAAAGGTTCGATTGCACTGAAGATCCAAATTAGCATATATGAGGTGCTCATTTTTTATGAGAGACTGGCCATGTTTCTCCCTTCCCCCACTTCATGTTTATTATAGAAAAAATCCTCTCTGTGAAAGTTTAAATTCGCAAATTACAAGTTTGATGTTACCATAAAATAAAAAAATAAGTAGAAATTGTAGAAGTTTTTCGATCTGTTGGAAATATGGTGTTTTTACGTTTTTTATTTAACAGTGTAAAGTACACTAGACAAAAATATAGTACAATACTATATATTATAGTAGGGTCGGCACCACTACATGAAGCACAAGGAAGGTTGAGATTGTTGACCTGTAGGTCTGGGAGCGTTTAAAGTATTAGACTTTACCGGATGAACGAATATACTAGCATACGCATATTTTAACAAACTTGAATTCAGTACAAGCCCGGTCACTCGCCGATGCAGTTCTACCCTGCTTGGGCGGTTTTTTGCCTTGCGGTTTTTTTACATACGTTTTTGGAGAAGGGATAACCATATACAGATTATGCTTAGTTCCTATTCTTATGGAATGTGGACTCGTCGAGGCCTTGGACCTCCATGTATCGTTGACAAAGAAAGGTTTCCAAGCCGAAAATTGTGATTTTAAGAGGCTACATATACTTAGGACCAGAATAACCATGGTGAACTTTGACGATTTTTTTTTCAATGAAAATATTTTTTTATTTAAATATCTTTATGTGCATTTTAAAATATATACTTCAATGTAACAATTGTGTCAATTTCGTTCGAAAACTAAGAAGATTAAATATGTAACAGCCATTGCCTTTAGGTAGTTTTTTCAGAACAGCTTGCGCGGTAACCATAAGATCCGAAACAAAACAGATTCTTTTAAAATACATAAAAAAATCTAGTTTTTGTCGTAGCCTACAATTTTCTATAAATATCCTATAGATATTAAAAAAAAACTATTCTTTATTCATTTATAAAAAATGAACTATGACGTTTAAAAAAATCCTACGACAAAAACTAAATAATTCTATCAAAAACCTCTGTTCCAAATTTCAACTGAATCAATTCACTAGTTCTTGAGAAATATTGATTTTTAAAATACCATTTTGAGAAAAACGCTATTACATATTCTATATTCTGAGTTTTTGAATTAAATTTACACAACTGTTACATTAAAGTATGTATTTTAAGATTCATATAAAGATTTGTAAATTAAAAAATATTTTCAATGAAAAAAAAATTGTCTAATTTCACCCTGTTTTTTTGTAGTCCTAGCTATATATAGCCCCTGAATGAATCTTCGTGTGAATGTAGAGCATATTAGAAAGCGCAAGGAGTCATTTTTTTCTGTGGAAATTATCTCTGGGTGAAATCAGCCCTCAAAGTTATCTCGTTTTTTCGTTTTCTTTAATATAACTTTATTTTCCTTTGATAGTGCATAAAAATTGAGTAATTCTTATGTTTAAAGTTTTGTTCTATTTCACACCGTCAGAAAGTTCCAAGAGAAACCAAAGTATCCAAAAATGGTATATATGTGCTTGACATGAATGGAGGGAAGCTGTAGTTATTGCATTGACGACAAAAAATACGTACCATAAATTACAGTTTTGTCGAATAATTTTTGTATGGCGCAAGTCTTTAGCGTGTCTTTCGACTGTTCCGTATTTCCCTGGCTTTTTCATGTCTGACAAGACGATGTCTCCGACTCTCACTTTCAGTGCCAAAATACTTTCACCAACTTGATCGACAAGGATACGAACATACAGTGTATCCTTCCTACTCGTGTTTACGCACATACGCACAATCGAATTTCAGTAACTTTCCCTTGCGAAAGTTTCATGATGAGATCGATACAAATTTTCATCCCAACCTATCATTCTCCTCTCGCTTGAAAAGAACTGTAGCCTTAAAGATATTGAGCGTATTTCTGCACGGGTTAATATTTGCTCGTCTTTTTAAGCAACTCTAAGGTAGTCATTCGACGAATGTTTTCAAATACGAACACGTTCCAATTGGATAAGTAGTCTGTATAACTAAAACACTGAATTTAACATTAAAGTTTAATGTGTTCGTTGCAATTCTCAATACTGGATGTTGGTAATTAAACATTTTTTTATTTATGAATGTATTAGGTCCCGTAAAAATCTCCGTCATTTTCTTCGAGGCTCTATTTTTAAGCGTTACAATTTGTACATACAGGGTGTTTTATTTAAATTGTGCATCTCGAATATCTCCGTTGCTTTTGATGATACAGAAGAATATAAAAGGAGGAAATTATTTTTGTGGAAGATATAAATGTTGTTATGAAGAAATAAGTTTTTCAAGGTAATAGTTTTCGAGATTTCAAGGTGACTATTATTTTCTTCGAGTGGAACCATATGTCCCTGTTATCGTGCTCCTGCAGATGACAAGATGATATATTCTCTCGTTTATGACACGTTGACCTTCATTTGACTTTCAAACAAGAAGATTCCATATATAATTTATCGCAAGGGTAAGCCATAGACTTTCCCTTTCCTACCATAACCCCTCCCAACTGTTCCTTGTTCAGATCCTCTTTCATGTCCGCTATGATAATCGTGAACAGGGTTATCAGCTGCAACAATGCGATTATAAAAGTACATAATCTCTTTGTAAAAGTGACGATGATCTTGAAATCTGGAAAAATATAATCTTGACAAAATCACTCCTTTATAACATTTGCTCCTTTGAAACAATAACTTTTCTCTTTTAATACAGTTTCGTGTCAGCAAAAACATCTGAGATATTGAAAACTCTATTGTTTTCTTTGGTATTTGTTATTTTAATCTTAATTTTAATTTTACCTTATTTGTCCCTTCTCTATTCATGTCTTTTCATGACATTATAATGTACCAAAAGGGTTGTTACCCATAATAAATAAATAAAAAGATTCTCAGGTGAAATGAGGCAGCCTGTATAACAATCGCCTAAACTATTACAACTGACGCATCTTTTTGGTACACCTTTTAGGCATAGAAAATGAGATTGGTGGTGAGACTTTGGCAGGTGTCCTATTTGGTCAATTTTAACCGGTTAACCGAGGACTACGAGTTAACTCGTCGCCTAAAAATGCCTTTGGTTTGGGTGATATGAATGAATTAATCGGGAAGACTTGATAATGACGCTCTTGCAAAGTGAGAAAATAATTTAGTAAGCAGGGTCAGCGGGGCAAATTTTCCCCGAGTGTAGAATTTGAGGGGGGCGGGAGGATAAGTACAAATTAATGATCAAATGTCAACAGCCTACAAAAACTGCAAACAAAAAATACAAAATTGTGAAACGCCTTCCAAATTCCCGAATGTGGAATTCCACACACAGCAAAATCTCAAGTGTGGATTGGATGACTCCACGCTTTCCACACAACTGTGTAGCATTTGTTGTCGCTGAAACAAGTTGTTTCGCATTTAATTACCTCTCAAGATACAGTTTAAATTATACCGGGAATGTTTCTCATCAAGAAAGGACTCGGTTAACAGGTGTTTGTTAGACATTTCTGGAAAATATCCTTATAACGACATGGTGGTGCCCGCGAACTTGGCTGGATGACGTCCGCGGTAGCGAATAATGGCGTGGTCTACGCCGAAGTCCAGGATGCGAAATATTTTATGCCTGTATGCCTTTACTTCCGACTCAACACTCATTTCTGAAGTTACAAATATGTAACTTAATTCACAGAACGATTTAACTTTCGAGGAGCAATGTTTCCCAATCCATGCGACCGAGTATGCCAGTAACGTATTGCAAAGCACATATATCTGCAACGTAAGGAAAACAAAATCGATAACAGCAAAGTATATCGGATGATAAGCATGATAAATGCACAGCTAAAAGCAGGAAAAGTTATATCTCTTTGTCTTGTGCAATCGTGACTAACAGAATGTGGAATTTCTTGTCGAAGGTCAACGTAATTCTTACAGATTTATTTATTAAGGAGTTTGTCTTTTCAGCAGTTACAAAAATAAAATGATAAAAGTGTGTGATTTCATCTCAGGAAAAATAGGAGAAAATTTATAGAAATAAGAGAAAAATGTAATGTTGGCACTTGAAGCGTTCGTGTATAACATAGTAAACTTATCTGAAGATTGTGGTTTTAAAAATCTTTCAATTTTTTTAATATATTTTTCAATGCGATATATAATTTGGAAACTATCACCTATCACAGTTTACCTAGTGAAGATTCAAAATTTAAAATAATTATTCTACAATAATTCAAAATAAGTTGAAAGTGCGAAAAATATTTCGTTCAGCTGTGACTTTATTTTCGAGAAAGTGAAGTTTAAAAACTGTGTTGAGCCCGCGTGTTTCAGAAACGAATATTTCTATTCATGCTTATGGTTCGTCTTTTCAAACATTAAAGGTACACCACATCCCAAAATTCACCACAGAAGTCCCCTAACAATAAAAATTTGCAGAATAACAGCATTTTGACAGCTTTCATTTTGTAGAATTATTTTTATACAAGATAGAAACTCGTCTGTGGTTCCAACCATAGCGACGGACATAATAAAAAAAATAAACCTTAGTTTTTCCATTTTGGAGGACTAGAACAGTTCCCACACCAACGCCCGTCGGAAAAGAAGTTTTTTGAAGAAGCTTGCACTACCGACTGTATCTATGTATATGTGCAATGGAAAGGTTCGAAAAAATTCTAAGTTTTACTTCAAACATACCTTAATATGCAGGCAAAACGCCAGATAGTATAAACTTATAGTTTTTGTTAAATAAATTCCCGAAGTTGGCGTTGAAAAACGGGCAGTTATACTAGAGTACATACCTCCTTAAAACAAAAAATTGTTAGAGTGTTTGAAACAGTAAAACCTTGAGTAACATTAGTCAGACTTCGTGCATCCGTCGTACGACGGACACAATAAATTCTGTTCATGGCGACAAAGATATTTTCATCAATTTCTAACGTACAAAATAAATTTTAACTACATATTAGCCATGTTTTTTTTTAAACTTTGCCATTTATGAAGTCAGGATGGTGATTAAGTATAACATTCACAGTCCACGTGCGTTTAGCGGTATTTTGAAACTTGATTTCCTCTAAAACAAAGGAATGAACGAAAAAAAATTATTTTGCTCGTTCTTCTCGTGTATGTAACTTTTAAAGTATGTAATTCTTTTTGTAAATATACTATGTATATTTGTGTAGAAAAATATATCCAGCACATATGTATATTTTTTTCAGAGGAAGCATGTGTCAAAGAATATGTATCAGATACACTTTTCTATTCTCAATTACAGAGCAAATGTTATTTTATATGACGAAGTTTGACAGAAGGCGATGACAGTTATATTAAACGTTTATTTTGCAGTATAATTATTCTCGCATGCTGTGGGACATGGAAACTGTGCAGCCAAGTGGACATCTTTCGGGATTCGTCGATAAAGCTTTAAAATTATTAGACTTAAGACAAGTAATGATGGAAGTCGAGACGTCAGTGATGTCGAAAGTGTCCTGTTCAGCATGTAAAGTTGGTGCGGGACTTCTTCAGCACTACATAAAGTCTGGCAAAACCGACGAAGAAATTATGAACAGTATTTACAGTTTTTGTGCATCCCTTAATATCCAAAGCACTCGAGTTTGTCACGGAGTGACGTTACTTTTTGGGGTAAGTTGTTCTTTTAACATTCTTTTACACGTTTCTTAGCATAAAATAAATTAAGTTTTCTCATAGATACTCGACTATTTTTAAAAAATTTAATCTTCTGTGTACGTTTATCCTTATGTGTCGGCAGTTCAAAACGGCAATTACTTATTATTTATTTTTCGTTGGCACGTAACAATAATAATTGTATTTGCATTATGATGAACGTTATTTATTAGGGTTCCAAGGATTCACGAATATTAAGATATCGCAATTTCTAGTGATCATAGCAACATGGGGCAAAACAATATTTTTTAGAAAACAGTAGCCTGGAATTCGTATCATATGACGGTACTAATATCCTTCCTCACACATTTAAGCATGTATTCCAGCTCCCAGTTGAATCTGAAACTCGATATTTTTGTTGCAAAATACGCTCTTATAGTATTTATTAATGGCAATATTCTAGAAGTTTATTTGGTTTCCTTCCAGAAATAAGTAGCTCAAAGGTCTGCGAAATACACAAAAAAACATTTGGAATCTTTTAAATTTAGAAAAAATATACTCAATAAAATGCTAAGAATAAAATAATGGTCGTTTTAAAATACCAGTATACAAAGGTAAACACTCATACTAAATTAAATTTTATTGAAAAGAGAGACCATAAAAACGAAATTAAAATCAAAGTTTTTCCAGTAATAACTACATTTTCAACATATAAATGATAACGTGCCTGAAGCGTAACAAAATGTCAAATCGAGGTGAAAATTCCTCACTTACGAGCATAGGTCACAGCAGTAGGGGTCTCTGATTTCATCCAATTTTTTTTGGCGAGTGTAGGGCAGAAATGAATGTACAAGCACACGTATAACGTACTTGCTAATGCATATCATTTGCAATGATAATCCACATTAATATTTCGAGGTACCAAATGGCGTCCCTTAATTATCTTCAGTGATATACACAAATATCACGTTTCGAGTTTGCAGAGTTTGCACTCGATTCGAAATCTTTAATTTCATTTTAAGGATTTAACTATGTTTTTAATAATCTGTAAGCTTATATTCGAAAACTCTTTATCACCATATTGTAAGATATCGAAAACCATAGAACTTTGAATTAAACTTTTTTTTCGGTATCTCTTACGGTTTCGCAGATATTCACGAAACAATGAAAATTAAAAATTTTTTTGCGGGGGTGTTTCCACCCCTAGGACGGTTTGATTGCAAAACCAGAACATGGTCACGTTATTAGCATCACTTGAACTACATTTCCGTGAAGTTTCAAAATTTTTTGAACTTTCGGGGTGCCGAACATCCCTTATGAGCCGCTAGTTGGTTTACTTTTTTTAATCTCGTGAAATCAGCGAGACTTCTCTTAAATTTTTGTTTAAAAATAGGTACTCTACTGCTGTATCCTCTTCTTGTCGATAAGAAGCATATCTTTTACCGAGATAAATTAACCCTTGGACCCTCTTATTCCTGTGCAGGGAGAAGTTATTTATGTCCTGAAGCAAGTGAATATGGGTCCAACGCAAATATGCAGCTTCGTAATTGGTGACGCTTGCGACGACACGTACAATCCACTGCACGAGTGGGAAGTGGCCTTTCCGCCAGTGAACAAACCACCTGTAAAACCTCCCATACCACCTCAAGAAGGTGCGCCGACCTTCAAAGTCCTTCATATCTCTGATACCCACTACGATCCTTACTACCAAGAGGGCGCAAATGCAGACTGTAATGAACCATTATGCTGCAGATTAACCAATGGAGCACCCCTGACTCCAGCCGCAGGTGCTGGCCGATGGGGTGACTACAGAAAATGCGACACACCAAAAAGAACCGTCGATCATATGCTCAAACATATCGCGGACACGCACCCCGTGAGTAATCAATTTAAACAAATTTTTCTTTATTGTTATTTTGCATAGCTTTTAGAATTTTAGTTCAATGTAAAGAAAATGAACAGTAGAAAAGCAGCGTCATTCCTAATTACAAAATAGATATCTCGCATCTATTTTTATCTATTTTATCGCGAAAGAAATATCAGAATTCTATTGGAGGAAGAAAATATAGTTGCTAAGAAGTTATTTTTTGACATTTTGACACTTTTCAGTATCAGAATTTTATTATAACTTGCATGTTAAAAATATAATGAATTTCTGAAAATAGGCGTATTATCGATTTCCAAATGTGATTTAGGATATAGATTATATACTGTGGACCGGTGACTTGCCACCTCACGACGTATGGAACCAAACGCGAGAGGAGAATCTGAAAGTTTTGCACGAATCGGTTACGCAGCTTATTGAAATGTTTCCTGGAATACCGATCTTTCCGTCTCTGGGAAACCATGAAAGTGCTCCTGTTAATAGGTACGTTCCTTTCTGCACTTTCCTTTGTCCCAACAGTTTAAGATCATTCCGTCACTCACTGTGAATCATCAAAATGAATACGCATAAAACAACTTGGAGACTTGCTTCTAAATACATTTCATAAAACGATCATTATTTGTTAGTAAAACAAGCATTTCAGTACCAATTTATCAACTTTTTATGGTCATATTGCATGCGTATCATAAACTCTTATGTCATTATTTTTATTTTGATCTTGTATGTATATACCTCGCAAAGAAAAATTGCATATGTCAAAAATGGTAAATTATTATTGCACAGTGAGAGAAAAAATTTCGTTTCCACAATAATTATCGTCTGAAAATATTTTAATAATAAATTCTTCGAATGCTGCAATTTTTTTTTCAATGATAGAATATAGTAAAGTATGTCTCTGCTTAGTAAATTTACAAATCTTCAATTTGTTATTTTAAATACATAAAAAAATTCTGAGTGAAGTGGTATAATCGAATGATATCTATAGAAATATGTACGAATGTAAAATCTTTTCAGTTTTGCACCACCATTTGTTCCAAAAGAAAATGGTATATCCTGGTTATACGATGCACTCGATAAACATTGGAGACGTTGGCTACCCGCAGGGGTTTCACACACTGTCCGCCGAGGTGCATTTTATTCCGTCCTAGTTCGTCCAGGTTTTCGGATTCTCTCTGTAAACATGAATTACTGCAATAACAAAAACTGGTGGCTCCTAATCAATAGCACGGATCCAGTAAGTGAATTGCAATGGCTCGTCTACGAGTTGCAAGGAGCTGAAATGAATGGTGAAAAAGTTCATATAATCGGACATATACCACCTGGGCACTCAGACTGTCTGAAAGTGTGGTCTAGAAATTATTATCACATCATCAATCGGTTAGTAAATCATTCGCTTTTTGTGAAATGATTACGTTCTACCTTTCTCTTAATATGCTATCACGCTGTTAGTTTCGTTTTGGTGTTCATTTTACTAGGCTTTTGTATTTATGCCGATTATACAAGGTATAAATGAAATTGGGGGCCAAATTTTGAGAATGTTTTCTACTCACTTAAAGGATGGAAAAAAGGTGTATATAAATATGATTGTGGAAACCTTTCGTTTTATTTTCTTCTTTGACCCCCTTTTTTACCATTATGGTGAGCAGAATATGTTGATGAAATTTGTACACCTATTCCAGTTTTACCCTGTGTACGTAACGTTTAATGAATTTTGAAATTGAACTGTATTAAGTTTTGAACTTGGTTTGAACATTTTTAATTAACTTTGACTGATCTGTACATGCTGTATTTGCTCTCGACCTTTTGGGACACCCTCTATAAAGAATTATATTAATGTGTAAATTTTATGATCTAAATTTCAATGAAACTCACAAATGATGTTTTAATCCAGTTATGAATCAACAATCACGGCACAATTTTTTGGACACACCCACTACGACGAATTCCAGCTGTTTTATGATACCGCTGATCTTGGAAGAGCTCTCAGTATAGCTTACATCGGCCCATCGGTTACACCTTACTACGATCTTAATCCAGGATACAGAATATATTACGTCGATGGTGATCATCCCAAAACAACTAGAGTAAGTTGTATTTAAATTTTTTCATTGGTTGCGTTCAGCGAACTCAACCGTTGAACTCAACCGTTGAGAACTCAACGGTGATCAATCCTGTTCAGTCCATCGTTTCGCTGAGCGACACATGAGAGGGTAGCGATATTTGAAGCAACTCAACACGTTGGGTAAAAGTAGCGGACTTCATTTAAGCTACAAAGAATGGCGACCGATCACTAAGCGTGTTGTAAAGTGAGCAACTGACCGGTTGAGTCCGCTGAACGCACCCATTGTACTTAATGAAAGTAAAATGTTACTTCAAGGGAATAACCGTATAGAATTCTAAACTAAAGGAGATACACAAAAGTTAATGAAAATTCTTAACGTGAAATACGTAATGAAACTATTAACTACAGCGGAACAAAATACGTTTCACTTTTGTTATAACTACAAAATCTACAATAATGTCTCGCTACTAGATAACTCATTTTCATCGGAAAAATCTATTTCATTCACTCTAGGTGAATATCCCATCCATTGCCCTTGTCGAATGACTCGAGTGAAATAATGAGGTGGTAAATACTTCCTCTTCTCTCTTTGTATGCGAACGGTACGACCCAATCAGCGCACATACATTGAGGAGTTACTGTAATGGAAATTACACCTCATTATCCTTAAGAGGCCAGAACTGGTGGCCTCAGCTTTAGTAGCGAGCTAATACTACATATGTAAAAAAATCAGTAAAACGAAAGATTTGTAACCTTCATGAATTTTAGTTTCCTTTTATCGATACGGGTTTAATCATATGTTTATTCAAAGTATTTAATCATATTATAAATATTGTACAGGTTTTAAATTTAATATGTAAGTGCTTACTGCATTGTACAGTAAAAAATGAATTGCCATTTGATATTATTTCTCGGAAAATAATAAAAAAACTTTTGCACCAGTTGGTTGTAGATCATGAGAGCTGGGTTATGAATCTAAAGGAAGCAAATCTGTATGATTACCCCATCTGGCATAAAATGTATAGTGCGCGACAGGCGTATCAAATGTCGTCACTCTTGCCTAAAGACTGGGATTCGTTAATAGATAAAATGAGTAATGAACCATCGCTCTTCGATCTTTATTACAAGTAAGTATTATTTACTGTTACCGCTCATTTACTGTTATCATCAATACAGTTTTATGAAAAGAAAAATTTGTATTAGACAAGTATCTGTATGCTCCAAGGAATCGGGAAAATATAATTGCTGTTGCTCACGAATGTATTCGTACACTCTTTAAAATCGCATAACATTTTTAAAATTGGTCCAAACGACTTGAGTTTTTTTGAGAAGCTAAAAGCATTTGTTTACTAGGTAACGTGCTACGTCGTTCTGGAAAAAAATTGCAATTGGATGGGATAGCGAAGAAAATAGTGAAGGTCGCTTTTTCAACATTTTATCTGAGCTACAAGCGTTTAAAGATCGCAGAATAAGGTCGAAAACCGTGGAAATTCCCGAAATCAGCGATTTTCGACCTTATTCTGCGATCTTTAAACGTTTGTAGCTCAGAGCAACGTTAACCGAGTTAGATGAAATTTTCAGCACGTATACGACTTACCTAAATTTACAAACGGGATGTTTAGAATTTTCATTACAGGCTGAAATAAAAAGTTGGAAAACGACCTTCACTATTTTCTTCGCTATTCCGGCCAATTGCATTTTTTTCCAGAACGACATAGCACGTGACCTAGTAAGCTAATGTTTCTAACTTCCAAAAATACTTTAGTCGTTTGGATCAATTTTAAAAATGTTATGCGATTTTAAAGAGTGTACGAATACCTTCGGGAGCCACTGATTTAATTTATAATAAATACTTTGACCATGCCATTAATAATCCTTAACTCTTTGAACCCGGGCGACGTATATATATATACGTTCTATATATTTTTAGTGAATCTGGGCGACGTGTATATACATCATATCAAATTAATAAATACTGCCGCGAAAAATTGTTTTTGAACATTTTTGCTTTGAGATTCCCTGAGGTCAAAAGATTGGGGGAGGGAGCTTCTGGTTCAAACTATCGAGAAATGCGTTTTCTTTGTGATTTTTTTTCTAAGGAATGAAAAGAGATATCAGCAACATTTTTAATTTCAAATTATTTTTTTGTTTATGGCAGAAGTTTAATTTCCATCGATTCTCCAAATTCTAAGTAACTCAGTTTTATGTCGCACATTGATTTGACGGAACAAATATTCCTCTAGCAAGTAAACCGGTAATCTTAAACACGTAATTTTGTAAAAATTGATCATTTTTATTGGAAGATGATCTAAAATCCCCTAAAATGTTTGAAAATCTAATACATTTTCTGGTTCAACGAATTACATAAACAGAGGCGAAACAATTCCTGGAAGCTACATATGTAGTTGTAATGGTGGAGAATGTAAAAGTTATATAAATAGCAGCTGAAAGAGATACGTATAATGCAGTTGTAAACTCGGTGAAGCGATAAAGTGAACACGCTTCGACTCTCTTGACAAATGAATGCAGAGAAATATGAGATAGCAACTCGAAGATTCAACCAGAGCCGCTACATGACTCGATGCCACCTCTCGATCGTTTCATTTTTAATTTACGACAGTGATTCCCAACCTATGGCTTGCGAAGTTTTCTAGGGTATCGCTGCGGTTTTATTTTAAATATTATTAAGGTGGAATTATATTATGAAATACCTGTTTTCAATGTGTTTTCTTTACCTTATTAAATTTACCTTATACGGGGGGAGGAGTCGCAGGTTGTTTGAATATTATAAAAGGGAATTGCGACTCAAAACAGGTTGGGAAACACTGATTTACGAACTCGCTATACCTTTTTCAGTTATTATACTCATAAAAAACACGACTTATATCCAGACGAATTAGAGATTTAATTAATCTTGCAGAAACTACTACAAAAATTCTCCAGTAAGGCCAGCGTGCAGTGATGAGTGCCGGAAACGATTACTTTGTGATTTGCGAAGTGGGAGAAGTCACGATCGTAAAGCGCTATGTCAAAGTCTGGAATCCAGAATTGATACTGAAACAAGGACAGGCTGGCGAGCTTGGATTTACAATGGACTCGCTTTATCGTATGTACATGATTGGTGGCTTCGTAGTTATTCTGGAGATGTTGAAACTAATCGAGTCGACATTTAATTTTATAGATAATTCTGTCGCACAAATTTTGCTCAAAAATGGCTGTAACATAGTAATTAGAAATCAGTATGTGCTTCATGAGTACTTTGGCACAAATTTACGAGCAAAACACATGTCTTCTTCTGAATAGATAATTTCTCTATGCATATTTAGTTTCTTTTAACAACCTGTGAAATGATAGCACTTTTTTGACGATCGTTGTAAACACTTCTAACTAAAGCGTATTTCAGTACGAAATATATAGGGTGAAACACTTGACTAAAATGATCACCTTCAATTACTCAAACTGCGTTTCGTAACAAATTGCTAAATACAAAAGGTGTGTGGTTTCTAGGGGGATTTATTATGATAGCAATAATTTTTTTGTGGATGAAGGTGTAGAGAGGGTTGCAGGGTCATCTTAATTTTTTTTAATGGAACTATATGTTTTTATTATGTACCACAGGGCTGCACAGGGAGCCTTTTTCAGCGGCTAGCGGCGAGCAACCAGCCGTACGTCGAGCTGTCCCGTTGCTAAGGATAGAATGAGTGACTTACTTATACTTACAGCTCGACGCACGGCAGGTTGCTCGCCGCTAGGCGCTGAAAAAGGCTCCCTGTGCAGCCCTGATGTACCATATTCCTGTAGCTAATAAACATGTTGACTTTAATTCAACCAGGAGTGCAAGAAAGGGAAATATCAGTATTCTCGCTCTTTTTTATTTCTTCGTGTTTCGTAGCCTGTTTACACTCTTTGTAGATTTCTTGTGAAATCTTTTTATTGAAAGTCATATAAACGTCAACATGCCGCGTATGGATGAATTTCTCAATTCAACAGCTGTAAGGATATGACAATCGAAACATACGGTTCCGATAAAAAACATAAAGGTGACCTTGAAATCTCCTCTGCGCCTTTATCAATGAAAAATTATTGCTACCACATTATGTCCCCCTTTATATCTACCCTACTTTACATCTTCACAGAAAGTTAGTGTATTATCTTAAATAGGGATGGTTTCGAAGCTAAATTCTTGAAACTCGAATCTGAAACTTTGTAAGGCTTCGAAACTCTCGAAACTTCAATTGCTGATTTTGTTAATTTGCAAGTGGAATATTTTGTTTTAAGAACTGAAGGCAACAACATTTTTGCACAAAACTCTAATAACTATACTTAAACAAAATACGAACAAAAATATAAGAATAATAGAAATTCTCGAGGCACGCTGTGAACGATTCATTTATTTTATACCTTTTCTTATCTGGGTTTCGACAGATTCGAATCACGAAAAAAGTGCAAAGTTTGGAGTTCTCGAAACTCAAAACTTTCTTGGGTTTCGAGGTTCTGATGCTTCGAGAAACCCACCCCTAATTTTAGTTATTTTTTGTATAGTATGTTAAGCCCATAAGATTTTCTACTTATTTCAACAGCAAACTCAAAAGCATTTTACTCAAATACATGCATAGATACGTGAAAAATGAGAGTCAAAAAAGTGTAGTTTCGGAATGTGATTTTCTTTGGAATAGCCAAACACTAAGTCCGTTAGTTGCTATATAATATTACGCACCCTTTTAAAACATTTATATATATTTATTACAATAATAATGAAAATTGTAGGACACTTACACACTTATTAATAAATTTATTTGCATGCTACTTGCACTAAAAGTGATGCATATATAAAAACTAGTTTAACGATGCTTCTATTACTAAATATTTGCATTCAATGTACATTAACACGTTCTGTCCAAGATGCAAACGTACTCCACTCTCGTACGCCCAAGAAAGCGATTTCTTTGGACAGTGCACGTGTTAAGTGTGCTAAACATATACATACACTCAAAACTAAGCTTCATCTAAACATTTAAAATTATTAAAGTTTTATCAAAATACAGGGGTTGATCCATCATCCTATCTGGAATCATACCAAAGATAAAACGAAAGACTTTTTAACTGCATGTGTGGCTAATTGTAAGATATTCTATGTATATTTGGAATGCATTTAGAAAGAAATATGTATTCATAACATTTTCCGGCACTGTGATGATATTTGAAAAGTGTTACAAAGCATTTTAAACATGTGTATTAAATTTACTGCCGTTTACACTTTTACTGTAACATATTCACTATTATCATATTCCATTATTTTAGTTGCTCTCTCAGGTAAGGTGCTAGAATAATTTTTCACCTCAAACATACTTTGCCACTTATTAATAATATTGATCGATTAACTATATATTATAAACTAAAATAGTTAAAATCACTGTAAGTAATTTCCTGTAAGTAGTGAATGCGGAAATTCTAAATAAAATTCTTTTTCTGTAGTTGCACTGCGCTTTGGTGAATTCTTTTTATTTACATTCGTTTCCTGCCATTTGGAATGATGCGTGCATGCAAAGTGCCATTTATATGCGGAGTAATGCAATTATTATATAACATGCACACATTATTTATGTTTCAGAGGTGTTCTTGCAAAACAATTAGTGTATTAGTTTTCCAACAGGAAGTCACCTTACGGCAATAATATGCTTTATTTTTGTTGTATATAATCTAACAATTGAGACAACTGTACGTATATATATTAACAATATAATGAAAATGAAATGATATTAAGACATTTTGATATCAAATGCTACACAAACACTGTACATATATACATTATGTGACAATAAAATACAAATTCTGCAATATCTATATTTAACTGAATTTCTTATGCATGCACATTATTAACGCATTTATTTTTTCAGCAATATGAGGCACTATGAATTGACACTGTTTTTTTAGGTTTGCAATATGTTGGTAATTTTTACTGTATATAGTACCTACGTTTTTATTACAGAGCTCAGAATGATTAGAGGCTTATACATATTTACCCCGAGGGAATTTGAATCGCCTGCCGTTTGTGGCCGAGTGCCGCTAGTCAGCGGCTGTGAGCAAAATAATTTCACGCGGATCTCCTTTGCGCGTTGCAGCGCAAACTCAAAATGTCAGCAAGCTTTCCCTGCTTCTAGAAAAACTGGGAGCATTTGTAGCATATTTAAAAACCAACTAATAAGTAGTATGAAAATCATTTTTTACCGCAAGTACAATTTATCTTTCTTTGAAAACCTTAATTACAAATGGAAGGTTAATTTGGCCTCTTAGGTGTGTAGAGTGTCCCAAAATTATGCGGCAATCCGAAACATGAAACTTCTTCATGCAAAAAGACATCGAAAAGTCCTTTACTGTTTTGGGATCCACGGCTTCGTTCTCGAGATATCAACAGTTGGATATTAGTGGTGGAACTTCCGGGCCGCGCAGTTTAAAGCCGAAACAACTGTTCGCGGAGTAGTGACCGGTTGCACGCACACGCAGGAGGCGCGCGTAGATTCAGGTTCACACACAGTAGAGCCGAATGCGCTAACCTATTTTCACTGTTTGAAGCAGCGCGGTCGGTTCTACTGTGTATGTGGGTTTGTATCTACGCGTGTCTCCTACGTGTGCGTGCGAGTGGTCACTACTCCGCGCTCAGCTGCTTCGGCTTTAAACTGCACGGCTCGGAAGTTCCGCCGCTAATATTCAACTGTTAATATCTCGAGAATGAAGTCGCGGATCCTAAAACGGTAAAGGAACTTTCGATGTCTTTTTGAATGAAGAATTTTTGTGTTTCGGATTGTCCAATTATTTTGGAACACCCTGCATAGAAAACGTTTGGCACCTGTGACAATTATGCGTATGCAATTTCCCAGAAGCTATGTTAGGTACACGTTCAGCAAATGTGTAATGCTGTAATAAGTAAATAATACTCTTATTTAAGCCTCTACTTGTTTTTAGCAAAATTATTTGGTTCAGTGTTATCAATACACGATTATAGAAAACGTTTGTATTACACGAATACGGAAAATGTGTGTAGACGGTAGCCATACACACATATTTTGAACTATTAATTGTAACTGTTTTAATTAATTTTTTATTGTATATTTATATTTGTATTATATGTTTATATCATTCTACAAAGAGGAAGAGCATCTAATGTTACAAATACGAAAGGCGTGTAATACTCAAACGAGTTTATCAATCATTGTTAAAACTAAGAAGTAACTTTATATAATATATTGCACTTGTGACGGTCGACGGTATGGTGGTGGACACGATAACACAGTGGTTGCAATTTTCAATGCTTTTGTACATCGCTTGTAGTAAGTACTCAAATTTTCAACTATCCCAGCAAATGTACAGTTAGCTCACTCGATTCCAGCCGCTCCAACATATATATATATATGCACGGCGCGGCGGCGGGAATCGAGTGAACTAAGAGTACTTACTGCTTAGGGGTGATCCTTAAATTACGTAAAGCTTTGGGGGGAGGAGGTTCGCGACTTTCTTACGTTTTCTTAGAAGGGGGAGGCAGGGAATCAGATAGCGCTTTACGTAATGTTTTTTTAACCAAATTTTTATTATGAAACCGAGTTAAATGAATTATATAAACCTTTCAAAAAAATTTAGTAACTGCAAAAATGCAATGTAAAAAATATTATGTAAAGAAGGGGAGGGGAGGGGTTGGAATATAAAATCTTACAAATATTTCTACTGGAAGAGGGAGGGGGTAAGAAATTGCCGAAAATTACCCGTACGTAATTTAAGGACGGCTCCTTATTATATTAGTTGTGTAAAGTTATAAACATTTACTCCGTACTTATTTTATTACTCAATATATTCATGTATATGAAATGTTATCTTCTTAAAATTAGAATATTGAAAAGATGATAATGTAAATTATATAAATGATGTAGTATAATATGTATGATGATAAAGAGAAAGAATTGCTTTACAACATGTACACTGCGAATAACGTGGATAAAGAGAATTTATCATAATTTATTACAAAGATGATAACTTTTTAAATTATAAAATGGAAAATACCAATTATTATAAATATAAGGTCTTTATGAATAGTTTAATAATATTCAAAGTGTATTGGCATGTATTTCCTTAAACTCGTTATTTTT
Source organism: Andrena hattorfiana (assembly GCA_944738655.2). NCBI lineage: Eukaryota > Metazoa > Arthropoda > Insecta > Hymenoptera > Andrenidae > Andrena > Andrena hattorfiana. The sequence goes on along the minus strand of OX122889.2, from coordinate 38,318,829 downwards.
TAATTACAGAAAGTAACTGTTATTATTCCTTTTTTTACAGAATGTCTGTTTTCATGGCAATCCCACGATTTGCATACAATTTACCTAAGTATGTGCTAGGCCTGGGATAAATGAAGAAACGTTAACCGGTAATCCGGTGTGATTTGTAATATTAAATTATTAAATATTGAAGGTACAGAACTTGTTGATCCGCTACTTAAAAGCTGCAACAACAAATGAAAGCACATATAAGTATTCAGGGTGTTTTAGTAGCTCCATTATATCGAATAGTAGCGGCGACTCCCGTTGCGCATACCTAAACAGGGGAAAGCTTGACAGCGCACTCTGTGGAGACTCTAGTAGGCCATATAGTGTTAAGGCCTTGCTATTAAGTGGTTGGCAGCCAAAGATGTTCCACGGATTCCTTTATTTCCGAATCCACTTTTTGAAACCTCGTAAGAAACCCCGCTACTGCTTCGTATAACTATATACATCGTGTCCAAGTGATCTGTTGCACACATTGATATGAATCTTTTTGGAAACTTCATTGGCTAAAAAGCTTTTTTATTGTACATAGCTAAATTGTTCGAGATATTTTTACTAAAAATGCACTCATCAAAAGTTACTGAGAACATCAGTAAAAGATTCATTATAACTTTTGATGGGTGTATTAATACAAATTTGACTGGCGGAGAGTTTTGGAAATTGCTCAGGTCTTTCCAAGCTAATTCCACTCTTTCAACACGTGCTAACACTAATTAAAATTCAAACTTCTAGGTATGTTGCCTGTATATATTCAGGAGAGTACTACATATGGATAGGCGGCGGTTTACCAATGAAAATGTGTCTAAATACGACCTTATTCGGGTTATTTTTAATCTATATATAAAGCAGGAAGTTTATATGTTGTGTGTTTGTCTGTCGTCTAAAAACATTAGAACGGTAAATTCTTGGATCACGAAATGTACCTCAGCTCATTATTCCCGGCTAATCCAGGTGATTATGGCTAATTTGACAAAAAAATAAAAAAAAAATTTTTTTATATAAAATCAGAAAGCTAGTTGTACGTAATTCGAATCACTTCTGAATTCCGTAGACCAGTTGTATATTATGTATAATTAGAAATATAATTAAAATAGATATAATTAAAAATAATCCTAATGTGGTCCAGTTTAGATTCAGTTTCAGCCAGAGAATCTTAAAAATCCATTGGTAATACTTTCCTACAGGTTTTAAAAAAAAATTTAACTTCTGTTTCGCACTAACGGTTAGCGTTAGTGGATAACTCATCGCGTGCAAAGCGAACTTCGAGGTCGGCTTTTTTTTCAAACCAAACGTTATGGACTTGTCGGGCAATACTTTTCCGACGCTTTTCAAAAACTATCGACGTGAAATCACGCCGACACTTTTCAAAAACTATCGACGTGAAATCACGCCGACGCCAGTTAAACTGTTAATATATGCTGTCCCTAATAGATGGACGAGAGCGTTAAGAATATGTAAAAAATTATGTAAAAAATAAAAAGGACTATATAAAAACGACCTACATTTTTTTTTTAAATATTCTATTTGCTCCTTTCATCCTTTTCTTGTAGCGGATCAAAGATTTTGTTCACAAATACAATAAGAAAGCTTTTCATTTAATGACGTTTACAAACAGATTCATGAAAATACCCGCTGTAAATTTACAGAAAATGGTTTGTAACCGAGTTACCGAAATACCCAGTATACATAAAGTACGAAAAACCATACTTATAGTGACGTTTAGGTACGAGTGCATCCTTGAGGTTTATGTTCAGTTTGTATCTGTATGACTAATGGTAAATTGTGTACTATAGCAATAATTAATTCTATGGAATGAATGACATTTAATTGTATTTAAGTAGTAAAAGTAAAATAGTTGATGTCTTTCTTTGTTGTGATTCTTTAAACAGACAACATCTGCTTGTTTGTGTTAAAGTTCAATTTCGCGGAAAAGTTAATTTATCTACATTTTGATCTTTTCCCCTTTTAAAAATGATGTATCACAGTTTTGATATGCGCCACATTGAAAATTGCATTTAATTTTTATTACATTTGCTACTTAATTTCTATCAAGTTTAGGCATATTGCGAAATAAAATTGTAGAAGATATACGTAAGAGACAGAAATCTAACAATCGAAACCGATGTTCGGCATTTTCTTAGTTTCATAACTGATTCTGTATTCCAGAACTGTACTAGACTTAGTTTAAGTAATGTATTATTTTTTATATACTCATACTCTGTAGGATGAAATTAATTAATGACCTCATATAGTGAAGTGTTTATGTATGTACAGTATTTTCTCACTATGAGCTCAATTACATACTACTAATTGTTCAGTGTAGAGTTTTGTATAGAATTCTGCATAGATTGCATATTTGTATGCTGAATTTTATCAGGCTACAACTTAGAAATAACTATATTAAAAATCTCAAATTTTTGAAAAATCAAATAGACATTCAATTAAAAAAGAAATAACACAAATATTGACAATATTGTATTTGACAGGTACAGTATTTAAGTTTGATGTATTTAGTGCCCCATGCATGACAAACTTTCGAGAATCCATACATTTACTGAACTAATGTATTGAATAGTGGAAAACACAGTAACTGTTGATATGTTGTATTATTGAGATATTATTTAATATACAATTTTTCATTGACTTCTTTACAAAACTCTTTTTTTTTTACATTGAAATAATAACGGGCAGTCACTGTAATAAATGTTCTTGTTTATACATGCGATGTACCGAAATCGCGATTTCTTTAGTTTCATCAAAAAAACAATTTTTTTTATTCTGAAAATTAAAGTTGGCTTGGAAAAGAAAGCGGCATTACGGCGTAAAAGAATCCAAACGGCTGTGACGAGGGAGCTCAATACAATTCAGAAACTGATTATAAAAGCTTCCAATGACTTTTTGAACGGGCTTAAAAGTGCGCGGAGTTGGGTGGAGATTATATTGAAAGATTTCGTTAATAAAATTTTTTTATGTTAAGCTTTAGATTTTTTATTGCCGGAAACATTTTAGACAGACAGTGTATAAGAAAATGTAAGTGGAAGTAGTGTACTATTTTCAATTATTTTATTCTTAAACTTATCATTATTTTTATTATATATATATATATATATATATATATATATATATATATATATATATATGCTTCGTTTTATATAATATTATGTACTTCACACTTTGCTCAGTAATAGTTCATCATACCTGTTGTTTTTAAATTATTTATTGGATATCATTTCTCAAGTATTGTGAAGGATTTTCTTAGGAATACTTATTATCATAATAAATTATGATAATAGTAATTCGCAATTTTAAATATATGTCCATTACCTATTTTTTTTACGTATTTCTGTTAAATGCATTATTCGTTTATTCTCAAGCAGCACACTTTAATGCTTGGAATGTGATGACGCACTTTCCATCTTTTATATCAACAAACTAAAAATAAAAGATGGGAAGTGTGTACTTGTGTCCCAAACATAAGTCGCCAGTCTTCAAGTGTTTTGTCTAACAAGGGAAGTTAAGGAGATATTCTACTGTAACATGCGATTTTTTCCACTTTTTCAGGAATTTCTTTTATGAATTTAATGAAAGATTTTTATGCAGAACTTTTTACTGTATATTTATTATATCTTAAACTAATAATAATTTTTTTGTTGGCAATATGAAATAAAAATGCCGCCATAGCCCTTGAAAGTCAATCCCCTCGAAAAAAATTGGTCGATTTGTTGCCATGATTCTGATCGCACCATTCATCCGAAATAAAAAACCAAAAAGATTATTAAATTATTGGGGATGACTATAGTTAGTAACTGATTTAGATTGAAATCTCAAGAACTTTTAAAATGGCTGAAATTTGAATATTAAGTGTCGATACTTGGGATTCTTTTTCGTCGTTTTCGGGTTATAAAATTAAAAAAAAAAACAGAAAAGAAAAATGTTTTGGGCTAATTCTGCTAGGGACGATAGCGACATATCTGCTGAAGATGTGTGCACAAGATGGGCCCAATTGGGCAAGTAGAATTTGAGATATTGTGGCAACCATTTTCTAAAACACCGTTTTCAGAAAACCCCGTTTAAAGTTTTGCAAACAGTTATAGTGAAGAAAATTCTATTTACACCTAATCTGCCACGTCTGGTTCGTAATAAAAATCTTTCATTAAGTCCATATTTTTGTTTGGTGTCATGCGGTTTTAGGGGGTGAAAGCACCCCTTGAAAAAGTGCAGAATTTGTTTTTGTGGTATATCTCGAGAACGATGAAAGATATGGAGAAGAAGTTTAAACAACAGTTGTATCTTTTTTTATATCCATAAAACTGCGTAAAAATACTTTCCAAGTTACCCCCACCATCAATCCTTAATTCGATCATTATTTTTACGCAGTTTTGTACATATAAAAAAAGATGGAACTTTTGTTTACACTTCTTTTCGATATATCTTACCGTTCTCAAGATATTCCATGAAAAAGAAAATTCTGCATTGTTCAAGGGGATGATTTCACCCCTTAAAACCGCACTATGGCACCAACAAAAAATAGGTTACAGATGAACAAATTTACATGCATACAAAGTTGAATAGCTTTCTGAATTTTCGGGTTGTCTAACTTCTCTTATAAGCCGTTGAATTCAAGCGTGCTAAAAATTTCCCGCTTTTGTTTTAGTTTTAAACCTCGAAACATGTGGCGCTGCACAATGACCCACGCCAAAACCTGAGGAGGTGTACACTTATTAAGTATTACTAGTTTAAGTATTATTATCTACGTATGGTGGAGCATTAATTTTTCCCTCAAATTTCGTTAGTTTTAGGAAAACTTAACCAGAAACCAAATTCTTGAATTAAAATTATCCATGTTTGAGTGTCAGGCGTTAAATCTGTTAGTTTCGTAAAGTGTCGATTTGAATAATCACGGCAGAATGGCGATGCTCGCAGAGCTTAAGCGAAAGCAACGTTGGACACTAAATCCGCGGGGAAAACAATGGAGCGAAGGTGTGCAGTTATTTAAATTTCTCGATTCGTTGGTATTTAAACCACGGGCAATCAATTTGTTTCATTAGTGACTCTTTAATTTGTACAGATTCGAACAAGTTTGGTCAGAAAATGTTAGAGAAAATGGGCTGGACGAGCGGCAAAGGTCTTGGAGCAAATGAGCAAGGAATAACGGAGCACGTGCGCGTATCTTATAAAAACGATGCAGCAGGTGGATATGAATTCAATAATTTCGAACATTGTAGAAGTTTCATCTAACTATTATTCACTACAATGCCATCGTTAATCTTCTAAAATCATATCCAAAAAGTGGTAGCATTGACAGAATCATGATAGTTTTGGTAGTAGTTTGATGGTTTTGATGTTCTATTTACCTGTTAGAATTACAGATATTGCATTAAGGCCATCGTCCATTTCGCCGAAGCGAAGCGTGGCGACCAACGGGAACTGTTCGTCGGCAATGTTCTGTCATGTAGGCGATGCATGGTCGTTGCTGTTCTGTCATATGAGCGATGCGTGGTCGCCGCATTTCGCTTTGCGGCGCTTCGGCCTAGTGGGCGACCACCTTTATTTTACTTCAAACTTCTTGATGAATGCGAATGTCTTCAACTAAGAAAATAGACCCTCGTTTGCTAATGTCGTATGTATGTGACGTAGGAACACCACACATATATAAATATATTATAAGTATTTTAAAAGAAGATAGATTACGGTGCATTCCACTTTAGAGTGAACTCGTTCAGTGTAGGGATATACTGTTGAGTGGTAGGAAACCAGCAGGGAAAGTGCTACGACCAAACGCAAAAGTGCTACGATCAATTGCGTTTGTCAGATCTATGGGAGCTGCACTGATCGGTTGTAAATCGGTAGGGGCGTGGATCTGCTCTTATATGGAATGGAGTGTAAAGCTTTTAATTCGGTCCGAATGTTACATTGTTACAAGTCTGAAAGTATAGTTTTGTGTTATACTTTTTCCTTCAATCGTTCATTATTGTTCTTACTTTCCTTATTGTTCTTAATGGTATCGCTTTGTAATAATATTAGTTGCTCTCAATATATATATATATATATATATATATTCATTCATCTGGATTAGCTAGGCATAATGAACTGGGCCACATTTCGTGATGCCAGAGTTATATATATAAAAATCAGAATCTAAATTTTGGACTAAGCCGAGTAGTAAAACTAGTACCTAATATATTACAACAGGAACTCATGTTTCAAGAAATACAACTGCAGATGAAAGTGTATATATAAATAATATTAAATTCTGATATATGAAAAGACTGAAGAGCAACGAACTTAAAACTGAGAGCACAGCACCATGTGCAGCCCTGTGCTATGCCATGCTAGGTTTTAAAAAACTTAACTTCAATACATTCTTATGGAACCATTTCCACTAAAAGCTACGTTAAAACATAACATCACATAGCATAGCTTAGCTTAGCTTCCCGGTGGATTCCCGGTTTCACATGTTTTCGATCGTATTAAAACAGAATCTTGTAATTCCAGTACCATACATCTCAAAAAAGTATTTTCCACACAGAATTTGTATGCTATTATTTCGAGAAAGCAAGTCAAAATTAAAGAGGCACTCTTTCAACCCTTCCCTGATTAATACCTAAATATACGTTAAAGCTTTCTCCGTACCATGTATCGTTTTATGTATATCCATTGGCCGTGTAAACGTTTCTAAGTTTTATTTAACCCCGGCTGACGGTAGATATTTGCATTAATAAATACTCCAAAATCTTAAAAATGAATTGCATTAAGGAAAATAACGTCATCTAAAATAAGTACAGTGGGATTAGCTACCATGGTCTAAATCTCTAAATGGACCCAGGCACTGAGTTCTGTGTGGTTGTTTGAACCATCCATCTTCCGAGGGTTAATAGAAATTAATAGAACGGCAACGACATTGCTTGTTTGTTACAGGCATTGGATTTAAGAAAGACAATTTGGATAAAGCTTGGACAGAACACCAAGACGGTTTTAATGATTTCTTACAAGAGCTCCAAAAAAGCCAATCTATTGTACCACAAACGGAGGAAGTAAAAAGTGAATTGAATAATAAATCGCTGGAGTTAAAATCTAAGCAGAGTCGCGCCCGTGTTCAGTAAGTAATACATGTAATATACAATAATTTAACTGCATGAAAATGTATACATTATTTCATTCTGGAATTCTTATTATATTAGCTATCAAAAATTCACAAGAGGAAAAGATGTAAACAGATATAGCTCGAAAGATATAGCGAATATATTTGGGCAAAAAGAGTTAAACGGAGAGGGGGACAGTAAAAATAATCAGAGTAATGACGAGGAAAGTTTTGACCCAGTCGGTACTCGAGAAAATACAGGCGGTGTTATTACTATAAATGGTGGTAACATGGCTGATTATTTTATGAGAAAAGGCCGCGATCATTCTTTCACGCCTAAAAATAAGAGGCAGCAGGAATCTGATTCAGACAGTGAGCCTGAATATGCTGGGTTTGGTTTCGCCCCTACAACTAGGGAACAAGGGTCGCATGATGGCGAGGTAAGCAAAGAAACGAAAAACACGTGTAATTACGCTTTCGAAAATCCTTGTTTAAAATTGTATAGCCCCGAAAATATTTCCGATTCTGGTAATCGACCAAAATCCTCCAATAAGAGAAAGTCTTCTGATGACAGTGAGTCAGCGTTGAGCAATGATTCTAAAAAATTTAAAGACGATGCTGTAAATAAAAGTGAGTACAAGAATGGTTTTGTGAATCCTGCCCTGAATTTAAAATGCCGAGATGATGAAGTTTGTAACGGAAAGGAGTTTGAAGTGTCGAGAGCGGAATTCGGCGTTACGAATTCTGCTTTAGATTTAAGCGACGAAGTAGTTGATAAGAAAAGAGTCACCTTTAATGATCACGTTGAATATAGTACCGACGTTCTAAAAAAGAAAAAAGGGAAAGCTAGATTAGATAAATTCGAGATTGAAAACAAGAAGATGAAAAAGAAGAAGAAGCGGGAGGATAGTGTTAATAATCCTTCCCCGTCCGGTTTTGTTAACGAAGCGCTAGAGGTTGAAGAAGTAGCCGAAGAAGTGAATGACAATGAAATCAACGAGCGTAAGAGCCGAAAATCTAAGAAGAGAAAAGGTAGTTGTCGATCTAATTTAGAGACGATTGTAGAAATACCAGAGGAAGATAAAGAAACTTGTGAAGATGAAGTAGGGATTAAAAAGCTTAAACTGAAAGAAAGTCTAACCAATGATTTTATACCTGAAGAACAACCTTCAAGCAAAAAATCGAAGAAGAAGAAGAAGAAGAAAGAGAAAACGGAAGATGAAACGATTACTGGCAGTAAAAGTGATGCAGAAGAGATTGCAGAAGCAGTCACGGAAATAAAAGCTAGATCTGAGAATTCGGAGTGCGAACTTTACGACGAAGAGCATCGAGAGAATTTATCGAAAGAAAAGAAGAAGAAGAAGAAAAAGAAGAAGAAAAATACTGAGCGAAATGTAGAAAATCACGACGATATAATTTCCGAAATTAAAACAGAAGTTAATGATATAGACCGTGTAGAAAAAGTAGTTGTAAAAATAGAAGAAACGGTGAAATCGAAAGAGACGAAGAAAATTAAACAAGATGCACATATAACTGATTCTAATACGGAAGTAGCGTATATAAAAGACGAGAAAGAGGTATCTGACAAAGAAAATGCAAACAGTATAGATGAAAATACTCCCAAAGCGAAAAAACCAAAGAAGAAGAAAGATAAAAAATCGAGCGATGATTCCGCGAAAGATGATAATTCTACGCATATTGAAGCTATAAAAGAAGAATCTTTCAAACAAGCAACAAACACACCTACGAATACACCTTCTAAAACAACAAACGGTGAAACGTTTAATGTTTCATTTAGCCCTTGGAGTGAAAAAGCGAAAATCTCAAGAAAATTGTTCAAATCTCTTTTCCACCGAAACACCGTTGTACATTTTCCAGGTTCTAATATACACGAAATAAAGGGATATGGCGCTGAGGGACAATAGACGAGTGGGTAACATTTCCACATATTTTTAATTTGTATATACCTTTAATTATGTACAATGATCCTAACAACGATGCTCGTTACTATATAGTAATGAAACATGTCTGTAAATGTACAGAATTATTTAATTTTATTTATTTCTTCGACAAAAATAGTATGTTCTAGAAGAACGAACAATAAAATATTTTATGTATTTTACACAGAGGAAAATCGGTAAATTAACCCTTCGCCTAACAGTGATGCGATTTCATATTTGAAACTCCCGTTAACTACGTACAATATAGATTTTGTCAAGCTTAATCTACACGAGTTGGTAGGAGTTTATTAAATAAGAGAAACGGATTATACCAGATGGAATATTGTTTTTCGGGTGACGTCTAGGGTTATTTAGGGTCATGTTCGAGGTTTGTTGGTAGAAAGTAAACAAGTAAAAGCCTGCCAACCTTAGCACCTTCTTCCGGTTTCTTCCCGCCAGTCAAAGTTGCGAAATAACGTATTATATACATCAGAAAGCGTTACTTTCAGTTTATTATTCTGCTATGTTGTCATCTATTTTGTCAATCTCGTCAAAAGCTAAAAGTTTTTCCCTAAGTTTGTTTACTGCTTTTAATTCTTCTTCTCCTAATTCAACCAGAGTTTCAGGCGTGCATACGTCGTCTGTTGAAATTACAGAGTAACCTAGATTTATTAACTGATTTGTACTCTTTTGCGAGGACTGAAAATCGCACTTGAACTGCAACAAATAAAGATGAAGATGTGATGCATCAAAGTATAGATGAATAAAAGAATTGGTCTTTTGTTACCTTAAAACATATTTGGTCGTCTTCTTTTATTTCCTCTACATCTTGAGCATTAATATGTATGGCATCTTCCATTGCTTGATCCAAATCACAGTTTTTTGAAGCAATAATATAACACGCACAGTCAAATATATTCATTACCGAGGAGTCTACAATTTGAGCACTGTGTGCAGAAAAGTAACGTGAATTAGAAATTGTTTCAGTAATTGGTGTTAGGAAAAAGAAATATAGATTAATTCAATACTTGTTCTTTTTTAACTGATAGGCAATCTGTAGTTTTGCTGATTTAAGATTGCTGGTCGATACATACAGAATTAATGTACAACCTCCAGGACCACGAACTGTCATTATATCCGACTGAGATTTTATAGCTGGATTTTTCATTTTCTCCAGAAATGTGTTTAAAGTATTTATTGGCATATTGGCTTTCTTAGCTTGGTCAATAAGCTGTGCCAATTTTATATTCTGACTTGGCTCTGCACTGCCGTTCTCTGAAACGAGAATTATAAATTTCTACTATTATCACTATACTTTTTTTGAACATTACAAGCTTGCTTATGTTCAGAAAAATGTTAAATCTAGAATGAACATGTTCGTAAATGTTCACTGTTCATATTCTATGCACATACTTTAATAGATTTTATTACATTCATTAATGTTTGGAAAAACACCTGATATTGCTATTCTCATTTTATTAGTCAAGCTGCGAAATAGTGTCGCCCTCGCGGCATCCTGCTCCTGTTTAGTATGCTTAATATTTTGCCATTTGCTGTGACCCGCGTATCTTCTAGTCTCTTGAAACAGAATACTTCTGCATTTGTTATACATTAGAAAATTCAGCCGGTACTTCATTGCAAGAATTCACGTTAACACAATTGAACACAATAGGTTACAATAGGTTAGGATGTACTAGGGATATTTGAAATTTAATATTGGTACTTATAGTCAACGAAAAAGAAAAACAAAAAAGCTGTCGTGCTTAGTGTTGGCTAGAACCGTGATTTGTGAATCACGAGTGATCCGATCACGTTCGTTCCCAATCACGGTGATTTTTCACAGTGATCCGTGATTTTCGTGATCGTATCTGATTGGTGCAGGCAGAACAGTGATCTGTGATCGCTTCTGATTGGTGCAGGCAGAACGGTGATCCGTGATCGCCTCTGATTGGTGCAGGCAGAGCAGTGATCGCTTCTGATTGGTGGAGAGTATAACTGCTCTTTGCACGCACCACATAACCTGCATATTCTATATTAACGACGTCAAAACAGAAATGCGAGTTACATCGCACATATTAAAGGAATAATGAGGATCAGTGAATTATAATGAATAAATTAATAATGATGAATTGCAAAGGTAAGTTTAATTTTAAATTTCTGTAGACTTCATTCTATAAAATATAAATCTATCTAGAAAATAACATATAATATATAACATAAATACATGCATAGAAATTTTATATAAATATAGGTATAAAAACTTAATATGAATAATCTCGACATAGTATAAATATAAAAAAAATTAATAAGTAATAAATATATGCGTAATATAATTGTTTAAAATTGTATATAATATAAATACACTAACAAATATTTAAACTAAAAACAAAACAACAATATAATATAGAATAACAAAAAACTATGTATTAACATTTAGGAATAATAACATAGATAATTTTTCTGCTTCTAGACGGTTTCTTTTCTCAGTTAAAATTAACCCTGCTTTTGAAAATATTCTTTCACACGGTACTGACGTGGCTACAATACAAAATAATTGATATATTAATTTTTTTAATAATGGAAATTGAAATTTATGTTCGTTCCACCAAATTAGTGGGTCCTTGTTTCTGTCATAAAACTCCTCCCTTAAATAATTATCTATTTCTGTAAAGATTTTATTTTCTTGGGTAATAGCTTGTGGAGCATTCTTCTTCACATTTTCATTTAATGCATCCCATATTGATAATTCCTCTGTCTCATTTATGTCTGGCATTCGTACATTTGTTTGATGTTCTGTTTCAGTGTTATTTATGTCATCGACTAACATGTTTTTTATTTCTATCTTTAATATATTTAAAGTTTGTGGTGAGAAAAAAGCATTTTTAAATCGGGGGTCTAGAAATGTGCAAATCTGTACTATAATATTGTTCTCTATATTTTCAAATCGATTTAATATTTCTTCTTCAATATTATATATTATTTGTTTAGCGTTTACTGAAAATTCTTTTTGTTTTAGTTTGTCACATATGTTGTTTAAGCCTGAAATTAGGGGTATCATGATAGATGCTGTAGGATATTGTTCCCCACTAATGATTTTTGTAGCAGATTCTATAGGTTTTAATATGACTACTAATTCGTGCAATATTTCCCACTCTTCATCTGAAATATTTGGTAATTTTTTATTGATTATAGCTATTGTAGCTTTAAATGGGTCTTCTAATAATATAAATCTATCTATCATGTAATAGGTAGAGTTCCATCTGGTTGGCACATCGAGGATTATTTTTTGGGGATTATCGCCTAAAGTTATCTGGTATGCCTTTAATTTTTCTGCAGCTGTAGTGCTTTTTTTGAAATATTTAACTATTGTTCTTACTTTATCAATCAATGAATCTATAATATCGCTATTTAAACTTGATTGTACTATTAATTTTAAATTGTGGGCAAAACATGGAATGTGTTTCCATGTCAAATATGTTACTATCGCGCTTTTCATGTTTGCAGCATTATCAGTTATTGCAAAGTTTACTTTATTAAACACTTCCCATTCTTCACACGTTGTTTTTAATATATTTGAAATGTTTTGGCTCGTATGTGATCCAGTGATTTGTTCGCAACTTAAAAGTACGGATTCTAGTCGGAAATTAATTAAAAAGTGCGCAGTAATAGCTACGAAGCCTTCTAAATTCTTTGATGTCCATGTGTCGGTTGTTATAGAAACTTTAACAGTATTTTTTAATTTTTGTTGACAGATATTCTTACACTGTTGAAAAAGCGTTGGTATCAATGCGTGTGAAATAAATTTTCTATCGGGGAATGTATAGTTTGGATTTAAAGCTTTCACAAAATCTTTTATAAATAATGATAGTAACTTGTCATCAATATTCTTACGGTGTGATGCCGTCATTTTCCTGGGTAGAAATGATGTAATTTGCTGCTGTGTTGATATTGTTGTTATGTTTCCAGAATATCCTGAGGGAGCTTGAGATATTGATGGTGGTGATCGTGAAATATTGCTTGGACCAGGTTGACAGATTTCCGGATCATCAGGATTATGTAAAAACTGCAACTGATGTGATGATTGTGGCTGATGCGACGATTGTGGCTGATCTGATAACTGCGACTAAAAGAAATGAAAACATGGAAGAATATATACCACAATCGATAGATACATGAAAAAGCATGCAGGAGAATGTCTGTAGAGTTAAGATAGTTAAAATATTAGTACGTGCAAACATATTTTTGTTATATTTTTACATTTTTTTAATTCATTTTAATTTGCATGTATTAATACAAAATAAATTATAATTATCTATTTATATATTGACATATTATGTCTTAGTTAAGCTTACCTGATGTGTTCGTTGTCTCCATGCTTGTGAAATAGTTGGATGAACTGCACTTAGGTGCTTTCTTAAATTAGAGGTAGTTGTCTTATATGATAACTTTTTTTTACAGAGATTGCAAGTAGCATATCCCGTGGTGCCGACTTGTGTAAAGAAATTCCACACGTCACTTCCTCCCAATGCTCTGATTTGGACAGACATCTTAATTTAGCTTTTGTCTCTAAGACGTGGAAAAGGAATCTGACCACGAGGGAAAGGTCTCCAAGCCTTAACAGTGTCGCATTTCGCGGCTGGAGTCGAGAACGCATCACCCCTTGTTTACATTATCTGAAGTGGCATTGACTCGCTTTGCTTTAGACTGCATACAAAGATACATTCCATTGATACTGTTTCGATTTTCGGTTATACGTTTCAAAGATTACTCGCATCCTATTTTATATAAGTCTATATATAATATTTGAATCATGCTATATTTATAAATATGTTAATCATATTATATTTTTACATATGCTGATGATTATGAAAGTGGTGTAAGTTTAAAACTTAAAGATGTTGAATTTTTAATTTATGAAATGAATAATTTAATGCATGAAAAATATTTGACATAAGTCACTTTCATAATCCGTGGTACATAAACATATACTTTTTGCATTACTAAATACATATCGATGGTATTACTTATTAATAATTAATATAATTATAAATGTTGGGGATATAATAAAGAAACATTTACACAACCATGAATTTATAGATTCTTTTATTATCATTTATTCTAATCGATATGTTACATTTAGCGCAGTATATATACCAATACGTAGAAAGTCTAGGCCTATAGTTAGATACGCCGAGCTTTCGCAACGAGTATATCTGGACAATGTCATTCATTTCGACTGTTAGCCACTTTCCGCGCGACTTTCCCTTATACTATGTCTGGACATCGTCACCCACTTGGACCCTTAGACCTTTTCAGGCGTACGTGCCTTTGGCATAAACAAGCGAATTAGACCGTGGGCCTCAAGGTCCTTCTTCCAACCGAAATCACTTCCAACGTAGAAAGTAACTTTCTCTAGTAATGCCACTTCCACCCTCGCCAATAACCAATCTCAGTTTCTATTTTCTCACCCTCGCAATAGCGACCCTCAATAGGATTCTTCAGGTTGTCGACGTTCTTTTCGAATCTCGCAGACGAGAGTTAGAAAGCTCTGGCACTTTGTACAGCGAAGTCACATCCAATACGCTGTTTAATAAAGACGTGTTATTTTTATACAAGTTTTAGTACTTGCATCCTCCCCGGGTTCACGACACTATATACAAAGTGGACCATTGATCCCCAATTTCTCTCAAAACATTCTCAAGGGTTCCTTCCAGTTGTCTACATATATTTTGAACGAATATAACATATATTATGTACACGCATAAACATAAATGAAATTGTCACCACTTTATTTATACTTATACATATTTACACGAATACCTATTGCGATTTTGAAATTGAGAGGAAGAATTAATATTTTTCTCTTTAAAATACTAATATAAGATAAGGAAAAGAAAATTGAATTATTTTTTATATCTAACATTAAATAAAGCAAATTTACGTTATATACAGAAAACGTAACCTAATATTAAATTTACATTATATGCAGATATTGTTGTGCAAGCTATATTGAAGTATTTTACTTATAAAAAATAATTCAATCATGAGCAAGATTTACGATCACAGTATTCACAGTGAGCAAATTCACTCGAGGCAAAAAAATCAAGATCACGGTGATAAATCACTGTTAGTGATTTTGCACTCCATCTCAAGTCGTGCTGCTTTTTTTAAATAAAATCATAGTAGCGCTCTAAGCGATTAAAGAAAGTGTATTATTTTTTATGGGCATATATGGCCTACTTCTGAAAAGATGTTTTCTTTAAAGTGGTTTGAACTGTAAAATTGAGTAACAATAGTTTTATGAACATAGTGTGAGAAGTGCATATTTAATAGGGTGTTTCTTGAGATATTTATTTAATAGCATTTATCTTGTTTGATATGTGTCTTGTATTTAATGTTTACATAAAATATCTAAATCAATTCGTATGTACTATTAAATTTCTAGTTGATAAAACTGGGGATAACTAGTAACTTTCACGAACTGGCTCAAAGTTATTTCGATTGAATTCCTCCTTGTTTCACCAATCAAGTTATCTAAATTATAGGAATAAATTCAGCATTGCACAAAAAAGTCCCTATTAAAGAACTAGTTATAAGGATACCGCGGGACTTTTAAATCATTACCATGTGATATTGCTGATATTATTTATATATAACAGCATAATTATGCTAATTTCTGGAAATCTTTCACAACTGAAATAGTTGCAATATTACATTATTTATAATATACATTATAAAACGACTATAGATTTATTTTTAGCGGTTAAAACCACGGCGGTTATTTCCGTTGTTAAATTGCAGAATATAGACAAAGTGCGTTACTGTTGCTTTACACCGCAAATAACTCTCTTATTTTTTATATTAAAAGAAAGTGTATCAGAAAATATATGTTCTGTTCATTGAAATGGTTTTAATATTTATTTGTGTCTCATGGTTGTCACCTTTTCAAAATTTTAAATTCGTCTTGCCCTTTTCTGATCTTGAAATAGTCTCGAACCAGAAAATTTATACCGAAACTATACAACATTTGCATTAATTAATATGACCCACTTTTTTCATCTTTCTTTTAATATACCAAAGGAGTTCGTAGCCTTAATTAACATAACACTTATTTTAGGCAGTTTAATTAATACCACAGAGAGTAAGTGTCAGCATTTATTCGAACATTTTACTTGTACAACTCTCTACGAAAACAAAGCGTGGGGCCTACAGCACTCATCATACAATTCTGATACAATTACCGTATGAATTATTCAGAAAGAATGCGATTTTCAAATATGACGAAATTTTCAAAATAGATTTCACAGAATTTTCCAATTTCAATTCGATCCGTTTAATTCGTACTGGATGGTCAGGGATTCGGACGGAGGGGCGGAAACACGGGCTCGAGCCAAACATTGGCCCCAGGACCGATACGATTTCAAATTCCACAATTAATCGAGGTTCGAGGATGATATCCACCGAGGGGATATCGTTCAGATTCCAACTGTACTCGACGTCTATTATTCCATTACGCCATTATCGGAACGAGTGCCGCTTGACTTGTAACCAGATCCGCATACTTGAGCCTGTGGGTTAACGATACGGATAAATACTGGTAAACAGAAAATGATTTATTATGGCCACTGTACAGGCTTTTCTACTTAATTAACTCGCTGGTTACAAGAAGAGCAACTAGGGAATTAATGCATGTGCTTCAATTAAATCAGATAAGATCATATCTCCTCGTTTCACGCATATAGAATTCAATTAGGAGTTAGTCTTGCTGACTCGAAGTCCCAGATATGATCTTAAAACAAGAAAGAAAATGCGACTGCATGTCATTAATAAACATGGACCTATTTATTTGACGTAATGTATGCCTTAACGAGTCATATAGAAATTTAATGTCTCGTAGATTCGCGAAATACACCCGGCATTCCCTATTCTGTTGCTTAGTTTGGGAATAGCAGCGAGCGGAATAAACGCGATTCGCTCGGAAAAATTCGTAGGAAACGGGGCCGAGATATATTGCTAATTCCTATACACACGCCGAAAAATATATTCGTATGAATAATTCGTGCTATTTTTGCGGCCGTTGCAATATTTCGCGGCGGTGGAGCGCAGCGTTTTGCATTTGAAGTTTGATTTAAAACAATGAAGCGCTCCGCGGAGCGTGGCGTAGAGCGTGCCGAGGAATCGCCCGATGAAAAATTCGTTTCTAGGCATTTTGGCTCCACCTCGCGCCGAAATTTTTCGAACGTAGCTCCCCCGCGGGGAATGGTAATTCGATAGCCGGTGGCGAAACTGAAAATGACCGGACGCGAGCTGGCTTGTCTCGTAATTGAATTTCATTAGGAGGGTGAAAAGATTAAAAACGGACTATTTTCTTCTTCTCTTTATTGGACGAGTTAAAGTAAATCCATTTCAGCGTTGCAGTCGTGAAATATGCTGTTGTAAATAATTCGGCGACCTCGTGTCTGGCAATGTAGGTATAGGGATATGTATTTTATTAAAAAAAATAGAAGATTTCCCTAAGAAAATTTTTCTACAGCATAAAAATGCGATAATATGCCTCTTTAATTTTTAATCGGACAGAAGGAATGCATTCACACTTATTTTAAAAATCTCGAATGTAACCAAAACAACTGTTCTTAGTTGTTTGTCCATCTCCACGTTATAACAAAAAAAAAAAAAAAAAAAAAAAAAAATAAAGATAACTCAGATGGTCTCGTATATAATTTTAACCAGTGTCCTACGTGTTTCGTTACAAGAATTTCGCTTATTTTTCTTCGAAAAGGGGTGTGCTTATTTGACGAAAAGCGGCTGGAAAATTTTAAAAATCGATGTCGAGTACAAAAGAAGAATCGCCCCAGATAGCAATGGCGATATCGATCAGGGTCCGTGCGATTCGCCTCCGAATTCTAAATTTAGACGGGCTGTTCGTGGTCATTCTTTTTAATTACCCTCGGGCGACTTTACGGGCACGGGATCTAACCCTGTTAACTGTACGCCGGGGCGGTTCCTTTGACGCGCTGGGTATAGGACATGTTCAGCATGTCGTTGCCTTTAATTCGCGTACGCTCACCGCTTTCTGGACGGTTAACCGGACAGAGAGAGTGGGGGAGGGTGGGTTTTAATAAATTTTGCACGAGAGTTCACCCTCTACTCGCCGTTCCTATTAAGATGTATATATTCTTGCTCTCGTGCAAAGTGCGTCGCGGCCCTGCCGAGCACGGGGAAAAAGGGTGCGCTTGAAGGGAAACTTCTTGCGTAGAAACCGTCCCCATGATTTGTGGGCTGAAGTTTCAATATTTACTGGGCCATCGACCCTGGGGGAATTTGTCAAACGGAGATGGGTGATTATGGGGTGATTAATGGTAATCGATCCTTGCTGCTTTGTGCGTGAGGTATTGAGGAGTTTAGGGAAAATGTAATTTGGCGCACGAATTTGGTGTAAAATCGATATGTGGAAGAATTAAAATTTGTTGAATAGTTTCATGCTATTATTTGCTACTCTCTGGTCCAAGATTGACGTAAAGACTGTAGGATGTCCTCGTGTGGCAACAGCTTTGTGTTTTTTTTATTTGATCGATATCAATTCTATGATGATTTTTCTGCAAGTTTCTTAAATTATTATTTCATGGACAGATCACGCTCCGAAGAAAATGGGGATGAATTATCATCAAAATTGCGTTCATGGTGAAATAATGATTCATTTTAATTCTTTTCGATGACTTCGAAAATTTGCCATTTTTTACTTTTGCTCTTTAATCATAGTTCAGTATCATAGTGGACATTAAGGAAAAACTTTCTCCATGTGCGTTTTATTAATTTTATCACCCTCTGTGATGTAGTACATATACAGGATGTGGTCGAAAGGATGGTACAAGCGGACAGGATTCTTCATGCAAAAATAAATCAAAAGTGTAGAATAAAATTTTTTCATCCAGGGCTTTGTTTTCAAGAAAATCGAGTTTGAAGATCTGAAAATCGGTTCCATCTTCAAAGCGATTTTTTCGGGATCATATACCATTTGAAGAGAGTCATTCTACAATTCCAATTTAGATATTTCTACACAAGGATTCATTCCATTCGCAGTTGTATCGTATTTACCGATAAATTCTATTCCTTTTTATTGTTTGATTTTTGGAAATCCATTTTCTCGAAAACTTAGCCTCGGATGAAAAACTTTCAGTTTACACTTTTGATTTATTTTTGTATAAGAAATCACCTCCTGCCCGTCTGTACCACCCTTTTGACCGCACCCTGTATATTTCTCAGACACCGTATCTACTGAAATGTAGTTGTTACAAAGTCACATTTTAGTTCGTGAGATTTAAACTTCCAGAAGATGTTAGACCTATCCTACACCTGGTATACGGCTTTATCTTCACCCGGCTATTCTATCTGCGTTTAATACCCACTTTACCATCCTTACGTCGCGAGTACCTACCCCATTACGGAGCGCCGATATCGAAACTACTCGTTAACGGTTAATGTTATTCGCCACCCCCTGCCCCAGCCGTGAAAACAATTTTGCTTTTCGTCACGTTACCGTTCCGTAATTAAAAGACTTCGGATCGGGGATTTAATAAATCTTGTAACTCACGTTGTCTTTCCGCCCTGATTCTCTCGCCGGATCACTTTAATCCCCTTCCTTCCGCGTCTCTTCCATCGTCACCCTCATTCGCGTTTCTTCCACGCTTCGTCTCTTCCTCTCCCCCTCCGTCTCTTGCTCCCCATCCCCTTCCTATTTTTATCCTCCACGGGCCTCTAATTATATTACAACGCGGTGTATGTAATTCTTTCTCTCCTTTCTGTTGAAGCCTGTAACGCAACGTTTACTGTTCGTAATTGGTACTGGAAGAGATTGTTGGAAACAATTATAATTCCAGTGCTCGTAGTTTCTTTTACCTTAGTAGACCTTCTGCTCTCCTGTTTTCTTCTTTTATTTTTTATATTGATTTCACTTCTTGTTCCTCTTCGTTGAAAGCCGAATAATATTAAAGGCGTGTTGCAAATAAGAAAAGTAGGGAAGGTACTTTACGATCCTTCTGCTTGGAATTTTCTTGATAGACTATATAAATTTCAAAGTTTCTCTTCCTTTAGCGTATGTCTTCTTTCCTCTGTTCAGACTCGTCCACCAATTTTATTCTTCCAAAATGTCCATTCCTGCTTCTGTCTCCTATCCGACAAGCAACGGCATGGCATTTTGCTTTAAACTCCAGATATTCTATGAATCCAGGAGACAGTGGCACTTCGTCTCGATCGAAAGATTCAGAAATCCCAGCCGAATAGTTTATTCCATTCTCTTCTTCCTCTTCGTTTTCGTTCCTTCACAGTCTATTTGCACTTGTTTCTCTTCCTTTGTGGCCCTTTCTCGAAACCATTCTCTTCGTGCTCCTCCGCCTCACTCCCTCCATTTTCTGGCCTCTCTTTCAAGCTCTTCCACGCGTATAGGTATGTACGCCATGTTCAATTTTATGAGGGGAAACGTATACGGCGAGCCGACGGGCGACATTTAATAAAGGCGTGGGTGTGTGCGCTAGGGGTGCTAGTTAGCACGACGCTAGGCGCCGACGACGACGTCGCCGTCTGGACGCCTATGGCCTCCTCTCGACGTCCTACACCGACGACGACGACCTCGTCTCACTCTCTTGAGGCACGTTCTGACACAAAGTGGTCGTTCTTTTAAAAATCCAAAGAACGTCCCGGCGATTTGAAATAATACCAGCCCCGACGCTTAGCGTCGCTATCCATGGCTTTCTGATAGAGGAGCGTTTACTTATCGTCACGCGCGGCGACGGAAAGAATTTTTTTTATAGGCAGCACGCAAATGTCGCGCGTTTTAAAATAGAATACTTGAAAGTTTCCATTCAGATCTGAGGTAACCTTGATTTTTCATGCGGAAAGGAGGGGTTTTATTACTTTATTTTCGGGCTTGTTTCACGTCAAGTTTAGGTTAAGGTGCTTTAGCTAAGTGTGCTTTAGAATTTGGATGGACTGTTTAGTTGGGTCAAGTTGTGCAGAAACTTACCAACCCTCAAAATGAATAAACATTAGTTAAACACAGTGCGGATCCTATAATTTTGCGATGTTTATTTTGCAAAAAATTGCCAACTCATACAACAACGCTTATATTATACAATTATTAAAACTACCAGGACTGTTCTATTTTAGGCGTAAAAAACAAAAACTACAGAAAATTTAAAATAATATTAATTATAGTACTCACTATTAAGTAACCCATTAACAACATTGCAAAACAATAACAAGAAATAAAATATACTTAATAGAAATAAAGCTACTTTTCTTTAACAATTAAAATCTTCAAACTTTTACTCAATTTCAGATTGTAGAAGGTTGGTAGCTTTCTACACAACTTGGCCCAATTGTCGTTGGTTCTGTACTCGAAAAAGTTAAATCTTTTGTTTTGTGCTCCACACATTTCCTTAATTAATCAAGATGATATTTTATGGATTTTGAAAACTATATATGATACTTTTAGAGGATGAAAGGAAAGTTTATAGTTCAATGTTGCAATGTTTAATAAAATCAATTGGTCTATAGGAATTTTGAAATGTTTGACATCAGGCTCAATATAGTCTTTTCGTTTCGTAATACTTTCCTAATTTCAGAGAAAGACTAATGTATATTTTTCACATAGATGTCGAGATAATGATTGTTTGAACCCATTTGAGGAACAAGCAGGAATTTTTCTATAAATTTTATAATTTCAAATTTGAACATTCTTCTATTTTCAACGTTAACAAGACTGAGATGAAAATCTATTACCTTGTTTCCTACAATGTAATCATAGTTAAAATCGGAGATGGGCAAAAATTTTTATTTAAATCAGATTTCGAATAATTAATAAAAGTTAAAAAAAATTACTGGTCCTGTGTCGAATAATTTAAGTTAAAGTAACTTTTATTCGATTCGTTATCTAAATAATTTTCTAAATAGAATTGCACCTTAACTAAATAGTTAAGGTCCAATTCTGGTTAAACTTTATTTATAATGATGCTGGTCATATCACTGCTCTATCTTAGAATTCTCTCTCCTTCTCAAATTATATTTTTTTACTGCTTACCTACCCTATAAACTTTCTTCTAATGACCAGTTTATATGTGCATTCAAAAAGCCAGTTTACTTTCCGTTTTACTTCACTTGAATTCAATCCCATCTCCTCATTCCCCTTTTCTGTTTTCGTTGACATTAAAAAGTAGGCCGACATTTTGTCTCATTTGCTTATGGAAATGATGCAATTTGAAATATAATCGCTCGCGGGGTCCAACATGTTTCTCATGCGATTTCGCGTGGCATCGCGCCGAAATAGAAATTTTCAGCCCAAATGCGATGCCGTGCGTCGCGTTGGAACGTGCAAATTGCGCGAAGCTCACGGCACGTTGCATCTCATTTGGATAAATGCTTGTCGTGTTGATTAAAGTGTGCGGCTTGGAAAGCTGCAGCTTTATCATTATTATTAACTGCAAACGTATTCGCTGGGGAATGCAAATTTTCTTTTCTTTCTTTAGCAACATCAATGGAGACTTTTCATTCCAAATTTCGCAACATGAAAATTGGTTGATTCGTAGCTTACTGATTTTAAAAATTGAAATCTTACCTCCCTGTGCATTTTACAATCACTGTGTATATTGCACAAATGTTACCATGTATCATTTATGGTTGATTTAAAACGACTCTTAACACGTGACTGGCGTTGACGTGTTCTGACGTCGAGGGATTTAAATACTGTGCACGGTTTTGGAGTGTTTTCACGACGATACTTTTTGTAACGTCTTGTGTTAATAGTTCCTAGCATTTTCCTAGAGTTTTCCCCTAAACTGTATGTTGTTAAGCAGCGTTACTGTTTTTATAAAATAATAATTAGTTGGTAAGAAAAGAATATTAAAAAGGAAGTGTATTTATGAGACGGTTTCATATCAGTTCCTTATTTAATAAATAATATTAATTTGAAGTATGGTAATTGAGTTTATTGTAACTAAGTAAATATTAAAAGTTGGCACTATAACAGCCAAACTTTTAGAAAGCAGCGAAAGTATTGTCGTAGAACGTTTGCTTTGGAACCAAATCAAGCAAGGAGTTTGTTTTCCACACCTTTTATAAAATTAAACTTTTTGTACAGCGCTTCATTTGTTCGTATACAGTATACACGCTACCTATAATTTTTCTAACTATTGAAAAAGAGAAAAAAGTTTCATAGTTGTT
The DNA here is from genome assembly GCA_944738655.2 of Andrena hattorfiana. Taxonomy (NCBI): domain Eukaryota; kingdom Metazoa; phylum Arthropoda; class Insecta; order Hymenoptera; family Andrenidae; genus Andrena; species Andrena hattorfiana. The sequence continues at coordinate 38,295,570 of OX122889.2, read as the reverse complement.
TGATTTGATGGAGGAAATAATACAATATTAGGATTTGCGTTTAAGCTATTTACAGAGATTTTAACATGAATGTAATTTTTTTAAATGCAACTATATATTCTAATTATTGCCAATTTATTGTGTATTTCACGACTTCACTTTAGTTTTTCTACATCAAATCAAAAAACTTTCGTATGAAACATTTTTTCGCTTTTTCAATAGTTAGAATAATAATAGCGTGTATACGAACAAACTGGACATACTGGGTACTCCAACTTGAACTGAATTGAGGTAGATACCTGACCGACTACGGCCGATGCTGGTCATTTAAGGGGGTGCACCAACTTGTGGGCCTACAGGAATGGGTAAATTTAAAATTTGTTTTCTCAGGTAATTTTTCATTGAAATATCGAGATCATTTTAGGAGACGTTAGGCAACATTTTAACTTTATTTGTATACATTATTTATTACTTGAAGTTTAAAAATGGCGGAGTTATACAACATTGTTTACTGTCATGTCCTGTCAGCTGTCCCTCAGCACCAAAGTCGATTGGAACATAAAAAAAATTCTTTCCTTTAACGTAGCGTACGCTTTTTATCATATTTTAATTTGTTCAATTTTTACGAACCTCCAAAGCCGATGTTTCAGCGAACAGAAAATTTTTTTTACGAATCCGCAATTTCCTCATTTTTTAAAATTATTCAAAAATCGCACGCCTACATCCCCTAAAAAAATCCCGATATTTCACTTAAAAATTACCTGAGAAAACAAATTTTAAATTTACCCATTCTTTTAGGCCTACATGGTGGTGTACCCCCTTAACATACAAATTATTAAATCGACCCAGGTTGATTTTGAACTCATTAACCCGTTGACTGTAGCGCTACTCTTGCCAAAAGTTCTATCGGGATGTGTAGGTACAGTGATTATAATTTTAAATAATGTGATTTTTAACCAATTTTTTACTGGATTTCACTGTGCTCCATTGATTTTAATAGCCTCCGCTAGAAATGATTATTTTAATATCCTTGATAAACGTATATGGGCGACGTGGCTGTGAAATCCTTAAACAAAGTGTAAGTAAAATATCGTAGTTCCATTAAGTCCCAATGCATAGAAGTTGAAATCTGAACCCATCAATGTAAAAATTTCCCCCCAAAAAATCGCATAATATCGCGAACAGTCGACGGCGCTAACGGCCAAGTGGAACGGCGAGCGTTGAATTCGACGCGGGGCCAATAAAATTCCAAATTACACGCTCCAGAAGCGGGATTGTTTGTCGTATCGCGCCGTCGCGAGTGCAAAATGAAAGAACGCGGAGGATAGCGACGTTTGATACGCCGTTTCAGAAAAATTGTTCTCGGTCCGGTGATTTCGAAGCGTCGAAAAAAAAAAGGAAAAAAGGAGAGAGAGGGAGAGAGGCAGGGGTAAAAAATCGAGCGGCGTGACTTTCCAGCAGAACAATTTCAAGTTAGGCCGAAAGTCATTCACTTGCTAATTGCACACGGGCGTGCGCGTGTGCGCGTCATCCAGCCAGCCCAGCCAGAGGTGACTTTTATATTTCGCGAACGGCCCCGATTACTGTGAAAGGAGTCAGCGAGAAGCGATTACATGGAAACCTTGGTGCAGTCTTATGGAACGGAGTGCTGCACGCACTCGTCGGGACTTTATTAGTCGCCTGTAATGAGGGGGCGAGGGAGAGAACAAGGGTGTTGTACCGTGATTCAGGTTAACATTCGATGAACAAGGAGATCCTTTTTCCTCTTGCTCTGTCCCCTTTCTTCGCCGCCTCTTTACGCGCTCCTTTCTCCCGTCTGTTTTTCAATTTCCTCCTTCCATTCTGGCTCTTCCGTCTTCGCTCTGTGTCCCACTGTCATTCTTGCGCTTCTTCCTTCTCTCGAGCAGATTCTCTAGACCCGACTGCTGCGCGTTTCAGCGCATTTAGCGGGCAGTAAAGGCTTTAATGAAAAGGATCTCGACTCCGCGAGGCAGTAAAATCGGTTATATCGGCATCGAGGAGAGTAGTCTTCCTGAAATGGACGAAATTTATCGCGCGTTCGTAGAAACGCCCCCTCGATCGTTTTCTATCGGCGATCTTGTGGTAGCTGGAACGTTGGATTAGAATTCTTTAATTATGCCCAGCGCTGGATCTAGCTTCGTTCAGAAATATCTTTCAGTTCGAAGGGTTAAATAGTAGTTCGTTAGATTTTCAAAAAGATGTGGTAGATTTTTCTAGTTAAAATGATACAATGTTCATATTTGTGCACTGTGACCACTTAGATATACAGTGGCGTGCAAAAGTATTGGGTCACCCTTTAAAACAGAATAACTTGTTTAAAATTGATCCAAAAGACTTGACTTTTTTTAAGAAGCTGGAAGGATTAGTTTGCTAAGTGACGTGTTTCGCCGTTTTGAGAAAAATTGCAATTGGTCGGAATAGCGAAAAAATGAGTAAATATCGTTTTTTTTCATTTCGGCAGTTTTCCGCCAAAAACTGATTGTAGCTCATAGCTGCGTTAACCGATTTTGATGAAATTTTCAGCACGTATATAGCTTACTTAAATCTACAAAAGACATTTTTTAAATTTTCATTACAAGCACAGGCAAAACAGTTGAAAAAAACGGCATTTACTATTTTTTTCGCTATTCCGACCAGTTGCAATTTTTTCATAATGACAAAACACGTTACTTAGCAAACCAATCCTTTTAGCTTCTTAAAAATAGTCAAGTCTTTTGGATCAATTTTAAACAAGTTATTCTGTTTTAAAGCATTTATTTGAAGTCACTTAACAATCCTTCTTTGTTCATGAATATACTAGTTCTATTAAAAAGAATTATATCTTAAAATTGACATCCCATAAATTAGGGCGTGATTTGAATAAAAATATGGGGGTTGCGCAGACATGTATACCTAATATGAATTTCAAACCTTCGTTTGATCACCACTGCACATTCAAGCTACAATTTTATTGCTGGAAACCTCGACTAAAATTTGGACATTTTCGGAACATAAACTGACAATTACCTTTTAATTTCAACACTTCCCTTTTTAAATTCAATTCCACCAAACATCCCCAACAAAAAGCGAAATCGATGTTCTACCTCAGCGTGCGTCGTCGACACGATCGATACCGTGGCGCTTTCGATCGGCCATTACCGTGGACGAAGATGACGAGGACAATGTCAACTGTAATTCCTTCGCAGACGTTTTTACTCCTGGCACGTGTGGGCGGACGTTTAACGGTGTGTTCCCATCGTTCATTAAGTTAACGATCCATCGTTAACCTTACCTTTATTGGATGCGTTCGACGGGCTTCATAGATGGGAAAGGCAAAGAAAGAGAGAACGACGGGGTGGGAAAAAGGGGAGTGCAAGGCTTCCCTCGACGTTCAGCGTGTTGTTTCTGACGCCATATGGCCGAGGTGTTTTGAGACGACCGATGCCGTCCATTCCCAGGGAATAGTAGCAATTCTGTCGGTTTATGGAATACCGAGTTTAAGCATTTTTCCGTACGAGAGCACTGAATGCCGCTTTTGTCTGGCTGTACGCGAGCCAGCTCGCGCGTGTGTGTTTTTTTATTCCCTCGGAATTAGTTTCATAAAATGCCGTTGGAGGCGGGTTCTTCTATCGGGACACTGAAAAAATGCGATTGCTGCGATTTAGAAGTTCGTTATCGAACTTTGTGCGTACCATTTCCAGCCTCTGAAGGTATTTTATTTTTATAGACAGGTGGAAGGGCATTTATTCGAATTTGTAGAGATAGGTTTTTGAGTTTTCGTATTTGGAAATGTATTTAAATGATTTTCAATCGCTCATGGCAGCGTCGTCCTCTCTACTAAAATTTTTAACACCGCTTTAGTCAAGTTTCAATGCTTTAAAGCCGTTTTATTAAAATATCCTTTTAATTCAGGTATGAATTATTGTTGAACTTTTGTTACTATCGAGGCATAAAATAAGTGGAAACACGTGAATTCGTGCTTGACAAATTAATTATATTCGTAGAATTATTGAACATAAAATACTTTTGCGTATCGCTTTACGGTTTATGGAAGAGTGAGTGCTCTGACGGTAACTAAAAACTATTATAAACAGGGGATTTTTATCTCAGTATTGCCAGTTAAATTATTGTATTCTGGTTATTCCAGTATTCCTTTCCCTTAATATCTATGAAATAGTAACCATTTTATAACGCAGTTAACGAAATACAGCCCAGGGTAGTGTTAATTCATGCCTAAAACTGATATTTGCATTTCAAACAATTTCTATATGGACCCAATTAGACACTTTCTTCGTACCAATACCGCCAATCGTTCCTAAATTGAAGAATCTTTCCCAACTCTCGGTATTACGTCAGGTCTGAAACTTCGACCAGAACAGGTCTGAAACAAAATTCCGTATTTTCGGTGTAATAAATGTTTGCTGAAGCAGCGTTGAAAAGGGGAGTCGAGGCATCTCGGATGACCCTGACTCGCGACGAGAAGAGAGTACGAGCTCCCGCGGTTGCCAGCAAACGGAAAAGGAAGGAGGATAGCCAGGAGAAAAGTATTTCATCCTTCTTTCAAGGCTTTCCCTGCCGGATCCTTGCCAAGTCTGGTCCTGGTATTACCTCCTTTGAATCTACCACGAACAAGGGTTGGTCTTTAAGACGCTCGCGGGGGTTAGGTTAGTAATTTGCGGATTATACGGCCAAGAGGAGGGCAACGGGGACCGACTGAACGAGGAAGAAGGCTGAGAGATAGAGCAGAGAAGTCGAGGGAGTGATCGAGCCGGGCATTCAATGCTGAAGAGAGAAAAGTCGAAAGGGAAGCGTGGAAAAATCCATGGTTGAAGGCTGGGCTCGTGCTTTAAATAATTCGTACTGTGGTACTATATCCTTCGAATGATGGCTGGGTTCGATCAATGTCTCGTGATAGAGTAGGGTGTTTATTATTAATCTTCTAATGGAATGTGAAGTTTTTTGTTAAACATGGTGGATTGTAATTATTTAGTGAGCTGGGGGTTATACAGCTATTTTGGAGTAACGAGGGAACGTTCCCAACCTGAAAACTCTGATTTTTATGAAACTTCGTGTGAATATAGAGTAGCATATTGGAGTCTGCCCTTTTTCATTTTTTTTTTTAATATAACTTTTTAATGGTGCGAGATTGAACAAAACTTGAAATATAAGAATTGCTCAGTTTTTCATGCTATATCACACTGGCTAAAAAAAAATAAAGTTATATTTACAAAACGAAAAAACGCGATAACTTTAAGAACTAGTTTCACTCCTCCTGAGTAAATTTTCGCAGAAAGAAAAAATTGCTTCTCGTATATTCCAATGTGCTTTAATGTTTCATTAAAATCAGAATTGTTGGGTTGGGACGTTTCCTTTGTGAGATATTTTATGACAATGCTGCTTCAGGTGCCATTTTATGGAAGAGCTGGTTATGTCATTGTAAATTAGCCTTAGTTTTGGAGGAAAATGGTTTCTAAATAGAAAAATCTTTGTTTTCGAACAAGGGATACACCTACTTAGGGCCGTGAAAAAGAGAAGACTTTTTATGACTTTTTTTGCCTATAAATTGTCTCAGTAGTTTTTGAAATATCATTGGCACCGATTGGAAAAATGTAGTTTAAGTTACAGGTAACAATGAGATAATTTCTTTTTTGAATGTATAGAAAATCGTCGATTTCTTGGCCATAGAATTGATCTTCCTTTGATGTTGTGGCTTCTGCGAATTCTTTATTGAAGAAATCGATTGTTTCGACTATTTTAGGTGTATGTAACCACTTAAAGAATGTGATATAAGTAAACATGCTACAGTAAGTACATATAATGCTAACAGTAAGTACTTACAATATTCAGAGTAAGTACTTAAAATACTTACAATAAGTACTTACAGTAGTTGCAGTAGTACAAGCTTTTATTGTTGCCTTCACAAAATTATTAGTTTAGAATGAAATTTAAAGGAACAGCATAATATTTCGAGAGTACACTTCGTTCATATTACATTGGTATTACATTAACTACTGTATTAGTAATACTATTTATTCGAATAAATTTTAGGGATTTCTCATACCCTGTACATCACTGATGCATAAACTTTTCTTCCACTTTCAACTATGTAACAAACATTCATCTTTCACGGAAGTGTAATTTCTAAAAGGATGGAAACTGACTCACGATTCACACGACTTGCTTACACAAACATAAAAATTAAACCCCTTACGCCCACATTTTCCCATCCATAAGATATGCAATTATAATCAGGGCCACGATTTCCAACGTTTGTCATGTGTTTTATCGCTGGAACGAACGAAGTTTTGCTTTGCTTCCGAGCGAGCGTGAGGGAAGGTAGGAAAAAGGGGGAGAAGAATCGCGGTATTCCCACGCGAGAAACTGCAAAAGAGAACTGGGAGGAAGATGACACAAACGAAGAGGCTTCTCGAGTGATGGTACACGCTCTCATCTGTAATTTTCTGTCCTCCTTTTTTCCCTCCCTCACCACCCTTTTCGAGAACCCTGTTCTCGTCGTAGTTTGGTTCATCGTCTCGACGACGCTCCGCCACGGAAACTTTCCGTGACGAACTTTTTCATTTCGACAGCTCTGGAAATCTGTCATTTAACCGAGGGAAAGGAGCGCGCCCGCTTTGATAGCGTATCACGGCGAAGTCTCGTTAGGGCTCGGTGCAATCAGTGATTTCGTTTCGAGGCAATTCTTAAATGATCACAGAGCCACCAGGGAGGGAAATTTCTACCCCTTCATTTTGGGATTATGAATCCTGACCTTGCTTTAGTTATCGTTTTCCAGGAGAACTCACGAATTGCTATTCTATTACTCATGGACTAGGTTTCAGTTATCATTCTCATTAATATCTTTATTCGCAGAGTTAGAAGGTTTCTAGCCATTTAGTTATAACTGATAAACTTGATACTTCGCCGTTTCTTTATATCAATATATTATTGAGTATATAGTTTGAAATGCATAGTCTATACAATTTTCAAAGCATGATTACCTTCTATGACAGTGATTCCCAACCTGTGGGTCGCTAAGTGTTTTCTGGGGTGTCGCCACGGTCTTTGCTTTTTTTTTTTTAATATTATTAAATTAGAATTATATTCTGAAATATCTATTTTTAATGTGTTTTGGAAAACAAGGTTGAAAGAAAGGTTGGGAGACACTATGGGTTCTATGGTGACAAATTCATTTGAGTAAGTGATCTTTCAGTCACTGTAACCAATACACTCTTACGTTTAAAAAAATGTATCTCCCATTTCTCCTCAACGAAAATCCGAGTTTCTGTGGGAAAGTACGAGCAGCAGTTGCTTTCCCTTCAACCGTGGGTAAACGTCCTTATCGTGCATTCACGTAGTTGTGCCGCGCGCGTATAAGCGGGGACAAGCCGCAAATAAACCGCAGAAATTTATCGCGGCAAGTAACACGGTGCCTTAATCACCCGTCGCGTGGCCGTGGAACGAAGAAGTTAATTGACTTAAAGGCTGAATTACGACGGGTTAGTTCGGAGTGCTAACAGCCGTCAGAGGTTTGCCAGGGAGATTTATTTCCCGAGTACGGTGTACGTACGTACGTGAGCTTCCTCTGCCCATGTTTAATCACGCATTTTCGGGGCTCGATTGCAGAAATATACATAAATCTTCTCCTGACTCGTTCAATGAATGCATCATTAAATAATAATCCTGCATCGATGGAAGCATGGATGTATTAAGCAGTAGTCAGGTCTCCAACTGCGCATGCTCCAACAGAAGACCGAGGCTATTCAAGGGCTACTTGGCTTCCAAGTTCCAGCATATGTAGGTACTTTACTGTTCCTTAATGTACTTATAAATGATTGTGTGTCACGGTTACTTACGAATGTTAGGCTTTCAAATTAGATGCTTCAAGCACGAGTATCTATCGTTAAGCATTGTTCGCATTAGTCAAGTTACTTGACTTTAAGTCGCTTGAATTCAACTAACTTGACTTCAAGAGCTTCCATTCAAGTAACTTGACTTCAAGTCGCTTCAATTCAAGTAATTCGAGTTCAAGTCGCTTTAATTCAAATCACCTGCCTTCAAGTCGCTTCAATTCAAATAACTTGACTTCAAGAGCTTCCATTCAAGTAACTTGACTTCAAGTCGCTTCAATTCAAGTAATTCGAGTTCAAGTCGCTTCAATTCAAATCACCTGCCTTTAAGTCGCTTCAATTCAAGTCGCTTCAATTCAAATAACTTGACATCAAGTCGCATCAATTCAAGTCACCTGCCTTCAAGTCGCTTCAATTCAAGCAACTTGACTTCAAGTCACTTCAATTCAAATAACTTGACATCAAGTCGGATCAATTCAAGTCACCTGCCTTCAAGTCGCTTCAATTCAACTAACTTGACTTTAAGTCGCTTCAATTCAAGTAACTTGCCTTCAAGTCGCTTCAATTCAAGTAACTTGACTTCAAGTCTCTTCAATTCAAGTAACTTGATTTCAAGTTTGTATTCAGTAGTGTCAGTTGCCTTCAAGTTACATTTAAGATTACTTGATGTACGTAGATATCTAAAATGGCGTCAAAGCAGGTGGTGTTTACTGAATTGTGTGTAATAAGGAACGAAATTACGATTGAGTTACTAAAAATTAAAAAAAAAATGATTAAAATTGTTTTATGATTATAACCTCTCGTTTCAAAAACTTTTCAAAAAAATAGGCAGTGACGTTCTTGAAGTGACTTTAGGTTTACAATTGTACGTACGTTCACACTATTCAAGCTGTATTTTAAGGTAAGTAAAAATTAAAACTGTTGAAAGACACGATACTTCGCTCGAAACTTGAAAGAAACATGAAAAGGTATTTCAAGTCAATGGAATTCAAGCGACTTGAAGTCAAGTAACTTGACAAACTCTGAACGAGGCTGTAGGTATTGAAAAAACTTTGTTTCCTGACGACACGGCGAAATGGATTACATTGTTGTCCTATGTTACGTCCTAAATGTACAGCAACAAGTTTTGAGTCATTTTATATAAATAACGAATTGCTTGAGTGGGTTCCATCGTAAGCACTTTTGTTGCACCTAAACTTCGTACACATTTTCCAAATAACTTCCTTTCTAAATAATTGATTTTGTCAGCGAGATCGAAACAAACATGTGAGGGCTCAAGTTTTCGTTTCCCCTGCTTTTCACCCCCCTCCCCCCCATCACCACCATATACACACATACATACACGTTGCAGCAAAGATTCGTCGAGACATCCCGTGGAAGAGGGCCGAAGGATCGTGAAATAAAAATTGAGGCGTGCATTAGGTCGCAGCGGGGCCCAAGTAATTTCGTCTCGCCGCGTAAATAGATCGCATTTAAAGGCACTCAGCTCCCAGCGAGAGGCCATTTCGAAACAGACGAAAAGCCGCGGGGTACATAGCGAGGTTACAGCCTTTTTCTCCCCCGCGATTCCTCCGTGCGAAGGAATGACGCCGGGGAATAAGGTGAAAGCGGCAATCGATTTTTTATTAACGAGAAGAAAGACCAGGGCGCCCGGGCGTCTTTGAAGTGGCTTCTCCACGGACGGCGGCGGAAGTAATCGAAAAATTGGGTTATTTCGATGATACCATATATTGGAGTTCAACCCTTTCCTTCAGCTAGGACAAATCACTTGCCCCGATGTTATTGCTCATCTCCTTTTTACGGCACATAAAATGAAGTGTAGCTATGACAATGAAGTAGATGGCAAAGTATTTAAAAAAAATGTCTGTACGAATTGACGAACATGGGAGAAATACTTATCGGTCTTCATTTCCTTGGAAAGTTTCGGCAAAATCGCGGGGAGCCTTCAAAAAATTTGTTCATAATTTTCATGCTGTAAAAATAACTTTTAGGTTGAAAATATTCCGTTTTCTGATAGGTCAGTTCGTTTCAATTCAAACAAAGGAGAATGAACTCTGCATGTTTGATAATCTGGGGAATAAAAATTCGTTTATATACAGATATTCATACGCACGATATCTTTGTTTACATGAATTTTTCGCCAACGTATCTCTCGTGTAAAAACAGAATTAAGTGTATACTGTTATGAAACCTAGCCTTTGCTCGCGTTACTCTTAACTGACAAGGGAAGTTATGTAACACGGAAATGCAGAAAATTATGCAACTTTGTGTGCAAGTAGAGTAGTTGATCCGTAACACAAACCTATTTTTTATTGGAAATCAACCCTTGAATTTTATTTTTTGTGGAATATCTCGAGAACAATGAGAGATATCGAAAAGAAGTTTAAATAAAAATTTCACCCCTTTTTTATATCTACAAAACCGCGTAAAAGTAATCATCGAAAAATTCATACTTTTCAACTTACCTACCCCCACCATCAATCCTTATTTCGATAATTATTTTTAACCTTTGTTTAAACTTCTTTTTAAAATCCCTCACCCTTCTCGAGATATTCAATGAAAAAGAAAATTCTGCATTTTTTCAAGGGATGACTTCATCCCCTAAACCGTACCATGGCACTAACAAAATATGGGCCTGTAATACGGATGAACTACTCTACTTGCTCACAATGTTGCATAACTTTCTGAATTTCCGGATTACCTAACTTTCCTTGTGAGTCGTGCCCAAATCGTTGTCGGAAAATTAATGTAATGAAATAATTGCGCCCTAAATTATTGCGACAGCAAATCGATGCAACCAGAATAAAGAAACAGCGAAGTGCATCGACATATTTTTACGCTGGACGGGGATGAAGTTTCCATGGCTCTTTTTGTTTCTGCTCTCAGCAAATTTTCACACCCCGCGACCACCCTTTGGGAAAGGCCAGTGCCAGTGTACCAGCGACGCAGCAGCATCGGTCGTAGCCGCGAAATGAAAGTCTCCTTCCGTGAGTGTAATTAGAGTGCGCCGAGATATCGGTGAGCGGAACGCGCGGAATGATTGCAATCGATTGCACAGCAAAACAGCGACGGTGTGCCGCGCGTACTCGACAGATTTTCAGAGTCAATTCCCCGCCGAAAAATGAAAGCCCGCGTGAAAGCAATTTGCTGGGGAAGCGCCCACTTCATATTTCCAATGGACGTTCGTTGGCCCCCGATTGTATCTGGAGTCTGATAGAGTTCCCTGTTCCCTGTTCCTCGCATTATTTAATGAATAATTAAAATTAATTGACAATGAACAACTGTTTCGTTAGGTTATATTGCAGAAGAAAAAGTTTCAGGAACTGTGTTTTCAAGGCCATGGATATTAACCAAAACGAATCGAGTTCGTCCCTCTTGAGAATCTTGAGAATTAAATCCTGAGAAATATATATCTTTTAGGTATTTGCCCTCAAGTCTAGATTACAGGTGTGAAAGAAGCTGTCGAAGTTTGGAAATTGTTACTTCGAAAAATCATTGCACGTTTATAAATTTCAAGTATCTTCCAAATGATTATTTGTACATACTTGGTGAGATAAATGTGACCATTTGTGACCCAATGGTTTTTAATCTCTAAGGGGTCGATAAACGGATTGAGGGTGTCAAAGGGATTTCGAACATTTGGATGACGTTCCTCCCCTGTTACTAAGAAATTTCGCGATGCTATCGTGAAATCGGGAGTTACGTACAAGCCTTCAGAGAACGGGGGTGCAATATGTAGGGAAGTGATCGACGATAGGCTAGTGCCACTTGCGCACACTTGGTCACATCGTTCTCTGTAGGTTCCTACACAAAGGGACCAGATCAAGGACGAGAACATTTGCGAGAAGTACCAGCAAGATAGAGAGAAAGGACGAGTCGTTTGAATCAAACGTTACTGACCCACTTCAGATACGAACTTTCGATTCCCCTCAATACGTCCTCTCGACCCTTTCCGTCTCCATTCCCGTCGATTTCATCGACTCTTCGCGCTGTCGCGCGGATCATAATCGGATTCTGTGGTCCAGTCAACCGACGGGAGGACCTGGTATCGGAAACCGAGCCTATTATCCAGGTGGTTTAATTATTAATCTGATTTCTAGCAAGTGAATAATGGCGGTCTTTGGCTTTGAAAATGTCTAACGGGGCTTTGCGTTTTCGATACGCAGAGTACCCTAAAGTTACGGTGGAAATTGGGGTACCTATGTGACTTACTCGCGTTCAAAATATCGCAGGTACCAATAAACATATAAAGGTAAACGCAGTTCTAAGTGTTGAATGTTATTTACATAGTAAAAACGAGAACAACTATCTTGAGAAATGATTTTTAAATCGCACTACTGTATAGCATACAAAGAAGTCAGGATTCTACTGAAGTGATAGTAGAGTGAAAGTGGTTTTTATTGTTTTTTTTTTATGGAAAGAAAAGGAGTGAATAGTTTCTATTTGAATATTTATTATTAATGATACCATAGATGTCAGCGTGCAACGTGGAAATTTGCCACTGTCATTTAATTGAACTCTTCAACTTGAATCGCTTAGGTATATGTTAGGAAAACGCCTTAAATTACGAAATGTGTAATGAAATTACTTGTCAATTTTTTGGACACCCCGTAGAAAATCCATTGCATAAGAATTATATAAACACCGCGGTTTCCCAAGTTTCTGGAAACTACTGTTTAATACATGTGATTTAATAATAATATTAGATGTAATATATAGTGACACGGTTTTTTTAAAATGCTAATTAATAATAAATTTTTAATAATTCCGTTTTCCGATAACTTCTGTTAAAGAAGTGATGCTCAGATCACATTTCATGGAATTAAACGATATTCTGAATATCGTTTTCAGTTCACAAATTTAAGTAATAACTCACATAAATTAAGGTCTCACGAAGTAAACCACCAACAGCGTTATTAATTCGGCTTTAACGAGGGAGATAATTCGGCTTTAACGAGCGTGCGTCGTTGAATTATTTTAATGTAATAATAATGATCGAAATAATTAGCTTAGCGGGGGCTAATTATTGTACATGATGTGTATAACTTCTAGCGAGAGTTCGCTATTCACTTCCTCGAATGATAATGCACTGAAATTTGAGGCGGGCACGTTTTAACTTCATTATTAATTTGGTTGGTAGCGAGGTATGTAGATGATCGTCGTGTGCAATATACTCGCTCTACTTTATGCGGCAATTATTATCGACGCAATTAAGTGCCCAGGATCAAGATTTTAGACTGTGCATTGGCCCATCCATTATTACTAGAACCCTTAAAATGGGACAGCTTTGCACGTACCATCTCCTGAGAATATGAAGCTTTTACAATCAGTAATAATTTGTACCGATACCAATGTACATGCGTTTGTTGTGTAGGAATAATTTTTGCAAATTTGCATTTGCAGATTTAATTGATTATTACTAAGTAGTATTCCAATTTTTCCAAACAGAATAAGAAAAATTAAGATAATATAACTTGCAAACAATATGTATTTTTAAACAAAATGAAATCCGAAACGAGGACTTAAATTCATACTAATGTCACGAGGGGCTACATCATATTTCAGTTTAATTGAAATCGTTATCATCAATCACAAAACGTGATCGATTTAGTGCAGAATGTTTCATATACGATTTCCTATATTGGCAATGGGAAATTGCAATATTGCTCACTTATACGTTTTTGTCCGTTGTAACAATGGTAAGACGTCGTAGATTCCAGTAATAGAATTTCTCTTCTGACCACTTAACAATGCACTAAGCATTCTCCACAACAATAGCAAAAACCTCTAGGATCTCCAAGTTATTATTATTATTATTATTATTATTATTATTATTATTATTATTGTTATTATTATTACGACTTAATTATTCCTGAAATAGAAGATATAATACATTTACTTAGAGATAGTAAACTTAGAGTAAAGGCGAGGCAGCAGTAGGAACTGTTAATAAGTTTATTCCGATAAAATGCAGAATCCGTGCCAACAATTTTGTAAATCCAAAAGCATCACACTATAACTATCCATTTTTCATCTAAAACATTATTCTTTCATCATATTCTTCTACTTTTACAATCCCAAAACTACACATTCCAAAACACAAAGTACTAAGCCCACCTTGATTACCTTCCATCTCAAACTTCCCCATCAACCATCCGCTTGCATCACCAGTTCTGCTTCCCACTACACTCCATTTCCCCATACACAGTACACTTCATACACAAACCAACAATATTCAAAAACATTCCCCAAAATTCTCCTTCTCCTTTCCAAAAAGAAGACACCCTCCACTATCACCGAATCCACCCTTTCCTCTATAATCCAGACGCGATACTTTGCATTCTGCCCTTCAATGCGAACGCAGTCTTTCGCCCTTTTTCTGAAAAATCCCTCCCCCCCCCCCCTTCGTTTGAAATATTCTTCGAGACGTGTCGATCCGATTTTGTTACCTCTCCACGAGTACACAAGCTGACCGTTCGTCCATTCGAGCGAAGATCGAAGATGGAGCTCCTTTGTGCATCCCCCAAAATACCCCCAAGCGCCACACCACCGTCTGTCTCTTTTGCTTATCTTTCTGCCAGGTCGCCTTTTCCGCCGATCTTCCACGGAGTATCTTATAAAGTAGAGACGCGCGTCGGTTCCCCGGTTTGTTTCGCCGAATCAATTAAAAGGCCCGGCAACGGCCGGCTTATAAGCTGACTCGAACCACTCGAGCCAGCTCCTGAATATTCAGAGCCAAAGTTCCCAGCGGCGGGTAATTATAACGACATTACCGTTACTTGTCCCTCGGCTGCGACATGGAACGCAGTTGATATCGGCGAATTAGCGCTGCACTGGGCCCGTGGCGATAACTTTGAAAATATTAGGATGGTCAATAAGTCCTTGGGCAGCTTTAACCCCTCGACCAGGTTCCCCTGTGGGGCTCGTGGGTTCACTGGTGATAACTTCCGAGGCGATTCGAGATTTTTCGGGGTCCACTGACTGAGTGCATCGTGGGGAGTGGGGAGGAATTGTTTGTTTTGGGAGTTTTTAGGTATGGAATTGTGGAGTTTGATAGCGAAAGTGGAGTATTAAGGGGTGGCAACAGGGTAATGAGGCTTGAAAAGTAAAGGTATCTTTGGAAATTTATTACAAGCAAACTACCTAATGAATTTTTTTGAAAGTTTTAGGACTTTTTATTGGATACATAAGGTATACGACTTTTTTTTTAAATTTATTTCAAGCAGATTTATTAGCTGCACAGGACCGGTAACTTACAAGGAAACATTCTGAACCCGGAAATTCAAAAAATTCTGACACTTTGTGAATATGTAATGAGTGAATATGTATATGGGGATTTCCTCCTGATTACAACGCAATTTTTGTTTGCTACCCAAATTCACTCTAAGGGTGGAATTGACCTCTGAAAATCCGGTTATTTTCCGATTTTGTGTTACAACTCGTGAACTGTAAAATAATTGTTTCACCAAATGATAGATCTAATTAACCCTTAGGCTGCCGCTATAGCCACTATATTGGCATTGCGTATACCCGTAATTTGATGACATGTAATCAATCCCTATGCATTAATTCACACATATGTATGACAGCGCGTATCGTCTTATTCGATCCGGCTTCGAGTATATCATACCCAATGTAGATTTTTGAAATAGAAACTCAATTATAGGTAGAAAATATTTTCAATTGCAATCCGAGCACAAAAACTGTTATTCTTGACACCTGCTTATATAGGATAGATCAGGCGTGCACAATAAAAAATATAAAAATAAAAATAAAAAAAAGGATAAAAAGAGAAATGGAGCTACAAAATTTCTACGTCCCCGTCGTTAGCTCCGGGTAGCGCTAAAGGAAATTTTTCTGTGTAGACATATATATCTTGGTATTTATGTTGGTACTACTGATTTTATGCACGAATTGAATAAATATATATACAGGAGTATAATTAGAGATACCATAAAGGTTATTCGTAAGTTTTAGAAACAAAAAAAATTTTTTGATTTTTCGTCCTCCCGTCTCCTGCCGCTATAGCCACTATATTGGCACGGTTCTACCCCCTCGACTTTATGGGACCTATTGACTACTCATACATAAAAATTTTTGGAAAAAAAGGACCCCTATTTTTACGAAAAAATAGCGGCAGCCTAAGGGTTAAAGCACCTAGAATGATGTCCCTTTGCTTCCTCGTACTTTACAGCCCCTGCAATGTTGCAACGATACTTTCAAGTCAAGAATCTTGCATTGCACTGTAACACGGCATGCTAACATATCAGAAGATGGCTCCTCCACCATCGCCTTACTTCCAAAAACGAATCAAAGTTTCTGTTATTTCGTGGGAACAACCCCATCATGCAACAGCAAGCGACAAAAATATCTGCGCTACCCTCCAGCCTTTCCCCAGCCTTCACCATCCAGTACTTTCAGCTTCACGTACCCATTGGAACGAACACCATCCCGTGTATTCGTTTCCGTTTGCGAGCAAAAATCAAATTACAATCCACGGAGAGCTAGGGAGTGTGGGTGGCTCTCGGCGACCGAGAACGTAGTGTCATCTGTTGCTCGTGTGCACCGCCAACAAGTGGTATAAGCCGAAATTTAAGGGGTCGAGAGAAAACTCGGTTCACCCATCCCCCTGGCGTGTTCCGCCATTACTACCGCTCCCTCCCCCCACACGGTGGACGCGCGCGCGCGACTCTGGGCCACCCTCCGTTTCGAGCGACCTGCACCGCTCCACAGGATGGGTCTCACGCTTCCGGCCTTTAATTGTGTCCCGGAAAGAGAGCCGCCGAGATCCTCTCGGACTGGATATCCGGTCCAGCGTAATGACCCGCAAGAAGGAACAGGGGAAAAAGGAGAACGCGGAGACGTCGATATCCTCCGCAGGTTGGGCATGTATGAGCTTCCTGGACGCGGTACGTTCGCGGAATCGTGATCAGCTCGCGGGAATAACAGGTCTACTGCTTGTGGCAGTGGGTTTATGGTTTTGGGGGTTGGGTGACGAGAATTAGGGGGTGCATATACTTACACCCACTCAAACTGTTATTTATATCGAACTTACTTATTTGAAATTATATTAGTTTATCTGAAACAGGGCCACATCTATGTACCATTAGGGTGGTCTTTATTTTTAACCTGCGATTTCTTTTGCTCTCACCCCGTAATATGGTTCCATTTGATAAAAAAATAGTCTCTATAAAAGTTTATTGCAATCAGACAACAGGAAAGGGTGCCGACCAGGCCTTAAAGTTTAGAATTCATCAATGGTTTGAATTTGAAGAATTTCTCAAAAATGGTAAGCCCAATCGAAATTTTCTTCAAATAATATTTAAAGATCATTCAATTTTCTACAATTACTGTATATATAATTTTCTCGTGCTTCCAACCATTTTTTAGATAACAGCGTTTAAATATGGACAGATCAGCACTACGCCCGTATAGACAATAAGTCACGCCGTACAGGTCGAATGGGCAAAATATGCACGTCGATAATGGGAAATATTTTTTTAATTTTTACGTCTTGTATGGCACACGTGTACTTGGTTAAGAAAATGTATTCGAATACTAGATATGATTGATGATGGGGATGGTACTCCTTCATTGTACAAGGCATGAATGAATTGGTAGTTGATGGGATTTTAAATATTTGTAAAAAGCATGGTATATAGTTGGGATTGCTCTGTGAATTTTCAATCGATTTTCATTAATTATTTCTTAATTTGTTTGCTATCTTATTTGTGTAACACCACAGTTATTTATGTAAGACCAAGGTCACACATATGTGACATTTTTGAAGTTTGACCGATTGGTTACATGCTTTGCGTATCTAATTAAAAAAGGACACTGGATTCACTGGGATTTCTGAAAATGTAGTGTAGTCTGTGGCAAGAGAACGTCTTAACGTTTCTACGAAACACTGTATGGCTATTCAGTAAGTTGCAAAACTGCACCATTAAAGGTCCGTTCTACTTTGTCGGTCGAAAAAGAGGTCTATTTTCATGATTTTTTTTTCAAGAACTAATGTAAGGATTTTATTGTTTTGTTTGGGGTTAAATGTTTATTCTTTTTTGTTGTATAGAATCGCATTTTTGATGTATTCAAAATGTAATTACAAATGTAGTGGATTTAAGTCGCAATGTTTGTGTTTCAGTGAGAACACAGGTCCTCTGTGGAAGCTCTCCTCGGCCTTAAAGTGGTCCTGAAATGATAAAAATAGAATGATTTAATCCTATAGGGGTGTACGCATAAAATGGATTAGAATCATCCAGGTATCAAAAATAGTTTTTGTTCCATCCACAAAAAACATCGAAAAATAGGCAGAAAATCCAGAACTTTTTTTTTACAAGGTCGCTATTTCGTAACCACCGTTGATAAATCAATAATTCTAGTGCACTTTCTGCGTGCACCCCTATAGGGCACTATCTTTTTATTTTTATCATTCTACAACCACTTCGACGCCGAGGAAGAATTCCGCAGTGTTCTCATTGAGGCACCAACATTGCGACTTAAATCCACAAATTTGTAATTATATTTTGGAAATATGAAAAATACAAGTCTATGCAGCAATGAATATTAAATATTTAGCAAAAAAAACATTGAAATTCGTACACTAGTTCCTGAGAAAAAAAATTGTGAAAATAGGCCCTTAAAGGAGAACAAATTCGAATTTTCGTTTAGCAGGTCACATCCAGCGCACTATACCTCCCCCGAATTTCCATTATTTCCTAACATAAAATCACATGGAAAGAACTTATTTAGGATATCAAATGATAAGCATTCACCCTGTTCACGTCCCATCACTCCCGCCTACCCTTAACTTCAGTCCCTAAAATGTCGGCGTGCGTTTTTCAATGGTTTAGTTACATCGCGTAGACACTGCAATTTTTTTCCCCTTTAACTTCCGTGCCAAATAAATAGCCGGTCATGTGCCGACAATATTCGACGCGATAAAATTTTTCACCCACCTCCCGCAACCCCGCCGCCTCCTCATCCCAGCATCCCCCCTCCACTGTGAAAGAAATGGTACGATGGAACGCGGATAAACGTCGTCGATCGGGCAGGGATCGCGCTCGCGGAGCGCTTAATCGATTCAGCGCGAAATCGCGGCGTCTCTATGCGCGAAATTCAACCGCGTTAATCATAACGTCACAAGCATCCATCCCGACAGACTGACAAAGCACGTACACGCGCGTCCACGCGCGCTTAATGAATCCCCCTTGTGCCCGATGTGTCCGGGCGAAACGCGCGCAAAACATCAAGCGATCGCGCACATACACGGGGAAAGAGATGGGGCTGCCGCTGGCATCTGCCCGGCCCTGCGAGCAGGACACTTTATGATGTCGCGAAACGGCTATTAGACGGGATATTTTTGCGATCTGGTGGCTGGAAAATTGTGGAACATGCATGAGCGTTCCTGGTGGGAGGTTGCGGTGTAAAATGTTTAAGGGGTCTTTCTAGTGCGACGGCTAAAAAAAACTTAATTTTTCCGGAATTAAAAGAGAAACAAGTATTGCACCTATCGTTTTGGGCGTTTGTGGCTTTATTCTATTACTTTTTAAGATTATAAAAAAATTTGTAATTAAAAATATCCGTTTATAGTGGAATATGGGCATCGTGAAGAGAACAATATCCTTTTGGATCCCAGCCCTGATAACAGCAATTATAGTTTTCTCAAACACAACATTCAAACAGATTAGTAATCTGTAGACGCATGGCTACCGTCTGAACCAGCGTAATGAAAAAATATTGAGGAACAAGAAAATGGCAACGTCTTAAAAAATTATTAGCAATTTTAGCAAAAAAATTATGGTTTTGTTCACCATACTAATTTAATTTTGCAAGTAATTGCAAAAGTCTAGTTCGAACGATAAAGTAACTTCTACTGAGTACGCCTGATATATTTGAAGCGGATCGGATTTTTGGTTTTTTGACAATTAGGTCTGGAATCCGGAAGGATATTGTTCTGTTCACGATGATCCTATTCCGCTATAAATGGATATTTTTACTTACAATTTTTTTTAATAGTCTTAAAAGGTGATAGAATAAAGTTACAAAGGTGCAATATTGCTTTCGTTTTTTAATTTTATTGTGGCGGGTGAAAAGTTTTTTTATATCCCTTAAGCTCAGAGGGTAAGATTGATAAATGGAGTGTATCTAGGAAGATCGTGTCACCGATTTGGCTAAAACTTTGCATATAGTCAGTCCATGTTAAGTATAACAATGCGTTAAATGCGTAAA
Source organism: Andrena hattorfiana (assembly GCA_944738655.2). Lineage (NCBI taxonomy): Eukaryota > Metazoa > Arthropoda > Insecta > Hymenoptera > Andrenidae > Andrena > Andrena hattorfiana. The sequence goes on along the minus strand of OX122889.2, from coordinate 38,275,513 downwards.
GCGTGGTATGCAGAATATTGTAAGTGAATCGAGCTCAATGCATTGTGTGCTCCGAACCCCAAAGAATGCAAATGTATGTTGAGCTACATGTGTGTAAGATCTAAGAATAATTAGGAGTTAGTAATAATGTAGGTATACCTAAACGCATGCGAAGAATTACTGTATGGATTACAGCCGAGCTGCAACTACGACCTGATTACGGTTTCCTCTCTGAATATGAGTGCATATAGTCTAGAAAATGCAAAATTTTTACATCCATTCTCTAGCAAACTTTTATGGTAGCATGTTCTACGCGTTTAATATATATTGTTATATATATTGTGTACTTACTATGTGCAAAGTTTGAACCAAATTGGTGACCTGAACCTCGTGCACTCCCCTTGTAAGTCAGGCTGGGTGATTCTAACAACTTCGATTCGTGGTAGAATTGTTGTGATGTCTGCGAGAGATTTAGGTGATTATGTTATACGTGATATAATATAATCGATGATTATATGTATCATACATGATATACTTGATACAACCGGTGATTATACCAAACGTGATATAATACAGTCGGTGATTATATCTCACGTGATATAATAGAATCGGTGATTATATCACACGTGATATAATTGGTGATTATATTATAAGTGATTACTGTATTATGTTTCTACAATTTATCTAGCTCTTTTTAAATTAACTAAATTTTATATGTCGTGTGGTAAGTCTGGAAACATATCTCTGTTTTGCAGTCAAAGATATTGAGGTATCACTTTCTAGTTGTAACGATATAATAACAAGTATTTATACAGAGCAATAGTGAAGTTTTTTAGGAGAAGCAGAATGAAGGGAGTGAAAGAAAGAAAGATATGGGGGTCTTTGGTTATCAGACATCCAATAATAATGCTTTAATACATAAAAGGAAGAAATCTTATTATCGTAAATAGTCTGGAGAAAATAGAGTTTAAAATATCACGCGAGACACCCTGTACCAAAAGTTGAATGATGTTTTCTTAACTACTATTAGAGATTGCGGGGAATTTCCTCTTTAACTTTAGACGACCATTGTGCCTTTCGACACATTGTTTAGCGTAACTTTAATACCCTTAAGAGGTATTCTCTTTCTCGCAACTCGCCTTATACGGGGGAGTTTACGTTTTGTTCGTTTCGCGGCGAAACAAATAAACATTCAGCAACAATGAGCAAGCGGTAAACACTCAGTGAGCTACATTGTTACGAATGTATAATCTGGTAACTCGATATGCTTACATAATGAACACAATCTTGCGCAACGTTCGCTTCTAATGGGTGCATAAAGTGATATAAAAATATACGCGTTCCTCTCGTAATCCTTTCTTCTCCCTACCATAATTTTCAAGCACATGAAATTTGAAAGTATCGAGTTCAGTCTTAACTAACTTTCGCTGCAGGTAGAAACTTAATCTCTTGGAACACCATTGAGGCAAACATTTCCCAAGTCAGCAGTCATGTAACAAATATCCCGTTGCAAACATGATTCTAAATCGAATTAAATGGGAAACTTAAAGATACAGACTTGGGAAATTCAGAAAAGTAAACAAAAAACATAGTATTATAGTAAATACGCAATTTTTCAAAGAAATATCACTAAACTTACTTCTCACCTATGAACTAACATTCTTTCATCACACTGCTGTAGAAAATTTCTTTCGTTATTGAATTCAGTTGAATTATCACATGTGAGGTTTAATTAGCCTAATTACTTTGAGCACTGTGCTATTAATAAGTAGGCACGGTAAGCTTTTAAGACATACAATACGATGTCGACAAACAGTAGCAAAACATTTCTGCAAGTTATTACAAAGCATCATCTTTATTACAGTTCAATTCTGCTCTCATTCCGAAGTAAAACTGGCAACTGGAGTTACGATGCAATCGCGATTCGTACAATGCTAGAATATGTTCGATTATAGCTGGGAATGGTCGGATTCGTGCTGGTTCCGCGTAATAAGTACCCGATAAAAATTATTGCGCACGGGCAAGGATTTGCCTGGCATAGCGTTTATTGATCGAGCCAGGATGCCCCATAATAGTGACAAATATTCATAGGGACTGTTCCAAGAATCGGGCTCGTGTCCCGTTTAAATTTGCACGAGTGTATTAACAACCGAGTTACGAAGTCGATTCGAGTGCTTGGCAAGTGGAACGCGAGTCTGGTCAAATAATTCAATTTTCCGCTCGGGGCGCCCATTCGATCCACTGGGGGGCTGTGGTATTAGTTTATTCAGTTAATCTTTTACCGAATCTGACAAATGAAGTTCAAATTTCTTCATCATCTAGCGATACACTTGTTCTGTATACGTATCTCATTTTTAAAATTTATACTTTGCTATACAGATTAGCTCCAGTTACGTGAGAATTCTAGAATTTAGTGGATGGTGTCAGTTATTTAGTAAACTCGATTAAAAAATATACATTATGTAACGAATTTAATATTTGAATTTTAGAGTCTGTTTTCTGTTTCTATCCTTGGAAATAAAAGGTGACGATTTTCGATACATGTACTTAAAGTTAAAAAAAGAATGGTGACGAGGCCTTGAGTATTTTTTATTGTTTATCAGTGGGAAGATTTTAGTAATGAAAAATTAAATATCGTAAGATAGTCGAGGATAGTTTAGAAATTTTCTGTTTCACTTAGAAGGCCTTCCAAGAATTCGAGTGAGTCGGCTGACCATTGTTTGACTCGTACCACTTAAAACGTCGACAGGCTTCGTTTTTTAGTTGTTTCTGCCGCTCTGTTCCAACGAGCGACACTCTCACTCATTTTTCATGGCGAATTAGTGTATAATCCGTATCACGAAGACAAATTTAGCGAGTGTTAGCCCCTTTTTCAACAAGTTTTGGACAAGCTTTTCGAAAATAGCACATTGCTATGAATTTGAGATACGTGAAACAGAGTCCAAGTAAATACAGCCAATTAAAACAGATAAAATGGGACTGTCTGTTGGAGCAAGGGAGATATCGTATGCTGATTGCGTCAGCGAGATATTACGAGGTGTTTCATCATCGCTATGTTACCAACCAAATATTGATTCCTCCAGGCAGTGCGATTCTTCATTGAAGTTATTCCAAGTGTTACACAACTCCGTCTTCGAAGTTTAGTCATACGTCAGGTTCCTTTAACCAATAACTTTCTCAGATTATTAGTACGAGTTTCATTGACTAATTGACGACTGCCATATTCAATTCAAGAACAGAGGCAATTACCGAAGGTACAAGCAAATTGGCCACACAAAAGCGGCTTCTTTTGGACAGAGAAAAATAATACAGTACTTGATTTCTTTATAAGACTATTTCCAGAGCTTCCATAACCATCTTTATCCTTTTATAACAAAACCCACATTCCTCCAAGTCCATAAATTCTCTCTCCCAATAATAAAACTATTCTTTTCCAAAGAATACACTAAGTTTCTTAAAACTCTAATTTGCACTCACGCCACGATAATTAACATCCACCAATCTTTACCAGAATTATCGAAACGACCATATTTTTTACATGGGGTGCATGTAGACTTCTACGACCAATTGTACGTACAAATTATCTTTGCACTTCTATATCCCCGTCTAAATGATTGATCCCCACCATAATTACAGCGAAGAATCATATTTTCCATTCAAAATTTGATAGCACAAGGATCTTTATTAAATTGCGCTGCTGGCTGCCCGGCGAAAAGTGTATCACGGTCGACTTTACGTCGATTAAAATCCGCAGAGGAAAAAAATATTTCGGTATCGTTCAGCGGTCGGTCGAGGGAGGACACCCCATAACGGTGCGAAATAATCATAGACGAAGTGCTTCAGAAGGTATCAGCGAGGGGGTTGCTGGAGATCGGCCTTTGGAAGAATTGGAAGAAGAGGCGAGAATGGTCCACGGAGGAGACAGGGGATCGGGATGATCGAATGCAGGGGGAGAGGGATGAAGATGGTCGTGGCAACTGGCGACCACGGAGTAGGGGATATTTCTGTTAGCGATGGGATCAAACGTGATCCAAATGGTGTTTATAGATTTTTACGGAATCGATACTTTAATGAGTTTCGTCATTTTAACGAGCTCGTACGAAACAATTTTTCATTTCTCTGCTCGCGTTTATAAGTACCTACTGCCTTTATTAGGGTCAGACTGTGATTTATTGATGACGTTTTTCATGCTCGGCAATGTTTGCTCGATTCAATTTGGTCCTTTTTGGGTGTATTTAGGGAGTCTTCGGGGTTTTGAATGTTAGTGGTAGTTGGGTTGGCGTGGATGATTGATGATGGTGGTGTTTAGTGTAGTTTTTGAGATTGAATGCGGAAATGAATATGAAAATTCTAATTTGTGTGTTTGACGTATAATTAGGTTAATTACTGGAGGTTCTGACGGATTCTTTCTTTATAATTTTGCCCTTTTCTGATGAGTCTTTCGAGTATCTCTATTTTATTTCTATGCTTTGAAGGTGAAAAGAATTTAAGAGGCATTGGAAATTATGGTAATTACTTAGCAACACATTTTGCACTTGTTCTTCATTCTACGTTTACTTTAAATTAGTTTATATCTTTAAAATAGTACTGATGCAGTTTTATTCGAGTCATATTTTAATGATTTTTAAAATAAGAAATATGGGAAATATCGATGTCAAAAAACGATATTGTAACTCTATAATCGGTTACTGGGGTTTTTTATTTGATTTTGTTTCTAGGTCAAAAATTTTCTCTCGTTCAACCAACTTTTTAAAATTGGAGTTGATCGAGTATCGTTAAAACGAACAATTCTTTCTTTTTATACTATATCGGGTTTGAAGTTACAAAATTTAGTATTGCTGTACATTTCTGTCGGCTTTGAAGTATTCTCGTTTGCGTTATCAATTACATCCTCTGTGTTAAAAGTTCTACGTTCGAATTATAAATTGAGCCAGATACGAACTCAATAATATAGGTAGAAGATATTTTGTACTTCTATAAACTGCATTATTTAAACGTTTCAGTTGGCAAGCTCCGTGCAGTATAGTGCCATCGTTATATAGGTCAAGGAAATTTAGGCCACTTATTTTCATCTGATTAAGAAGTTACGTCATCATTTCACAGTGTTCAGAACAGTTAACGGGATTACATCTTTGAGAAGAATATTATATATCGAGTATAATAATGTTTTTACGACTTGATCTGCATAACATATGAAGCTGTCAAAATCTTCTGAAAGTCCCGCGTGTATATTATTTAATTTCTTTTTTCCTAAAAATACTTATTTGCATAGCAACTTAACATGTATTTACAATTTACTGATCAACATTTTCCACAAAGAGAAATGTGCTCATAGTAAAGTATACACAACCATGTCTTCAGTTGTCAAACTACTTAGTCATAAAAAATCCCTAAAAAATTATTTCAGCCCCTTAAAATCATGAAAAAGAATACATATCTATATCGCAAAATCCAATACATTATCTCATTTTTATATCTCCAAAACATTAGCCCCCAACTCTTAACCCCCTCCTCATAACTATACTTCAGTGGTTCATTCTCTAGTAAAATCAATATGAATTTACAAATGAATATCCTACTCTAGAACTACCGACTATAAATAATATACTACTATCCCCCAACAATCGTAATTCTTTATCAAATTAACGAATAAATTTAAAATGTCCCCCTGAAAATTCCAAAACCCCCCAAAACTTCCCCCACCGCCCAACCAAAATTCTGATCGATGAAGAATCGCCATGAGGAGCACGGATCGGGCCCATCACTATTCGCGCTCGAGGAAAGGGTAAGGAGGAAAGAAGGAAAACGCGAGCTACGACGCGGACGGCGCGCGGAGCGGGGTCGCAGCGAAATTCCACGCGCAAGCGCCATTTTACAAACACGGCCAGCCATCTTGCGATGCGCAGCGTGGCAGTGGTGGGGTAGGGGAAGGAATATAACCGTTCTTGGTATCGAGCTGCGCTTCAGTACCTACGGAGATAGAGACAGGCATAGAACGTCCTTTTCGACACTTCTGCGATCGCTGCGCGTTCATCTTTTCCTGTTTTCTAATTTTTCGTTGCCTCGCTCCGTTTCCACAATCTCGCAATTTCTCGACCTACCATTTATTTTGCCACCCTACTCGCCCAAGTATGCGACCACGCGAACAGTTCGCTCGCGCCCGTTGCGGATCGGTGTGAAATGAAGCGCATCGCGAGCCGCGCTTCGTATCCGCACAGGAAACGGGGGAGACCGGCGTGCAATGTCTTCAGAAACTTTTCAAATCGCCGCGTGCCTCTCTCTTTCTGTCTATCGAGCCCCGTTCCCTGTCTCTTTCATTAAGCATGCCCGCTACAGGTACCGCTTAATTAGTAGTCCTCGCCATGGCACCGTGTGAAATTGAAGAGGTCGCGCGTCGGAGTCCGCACGAGTTGCGAAGGGGGCAGCTGCGTCGTCTCAAGGCTTTCGAAGCGTCGCGTGCCCCTGATAGAGCTCTCCCATCCACTACTATTTCGCCTCCTTTTTCACTTCCGTGGTAGGTAATCACTTTTGAGCGGCTTGGAGTAGTTGAAACCCGGCGTCACGATTCTCGAGACAGGGGTCTTGCAGAGCTTTTAGAGTTTCATCCCCCATCTTTTAGTAAGAATTGTCTGAAGACTACTGGCCAGCTTGAAGTTCCAATCTCTGTTTAAGTTTCGTTGTAATTCGTTCCGAGCGATTTGTGGTTCGTAGTAGGTAGAAGGCCTTGTAAAATTTTGCAAAGTGCTCTGTCACCCCAAATTTCATAGAATTCCTTATCTAAATTCTGTCTGCCAGCTTGCAACTTGATCTTCCGCTTAACCCTCGCTGCAATCCCTGTTGAACGACCATCTGACATCCAAGAGTCGTTGTAAGCTACTGTGACGATTCTAAAGCACCTCTGAAAGATCCACCGCGGTAAGCAGAAAGCTTGTACACTATTTTAACATCGTCTCTCGTCACACAATTCGAACTAGTTCATTAAACAAAGAGACAACCGGCTCGCTTGCTAAACGCTTAGGATCCTTGTGCGATCGGCGTCTCGAGCAATTTCTCTAGCAGCCAATTTCACCTCAGTAATTGCGCGAAATTCTCTCCGGGTGGCTAGTCATTTGTTAAAAGCGGTACAAAGCGTGCGCTGAAAATGGGGTCATGCACTTTGCGAAAAATCGATACGAAATACCGTGTCGCGATTCTCGGTCTGACCACTGCTTGACTCGTTTCACTTGTAACGCCGACAGCCTTCGTTTTTCAATGGTTCGCGCCGCTGCAGCCCGGCCAGCGACACGACCACTTATCTCCCTTTGTAAATTAGTGCAGCATTGTGCCACGAAGTGGAATCTGACGGGTTTCAGTACAGTTTTAAATCGTTCGGGTACACCAAGCCGAACTAATTTTTCCTCGATTCGCGCAATATACGAGACAGAAACGTGTCCAATTTCATTTGAAGCGAAGCTTCAGCCTGCCTCGCGAATAAAATACTAGTGGACATCGCAAACTAATTTCGACGTCGCACGCAGATTTGCTAACACACATATTTCGTGGTGTTTCATCATCGCCATGTTTTCGCTGGTATTGATTCCTCCGTACAGTATAATTCTTTGTTGAAACTATTCCAAGTATTACACCGTGCTGCCTTGGAACATTAATCGCGCCTCGAGCTCCTTTCACCGAACTTCTCGAATTGTTTCATCAGTCGCTGCGCATCGGGCGAAATAGTTTAATGGCTGACGGGTGGTAGCAGGTAGATGGTGCCATATGGTGCACACTATCCTTGTTCGACGAATAGAATCGCGTGTGCCTATTTGCCTGTAATTTTAGTGTTTCGTAATCGAAGCGTGTCGTCTAATTAAATACCAGTTGATTGGGAATCTCACCGACGCTCAAAATCTCGCTCGCCCCACAGTGACACCGTTCGAGTTTTACGACGTTTTCTACCTGTTGCACGCTGCTTTCACAGGAAATTACCTTACCGACATATTGAACATTGTCACTCCTGTCTATAGACGGTTATCCCGTGCAGAAATACGCCACCCGTCGGTTACATCGTTTATCGGGCCTTTTAACCGTCTTTTTTCATCGCCGTTGCCACACCATCATATGTGTCACGTAGGCGTTACTTCTTTTGCACTTTTGGCAAGTTAGTTGGGGCACGGTGTTTGACGTGGTGTAGGTTTTGCAATTATGAAAGGTACATCTGAGGGATGAAGGAGCTAAGAGTAAGTTTCGTTTAGCATTTTTAACATATTCTGTGTATGACGTTAATTGGGAAGCTGAGGTCGTGTCGAATTCTAGATTGTCAACAGAAAAAGTCATGTGTGTAATGATTCTATAATACAGCTGTTGTGTGTGATGGACATTTTTTTGAAGAAAAAGAGAAATGAATTCGTTAAGTTGGAGATAATTTTATTGTGCCCCTTCTACAGAAAATTAAACACAACTTGGAGCTTAGGTAAAAATTCGAATTTATAATTTGTTGTAGAAGTGTATTCTGCTAAAAATTGTTGGGAAGTCGAAGATGATCGTATAAATGTATTTTAAATATTGGTTTAAATATCGATGATGAAATGTGGTTCGGAAGAAGCAAGCTCAGGGAGGACGCGAAATCTCGACACTAACCGGAAGTGGTTATGCGGAAGACGATAATTAGGTTCCACCCTCTGTTCTGTCGGTTCTCCATTCTTTGATCTCTGATGTCACCTAATTGACACAAATTCAGATTCGTTTGCTTGGAAGTAAATGTTAGCAATACGATATTTGGGCTACTGCTCCCTCATTCGCTCAGGAGTCTTTTATTTCTCAGAGTTTTGAATTTGTATAAATTTATATTCGTAGTAGATTCACAGAAAGACTATTAAAGTGCACAAAGAAATAACTCCTCTGAATATTGAACTCCACTTCGTTTATTTCTGATGAATTTGAAAAGGTCGATTCAGTTAGACTGACATATTTTAAAATTAGAAACGACACAATGGTATTTGGAAATTATAACTATCATCTCCTACCGTTTGCACTTCTATGAACTTTCAGTTCATAGAATATATTTCATTTAAAATACTTTGTGTGCTCAGAATATTGTCGATATGTTCTTTACTGAATAGAAAACAAAAGATCCACTTCGAAAATGACATTAATTTCCATTTACCCAAACGAAAGGCAACTCAGTCAAAGGAAGACCAAAAACTACCCCCAATACATAACGAAGCATTCACACTTATTCGATTATTAAATTCCACTCGTCATTTTACTAATTCCTCTGCTATATCAAGAAAGAATAACAAGCTTCAACATGAATTTCCAAAAACCCGCAATAAAGACACTTTAAAAGCGTCGCGTGCCAAAGCTGTTCACACTTTCCCCTCGACTTCCCTTCCGCGTCGATGTCGCCGTGGCAGAGAGAAGGCCTGCCCTTGTCACTTTGTTTCACTCGTTTCGCCCTGATAAACGCGCATCGCGCCGAGGAAATTAATTCTGCTTCGTAGAAGGATACTAAGTGTCTACCTGTTGCACCATGCTACCAACCGACACGAAGCGATCTCGATCGTTTTTGGGGAATCGAGACAGAGGGATAGAGAGGGACGTGCAGAGAGAAAGGGAGAGATGACGGAGGAGAAAGCACTCGGCGAATGAAAAATTTTACGCGTCCACGCGTAGGAAGAAGCCTGCTGGTATGTCGCTGGCTTCGCAACTTGTTGCTGGCCACACGGAGGCCCCTCGACTCCTCGATTTCCGGTGGCCCATCTTGCCCAGGTATGCGCTAAATTTCAAAGTGAGGAGGAACACTTTTAATCATGACGAAAAATTTTGAGCCCTTGGCACATACGTGTCATTGTAGTTTGATGCGCTTGAAATTTTTCTGCGTTTTCAACTAGCCGATAATCTAAAAAATCTTTATACAGAGTTACTCGCAAAAGTATCCGCTCACCTCACACATATATCAATTTTTATTTATTTAAGTAATGTTAGATTTAGAATTACCCATTATAATTTGCATTAGTACAAACCTTAATTATTATATTTTTAATTAGGGACCGTGCTTAAATTACGTAAGGGTAATTTTGGTGATTTCTTACACCCTCTCTCCTGAAGTATAAGAATTCGTAAGATTTTATATTCCACCCTCCCCTTTCTTACCTAATATTTCTTATATTGTATTTTTCAGTTATTAAAATTCTTTTAAAGGTTTATATATATAATTCATTTAACTCGGTTCCGTGTATGCGATGAAACATAATTTTTAAGTTACCCATATTGGAGATAAGGTTAAAAAAATATTACGTAAGACACTATCGAACTCTCTCTCCGCCCCTTTGCAAGAAAACGTAAGAAATTCGCGACCTTCTCCCTCTCTAAAAAGCCTTATGTAATTTACGATTCCATAATACCAAAGAAATTTTGCTAGAAGAATGGATCCGGATAAATTTGAATTTTACAGAAAATTAGTTGAATCTATGCATGCTAGATTAAAGCTTTCAATAAAATTGCAGGAATATAAGGAGAGTATTAAGTTATTGTAATAACTTTTGTATAAATTAAATATTGAATTTGGGCGAATATTCTTTTGCACGATCTTTGCTACTTTCACGGATAATAATCCTTACTAATAATAAATTCGATATTGCTCGTCGGATTTATCGAATTTTCAATGTATATTCAATTACCATGAATATAATTACCAAGAATATCGTAAATCCTTCTTTCGACTTTCTGCTCCATAGTCTGGCCTCTTATATATTCTCTCGTCTTCGTATTAATTCCTTTTTAATTATAATCACCGAGACGTCTTATCTTGCGGCCGTAGTTCATCAATATTCCTTTGACGTCTATGTAAAAATTGACTCGGGCATCGTTTCAATCTCTTCGAGGTTGTGTCTTCTGCGGACGTCGACTCTTTTTGCTGAGAACGTTTGTTTTCGTTTTGTCCCTCGTAATTCTTGAGAATTCTCGGTAAATCGACTGGTCTGGCTGTTCTTTGGAGGAATTTATTCCTTCGATCATCGAATACAACTTGACAATCTGAGATCTGAATGAGAATTCGGATAACGAATTGAAAAATTAGATAGGATGCTGTCTGTGAGAACAAAAATCTGTTTCAGTTCAGACAGAATCTGCATCGACGTTCCTTGTATTCCTCCTTTTGATAAAAAAATTTGTTAAAGTATGAAGAATCTGTCTCTAAGTGTTCCATTTGTGAAAAATTTTGTGCATTTTGGTGGTGTCATTCTTTTATTTCGGTAATGCAACTCTCAAGGTATTTCTGGAAATTATACATTTTCTTTGCATTTGCTGCAGAATGAAGCACTATAGTGCTATGTTTTATAAAACGTAATCAAGGGATATAAATATTTGTCCGCAGAAAATTAGTGTGTCAATGAATCAGGTAGAAACACATAGGTGATCAAAAAAGTTTAAACCTAAAAGTTTTACTCACGAATACAATTTAAATCCAGAATCAAAAGTTTATTAAAAATTCTGAATATTTCAATTGAAAATTGCTACCCAGTCAGTGCAGCCATATAATAAGTATATAACTAACACATTTGTCAGCTTGTATCCTCACAGATATTATTTTCCACACAATTAGAGTGGCAACTGAATTGTAATTCAAATATTAATTTCACAATACAAGTATGTATGTATATTTACATAAATCTATCTCTTCCTTCTGTGCAAGTGTATAAAGTCAGGACGAGACAAAAATTGAACTTACCCTCTTCACAAAAATTGAAGTAGCACGTCTTATACTTGGACCAAATTCCCATATATGGCATAAACTAACTGTGTCAAATTTTAGCCAAATCACTAACCCCAATTTACTGCACCTCATTCTTACAAGAGAACTCCATTAACCCAAAAATTCCGATTTTTTTAAAACCTTGCAGGTTTTCAGGAAACCTCAACAGTAATATCAGAATTTTTTTCTGCCAAATTGGTTTTCAGGGAGAAAATACCGCCTAAATATTAATGTGTGTTTCCTTATTTTACTGTATATATTGAAAACTATAGTAGGTATAAAAAATTATCACAATAAAAGTGTAATGATGTATGTATGTTTTATTCTCTATAAAACTGTGCAATGCAATTGTTAAAAAATTGGAAGTTTAAATAAAGTTCACCACCACGAGCAATTGAGCAACTTCATTGCACAGTTTTACAGAACATAGAAAACCATTAAAAATAGAAAATAGAAAAGTACACATTAACCTTTAACTGATATTTTCACCCCGGAGAAGCACAAATTAGCAGAAAAAAATTGTCCGATACTTGAATTAAGTGTCGAAACAATCGGAATTTTCGGGTTACCTAAGTTCCCCTGTTAGGCGCAATCACCATACCTCGCAAGCCACTGCATTCCCCATTTCTCCTCGATCAGACCCGCAACATTCCAGGAACAATCTTTTCAATTACAGAATAAAATATCTCGCGTATCAATCAAGAAACAGTCGCAGGCAGGTTTCGCTTCCTTGCTTCCGCGCCACCCCTATTTAATCAGTATCGAAAACGGGAATAGATCCGAGGGGATTTCGCGGCGCAGCAGTTCTCAGGTGCATATCCGCGATGGCGCGGTTTATCCGCGCTCCTGGCGCTACTCGAGGAGGGCTTTACTCATTTATTTTGCGAAAGGAGGGCGCGACAGAATGACGGTGAAAAAATTCGAAATATCCGTCTCTCTGAGTTATGTGCGGAGAGAGCAGAGGGTCTCACCTGTTGCGCGTTAATTCGACGGCAGGGAAAGAGGCGCGAGAGAGAAAGAGAGAGACGTGGGGTTGGATGGGAGGGGTGGAAAAAAAAAAGAGATCGCGCTTCTTTCGTGCAACATTTAAACAATTCTCTTCGACGCGACCATACACGACCTGTTGCGCCGTTAATTTAATGAAAAATTCAGCCGAGTGCCAGCCCCGTCCGTTGCGCCCGTGGAATTCCATGGCAGACGCGCGAAGGACGTCTTCAGGAATGTCTTTCAGACGGACTTTATTCTTCTTCGAGTCGAATGTCCCGAAGTACGTTGAATGCCGGACGATGGGCCTGCTTCACAGGGCGGAGATTAAAGCTGACGCTGTGTTGCTGGCCTGTTACGCGTCGCCTTCGTCGGCGATTGAAGCGAGAAATTTCTATAGCGTGTTTGAAAAGTACTGAAAGAAATTTCGCTCGGCGAATACCGCGCTGGTGGAACGCGGTAGCGAAGAATGCACTTGGCGCCTCGGCCGTCGCAGTTATCGTTGACTCGCGCTACTTGTGGGCGTCTGTAGTAATTGGCGCGTCTGATACGGAGAGGTGCAGACTGTGGTGAAGGTATGGCGAAGTTGTGGAATCAGTCGAAACGGGTTTGATGTTGGGATAAGCCATTTAGACGAAATAGGGGAAATGGGGGCTTGGGTCTTTCGCTGGTATGATGTACTTTGAGTTCATTCAGTTTCGATTAATCGCATCATAAGATCCAGGGAACCGTTATATGGTATGATGCTAATAATACAGGGGCTTTTTGCCTTAATTCAGCTTGATTACACGAATACTGATAACCAGCCATTTATAAAACATTGCTTACAAGATATTACTTCGCTTTAATAAAGTGGTAAATGACTACTTTGGTAAAGGAAAGTAATATGTTGTAAGCAATGTTTTGTGCAAAGTAATAGTCTTGAGATCAAGGTTCTGTGTGGGAATTTTTTGTAATGAAACTGTACATGCAATCTTAAAACTTTCAGGGTGTATTATTATGTATTTCAAGAAGTGATCAAATATTTTTTTATGTAAACGAGGCAATTCCATATGGCCCAAGTGTTTCGGAGCGGCCAAGTTGTTCAACTGCTTGCAGTTTAGGGTCGTTGTAGTGGCCTGAAACCAACTAGTTACCAATTAATTAGTTTAACCAATTAGTTTTGCGTTTTTAATAAAATTACGCTATGAATGAACCTGAATCCGGAATAATATTATTAAATTTAATAAGTTTTTTTGCACATTTAACGGGAAATCTTTTAGGGAAAGTCGCAACTATGTTTTCAAATACTCACCAGTATCGTAATTTTTATTTGTGAATGCGGATTAAAGGCCATCCATAGCGCAATTGAACAATTTCCGCACTGAGACCGCTTCGAAAGACTTGCGTCATTTAGAATTACTGCGCTACGTATATATCTACAGATGTTTGTTCACTTCTTGAAATCCGCAATAATATAGCCTGAAAATTTTAAAAATATTGCATGTATAGTTTCCTTACAAAAAGTCCGGAAGAGGACTTTGATTTCTTTGAACTCTGAAAGGTTCTCGCCTTAATGTAATTGTGTCCAAAGCTATGCTGAATGTGTTACTGTTAACGCCCAGGGTGCTACCATGTTTAACTCCTATTGCTGTTTCAAAATACACAGTATGCAGTGTATAATAATTACTTACTTACTATATTAAGTAAATCACTTTTGTTCATAGATGCTGAAAGATGAGGAATCTTCTCTGGGACTTCGACTTCTCGACTATTGCTGATCGATCAATATTTTCATCCAATTTTCAAAGTACAGACTTTTCCTATAGTGAAAGCTTGGCGACTGAAAAGGCAGTTATGGTGAGTCAAATATATTTTTTAATCTGTTTATTTATTATGTGCAAAGTACAATAGTTTGCGTTGCTCCCTTTTGAATTGAAAAAGGGGGATAAATTTTCTCCAGTGTTTATAATATAATAATAAGCTGTTTCTACAATACTAATGCAGCGTAGCATATGTAATATAAAAATTGAAAATGGATATTCTTTAATCATTTATATCTCCTTAAATGTTATTTAAATATAAAATTATAAAATGGCCCAGACAAAGTCACTGAATGGGACATTAGCTTTTTTGCAAGCACGAAAATTTATAACCCTATTTGCAATTTGTATAGATATTAGATATTAGATTCCTCTTCTAAGATATTAAAATCCTGTATTCCTGAAATTGCTGTGGCCTAAAATGATTTTCATTTACTCATACATATAGCAAAATATTTATAAAAATGTCTGTGAACAAACGTGAAAACTTGAAAAGGGAACAAGATCAGAAAAGTTTCTGCCTTAAATTTGTGTCTTCGAGTCAAGTGGATCTAGGAGAACCAGTAGAATTAAATCGCTCGGAATCCTTGCAATACAAAATATTAATTTCTGTTTAATAATATCACCATCAATCAGTACAATTAAAAACAATCCACTAACAAAAACATTTCATCCAATTCGTTGTGGCCACATTGAATTCCAGGAACAACACTGAAAAAAACAGGTTACAAATCCATTATTGCCACTCACATCGCAATATATTGAAAGTTAATAAATAGGCAAAGGCAAAATAGAATGCACTCTCGAAATACATTCTTGCGTTTCATCGACAGTTCTCGCGGATTTTTGAAAAAATACCGTAAACTGAGAGAACATTGACATGTTTTTGTAACATTTTGTTATATCGGTAATATAAAAATGAAGATTTTTACATTTGCTTTGAGCATCCAATTATAACATCGCATCGTTTGTGATTGTACTGCAAGTGTGAAAATGCATAAACATTGTATCCTTTTCCTTCTGTAATACACATTAATCAACTGCCTATCCCGTAACCCGGGTAAAATTGGCACATCATATAAAAAGCATTAACAGCTAAAGTTTTACCAATCTGAAACTTCAGAAAAAGAAAAAAATTTAAGTGTCAATGTAGTTACATTTGCAGTACAAAAGAAAGAAAAGTTACAGAAGAAAACAATTTAAGTGTCAATCTAGTTACATTGATTTTTGTTCTTTTTATGTTCAATGCCCTTTCTTTTATATTTATACATTTTTTATTTTATTCATTTTAATTAACATTTTGACATTAGCTTTAAGTATCCTATTATAACATAGCATCGTTTGTGATTGTACTATAAGTGTGATGATGCATACAATTTTTGTCCTCTTTTTTACCAATATTACCCCGTACTGCCATTGTTCTTCCAGTTTACGGTAGCTTCTAAAAATGTGTACGTTTCATATTGCATAGCACTACCTCTACCAAAACGCATCCAACCACGAGATTCATAGATACAATTTTCGCTAACAATTCAGGCACCTGGAAAAAACCACGACGAACCGATGAAACTGTCTCTGTCGACCCAATAGAGAAAAGAACAAACCTGCATCAACCCCGTTACGGGAGGCTCGAATCAATTTGAAGTCGGCTCGATTTTATCCCTCGCCAGCTCGATAGGCGGTGCAGCGAAGCCACCGCAGGAATTTCATTTAACGAGCAATTTTTCTATCGACTTCGCCAGCCAAGGGAATAAAGTTTTGGGGAAGAAAAGGCTTTCGAGAGGCATCCGTGTCGGTATCGATTTCCTGCGTGTCGTATTCCATTGCGTTTTTGATCGATCTTATTATTAGTAGGTATCGTTCGATTCTATCAGTGAGGTTTAAGGAACCGAAGCTCGTTTCGCTTTTTAAAAATAGTTTAATTCCCGATTCAAATATGCCGAGGATATACGAGGATATATATGTACGCTGCGCGTCGAGGTGGAAAGATGTTTCTCATTAGCTCTCGTGATAGTGGAGGTAGAAGAAGGTGTTTACGATGTAACTGTCGGCAGTGACATTTTGTTTCTGCATTTTAAAGAGTACAGGATACAAAGTTTCAATTTTTTGTTATTCCTTTCGGATTTTTTCACTGCCTTTAAAATGCATCGTTTTGAGTCTATTTTTTTTAGAAATGGAAAGGTTACTACAGTTACACACGGAAGTTCATCTAATCAAAAGATTATTCGTCGACCCTATATGTAAGATATTTCAGATATTAAATCGACTTCAACGTAAGAATTTGCAATATTCTAATTCACATTAATATAATTTTGTTTTAGATGCATTTAATTAAATATTGTATACAGTTTATTTAACAGCTTAGCTATGGCCGGACTTTCCGCGGAACTGTATCTCTGTAGGCAATGTTCTACGCGGACTGCGCGTAAACAATGGAGCACCGTTTAGAAAGATGACATTCGCGAAACCCACTATAGTGGCGTACAGCAGCTAAAAGGTTAAACAAGTATTATTATATTATCCACGAAAGTAGCAAAAATCGTGCGAAAAATATTCGGCCAAATTCAATATTTAATTTATATAAACGTAATTACAATAAGTTAATATTCTTCTAATATTCCTACGATTTTGTTATAAGCTATAATCTATCATCCATAGATTCAACTAATATTCTGCAAAATTCGAGCTTCCTTCTTCCATTCTTCTAGCAAAATTTCGTGGAGCATTTCTTTGGTAGATGGTACTAAATAAAAATATATTAATCAAAGTGTTTACCCATGCAAATTGATAGAAAAAAGTTTCAGACGCAAGTTAGTTCTTTTAATTAGGATTTGGCACGTTAGAGTTCTTACAGTTCGCGAGTTATAACACAACTTCAGAAAACAGGTGGATCGAAAATAGCCCTTGGAATGAATTAGGGCAGCAAAATAAATTGCGTGATACATCATACAAATATACCCACTACATATCCCCAAAGTTTCATAATTTTTTAAATTTCCGGGTTGGGGATCTTTTCTTGTAAGTAAAACATCTTACACGTATGGGGTGGATGGATACTTTCACGAGTACTACCTGTATTTTTGCTGAATAAAAGTGTCGTGAGATTTCCAAGGCTTTGTGTGTGACAGAAAGGGAAAGGTGCAAAGTACACGATCACCTTGCAACGAAATTCCATCGAACAGTATCTTCTATAACGCCTGCCATATCAGATAATGATATTGTTAATGACATGGTTCATTAACCTCTACATAGTAAAACCTGCACAATACGAGCAAACAGCAAAATACGAGGTACATCTATGTTTTTCCCTTCAATGCTTTCATTAACAAAACTGGCAACAATCTCTTACAAATAATACCTTTACACAAAATTTGCATTTCCATCGTACTCATAACATTTATTATTATTATTATTATTATTATTATCATCATCATTATTATTATTCTATTATTATTATCATTATTATTATTATTAACGGGAATCTTCATAGTTATCCATTTCACAATAAAAAGGTACATACACGTGAAGTAATCGAAAGAAATGGTGATTCACCTCAGCTTTCGAAAAGTTACGTTACTCTGTTCGATTCGGAAATGAAATTTCCCTGGACATTCTACCAATAAGAGCAGCGTGACTCATAGAACGACCTGGTAGCGCGCTATCCGCCTCGCTGGGGTTCCGATTTACCCAGAAACGCTTTCTTCGCGGCTAGGGGAGGCAAACGAAGGGCGATAAAGTTCTACTTACGAGCATCGCGATGCCGGGGGGCCATTTTGAGTACATCGTATACGAGGGGACGATTAAAGATGCGCGTTAGCCCGGTCGTCGCTCGGCCGTTTAACGAGGGCCATCGTGGAATTCATTAAGCGATTGTCTAATTAAGTTAATCGACTCGGGGTCGTCTTGCCGTCATAAAAGTCGCGTTGCGCGCCACGACGCCGCCGCTCCACGCGTTTCCACCGTCCAAATTGTTACCTTACTTTCGGTTAACGGCTATAGAAATCACGGCTGGGATTATTTCACGTGGGATAAGGAGTTGGTTGCACCCTCCACTTCCTCTTTTTGTTATTACGCGAATGACGAAAGGTTTATAAAAGTGATGATAAATGCTCCATTCGGGGATTTAAAAATAAATATTTCTCGTTGATATCTAGGAAGAATTAACGTAAAATGACTTCAATGGCATTGGGTTTAGATTAAATCGATTTTTAAGTATCGTATGAATTTTTCTCACATAATTCTATTGGAAAGCGCTTTTGTCTCCTTATTGAGCTTCTTCTATTTATTATCAACTATGTCATGGCTCTGTTCAATGGTTTCTTAACCGCGTCTTTTTGTTAGCCTTAGTAAGCTGCTTCCTAGATTTCTGATATTAAATGCCACGACTGGAGCAATATCTCTTTGTTTGCTCTTTTGCCAATGAATAATCTTGCATCTTGCTGTGCTCGACGAGTGTTTGACGAATATTCAAAGTCGCTTTCCGAGAGAACAAGGTCTCCTTTGAATCCTCATCCGTTCCTCATTTCACGAACTGAATCTGTCCCTCAGTGGTAAATTGACATAGTGATAAAAGATCGATGAAATGACAAGGTAAACAGTTATTTTTCGATATTTTTTTATGCAAATTGATAGGTTAACATTTACATCTTCAATTTTTTCACAATTTTCGCATAAAATAAAACGATGTGCAGGGCATACTGCTTGTTTACAAGAATCACAAATAACAGAACAGTGTAACTCATTAGGGGAAAACTGTGTCAAATTAACACGAGGGACGGATGAGGGTTAAGGAATATCTTGTTCCGTATGCTTCATTCTTTTTTTAATTTTGGTAGTCGGTGCGAGAGGTGATTTTCAATAAAAAATTTCATATGGCTATAGAGTCTTAACTAAATAGTTGAGTAAATATCGTTTGTGAGATATAAATGCTCATTTGGCCGATTTATGTGCTTCTGTTCTCTAGATGAATTATTAGTTTTACTCAAGAAGATTCAAGCTTTCCAAACAATTTCTCTCTTAACAACTAAAGTCTGTTTACATCTCTGTAGGTATATTATTGCACTTTCTAAAACGTGTACGATCGCATACACACGCAGTACTTAAAAACTGCAAACGAGCCTTCAAAATAGAACAAAAGAAAACTCAAAATCCACTTCTAGCTACAGATCCTCCCCAAGTCAACGGTAGTCAAAGCCTTTTATTAAAACAAACTCAGAAACTAAATCTGCTAAACTCGCAGATAACCACCTTTCACTCTATAAGGAGGCTAGGCAGACAAATTACTCGAAAGTCAAGCACATTTGGCGAATTAATTACAAGGAGATGAAAGCAAGTGCAGGCTTTTCCTTTTACAGTATGTTTACTACTATCACATAGAGTAACAAATATTTTATTCATCTACATATCGGTTTCACAAGTGGCGCCACATCAGGTTGATTAGACAGTGTTTTAGACAAGGTGTCATTGGTTTTGTCCTGATATTGAACTAAAAAATAAAGATACAACGGTTTCCGTGGAATATATTTTTCCTAGAACCTGTAACTTCGGAGTGAACCTCCGAAAAAAGAATTAAACCAAATTATTAAAATAGCGATTAGGAGATGGCTGTTCTTTTTTTTTGTCTGGGAAACCAGAGCTTTTGCACTTTAATGTCGAGGTATACTCCAGAAAGGAATTTATTTTGAGCATGTTTTAAAAATTCTAAGTCGATCTGAACTTCGGTTTTTTCACAATCAGGGCAAAATCGCAGAAAAACCCTTACACGTCAGGCGACTGCAGCGTTATAAAAAATTCTACAGTTTATAGTATTAATAAACATTACCCAAAAGTACTAGTCACAATTTGTATTCATCTCTTTGCAATTAATTCGCAAAAAATACTTGATCTTCGAACGATTTGACTGCCTAGCCCCCTTAAGAGACTATTGATGAGGTTTTACCCTCCCCTAAACCCCAAAAGATGAGGTCTTAGTTTCTTTTCATAACGAATAAGAGGTTTCATTAACTTCAATTTAGGTCCGGTCCGAAACTACACATTTTGTGAACATGCTCGAATTTGATTTGAATCGATTGGAACCTCCGTTTTTGAGTTATCACTGCAAAACAAAAGACACATTTTCAAAAAGCCTCTTTAATGATCCATCTGTAGCGTCATATATAATGCATATTTTTGACTAAACAAACATGTTTTTTAAAGCTTATGATGTGAATAAACTTCATGCCAAAGAACAAGTCTCCGTTTCAATTATTTGTTTCTTTGTAATTAATTGAAACAGAAATTGTTCATTTTAGACAGGAACGACTGCCTAGTACCCTTAAATTCAGAACAGTCTCAGAGCCATGCCAAAATCCACCAGATTTCGCAGAATTCCATCATCCCTATTAAACGCGACTCCAGTCGACAGGCACGATCGCCTAATTACCGATATAAACATTCAGCTATCATTGCGATCCCGCTGGCAAATGATCCGCCGTGAAACGACCCATAAATCCGCGGCCTATTAAAACCATCAGGGTCGTGGGCGAGGGGGGGGGGGGTGGATTCGAATTTAAGCGATCGTTCCTAATTATATGTTGCGTTTAATTGGAAACTTTTAATTAAAATCCATGGAAATCGAAAATCAGGCGGCGTAGAGCTGGGGGGCACGTAACTGAGCGCGGGCTATTAGGGGATGTTGCTGGATAATAAGGGGGCACGCGGGCAGCGCGAAACGTGGTTCGATCAGTGACTAACAACAATGGCGCCCGGTTAATTCCGCCAGCTACCCGGTTCCTTTCTCCTCCTTTCTTTTTTTCTCCACATTTGTTGTGACTGTTTCGTTCCACCATTCTCCATTCGAACTCGACAATCGGCTCGATTACACCGCGGCCGTTGCCCGCGATATTTCGTCGTGGGAATAATCCCATGCAGCGACCAGCCTCGGAGCTACTCGAACGTCGCTTTTCCCCCATTCGTTTGTTCGCGGAATTAGCGATACTCCGTGGCGCGGCGCGGCGTATCGCGCGGGAACGCATCAATCGCGGCGACCAGATCGGCCGCGCCTCGAATAATTTGTCGGCCGTTTCGCCGACAAATGGTGAAATGCGAGCGGCTGCCGCGCGCAGAGGGGATGAAGGGCTTTGCGGCGAGGCTTCCTTTCGATCTGGCGATACCGCAGCCGAGATTTTCGCCGTCACTGGATCCAGCTTCGGCGTCGGGAGAGCACGAGGCAGGGGTGCTGTGTTCGCCAAGTGAAATCCCACTTTGGCTGGGTGGTTTATGGGGACAGAGTGATTGAATCGATCAGCTCTTACTTATAGTTTCTTGGCTGTTTACTACTTTTTGTGATCTTCCGGTTGTGGCTGCGTGAAAATATGCAGTTGGTGCATATGAAATGGCGGCTAGCGTTAAATTTACTTTCCTTATGGTGGGAATACAATAACGAGTGCTAATGCTGGCTTACAACTCAAGAAATGCTACAGGCACTAAAAAAAAAGATAACTAAAATAGTTGAAAAGCAAAGAATATTTTCATTCAAAGTTTCCTTCGCGAAATGGCGAATTTATATGCACCACCCTAATATAAAAGTCGGGTGGTGCAGGGAATTACTGAAAGGGGTACAGAGATTTATTTTGTTTTTTCATATTTGACATATCGCTTCAGTGGCTTTTTTTTTTAGATAACAAAGGTCTATCGTTTAACTAATTAAAGAAATAAATATTGCGTGCTGGGACAATCGTTGAAGATAAAAGTTTCATTTGTAGGGAAAAGGTAGTTTTCCGACTCAATTCAGTGTCGAAATTGAAACAGAACAAAAAACTGATATTATGAGTATAACACAACTACTGTTTTTTTATAATTGAACATCCCAACAGTTCCATTCCGGTATGAAACGTGTTAACAATGAATGTTGTGTTTCGTTGGCTACTACGTTAAATGCTCATGACTTCAATCTTTGTCCCAGCAAATTGCTAAATCAGTGGATAGGATAGAAATTTCATAATTCAACACCTGAATTTTCAAATCCAATTTTAGCACACATATTTTATCAAGCTTCGATTGAACATACAGCGTAAATAGTGCTTTATAAATGATTCTTCCGTATTTGAATTGATTTTTTAATCATTTGAAAGGAAGACATGGAAGTATTTAAACTTTTGCGTCTCGATGACTCATCTTCATTACACCATCTTTATTGTTACGATTGTTAATGCAAGGAAATGAAAGGATTACAGGGGGTTTAAGTGATCGTTCTCCTAGCTTCGAAATTGTTTAAAAATACAGGACATCAAAGTTTGCAATTTCTACCAAAATTTCCATAAAACCATGCTCACACCTACCCCTATTTACCTAATTACCTTTATTCCTTGTTCACATCTTCTACTTATACAATCATTCTTACTACCTCCATGATGCTCATTACCCTAACGTACCTCTAAAACTCATTCCACTCTCCTTCCTATTCTCTCTCCTTTCAAAACGTCAATACTAAACCTACAAATAGTATCAAAACAACACACGTGGGCTAAACAATGACATTTCATTCCTAAAACCCTCGCTTTCCAAACGATCGAACCCAACCAGTCATTTTGTCCGTTGCTATGCGATTATTTGTAACGCGGAAGAAAAAGCAGGTTGCATAAATTAAGAAATTGGACGGATTTTTGCCAGGACAAAATTGTCCGACAAATCCTGACGAACGTTGGTAGCGGGAAGTGGGTGGGGGTAGAGGAGCAGGTTACATAATAACTTTCGCCCCCAAAAAATTGCCATGCATTTCCAATCGTATGCAAGAAACCGATACCGGACGGAACAAAACCGCACGAAATGCACCGATGTGCACGCGAGTAAACCGCATCCAACTAATTTATTGGACCGCGCCGTTGCTTTTCCCCTCGCTGTCATGACAGCGAACAGAGACGGAGGATCGAGGGAAACGATTATATAGGTTGAGGTATTTAAATGGAAACTTCTATACATGCAGAAATCCCGTTCACAACGCTCTGTTAACTCTCCGTCGGGGATATTGGGTAAAAATTTCCCATGGAAACTCGGCATTACGATAACATTCCGCAGTATGTGAATTCCATATTTGCATGAGTACCAAGAGGAAATGTTTTGTTCGACAACGAGAACAAGTTTTAGTGGCTTTTTTGAGATGATATTTCTAACGGAAATTATGTAGAATTCCATTAGGTACGTAAATTGATATTTATTCGTAAATGTGTGTTTCAAAACGAAAATGATTCGAATGAGTGGGGTGATGTTTGGTCACCTTGATATACGAAAAGTGACGAGAAAAGGAAGTTATAATTAACCCTTTAAGACCAACCTCCGTAATATTACGTTCGATGGAGTAAAAAATAAACGCTTTTTCCAAAAAACAGTGTTTCATCCTTCTTTATAAAAATTTATATAGTAAAATAGAAACATAAAAAGGTGGTAATTTTTTAACGTTTTTCTAAAGTTTAGTGTGTCGTTAAGGAGTTAATGCTGCACTGCAATAAAGTTAGTGAATAAATTTTTAAAATTTGATCTGTCTATTGTGGATAGGATTATAGGAAGAGCTGCAAGAATTTCTCGGCGAGGAACTTGAGAGATATGGCTTATGGTGAAAAACGGTTCCGAAACTTTTATTAAACTAAATAAGGAAGTCTGATAATCCTCGCCTAGATAATCTTCGCATTAAATTTTCAAGATCAATTTCATATTCAAGAGACCATCACAGAACATCAGTTAATTCATCCTACTTCATTTGCAATATTTAAAAATTGAAAATACGTAGGTGTATCTTCATTTTAAAAGATCATGATTTTCTGAGGATTTTCGAAAACATTACGTCCAGGAGGAATAAACCCTCGATGCACCATACGTGATCCTTAAAACATTTCAAATGATGTCTTTAGCGCTCCTACATGCCTCCAAAAGTGAAAGAAGTATTCGGTTGTTCTTCAAAGTTGATAGAACCAGAAATTTGAACGACTTCCAGCAATTCTTCCGGGTACCTATCTCTGTCACAGACATTTACAGTGCCACAGTTTTGAGGTGGTTATTTCAATGGATCTGAGCTTGGATTCTTAGAAAGTATTTGGCGAGCATTATCCAGGTACGACATTGTTTGCCGATGTCCTTCCCTCAGGACATGATGCACAAGACTATGGGGTCTGCAACGAAAGCAAATCGAGCACGGTTTACCTACCTCCGTGTTCGTGTGACCGACATTGTTCGGAAAGATGCATGATTTTCATTTATCTACATATGTTATCTACATACCTACATATATCCTATAATGTTTGTCGAGTGACCTTAATGGTTAATTGGTACTCCATAGTTACGTACGTTCTACTGAATTCATCGTTGCAGTAAGAAAAGAATCATTTAGTAGGTAGGTGTATACACAAGTTGACATTAATGTCATAAACATTTTATTATAATTGTCGTTCTTGTTCTTGAGATGCATACTGCACTTGTAGTGATATTAGTATTCAATTGATAAATATTAGTATTTATATTAGTATTAATATTAGTATTAATATTAGTATTAATATTAGTATTAATATTAGTATTAATATTAGTATTAATATTAGTATTAATATTAGTATTAATATTAGTATTAATATTAGTATTTATATTAGTAGTTATATTAGTATTTATATTAGTATTTATAGTATAGAAAGTAACAATTAAATATAGCGGTACTATAGAATTTGTTATTCGAGGAAGAAAAAATAACGGGATTTTTTAATTCATCTGATTCCTTCAGATGTGTTAGATTTTTCTGTGTTACATTTACTTAACCAAGCCTCGTTTATTGATATTTATTCCCCCTACATAACTAATTGTAAGTACCTGTCACACATGCCGGACCTTTATGCATCATGTTGCAATTACCTTAGGCATCGGTCTAATTCTGCAAAACCCTTTCTGGTGATTTTATATGTAATAATTAGGAATCTGCCACCACAATGTACATTAAACATTTCAATGTTCAGACAACATTCAATTCAGAATCCTCAAGTAGTAATAGTACATCGCCAGGAATTATTTCAATTTGCTCGGAGTTGCAGCACGCCCGTGGCGTTTGCGACTAATTAATATAATTAGAAAAATAGAAACACGTCGAGTCAGCAGTCCGCTGGGGAATTAATTACACACCGTAAACCACCAGCGCGAACAGCCAGGTAAATGACAGTAGTAATACTTGATTCCCGATTCCCGATAATATTGATCCCGATAATAGACGAAGCTACTCGAACGTCAATTTCCATTTGGCCGGTTAAAATTAGCCACGTTTCGCGAAACCGCGTGAAACGAATCAATCGGCGAACGAACAGAAACGCATCGAACTGATCTCTCTATATCTCTCTCTTTCACTCCGTTCTCCTCTCGCCCCTCTTTTTCAGTCTATCATTCTCTTCTCTCTTTCTCTCCTTTCTCTCCTCTATCCTCCCTATCTTGCTTTCTTTCTTTTCGATTTTCTCTCCCTTTCTCTCCCAATCTCTCTTCTTTTCGCCTCTTTTCTATCCTCCCTTATCTTGTTTTCTTACCCCCCTCTTCTCGCCTATTATCTCCCAATCTCTTTTCTTTCCTCCTCTCTCGTTTACTCTCTTTCCCTCTTCCCTACTGTTCCTTTCTGGTTTTCCCTTTTCTCTTCCTCTCTTTCCCTGATTTTCTTTCTTTCTCTCCCCTTCTCTACCCTCTCTTGATTTCTCTTCCTTTTTCTCCCTTCTCTCATTTTCTTTGTATTTCCTTCCCCCTTTTTCTCTCTTATTTTCCTCCACTTCCTCTTCTTTTCTCTCGTTTCCTTTCCTAATTTCTTTCTTTCACTTTCCTTTCTCTCTCCTGATCTCTCAGCCTCCTCTCTGTCTCCCCGTCTCGATTCACTGCGCTTTTTCGCGAGGGAATATCCTGGGATTTATTTATACGCTGCCTCCCGTTCGGAAATAGCTGTAGAGATGATACGTTGCCATAGATTATATCGAGCGTAACGGATGTCGCCCCGATAAATCATTATTGCGAGGGCCAATTATGATAATTGCAACGGTGGAACCGTCGATAATGTTATTTCGATGGCCGGCGATGCATTAATGCGCACGAATATTGGCGCGTCGCTGTTTTCTATATTATCGTTTCTACCCGGTTTTAACGGTCTGCCGTTTCGCTACAGCGAAGCTGCTTTTATCTTTACGCGTGGCTCGCTAATTTTAATATCTACCCCTCGTTCGATGTCTTTCATGTTCGAGAGTTTAACGAAAGCTGATTACTTTTCACTGGAACCCAATTCATTGCGAGAAGGGCATAACTGTCTAGAAATCGAGTATATGAAGCTGCAGGGTAGTTGCAGTTGATCTACATACATATTTACATATATACATATGTGCTAGTATGTGACCTAAAAGTGGGTCACTCAGTTCTTTCTTCGAGAACTGGGCCACACAGGAATGTTGAACAAGGCATTAATATATTTAGAACACTTCAGGAAACACAGACAAGGGGTAGATTGTAGATCATAACAATCTCTTGCAAGTATTGAAAATTAGGCCATGGATACTAAAACACATTAGTAGTTTTAAATCTTGATTTATTTAAGGGGTTATTCTGGTAATCACGCCGCAAAATTCAGATTTTTTTTCTTAGTGAATGCGACGAATAACAATGTCAATTTTTTTTTCATTTATTAGGTTATTTATAATGTATACGGAACAATTTTTTAAATACACTTTTAATTGTGTTTTTTTATGTTATCTGGAGTTACAAATCGCGCCTTTGAAAAGACGCGGGTGTGATTTCAGCTCACAGACTCATCTAAAACAAAAAAACCAAACTGATTCTTGTGCATTATGAGTACCGCTATCGCAGGTGCCAGAATTAGCCACGTAAGTCAAAATTTAACAAAATTGCGCGCATTTAAACTTCAAGTAAAATGGAAAATTTCAATACCTGAAGTTTAAATGCGCGCAATTTTGTTAAATTTTGACTCACGTGGCTAATTCTGGCACCTGCTATAGCGGTACTCATAATGCATAAGAATCAGTTTGGTTTTTTGTTTTAGATGAATCTGTGAGCAGAAATCACTCCCGCTGTCTTTTCAAAGACGCAATTTTTAACTCCAGATAACATAAAAAAACACAATTAAAAGTGTATTTAAAAGATTGTTCCGTATACATTATAAGTAACCTAATAAATGAAAAAAAAAAGTTTGACATTGTAATTCATTGCATTCACTGAGAAAAAAAACCTGAATTTTGCGGCGTGGTTACCAGAATGACCCCTTAAGACACTTGGAAGGCAACGTCTTCATGTTTTGAAACGATCCAGCAGAATGAATTCTCGAGAAGAGAATTTGGTCACTCTATCGATATAAACACCCTGACATAAACATTTCAGCCCTGTTCTCTTATGCATTCCAGGAAGTAATATAAAAGATAATTTTTGTATCAATAAACTTTCATTAGTTAAACAAAACCAACAGCGAGGTAAAGAAAAACTGGATAGGGTGATACAACATTGGGCCAACCAAAGTAAGTCAATATTTAAATGCCTTACGAACATCAGAAACTTAGCTATATTCAAAAACCTGTTATTATATTTCAAGTTGTGATTTGTCTTTTCTTATTTGTAAATACGTACATACATCGCAGTTTGTAAGCGAGAAGTTTGGGTTCGATTCTCGTCACTGCCAAATTTATTTCCCCCCTAAAGCAGACCTGAAGAAGACGTCTTTCGAAGTTCTTTAAGACGTCTTCTGGATGTATTTAAGACGTCTTTTGGAAAGGAACCTTCAGTTGGGCCTTTATATTAAATGACGTGGGGCCTGCGTTGGTTACAATCGTTGGCCCATTTAAAAACAGAGCGACACTTCAATAGCAGGCCAACCGATAACACGTCAATGGCCCATCAAACTCCCAACAAATAACCTCGTGAACTTTCTGTGTCACTATATTAGGTATTGTTATCGTTGCTTGTACAACGACTTTTACAGCACCCAGTGAACGTGCCAATAATCGTAGTATCCAGTTAAAGTGTGTCTGCTCGATCAAGGAGCGAATATCTTAGAGCAGCGGTTCTTTTAGTAACTTTTTTTTACCACGAACCCATTTTAAACATCTTTCGTCATTGCGAAACCTCGATACTTAAAATCCTAAGTTGCATCAAATATTCATTTGAAATTGCTTATTAACGGCCACCAAATTCGGAGAGACGGGAGAAATAAATAGATACATACACTCCTATCACAATATTTTTATTAGAATGGTTCCATACGAGTTTAAAATAATATTATATATATCGCGGACCATAAGTTAATCGCGTTGAATGCAGAGATGCAGAATTCTCAGAGCCTGAGGAGAACAGGAGAAGGAAAATCCGTTACGGTACTTGAATACTCCACGGTTTAGATGAAACGTTAAACATCGAGGGTAAACGGTGAAATATACCGTCAGATAAGCGCAGAAAATAATGTCACGCTGATGTGACATCGAGCTGGTGAGGGTGGAAGCAGGCATGTAAGAGGGAAAAAAGTTTCCCGCTGTCGCGATACCTGCCAACGGATATATGCGGGCGGGTTCGTGGAAGAAAGGGGAGAACAAAAACAAAATACGACGATGATAGCGATGGTGGTACACAAAAGGCACAATAGGCGGTAAAAACTTTTCACGGCGATAGGAAAGGAGATGGGCGCGTAGGTGCAGGCAGAAAATCAGCGGATTCAGGTCAATGAAAAGCGGCGCACAGGGGAAACTAGGACGTTTTTCCTACCCCTTTGAAGTTGGTCCCCAGCCACGAGCTTCCTAATCTCTCTTTTCTTCTCATTACGTTCGATATAATTGATTTCCGGGACTGGCGTGGTTTACAAGCGACGCTATTCTCGGTTTTATTGACACGAGGCTGGAAATCCTTCGAAAGTTAGTCTCTGTGTTGGACTGCGTATTGTGTTTCGAATCTTCTAATTATGAAGCGAGTTCTTTTGAGCGAAATGAGTAAATGTGGTAGTTTTAGGTAATTGTAGTTACAGTGACTGTGGTGCATTTATAGTGGTTAGCTAGAATAATGTTAGTGAGCTAAAGTTACACAAAAGAATCGATGGTGTTCAGCTAGGAAAGTGCTACAAGAATTTTTGGGGAAATTGAAAGATGTAGCTTATAATGAAAAACCGACTTTGAAACTTTTATTAAATCTTGGATGGCGGATAGACTGACTGTTCTTTGAATGCAGGCTCCATTTTGCCTCATAATTTTATTCGTGCATACCTCAGAATACGATTTATATTAGATTCTAACTTTGCTGTGTTTTAAAATTCATATTTTCTTCGAGAACCATGAGGATAATGAGGATAATGAGGAATCTGTAGTTCGATATGTAACATGAGTCTAAACTCACCCTGCATCCGCGAGCAGAGAGTTAAATTACAAAACACAGTGTGTTTCGAATTTTGTAATTATGAAAAAAGTTCTTTTAATGGGGTATTCTCGTCCAAAACCACACAATTTTTACCGATGAGCATTGTCTACACGTATTTACTAACATTTCAATAAGTTGTGAAAAATATTTCAGCCATTTATAATAATAATTAATGGAGATATTAATGGATGGGAGTGAGTGATACTGTGTTAGACTTAGACACTAGATCATTTGAAATCTTGATCACTTGAAATAGTAACTAATGTTTATTTGGGAAGATATAGATGCTGTCATTAACAATCGCACATCAGGGAAATTCTTTATTTGTTGTTAAGACGATCGATTAATTCTTTTGGCCCATGATATCTAGTGTCAGGAATCTTCTTATGAAAATGATAAAGATATCCATCGAATTGGCATTGATATAACAGAGCCTGATATGAATCAACTTTTCGATTAGTTCTCCATGTCCTATTGGTATGAAAAAAATTGTTGATAGAGATCAATCCCACTCGATTAAAGTAATGGAAGAACGAGCTGCGTACGATTGATGGTTTCGAAGATAAAAAATCCATTTATAGAGTCTGTTTTCATTGAAAACTGATGGAAATTGCAAACTTCGATGTCCTGCATTTTTTAAACAAATTCGAAACCAGCAAAATGATGACTTAAACCCCTTCTAATTACACCTGAACTCTATCATACTTGAACTTCATCAAAATGCCTTCGATCGAACACGAAAAATGATCGATTGTCTGTGCAACGACCCACCGAGAACCTTAAGCTCCACTGTAGCACTCAACGTGCTAATTATGACGGTGATTATCGGGATATCCGAGGTGAAACTCGAGCCAAGGTGAAATTTCGCTATCAAGGCGGACTTTCGTTACCATGGAAAGATATACGATTGTCGTATTAAAAGGTTATCGATGTTCCAGCGAAGATTTCTGTCACGTGAAACGCTTCTTCGTCGGCGAATCTCTCCAAGTCGACGTTGTATCGCGTTACGCGAATTCGATGCCAAAGTGAAGGAAAATACATTTAACGGCTTCCTGGTCTCTTCTTTTTCGTTCTCCCTGGCCACTATCTCTGCTCTCCTCCGTTTCTCTGTCACGTTCCCGCTCAGCTGGCTTTCAAGAAGTAGTTTCGCGTGAAAATAGGGATTCTGATGAGAATAAACGTTCGCGGCGGAATGTCGCCCGGAAATTCGGAAAATTTAACTGCCCCACCCCCACCTGGAGATCGAACCTGGCAAATTAATTGTAAATGTTTTACTTGGTGCTTACCGCTTTCGCTCGGTTCCCCGAGTTTTCAGAATCTCGATGAAGGTCGATCTCCACGGCTGGTTTGGTGATAAAATTCGATACTCGCAGATTTGAAAATTTCTATAGTAGTACAACGTTGCTCTGTGTCTTGAGGTGATCTTTAAAGTGCTTTATTTATTTAGTCTGTGTTAGGGGCTGAGCGCTCTTAGTGTAATTAGTCACAAATTGGCACAAAGGAAGGGGATGATAGAATTTTTAGCTAGTCCAACATTTAGATAGTAGAACTTTCAGATAACCCATATTTAGATAGTCCAATATTCAGATACTGAAACCTTTGGACAGTAGAAATTTTCAGGGATCGAAAAAGTTCTGGAACTCTTATTTTTAAAAAAATTCTGTTAGAGCTTATATGTTTCGTTTAAGAAAGTATCTGTTCCTGTGGAATTTTTATTGAATGAAATGTTACCCTTAGGAATTTCTGTAGAAATTGTTCTCATGGAATAAATATTTTAGAACATATATAATAAAAGTTTCATGGAACATTTATTAAAAAAGTTTCCATAAGATAAAGAAAAGTATTAAACTATTAGGTACTAGTTATATTTAACAATATAATATCACATTCTTCGTGTTTATTTAATAAAAGGTATGAAAATCATAACATAAGTAATTAATAGTTTCATAAGAAGTATTCAACAAAAAAGGGAAAAAAGGGAAATTATCTGCGTACGTAAGTATTACAAATAAACAACACATTCAGAATATCAATTTAACTGTAATAATTTTTTATTATTGTTGTAGTACTATTCATTGAATAGTATTCAGTATTTGTTACAACGATGGAGAACTTTTTTAATATTGATGAAAAAATATCTGTTCCTGTTATAGAGAAATTTGTATTTTTATATTTTATATGTTCCATTCCAACTAGAACTTTTATTTTCACGAACTTTTACTTTATCAGTTCTCATGGGAACTTATAATGTGACAACATTTATAAAAAAAGTTCTACGGTGCATGTTTCAAATAGAATCTATTGAAAAGTTCCAGAACTCTTTCGAACCCTGGAAATTTTAGATAGTCCAACACTCAGCAGAAAATCTAAATACACCAACATTCATATAGTAAAACATTTGGACGGTAGAAATTTTAGATATGTAGTTCAACACTCAGATAGTAGAAAATTTAGATAGTAATCCATCCGCGCAGCAGAACTTTCAGATAGTTCAACATTCAGTTAGTAGAAAATTTAGGTAGACATACCTGCGGATAGGAAAACATTCGGAGAGCCAGGGCTTTCAGATAGTGTAACTTTCAGATCGATACAAAATTTAAATAGACCAACATCCAGGTAATAAAACAACGAAGCAGCCAAAATTTCAGACAGCGGAACATCCAGATACACCAGCTGCGCAACTTCAGCATTCAAATAATAGAGTTTCCGAGAACAGATTTGCTGCTACACCCAAACACATCTCACCTTTCCCTCGCCGTAGAACACCCGCAAAGTTTAACTATCCCGAGACTTTTGCGCGCCACTCCATTTGCTCTTCATCCCGATGAAAACATCTGGCGTATAAAGTGGCTAAATAACATCCATTGGATTGCGTTTAAAATCGCCTGATGGGGGATGAAAGCCCGGTTGTCGCTGGGAATGGGGGCCAGTCGATGTGGGACGTTGGGGGTGGAATCGAGTTAAACCTTAATCAGGCATAAATGGTGGCGCAAACGTAACTTTTAACGGGCCAATAAAAAGGAGGAAATGAAAATCGTCGGCGAGCGTGCAGGCATCGCTTGTCCGATAATAATGGTGGCGAGGAACGTTTTACTGGGTCCTGGGTTTATCGTTGGCCGTCGACGAAGCGCCGGTGACGCGGACGAATTTATCGATGCTACACGTCGATTAGAATTGTGCGGACTCGGTCGACCGCTATTCACTTTTGCTTTTCCAAAATGCCCCACCTCCCCTCGTTGACCCAACTTTCCAGGACTGGCGCTCGGTTGGTCGCTGGAGCGAGGAATTCGTATTCGACGACTGTCGTTGGCTCCAGTTGTTTGCGATCGTTACTGTGTACATTAAACGACAATAAAATGGTGGAGAATATTTGGGACGTTTTTAATTTGATGAACTCTTGTGGTTACGAGGGTGGTTCTTTTCTAGATATTACTGTGCAATGAAAGTGTCTTCTAGTAGAGGTGAATTGAATTGAAAGCAATTAGGGTAGATGCACCATTTGTGGCCACTTTAAGGCATTGTACCAGTTTTGGCCACTTCTTAAGAAATATAATATTTTCTGTGTAAGCAATAAATGTAACCTTATATTTCGGGCGGTATACTAAACAAAATTTTTATGATGTGAAATTCTCCACAGAATAATGATCTGCAAGCAATTTAAAAATAAGATAATTATGCACATGGCCAAAAACAGTGCAATGGCCACAAACGGTACATCTACTCTAATGATGGATAAAAGTGTCTGTTTTTTAATAGAAATATATATATGAAGGGAAAAGGGAAAAGGAATGCCCATTTTTCGAGATTTTGTGATTTATAGCATATTTTGTTGCTGGCAACTGGGACTACAGAACTGTCGAATCAACTCTCTTTGTTTTGATAAAAATAGAAGTGGAAATCTCTTCTTTCGTTTCGATGTGCTGCCCTGTTCAAATTTGAAAAAATATTAAAATAATGTAAAACAGTTATTAATTTATTGCTTATTTTTTCTGATCTCTAATTAGGGTATAAGCTTCGTGTTATGAAGAATGCAAATAATTTCATTAAACCTTGTTTCTTTACTGGTGGACTAAAGTTTTAAAACTTAATTTTCTCGAAAAAGCTGTTCTGTGACATTTCTTGTTTTTCCCCTTACCCTTTATATATCTATAATTATAAATTTAAAATATGAAAGCATGTTCTCATGCAATATAAAATCAAGCCAGAAGGGTTAAACTGACGTTCTTATTTCTGTAAGCTGTTCCACTTATGATGGAGTGTTTCAGGCGTCTATTAAACAAACGCTGGTGTCCTACATCACACAAGGTTTCTGGACACTTAATCTACAGCAGTGTTTTTCGTTTACTTATTTCGCCTAACAAAATAGATTGTAATAGCCTTGATACAGGCAGATCCCAACTGTTCTTTTTTATTCCAAACTAATCTTGCCAGCGTATAAGAATTCAAGAATATGTAGGTGATAACACTTTCCTAGACAATAGAACTATGTACTTTTTATTTTATTTGCATCGTTGGGGAGAGATACAGCTTCCGCGAGTAAATAGATAAAAAGAATGCCCACAACATTTTTGGAATTGGTTCGGTGATTCCTTAAGGCATTTTCGAAAGATTTGACGGTCGATCGGAAACAGTCGTCTTACAGAAACGTAATAAAATTGGAATCCATCAGATCGCGTTGCAGAAGCCAATTTAAAGGTTAGCTCGCATTTGTTCGAGTCAGGAATCGTCAGATCGAAAGGCAGAATGATCGACTGTCTGACTATCTGACCGGAAGGGGGGGGGGGGCGATCGATCTTTCGGCGTCGCCGCTTTGCAAGTCGGGAACGCCAAGAGGGGATCGGAAAATACCGATGAATGTCGGATGGAATGCTACGAGCTTCAAATATTCAGGTTCGGTTATGATTTAGAGCTGTTTGCTGATTGATTTTTATTCCTCCTCGGAATCTTTGCGCGCAATACCCCGGGCATTTTCATGCTCATGGATATTAAAAAGCAGATGCGTAGGAAATTGCTATGGTGGCGCGAGTTATTCGAGGAAAAGCTTGAAAGTCAAACATTGCTTTCAAGGATATATTCTTGGTGGAGATTAAGATTTCAAGTTTCTGCACGTTATTACTTAGTATCCAAAAATAAGGGTTATTTACTTTTGCGCATATGTTTCGAAGGTAGGTAAAATGTGATTAGTATTAAAAAATAAAATATATTTAATTTTATACATATTTTGAGTGGCAATTACATAAAATATGAAAAAGTGTTTATATCGTTAATATCGAAAAGTAAAAAGTAACTGGTTTTGTACGTGCACAGTTTTTAGTGGTAATTAGAATATAGAAGGTCTACATATTATTAGCGTACAGAAGTACCAAAAAAAATTAAAATTATTTGTTATACAACTGATAAATACCAACAACATTTAAACATAAAACAATGGAGAACATTGAAAAACTGTCTTAACTCTCAGTTGTATTGTATTGTATAGTATTCTTTATTTACCTCGAACTTATAATTATTGAACAGTTATTCGTAGGATGGCGTTGGAGGAGCTCTGCTCCTATTTGCCCAAAGAACTCTCAGTTGTTGTCAACCTATTCTTTTGAACGTAGTTGTCACACTGGGTCGCATCGCACCCAAGCCAACTTTCAATCAGCTGCTGTTTAAAAATTATCTGTTAAATTAAGTGACGAAAAATCTGAGATAAAGAGTGAACATTGTAGAATATTTGTTCATCGTTCGAAAATTAACATTTAAAGTATCATGTTTAAAAAAAATTGGAAAGGAAAAGAGTTCCAGAAAAGGTTTCTGTTGGTTAGAAAATCCTAACTTTTTTAATTTTTAATATTCTTAGCTAAAAAGTTCTGATTATACTTCTGAGATATGCTACTTTAATAAAAAAAAAAATGAAAAATTTAATAAGTAAAATTTCCCTCACTTGAGAAGCGCCTCGACCTGTAGTGTAGAGGATACATGAAATTACTACTACATGGCGGCAGTAGAACCCTTTTCAATGATGCCTCAAAGCTATTTTACCTCAAAGCCAAATTTAAAAATACAGCTTAATGATAAAAAAAAGATACCCCTAAAAATGATCCCCAAAAACCCTGGACCCATTCAAAAACCTAATCACACGAACAATTAAAACCCAGCAGACCTGTAATACACATCCACAAACCATAATTTCCTCTATCAAAACCTTGAAAACAACACCCTTATACACCTTTGATCCTCAGCCCCCCCTCCCCCCTCGCAATTCCAAGTACAGTCTACACCGAACATCTGCAAAACTTAAAGCAAATCCATGACCAAACGCTCGCCCCTGTGGACCTCTTCCCTTCAGACACCGCTGTTACACGGGAATCAATACTTCGTTACTGTTTCATAAATCCCAGTCATTTCCGTTTCGCGCGAGCACCTTAAGTACGCTTTTTCTGCGCCGGTTGTCTGGGGCTGTTTCTCGATTCAATGGAAACTCGAAGTTCTGGGGACGAGGACGCGGGACCTGGACGCGTATCCCTGGGTACGAAGAAACTTTATCGGGTCATGAAGTGTGACTGGTAAATGAAACGAATAGAAAGACGACGGCGGCTGGCTCGCAGATAGCTGGCAGCGGATACACCAGATAAGAAAAAAAGTTGAAAGTGAAATATAAGTTTGGCGGAGATAGGGGTTGGAGGGGTGGAGGTCAGGTTGGGGGGGGGGGGGTTTAAAGCGTAGCAGCATCGAGGGTGTATTGCAGAATACAGGCGGAGGCTTGAGGGGGAAACAGAGGGTCATGCAGACGGATAGCACATTTTTTATTCGGGGCTCAAGCTGCGCTGAGAAGAACTGATGGACCGTGGATTCGAACGATAGTTGATTGTAGCTTGTGTATCGGGATGAAAATAAATCGTGGCTCCAGCGATGGGAGTCTCTCGCGCGCCAAGGAAACGATGGAATTCGTCGGTGAGGCGGCAGCCGATGGTAGTGCTACTTGGAATTCGATGATTGATCGTGTTTGTTAATTTCTTTCTTAGATTCCACGGAATACTTAGGAATTTTTGTTTTCCTTCTTTCGAGTGGGATCGTGCTTTCGAGGTGAATAATGCAGGGAGTAGATAAATAAGATGTGGACGGGGGAGTTTTGTCGGGGAGTGTGAATTATGTATGACGAGGCGTGGTAGGGGGATAGTGGGGAGTTGGGAGTTTTGTGTAGTGTACATACATATGAACCGTTCAGAAGTCGAAGTGATCAATTCAGTGAAATACAATGTGGAGGAAATTGATAAGCTTTTAGTACTGATCGAATCCTCCAGTACTGGATTTAGGAAGTTTTGAAAAAGTGCATGTGATCAGTTTGGATTCTGTGAGTAGAATTTATTGATTGATACAGATACCTGGGAGTGCGAGTAGTTTTTGCATTGAATATTGTGCCGACAAGAGGTTCTTTGAACTGTGCACAGTTGAAGAGCTTGTGTTTGTTTCAAAATATTAAATGTAATTGAAAGATCGAATTGAATTTCTACTCAATTTGTGCAGGCTTCTAAAATTTGTAAAATATCGAACGTGTACAAAGTTAGAAAAAGTTTTGATCTCTGTCTTATAGACCATAGTTGTGCTAATTGAATTACACTGTAATTTAATTACATAATTTAATTACATTGTATTTCAATTACATAGTACTCAATTACATTTAATTACATTGTATTTCAATTACAACGTAATTAAAATACGTTCTATAAGACAGAGACTAAGTCTTTCTCTAACTTTGTACACGTTTGAAATTCTACAGACTCTGTGAGATAAGAATCATTCTGATTAATGCAAATTTTAGAAGCCTGCACAAATTGAGTAGAAATTCAATTCCATCTTAAAATTATAGATAATCTTTTGAATTACAACGTAATTAAATTACATAATTCAAACTTTTTAATTAAATCAATTCCTAATTACTGTAATCTTGAGTGTAATTGAAATACAATGTAATTAAATTACAGCTCAGAACTCTGAAGAAGTGAGATAAATCATTATATTTACCTTCTATGATTATACGACAAGACGTATCCCGTTCATACCTGAATCTTATGTTTCTCACCTTTTATTACCTCTTAATTTGTAATTCTAATTCAATTACATTCTACTTTGCAATTACGAATTCCGGTGTAATTTAATTGAATGAGAGATTTGAATTACGAATTACAATGTAATTGAATACGATGTAAATGAATTATTTTGTAATTATAATTTATGTTATAAGTTATGTCACTAATTCAATTGCAATTCTGCACAACTCTGTTATAGACCACAAAACTTATCTGTCTAGGGAGGATCTGTTTCCCCTATGTGGTTTACGGTCTGCTCACTTTCTTGCGCTCCATATTCGAAACAAAATCAAATAACACTTCCTGTCCACTTCCTAAAGGCCTGTGCAACTTTAAAATAATATAATGCGAAAAATTACTTGACATATCACGACACCCGGTAATATCAATTAGTTCTAATGTCAAGGTTTTATATCTTCAAAACGTGTAACTAGTTAAATTTCCACATTCAAAACTTATATGCCAGAAACTCAACCGACTACTTAGTGACCGGTAATTAACACAAGAATTTAATTTAACAGAATCTATTCGAAAATTCTTTGTCTATTCAGAAAGTTCGAAAAAGTCGAGTTATAATTACTCGAAGCCCTGTATTTACTCGACATCTTTATCGCGAACTGATTTATCTCGTAGAATCATGAAACACGAACTGATATCGCGATTTCTGTTTAGCAGGATATATTTAAAAATTCTCAACGAAGGTTGCGAGGTAAAATTACTCGAGTACTCACAAAGTCAGAGTATTTCAAGACTACCTTCAACGGGTACACTTCTGATTACATAAGCCACCGGCTGTGTAAATCTTGCAGTATGACGGTTTACATGAATGCAGGCATCAAAGATGTTTGAGAACTGTTGATATTACGGATGTCTCGAG
The DNA here is from genome assembly GCA_944738655.2 of Andrena hattorfiana. Classification (NCBI taxonomy): domain Eukaryota; kingdom Metazoa; phylum Arthropoda; class Insecta; order Hymenoptera; family Andrenidae; genus Andrena; species Andrena hattorfiana. Next base: position 38,236,687 of record OX122889.2, on the reverse strand, counting down.
TCTAATCGAGGCAGTAGTTTAGGCGACGTTAAACACGCGGTCATTTACGAGCGACATCATTAACTCATACAAGGAATAAATTTGTCCAAGCTCTATTAAGGTACATCTGAGAGCTTGGAAAATATGCATAGGATTTCCGTTGCTTGTAGAATCCCGTTTTGTTGAAATAAATTCATTGGTATGGAATAGCCAAGGAAGGTGTACTTTAATATTTTCAGTGAAATTATATCATGTGTTATTTAACTGCTTTGCTAGTCACCAAAACAGAAGTAAGAAGTATATTACATTCATATTTTCTTTTCGACGAGTGGAGAATTAAATAATTCATGAGTTGTCCCAATTTCAATTTTCATATTTTCTCTCTCACAATTTATATTTTCTTCTTGGTCAGTAGGGAATTGAACAATTCATTAGCTGCCCCAATTTTCTCTCTCATAATTCATATTTTCTTCTTGGTCAGTAGAGAATTGACAATTGCAGTTCCAATTCATATTTTCTCTTTCAAAATTCAAAGTTTCTTCTTGGTGAGTAGAAAATTGAACGATTTATTAGTTGTCTCTTTATCAGAGAAAGTTTATATTGAGTAGACTAACGATAACGTAGGTATAACTGTATTGAGTTAGAGCAGGAATAAGGCAGGTGTAGTTTAATATTACACTGAATAATGTTTAATATCACTTATTACGTTACAATCTTGGCGAAAATAAATTGACCATCAACAGCTTCACCAATCACGAATATGTCTTAAAACTTCCGTTGCTTTGAACGAAATACCACTATTTTCTATCTGTAATAAGCTTTCAACTACATTTGTCACATAATATAAGTATATTCAAATCAATAGTGCAATAAAAATCACCAGGCAAATTGTGGGACGAACTAGATAGGTACGCAGTTTCTATTGAAAAATATGACAGCAGAAAGCTTAAAACAATCGGTCGCACGAATACAAGAAAAATAATGGCAAACGTAACAAAGAGTTGATGAAAAGAATACAAATATCTATTTTTTCTTTCTGGTACGAGTAAGACTTCCAATATATTAGAATTGCAGATCTTGTTTATCCTAAAAAGTATTACATGAAATAATATTCCTTCATATCTTCTAACAGTAATATTTAGTATTTAATTTCATTGCAATTGCATTTTGTAAATTTTAAGGTCGTGTAGATTTATTTAGTATTTATTTTCATAAAAAATATTAAAATTTCAATTATGGGAGGGTAATTGAATTTACATTACGTAATAATGTTTCCCACATTCGCTCGCAAATATGCCAACTGCCCTGACATTTTTCAACAGGCCCGTATGTTCCTGTGTGGTGCGATAAATATTCCCAGAACCGTACATTTCCATCAACATCCGCGGTCTACCTGTCTGCCATTTCCTACGAAATCCTTTCACCTCCGTTCCTACAATTTCAACTACAATGCCACCAGAGTTTCTCGGGGACCAGGGTCCGCGCGCGCGGTTTGCTGGCTATCATATTCTCAGCCGCCCGTTCTAATACTCTTTGTAGCCACGAGGCCCAGCTCAAAGGCGTGCACGTCGCTGAAAACTTGCGCCCGGGCGAAGTCCGCAGCTGAGATTTGAAGGCAGGAAACGAGGTTGAACGAGGTCGAGGAACGGCTGGCTTGCGGTGTCCCCGTGGCCACGGTCGTTCCTCTTTAATTCGGGGCGCAGCTTCCGGCCGTCTTTGACGTGGCCTCGTCTGGCGCGAGTAATCAGGCGAACCCTCTGCCGTCGACGGGGCTTCCGATACTTCTGTACGATTCTGTTTTGCTCTTCCCTCCCCGAATTCTTCCTTCGCGGAAACTTTTCTCTCCCCTCCCTTTCCACCCTCTACTCAAGGTGGAAAAAGGTGGTCGACGGAGGGAAGGGCGGTCGAACGAACGGTCGCAGCTGGTGGCGTTAATGCTACCACGGTTCGTTCGCCTCGGGATTTTCCACTGTAACGAGATTAAATCGGGTCCGGCCAGAGCTCACGAGACACGCGGTTTTTGCAGCGTCCGATATTAATGGTTTCGGTGCCGGAAGGGGGTTGCTGGGCCGAATTATTAGCTGCAAGTCGGACGCGAACGAGAAGTGAAGTTGGAGATGTTGGGTGGTGTTTGGTACTCGGTGATGCTGGATTGTGGGTTTGCTGCTACTGTTTGCTATACTGCCCTCTTTAGTTAAAATGTCCTATATAGCATTTTGAAACAACCGAGAAAACTGAAGTTATATCATTTACTTTGTACCGTCCTTATTTCCCTTCATTCAAATTAAAACGTGTTGTTATTATTTCGTAACAGCCTAATATAATTTTTTGTAATAGGTATACCAGTAGGTAATGTATTATTAACGTGCCAATTAATTAATTGTTTTAGATAGGATATTTTAACCATTTGGAAAGAAGTTAGGTTAAATACATTAGACTGTTTATAAATCTTTACGAAGCACGTAGAGTTTTCTAACTTTACTTAAAAGATAAAAGACGTGTGGAGCTTCAAATATTTCAACATATATCAAAAAATGAAAAAATGCTAGATAGGACAGTTTAACTGAGGAGGCCAGTATACTTTAGCGTAAGCGGGTGTGACTTTGTGACTAATGAGGTGACCTTGTGGAAATCAAAAATTCAAAATGTAAGTGACTTAACGACACTTTTCAATGTTTCGCAAATATCAGACGAAAATTATACATTATATTTTCGACCTAATACACTAGTTTAAGGCAAATCAATGATTACTTTTATACATAGCTAAGGGGTTACATTAGGGTGGCCCGTATTTATACGTGTTGAATTTTTTTTGTATTTCTTTGCTCTCACCCACTAGAACTGTACCATTTGATAAAGAAATAGGTTGCTGTGAAACCTAATCTATTGTGAAGAGAAGAACTCTTTCATTTGCAAAAACAAAAAACTCTCCCATCTGCAAAAATAAAAAAGTATCCTCTAATTGTAAAAAGAGGAAACTCAACTGCAAAAAGAAAAATAAATGCTCCAACTGAAAACCGAAACAACTGTTCCACCTGTAAAAAGAAAAGCAGTCTTGCAATCGTAAAAAGAAGAAACTCTTGCAACTGCCAAGAAGAATTAATGTCCTCCAGCTGCAAAATCAATCCCGAATATCGTGTCTAACACTAAGAAGCACCCCGCGCAATCCTCCCATTCACCAAAGATGCCTCGCGAACAAAGTTACACGTTCGCCCCGTGCGAAACTTCGACACGCCTTCGAGCGAGCCACCCCCCGAAATCGACAGAGGGGAGCACGCCCCCCGCGGCGGTATGACGCGCGAGAAAAAACAAAACTAGCAATCGTTCCGTTCCGTCTTATTCCCCCTCGCTGGTGCAGTCGCTCTCTCCGGAAGTTGGCTTCCTCCGAGCCCTCGTGTTCATCGATCTTCCCTGAATCACGGCCAGTCTCCCGAGGCAGCTCTGACCTTTGCCGTCGCGTCACCCTCGCAAAGAATCCGTCCTTTGGAAACGCCGAGGCGCCGTCCATGGCGTCCCTGGCGCAGAGTAGGGGCGCGAAGGGAGCCGTCGAGCGGTGTTCCGCTTTAATTTGAGACATCGTGTCGCACTCTCGTGCCTCTCGAGTGGTCTCGTGTCTATACCAGCGCGGTCCGAGCTCGAGGAGAGCCTCGACGCCGCGCCAATGGCGGCCACTTGTCTGATAGAACCGTGGTCTCCTCCACTCGCACCCCATCCCGTCGCGAGATTCATGGACGCGCGTCGTCGCGGAATTCCTCCGCACCGCGACGCAGAAGTTTTCGAAGCTAATTGCTAGCAGCTTTTTGCCCTGGCTCGCGTTCAATAGCATTCGAGGACGAAAAGAAATAAGGTCGCAGCCTCGCGCTCGGTTTCGCGGCTGTAAATGAACGTGGGTGGCGAACATTTCGGGCGATGGGGGGTATTTTTTAAATTAACCGGGTTAGGGAGCTTTTTAGTCTTTTTGAGTTACTCGCTCGCCTAGTTTTCTGGGTGGAATGTAGATTCCACTAAGTGTAAGGCGTTTCTTTAACACTAAACGTACCACGCTCGGTCTATTGACCGCTTTTAAAATTCGGTTCAAAATGCTGCATTTATTTCTCAGATTTATCCCCAAATATGTCAAGTCATTCAACGAGAAAGTTATTGAAAGAAAGAAATAGCATAAATAAAGTGTTCGGAAATCAGTGAAGGGCTAAATTCTGAACATTGAAAAAAATAAAATTAATGTTCATTATTTTTTATTTTTATTGTTGAAACTAAAAATGGAAATATATAATTCGTGTATTACTATCTGAAAGTTCTTCTGTGCATGGTTTCCCAGGTTAAATTGACATTACCTATATCCTATTTCCAAAAATATGATCTTCATTTCCTAATCGTTCATTTGATCGGTTAATCCGTAATGTGTGTTTTTGAATAATTAAGTTTGTGGTCCAATTGGTGAGCAAAATTTAAAAATTGATGAGCAAAAATCATTTCAATATCGCAATGAAAGGACAATGAGTAGAATGTAGGGAGAACTTTACTTTGCGGGTCGATTCTACTGTGTCTTTAGTAAATAAGAGACAGGCAAGTAGACACGCTCAATGCTTGGTCAGACAGATACGCAGTGCACGCTGTGGGCGAGTGTTACGTTTCAAATTGAATTATAGATGGACGATGTGAATATTGTATAGAGTAATGAATGCTTGATATTTGGAAAGTTCGTTGATTTTTCATTACAATGTGGATTTAGTAGTTTATATTTTCAACTATGTGCGATCACTCCATTTATCCGAAAGTTGTTATTATTATTACGTCTTTATTATGTACCAAGAATAAGCAGTAGGCTATAATAAAACATAACCATTAAGCCGGCTGCAAACATGGGTACACATTTAAAAGCAAACGGTATCACTTCAAGAAATAAAGATATTTTTGTTGTAATTTTTGTACTTCCACTTAGGAACAAATTAAATTAATTACGTGCTGGCCGTTTAGGAAAAACATAATTAATGAAGAATACAAATTCCTTACCTCAGATATTTTTAGATCACCTTAATTTTACCTCGTCCGCTTGGGGTAAACCGATGGTATACAATATATAATGAAGTATCTTCTGTATTTGATGATATGTCCAATGGAAATGGGCGATAGCATTTTTAAAGGAATTTTTTATTACACCGGCTTTTCCAAAGCGAAATCAATCATTGGAACTTACGGTTCGTGTTTGCTACACGCAGGTGCCTACTCGTTTTTCGTAAATAAATTGCGCTGTTTGGGTTCGTTGGCGAGCGTGTTACGTTCCACTGAAAAATCTCGTTCCGTTAACTTTGTACGTGGAGAAGTCTTTTTCAGAATAAATTTTACTGTGCTTTGAGCGAAATTATAAATTGCAATTACATGGTTCCCGCCTCGGAAAATATTTCTGTGGGAATACCCAGCGAATAAATGACACTTATAGCGTTGTGAATCAAACGATGACAAGACAGCTCGTGAAAAATTTATAACAAGACGAGAATTTTCTCCAAAAAGTACTTCAATATTGAGTTACGCAGTTGTTCGAATTTGATATAAACAGCTTCGGTTTCAAAAATATTTCAGCATTGGAAATAAATATCATACATTAAATACACTACACGAACAGGGACGAAAAACCAAAATTAACCACTTGATACTACTAAGCATGAACATAAATGCACTTCCAGTAAAGATTAAAAACTTCTCACCCTTTCCAACACAAATCACATACCTGAAAATTCACCTTTGAAAATAAATTACCGCATCGATTTCAATTTTTCAAGCTTCCTAAAAACTTTTGCCCCTTCACCTACCCCATAATTCCTGTTAAATTGGAATATTTGGGCTCCAATTCTGGCCAAAGCATGCCCCCCCCCCCCCATATATCGTTTCGAACTCCCCGCCCGGAATTCGAAAACAGGCCGGAAGTAGTCGGCGCAAAATGGCGTCGCGACGGGTTTAATTCATCGCTGAAACTTTCGAAGGCGGTCCAAGTTCGTTGGAGGTAGCTGCAGCGTCGAATGAATTGCAAATGAGCCTGCAAAAAAATGTCATTCACGGGGAGTTGTCTTAATTATTTATTTATACGGTCTGCACGAGGGTGGGGGGCTGGCGCGAGAGGAAATGTTCCATTAAACCAGACAGGCCTAGGAGCCTGGCGTTATTCGACGGAGCATCTCCGAGCAAGGCTCGAACTCAATTCACTCGGAATTCAAATTACGGCGTGCAACCGTCGAAGACTCGGCTCCACCTCTTCCGTTACGTCCCCCCTCTAACCACCCCTTATCCTTCTCCGACCCCTTTATTTTCCTTCCCCTGCGTCGCCACCCATTCCTGCGTGCGTCTGCGTCGGAATGCATTGCACCCAGGCGTCGATGCGCTTATGCAGTCGGCGAACAAAAGTGAGCAGACAGTAACTCGATGTACAGGGCGACCCCAAAACGGTGTCACTATATTCCTTTGTACGTTTTATGAATTTTGAATCGAAGAATTATTGATGAAATCGAAGAATTGTGAAGGTTTGGGTGCAAGCATTGGCGGACTGGACAAGGTGTCAGCTTGCCCGTTGGCAAGTGGGCCCTGCGGCCCGTGATGAATGGGCCCCCTTTAATCCTTAGTTGACACTCTGGGTGTGATCCACCCATCAGCTGAGTTTGGCAGTCTGTATCTTCTATACGCAAAATAAATACCTTTTCTCCAAAGTCGACTTATATACTATTTTTTTTCTCCTCAAAATATTATATCTGAACACCAACTCTGTAGATTTTTAGCTTCTGTTATTGGAATTTGTAAGAGTTGCAATTGTTTGAATATTTTCTTCGTTTTTTTTTCTCGCCACATGGTAATGTAGAATTTTTCCACAGAAACTGTGATGAAATTTCAATAAAAAAGCTATTGGAATACGTTTTAGAGACCTTGAAAATGACCCATGACTTTTTTCATAAGGATTGGAATCTCTAGATAAGAATGGCAGTTGTTAAAAAATTAATCTGGGTGTGAGCCACTCAGGTGTGTCAAACTTGATGGAAAAAAGAGGTGTGTTAACGATGGGTTAAACATCAGACAATATGTTGAAAATGTTAATGATCTTTTAGTAGCTTGAAAATATCATAAAAGTTCCAATATTATTACTGTACGTAACTAAAATTTATGCTGTATTACGATTTTAATACAAAAATGTTACTACCCCTTGAAAAGGAATTGTTAGGTGAATTGGATGCAGAAGCAATTATTAACAGATTCACACAATCATCTGGTGAATTTAAACGATTGCTCTTGATATAGCGGACTGCATTAAATATGCTTATGTAAAGTATTCAGTACAAGCAAGCTATTTCAGATATCCACCATTTATTTGAAATTGACAGGAAATAATTTAGAAATTCAATTATGACAATCTGTATTTACATTTAATATTTACTGTATACTGTCAGTAATATGTATAATACATGTACACTGTAATATCACTAAAACATATACCTACATTTATTTCACAAAATCTTTCATTTTTCTTTTCTGCCTCTTATGTATTTTTTGAAAATTTTATTTATTTCTTATAAAGTTAATTGATAGCCTTGTAAATGTGTGTGGCCCCACTTTGTCTTCTAGCACCCTACATTTTTAGACCCAGCCTACCACTGCAAGGTACTTTCTTTTATCCCCCCCCCCCCCCCCCCCCCAAAAGCTTGATTCAATTGGAGCAAGTAGAATCAACCACTGTACACTGGGAAAGTATGTAGATAGAAGTGATTCTTAGTGTATGATGTTTTGGAATGCAATAGAATAATATTTTTTCAGTATCAGCCTGAAGTTATTGCTTGTCGAAGGTTCCTGGCCCGATGGTACGCCGTGATCTCGTGGTAGTCCGTGTTATTTGTGCAAACACAAGTCACGATTTCTGGTTCATCCTTCCAATAAGTTCGGCTGTGGTCTTTTATATCATGGCTGCTGTATAGCCCGCAGCCAGCGAAGCGAAAGCTATTGGGGCACGCGGTGGAGTTGAAGGAATCAGTGTCTGTTTGGACAATGGTAATTGCACATTCCGTACATGTTACGGAACAGTGGATATCTTTGGAACGTGTAGACATGCACTGTAGAAACACTTTTTAATAACAATCACTCTGGTGAAAATAAAATGCATCTGATGGATAGTACCAAGCATAGTTCTTTACTTAAGGAGTTACGCCACCTTGAGACGCTCAAATCAGCACCAAATGTCAGGAATTTTTTTTACGATACTATGAGGTTGAAAATTATTTCTATTCCTACTTCTTAGGTTTTATTAATGAATATATTGTATAAATATTGTGCAGAAATATTGAAAAATGGCCGAGTTATGTGTTGTCATATTATGACACCCAGGTTCATCCGAAATTAGAAAGATCATGATTTTATCAAATTTAAATATAATAAATTAAATTTATAATACGTGTATTTGTACGTTCTTATTTTACCACAGGGGTTAGTTTCCGCATAAAGTGCCCGGTGAAAGGTGTGTTAACTTTTCTCAGAATTTCCGACCACTTTTCATTGATTTTTTGACCGAGACACAGTTCCTTTTTACTTGCGCCACTAATTACTTTCCACTCTGTATACCGTACACCTCATTCGTCCACACTTCCGCCCGTAATGATTAATAACATCCCCTACTACTCCGCGAAGCACAATCAACGTTCTCTAAAACCGAAATTTGCTCGGAACGAGCCTCGTGGAAAGTTCCCTATCGAAACTGGGCGCGACGTTTACTATGCCCGCAATAAAGTTTTAATCGACGATGATAATTTATGGGCTCGCCAAGGCGGTCGGCCGAAAGAAGATCGGAAAGGGAGCGTGTTCGCCGAGAAATTCGAGCGTCGATAATTCACAAGCGGAGTTCGTTTACGAGAAGTCGTCCATTAACCGCGGGAGTGCTTTTAATGTAAAGTGGGTAAAGTCGTAAAGCTCAAGCCCCATACGTAGATCAAGCCTTGTGCTTCGTCTCGTTCCTTTTACGATCCTCTGACCACCGTGGGCAGCCCCCTGTCTCGAACGACCGCGTTAGAAAGTCGTCTTTACCCGCCATAATGTGTGTTCTTATGACCCTTTGCTTCCTCTCGCGTTTCATTGCCACGAGTTACCTTGATTTCCTTTCGGTTAAAATGTACCCATATATCCACACAAGCGGCGAGCTTTCTAGCGTTAATAATGACAAAATATTGTGTGACAGGCCGATTTTGATGAAACTTTGCAGAGTTGTCCAGTGGCCCAATCTAAGAATTTTAGCGGATTTGGTTGTTGCGAGTTTTCTGCTTTAAGGGAGAAACCGCCTCTTTTATTTATGCGCTTATAACTCGTATATTACAGAAGTGATACAAAAAATATTTCAATAAAAGTTATGCCGTTTCCAAAGGCCTGTGAATATGTAGTAAAGGGTCTTCGAAAATTGTTTACTTACGAATATTAAATCCCCCCGTCAGAGATTATAATTTCTTAATTAAATTTTATCTTTTCTAATTCACGAGTTATAAGCGCAAAAATAATAGGGGCGACTCGAATAAAAGGGGTGGCTCTTCCCTTAAGGGGGGGGGGGGCCCCATCCTGAAGCCACTAACAAAAGACAATGTTAGGGATTTTTTTTGTTCGTATAAATAATAATATCGGGCTTGGATTTTTTATATAGTTTTAAAGCAACTTTTATTTTGTTAGAAAAAATTTTGTTCTATGAAAAATTGTACAAAATGGCGGCGGACAAAGTGGCTTCCCGGAGGACTGCATAGAAACTGGCCCACACTCCCGTGAATGACAGGATCATCTGAGAAGGAAATACAAAAACGATATATAAACTGGAATATATTATCTTCCACCTAGCGTAGGTCTGTTTTGATACTTCAATTATTCTATTTTTTACAAGCATTTCAGTGCAAATTTTTATGTAAAAAATTAAAGTCGATTCTTCAAACTGTTATAATTTCCAAAATAATTCGAATTTGGAGAAAATCCAACGCTAGGTGGAATAGGTATAATATATTCCAGTTTATAGTATTTCCTTCTCCGATGATCCAGTCATTCCCGGGAGTGTGGGCTAGTTTTCTGCAGTCCTACGGGAAGCCTTTTGTCCGCCGCCATTTTGTACAAATTTTCATAAAAAAATTTTTCTAGCAAAATAAAGATTGCTTTAAAACTATATAAAAAATCCAAGCGCAATATTTTTATTTATACGAACAAAAAATCCCTATCTTTATCTTTTGTTAGTGGCTTCAGGGTGGGGTCCCCCCTTAAAGGAGAAAGGTAGCACCAACTAAGTACTGCAAAGTATTTAGATTAGACCAATGAACAATTGCGCAAAGTTTCATCAAAATCGGTGTGTCACAATTAACGAACGTCCCGTGTCAATTTACATATTCAAAAAACACCACAAAGGTATTTTTTTATTTAAGTTTCCTGAGACAGAGGGAACAATCCTTGTACCTTGCAAATTGTGAATGAAACCACGTTTAATATACCGAATTATTAATTTCATCTCGCGACGAATGTCACGCATTCAATGATTCAAACCGAGATGAACAATTCCCAACTAGTTACGGCACGCTTGAATTCGTCGCGGAATAATTCGATTCCCAGAAAGTTTCCACGCGATACAGTCGGCGAATGTCAATAAGCGGCTCAATTCGAAGGAAATCGAGGGATGCACGAGAAACCAGCACCAAGACAGGGAAGAGTTATAATCAGTAAGGAATTTCGGGATCGCGCGTTCAGTTTGCTTACCCCACTTAGTTAGGATGTTTCGGTTCATCCCTCGCTAACAGTTGTACCAACTTGCTGGCCCGCAAAAAGCGGGACGCCGAAGTTATTTGCATAGTCACAGCATTCAACTGGTATACAAAGAATTTCTTGGGCAGACGCGCCGACAATGGGGGTAAAAAATCGGTTTAAAGGAGATGGCGCGAGATAGGATCGCAGGAACTATGATGGAAGTTGTCGTTCGATGAATTATAGAAAAATTGTAGGTACAAATTGTTGAAAATAATTTTGGGTGAAGAGTACTTGACTTTAATTGTTGTTGATTAATTGTGACGTTGAAAATATTCAGTGATTTGTTGGTAGTGTAGATGGAGGTTTAATATGATGATGTTTCGATTAAGAGTGGTTGCAAACTGATAAAATTATTTCTAGAGATAGTTTGTAACAGTTAATTTATTAATCCTTTCTATTTCTGCCTAATTGTTCATTTCAACGTGAAATGAACAATTCACAAGTAGCGGTATAAAATTTTATTTAGTATCCTTTAACGTACAAAAGACTCCTTTCTTTTTCACAAAGAAGGACACAAATGCAGCAATGCTCTCACGAGAAATTATATGATACAAAATATGTCGTCTAAATATTTCGAATTAATTTTCAACTAATAAAATGACACACTTGTTACAGAATGTATGGAATAAATTCAGGAACTTAAAAATTACGTACTGCATACGTTTTATCTAATTAAATATATCGTTGTATTTAATTTAACGATAAACTGCTGCTGGTAATGCTAAACGAAATTACAAGCTGCATAATTAATTTAGCAGAATTATAATTTAATTTGCATGAGGTTCATTTGAAGTTCGCACAGCAGGTTGAAAATAGAATACTCAAACTTTTAATTAGACAGCGTTTTGATAAAGAAACAGGGTGGTTGGCTTTGACCTCGTTCTAATAAGGATTGTGGTTTAATGAGCACAAAATGTATTTGCTTTCCCGACTTCATTCTCGTCTCTTCACCAGACACTCAATTAACATAATCATTCCTGTAACCAACTCTTCCCCGTGGTTCTCCTCCTTTTTCATCCCCCACGTCGGATTTTGATGTCGAGTATTCTGTTGCAATTACTGGAATAACCCAGACACGAAGGAACTCGGCAGCTAATCGATAAATTCTACGAAGGTTGTGCCAGTAGTCTGATACAATTATCCTAGTATACTCAGCATCGAAAATAACATTATACAATTTTCGAGCAACTCTTAGAAATTTCATGGTAATGTGGAATATGTTCGAAAGTACACAGCTCTCATAATGAAATGCGTGTTATTCTTCACAGACGACCGATATTAAGTATCTAGAATTAATTATCAAATACCTTTTGTGTAAAAGAATAACAGAAAATTGGTCGAAATTAGTTGTTCGCCTATTCTTGACTAATTGTAAATGGTTTCATTAGTGATTTCGTGGTGCTCTGACGAAAAATAAGATTACTTTTAGTATTTTAATCATCTTCTCTGCATCGTATAGAAGTGTATGTTTCTTTGTGTAATAAAATTCTGTGTGGAAAGAAAAACTAATTTTCTTTTAAACCTTCATCCTCGGTATTAGGTGAGGAAATGTTTTTATAAGGGACTCTAGTATTTCCTAAGAGTATTCTACCTCTGAAATCATGAAATATATAGTTCAAAATCTTCTCCACAATTTTTTAAAATTTATAATGTATCAGTCATCTAATAAACTTCACCTAATTACAATGTAATCCATAAATTCTTAAGTTCTAAATACTTTCAATGCCAACAGTTAAACCTAAAACCACTGAAGAGTTTTTTGAAATACATAATTCCAAATCTTCTCTCCATAATTTTTTAAGATTTGGAATGTATTATTTTGCAGTCACCGCGAATAAATGTATCCTAATTACGACGCAATAAAAAAAATTCTTAAGTTCATAATACCCTCAGTGTCACTACCAAGAGTTTCTTGAAAATGTTAATTCCTGACACATTCATTCTGTATGCTGGCAATGAGACTTATATTGTATGCGATGACTGATAGAATACTCGCTGGCCTTTGTACTTAATGCGTGCACATAGATATATGCGCCAGTACATGGGGTGTGCACGTGTACATAAATCCATGAATATGGAACGCCGAAATGCGTGTAATGTTCAGCCGTCGTACCTAATATACGCATTATAGTTGACATGCATATAGACCTTACGCAGTCGCACTACAGATACGTAAACGTCTGTGTAAACCTTTCAGAAACTGCTGGTAACACAGATTTCATGGGCAGTGAGAAACAGATGAAAACGATTATTTCTTCATCGATGGGTTTAAACGATCCATGCGAAAATGTGACAACTGTGAAAGCTGTGAACCTTGAATCAAACGTAGAAGATGTTAAAGACTTTTAATTAATCTAGAATTCTATGTTGCACGACGGAATTTGGGATGTAAAAAATGAATAAAATATATGGAATAAATTTTTTCCCTCTATCGCTTCGTTTTGAGATAATCAATTTTCGAAAATATGTGAACTATACGAGCTCTAATGAAATTACGGATAAGTATTGTTTAATGAAATATGGTGTGAGTAAGCTGTTGAAAATAAAACAAATTGAGCGTTGGAACAATCTTTTTGTCGTTAATGCCTTCTAAGTTTTGAATGCTTCTGTTAATGATACATTTTCTTTATGTTTACAATGCTTCTATGTATTTTGCTCAAGCATAATGTATATGTCTAATGTGAGTTACTGAATCACATTTTTTTTTCTACAAAATGAATGTTAGGAGGAAAAAATGTTATTCCAGATTTTTTACATACTTTATCGATGCTACTCACCCACTCACGATATGCACCAACAATTTCGACTAATTAAAGTCAGTTGAAGAATAATAAAATAGGGGGCAAAAGTGCTAAATTTTTTAATTAAAACAATAGCTACTCCATTTACAAAATTCATTCCTATTTTCTCCATTATTCGCTAGGAAATTTTAATATTTAACGAAGCATACATTAAGAGTACCCTCCGATTAAAGCGCTTGAAAAATACGCGATTTTCATGAATTAAAAAAAAAAAAAGAAACCAAACAACATACAGTAAAAAAGGTTTCTGGACTTTATTACTATATATTGAAGAACAAACAAAAAATTATTGTTTGAATTTTATCCATTTTTGCATTAGATATACAGCATTCACTGTACTGCATGTTATTCAGTTTCTTTTTTTTTAATTCGTGAAAAGCCCGCATTTTTCAACCGTTTTAACCAGAGGGTACCCTTAATAATTACAGTCGTAATTGATTAAAACATAACACGAAACCGTAAATGAACTAGAAGAAGTCTAAATATTTCATTCCTCGCCATACGCGCCCTGACATTTGCATTACAATTTTTCACACTGAACGTCGAGGGAAGTAATTTACGTCATATAAGTTTCACGAGTTAACCGTCTCGTGGGAGAAACATTTTCGCTTAATTTTTTAAACCCCGTTGCCTCGTACACGGTTCGAAAATTCACGAAAATCCAATAATTGAGCAGACGAGTTTGAAATATGAACCAGACATTTATGTTCTAACGATTATGAGATATTACCGCCGAAGGGCGAACGAGGTTACAATTTCAGTGTTCAAAGATTGTTGCTACGCGTCGTTCAAGTGTAAATTATTCGCAATAAACGCCACAGAAATGTGAAGCACGAAATTCGTGAACGAATAAAGTTTCATCCCTTCGACCAACACGTCCACTACAATTGTTTCACGTTTGCTATTCACTCGCATTCATTACCAGAAATACGAATATTCCATAGTTCACTTATGCTTTTAACATTTCACACTCCAGCTGTTCACAGCGACGCTGGTATCTTCAATTTTTAAAAAACTCTCTCCAAAGGGTCTAGCCGGGTAAGCATAGGGAAAACAGGTCCAGCACCAATTATGCATTCCAAATAATTCTCTTTGCCTAAAAAAACACTGAGAGAAATTTCAGATATCTACACCCTCTCGGTGGGGTGATACTTATGGGGAACCATAAAATTTACAGTTTTTTCTCTCAATAATTGCTGAAGATATTTTAATGCTTCAATATGCACGAAGTAGGTACTGTTTAGCTCTACTACATATCTTTTTTCGAAATTGTAGATCAATCTTTAAGGGTGGAAATAAAGAAATTAATTTTTTGGAGGTTGCAATAAATTTTTATTTATCTTCACAGTTTGCAAAATCTCGAATATAAGTCCGCATAAATCCCTACACTCTAGTTTAGATCTCGAATAACGTATGAACGAAATGTATTTACCATCTGTTTATATTTTTATGTTAAATATCATCTGTAGATATATCTAATTATTATCAGCTGGTCCAACTTCTGTGTATATTAAATACGAATTTAAAGATACGAGTACGCAACGAGACATTCTCACACGAATGTACAATTCTGTAAATTTTTGGGAATTTTTTAAAAGATAAGTATTGGGTATTATAATTCCAAACTTTGTATGTTTATTAATTGACATTCGAAGAATGTGCTGAAATTTGTTATAGATTAATAATAATTTTATTCAAAGTTGCAGTGGTAGTTGAAAAAAGTTTGTTGTTGGTAAAAATGATTCTGGCTCTTCAAGTCATTCTAAACAAAAAAAGGAAATTTTCTTCTTAATCTATATGAGTGTGGCTATCGTATGAACGAGAATGAATACAAAATATTGAAAAACACAAAAATGATAGCATTTCAAATAAAAGCTTACATTTTTCGGAAAAGAATTTGTTACATTTCTGTGTTGCAAAATTCGAATTTTTCAAATAATAACAGCGTCAGTAATATCTGTGCCAATTAAAATTCTGATAATACAGAACCACGTTCCATAGATCAATGGATCCCCATCAAAATCAGAAATCGGGAGTATTCCGTGTCCTGTAAATAAAATGTTACCACTCTATATCATATCAAATCACCCTATCATCATTCCGGAATTCGCAAATCAAAGCACCCTAAGGAAGGATTCTAAATTCTAAGCTCGATAATCAGTAACAGTCAACACGTCGACCAAACGATCGCTAAACTCCTTTTCCACCAATCTTTCCTCCAGAATCACGCGTTCCTTATTTACAGCGCACACTCCGCCGCGATGTCCCTAATTAGCAGGTTCAATTAAATAGACGCTAGCCGAAGCGTGCCTTTACTTAACGCGCGCGTCAATCATAAATTACACGCTGGTGTACGAGCTCTCTGCTCGTCTCGACAATGCCGAGCGTAATTATTTCTGAAACTTCCTGAAGTGTAACTTGGGGTGGAGACACACGGGTACACACCAATGTTCGAAAGCCTCTGCGTCTGCACGCGTGTCTGTGAGTGTGTCTCATTCGCAGGTAAAGGAATACTATCGCAGACGCGCGTATATTGCCGTCAAACAGGCGTAGACTGCTCGCCGATCGGTCTGTATGCAAATGCGCAGGATCATAAGACGATCGAATGATAATTAATTGTCCGAATGTGCACACACGTGACCTACGGTTGTAACACGTGACTGGAGGCGCGGGTCAGGAGCATGAACGCTCGGGATAATTGCGAACGAGGATTATTGGCGGAACATGTGTACTGTGATTCACGTAACTTGCCACGAGTCGATGTCTTTTCGATGGAATTGCATGGCATGTGTTTGTCGATGCTGCGATATCGATTCTCACGATGGATAGGGGTGGTGCGAGATTTCGTTAGGTATATTTGCTACCTGAAGATTGCTCCCTTTGAGGGAGAGAGGTAGTGGGATTTTTTATGCTTTATACAGTGGAAAGATAATTTGGAAAGAATTGGTGATGGAGGAATTGTGAACACATTGATCGCAAGGTTTTGAGAAATGCTCCTTTAAGATGGTCAGGCTCTTCAAAATGATTACTACTACTGAGAAAGTGTTCGTTAACTTGTTCCGAGGAGAACATTCGGAGACACTGGGGCAATACTTTGGATTCTTTCCAGAACATATCAACGTGAAAATGTGCCAGAACTGTGTACACTGTACAGGATGGGTGATACTCCTAAAAATATGGACACTGCGTATCGATAGGTACGTATCGACAGCCTTAATACCGATACACTTAAAATATCGGAATAAAAATATCTATACATTCCGATATATAAAATAAAAAACAACAACAATCTCAAGGTTTAATTAATTAAATTTTAATTAAAATTAGATTGTTGTATTATACATGTATTGTATATTTATTATATGAGTAGTTTTATTTTATAATATGGATTGTTTATTTTGAAAGTGGTAGATAAGTCCATTTTTTTTTAGAAAATTTGAGAAAACGAAAAATTTACGTATAACGAGAAAACGAAAAATTTACGATAATTTATGTCTTAAAATATTCGAGTGCTTTAATCAATTGAAATTTGGTAAATCGATTGAATTGCAGTCTTTTAAGTATAGAAATTCGATACTGGTAGGTTGTGTATCGACGCATACAAATATCGGACCCCCAAATATCGATACAAAACATCGATATTTGACACCATAAATATCGATACAGGGGTGTATCGATACTGTATCGCCAATCCCTATTTTGTCTCGTATAAAATTAAAAAATAAATGAAATTTTATTCCTGTGCTCGCGTCTTCTGCCCTGTTCTTTATTAAAATGTGTATACTTCTATGGACGTCTTCTTTTTTATATTGCTGTTGATTTACATGATTGCTTCTTTTCAGCATTAAATAGGTATTTTGATTCAGAAGAAAGGTGATTTTATTTGTTTATTCCTCATTTTTTATTCAAATGATTATTCTTCCTTCTATCCTTTTTGTGTCGTGGTGAAGCATTTCCTACACTGTTCCTACACTGTACGCAAATCTCTGCGCGTGAAAAACACGCCAACGCCAGAGAAGGTATTAAACAGCTCTCCAGTTGAGAACTTCTGTGGTCCCAGACACAAGAAACAACATGGAAATGACCATGCTGGTTCAAGAATTCTCTAAGAAAGTATCAAACTCAGGTGAAATAGTAATATCATCGCTTGGATCCCTTCCCACAAGAGGGATTATCTTTGGAAATGGTATGGCCGATCTCCCAGCGAAACTTGAATCTACTATAAATCATAATAATATGTAACCTAACTATTTTTTAGAGGGTTAAAATATCCTATCTGAAACATTTAATTAATTGCTACCTTAATAATACATTATCTGCTGGTACACCCAGGTATTACAAAAAATTATAATAGGCTGTTACGAAATAATGACTACATTTTTTAAATTGTACAAAGAAAAACAAGGAAGGAACAAATGATAAAACTTGAGTTCTCTCGAATGACTCGAAATGATAAATAGGACATTTTAACTAAGGAGGACAATATGGTTGCTAGAATCATAAATCAAAATAATTGAATATCGCAAATCAATAGATCAGTTAGAAAGTAACAATCTAAAAATTTAAGGAAAAGAAGGTTAAAAATAGTTTGGAAAGCGTGTTAAAGTTTCTTATTAACGGGGATGGGATCAGTTTAGTATGTAGGTACTCACGAATCCGAGTCAATTCCAATACAAAAGTTTCGCGTCATGGGATTCGAATGCTACTCATAAGAGGTGACGTTTCAATCTATGTACCTCCAAAGTACCTATTTCAGTTATGCAAGCTGGTTTCGAACCTCAGAAAGCGTATCTGCAGTGTTAGAGAATGCACTTCTAAGCACTTTGACGTTTGAAAAAATCGAATCTCGTAAAATTAGTATTCGGACTCTCAAAGACAAAAATCTACCTATATACTGCATGCATACCACAAATATTATGTATGATTGCACATCGTACATTGCGTTTTCACTCGAGTTCAATATTGTACACTGGAAACTGTCGTAGGTAATCTGTGAATCTACTTGGTCGGGGTTCGATTACACTTGAAAGTACCGCTTACGTTTCTCAAAGTACTTACAGAGAGCTCGAACCTATCTCAACGAGGTTCGAGTCCACTTAAAAGTATTGTTTTTCTTTTTCGAAGTACTCGTGAACTGTTCGAAACTATCCAGCCAGATTCGAACCTACTTCCAATATACTTCATCCCATCACCACAGTGAGTTATTAACGTGCATACTGATGACGTAACATATTCGCTCGTATGACAGTGATCTAACAGATATTGATAGACAGGAAGTTAAGGGTTGCAGGGTGTGCATACAGGTGCACACAACTGCGTAACATGAAGGAGATAATTAACTGTTTATGTATGTATTTGCACCTGCATCGCGTAACAGGTGCACGTGCCATGTGATTAAGAGTTTCGTTCACGTTGGTATCCTAAGACTCATGATAGTAATTAATTACAGAGAAATGTCACACTCCCTTCGTCTCTGTCAGCGACTTTGATGGCATTCAAGCACTTTCTCTGGTTTATACTATGCCACGACATTATCATCTAAACAAAGAAGGATAATCTACTTCCTTCTGAAATAACTCCCTTAGTAGGTTATAATAATAATAATTTGTTATTCTACCTCTACGGATTATAATTCCCTGCACGAAGAACGCAAACATCTCTTGTTAAATTTACATCAGTTAATACACTCCACTGTTTTAACTTACTTCTATTTACTTTAACCCTTTTCTTTTGTAGTTATTCTATTCTTTCAACTGTTCTCCCTGATTCCTTACTCCACTCCCTCCCTCTTCGATAGCTTTTTGTATAAATTTATAATAAGAATTTTCATTCTGCGAATACCTTAATAAGTTAAAATCGTAATACTGCTTACAATTTTACACTTTGAGTGACTTCGATTTTGTCTATAGTTTAAGTCAGTGTTTGTCTATTAAAATAAGGTTTTATTAAGCAGGTCATCGTGGTTTAATTAAGGAAACTTATTTTTCTCGAAAACAGAGGTTCAGATGAAAAAATATTATTGTACACCATCGACTTATTTTTTCATAAAGAATCGTCCCTTGCATGGTTGTACCGCGATTTCATCTCCACCGTGTATACACTGTTTCTTTATAAATAACGTGGTTTTTTATCACTTATTAAGGGAGGTTTTTGTTTTGTAGGCCCCGAAAACATAGGTGTGTTCGAAAATTTATAGAGAATAAACTACTGGGTGGATTGCTAGCAAAGTACAATGGTCATGGGATTTTGAATATAATACACACAAATTGTTTTATTCCCATACAAACAATAGCTTTTCAAAAATATTATGAATGTTCTTATAAAAAACAAATCTCGTTTACGAAAGTAATTGCGAGCCACAATTGTGAGCAGAATAAAAAAATTGAAACAAAAGTTTAAGGGCGAGTCTGGTTATGGTTTGAACTAGAATGAACAGAAAATGTTGAAAATTGGCAAAATTACGACATTCTAAAGTTAAGCATTTATTTTGCATTAATAATAGAAAAGATATCGCAGATAGTGTATTCATTTTATTTCATCCCCTAGGGGGACATATTACCTACATACAGTCTCCTAGAATTTAAAATCGTTGGATTTGCTAGCTTTTGAGACATCATTTCCGCAAAATTGAAAACTGTAGTTTCAACAAAAACGGTTTTAAAGTTTTTATAAAATTTATAAATGTTATCCAAAAGCGAATGAAAATGTATGTAGAATTTGAGAACAATCCACTCAGTCGTTTGTCTTTTATAAATTTAACGACTTCCATTGAAAATTGACATCCATTCAGTCCAATGCACAGTCAAATGTACAATAATAATAATTTTATAAAAACGCTCATTATATTTTGTTAAAAAATAAACAAAGCTATACTAGAGTAATCGCTTCACAGTCGTAGGATATTTATAATATGGTAATGAGTTCTCTGAAAAATAAGACATTGTTTCAAACTGATATAAACAAATCCCAAACCTGTGCATCATACTTTTTACCAAGAGTAGCACAAAGAAGCTTTCAAATGTACATCTCGTCATTCCACTGCAAGTGTTTAATAAAATCAGCCGTTATCGGTGTCCCTAATAATTAATTACTATGAAATTTTCGATAACGTTGTCGCCTGCTGCACGCATATATGTACGTGGAGATTTGCGCGAGCGATTAATTATGCTCCACAGAATTGCACTCTCGTGCACCTGTACCTACACAGCTAGACCTTAGCCGGCGATGCACCTACACATGCATTATGCCACTTTGATCCGCGCAAATACCGCACCCTGCTCATCGAAAATCTGTATTTAATGAGCACGTGGAACCACACGTGATTTTATGTCACTATAAAGTCCCATGACGAAGGTGGGCGAAACTAACTAATTATTCCTCGTACCTCGGTACCTCGGACACATTATAAGCTATTTCGATTTTGCCCACAAACGTAATCGGTTCAATTTTACTGGGACAGATGCTTGATCTGTGTGAAAAACGTAGTGGGTGAATTATTGAAGCTGTAGTTCATTACCTGTACGTTTTTATTTTGTTACTTTTAATGGGTTCATAGCTTTTGGTGTAAAAAGTAAAGGATAGAAATTTGGAATTTGTGCTACAAATAGAAAAGGGGCGTTCCGTCGTGCACAGTTGACCGATAAATATAGAATTTTTAATCAAGCGTGGAAACGAGCAATGAAAAGCGATGAAATATCCTGTCTCATGATTTTATTTAAAGTGACATATCACCATCGTAATTGTAGTACAAGAAAAGAATTATTTTTTTATTTTTTGGTGTACTTTTTATCCAATTAAATAAAATCGTTTAACTTGAAACTTTTTTAAAATTTTTTTCTAGTTCAAGCTATAATATTTTATGCACAATCAAGCTAAAACTTGCAACTCAATGTGTCACTTTTTATTCTGAATCGTATTATCTACTATCTTTTATGTACATTTTTGAATTATTTGCTTCTTTAACATCCCCCATAATGTATCCAATTTTCATGAAGTAAGAATGAATTCAAATCAATCAATCACTGGATTAAAACACTTTTTTGACAATGGTAAGCAATAAATAATAATACGACTTAATTACATTGTAAAATATAATATTAAGCGATGAATTCAGCATTCCTGCTGTTACGAAATCTATATAACCCTAATCACATAAACGCAAAGTAAGAAGGCAGAGCTATTTATATAGAAACTGAATTAGATGAAATGGCGAGAGTCAGTAGTTCTAAGTAGGAACACAGTCTTATAAAATTTAACCCCAGACTATTAAGAATAGTGTCACGAGGAGTAATAAATAAGGAGGAAAGTTATTACACCGAGGGTCCGAGCGATTTATATTTAAGCACGGTAGGCATTTAGGGCAGTCTTGTGATTATTAATCGGCTGTGCGTATAGGGAGACATATGCACGTGCGTGTAACACGTGACGCTGCCACGCAGAATAGTTGTCATCCCCGACGATCGCGTGACAGGTTATTTTCCTCTGGACTCGTTCATAATTAACAATGGATTTGCGTTGGTTCGATAATAATTCCGAAGCTGGCTTCTATCCCCCAGTGCTGGTGCTGGTTTAACGCGAAAACGTGAGCATGCCTCGCTCAAAAAACAATACCAAATCCATCGCGCGGGGGAACAGAAAATGACGTGGAAAAAAGGCCAATAGATCCTTCCATTGGTACCATTTCCTGGTATCGTTTGTTGAAGTATGCAGGGTGTCCCAGTAATCGTAGTACAATCAAGCGAGGCCTGATTCTTTATGGAAAAGCAAATGGGGAATTTAGAATAATTTTATGTAAGCCCTTCTGTTATTAGGAAAAATCAGTTTGAAAATTTTTTGGGTTTGAGTGCACTTGACTAATTGTACATTTAGAAGGATAACGAAAGTACTAGAATTTGGCAGGAAAAATGTAAAAGTTTAATACATCTTGTTGAAGATAAACGTGATTGTTAGTTTGGCAATGAATTTGCTAGAATAGGTGTAATGGTATCATAATATAATAAAATAGATGGACACGGTTTACCTAATTTAATTAATCTTATTATTAATATCTATACATATTTATGTTACGATTTAATAATATTATAGTCAGTACTGACCTTGTTTCCGTGAGCAGAAAATGTTTAGCAAGTGTAAATGAGGAATATTTAAAAAATCACAATTCTCTCTAAATATTCAGAGGGAAGTAAATTACTTTTATGCATCAAAGTAACATAGTAAAATAGTCAATTACTCACACACTGTGTGCAATGAACAGATGGAACTAAATTACTTGCATCATCAGAATTGAAAATCAATTCTACTTCGGACAGAATAAAATTTCTTTCTTCTATTCAGTCTTATGAATAGTATTCTACCTCTAGTAAAAAGAAATCACGAACGTTTTTTTAATTTTCGGTAGATAAAGGGCTTTTAAAGAACATTATAAATAGTATAAGTCATCTTCATCCTGCTGCAATACGTAAGGAATAATTTATTTTTCCAATATCTTTCCACGAAACGATTCTCGTGGAATGTTAATTGCATGCATTGATAGTAATGGTGGCACAATAATGCAGACATTAGTGGACTTATGAAGCAATTATCGTGCCCATTGTAGTTCAGCCAGTTTGCGCCATCGTAATTTTCCCAAAATTAAAGTAAATTGTTTAAATTGAGGAGAGGCGCAGCGCGAGCTTTTACTTGCGTAATGTAATGAAATCCTTCGCGGTATCCTGATATAAACTCTCCCTCGTAATTTCGAGAAAAAAAAACAGAATATTTTCATCCCCCATGGACTGAGTTGTACATGTTTTATAAAAGGGGATAAACTTCGCAGAATTTTTGCGAATAACGTCTGTGACTATAAGAGTTTTATTAATTTATCGAAAAGCTTCGATCTACCTATACATGTATTGGCTTTACTAATACAGAAAAGTTAGTGACTTGAAATTTATGAAATTAGCATTTTAAACACTGAAATTTATGAAATTAGTATTTTAACTACTGAAATGCATAAAACTAATATTTTGTGGAAGGACATTTATGAAATGAATAAGAACAGAGAGCTACTGTCGTAGAAAGACAAGTGAACAGGCAGACAAACATTTGAAAAATAGTTTAGGACATTTAATACATTTACCAAGGAAATGTGGCACTTTAATTTCCATTTTCATATCCTTGGGAGAAGGTTCCCATTCAACATTCCCTCTGTGATATTTTCATGCTCAAATGTAATTTTGCGGAATAAATTTTCCGTGAAATGGGACAAATGCGAAATTACAATTCCTAAAAATTATCCACGTTCTAAATGCTTGACCTCCGTTACTCGTTAATAAAAACACGTCATAATTAATCAAAACCAAGAATAACAAGAATACCATAGTTTAAAAAGTAGAAACTATATTATTATCCTTGTCGAAAATGATTAGGGAGTTTCCCAAAATAAATGAGTACAATAATAAGTACAAGTTAGAACAAAGGTACCAACTTAAAGCACAAAAAAGGAAGCAGCAAAATAATTCATTCGAATTGTCAAGTTTCAGGCTTCTATGATATCAACATGTCACATAATCTCCTTCTCCGCATATCGTTCACGGAAATCCAGGGTTGACACTGGATTGAAATATTTTTAATCAAGCCTCCCTCCCTCCGTGACACGGTGAAATTACGTTTAGACAGAAAATTATCCCCCAAATGGCTTATTGTTACATAAATTCCCGTAACGTCAGGGCCAGGTAAGCTCGCGCCACCGTCCGCACGGGGATCTTCGACTAAAATTCCTGTCGTAATTCCTGCGAGAAGCGGGAGACGATGCTTTCATAAAGCACGAACGTGGAATCGCGCGTCCCCCTTTTTTCCCTTTTTCCTCGCGAGGAAATATAAATTCCGTGTAATTTCCGTGGATTAGTGCCACGTATCCGGTGCAAACTCGCAGCTAGTATAACTTACGGGGAACGTGCTTCCCTCCACTGTGCAATTAACATGATCTATTGCGCGGATGTAATAACTGGCGTGCACTAGACCCGTGTTTTAAGTGTTTCGTTCGGACCCCCATGGAAATGCGATACCGAATATCGAGCTGTAGTACAAAATCCTTCGTCACCTCTGTTGGATCGCTTCTTAATACTTTCACTCATTACGAACTCAACTTGCGTATAGACAGCTAGAAACAGTTGAATATCTTTCATAACGGAACCATTTAACGGTAGATGGATGCTGAAAGTGGAAATTATGGAAATCTGGTAACACAACGTCAATGTTTTTGCTGGATTTGCAATGAGTTGTCATAAATTGACGTCAATATAGTATGGCATAGAGAAAGAAGGGATAGACACTTTTCTTTAGTAAAATTTTGCGGTGAGACAACTTATAACAAAGCTTCTAACAAGGGAACATCCCAAAGCCGGAAATTCAAAAAATTCTTAAACTTTTTGAATATGTAGGAAATTTCCTTCTGATTACAACGCAATTTTTGTTTGCTGCCCAAATTCACTCGAAGGGGGTGAAATTAACCCCTGAAAATTCGGCTATTTTCCGAGTTTGTGTTATAACTCGCGAGCTGTAAGAGATAGAAAAAAGTTTCTAGGCAAAAGTTACTCCTTTTAATTATATCTATCATTTGGTAAACAAATTATTTTGCAGTTCTCGAGTTATAACACGATCGAAAAATAACCAGATTTCCAGGGGTCAATTACACCCCCTTAGGGTGAATTTTGGCAGCAAACAAAAATTGCGTTGTAATCAGGAGGAAATCCCCTACATATTCACAAAGTTGTAGATTTTTTTAATTTTCCCTTGTAAGTAGACTTTGAATTTTTAGGTGGTTGCTAATAATTTCCAAACGACAGTAACATTGTTATAAGATGTCCTATCAGAAAATGGTATTAATTATAAGATGAAATCTTAGAGAAACAATTCTCTATGAAACCATGAAGCTTCGTCGCGTTGCCATGATGTTTTTTAAAAATCTTAAAAAAGGGACGTTAGTTGTCTTGTCTTGTGTCTTTGTGTACTTACGTTCTTCTTGGAAACCCTAGAATTTGATTTATTTATACAAGATGTGCAGTATGTCTTTTGCTAATTACAATATTTTTCATTTGATACCACCCTTCAAATAATTTCCTTATTCTGTTTCTGAAGTCTGATGTCAATGTTCAAAGAACGAAGTCGTCGCTGAATTTTCATATATCTTCAAACGATGGGTCTAGCACAGACCGGACGCTGGGTCCATTCTGACCCATGATTCCATTCGTCTGAAACTTAAAATACGCTTTCCCATTCACTTCAACTTCGTTATGACATAAAATTCATTTCTTTTTCAAGATGTAATACCACTGATAAGTAACATAATGTAATTTGATACTTATAATGGGTCCAAATAGGCCCTGTGCCTGCCAGGCGAGGGTTAACGAGTGCTTCAATAACCCGAACAAAAAGCATTAAGTAGGTGTGAGGTCTGAGGCCACGCAGAGCACAACTTCCCCTGGTAATTTATTCTTGAGCCCCCCGAAAAAAAGGGTTGGACCAGACACCCAATAAACTTTCCCTAGTACCTAACAGTGTCAGGTCTCCGGATTATAACCCAACCCCTTCGACACAATTGCATTAAACATCTCTCAGACCTTAGTCACATTCGTCCGCATAATAAAATCAAAAACGGTGAAAGACACCATAGACAAACGGTCCAACTAAAACGTCCCCCCAAGCAACCCCCGTTCAAGGAGCACACTCTCCCATCATCCAACGAACAGAGTGCAGGTCGAAAATGCTAAAAAGTTCGGCCACTGCAACAGGCGGAATTAAAGGGTTGCTCTGCGCGCCCCGGGAGGGGATTTGGCGGTAGGGGGTGACCAACGAAAGCGAGGACAGAAGGAAAACAGAGCAAGCAAGGTGGTAGGGGTCGCCACTCCGCGGAAGAGTTTGCTGAAAAATGCGAGAGATTGTTCTGCCGTCCGAGCCGCAAACATTCCACCCCCTCTGCCCCACTTCCCTTCCCTTTCTCGCGTCTTCTACCTCCTTCACCCCCTCGCAAAGCACATCGACGTTCCACGGCGTCCAGTGTCGATGTATCGTGAAAAATTCCGTCTTCCTCGGAAATGGTAACCGCTTGGGGCGAGTCCCCCCCCCCCCCCTCCCCCCATTACGGCGGGTTTCTCTTGCGTGCACGTTCGCGTCGGGCCAAGATTCTCCGAAGTTATCGCGTCAGGGGCGAGGGGGTGGACGATGCTACAATGTGGATAGAGGAGGTGGCGTTAAGCTAACGCGTCGAACGATTTTTCGCTGAAACGGTGGGTTCGACCGAGCTTGCTGAGCGATGTAGTTTCGCTCGCGATTTATTTCCCCGCCGTCGCCTCGCGACGCTCCGCTCCCACTGCCCTGGTGAATAATTACTTGGACGAATTCGACAGACAGCTGTTGTTGCTCTCTTTTTTCTCGCTGCTCAGGGTCTCGCTTTATTTTTGTAGTGTTCGGGGGCTGACTGTGTTTTGACTCTCTTTGGGAGCTGCTCGAACGGTGTGAATTGGAACGGGGTGGGGAACGTAAGGGAGGGTTTCTGAGAAAAATGGTGGTTTGAAGGGACCAGTGGTAGAGGAAATTTGATTGAATGTTAGTTTTTATTGATCAGTTGTGGAAGAGGTTTTTAGTGACGTTCAAGTGCTGTTACAATGATGTTACAGCAGGCTGCAGAATTCGGATTTTAGTAGGTTGAGTGGCGCCGGCGCGGAAAGACGTCAAGGGGTTTGCATCCTTAGATCTTCGTATCAGGATTCGATTGGCGAGATTCCCCTAGCGAAAGGGAGTCTAAATTTCACTTCATTAGGGCTGTTTTTAAATCTCTGGTGGGCGGGCAGACGAGTATAAGTCAAATTTTATCTCGAGCTTAAACAGTTTCTTTTTTATCCTTTTTTTGTGAATCGAAGTTAAAAATAAAAGTTCCTTTTAACGTATATGTTATCAATTTTCACGCCCAAACTTTCACACCTGATCTTACATAGCACTTTAAATATTCTAACAATAAGTATCTTCCTGCAAAACGAAGAATTCTGACTTATACTAGAATTTGGAAGCGATTCGAAATATGTATAATTAAAAATGAGTCGAATAAGGTCGTATTTGGACTCATTTTCATTAGAAAAATCACTCATGAAGGACTTAACAGACAGTATAGAAGAGTAAATAATAAGTATAATAAGATTAATTTTTCAAAACCCTGCGCCACTCGAAGTGTTAATATACAGGATGTAGATGTTGCCTTAGAGCTTGGAGTTACTCTGTGAATCCAAGGAAGGTAATTAAGCTAATTTTAAGCTAAATATTTATCGCGGAAGATAAGAATACTTCTTAATTTAATAAAGCACAGAATATTTTACATAATTCCTATTAACAGTAACATTATTAAAAACTATGGAAGTCTAAGTGCGTATTCATCACAAGCAGCCTACGGAAGAGTTTTAATTTCGAAGTATCAATGTGTTAAATAACGATGCTAAAATTAAATATCGTTATACGACGCTGGAAGTGTCACAGAACATGTGTCATATGATACGATTTTGAAAATAGACAGGTGATTATAAACTTTTAGTTGAAAATATTTATTGAGCATGGTGCAACCAGCAAATGGGAGATTCTCAATGAAAAGACAGACGTAATGCATAGAATGGCTATTATGCATTTATCCCACAGTTCCTGCGAGAGACAGTTAGCAGCACGAAAGTTGGCTGCGCTCATTTCACTGTGTGCACGAGTACTTGCGTGTATTCCTTGACCCAGTAAAACGTTTGTTAGGCGCGGCCATGGCATTTATTCACTAACCATTACACATGTACCTATCACGACACCAGATATATTCATTGCTTCAGTTTTCATTGACGTTTCGAATGAAAGCTACACCAATCGTACTTGTAGCATCAGCAGCTTCTGAGGATGGTTTTTACAGAAAATATTTCATGTAGTTAAGGATGCCTATCATGGTTTATACTTACCTCATTTATGCCTACCCTACAAACAGTTCCATTTTCAAAGTTCTCTTCTCGAATTCAATGCGATAAGTCTTATTCTTAGTTCTTAGTTGTTAGAATTTTTAGCTTTTAATAGTTTCCAGCTACTAGCTTTTATTTTCAGTTCTCAGATTCAGTTCTAGTCTTTAGTTTTAGTTTTGTAATTAATATCATGCTTGGACTCCTACACTGTACGGAGGTTAGACCTGATAACAGCTCTAGCTGGGCCTCGCCTTTTCACCTTCCTATGTATTAAAAAAAATAAAGTAAAAAAAATAAAAAATTAATCAAAATTGATTCCACGTTCTTTCGGTTTTATGAGTTTTATCTGAGAAATCACGTTTTAGCTTACACTTTGCAAAGTGATTGATATTGCACCCAGAGATATGTTTAACCCTTTCAGTGCAATGGGTATCCATATGCATTTGATCAGTGCGTGTAGTATTTGCAGCGAACATCTATAAATGTTTCACGAATATGCTAAACAAACACGCATAGGTATCGGAGTTCTGTACGCAGAGTAAGCAGGACGTTTATAAATCTTAGCACCGAAAGGGATAATATTTGTAATCGGATCATAGTTAAACTGCTACTGTTTTACTTGTGATTTTTCTTTCTTCATAATATGTGATATGGTCTCCAAACTTTTCCAAACACAGAACGCTGCTAGAAAAGATAGAGCATAAATTTCTCCGATATGCGTCATATAAAACTGGTTGTCCCATGTCCATCACCGATCACGATTATAGTCAAATAATGCATAGTCTCAATATAGACTCGCTTCACAAAAGAATCACGATTTGCTGTCCTGAGATCCTCAGCATGATTTGCCTAAATGCGCCAGAACGAAGAATAAGATCTTTTCCTTTACTCAAACCCACGCTTTTAACGACAAGTGTAGTGCATGCCGATCCTATACACAGGATATCCAACCTGACGAATAAATATAGCTCAGTGTTGGACTTCTTTAATAAGTCTTTAGCGCCCTTTCAAACTGCGATGCATAAAATTATTTTCACCGAATAACTATAAGCCGTTGCATCAACAATCTTTGTAATTTAGTATCTACATAATACTTCACACAATATTTACCTATAATTGTAGGTACAGTTTGTATACCAAGGACTAGTCCCGTCTAAATAAATAAATAAATAATAATAATAATAATAATAATATTGTTGCGGTGAGTAGGGGTCTCTCGTTAGCCATGCTTATTTACTCTCGATATAACACAATTTAACACGTTCCCTGCCAGACCGTTTTTTGAAGACTTCCCGTTCAAGCCGCGTGGGGCGTATGCGCC
The DNA here is from genome assembly GCA_944738655.2 of Andrena hattorfiana. Taxonomy (NCBI): domain Eukaryota; kingdom Metazoa; phylum Arthropoda; class Insecta; order Hymenoptera; family Andrenidae; genus Andrena; species Andrena hattorfiana. The sequence continues at coordinate 38,206,841 of OX122889.2, read as the reverse complement.
CCACGCTTTACATTTGTATTATTTTGTTTCTGGCGTATGCCTTACAATAATTAAAATAGTGCAAAAATCATAATTATCAAGGAAAGGTTGTATAGTTTAACATGCATAACACAACAAACCAATAAATTTATTTTTCTAGGAATTAGTTTAACAAATAACTGGCTGAACATTATTATGCCAAGCGAGTGGCATCCTCACATATAATTTTTTTTATCATGCCTATATCAATTTAAAATATAACATTTTAGTTAAATTCAAGTTTGTATGCAATTACAAAGGGATGTTACGATGAACTTTGTTAAAACATGGCAAACATAAGTGTGGTTTATCCACACAACTATCGCAGAATGTTACAACTTTTACAGTGCAGTTTCTTGCCGACTGGGAACCTAAATTTTTAACATTTCTTTCGTAACAAATTTTGCAGCGCCTTCTTATCGAGTTAAAGTGGCCTTCCTTTTTTTTTAATTTCGTGTCGATTTCTTTTTGGTCCAATTCGTGGAGAGTTATTATTATTATTACACGACATCAGATTCATTGCTAATTTTTTTCGGAATTCGATGCTTGTTATTTTTCGGTTGGTAAGACTGTTATATATAATCCATGAATTCACTACCGCTGTGTTCAGGCAAAGTTCAAATACAATTTTTTTATACCATTTTACTGATTTTCGTAGAGGACTGCAATATGCAGCCATTTGATCGGAGATATCTACAGAAGACTTCCCTTCATTATAATTCACAATAACCTCCGGTTTTCTAACAATATTCCCCCTTTTCTGCACAGCCACAGTTTCATTAGAGTGTTTCGTTGATAATAGAAGAACATCACGCTTGTCCTTCCATTTCAGTATTGTCAAACCATCATTGCTTTCCTTAGCGATATTTTCATATCGTTTTAATTTTTTTGAAAGTAGGTCTTTTGGAATTCCACGGCGATTTGATCGTATTGTTCCAATCAGATGAGTGTTTTGAGCAACTAGCTTTTTGGCTAATTCGATACTTGTGTACCAATTATCGGTACATATTGTATGGCCTTTACCAAATATACTTTTGCACAATGACAGAACAACATTGGTAGGCGTTGTTTTCTCTACATCCGTTTTTTTCCCACAATAAATTTTAAAGGCCAGCGTGTATCCCGGTGCTGAACATAATTTGAAAATTTTAATACCGTACTTATGTCTTTTTTGTTTTATATATTGTTTGAAGACAATGCGACCTCGAAAAGGAATCAGAGATTCGTCTACACAAACAATTTCGCCTGATTCAAAATACTTTTCAAAATTTTCATTCAACATATCAATGACGGTTTTAATTTTATACAAGCGGTCGTTTACATTTTCCTTGTCATTGTCGTTAAAATGCAACATTCGTAGCAAAACCTCAAACCGATTTCTTGACATTATTGAACGTGGAAGAGTCTGCGAATATGCTGGATCTTTAGACCAATATAAACTTATTTCTGGAAGCTTTATAATTCCCATCCACATAATAAGTCCAAAAAAACGTTTTATCTCGTTTTTGTCTGTTGCTATCCATTCATCTAATCGAGATGATGTTTGTCTAGATAGACATTGTTGCGCATACCGATTCGTTTCTGTAACGACAAGATCGAAGAATTCGTCACTCATAAACAAAAAATAAATATCTTCCGGTTTTTCGTAAGTTTGGTTAAATATTTTGAAACCCGGTGTACCAACGAAAGGCGTAAGGCGCGGTTGGTTTCCGATGGGATTAGCCCAATCTATATGCGAAGTAGTTATATTGTTTATTGAAGGTTCAGCATCTTCGTCTTCACTACTGGATAAAATGCGAGTGCCGCGTGTGGAAAGGCGATGAAAAGTTATGATTTCCTCTGAACTGTCTGAAGAATCTTCAGAAAGAATTCCTCGTGCAATCCTACGGCGTTTTGTTAGAATTTCTGCGAGTGGCGCGTCAGAATCATCACTAGAAAAACTGTTGCTGTGTGATGCCATATCTGCTTATAAGGAGTAATTATTGTAAAATTTGGAAAAGGTCTGAGGAAGAGAAGGCGGGAAAAATTGCAAACATTTTTAAATGCAAGATATCCGAATTTATAAACTGAAATAATATGTACGTACCGTATTTCCTTCGTTTAACACACTGAAGAAACACACTGAACTATAAATCAATCCTAGCTTCAGTGATGCAGTAAGTATTGTATCAACGACACGCGAATAAATGACTGATCGGAATAAGAGAAATGCGGTTAAAACAAGTCACAGTAAAGAAAAATTGCCCATCACGCCGCGTGGGGCGTATACGCCCCACGATTAAACGAGGGCATCAGCAATAGTATTAAGGTGTCCATAATTGACTCCATAATGAATTTTTAAAAAATTCTTCATTTTACAATGATAATACCAAATGGCTTGAACGGAAAGTTCAGCGTGGGGCGTATACGCTCCACGCGGCAGGGAACGTGTTAAGCAACTCAATACAATAGGTCATTCACTGTCGCAAATAGTTCAGAGCTTGGTCTGATGATTCTGTTCGTGAGCACGATCAGTGAGTAGCGGACTAGGTCTAAAAATATTGTTTGTCAGGAGACAAAGCGGGCCCACTCACAACTATAAGACTATTATTTAAAATAGTAATACAACGAATATTTTAGTTGCATACAGTAATAACATTATTACATTTTCAAGCTACTAGAAGGTCATTAACATTTTTAATATATCGTCTGATGTTTAAGGGGGCCCACAGGACCTACTTGCCATCGGGCCAGCTGACACCCTGGCCAGTCCCCCAATCAGTCCAAGACTGACGGTTAATCAATAACAATTTATAACTTCAGATACGAGCACCAGTAGGCCACGGCGTTCGCAACAATATCTATATTCCTTTCACAAAGCTTCTACAATTGATTCCATTCGATTGTGGTCGCGTAACGTATATGCACTTCCATTAGTAGTCCACTTCACATTATTGGTGTTTTTTCAGCGAACATTTCTCCAATACTTCGTGAACATGGTTTACACTCTAATACTTCTGTTTCGTGAAAAAAAAAAATAAAAAGCCTTTCTCATTTGCGATTCATCGATTTTCTTTTTCGAGGTCACTCATATATAAATGACGTGTGTAGGGGAATGTGATGTAGGAAATGTAATTTAATTTAATTTTTTACTTTTCATATCTCATGCGCATTGACCTCCCGCATTAGAAGTGCAAACCACGTTCACAAAATATTGTAGAGGAAAGTCGCGTAAAAGAAGTTAACCATATGAAGTGTTATTATGTATTATTACGTATTAACAATAGAATGAGTCGACTGTACATTACAGCTGTAATTATTCGACTATTCGAATACGAATCATTTCTTCGAATATTCGAATCTTTGAATAATCATGAGTTTTCGAATATTCGAATAATCAGGAGTATTTGAATATTCGAATAATCATGAGTATTCGAATATTTGAATAATTAGGAGTATTTGAATATTCGAATATTCGGTGCGATCGAATTTCGGATTGTACCGAATAGGAATCTGAACATGCAATATTTCTTCACACTTTATCGTGAAATTCTTTTCATATTAGCCTTTATATACACATTCGTCCATAATCCATACACATCTCTATCATGTACATATCCACATACAAAGCGAATAATACTCTATAAATTTAGTGAAATAACGTTATAGTAACGTGGGAAAAATGAAAATGTTATAGTTCCCCAAAATTGTTTATGGGGTTTTAGCTTCCTACAAAACGTCTGCTTATACTGTTTGTCAGCCGCTTATGGATAGGGCCCTTGGCCGACTCCATCGGGGTTGTCTACGCATTATTATAAAAATAATAATCCTAATAACTGATGATAGCTTTCGTCTCAAAATATATACATTTACCAAAGATGAATAAATTTTCGAATTTATCGTTTGAAAAACAAACAATTATTGTAAAGGCCAATATGAAAAGAATTTCACGATAGAGTGTGAAGAAATATTGCATGTTCAGATTCCTATTCGGTACAATCCGAAATTTGATCACTCCGAATATTCGAATGTTTGAATATTCAAATACTCCTGATTATTCGAATATTCGAAGAGCTATTCGAATTCTCTGGTATTCGAATACTTAGATTACTCGAATATTCATTACAGCCCTACTGTACATACAACCAGACACTACATTTCCACGAATCAAGAAAACAAGTGTCCACCCTCCCTCTTCCAGTGTCCCCTTCACTTGATTTCGCGCACTAAGCAATTACAAAAACGAACGAATACCTCAAAGACTTCATACCTCGCAAAATTTCCCCAACTACGAGCCAAGCTAAACCACCCCCTTAATAAACAATTACCTAACCCCGCCACCAAGCTTGTCGCAGCGACGACAAAGACGCAGATGCGATTTGAAGACGATTAGCGTGCTCTTCCCCGAGTGAATATCGTCGTAACCAGATCTCGCGAACCAGCCGAGGTGGCGGGAGCACGTATCTAGAATAAATCCAACATTCGTACCGGCGGCGATATCAGCGGAGAACGCGGTAAGAATTTCGTTACTGCGAGTCAGCGCTAGCCAGAGCCACGGAGGGGAAGGTATCCAGCGTGCTGTTAGAGAAAAGTGGAAGGAAAACAGAACTATGCCAGGGAGGGGAGGTGGCGTCGGATATATTTTCCTTTTTATATCTTCCCCGAGTCGTGCATTTCCGCGGACGGGGTAGAGGAAAGCAAGATTAATGAATATTCAGGAGCAGCGGGAATGGAGTCAGCCTGCAGGGTGGTTCGACGAGAAAAAATAGAACGCTCGCGGCCTCGTGGCGAGGGGCAGGGGGCAGGCGGAAAAGGGAAAGGGGGGAGGTGAGAAAGTGGCGAAGAAGAAGAAAGGGAATCGGAACGAGACGAGAGAGACGCGTGTCCTGTACAGCGCTGGCGAAAATATCCTGACGTTAACGCAATTAATTTACCCTGGAACTTTACGTTTTAATATTCATCCCCTGACGCACGCCCTCCCTGTCTCGCTCCTTTATTCCCTCCACCTCCCGTCTCCCGCCCCCACTTCTGCAGTTGGGTTTCTTTCATTCTTTTCCCCCTCAAGTCGGCTCTGTCGCTTTCTGAACTAGCTTGGTCCTCCTTCTTAGCTTGCCGACCTCGCCTCTTACGCCCGGCGAGATCGCGTTGTTGCGCTCCGCGAGTTGTAAAAACGCAAGAACGGCGCTGGATTAAAAACGCTGGTTACGTCTTAGACGGTTAAGCCGCTCTGCCAGGGATCCTCCAGGTACTTACGGAGATTATGCTGATGTACCAGGCGCGTCCATCGACGAAACGAGGGTGACAGTGTTTGTCGACGGGGTGGAGGGACGGTGCTTTACGGAGTGGTCGTTTCGATGCCTTCGGTTGTGAAGTTAATTTTGAAGTGACCATCTTAGATAAGGTCTTACTTTGTAGGGGAAGCTCTGAAGGATTGGAATTATTTAAGGTGGCCAATCCTTCTGGATTACTATGAAAGGAGAAATTCATTGGTAGGCAAAACTTTGACGACTTGAATTACATGAAGAAGTTATTAATCAGCTAAATGATGACTTAAACTCCACTTAATTTTACGCGAACTATGTACGTTATATTTCAATTTCATCAAAATTCCTCAATCGATAGCACGAAGCGATCGATTTGATGTGGAATGGTCCTGAGGCACATCTATTGACCTGTATTTTAAACAAATTAGAATCCACCTGAATAATGACTTAATCTCCTTCTAATTTCACGTGAACAAAGTTATATTTCAATTTCATCAAAATTCCTCAATTCATTGCAAGACGCGATCGATTTGACGTGGAATGACCCTAGATCTTCCTACCTTTTCGCTAATATTAATTTACGATAAATAATCATCGAGGCGCTTCGATTTCTTTAATGCTTCAGATGATTTAGCAAAACAATTTTTATCGAAAATCTTTGTGTATACAATCGTCACTAACACCTTCGATGGCTGCTGCCAGGTATGCCTGATTTTAATCTTTCAGACACTATTTCATGATCCACTCAATTTATCTCACGTTTGTTTAAGGGAACATTCCTATTATTTAATAAAAAAAACAGGTGATCTTTAAGTTTTTTTTCTCCAAAAAAGTATACAACTCGTAGTAAAAAAAACTTTATGGTCTTTCTTTATTCGTTCTTCAAGAATATAAAACTTTTTTTTTCATTTTTCTGTAATGGTTCGAATTTTGCGTGGCGCTTAGTGCACTGCTGCAGCAAAAGAAGCGTAAACGGTAGACAGTAGAACTCGACGTAGGATTGTCTGAAATCAAAAAGCCAAAGATATTCTTATAGGTCATATCAATCACTATCGCATCACCCTTTGCAAGGCAAATAAAGCAAAATGCCGATGTTTGATACACATTTGAACACAAACATGCGAAAAAGGGGGTAATTCTACGCCTAAAAATGTTAATAACGAAGAACTATGACCTCTAAAATCGATGGTCAAAGGCTGATGCGATAGTGAATTCAATTACGAAGAAAATGCCACCAAGATTTTTGGAATCGGTTCATAATATCTTTTGTCCTGCTGCCTACATTTTGGAAAAATCATGTTTCGAGATAAACGCGTTTAATGTTTTGCTTATCTGTTGCCGGTGTTCAGAAGTCGAGATGTTTCTATCGTTGTAGAATCTATATCGTTACGAATTTCGTCTTACAATATTTACTGAGTATTCTTCAGATACTACACTATAGATATATGCAAAAAAAAAAACATTTTCTGAAAAATTTTGATAGGAATGTCCCCTTAAACTCAGACCTTATGTAGTACACTGTTCATTGTGCTATTTCTTTTCATATTCCCTTACAACAATACCTGAAGCATCTCCGTATGCCTTACTTGGTCTCGAACAATCAGTCAATATGAAAACAGGAAAATACTAACAAATTGAGAATAATATTTAAAAACAGTGTAGCAAAAAGTACCCTGCTTTTCATCACAGTGCACGATAATCTTCAATTATCCACAGCGTCTCTTAGGTTAGCTTATACCAAACACGAGATTTCAGAGAGCAGCAGCAGGTCAGCATACAAAGCACGAAAAATGGTCGACGTTACCCACAGAATACAAGCTAACACATTTTGCCGCTTGCCTTCCAACAAGAACATTGTTTACACGTTTTCTCGTTAGCAGCTACTCGTCTCTAATTGGATCATGCTACCAACACAAAAATATCGCAGATTAAACGGTCGCAGAACAATTTTCTATCCATTTCGCTGGGCTGCCTCCGCAGAGACTTTTCTCTTCGTCGGCCAGAGCTCACGATAGTACTGCAAATCGCTTTTCCATTTATTTTTCGAGGTTACGCGGAAAAGGTCCGTCGACCCTTTCTTACCTTCCTCTTCCTTTGCCTTCGATTGCTCCTAAGACACAATCACTCGGGCCGAGAGTTTCCTTCGAGGAATCTTCCTCGTCGGAACGTAACATTCAACGGCGTGACTTCGATATTTAGGAAGTAGGTACCAGCTTGAAGGAGCTCCTGGCATGAGCACAGTAAATAGTAGGTACATACTTCGTTCGAGACAATGCTCTTTTTATTTCGTCTCCTGATGTCGATCTTCCGACCGAACGCAAGAGCTGTCCTTGCTTGGACCCTCTGTTTGAAGACGGAAACCCTTTCTGGGGAAATATTTGCACAGTTGATTTTGCGATCGAATTTCTACTCGTGTACATCGTGACACTGGAAACGTTAAATTTTGGGGCTCTTGGCTGACCTTGGGCTTGATGGAATATCACGTATCTCGCTAAATTTCAGAATTAATTAAGAATCTGGGTGACTGAAAAGAGAAACGGAGAGTTCTTTATTATATTCACTTCAAATTATTCGACATAAATTATTCTCACGAACTAGGTAAGGAGACTTTTGGAATTCCTAAAAGCAGTTTGATAATCAACCATAACTGATTATAAAAATAACCAAAAATCAGAGAAAGCTTCGAACAAGACGAAATTTTAAATTTGTTTTTCCCCAAAATTTTGGATTATTACGTTGTCTACTACTAAATCCTATCTGATTGGGAAAAATTGGTCTAATTCGTGGCCAGGTTGCAGCAAGAATTTGGCAAGGAAACTTTGATTGCGTGAAAGTGGTACCTCGGTTTCGGAAGGAGCATGTGCTTCCTTCGTGTCCTATATTTATTTAATTAGTCGAGTAACGACGGTTAGGGAACACGACATTGGACATTGCAGATAGATTGCTCGGCAGGACCCCTTGTGAAGTTGCTAATTAAACTCTGTACGAACTAACCCTTTGAACTTTGACTCCGTCGCGAATGTTGGTTTTAATGGCGACAAGCTTTGCCTCGTAGAAATTCCCGTGGAGAATCTATTTGCTACTTTGGCCTCTTCCTGGTTCTCCTTCCCTCCCTAGTTCTTATCTTTTTACTTTGTCTACATCCTCTTTATGTCCCAAGAGGATTCATTAAAGTATCTTGTGGTATAACTTGTATTGCCGGATTTTTGTAGGAACTTTGAAAACATTGCGATTCGTTTCACAGAAAAAGAGGGTCGATTAGACGTATATTTGTATTGTTTGTATATGATAACGAATTTTTCTCGAGTTTTGCAATGCTTTTTATATTGGATTGTCACAGAAAATACAGCGTAGGTATCAGAGTATTGGTACAACAGAGGAGGGGGTGATTCTACATAAAAAATAAGTAAAAAATATTGAATACAGTTTTTTCATTTGAGGCTTTTTTCGAGAAAATTGACTTTGAATATTCTTTGAGTAGGTACATGTGCACTTAACGTAATGTTGATTCCTTATTAATATTATGTGCTATTATCTATCTCTGTCTGCTTAGAATAGGTTTATAAATGAAAATAAATCTCAAAAGATAAAGCCTCGAATGAAAAAAAATCATTGTATTTTTTCCTGTAGAATCACCCTTTCCTCGCTTGTATCATCAATGCTGGAGACACTCTGTATATTATATTAAAAAGTAACAAGAGGCATTTTCAATAATTGGTCTTAAATTCCTCTATGTGTCTATTTTTAAGTAAAGTAGAATGGATTAGATTGAATCCTTTTGTTTCATTTGCCATTCGAATGACAAATTACCTATTCTAACAATAAGTCATTATTATCTAACAAATTTTTAATATATTCTATTCTATAATAATTCTAGTTTAATCCTATAATAAGTCTAAAACATTTTCGGGTAGTTTCTGATTTACAAACATTTGTTCTTCATCTTAAGAGGGAGTGACTCAGCCATTCAAAAAATTCAAACATCGTGTCCTCTAATTATTTCACATAATCGCCCTTCCACTGTGACTTCGTCACTCCTTTCGACGTAATCACGCCACGTTGGCCACAAATTCCCAGCGATATCAGTCGAAACAGCCTTCATTTGGCCAACCTTCCAGACAACCCTTTTGACAATATCATTCCTCTATCAGGCAAACGGTTATCATCGTCTGCAGCATTCCCGTTCTCAAAGATCGACAATCAGCGATACCATGGAAATTCTGGCTTGTAATTTCCGAAGGCCAGAGTAATGCGTGCATGGCAGGAAGGGCATAGGATTAAGTTAGAGAGAGGATTGTGGAAATGGGGCAGTCTGAAGGCAATAAGAGAGGGAAAGGGTTTCGTAGAGCGCTGTAGGGACGAGTCTGAAGAATAGGAGAGTAAAAAGCCCTTCTTCGTCCAGCTAGATGCTTTGTTAATATTTCGGGGGCTGAACGTTCGTTCAAGATAGTTCTGAATTCTAGGCATTTCGGAAATTTCGCGCTATTCCGGTGCTGCAGGGGTGGCCGAGGCTCGAATAACTCGGTAGTTTAGAAACTTTTGCGGACTCCAGTGTGTAGTTAATATAGATATTGATGGTGTACGATAATTTATGTCCAAAGTGATATTTAACTTGTACTGAAGTTGGGGAACCGCAGAGTGCAGTCATCCTCTTTTCAATAAGGGCTATTTTAAAATTGAACGCGGATTTTCGTATTCAGGGATAGTATTTTTAATCGCTGTTTCGTTCAATTAAATTTCATATATCTTTCTTTACACAGATCTTTCAGGAACGTATCTATCGTGTAAGAACAAAATTAATTGTGTTCTAAACCTCGTCTAGTCAGCAGTCTAGCAAAAAAGATGTGAATGAGAAGCAATCACTTAAGTAGACATCAATTTTCTTCCCCATCCAAGGATCACCATTCACTTCCTCAAATATCTACCCCCACCTCACGCACCTCAAACAATTTTCCCAAAATTGAATTTCATCCGAAAACATTTACAATCAAAATTCAGCAAAGACGAACACACTGTTATCTGAAAGAAAACCAAATTTCCCTACCTCCCGTGCAATTTTTCCCCACACAAACTTCGTCCCCCACGTAATTTAATTTTCATCGCGCCAAAGATTTCTCCGCCTTGAAACACTTCTGCCGCGCGCGTATCTTTAAAAGCGCCATTTGAGGGGTAGGAGGGAGTGCATTGATAGAAAGGAAAATAAAAAAAGGGGATTAAAGGGACATGCTCGCTAGCGTCGTGGAACGATCGTTGGATTCGACGGAAAATTGCTGTCCCCGATGCAACTTGATTACATGCACGGCCCCGTAATAATATAGATGACTTCGATGCGATTAGGAACGCAAGCTCAGAGTGGCCCTTCAGAGGTGCTTACCAGGCGTTCCCCGTCTCTGTTACGCTCTCTGAGGCTCGCTTGCAATATTCGAGGCTGCCTATCCCCCTAGTAAGCGTCCTTCCAGCCAGCCCCTTCACCCCGTTGCAAGGGGGATGCTGCTCTCTCACGTCATCCGCCACCCTAAAGGACTCGAGGTGAGTATCTGCTACTTAACACGGGCCCCGTGCATACATTTTTAATCGGCTCGACGTGCCTGACATCTATCCGCGAATCGGTTCGTGGCAGGGATTCAGCGACGGTTTTAGGAGTGCGGCTGTTTCATTTTAGTTTCTCTTCGTTGTTGGACGAGCGAAGGGATCCAGGTGGATTTTCGGAAGTCTTACAAGGGGACATACCGAAGTGATAATCGCCGATTTCGATGCGACTTTGGTAGAAAGTAGCGCTTACAAAAATATTCGGCACGTATTTTTTTTAGCCATCATCCATGTTAAAGGGGTGGAAAATAGATCTCAATGTTGGGGTGGGAAAGCTATTTTTAGTTTTTTTTTTATAAGGGAGCTACTTAATTAGATTACTGAAAAAGAAGTTGTTTAAATTATACATGAATAAATTTTTTTCTTAATTTTTCTGATCGATTGGTGACCCATTAGGCTGCAAATTTATGTGTGAAAACTATGTACCTAAATAAAAAATACGGATAAATTGGTATTTAGATTTTTCTATTATAAAAAAAGTTATATTTGAAATTTACGTACGCGCATTTTGGGAAATATGCAGTCGTCGTGTTCATATAATCAAATAGAATTGTTCTCAAGGGTTTTGCTGACTGCTAACAGAGAATTTGAACTTAGATTTTTAAAATTCACAATGGCCGATATAGCGGACTTTACGTAAAAAATATTCTAATTTTCATCAATCTTTGGTGTGATATTCGTAACGTAAAAAAAGCATCACCACATTGCCACACTTATTGATAAAATTAAAACCAGATGAGAATCAATCACAGAATATTAAACGATGTTGCAACGACATTATGACAGTTGTATGATTCCTCGGATATGGTCGATATCGTAGGCTCTATATACCCAATCCTGATATTATGTGTAATGTATCCACCACCATTTCCAAAAATCAAAATCAAGAAAAATAAATGTCGGTGTAGTAGGTGTGTTTTTTTGTCTTTGGCCTCCCATATCTCAGAAACTAATTGTCGGTTCAACTTGAAAATTTGTTGTGATTGATGTCTTATCATAAGATCATCATTTGGCACAAAATTCAGTTCCAAAATCGTGCGATTTTTGGTGTCACTCATTCTACGACAGTCATCGTCGTAGTGGTGATCAAGTGCAAACCGCAGCCTGCTGAAAAAAATCCCTTCGCGGAAGTCTTCTCGCGGCTACTTCTCGTCCAAGCGCCTATCCGCCGACTCGAGAGTGAAACGGGGGTATGCAGCGTGTTTCCTCTTAAACACACTGTGACGAGGCTAAGGAACGACGAGGTTAAAAGCGTTTGGCAAGTCGAACAATTGTGAAACGCTGTACCTACATCGAGACTTCCCTGCCCTTTTTTCCCCTTGTACTGCTGACATCGGGCAACCACTGCAACCACCTTTTCTGGTATTACGCTGTAATAGAGTCCCTGTTGCCAGAGGAGAACGCAGCAGGACGTAATAGCGCACCTCCACTATTTCTTCTGCCACCCCCTGCGAATGAAATTTCCTCTTTCGTCATTGCTTCCCTCGCTTTTCGCCTGTCGTCCATCTTCAGTAGTGCCGTCGCTCTTCACCCCCTGTTCCCACTTACTGTTCTCCATTCTGTTCTGTCTCTTAACATTTTTGGGCAACTTGGAGTTTTTTAATTGTAACTTGAGTTTTGAAATATCACAGCCAAAGAAACGTAGCTTATTATGATATAATAACTGTAGCCTTCGTGGATTGAATTCAAAGAAAATTGCTGGACAGACAAGGTTTATTGGGATTAAGTGGGAATATATGGTGTTTGGTTGATGGGACAGGTCTACAATTTCAAGACATAGACGTTGCGTCTGGCTAAGGTTATACAATTTACGGGACTCTAATGTGCATGCTGCACTCGATTTTATTTTAATGAGGCGTCCAGGAGTTGAGTCCAGGTATTGTCGCTGAACTCTCCATATCGAACGGACGTCCAGGAATATTCTCCCGTACTCTCCTCTCTCAAAAACTCGGGCGTCAAATGAGACGCTCTCTCGACCGATAGGCATCCAGGTATTATCGCCGAACTCTCTATATCGGTCGAGCGTCCAGGAATAGACTCTAGCTATTATCGCCGAACTCTCCTGTCGGAGTCCTTAAGCTGCCTGAGAGCGACCGATGGTCGTACCTCGTTCTCTCTCTCAGAACAGCAAAGAAGCAAATGCCTTTGCGGGCCTCTAATTTATACCCGATCGTTGCCATCCACGGCCGCAGAAATCAACAGACGCCTCGGTAAGGGGGTACAGGACTATTGGACACATTTCATATTATAGAGAAAGAAATTCTACACCTCGAGTTAAGCTTTCAAGTGAAAATATTCATTCGTACAAAAGTTATGATGTACACGGTGATGTACGGTGTTTAAAAATGTAGCTTCGAGATAGACGGCTTCAAAGTTAAGTCATTCAGTTACGTTCAGCCCTATAATTTCCGTAATTATTCGAATTTCCTCATGAAACTTTGTTGTAAATGTTCACAAAGGATGACGCTTTCAGAATTAATAGTAATAAAAAAATCGATTTTTCGAGATTTCAATAGTACCCCCTTAAGCGCGGGCCTCGCGAGCCGCGATTCCGCGCCGCACGTCTTTGCTCACGGGCGGTCTACAAGCGCATTGGCGAAAATTCTCGTTGCTCGGTCTTTCCCGATGCTTTCTTTTCTGCATGCTACATATGTAACAAAATTTATGTAATTCTTTCCCTTTCTCTTTCTCACTGTCTTTCATTGCAGTGGTTCTTCTTTTTGTTCCCTTTTTTAAACACTCACAAGGGAACATATCGAACCTACACAGGCCGATTTTGATGAGACCCTGCAGATTTACAGAACAGTGAAAAATATTTGACACGTATTTTTTGTTACCGCAAATCGACCATGTTGAAGGGGTGAAAAGAGACCCTAAAGTTGGGGGTCGAAAATATATTTTCTGCAATATCTCGAGAACTATTAGGCGTAAGACAATTTTGTTTTAAATGTGATTTTTATTTAAAGAAGAATTCAGCTCCCTGTTCAGTTTCTAGAAAATTTCAGAAAATATGTTTTCGACCCTCGAATTTAGGGTTTTTTCATCCCTTCAACATGAATGATTGCCGATAAGTAAAAATACTTTCTCTTGCTAATATTTTCTATTGCCAATTTTCTTCCCTTTCTTTCCCTTTCCAATTTTTTCCTCTTTTGAACTTGAATTCACTTTTATTCTTTGCTCGTTGATTTTGTTACGTTCCTGTCTTTCTTTCTTACCTCGCTTCCTACCTCTGCGTAAGCAGCGTACACGTTTAATTTCCGCCTCTTAGCTCGCCGATAAGGCCAGGGGTCGTAAAAACGCGCGAAAAGGGTGGTAAACGATAATGGCGAATATATCTTATAATTCTGTAACACTGAATGAGCTCGAGTTTTGTCACTCGCACGTTTTCCTCGAGTTTCCACGGCTCTCGTGCCGCCTATCAACCGGACACTATAATTGTCCCTTCGTTTCAGTTGAATTATTATGCTGCATGTAATTAAAGCTTAGTTCAGCGTCGCTTTTATGTGCTTCAACGGAAGATGAAAATGTAAAATTTCTGTTAAATTAATTTAACACACTGCCTCGGCACTTTTATAACGATTTAAGGCGTCAGAGTTAATTAAAGCGAAATGATACGGATAAATTAATTCAATTGTTGTTTGAGTGACGATTAAAGGGAAAATTCATAAATTCAACTTCAGTTATCATTTATGTCTTCCTTTCATTTTGCGTACGAAGTTTGGATTGGCCAATGCTATTTTGCTATTGAAACTTGTAGTATAAATGTTAAATAGAGCAATATAGCTGATTTGTAAACGAAATGTAAAAGGAAATAACGATAAATAAATTCAGGTAATAATGAAGCGTGCACAATGGTGGTTAAAAGGAAGTTTGTTATTTCATATTCGTTGTTTAAATAAAGCTTGATTAGTGGCTTTTACATTGATATCCTTGATTTATTCTTGCAATTCCCCTCGGTGTATGTGATAGAGAAAATAAGGCACCATTGAAGAGTCCTTGTAGAAGAGTCCTTTGCGCTGTAAATGCAAAAAATCAAATTCTATACCATAGTATTACCATTGGCACGTAGAACATTTTCCGCTAAATTTTTTGTTTTTAATTTTGGCACTTACTATTACCTGTGTAGAGTAAATTGAGTATGAATGCAAAATAAATTTCCACGCAAGAACTACTACACTTATAATTGTGCGTTACAAAAATAGTCTAATTCGAATAACCTGAGCAAGCCGCGTTACAACTTTTATGACAAATAAAGCACAATTGTAAAGAGTCCGTAACAGTGTAATGCTGCAACAATGGCGCATTTAGGATACGAGAAGTTTAAAGTGTAAGTTCTTTTGCTAAATTCGTTGCACACAGCTAACTTCTAATAGACTCCGCGTGCAGACAATATAATAATTATTTGACTGCTGGAGTAAGTAACGAGAACTCGCGGAACAGTGAAGCTGAAACGGGAATGCTGCACAGTTCTCTACATTACATAATTTTACGTTAGCCACGCGTTTGCGGCATTACGCTGAACACTTCGAAGTATTAAAACTGATTTCCCCCTAGGGCCTTCCCCTCTGTTTTCCCAATTCCACTGCCTGTTTTGAGGGAACGCTGTGCAGTTGCTAAAGTACTCTTCCTACATAAATTTGTTACAATTAATTCCACGGTAACGAGACACGAACTTTAAGGGGAATTGGATCGAAGCAATTATTTGCCGTAGGCGACAACAAGTAACACACAACACATCGCAAATTCATTACAATTCTGTGTAAATTGCCAACGTAACATCCAATTTTCAAACTGTTGCTTGCAAGTTCAGGAACTAGTTAAGGACCATTTTTTAATATTTTTTTTTTTATTTACCGGCGAACGGGCCAAATTTTGTTAACCTTAGACTGCAACCCTGCTTGAAACGTGTTCACCATGATGGCCTTTTAAAAAAGTGTACTCTCATTTGAGTACCAGGAGAATCGATTTTTTGTGTTTTGCATTTTTTTATAGTCTGAAAAATTGTATAGATACCTGTTAAAATACCTAATTAGATATTTTGAAACTTGAACGTGTGCAAAATATATTGCCACTCAATGAAGCACTTCATGAAATATAGGTACTATAAACTGTAAAACGCGATTTTCTCGAAACATTTTCCGAATTGTCGAAAGTTATAACTCGCGGACGAATGGAGATTAGGGTTTGTCGGTTTCTAAAAACCGGGTTTAAAAAGCGTTTTTTAA
The DNA here is from genome assembly GCA_944738655.2 of Andrena hattorfiana. NCBI lineage: Eukaryota > Metazoa > Arthropoda > Insecta > Hymenoptera > Andrenidae > Andrena > Andrena hattorfiana. The sequence goes on along the minus strand of OX122889.2, from coordinate 38,190,766 downwards.
TGAATTTGTGAAATTTAAGAAACGGTTTTTAAATTTAAAAAAGAAAACGGTTTTATATACTAAAATTAATATGTAAAAATTAAATATTTAATTAAAAACGTTAAGATTTTGACTTGAAATCTCCTCGGATACAAGCATATTGTAGCAGGTAGGTAACAGGTTACTGTAAAATTAATCTTCATGAGTTCATATTTTCAGAAGAAAAATACTAAATGAAATAACATTTTTTTAAAAAAGTACAAATATTTATTTTCTATTTTAATTATATTTTTTGTGAAAATTCGAAAACCGGTTTTTCGGGAATAGTGGAATACGAAAACCGGGTTTTTTCAATAGTCGGTTTTTGTATAAACCCTAATGGATATATCAACTTAAAAATTTAATGGCTTACGACGCTATAATAAATAAATACATAAATATAATATTAAATATTATATTAGAATATAATAAATATTTCAAACACATTTACATTCAATCCACAAAAACCTGCTACATTTTCCCCAAAACATCGGTTTTTTACAGTTCATAGCTCGCCATTTTGAATGTTTCCGACGTACAATGCTTATTCTAGTACCGAATCCCACGATGCCCACAGTAAACAAGAATTTACATGAAATTAACATTGGTTTGCTAAGGGTTAATTACCAGTGAAATAATTTATAACTATTTCACAAAACAGCCCCTTTCCCTCGATGCAACATAACCTCGAGCCATCCAAATCGAAGGAAACAGAGCGCCAAAAAAGAAAAGAAAAAAAGAATTCCTCGTTACTCTGTCAGGAGTCCTATCCCGACTTGACGGCTCAATTCACGAGCAAAGAAGTCGGCGCGGGGAACGTAATCGCAGAACTGGATCCTGTGCAGAACCCGTGGCGGCAATTAACATCGTCTGACTCCCTTTTTGCAACACGCCTACTCGGGGAAACGTAAACGCGAGGCGTTTCGTCTCGAGGGCGGAGTGTTAAACACGAAATTTTTTTAATCTGCGAAAGTAACGCGTAAAGGAAGAAGGATAGAAGGGTGATGGGAAGGGGGATGACGAGGGAGAGGGAACGCGTGCGGCCAGAGGATTCTTCGTTTCGCTAAGTTGGTAACAATTAGTAGTTAGTAAGCCCCGAGCGACGTCGTAGCCTGGCAGCAACGATTATTGCGGGCCTGGCAATGGTACTAACGATGCGTACGCAAACTTTACATTTATCGTTATTGCGCCCCGTCAAGTTGCCCTGCCTGCTGTTCTTCGTTTCCGTGATCGTCCCTCTCCCCCGTTCCCCGTTCCACGGTCCTCGTTCCAGCGGCCGTTTTCTTTTCTATTCCACCATCGATTTACGCGATCTTCCTTCCTCTTCCTCGTTTCCGTGGTGGCGTGTTCTATTCGGTTCTTTGGTACTGTGACTATTCTTCCTTATCTATTTATCGTTTCTGTTTCTATTTTGCTGCCGATTTACGCGATCCTTCTTCCTCCTTAACTCTTCACTTTCACGGATACTTGGTCCTCTTCAGCGTTTCTGTGGAGAGATATTATTATTCCTATATTCGTTCTTTGGTACTGACTATTCTTACTTATCTATTTATCGTTTCTGTCGCCATTATCTATTCTTATTTTTCTATTTTGCAGTCGAGGCATGTTCTGTTTTCTTGTTTATGTAATGCGTAAAGTATTTAAGAATATAATATACAACACACTAAGCGTTATGTATTTCGGTTCAGTCATAAAGTAGGGTAGACCAGGGCGAATCGGATCACAGGGCGAATCGGATCACAGGGCGAATCGGATCAAAATAAGAATTTAGTCCATATTTCTTATATCGCGATAGAAATGATCATTCCAATCGTTCGTAGTATCTCAGCCCTCTCCCCCGCACCTACTGCAATAGTTCATCAATTGTTTTAAGTCATTGTTTAGAGCTGGCATACGTTTTCAGCGAGATGGTTACGTGCGAGCGTTACAATTTTGGTCGTTTCTAACCTACGTAATCTGCAATTTCGTATTTAAAATAAAAAGTAAGCTTGAAAATTCAAATGTGCTTATTGTTATTAGTTTGCCAGGTGTCTAAGATTAGTATTTGTTGTATTTTAGAGTATTATATCGTGATATGTTTATGTAATCTACAATCTTTGAAATACTTATATATGGGGCTAATCGGATCACGTTATGTGGGGCGAATAGGATCACTCTTTTTTTCATTTGAGTATTTTTATGATTATAAATATGATAATTGTTTATATACAGATGGTTCGTAGGTACATAAAAAAGCGCAATCAGGGATCATGGTGTCAAAAAAAAAAAAAAATAAAGGAAGCTGTGATAAAAATTAAATCTATGAAAATGACGAAAAAATAAATAAATTAATGGTTTTAAGAAGATGAGATTGTATTTACTGCGGTGAAAAATTAATTCGTCCATTTTCAGAAGATTGTCTGAGAAGAGTGGTGCTACGAGAATTGTGCTGATAGAGGCGGCAAAAAACGGCAATATCCTTCCGATCAGTGTGCTAAGTAGTGTCACTTGACTTCACTGTCATTAAATTAGATTTATTTAAGTTGATTCTAAAGATTTTGTTATGAAAATTTCAGTTTTTTCAGAAATTTCTGGGTGGTCCGATTCGCCCCAAGTCTCGGGGCGAATCGGATATTTCTCATTTTTTCGTCTTTTGTTTATAAATGAAAGATTTTTATGTTTAGTTTCAATTTTTATATATTCAAGTTAAAGCCAAAGGAGTACTGGTTACGAATATATTATAAAAACTTAGTTTTTTAATGTTTAACTATTATTTTTTTACCGTCAAACACAAAGTGATCCGATTCGCCCTGGTCTACCCTACATGCTACTATAATCCACTCTTACGTTCTTAGCAATACTTAATTTTCTTCCGTTAACAGTATTCGCAAATTAGGTATCCTTTCCTCTAACACTTTATCATTTCATGCTCATTATCCGGCAATCGTTAATTCATCATTTAAAACTCTCAGTCTCATCTACCGTATTGGTAGACACTTATTTAATTCTTCGACTCTTCTGACGCTCTATAATTCTCTCGGTTTGACATCACCTAGAATACGGTTCAATTATCTGGCCCTCTTATCAGAAAAACGGTATAGTCAAAATTGAGGGAATGCAACCCAAGGTTCCCGCATTTTGCTTCTTAGTACCTATACGGAAATGGCTACTCCATTGCCATAACTATGATTCAATTCAATCGCATCTCGGGGTACTAATCCTTGAACAGCTGATCTATTTGGATATACCTAAGCTTGCTAATCATCTGTTCATCTGTCCCGATATCCTACAGAAATTAAATTTGCATATTCCTACCTTCTATCTAAGAAAGCATAGGTACTCTATTTTCCCCAAAAGTTCATCGTATGCTTTACGGAAATTACAATAATTGTGTATTTAGACCGTATCTGTTTAAATGTCAACACATTTTGTAATCTCGTCGACCTTCTTTGTAATTATTTTCCTGCCTTTAAACTTTCTATGTTACCAGTTATACGCGCATAGCAAAATGTCACATTGCATATTTTTGTATATTTTGTATATTTTGTATATATTGTATATTTTATGTATTTTATATATTTTATATATTTTGTATATTTTGTACATTTTCGTACCCTCAAAGTTACCCTGTTTCCCCTCTAGGCTTCTCTGGTTAATTATCTTTTGTATCAAAGGGTTTGTCACGTATAAAATTGAAAAATAAATTAAATTTTATTCCTGTGCTCGCGTGCTCTGCCCTGTTCTTTATTCAAATGTGTATACTTCTATGGACGTCTTCTTTTTTATTTTGCTATTGATTTACATGATTGTTTATTTTCAGTATTAAATAGGTATTTCGGTTCGGAAGGAAGGTAATTTTCTTTGTTTATTCCTCATTTTTTATTCAAATGATCATTCTTCCTTCTATCCTTTCTGTGTCGTGGTGATAGCATTTTCTACCTTCTCGTTCGCTGTGTTCATTCTTTTCCTTGTCTCATTACTTTCATGAAATATTGTAATTAAAGAATAGAATGAATCAGGTTTCAAAGAAATTGAACAACAATTTTTCCGTTGCTTCTCAAATTTGAATATTTATACTGCAATATTTCGATATTCTACATTCTAGATGCAAAATTATTTTCGTTAATACAATATTAAAACAAGTATATCCATCATTGTTGTTAAAATATTAATACGTTTGAATACAATTTCATATAAATAGAAGTATCGTCAACAATGCAAAATTAACATCAATATAAACGATTTCGTCTGTACCTACATACTAAAGCTGATTTATGTAAAGTAGACAAAATTCTACCGAAAATTCTATTCTACAACAATTTCAGTTTGGTAGCGTATTTAACATTATTCGATTCGATAAAACGAAGCTTGCATAGGAACAGCGATTTATTGTTGCAATTAAATATTAATCTTGTAAAAAAGAGGAAAGAAAAATAGGAACATGTTTTACGAGAGAAATATAGTACCAGGTAGAACTACTTTCATAAATACTAATTATTACTGTGTTTCAAAATCATTCAATTTAAATGCCTTCATCTAACGTTACAAAAATTGAACTATTTATTTTAACTCTGTATTTTATAATAATATATAAAATACACACGTAACGTTCTTCAAATATTCTTCATCGATTTATGCATTATTCAATGTCATAAATTTATTATACACGTATAACAGCATAAAACGAAGAGATTTCAGTACGAATCCTATAATTTTAACATTTTCAACCCTGAACATTATTGAGTCTTTCACTTTTTCATAATTTTTTTTCGTTCGTTATTCCTAAAAATTTCTGATTCTCTCTAAGAAATTGAAACATGACAAACCAAAGCCATAAAGCTAAAATTCGTTAAAAGCATATCAATCGTCAGAACGAAATACTGAAGAAGCGTCAAAAGTACAATTTTTCGTGCGAAAAGTGCAAGCAGGCTTAAAATCTTTTTATTAAAAAGTTTCTAGACGAGATCGTTCTACCTGGCGAGTTACCAAGTTAGCCTAACAACCATGTACAGTCGTCAAATTAACGCAGCGTTGCACCAAAAGTGGTTTCGTTACAACAGCAGCAGGATTTCCTGCTCGTCTCCAACTTGTCCTCGATCCTCCTGAATTGCCCCTTGACGATCCTACAGTGAAGTTTGACTTGGTTGGATGCTCTTCCTCGTAGGGTGTTAGGACTATTTGTCGAATTTTCTTCTATTCAAATATTCGCAAATTCGAATAGAGCAATTCAAGGAGTCGAATATGACATTCGAATTAGGAATTCATTTGATTACTTAAATACTTGAATACTCGAATATTTGAGTATTTAGATACTGGGACCCTCGAATATTTGAGTACTTGAATACTTGATCACTCGAATATTTGAGTATTAGAATACTTGAACACTGGAATATTGAAATATTTGAATACTTGAACTCTTGAATATTTAAGTATTATATTTAAAAAGTTGTATACTTTCAAATTTGTTTCAAATTGTCACGAAGTAGGTACTGTGTTGAAACATATGAGAAAAGCATTGTTTTTCTTCAGTGGGGTGAAACACTCCTTTAAATTTCGCCCCCTGAAATAGCCTTCCTCTAATTAATTCTAAATTACCTACTTGTGGAATTGAAAAATACTTTACATCAAAATAATTCACTTCTAAATGTTTAATAGAATTATGTGAAATACGAAAAATTCAGTATTCATATATTCGAATACAACAATTCGAATACATAATTCTTACATAATATCCAAGTACGGCCTTAATTCAAGTATAATATTCGAATACTCCAATGAATACTCAAGAAATATTCATAACATTTGAGTACTCATGAAGTATTCGAATATTCTCGACCCCACTTCGCAGCCAGACGTCGAGGAAATCGCGGAGTTTCGAGGGATGAGGTGAGAGAAATCAAGGAGCATGTCAGTTTTTTTGCGGCTTTATCAGCCGACTGGCCGGAGGTGACAATTTGTTGAAGCCAGCGTTGTCGAAGACCGGAAGTAGGTCCCTGACTCTTTGTCCGGCGCCGATGGCTGCCAGCTCGAGCCACCTGAAACGATGGCGACCGCCGATGAAAAATTGACTTTTTCCTTTCTCATTTTTGTCGTCTGCCTCGTCTGACCCTCCTTGCAGGCGAATTTCATTTATGTTTAGATTGTTTACAGAAGAACGAATTAGTATGTCGTGTATTGGTGTATGGAAATTTTTCTGTGCTGTTAAATAACTATAAATGCAAGGTATTGTACTTACATTGTACATTAACCCATTCGACTGGAGTATTTTAAGACATTTTTCAAGGATGTCTTCCTCCAAGTTTATAATTTATAGGTTTTCTTTGGTGTAGAGGTTGTAATTTAGTAGTATTAATTTCATTTGATTTTTAAAAATTTCAAGAAAAGTGGTAACTTTGATGCTATAAGTATCGTAGGATTTACTTGATAGTTGTATTTGGTCACTCTCGGCACCCGGTATGAGGGATTTTGATGAGATTGAAATATGCTGTAGCCCACGTGAAATTAAAGGAGGTTTAAGTCATCACTTTCCTGATTTCAAATTTGTTTAAAAAATGTAGTTCGTCAAAGTTAACAATTTTGGAACTGATCTATCAAGCTTAAAAACTCTAAGACGACGACTTGACTTCTAGAATACGCAGATTGAACTTTCTTCTGCCTAAATTTTCCATTTGTTATATTTATTAATCCACCCCATTTCCTTTTTCTACTTTAACAAATTATTCTCCAAGAATGATGCACGATGAATTATCGTTTACCCGTGACACTTTTGCGAAAACTTTCAGTGTAGACAGATCTTTATTGACTTTTACTTTATTTAAAACAAACCACCACTAGGTACCTCAACTACTAATAAAACAAAATAACTGCGTACCATCGTAAACTCATCTAATGCAAATAACGCCAATATACTGACTGTTGGCTTATACAGCACCAAGCTATTCATTTGCAGATAATGTTATGATAACATCGGGCAGTAAAAGTTCCTACTCCACACGAGCCTCTGGAAAAACGAAACAACAGATTCTGCGCGAGTCACGGCGAACGGCGATGCAATCTCGTCCCATTAATTCGCGGTGCACGGGTCATCATGAAAATTATTCCGCGATAATACGAAATCACGCGTATCCACTGGAAATCTCGTCTGCGTGGACTATCGTTTCGCATAATTCGGACGTAAACCATTCATCCCCGTTTCTGAATGCCGAATTTCTACGAGGATCATTCGGCTGCCTGTCCGTTTTCATCAATGATACAGACGATTGTTTCGTCGCTTTTCACATCGCGCGGTATTTCCAGCGTTTCCAATTTCCCCCTCGCAATTGAACGACTATGGCGCGCGCCTTTATGATTCATAAACAAGAAACATTTTGGTAGACGGTCGCCCATTTTCTGTCGAGTTAATAATCTTCGGCTAGCCGAATGGATAAACAGCCGACGTTCACAAACCGGCGAATGGAACGAGGCCGTATCCAATTTCGAATCGTTGTCGTCTTTGACGACGAATGGGGAACGGCGGATTGTTGAACGGTCGTTTCATTGTCCAACAAGAACGGAATAACGCGCGTATGGCTTTAGGAGAGGCAATTTGAATGGACAATAGATGAGCTTTAAATATATGATTGGGTGGTTGTAGAATGTTGCATGATGGATTCACGTGTTTTAGGTAACTTGCTCTGTAAGCTTGCTCTGTAAGTACTCTATAACAGAGACGGGCAAAATTTCTATTTAAATAACATTTCGAAAAACGAATAAAAGTTGAAAAAATTATTGGTCATGTATGGAATAAAGATGAACCGGGTTAACTTTATTCGACGAATAAAGTTAATTTTTTTATTCGTCGAATCTTTCAACTTCAGCATCGAATAAATTTTTCAACTTTAACTTTATTTGACATCGAAGGTAATTATTTACTTTAAGGTTTCATCGCCGATTTTGATGAAATTTAGGTATGTTGTAAAACTCCATATTTTGAACAACTTTTTCCTGTACATGTTACCGCCGTTTGGCTTTAGTTTCCGAGATATTCGCAAAAATATTTTTTAAATTTATTCCTTTGGTTTTATAATTTGAGTTAGTTTTGGTTTACACGGGGACCTTCAGATTTGACAATTTCAGAAAATTTTGATACTTAGTGTACCTACGTGAAGGTCTTCACTCGCACATTAATTTCCCAAAGCAGTATGACGCGCTTTTTAGCCAAATTCGAGAAAATCGGCTTTAAAAAATTCTGAGTTCCCTTATATAAAGGGTGTTGCTCTACCTATGGTCAATACTCTAGGGGGTGATTATACAGGCAAAAAGCGCGTGCCCCTCAAGCGAAGTATTTAGGCGAAATTCAAAGTCAATTTTCTCGGAAACGAAATCTTTACCGCAATTTCGTCACTCTTGATTTTCGTATTATTTTTGCCTGTATAATCACCCCTCTCCCCTCATAGGGGCCACCCCCGCCCAATTCTAGCTCCATACCTGTACCGATATCTCGGTAACGATCAACGCAAGTGTACCTGATTCCGAATAAATACCAAAATATTTTTATGAATATCTGAAAAAATAAAGCCAAGCGGGGGTAACATGTATAGGAAAAAGTTATCCAGAATCATGCCCCCAATATAAATTTCAATTTACTTAAATTTCGTTCAAATCGGTGATGAAACCTAAAAGTAAATAATTACCAATTCATCTGTTAAGTCTGCCATTTCTCGATTACAAACGGCTTCAGTATATTAAAAATTGTGTGCTTAATAAATATTACAGACGAATTTACTCATTTCGCCCATAGTAAATGCGACGTTTAATCTAACTGAGACATTATTTATTTACTCCTTTGTATAAGAAAAGTTTTGAAATTTTCGTGTGGAATCAACTGGTATTAGATATCCAACGCGGAGGAATTTTTTAATGACGAGTTAATTCGTTTTCCCTAGTTACCAGATTAATTGGTAAATTTGTGTCATTTCTCTTGGAATAACTGCTTTCTTCGTTCTTGATGAAAATTGCAGTTATTAATTTTTTTTGTCCTGTTCTAATAAGTGCTGATACTGGTAATAATAGGAACATGGGTGTACCAAGCAATAGCGAGACTGGAACATTATTGGGTTAATAGATTGTGTTTGGGTTAAGTCTCACCGGTACTTGGTATACGTATGCACTTACACAATGTTCGGCTTTCTGTATGGATTAAGTGTTATTTCACTTTTTCTTGAAATTAATTTTATATTTTTTGTGTTACAGAGTGTGCTACGCAAATAATTGAAGCTGTATTGCTGAACAGGATAGAGTCACGAGAAAGTGTTATAAGGTAAGGTTACTGTTATGCGTTTATGGGCAAGCATGAGCATGAATAGCTGCATCGATTAGTACAGGAAAAAATACCAAATCCAATTTCACCTTTATACTTTCGTTAGTATAATCTGCAGACTGTATATAGTAAATGGAAAAAGAATAGTCAAAGTATTTTCCTCATCTTTGAATTCATCTACCACTTGTGTCATATTATGTTTCACACAGCCAAAAATTAGAAACAAAAACGATTTTTGTCGTCACCCCGTGTAGCTTTGAAAAAACTATTTTACAACTCCTGTGAAAACTCCCCCTCCACCACCGTACGTATATAAAATGCACGTTATCCAGAGTTTATCAAACTTTTGTAAAACTATCACTGACCCTGCTTCGCAAAAATAGCAAAAATGAAATTCTATTAGACGCAGTCGTAAACAGAAACACCTTTCGATTATCGAGCAATGTGGTTGAAATATGAATAAAGAAAGAAAATATTAAAACCTTACGCAAAGTTTCACGAAGCATTCAACATCACTGCTCCGCGATCAATTTAACTAGAAAACTGAAAATACTGCATTCAAAGATACTTAACACCTACAACTCTTTACCACTTCGTCTAACTTCCTCCACTATTTCTGTACCATCGACAGTACATAGTTCATTTCTACTACTTTTACGAGGCCACGTGAGTAACAGTGTTACAGAAGAGTTCACACGCGACTTCAACGACCAAAAATCGCCGAACCGTTCGAATCATTCGAACCGCGACACCGAATGGGAATCGCGGGTGCGAAAGGAATCGAACCAGGCCACGAAGAGGGGGGAATCGATCTGGTCACCCCATCCCCACCTCTCCAGATAAATTAAAATTGATTCTGATGCGTGCTCGACGGCTCGTGTGGAAAGCGTTTTGCAAGCGTACGCTGGAACGTTCATTTCCCACCTGTTGTTTTTGTATTTGCCGAGGGGTTGAACAGCCGAGTGGGGCGTTTCGGTGGGGAAATATGTGGCCCCATAAAAATCCAGGCCGCGGCTCAACAGCGTCGAGGTCTCCTCCACGCTGGCCAGGGTGACCCTTACAACGGGCGGCCCTGTGTAAATCGTCGCCGGTTCGTTTTGGTGGTGGGCGTCGTTTTTCAGCTTGTCGTTGATCGCTTTCACTAATTCACAAAGCAGACACCGGGTCAACGGGCGCAGTTAGGGAAATGAGGACGGGGCGAGAAGGGGGTGAAATTAATTCGATCGGGGACGATCGAGTTAGCGACCGTGGGAATCTGCGGAATTAGTCGAGACGACGCGCGATATCGTTCCACCGCGAGGAATCTGTTTCTTCTATTTTATTTGCACCCTTTTCTCTCATCGTTCCCCAACGCTCGAAATTGTTCTGGCGCGAATCGAATGGGGAAACAAATTTCGTGGGATTGGCGAGGCTTTTTTCATCCTGCTAGGAAGGTAACCGTTCCAAATTTGCTAGTCTGAGGCCTTTTCTGATGAGACACTGTGGATATACTTGTATGATAAAAGAGGGGGTGTTCTTGAAGTTTTTATTTTTATTTTTTTCATTTAAAAGAAAGATATGGTAAAAGCATAAAAAGGAGTTGTCAGAAATGTTCTGTTATTGGAAATCCTTATGTTCTGAAACTGTCACTATCTTCACTGACTGATTAGAAAACCATGAATACAGTGGCTGATTTTCAGAAACTCTGTGGTTCTGTGTGAGCGTAGTCTTAGTGATAGAATAAAGATAACTTAATGATACATCGGAGAATGGGACACTAGGAACTGGTAAATAAAACACAAAAGATGAAAAATGTTTGAACATATCTGATCCAGCAATTGCGAGCTACCAATGTGTCTCATCTGAAAAGGGCTTAAAGGAATTCTATGGGAAGATGGAAATCCTGTTTCACAGAGATCTATAAATTTCGCGGGTAATAACACGTTACCGTTACCGCTCACAAATTTCTCTGAGGAATGGAAACAAGCAGAGAACGTGAGAGATACCAAGAGCACGTTTGAATATTTATATTCAACCTGTGAACTGGGTCATTTCTCAGTCAAACTGACAAAAACGCGATTAACTCGTTTCGACGATACCGAATACTATATTTCCGTTACACCTTCCCGAAACATTAACTCCACCTCACTTAACATATTCCTTTCAATTGACGAGACAAAAAGTACAAACAGTTAAAAAAGTAAAATAAAAGTTAGCCAACGTATGAAGGTCCCGGAGATGTATAATCCTCATAAGTATCCAATGTATTTTACACGAACATGCGAGGGGCTGACTCAACAAAAGGGCGGACATTATACGCTCGCGTAGGCGTTGCCGAAAAATTCGCCAACACGGCAGAGGTTTATCAGGGCCTATCGCGATTTCACGACGGAATACTCACTGACGGTGCCCGCGTTGAGGGGTAGCCGCGTAATTTCAACCACGGACCGGTACTTGTAGAGAGCGTGCCTAATATCCTCTTCGGGTAATTCTTCAGGTACGTCCAAAACGTAGACCGTGAATGTCTTTGCGGGTCTGCAGGGTATGGCGACCTGCGTTCATGAATACGAAACGTCGTATTTAGAGGCGTTTGAAGAGAGGGTGGGTCCTTTGTGTACCGAGAGATAAGTACCTTCTTGTAGAAGCGTGCCCCGGTGACTTTGTGGAAGCCCTTTTTGTAGACCGCCTGAAAATCGTCGATGTTGCTGAACTTGAAGAGTATACCGGTGGCCGTCTTCGTCAGGGAGAACGCGCCACTGTAATGCAAAGCGAAAACGATGTTTTATCTCTCCCCTTTCTCACCCCCCGTCCTCCGCCACCCGTGCCTTCCTGGTCCTGCCTCCCTGTATCACGCCGTCATCTTCACGAATTTCGAGAGGCAATTCTATTTCGAAAGGGATTGCTGGCTGGGTTCGACGGATGTTTCTACGTGAAAAATTTCTAACAATTTTATTTTGGTTAATTGTGTACTCTGGTGGAATTAGGGAGAATGAACTTGTTCATATTTAAGATTCGATATATCGTTTTGGGACTTGTTTTGTGCAAGTTGTTCTATTTTTAGTTCTATTTAGTCTTCAGATTTGTTTTTTTGTAATACCTTTATTCACTTAGGATGTTAAACACACAGTAGGGTGCACAATTTATTACAGTAGTTTTGTCCATTTTTCTACACGAAAATTCTGTGATAATGTGAACAAGAAAATTTGGAAGTTTGTGCATTTAATTTACATTTAGCAGGTGTTGATTTTAACTTGTAGCCAATCGAGTGTATGGTATTTATTCTTGAGATGAAATTTTATTTTGAAAGGACTTTTCTGATCACCTTGACGGACGAATATAATTGAAATTGAGCTGTTAATCGAAATATAAATTTATATCAATTTGATCGTAATTGAATCCTGTTTTCTTCAAAATGTTGTTAGAGAGAATAAACTTATTCAGATTTAAGATTTGTCGATTTCGAAGCTCTTTTCATGCAATTTCGTTTTAGTTCTATCATGCTTAGTACTGTCTTCGACTTTAAATATCGATTCCAATGCAAATTTAATTAATTTGACGATGGGCGAGTTTAGTTAGTAAAGGGATTCTGTTCAGGTGTCTTCTGTTCGTAGAGACTAGGAAACAGACTTTTCAACATTAATTATTTGAATTCGTTGTTTCGATGTATCTCAAGTATAAATATGGGATAGTCAATATTTCATGCATCTGTATAAGGAAGTGGTAGAGAAGTTAAAACTATTTACACTATTACATTGTACGGTATAATGCAGTTTGCAACAATACTTCATTGAAAGCTCTAAAGCGCGACTAACGGTACTGATCAAACATTTGTTTCAATATTGTCCTTCGTAGGGCGACCAATTTGTTTCAATTATCGTTAGTACTGCGCATGGTGTTGCATCGAAATAGTTTGTGAGTTTCGAACTAGATGTACAGGTCCAATATTGGAGTTTCTGTATTTCCATTTTACGCGTTTACTTGATGTTTAGTAATTAAAATTTAGCAAATAAGTTAGTCTATGATTAATATCATTTGTTTTATTTAAATTGGCACGATTTAGATTAATTAGGAATATTAATAGTTTAATGTAAAATGGAAATTTTGACGCTGTGATTATTCATTCTTGTTACTTTGAACTGCTTTTGTGAATAATAGCAAGAAAATTCAAAGGAATGCGAGATACAACATTCTGGAAAACAAGAAAATTGTGAATACTTTGCACTCTGAGAGTTTAATTTTCAAATCTGTGACATGAAACTGCAGATAAAAATATTAATTTAAATGACAAGTATTTATATTTATTCAATCACAAGCAATTCGAGTCCCAGTAATTCGAATGCGAGCAACTTGAACCTAAGAAGCTCATGTAGCTCGAATCCTAGGAATTCAAACCCAGGCAATTCAATACCAAGGAATTTGAGCCAAAAAACATGAATTCAAGCATTTCGAACTTAAGAATCCCGAACCTAAGGAATTCGAACCCAAACAACTCGAGTCTAAGCATTTGAACGGAAGATGTTCGAACTCAAAAAACTCGAATCCAAGAAATTTAAATCCAAGGAACTTGAACTCAAGGAACTCGAACTCGAAGAATTCGTATTCAAGGAACTCGAACTCAAGGAATTCAAATTCAAGGAACTTGAACTCGAAGAATTCGTACTCAAGGAACACGAACTCAAGGAATTCAAATTCTGGGAACTCGAACTCAAAGAATTTGTACTCAAGAAACTCGAACTCACGGAATTCAAATCCAAGGAGCTCGAACTCGAAAAATTCGTACTTAAGGAACTCGAACTCAAGGAATTCAAATCCAAGGAGCTCGAACTTAAAGAATTCATATTCAAGGAACTCGAACTCAAGGAACTCGAACTCAATGAATTCAAATCCAAGGAATTCAGATCCAAGGAACTCGAACCCAAAGAATTCCTACATAAGAAACTTGAACTCCAGAAATTCGTACCCAAGAACCACACATTCATAAGACTCCAATTCTCACTCGAATAAAACACACCACGCTCCTTACCGAAAGTTCATTTTCTCACAAATAGTAGCCGCCTTCTCGATGCTGAGCTCGTGGCTGGGTGTCAAGAGGAAGGCTCCCTTCGTCAGGAAATCGGTCTCGCTGATCTCAGAATCGGTGTCCTGATCCTGCCAATCGACGGACGCACGCCTGTCCTCCTGATTCAGCCGCAACAACGAGCTACTTTTCGACGCAGACATGTCGTTCTCGCACGTGCCACTGCCGTCTGCTCCCATCTGAGACATCTTTTATAGGTCGTCCAAGTGGGATCGGCTGCTTGACGATCGAACGTAACTCGTTACGCGATATCGGCACCTTGACGAGATCACTACGACCGGACACACGCTCTTGACACACTGCTGGACAGTTACGCACCGATACGCCCCTTTTATATCAACCAGGAGCTGTATGAGTCGCGATGATCGGGGACTCTGCCCACGATCCTGATCGTCCCATGGTCTCGGTTCACGATCGTCTTAAAAAAGCTCACTGAGCACTGAAATTCTCGATTCACTGCCACTTATGTTCGCATTGAAAGAATAGCTTCTTGAATAATAAGCTATAGTTCTTATACAGGGTGTCCCAGAATCAGTTGGAAATATTCTAGTGTCGACTTCAGCAGATCTGAACAATAAAATAAGTTCATATAAACATATGTCCTATTTGCATTGTTTTCGAGTTGAGAGCTGTCCTTTAATTTTTAGATCATACAGAATGGTTCATGTATATAGATTAGATTTAGAATGCATTTAGAACCCATTAAGTACGCTGCACAAATTAATTATGCAAATGAACTGTGTTTAAGATGACACGTGAATTGGGGGAAACATACACTTATAAATCATCCTGAATGAAAGCGAGTCACGCAATAGACTCATTAACCCTGTTCTTAAAATCGTACTTCTACAATAGTTTGACAGATTAGACATCATTATGCTTGGAGTAGACATCATTTATATAGTAGGTACATACTATTGTCTACAAATGAGGTTATTTGTAGACAATATTAAGGTCACAGTAATTTCGTCCGCCCTATCATTCCTTTTTCAGTTTTGCAATTCATTTTATCCACGGTAAGATACACCGATGAAGGCAATTGCTGTGGCAAAAAGGTAAACGTAATTACAGAAATTTAAGACGCTGTTAACTCGAATGAAGGATAATTAATTAATTCACTCCGGGACGTACTACAGACTTACTCGCAGAAATGTTACGTCATTGTTAATTATTCGAGCTAATTCAGAGAGAGGAAACCGTTTGTTTATCCGATATGTAGGCAGTCCAAATGTCAGCGGAAAGTTATTATATCAGCTGAGTGTTTTTAATGTTTCCTTCAGACGGGTGACAGATCGTTTAACATCTATCATGGAATATGCCCATCAGCAGAGTTTAAATCAATTTCTGCATGCATCGTTAACTCGGTCATGACGCATTACTTACCTCTACCTTTCGTACAATTTTTAAACGAGCCCTAACGTATTAAAAATACATTAAACTGAGTGGCTATAAATTTTCCTCTCCATTCTGCATTAAGATTCATCGTAGGAAACCAAAACACTCTGCTCCTTTCAGTAGGAGGTTAAAAATATAGCAGCAAGGTTTCGAAATTATCGAGAATTTGGTAGAGTAAGCTTCTACTTGTACAATTACATTAAAAAAACATAAAACTACCTCCTTGCTTAAGATAATGAGCAGTAGATAAACAATGAATTAATTATACCTACCAAGGTAGGTACAGAATTGAATTAGAAGAGCCACTATTAACGATTCTGAAGACCAATTTGCGTTTCAATTAGTAAAACAATTAGTTGCGTGTAACAACTAAATTATTCAGAAAATTACTGATTTGAATTAGAACATTCCTCTTAAGTACACCTCCTAATAAAAATTTGAAATACCATTCTTGAATGAAAATCCAAACTTGAACAATATTTTCAAGCAAAAAAGTCATCCCCTAAAGCATTCATAAAAAATAACATCACAAAATGCTAAGATGATTTCCAGAAGAAAATATCATAAAATCCGACTGCTCGCAATTAAATCTTCCCCAAAAAGAAATGCCCTATAAAACTTTTCACTAGAACCTTCAGCATCCTGGATGCACTATAAAAATCCTCAAGATTGTCTCCCTTTAAACGTGGAAATAACTTCCACTGCCCTTTTCCAGCCGTTCTCACAAGTAATCACAGCATTCACTCGAGGACTCAGCGTTCATTGTCTGCCGGTGGTTGAGCAGCGCCCGGGCTTCCCGAATTAAAACAAATTTTCGACCGGGCGGGGCACGAAATGGCGTCTCCATCGGCGCGAGGGGTGACTTAAATTTCCTTCAAGACACTTGGCCAACAGTGGGAGCCGAAAGCTGCAGTTAACGCGGCTTTATCGAACTCTCTAGCGACAATGGTGCCAAGCTGGTAAACAGAGACGCGAACAGCCGTGTACACGGAGCAAACAGTGATTGAAGAGGGAGAGAGGCGAACGGCGGCGAAAGCGAAGGAGACGCGGGAGGTTCACGTTCAGAAGGTTAATTTGAATTGAAATCAAGACCGCTCCCGCCTTCCGCGAGGATGTTCGCGGGGCTCGCGACAAAGCGGCGAGTTGCATCGATTTGCACTGATTATCGAGACGGTAATTGCTGTGAATGAGATCGGGAGTCACCGAGGAGGCATTGATGGTAATGATTGAGCCGATCCATCGCTAATCGAACGTTAATGAAATGGAATAAACACGCGTGGATCTAGCCACTCGGTGCCCCATTGTGATTTCATGGCGCGTGCCCCACCTCGGCGAGGAAATAGATTCGTGGGTTTAGGGATGGTTGGTAGTAATTATGAAAACATAAGCAGATGATTGAGGGGGATGCTTTGGGTAATGGATAGCTTGAAAATTTCCAACTTAAATCGCTTCCCAATGAACTAATAGTACCTAAGTTTATTGTATACTTTAATGCTTGTAATTTTCCTATTGTATTCGCATTTTCCACCATCTTAGGGGGCCATTCCACGCCAAATAGATTAGTCTGCACTCGATCGATGGATTTTGATGAAATTGAAATATGTTGTAATTTATGTGAAATTAGCAGGGGTTTAAGTCATCATTTTCCTGGTTTACAATTTGTTTAAAGAAATACAGCCCCTCAAAGTTTCAAATTTTTCGCGAGAACAGTCTCTGTAAACGAATTTTTTTCTTCAAAACTATCAAACATATAGAGTTAATTTTTCGTTCATTTTGACCATGCAGGATTATCCTTTTTGAAGAAATTTTTCGTTAAACCGAAACACAGACTTGCAAAAATTGAATGCATTACGAAATTTGCAAGTGACTACGTAATTCCTGGTTCCATACTTCATGATAAGTAAACTACTATTTTTCAACAGATTGTAGAGATTACTTGAAATGATCAAAGTCGAATGTCACGACAGATGACCCACCCAATTTATTCATTACTAACTATCGATTTTCTGATAAGGCTGACGGGGACGTTCAACGTACATTGCACACGCACGGTTATTAATTTCGTAGACGTTTGATTTACGAAACTCGTCGAATTAGAGCGTCAATAATAATGGAATTCATTGTGCGCAGAGACTTTCCTATCGCATGCAGGGTAGTAATGATTTATGGCAACACGCTGCACCCGCAATATCCATCTGTTACCGTGTCGTTGCGTTTCGCGGGTGCACGGCGCAAGATGTGCAATAAACTTTCCTGGGGGGAGTAACTAAATTGCTGCTGTATTATGCCAACGTGTTCCAATTTAATGACTGCGTCTACCGCGCGATTCGAACGTTATAACGGGCTTTGAAACAACGAAAACATAGCCAGGATGCCATTCGAAATGCGTAACTGTGGCTGGTGCACTCGCGACACCGTTGTTTAACGAGGAGAACGACCGAGGGAATTGTGGGTCGAAAGGATATTCGTCCTGGAAGCAGATTCCCTCTTTTACGATGTCCTTTATCGAGTTCCAGGGCGAACGATTGAAAGACTCGCGGAATTTGGCGCGGTTTACGACGCGAAGAGAGACATTTAGAGTCCATGATGATTTGCGAAAGCTGTGGAATGTGCAGTTCTTTTTAGTGCTAGTGGAGCAATGCTTATTGGGATTATGGATGATTAATGTTCTGTAAGTTTCAAGAGTTTATTGGTGACATCACAGGAGATTGATAGAAAGGATTTTAATGTTGGTGTGATGTAAATTGATATGTTTTATTGGATAGGAGAGTTAGCAAGTCAAAACGAAGTAATTTGAGTCGAAGAAATTGGAACCTTCGTAATTTGGGTCCAAACTATTTAACCCAAGCGGTTCAAATGAAGCAGAGTAATTTAATTCTAAACGAATCCAAGCAATTCGAAGACAAGCTCTTAGAACCCAAGCAGTTGGAGCTAAAGCCACTTGAGTCAGAGCAATTCGAACTGAGGACGCTCGAATGTTAGAATATTGAAATTAATGAATTTAAATCTGGGCAATTTAGGAAAAAGCAATTTGAATACAAGCAAGTCAAAACTACGAAATTCGATACTCGTAGACTTGAACCCAAGAAACTCGAACTCAAGAGATTTGAATATAAGCACCTAGGAACTTCGGAGACGATGAACCCGAACCTATGTAGGTAATTCAAATCTAAGCAACTCGAACCTAGAATGAAGGAAAATCAAATCTGGGAAATTTGAACCCAAGTAAATAGAATTCAATTAATTCGAACCCAAGTAATCAGAATTCAACTAATTCGAACCCAAGTAATCAGAATTCAACTATGTAATTCGAACCCAAGTAAGTAGAAATCAAATATTTCGAATCCAAGTAATTAAAATTCAACTAATTCGAACCTGTATAATCAGAATTGAACTGATTCGGGCCCAAGGAATTAGAATTCAAATATTTCGAACCCAAGTAATCAGAATTCAACTAATTCAAAGCCAAGTAATCAGAATTCAATACCATCTACTCTCAGCAATGACACCATCCCATAAAATCTAAACAACTTTCAGCTCATTGTAACCTGACATATTCCAGCCGATGCATTTCGATGGTCATAGCGACATGGTAAGCCAAAAAATTGATCCTCGTCCTTTCCCCGTATTCCCTCGAACATAGCGCGCATCTGTTTCCAAATCACGAACGGGGGCCGGCCGTAACGCGACTGGTTTGGTAATCTCGAATCAATTATTATCGATTCGGCCGTTCGCAAATTCCCAATCAGCGTTAGCAAAGGGCGCACCGGATTACCGGGGCAAACGACCGTAATGCGGTCAGCATAATCCAACTAAAAACGGATATGTATCGGCATCAGGTGGGAATCCACGCGAGTCTGCCGACGATAGCTCGTCGCTGGAGCAATGATAATTTGAAACAGGATAGGATAGATGCGCCTTTGACCGACACAAACGGCTCTAGCTGCAACCTGATCTGACTTTTCCACCGTCACTTTAAGCTGGGAGCATTGGGATAAAACGAGGCAAATGGTTGATTGATTAGTAATACTTTGGCACGGAATGTTTCACAATTAGCTGAACATTCGTTCATTTTATTTGACACTGTTTGTGTTCTGTCCGACACAAGTATTTGCACATACAGGGATAATTGACACTTTAGCAAAGCAATGAGGAAGATGTTACTTAGTCTTTTAAGGGAGGAATCCTATTTTATGAGCTAACAACATAGCAAAATTTGGGAATTTTTTTAAGGAACTAGTATTTCTATTCATCTGAAATTTGGACAATGTTTTATACATCCTTGAAGAAGTTGCAGTTGTTTTTATTAATTTTTAATAATAAATATGAGAGTTATGCATCACGCCGCGCAAAACTCGTCGTTCGCTGGTGTGCATGATATTTACCTTCCAGGTAAGCTGAAACTGAGAAATGAAACGGCGTTTTACTTTATACATATGTAGCTTGAATTTGATGAACCAGAATACCGCTAAGTTCTATACTTCTTTTGTTACGTAAGAAAATTGACGCAAAATTGGATCGCAAAAATTAAAGGTTCAGACCTTTCAGTTTGAAAACTCTCCACATTGCTCAATAACTTTTTTGTTTTTTGCTGGTTCATAAATTTCAAGCTACATATGTATAACATAAAACGCCGTTTCATTTTTCTGTTTCAGATTACCTGGTAGATAAATATCATGCACACCAACGGCCGGCGAATTTTGCGCGGCGTGTTGGTCGATCATGCATAACTACAATATTTATGGTTAAAAATTAATAAAAAAAAACTGCAACTTCCTCAGATGCATCAAAACATGGTCCAAATTTCAGATGAATCGAATCGCTGGTTTCTTAACAAAAAATCCACAATTTTGCTATGCTTTTAGTCCAAAAAATAGGATTCCCCTATTAACGTGTTAATTGGCGGTGACGAGTTAACTCGTCATGCGAAGGTAGTTGTGCCTTGGATAAAGCGAGTTGCTACGTCACCAAAATATCAGTGTGATTACGTCGCCTGTAATCATTATCAGACACAAATTTTAATACACTAGAGGCGCCTGTGATCAAGAAATAACTTAGTTAACAAATTGAAATTTGCGAGGGCGCGTAGTATAAGAAGATATTTATGTCCAAATATAAATTTGAACTTTCTTGAGTCCATAATTTTAGGACACCCTATATACGAAGTAACCGTCTCGTTCAATGCTGGCAAAACACAATTATCTTTATTGCTGTCCTATCAAGACATTTGAATTACATAAAAGATGCCTCCATAATTATTTCCACCCCTACATAATAATTTCCACAAATTACCCAATTAGTGCCAAACTGGCAATCTCCTATCAACAAGCAGCATCTATTCTAAATCATTAACCATGAAAAGCTCGACACACTCGCTGTAACTGTTGTCTGCCTCCCAGAAATTTGTTTTTCAGCAATTCGATAGTAATTCGTTCGCGAATCCAGAGATAAAAAATAAAGAGATCGGCAGTAACGAAGGACAAAACAGGATTATCTGTGCGCGACTTCTCATGTGTTTGCCCGGTCGCTCTCAGTTTCGTATAACCAGCCGGTCAATTTTCGAGCAATTTCGCGATCCTCTTCGTATTAGGACGCAATTACGATCTGTTTTTGCGCGGGACAGAGTCGACCCAGGCGGCTGGCAATAATTCACCGGGCCAAGTCGGCGATGCCCTCGATGCCTCATCGTCAATAACACGCCCGTGGATTACAATCGGTAATGTATCCGTGTACAGTCGCTCGGCACGCGTAGGTGGCCAATCAACAACTTACTTTTTTCCAGCAAAGACGCGAGCAGAGGCGTAGGCACTTAATTGGATGATTGGTACCGACGATATATCGCCGATAAATTGGCGCAAACGGAACCAGCGATCAAATAAAGAGAAGGGAAAGAGGCTGAGACTTCTCGACTACAATTCCGAGAAAAGCTCATTGTTAGACGTTGATGATAATTTTGGGGCTGTGATGTAATCATGATCCCAACTTCTTTTGTCTGCAAGTCCTTTCTAGCAGAGTCGAAGATGCGTTAGCTGTGTGTGTGGGACTTGAATTGCGCGCGCAGGAAGTCGAGGATATTAAAAGTTTAATTGCTTGTAGAAGGAAGACGAAGCTTCTGATTGGAAAATGGTAGAGGATGTTTCGATTTCTCTCGATGGAAAAAATTTATAGGAATTTTAATGCATTCGTTTTTTCGGAAATTCTGTATAATTTGTTTACTTTGTGATTTCGACTGTGCCAGTGTGAGTCACTTTATCGCGTCGTGTTTTATTAAATGTGGAAGATGTGATAGAGGAAAAGGTTAAATGCACATTGAAATTTTTTGCAACAGAAACCTTAAATTTATTAGAAGAATGCATTAGCACAATGATAAGCTTTTTCGTTTATTTATTCTGTTATATAACGCTGTACTTGTTATTATTAGCAAAGTAAGTGCTTTCATGCCCTTTCTCAAAACACTCCCCTTATTAAAACATTAAAACTGCTTCTGTAGTTAAAGAACAGAAGAGCATTGCGAAATACAGATTTTAGTTTCAGATTTTATCGTAAAATAAACTCTGTATGGGTTCAACGACGATTAAGGAGTTTTACGGACGAATTCAATCGAGTCTCGCTTTGAGTAAGTATTGGGGTGAGTCCCAGGAATAAACTGTCGAGAAAGGGTAGCACTTTTGTCCGAGTATTTCAAGGGTTGCATTGTTCTAAAGTTCCCAAGTATCCTGCAAGTGCCTACGAATGACTGTAAGGAATGAACTTCTTTCATGGCGAGAGATTTCGTTAAAATACGATATTATTGTTCCTTTTCCCGTGTTTACTTGTTGAGCATTAGCATCACTGCCTTGTCAAGTTTGACGTATCATAACAAATACGACGTATAAATACGTTAATTCGTATCAAATATATTAAAATCGATATTTTAATTTAGAGATCTTCTTTCACATTCCTTCATCTTTTTATTCAATTTTTGCGGCAGGCAGCACCTTATAATAATTTTTTGTTAATTCTCTAATGTCTGTACTGTAAAATATATTATTGGTTGAACAAAGTGAAGAAGGATAATTTTATTTGAAATAACCACTTCGATAATCTTGAGATTTATTATAAATTTACCCTAAATGTAATTAAGAAGGAATGGAAATTGGTGGAAAGTATACACGCTTAGTTTCCTACTAAACAGTGCTTCCAAGTTCTTGTTGGCCCCAAGCTATCAACGCGATTAGCGTAACACCGTCGATTGCATGATAAGTCGAGGCACAGGAAATTAGAAGATAACTTACTAAAACTGCTTCCCGATCGATTCTTGTCAGCCCAAGGCTATTTGTGACGCAGCAGTTTCATTCGAAAAAGGGGCCCCTGTTAAGCGTGATTCCACTTCCAACAGCTTTGAACGACTCGCTGATGAAAGTCTTTCTGAATCATTGATCTTTCGTTCTTCTTCCATTCTGCTTCTAAAAATAAATTTCTTTATCGTTTGCAATTTTATTTCAAAGGTACAAGAGTGAAGAAGATTTTTTAGTGTACAAGGATTATTAGAGACAATTGGTCCTCATTGTTAAAATCGTATAACTCAATTCGGTTTTAAGTCAGAAAATTCCTATCTAATGTCAGGAAGGATTAGAATCTGTGCATAGCAAATAGCTGCACGAAAGTTCCTGACGTTGGGACGATTTAAACTTGTCAGATTTCGTCGATACATCGATCTTCGTTTCCTAGAGGATTTTCACTCTGTGAAACGCGTTCTTGAAATTTTCCTCGTGTATCGAGCGATCGATCTTCATTTCGCGAGGGAATGCATAGCAAAGTATTTCAACACTATACCGTACATATTTTATGCTACTTCGTCCACGATGAAGCAGTTCATTAAGTGAAATTAAAGGGGAAGTATATAATTGCGTTCGCTGGGTTTTCTGTGTATTTTTAATTTAGAACATTATTCTATTCTAATAAGAATTTAATTAAAACGGTGAAAGAATTATCACAGACGAAAAATTACTATGTGAACTGATATACCTAAGTCTGGTGTGAATTTGAGAGAAGTCGTAATATTTATCACTATTTATTTTTGAAAAATGTGATTTATGACGCATACACTGTCTTTTGCAGTAATTATATTATTCGTCTTTTAACTTCAAATAGCTATATGAGGGGTTCTTAACCTCTTTGTGTCATGGAGTATTGAATCTCCCATATACTGCTAAAACTACTGTACTTTGTTGTCTATATTCATCACAAAAATGAATATTACATTTGGGTTAAGAAGTAGTGAGAACAAAAATGTAAATTGTTATAAATCTAACCATAGTTGTACAGAAATTTCAAGTTAAGAGCAACTGATCTATACGGAATTTTTCTCAAAACATTTCTGAATTATTATATATGAAGCAAATTTCTAATTATCCAAATTTATAAAATACCTGCTGCCATATGGACAGCTCAACAACTTTCAATTAGCCAACGTTGTAGTAATTCACCATCATAATTTCCTGCAAATAATCAAGCGTTAAACAACGGAAAGCAAATTTATCAAAAAACACATTCATCGAAATCACCTTGATAAGTCAGCAATGAATTTCCATACATCGTTCGCTATAATCATTCATGATTTTATATCATTCAAGTTGCAATTTCCTCGAAAATTTCAATTACACATTTACATCCTGCCAACGATGTTTACGCTTTTAATTCACGTGTCACTTAACGTCACCCCAGGGGGCCAATCCAGCTGACATCGATGTCGCGCTTCCAATTCCATTTTATTTTCCCAATCAATCTACCGACCACTAGCGCCCGCGGCTTTCGAAATCTCTACTTTGTCTTTAGGTCATTAAATCAAAGTCATCAAATCTTACTTAACCCCCCAGCAATTCCATATGGACATGCGTGACTTCTGCCCGAGCGAGTTCCAGCCGACTTTCGAATGGAATTATGCCCCATTCCGACCGCAGTTTTTCCCATTTCTGCATTTATTCACAAGGCAAACACGGCTGCTCCACAGCGAGAGGAGCTGTACACGGGAAAGAAACTTCGAAACAACACGGCTTTAAACGAGAAAATTAGTTTCTTTATGATGTTTTTTGTTCGATACGGAACTGTTTACTCTTCTTCCCGCCGCAAGATAAGTAAGCATTGTGCCCAGAGATGCGCAAAATTTTTATTTAAATAAAATTTCGAATAAGGAATAAAAGTTAAAAAATTATTCCTCATGCTTCGAATAAAGTTAACTCGGGGCAATTTTATATAATAAATAGTACCAATGGATTGTTGAAGTCTTCCTGGCGAATGTAAGCCTAAGCACGACGTAAATGACACTAGTTTTAACAATATCCAATTTCAATATACCTATTATTCTGAATATTGATATTATTGTTACAACTAGTTCGATTATATAGGTCGTGCTTAGGCTTATTTTCGCCAGGAAGACTTCTATAATCCGTTGGTACTATTTGGAAAAAGGTAGGATAAGAATAATGAAGATTTAAATTTTCGTCATCGGGCGATACCAGAGTTCACAGCGATTAAGCGCAGTGAATGGAAGGGGAAACACCTACAAGAGTCATGGTAATGCGTGCATGAACTGCGCCTGCGTCAGTTCACGCACACATTACCACCACACCTGTAGGTGTTTCCCCCCTCCCTTCACTGCGCTTAATCGCTGTGAACTTTGGGCGATACAAACCTCAACGCTGCAAAATTATTCGACGCTGAATATACCGTCAAATAAAGTGAAAGTTACAGTTAAAAAATTTATTCAACGCTGAAGTTGAAATTCACGACGAATAAAAAAATTAACTTTATTCGTCGAATAATCTAAAGTTAAAGTAATTTTTATTTGATCCTTACTTAAATAGTTTTTTATTTAGTTAATGCCCAACTCTGATTTGTGCCACATCAGTTAGCATAAACATTAACGACAGACATAGACTATTTTCATATCAAAAGAAACTAAAATGTTCTTTTACAGCTTTGCAATCTGAAGCTTCGCTTTCAATATACAAGCGATTCAAGTTTCACACTACTGCGCTGTGCAGTAACGTGGGCCCGTGGCTCCGCCCACTCAGAACCGAGCATGCGCGGTGGAGGCTCCACTACTACGCACTCCACCTCAACTACTATAATATATCACTGAAAATACTACCATAATACATCTGAAAATTTTCACACAAAAATCACGTATAATCGTTCTCGCGCCTCTCTCAAATCAATATAAAACACCCCACCGCGTTCTCGATGCGATCTGAAGTTTTCACTGAATCTCCGACACTCCAGCTCAGGATCCCCCGTCTCAAAGGAGACATTAACGTCTCCCCATCGTAGAAAGGAGTCAACAATGACCGTGGAGGAGAGTGCAGAGGGGTGGTCCCTCGATTAGCTCCTCGAATCGATACGTTCCCATTAGCGGCCGGTGATAAACGTTCTTTTCTGGGTGGGGGTGGTGGGCATTCGTCATCGAACGAAACGCGAAAAATAGCCTGGGACGACGATGAGCGCCTCACTTTGTTCGGCGTGGAAGTGGGGAGGTGGCAGGGGGGAGGTTGGCGACGAAGAAAAGAAATTATTGCTTTTGGTGGGCCGCGTGTGCGCGAGATGAACGCGGCGTGACTGCTGCTTTGAAACGGGGATGAATTGTAATTGGACGGAAATGGAATTCGGATAGTGCGGCCCTTCACCCTCCCCCTCGTCCACAGGGGCGGGGACGGTAGGGGAAAGAGACGGGCCGACGGATTTTAGGAGACAGAGAAACGAATAGAGGAGATAGGGCACAGTAGGCCGCGAAGAAGAGAGAGGGGCGCAAGGGAGCCCAGCTGGAGAGAGAATGACGGAATGACAGTGGCGAGGGGATGGGAGAGGGGGATGTCGACGCCAGTGGCCTGTAACTCTATGCTTCTCTGAGCTTCGATCAATAGACGCGGTACAACATTGAACCGAACGCAGCTGGCTAAAATAGTCTGTACAAGGTGCACGTAGCGGTCGACAGTTCTACAAAAATCGTCGCCTGTCGCGCGGAGGGAGAGGGGCGGGCCGTTCGACGCAAACGATTTTTCAGTTTCGATGGTCCAGTGACTGTTGATAGGGTGGATTGGGGATGGAGGAGTCAATTTTTGGCAACGATCGCCAGCCACGCTCTAATTGGGCGGGCTGTTAGGCAAGTTTTGGGAAAGTTCGCCCTGTGCAAGGGCGAGCATCGATGGAGGATTAGAGGGACGGATGAGAGTGACTTGTAGGGTGGGAGCTGAGGGGGTTGCCACGGAGCGAGTAAAGGCTCGACAAGGATCTAACTGTTGCGACGGCAGGGTGGGCGGCCGGGGTTGGTGAGAGTTGGGAAGTGTACAGAAGGATGATGGGAAGAAAAGTGGGATAGAGTGCAGGCGAATGGAGGGGGTAGATGGGTGGAAGAGAGTGAAAGGGATTCAGGTGTTAAAATGGAGAGGAAATTGAATGAATATTGGGAATGTGGAGTTGGTATAAGAAGTAGGGTAAACGGTTTCGTTATGGGACTTAGATGTGATTATTCGAAAGCGAATCGTAGAGAGACTAGAGGAGTAACTGACATTTTTGAGCTTCCAAATGAAATTGACGGTTGTGTTGAAGAATACTTGGCCAATTATTCTTTCATTTACCCTTGGACCCTTGGTTCATTTCGATCTATAATTTTATTGCGACATACGCGTTAGCATGAGCTCATGTACTTAATCCAGCTCTTTTTCATGACCTTGCTCTGAATTTTCATTCGTAGCTTAAAATATTTAAAGTACAAATTGTAATATTTTATTTAAAACTTTATTTTAAAAAATGCCAACAATGAAAAGACAATTTTGCGCGCCTTGTCGACTTTACGGCCCTAGGCAGCTGCCTGATCTTGCGTATAGAGAGAAGGCCAGCCTGGATGTAATAGACTCTGAGCTTGGTGTGATTTGATATCCTTATCTCTTCCAAGGAATAATATTAATAATAAGTAAGACGTATGACGTGGGTCAAAATTAAACCAGTGAGGGATTAATTCTAACAAAAGTAGAGAGCTTTGAATTTACAATGCACAAGAACCACCCTCTCAAAGCAGAGAAGTATAACGAAAGACTGTAATAAAACCGTGTAACATGGATTCTACACGAGCAACTGAGAATGAAGAAGCTAGCGAAGCATGTAATACTTGATACACCATAAAATATAAATAGTGTACAAATGAAACGACAAATCTCGATAAAAATATTCAAGTAGCGAGGTGCCAAGGAAGGTGGCACAGCGAGAAATAAGCGAGGTGCGATGCGAATTCCCATGAAAGGAAGCAAGAGTTTAAACGGGAAACCAAAAATCCCCGAATTAATAGAAGGGTGGAATGGTTGGAGGAGGTGGGGCGTGATGAGAGGATTGCAGGAGAGAATATAATTCAACGGTGGAGCTGAGAACGGTGCGCGCTGACCGGGGATTAATTTAAATATTGACATGACCCTGCAGAGCTGGCCACGCTCGACGGAGCGTCGCTAAACGCTCGTTCAATTTGCGCATCGCCCTTCGTCTCAAGGCATCGGCATAAATCTGCGCCGTAAAACATCTCCTAACCGCCCCATCGCCTCGTACCTCGCGTTATGCTTCGATGGAGCAGTCTTTGAAGGGGCCATCGAAGAAGGTTACGTACGTTCCCATGACGTTTTTCGAACGTTCCACGGGTCCTCGTCCTTCAGAATCGCCGAACCAATGGACTCGTCAATCCGAGCTGCTCTGATGTAACATTAAGGGACTTTATTACATCATACGCTTCTGTCACCATCAACTGACAATTCTCCATACAGGATGTTCACTCTAACGGTCGCGAGTCGCGCGATTTTTTTAGTCGTTTAGGATAATGCGATAACAAAAAAGTTATTAACTAAAATTGATCTGTGTTGAATGGACAACGTGGAAGTTCCACGGTGGAACTACAACAAACATTTCTGAAATACTTTCCCTTCATTGCGAAACCAAGGTCATCTTGAGCTTTTCAGATGGGACCATATGATTTTTCTTACATAATATTGTAGGGAACATTAGGACGAATTGAGGGGTTATATAAAAAATTATGTTTTTAGTGGGAAAGAATGTAAATTTTGCTGTAAATGTTAGAATAATTTGTTTTTACCAATGTGGTTGTGGTTGAAAAGAAAATACTGAAAATTTTCACTTGTGGCACTTACATGGTGACCATTTCAACTACTCAGGTCAACGAGTATGATAATGTAATACTTTTATTCGTAATAAGATTAAATTTACAATTAAGGAGCGATTTTTCAAAAGGGCACATTTCCACATAGAACAAATTTTCAATAACCACAAAAAACTGTGGTACTTATGTTTATTAAAAAAATCTTGTTTATTTTATTAGTACACGTACATTTTATTTTTCCATCTGATAGCGATGATGTTTTAAATTTAGCGACATTGTTTTAATAGTGACTTAGAAAAGAACGTTTAGAAATAAGCCCTTTTCTTGGAAACTATATTCTTAGTTAATTCATGATTCAATCAACAATTATTATGTGTTATTGATTACCACAAGAGGTGATGTGTCAGTATCAAAATCGGATAATGCTAAAAACACTTGAACGGGGTGGATGACTATTCGTGGTACAACTAAAGTGGAAACGTAAATTGAGAGTGTGAAACAGTGTGTTTTTTATTCAAGGTTTCGTTATTGAGAACATCGATGTTGTATGTCCAGTGCGCGCACAAGTTTAACTAACGTGTCTGTTTATCAGCAGTACTTTTACACTTTGATGCTGTGGTTTGGGGCCTCCCTAGTGTCCCGGCTTACAGATATAGGGTTTTTTTCGGAATTTATTTCTAAAAAAATTACATTGTTTATCCACTTGAAACATTGTTCATCCATTTAAAGCTTTGTTCATTGCTTGTACTATATTTGAAAAATATCACTTATTTTTTTTAAAGTAAAAATAACGATTTTATTGAAAGGTATAAATGAATGAAAAAAATTGGTGTTCAAAAATGTTCATCCTTGGCTGCCATGATATCAGTTGTCGAGGTTGGCTGAAATCAAAAAAGTATGGTATGGTTAAAAAAAATTTAAAATAACAAAATAGAGGTGTCTCAAAGAAAAATATCTAGAGTAAAACTATACATTTTTCTTTGAGACACCGCCATGTAGTGTCGAGTTGATAAACAAAGTAATTGCTTAGAAATAAATTCCGAAAAAAAAAACCCTATACTATTAAGCCGCCACAGTAGAGAGACCTCTTAAACAAGTACCTACCTACATATAGTTGTTTCTTATAGATTGTTTTCTCCTTATCAAATCAAAATTCACGTTTAGATTGGTCATGGGTGTACACTACCTTGATTTTCAATATCCTCACACATCACACTCCCAGATTTCTATAGAGGAGTTCATATTAAAAATAAAATTCACGAGAAGGCAACCGAAAATCTTTTGCAATTAAAAGACGTGGCTATGCACGATTCTACAATTTTATAAAACAGTATTACTATTTTTCATTTCATTTTCCTTGTGTAAATAACTAATGCAAGCGTTAGAATTAAGTTTAATGGCATTTCCCTTTTCCAGTGGCAATAAATACAGTTTTATTATTATTTAGAAGTTAGTAACCTCTCTTTTTAAATACTCTGTGCCACGTAGGTAGTAAAATCTCGAAGCACCGATTATCTTAAAGTAATTCGAACAGTGATATCAATTATTTCAAACGACATGAAGTATGACTTCGTTGAGATTAATTTAAAAGACCTTCCAAAGTAGGCTCCATTTTCGGCCATGCGAAATGGATGCACGTTAATGAAGAATTTCTCTCGATTTCTTGCATCCCCCTCGTACAAGTTGGCCCTAAAAATGGATTTCCTTATTACCAGGGCCACGTTATGCATTTTGAAGGTGCACTGGAACCGGTGCACGTGATCGTCCACTAAAAATAATGCGTTCGATCGTAGTCAGGGCGAGGGGAAATCGTATTAATATGGCCAGTGATTAACGACGTCGTTCCTAGGAAGGGACGGCGCAAGGGAAGCCGAAGAGGATGAATTGGAAACGATGAAGGAGAAACGTGGGGTGAGATAAAATGCAGAATAGATTAACGCCTTTGAAATACGAATCTTTAAAATGGGAGAAGTATCGAGGCGAACGGTTGACGATTAGCTCGTTGGATTGCTGTTTAAATTCGTATAATGGGCTGCATGAATTCATAATGATACAATACAAACGTGTGATAAACACTGTTCTGGGAAATGTTAAATGTTTCTGTTAGCAATAATCTCCTGCTTATTAGCTAGTTGCTTTTCTTTTTGTGTTCTGCAAATAATAGCCCATCCAAATGCCCAATGCAATGAAAATTTATGGACCAAAATTCGCGAGATTGAGGGGATACAAAATTTGGAATACAATCAGTCCAATCATTATTATTGTTATAACAAAATCTACTCAACCTGAAATGACCTAAAGAAATTAGTTTTTTTGCCGAATATATAATTATGTATACATTAATTGAAAAATAAATGCCCAAAAAAAGCATATACAATCTTCTTAAAAATAATGTTGGAAACTTATAACGAGGGATAATTTATTGCGATACATTTCTTTTCGACAATAAAGTTTGTCGCTTTGAAATTTGAATACTCACTTGTTTACTGATTCTTAAAATTGAAATCGGTAAAGAATAACGTCGAGCAGTATATGACGATTAAGTATATTGTATAACTACTATTACTGCATCTTTTCAAAACTAGAATGATAATTTCAGCGTGACGAGACAACGAATACACTCTCTTTTTCTTTAAACTTTAAACTGCCACTACATTCGTAAAGCAGCCGAAAGTATTCCTAAGATCATTAGTTAAGTAATTCGAAATGGTAAAAAATTTACGATCATTTGATAGAATATTACTTGCAATAGAATGTGACAAGAACTTTCTTGCAGATATTTGAAAGACATCCTTCTTACGCTTCGAACAAACTGTGTAGGAAGAATACAATCACGTAACAGTGAATGTCAGCGCTCGTAGAACAAGGAATCGACTTGATCTTATTACATTGCCTCTTCCCGTCCCCGTGAAAGATGAGAAGCACGTAATTTTCGACGCGAATGCTAGCACGAAATAAATGATCGTCGAAGTGTGAATTTTTGCGTATCGCCAGGCCATGAAAAGGGAACGAACGTTCGATCGCGAAAGTAGCTGCAATTTCGATATTGCGATGCCGATGTTTCCGATGCTTTCAAAGCTATTGGAAAACGATGCGCATAAAAAAGTTGTTGTACTGTTTGATTTTTTGCTACAACGCGAACGTTCAGGAGGCGAATGAAAAATCCCATCGAAAATAGTACCTGTGTCTCTGAAACTTGAAAATTACGGAAACTAATTTTAACTCAATTACTGAAACAGCCACGAGAGCTTAATTATTTTAAAGAAAATTAACACAGATTTGGCACACTTAATACGAAACTAGAAAGTAAAAAACACACGTAGTCTTGAAAGGAAAATGGTGCAAGAAACTCGAGTAGAAAATTAACTGGTAGAAGAGAATGTAGGAAGACAGTGCGCAGGCAAGCGTTGTATGTACAGAGTGCTCCAGTAATAATGGTCTAGATTTGAAGAATACATTCGACTTCCTATAGTGATACATATTTAAACATAATTTTTAATTACATGTTTAGAAATTACCCTTGAAGTTAACAGTGTTATATATTACAGGTGCTAATTCACAAAAGGTCCACATTCAACAATTGAGACACAAGAATCAAAAATCTTTATTTTACAATGGCATGTTTATGAATTGCTACATATTATACACATTTATACACATTCTTTAATATTTACAAATGTCTAAAAAATATCAGTTATAGAGGATTAATAGTTCTAGAGGAAGGTTCAGAATGAGTGTCATGGAAACGATAACCTACGCAAGAACTACCTCTTCGTCACATTTCCTTCTCTAACTTGGAAACTCGAGAATTAATTGTTCAAAGCTTGTATGCTGAAAGGTTAATCCCACACGCTGGCCACACCCCGTATACAGTACTTGACCACAAGACAATTAGAGCGTGGTAGGGAAAATGAAAAGAATAGGCAGATTGCCGAGTAGACGCGCGGTAGGAAAAAGAGAAGCACGGAAAATGAGAAATTCTCGAGGGCGTCGTGACGGATGAACGTGTTGTACCAACCGCGAGTTCATTGTGAATTCATCGAGGATTTTCCAAGTGATTTCCTCGGTTATGTCCGAGGGTTATGGCCGACCCTCGACAAGCAACCGTGTCGTGGCGAGGGGAGAACAGGCAGACATTGCCAATTTAATATTTGATCGCCGTTTTTTTCTGTTTTCGTCGTCCTTCTAATGTCACGCTCAACTTCTGCGGATTCGCCATGGGCGCCTTGTAAACTTGTAATATCACTCGTTGCTGTGCTTCAGCTTGGCAGCAAAATTGTCGTGCAATCGTAAGAGGGTGGCGTTTGTTGTGACTGCTGTGGTTTCTGATTTGGGGCAGTTTTCTGTAGATTTATATGACAACGTTCTCGCACCTATTTTTCCTAGGAGTACGTTAAATACGCAGATGTTACGAACGACAATGTTAGTTATTATATTCTTGTGTTAATACATCTTTGATTCGTTTAATTGGAGGAGCTTCTAGGACGCTGTAGAAGAATTTCTAGAATTTGGTCAAGCAGGATCTAAGACTATGTAGATGTGGTTTTTGAATTCCGTAGACAAGCTTTCAAAACTCTACAGAAGAGATTTTAGAATTCTACAGAAAAACTTTCAGAACTCTATAGGAGATTTAGAATTCTACAAGCAAACTTCTGAAATTTTTATAAAGAATTTCTGTATCTAGAACCCTATAGAAGAATATTTATATTTATCTAGAATTCTACTTAAGAATATCAATATTGATTTAGAATTCTTTAGACAACATTCTATATCCATGTAGAATTCTATACAAGAATTGCTACATAGGTTTAGAATTTTATACAAAAACTTGTACATAGATCTAGCCCGTAAGTAGGCGCATGGGATCAAAGCCACTTTGATCGCTACAAAAATACAGAACGCATAGGTTTGCGAACTTGCCGCTCCCAGTAGCTGCCTATATTATAGCGCAACTTTGTTTTCAGTAGTGATCGCAACATTGTCGCGTGCACTTATCACGTATACTTGTTTTTACTTTTCAAAACCTTTTGATTTACCATAAATATAAAAAAAGAAGTTGAGGTCCCTGCTAACCCCATGCGCCCACTTGTGTGATTTTGCCAGTCCGCCTACTTAAGGGCTAGAATTCTATACAGGAATTTCTATATAGATTTAGAATTCTGCAAGAACTTCTATATCCATCTAGAACTTTATACAAAAACTTCTATATAGATCTAGAATTCGATACAAGAACATCTATATAGACCTAGAAACCTAGACAAGAATTATATCCATGTAGAATTCGATACAAAAACTTCTATATCCATCTAGAACTTTATACAAGAACTTCTATATAGATCTAGAATTCGATACAAGAACATCTATATAGACCTAGAAACCTAGACAAGAACTATATCCATGTAGAATTCGATACAAAAACTTTTATATCTATCTAGAATTCTATACAAAAACTTCTATATCCATCTACAATTCCATACAAAAACTTCTATATCCATCTAGAAATCTCTGCAGGGACTACGTCCACCTAGAATTCAATACAAGAACTTGCCTATTATATTCACCCAGGATTCTATAGATACAAGAAATTCTCTAGAAACCATTCTACGTTTCTACAATATAACTTCTGAAATTCTGTAGAGAGACTATCAGATCTACCTAAATTTCTATACAACAACTTCCACATCTACCTAAAACAATACAAACGAGCTTTCACGTCTTTATCCAGCCAACTTCCTCCAACTTCACAATTTCCCTATTTCACCACAACACTTAATCTGCATCCTCTTAACCCACAAATACATTTAATAACTGTTCCACGAAGACAGTTTCAACCCCCTTACCAGACACCTTAACCGTAATATTCCAGCGATGCTTCCAAAACATTCTTTAACCTTTTGTAGGTACTAGCCGTATTTCGGTTCTGACAGTAAAATTCCCAATTGCCCCTCGCGGCAGATTATCCTCAGTTAGTTGTACGATTATGATTAGTCGGATTCATAGATTCCACGGGCCGTTGGTATAACAGTCGACGGCAATCTGTATGGTAATACGACTACCGGTTTTGGGCGGGCTCCACGACACCGCTCCGTGTACCTATGGAACTCCAATCAGAGCCTTCCCATAATCCAGGGATCTTTGGCGGCGAAGGCAGCGAGGACGTTAATCCGGGGGTTGCTCGTTCCACGCTGATATTTCTTATTTGTTTGTCTCCGCAAAGTGTTCCCTGTAGTGCCTTACGCGACGATGCTCGCGATGATGATCTGCTGAGTATACAGGCTGCACCACAACACGTCGCAACCACTTCATAAGCGGACGGTGTTAGGAACACCCCAGAACCTGTATCTTAATAGCCGATACAACTCTAAACTCAAGAACTCGGAAGGCCCACATGAACTCCGTCAGATGGCATGATGTTTATCACGCGAGTTATCTTAACAGTGTTTCGAGCAATTAAAAAAAAAACTAAAGCCCATGATCCATAAAATCTTAATCCATAGTATCTTAAAATATTATTAAAAGAATGTAGTTTTTAATAATGTGCATAATGTTTAACGAATTTGCCAATTTGTTATAAAAAATGGTGCTGAATTTATTGAAATTTTCGGTGCATTTCTTTAAACACGTAGCATTTAATGAATTTGTGTTTAATTTGATTTTTATAAGTTACATTTAGTACCTATTATAATATCTTTCAAACTGATAAATAATTTTTCACAATATTAACAATTCGTCGCAATTTGTTATCTTAAACGTTTATCCACTTCGAATTGAGTTCTAAAAAAGGTGCCAAAATCTTGTGTATATTGTGTATATAGATCTTGTGTATATTAATTTAGGGCACATAAAACTTTATAGTAACGTCGAATTTAAGTGCACAAATCTGCACAAGTTTAAAAATAGTTGAAATCGTTATTAACGCATTCAACGTACAGGCCTTTAGCGTAGTCTTTAAGTCCCTACTAAACTAGTTTAGTTTTTTCCCGAACGCCCATATTATAATTATACGCGAAACACTGTGCGTTGTAGCAGAGCTCGAAGCAGTGGAGCAATAGTTTTTTGCCCGGAGCAGAAGCGAAGCCAGAGCACGGAAAATTTTGACTGTTCGACTGTTTCAGATTTTTTGTTATTTGAATTTTATTTTGTTGTTTATAAAAGCAGGTAAATGAAATTTTTTTAAATACTAATTCTCAATTTTTCATCATTGGAAAGAAATTATATTGTAGGGCTGCGAAGACCGATGCTAGCACGGGCGCGCTAGCGAAAAGGCAAACAAATACCCGTGTTGCCTAAAAACTGCGAAATTGATCGCCGGCGTTGCCACGCGCAAAGGTTTCACTCGGAGCATGAAACGGAGCTGGAACAAGCACTTTCATGTCGGAGCGGAGCAATTAAAAAATTGGCCTGCTCCAATCCCCTGATTCTAAATTCCAAGACTTTTACGTCTACTGGACCCTAATAGACTACCCAGTGCGATATCTGACGACATATTATCGTCGAAGCAACCCCAGATTCTAATGCTTGAACACCTACGTGACTTCCTTCACACCCTCCCCATCAACACACAACCACACAGTTATTAGAAAGTTCGTTCGCTTTATTGAGCCAAAGTTTTATTAAAAGTAAAAATATATTACATGTTTTTTAATCAAAGT
Source organism: Andrena hattorfiana (assembly GCA_944738655.2). Lineage (NCBI taxonomy): Eukaryota > Metazoa > Arthropoda > Insecta > Hymenoptera > Andrenidae > Andrena > Andrena hattorfiana. The sequence continues at coordinate 38,154,233 of OX122889.2, read as the reverse complement.
ATTTTCCGTGGCTACCTATGACCTTCTGCCAGTTTTCTGGTAACAGTAAAAGTAGGTGTAGTAAAAAATACATTTCCGTGCACCCAAGATACACACAAGTGGAAAACAAGATTTATTCTTAATTTTATTCGGAAATAATAGTTAAGATAAAGAAGAGTATAATTTATTGCTTTGAATCCAGAATAGTACTAGCTTGCTTGGAACTGCTAGTAGTTCCTTCTATTTCAGAATCACTCTTTTCGTATCTATTATTACGTTTAAGTGTTATTTCAATATCTCTTGGTGACAAAAACATTTTAAATTACGAAGTGACTGAATTTGCCTCTTACTAGTACACAAGAGAACGAAATCAAGCAGTTTCATTAAGGGGTATTTGCGGATTTGGCGCCTAAAAATGATACAATTTTTAGGATTGTTTTTCTAAATAACTATACAAGGAACTTGATGAAACTTTTTACGTTTTATTAATCGGTGTTTACACTATAATTTCCCATTTTTATATTATCATAGAAACATTTTATTAGCCTCCTTAAAAGATAGGTGTTTGTGGTGTGCAATGCGTAGCATTTCGTTCAATCATGGTAAATCGAAAAATCAAATGTTTTTTTCAAGTTTAGGTCTAAAACTAGTGGCACCCCTTAAAGTATTTACAAAATAATGAAAAAGCTCAGACTAGCGCGAAGTCGAAAAAATCGAGAAGTATTAAACACCTATTTGTGGGGGGTCCACTAGATTGAAGTCATAATTTTAGACAAAATGACGTCTAGTTTTATTTTAAAGGTATAGGTTACCCTTAAAATTTTCGAAAATTGTTTTTTAGGATTTTTGCATATTCCGCTAGCTACATCTTTTCTACGTATTTTAAATGCAACCGTGCCTCGAAATTTCAAAAATTGAAGGAATTGCAGCCAAAAATGCCTGCACACGAGATCAGATAACGACAACATTGCATGGCCAACTTTAAACGCGATTTTCCAGAAACTACATTTTCCAAAACGGTGAACATACAATATCGAAAACCGCTCCAACGATTTGAATGAAAATTTACAGGGAGGAAACTATTCCCCGCAATGTGTTGGCAGCATATTTTCAATATAAATTCCTTTAAAAAAAAAGGTAAAAAATATTTTTCCTTCAAAAAAAAAAAGGATAAAATCATATATATCAACATAAAGATAGTATTAATTTGTTTACCAAAATTTTGCTTCTGACACAAGATAGAGACTGTCTTACAGATTATAAAAATGCCTTTACTTGATGTTTTAGGTAATTAACCTGCCCAGAATCGTGCTCACCATCAGACGCTGCATCGCGTACATACTCTCACATTTAAATTTATAACTTTTTTTGTGCATTAAAGTCAACGAAATTGGCGATTGAAAATTAAAACAAAAATTATCACTATATTCATTTATTACTTCAGAATATGCGTTTGAAGAAGGGCCAGATTTTGGGCTCTTGAAGGTAACCTACCCCCTTCATCGTGCACGCTAGTTTGAGGAATGGTGTTTCGAAAACAGACGCCTATTTCCCTTGACTATCCAGTGTAGATTGCATGGCTTGCAGTGCTTCTCAATGATACAACTTCGAAAATATTTCAAATTTCTCCACGAAATTTAATTGTCGATTTATATATAAAAAAAAGATTTTTTAGAACCTTAAGTCGGCAAGTACACCTTAAAAACACTCTGCGCAGAATCTCGGAAACTTAGCACAGAAAGCACTCGTACAAACTGCAATCATTAATCTGTAGACCTCTCCGATCCAAATTACCAGAAGCAACGAGTATTTCACTTGATCCACCCACACCGTACACAATCAAGGCTATCAAGTTACGCGACTCAACCCCCCCCCCCCCTGACAACCACCACTTCCCACGCGTATTTTATAATACCCCCCGAAACAGTCAGACAATGCGTTTACCTATGTTACTGCGATATGATGCTCGTCCCATCCGTTCCGTTCCAAGCGGCGGCGCTCCGTGTAATCAAAATTTATAGGCAATTTCTACGGTAATGGGCTCGTCATCGACAAGAAGGCACACTGGGAAACGCGCCCCGTTTACCTGTAAAACAAGTTCCGCGCGGGCAGGCGCTCATTAAATAATCGAATATTACGGGGAGCTACGAGTGGGCTCATGGAAATTTTGTCACGCGTACGGAATAATTGTATTTCACTAAGGGCAGGTTAAAAATGGATAATTACGCGCCGAAGTGTTTCCAGTGGAACGATAACTGCCGCTCGACTTGCCGTAATGCCGTTGAAATTTCATGCGGGGTCGGTTCGGCCGTTGCGTTTTACTTTAATGAAAGTTCATTCACGGACGCGACCGAATTAATTATTTACACGCGTCCCACGGCCTGGGTAATTATTTATTACGAGAATGGTACCTGTGCGCGGACCGGCCAGTTGTGTCACGTTTATAAAAGTACGCGGGCGCCGGTTGCGCGCTACAGGCTGCACAACGCACGGCACTTTGTATTTTGTAATTGCACTTTGTAAACTTTATCTCGAACCAAGTCGTCGTGAAATTCGTATCACTTTTCTGACGTAAGTGGGTTTGAAGTTTATTGAGATGTAGATACATCATTTGAACCGAGGTAGCTATTTCTGGCACCGAGTAGTGACACTGTTAGTACCACTTACATAAAATGTTGCAGTCCTAGATTTTATAAAAGCAGAGAACGTGTGTTTTACTGCCTTTTATTGGAAAATGTTCTATTTTTTGCAAAGCTGCTCAAGTGACGAAAAAATTGCTAATCAGTGGAGTAAGTGTGGTTAATATTTCAGTTTTTGCTGCTTTTGCAATGTTTATCGTCAAACGTAGACATTTCCTGTTTGCCTGTGCCAGCTGTTTTGCCTTTAATTTCTCCAGTTGTCAACAGATTGGCGCGGATATGTGTCCATTAGGTTCCTCAAATCCTCGATCTTTATTCTCTCCGCAGGTTTACCTTGTCCTTTACTGTGAAGGTCGGATATTATAACAAGAACCCAATAATTTTTCCAATAGTTGCACTTTATATTTTTCCAATAATACACTTTAAAATGGATACAAGGCGCCTAACACGGTACAGAACAGTCGAGTGACGCAGTTTAGAAACTTTACCAATAGCAACAGATGCCAAACTAAGATTCTGTCCAAAGACACTTTGCAAATCGTCGTTGAAAACTTTAAATAGATGTCCAAAGCGTGCTTCATCTTCGAGACTCGAATCGCCATTTCTCCTTTCTCTCTTGTGTCATGTGCCGTGACTAATCCCTCTGGTAGGCGAATTTCATTCGTTCTTACACCAGCACTAATTAAACTTTCGGGCATATTACTACAGAATGAATTTCATACGCTATTACCACTTTATCTTTCACTTCCCCGTAATCGTGTCTTCATATCTTCGATCTTTCATGCTGTGTCAGCCCATAAATTCAATCTTACTTTATACTTATGGCCTATAAAACCGTAGCACTGAAAGGTCTCTTTTCATCTAGATGATACAGCTGGAAATCTTCTCAGAAGTCAATGCACAATTAAGACGTTGAGAATTGGACCTAATTCGCTCGTCTCTCCGTCTCCGTGGAAATGAATCTTCTACTATTAGATCCACGTCGTGATAGAATTTTACTTAATACAGTTGCAAGTAAAAATATTTACATGTGTACATGAGCCCACTAGTACTTCACACTATTACTTTTATATTAAGGGGGGGATTTTCATAATATTTGGGCTCCCAAAAATATACTTGCACAATTTCAAAGTGGATCTCGAAAAATTCTGGGAGCTACGGAAGGTTATGTATAGGTAGCGCAGCGCTCATAATCAAAAGCACGCATAGGTAACTTAGCGTCAATCGCCTGAAAAGTTTATCCAAAAATCCAAATTTATCTAATAAGAGGGGATTATGAGCTTATATTGATTCTGTCAAAACTTCAAACGCGATTATCTCAAAACGGCATTCTTCAAACGGGCGGATTAACTCGGTCAATTTTTATCGGATTCACTTGAAATTTTCTGGGAACATTCGTAATAAAATTATCTTCAGTTAAGCTTACAAGTGTTTTGATCGAATAATTCATTTAACCGTAATATTGAAAAAACATGTTGAACTTTGTGACCTTTTCTTTCAAAGTTCGCCATTTCTTCAAAGATTAATATTTTTTTTAATGTACGCTTAACTGAAGCTATTGTAATATACTTTAAGAAAACGTTCGAATTTTTCGATTCCGAGCAAACGTTGGAAAGTTACACGACCACCTGTTTTGTAATTTTTTTTTGCAGAACCTAATGTTATCGTATGTTGTGGCCATACTACCCAAAATTTGTTCAATCTAGAAGCCTAAAATATTAGTTAAATATATGTATTTTCAGTTGGTAATAAAGATTTTTCGTAAAAAGTTACATTTCATTATAAAAAAATGCCTTGAAAATAGCCTTTATTTTCAACCGTCACAGTGGCTTAACTAATTTTGTAGAATTATAAGTGTCATTATACACCATAGTGGTGTACATTTTTATTCATATCTGTTAGCTTTTAGCATAGGTGTAATTACAGTTCAATTTAAAGGAAAATGTAATTGTTAAATCTATTACAAATTGCTTTCTATAAACGTTAATTGCTACCCACTTCAATTACAATTTTATTGTGATTGCCAAATGTAATTGTCTGGCAAAATCAACAACTATGTACTTGTAATTGCCTTGCAATTACATGTGGTAATTATTGGAAATTAGGCCATGGATACTAAAACACATTAGTAGTTTTAAATCTTGATTTATTTAACAACGTCTTTATGTTTTGAAACGATCCAGCAGAATGAATTCTCGGGGAGGGATTCGTCAAGCACACGGACTACCGGTTGGCCACGCTATCGATATAAACATCCTGACATTAACATTTCAGCCACTACAGGAATTAATATAGAAGATAATTTTTGTATGAATAAACTTTCATTAGTTAAACAAAACCAACAGTAATTACCGTTGTAATTGAGGTCACGAACAATTAACCATTACAGAATGTAATTTGTAATTGAAATAACAATTACATTTCAATCGTGATTAGAAATTAGTAATTAGATTACATTCCTAGTAGCATGTATTGTTGGCATTTTGATGGCCAACTAATTCCCAACTTGGGGATACTGTGGGCCAACCAGAAATGCTACTACAGATGTTTCCCAATTCAACATGTAAAAAAAAAAAGAAATCACCGTCGAGTATAAGTTTGTTTCAACAAACGCACCAGACAAGATACCAAGATATCCATCGCCCTACTATGAGCAGCGTCAGAGTTCGCGAAAACATGGGCCCCCTCGCATGGATTATTCCCCGCGACGATCACTGATAGGAGATGCAGCAGGTAAACAACGAGCCATGGCGGCCAATTAAAAGGAAACGAACCGCGACACGCGGGGAATGCGGCAGCCGCCTCGCTTGTTTTCGAATTCCGAAATCGTACGCAAAGGAAGCCCCGGAAGGCTTCTAACGAAAGGATATCGCGGCGGGGCGATCCCCCGGGTGGGCGCCCCGTTTAAATTCCTAGGTCGGAAGGCGTCTTTTTGCCTAGTCGAAGAGACGGGGCGAGCAGGAAAAAAGGAACCATTAGCCCGCGCAATTATCCTTGGACGGACGAGGCTACAGTTACGTCGGCTAATAGCGCCGCTTCCTGGCGCTCCCTCGAGGGACAGGAGTTTCGGTGGGGCGAGGGAGGGGAGGTAGAACGGGGAGATTGAACGTGGGAGGAAGAAAGGTGTAAGAGTGGGAACGGAGAGATATTAGAATTTGACGAAGCAAGGAGGGGTACAGAGGAGAAGAAATGATGATTTTAACGTGAAGGAAGAATTGTAGGGGATCGAAAGGTGCAGGTAGAGGGAAATGGGAAGGTGTACCTCAAGGTGACGAAGAAGGGACAAGGAATAGAAGAGAATTTAAGTGAGAGTGAGAAGTTTAGTGGAGAGAAGGAATGGGGTGGGAATGGAGAAGAAGAAATGAGAAGGGAAAATGGGTACCTCGGGCAGATTGGAAAGAATGGAAGAAAATTGAATGAGGAAGGAAGGAGCTGATGTGAAATGAAAGAATGTTGTTGGAAAGAATGGAAGAAAAATTTGAAAAAAAGAAGTGTAATCGAGGGAAAAAGAGGAGATTTAATGCAGTAAAAGAATGAAAGGGGGTGGGAAAAAATAAATGTAAAGGGGAAATTGTGATCTGAGGCAAGTAAAAGAAGAGATGAAAGAAAGGGACACGGAGGAATCAAAGGGAATTGTGCCGAAAACGAAGAATTAATAAAACTTCGGGAAAGTAAGGTGAAAATGAAGGAAGGAGAATTTAACCCGACAAGAAGACAAATACAACAAAGTACTCAAGACATATTGTGCACAAAGGACGAAAAAGAAGAAATGAAGAAAAGGAAAACAAACTTTCCAATCAAATGGAAGAATCGACTGCAAAATAACGATAGACAGAAGGAGGGAAAGGAAAGCTTAGATACGCCAGAGGAACTGAAATGAAAAGAAGTGAATGGAGGAAGCAAAGAAACTCAGTAATAAAGAGAGAGATTTACAATGACAGACAAACAAACCAAAGGACAGTGTAGGGGAGGAAAATAGTAGATACGATGGAAGCAGGAGGGGTGGGAACAAGAAGAAATGAGACAGAAGGGAAGGTGAATCTTTATGTGACAGAGGAATAGGAATAAAATGGAAGAAAAGGGGTATGGGGGTGGAAAGTTTAGAGACAGGAAGTAACGTATAGAGACGGGAAATGGAAGAAAAGTAATTCGACACGACGGATAGGGGAAAGACGAACGGCGCCGTCCACTATTATCGATACTGACACTCCTATCTGCTAGGCAGAATCGTGAATTTCAAATCGTATTTAAACAAAAGGGCTTTCAAATGAAATGGTTCGATGTTTCTTCCGAGCGCTGGCTAAAAGGTAATCGATCCTGCGCCAAGAAATTTATTAGTCGATGGAAGCTGCGAGAAAGGGAATTTTTACTACTGACGTTGACGCAAATATAGATGGTCTCCATTTCCTCGAATGAATTTTGGAAAGGGGAACTGTCACTGGTTAGATTTAATTCGAACTCGGTTGTCTGGAAAAATTCAGGGATCTGTGAAAAGAGTTGTTTGGGAGAATGCTCATGTCCCATAAATATAAGAATTTTGAGAACCATTTTATTAATCATATTTCTTTTCATAATCTTTCAATGGCATTCCATGGGCAGTTTTTGTCGGAAGTGACAGTAATAAATTAAAACTATGTTCAAGTAAATACGCGGAGTACTTACAATTAGTCTGACGCAAAATCTCCACCATTATCATCTGTCACCAATCCTAAATCATTTCAAAATAGCATTCGGCAAAAGGGAAAGAATTAGTGTCATGTCTGACATCAGAAAAAGAAGAAAAACTCGGGAATATTCATTTTAGAAAAATCCTCCCTTAAGAATATAGTTTTATAGTTTAAAGAATTTTTAAAAAAAAGGGGATAAGGATAAATTAGGAAAAAGATATTTTTTTCTCAAAAATTCTTTATCACCATATTGTAGGATATCAACAACCATAAAGCACAAAATATTTTAAATGGTACGATATGGGCAACCCTCCCCTATGTACATACACTGAAAACATACCGCTCGTACGTAAGTAAGCAGCGCCGCTCACAGAGCATTTCGTCACGTGCAAATGTGAGCCCAGGATTCGTCATCGATTCCAGCGCATCTACGCGCCCATGGAGAATCGTAATTCGTCCCAGCGGCGGATCCCATCGCGGCCCGTGTCATCGATGGTGCGTGTCACGAATACCAACCGCGACGGGAGCGTAAAAGCGAGGCCCCCGCGTCCATATCCTTCGTGGGCATGTAGCGTGTAACGAGCGGCCCTCGCCCACAGCATTGTCCACGATCAAGGGGGGCAAACTTGCTCAAAGTGGCTCCCCCGACATTGGACAGCGGAAATGTACCGTCGACTGGCCGCCTTCCGGCGGTCACGACTCGCCGCGCGTTCCTTCCGCTCTTCCTTCCACCTGGCCGACGTAGCCTGTCAAGGCTGCCTCTAGAACGTCCAGGGTGTTTGCCGTTTTCACCCTATTCCGTGGAGACCGGGAGTTGTAATTTGGCGGCGGGGGAGGGGAGGGGAGCTTTCGAAGTCGTTAGGTTTTTGGGTGTTTTAGAATTGGTGAACAGTGTGAGCTGATTTGGGAGCGATGTTTGTGTGCTTCTCTTTTGTGCTCCCATAGATGGCAAGTAGTAGGTATAGTTGTGGTGGCTGGATAGCTTCGTTTGGGAAGTTTTAATTTTCCTGTTGTCAGACGGGTTGTCGATGTAAAGGTGCGAATCCACGATGAGATTTTACATGAGACTTTTCTATCACGAGACAAAAATCTTGGCAACAACTACATAAATGTAAATAATGGAAACAATCACGAGAGATAAGATTTTTCCAAATCTATTATGAAACTTGTCCCATGAGAGTCTAATTTCATGAAACTAACGACAAAATAATTAAAAAATAAGAAAATGATAAAATAATTGTATCGCGAGATTAAAGTCTCATGTGCGACAAGATATTTTTGTCTCATTGTGGAGTTGCAGGTTAGGGGGGTACACGGGTATTAGACGGCTAAAATCAACGGTTCCTTTTGGACTGGATTGAAGGACGACTAATAATTTATAACATTTGCACGTTTTACAATACTTTATTGTGGATATAACACGCATTTTAGGACCAGGAAAATATCAAAAATTAAAGGAATTACAAAGCATCAAATTGGGCGCACAATCTTCTGCACAATGTGGAAATCGGTCGAAAAATTTTAATAAAAATTCACGGAGTTATACAACAAATATTAACTTTGAAGGATTTTACTGATGTAATCCCTCTGATAAATGTTGTCTTAAATGTTGTTAAAGTTATACGATCTTATTGAGCGAGTTCCACATTGTGGAGAAAAGTGTTTTGTAGGTTCAGTTAAAATTACAACAAAAAATATCGATCCGTTCTCGAGTTTCAATGTTCACCGTCGTTTTGAGAAAAACGGCTTTAAAGCCTGCCGCGGCGCGTTTACCTGCATTGGTCCACCCGTTACTTTTTACGCTGTAACTCTCGCAATTTTTCGATTTTTTCTATGAAATCTTTTTTAAAATACTTCTAAGACTTATGGCTATCATAAACAATCGAAACAAATCGATTTTTTGACCTCAAAATACCCTTTCACCCCCTTAAGGGTAATGGCACTTGTAGCAGTAATGAACTGATATTTCCAAATAGCTTGCAGAGCTGATTAGCCCGGCGAGAACTGGGTAACTGGTCAATTGGAAAACGCAAAATATCACTCAAAGCCAATGAGTGCTATTTTCATTCGCTTTATTGAAACTAAAATCTTCTAAAAAAACCTTCTAAAAAACTGAAACCTTCATTAGCTATCCATGACCTTTCGCCACTTTTCTGGTGACAGTACAAGTAGTTGTAGTAACAGAAGACATTTTTGCAAGAATTTGGGCGCTTACCTAATATAATTAGTAATATTGTAGATCAACGTGCAATAATTAGTAATATTCTGTAAATACTCTAATTTTTTCTTGGCCATGTTCTCGATTATAATCAAACCACGCGCCATTAATGCCACACTGTCGTCTTCTATTGTTTTCCATAATTAACAAATTATAAAATCTCTCAAAACGTCAACAACTACTTTTCTTAACTAAAAAACAGTCTTTCAATCTAAACCACCCAAGTTAAAGCCCTACCTACCCTTAAACACAAGCGTACAAACTACATTGCTCTTCTTGTTACATTCACTACATAACATTCATTCTAGCTTCTTCCAATTAACATCAGCTAATAGCAAAAGATAGCGTCGAAATAACAGACACTCTGCAATCATCGTCCCCTTTTGATTATTAAAAGTAGTAGGCGGCCGAAAAGCAGAGCGTCAAAGACTCCTAATTTCTGCAAAGGAAAGCGTAAACAAGAGGGCCGAAAATCTCGTTTATTCGAGCCGATGATAGGACAAAGAAACGTTAAAGGGCTTAATGAAGTCGACCCACGATGTAAAAGCACTCGTCCCACGTGCGAGTAAGAAAGTAATTAATACGTGGGACAGATTGGCAAATAAATGACTAGAGCTGGCCTTGCGAAAATGAGGTCTTTGTAATTAACTCCGTGCACAGGACAGCCACCAGTCTCATTTCTCGTCACGTATCGCGAGGTACGGACCGTTTATCGTTCTAACGAGCTTATTAGTGGTTGATGAAGTGTAATATATGGGGACTGACGCACGCCATTGCATTGAATTCGCGATATCACGTCGACCGGGCTTTAAAATGTGTCTTGAATGGAAAAGGGAGCGAGGAAATATCCTGACATATATTCGTATTAGTTTGAAAACATATTGCGTAATTTTTCTGGAATTCTTATTTGGTTACATAATTATTTTAGATTCCGTGTTAACATTTATAAAGTAACATGAATATAATCGCAGTATTTCTCGTTTGTAATACTGTCTCTAAAGTGGTTCTGGAATTTGAATTTAATTGCACTTCAAATATTGTATTCCACTGGGATGAAATCAGTTCTTAGATAGTTTTTACGAATATTTTCACAGGAAAGCATTTAACTCTTATTTCGTAGGAATCACAATTATAATTTCGTTATGATTGAAATTTAATACCGAACTTGTAGGAACAAAGTGAATACATAGTTGCTGATTTAATGTGGCTCTGTTGAATTATTTAAAACAGATCAGCAGATTTTAAAGCTACCAAAGTTGTAATGGATTTCTGTGCACCATTGTTTTCTTTTATTCATTTCAAGTTAATCTGTGATTGTATTCATTCTACTTTTTGGATTCAAAATCATGCACACTGTCGTTGTGTTTTTCTAGAAATTCTATAAATTCACTTCAAAATCCAATGAAATATTCTTCAGTAATATTTTTACTAGGCCTGTACTATAAATAAATCATGCCACTTAAGTGTACCTACAAATAATAGAGCCATTAGACACTAAATTTCTCATGAAAAATTATCAGTCATTATTTCGATAGTAATGCTTAAAATATTTCCTCCAATTTGCCACTGTTTGTGTCATCTACGACTACACTTAAAGTATGAATGAACGACTATTTTAAAATACGAAGTAAAATCAAAAAGCCAGTGGCGGAACAACGGGACAAAAAATTTCTGCATTTATTTCTGCGATGACGATGAAAAATATCATTTTCGTATGTACCCTGTATAAATATTACGATATTAAATATGTGAACTTTAAATTGATGTTAAATTATCAGGAACTGGAATAATTACGACAGCAATTAAGGCTTTTCGGTGTAAAGTTCTTTCTCGTATTTAGGCAGTGCTTTATTCAAGAATAAAAAAACAATGGGCGTCGAGCAAGTATGCCGTATATTGAAAGACGACATTACACGCTACGAGCGCAGCTGTAACAATACGCAATTGCTCTAATTCGAATGCATTATGAACGACGATTTTCCGTCGTATTCCGATGATTTCGGTGCCTGTTAGCTCGCTATTGTTCGCGGCGTTAACAAAATTATACATCCTGAATAACAATGATTGTGCAGGTCTAGGTTTGGTAGTCATAGTGGAACATGTCTGGTGGATTACGAGAAGTGAATCGATCGATATTTATTAATCATGCCTTACAGTGAATATTTAATGAGTTACTCGGTGAAGCAAACAGAAAATTGAATGATTAATACCTTCAGACTGTAACTTGCTTAAAACCGCATAATAATTTTAAAAAATGAGAAATTTATAATATTAGTAAATATTTAAAGCATAAAAAACTAAGAATATCAGAGTAGACATTGTCAAATGCAAGAAAAGGTGCCTTGGCAATATTGCACGTGTCAAAACAATTTTTCGATGAAGAACAAAACTTTGGTAAAAAATAAAGTAAATATAAAACTCTGCATAATTGTACATAGTTGTGAGGGAAAGTGATTACTCACGAGCCAAGGGTGGTTATCAGTAACGAAGTCATAATTAAACGAAGCAGATGGGAAAGAAAAAGGTGAAACTACCAAACGACCAAAGTTCGTGAAACTAGAACAGAAGTACAAACTGCATTCGACGCTTGTAGTTATACGTTCTGGCTACTTGCTACGGATGATTTACGACGTTTGTCATCCTTAAGGGGAAGGGGGGTTCAACACAAAGAACATAATAGTCGGGGGCTCGTGTCCTGAATTTTTAACAGCCAGAAAGCAGTGGAAATGCGGAGAATACAGAATAAACTGTCCAATGCAGCGTGTCAAATCTGTGAAGTCGTTATCGTTAGCGATGGACTCTTTCTGGTGGACCTAACGCGGACTTGTGCTACTGAATTACGCGCAGAAGAAGAAGGGGGCAGTTACTAATAGTACTTTGAGTCACAATACACAAATAAACCATATGTGTGTGTGTCCTAAATATATGTGTGGCGTATAATAATTATATAATTATCGAAAATAGTTGAGAAAGAACTGAATAAAAAACAAAGAAGGATAATACAAAAATTGAAACTGATTACTTAGGAAAAACTATAATGGACAAGGTTCAATGAAAAGAAAGTTCTGTGATAATTGAATTTCACTCTAGTTTTTTATCGTATTATTAATATACTATATTTCATTATTCAGTGATATGAACGTGTTACATAAAGTCCAGTATTAAAGTTATTTGTGTACCTGCATAAAAAATAAAAATATCAATTTTAAACTTTCTTTCATCCATCATTGTAATACTTACAAAATGGACGAAGAATGAATGATGAATAATTTTCAATGTGATCGGCTGTTGTACGAAGGGAAATACGACAGGAAGTCATAAAAAAAAGGTTGCCTAATTTATTCCAGCGGATGTGCAGCTTGTAGCTCGATATAACTGTTGTATGCCTGAACAGAGAAGAAAATGATATTGAAAAATGAATTACACACGTGTTTAAACCAGTTGAGCAAGCAATTCTATTCAACTTGATTCCACTGCAATATTACAAAGAATAAATAGCAGACTATCTTAATTATCCACTTGCCCTTGTAAATGAATTTAGACTCCATTTCACACAACACAGAACCGTGACTCACAACTGGTATTTCAGTCACTATCACTTAAATAGCAAAGACAGTACTAATTCAAAAACCGATAAAAAGAGTAGCCAGTCTGTGGAGATTTTCAAAGACCAGTTACAAAAATGCACCCCGTAAAAAATAATACTTTAAATAACAATGAAGCGTAAATTCCCATACAAGAAGAAGGGAATAACATAGATTCCCTGGCACTTATTTTCCAATATAATCGAATTCAATTAAACTACCCATTGACTGAAATACGTACCACAGTCGTTGGCTTGTTTGTAAAATTGGTCAAGTCCATATTTCTTAATTTCCAGGAAATTTTGCCACTAAAAGCATTCTCTGAAGACCAAAATCTCATTTTTTTAAAAACAAGTGAACTTGGTCACTTTTCCAACTAGCGAACCATTTCCATTTCTCCAAATAATCGCCTTCTCTGTTAAGAGACAAGGGTTATTTGGATCGGGAATAAAATGAGTTTTCTTTCAGATTTTTTGTAGAACAATCTATACAACCAAATGAGTTCAGGTTTCACGTAGACATGATATCGTCCGCTGCCGATGCAAGTATTATTTTAACTATGTGTTATTTTGAGTGAAAAAAAATATATGTAATTTCTTCATCGCATATATCAGATGTATGTAAAACCTGAACACGTTTGGTAGTATAGATTGTGTTACAAAAAATCTGAAAGGAAATGACCCTACCCCCTTACAGCACAACACTGTTGCAGAATTACTGGTCTCGATACACGAAATTTCCGTTAAGTTAAGTCAATCTGACACGGGATACGTTTAATCCATCCTGGAAGGGAATATTGGATTTTACGTAATCATCGGTCGCGTGCATTATGCCCGTATTAGATTGCGCAACGTCAGACGTCGTTTGGGCTTTCGTTTGGTCGGAACGCTCCCTTCGCGTGCCCCGTTTATCGATTATTCATTTTTCCAGTTAAACATAGAGCCACTCCTTGGCCCTTTGTTGCCTCGATTAGCATTATCGTCACGGCGGTTTAAGGCTATTCGGAGCCATTGACACAGAGAAAACAATTAGACGGCGTATCAGCTAATTACCCTGGTCGGTGTGCCTACAGGCAAACACGTGACCCACGTGACTCGGCGTACCTGCAGCTGCAGAATAAAGGATGCACATGCACCGTGCATGTTGACGATGGTAAATGCACGTGTAAGCGGCTGGCAACGAGCCCTGCAAACTACTGCAAACTACTTTTAATTACGGATCTGTTTTCGATCGCAAAAGATTCTAGGTTTCTCATTTATTTGTTTACTTTTCTGGGGGTATTGTGTTGGAAAAGTGAGAAAGTAGGGGTATGTGTGCGCGGTCGAGTATAATTCGAGCAATTCAGGGAACAAATTGATTAACTCCACTTTTGGAATTTTTTCAATTTTGGAACCCAATCATATCTATGATTGGCGCTTAACATTTTGTAGATGAAATAAATTACCACGATAAGTCTATTCATCACCACGAGATGGCAAAATTTTTTATTCAGAAGGCATCGTGATTAAGTCTATTCCAAAATAGTAATGGAACGACCATATTGATTTTTTGAAGCCCTTTAATAAATAATGTTATGATGAATTTCTCTGTAATAATTAATGCTACGCTATAGTAAAGTTCCTTGCTATTCATTTATTCTGTAATTTCCTTATTTTCACTTGCCAAATCGATTTATTTTCTGAGTTCCTGCGCAAAATTTTAAGTACATGAAGAATTGTTATCGATATATGCTTTTTTATGTATTTTATACATTCTAAAATAAAAGCTACATGTTGAATAATATATTCCACAATATTTGTTTGTGTATATATTTCGAGAAATTTTCAAAAACAATGTATACAATCTTATTAACCTTTTTCTACTTCTTGTTTGCTGGAGTTAGTCACTTTGGCTTCCGAGCAGTTCAATTATCTGTAATAGGGAGGAAACACGGGGAATGAGAATAAAACAGCTGTTAGGATAGGAAAAAATAAAAGGCGCCGTGGGACAGTAAAAGTAAGTGAAAGGTCTGAGGAAGCTCTGGAGGTACTTACGGTTTAGCTAGTATCTCAGGTATTACTTGTGACTAGTAAAGAGTGGAATATTTTGGATGTGCTAAAGTTTCATAAACCGAGATTTTGGAACAAAGGAATACAGAAGAGAAAGAAAAATTGAGGAAATTTTTTAGATCATTGGAAAAGTTACAATTTCGAGAGACAAGATCAAGGTATTTAATAGTTTCAATGAATTTAGCAACTAAAATTAAAGGAATTACTATTTCACTCTTTACAGCCCCATGTCCAATGTCTGAGAATGAATTTTATTCCAGTGAATCTCGCATCCAATGTTTTGTACTTGCACAGAAATTAGAGAGGGATAATTATGTTTTAAACATTTGTACCTATGGAGTTATTAATAGCCAAGGGAATTATATGAATCGACGGTTCTAGAAATTCCTGGGGAATTCAGAAAAACAGAATTTACCTTATGGATTTATTGTACTATTACCAAATAGCTCTGACACTTTAGTGCGTGCATGGGGTATTCGAACAATAATTGATGACATGTAGATTTCCAATAATTACAATCTACACATGAATATTAAACACTGTCATACTGAAACAATAGTAAACTAACACCAGAGTGGCAAGGTAAATATAATTACCCAGTAGCCCCTATGGATTCTCTCCATTACATAAAAGACTTGAACAGTTGTAACTATAGATACAAGGTTGAAATACCAATTTACAACCTCCTGTGTTTTAATCTTTTAGTCTTTAGAATGCTTTGATGAATGAACCTTGCTGGCCATTCATGTACACCACCTTATCCTAACATAACAACGTACTTTCAATTAATTTAACTCATCATTAGGACCAGAGAAACCACCAGGCACACATTTTCATCAATAGTCCCAAAACCCAAAATCTCTCAAACTATTCCTCAATTAATCAACTTCTTGAACAACTCCACAAACCAGGCCAATAAAGAATTCTTGTAAAGAATTATTTAAATCTTTGAAACTCTTTTTGTTTATTATAGAGTATTTAAACTGTGTGTATTTTTGTTGCATGGCAAATTTCAATAATCAATTTTAAAAAACCTCGCTAAACAATATCGCTGCATGTATTCGGGAGGGATCAGAGAATAATTTGACGGAACAAGCAACCGATTAACTATTACTGTTTCGACACAAAGGATGTTCAAAATTGAAAATTTGCAGTTTTCTTGGAAATCGAATTTCTCAAAAACTGAGAGTGATGGCGACAAACGGTTCGTGGATTCGTTTTCAGCGCACAAAAACTTATAAGAAACGTCTATTGAATATGACAAGTCCGAAAAGAAGTCAAATTTTGTCGAACAGTGTAATTGAATACTGATCATATAATTTATTTACATTGACATCTTTTTAGTTATACTGCTATCAATGCTAAGCAGCGATATTCGATGCCCATATAAACGTATGGCCACACGGACCAGTTACCCGGACGCGTGACCGCGACAAAAGGGAAACAAGTAAACATCGTCCAAGTTTAAACACTCGAACGATCTCCTATAAAGTACCGCTCCCAGCACCGAAGGACCATTCAATTACCCTTAAAAACCGACGAAAGACCATTACCCGGGTCGTTTGAAAAATGACTGTACGTCATCGTTCGATTCGATTCGATAGCGTCCAGGGTGCACACAGTGAAAGAAGGAACGCGTGCACGTTCAGGTGGGGGGGGGGGGGGGGGGGGCGCGTGTGTATTCTAATGGAGGGACCAAGCCCACGATCACGGATGGGCGCGGCATTCTACTTCGACTAATGCGTGGGTGTGCCGCGCGTAACAGTGCCTTAAGTAATTGTTTATTGCCGTGTCGGCCGCTCTTCGATCCCTCTGGCTTCGTTTCCTCGAAGCGGCAGGACCCTCCCAGCCAGGCTTTATCGCGTCGCTCGGTTATCCACGAAAGCGTACGCGGTTCTATCGTCCGCCCTGTTCATCCATCGGGATACGTGTGTCGACCACCTGGAACTGTTCCGCCACGATAGCACAGGATATTGGACCCACGGTGGAACTGGCCCTGCCCAGCCTTCCTAGCCAAGCTTCTGCGTGGGCGAGCAAGTACTCCGATCACTGCAATGCACTCGCCCTAATCCACGCGTCACTACGGTGTTTTGACACTGTGTCTGGGTGGCAACGTGCTTTAACGCTGAGGGACTTCCACGCTGTGCGTGGTTTTTGGCGTTTTTTTTTGGGGGAAACATTGATAATATTCACTGAGGATTTCCGAACGTTTGCTTTGGAGATAAATAGAGTAGAGTGTCTTTGTACAGTGTTTGGTCAGCACAAGCTGCGGGGTGTGTCATGTAGAAATGAAAATTGTAATTTCAGTTGCTTTCTGTTAAGGGGTTATACCTAGTCAGAAGGCCGTAAAGAGGTGAATGTTTGTGAATTTTTTTTGAAAAAGTGGTAGCATGTATTTTTACAGAACTTTGTGCGCTTAAAAGGGCAACATTTAAATAACATGTGGTAATTTTTTGGTAGAAAAATATTTACGTTTATAATAAAATTACAACCGACATCCAAGAAGCCTTTTTAAAAAGTTGTTTTGGGGTGGGCACTGCCATTCGGAACCAGATTATCTAAAATCAAAAAACAAAAAGGATTTCGTTGGTATATTAATGTATCCTTTAATGCACGGAGGGAATTTCCGAAATATTAATATAAAACAAAATGGCGGCTATTTAAAGTTGAAGTCCTGATTTTTAAGTCAAATTTGTTCGCGCAAAAATCAGAACTTCAACTTTAAACAGCCGCCATTTTGTTTTAAATTAATATTTCGAAAATTCCCTCTGCGAATTAGAGGATACATTAATATACTAACGAAATCTTTTTAGTTTTTTGATTTTAGATAATTTTGTTCCAAATGGCAGTGCTCAACCCAAAACAACTTTTTAAAAAGGATTCGTGAATGTCGGTTGTAATTGTATTATAAATGTAAATATTTTTCTACAAAAACATTACTGGATGTTCTTGAAATGTTGCTCTTTTAAGTGGAAAAATTTCTGTAAAAATATATGCCGCCGGTTAAAAAAAAAACATAAACATTCTCCTTTTTTCAGCCTCCTGACTAGGTATAACCCCTTAAGTCGTTATGAGAGTACTGTTAGATGAGCAACTTTTAGAGAAGAATTGTTAGTCTTTAAAGAGGTCTCCAGACGCTGAAACATGTTGCGATACATGGATCGACTCCCAGATTTCATGAAACTTGCATCAGATTCAAGTCGCCTCCACATTACTGATTCCTGGCAGTTTGTGACCTGATGCTGATGCTGAAACGCGTACAAACATAGTATCATGTGTCATGATACTGGCATCTTGCTCATCAACCAGGATAGGAGGAAGATGCAATTGTAGCAAGATGCGGAAACCTATCTACACACGTAGTGACGTGTATCATGAAACCTGAGAGTCGACGTATGCATCGCAACATGTTTCAACGTCTATAGACTCCTTTAAGGTATCTTCCTAATAATCGTTTTATAGCATCTTTGTCCATAATAACTGACTTATCGTACTTTCCACTCCAAGGTACAAATTCGCATGGAACCAGGCTTCCTCAGTTGATTAATTAAGGGCCACGGTCATTGCCTACCCCAGCAAACAGTTAATGTATTTGAAACCTATGACAGAATTCTCACAGCATTGCCCATACTTTCATCAGGGGCGGATTTGTGGGCAAAAGAAATTGAAAAAAGTATGAAAATGTTTTTGCCTGTAACTTTTTATTTTTTCATCGACAATAATAGCCTAGATTTTTGTTCTAAAGTAAAATGTTTATCTATTTTCTCAAACACCGAAAGTGTGGGGTGATCTTTAAATACAGAGGCTTGAAACAACATTAAAAACAATTCACTTTTTTTATGTAGTAAATTAGTAATAACTCATATTTAAGTTGTCGTATTGAATTTATTTTAAAGTATCTCAATTCATTTTAATTTAAAATATTTTATGATATTTCACTATAAGGGCGACAGACGCGTGTTAGTCTAGGGGCGCCAAATCTCCAAATCCGCACTTGACTTTCATTCCATTCCATACTCCAGTTGTACTTACAAGGGAATATCCTGAAGTGACAATTTTCAACAGTACTACCCATACATTGGTGAGACTTCTTTGTGTCATGTTTTTTAATTTTGCACCATCCCACCGACTCCTCTCTCAATTCTGAAATCCACAGCATTTCCCTAGTTGCATTTCATTACCACCTTAAAGCCAAGGTAGGCTCAATTTAATGCTTCTATTATTTGAAATGAATAAACCTGTGTAACGAAAGTGTTATTGTGAAGAATGAATTAGATGAAGTTTATGATGTGTAATTCTACATAGTATGCAATTACAGTGTTCTTTAGTATTTGAAGAAGTGTTATGACAACTATGGGTTCAGGCTTTATCAGTTGATAGAGGGCAATGAAAGGAGCTAAAAGGTCTTGATAAGTATATCTTTCAGCAAACATATGTCGAACAGGGAGGCAAAGGCGGGAAATTGATAAGGGTGTATCGGGTGGATAAAAGCGGTATGGCGATGATAAAGGGACTGTGGTACTTATGAACACAGAAAGACCTAAAATCAATATTTCTGATACCTAATTGCTAGGACTAGATATTAGGTTTTTCCACTGATAATGAGCCTAAACAGGACATACGTAATAGAACTAGTTGTAACAATAAAATCACTATTCAGGATAATATATGTATTAAAATTAGATACTGTTAAGACTAGTGCTATTTACGTCGTGCTTAGGCTTATTTTTGCTAGGAAGATTTAAACAATCCATTGGTAGTATTTTCAAAAAGGTAGGATAAAAATTATGAAGATTTAAATTTGGTCATTCGACGATACTACTCAACGCTCCGGTTCTCGGCGATTCGAACGCGTGCCAGCAAATTATTCGACGCCGAATACACCGTCGAATAAAGTTAAAGTTACAGTTAAAGTTAAAGTTAAAAAATTTATTCGACGCTGAGTCGAAATTCTCGACGAATAAAAAGAATTAAATTTATTCGTCGAATAAAATAATTAACATTGTTCGTGAAATAAATTCTCATCGAATAAAAAATTAACTGTATTCATCGAATAATCTAAAGTTAAAGTAACTTTTATTTCATCCTTATTTAAGTAATTTTTTATTTAGTTAACGACCCAACTCTGGCTAGGACTGTGACTTCCAAACATACATATAAGTAGGAAAGTATTAATATAACTCACAAACTGGGATTAAACTGTTTAAAAGATAATGTTTCTGTCCGCCAATATTCGTTAATAAATAGTCTGTAAATTTTACAGACATTACACATATTGTAGAACTTTACAAAACATGAAAATCTTATTCCCAGTCCTTTGATTTTTTTTAAAAATTCCTATAATATATGTATGTAGGTATTCCTTCCAAGAAACGTTGAATATTCCTGAAACCAGGAAGCATAACTCTTCTTTAAAACCTTTTCTTCCACAAAATTCTGCTAATCCCTACACTTGTTCCTATTACGAGATTACAAGCATTGTCACTTTATTCCTACAAGCACCTTCACATTTGAATATCCATTAGAACGTAAAACAATACCACGAACATTCACAATTAACATTAACATTTTCCAAATCGAGGACCACTTTAATTCTCAAGCAACAAATTCTTAACCACGAATGACTCGTAAATTCTCTACACAACAAAAATGTCTGCTTTTTACAAGCTTTTATTATTTAGTTTCATTTGTAGGTTCGTTATAGTTTGTTAGGGTGAAATCTTTTAAATTAATTTGACCCACTTTCACAAATCCGATCGACTTAAAACTTTGCCCACTCTTTTATTTTTAATCATATGAAGGAATTCTTTTGAGACAGTCCTTTAGGCTGGTATCAAAATTATTTTTGCTTTTTAGAATAGTTTAACAAAAGCTTGTTTTTTAAAAAAAATTTTACTATAAGTTATTTTGGCAAAGCTTCGCGATATTCTTGCCATTTCCTCGAAACGATCTCGTAAACTCCAGCACGGTTTAAATAATTCGAGGGAGGGCACAGCAAATGAACGGAACGAGGTAGCGTTCCACTAACTACAGTTGGACACACCATCAGTCATAGTTTTAAAACAGAAATCCCTGGAACGAAACCTCGAGAGGAGAGTTGCTGACGTTCTAGGACGACGCGCGTAAAAGTAATTCCTGCCAGCCACCAACACAAAGACGGGAACTTCAGCGTAACAAAAGCGAGCTAGAACCGCTGGGCTACGTTTTATCGATCTTAGAGCAGTCTCCAATCTTTTCGGGTCATGTCGAACCCAGTGATTACCGGATATTAGGAGTTACGTCATAATCAAGTTCGAGTTCGACTCGCCGACAGACCCAGAAACAAAGTTTCGCGCGTAGAATAGAGTTTCGATTGGTTTTAAGCTTTTGATCGACGACGTCGGATTTGTTTCTGGATTCATGATTAATTTCCTAATTGAGGGGAATGACTGAAATTATTTGGCAACAAATAAACACCACACTTCTTTAGAATAGACACAAACTAATTCTTTGGTTTGTGTATGAAAGTTTTCCATTAGGAAAAGTTTGGTGAATATTTTGAAAATTGAAGTAGCTCGAAATATGAATTTAGTATGTGTGCAATTATTTATCATAAAATTTTCATTGATAATCGTGTAGGATAAAGTGCACGTCAGAATTTATACTCGAATACTGACTGCGTTCTGACGTTTACGTACGTAAAGGAAACTCCGCCATTTTATGGCGTCAATAATAGTGACAAGTAAATATTGCATGTGTGATTTATTGCTGGGACACTTTATTATGCAACTGTAAATAATTCTACGACATTGGATCCAGCAGTGATTAAATATCCCCATCATATATGCAGGGGAACACATTTCCTAGTGATACAGGTCAATGGTTTTTCAGCCGAGGTTTAATTGGTTATTTCACGTTCCGAGTTTTCGAATATAGAGAACACTTTCTACGAGTTATTTAATAAAATCAACTGTAGACTATTATAAACAACAATTTTAATCACTGTTTATGTTATAATAAACATTTATGTTTCAAATAAAAAGTAATAAAGTGACTATTTGATATTCCTCTCTCTTTAATCAACTCCAAGTAACAATATCATTGATATCCAGTGACAATGTTATTTCAAATCGATACTTCCTCTATTTACAATAAATAAAGTCTATCCAACGCTAGTTAACAAAATCTGCAATATAATTTATAGTTCGAACGGAAGGAAAATAACTAACTGTAAAAAAATAAATGAAACAAAATTTCACACTCCCAATTATTCTGAAATAATGCTAATCAGCACTACTACTTCCACCTGGACTCGTAAATTCGACCAATTCTCTTAGGACCCGGCACCAAGCTCTCCTCTCCATTCCTCCTCATTCCACATCTAAGTTTGAAGCATCTTTTTCTTACACTGCCGCCTATTACTTTAACGCTCTTCCACCTTTCATTCGCGAATTAAAATCCTACTCGTCTTCCAAGTCTCGTACTCTGTTATTTATTCTGCAACACTATTCCTAGCACAATCCACTTATCCTTTCCGTCCTGCCTTAGTTCATGTGCACTTACTCTTACTTCATACTTTATTTTTTCTTTTTCTTTACTTTTACTTTACTTTACTTTTCTGTTTCTCGTGTTTAACTTAAAGTCACAAGCTAATATTACTTTACTAAGTTAAGATTCTTTACTTGTTTATTCTTACTTTTGTAATGATTGCTTTGTTGTCTCTATTTTAATTTAGTTTATAGTTTGCAGTTAGGCTTGTCAACAGTGTCACGACTGCAGCCTCGCCTTTACTCTTCTTGTCTGTGCCTTTTGTAAATAATCACGTTTCTTCTATTAAAGTAATATAGACGATTAATAATAATACTAATAATACTAACAATACTATTAATACTACTACTACTACTACTACTACTAATAATAATAATAATGAATCTTATCAGTAGCAGAGATTGTTCTCAATAAGTTCAAGTGTCTTACATAATTTACATATTTTACTGAAAGAATGCAACAGAACTACTAACATCTATATAAATAATCAACAGCTGATTCATATTCTTCAAAGTTTCAACCATTTTCGACAACGACGATCATCATCGCATCGATTACAAATGACGTTTCCCCATGCAGGGGTCAAGTGTAAGGTGTGGTGGGCCATCGGAGTTTCCAGGACTTTAATGACTGTAGTTAGAAGCTTACCGAGGCAATTTGCCATGAATGCAAACACACGCACTCACACGTACATGACTCATAGCCATTCCTTCTAATGTAACTAACTCCCATCGCGAGAATGGCCAAAGGGTTTGGTCTGCTTGGACCTTCTGTCGTTAGCTTCAGAAATGAAATGAACGCGGCTGTAATGTTGGATCATTCATAATCGTTTCCCTTAATGACAATTCCGTTGAAACACGTTTGCCAGGGTAACTGAGGGATCGTGTCTTTGGATAATTTTCAAACAGGAGCTAATTATCAGGGGCAACAGAAGTGCTCTGCTCCGATTGGAACAGTTGCTTCATCCGGATCCTTTTCGTTTCGTTTAACGGATCCAACCACCGGTAATTTCGCCTATTGCTAATAAATATGTTCAACTCGAAGCTCCTCGAGTTGTCAGTGGCTTACAATTAGATCCACGATTTCGATAGGGGGAAATTTCGTGGAACTCTTTCTGACGCACCGGGAACAAGCTCCATGCTGTAATTGCGCGAGTAAATTGATTACAGCGTAGAATTTAATTAATATCCCCCACGACGCTCGTTCTGCGGACATTTTCTTATGAAATTAAAACGAGAAGTTACGCAGGCCGAGCAACGGGTCTTACAATCCGAAATTAGAGGAAAGGAAATTCTTGAAAGAAAGTTTAGCGACTTCATTAACTTCGTCGCTTCCATTACGAGCACTGCTCGTGGAATCCAACGACTTAAGGGATTACAAGGAAATTATCACTAAAATGGAATATTATTTACGTGACATTTCTGTCCTTCTTTTTTCAGAGTTACTCGCCAATTCTCCTTTATTAAAAATTATATACTACCGAAAATATTGATTTGGTTAATGAATATTTATATGTATTTTACTGGGAATATGTTATTGCACGATTATTGACTAAGTATTCCCTGACCGATATCTCGGTAAAAATAAGTAGGACATTGCTGAAAGACTGCTGCTCAAAGTTTAAGTAAAGACATCCTTAAACTTGTAGGGGAGAGTCGTGCAGTGCCGACCGCTCTAACTTTTTTTGTTATATCTTGGGGTAGGGTCGATAAAAATCAGAAATTCAAAAACGTGTTTGTAGTATAGATGGAACTTAGTAAGAGGGGGGAAATTATTTTTGTGAAATTTAATAATAAGAATTGATAATTCGCAAAAGTAAAAAAAGTTGTAATTTCTAGGAAACGAAAAATTGTCGTCCAGTACCGACCAACTATTAAGTTAGTAGATTTTTAGGTCTAAATGATTAACAATGTTAATAAAGACGTTTAATTAGTACAATACAAGAGTTTCTCAAATTTTATTTGTACAAACTCGCGAGTGAAATAATTAATATTCTCCTGATCTGTGCATTCGACGTTTGCCCAACCGTCACATTCGGTACACTGCACCCAATCTTTGTCAAATGATTCCTTGCAAACAGAGATGGGCAAAATTTTTATTTAAATAAAATTTCGAATAACGAATAAAAAAAATTAACTTTATTCGTCGAATAAAAAAATTAACTTTGTTCAGCGAATAAATTCTCATCGAATAAAAAAATTAACTTTATTCGTCGAATAATTTAAAGTTAAAGTAACTTTTATTTGATCCTTATTTAGATAATTTTTTATTTAGTTAATGCCCAACTCTGCTTGCAAGTAATACACTGGATAACTTCTTCATTAAATCCTAGCTTCCTGTTTGTTAAGTTATCATACCTATCCTTATTTACTTTATTTTTCTGCGGGAAAAGGTAGAAGGAAGGCTAAATGAACATCTTATAAATTAATCTGAGTTGCTAACAGATTGAACTCACAGATAAGAAAAATTTGGTCTCTACTGGTTGACAGAGTCTGTTGGTCGGTACTTCACGACAGTTGGATGGTCGGTATTGTACGACAAACACGGGAAACCTTTTAGATCGTGGTATATTATGTATAAAAAAAATATTGCGAAACTAGAACGTTTTATTAAACTTAATAGACTAGAGATAGTATACATAATAGAACAAAATCATTTACTTACACGAGAAACAAAAGTTTAGCTTTAAAAAATAACTTTTAACCCATTAAATATCAACGTATACGTTTAATGCCTCAGAACATCGAGAGCAATGGAGTAAACAATATGGCCCCGAAATAGGTTATAGAGACTTGTGATTTCCATTGATTAATTCAAATAAAGTGCTAATATCTGGTCAAAGAAGCGAGAACTAGCTTTGGTCGGTACTGCACGCTGGTCGGTGCTGCACGACTCTCCCCTACTTTTATTGTAATATTAATATGTCCCTTTCTGTGGTCCTACATAGTATGTAAAAAGAATTTCCTTTGCGCAGAGTAACTAGGTACAGCACTCCTAACTTTTGCGCAGAATTCTTTGCTTCCAACTATTTTCTCCTCGTAATATTTAAAAACTCTATTCTGTGCCTCGACAAATAAAACTACTACTTTTTTGCCACTTCCTGTGGCATTTTATTACATACAACAAAAACTGCCACAATCCTATAGAAAATATCCTCAAGAAACCATTCACAGTGTCTATAACGCGTTGGAAATTAATTTGCAGTAGAGAAAACTGGCTGTAAAGGGTCACACTTAGGAAATCTGTGTGTTTTTATAGCAGAAGAATCGTTCAGAAAATGTGTAGGGTTTAAGGAATGCTCAGGTATTGGACTTTGTAATTTCTATTTAGATGTGGAATAGAAATGCATTAGGTGTGACCACGCTTTATATGTAATTATGCGACTCACGAGGAGTTGTTTCATGCAATAAATATTTCCATTTTCCAGTGGTGTATTTCTCATCAAAGTTGTTTATGTGTTATACAACGTTCGCAAGTCGTTCACAGTTTCGTCGCGTCTTACGAGAACCACATTTTGCGGGAAGATTCTGCGACTCCAGGAAACGCGAAACATTCGGGGAAGCGGGTCTTTAAATTTTCCGTTCTTCTAGTAACAAGAAATTTTCTACGTGCCACGGGCAGCTCCTCCGCGCTGCGCTAGAATTAAGATTTATGTCAGATTTTTCTCCCAGTTCTGCACGACCGTAATCTGTCGCGGGAAGGAATTCGCCGCGGTGTATTTCTGCTTCGTCGACGCATTGTTGCGTTATTACAAAACGTTGCAATAATTTTAAGGGATACGTGATCCCGTGGAACTGCGTCCTTCGACGCAGACGTCTATTGCGAGTTCCTCATTTCAGATAAATTGAAACGACCTTAAAGGCGTTTTTGCAGGTAATATTTCTGTGTCTTGTGATTAATAGTTTTCGTGGGTTTACTTGGCAGGAACAAGGGTCGCTTGGAAACGATAGTGAAAGGTAGAAAATGGGTGAGGATATCTAAAATATCCCAAAGAGAAAGATTCTAAGTGGTAGTAGTTAATTTCTGCATTTTTAGTAGCCACGAATAAAGTTTGTTCCTATTATTAATAGGATTTTGAATTAATTTCGCCATTTTTGATTCTAAGATTTTAATTTGATTGATTCAGAGAATTTAATTAACTAATGACATTTGGTGCTTTCTGTAATTAATAGCTTTCCTAAATTTCCTTAGATGGTTTAGAAATTTTGCAACACTATAACTGATATTGGGTAGTAATTAAGAAATTGTGATTAACTAAATTAACTGTATGACATCCGTAGAATATACTTCCATCTTATGAAACTTTCTTCACATTTTAAACTTTCCTTACATGAATCTATCACAAGTCATTCATCCGTACCTTAGTACCTCATTCAATTGCAAGCCCTGCCTTAATTATTATACCACCATATCGTTCCTAGTTAATCAACTAGCCCACAAGCCACCATGTATCATACATTTTTCATCATTTATAAATTTATAAATTTACAAATACTTCCTTAACCATCTAAAATCTTCACTTCATTTAAAATTCAATATCTAAAAATGAGCACAAACGAATTAACTAATTATGTCCACACCAAATAGCACACATTAATACCCAACACTTTATTTTTTCCTTTTGGACAACAGCAAAACTATCCAACGTTCTCGAAAAATCAACTGGTTTCACCCAACACAGAAGTTACCACGTTAATTACTGTGCCATCTTATTGATCCCTACTAATCACCTTCAAAATCCTTCATAACATCCCATCATCCCCTCTACTCCTTTTTCTAACAAAAAGAACGAGGGAAGCTGAGAGAAATTGAGCTTCGAGTCAACAGCGTTTAATAATTCCAGCAGTATCGGATAGTCATTCGTTTGCAGACGCGATTGAGCAGGCGATCGTTAGTTTGCCAGTTCGCACGGACGAGCCCGAAATCGACGGCGGCTCTGACAAATAGGCCTAATTAATCGAGTGAATTTAATTAACTCCGTTCTCCGACGTGCACAGGCACACCGTTCAAACTTATGATTCGGGTTCACGCAAGTTGGCATGCTTCGCTTCCACGGTCCCTGCCACCCTTTCCACACCCACCCCTCCCCTCTGTCCCCTTTATTTCTCTCTTTCCCGTTCGTCCGCCTCGACTCGTTTCGACCTCCGTGCTATCGAGTCCAGCCCAATTTCTCCCTAATGAAAATTGACTTTCGGGAATTCGACGAGAGGCCGGACCAGCGAGTCCCAGTTTTTTGACGCGCCCGCCACGGCCATGGCGCACTCTCTTTTCCATTTGCACAGTTATCGAGGCTGTTCTCGTGGCTTGTCAAATTCCGCCTTCGACCGATGGATAGGGAAACTTGGGTACAGACAGATTCTTAAAGCTCGTTTTATTCGGTGTTCTTTGGCGGACCGGGGTAAATCTGAAAAACAACGATCGAAGAATGTTAATACATTGTTGACCGGAGTTCACTCGCGTTTAGGCAAACGTGGGCCGGCGACAGGGGTTAGATTTTTTAACCGACTTCAAAAAGAAGGAGGTTATAGATTCGACCTGTATGTATTTTTTTATTTTCTTTTTATGTTTGTCCCCAAATAACTCCTCAGCGTAGGGACCGATTTTTTTTTATTCGAAAGAGAGCGATACCCCGATGGTACCATCCTAGACTGCATCAATATTGACCCAATATTTTGCTAGTTCTGGTTAATAATAAAGATTATTGCCACCTAATTATGATTATTTTATGTATGTATACCTTCAGCATGTTGTGTCAATATATATATATATATATATATATATATATATATATATATATATTTATATTTTTTTGAGGTCAGTTTTAATTTTTCTTTAAAATCTTTTTATTAAAAAGTATTAAAAAGTAAAATATAATTTTTTCCCTTATTTAATCTACGACTCTCATATTTTTTATGTCGGCGCCAGATTTACACAGTGCAAATGATGAAACGCCTACTTAAAAAATATGAGAGTCGTAGATTAAATAAGGGAAAAAATTATTTTTTACTTTTTAGTGCATTTTTATTTTTTTGAAGTCGGTTTTAATTGTTTTTAATTTTTTTAATGAAAGGGCTGGAAAACAATGTGCTAATCATATTTAATAATTTATTAGGAGGCTGTTACCCAGTGTTATGGTATTGTGTCCTGTTGCTTACTCATTTTTCGTATGTGATCTCTGAACGCACGATTTCTTTGACACACGAGGATAAATTTGAAAACCAACGACCAAAAAATATTATTAATATTCATAATTTTTATCGTGTTGTGTTCTGCTGGATGCTTCGTCTTTTGTATGTGTGAAATTATACATCTTCTATACTTATATAATCATTATGTCACTGATTAATCACCGAACAGCCCAAACCGCTGAGCCTAGAAACATGAAATTCGGAGGGTATATTCCTTTTGCGACGTAGGTGCTCGATAAAAAGGGATTGCTTTAAATTCCAACCCGAAGGGGGTAAAAAGGGGTGAAATATGTTTTCTTGGACTCATTATTTCCATATAATTTTTATTAGATTATTTCTCCTTATTAAAAACCAGATTAATTATTTTGCCCTAATCAACCCCTAAGGGAGTGAAAAGGAATGAAACGTGTTTCCACTGATTTCTTAAAATCTCTTTGGTCCGATTAGATATGAATTTGGTTTTTACTTCAAAAGATTACCCACATAAATGCCTATAAACCAATTTCAGAATTTTGCCGTAATAAAACTCTAGGGGGTGGTGAAAAGGAGTGAAATTAATTTTCATGCAGTCCTTAATATCTCTTAGGCTCAAGGCTACGCGCGGGGGTAGTTCGATAGTATTCAATACAATAGCTTCTTCCACTAGAGTTGAAAGTGAGGACATGTAAAGTGATTGAATTATATTTTTAAAGTAATATAAATTTTGAATAATTATTTAAAGATGCAAAAGTGAAAATGTGCAGTATTGATGAGATATTATTAAAACAAGGGATAATACGCGTTTTAAACCTTTGTAATTTATTAAAACGTTTACATCAGTAATAATGCAGTGGCATGTAATTATTGTACTGTAGTGCAATGGGTATTAATAATGAAATGAACGTATACCCGCTCATGCTTCTCCTATTGGAAATGCAATTACGCACATTAAATCTTGAGCACATTTCAGGTTTTCATATCTAGGAAAGAAAGCCCCAACTTGCAAAATGGTAAAGACCTTTTCAACACTTCTGACACAAGAAATTTGCATATTCATTTATTTTCCCCATAAATTTAGGACACAGTGTGCATAGTACATACCACTACGGAATAATTCATCGTACATGTCTTTGAGGATGTACTGAATTATTAATAGTAATTATGAATAATTATTGTTTTAATTATGACTAGTAATTAATTACTGCATAATTTATAATATTAATAGCCTCACTATTGAATAATTCAGCGTCATATTGAGTGTGTCATTTCGTTATATGTTACAGTTCTACGCGTGACAACCTGAGAGAAAATCGTCCAGCAACGAGACTTCTATACCGTAAGTAACAATTATTCAGAATACCCTTACGTCTTAATTAATATTTAATCCACAACATTTGAAAGTTAAATTCCAAAAGATCGCGATTATTGACACTAAATTCGCATACGAAATGCGTCGCAATTTGAATTTTAAAATATTCGCTACAAGGAAGATTCGTTTTAAAATGTCTCTCATCCATTTATAGATCAAAGACTGATTCAATTCACCTTAATCCATTTCAGTGGACTCTATTACCATTTAAAAACGCCAATTAAAAAGTAATGGTCTTCAAAAGCACAAAAGAGGGCGTTCCTTTGTGAATTTTTTGCTACATGATATACACATTTCAGGAAACAGATATTTATTCTAGCAACGAAATTTTTCATAGAATAAGAAGCAATAATCAATTTTTCAACCACTAAAAGACACCCTTCACCTTACTGCAACCCTCAAGTTTTTCCCCTTCAAATCTCGGTCTCATTCCTTCGAAAACTTTTCCACTTCTGGAAAGAATACGAGGAAGTTAATGCTGATACATCTCATTCCTTGCAATCACGAATCACGAATTTGCTATAACTTAGGTACGTTGTCCATACCAAAGCTAATGTTGCAATGAGATCTAACTCGCCGAAAAAAGGAAGCCGACAACTCTGAAGCAACCGTCAATCTGTCAATTTACTATTTACCTATTCACGAATTAAGCCGGGAATCCACCTAGAAGCTAAATTATGCTATGCTGCACTACGTTTTAAAAAATTAGTTTCTATACATTCTTATGGAACCGTTTCTACCAAACGCTAAGCTAAGCTGTGCCATGCTATGCTATGTTTAAAAAAAAACAGCTTCAATACGTCCCTTTTCACCAAAAGCTACGTTTCTGTGCTATACCTCGCTATGTTTTCGAAAAATCACTCGCAGGGCGATCTCATGCTACGTCAAGCTAACCCCCAAAAAACATAGCACAGAAACGTAGCTTTTGGTGGAAAATGATATAGTGTAGCTGTTTTTTTTTTTTTTTAAACAGCATCGCATGGCACAGCTTACAAGGGGACACTACGGATCATGCTCTCGCTTTTGGAACCACACGATATAGAAGTTGTAGTACACATGTAGCATAACAAAACCCTAATGGGTTTTTTCAGAATGGGCCCTAGTTTTCGAGATATTTTGATTTAAAGTTTGATACTCATCTAGTAACTCAATTCTGTGAAACCGTAATCGAAGAGTGATCTGTGGATCCAGCGGTAGAGTACAAGTTTATCACGCTGCCGGCCAGAGTTTCGAATCTTCGTACGTCGTGATAGATTGTTTTTTCCTCTTTTTCCATTGTCCACTAATTTTTAATCGTAGATGCGTATCAAACTTTAAATCAAAATATCTCGAAAACTAGGGCCCATTCTGAAAAAACCCATTAGGGTTTTGTTATGCTACATGTGTACTACAACTTCTATATCGTGTGGTTCCAAAAGCGAGAGCATGACCCGTAGTGTCCCCTTGTTAGTTTACCTTTTGGGGAAAGCAGTTCCATAAGAATGGATTGATGCTAATTTTTTAAAACGTAGCATAACATATCATACCATGGCTTAGCTTAGCTTCCTGGTGGATTCAGCTTTAAAACCAAGAGTACTCTATTCGTTTCGCTCATTAAAAGTAACTACACACATCTAACCTTCAGAAAAATCATGAACAATCAAGATTAAGTGAATCAGTCTATCAGCAACTCCAACCCCCCCGCCCCGTCGCCGGCTCCCCAGAAAATTAAGCCAACAAAGCCAACCGCGAATGCCAGCGTTCCGAAACTTGCCCCGGATCCAACGTGGAACCTGACGCACCCCAGAGGATTCACTTTCCGCGAGCAGCCCTCCAAGAAGGGAAACTTGGGAACCACTGTCGTTCTCAGCCGTCGATAAGGAACGGGCCACGCTCGTTTCCGCCCTTAATTCCACCTGGATAGAGACAGTGGAGCCGGGGGTGCAGAGAGGGGAAGGGACAGGTAATAGGACGTTCGTTCTCCCGCGCGGATAACTTTATTCGGCACGTCGATGGCCGCGTTACGCTCAATCGGCGCGTAACGACAGCTGCGCTGCATTTCGGCGAGATAGAGGCCTGATGCCCGCTCGGTCGGCCGCCATTAGCAGCGAGTGCAGGAGTGGAGTGCTGTGTGCAGGGCGCAAAGCAAGGTGTAGGGAACAGGGCCGTGCCATCTGCTCCCGCCCGGCACGTGGCGCGGGCACGTGCCGCTAGCTGATAATAGCGCGCTCGATCCAGCCGCGACACGAGTGCCCCGGCTACGTGCCCGACATTTCAAGCGGCCAGGTAATCGCTGGCTGTTTAGACGATAACGAAATTTTCGGCCCATAACGCGTGCCATGCTATGCCCTCGCGGTTATTGAATTCTAGCGGCGTGCAGGGTGTTTAAAGACGGACCCACACATATCAGTTCCGTGACGGTACCGTCAGTGGTGGTCTCTTTGTTTCAGCGTCAATGACTAACACAGCCGAGTGTGAACTACTCCATTGCAAAACAGGTAAAGGATATTTTTTTACCACTGACACTGACGGAACTGATACGTGCGAATCCGCCTTTAGGCATTGCCTGGCGGATACTAGGTCAGTCTTGACCCAATTTCGGATTGTTAATGCTGATTGGTTATGTAGTGAAGCTGGGAAGTTTGGGTGATGAAAATATTAGGATCCGATGAGGAAGTTCAGGTGAGGTGACTGAGTGAAATTATGGGGTGGTTAAGGGGTGCGCTGCGCGAGGGTTGATTCTGTGACATTTCTTGGAGATGGGAGGGGAGTTGGTGAGGTGATACTGCACCTGTAGATCTTCTATTAGGGAGACAGAGGTATCCACTAAGGGAAGTGTGAGAATATTGTTTAAAGTTTGGTGGTGGTGTCTAGTGAGGAGGGAGGATGGTATGTCTATTTATATTGTTTAAATTAAGGATTGGAATTTATGTGGAATATTTTTCGTGTATGTATAACCTCACTGTACACTTTAGCTGTAAATCTGGAGCACCCAGCTTTCACTGTGGAGTAGAAACTTATGAGGGGTGTGCGTGAAGTTTGCGACACTGACTTGACTAAACTATTGCATATAGATTCACAATAAGAACTGACTGGAATTTTACTGTTGTTAGCAGTGAATACGCCGGTAGAATAGGTACATTCCTGTTTCATTAATTATTATCAATGACTCTAAAAGTATTTATACCGCGTTTGGACTCATTTTCATCGGGAGAACCTCGCCAAACAATTCGTATAATTTCCATAAAGATAGCATGAAAATTTTATACGTATATCTCTTCACTTTCCTCATCAATCTGTTATGTTTGATTGAGCCCGAGGTGATGAAGGACGAGGATGAAGACGGTCGCACAAAAAATGGTGGTGAGGATGCTTCACTCAAATTAAACCGAGCACTACTATAACAGCTACCACTCCGAAAAGCGTTGCACAAAAAAAGGCCCTAGCTATTAGACACAAAAATTTACAAAATATCACATAGCCTCACAACCTAACGACACGATTACAGAAAACCTGCTGTTATCCTCAAAGAGTCGCGAAAAAGACCTACAAAAATATAAGGAATCGCGTGTCATCAAGAAGCTAATACTTCTCCAACACAACGCGTAAAGACAACACAAAAAGCAAATTACCCACAACTCGATCCACTATCATTAAACCAAAACTCCCGATACGCAAAATGCGACTAAACGGCAGCCTCGTTCGCGACCAACTTCCGCCGAGATTTATTAATCGTGCCCAAGCATCAGGGGACCCGAGTTGCTGAGAAAACCGCGGAGAAAATCAAAATAAAGGACACCGGGAAAAGCGTTGCACGTCCTCCGTGTCCCAGGAGGTGGCTGGCAGACGATGAATGTCACGCAAATCGTCCGTAGGAAACGGCAGAAACGGCGCCAGCCCCGTAAAATGAAATTCATCGCTTAACCCCCACAGAGTACTACCGTTCCTGTCACGGGGGAAGGGGGGAGGGGGTTGCGGGGTTCTGCTAAGGTTACTTTGCACTTTCTCCATCCCGTTGTACGCTTTAGCATACGTATAAGGTCGCGGCGCAGTTACGCGGAGTTACGATGGCGTAATCCACAATCCCGTGGCGTTCTCCCCCGCATCTGTCTGCGCTCTCCCTTCAATTCATCTCTGCCCCGTTCCCCGTGGAACGCGAACGTTATGGGTCACCGTAAAGCGTATCGCCGTTCCGCTGAAAGCCGGCGGCCATGGTCCTCGGTTTTATCCGCGTTTTTACGCGTGACTCTCGTCTGCAGATTGTTAATAAGAGGTGTTATTGCATGGACGCGGTTAATGGGGGTGAAGTTGCGGGCCGTTTCGAAAAGGACCCTGTATTCGTGGCGGTTCTCTTCTTTCTCTTGTGGTTTATAGCTGGACAGGATATCAGGATATCGTGTCTCTGATTCCACCCATGATCGCTAATTCTGCAATTGTACAGTTGGATGCCTGAACGGTCTCAGGACACTCGGGCCCTTTTTGCATAAAACGCATAATTAGATTCGTTATTCCTTTCCACATATGCCCTTTAAATTTCATTGCTCACAGAGCTATGGTAAATTTTGTAAATGGATGTTGAACAACTGACTAACTTGTATCTAAGTCAAACATCAATCCGAACATGACACGATCTATGACTATTTTTATGACTATATTTTTGCAATATTCTATACTTTTCCCAAATATTATGTTAAATAAATATTTTTTTCTATTTTTTCTCCATTTTATTCAAGAAAGGCCCGGAAGGGCTATAATTAAAATGAATTTCACTAATTAATTTATTACGCAATTCTGATTATAATAATGCAACTACATAGGAGATATATCAAAGTTTTAAATATTATAGACAGTTGTACAACTTCACAGTTATGTACTTTTCTCGAAGCTGACTTTTGGCAGTGAGGCCCTTCTGCATTTCACAGTGCAATTTCTGGTTCTGTGTTGGAAATAAATTTTTTAATTGTTTAGGAAATGTCGGGGGTGATTGGACACTTCGGATTCGAGTTTTGGGGCTTTTGAAGTGTGCTTCCGAAGCTGAAGCTGCTTCGGAATATGTATACAGTGCTGGAAACATATTCCTATGAGAATTCTGCATACTAAGTCTGCAATAAATGATTGATAAACTGATTCGTGTCCAATTCATTTTGGCCAAGCCAGTGAGCTACAGATTTTTGCAATAAATATTTTACAGTAATATTTTCCTGGTACTGATATCAAGAGGGGTATACCTAAGTGATAACGTGTTTGATATTCGACTGATGCAATAAATATTTCCCGTAGTGTACATAAGAATATTGTTTTTCGAAATATGATATCATTCTTTTTATTTCTATTATTTAGTGTCGCATCAACCAGTTGTGTGGGTTATTAGCGACCTAGGGTAAGGTTTACA
This sequence comes from Andrena hattorfiana, assembly GCA_944738655.2. NCBI lineage: Eukaryota > Metazoa > Arthropoda > Insecta > Hymenoptera > Andrenidae > Andrena > Andrena hattorfiana. The sequence goes on along the minus strand of OX122889.2, from coordinate 38,118,664 downwards.
ATTCGTTGTACAATTCGATGACTCTATATTGATTCTTTGTCGCTTAAATTGCCCTTTAGGGTGGGCCTTATATTGGATTGTTGTCTATAGGGGTAGTATTTGCAGTGTTCCGCTGACAGTTGCATGACACAGTCTAACAAGTGTAATATTCTTCATTCTTTTATTCTCTGCTGGTTATTTCTAAACTTGGTTCTTGTGAAACTTGAACACAGTATCTTCGTTCATTAAAATTTAAAGGTAGCCTCCGAGCACTATGCCTCGCCTCGGCTCATTTTATTCTTCCTATGCTTCTCTTACGTATTTTGACAATTTGACTCACACTGCGCCTCGCCTCGCCTTGGCGCGACTCCGAGCCGCGGATTCTTCCTCGAGAATATTTTGAGGAAGAGAGCTGAGGCGAGGCGTAGTGCGAGTGGATGCAATGCCACCTCACAGGAAGAAGTTCTCTGAGCAACTGACCAAACACATGAACCGAGGCAAGTTCAGATAACTTCAGGTACGGAAACCCGAGGCGACGCGAGCCTAGATATGACTGCGAAAAGAAGTTGCGCCGAGGCGAGGCGAGGCGAGGCGTAGTGAGAGCCTACCTTAAGGCATTCTCCTTCCCACACATGTTCAACAGTCAGTACAGAAGCAAACAAGCAGCCTATACTTTATCCAAATTTACACTTCGCAACAAGAAGCAAATACAACTGGTCGCGCAGGCGTTTAGCGGTTCGCTACCACCAGAAGGCTAGAGTCACCAAGGATACCGCAAGCCCGCATGTGGTAAGCAGTCGTGCGTTTTCCCGATTTCCGGTCGCGTTTTCCACGGTCGGGCAGCGGCACTGGCCCACGTTTCTTGGCCGCTGGAATTCCTAGTGGCTGGGCAATTATTACATCCGTCGCTGTGCGGCTGGCTCTCCGATGCCCGTTCAGCTCCGAGCAGAGGTGGTAGAAAATTTATCCCGTACAACAGCTGTCGGGTCACCTGTTCAAACAGCCGTACTCCGCGACGCTATAAAATCGCCTCGTGTCGAGGCTGGCCAGGTGAGACCGGGTTTACACATCTCGCTTCCTGACGTTGGCGGGCCTTGAGCAGCGCTCCGATAATATCGGAACTCCCGTGAGCTACGGCGACGCTCCTGCGGCCCGTCAGGAAATTTCCACGCCCGTTTCTTCGCCAGATGGAAATGGCTGGTAGACGAGGTTACGCGACGGCGAATGGAATCTCGCTTTCGATTACGATTCATTGAGAGGGGGATAAACACCGCGCCTGGCTCGGGGATGAGTGAAAGGCTGCAAGGAGGGTGGAAGTTGTGGGGCAGTGGGGCGACCGAGATTTTAGGGGACTGGTGGAATTGAATGCGAAGTTTGGGGCTGCTGTGGTTGATATGAATATTATTATTATTATTGTGAACGAGCCGTAGCCGAGTATGTACCTCCATAAAAATATTGTAACATAAAGGACGTATAGAACGTGATACACTATGCTGCTAATTTGTACGCAATGCTCCTGTGTTCAGATATAATTTCTACACAAATTGTTTCGGAATGAAGATAAGGTTCTATGAAAAAAATCAAAATGATCTAGGTTTATAAGTTAGAAGAACTAACAATTCTGTTAATAGGGTTACAAGTGCCATATTTAGACTCTTGTTATGTATTGGGAGTTTTAGGTTTTGGTAAATGAATTTGTAACTTTAAAATAACACTTGTTTAAGATTAGTCTTCATCTTGAGGGTGCAACGAGGATATCGTTGTGGTATAATTATATGCAGGGTTCAGAAGCCAGTCAGTGTAAATCCGTTAGCTTTAAAACCGAGATTTACATTGTTTATCTTCTGAATAATTTTGCCTAGTAATTTCGTGGTCAATATAACTAGAGCCATTTATTGCTTACGTATGAAAGTAGTGATTTAATTGATTTATCAACTGAAAATTTTAACAATTAAGAGGTTTTTGAACTACGCAAGTCGTAACTCATTTTCAGGAAAAGTTGGACTTGCACTGAATGGCTTCTGAACACTCCAATTATCCTATTTATTATTTCTCGGTTTGTTCAGTACAATAGAGGAAGAAGAAATGTGTTATATTGTTAAAGGTTTTCACAGCTTTCCTAATACATTCTTAAAAAAGGACACCTGTAGTCAGCTTTTACATGAAGTAGCTTTTTTTTCGACACACGCTACGTAAACGTCAGATCGCTATCGAATATGTATGTGCAATATGTACATGCAACAAAGGGCATTATAAAGGAGGTGCTGTACCATAATCTTAATCTCGATGTGTTTAAATTGATTACATGCGCATGTTTAGCTACTTAGATAAACGTCTAAGAGAGATGGTGATTATCAATCTTAGTAACTTTTCCTCTTGGAAATAACTGTATCTCGAGGTTCCAAATTGAGTACCGTCTGTGGTTGAGGTCAGGGATTTGGATAAAATTGAAATATGGTGTATTTCACGTGAAATTAGCGGAGGTTTAAGTCATCATTCAGGACTTGTTTACAAAATATACTAGAACCTGAAATAACATATAGGATACTTTTTATCCTGACTTTTTTAACCGATCTGGACCAAATTTTGTATAATACTCTCTAAACTCTGTGGAACATATAGGTTATCATTAAATATGAGCATCCCTCTCCTTCCCCTTATTTCACACCCTTGACATTTTGTGACAATCAAAGTTTCACCCGAGCAGCCGCGAGTACTTTAACCCTTCGTCGCGTACTGTTGCAAATATGCGACATATTTTTTCTTTTTAATTTTTTTGTTGTAACTTGCATGTAGGGTGATATAACTTTATTATGAATGATACATATCCTAGTGTCTGAACATTTACATGGATCGCGTTGAACGTTGTAATTCCGCGGATTTTAAGTAATCATAATCGTAATGGCGGAAAAAGTGGAAAAGTAAAAAAAGAATAAAAATGTGTTTTATTATTTTTCCCATATTATTATCACTTGTACGAGTCCAAAAATGTATTTTTTCCAAAGTCGAAAATGTTATGCAACGAAGGGTTAAGCCAGTTACAAGACGTATATGCTTGACTCCAAATATAGTTTTCCTTCAAATTCATGCAGTATTAACACTCAATCATCAAATTTTAAAAATTGACTGCAAACTTCACATCCAATTGAACGATACCAGTCTAAATACGTTTCGCTATTTCTAATCAACTCTCACGAAATGAACCTTGCCTATCGAAATAATCAATATTCATAAGTACAGTTTCCTTCACTCCACCTCCTCCCTATACTAATTTATTCCATATATATATATATTTGCATTGACGCAGGACTTGACATATTCATATCCACCATATATTTACAAAACCAGCTACCATAGACTCTACACTTTTGTACTTTCGCTTAAGTTAAGGGATCTCTCCAGTTTGACGCTCTGAAAATAAGGCAAATTGTGGAGATTTTTTTAAAAAAGAAGTATTGAGTATTATAATTCCAAATTTGCAACTTTTACTACATACAAACCTTTGCGCACATTCTTCGCATGTACATAGTATGGAATTCAAATTCCCAATACTTCACTTTTAAAAACAATACCCCAAATTTGCCATATTTTCAGAGCGCCAAACTATGGAGACCTTTTAAGGGGACAACCTAGTTCAGGACGCTGAAAACACGGTGCTTTTTAAGAATTATTTTCTCCACAAATATGAAGCGAATCTTTCCAAAACTTTAAGGGTGTTTTACTGTATATTCAGACACTAAGAATTTTTTTTATTTCAGAATAATTCATTTAATATTGTTTTATTGGTATATCTTCGTGGATCCAATTTTTGCTTGAAATAAAAGAGCTGAAGTTTTTCTTCATTGGCATAAATTTATATCGTCGATGTATTAAAAAAATAACAAAAATGTTTAAAATTGACAAAGGTATGAGAACTTATCAAAAAAGTTACGATTTTGACGGAAAAATTTGGACGTTTTTATGCAAAAAAATGGTTTAATTTAATTTCTGCATAAATGTTTTTCATTCATCGACGATGGTTGGTCAGTATGTAACTAAAAAGCCTCGAGTGAAGTCAATCGGTCAAATAAATTTTTCTCTATCGTATACACAAGTTTGGAAAACGTGGTTTCGAGAAAAACGCGTTTAAAGTTTTCGACCATACCAAGGTAGATATATCTGCTCGACACGCATCTGTTACGTCGACTGTATCTAAGCTACTTCGAATTTCTGTCTGTAACTTTGAGAATACATTCTCCACGAGTATTACCTACTACCGATTAAAAAAATAAAAAAAATCAATTTTTCACCGTCCTAAACCAGGTTCCCCCCTTAATTTCGATGTATTTACACATTTACTTAGGGACACAAACAATCTAATAAACACATCAATCTACTATCCTAAATATCCCCCAAGGTATCACCGATTCAAAAAGAACTGAACATGATTCTCTCCAACACCCACTCCAAATACAAAATTGCGTCAAACGTACAATCTATCGGCAGGAATACCGGATGTAGTCAATATGTAACGCATGCTAGGGAACGTGTTAAAGAGAAGGAAAGGCGTGGGACAGGAGTCGAGTGAAAATTTCAGCCACTCGCTGGTGTATCTTGGTTTTTACTTTTCGATCGCATTATCATAGGGCACAGCTGAAGGAGAATGGGACATACGTGCCGGAAGCCGCATAAATTTCGATTAGATAATCTGAAAGCCGCGTTCGAGGCTTCCACTCGTGGCTCTAAAATAGCAGGGGTCGAAGGGGGACGCCAGGGCCCGCAGGCTGAGCTCGAAGCGAGGGAGACGGATCTGCCTAACGAGGCTTCGCCAGCAGACGACGAGCTTGGTGCTTGAAATTCATCGGCACCGTCGATTCTGCGGGTATTATAAATAAGCGTGAACGCCGGAAACTCGGCCGAACGACAATTACGAATCGCCCCCGTTAATGGCGGCGGCTATTAAGTTCCGCCGCGCTGCAGTTAATATTAATGCGCGCGCAAAACTTTTCCGCTTTTGCGCGTTAACTGTGCGCGAGCAGTGAAGCGTTCCGTTGGGTGAAAGTAATGGGGGGAAATGAGGAATTTTCTGCATTTCTTTCCGATTTCTCTCCCTCTTCTTGGCAGACGAAAATTGCGTTTGGGGGATGATCGTGGGTTGCGGTGAAATTTTTGAGATTCGTAAAGTGAAATTTATGCCTACGCAATTTGGTGAGAAGTGTGTTAAGAATTATAAATTAGACGAAGTTGGTATATAGGGTGTAACTGGGGGTATAATTCGGAGTGAATTAAATAGTGAATTCACAATGTAGTAGAACAGATTTTAATTTGAGATTTTAATTTAAATATGATACAAGTGCAAATGGAATGAATCCTCTTGCAAAAATGATTCTGAATAAAATTGTAGGATAACTTCTTTTCGAGCAAGACGTAATGATTACGAATGTTCTCATCCGAGTAACAGGATTATTGCAACTCGGTTAATCGAGGATTAACTTCAACGTTCCTAATTCAGAAGCAAGTAATGGAGAATTTATAATGGTGGGAGAAACCCGGAAGCAAGACGCTTTTAGCTTATAAAATAGTTAAAAGACGAAGTTGCAGGTCAGGCGAGTTCGCCCGAAAAATCGAGAAAAATGAGACAGTCGAATTTGGAATTGGTTTACCAAACCCCTTCCACCTAATTCGTCTTCGTATCCAAACGCTTTCTGACTTTCGGTCCACGTTCGCGTTCTCAACAAGAGACAATTCAGTTACGGTTTAATTTCGAACTCTCGACTGGCTTCGCAGCCAATCGGATTATTCCTCCTGCTATCTAAAAATTCAACGCTTTCCTAGGAGCGCGATTCACGGTCGACTGAAATCCAAGAAGAGCGGGACGAAAAAAAAAGGATCGACACTTTTGCGCGGACGTCTCAATTTTCAGAATGGAGTTAGGTTGTTTCTGCAGCCGCGACTCGAGCTACGAGCGAAAAAATTCTGATGAAACGAAAGCTCGTTCGAAACGGCGATTGCCTGAATTCCATCTCGATGCAAATTCTGTTGCAAATATAATCGCCGGCTTTCCCGATTCCTTCTGAAAATGCCCAAACGCGAATAAAACAGAAACTGGGAGAGGAATGCAGGTAATCTCGTGAACTTTTTCTTTTTCCAATTTTTTAAGATGATATTATAGTAATAAGTACTCTTCTGAATGTTATAAAGGCTAATACTTTCAGTGTGAAATGTGAAACTTTAATTTTATGTCCCACATTAATTAGCACTTCGATGCCTCTCGTCGCGTCTGCGTGATTTCAAAAGATGAACATCAAGTGTAGGGTTGCTCCAAAATGTGTAATCGTTAAAGTTTAAATCTGTAGCCACATACCCTTAAACTCTAGGACCCTTTGTTTTGCAACACCCTGTATAAAAGTTTTCGCAGTTTCAACTTCCTCGTACCTCATTTCAATTTGAACAACCAATTAAAATTAGAGTTATTGTTTTTGCCCGGGTATCCGGGTACCCGGGTACTCGAGTACCCGGTGAGACCCCGGGTAGAAAAAAATTACTCGGGTACCCGGGTACCCGGGTAGACAAAAATTACCCGGCTACCCGGGTAGACAAAAATTACCCGGGTGTCCATGAGATACCCGAGTAAATGAAGTGTGATGAGATAGTTGAGAATTTAGATTTGACAGCCGATCCCCTTTCGACTTTCGATCATTTTCGGCTAACATCAGTAATGAACGGAATAAACTTCAAGCAATTCAATGTAATATTGTGTGCGCGTTACGGTTATGAATATTATGATAAAATGTCTTTTGCTGCGAGCGATCGGTGAGTCGTCGGTGTCGGTGGCACTAGGTTACTTCCGCACCGCACCGTAGTATAGTGCGCAACGGTAAGTAGAATAATAAATTCTATACAAGAAATAGTGTGTGATTTCAACAACTGCAATAGTAACAACTTAACCTCCACACATTTCTGTTTTCATGTAAAGATACTAATAAATCTACATTTCCAGGTATTAACTAAGCTGAACAAAATGTGTGTTCCGACCTGGCGTTGTTCTCCACTAATGAACATAAATTATGGTTTATTTGTGCCTTTTAAAAATACATTTGCAGTTCGGAACTGATGTCGTTGTTAGATTGTGAAATTTTGAATATAAAATCTCATTAGTGCACTTGGCATAGCATTATCAATTTCTATAGTTTCGTTTATGGAATGTTTTCCATCATATTACCAGTGGAAATTGTAGTAATCTTTTTCATATAATTGATTTCAAAGGACATCTGTTTGCTTCTTAAATCGAGAAACGAAGTAAAACGATGTATAGTTTCAACATGTGAATGTAAATTAAATCTATTCACAAAGGACGTTACTGAAACATTTTTTAATTGCTGAGTCTCAGCCCTGCCCGTATTATTTTATTACCTGTCAAATGGTTATTAATATTAACAATGCCATGGATAATAGGCAGTACAAAAGAAATAGTTATAGTATTTTCGGAGCATAATGCAGTAGTTGCTACTTGTACAAGTTTTAACAAAGTAATAATATCACTCATTATTAACCAATGATATTCTGGGTTTCCTTTCAAGGTTTAAGGCAACACAAAATGTTGTACTATTGCCCGATGAGAAGAAAGGAGACTACCCGCAAGCTGAAATGTCACAGGGGCAAGGGGAATCGTTCACTCGCGTAAACCTATTCTCTTCAACACGGTTCGTCCCGTGACGTAGACGCGAACGAAACCAATCGCGACAATCGGGGGATATGGACAGCCGCTAAAAACCGAAAAGAAGGACTTCTTGCAGGGGATAAGGTGGAGCGAGCGGGCGATTCCCCTTGCCCCTGTGACATTTCAGCCTGTTGGTAGTCTCCTCTCTTCTCATCGGGCAATAGTAATTGCGTTTCTATTATTCACAAGTCGCTCACACATACAGGAATATCCACTTAACTCAGAACTTAACTTAACGCGTGCGCAAGAACAGATGAAATGACCGAGTGAGTCACTGTCTTAAAGAAGAAATTGGATTTTGGATGTAACAGCTAACAGCACCTTGTTTAGGGTTTCTGCGTCGTTATCCCCTGACCCAAAGGACAAATGTCGAGGCGATTATCTGAAAGAGGCCAAGAAAAGCATCTGTTCTCGCGTGCGCGTCCTGAGCTACTGAGTTAAGTGAATAGGAATTCCACCTTGTAGGACAATTTTGAATTAATTTCTGTTTACTTACGGAGTTAGGGCACCTTGGAGGTATGGAAATCAGATGTACGTATGAGAATTTTTTGGTTTTTAAAGGTTTTATTCTACATGAGTAAAGCACCAACAACGCCGTTTTGATTAAAAAAGTAGGTCAAGTTTTTTATCTACCATAAGGCATGTAGAATAGAGCCCTTAAAGCAGTTTCTTCACTTACATTATAATTTCGCCCAAAAAAAATCTGAAACATACATCTGATTTTCATGCCTCCAAGGTGGCCTACCCCCTTAAAGTTTAAAGCTTAAACCTAGCTCCTGCTTTTTGGTTAAAGCAATTGTAGATAAATTGGAATGATTAACCCTCCGTGGGCACACGGGGTGTATCGCACCCCAGGATATCTTTACCCATATTTTTCTAAATTTTTAGACCATAGACGAAAATGTTAATTCAAAGATGACGCTGGGGTGTAATGAACTCCATGTGACCAATGTGGGATTATAAGAAGGTGTGACCACGGAGAGTTAAAATACTGCACAATCTTACTGCCTTCTTTTACCACTTGTTTGAAATTGTCAACTGTATCCAAACCTTCTTTCTCACTCAATTATACATTATGTGCAGCATAAGAAATGCTGTATTGCACATTATCAAACAGACTTACAGCCATACATACATTAGATGCATTATCATGGACCATGGCGTTCACTCTACTACTAATATTCCATTCTCTATTATATGATGGCTAAATTCTCCCCCGAAAAACGATCTTCCATGAAGTGTGTGCAAAGTGTATAATTTTTTCTCTCGATACCTGGAGTATGCGCTCTAGTAGAGGATAGGAATTGTATGTAAAACAATGAGATTGAATATTTGTAAATTGAACCATAAGAATGAGATTTGTTGGTCAAACAAATGTATTTAATGTATTTAATGTATTTAACAATCGAATATAAAAAATTGGAATCCTCATTTCAAACTAATAAACGTGCTGTTTTATTTATTTCTGAAATAAATTTTTTTATCTTAAATCTCACTAAAGACAGCGGAAGGCCCGCTAAACAGATCTAGCCGCAACAAACTCCGACAAATGATGTGAACGAAAACCCAAAACCAGTGCATTTTCCTAGGATTTTCCGAGTTTTACTTTGCATCGACTGAGGAAGTTGGTTGTGATTAGATAAGAGTGCATCAATGCCAGGTCTACATATTTTAATCTATATTTTTGGAATGGCTTATTTAAATATAAAGACACACTAATAGGGGCAAGCACTGCAATAGGGCGAACTACCCTATTGTAAGTGCAAAGGACGTTGACAGTTCGCAATTTTCACATTCTGATACAGAATGTGTCCTGCGGACAATACCACATTTCATTGCTTGAAGTTTATTCCGTTCATTACTGAGGTTAGCCGAAAATGATCGAAAGTCGAAAAACGATCGGCTGTCAAATCTAAATTCTCCACTATCTCATCACACTTCATTTACTCGGGTATCTCATGGACATCTGGGTAATTTTTGTCTACCCGGGTAGCCGGGTAATTTTTGTCTACCCGGGTATCCGGGTAGTCGGGTATCCTACGGGTACCCGGGGACCCGAGTAATTTTTTTCTACCCGGGGTCTCACCGGGTACTCGAGTACCCGGGCGGGCGGGTAGTAAGAGCTCTAATTAAAATGCAATGCTTCCTCTCTTAAGGGGACCATCCGGTTAAAATTTTTCAGGAAATCGATTTTTTTATTTATATATTTTTGTAGTATCAAATTCTGAGAATACCTTGTGAAAGTTTCATACCAAAATTCGTAACGGTATAGATTCTACAGTCACATAACTAATTCAAACCCCGAACGCAGGTACGAGCCGAGAACACTTTGAAGACGTTTTTCTCGAAACACGATATTTTGAAACGGTAACCACGATTTCAGAAGAACTAATGAATCGATTAGAAAAAACCTTGAGTCATTTGATTCGTAATTTAACTCGATATTGCAGCACTGTACAACATAATTTTTTGAAACATGGGTTTTTTTTATTTGGATATTTATGCGGAAAATTACCCGCTTTTTTGCATTACTTCGTTCAAATGTGCAATGACATCGTAGTTTTTGGTCCTTTTTGCTCTAACAAGAGGGCTGTGATAGCTATTAAAATAAATTTTAAGAAATTGTCAGAATTTTTTATATTCGACGATCCTGTGAGTAAATTTCGTGGTTACCGTTTTGGCATCTCATTTTGGCTGCGCCTGCACCAAGCGTTACCTAAAAAATAAATTAACACGGAAAACATGAGGCAAGAAATATTTTGCACCCTAACGAGTGTATCAATAAATGCCAAAAATATTTGTCAGGATATGTTGTAACCTCTTCTTGTAAAAAATTCATAAAGATCACCTATTTTTTAAGGGGTTTGACTGGAGGGTCCCCTAACTCTAACCATGGTGGGTCTCTTTAAACCCAGGAATAAATTTCCATGCATCCATGTTCTTCCCCAATTTTCTACAACCCCGAGGTTTCTAATACTCCTTTTGTATCTCATAAGCAACCATGTAGCATAACGATCTACCACGTGAAAGACACTGAACATTTTCAAAAATGTATAAAGTGCGAACAATTTGTATCTAAACCGCACTTTGCTGTAATAAAAATAGTAGAATGTACAAATTGTGCTCGTGATTCCTAAGAATGTGTCTTCCTCAATATAAATAGAAAATTTTTCCTAAAAGTTCAAAAATACTTGTGCATTTTAAGGTATATATAAATTAAAGTTGCTCGAGTAAGTTCTTTGTCGGTGGCCGTGCGTGCGTTAAGCAGTTAGACCACCTTGGCCAAGTCAAGAAATATCGCATCTTTGGAACTTTATTTTAATTGTAACTGACAAAAACACATTTTTCGATCAAAAATTTTCAATAAAGTTAGAGACATCTTTGAATAATATATACAATTTTTTTCAAGTTTTCTTTAAAAACAAATATAGCAGTGGAGAGTATACCATTGTATTTTCGGTTGGACGGTGTGCGTTATATCTGATGAACAAGTTTCTGAAACAAAATTTTAACACTAGAATATTAAATCAAACTAAGTTATCTACTGGCCGACGTTCAATTTTTTCGATTGGTTAATAGCAAATTGGTGCAGCAAAGAGTTCAGTTTCGTGTATAAGAAAGTGGACTTTTATTTGCATATAAGTCAAGTACAACGTAAAATATCGAAAAAATTGAACAAAGATGCGGTATTTCTTGACCTGGCCGAGGTGGTCTAACCCCCTAATAAAAAAACTTCAATCAGGACAGACGTCGTGGGCCACCGGTGATCCACGTGGCACAGGACTCGCTCATTGACAACGCGGCGCCGGTGAGACTGCAGAACCATAGATAAACGCGAACGATGTCAGTGAAACTAGCACGCCGGCGTACGGTGGCGACGATAGTGGTTGCCATAATTTAGCCAGCCAGTTTAATAAGGCATGCCGTAGCTCAAGCCTGCCGGGCGCAAAGTGTCAATATGTCTGAGCCGCTGAGTGATATACTTCCGGCGTTCTTCGTAAAATTGAAGAGCCTCCTAGAGGCGAACCGTGTCTGTCGGTCCATTCGACCCCTCCCCCCTTCCCCCGCTTGACGCCGAGCTCTGTCAACGTATCGCCGATCAAAGTCACGGGGCTCTTTTTCTTCGTGGCGCGACGAGATCGGGTTAACGACGTCCAAGCCCCCTTCGACGAAGGCGTCGCGGAACTTTCCGGCTGATGGAGGGTGGTTTTCGGTTCGAGGAGCGAGCCCAATGACACGATCTCGGGAATATCGATGACGGTTAGCGGTTGCAGCCTCGGTTTCGCGGATCACGGGGCTACGAACATGTACCCGTACAACGGGAGAGGATGTAACTAGTTTCGGGGCTCTACAAGTGGTCTAGAATGGGGGTTTCTCTTTTCTCGTGTGGTGTAGCGTGTGGTGATTTGCTCCGTGTTCTGAGTGACTGGTGACCCGTGACGTTTATTGGAAATCGAAAGGTAGTGTTAACACTTCGATGACCGCACTTTTTTAAACAAAATTGCCTGTTTCATTGCGGGGGTCACAAGGGGAGATTGAAACTAGTTTCGGGGCTCATCAAGTGGTCTAGAATGGGGGTTTTTCGTTTCTCGTGTGATAACTTGTTCTGTACGGTAAGTGACTGGTGACCCGCGATGTTTATTGGGAATGGAATGGCAGTGTTAATGCTTTTACTGGCGCATCATTTAGAGTAGGGTCGGATGAGGTAGATTGTAACACGGGGCACAGTATAACAGTGAAAGTATTTTTGCTTCTTTGTAACACCTTTATTGCGTCATTCTACATTTTTGACAAATGCACCTGCCGTCATTTTGATTCAGTTGTCATTTGTCGGCATCGTACCTTTCCCGTGATAATACCTACCAAAATAGGTTTTTTCGTGTTTAAACGTGACGGATTCAAATAAAAGATTTTTTTTCAACGCCTGCATGAAAATGTGTGTGTTTTTTACACCTGCTGAGCGGGAGCAAAATGACCAATTTCAAACGTATCCACGGTTATACTTTTCTCCCAAGGGAAAAAGGCTTTACGCGCATGCGTATTCGCAATTTTTTACTTTACTCCCAAGAAAACTGGAGTTTGGCGTTATCCTGTGGTATGAAGATGCAGTTGTTCGACTAATCGTTATCGGTCATGTGTGTTTTATCGTATATTACAACTGTCACAGCACCCTTTCTTATTAAAGATACAATTAAAAGATAAAATGAGTAATGACGAGAATACACGTATTTATCAATTTCGACAGAATAAATGAACAATCGAAAATGCATATTTTTTGCGAATCGCTCAGCAGGTTTTTCAAAAACACCTTTCATGCAGGTGTTGAAAAAAATATAGTGCGTGACAAGGGAGAGACGCGATATCGCCTCGCGTGAATTGCTGCCCTCGCTGCGCTCGGGCAGCAAACTTCGCGCTCGTCGGGATCGCTTACTTCTCTCCCTTGTCACGCAATGTACTATTGTTTCTATTCCAACATTCAGTAATTCTGGTAAGTAATAATATTTTGTAAACTAACTACATATATTTGTTGCTTGATATAACGATAAAGTTTGCCGGTATTCATACTCTATAAAATTCCAGGTGATATTTTGTTGTTTATACGGCAGGGGGCACAGTGTAACATGAATATGACATCAGTTACTTGCGCAAAAATGGAAAGGTAGGCCATATCTTTTACTTTCCGCTGGAACTGGGTCTAGAACAGTTGCAATGGATGATATAGAACTTGTATTGCCATTTCCTAAAACGGCAAATGAGACAAAACATCATGTACATTCTTATTCATTTCCAGATAATATTTTGAAGAGATATAAGTTGCATTCATGATTTTTTTTTATTTTATTGGTATTTTGAAAGTTTTGTGCAACTGTTATAGTGTGTCCTATTCTGTTACATTGTACCCTTAAGGCTGTTAAACTGTACCCCGGAACAGTAACCCATGTAATCTCGGGAAAGTGTCAAATTGATTAGCTTTTAAGGATAATTGTTAACATCTGCTAATTCTGATTTGAAGGACCAAGACTGTCGATTTTTTCAGTCCAAAAGAAAAGTTGATTTATTATACATTCTGTTGTCTATAAACATTATAAACTTTTTTGTTACACTCTACCCCACCTGACTCTAAACTCATACTTACTGTTGACGCTTTTTAAACCTCGCAACTATTCACTGGCATTTGAAATCCATCAAGGCAGCATATTGTAAATAAGTTTTGTCGGTCATAAATCTATATATATACACACAATATTACGTAACAAAGCGTAAAAGTGAGCGTGATCAATGAAACCCGTGTAGAGGAGTAAATTTGTATTGCGAACAAACAGACAGAAAATAAATTATATATATTATATAATTATATAATATATATATATATATATATATATATATAATTTATTTTCTGTCTGTTTGTTCGCAATACAAATTTACTCCTTTACATGGGTTTCGTTGCCCACGCTCACTTTTACGCTTTGCTACGTAATATTGTGTTTTTTTAATTATAACCCGAGAACCAATTACTCGATATAAACAAAAGTAGACTTTTTCATTTTGCCGTTCTCGCTAACTTTAATAACGCTATCAACTGTTTTGCCATCTATGATACTGTCGCTTTTATTTTCAAACTTGAGTTATCCCGGGTAACACAATTGATGTCGTAGGCTTATGGAAAGTAGCAAATCGAAAGAGTGAAATTGCACATATAGCGGCCATCAAAGTGTCATGTTTGTAGGTGAGTTTGTGAAATAAGAGCTTGCTACGAATGTTGTACAATGTTTCAAAAAGCTCTCGCCGATAGGAGTTGAATGGTACCATTTTTAATTTAATATTAGATGAGATTACCTTCCGATGTGGCTTTAAAGTTCGTTATTTGGAGGACAGATGCAAAAGAAACCTCGAAATTGACATTGCCCCTTTCATTGGTAGGTAAACATTGTCCTTTCATCGAACTGGCAAGCGTGTTTTTCTATTGGATGTTGGGGTGAAACACGGGTAGGGCAAGGTGAAACTATGAAATGTTTCCCATAGCTATTATTTCTCGTGGATTGAGCACTGTCCTCTAACTTCTTCTATCTTTTAATTTGTAAGAACCAACAGAAAATCTGAAATCCCACGGTTTCAGATCTGTCAACGATTGGATAATGACCACGAGTTTAACACTCTGCGGACAAACAATTATTAAACTGTATTTACCAAGTATCGATCATATTTTTTCCATATGAAACCACATTATACACCAAAGATCCTCACTGATACACAAAAACTGAAAAACAGAGGCAACAATTATTACAGTTAGAAAATCATTCATTCACCATCGTACTGCATTTAATACATTAAATGCATAATACATTTTATTTGCCTGCTGCCACGCTGAAAATCTTAATTACCCCATTTAGCAGGGATAAATAATACTGCACAGAACATAAGTAGTAAAACGAGCGATAATAGTACAAACAGAAATATTTAGATAGGCGAGTATTCGTCTAGTTGGATTGTACAAAATTGATTGGTGCGAAAGCATATCAAAGCCTTCTGGGTGGAGAGAAAAAAAGGGAATTCACGCGGGATGGCGAGTGCAGAGGGTGAAAAAAGAATGGACGAAAGGGAAAAGCGTCCGATAATTAAACAAATATTGGATTTCCGAGTAAACTGACCAGACCATGAATCTATATAGACATAAATTTCAAATAAACACGCGGCCTTCGTGTTCATATTTCTGGCATGTTTCTGGAAACAATGAGCCTCGCAGCTGGCTGATGCGTGCATATACCGGGCGTCCCGAGAACAAAGACCGTCCTGTCAGCAGTCAGCTTCAATTTCGAGCGTATTACGTCCACGAACTTGCAAGTAGAAGGACGGAATGTAAGCTGGCTGCGAGGGCGTGAACCACGGACTAGATACAAAGAGGATATAGCCAGCAACAATTTCCATGGGAACTTGCTAACGTATATAGGTACATATTCCTTGAATTGGGATTGAGAAATGTTTTCTTGTCAATTTCATTAAATATATACCACATAATTTTATTAATTTCTCAATACTATTTTCCCCGTTTTCTTGTGGGAAGACAGGATTTGTTAAATTATGAGTATCGTTTTTGCAATTGAGGACCTTGTAGCAAAATCGGTGCACCTCCATCTTTACCAACTTCGAGAAAATTAAAAAAAGCTGTGTATAAAATTATTGCTTTGACTTGACATTAAAAAAGGAACGCATTGGTGTTTTTCCATTGGGAAAAATATATATTTTCTCAGAATAATTAGTAGTTATTGAGCTGATAAGTGTTTATTTCTATTTTTGGCGAATTTTTCAAATCTGGAGCTGTCCAAAAGAAAAATATTGCACAAAACATTAATGGGTGCAAGTTCAAAATTTGCACTAAATCACTCATTTATTATATATCGGATTTGCATCAAGCGTGCACCAAACGATATAAAAATTTTTAAGTATATTACACATCATGTCTCAAAATCTGTTAAAAATGTAGTTGTACCCCTCTTCCTGCAAGATCTTCAATTTTAATTTGCATTATTAAATTGGTAATAATGTTTCCCATGGAAAGTTGTTAACGCATTTCCCGCACCTAGAACATTTAATTCAGATTTCTTCGCGTTCCATTTTTGTAATGTCATTCAACAAAACTTTAATACTTTACCATCTGTTTGCCCCCTTTTCTTCAGAACACATTTTAACCCCATTTTATAATGTCGCTCTTTTATTCCCTTTCCTCGAAAAATTCTAAAATACTTTTTAAACTTTTTTCCCATTTTTTTGATACGCATATTCGTAAGAGTATCAAGTAAAACTTCTTCGCCGCGAATAAAGTCGCAGCGCGCGGTCGTTAGTTTGTGACTCACGTACGGTTCTAATGAAATTCACAATGGACGGCGTAATTTTTGCGCCATTCATCGCGTACTTTGATGCACGTAAGAGGATAAGACCCAGAAAACGTTCTGTGGAACACGGGAACAATAGCGCATCGTTTGTCTGATGAAAATTACAGAGCGACCGGCCCGAAAGAAATTACATCGCGACGCGCTGGAAATACGAGCTAACACCCGGGCTTTTTCATAAATGAACAGCTACATCGACCGGGTTAAATGCGAAGCTTTGACGTTTCGGAAGAAACAAGCGTGTGGCGGGAGTGAAATCCAATTTGAAAATGGGAATGCATACAAAGGGTTAATGAGGAAACATGGGCAACAATGGTATTGTTGCAAGCAGGCCTGTTCGAAATAACTCTGTGCTAAATATTATTTCGAACGATGCATTGTTTGATTTCACCTTTAGCTTGATTTCTGGAATGCAATCCTGTTATCTTCCGTCGAGGAAGCATTTTTGAAAATCACGACTACCTGTGAAATAATTAATCGATACTTTAACACGAAGGCTTTGAATATAGAGTGACAGCATTCTCAAATCGTAATTCAATTATTGGAATATGAGGTGACATTTCTTTGGAAAATTATGAGCTCGTGTTATTTCAAATAATTCAACGGTTCGTTTAATTTTGAAGAGCATTGCTTGAAAGAAAATCATTTTTCTTTTAATCTAAATTTCTCCAGCTTTGCATCACAGTTATGCAAATTAGAAATATATACATTGTATTTTTCACTGTTAAAATTCTTAAACGACTGGAATTACCAGCATTAATCACTAGGTACTAAGTGTTGCAGTAAATTCAAACATTCTTGATTTTTTATTAATTTTGCAATACCACTTTTATATGGATTTTCGCTGACTTGAGTACTTACACACCATAGCTGAATTTGGATTTCCTGAAAAGTATGTCTTGACACGAGTGCTCATTTACGTTTAATATTTTCATTAAAATTTATAACCCATTGCTTCACCCGGTATATTTAAAACAGATGCGTGACGCATTTAAACTTTCGACATTTTGCATGGAGTTCGAAGGGGTCGCGGCGTGCATCGTAAATTTGTATTAACGGAGAAAATGAAAAAAAAGGGGGGAACCAAGTCCTTTTAAACTTTGCTGAAGAAGTAACACGTTGGCGAGAACTAGGTTCCCTCACAAAATAAATATGAATTATGAATATAAATCGTAAAACTGAGTCGATAATTTGGAAATCCATTTCAGTGATGTCTTCACGAAATAATTTGCGTTTTCATTGATACCAAAAGACGTTATCCCACTGATAAAAACATTATAGGTAATAATATAAGAGATTTTTTATTGTATTATAAATTATATTTGTATCGATCGCTGGGTCAAGTATTTTAGCTTTTTAAATTGTTAGACATCGCACCACTCGATTTCTATTTTCTACTTACTATATTTAAAGAGAAAGTTCAGAAGGAAGACGCTGAAAATATTTAAAAGATGAAAATGAAGGACCGTGCAAATTGCATTGAAAAAACTATTTAGTTTGAAACTTTAAAGTATTCTGATAAAAGTTTAAATTTCTAGTTTGGTAGTTCCTACATTACCTCAGTTTCCATTTTCTTCCATACACTCACTAACACACGTATACC
The DNA here is from genome assembly GCA_944738655.2 of Andrena hattorfiana. Taxonomy (NCBI): domain Eukaryota; kingdom Metazoa; phylum Arthropoda; class Insecta; order Hymenoptera; family Andrenidae; genus Andrena; species Andrena hattorfiana. Next base: position 38,100,495 of record OX122889.2, on the reverse strand, counting down.
CAACGAACGTTCAAAATCAATTTTCTCCAAAATCAAAGCCCCATAGGAATAACTTCCATGCACCGTCATTGATTTGGATTTCAATACACTGAATCACGTCATTTTCGTTCCCACCAGAAATTACACTCTGGCCTGTGTATCAGGACTACAGTCGAAAATACAATGAAATACAGTGGATGCACTTGTAAGGCATTCTACTTTTTTATCACAAGCTTTTATTTAGCTGCACTTGTGAGTTCATTAATTAGTTTATTAGGGTGCAATCTTGTAAACTAATTTTGACTCACTGCCACATATCCGATCGACTTTGCACACATACGTAGCTTCAATGGCAATATAATATTTTCACTAAATAGCATAAACTAATTTATAGTAAATTTTTTTTAAACAAACTTTTATTAAAATGTACTAAGAAGGGAAACGTAATTTTGATACTGGCCTAAATGACTTCCTTAGAAGAATTCCCGCATGTGACTTTTTGTTGAAATATTAACTGAACCTACAAAACACTTTTCTCCACCATGTGGAACTCGCTCACTAAGATCGCATAACTTTAGCAACAGTTGAGACAACATTTATCACAAGAATTACTTCAGTAAAATCCTTCAAAGTTGATATTCATTGTATAACTCCGTGAATTTTTGTTAAAATTTTTCGACCACATTCCACATTGTAGATTTTGAGTTAAAGGATACTCATATACAGTGTTTTTGCTTTTAGATGAGCCGGTCAATGGGAATCGCGTCCACCACATGGAGGCGCGAATTACGCGAGCACTCACTTTGACGTCTTGTATATTAATTATTTTTTAATATTTTGTAAACATTCTTATTTGAAAATACGTCTTATATTCCTAAGAAAGAATTGTTAAAAGAGCAAATGGTTTCAGTTCTTACTGGCTCAACAATCTAGCCCAGAAGCAACCGTTGACTTTAGCTGTTTAATACTCATCTACCCCCTGAATTCCAGAATCATACGCAAATGGCGCATGTTACTTTACTACAATCTGAACTAATCTCGCGATGGTCGAATTAAATCAGGTATGCGTGCTCACGGTTAAGTGGACCACTAGATCGTACATATCACATTCCCACCAGAAGCTACACTCCGACCAGTGTACCGGTGTTGCGCTAAAAAAACGCGATGTGAACCGTAAGGTAGAATCGACACGATAACGCAGAGTCACGTCTGCAGAACAGAGATTGACGGTGTAACCAAGACAGGGCTGGCCCTGCCATTGGTTCACGTATTAATCTACAGGGGCGCGTGTATCTGCTTGTCCCTTATCTATTCATCTATCCATTTCTCTGGCCACCCTCTGCCCTGTCCGCCTGTCGATGACGGCTTATGCAATGTCGGAAACTGATCGGATTCAGTGGGGCGGGTAATAATATTTTGCAGGGTCCAGCAGGTTCGTTCACTCTGACCCGTTCCCGTCCCGTGAACAGGTCGCTATCGATTAGCTCCCTCGCCACCCATCTCTCCTCGTCTTTTCTTCATTTCTTCCGCACGTTTTCTCGCCTAATAGTCTATCACTTTTCAGCTGGGCCCCTCGCTTGCATTTGCTCCTGACACCATCTTCCTTCTCCTCCGTTTCTTCTTCCTTTCTCCCTCCACTATTTTATCCGACTTCGAGACAAAAACACGGCGAAGGGAAGGAAGCGGCCGTATCCCGCCCCTGAGTACGAAATTATGTCGCGACCAAGGAAGTTTGTTGCAAGCTTCACCCGGGAATTAATTCAAAACTGAGATTAAACGGCAGGTTCGAGTGAAGAGGCCCCCGCGAACGGAAAAACCGGGGTGGCGGGGCGTTGGAAAATATTTTAGAGAGGTTAGAATATTTAATAAGAGCGAACCGCGAAGATCCCACGGCGGGAAGCGGAAAAGCCACGGTTCCAGGCGCCACAGCAAGGTTGCCTAGCTGTGCCCCAGGTTTAATACGATCCTACAGGAAAGTCCCCGAGAGACTTTCATTAGGGGAATTTACAGGAGGCTGCAAAAGCTGCTACTAGCGTCTCTTATTCCCCACTTCTACTAAATCACTCGCAATAAATGTCGTGGAATTTATTGGACGCTTCGCGCGGCCGTGCTGGTTAGGAACAACGTTGAGGGCTAGATCGGGAGGACTGGTCGAAAGGTGGTGAGAAATTTCTCATCTATTTACTTATCGATGATTCTAGACGTCCGGGGTGCGTGCGCTTGTAATATATTCTTCTAGTTTGTATCACTGGCGTCGATAGAACGAAGTCACGTTGAACTATAATGGTAGAAGTGGTATGTTTATTTAGTTTAATTTTGAAACTGAGAGGATGGAGGGAATTAGTGAATCTCTGGAGATAAGAATTGAAGACAAATTCTATGAATGCTCTTGACATAATTTAATCTGAAAAGGGCAGATGATGGTTGAAATAAATTAAACAGGTATACAGTAGCGGACAAAGAAGTTGCCACTTTTCCGATCCACTATACTTTTATTACTTTTTAACATCAATTCAAAACTGTAGCATGTGCTCAATATAAATATTCTGATAGAGAAAAGCTGTATAACACCCAGTTAAAGTTGAATTTATTTAGCTAACAAACAAAAACCATAAATAACATGAAACAAAACAACACACTTTTAAAGCCGATAAAGAAGTTACCACTTTTGTTAAGTAATGAAGAATCTAATATTTTGTGGAGGCACCTTTAGCTTTTAAGACGGCCTAAAAAATTAAAATGTGTTGTCCCATTGAATACCGTACAAATCTTTTGTTTCTTAATTAAATAAATTCAACTTTAACTGGATTTTATACAGCTTTAAATTCTCCATTAGAATATGTATATTAAACACATACCTACCACAGTTCCAAGTTGATGCTAAAAAAATAACAAAAATAAAACCAACCGAAAAAGTGGTAATTTTTGTCCGCTAATAATTGATTTCTGTTAAACGGTAATATTCTTGTTACAATTCTCACCTACAATTTCCTCTTGATATTAGCACTATTTCTTGGTTTTTCATTTAGATTTAACCCTTAAGATATTGATGCTCATTTAACAAGCATCCTTTATCGTAAAGTAAATGATAGTTTATTAAGGGAAAATTATGTAAATTGGATTAAGCATTTTCCAGTTCAGCAATAAATAAGAGTTTTAACCCGTACGACATCTGTTGATGGTGTATTTGAATTCTGGAATCATCGAAGACCCATGTAACGTTGAAACTTTATCAAGTTTGTAGTAGGTGAATTTGCAGCACGTACAAGAAAATAATTGTATGAATGGTAGAAAGAAACAGGTGTTTTTATGGGTCATAAGTGGCAATCCCAAATGAGGATCACCCTAAAACTCGACTATCTTACCCAACAAATGCTGCAATAAAAAAAAGTTTCTCTAAAACTCGACCCAAACCAACAAAATTAATTTAAAAACCTCTCTTTACGTTCACCACATTCCAAAGTACAATTTACTCTATCATATCACTACCTTCATTGCTAATTGAGAAATTGAAATGGTAAATGATGTAAGTGCCGGAAGCGAACATTTTCAATATTTTCTTTTCAACCACACAAACGTTGGCACTTGTGATCTCAGATCTATCTCACGACAGCCCTAGAAACTAAAATAAATCATTCTAGCATTTACAGCGTTCACCACCGTATTCAGCACAGAATTTACATCCTTTCCCACTAAAAAAATAATATTTGATTTCCTTGACACTTGCATCGTTTATTGTCGTTGAATTTCAAATCCTCAATTTCTCAAGTAGCAAGTGACCAAACTCACATTCCCAGTTTCTCTAATTTCCGACACAGCACTATTTACACTCTAACAAAGTAATCGACGATTAAACCGAGCAAGCCCAATTGCAAAGAAAATTAAAAATGTATGGAGTGACTGAAGGCCCCAGAAGTCCTCTCTCGGTGTCAATCTACTCTTTCAGTCGCATCAACATCTCCATTAAGAACAGCGTGTCAGGATGGAGGGCAGGCGTTCCAGAACTGAAGTCCAGCTAATTTTGCGCGTTCTCGGCCAGGCCGTGGTCAAAATTGATTTCGAGTGACGGATAGAGGCTGAATCGTCGATGAAATCGAACAGCGGCGGAACAAGTTTGTCCCAGGGGGGAACGAAACTGGAGCACCGCTCTCTGGACGGACATTTACTCGCGTCCGCGTGACGTATACGTCCCATTAAGCGTGGAAGGATTAATGGGCTTAAAAATTATTCAAGAACTTCATTGGCACAGAGGCGGGACCGTTTACGATCCATCTTGTTTGGCCTTAGTTAACGGATTCGCCGGCTGCTGTTTGAATGCTTGATTTATGCGTCAGCGCTGCTACGCCGTCGCGTAAAATTCTCTCCTTTTTTTTTTATAAAACCGGATGAAATATTGACACGCTAGGAATTTATGATTCAACAGTGTCGCTCGCGTGAATTAAGTTATTCCATTAATTTATGGTGGACATTTATAATTCAGTGGCATCCACCAGGGCGGTAATTAAAGGGCTTGAATTATCTTCTTGTCCTCGAGAATCGTGTCTCAAAGGGGGGAGAAATTGTGATTTGGTTGCCAAGGGGAGGTGCGTGTGATTATGCGTCAAAAAGTAAGTGGAGGAAGATTGCATGAAATTTTTTAACAGCGATGTGAAGAAAGTATGTTTGACTCATAGTCGATATAATAGATTTGTCTGGGGCACGGTTTTCTAATTAAAGTTATTAATTACTAGAGTGTTTGAAACATTAGTATGTGGAATTGTGTGAGCAAGAATACGTCCCGTAAACTGGAGGAAGATTGGCACTTAATTAACATGCTTTAATGAAGGAAAAGAACACAAGTTTTATGCATTTTCACACTTGTAGTACAATCTCGAAAGATGCAATGTTATAATAGGACACATAAAGGGAATGTAATAATCTTAATTTTTATATGATACATATAACGAAATCTTAGAAAAACATGCCAATGTTCCCCTGGTTTGCGGTATCCCCCTTTTTGAAGATTCCTTTAATGATCCAAATTTAAATTTCTCCAAAACAAAATACAGTCATTTCTTTCCAACAATATTTAAAGAGAAGCACTTTAAAAATTAAATTTGGTATATATTATACTTTAAAACTAATAAAAAAACATTGTACAAAGATTCAAGTTATATAGTGTTTCTTTGTATTAAAACATAAATGACGAAAATCACCTATTTTTGGGACACTGAAATGCGAATACCTCCTTAAAAACGAAAGAGAACCCTTAAAAATAGCGAATAAAGTCTGGAGGGTTTACTCCCAGTACCCTCAATTTACTACGTGAATTGGTTGTGCTAAAGTATGATCAGTGCTACACAGAAATCATTGGTTCCTCAAATAAACGGTGTTTCTAAACTTAACAAAGGCTAATAGAACCCACTAAATGGAACGAAAAAAGTTTAACAAACGTAGGTCGGTGAACTCATCGTTTTCGAAATTTTCAATTTTTTAATGGGCACCCATATGGTCTCGTCGATTTCCAGATCCCAACCATTTAGACTTTTTTCATTAACATTATTTAAAAAAATGATAATCGGAAGGAATTTAAAATAGATTACAACAATCCCAAAAATTCCAGGAAATGAACCGCAAACAATTTTAACAAACAAGCACATCTGTTCAAAAATCACTTGTCAATATTCCGATTTTTCGAGATATCAGTTATCTGTGCTATGTACAAACACTAGGACCGGCGAGAACTTTTGCGGCACCAGGTTCCAAAATTGTGCGGAGCTAAAAAAATGCCTTTATATACACTTCTAAATTTTATAGTAATAAATATCTATGCATAGAGTCCCGCAAAATTTACAATGAGCTTTTCATGGACCGTGGGCCCTTTTAAAGCGCGGGGCCGGGTTCTCGAGAACCCGCTGAACCCGCCTCGCGCCGGCTCTGTCAATCACATAGAACTATTAGCTCAAACTAAAACCTTAAATGTTAAAAAAAAAACGATCAGTTCACCGGCTAATGTTAATTAAACCTTTTTGCTCCTTTCAGCGAGTTCTATACACCTGTTAAGCTCCTACCAATGCTTGAGAAACACCCTGTATGCTTGCGCGCACTCGGTTTTATTTCACAGCGTGCACAGCTTCACATTTCCAAGGGGTGGCGTATTATTCGCGTAATCCAATATTTATTCGCGACACGGCTGTTTGGCGAAACATAGTAAATCTTTATCCTCACGCGCTTACCCAGGAGAAGAGATGAGCGTTGCTCGTTTGCTCGCGACGCGAGGCGAGAATTTCATGGCACGTGAAGCTGCTGAACGTGAAGCTACTGGAAATCGGGCCAAACGATCGGTGGAGTAGATGGTGGAAGCGAACGGAATCGGAGATCGGACCTTATTCGTTTATATCGTCGCGGGGAGGGATGGAGGAGAATCGACGGGGACGAAGGAGCCCCTGGAAATATCTGGAGTCCAGTCGCGCGTTTTATTTCCGCGCGATCTGTGAGATTCTATAAAGCCTTCCGTTGCCGGATGTGTTGCTGTTGCTCGTGAATTCGCGAAAGGTTTATTGCCCGTTACCCGTGACAAACGGTCAATTTGCTCGCACGAAAGCCATTAAAGTAGTTAAAATTTAAAAGTGAACAGACCGTGGTCCCTCAAACGTGATAACGAGCCCCGTTCGACGTTTGATTGTTACAGAATTTAATTCACCTCTGCCTGTCGGATGTGTTTAAGTTTGCCCGGATTTGTCATACTTTTTCTTAGCACCGATTTCTAACTGTTGCGTTGTTTCCTTTGTAAATTATTTCTTCTGTGAAGGAGGTCAGTGCGGGATATTGGGAAATTTTTATGGGAGCTGTTTTTATTAATAATGTTGCAAGACATTAGCTTGAAAGATAGGTACGCTTTATTATCGTAATTGAAGGAAGGCAATTCTTTCAGAACAGCTTTGGATATTATAATTTAATAATTTTATTTACCTTGCGAAGATTCATCCCCCCGTAATCACTATCAGGAAACTCACAATTATGCGGGATACAAGATTTTTAATTATTTACCTTTCTTACACAAACATTGCCCTGATCTGTATCTAGACATGTATCTAAAATGGCACTTGTGAGCTATGGAAATGCGTGGAAAGGGCCCAAGGCCCATCGCAATAACGTAGGCGAAACAAGCATCCAATTGATTCATTCACTCATCAAAATGTCCAGACCTTATATAAAACAAAATGAACCATAAAATGGAGCAGAAGTACATGTTTGATTAGGATTAAAGTGTCGTCGAGAACGATAACCATATGGGGGTACTTGGCTAGTGTTGACTAAAGCCAATGCTCGTACCAAAACGGTGAAGCTCCGTGTCTTTCGATTTTTCTAAAAGTTGGAAGCGCTAAAATCAGCTTGTTTACTGGGTCACTTCCCATTTATTTAAAATACTGTACATTTAGTAATCCTTTGGTCGCCCACGGGTTGAAGAAAAGAATACCGGTTTAATCTTCGCGAAAATCAGCATTCTTTTCTTCAACACGCTGCTATTCAGCGAATTTTAAAAATATTAAAAAACGGGCCCGTTAATGCTTAAGCATAATATTATTCTTAATACACAAATTTCGTTTTTTTCTTTCAAATAATCTAAAATTAATTAAGGAGGTACACCGTTTACCCTCCAAAAAAAGACCATCAGTTCGTGACATATATCTATATATATTTTCTTAACTTTTACAATTGTTTTTAATGCTTTACAATATGCTAAAATTAAGTGCAAAACCGCAATTAAATAGGATAATTAGTTTTTCTAGAATTTGCATCAGAAGATTACCTACTTTTTCGGGTCGTCACAGTAGTGACTAGTCTAACCCAGAGTTGGGTAAAATGTAATCTAATTACAACTTACAAATTACGATTAAAATATAATTGTGTAGTTGATTATATATTATTTTCTGTAATCGTTAATGTAGGTGGTTGACTATAATTTTATCAACTACCTAAATTAACGATTACAGAAAATAATGTGTAATCAAGTACACAATTACAGTGTAATCGTAATTTGTAAATTGTAATTAGATTACATTTTGCCCGACTCTGGTCTAACCCCTTAAAGTTTAAAAGTTATAAATTTAAAGAAAATTTGGTAATTTTTTCGTACAAATTATTTACGTTTATAATAAAGTTACAATCGACATCCAAAAAGCCTTTTTAAAAATTTGGTTTTTGCGTTGAGTACTGCCATTCGGAACCAGATTATCTAAAAACAAAAAACAAAAAAGATTTCGTTAGTATATTAATGTATCCTCTGATTAATGGAGGACATTTCCGAAATATTAATTTAAAATAAAATGGCGGCTATTTAAAGTTGAAGTCCTGACTTTTGCGCGAATAAATTGATTTAAAAATCAGGATCTTGGATGTCGATTGCTACTTTATTATAAACGTAAATATTTTTCTACGAAAAAATTACCAAATATTCTTTAAATGTTGCTCTTTTAAGTGCAAAAAGTTTTGTAAAAATATATGCTCCCGCTTTTTCAAAAAAAAAAAAAAAAAAAAAAAAAAAAAATCACAAACATTTGCCTTTTTTCAGCCGGCTGTGTAGGTATAACCCATTAAAGGTCGAATTTCCTAGCAACGATCGGCGATCCCACTAGTGGAATGAAGAAGTATGTATCTGCATATCCGTTCCGCTAGTGGGATCGCCGCCGACCGCAACCGGCAATCGCGGCTAGGAAACTCGACCTTAAGAGTTCTCAAGAAGCTGATAGTCTGTAGCCCAATTTCGCCATCAGCCATTGGAAAAGCGGGTTCGAAGGGACGAATACGGGTGCGCGACATTCGAAAGGCCACCATGTATACGCCTTTTTCTTTCGATTTCGGAGCGTTCTCGCGATTCTGTTAATTCCCCGGGCTTCGTATTAGACAAAGAGCCCCATTGTAGAATAGTAAGAGTTATAAACGCGGCGCGCTCTTTTGCAGATGAAACGTTCCGCGCCATGTTTTAATGCGTGCACGGGCGCACTGAATGTGCTGCGCGTTTTCTTTCCCTTTTTAGCATCCCCGGCAGCGTGCTTGTTCTTGTTGTTCTGATTAAAACAGGGGCACGGAAGGGGAGAACGCGAAATTCAGAACTGTTGCACGGCAGAGCAACTGAAATGGGACTCTGTGTATATTTCGGGATTAGGCGGTCGAGCACAGCACTTTGAAGTATTATACGTTTTGAAGAGCAGAGGAAACTATCTGCTTACTTCTATCCATTTCTCTTCTCCTTTTTTAAAGGATATTATACACATTAGCTTGAAACACTTGCACGCTTTAAGTCCACTTTCAAGTGGACTTTTAAGTAGGACTCTGCACCGGGTACATTGAAATGTGATTACAAGATTACATCAATGGGAACAGTGTTTATTGAAGCGTAACTCCTTCGGGGAAGCTGCATTTAATTTGAAGAAATATTGCATTGAGTAAAGGAAGGAGAAACGTGGGAGAAATGGGGCATAAATGAAGTACAGATTATATGCTGATAGCTGTTTGCATTTACTTAAAGTCTTAGAGAGTTTCTTAACGAGAGTTGCTTATTTGAAAATTAATCAAGTAATAAAGTAATTTTATATCTTCTATACCTATCGTAGTTTTCAGTACGTGGTGTGTAAAGCAGATTTGCTTTGTGATTTGTCGTGGAATAATAAGTCGATCTTCCTTGATAACACTTTTCTCGGGGATGAACACGTAAATTAGTTCCACGATTTTGTTACGCGATAGTTCCAAAGGATGTGTCGCGTTCACCTGTTGATCATTTTTTATATAAAGTGGATGACGCGATGATAACGGTAATGAGGACATTTATTCCGATCGCGACAGATACGTGCCCTAATTGTTCGGATACATAAAACACGCTTGTCAAAGCTAATTAACGTCAGTTGACGTTTGTAACTCGGTTTTTAACACTTCAAGTACAACGGTGTTCACGGCACCGTGACATGTGTATTGTATAATACATTCTGCAAAAGCAAAGATAAGCGTTCCGCTGTCATCAGGCCTGACACTGTACGATAAGTATCGTCATTGTTCGAAAAACTTAATTCCTGTTCGCTAGACGGAAAATTTTCAAATCTTGAATGCATAGCATACGCGTAGTATACATAGTATACGTTGAATAATAACGAACAATTTTGCATATAATACTTATTATAATAAACATTTACGTTACATAGAGAAGTTTGAAAGCTGATGGTGAAAATTTGTTAGTTAAATTCTGACTTTTTACTTTCTGTTGGAATAAGGTTTGTATCCAACAATATCATTTACATGAAAGTAACATCTTCCCTAAAAAAAACTCGGAAGTAATTATAAAGTACTGTATCAAAAGCTTAAAAAATTACACAATCTTTGCTTCTGCGAAGCTGGGTTAAAATTAAATTTTAATTACATTCTGTAACTCTTCAACAACTGAAACACGTATTCTTTAAAGGAATTCTTTAACATCAATCTCACTTGTCAAGACTATAGAAAAGAATAGGCAGATTCGTTAATTAATCATTAAACCAATAATCAAATCTTATTTCTGACAAATTCAACAACTCGAAATACAACTTGCACGAAGTAAATTTTATTTTGCAAAATTCTAAACAGAAAAATATAATTCCTTTCAGCCCCACACCCAATGACAAATCAAAATTTAAATAACCAGTAAAAATCTCACGAAACTCCCATCATTGTTCTCAAATGTCCCTTCCTCGTGAATCAAAATTCAATTCTAAAATATCCATTCAATACTATAATGAATTTCACATAAAGATTGTCATTCCCATTTGCATTCTTTTACAATTTCCTCCAAATCTCGCGCTCACTGGTGCGGCAAGAACTTTTCGTTCAAGTTGAATCGCGGATCGCGTTTTCTCCCGTTTATAAACCTGTCACGGGGACTAATATTGCGTCGATAAAATTTCACGCCATGTGACACTCGGCTAGATTGGTAATCGTTTTCTCTGGAACTTTCGTGAATACGAGTATCCTCGAACAGCCAGTCGGCCCTGACGCGGCGAGGGGATAGGGGGTTGCACCACCCGGGACCAATATACGAGAATAAAAATATTAAAAAAGGGGAAAGGGTTCTTCTATGCGCATCCACTTCTTCTATTTGACTAGGGACATCCCTTGCCGCGAATTTATGGGCGGGCCAGCAAGCTTCCTCGAGTCTTCTAGATCAAAACACACGAGCGTTCTGCACCCCTTTTACACGCCACGAGCTGGAGTGGTCTCTTCAAAGAAGGGTTGAAATTTACTTTGAAATCTTCGGAGAAAGCGAGGCAAAAAACTGCGCGAGAATGAATTTATGGTGTGAGTTGGGTGGGGTGAATTGCTGATGCTTTGAGAGTTCGAAATTTTTGGGGTGGATTGCTGGTGCTTTCAGAGTTCGAAATTTGGATTAGAGTTTATGTGAGCATTGTAGTTTTTTTAGGTACAAATTGCCCGAGGGTAACGAAAGTTTGAAGTAATCGACGACGAATAAATGTGGAACAGATCGAGTATTGCAAAATTCATCTGCTAGGAAATCAGCAAACCACCAATGGACAGTTTAGGCCCTTTTCGCATTTCAGATATATTCGACAAAAATACCGCTAGTTTAAATAAGATAGAAAGAGATTAGAAAATACCAATGTTTATAGATAATCTTGATAGCGATAGCATCAGTTTAAAAAATACACCAGAAGCTTGATACATGTAGGGGAACCTTATCTCTTGCATTCCATCAAGCAGCGTTGCCAGAAGTAGGGGGCTCGTGTCGTCATGGGTAGCTATAGGTATAACCGACGTCACGGAGAGCTATATGCAGGGTTGCCAGGCGTACTGGATAAATGGACGTGTGCTGATCTACATGGCGTCCTACGGTGTAGGAGAAAGGGAATACATATACTTGGTTGCTGACGCTGTGACGTCATGCCAACTCTAAGCCAATCCAAGCTAAGTGACGTCATATAGGCCAGTACGTGTACTGGATCGCCTGGCAACCCTGGCTATATGTATATCTATATAGACTAATACGACTTGTGCACACGTTGCGGGGATTACTGGTACTAATCTCAAAAAAGTATCTCCACAATGCACAATTTTTACGATGAACTATGAATTACTGAAATAAAGCTTTACTCCGAAAGCGAGGGGTACTGACGCCGTGTCCTTACAAAAGTATACCGTTATTAACGTTAAAACGTCACCGCGGATTAGTACCAGTAACCCCCGCAAGATGTGCACAAATCGTATTAGTCCGTATATACATATAGCTCTCCGTGCTGTCGGCTATATCTATGGCTACCCGTGACGACACGAGCCCCCTACTTTCGGCAACGCTGCAGCACGCAATGATGCGAGTAAACGGAATATAAAGTGGGGTTTGTCGGTATTTAAAAACCGAGTTTAAAAAACGTGTTTTTTTTATAAACGTGTAAAATTCGAAAACCGGTTTATAAATTTACAAAAACCGGCTTTATATACTAGAATTAATATGTAAAAATGAATTATTTAATTATTTAATTAAAAACGTTAAGATTTTGACTTGAAATTGCCTTGGGGACAAGCATATTGTGGTAGGTAACAGTTTACTGCAAAACTAATATTCATGAGTTCATATTTTCGGAAGAAAAATACTAAATGAAATAAAGAAAGATTTATAATTTATATTTTGTACGGATTTTAGTTATTTTATTTTTTCATTTGGTTTTGTGTGCAGTGTATTTTATTGTGTTATATTTTTGTAGATCCATAAATATTAATGAACCCAAAAATTGTATGCATTTGTACGGGTTTTAGTTATTTTAATTTTTTTTATTTATTTGGTTTTGTATATATAGAGTATATTTTATTTTGTTAAATTTTTCTAATTCCATAAATATTAAAAAGACTGAAATTTTCAAAATAAGTACAAATATTTATTTTCTATTTCAATTATATTTTTTAGTGAAAATTTGAAAACCCGCTTGACTGTTTTTTTGGGAATAGTGGAATACGAAAACCGGTTTTTTCAAAAGTCGGGTTTTGTATAAACCCTACTATAAGGTGATAGTTGAAAGGAAATACCAGATTTCCGTGTCAAATCAACCCATTAATCACTTGGATGAATTGCATCGTCGAAACCCCGATACATTCTTGGATGAACAGGTTTCTGCTAACACTTTGTTAGTCAGTATAAATACCTATAGGTATCTATTCCCTGATAAGAAATTTGCAGTGGGGGAAGCCGAGGCTATTTTATACAGGAGCATGTTGATACATCATAATTTTTTTTAAAATACTGCTTCTCGTACAGAAACAAAAATCCGGTCTCTCTTACCTCTGAGCAAAACTGACTCATAGAGTAACAGTACCTAATACCGTCCATGATTCTAATATCACCACTCATTATATCTCGCAAAGGAAGCACTGTAACATGAATAATTCCTCTATACTTTGAAACAAATTATATACAAAAATTTAAATTATTATTTAAGCAACAGTGATTTAACTTTTGCTAGGCAATATTAGGTACCATCACCTTACTTTAACTCCAAGGTACTTTGAACAGAAACAGATTTACAAGGAAACACTTCCTGTGGATGTAGAGCGTATTGAAGTACGCATGGAGCAACTTTTTGTGCAGGATAAAATTCACATTGTAAAGGTGAAATTGGCCCTTAAAGTTATCACGTTTTTTTGTTGTTTTTTTTTTAATATAACTTTATAACGCTGCGAGATAGAGCAAAACTTTAAATATAAAAATTGTTCGGTTTCTTATGCTCCATTGCATTACCAAAAGAAAAATAAAGTTGTAGTTATATATAAGACTCTATAAACCTGTATGATTAGATCTCTTTCGAACTTGGTACTATGCGCTTGCACCACGCTACCACGAAGTCCTATTCTTTCTTATTGTTATACCGGGTGTTTGAAGATATATGTACTCCCTAAAATATATTTATTATTAGAGTATAACCGATGTTTGTTTCTCACCCGGTTCCTGCCAGCTCAGTTACCCACAGCATATCACAATAATCCCCTTCACAGTCGCCGACTGACAGCGCCCTTTCATCGTCGTCGATTTATTACACTAAATAATTACAACCACTCATTACAAACGGCCCCCACACTGCCGGCTTAAAGAACACATATCAAGTGGAACGCCTCGTATCACCCTATCCCTTCATCCCTGCCAGTTGCGCAGCTTTATGGAGGAAGCCTGGCAGAACGCTCAAACACACACGGGCGCTCTCCGTCGGATTTTCTCGTAAAAAGCGCCCTTAAAGGCGGGTAGTCGTGGCATTAACGAAATGTCGCCGTGAATGGGGAGTCGCGGCGCAACGGCGGCGCTCGGTTTAATGTCAATCCTCAAATGTCACGTAACCGTCCGCAACGGCGACCTTATCGTTTCGACTCTCCGGAGGCTCGTGGGCAATAACGTTTTCGACACGGCGCAATGTGTCTTCCCCCGTTGCTGTTACCAACCCCCTCTTCCCTCCCCTTCACGTCAACCCCTTAAGATGTTCATTTTCTTTCAGTGGCTCGTTATTCCGCGAACTGCACCGTCCTCGCTAATGGGATATGTATCGCCATTGTTGCTTGCGGCGTAGGGCCCCTCCCTGGGCCTTTTCGCTGGCGTCGCCAGGCCGTGACACGGTGTAAAATAATACGATCTTTGTTCCGCTGGCTTAACCACGCTGCCCCATTGTCGTAACCAAGCTGTCTTATTAGAACAGCCGATGTTAATCGAAGTATTCAAGTTAACCCGAGTTAAGTCATCAACTCGTCACTAATATTAAAAAACTGCGCCCGTTGTGAAAGAATGCAAATGTCATTTGTTTCTTGCAAGGGAAGTTCGGCAACACGAAAATTCAAAAGAATATGAATTTTTGGAGGAATAAAACGATCCTAAGGGTGGAAATACCCAGTCGGGAAATTTTTCGATTATCGTGAATATCTACGATACTGTAATAGATATAAAAAAGTTAAATTCAAGATAAAGAATTTGTGAAAAACATTATTTTCTCCCCACCCCCAAATTTATCCCCACCCCTCTTTTTTCGACAATTCTTTATCGCCATATTATAGGGTATCGAAAGCCATAAAACTTTGAACTGAACTTTTTCTCGATATCTTTTACGGTTTCGCAGATATTCACGATAATATGAAAACTCGCAATTTCTTTAAAGGGGCTTTGCGCCTTGTTGGGCCGAAGAATAGGTAATTCTCTGTGAATTTTTTCTACAAAAACGGATCGACAAATTAATTTGAGGTTTGGTAGGTAGTTTTATTGCATCTTGAACTATTTTCTGAATTTTTGTGTGACAGTGAAGAAAAAACATGGCAGATACAAAAAGAGCGTTGAAAAAGAATCGGGTGGTGGTCCTGGCGTTGACGAAAAGTACTGTAAGGATTATCCGAAACATAAAAAAGAAAATAGATTCTTAATCTATATGAATGTGGCTATCGATGGTAGTAGATGCATTAAGAAAAATAACAAAATGTTAAAATGGCAACCTTTTGAAGAAGGCGAAGCGTCCTGATTTGAGTCTGAAACAGGTTTTGCCCCAAAATCGGGAAAACTTCTTTAAATAAAAAAGGAACGGTAACAGATACGGCAATAAATCTACTACCACCGATAGCCACATTCATATAGATTAAGAATCTCTTTTCTTTTTTGTGTTTCATATAAACCTTACAGTATAATTCGTCAACGCCAGGACGACCCGATTATTTTTCAACGCTCTTTTTGTATATGCCATGTTTTTTGTCACTGTCACAAAAATTCAGAACAATAGTTCAAGATGCAATAAAACAGCCTGCCAAACCTCAAATTAATTTGTCGAAACGTTTTTGCAGAAAAAATTCACAAAGAATTACCTATTTTTCGGCCCAACAAGGCGCAAACCCCCCTTAAGGGGATATTTTTGTCTAATAGTCCCAAAAGTAACTGATATTTAAGAATTTTTTCTTTTTTGAAAAAACTGTTGGTCATATTGGATTAAACTCTTTTGGGATATAAGGAGGCATCTTTAAACTTGAAGAAAATATTTTTTTTATGGTAATCCTTCTTATTATTTATTAATTATTTGTGGAATTTTGTCCACCTCTTCGACTATGTAACTCCTATTGGCAGGATGCGTAATACTTATCACAGCCATCTGATTGCAAACAAATAGAAGTTTCTTAAAGTTAGATAGTTTTCGCTGGTATTGGTCCACTTAAAAAAAAATGGAAAGAGTTATTAGGATGGTCCTTATATGTATGGTAAAAATCAAAGTTTTTAAAATTTTCTTCTGACCCTATCAGAAGCTTCCAAATAGTTTAAAAGAATTTCGTCTAAAATTCTGTTAAAATATATTAAGGATTAAAGGTCGCTTAATGACATTGAAATATTACTATTTTGGTATAAATTGATGGAAATTTTTGCAATAAGGACAAAATAATTTTTTTAACATTTAAGTGAGAGTATAACATTAAAATTCGGGCACACATCGCATTGGCGAAATGGGTTTATAACGAGTGTGTAGTGTATTGTGTTGTGGCATAAGGCTTTATATGCACATTTAAATTTCTCTCATCAGCAGCTCTTGAATCAGATGCAGACGCAATCTTTGGCGCACATTCTATTCAGGTTGTTAAACGCATAGATAAAAGCACGGTTGCGGATTCTGATATATAAATATGGGAACCGTTTCATTAAAATTGACAAGTGACAATTATGGAAAGTCGCAGTTACCATACTTATGGTACATGCGAAATATAAAGTCCTTGAGCGACCTTTATATATCAAAATATACAAATAAAAAACACGAACATATTTTTTTTTGTCGAATAGAAGATTTTAAGAGGATCAGACAATACAAATTTTAAAGTTGAAAAATAAGGACCACCCTAAGATTTATAGTGTTTGAAAAAAAAGTAATTTTTTCCTGAGACAAATTCTTCATTTTTATTCTTCATATCGCCGAAGAAAAAGTATAACGTATAAAATGAGGTTTATTTGAAATTGATCAAACAATTAGTTTTTGAGTTATCCGAGACGCCAACATCGAAGAGATTCCACAATAATTAATAAATAATAAGAAGGATCCATATAAAAAAATATTTTCTGCAAGTTTAACGATGCCTCCTTATATCTCAAAAAAGTTTAATGCAATATTAAAAATACCTTTTTAAAAAAAAATCATTAATTTGGGGGGGGGGGCTGATACACGAGAATCCCTGCTTAAGGGGGTGTTTTCACTCTTAGGACTGTTTTATTGCCGAATCAAAAAATAGTTACGTTATTAGCATCACTTGCGCTACAATCCTCCAAACGAATTTTTTGAATTTTCAAGTTACCTAACTTCCCTTGTTAGTGCCACTACAGACCCTAGTAGCATTTCTGGTTGGCCCACAGTATCCACAAATTGGGAATTAGTTGGCCATCCAAATGCCAACCAGAAATGCTATTAGGGTATCTACTGATGCTTCTATCCATCTCTTCTATCCGTAGTGTTAACTTCTGTGGGATATTCATTCGTTAAGCTTGATTCAATTTACACGATTTCAGCATAAATAATTAAGATCCATCAGTACCCAGTTATCAAATAATTGATCGTCATCTGGTATACATTCTGTGCCTCGTGCCATCAGTGAAACCGAAAATTGCCAAGTAAAAAGACGTTAAAGAAAGGACCAAAAAACTTCGCGTCACTTGCTCCTTGAATTCTCGCGGAGCGTTTAACGAGCCCACTTTTCGAACTGTTAGACTTTACCAATTTCCCTTAAGTGTCTGGAAACTATGAGAGCACTCGAGCCAAGTTGTGAGACTGCAAGTTCCGCGACTATGAGAGTCCGATATAGATTCGTTTTAATTAAGACCTTCAAATCGTCGTTGCGCTCCGCACGTACACCTGTTATTCGAACAGAAGATCCCACATTACGCCCACAGAACCCATTCGTGAGCCTCCGTTTGCTCGGAATTTTCCAGTTTACCGAACTCCCCGGCCCTGTATTTTGCTCACCTCGCGGAGACCCGCTACCCAAAACTCTCGGCGAAGATTTCACCCAAGTTCCCAGTAACAGTTCGACGGGAGCAAACGCTGGAAGCGCGACAGGTGCTCTCTTCTCCCTCCGTTGAAATAAATTTGATCGTGCAAATCGAACGGAACAGAGGGTGCGAAACGAAATAGAGAGAGAGAGCATTGGATAACGGCAGTGGGTAAAATCAATTCGTCTACGAAATCCGCATGGGCAGGAGAGGCTGACAGTGCCGTGTCACTGCGCCCTGTCGCCACTCCCTTCGTGTTCGTTTCCACCGCAATAAGATTAAATACGATGCACACCGTGGCTATCTGCTTACGCACGCATACACGCGCGGGCGAAATCATCAAACACGCGCACGCACAACCAAAGATGCGATTATACGTCGTGGCAGACGGGAACACGCGTATTCAAATTCAAGGTACCGTCGCTATGTACCGGACAGCCGATGGCCTGCAGCGTGGTTAGCCACAGACTCGATATGCGCTCCCAGCGATTCTCAGCGGCGGTTGAATAATCCTCTTTGGGCCCGAGATGCACTCCTCGATTAACAATGAATGACGATCGCGCCATTCAGATGAGTTTCGGGCTTCTTGGGGAATCTTTGTCGATCTTCGTGGATCTCTGCGAGTCTTTATGCTGTATGGACACAAAGAAATTCGAACTACCAATTCGTTTTAAATTAGAGGTTTATTACTACAATGTTGTGAACAATATAGAGAATAAGCGAGAGGACTGACTTCCTGAGAGATTCTGAGCGATGGTGAGAAATGTCTTGGGGTTTTGCAGGGTAGCTGGGAAAATAGCAGTAGGGATAGGATGGAGTAAGCTTCGAGAAGATATCGAGACTAGGATAGCGCAAGGTTGGTTGGGTATGAATGACACATTGTTGTCGAGTCTAGGTAGAGTATTCTTCGCAGGCAGGAGTGATAGGGTGTTTGCAAAAGGAAAAAGCGAGAAATATTTGTAAGCATGAGTAATTTCAAAGGTGAGTACATGTTTGAGTACGTGTTTGAAGTAGCTTAGGAGTCGTGTGTGCAGCCACTTGTTTTGCTCGAAGATTCGAGACATTTGGATATTATTGACACTGAGTGGCGCAACTTGCGCCGCGCAAACTTTTGGAAGATGTAAGGCGCCGCTTTTCTTTCTTATAATTCTTTGCAACTTTCCATTCTATTTTATTAATACTTCACCTTGAGTGTCAAAGTTTCGAAAAATGATCGCTTCTGCCAGGAAAATTTAGTACGAAACGAGCTGTGAGCTTGTTTTGATTTCATAGTGAAAAGTTATAGGAAATATCAACGTGAAAACGCGCAGGTGTAAATGTTACTGCTGCGATTCAGGACTCCTGTATCCTGTATGGTCTTCTAAATAGTTAACAGAAACTATTATAATCGTACAAGATTCAGAAAACCATAAGTTATTATTTAAAGCGAACGGTACCGTTTCGTTGCTGCATCACAAAATCTGATACAGGACATATGTACATCATACTGCAGCGTACGTATTAATCAAAAATTTGAAAACAGTGCATGTGAAAATGAGTAAAAGCACAGTGGGAAGACTAGACGCGTACATATTAATTAGTACAAAATGGGAAATTAATTAGAATAACTAGGGTGTATGATTTGCTTTCGGAACAAGCATGCGTCTGTTCATTATCAGTTCTCATTACTGGTTTATCCTTTGTCAATTCTATTGATAAGCCCCTTTTCTTCTGTTTCTCTAATTATATTGGAGCTTATTTGTTGAATGTACAGCTTATTTAGACCTTGCATTAGTATTGCTAAAGGTATTATTAAAAATAAATCTACTGGTTTTGCATTTTTTGAGTAGGTTTTTTGAGTTCAAAGTGAAATCAGATATTAGGGTGATAGAAATGTTGTATCCTTATTAATAATATTTCTAATCATTATTTGAAATTTCTAAAAGATTTGTTTACTGAACATAAGAGAATTTTGTGCTTTATTTTATTAACAAATTGTACATGATTTTCAATCATGAATTTCTGTTGACCCAAAGCTGACAAGTTATTAATTCAGAGGCATTTATAAAACGAAGATTTAATGAAGATGGAAATATGTATTTTATTGTGAGATATGATTTTGCACTATTTATAACAATATCCAACTTATTCATTTTAATCTGACCTATATGTGGGTCCTTGAAATTGAAACTAAATATTTTCTTTGCAAGCTTCTTCCAGATTATACTAGCGCTAGAATAGACTATATTAGAACAATAAGCAAGGAGAGTAGAGAATTTATTATTAAAATATGCGTTTACGTAAACTGTTAATCTTCACTTCGACCTCGAAGAACTGTTGCACACAACGAAAGAGGTTAAAGCTACATACAAAAATGAAATACCCAATATTCCAGTAGAAAACTAAAAGGATTTGTTCCAGTACTCGTATCGTCCATGTAGTTTGAAATTCCAGTCAAATACTCAGTCATTCGAGAAATAATTCGAGTAACTCAATTATTCAAATAATTCAAAAAACTCAGCTATTCAAATAATTCGAGTAACTCAACTATTAAAATAATTCGAGTAACTCAATAATTATTTGAATAATTCGAGTAACTCAATTATTTGAATAATTTGAGTAACTGAATTGTTTGAATAATTCGAGTAACTCAGTTGAATAATTCGAATAACTCTACTTTTTAATAATTCGAGTAACTCAATTATTTGAATAATTCGGGTAACTGAATTGTTTGAATAATTCGAGTAACTCTGTTAAATAATTCGAATAACTCTATTTTTTTAATAATTCGAGTAACTCAATTATTTGAATAGTTCGAACGGAATTACAGAGATTTTATCGTGTAATTGAACGACACGATATTTTTGAAGGTACTCGATTCATTCGACTTTATAATATTCGAAATATTCAGACTAATCGATTATCCCAACCAAATTTTGGTCAACTCCTTTCCCAATACTTACTTTACATACTATAACTCACACGTTTTTCTGACTTATTTTTCTGTATCTAAATTAAACATCGGATAACAGAACGTTCGAATGAGAGATCATTCCGATAGTAGGTCGTTCCAATAGCAGGTGTTCTGATACTGGCAGTGCTAGTATACATCCACTGGAGTATTTTCGTATTTTTACAGTGACGAAATAATCGCCTGTCAAATCGAGACCGCGGACATTCATTGGCGGGTGTGTAAACCTCCTTGCGCGGTCGAACTTACCAAACACAAAACATCGACCGAAACCCATCAACCAAAACATCGCGGTGTATAGCTGAAACGGATTTAGCTGGCGTGGCTTATGGTTCAAGCCAAGCCTAAATTTGGCACCGATTGACGCACGGGCGAATTTTATCGCTCGGGCTCGCGTTCGCGCGATCGATTTCCACGTCGAACACCTGGTTCTAGTACGGGCCTCGCGCGGATATTATTCTTGGCAAAGACGGAATTACGGTGCATGGAATTCTTATTTAAATTGCAAGAAGAATTATTGCAACACAAGAACGCTAGAATTATAAGAAATTCGAAAATGAAATGGGAGAGTAGAAGCTTCGAAATTTAACAAAGAAATTGGAAAATAGAAGCTTTGAAATTTAAAAACGAAATTGGAAAGTAGAAGCTTCGAAATGAGAAAAATGAACATTTTTTATTAATTCTTGCGAAGAGAGTGCATAAGGTTGAGGTCACTGATTTGCCTGAAAATTAATGTGTAGTTGGTCCACGTCATTTACAGTAAAGTATAAGTGACAAAGACGCGGTACTTAAGGGGGGAGGGTCATTTGAATCGGGAATAAAATGAGTTTTCTTTCAGATTTTTTGTAGAAAAATCTATACATCCAAAGGAGTTCAGGTTTTACATACATCTAATATATGCGATTAAGAAATGACATACAATTTTTTTCCACTCAAAATAATAATAAGGACGTCTCTTCATTGAATGGCTGCCCCTGTAAAATCAGAACTGCTGAATAGAAACAAAAACGGAACGAAATTCTAATTACTATTAATATGACCATACGGTGAACCTAAAAAAACAGGAAAAAATATAATTAAAAGAGATGTATTACTTAAACACAAGAAATGCATTTTCTTACGTTCTTTTCGAAGTTTAATTCTTGCAAAAAACAATACTATTTTCAAAAATATTGTCTGTTTCTGGGCGTTAACATTTCCAAAAACATTTCCAAAAAGGACAGTTCCACAGATGGGGGAATATTTATGAGTGATGTTGGAAGATAAAATGAGGATATAGGGAACAGATTACCATTCATGCGAAACAGAAGAGATGAAAGATTGCCCGGATGGAAATGGGAGATTTTGTAAAATATTTCCCATCTAGGGGCGACATTTTTTTGTATACCTGCGTTGCAGTCGACTGCAGTGGCACAAGAATGTAAGACTCTTCCCTGGGCCATCCATCTGGAGTCGGGCTTTATATGTAAAAGCACAATTCACCGTGAAAATGTCTTTTACGAACGTTTCGCTGACGTTGTACAATCCACCGATCTTTTTAGTCGAACTTTCGTCTCCCGCCTGGAGGGACGTCTTTATTTCCTCGGATACTGTCGATAATTTTACGGACCTCCGACTCTGGCTGACATATCGGGAGTTCGGGGCTGCAGATATAACCGAAAGTATCGGCTGGCAATCTCAATACGTTCCAGCGCTGCAAACGCGTATAAATTGCGAACGACAGGGTAATAAGACCTATTTAAGTAGCTACAACCAGACGATTATACAAACTTCTGAATAATCAATTGAAAACGTGAATTTTATTCAAACGTAAATGAACTTTGTACTTCTGCACGATTTGTTTTAAATTGAATGGATGTTGGAATAATAATTTCTATAAATAATTATAGCTCTCGAAAAAATATTTGACACGTATTTTTTTTATCGGCAAACGCCCATATCTAAGGGATGAAATCAGACCTCAAAGTTGGGGTAAAAAACTGGTTTGCCCCAATATCTCTGAAACTATACACTATAGAGAAAAATATTTTAGACGAAAATGATGCATTTTTTATAACAAATTCAGCCACATAATCAGATTCTGTGAAAAACTACTACTTTTTAGTATATTGTATAAACAAATTGGCGCATTACGAATCTGATTACGTGGCTAAATTTGTTATAAAAAATACATCACGTGTGTAATTTCCGAGATATTGTGGCAAACGCGTTTTTCACCGCAACTTTGGGGGCTGATTTCACCCCCTAGATATGGACGTTTGCCGATAAAAAAAAATACGTGTCAAATATTTTTTTGAGGGCTATAATCTACGTAAACGTCTTCAAAATCGGCGTGTAGCAGTTGGGTTATGTCCCTAGTAACTGAACACTTCGAGTGTTTTTCATTGGAAAGTGGAAACGAGAATTAGCACTGTTGGCACTGTTACACTCCAGATTATTCGCTCATCGAACTACCATAGATATTTATCTCAATGCTGCTCTTTGCAAATACAGAACTTTTCAATCGAGAAAAATGCAGCCTAGTGATTTGAAAATAAATCATTTTCTCCCCGCGAATTAAGAATTCTTTTATTTCTTTTACAGTTTATTATCAGCACGCGGCGTTAATCCAAAGAGTTAAGTTAGTCTTTTCTTCAATCACTGATCCTGCAGTAGTGAAGGATACACAGAGACGGGGGGGGGCAGATTATTACAACAGCTGTAACATCGTGTTCCATTTGTTCTTCCTACCCTCGGTCTCTTCATCATGCTTTTTACCACCGAAGTATAATGTATCTATTCTCATGTTTCTTTCAGCTTTAATATCTCTTCATTTCGCTTCCAGCCACGTGCAGGTAAAAGAACGGCATCGTAATAAAGCGATTGCGCCCTTGAAAGACTATGAATCGTTAATCCTCGAGATTGAGTTTCCCAGGGGGCACGTGTGAGTAACTTTTCACGCAGGTTTTTCTGCCTGTAATCAGAAACCGTACGCTCCTCGTTCGTGATTTACCGTGGCACCGGCTCGAATGCAGCTTTGCCTCCGTTAGTTCCCATTGTCCGAAATTTTGTCAAGTCACTTCTTGTGTCCTTTTTATTATTCCTATTTCTGAGGTACTCCGTGATTTACCAAATTATTCGTGCGATTTTCATAATGCAAACGGTCGAAATTAATGGAGAACAGAATTTTTTAAATCCGAAAAACAGAGATTTGTTATACTGTATTTATAGTCGATGGTTAATTTATTGTCTTTTGTTTCTTACACGGAGACGATCACCTAGATTCTACCCTTTTTCCTGTTCATTTTGGTACTTCTTTTATTCAAAATTAGAGTCGTTACAGAGTTTCCCAATTATTGTGAGAAAATGTGACTGTGTGGCTTGCGTAAATCAATAAATCGTTACACGTCCATTATTTTCTAGAATTGGTTGTTTCCTTTGAGCACATCTGTGGTCAACTTAGTGACACATTGATTCATTTTACTCTTTACTTATGTCGACTAATGGAAGAAATATAATTAGCAGGGGATGGAAACGACTGGACGTCGTCTTGATTCGTCAGGAAAGTGTAAAGTGAGCAGGCATAATCAGCTTTTGCTGCACTTTCACGGCAAAGTTTGCTTATGTTAGCCCGTTCCTTCGGTCCCCAGAATAACTTCGATAAACATTTCGGTCCCCTCCCACTCCCCTCCCCCCCACCCCCGTTTCTCCCTTTAAAACTGAATGGCACAGGCTGTACACGTGGACGACAGGCACCCGTTCTAGCGGGTGTTTCAAAACCCAGTATTTCAAATACAGAGCAAGATCTCTAAAATGACTAAAACAGCCCATAAAAAAATTTCAGTGGAGCAGAAATTTGAATCTGCTTTCACAGAAAAGTGTACCACGGTGGTCTTACACCGGCAGTAAAAAAATATCATTGCTTCTCCACCCATTTTACGTGTAATAAAAAGGGAAAGGCTTCTACAATATTTCTGAAAATTTTAATTTGAAATAAAATTGAATTTCAAATCTCGGTTCTAATTATCTTACAATGATCTATTTTCTTCCCTGAATTGTGCTAGTGAAACATTAACTTGTTAACAGTGGATCCCAAATCCGTCGTCAGAAAATTTCGATTTGCCTAAAAAATGTCGAAATGTCAGTCGCATCGCGTGGTTAAATAATAAGTAATTTAATACATCAGGTAACTCGCCTGTAGTCGTTGTTAATTTGCAATACAACGAACGGTAGAAATAATAACAAAGCGGGTCTCCCGGATAGGCGATTTTCGGAACTTTAATTAACGTTTCGTTGAACGAACCTCTGTCTCGTTCGTTTCCCGCGTCCATTACACCAGCCAACTTCAAAAGAGCGGGACGATCGATATCCAGACAGGCCGCAGCGTTATCTTTTCGACGACACGGCAGTTGTGTGCTCGATTCGTCGCACGAAGGAAGGTGAAGCTAGCCCGTTGGTTCCCTTTTATAAAGCATTCCGCCAAATTAATGCGGAGATATCAACTTTCGAAGTTTTCGAGTGGCGAAACTGCAACGGTGCTGCCTCAGACCCAGCAGACAGACAGGGGGGAAGAATAGCTTCCACGATTCGGACTTGAGGGAAGTTTGTGTCTCCACATTAATTTGATGGAACGTCGTTGGAAAAGGAGGTCATTGAATTTCATTTGAAATCGGCGCGTAACAGGCACTGGCAAACAAGAAAAGCCGCTAACGATGTTTAAATGGCTACCCCCCACCCTCAATGGTGAACGTGATATTTCAAACAATCGCATTATTCATCTTACAGGCCATTTAACCGTAGACCGGAAGCTTCGACTTGGCGGTAATACGCGGAAAAACACTGTCGAACAGGGCCGCGACACTTTTTGCTAACGATTTTTTCCACCCCCGCCCGGCGTATTAACGGTTCCCCGCGTGCCGTGTTTAACGGCCACGGGGAACATTTAATATCTCTCGCGGTGGAGACGGTGCACGGTGCCAGGTCGCCGGGGAACGTTTCGTTGGGCTCAGAGGGGACTGCGGTGGATGAAATTGAACGGTTGTAACGGGAAACGGGAACGATCTCGCGAGGGGGGTCGCTGTGGTTGTTTTTCATGGGGCGAAACAATTTTTGGTCCGAATGTATGATGTGAATACTTTCTGCGCTGCAACATTGATGAATTCGACGGAAATGAACAGCGCTTGGGAATTACTCGACACTTTGCCTGGCGTCGGCGTGCTTTCACGCCGAGGGACTTAATACGCGCGGTTTTAGCGTGCTTTCGTGTTGGTAGTTTCTCGAAAGCGTGGAAATAATTATTTGCTCTTACGTCGCGCAAGTTACACGTTACTTAAGTTACGTAATGATTAAAGTACGTTGAGTGACATAAGTGTAAAGAGCATTCAGTAACGGTAGGTTTAGTGTTTAAGGGGGGAGACCACTGTAATGATCTGAAAAGTAAGGGTGTTTTCGGGATTTTTTTCAACCCAACAACGCAAGTACATCAATGCATTGCTTAGTATAGTTAATATGTACGTATTGAAGGGTACAAAAAAAATTTTTTGCAATCAAATTCATAAATCCATTTCCGGTATACTCTTTGTCAAAATGTGCGTAGCGGTAAAATCGTGGCTATGGCGTTGACAGTGTCCCAATCATATGGTTAATTTAAATTCAAAAAGACAAAAATATTTAGAAACTAGAAGCCCACGTCTATTATATGACGATAAAAGAGTAAGTATCGCAAAAAATAACAGAATGGCGGGCCACTGAAGAAAAATCATTTTTTGGGGGGTAAAAAGTTGGGGTAATGTTGATAAAAAAAAAATAGAAAGAGGCCGTTAATTAAAAAAATCTGATCGCTACGTAATAAACGCGGG
Organism: Andrena hattorfiana; assembly: GCA_944738655.2. Lineage (NCBI taxonomy): Eukaryota > Metazoa > Arthropoda > Insecta > Hymenoptera > Andrenidae > Andrena > Andrena hattorfiana. Next base: position 38,073,737 of record OX122889.2, on the reverse strand, counting down.
TTTTCGTACAATTAATTTGTGTCTCTTGTACTTTAGGAGTTATGCACGAAAAAGTGGGAGTGGCTATTTGACTTTGAGGTTAGGTTTCACACCCTTAAAATCGATTGGGCACGAATGAAACATACCGTTGTTCTTGTATTGAGTCACTCCATAAACCCACAAAGTAACGATCCAATCGGTGAGTGCGGGTTAGCGGTGTTCCTTTGTTAAAAATATTCTTTTAATTAGGATGTAGTACCTAGGTGTGTAATAGCTTATGAGTTAAATAGGGAACGGAATATCTCATTTTCCCAAGTGAACGTGTTAAGTATATTCTGTATAGCGAGTTACCCACGTGGGAACGTGGCTTGAGCTAACAGCCCCTAGCTAACAAAGGGAGTACATGGGGTTTGGGCTGCCGATTTGGCCGAAATTTTACATGCGGTTAGTACATAGCGCGTATCATAATATATTAACCACATAGGACGTAATAATTAAAATTTCACAGGAAGATGGAGTTCAAAGTTCTACCTTTCACAGGCTCCGTACACGCAAGTATCATACGCAAGAACGAAATTAATGTAAATCACTGATCATGAGTGCAATTATAAAACATGACAGGATATTATAATATATGCCTAGGATTATTAGGTATGAATTACGATAGAACGCAGGGACGAAACTAGGTTGCAAGCGCCCCAGAGCAAGGATTCTGTTTGCCCCCCCCCCCCCCCCAACATTTTACCACCTCCTATTGCCCACCTTAGGAGGTTGAGTTCACACTTTACATATAAAAGACATAATAAACGTGTTTATTAACTGGTTTCAAACATGTTACAGGTACCCTAATTTGTTTGTTGTTTGATAACAGATAAATAAATTTTAATTACTTTTCCATAAAATGTGTATCTCCTTTATTCCTAATGGAATAACGTAATATATACATTTGAATAAAGCCATTGATATAGCTTTTCCAAAACTATGTCTGTTCTTTATAAAGATTTCTCATTTGGCGCCCCCCGCAAATCGGCGCCCGGGACAGAAACACCCGCTCCCCCCCCCCCCCCCAGTTACGTCCCTGATAGAACACACAGCCGCTGTAATTTAATTAATGTTGGTTGTACAGGTACTGTTGTAGGTATACCAATGATAATACTGTTCAAATTTCCTTCCTGATCTGTAGTAATAGTATTAGTTATGGGGGTATTCTTTCTGATAACGATTGTAAACCTAGCAAATCACTCCTTGACAGTAAACATCCCAAATTCTTTCCTGCATGATCTCAACGATCTTCGTGCTGCATGTCTCATCCAGAGTTGCCAGACAACATTATGCAGGACCACTTATTTAGCGGAAGGAGAAGACCTACAGGAGTGGTAGTAATGTGTGCGTGTGGCGATGCCAGCGCCAAGCCGAGCCAAGTGACGCCAAGGCAAAGCCAACCACAGCCAACCAGCGTCGCCGGGAAATAGATTGTCGACGTTGATTGGCTGTGGTTGGCTTTGCGTTGGCGTCACTTGGCTTGGCTTGGCGCTGGCGTCGCCACACGCACACATTACCACCACTCCTGTAAGTGTTCTCCTTCCGCTAAATAAGTGGTTCTCCATAATGTTTTCTGGCGATCCTGGTCTCATCCCTCACTGACCGTTAGACTCAAGACAACCCCCACTTTCCAAACTGTTGAACCTACATCTTACACGCAATTCTCCCTTGAAATAGCATTATAGTCTGAACAGTCTCCGCATAATTGTCTATACTGAATTCCATCTATGAGTATCTAGACTCGTTCCACGAAAGTATGTACTGTTGGTTGGTAGGAAACCGGCACGGGAAGCGCTACGACCAACCGCGTGTCAGATCCGTAGGAGCTGCGCAGATCGGTCGCAAATCGATATTGGCGTAGGTCCACTCTTAGGTGGAATTGTATACACCACTATATGCAAACTGTTTTTTGTTTAAGTTTTCGTGTTTTTTCACTGAGATTTTATTAAATACAATAAGAATAACCAGTCTCCGGAATACAACAATTTCAGTGGCGCACCCAGAGGAGGGCAACGGGCCCTGCCACCCCCAAAGAAGGGTAAAAAGAAAAGAAAACTGGATTTTATTCTTTAAATAAATTTTTATATTCACCTAATGAATTTTATTGAATTTGCATTAAAAAGAAAATTTATCTATTCAACTCGGCTCCCCCAAGATTAAATCCTGAGTGCGCCACTGAACAGTACTATCTAGATTCTACAAAAAAAAAAACAATTATGAACTGAATTCTCTCGAAAACTTTTAAGTAGTGCATCCTCTGTGTTTAATGTATGATTATACAAGGTGTGCTCTAAAGGTATCCAAATTTTTAGCCCAATCGGTCGTCAGAACTTCGTGCGATCCCCTTCCAAAGTACACAGCACTGTGTCACCAGTGGCAGATGTTAAGCAGAAGTTTCAAACATCCTCGATAGACAAAATTTGGATCTCCCAAGTCTCTTTATTTACCTACCCGCTACGATTAACAGTCTTCGTCAGTTAAGAGGGCACTGTCGGTCCCGATTCGCCCAAGTTACGCCATTTTATTCGCTCGATCGCCGGGTGCAGCAGTCTCAAACCGCATGAATGACTGTCTCTCAAATATTTGGAGCAACTTCGTGAGCTCTGAAACGAGATACACGCTCGCAGTTGCGAAACACCCATCCAAGGTGTTAAGCCACCGTGATCGATACGTGGCAATCGATTTAAAGCAAACATCGCACGTTTCTAAACGACGATATTAATTTCACATGGGAGCACGGATCAAAGCCTCGGGTGGAACCTCGGCGAAGTTTACATTGCAAAGGTTGTTTAAACGGTGCTGGCGTCGTTTTCCTCTGGCGCTATTTAGTTGCATATAGTGGGAGACTTTCGATATTAACGAATTTTCAATCGACTCAATTTCAAATCACTTTGAATACACTTGGAATTAAAATTATTAACTGTTGGTAGGTTTCTTGCTTTTTGACACTTTCAGGTGTCAGTTTATTATATTGATCACTTGAGATAATGGAATAAAACGTAAAACAGTTGATTATTGTTTGCCTTTATCAAACTGCTACCCCCCTTTTTCTTAGTGTATGTGCCATTTTACCACTGTAATCCATAAATGAGGCTATTATTGTTGCTTTTTATGTGATTCAAGGATTCAACTGTTCAGATCTTAATTACTAGGTTACCTTTTTAACCGATTTCAAAAAGAAAGAGGTTCTCGGTTCGAGATATACGTATCTTAGTATGTATTACGTTTGTCCGCGAATTTCTCCGGAGCTACTGAACCGATTTTCCTGAAACTTATTGCATTTAGTTTAGCTTCAATCAATTTAGGTCGTGGGGAAAGAATTATCAAAATTGGTTAAGTAGTTTTGAAGTTACACCAAAAATAAGAAATCTGGAAATTTTTGGAATCTTCCGTTTCTAGCAAACGGTTCTTTTTTTTTACAAGCAGCTCTTTTTGTAGGCTTAGCCATATATTTTTAAATAAATGTAGTTATATAACTTAAATAACTAAAAAGTAAAAAATAAAAAAATTGAAAAAATTAAAACCGACTTCAAAATAATAAAAAAGGGTGACTCCCAATTTTTTTAAGTCGGCGTCAGATTATACACAGTGCAAATGATGAAGCGCCGACATAAAAAAATTAAGAGCCAGATTAAATAAGAAAAAACTTATTTTTTACTTTTCAATGCATTTTTATTTTTTTTAAATCGGTTTTAATTTTATTTTTTGAGTTATCATTTTCGTATTTTTGGAATCTTCCGTTTCTAGCAAACGGTCCTTTTTTTTACAAGCAGCTCTTTTTGTAGGCTTAGCCATATATTTTTAAATAAATGTAGTAATATAACTTAAATAACTAAAAAGTAAAAAATAAAAAAATTGCAAAAATTAAAACCGACTTCAAAATAATAAAAAAGGGTGACTCCCAATTTTTTTAAGTCGGCGTCAGATTATACACAGTGCAAATGATGAAGCGCCGACATAAAAAAATTAAGAGCCAGATTAAATAAGAAAAAACTTATTTTTTACTTTTCAATGCATTTTTATTTTTTTGAAATCGGTTTTAATTTTTTTTTTGAGTTACCATTTTTGTATTTTTGAATCTTTTAACTTTTGAGTGATAATTGTACATTCGTAATACTCATACAATCATGCTCTAATAGTCTTTTTCTAGAAATGTAAATTCTGATACGTTGATATTTGCATTCGAAGAAATTGTTGTGAATAAAAGCGATTTATTTTTGTGAAGATTCACCAAATTTTTAAATTGTATGATTAAGGTCTAAAAATTTACAGAAATATTGGCAAAGACATAGCCTGGGGTGCGATACACTCTGTCATTTAAATATTAGTAAAGGCACATTTTATAATTGGCTATATTGTAGCATCGAGTTTTGTTGCCAACAGTTATATATTATATCTTACGAAAAAGGAAGACTACAGGTGTCAATAATAATAATCGGGTTGCAGCTCGAAAACCACTTAAGTTCACAAAAAAATCGTATGAAGAATGATCCAATAGTTTTGGAGAAAAATGTTAACAGACACCACCATACATACAACCTCTTACCCTAAACGCATATACCTTCTCCGGTCTGTCGTGAGTAAATAGAATGAAACAATTGCTTTATGTGCTAAGGAATATCCAAGTGGGACCACAGGCACGTGAAAAGACGTTCTATTTCCTCTTTTATCAAACGTAGGTACTTCTAATAAACCATCTAATATTTATGAGAAACATGAGAAACATAAGATTGAAGTAGACTTTCATGACCGTTAAAAATTTGCACCAAATTATAGAAGACCCATCTATTCAAAGTGATTTGAACCTTTTCCTATACAGAAGAAGTGATTGAAACATCATAGATATACCGTCTTTCTCGTTTACTCCAACTGAGACCAAAACGAATTCAGAAATTAGATAGAATATAGATAGCAGGAGCAGAAACTCGGGATAATGACATTAGAAAGTATTGCAGAATAGATAGTGCACAGTTTGAATGAGCCTCTACTTCCAACATAAGAAAACTACCACGCGCGAGGGATGGTCTAATGGCGGACCCTTTCCATCCAGGAAAGAAGAAAGTTTCTTCGCCAGAATTTTGTCGTGTCCACTGCTCAGAAATTGGACGAATCGGCCAGAGGAAAAGGGAAGGATGGTTCAGGCTCTCTCACATTTAGTCACGGTACTGAACGCACGTGTATCTCGCGCTATGATTGAACGAGCGATGATATCATCTACGCGATAGACCGACATAGGGAATTCCCCTCTTTTTCGCGACACAGAAATAAATTCCCATTGGCCGGTCGGTTGACTCGTTACTCATATCTGCCTGGAAAATACGTGTTCACACGTTACAGAGAGGGAAAAAAAGCTGTCAAACAGCCGTATCTGTTTGATACCGTGTGAATTTACTTCTTCAGCGTTGGCGAACGATGATTTCGGAGTCGAAATGCGTGTCGACGTTCGATTTCGATTCTAGATTCAGCGATAAGCTTCCTGCAAAGTGGAGAATTTGTTTCGCTCTCGTGTTTGTTTTTCAAGATTGACGTTTTGGCAATTTGTGCGATGTTTATTGTGAGGATTGTAATACTGGTAAATCGCGAGAAATGCTCTAAAATTTTTACCGGTAATTCGATAAATTACATATTGCAATATAGCACGGTCAATAATTCCTGTGACATCTACTACTTACGTTATGAATGAAAGAAAATCTTCAATTACGAATCTTTACTCGTATACATTAACCAACACGATAACCAAAGTATCTCATGAAGAACCAACTCTGATCCAAAAGTAAACTAAAAATCTGAATCAATTCATCAAAATAGAATTTACGTATTTTCAAAAAGAAAAGGTAAGGGGAAAATATATAGGCACAAATTTCCAACAAATGGCATATGATTTTCTAATGAGTACCCGTCCAACAAGTCTAGAATCTGACACAGCTTTTTCCGCGGCTGGATTATTTGGTACAAAAATTAGGTCGCTATTAGAAGACCAAAGTTTAGACAAATTATGTTTTTGCGTGCTTATTTGTTAACAAGAGTTGATGAATAAAAAATATTTAATTATGTATGTTAAGATTCTTTTCATTTTTTTCATGGTGAAGATACATATTTAATCAATTTTGTCAATAGTTTGCTAATATATGTATTTTGTATCATATCTTTTTATATTTTATGTTCAGAATAGTTTTATTTGCATGTATTTTTTATAATGCTCGATTAGATTTAAAAAAAATGTTTTTTTTGTAACATTTACTCTAATATATTTTCAATACCCGTAAACACGTTTTTATTCAAAATTTCACCAAATTAACGATAATTAAAAAAGTTAGCAAATTTACGTAGAGTTTGATCAGTGAAGTGACAAAGGTATGGGAATGTCCGATGCTGTTTTAGGTATTTCATAATAATTGACTCTTGAAACTTTAGTTTTCGTTTTGCAATATACATCAAGCTATCTTTCGGCTTAATTTACGATTGATTTTACGAAAAATTTTGCAAAATGTACTTTAGACCTCAATCACAGAAGATTTTATATCTGTGAAAAATAATTTGAAATGGTTTTAACCAGGTCACTTTTTGTTTATGGATTTAGAATCTGAAACATGTGATGGTAAAATGGTAAATTGGAGCATTCTGTTCTATCTTTTTTTTATTACTGGCTGCTTGTCTGGGTTGTATTAGTACGTTGTTGTATTTTTTCCAATTACAAACTAGAAATTCAAACGAAATCTTCGCTGAGGATACACCCAGATTGCTTTAAACTTTAATTCTTAAAATTGCAGAGCTTTGGATATTTACTTAAAATTTTTCAGATATAGCATTTTTGTCGATGATAATCTATTTTGAACTCTGGGACTATATTAATTACGATTGTAATTATGTAGGTATTGCCCAATACTGTGCAATTTCACATATTTTTCCAAACAACCTCGACGAAAACAGATACTCGATACTGCTCCTACAATTTAATATATTTTATGGGAGAAGAGTAATTATTAACGATTCCCACGAAATTCAGCCCAACGTAAAGCTGAGATACTCCGACAGCGCAATAGGCGTGTTCAAATGTGTAATTCCCTGAATCTGTACATTTTGGATGCTGACTACTATGAAATTAATTTAGAACACTCGTCACTGATGTTACAAGAAGCTGCCACTTGAATCGCAAATTTTCAAGTTCTGTAAAATCTCAAGCTGTTCACCGCTCAAGCTGTGCAACGAAACTTATTTCGAGACGCACACGTTGCGTCACTAGATACTCTATGAAGAAAGTTGAGGACGCCTTATTGTTAGTTGCGCCTCTACAACCTATTCACCTTACAATTATACCGTATATACAATTCCAAACACCAAAAGTCAATTAAAAAAAAAAATACAAATGCACGATGTATTACTTGGCAGTTGTATGCTGCAGCTGCTGTATGGTTGTAGGTGTGAGCCACATTGTCCAAAGTGTATATTCAGAACCTGAAACAGAAACATTCGATGTGTCTATCATATAGGTGAGATAGTATTATCAGTTGAGCCAAGTTGTGTAGAAACCTAGCAACCCTTAAAATGACAAGAACTTCGTTAAATACAGTAAGGATCCCATAATTTTGTAATCTTTATTTTTCAAAAAATTACTAATCCATAGAACAACTATTACATTATACAATTATTAAAACTACCAAGCCATAGTTCCATTCTATGCTTAAAAAACAAAAAGTAGGTACAGAAAATTTAAAATAATATTAAGTGTACTACTCACTATGAAATAACCCATTAAAAAACATTGTCAAAAAATAACAAGAAATAAAATATACCTAATAAGAGGCCTAATAGAAATAAAGGTACTTTTCTTTAACGATTAAAGTCTTTAAACTAAATTTAGTCAATTTCAGATCACGGAGGGTTTGTAATTTTCTGCATAACTTGGCCCAGTTGGAATTTCACGTTTCAATACTTTTTAATATTTTTAACTAAAATACAAAATTACGAAAATACGAAAATTGAAAATACGAAGTGTTCCTTAATCTGCAGAAAAGTTTTTACAACAACGTGTGACTTTGAGGTATCATATATTATCTGTATTTTATATTGTAGTTGCCAATGCACAAAATTTCCATATTCAACTATCGTAACATAGAAGCCACAAACCTTTATTTTACCATAAGGTGTTTATGAAATGAAATTGAAATGTGTCTGCTAATTTATATGCAATTGTTAATCTGTACCACCGTTCTGAAAATTTTTGTTATAGAAGGATAAAGTGTTAGAAACATCGTAACGCATAATCCTTTTCTTCACATTTTACTTTACCTGTGACAATACTTTTAGTCTACTTTAGATACAGTTTCTTATTTTATTTATAAAGCATGCCATAATAAACCGATCGAAATAACAGCATAAAAACCAAGTTCCTTTTGTAAATCAATTCGACATGAGAGAGGAACTTACCGCGTGACAAGTACTGGACACATATCATATTTAACACTGAAAGTCGACGAAGCTTTAACCATATAAAAACTCTTTTTCATTACAAACTCAAACTATGTCGCCTCACTTTTAACCCTACTACGATTCCCGGGTCCCTTTTGACCCACTCGTGCATTCACCCCTTTAAAAACTCTTTTAATTCTGAAAAAGCCATAAAGAAGTTAATAAGTGAAGTCAAGACCTTATCAAGGTTAACTTGATAAAGTAGTGAGATATCACTACAGCAAATATTTTTACCCTCCACCACACATCAACATTGAGTATTCACATCAAAATGGTAAATATTTAAGGGGGGGGGGGAATCCTATTTTGGGCTAAATACATAAAAAAATTGTGAATTTTTTTAAGACTAATGATTCAATTCATCTGAAATTTGTATCATGTTTTTAAGCATCTTTGAAGAAGTTGCAGTTTTTCCCCTTTAATTTTTAAAAGTGAATATAGGAAAATTAATCGTCCGCTGGTGTGCATGATATTTATCTTCCAGGTAATCTGGAACAGAAAAATGAAACGGCGTTTTACTTTATACATATGTTGCTTCAGTTTGGTGAACCAGAATAAAACCAAACAATTTATTGAGGGGAGTGGTAAGTTTTCAAAGTGAAAGGTCTGAACCTTTAATATTTGCTATCCAATTTTGCGCCAATTTTCTTATGTAACAAAAAAAGTATAAAACTTAACGGTATTCTGATTCACCAAACGGAAGGTACATACATAATATGTAGGTATAAAGTAAAACGCCGTTTCATTTTTCTGTTTCAGATTACCTGGAAGATAAATATCTGGCTCATAACTGTTATATTTATTATTAAAACTTAATAAAAAATTATGCTACTTCAAACATGCATAAAAACATGGTTCAAATTTCGGATGAATCGAATCGCTAGTTTCTTTAAAAAAAATCAAAATTTTGCTATGATTCTACCCCAAAAATAGGCTTTGTCCTTATGCGATCATATTTAACTCGACCAGCGACGAAATCTATCTATTTCCTTTTTCAATGTAATCCAACGAGATAACGTCATCGTATAAGAGCAGAGCCAGCTGCACTCAAATTTCCGAGCGACACTTGCGTCCCCCTGAAAAAGGCCACCAACGTCGGTTGCAATTCGATGCAGAAACTGCCCGAAAAGAGCTTCGAACTCGCGTCGAGGTCGCGCACAACTCGCTCAGGAACTCCGTTTCAACCGTACAATTTCGTAATCACCGTTGTTCACGGAATGCATAATAAATCGCGCGGACCCGCCACCCATTCGCAAGGAACGTCCATCGTGCCCATGGGACGCGATGCTGATTGTTCCAGCTGACATTTTCGCGGGCGAAAGCAAATTGCGGAATGGCCTGGCCGGGTCCAGAAGCTGCGGCTTTCCCGGCGGAAAAATGCCGTTGCCATCGTGAAACCGAGCTGATCCCGGCGAGAGGAAGTCCCTCGAACCGCGTTTAAACACTGGGAATGCCAAGTGTGGAAACGAACGGAAGCAACATCTGCTCGCCGCTGGACCATGTGCTTCTTTGAACGCGACGCTTCTCGCGTCGAAATGTTGATTTATCGTTGCGGCGTTCGTCACTTGTCAGTGGGAGGAATTTTCGGTTTCACGGTGGTATTTCGTTGTGGAGGAATGGCACTTTCATGGGGAGGGAGCTTAAAATGCGATGAATCGATAGAAATTGTTTTTGGGGAGATAGATCGTCTGTTTGAAAATTTTTCTTCTGCTGATATTATCTGCGCGATGATAGAATAAAGTATATGACAAGTACGAAAGTAATTTTCACAGGTGGATTTACTGGTGTTCGAGAGCACAGTGCTTAATTGTGAATTTTAATTTCACGAGTTTACGGGAATTGTAGCAACAGACAGGAATGAAATTATCAGTAAAGTTATGAGGAATTATATATTATAGTAATGTTATGATGTCTTCTTGATCTGCTTCCAAAAGAAGGAATGTGAAATATGAATAAATCTACTTGAATTAAATTAAAAGTATCTGCAATGGGACAGAGGAACTTGAAGGAGGGAATAATTAACGTGCAGGGTTCTTTTTAAAAACGTTCCTTTTAATTTCATAGAGCAGTAGATTTTCTGAATTTCCTTGTCCCTTAAATCACTTAAATTACAATTTAGCAACATTTCTTTGACAATCTTCACAATTTTCGTTTGTCCAGGAATTATCTTCTGGATATATATATTAACTTTCCTCAATTCTTCCAACTTATATAATTTCAAATAATTCCAACATTTACGTATTTGTCAAGAATTCTCTCGAGCTAGCAATTTTTATTACTGCCATGTCCCTCCATTTTCTCAATTTATAACTTCCACCATTTCTAACTTTCTCTAACTAGCTTGTTTCATCTCCACTTTTCACCGTGCTAATGCGATTCCCGATACTTCAATTCACCACGAGCTGGCAGAATTAATATTTGTAAGTGGTTTTCCATGACAAAAAACTTTTCACGGAAGTTGAAAGCGAGAAACTATCCCGGATTGTTTCGGACCCCAGTGCTTGGACGAGAGTACACGCGACCCAGCTACGACTTCCGCCTCGAATCGTCCCATTTAAATGCATTGTTCCCTTCCATTTGAGATGCGTCGCTCGATGCAACGCTTTAGAAGATCAAAGATACCCGGGACACAAGAAACGACGAAACGAAAGTGCCGCTCGGGGCATCTGTCTGATAATCATATCAACCATCGAAAAGTCGGATATCAGGCGAAATGCAGAGGAGCTTTCCTGACGTTTCCCCTGTCCTTTTTACCAAATTTAAAGAACGTATAAAAGATATACGGCGGACGAGAGCCGTTCACCTTTTTTCTCTATTGTGCTCCAAGAACAGGGAGACGGTATTTTCTGGATGAATATGTAAAAATGTTTTAGTTCCTCGAGCTATCAGATTGGAAAAGGGAGAGGAATACTGGAGATCGTAGATATCTGTCATTATTATCATTTTCACGTTTGTTGCAGTGATGGGAAGGGAATTGAAGATGACGCTCCTTGGACCATTATGCAAATTTTTCAGTTAATACGATAGGTGAAATTTACATTTATTTCAGATTTTGGGAGGGGCTATTATTGTTACTTCATGTCGTTTATGTTCAGCGTAGTCTAGAATTGGCCTGGGGAAACTGTTGCGATAACACGGAGGTTCTGCATTCCTGTATTTCCTTATTTTCCTCCGCGTGTGGGGCGGAGGAGTTCCTTCAGCTGTAGTTAATTTGGAATTTAAACTTCAACGTTTTGTTTCAATTTGTTTAATATAGTTTCACTATTATTGACCCATTGATTTCAAGAACTTAAGGAAAAGCTTTTCAATCAGACTTATCACGATGCAGTTGCGAGTTGGGGATGTTTTGATCGATCCGAGCCATTAAGGACTTTTCCCACAGGACATTACTGTGACTCACAACTGATGTTTCATACTTGTACATTAGGGTGGCCCTTATTTATACATGTCGAAATTTTTTTGTATTTCTTTGCTTTCACCCCCTAGAACGGTGCCATTTGATAAAAAAATAGTCCCTGAAAAAGTTTATTGCAATCGGACAATAGGAAAGGATGCCGACCAAGCCATAAAGTTTAGAATTCATCAATAGTTTGGAATTAACGAATTTCTCAAAAATGGTAAACCCTATCGAAATTTTCTTAAAATAATATTAAAAGATCATTCAATTTTCTACAATTAATGTATATATAATTTCCTCGTGCTTCCAACCATTTTTTAAATAATAGCGTTTGAATATAGAGAGGTCTACGGGTACGGCGTGACGTAGGTATTGTCTATACGAGCGTAGTGCTGATCTGTGTATATTCAAACGCTGTTATCTAAAAAATGGTTGGAAGCACGAGAAAATTATATATACAGAAATTGTAGAAAATTGAATGATCTTTTAATATTATTTTAACAAAATTTCGATTGGGCTTACCATTTTTGAGAAATTCTTCAAGTTCAAATGATGAATTCCAAACTTTAAGGCCCGGTCGGCACCCTTTCCTATTGTTCGATTGCAACAATCTTTACCAGAGACTATTTTTTTATGAAATGGAACAATATTAGGGGGTGAGAGGAAAAGAAATCGGAGGTTGAAAATAAGGGCCACTCTATTGTATATACTCATTGTCAGTTGGATGAAATGACACTAGGTTTACCCTTGAGCCATTACAGGTGTGCACAATAATCTTTAATTATTTAACAAACGGCGTGCACATATAACTACATGTGATCCACTTTTTCAATTTTTTATTTCCCCTCGCACTCCACCGACTAACATGTCATTATGAAGAAATATAAAAACGCGGAATAACTAAAGTATTAAAAACAATTAAACAACATAAAATATCTTAATACATAAAGCAGAAGGTTCATATGTTTGTGTTTGTTTGTCGCTTAAAAACTTTCGGACGTTAAAATCTGGGATGACGAAACGTGCCTCAACTCATTATGCCTGGCTAGCCCAAATGAATGTAAATATTTTCACAAAAAATTTTTTTTATAAAATCAGAATTTAAATTCCGTCTGAAGCCGAGTAGTAAAGCAAGTGTAAATACATTCAAAATTGTAAAAGCCCTCTACAATTTTCCACCCCGTTTTCTGTCTACCTAACTCTCCCATAGCCAATCAATAATTTCTAAATTAACAAAGTGCATACTTGCTAACAAGCCTGCTATATCAAAAGCAACAGAAAGGCCCAGGGCAACGAATCGATTCCGATTTTTGAGTTTCATGCGCTGTCAATTGACACTCCACAAGGATTTCCCTGCTCCATCCCCTATCTCTCAATATTTATCCTGAGCAGCTTATCTCAGGGCTCAAAATCACTTCAACGTCTAAATGATTTTACGAGGTCGGCACGGCTCCGCCAGCAACTATAACTTATTTATTTGCCCGGAGTCGCACATGCAGCCCAGCTATTATTCCTCGGCGGCGGGTGTAGCGACTGAAACAAACTGGCGCTCGCCCTGGACGGCGGAACTTTAGCGACGCGGATGCACGCGGGCAGGAAGTAGCGGGAAGCAGTCCCCGGTGACTCTTTTCCAGATCGAGGTTGGGTCCACGAGAGGCAAACGAGCGTGTCGGGCCCGCGAGCCTCTCGCTCCCATGGCGATCCTAAAACCAATGCACAATCCCACCCGACCGCCCACCGTTTTCAAGCCACCCCCTCCGGCTCCCACTCGACCAGCCCCCTCGAGCTTTTTCTCTCGAGTGTTTATGGATCACAGACAACACTTGGACTCGCTCGAGTTCCTTTGTCGACTTTGCCCGACTCCCCTGGAATCGTAACGAGTTCCAGCAGAGGCGGCGCGCGTGTTGCGCCACCATTACTTAAAACTAAAATTAGTTCCTCGAGTGCACCCCCGTGGCCCCGACTGCTACCGGGACACGCCTGGAGATCGTTTGGGATACGCGTGTATCGAGGCAGATGGGATCGGTGTGGAGGTGCTGGGCATTAACTAAGTAAAACATTAATTAAATAACGTATTGAATAAAAGTTACTTTCACTTTAGTTTATTTGACGAATAAAGTTAATTTTTTTATTCGACGAGAATTTATTCGTCGAATAAAGTTAAAGTTAATCCAGGTTAACTTTATTACACATGTCACATGACGAATAATTTTTTTTTAACTTTTATTCGTTATTCGAAATTTTTATTTAAATAAAAATCTTGCCCATCTCTGGATGTTGAAGTCTCCATGAAGATACTATACATATAGTGATGCTGGGTATCGGTTTTTGTTAAGTTAATCGGGGTTTCTCTTTAGGAGGCCCGAAACTGGGGTATTTTTTAGGAATCTATAGGGAGGAAACTACTTACTGGGTGTGTTGTTGTCCAATTGAAGACTTTGCAACGAAGAAGCAGCTTCAGCTGTATTCACTTTTGAGAGAGTAATAAATACAGTGTCAACAAAATATTTTTAGACGCATGTTCAAAGTATTTTATCCATTTATAATTGACATATTATCTAACACAGCATTTAGCAGCATTAGTAAGCAAAAATATATTTTCTCTATGGTGAGGGAATTTTCAAATTTTTGTGTTGCTTCACAGTGGTCCAAAATGAAAATTTAGTAGCTGAACTGGGTAAAAAAAATTTATTTAATTTTAAAAAAACTCACTACTTATTCTGGAATTACGAAGTTATTGTTTACAAATAATTTTGAAGGTGTAAATAGGTATTATAATATAACCCAAATAGGGTGCAAGTAGTAGAAGCCTTATAAATTGGGACTGGATTATTGGATCTGCCTCTTTCTTGCATTAGTCCATTCAGATTTTTTTCTATTCAATGCCATCTATAACTCAATTTCAGCAAATTATGTAGCTGGCTCCTTTTTGCAGCACTCCTCAATTTTACGTACGTGTTTGTTGATTCTTAGATAATATACAGAAATTTTGAGGATATAGGGAGTAGAGAGAAAATCTTTGACGCGGCTTTTCTGAAATCCGCATTTTTCAATTTTGCGGATGTGGTATATAAAAGAACTTATAAAGCTGTCTTGTAGCTGCATGAACTGGAACTATGACAATTTCTCTGATAACATTTCTGTTATTAATAAAAAAGGCACAAATTTTTTACAACTGTATCTTTAAAATGGCGCCATTGTGGAGATTTTCAATATTATAGGTATGTTTATTGTAGTTTAAGATTTTTAATTGTTTTTTCATTTTTCTAACAAATATGTAATTATGTGTTGCAGAACATTCCACGAAGGAAGTTGGCAAGTTTCTACGTTCGGTGAGTTATAATTTTAAACCGAATTGTTGCTTGAACAGAATCTTTATCCTAAATAATTCGTGATACACGATACACTGGATTCAGATATGCGATAGAAATTAAATTGTGATTTTATACACTTATTTTCATCGAAGATGTGCGTGATGGTACAATCTCACAACTGACAATGAAATCTGAATAAAACAAAATGATTTTTTATGGATTCAAAAATTACACTCGATTGTCATTTTATTTTCTCTAACTAAGAAATACAAATATATATAATCGTTTGCAGTTTACGGTTTACATTATCACTAATAATCGTTTTCCCTATAAGTAATTTTAGTATTCCATTTTATCTTACTCATAAGCCAAAACATATTAATTAAACAATTTGAGATTGTACCATGAAAACTAAATATTATTTACAAATCAATTTGACATTTGACGAAATCACCGCGTATGAAATAGAAGTATCTATCATTCCATACACGCAACAAACAATAATTAAGTAATCACACGAAAACATTGAATATTGAGCCTATACAAAGTAGTAACAGCGATAAAAATGTCCTTTACCATCAAAAACTCAGCCTGCAATATTAAATGCAATATTAAAAACTAGAAAATAAAAAAATATAGAAAAAAATTTATGTTAAACGCTTTTATTAAAAATACACTAGAAACTAAAAAATAATTTTTTTCTTGTACTACAATTTCAATGGGGGTTTTTCACTTTAAATAAAATCGTGGAGCAGGATGTTTCATAACAGAATATGAATCAATTTAATACAGCATTAAGCGTCGAAATGAATTTGTCGTTGAGATATCTTGCTCCACGATTTTATTTAAAGTGAAAAATCACCATCAAAAGTGTAATGCAAGAAAATAATTATTTTTTAGTTTTTAGTACATGTTTAATAAAATCGTTTAACATAAACATTGTTTTATATATTTTTTATTTTCTAGTTTTTAGTGTTTATGGATTTAAATTTCACAACTCAGGCTTCTTTACAAATATCTTTTATTTAATTTCAAATCGCGATGCGACCAGCGATCCGAACGCAGAGGCTTTTTATCGTTTTCGCAAAGCACGCGAGTGGCTCATTTCAAGTCGTTATGGGTTATATTTATTTATGACTGGGTAATTTTTTCACCCCCTCGGGGTTAATTTTTTTTCAAATATTATCATCCAAACTACGCACGCCAGCAAAGTTTCAAGTTAATTGGATAGTTGGAAATGGGTTAAAATTGAGTCGCCAGATTTGAACTATACAAACATACATACATACAGGAAACAAACAAACAGAGGATCAAAGCTGAATAAAATCGTTTAATAAAAATCGCAGAACGTTGAGGACAAATACGATTATTCTATTTTTAAAATCCATTCGATTCTTTGCTTTCAGATACTAGATAACAAAAATCTTGATAACAAGTCCACCTATTAATGAAAACAGTTTCTTTTAATTGACACTTCTAATTTATTCTAAATCGACTCCTGAACTTGTACCTTTGTCTCGGGCCTCTAGATAAATGTAACTCCTAATCCTTACTCGGCATTGCTGCGTATTTTTGGGCCCAAGCGTAACGTTACAGAGTGTACTAATAGTAGGGAAAACTTCAGACATCGCAAAAGTACTTTTCTATTTACCCACAGCTTTAAGAAATGAACACGCACCGACTTCCGTATGATCACTCGAACTAGGGTTTATACAAAAACCGATTTTTGAAAAAACCGGTTCTCGGATTCCACAGTTCCCAAAAAAAGAACGGTTAAACCGGTTTTCGAATTTTCATAAAAAAATACAATTAAAATAGTAAATAAATATTTGTACTTATTTTAAAATTTTTCAGTTTCCTTAATATTATGGAATTACAAAAAATACAACAAAATAAAATATACTCTATCTATACAAAATCAAACAAATAAAAAAAATAACTAAAATCTATACAAATACGTACAATTTTTTACTTCATTTAATATTTATGGATTTGCAAAAATATAACACAATAAAATAGACTGCATACGAAACCAAATGAAAAAAAACTAAAATAACTAAAATCCGTACAAGATATAAATCTTTCAAAAGGTGGTACAAAAGTATAAATCTTTATTCCATGTAGTAATTTTTTTCGAAAATATGAACTCATAGAGATTAGTTTTACAGTAAACTGTTACCTACTGCAATAGGCTTGTATCCAAGGCGATTTCAAGTCAAATTGTTAACGTTTCTAATTAAATAATTAGTTCATTTCTACATATTAATCCCAGTATATAAGACCGGGTTTTTAAATTAAAAAACCGGTATTCGAATTTTACAGATTTATAAATAAAAACCGGTTTTTAAACGCGTTTTTTAAAAACCGACAAACCCTAACTCGAACCGTCCGCCATCCTACCATAACAAAACTTCTTGCGTCGTAATCGTAAAATCGTGGATTCCCCATGAAGCTTTAAAAAAACAGCGAAACATGTCCAAACGAAGCCTAAAATTATTGTCGCAACGCCGTCGTAGGCGTGAATTAAAAAATCCTCCCAGCCACCAGCCACCAAGTGATAATGGTCGGTCAGGGGACGGTCGGGCTGGAGTGTCGATCCTCAGCTAAAAGCGGGAAAATTCCTCTGGTTTAATCGACACTAGGCTTTCGTGCCAGTGTTCTTCCGTTACGACGACAAGAGAACGTAAGAAGGAAAATAACACGTGCAAGTGTGTAGGGGATGAAGCGGTGGAGAGGAAGAAGGGTTGGTCAAGAAGCGCCAGAGGGCACTTTCGGACTCGGAAGGGTCTGCCGCGAATAAACGCGACAGGGAACGTGGCCCTTCCACTTGGCACGTTTACGACGCTGTTACGTGGTCGAACTGGACAGAACGAGAAGTTGGAAAGTTCTTCAACGATCGTTAATTTATTTCGACCTGGTAGTAATAAAAGGCGCAACTGCGGGTAAAGCTCATGGCTAGACCTCTTCCATCGTGTTCTAAGCAACTGATTAACCATTTTTTCAACCCATAAGTGTCACTAGTGATAAATAGAAAAAATCTCAGAATTCGAAAAGATGAAGTGATAAATCTAAGTAGCTGTTAGATTTATGGTGCGTGCATACAGCCAATCGTATTTCGAAAATGGAGCATTTTTTGATGAATTAATTACAAAGAAATGAATTGAAACTCAGACTTGTTCTTTGACACAATGTTTATTAATATGATAAGCTTTAAAAAAATATGTTTGTTATTGTAAAAATGATTTGGTACAAATGTTCATTAAAGAGGCTTATTAAAAAAGTTTTATTGTTTTGCAGCGATTTTGATGAAAGAAAACGAAATTCAGCGACCTGCTTAAAAATTCTTCTTTAGAATACCTCTGGTTCTGCGCTGATCCTGTAAAAGAAAAATAATTATTTTTAAAAAAGTCCGTTTTTCCTTTAAAAAAAAGTTTTAGTTTCTTTTTATAAAGAATAAGAGATTTCATTAACTTCAATTTAGGATCAGGTCGAAACTACATATTTTGTGAACACGCTCAAATTTGATTTGAATCGATTGGAACCTTCGTTCTTGAGTTATCACTGCAAAACAAAAGAACCTTTTTTTGAAAAGCTTATTCACTGATCCATCTGTAGCGTCCAATATAATGCATATTTTTGACTAAACAAAAATGTGTTTTTGAAGCTTATGATATTACTAATTTTTGCGTCAAAGAACAAGTCTCAGTTTCAATTTATTTCTTTGTCATTAATTGAAAAACAAATGCTTCATTTTCGATAAAAACGACTGCCCAGTACCCTCAATACATAAAATAAAATAAAGATTGAAGATATTCCCACCCGATCTTCAGAACAAAAGTGCTGTCACTTGATTCCATTTTATAAGATTAAAATCACTCTCGACTCCAGAAACTTACCAATATCCTTACTCGTAAGCACGCATAAACGTCGCTGACCGAAGTCACTCAGTATCCTTTACAGTTTACAATAAACAGGCTTCCACCCCGCTCGCCCCTCGTAGAAGCTGCGTCTTACGATTCAGACGGTGTCACCGTCTTTTGAATTCCATTTCAGCTCCTTTCTCACCCAGCGAGATCGCTGGCTACCCCGTAGAACCGTGCCGTGACGTAGAAATGCAAATTCGCGCCCATGCGGCCCGTTGAATTATTATTTTAAGTCCCGTAACGGCCATTCGCTACGGGAAAATCTCATGAAAATTAATTTATTTTAATGCACTTGGTCCACACCGTTGCCGCACCTCGCTAGGAAACGAACAGACGGCAGCGAGAGGAGAAGAAGGGGAGGGCGAAAGGTGGAGAACGAAAAAGGAATTTCTAAGGGAAAGACGCAGACGCCGAATTAACGTTCGACTCGTGCTTCTTTCAACACCCTTCCCTTCCTCGAGGAACTGGGGATCTTGAATACAGACCTGGTCTGATCTGGCTGAAGGGGATATATTCTGATCGTGCGTCGACAGACACGTATGTTCCCTTGCGCTCAATTCGGTCCTTCGATTCGAGGCCTTAAGGAATTCGGTTCCACGGGGGATGTAGAGAGTTGAAATCAAAAGTTAAATTTTTTTGGCTTTTCTGATAGTTGGGATGTCGTTTTTACTTTTATGTTGAGAAAGGTGTAGGAGGGAGATAATTACCTTTTTTTATAAGATTGGTGGTATCGACGTATACGATTGTGTTGAGGGTGTATGAAAAGTAAATTTCGAAATTGAAAAACGGATAAGGTAAATGTCCTAATACGTGGACACGTCGCAGTACTTGGACACTAAGTAGTGCAAATTATACTGATTATTACATTTAATATTCGCTTTATCCATAAAAGAACTATTTTATTCAATTATTCAAATATTTAATAAAATATATCCATGGACATATTTTTCTTAGTAAACTTGTAACACCCGTAAAAAAAAATAATTTTCTTGAACTATCCGGTTTACACCATTTTAGTACTGCTCTTATCTGATTTGCTAAACCAACTCTACTTTTTCTGAAGCAAACATAACTTTAAAATTAGTCTTTCACTAATAGATTCTTTTTATTCAATTTTGTTTACTGACTTGCATAAATTACTTCTACAGAAGAAATATGCCAAAAGAAAAAACTATTGTGTTAGTTTTTTTTATTCAATTTCCCTAGAGAACATCTAAATTGCTGATGTTTCATCATGTCTCAATGTAATGGAACTGTAAAATCGGGACACGAGGACATTTTAAGTACTTCAGCTGTCCAAGTATTGGGCCATTGTAAGGATTATGAATTTTCAATATTTTTACAAAATTATTCAATCCAATAATTTATTTTTAATTATAAGATACACACGGTTTTATCATGTAAGTGCAAAATCGTGTTTACTTAAATCGACTTATATAATTGCAAATTTTTCAAACATGTTTCCTCCGTACCTTAAATGTTCAAGCATTGTGACATTTACCTTATCTGAGTTATGTAAGTTTTTAGATAATTTAGATGTCTTTGTATTTTTCGGAATAATATATGTGGGAAATCAATAGTTCCGAGTCTTCCGCGTTTAGTTTCCTTCTGTTAGCTTTATTTAGGCAAAAATGTGAAACACTGCAATGATATGATACAATTCGAGTTAGTGATAAAGTCTTCATCAATTTAGCTGTGTAAATTGCAGTATTATCGTGTTCGGAGTTTGGCTTCTGGTCCAGGGAATCTGTGAAAAGTATTCCTCGTTACGAGCAAGGAATCCATGGGCCATTCCACGCCGAATCGATCATCTTTTGCATAGTCAGGGATGTCAGGGATTTTTATGAAATTGAGACATGATGTAGTTTACGCGAAATTAGGGGGAGGAGGGGCGTAAGTCATCGCTTTACTGGTTTCGAATTTGTTTAAAAAGCATGGGCCACCAAAATTCGCAACTTTTGCTTATTTTCGCGAAAACAAGCTCTGGTAACTGAATTTTTATCCCCGAAATTATCAATCGTACAGAATTCTTCGTTTATTTTACATCAAAAACATTATCCTTCCTGAAAAATTTTTCTTCCGACGAGAAAATCTTTATTATAACATAAAAATTATTAATAAATTCTTTGTCTGCAATTTTGCATCGAGATCACGGTTTTAAAAATTCAAAAACGGTATGAACCAGCTCTTGGAAGAATTCTTTATGAAATAGGAATTATCGTCAACGTTCCTGTAACAAGTAAAATTATTTACCTAATTAACCCTTAACTGGTGAAATGGAAAATTTGTTACCTAACAGATGAGTTGGAGCCTGACATTCCCAATTTTTATTTCTACTTACACACTACAGTTTTGACTTTCCAGTAAGTATATTAATACAATTGATACGAATAAAATCATATATGTATACAAATATAAAACTATAATTAGTTGTTTTGTATCTTCACGCGAAAAAACGTCGAAATGAACAACTAGGATTTGAAGCATCGTCGTAGGGTCTATGAGACCCAGATCTAACCCCACATCACCAATTAAAAGTTAAAATGAGCAGTACACTATAAACAATTATTTAAAATAGCAACTACCGCTCGTCGATTACAAATTCCTTCAATCGCACAAACAATCAGTAATTCTCACATCACAAATCCGCTCAGAAGAAGCACATCACTTTTCCCTCCACAAATCATTTCATCCATCCCACTATTTATGATTCTACCCCTTTAGAGTAAATTCCAGCAACAAAAAAGAACAACATATTACATATCAACAGTCATTCTCACCCCCTTACGCCCCCATAAATATCCAAACATGATTTTCTCGATACCGACTCTTGCACGGAAAAATTTCACTGTACATTTTCGATTCGTCTTTGCAAAAATTGGCAACCCCTTCTCGCTCGCACCACCCTGTATAACAGGGGCGCGCGCAGAGACGCAAAACTCCGTCGGACTCGCACGGAGAACTTTACGGGGACGATAATGGACAAATTTATGAGACGGCTTATCGATCCCCGAGTAAATCCAATTTTCGAGGTCGTGGCTCGCGTGTACGCCCGTCGCCAGGAACGCAGGATTTCCCTCGCGGGGGTGTCGCCTCGCGCCGCGACGAAAGGAAATCGTCGCGAGGAATCTCGACGCGTTTTGCTTCGTGGCTACAAATTGAAATTTGCGCGGAGTTCAGCTGCGTCGAGCTGGGGTAGTTTAACGATCGAAACATGAAGCGCGTTTCGAGGGTGCAACGGCGTTCCGATTTTGCCCCGGAAATGGGCGGAACTTTCTACGCGCAATGAGCCACGAGTGAAAACAACGAATGCAGGATTTACGCCCGACTGTTTGCGTTTGAACGAAAATTGATTCATTTTAAGAATCTTTTGTAGAATTCAGTGTTTATTTAATGGTGGGGGTAGGTGTTCGTTATGGGTTCCCTTCAAGAATGATGAGACGTGTTACGTTGAGGGAGGTAGTTCGAGCGGTAAAATGAAGTAAAAGAGGTGAAGTAAAAATGGTGTCGGAAATACTGACAAAAGGTGAAAGTGTTTGTGATCTTATATAGTTAGTCATTTTTGCTGGACCTACATTAAAATTTTATAGAGCATATAGCATAAATAATAATAATTTTTTAAGTGGCTTGATCGTTTATTTATCAATAGCATGTTTAGAGTTTCATTTTTACATGAACACATGAATACTAAAATACCAAATTGTAACCTTATTATCGTATCTTGTTAAATTTTTTTAATTTTATTAACCGACTTCAAAAAGAAAAAAGTTCTCAGATCGAGGTGTTTGTAAAATTATGTTTGTTCCCGAATTTCTCCGTAACTACTGGACCGATTTTCGTGAAACTTATTGCATTTAGTTTAGATCCAATCAACTTAGGTCGTGAAGAAAGAATTATCAGAATCGGTTAAGTCATTTTGAAGTTACATAAAAAATAAGAAATCTGTTTCATTAACCGACTTCATTATTTAAATAAATGTACTTACATAACTTAAATAACTAAAAAGTAAAAAGTAAAAAAAATTAAAACCGACTTAATAAAAAAAATGTCCCCTAAAAAGTAAAAAATAATGTTGTTCCTTATTTAATCTACGACTCTTAATTTTTTTAAGTCGGCCCCAGATTTACACAGTGCCAATGATAATGCGCTGACATAAAAATATTAAGAATGGTAGATTAAATAAGGAACAAAATTATTTTTTACTTATTAGCGCATTTTTATTTTTTTTACGTCGGTTTTAATTTCATTTAATTTTTTATTAATGGTAGTATAAACATTGTACTTCAAGGATCAAGTACTATTGTATCAAGTAACTATTAATATTCAAATGCTTAGAAATTAAGGGTATCCTCTGGATGCACTAATGTAAGTTAAACATTGAAATTATTTGAATTTCTTGCAATATACACGAGACGAACAAACTGTTCCTTAAAAATTGTTAATAAGCCTCAACTCCCTGCTGACAGGATACATACCAATTTCCTTCATTTTATATTTAAACCTTCATCACAGCTAAATAAGCCTTAGCATCTTCCTCGCAATTCCTTTGTCCCTCCCTATCTAATAAATCCTACTACCACAAATACCATATTAAGTACACGTTGCCCTATTTAATACAACACTGCCGTAACTTAATATCCCCCACCTTTTCTAAATCTTCACCTCAGTTAACTGAACTAAGGACAGAGGAGTCAGTGCAAAATTGGTTCATTGAAAATACATGCTAACAATTCTAGTATTTCAAGCCTCTACGATTTTCTTGAACAATACAAGTCGTAAAACCTTTTGATACTAAATGCTGAAATGACTGCAAGAAATAAGCAGCACTAACTTTCTGGGCTACCTAACTGATGTAACATACATCCCTTGAGTTCTCACCCTTCACCCTCGTCAGGGACACTGGCACAGTGGTGATCAAAAGAAAGTTTAAACCTTATATTTTTCCATGATACTTGGTGTCACAGATATATTCTGAGCAAGTCCCAATCAATTTGATATAAATTTTACGATACAAGTCTTTCTAATGGAACTGTCTTATTTCTATTACCGTTCACAACTTAAACTTTCTTTTGACCACTACTGTAAAAAACTATTCACTACTGAATCTCCCAACATAAGAATTCTAACACTTTCAACACTTCATTCCGCTTAAAGTCTCGCAACACAAAAACCTTCAACGTTTTTAAGAAAATTCTCCCTGAAGAGTTGATACAGGCAATGAGTCGTTCGCAATCCAGTCTTCAGAACGAAAAAATGATTTCAAAATCTCGATCCTTGGGTGAGTTCATCACGCAAAAGACGAGGGTAAAATTCGAAGCCAGCGAGACGGGGAGAAGGCGAAGAACAAGAGCGACAAGGCGGGTCTTCATTTCCGCGAACTCAGCCCTTGGCTTTCGGACTTCTCAAGCTTTTTCGTGGTTGAAGGACAGCATTGAGTCAAGAACGTCTCCTTGCTCGCCTCTCAAATCCCATCACAAAGAACACCTCCCTTCATCTTCGTCTCGCTGCCCCGTCTCTCTTCCTCTTCGATTCGCCACCACCCCTACCCACGTGTTTCCACCCTTTCCTTCTCATACACGTGCATCCTCGGCTCTCTCTCGCTATCGTTCGCCGACCACCTACTTCTCCTTCCAACCACCTCCTGCCCCTATTCCCCTGTTCGCTCTCTCGTTTCGTCGTTCGCGGTTCTATTCGAGGGATACGACAAAAAAGATAGCCACCCCTTAAGTAGCAAGAGCTCACATCTGACGGTCGATGAATAAGGGAGTTGCTATTTAAATTGTAATTTCGGGGGTGCTAAAGATACGGGTGGTTTCAAGGAGAATTCTTGCGATCTGTCGACCTGTTTCTAATTACCCAGTGTTTCAATAACAGTTTTGGGTCCTCTGTTGATTTATGGAAAGGTGAAATTTTTGCGATCGAGCCGATCTGGACGCGGTAGAAAGGGTTAGATGGTCTTTGCACCTGGGGTTACAGCTTCACATTGGATTAATGCAGATTTTTCGTTTTGTATTTTGGGGGTTAAGCTTTTTCGAATGCTTGCATTAGAAGCATAATATAACACATTAGGGTGGCCCTTATTTTCAACCTGCGATTTCGATTGCTCTCACCCCCTAATATGGTTCCATTTCATAAAAAAATTGTCCTTGAAAAAGATTGTTGCAATCGAACAATAAGAAAGGGCCTTAAAGTTTAGAATTCATCTATGGTTGGCGCGAAATTGATGGCGCAAAACGCGGACCTCTCTATATTCAAACGCTATTATCTAAAAAATGGTTGGAAGCACGAAAAAATTGTATATACAGTAATTGTAGAAAATTGAATGCTCTTTTAATATTATTTGAAGAAAATTTCGATACGGCTTACCATTTTTGAGAAATTCTTTAATTCCAAACTATTGATGAATTCTAAACTTTAAGGCTTGGTCAGCACCCTTTCCTGTTGCCCGATTGCAATAAACCTTTTCAGGGACTATTTTTTGTTTATCAAATGGCACCGTTCTAGGGGGTAAGAGTAAAGAAATACAAAAAAAAAATTCGACACGTATAAATAAGGACCACCCTAGTAACACATGTTTCTGATTTCTTCTAACAAGCTGCAGATAAATTATTTTTTAGAGGATTACTGTTTGCTTTAAGAACTTCCCCGCATTATCATTAGAAACGACATTCTACGAATCATAGATACTATAGAAATCAATTTTTCCACAAAAATCGAGCTGCCCTCCGTTTCCTCAACATCCAGCCAAGAGCTTGAACTTGAAACTTATAAAACAGCTGTCAATCTCTGAACAACGTTTTATCTAGGCGAGACGTGCATAGGTATGTGCACTGACACAGTGGGCGAAGGTGAAACGGAAGATCCACAAGGATTTCTCGTGAAGAATGCAGAAGAGAAACAAGAGCAGAGCAGCAGGGAAACCATTTCATATTTGTACGCGGACTCGCCGCGACGACAAAATGTTTGCGATTTATCCACGGAGTTAAACGAAATTCCGAATACATCTTCGTATATCCCATCGCTCTCTTGCGGGGCTATTATTCCACAATAGAGCATTAAATATATGCATACTTTCCCTCGGTGCTTGAGACGAGTGGGATCAGAATATAAAAGGAAAGGGACAAATAACGGACGAAGGAACTCTGTGAAGAAAGAATGGAAATTTAGAGGCGGGGGCAGGCTTCTTCCTTGGTAAACGATTCAAACGGAAGGAATACTCTTCCCCTTATGCACTTTTCCGTCGTTTTTCCTCAATCTTCAATGAAAATACGCGATGAATGTGACCTCTGTTTCACTCGATGGATATTGAAGCCCTCGACGAAAAAATTCTGCGATTCAATCTATTGAGCAGTGGACCATGGAACTTATGGATTCATAATGAACGTTGAGTGATTAAACTCGTTACTGGAACGGCGTGGAATGAATAATAATTAAGTGATAGAGTAAGCAGGGATTTTACTGACTGCAGAAATTCTTGAACGTATGGCAGTGTTAACGACTTTGGAATCACTGATTGTAACAATGGAATAGAATCCAAGGAAACGAGTAATTTAGGTAATCGAAGCTATTATATTTTATTGGTAAATAAATGGGTTTGAGATAGAGGTTATCGGAAACCTTGGTTCTTTTAATATTGGTAATTGGGTCAATTGTTATGTGAATGTTCGCAATGCAATTACACTGATAAGTAAATTTTATACACTGTCCTTTTTAGTGATTTTCTTTAAGCCAGCAAGTAAGCGATGCTTGAAGTATTATAAATTAGATTTTGATAATATGATGGTATATTAAGTGAATTGTTTCTGTTGACCTTTTGTAGAATCAAGCTTCCTAAACTTTTCTAAAGATTCTTGCATTTTCTTTAGTTTGTAATTGTTATAGTCCCTTTTCTTCCTCAACTTTCTTCTACTTTTCTTTCAATTGAAATTGCCACGCTTTCCTCTTTCCTGAACTTCATCCACTTTTTTATTGTCGTCTTATCTCCTAAGTTTATGTTACATTTGGCATTTTTTAGAAGATTATACTTAACATACGTGTTATTAATATTACGTCTTCAAAATCGCTTAATTAGATTCGTGTTTTTGAAAACTTCATTTACAGAGATTTCTGTTTATTGGCACTTCAAATTCCGGTCACAATTTTTTCAAATACTCACATCATTTAACTTCTCTTTAATTTTAATAATTTTATTCATTTCACAGCTTACAGTTTCAGAAGCTTTTTGGACGAAATTAGATAACAAATGAAAAAACTTTTTAAGCGCTTTATTCTACATACCTTATGGTATATAAAAAAATTATAACTACTTTTTTAAACAAAATGGCGTTGCTGGTGCTCTTCCATTCTTGCGGTTTTTGAAATTACACTCTCCACGGCTGGGAGTAGAAGTCCCGTATACTTTGTCGTAGGATAAAAAATCGAAAGCTTTCATTATTTACATGACATTTCCTACAGAAGTGCATAGCGATTCGTCAAAAAGTTGATTTTTGTGAAAATGATGAACATTTGAAGAGAATATCAGTTCTAGCCAAAAAATTTGCAGAAAATTTAAAGCCTAAATAGTGTCTAAAATTGCGTGAAGCAAAAAAGGTTTCAATGAATCGTGAAATCGTAAGAAATTGATCGAGTTATGCTGCTAACGAATTTGGAAAAAGTGAATATTTCTGTGCAATTTATATAATATAGTTATTAATACATGCCCTAAATATTAAAAATATTAAAATAATTTTCAACCTCATAGTATCATAAAAAAAATCGCCTAATCGGGTGCTGTTTTGAGCGTCTCAGGGTGGCGTAACCTCTTAAAAGATTCTTATCATTAAATACGCCGATTTATAAAATACAGATTCCGTGACCTACATTACTAGAATCCATCTCCTCTTGTGTTAATAAACAATCTCGTACTTCTACCTTAATTACACTCGTTAACGAATGCAGTAACAAAGTCACAACGAAAGAATGTATAAACAAGGCACTTTTAATCCTCACACAAAACAATTCTCCACACACTTCTGCCAATAAAAAAAATAAGAACAAGTGCAGAGGTAATAGAGTGAATATTAATAAAGACGTTTATTTAATTCACAATCAATTTCAACTATTCCAGCCACTTAAGCATTCCAACTATTTTACACGAAAATTCCATTGCATTCAATATCAAACAAGTTTCGACACCGCCAGCACATTCTACTTCATAATATTACACCCTGCACAAACACCGACTTATTGAAACAAGTATTCACGAACTACGCGATAACTCTCCGCCACCGTCCAAAGTTAACATCGAATCTGTTGAAAGGGAAAATATCTGCATCGGGACGGTGTCGTTGTAATTGAAGAGGCAAGAGGTAGTCGTGCTGGAAAAACACGTATAATTGACGATCTGCAGCAACGCCAGGGAAACTATTCTGTTTTCCCCTGAATGTGTTCTTTCAATGCTGAAAGGAGAAAGCCTGGAATAATAAGGATCTGGGAAGAAAGGGCGGAGAGATGAAGAGGACGCAAGAGGCAGCGGGGTAGAAGATGACACAGATACAAAGAGTTATTTCTTCGTCGAAAGAACTCGAGGAATTGAAGAGGAGGAACGATATATTCCCGTGCACCGCGTTCCCTTTGAAAATTCACGGATATATATCCGGAAATGTGTCTACTTAACTAATGCAAGAGTTCTCGTCAGAGGTACGCCAAAACCAATGAGATTACCTTGGAAATTTGTTTTTGTTGTACGATATTCTTGTTCGGTGACCAGCTTTCTGCTAACATTCTGTTTGTTAGTACACAGCTCCTTGGTAAGTGCTCAAGTTACAAAGAACAGGAGCAGAAATAAAAAGGTAGAAAGAAAAGATTCTAACAGCTAATCCATCGTATTTAAGACGTAGGACAGCATTGACACAGCATTTTTTGTGCATCCATTCCATTCTTGTACAGTGCGTACGAGGCAACGTTTCCAATCCGAAAATTCTGATATTAATGTAATTTCGTGTAAATGAGCAATTTTTTTCTGCGGAACTTCACTCTGAAAGGGTGAAAGCAGCCCTTAAAATTATCGCAATTTTCGTTTTCTTAATATAACGTTATTTCTCTTTTGGTAGTGTGCTGGAGCATAAAAACAGAACATTTTTTACATTTAAAGTTTCGTTCCATCTCGCACTGTTACAAAGTTATAGTAAAGAAACGAAAGGAACGCGATAACTTTAAGGGCTGATTTCACACCGCCAGAGTGAATTTCCGCAAAAAAGAGAACTTCCACTTGCATACTTAAATATGCTCTATATTCACACGAAGTTTCAATAACATCAGAATCTTCGGGTTGGAAACGTTTCGTTATCAGTCTTGTATTCCAGTTGAGGAGTTGTTTTTCAAAAGGCATATTCCCATTTTTGATCTTCAAGTAAATTTTGATGGCATCACCTTAATAATGTTCAATTACATCCCCTAGTGGCACAAAACACTAGAAAATAGGTTTAATTCTTTTTTGAAAAATTGAAGCGAAAATACATGTTCAATACAAAAGATTTATTTCCAAGTTTGTCTGATGACATAGTGAAATAATTTTTTAGTCTGAAACAAAACAGACATATTTCCTATACTCATCTGGGAAATTGTAATGAATTCGAAACAAAAGGAACTTAATTCCATAGAGTTACCCAAACGTAGTTAAATTAGTTTAAAAATGTACCCAAAACTAAATGTGGCAAAACAAACTGACTATAAACATTATATTATATTTTGAAAATGGCCGAAAAGATTGTGCAAGTTCTTAATAGTGGAGGAAGGAAAGATAGATACATAGATATATTTGGCTTATTTCCAAATGGTTTCATACAAAAGGGCTTATTTCTTGTAGCTTCCATCAAAAGGGCTTATTTGCAAACGTTCTTTTTTAAATAACTATTAAAACAATGTCGCTAAATTTAAAACATTACCGCGATCAGCTGGAAGAAGGAATGTACGTGTACTAATAAAAAGAAAAATATTTTTTTTTATTAAACGTAGATACCACAGTTTTTGCGGTTATTGAAAATGTTTTCTATGTGGAAATGTGTCCCTTGTGAAATATCACTCCAAGGAAAGGTTTTTAGGTGTCCACCTCCGATTGCTTTGGTTTTTTATATGTTTAACAGGACCGAAATATAAGATATACATTTTTATATTGGCCCGTTTTCATATTTAGTGAAACCATCCCTCAAAGTTCATAAGAATAATTAAATAAAATCGACTTTGTGCGCTTTTAAATAGTTATTTAAATATTCAAGGACTCAGGGGCTTACTTCCCCCTTATCCGATTGGGCTTAAATTTTATACTGATTTTTTTTTTATTGTTTGGAACTGTTCTAGGGGGTGCCGCGAGAAAAATTAAAAAGTCGAAAATAAGAGCCACCCTAGTGAGTACCTATATATGCAATTGAGGCATTTGATGGAAAAAGGGCACATACGCCAAAATGCCATTTCAAGAAAATCGATTTCAAAGTTTTCATTACAGTATAACTTAATACAATTAAATGCAATTAAAACCATTTTTTTAAGGATGTAGTTACCGTGTCCTTCAAACGTTCTGAAAACAGTAGTCCTGATTTGAAAATGATACGTGTCTTTATTTATAAGTTTTAAGCAAGTGGTTTATGTGCCCTTTTTCCGTAAATATGATAAATTCGTAACAAAATTGCTTCTGTGTTTAGTTATTTACATATAATTTTCTTTACTTACTTCGTTGCCCATTTCTTATACATCGCTTAAATAAAAAATACAAAATGAAGCGCAAAAATAAATAAAAAATGTTATGTTTTAAGAGAGTATTAATTTCATCGATTTTTGCAGCAAGCTGTCTTACAAATCAATTTTTTCTTTCCTAATGTAGCTTCTTTCCTTGCGGATTCGATACTCGCCTCACTTTCCATATTTTCTCGCTTACATAAAATCCTCTATGAAACGAAAGTACTTATTGCACGACAGCACGGTAGCGCGACCGCTCAGCGACTATGTAGCTGGCGTGTCGATCACGCTACGTAATGAAGCAGCATTTAGCTAATCTGAACGCGAGAGAAGTAATGTCTTTGATATATTACATATATATAATATATACTTGAGTCGATTTAAACGATTTAAGGGAAAAGGGCACATAGGCCTATGTGCCCTTTTTCCATCAAATACCTCAATTTGATCCCCACTCCATTAACAATTCTTCTTCCATTAACAACTTCTTCCGCTCCTCTATCGAGGCCATTAAACGGTCAATTATCTCCAGTTTTCGTAGGTCTTTGTAATGAAAGGTTTTGGTGTTGTTGCCTCCATGCATTCCTGTTTTTGGTTTGGTTTTTGTTTCTCGCGTTCTGTACACTATTGTGTTATACTTCTTTTGTACATACCGGGCTTAGTCCCGTTTAAATAAATAATGAATAATAAATAACAATTCAAGCCACACTAACTGGTTACAAATGGAGAAAGTCAAAATAAGCCCAAATTGCGTAAAAATCCCTAATGCCCTCTTTTGTGTTGTCGATTTCTCCAGCAAAGAAATTCCTCGTAGGTTTAGGTCTAGTTAATCGCTGGGAACACGGTTTGCCGTTGTAATCGGCTGTTATCATAATAAATTCAGTCGTATCGGGCTGTTCCCTGTGGGAGCAGCGCTGATAGTCTTCGATTCGTGGGAGTGGTGCTTTACGGTCGATGAATAAGGGAGCCCGTCATTTACATTGTAAATGGCCGCGATATCCGCGTGAAAGCAAACCTTCAATTAGGCTCGGTTACGAAGGTATACACGCGAAACACGCGGCACAGGTAAGTCTTGCTCTCTGCTTCCTAATAACTCGGAAAGCAATTACCCTGGATGGTTCTTCCTCTCCTTTCGCGGGACAAGAAATTATTCATTTAAATATTTTATCATCCAGAGTTGCTGGCTGACGAAGGGACACGCGAGAATTTAACCTTTGCCGTGTGCAAGCCCTTTGTTTCTAAGGAAAGGGCACGATTGCTCTACGAGGAGTTGTAATATACAGGGAATACTTTATGAAAGTTTAAATAAAGTTTGTGTTGGTCGTAGAGTCTAAGAGGAAGCACTCGCTCAGAAAAGCAGGGATTTGTTTGAGATATATTAAAAACTCCTTAAAACGTGATGTTAACGATATAATCGTGCCCTAAGCTCTTTAATCCTCAGGTATGAATTTAAATTCCTCCGCTGAGACTGGCTAGTCTAGGAAACTTTAACACCAGCCTGCATGAGATACCAAATTTAATAAGAAACATCTACTGAGAAAAATATAAATTGTTGCTGCTAGAACAGAAATCCCTTTAAACGTGATATAAACATTACATCCATCGCTTTGGAATTCCTTAAAGATCGTGAAATTTGAAGTAAAATATTTCTGTGATATAAAATTCAATTCTCTTAGAAGAGCTGCTTAGTTCGCTAAACTTAAAAAAACAAAGGGAAGTTCAACCGAACTTCCACCAGTAACCACTCGAACATTCCGATTTTTTTGAAACTGTGCAGGGTTATAGAAGTATCGGGGAATTTTTCGTTTGTGCCCATTCTTGATTCTTCAGGGTGAAAACACCCCTTGAAGATTAATGTCTGATTTCTTACTTTTCTGTATATCTTGAAAACTGTAGTAGATATAAAAAAATTATTACAATGAAAACTTAATGGCTTTTTATAACCTATAAAACTGTGTAATCGAATTGTTCCAAATTTGCAATTTAAACAGTAAAATGTTTCCCACCACTAGTTTTAAACAATTGACTACAGAGTTTTATACAGCATAAAACACCATGAAATTTTCTTTATTACAATTTTTTTTATATCCCCTATAATATCCAAAATACACAGGAAAGTAGAAAATCATGCATTAACCTTTAGGGGGGGAATCTCGTGTAACAGCCCCCAAAATTTATGAATTTTTTGTGAAAAAACTATTGTTAATATTGCATTAAACTCTTTTGGGTTATAAAGAGGTATCTTTAATCTTGTAGAATTTTTTTCTATGTTAATCCCTCTTATTATTTATTAATTATTGTGGAATCGTGTTAACCTCTTTGACGATGATGGCGTCAGGTGTAGCACCTGTCACAGTCATCTGATTGCAAAAAGAAGACAATTTTCTTAAAGTTAAATAACTTACGCTGGCACTCTACCTAAAATTTTATTTTTAGTGTTTATTTATAATACTTTTTTTCGTCGATATAAAGAATAATATGAAAAATTTGTCTAAGGAAAAAACTTACTTTTTCTTTCAAACGCTATAACTCTTTCAACTTTTCATTTTTTTTCTTTAAATTGGATCAATCCCAGCGTAAACTATCTAACTTTAAGAAACTTCTAGCTTTTTTCAAATCAGATGACTGTGATGGGTGCTACACATCCCGCCAACAGGAGTTACATCGTCGAAGAGGTGGACAAGATTCCACAATAATTAATAAATAATAAAGAGGATGGACATAGCAAAAATATTTTCTGCAAATTTAAAGATGACTCCTTATATCGCAAAAGAGTTTAATATATGACTAACAGTTTTATAAAAAAAAATTCTTAAATATAATCCCCCCTTAAGGACTGTTTTCACCCTGAAGAACCGAAAACGGTCACGAACTAAAAATTTCCTGGTACATACTTCTACTCAAGTCCTCTACAAATCTGCACTGTTTCAAAAAAATCAAAGTGCTCAAACATCCCTTGTTAGACCTACATTAAATGTGAAATCGAATAAGAAACACCTATTCAAAACAGGAAAGATTTAGTGACAGAATAGAAGCCTCTTAAAACTTGATACACCAAATCAATCATGTTTTACGTTCCATAATCGCTCGGGAGATGGTCAAAGCCGAAATGAAATATTCCTGGGGGCATAAATTTGGAAGAAAGTTCGGGGGCAGGAATCGTCGCGCCGCCAGGCACACAGAAATCGGCACGAGATCTGTCGTGGCACGTGGCCATTATTGTCGCACAGGTGTTCGACGATCAAGAACGAAACAGATTCTATTCGTCAGAATGGCTCAGCCAACGGCGAAGATCGATCGGATCGATTGGCGTCGCGGCTGAATGAGAAAAGGGTTTACAAAGAAACCGCGAGGAACGGGAAAAGTCGAGTTAATTATCCGGTACTCAAGAACTCTCGATGACTCCAAGTACGCTCCGCTCGCGAATTGCTTTTGCGAATGTTCGGCGCCGAGCTATTAAACCCCGACGAAACGCAATTACCCGGGTTGCAATAATTTCTGTGATTCTTTGTTGCCCCGTGAAGAGGCTCGAAATTGATTTCAGACGGATAACACAACTAGCTTGCCGACACTCGTGCTTTTCAATCGTGAAAAGCAGGCTAGCAGGCTTTCAATTTGAGTGAAATATGCAGTCGTGAGGGTTGAATAATTCATTGATTTTTAAGTTGTTTATTGGATGTCGGAATTGGGTAGAAACTTAGTGGTTAAGGCAAAAGAAAACTTTATTTTATGGAAGATGTGAGTTATTCTAGATGCGAATGAAAATGGAGAGAACTTAGCTAATTTTATTGTTCATCTTTGGTAATGGGATCTTTGAGAAAGATAGATGTCAATTTTATTCTGGTTCATTTTAAAGGGAATTAAGGAATAGAAACCTAACTCCTGTTGCACTCACATTTGGTCGTATACGGGAATTCGTACGTGGGCTTAATGAAAAATTTAGTGAACATAAGGGAACCTAATTCAGGATGGCCCATTTAAATCGATCCACTCAAATATCTTCGAGACTGCTGATGATACTAAAAAATGTCTGAGACAAAAGTGAAATGGTTTCAGGAGGCACATTATCTGATGTGAGGAAGCTTTTCCTAGGTGGACCCGTAGTAGTCAGTTGGAAGTCAACTTTGTTTTTTAAATATGTTTTTTAACTTTTCATGGTCACACAGGGTCCAATAAACCCACTTTATAACTTTGGAACTTGACACCGTTAAGTTCCTGGCTTTCCTTTTCCATTTTTTGGTACTTGTTGTCATTTCATTTCTTACTAAACGTGACTATTCCATATTCTACAATGTTCAAAGTGTGTATTATAATTTTTGGGAATCGATTAGACTGATACAGATTGTACGGTAATTGTTTAAAAATCGGCTGGGTCCATTGGATCCGCTGTGACCACCGCGGAACTTAACAGAAGTGTGACCACGAAGGGTTAATACATTATTCGATGCAGCTCGGCATTCTCTATTAAAAAAAAGTATTAACTCATGTATATCGAAGAGTTATTAGTTTAGGAGATATTTTTATTTAAATATTTGCTAAGAAAGCATCACTCTCTTTCTGAAATGTTAGGTTTATTTACAGAAACGGTCCAATGTAAGGACCATTTACATCCCGACATTTTTGAAATCGATAAAGTAACAATTGTCAAGAGAGTGATGGTTTCTTAGCAGTATTTAAATTAAAATATCTGCTAAACTAATACATTTTTTACATACATGGGTTATTTTGGATTAGTGCATTCAAAAATATGATTCCATTTAAACAAAAAAAACCAAGTTGATCTTCATAAGTCCTCTACGCGTCCACATAGAAAAAACTTGCTCACATAAAATAACTAACTTTACTACTCGGCTTCACCTGAAATTTAGATTCTGATTTTATAAAAAAATTTATTTATTTATTATTTTATCTAGATTACCTAGGCATAGTGAGCTGTGACACATTTCGTGACCCCAGAGTTTACCGTTCGAAAGTTTTTAAGCGACAGACAAACACACAAACACTTTCTGCTTTATATATTAATATGTGAAACCATTTCACTTTTGTCCGACACATTTTTTAGTATCATCAACAGTTTCGAAGATATTCGAGTGAATCGATTTAAATGGGTCACCCTGTAGAAGCAGGATATTAAACAATAGTATAATTATATATCAGTTATTGAAGGTACGTAAAGATAGTTCTATTCAGAAAAACTTGTAGTTTCTTCCCATGAATGAAATTATATGTTCACATGTGCAATTGCGCATATAGAAATTGCTATGTGCTCGTACAAAACATGCATTACACTTACATTACGAAGCGTACGCCGATCACCACGCTATTATCGCCACGCTTTATATATCTGTGCATCGTGCAGAAAAGATAACTACATGTTGCATAAGATTTAATCGTAAGGCTATAGAGAAAGTGGTGTAAATGAATTCAGCGTTAGTGTCCATATCGATGTGTTGTAAAACTCGGCACGAGAACTGGTTCAATTAGCTACGCTGATAATGGATTCAGTCTTCGATCGTTCGAGCGGGGAGAAGCATTTTTTACAAAAGGAAGGAGAGGACAGAAACTAGTCAACAATTTAGACGACAATTTATATACATGGAAATATATTCATACCTCAATCGATATTACTTATAGTAATAATAGTACCGTTGACAATAAAATTGTTTGTGTAAACAAAGATATAAGTCGAAAATCTGTTTAAACCCCTTTATTATACACATCTTAAGTAGTTTCAGGCTATTTCTTTACTTTTCTTTATTTTTAAATGGCACTTCAAACGCGATATTGTAAAATATTGCTTTTATAAAGTTCATAAGCATATGCTGCATAAAGTTCACTCTCTAGCTCCATTCACCACCACGTCCAGCACCATTTTCAGCTCAAAAATTGGTCATAACTTTAAAAGTTTTCAACAAATCGTTAAATCGGAACGTACTCAGATGGAGAATGTAGTTTACTACTGTTTACCTACTGTAAAAATTTCAAGTGAATCAAATAAAATGTGTTCAAATGGTGCTGCTGGCCAATTTGATAAACATGGTTCCGAGAAAAATGCGTTTAAAGTGCCATTTTGAAAAAAAAAGCAGAAAAGAGAAAGTAGCTTAAAACTACTTAAGATGTGCATGATAAAGGTGTTTAAACAGATTATCGACTTATTTCTTTGTTTACCCACAAACAATTGTTAAAAGTACACTACGTTTTTGGGCCTCTACAGTGGTGTTACCCCTTAACTTCTAACCTCAGCTTAACTTCTCTTTAAACTAATTTACAAATAAAATAATGTAAGACACAGTTATCTATCTGCTGCTGAGAAGTTAGTGCCTGAAAACTACACTGTACTACCAAAATTCTAATTATAAACGTAAAAGCAAAATGAATTTGTTACACTCCAGGCACCTTCACTCCAAAATATAATTGAATTTCTACTGATGCCCCAATCCCCAACTCCGAAATTCGAGAAATTATGAAACTTTGGAAATATGTAGAGGATATATAGATATGTATTGCGGAATTTTTTTGCGGCCCCAATTTAACTCTAAGGGGGTGAAACTGAGCCCTCAAAGGGGGTGAAATTAGGACTATCATTTGGTAACTTACAGTTCGCAAGTTATAACACAAAATCGGAAAATAGCCGGATTTTCAGGAGTGAATTTCACTATCTTAAAGTGAATTTGAACAGAAAAAAATTTATTTATTTTACTTTATTATACGGATGACTCTTTTTATATACAAAGCTTTACAAATTATTGTCAATTGCGCAATACATATCCCCAAAGTTTCATCATTTTTTGAATTTCCACCTCAGGGATCTTCCCTTCTTAGATTACTTTCACATGTGAATTGCGATAATTAAATCAGAGAATAAATCTAACAACTACATCTATTCTCTGCAACAAAAGAAAATACTCCATAAATCCTTCGATATTCCTAGACCAAAAATACCTCGCCCAGGCTACCCAACAATTAGACCTGGACGAGTCAAGCCCGCCTAAAATGTCAGAGAAAAGCTCCTTAGCGTGGCCAAACAAATGAAACCAAACTGCCATTTAAAATCTCGCTACGCCAACTAATAACTCGAGCAAACTGCCGTTTAAAAATCGCGTCGCCAGCTAATAACTCGACCACCTCTCTCGATAAAAGAGCGGCGTTTCTCATGGAAATCGCAAAGACGAAACGGCGCTTGTTCGTTCCATTCGTTTGGCGCAACGCACTCCAGACGGGCGGCATTCTGACGTGACGCATAATGCAGAATGCATTCCATTCAAACCGTATGCAACTTCGTATGCGTGCACGTACGTCAACGTGCCGCGGGCTGTCGCGCCCGGTGAAATGTAGTCTTAATGGTGTTACCACTCTGGCATACCAGATTATGATTTAGGCCATTGTCCATAAATCCACCGCATTATTAGTCGGCTATTAATTCTTTCTTCCCTCCTCGGGTCGCCTCTATAAATGATCGTAGTGTGCAATTGAACGCCGCGCTCTATTACGACACGGAAAATTTCAGGCTAATTGAGCGACTGACGGCCGATAGGTATCTTGCCCGCGGATACGGTCATTTCTAGGCGATCAAATTTTCAATTTAATTTCGGAGAACGACGAATCGAAAGAAAGACGCCGCGCCACGGTTTGAAACTGTTCCCCTGCTCGTCTTTTTGGGGCCAGGAATTGAATGAAAAATAAAAGGAGATTGAAATGAAAGTGCCGTTTTTAATTTCTGCCGCGCTCAGTTTCGTTTGGTTAACAGTGCGCTCGGTAGTTTTTATTTCCTGGCTGTAAATTACCTGGGGTCTGGGTTGATTAAATAATGAACGGTGGGATCGATTCTGTTTGAAAAGATTGCTTCTGTGAAATATTAATCGGCGAGTATTGGCAGAAATATTGGACGCAGATGTGTACTGAATAGTTAGCGAGTTATTACTACTCGTTCTGCAAATGACCGGCGTAGAATAAGAATGAAGGAAGACGTTTCAGCCCTTTTGACGAGGGGATGGTGAATTAGATTCCATTTGCAAAGCGTGCAGTTTTCTACTTACAAAGGAACTCTGCGAGCATAGGATATTAACTTCTCTTCTTTGAAGAAAAATACTGAGTACTAATAATCTGAGGTCCAAAATAACAGTTATTTTAAAAATTGTTTAGAAAGTCATTAAGTAAAAAATCATTTTTATTTAAATGGAAGCCATTTGTCATTAAATATGAAAGATACCTATACCCAAAAAATGAAATAATTAAAAAATACTAATTTTTAATTGTTCTGTTTACAAGTAACCATTAGGAATGATTAAATTTTTATTTGGCTACAAGTAACCATTATCGATGACCCGAATTTTATTTTGGTTACCGATAAACATTATCGGCGACAAATTTTTTTCAGGTTACATTCGATCATTGTCAATTATTGTTATTAACATTGCTGATAATTAGTACCAGTTGATTGACAACATTAAAAAAATTACTAAGAAAACTTATATATTTTATTAAACAAAAAATCGCTCTGAAAATATATGAAGCAAAGAATAGGATAAAAAGTATTGTATTACATGTACTAATGGTTACCGTTTTTTTAACCAGAAAAATGTTTTGCGTCGATATTGGTTAGCGGTAACAAAAGAGATTTTTCATCGTAGATAATGGTTATCGGTAACCAAAATAAAATTCGGGACATTGATAATGTTTACTGGTAGCCCAGAAAAAAAGGTAAATCATTCATAATATAGTGCTAGACACTATTTTTTGTCGATTGGTCACGCGAAAAGTGAAACGAAATTCCTGTAACGTAAATAGTGTATCGTCTGATACATAAATGGTACTGTATTAAATTATGGGTTATTAGTTAGAAGAAGATGGCGTATTGTTTCAAATTTAAGAATCAGTAAACAAGTGACTATTCAGTGCGACAAACTTTATCGTAAAAAATGTCTCGCAATAAATTAGACCTCGCTATAAGTTTTCTAAAGTTGTATGTAAATTTCGTATATTCAAATTGTTTTCTCTGTCTTACTAAGTGCTTACATGATTTTTATGAAAGTTGTATATGCTTTTTCTTTGGCATTTATGTTTCAATTAATGTATACATAATCATATATTCGGCAAAAAATAGTGTCGAGCACTATAGTTATACGTAACCAAAATCATATAATTAAACATATTAACTCTTATACCATAACTTTTAAAAGTCTTATAACAGTCCTGATGTCTGCTAATAATACGAGTGTCTTATACACTAAAGAAAATATTACTTGCACAAAATCTCGCTGCACAACTTCCAGCGACCTCCAATTTTTACACAAAATATTTCCCGTCGAAAATCTTCTTAGTTTTGAAAATTTGTGCAACCTCCTACTTTAATCACGTAAAATATTCTGAAGCCTCGTGTTTAAAAGTAATACCTTTAAAATACGCGGTACATATTTCGTATCTCGTTTCAAGGTACAGAGCATTCATTACGCCCGATCTTTATGGCAAAGATGTTCGTAAAAAAAATTTGCGGGCTTGATCCCGCGCAAAGAAATCTGGGTCACCGTGAAATTTTCAGCAGAGGACTGCATCGAATTACATTATACGCTGAAAGCGTATAATTTTAGGCTAATGCAAAAGTTCTGTCATCTTTTTGGGGTGAAAGGGTGCTGCATCCGTACGGATGAAGGTGCAATATCGCGCAGAAATTGCATTAACAGAGCAGAATATACCTCGACCCACTGCCGTGCCAGTCATGTTTTCCAGTGACGGCTGTTCAACATTTGTTATTCATGCAGCATTGTATGATTCCGTTCGAATCATTGTTCTCCTGTTGCTCGTCGCCGAGTCACAAGCTCGCAAACGTTTCAACGGGAATTTTCACGGTGTCGATCATGTACAAGACAGGGGTTTTAATCTTTAAATTTGACGATCTTGGGTCAGGGTGGTTTTAATGCAGCGAGGTAAAGAAAAAATGGGATTTGTGCAATTTTTAAGCATATTTTCGAAAGGACATGTCACACTGATATGTTAACCAAATCGAAACAGCAAAACATGCGTGTTAAAGAGGAAAGACTGATATTTCTACTGTTTTTTTTATGAACGTTCTACGAAGATTCCATCGCTTTCTAGATACAACTAAAGTCAAAAAGACCATTTTTGCTTCAAAGTTAAATAACTCGGTCAGAAAAAATCGCATGACAACCATTGAACACTAACTTTACACAGAAAAGTAGTCGCTTCCCACTGGTATAAATGTAGCCTGTGTAAAAAAATTCATTCGCCCCATGGAACATCACAAAGTTGAACAAAAATTTGTAAAATTGGCAAAGTGCTTATTATATCGCTATAACTGTGCTGCAAATCAATGCAGCTAAAGTCTGAAAAAAGCAACTAAATGTAGAGATTCCACACTTTCAGACACTTTCAAATGATATTTTGAAGATATCGATACGACCATTTTTGCCGGAATTATGACTATTTGAACTTGCCCCCATTTTTCGGGTTTCTAGAGGTGATCCCTTAATTATTTTGAGGGTGTGTATAACTCATTAAAAAATTCCGTAGTCGCTACACGCTCTCCCTAAGCACTCTTTACATGCTCACTCTTTGAAACACACTTTCACCATCTTTGGGTATACCAGCCCTGAGATCAAAATTTTTCGATTTCTTCTTTTTGCACTTTTTAATAGCATTATATTAGTGCTAGAATAGATTCATACTAGTAAGTCAATACATGTGTTCATAATATCACTTTAAATGTGAATTTCAACTTTGATGCTGATTTCCCGAAACCACCACTTTTAGAACGGGTGTGCATGATTACTCAAAAACGAAGGCGTATACAGTCTTGAATTTTTTAAAGCAGTTTAAACACATGCGGGGTTCTGGCATGAACCACGGGCAAGACTTTTGAAATTCTATTTCCTGTTCTTTTTAATACTTTATTCAAAACTTGTGCTTGTTTTCCGTTATATGATATCAAAGTATCTAAAATGGTATCAAATTAGTTTTGATCCTAACGATAGTGGTTCATATCAGAACTACTATCGTACTGATTGTGTAGAAATAATTGGTTTCGTCATAGAACTCAACGTTCCAGCGGGAGACTGCACACCACATCAGCCTGGTGGATTAGGCCTTCAATTGAATGGCCCCGAAAACCCTAATTTTATTTTCATTTTTCAAAAGCCATAACTGTTAAGAATCTGCTTTTCTTCAATAAAAAGAAACCATTATTATTTCTCATGTGCAACTGTTAGTTGATTTCTTATAGCTCTGCAAACATACGCTATATTTAACCCTCTCGGGAATGTCATTCCCCCTTAAAATTTTTTTCAGAGATAATTTACAGTTTTCATATAAAATTGGTATTACCTACTTTAAGTACAA
Organism: Andrena hattorfiana; assembly: GCA_944738655.2. Lineage (NCBI taxonomy): Eukaryota > Metazoa > Arthropoda > Insecta > Hymenoptera > Andrenidae > Andrena > Andrena hattorfiana. Next base: position 38,031,549 of record OX122889.2, on the reverse strand, counting down.
TATCTTTGAAGATTATAAAAGAATAATGAATAGAATAACATGCATAAATTTTAATATATTAATTAATCTTCTAAATCCCCCACTAAAAAACATAGGTCGCTCGCGGGATGTGTAACTTTGAAACGGCAGCTCTGAAATCAAATTTAAGTCTGTTTCTATAAACTATATGAGTGTAGTTTCCGTGGCACATACCGATTTTTACAACAAATTATTTTTGTAAAAATTGTGCGCTTTGAAACAAAAAGTTTCGAAATTCCGCTAATAAGATGGACAGTTTTTCGAGCGTACTTCAAAAAATCTGTTTTCGATCAAAAAATCCGTACGTGTAACGGAAACTACACTCATATAGTTTATAAAAAAAATTAAATTTGATTTTAGACCTGCTGTTCCATAAATACACATGTTCCATAATGCACATTCCGCCAGCGACGTATGTTTTATTGCGAGGGGTTCAGAAGATTAATTAATATATTAAAATTTATCCATGCTTTTCCATTTATTTTATTATAGTCTCTTACGATATTGTACTAAAGGTAGATAATAAAAATTTATATAAAAACTTTAAATTATTCCCGAAAAAAATCGTAGAAAAGGCTTATTTATCCAGCTACCATAGTGGTGTGTCTCCCTTAGGTGGAGGTTCCGGTCTAAAAATCGATTTTTCTTATTTCATTTTTCGAATGTTTAAACTTTTATGAATACGTGTTTAAAACGATTTTTTGGAATTCGTAAAATTCGCGAAGCTATAGGCATTTGAGGAACGGCAAATGCATGGGTAACACCCGGCCACTCGGCACTCACGTAAAACTTTAAACGCGTTTTTCTCGAAACAGTGTTCTTAAAATCGGTGGAACGATTTATCACGAAAAGTTATTATCCGATTCGACTGAAACTTTTTTTATTTTGAAAAATATACTTCCAGCTCGTGGAGAAACCAGTAAAATTTAAAAAAAAACTTAAAATTTATAATTTTTAAAGGCGTTGAAAGGACGAAAAACATAGGGAAAAGGTGATTTGAAACTTCAAGTGTCGCTATTTTCTCAAAAATGTCATTGTTTGAATTTTTACTGTTAAATCCACGAGCAACTTTCTGGCAATTTTTTGACGCCTCGACTTTACGAACTCACCCCCTACATAGGCAAACACATAGGTATGTAGATTCAGAATCGTTTTTCAACCATTCCAAACATTACAGTGACATTCATTCTATAACACACGTCAAAAACTCCCACAATATTCAATATACAAAACATGCTGTTGTTACAACATGATGTTGTTAATATTTGATTTTTTGACCTTTCACGTGTATTCGTTGTTGCTTATATTTAATTTTCGCGTACTTTCAACATCCCTTTTTCACTGTTTTAGTTCGACATTTGCTTCTTTTGTTCATACAAGCTGTACTTATAATGCGCACCATAGGCAAGCAACCTGGCGCATTTTCAACTAAGTTTCCAAGCCGAAGCCCATGCAAGATTCGCAGAAGTGGTTCTTAAGTTGCCTCACGCGAATCATAGACTTTTGCGCGATTGAGTCGTAAAAAGCGTTTGGGGAAGGCTCGTAACGTCCCGGAAGCTTTACGAGGCGCTTTTGTGCGCGCTTTTTGCCCCCGCGCGCTTTTATCAGCCTTCGAACGATAGCTGATAGCAAGATAATAGCGAACAATTCGCTGCTGCGCGTGGGTATGTGTACGCGTATGTACGTGATACTTGTTCCTGTATATGCACAGCGAAAGAACGAACCCCGTGCATCGATCGACCCCAGAAGTTATGTAATGAGTCTTGGGGTGCGCTGACTCTCTCACTAGGACTCAGAAAATCTAGGTTATCGAGTTTCCTTTGGCTCACGCACTTCGACTTAGGGTCGCCACATTTTTAACTCCTCCAACTGGTCCACGGATCAGAGGCACTTTTGCTTCGAGCTGCGATTGGTGGTTTTGTATTTTGTATTTTATTTTATTTTATTTTGAAACTTATTGCATTTCTGTTCTCTATCTATTATTATTGTACTTTGTCGTTAGTCTTCGGATTAGGCTTAAAAGCAGCAAATTGCTTCTTTTCCTGTTTTTGGGAATCTAATAGAGACATATTATTATTTTTGTTAAACGAAAACTTTGGAAAGGAGATAATCTGGTACAGTAATTTGAAATTAGTCCTTTGTGTAATCCTACGAATTCTGGATTCTGCCATTCTTGTGGAATTTAATGAAATTAATATGTAATAAATTTTGTGTACTTTGGAGGCATGCTTGGGATGCAGAGGGTTAAAAATTTAGAATAGGTTTGAAATATGGTTTTCTCGAAAACTGAGTTTTTAATAAATAAAGTATTAGTCTACGTAGGGATATTCAGGAAATAATGTATCACAAATTTATGGGCGTAGACCGAATATTTCTTTTGTTTCAGATGTTTGAAGTAGACCTGACGAAAGTGAATATTCTGTTATAATACGTGTACAAGGAAAATAATATATTTATTTAAAGGGTGATACCCTTTAATTACAACGAAACACATAAGTAAATAAGTAAGTAAGGGGCAGAAGCGAGAAAAAATTAATGCAAAATTAAAATAATACAATGGTATCGGTGGGAAACATTTTTCAAGTGCAAGGGGAGGTTATTAGTCCAACAATAAGTGGGTGTTAGAGTGGAAGAGCAGAGATTAACAGCAGAACTCGAAAATGTAATTAAATAATTTTATCAAACGAAATCGAAGGAGTTTTATAAAAGCTAAATAGTAAACTTGACAGAGTGATATGAAAGAATTGTAGAATGCGAGGGAAAATGAAATATTGGATTGTTCAAAATATTAGAAAGTTCGTAACGAAGTTGGAGGAAAATTGAAAGGCAAAGCTTTTATGCAGAAAAATATTTATTATTATTATTTTTATTGTGATCTAACTCACGCATAAAAAGAACCGCAATACTTACATATGGCATAACCTAATACGTTAATAAGGTTTATATATTATCCACCTTTACGTTGCCAATCGTTCAAACTAGCATCAATAGCCTGCGGTGTGCAACTTGACCGGACGTTTATGATTTCAAGAAGCGATATTAGGATTCGTGGATTAATTTTGCAGTCACAAACTCGTTAAACTAAATACGCAATACATAGCTGTGTCGCTTACCCGAATGTTATGCGGCTACATTGAAATCTGGGTTATCGAGTTCTAGTTGGTGAATTTCCTAAAGGCAGTCGTGTTTCGCGTCAGCAGATTTCAGCAGTTTCTCCTGCAGCTTCGCTGTCAGGGGCTGGGAAATGTCACGAGTTGCATTCCTTCGATTATTCGCGTCGAAGACGGGAGTTAAACGATGCTCGATCGATGAGAAAAAATTAATGAATGCAAGTGAATCACATGTTGGAACTTTGCTCGACTGATGATCTTACAGTGACCCGTATTCATTGAAAATTTGAAGCCCACCCCCAAAAGATATACATTGCGGAGACATCATGAACTATCCTTTCACTAAAATCGTAATTCGATTATTATTTTAGATATCATAAAATTTCATTAAGGTTTTATTAAATAAAGTATATCCCGAAAATGACAGGGTTAAATATAAATTATTCTGTTATGTTTTAAAATAATTATAAATTTATATTTAGAAATGAAATGTTATACGATTTTAATTATAGGTATCCAGTTTTCTTCTGAATAAATTTAATTCATATTTTTATTTAATTTGAAAAAGTCTAAACACTTATGATAAATTAAAATCAATATCATTAACATTTCAACGCCATCGACATCTTTTTGTATCATTAAGTCAACACAAAGAAGAAAGCAAAACGTGACCATCTTTCACATTTCATTCCAAGGGTCCTTCAATGATATTTCAAACATTTCCCATCTATTTCTTTTTGTTAAATAACTTCTATATCTGCTAAATTAAATATCAAAATTCAGAGGTACTACTAATAATCTACAGAAGTATTCCAAGTGAAAAGGTCCTAAATGGGCCTTTTCATTTTGCACTATAAAGCTCTAAACGGAAGAAAAACAGTGCCGAAGAACATCGAGCTGTTTAAACCCGTGCCTCTGATTCGTCGCGGTGTAGCCTGCCAATTACATTTTATTGTGATAATCGAGTCCCTGGGACGATGCATCTGGAGTGGTGCTGAGCCGAAGAATCCACTTCCTCTCTCATCGGGAAATGGCCTCCTCGATTAACGCTCCGGGGGACGAAGTTTGGAAATCCGTCGAGCGCGATAACTTTTCTGTTCCCGGCGGTGAAACTTTCGCAGCTGCAACGGCGCTAGCGGTAGAGCCAGCGAAACGTGGAGAGGGTGTGCGGGGGGAGCTAGCGGATACGCAGGACGTGAAACATCGACGGGCCGAAATGAGTCGCATTGAATCAGGCACAATTGATAGTTTTAGCGGGTACGCGGTACGTATAATATACGAAGTATGCCATTACTGCCTATGAATAATGTAACGTGCAGAAATGCGTTTCGAAATCGGCGGGGTTTCCGTGGCGTATGAGGTGCACTGATACCGTGCACCGTGTTTGCAACCCAGACTCGAGGTACAGATTATATTGCAGCATTCTGATAACAATCGTAATGACAGGTGATTTCTCGAGAGGGAAAGATTTTAGTGGTGTCTTTTGGATCTTTTATTTTTTTTTTGTATTGAAATGTTGAAATTAGTTCTCGTGGATTAGGATTGAATTGTAGGCTGGCTGTTAGAGTTTATTTCTTTATTTATTTATTTTACCCCGTCGGCGTGAATTTCCGCAAAAAGAAATGTTTGGTGTTACTGAATGACTTGTGGATTAAGTAATGCTGTTACTGAACAAATTGATTTTCCGTTTGAAATAAATTCTCTTTTTACATATGTGTTTGCAACGTTGTTATTTAGTCACCTGGGAAATTGATTTTAAATTATTCTCGAGAAAATTTGAGCACACTATCAGATATTTAATTATTTCAGTCAGGGTGAATTTACCTATGTGTGGAAGAATAAATATAATTTTGCTGATATGAAGTGTACAATGAGAAACTTAGTTAGAATGATTGAGAGTGCGCTAAGGTATAGTTTGAATACAATCAATTGAAAATTGTCAACGTGAATTGTAACCTATTATTTGAAAAAGGCCTTACATACTCGATAACTAACCCTTCCAATTGAATGACGAATGGGAAAAAGTAAATTAGTCTGGAAACTAGTAAAAAATAAAACATTTAGTCAAATTCGACATTAATAATTGCACGATTTCTGTAAAACTCTTATCATGCGTGACTTTTGATGGCGAATCGTGAAACGTAGCTGAAAAATATGATAAATTCAGTGGTGACCCAATTTTGCCGCATGGTTTCCGCAGAAATTTTATTATTTTTTTATTACCAGCGCTGGCGGAAGCCAGGAATAATAATTCTGGTCTTTATCGGCGCGAAGGTAATGAGCTCGCGGCGAAAATGTCAGCAACTGAAACGTTAAAAAAAGTTTTCAATACGTTTCCAATATTTTCCGTATGCGCCTCTTATAATACGGCCATAACAATCGATTAACACATATATCTCTCCTTTTTCATAAACAAAAAACGAGTATATCCTACAATTAATTAATGCTGAAAACATATATTTCCAGCAAACCCTCATCAAAATCCTTAAACCCACTCCTTCAATAAATGTTTCGAATGAAAGAGGAAAAATTACAACACCTTTGAAGCACAAAAGCTTCTTGCCCCGGCAGAATTTTCATCGTACCACCGCGTTGGAGTTCCAGAAATCTTCACCGTAGCTCAATTACCGTTTCACCAGTAAACTATAAAGAATATATTACCTGCGCGCCGATAAACTCGAAAATTCCCGTTCCACGTCGGACCCCGGCGAGCGCGATAAAAGGACAATAAAAATTCCGCAAAAATCTTCGCGGCGAGCGGGGTGGCCGTTTAAATCCGGCTTGCTTGGAGGCTGGCGTCCAGGAGCCAGCAGGGAAGTAATAAAAATTTCATGAAAACCCTCCAGGAAATCAGGCTGACGCCTGTAAGAGGCCAGGGTCGGTCGGGTCGCTCGGGACACCCGTTAGAATATCGCGGAGAAAAATGACATAAGACATCCCCGTTCTGACTCGGGCGCCATATGACCGTCTCTGTCTCGAGCTCTTTCCCTCTCCGCCGCGTTCCCCTACCACCGTCATTCCTTGCCCCCTCTCCGAAGCCAGGCCACCCCGTCCCGCGCCCGCTCATCCACCAACATACACCCCCGCACTCTCACCAACTACCCACCCACACCAGCATTGCCCGGTTACCTGTACCACCGGTACCACCACCTCCAGGCCGGTGACCAACACTAATTGCGAGCCAGTCTCTCGGTGCATCGTCTTGCGAGAGTAGGACGGAGCGTCGGGAAGAAAGGAAGGGAGCCCGAGGAAGAAGGAGGCGAGAAGGAAGGACGAGCCGGAGAGAGAGAGGCTCCGTCGGATGGTGGGACAGGGAGCGAAAGCTTCCAGGACAGGCAGGAAGGAGACGCGAGGCGGCAGTGGGAGGATGACAGAGACAGCGCGACTTGCCGCTGGAGGGGCGAGGGGCAGTTAACACGCGAGGCTAGAGAGTAGAAGACAAGAGAGGAAGGTAGCGAGAGAGCATAGCTTAGCATGGCACGACACGGGCATATCCATAGACATATACACTGTGTCTATGGGCATATCGACGAGATCCGAGGGCGGCCGAGCGCCACCGAGGAAGGCCGACGCGGACCCTGCGCGCTCAACCCAAACCCGAGGAAGCATAGTTGCATTTAAACTGCCATCCCACTGAGGTCTCTCTTCCGAGTAGTCTGCTGGCTGGGCCAGCCGCACTCGACGAGTGCTCGCTCGCGTACCACCTCGCACCGTGTACACCCGCACAACGCCGCCAGCGAACGTGTGACACTTGTCTATCGCCGAACCCCCTCGTCGACCGTGGCTCGTCTTTGTCCATGCCGGGGGGGACGTGCCTGGAACACAGCACCTGGAAGAGGGTTGCACGCTGGTAACGGGCAAAAAGGACACGAGGACTTGCGGGGCGCCCTTTGATCGCCGGTGAAGGAAAAATCGAGTAACTCCGTGCTCGTCACCAACGGACAATTATCTCGGCGATGTCCTGCCCTCACCCTGTGAATGTGTCGCGATTGAAAAATTGTTACCGGGATCGGAGGAGAGTTGAAAGAGGTTCAGGGGTATCGGAGAGAACGCCGAACACCGTGTAGACGCAGTTAGGTGGTTTTATTGGTCGTAGTCGAATCGAGTGGAAATTCGATCGATCTCACAGTGACCGTAGTAATCTCACACAGTTCGCTCGCACGCGTCGTCCCGTGCCGAAGAAAGCCGGATTCTAGTAGTCTGAATGGACTGGTCGGGACTGTCAAAGTCGCGCTCAGAGTCAGCTGCTCCGTTACGTTCCAGCCAGTGGCCCGTGTATACGGGATGTACCGAAAGTGTGCAGCGGTTCTTTGCTTTCTTCCGTACCTCGAGGATCTTGGTCGATCTGGACTGGTTACGCGGTTGGCCGGCAATCGTAGAAACGTTGCTCGAGAAGCTAGTCGGAGGGTCCCAGTTTTGACCGTGAGTGAGGATGCCTGTCGAGTCGAACGTGTCGGTGGGATTCAGTATTTCTTTCTTCAGGATCCACCGTTTCCTCCTGGCCGTGAGGTTTGTCAGCTTTTCTATCTCACCGCGGCAATGTACGTAACTGACTCGACCCGTGGAAATTTTAAACTCACGCTCCGAGAAAGCCTTCTCATTTTTCTCCGTGAATCCCGATAGCTTCTCGGTCCCAGCGCCGCTCGAGTAACTTGTTGGCTTTTCTCTCGCGGGATGCAAACGCGACGTTCCCAGGTATTATGTAAATCGAATTTGAATTTCTATGGCGACCTTTGCCCCCTCTGTAATATCCTTGGAGGACCAGCTTACTGCCGCGTTACACTTTTGCGAAGTGGCTGTCGTGAACTGTTGGATTTGCTCGGAATTTCGCGTGGTACATGTACGTGAGTCAATAAAACAGGCATGTCCACTCGTGAGCTATTGAATTCTCCAAAATTACAGTGTTTTCTTAGTATTCCTCGTCCAATTTTCTGCACTTTGCTAGCTCGTTTTTGTCCCCCAGTGCACGAGTTTATTACGATTCGAGGAACCCACTTGAAATTATTGATTCCATCGAAATCGTTTCTTACGCCTTTCGTCGGCGCCCTGGCACCATGAACACTGTTACGTGCCGCTCGAGTTAATTACTCGAGTTAATTACCTTCGTCGTATCGAGCGAGGGCTTTTCGCTCGATCGGACAGAGGGAAACAAGTTCTCGCTATTATCTTTGATTTCACGACTTCTTTCCGAACGCATCGAGCTTCCGAATATTCTTCGGTAGCTTATCTCGAAATTAAATTTTCGCACCATGTTAAATTACTTCTAGCGCATCCTATCGTAGAACTTCCGTGTCGTAGCAGTGCAGGAGTTTTCGAAATACTTTCTGTAACGGATTTTCCACGTTCGCCGTGGCGATTGGTCCACAGAAAGGCGTCCAAACGCTGTTACTACGTGCTCCGCGATGAAGCCGCGCTTAAAGCCGATATCGCGGAACGGAGGCGTTCGCCATAACCCAGGGAAATGCTAAAATCTTCAAGAATAATTGCTGCTGGATCAGCCAAGCCTCTGTAGCTGCTCTGTTTGCCCCGAGCATTGTTTCAAACGATCCTCCGTTTCCCTTTGATCGGCTCACCCAGGAGCAGACTTCAATCCCGCTAAAATTTCACCGACAAACGGCGCCGCTCGCCTCCAGAACAATACCACCGCGGAAAAGGTTAAATTAATTGGACACCGCGTCGGAAAATGCCGGTGTTTCCCCTGTAAATCGTTCGAGTTAATATAATAGTCCCGTTTATCGATATCCGACCGGTTAGGGGTGGGTGCCAACAACGCGTTCAATATTTAACTTCTCGTTCCAGTTGCATTGTTTGAGGATCGTTTCAGGCCGATCCCGTTCCATTCCGCTTCAGCTAGCGCGCAAACGCGGATTATCGGCTGCGGGACGAAAGTTCTGGCCCCTCTTCGCCATTGCGATTGTCCATTTTTAAGCTCCCCGACCCATTTTCCGCGTTTCGAGCGCCCCTCGCAGCTTCCCTCGTTACTTTCTTCCGATCTGCGAGCGATTCACGGTTCCACGGATTCGGTGATGCATCGTGGCTGAGTTTAGGTGACTGTCGCGATTCCGGGGGCCTTTTCACGCGAGACACTTCTGTGGCTGACGAATGACGTCTTACTGTTTCACATTGAAAAGTACCATTCGATGCCACGTTTAAAAAATATGGAGAAGGTATAGGAAACTTGACGAAACTAGCCAGAAAAGTGTCTCGCGTGGAGAGGACCCTGCCTGAAGACAATAAGCAGACAATGCAAAGTGTCTTCGAGGTAAAAATCCGCGGTAAAGCTTGTCGAGCAAGGAACGAGTCGGTTTTGTCGTCGCAACGGGATGCAACCGACAAATTGCAATTCCAATTCGCAGCTTCTGTAATTACCGTTGATACTTGGTTCCGTGTTGCGGGCTCGTTACACGCAGCCAAAAGGTAATTTCTTACTCCGTGTAATAACACGCTCCCGCTAGGCTTGTATACACACAACGACCGCCACTTTTGTGCAACTATTACCGCAATTACCCAGCCAACACCGCCGATGGCTTCGCCGTCAACTGTTGCACGCGAGTTATCGCGACTCTACCGATGCGATTCGTTACGCGTTCACGGCGATCGATTAACCGCCTAGCAGCGGGCTAGTAGCTACTGCGACGAAGCAGTCATTTTGGCTCGAAAAGTGGCTCGCTTTGATTCGCTGACTAAGATAACCGTTCATGACGAAGATTCGCTGTGAAGTTCCCTGGTTTCTGGATGACCGATGGGGATGTGAATTGGATTCACTTTTGGTGGAGTCATTTCACTTTGGAATTTAGGAATTCAGCGGGGGTGCTTAAGAGAATTGAGACTTTGGATGAGGTGGCGTGAATACATTCGTTTTTGGATTTGAATCTATTTAGTGGGTGCTTTAGTGAGGTTTGTTTGTGTTGGCTACTTTAAGCACAGGCTTCAATTTAACAAGAAGGGATTGTGTGAATTTATTGAATTTAAATATGGCAGGGTTGATTATTTTTTAATGTCAGTCGAGTTCCAAGTAACCCTCATAATTTCAATTATACTGAACGACAGCTGAATTTATGAGGCCTCGTAAGTTCTTAGTTTTATCAAATCGTCTACCAGTGTGGAGTTGTCAATCGATACCCCAGCGCAGACTCGTAATTAGGGTTTGTTAATTGTGTCGATTGAATACCGATAGAATTCGTCGATGAGGGTGGTGAATTCTCGCGAGTGGTTGAGAACAGTTGACGAGAATCGTTGAAGACCGAAGAGGAGCAGCCAGCGCCGGTTCCTCGATCAATGAAATCGGTGAGTAGAAATGAAATCATTCTCGGTGGGGAGCGTAAGCGTTTCACGTGCATACGTGAAATGGTTGAGACGCAACAGGGTGACATGTACGATACGAGTGTGTGCAGGAGCAGGCTTTAGTTTCAAACTGATAGACCGTAAATTGTATGCACGGAGTTAGATACTATTATAGCTAGCATAAAGACAGGAGGAAGCCCGATACGATGCTTTGTTGATTAATTTATGTGCGAAAATTGAAAGCACACATGAGTTGCAAAAGCAATTTGTATTAATTTTTCTGTACCGTGTTTACTGGAAGGAGTACTTGAAGCTCTAGACAGAGTAGAAATAATAATATCTAGAGTGAATTTAATAATTTTATAGAAAAATTTTTTAATCGCGAGAACTGCGGGAGACTCTTTTGGAATTCATTTCGTACATCATAATTTAATTTGAGTGCATCAAGCAAATGGCATCAGTGAATTCTTAAATCTTCATATCCCCTCAAAAAATTGTCACTTTTCAACTTGGGTGCATCAAACTGGTGCCTAAATAAATCTTACCTCACATATATTATACAAATGGGAGCTCCAAGTCACACACTAGGGTGGCCCTTAATGTCAACCTGTGATTTCTTTTGTTCTCATCCTCTAAAATAGGTCCATGTCATAAAAGAATAATCGCTGAAAAAGATTGTTGCAATCGGACAACAGGAAAGGGTGCCGACCAGGCCTTAAAGTTTAGAATTCATCAGTGCTTTGAATTTGAAGAATTTATAAAAAAAAAATGGTAAGTCCTATCGAAATTTTGTTCCAGTAATATTAAAAGATCGTTCAATTTTCTACAATTACTGTGTATATAATTTTTTCGTGCTTCCAACCATTTTTTAGATAATAGCGTTTGAATATAGCCAGCAATACGCCCGTATAAACAATACGTCACGCCGTACAGGTCTCTATATTCAAACGCTATTATCTGAAAAATAGTTGGCAGCACGAAAAAATTATATATACAGTAATTGTAGAAAATTGAATGCTCTTTTAATATTATTTGAACAAAATTTCGATAGGGCTTACCATTATTGAGAAATTCTTTAATTCCAAACTATCGATGAATTCTAAACATTAAGGCTTGTTCGGCACTCTTTCCTGTTGTGTGATTGCAATAAACTTTTTCAGGGACTATTTTTTTATCAAACGGCACTGTTCCAGAGGGTACGAGCGAAGAAATATAAAAAAAATTTCGTCACGTATAAATAAGGGTCACCCTAGTCACACACTAAGAACCCAAAATATCCCCATATCACCTGAGAAAACCGTCGCTCTACATATTACTCTGCAACTTGGGCGCACCAAGCCGATACCTAAATATCAGCCGGCGAGCAACACGGTGCGCTATCGCCGGGGAGCGTGACAGAATCGGGCGTTCCGAGTATTAGCAGGCGGAGATCGATACGGGGAATGATTTCCTTAATCTGCTCCGCCGAACGGACGCGAATCGCGGGCGGCCGTTACAACGAAATTACATCACATTTGCCGGGAACATCGTCCGCGTTCCATTGCCCCCCGACACTCCAGGACTCGAAATTATTTTCAACGAGCGGCCGAGAAGCGTCTCGCAATCTGCCGTTCGCGCGAGCTAAGAATTCAGCCCCTCCGCCGCATCCCGCGTCGTCGTGGGAGTTATAACGGCGTCGTTGTAAGGCTTCGAAACGCGAAACGAAAAGCACCTCCCGGGAAATTGAATCGACGCGCCGACCCACTGGTAAATAGATCTCATCACCCCCTCCCTCCACTCGCTGTCTCGCCCCCGGGTTTTGTTTTTTCCCACTCCACCCCCTTCTTCCTTCCTGTTTTTATTTCCGTTTCGGAGGTGGAGGTGGCAATAGGAGGTGAATAAGGGCGGACAAAAAGGCGGACGAGACAAGGAAAATCCAATTTGTTCGGATTGCTAAATGTCCCGACGCTTGCACGCGATGCAAACAACGGGGTCAGCATAATCTTGAGAAGTGGGCAGAGATTAGAGGCGAAAGACTCGATTATCAGATACCCTGGTCCCTTGCCCCCCGCTCAGGTGACTTTTAGCCAGCCACGCTTTCGATTGAGTTAGGAGCTGACGTCCCGGGTTTGATCGTAATGGCGATAGTTTCTAGTGGGGCTGGAACCGGGGGTAGTAGCAACTGCGGAAATCGCCGAGGGACGCGGGCGTTTTCTTGCTTTGGGGAATCGACTTGATTCTGTGTTCTTGATAGTTGTCGGTGGCAAGTGAATTTTGCTTTTAGGGGAAGACGCTACTGTCGGTTGCGGTTGGTGGGTACTTCAAATGTATCGACATGGCTGAGATTGCAGTAGTCGGTTAATGGAGATAGAAAGGGATGTTAGATATGGGAATGTGTCCTGTATACGTGCAGAGAGCTACGAAAATTTCTCACGAGGGAAGGCTTTAAATTCTGTTCTTATAAAAATGAGAGTAGGTTGAGAATTTCTTTTCGAATTGTATGTGATTGCAGAGAAGCCCTTTTTAAGACGTGAGATACGTAAGACCTAACTGAGAGCTGACTTTCTTGAGTAGCTTTGTCAGAAGCTTCTGGGATTAAGAAAGCATTCTACTTTGATCGGTCGAAAAATGAATAATAAATCTTTCTGGTATTTATTAAGCAAGTCTTTTATTATAGAAAAAAATTAAAAAGAAATTTTTAAATTTGTTTTAATGTTTGTTTTTCAGCGTCCATATGGCCTCTAAAAAAGGAGGTATGTTCATGGCGCAGTTGATTTCCCGGCCCAGGCTTATCCGACACAAAAAATTCCAAAAGATTCTTAATCTGTATGAGTGTCGCTATAGCCCCTAGTTCAATTCACAATTTTTGTCGAGAAATAACCGAGATTTTTCTCATGGAACACCCGAGAATACTTTCTTTTGGATGTTTTGTCAAACTTTTTGTCGAATTTTTTGTTTCGGATAACCCTGAACCGGGAAATCACCTACACCATGAACCTCTTTTTAGGTGCCATATTGACACTGTAAAAAAACAATTTAAACAAATTGCAAAAATTCTTTTTAAATTTTTGTTGTATAATGTAAGAGTAGCTTAATAAATACCAAAAAGATTTATTTCATTATATGTTGCATTTACTCAGAAAAATATCTTTAAAAATAGCTTCATTTTTCGGCGGTTCAAAGTAGAATGACCCCTTAAAGGGGGATATACGCCTAGAGGGAGCTCCAAATTGACGTTCTTTTAGAATTTTTTTTAAGTAAGTGTTATTGCATTATTGCACTTTGGATATAATACTTAATTTTTTATTGAAAAATATTAGTCGTATAATACAGTTATAGGAGTAGATTTCAAATGCCTCATTCGCTACAGTGATTTGTGGTACCCAATCCCAATTAAACAGTTTTTAAACGAAAACAAAATGCAAATTAGTTTCTTAAAATATATTAACAAATGCTGTTTCTGACAGGACCGATTTAAAAAATGTTAATTTTTAAAAATATGGCAGCACTCTGAATAAAATGCTCAAATTTCAAACATGAAATCTTGCTTTTTTATGCAATAAAACACAAACTATGAATTAAATAAAAAATCCGCCTTGTCAAAAACTGCGTAATAGTGTATCATATAGCCATATAAAATTGGAAGTAAATCGCTTGAATAGCTTTTGAGTAATCGTGGGTACCGTGTTTGAAAACCTGGTTTAGAGAAAAATGCATTTGAAGTTCTGATCAACGTATGAGAACATGTGTAATTTCTAATGTCTGTACCTTTGATATTTCTGCAAATTTCAGTCGCAAATTTTGGGAAAACATTTATTGTTATATCAAACACTATGAAAATATGTAAAAAAAATCGACGATTTTAGCATTTCTAGGTGTATGACCTCCCTTAAAGATGTGACTCCTAGCAAATATAGTTTCAGTGAGAGAATAGATGTGTTGAAATGAAGAAATATTGGAGAATTCTATGGGTGCGCCTCAAAAGTGACCACTTATTGCCTATTTTATGATATCTATTCTGACAACCACTATTTCTTACCCCATCACTTCTAATTTTTTAAATACAGCGATACTTCTTATTTTCTAGCACGTTTTTTATTAGTCAGAACAAATCACTGACGCATTTTATATACAATTTTTTGCTGCGAAGTGCGAATAGAAGCTCCTTTGCCTGCTGTTTCAAATAGCCAAGGAGAGGGTTCAATACACACTGCTTGATTTTCCACGAAGACTTGATTCATTCTAAAATAATCTTTGCATCAGAAACAGTGTTTGTGGAAGTGACGAAATGAGTTCTGATTTTCGTGGTAATAGTTCCAAGGGAATCGTTTTATGTTCACCATAAGAGATATCAGAAGCATCTTATTTTTCTGCTTCAAATAAGAAATCTAGTTTTTCGTTGCAACAGAAGAGTAATATTTGCTTCAAGCGGACAGAATCTTCTATCTTAACGAAGGACAAAGGTTTCTCCGCAGAGGTAGCTTTTATTTAAACGGTGAAAACGAACAAGTGTTCTCGAGGAGCGACTGGTGCAGGAGAATGTTATGAACGTACTAAAATTATTTTCCAGCCAGATTTGGTCGCACGTAACACCGTAAAAAGGTTACGTGCGGCTCTGACGTAAATTTGCAATTGAAACAGGGATAAATTCGAAAATTAATGAAGCGTGTGATTGGATCAGTTGAATCTCATTTCAGGTAGATCATTTAGTGATTAAGGAACTGATTAAATAAATTCATTAGGATCGATTATAGCTGTGATGAACTGACACAGAAATGGAGAATGGAGAATCGAAAATGAAATATCTGCTCGATGGGAATAAGCGCTTACGCATTGTTAAATGATTGGAAATTAATGGGATGCTTCCAGTATTCGAGGTATGCCTATCGAAAATACATTATGAACCGATGAAAATTTTTTGCATTAAGATGACCTCGTTGTTCGTTCGAACGTGTGTGAAATTTATTATTCAGCTTTAATGTTTAATGTAACATCTTCTGACGAGGAACTACATGAAATCTCCTATCGTTATTGAGACTCATTACCTTTAATGATTAAAGGATTTTAGAATGTAATTTGAAGTACGAAGATTTATCAATTTTTAGGGTATTGAATGCTGAAATTGAGCTGAACCCCTTTTAATTAAATATACATCAAGATTATTTAACTTCGATATGATAAATCACATTTTCTGAAACGTGACCAGAATCTATACCAACAAATAAACTTTACAACGAAGGACCTTAAAAGACCACTTTTCTCGTGTAGCAACAAAATTTTGGAAAACTCTATAATCAGAGCTACTATACATATAATGGTACCTCTACATGCTTAATATCGATGTAGTACTTGTATGCAATTAAACCACTGAATACACCACATTATTGATTAAAAATTTTCAAATCCGAAGATCCTTTAAGTGAATACTCTTTAAGACTTGTACGTGTAAGCTATGACTTCAATACGACTGGTACCAGTGCGCCATCAATCATAGTTTTCAAGTACATCGTCTAATTGACATCCATTTAAATCGTCATTTATTCGTGTTAAAGCGTTGATGATCACTCACAGCTTTTGATCGATCATATGAACAACGAGGTTAGAAGGAAGGTGCTCCAAATAGCATTTAGGTGACAGTACCTACGTCTGCTGAGTTCATTAAACCTATTATCTAAATAGGCAGCTATCTATATAATTTTTTCTCTAATTCTTTAAGAGGTTATGCCTAGCCAGCTTGCAAAGAAGAACGCGATTTTCGGGAATTTTTTCTGGAATATCTACTGTATATTTTTTACAACTATTCGCTTATTTTAAAAGCATATGTATGTAGCAACTCTCAGTAATTTTGTTATAGAAAAACATTAAAGAATGAACGAATAACAACCATTCTCGCGGAAGCAGTTTTGATAAAGGCATTGTGCGGTGAGCACGATTTCCCTGAGCCGGGTCATCTAAAATTAAAAATTCATAAAGATTCTGTTACTATATGGTTGAATTGAGTAGATGAACGAAGGGTTTTTCAAAAAGTTGATTTTTGACAAAATGGCGGCGGTTTAACGCAAAACCACGATTTTCCAATGTCTGAATTGTTCGTTTTTCGTTAATTAAAAATAGAGTTTTTGTTAAAATAAAAAATCCTTCGTTCATCTACTAGTCTTTGGTATATAAAATAAGTCTGCAAAAGTTTAGGCCAATCGAAACCGATATCAAAACAGCTTCTGCGAGAATGGCTGTCATTCGTCCATTTTTTAATGTTTTTCTATAACAAAATTACTGAGAGTCGCTGCATATATGTACTTTTAAAATAAGGGAATAGTTGTAAAAAAATATACAGTAGATATTCCACAAAAAATTCCCGAAAATCGCGTTCTTTTCGCCAGCTGATTAGGCATAACTTCTTAAGTTGATCAATGCACGTTAACCAGAAACACTTACACTCAAGTATCACTTTGTTACGTGATTTTTAACGAAATCACTCAAGAAACCGTTAGAATGTTCTCCAAAAATTATACTAATGCGAAACCAAACATTTACATGGAAACTTCATTTTCCAATTAGTAAACCCTGTGATTCTAATCTACCTAAAGCAAGCAGTCGCCAAACATCTCAAGCTTGAACTATCACTCCCAATTCCCTCCAAAGAAAAACAATCCAAGCCCTCGAAACTTACGACAAATGACAAATTAATTTTGCAAAGACAACATCGGTTTGAAATATTCAAAAAAAAACCTTGCAGATTGTGTGAGTGTCTTCAAGGTGCCAGTCGCCAGTCAGAAAAGTGTCCTTTCTGACGGGACTGTCACCCTCGTCGATCAAAGCCAAAGCGATAAGGAACGGAAACGTGGAAACGCAGCGACGGGGCCCGCGAATTCGATGGTGCACCAAATCGTTCGTGGGAAGGAATGTCAGGTCCGCGATACTTTGACCCCATGACCTTAATGGCGGCACGCTATGACGGTCGGGGCAGGCATGCGCAGCTACGGTGGAAAAGAAACGGGAGATCGTGCAAAAGCTGGCACGAGCTCCGTCATCTTTCCGCCGAGGACCGCCAATTGATCTGAAAGATCGGCGAAGGGAAAAAAGAGAACGGAGCGCGCGGAGTCGTCGACGGGGCTGGAAAGGTGCGTTCAATGGAGGTGCAAACGGTCGCCTCTTCATTGTAACCAGCGCCGACAAAAGGATCTTTGGAAACGCGGAAAAGGAGCCACCATCTAAATTGAATCGGCTTCTCCCCTTTTTCCGTCTTACAGCCTCCGTTTCCCTCGTCTAATTCATTTACCTTTGTTGGGCTTGGCGAGAGGCGAACCGATACGAGCCGACCATTTGAAACGGGAAACTAAATGAAGGGACGCGTGTCGTTGGGATCCTGGGCGAGGAATGTAGACCGATTACACTCGGGTAACGTGATGTGCTCAACTTTGAATTTGACAAGTCACTGATTGGGCAGTGGTTATAACTCGTTATTAGGCTAAATTGATCTGACGTGACATAAAGTGGGCGCTGGTAGAAAATGAATTAAGCACAACCGAAGCTGAAGCCTGAGTACTATGTCAGAGATATGGTGGCGAAATCCACTCAAGTTGTATGTAGGAGAATATCTCCGTTAGGGGTTTGCGAGCACTCGATTTATTTGACTACTGCAATTTCGAATTAAATAATGATCGGTGGGTCGATCGAAGCCGAGCGTTTGAATTTGCCGAGCTGCTTGAAATCGACGAGTTGTTTGAAAAAAATGCGAGCTACTTGAAGAACTCAAACAGCTTGAATATTCAAACCTTTGTAAGGCTTGGAATTACTTGGAGATAAATTTTCAGCTCGAAAGCTTTCGAATTACTCGAATTGCTTCGAGTTACTAGCCCAACCTATATTTCTTCCTTACAGTTAGACTAGTATTTGATAGTAAATACATAAATATTCGAGTAACTCGAGTAATTCGAATATTTCCTAGTAATTCGAGTAATTCGAGCAACTCAAAAGATCCGAATTTATTCGCAAAATTTATCTGCAGGTATTTATCTGCAGTTTGAGTTTTTCAAGTAGCTGAAATTTGTTTAAAATAGTCCGTCGATTTCTAGCAGCTAGAGAAAATTTGAACGCTCGATTCGGCTCGAGCAATCGAACCGGGGTCAGCTCAGCTCGTAAATTCCGGGTACTCGCACGCCTCTATTATCTGAGAATAAAAACGCAACACTTATTTGGTCATATCCCAAGGGACTTAAAGTGCTAATATCCAAAAACTGTGCTGAATAATGAACATATCTGTTTCCTTGATTTGTCATCAAGACACTCAGTGGTCTCATCGACTTTGTCCCCTGCTGTTTTTACGACACCACTCGAATGAATGTATGGATTTTGACTCGTAACGCTCGATGTGAAGTTCCTTGGGTATTGCATAGACTAAGCGTCTAGTGGGAACGTGACTGTAGCCCTTAGTCAGTGGACGAACGGGTAAGGTACTGTACGAATTTGCACCTTGGAATGTAAGTTGTGGTGACGAGTGGCTTGTTCTGGGTACATTTAGCCACAAGTACACAAACACAGTGCTGGTGGTCCAACAATTCCCGGCAATTGCGTCTCTGGCGAAAGAAGAGGTGGTGATCGATAAACGGTTTCCGGAGAGGCGCAAAGAAGAGAGACGGAGGAGGAAAGAATCTGGGAGATAGGCAGGGACACGAAAGAGCCACGTTAGGCGTAACGCGCCCGGAGAAGATTGGCAATTTTCGCAAAATTAAGCGAATTGAATCGAATTATGCCGAGCCGGTGACGTCAGCCTTGTAACTCGCTGAATTGGCGAGAAATGTGACTCTCTCGCGTCGCTTACACATCGATGACTTTACGTCCCGTTCGCCGCTCGACAGATCCGCGAGAACACTTGTCGATGGATCGCTGCCGCGTCAGAGGGACGAATTTTTCCAGAAATTCTCGTGTCGCGCCCGTGCAGCGTCGCGACTCCCCATTTGAAGTCGAGCAATTTCTGTTTTCGCGGATCTGGGTCGAGTTTAATGGCCCTGGGCACTGTGGGACGTTCGGAATTGACAGGCGCTGGCTTAAGTGGCTAGCTGAGCTCGTGAAAGGGAATGCTGATGAGCAAATATTAATAAACGTTGATTCAAAAAGCAGTTGTTCCGTGAATGTTAAAAACGTTCCCTTGCAAACTGTTCGCGGGTGCGACAAAGTACCTACCCTTAGCACGTTTTGAATTGTTTTGTGAGGCACTGTAAGGTAATTATGGAAAATTAAAAGTGTTTCGAATTGCGGCATCACGTCCGGAAGTATGGCGTCTCCCCCCAAAAAGGATGTTTTTAGTTTCAATTTTTTAAGGTTGACAAATATTAATATTTGAATTTTCTTCAATGCAAGTAGTAACACAAGATGTTCAACTAATATCTATTCCTGGAAAAATTTTCCATCGCAAAACGTAGACACGGTGACTATTTCGCGTAAAGTGTGGCATCTCTCTCATAATTACCTTATGGTACATTTGTGGAATCATTACCAAAGAGAAGAATAACAGAGTCTCTAATTCCTTAAAAACAAAAAAAAATGCAATAACGTTAATGGCCAATTTCACCTCTTCAGAGTGAATTTCCACATAAAAAATAATCACTCCTTGCATACTCCATTGCGCTCTACATTCACAGGAAGTTTCATTAGAATCAGAATTTCTAATTGGGAAGGTTCCCTCGCAAGGAACCATTGCCTCTGTTAACTAAACGCGACAGAAGAACACAAGTATCTCACGCAAAACGGGCCTTATTTCAATAGAATTTGATTCGAACAGAGCCCACGGTACGCTTGTCCTCAGGAAAGGACGGAGGAAAAATCAATAACCCCGATCGGACAAACTAAATCCGGACCTGAAAAATAAATTCATCAAACGTGCACCTCCCGACCGTATGGGACAGAAAGAAGATTCTATCTCGCTCTCTGTGCCCGCATCGGTGCGAAGGAACAATGGAATTCGACGCGCGAGGGCGGTTTGCGGGGCGGGGGAGGAGGGTGGCGGGGGGGGGGGGGATAGCGTTGGTTGATCGAAAAGGTCAGAACGAGCTGTCTCGGGGAAGGCGTTAATTGACTTTAAACCACGGTGGTTTATAGTGTCGGGGCGCTGCACAGCGGACCGGATGGGAAACGGGCGTCAGGAAAGGCGGGGGTGTGCGAAGTCAATTAGCATAGGCACGAAGTTTGCGGCTCCAACGCGAGGCTGCCAGGTGACGGGGTTGGCTCGAGGAAGAGCAAGGGTGCCGCTACCCTCGGAAAGGGGGGCGAGTGACGCATGGGGAGGGGGCGACGGTGGAGTGGATCAACTGTTGTAGAGGAGAATGTTGCAGGCCGCGGGCGCTTTCGACGTCGATGACTTTGTACCACGTCACTGGCCAGAATCCCTGGATAATAGGCAGCGTTCAAGTCTTAATGGTTAATTGGCGGGCCGTTTAAATCGAATTATAGCGATTCGGTGCGAAAGTGACCCGGGAGAATTTTAGTTGGGTCGAGGACAGTTGGTACCTTTTGCTGAGCGGTTCATTTTATTGTTGCCTTGTATGTGTGGAAAGGGTTGGGAATTGAAGTTCAGAGTATTTTGTCTGAGAAGTTTTACATACGTGGTTTGATGATGAAAATGAAGCATTTCTGTTTCAATTAATTACAAAGAAACAAATTGAAACTGAGACTTCTTCTTTGGCATGGAGTTTATTAACACCATAAGCTTTAAAAATCTTGTTTGTTTAGTAAAAATTATGCATTATATATGACGCTACAGATGGATCATTAACGAGGCTTTTTAAAGAAAGTTTCTTTTGTTCTGCAGTGATAACTCAAAAAACGGAGGTTCCAATCGATTCAAAACCAATTCCAGCATCTTCACAAAATGTGTAGTTTCGGACCAGACCTAAATTAAAGTTACTGAAAACTCTTATTCTTTATGAAAATAAACTAAAACCTCATGAGGTTTTACAAACCCCAAGCCCCAAAAGTTGAGGTGGTGAACTGTCAATTATTCCTGAAAAAATTCTTAAAAATAGCTTAAAAATTCATAAAAACGTGTTCCCCTTTAATTATTGACCTTTGAATTTGACTGTTGGTAATCGATCTCATAAGGAATAAGGAAACTACAGATAAGGTTTATCCATTTTGATAAAGGCTTACAAACCATACTGTTCTTTCTGAATAGAAAGGAAGCGAATAACCATTTGTTTTGTTTTCCGTCATTGAATTTTATGAAATTAATCACTATGAAATTCGAAGAAGTTTTACATCGTTCGAAGCAAGGGATGAATGATGTGGCAGAACCTGTCGGCTTTATATCCAGAAAGAATTTTGTGGAAAACTGTGGGGAAAAAGGCCGCCATAAACCATCTTCCGGAAAACGTGAAAATTCGCCTGTATTTCGTGACAGGAGATTATAAAACATAAAAGGTCAAAATACGCGTCTGTGCTGCTTTCAAATTTTCACGCCATGCATAAATATGCGTTATGTACCATCGGCGCAATGCATCCATATATAAATTGACTTGATAGATAGCGTTGACTGGACGGAATACGAAATCAAAGCATAAATTACGCGTATAAATGGGGAAACGAAACAAATGTCACTGGAAATACATATATCGATTCGCCTTTATAGACCCTGCTTGCCGGACTGATACGGTTTGCTAAAGCTGCAGGTAGGTATTCATCGTTTTACACGAAAATGTAACCATCGTCAGGGTGTTAATTTTACTGAATCTTCCAGCTACCCTTTAAATTACTACACAATAAAAAAATGAGTCAAGTACTTTGTCCTTACATTTCTTTTTAATTGTACTTCATACTTCTAAGATTCTCTTACTAACGAGATTGCATGAACTCAAAAGAAGACTTATTTTTCTGACTTACAAGGGACATCACCCAGCTGTTACACACCGAATTTGGTGAGGGTTACGTTGATTACAGGTCCCGAAAAAATATTTGACACATTTTTTTTATCGGCAAACAGCCATCTGGGGGATGAAATCAGCCCTCAAACTTGGGGTGAAAAACGCGTTTGCCCCAATATCTCGGAAAGTATGCAACATAGAGAAAAATCTTTTAGACGAAAATTGTGTATTTTTTTATAACAAATTCAGCCACGCAATCAGATTCGTAATACATCAATTTGTTTAAACAATATACTAAAAAGTAGTAATTTTTCACAGAATCTGATTACATGGCTGAATTTGTTATAAAGAAATATATTATTTTCATCTAAAAGATTTTTCTCTGTAGTGCAGAGTTTCCGAGGTATTGGGGCAAACGTGTTTTCACCTCTCACTTTGAAAGCTGATTTCACCCCTCAGATATGGACGTTTGCCGGTAAAAAAAAATACGTGTCAAATATTTTTCCGAGAAATATAATCTACGTGAACCTCGTAAAAATGGGCGTGTTACAGATGGATGATATATATTAATACAAACACAGTATAGCACAGTATTACAAAATCGATTGACAGTATTTTATTTATACTCGTGAAAGCTTGTATTCTTCCGTGACTTTAAATGACAAGTCTCCTAAACTTACAGAGCATACATCCTCTATTTTCAGTGTGCACAGTGACAAAAGTGCAAATTGTTATCAGAAAGTGTCTGCTTGCTTTTGGTTCGAGAGCAGAGGAATCGCTGGCTCATTACAAACGAGACGTTATTTGCGTTCCGAGCAGAGATTCGCGTAGAGTGAACTCGGTGGTGAAACATCTAGCAACCATTTTACGAAGGTTTACGTCCATTTCCGGCACCGTGTAAACACATTTCTGCACTTACAGCGTAAAGATGACG
This sequence comes from Andrena hattorfiana, assembly GCA_944738655.2. Classification (NCBI taxonomy): domain Eukaryota; kingdom Metazoa; phylum Arthropoda; class Insecta; order Hymenoptera; family Andrenidae; genus Andrena; species Andrena hattorfiana. The sequence goes on along the minus strand of OX122889.2, from coordinate 38,008,369 downwards.
TTTACGCGAGATGCAGTTTCGCCGGAAACAAGGCGATGATGAAATCTCGACTCGTGAGGCATCGCCATATGTTGCGTTTAAACACCTTCTTGCGTAAATACTTCCGCTGAAACTAAACATCTGCGCATTAATATGCTGCACGAGTCTACTAAAACCTGTCACTCCAAACGATTCCACAAAATACGTACATCCAGGGTGTTTCACAAAAAGGGTCACAAACCCGTGAAATTTGCAGTAGTGTTGACACAAACCAGGGTCTGATATAGAGGAGGGCAAGCGGGGCAACTGCCAAAATTGGTTAATTGGTAAATTGTAATAATTACATTTTTTATAAAACTAAGGGCTTTTGTCATTCAATAAATATTTACGAACACTCAATGTCAGAAATAATTTTTGAAATAATTATTTATAGTTAAATATTAACCCTTCATGGTCACACAGAGTGTATCGTACCCCAAGAGCAATTTTCGAGTTAAAATGTGGCGACTTTACGACTTCGAAAGAGGATTTATCGCGAAAAAAATTAAAAAATCGCTTTTTTCCCACAACCGTGGAAAATCGCTTATTTTCAACTACAGATTTTATCATATCAAAATTTATATTTCCAAAAAAAGACTATTAGACCATGATTGTATAAGTATTACGAATGTACAATTATCACTGAAAAGTTAAAAGATTCAAAAGTACGAAAATGGTAACTTAAAAAATGACGGGGTACAGTGAACCCCATGTGACCAATTTGTAATTATAAGAAGGTGTGACTACGAAGGGTTAAGGGCGGTAAAAATCATTTTTGCCCAGAGTGGCGTAAGAGCTACATCGGGCCCTGACTCAAACGAATAAAGAAATCTGAATAATCATATGTCCTGGAACCAGAGACCTGAAATAATAGTTAATTTCTAAATTTTTTCAAAAAAAAAATCATTGAGAAAATGTTAATTTTTATTCAAATGGAAGTCAGTCTTCATTAAATACTGCATAAATTTTTCGAAATATGAAGTGATTAAAAAATATTAAGACTTATCCGTTTTGGTTACTGATAACCATTATTCTCGACGGAAATATTTTTTGGTTACTAATAACTGTTATTCTCGACGGAAATATTTTTTGGCCACTAATAACTGTTATCGACGACGGAAATTATTTTCGGTTACGAATAACCATTATCGATGATCAGAATTTTTTTGGTTACGGTATAACCAATATCTATTGCGGGACTTTTTTTTGGTTACGGTATAACCAATATATCTTGCGGGAATTTTTTTTGGTTACGGTATGACTAAATATATCTTCCGGGAATTTTTTTTTGGTTACGGTATAACCAATATGAATTACGGGAATTTTTTTCGGTTACAGTATAACTATTGAACTAGAATATCTGGAATATCGTGGGTATTAGGAGCCGTGACGAGCCCTTGAAAAGAGATAATTGCACTGCGTGGGATGCTGTTTCACTCTTACTCACAAGTCTATACCTGCCTATACTCAAATTTACTACAGGATAGAAATACATTTACTGCAGGATGGTGTATAATACAGGATAGACACCCATTTAATGCCACTATCTCTCTGTCTAGCCAGTCCGGGTTTTTCCGTACAGGGTTGTTCGCATTCCAAATATTTTATAGTTCAATAGTTATACCGTAACCAAAAAAATTACCCCAATAGATATTGGTTATACCGTAACAAAAAAAAATTCTGGTCATTGATAATGGTTATTCGTAACCGAAAAAAAATTCTGGTCATCGATAATGGTTATTCGTAACCGAAAACTATTTCCATCGTCAATAACAGTTATTCGTGACCAAAAAATATTTCCGTCGACAATAACGGTAATTAGTGACCAAAAAATATTTCCGTCGACTATTTCCATTGGTTATCCATAATCAAAATCATTTAAAGAAAGATATTAATGCTTATGTCATAACTTTTAAAATTTAGGTTATAACAGTTATGGCCTCTGCCTGGAACAAAGGACACCATTTTATTAAGGTACACACGATGAAGAAGATAGTCTTGATTTTTCATATTTAAAGGTACTCAATTTTATATTTGCATTCGCGTTTCAATGGGAAGCAATCGCGTGAAACACTTGTTCTTGATGTAACAGAATACCTTTCCTACGTCGATCAGTATCGCTATTGGAAAATAAGTTTATAAAGACTTTATATTGTACTATTTTAAACGTGAATTACCCGACTTAAAAGTTTGAAACACTGTATACAATGGCGCATTATACACTACGAAATATATTATTCATTACAGTAACTACCCCTCATCGACCTCTCAGATATTACAACACTTAATTCTAGATATGATTCCAAGCAATGTTAAAAGAATTCTTGGTAATACACTCTGGAATAGATAACGCATACATCCTAGACCTATACTGACACATTTACATAATCGCAAACATACCTATAAAACCCAAAGCAAATAATAAAAAACCATTTCATTCGAATCGTTTGGGAACGACATATGGTGGGATTGGTACTTACATACGTGGCACCCCGTTAGTTTGAGTATTTGTAGATTTAGGAAAAGAGTAAAGGTAGACTCTTACTACCTCTCTCCTCGCCTGGGCCTAGTTTATTCTTCCTTTGCTTCCTTAAGCTGCGTATCGACTTTGCGAGGCTTCCTCGCGAGGCACGCCTCGCGGAGTGGAGAGTCTGAAGACTACCTCGACCATGATCACTTTGTACAAAGTGAAAAGGAACGGAGAATCCACTCCGCGAGGCGTGCCTCGCGAGGGAGCCTCGCAAAGTCGACACGCAGCTTTATGTAATTTGACAATTTGACTCGCACTGCGCCTGGGCGCGACTCCAAGCCGCGGATTCTTTCTCGAGAATATTTTAACAGAGGACCCGCAGATCTTGGTTTCGCATTCCACCGCCCAAGGCTCTCTGTTTCGTTTCCACAAAAAATACTTTCCAAAAGCACATTTATTAACTCTCCTTGTCTCTTACAAACTCCCTCGTCCAGCTACTCTCCCACTACCCTCATCCTACCACCCCAGTTCTCAGCAAACCCTGCCTTCAACGGCCAACTACTCCCAAGCCACCCATCCACTCGATCCCAAAATTTCACCACAAGGTTCCCCGAAACCATCATCGATTCTCAATCGAGCCACAGCGCGACGGGAAAAGGACAATAGCGGCGAATGCAAACGGCGGATTCACCCCCTCTGCCACATTAAGCTGTTTTAACCGTTTGACGCGGTGGAGAAATGGCCGACATCGCAGTGGTCCCTGGCCTCCGAGGAGAAAAGAACGTAAAGCTCTGGAAGGAGAGTCGGTGGACGTGGAATACGAGCGGCGAGGACGGGGTCAGAGGTCGCCGGGGGTGGCGAAGATGGGAAAGAAGGGTATGAAGCGGGTGGGGTCGAGAGTGAAGGTGGAGGAGAAGCACGATGAAGGTTTTACTGCCGCGGTTATGCCCGACGGTTTGCGCAATTTCGGTGTATCTGAATTGGTGGAGGAGTCGTATCTAAACGAGACCGGATGAATCTGCACCCTCCCACTCGGGCGTCTCTCCAGGGGGCATGCCCCATAAAAACGTTGTAACGTCGGTTTCCAGCGTAAGGCTACGCGGAAAGAAACGGAACAGCGGGATAAAGAAGGGGCTGGCTGGAAGGATACTCTATCATCGCGGCAGAATGCACCGCGTAGCCTTCGTTTATTCCTCGCCTCTCCTCTGGGCGATATCGTTTCGTCATCTCGCCAGCGTTTTCCGCGAGCTGGGGGAATTAGGTGCGCTCGCGTTCGAATGAATGGGACTGGTTGAGCAACGACAAGTGCTGCTTAACGTCTGCTTGCCCGTGGAAGCTGCGTTCTGTCGAGGAAGTGGTGGTTTGTTTGAACACCGGCCGAATTCACCGATGCGAATTAACACGTTCGCCGCGGTCCCGGTTATTGGCAGCCTATGATGTTTATCGCGAGGGGATTTCATCAAAGAATCGCTTCCTTTATGTCGATGTCGAAATGAAAGTGGGGGGAAAAAAGGTGAAACCACGAAGGTTTTAACGTGATGTTGAGTGCGATTGAATGGGCAGTCCAAGGCTTACTTTCACTTTTAATGACCTGCGAGGAATCTTTAATTCTAAATCTAAATTCTTAAATACTTAGTGGCAAAGTGTTGAAGAGAAATGGTTTTAATTTTGAACAATGAAGGGTATGTGGAAAATATTGGAGCTTGAGGATTTGAGTTTAATGAAGTTTCGATCGCCTCTTTCAAGTCAGCTTGTTTCAATTTGCAAGGAACTGTTTTCAGGTACGATCTGTAAAAGAATCTATATTTGAGAGGTCTGTAAAAGCATTGTTCTGCTCTTTTTATTGGCAAGAAGTATCTTCTCCTTAAGAAGTAAAATTCTTGCAGAGCACGCGAAAACTTAATGGCACTTGACTCCTCTTTTCTCAGACACTTTTCCTCCCGCTCGTAACATCGTCATTCACATCGTAATCCACGAAAGTGCCGAAGTTTCGCTGGCAAGGAATGACAGCAGAAATGACCGTCGAAATTATGGTCGTTAACACACTTCTGCATTGAATAAAACACTCCAGTCGAGGCGCATTAAAAGTGAGTGTACATGTACCAGAGATGGCAGATAGAAAAATGTAGACTACGTTAAATCAAAGTAACTGGAGGATGGCCTCAAATGGCTTCATGGTTCCTTAAACCACCGAAGATAATTCAGAAACTTCAAAGTATCACGTACCAGTAAACCAAAATTTAGGAAAAATATTTCTATGTAGATACCTATTACCTATTATTAATAGTAGGTACTACTATCTACTTATTTATTCAGCTTTTCTAGATCATTAACAAAAGTATTACTTATTTATTCAGTTTTTCTAGATCATTAACAAAAATAAACTTTCACAATTTTGTTTCTGTTCCAAATACGCTTCATAAATCAGAACGTAGATATTCTGAACATGCACTCGACTTAACTTTCCAACACCATTTTAAGCATAATCAAGTGAACAAAATCAACAACATATTTTACATATTAAAGCAAAATTCTTCAAAGTAAGAATTTGCCATTCTAATTCACATTAATGTAAACTTCGATTAATATACTTTCGTTTATGGTGCATTCAACTGAAAAATTATACAGATTACTTAAAAAACAAGTATTATTATCCGTGAAAGTAGCAAAGATAATATAAAAAATATTCGCCCAAATTCAATATTTAATTTGTAGAAACGTAATTAGAATAAGTTAATATTCTTCTAATATTCTTACGATTTTATTATAAGCTTAAACTCATTATGCGTAGATTGAACTAATTTTCTGAGAAATTTGGACTTATATTATTCCATTCTTCTAGCAAAATTTCTTTGAGCATTTCGTTGCTAGGTGGCAAATTATAATGAATAATTCTGAAATTAAAATTACTTGGATAAGTAAAATATATTATAAATATGGGGTGGGTGGATACTTTTCTGAGTAACTGTATATAAAGGGTAGGGGATAAAACAGAGACTGTCACATAACAGCTTTATCGAGAAAATTAAGTTTTAATACTTTGTCCACCAGTAAAGAAGCAAGGTTCAAAGAATTTAATTTTCCCTTACAATTTTCTTCTTAAATAATTTCTCGTTTCATCTTGACAGCGGGAGCTTGAAACTTCCGTACTATGTTCCAGTGCACATTTCCTCTTTTTAACCTGTACCTGTTTCTGCAGTCCCAGTTGCCACCAACAAAATATGCTATAAATCACAAAATGACGGAAACAGAATTCCTCGTTTTTCCCCTTACTCTTCATATAACAAACCCTACGCATAAAATAAAAGATTCCCAAAGCCGGATATCAAGCCTAGAAATAGACAGGATTAGAGATGAATAGAGGTCGATCATCCTCGAAGAGAGAGACTAGTAACGAGAAAGCACGGACGAATCGAAGGAAGCCATCCTGCAGACAGGATTAAATCTCCCATTGACGAGGCTTCCCCTTTTATTACCTTGCTCAAAAGTCACAGCCGCCATTTTCCCCTGCTCCCCTCTTCAGGTTGTCGAGGTACACTAGGTACACTGAGCCGGACGCGGCAAAAATTCAATGCGAGAAGAATGGCTATGAGATGCCCAGAGCGTTGCGTTTGTCTTCGACGTTGGAAATTCCGCGGACGCGCGAAACGTTTATGAAGTTCCCATGCAATTTCAAAGTTTGATAACTTTGCACATACGAAAGAACTTGAGGGGTCGCTCCGAGAAACTTCCACGCGCCTGTCTTCCAGCAACGCGTTCAGGCTTTTTTTATATTTATTGTTAATCCCGTTAGAGGCTTGCAACAGAGCACCCACCGCCAGTTGCTTCGTTGCAGAATCGTTTCGAGGACGCATCACGATATCGTAAAGATGAAAGAAGACTTTATCGAGATTCGGTGCACTTTACACGCTGCAGAAAGTGGAGCTTGCTTAGCAGGATTAGAAACCTACTAGACCCGGGATATAAATTCTCCCAACGTCTACTATACTCAGGACCCGAGAGAATAAACGATTCGCCAAGAATTCGCCGCGATAAGGCACAACCCCCAAGTAGTGGCCACTAAACGAGCGCGATGAAGGAGGCACGGGGATGAAACAATTAACAAGGAGGGTAGAAAGCTGGGCCGAGCCTCTAAGCTCGCTAAAGTTGGCTGGAGAGTCGTTACGTGTGATTTCGATCGTGTCTCTCTGAATCCACGTTCGCGCTCCCTCGGTAATTGCTGTTCCCCGAAACGAGCGCGACAGGGCCGACGGAAGGCGGCCTCGCGTCTTCCACTTATTTTCCACGGGGAGGATGAAGGGACAGGGCTGCGGGCAATTTGAATCGTCCGCCTTGTTAGCGCCGATAGACAGAAAGAGGAATGGCTGCTCCTGGATCCGAGTTTACCGCGTGAAAGGAGGAGGTGTGGGCGGCGGCGGGGGATGGGCCCGCTTAAGAAGCAGTAAAAATGACACAAAGGAGGGAGACCCTCGACGGGAGACGAAGGTGAGATGGAGACTAGGTCGTCGCTAGGTGGAGGAAAGGAAATGGGAGAGACTGGCTTCAACATCGCTGGCTTCTGTCGTGTGATGTTGAAGTGGATTTGTGAAAAGTGGCTGCTAACGACGTGTACACAGCCGATGGACGTGGCCGCATAGAAAATAAGGCTGGGCACCCCATGGCGAGCACGTGGTCGGGACGGCGGCCCCGTTGTTTCCGCGCTGAAAGGGCGAGCAGGGCCATCGATATTCCGTTTAATCTTGGCTTCGACGAGTAATGGCGACAGTTGAATTACTCTTCCTAGCCCGTCTGTCGTTTCTGCTGTTAAATACTGCCGCCGTTCCCGCGGTGTTTTAAACAACGCTGCTGCTAACGATACAACATGGCCGATATTTATGCATGTAATGGACGTTGTCGCTATTCCGCGCCGACATCGGCTGTTATTGATCATTAGTCCGGAATAAATGGCTTTCGGAGTATCTTGGACGGTGGCGTGACACTGATGTTGGGTTACAAGTGTTGCAATCGACCTGCAGTCAGAAACATTTTCAGTTTCTTCGACCCATTTCTGCAGGGAGCTATTTAGACATATCGAGAATTTGCAGAATTTTGCCTTGCATGTCATAACTCAAAAAATAAAATCTGCAGAAGGTATATTTGTGTAACAATTTTTTCTTAAGCATGGAGCCCTATTTAGGATGCTAGGAATGAGGTGATTCTTGGAATTTTTTTCTAAGAAACTGTTAAGTGGATATTTTCCAAAGTTTCAGGGTATTTCTAGTACACATACAGTTTCTTAGAAAAAAATCCTAAGGATCGCCTTATTTCTAGCGTCCTAAGTAGGGTTCCCTGTTTAATTGTCGGGGATACATTTAGTAATTCCTGTAGAGATGGACCAGTTAAGTACTTTTGAAACTATCCGTCAAATGCGCAATGTGTCAGTGTTCCTTCGGTATACCACTGTAATCGAGTGTGTCTGTGAATTTTACATCACAGTTTCATAAAATTTTGACTAGAATCAACAGTTTAATTTCTGGAACGGATAATAATTTTTTGCGTAGTCACAAGAATTTATATAACTCTGTTGTTTAAAGAGATATTTACACCGTTCTCATAATATAAGCTCTAATAACATATAGCTATAATGCTAACCTACATCGGCGATTTTGAAGCGAATTTAGATTACAGATTTTTCAGACAGATTTTAACAATGATGAAGAAGAAACAAATGACATGTATATATGAAGTGAAGGTAATTATGAAGACTGGAATGAAAACATGTGTGATTATTGTGGGAAAGAAACAAAAACATAAATAAGTGTTTAGTAATTATAATAATATTCGGAATAAAATTAATCTTTTTTTGTTTACTGAAACGGTTTTTTCGATAAAAATAATTGCTACAGGTGTCAACTCACCCGTAGTACTAAGAGAGAGATGGACCGCATCCCAAAATTTTATTCGCTTATTTCCGTAGCTATTTATAAAGATATTATGTTATGATCATTACATGTCCTACAAAAAACAGCTCAGTACACGAACTGATAGGTGTACTATTCAGTAGGGTAGACCGGGGCGAATTGGATCACTTTGTGTTTGATGTTAAAAAAATAATAGTCAAACATTAAAAACTAATTTTATATTATATACTCGTGACCAGTACATCTTTGGCTTGAACATTAATAATAAGAAATATAATCAAACTTAAAAATGTTTCTTCTGCAAACAAAAAACCAAGAAGTGAGAAATCTCTTCCCGGGAATCTCTGGAAAAACTGAAATTTTCATAACAAAAACTTTAGAATCAACTTGAACAAATCTAATTTAATGACAGTGAAGTCAAGTGACACTACTTATCGCACAGATCGGAAGGATATTGTCGCTTTTTGCCGCCTCTATCAGCATAATTCTCGTGGTACCACTCTCCTGAGACAATCTTTTGAAAGTGGACAAATTAATTTTTCACCACAATAAATACAATGCCATCTTCTTAAGACCATTAATTAATTTTTTTTTCGTCGTTTCTTTAAGTTTAATTTTTATCACAGCTTCCTTTATTTATTTTTTTTTTTTGGACACCATGATCACTGATTGGTCTTTTTTATGTACGTGTCTGTATATGAACAATTATCATTTTGATAATCATAAAAATACTCGAATGAAAAAAAAGTGATCCGATTCGCCCCAAATGACGTAATCCGATTAGCCCCATGTATAAAGATTTTAAAGGTTGTAGATTACATAAACATATTACGCTTTAATAGTCTAAAATATATGAAACGCTAAGCTTGGACACCGTGCAAACTAATAATAATAAACACATTTGAATTTTCAAGCTTACTTTTTATTTTAAATGCGGAATTGCAGATTACGTAGGTTGGACTCACTGAAAACGTATGCCAGCTCTAAACAATAACTTAAAACAATTGACGGGCTACTGCGGTAGGTGTGTGAGAGAGAGAGAGAGAGAGAGAGAGAGAGAGAGAGAGAGAGAGGAACGAGGTACTACGAACGATCGGAATGCTCATTTCTATCGCGATGTAAAAAATATGGACTAAATTCTTATTTTGATCCGATTCGCCCCGGTCTACCGTACTTCTAAAATATTTCAGTTTAAGACTATTTCAAAAACGTGGTCCATCTCTACCGGTCTTACCCTGCCTTCCAAACGAAGCAGAAATCTCGAAGCTCGGATCGTCGAGACTCGAAGAAACCTATCCAAACGAGCCCAGTTACCACCCACAAGGTAATTGCATAACCCTGAACCAAAAGAATGAGGTCCTCCAAGAACCGGGCAACTCGCGTTCTAATGCCAACGATCAACCTTCTTCTACGTACAGTAAATATTTGCGCGCCACTTATACTGCCCTCCTCCCACGTTTTCACGGAATTCAATTTGCCTCGTTCCCTTCCGAGTATTTGCCCGCGTAAGCCCGAAACACTGGCTGCCGTCGTTCCGCTGGATAAAGCAATCTCCTCCGCGACGCGTCACTTTTAAGGGACACTCACGAGTTCCGCGGCAAACTTTACCTTTGCTCTTTTCCTTCAGCCTCCCCTTCTCGCCGGTCGCGAAAAACCAGCGATCTCGAGTCTAGTGTCCCCGTGTACACCGTGCACCTGGTCGAGGGTTGGAGCGTCGCGGCACAAAGGGAAAGAGAAGGGGGTGCAGCAGCGCGACACTGAAATGTCCAGGGAATCTAAACCGAGTTAATCCCTTTATCGCGCGAAAAAAAAATACTCCACCGTGCGAGGAATCTGACCGAGCCGTTTCACGCCGCTCGCGAAATACATTTTTCGGGCGTGCTTTACGAGAAAAGAGTGTTAAAAATGGATGAACGATGCTTTACACGTCCGCGCGATATCGCGACTGGCTTTTACAGCTGGGGGGTGGAAAAAAAGGGAGGAACGCGGATAGAGAACGATCGGTGGGAGGGGGCATGAAAACCGAGGAACGAAGCAAATGGACAAAAATTTACGAAGAGGAAATCTTTGTAGTAAATCCCGAAGCGGCGGGGAAAGTAAATAAAAGGAATATCGATTCGGCTGGTGTAATAAATAAACGGGAATCGTGCGCGTGCGACCCTGAATAAAAGCAATGAAAATTAAACGAGCATTCAGCCCTTAATGGGGGAACGGAGAGGTAATTAACGCGGTGCTCGAATGGAAATTATGTATAATTTTGCGGATATCAAATTTAACAAATAATGGAAATGGTTGGCGGAGAGGGGGTTGCGAAATCGAGCGATTTTCTTGTTGATTCCGTTCGAGTTATTTTCCTTCGTACCGGGTGATTTTCAATCGAAGCGGCTCGGCGCGCTACGGTTGTTTGATAATTATCGATGGGAGCATGTAAATAATTATGAAGGAAATGGGCAGTTTTGGACTGCAGGCGAAGGAGAACTGATTGTGAAACTTGATGAACACTTTATGTTTGCATTCATTAATGCATACGTAACACATTTGTAACGCATCTTCCACCTTATATAGGCGTCTATTGTTGTTTGATAATATTTTTGTGAGTAATAACAAGAAATTTTCACAAAAATAGGAATCCTCGTTTTGTTGTTAGATTTCGAATTTTTCTCGAAGTCTACTGTACTTTTTACACAAAGTATATTACACTCTTCTTTGAATGTCTTCTTTCATTAGCCAATGGTTATCCCGAGTTCACAGTGGAACGATTAACCCTTTGCGATCGGCAGATTTCGCTTTTGGGAGTACCAGCAGGTCGGAGCAAATCTATCGTTTCGCAATTACTTTTCCGTACAGGATTTAAAGTCAATATATGGATATTAAAACACACAGAATTTGTTGAAACTGATTTGTTGTATTTAATACTGCTTATAATACGTAAGAATATAAAATTTTTAATCTCTGTAATTTTCGAAGGTGTCCGCTGCGGGGTCATCGATTTCTACGACGATTTAAAAATGTCTCCGCTACGGGGACACCGACTTCTACGACGATGTAAAAATGTCCCCGCTGCGGGAACACCGACCGCAAAGGGTTAAAATTTTGGGATACAAGGATATTTAAATATTTAATTCCTTCAAAATTACGACACGAGATCGTGAGAGTATGATTGCCACTCTTATGTGGGTGACACAACAGGCAAAGAGTTAAAGTGTGTCGAGGGTAGTGATGGCTATAATTCTTTCAATTAGAATCAATTCCTATCACCAAAGTATATCGTTAGCTTGTTGGAAAAACCGAGCACTTTGATACATACTATAGTTTTATTTTTATTTTTATTGATAAACAGGGATATGTCCCCATTAGTGTACATAATTGATATTACAGTTCAGACGGACAAATCACAAGTTTTGCAGGTTTCTGTGAACCGAATTTCTGAAGCTGCTTATGTTAACACCAAATAGGTTTATGTTAGCACAGTATGAGGTAGCCATATTACGTATACGGTTTACAGGGTCCGAGTTGATCATTGAGGAAATATAACCCTGTGGAAGAAAAGTCCGTGTGAATCTAAACGATCTCTTAGGAGCATAGAAATTTATCAAATCGGGGAGTTGAGGGCAAGTAATAAGGCTATTGATAATCTTAAAAAGGAAAAGCAAGTCCGCATCAGCTCTCCTAAACTCAGGGGATCACAGATTCAGCTGGTTCATGATTCGGATGTAATCGTGGTCTGTAACTGCCATACTTTGACCTAAGTAGTCTACATGCAGCAAACCTAAGAAAATATCCTGCACCCTTTCAATGAGGTGTTTATATTGTAATTAGTTAGGCGACCAAATAACGGACGCATATTTTATGTGAGGTCTGACTAGGGTGCAGTAAAATAATGTGAAGCTTCGAGAATTAGTAATGTCGATTACACATATTTACGATTGTACGTTAGTTTTCAAGATATACAGGAAAATAGGAAAGCACACTAATCTTTAAGAGGTGCATTCACCCTGAAACGAAAAAGTATGAGAAGAAAAATTCCTGCTGCTTTTACTAAGGTTCCCTGCACATTTGCAAATTTTAAAAAAAATCAAAATGTTCAAATTATCAAAGTTCCCTGTCATCTATAAAGCCTTAACGTCAACACCACGAATTTGTCCCTGCATACATTTCGAATCTGCCGAATAAGTGCTGGATTATCGAATTGCTTGAAAACTCACGAGAAACACTTGGATCAGTCCCATCGCTCCTAGAGAACGCGCTGGCTGAGGTGCGAGCCAGTGACTAATGATCCCCTTGACTAACGTTTCTGTCTATCGACACCGCTAATTCGTCATTTCTCGCACGTCGAGTGATTCACGGCGCCCCGACAGTCTAACGAGGAACGAGTCGTCACTGCGATACAGAACGGCCATTATGCTGCTCCACTCGACCGTTCTCGTTCCAACGATCACAACGACTCGTTGTTCCCCAGGCAGCGTTCCAGGAGAGACACGCGCTCAAGGTTCGCGGCGTTCAGTGGCGATTGCACAATTATGCGAAATACCGCCGTGCGGGACGAATGAATTACACGATCAATAATTGCAGCAGAGGCCACCGAATTGAATTATCCTTCCAGCCGAAGAATTGGAATGACCGATTGTCGCGCCGACCGTGGAGAACCTTTGCGCATTCAGAGTGGGGGAGACGAAAAGGAAAAAGAGGATGCCGAAGAAGTTTGCGAACACGAGATATCAGAGGACCGTTGATGAATGATGAACAAGATCAAAGTCCATGTTTAAATATCGCTAAATTGGCATGTTGGCTCGAATTCGAAGTACCGAATATGAAGAAGAATTGTATGTGTTGGAGGAACTTATTGGTATCAAAAATTTAATTGACTCGTGTTATTTTCAAAATATCTAATCCACCGTTGATGAGTTACAGGCATTAGCCTGTAGAATACGCCTGGCCATAGACGATCCCTATCTACTTACTCCGTCACGCTCTACTTTTCCTTCGCATTTCGTTCGTACAGATTAAATCATATCTTTTGATGTTTTGATGATATATTGTTACGTTCTGAGGTGTTAGCTTCGCCTTACTTTACTATTTCACTAATAACCTTCTAACATTAAAATGAAAATTTATTTACAATACTCTACCACGCTGTCACTCTGTATTAAAATTTGATTTTAATAGATTTTGATTAATCAAGAATACAGTCTTCTTAGTACTCGAACATCGCAGTAGGCTTGGCTAATTGCAAATCCCGTATTCGCAATATTCGCAACAATATGCGCATTGTTTTCAAAATCGTATCGAGTGAAAGTTGCTCAGGCTAACGTGAACTTTGCAAGGACGTAGAAAACTATTGTGTTTAATTGTTTTTTAACTCCGCTCGTTGGGTCACAATCAAGATTTCGGTGAAATAAAAAACATTTCGCGCAGAATATCTCATTTACCTAAGGCCACTGCAGAAATTATTATAATTCACCAATGTTTAAATAATAGTGTAGAAAAATGGACTTAACTTGAATTTCACGTTTTGAAGAATCGGCACATTTCTACTACACATTTCGCTTCGTTATATCTAGCTGAAATAGATATCAATTTCTTTCCTTGCACCTTGGATTACCAACTACCTAACCTTCTCCTGCATTATCAAGAATTTCACCTAAAATTCAAAATAGGTACGGCTATTCAGCTTGTTAACGGGGCTTCTTGTGTAACAGCTCCTGAAATTTATGAATTTTTTTGGAAAAAATTATTGTTAATATTGCATTAAACTCTTTTGGGATATAAGGAGGCATCTTTAAACTTGTAGAATTTTTTTATGTCGATCCTTCTTATTATTTATTAATTATTATGGGATCGTGTTAACCTCTGCGACAATGAAGAAGACTTTTTTTTTAAAAGTAAATAATTTACGCTGGTACTGGACTTAAAATTTTAATTTTAGTTTTTATTTATAATACTTTTTTCGTCGATATAAAGAATAATATGAAAAATTTGTCTAAGGAAAAAACTTACTTTTTCTTTCAAACGCTATAACTCTTTCAATTTTTCATTTTTTTTCTTTAAACTGGACCAATCCCAGCGTAAACTATCTAACTTTAAGAAACTTCTATCTTTTTTCAAATCAGATGACTGTGATAGGTGCTACACATCCCGCCAACTGGAATTATATCGTCGAAGAGGTGGACAAGATTCCACAATAATTACTAAACAATAAGAAGGTTCGACATAAAAAAATATTTTCTCCAAGTTTAAAAATGCCTCCTTATATCCCAAAAGAGTTTAATCCTACATGACCAACAGTTTCTTTAAAAGAAATCTTAAATATCAGTTACTTTTAGGGCTGTTACACGAGAATCCTCCTTTAAGAAGAAGTCGCGATATTCTCTTCGGTATAAAACGAAAGAACTCTTTACACGATAAACTTTTAAACAGATCACCTCAACATCGCTCTCCTTCGTGGAATCTACGTAAGCGATCTAATGAAACGCCCCACGTAAGCCACGCCATTTTCACTGCTCTGTTCGTCTCCTTGCGCAATACGGTAGTGATTCACGAGCATTTACTGCCGCGCAAAACTGAGGTCAACAGAAGCGCAGCTGAACATGGCGAGTCGCGAATAACTCAAGCACGATGTCCCGATATATTTTTACCACGGATTTGCATTGAAATGGCTCGCGGATCTCGGTATTCGCGCGCAATATTTTTTACGCTGGTCTAATGCAGTATCGAATCTTCCAGCCGTTTCCTCGTACCTGAAATTGCGCTCTGATGGTCACGAAAATAGAAATCAGAGGAAAACTGTCGAGGCGGGATCGCGGTAGGGAAACCGACACAGGCATACGTGAAATGAAATGACAAATACACTCAAATTACTTCCGTGGAATCCTGGTAATGTGAACTTCGTAAAGTAAGAAAACATTTGTTGTCGTGATGTTACAAATTACGTGTCAGTGTGAAACAGCGTGCACGTATAATCCTGTGAACTGCCGTTGAAAAAATATTATACAATTGGCAAACAGAAAGTGTGAAAAGCAATTAGAGTGTAACCGGAATTGCAGTGGCTCCAAAGATAATTGGATGATATTGAAAAATAATAGAAAGTTTAAGTGCATGCGTGATTTGGAAATTGGTGGAGTGAATTTTGAAATGGAAATTGTGCTGCATTAGTTAAAGACAGAAGCCTAATTATTTTTCAAGTTTTTCTTTGCAAATATTAAAGGTGGTGTTTGTTTCATTTACTCCACGCCATTCAAAGAAGATTCGCCCTTGAAGATTCGGTACAGATTCGGATTATTGTTGAAAGAAAAGGTAAAATACCTTTTTTACTGTCTGTTGACGTGCTCGACAAACGTAGATCCAATCCTTTAAACCGGTGTTCAGGATAATCCAGCAGAAGTGGGACACGTAATCACCTTCGTCGTTAGAGATAAGGCAAGCCGATTTTACGATGAGACTTACAAGAACCAAGTGTGTAAATGATTTTTCTCGGAAACCATTTATTATCAGAGTAACCAAAGTTGTCAATACTTTCTGAAATGAAACCACACGTGTCCTCCTACAGAAGATTATAATTATTACAAGATAAATGCCACAGTCAAAAGTATCTATAGACACTTTACTGTCAATGGACCACTTCTTCGTATTTTTGTGCTTTAAATCCAAACATTCTTCTGAATCAAAAACCTAACCCGCAGTTTTCTCCGAGAGCCACCAAACCACGTAAACTAATCCGCGAAGCGCCGAAGAAAACTGAACACAAAGAATCCACTTACTCTATACCGAAGTGGCAGGACACACGCGCCCAGGTGGCCGCTAACAAGTATATCTCTATTTCTAGATCAGGGCCGAAAATTCGCACTGCTGCACGTTCGAAATAAATCAGCATATCCCATCCAAAAGACGCAATTCTCTCCGTAGAGCTGTTGAAACAATTGCAGACCCACGTGTTAATAATACGTTCCCTGCTGAACGCGTGCGTCATTCCCTCCTCTAATCCTATTTAAAAGTTTTCTAGACCAAACGTGGGACGTAACGCCTATTTTAGTACCCGACCAATCGATTGCAGTCGACGTTGAATTGAATGGGAAAAAAAACATGGGGAACCCTTTCGAGGAATGTTCTTTATGGTCGACGGAAGTGGACCAGCGTCCAGTTGATGTTAATGGCGCATAATGTTATCGGGCAGCCAGCGAGCCGTGAAATTTAAGCAAG
The DNA here is from genome assembly GCA_944738655.2 of Andrena hattorfiana. Classification (NCBI taxonomy): domain Eukaryota; kingdom Metazoa; phylum Arthropoda; class Insecta; order Hymenoptera; family Andrenidae; genus Andrena; species Andrena hattorfiana. Next base: position 37,991,785 of record OX122889.2, on the reverse strand, counting down.
TCGGTTAATTGTTATTACATTGTACAATTTCCTCGACGGGTTGGAAATCGTTGGGCGATAGAGGCACGTCTTAAACCTGGCGTCATGCGTCAGGTATGCGCCAGGCAAGCCTTTAGCGCTGTGCGGACACGAGCGCTCGTTATGCGACCGCTTCCGGCAAGGGCACGGGACCTGATGTAATTGCATTTGACTGTCATTAGTTAAAATAACCAGACTGGCTAACGCGCTAAAACGTACAATGCCAGCGGTACGCGCTGGAACGTGCCAGAAAACTGTTGCACAGAATGTGGAAAAGGAAATGCTCCATACACAAATCTGATTGTGAGAAATAATGGGATTGAGAATATATTTCTAATTTGTAAAAATTGTTCACTTTATTCGTAGCATGTATCCTCGGATGGCGGACAGTTCGAGTGGTCACACGGAAGTGCTTAGACTTGGGTCAGTTTTAACCCGTACCGTCAATTTTTTCGGTATTTTAATATTTACCTGACGTTTGTGTAAATAAAGTCTATTTACCTACACACGAAAATGAGCTTTTTGCTTCAAAGTGTAGCTATTTTGTCATTTTTCAACCAATCAAAAAAATTGACGGCCCAACAATAGAAAATACATTTAAGAACATCTGTGCAAAATTGTATAAAAATCCATAGAGTTTTACTCAAATTACAGAGTACACCGTTTCGGAAAACGTGATTTCGAAAAAAGCGCATTTAAAGTTTTCGGAATGTTTTGATATTCGAAAGAAAAATGTATATATTATTCAACGATGTCGCTATCTTCATTGAAAAAATTTTATCGATAAAAGTGTTTTTGTCACTTAGAAATAAATTCCCGTAGATGCGATATTTCTTGACCTGACCAAGGTGGTTAACCCCTTTACTATCCTACTATACGAGTTTTAAAAGATGTTTTTTCTTACGAAGGAAAATTGCCCAACTGTTACGCGCCGATTTTGGCGAGGTTTACGTAGATCATAGTCCTCGAACAAATAGTTAACACCTATTTTTTTTATCGGCAGTCATCCATATCTAGGTTGGTGAAATCAGCCCTCGAAGTCGGGGTGCAAAATACGTTAGCCCGAATATCTCGGAACGTATGCACTATAGAGAAGAATCTTTTAGATGAAAATGATGTGCTTTTTTATAAAAAATTCAGCCACGTAATCAGATTCGTAATAAGTCAATTTGTTTAAACAATATATTAAAAAGTAATCATTTTTTCACTCGTTTCTCTTATAGATTGTTGATCCATTTTGGCGTAAATTTGTCAACGTAAACTCCAGACCTAACTTTGAATTTTTCAATTTGGACTTTTTAATAAGAACTAGAATGGTGCCAAATATTTTTTCGAGATCTGTAATCTACGTAGGTAAACCTCATCAAAACCGGCGTGTAACAGTTTGGGAAATGTCCCTTGTTACAGCAATAGAGAAGTCACTTTTTCGATTTCCCAAGTTCTCCCTAACATTATTAAACTCGGTAACGTTACGTTTGGGTCCAAACAGACCCAGCGCTAAGTATCTAGGGATCTGCTTTCGGAATCGTCTTGAATATCCTTATCGCGGCTACTTGTATCGTTGGGAGTAATGCACCTGCTCATCTTACCGCGGCCATACGTGAACTTTTAAACCCTAATTTCATGTGGACTGCATCATTCTTCAGTTTTATTAGAATTATTCGTATGGCGAACATAAAACAGAAAATCCCATTTCATTCTGATAGGTAGATTTAATTTTACGATACATATTAATTAGGTTTGTTAAATAAATTTAATGAATGCTATCTACCCTATAAGTATTGAACCCTATCTTCGACCCCTTTTTATTACAGAATTATTTTCTGTCCTTGTTTTGAATCGAACACATCGCAGAATAAAATTTGTGTTTTGTTTTGGACACTTCAATTATTGAATGAAATATACATCTAGCAATTCTAGTAAGCCATTGTTGGATTTTTAAACGTCACCCGAGCCAAATATTTGCACGGTTTTGCACGGGAAAGGATAAAAATTTCGTTGGAAGCTTTATACGCCTGACAAAAGCATGCATTCCTGTTGGTGAATGAAAAGGGAAGTACCGGTTCAAAAAATGTTATTCAAAGGGTAAAAAATTAATTGTTGAAATGTAGAGTACCATTTTTTTTGTTCCTCTGTGATCTCGACTCCGCGGGTGGACATTTGAAGTTTTTTTTTATCTTTATTTGTTTATTTCTTGATTTCTCTACCATCGTGAAAATCTGAAATTAATTTCTTCATCTTTTTGTGTGTTTTATTTTCTTGAAGCATGGCTTCGCCAAGCTGCTTTTATTATTCGAATATAAGTCTAATAAACGCCATTTATGTCTGAAGAATACAAGGGAAAAGGCTATGAAATAAGATAAAAATGCTATTCTCAGGAAACAATGTCTTTGAAAGATACGTTAATATAATATTGCAATATTTCTTCAAAGGGAAGGTGTCTAAAGAATAAAACACAAGTGACTCCATATTATCTACCAGAAATTTTGAATTTTCCTACCGGCACTAAGAAAGGTAGTAATTCTTCAAAGAACCTAAATTTTGCTGGCATACAAAGCACTACACTTCACGAATTTCCGACGTTGCATTTTAGCATGCCGGTCTTTAATAATTTCTCCATCGCGCTGTTCTATTTCATTTTTTCCTTTTGCAAACTGTGCATTAATTAAGCCGCGCAGCGAAGTGCTGAATCTACTTACAATTTAATTCAGTTTCATTCGGTTCCCGTAATTGTTCTCTCTATACAAATTGTTGCACGAACGGTTGCAATCAACTTATTGTGTTTTAAAAACTCAGAAATCATCAAGTAAGAAATCTTTCAAATATTAAATACTCCTTTCCTCAACGACCAATTTCATCTCATTGTTTAGAAAATTATAAAATCCCTTTCTTCGCGAATTTAATGAATTCTCTTCGACGCTCCTATAAATTAATTGACTCCAAAAATGAATTTCACTAAAGACCACATAGCTCAACGAAGAACATATAACAATGCATTCAAACCTCCTCTAGCACTGGAAACTGCCATGACTTTAAGAGGAAGAGAGTGTCTAATCGCTGACTCGAACTCCCGCAGAATCCCGCGGCCAATTTCCAGATGTATCTCGAGGCACGCCACCGATTAGATTAAACCCCGATACAGTTAATCCGAAACAGAGCTTAACAGGCGTTAAATAGACCCATTTTCGAGTGTTTAATGAAACGGCCAGCAACTAGTTGAACCCGTTAACTATTCTCATTAGGTGACCACTTTGGTTGCTTAATCGTTTCGAAGTGGGCGATTTCACCGGGAGCGCAAGTTACACCAAGTTAAACACGGCGTGAGATATTGACAGAAGATTAGCGTGGTTATAACGCATCCTATAAGTGGAGATAATTTCCCTGTAAATAATTATTCCTTGTCTAAACAGCACTTACCATGGCAATGCGCCCAAGCAGAGCTTGTCGGGTCATTGATTCCTCCTCGTTGTTGCTTAATCAATGGATCTAGGACAAAAGACAGCATTGTATAAGCCAATGCAGTAAATACATCCTTTCACAATTTTAGTGCCGCACGTTTTTACCCAAATGTGTGGTTAAATAGAAAAAGGTGTAGGTACCTCAGTCATTTCTTTCTACTTTCATCCTGATTTTAACAGGAGCACAATGACGTACATAATTAAATCTAGGAGGAAACCAGCCATCCCACGATGCAGAGTACCACAAAAGTCACGTCACCTGGGATCATTAAAGTCCCAAGAAAACGAGGAAGGAAACTCACGAAGGCGGTAAGCACCGCAATAAGAAGCAGGGACTCCCAGAATTGATTCATTCGAAATTGCTCGTTCACGTAACGACAGCACGGTGATCTAACGAAGCCCAAGGTCACCCAGCTATTGTCGACACAGAGAAGTTCCTCTTAAATGCCCCTGGAGAACACCGCACTCGTGCGTGTGCTTTAAGAATCGGTAAATCGAGATCCAGAAGTTCTTGCTCCTCTGGCAGTCCGCCTCCGCGCGAGATATCGCGATACGAGTTACTATTCCTTTTTTTTTTGCCTCCTCCGCCTTCCCTTCCCTCGTCTTCGTAGCTCGAGTGGAATTACACGAGGCACGTCTGTGGTGTCCTTGCAAACAACACCCACGTCGCGTTACGAACACTTGCACTCCCCTCCCTGCTCCATCGCTTGCCGGCTTATATCTTTTTATTATCTTCCTCCTGCGCGACCCTCGCTTTTAATGCGCAGTTTACTTTTTACCTGGAACATGTACCTACAGCAACGCGTCTGCCAACTAATGCGGAGTGGCTGAGGACGGCTAATCGTTTCGGAAGACAAACGATACTTATTCACGTGGTAATAGATTCCTCGCCGTTTGAAGGTTCCTCAGGAAGATTGCTGCGGAGTCCTCGCCTGGAGGAGATGGGTCGATCTTACTTCTTCCCTGGGTTTATTCGGTTACCAAGAGGACTCCCGCGAGTTTCTCTTTATTTTTACTTATTTTCGTAATATCGGATCGAGTAATTGGGTCTCCACCTCTCCAATTTTCGTCGGGAAACTCCGCTCCTGGCCCCCTAACTCCTGCGTTCCGACTGGCGCTGCCACCTCCACGCTTTCTGTCACGTTCCGCTGTCCCACTGTTCACAGCAGCGTTGTTGGAGGAAGCGGTAGCGTAGATGTTAATCAATTTAGAAGCTTGCTTTCTCGACTATTTATCTTCCAGAATACAGGCATATTTTCTGTAAAGGGCCTCTGCCGTTTCTCAATTTCTGATCCCCAATAGGGAGCGTAATAACCTGTCCTCCTCTATCGCAAATCATTTTTGACTCGTGCAACGTGTATTTTGCTTTGTTGCCAACACAAAAATTCTGATTTTAACGAAACTTCGTGTGAATGTAGAGCATATTGGAATATGCAAAGGGCATTTCTTTTTTGCGGAAAATCACTTTGAAGGGGTGAAATTAACCCCTAAAGTTATCACATTTTTCGTTTCTTAAGGGGTGAAGCCCATATAAACGGCTTATTTTTGTATGAATTTTTAGGAATTTTTGACAAGATACCAATGCGATAATCCTTTCGGAACTTTAAGGGTACTTTATTTAACATAAGAAAAAGTAAACAAAATTTTATGACAGTAAAATTATAATAAATACAAAAGAAATACAGCCGTACCTGAAATAGGTTTTTTTTCGAGATGCAAAACGGCGCCGGTTGTAGCGTCTCTGGTAGTTATGTAAAAATAATTTTTTTTCCAATTTACATATGTGCCAATTGTATGAATATGAACCACAAATAGTGTAAAAAATTACGTATTTTAAAAATGACGGAACTTCAAACAATTAAGTGTGAAGCAAAAAAATGCCGGTTTATTTGTTTAAAAACAGTGGTTAAAATTAATAATTTGGTTAAACCTTGTCGTTCATATTCTGCGGAATATTATAAACTAAAAGTATGCAAAATTTACTAAAAGTATGGAAGTTGATTGGTCAAATAGTTTTTGTGTTATCCCTTGCGCCAATTTTGAAAACGTGGTTTCGAGAAAAACGCGTTTAAGGGAGGAATCCTTGTCTTTGAGCTAAAAGCATAGCAAAATTGAGGATTTTTTTTAAGAAACCAGCGATTCGAATCATCTGAAATTTGGACCATGTTTTGATGCATCTTCGAAGAAGCTGTAGATTTTTTTTAATTAATTTTTAACCATAAATATAGTAGTCATGCATGATCGACCATCACGCCGCGCAAAATTCGTCGTCCGTTGGTGTGCATGATATTTATCTACCAGGTAATCTGAAACAGAAAAATGAAGCGGCGTATTATTTTATACATATGTAGCTTGAAATTCATGAACCAACAAAAACATTTATTGGGCAATGTGGAGAGTTTTCAAACTGAAAGGTCTGAACATTTAATTTTTGCTACCCAATTTTGCATCAATTTTCTTACGTAACAAAAGAAGTACAGAACTTAACGGTATTCTGGTTCAACAAATTCAAGCTACATATGTACAAAATAAAACGCTGTTTCATTTTTCTGTTTCAGATTACCTGGAAGGTAAATATCATGCACACCAGCGGACGACGAGTTTCGCGCGGCGTGACGCATAACTCCTATATTTATTATTAAAAATGAATGAAAAAAACTGCAACTTCTTCAAGGATGCATAAAAACATGGTTCAAATTTCAGATGCATCGAAATGCTAGGTTCTTAAAAAAAATCCTAAATTTTGCTGTTTTTAGCCTATAAAATAGTATTCCTCCTTAAAATGCGTTTTAGGTATACTCGGCGCTCGGAGGCACGCTGACTCACCAGGCCACGGTTATCCATACGGATAGTATCCATACGGAGTTGAATTTCGGCCTATAAGTTTGAGAATATATTTTTCAAATGTTTTAGAAGCGATTTATGTAAAAATTTTTATTCCCACTTTTCGTTCGATTTATACGCTCTTCTTCCATTAAAGACCAGGATTGTTCAGCTTCTATCGCAGTAGTGAAAGAAGAATAAAGACCATTCAAATTCTCGAGGTCCGAAAGTAGCAATTTATTTCGACCCGAAGGTATTCGAATACTCCACGCACAGAGTCCGACAACCATCGGTTATTTTCAATAACAAAGCCCACTGCCAGGCCAAATGGAGCACGGATTTGCATAAGACACCGTCAACGACTTGGGCCACTTTTTTACCTGCCCCCGATTTTCATTTCACGATAAGAATGGAGAGGATCCCTCGCCCAGAACGGTTTCATAAGGACACGTGGACGTGGCAACGGCAGAATCAGACTCGTCACCTGTTGGGGACAGGTGCGAACCGAGCGAAATGACGCTGCCTGCGTATCCTGCGCGGAGACCGGAAGGACCCAAGGTGTGTTTTATTGAGGAAAAAGGCGATGGAGGACGTGGAGGCCCAAAATCCAAACAGCTGTACGCTCCTGTCGCCGTTAATCAGGGACAAAGACAAGGGACACTCTCGCTCGTTCGCCTGGCGACATTTGGCAGGAAGGAAAATGCCGTTCCAACGAGGGAATAAAATTCAGCTCCCGCAGAATGAATGTTGATGAATGTTTTCGAAGGCGGTTAAGATGGCTGGATAAGTCTCGCTGCCTCAGCGTCTGGCGACGATGACTATGTAAGGGCCCTGCGATCATAGTTTTATGTAGCGCATAAAGTTAGGAGGGGACAAGTTACAACGGTACTACTATTAACGGAGTCATTTTAGAGGGTATTGATGAAACAGGATGGATGGCAATGGACACTTTCTCACGAAGTTATTTCTATGCGTGTGTGGGAGAATTCAAGTGTAAAGAATAGATGTTGAAGAGTGAGAATATCGGGATTGTTTACATGTGAAGTGGAAAGTACCTGCCAAGCATTCATTTAGGAAATGAAATGAATGTAATTAATTACATGGAGGTCTAATGAAATTCATGAACTGTTTGGAAGTTACAGATCTATCAATGCATCTCCACTGACCCTTTCGAGTCACCAGTGCATTAATTAGAGTTCATGCTTCAACTGTTACACACATTAATCACATGACTTGTGTTGTGGGAAAAGTTACTCGACGCTTCGAAACTTATTAGCATTGCTCCCTCTTATTATTTTAATATAAATCGTGCAGAAGGTTACGTTATTTAAAATTTCCATTAGACAATCTGGTTGACATAAACGAAAGCTTACATTTAAAGATTTGTTTGAAAGGTTACACCATCGTGTACTAAATATCATTCAATCATGTTTTCACATATAGAATGGATCATGACGACGTATTTTCACGTGTATTACCACGAACGAAAAAACAGTCGTAAAATGTTTTGCATTTGAACAATCAGTTTCCATTTAGTTTTACTTGAAGACGACTTAACGATCCCCAGGTTTACGTGTCTTCCCGTGGAGGCTGCTGTCGTTTATTATAGTGTAACCGGTTGTAATGGCCGTCGTCGATCGATCGCAGTGCTCACTGTACAAAATTATTACGTCATTAACCGCCGTTAAATCGCCATTAACTGGCCACGAGAGGTAGCTCAATTAAACGTTCCCTCGATCGAGTGGCCGTAATAAATATCAATTCGTTTCAATGTCTGGCTTTTTCACAGTTCTCCTTAAAGCGTACCATACCTTGTGCAGCATGCATTTGAATTGATTATAATCGCAAGCATTTACTTTGCTCTTCCTGTTAGTACGACTTTCCTGCAATGCTGCATTTAGAATCGTTAAAGTCGACGATAATTTTGTTCGATGTTCAGTTTCACTGGAAGACAGTTGAATCCTGTGGGAATGGGCACAGTGATGTGCAGATTCCTTCTCATGTTTCCAGGAAATAACTGATTATGAAAGTTACTGCCATAGATTTTATTTCGAATTTGAGAAATAGAGTGCTATCCTGTTATAGTTGATTCTATCCTACTATCCTCGGCTGGTCTTCGAAATTAATTACTTTATGTGCATTAGATGGCTCTAGATTTGAGAAGCTCAAAGTTAATTTGGGCTTCGTTGTGCAGAAAGCTGCCAATTCTCAATGATCTAAAACTGAGTAAATTTAGTTTGAAGATTTTAATTGTTATAGAAAAGAAGCTTTGTTTCTACTGGGTGTATCTTATTTCTTGTTATTGTTTTACTAGGCTTTTTAATGCGTTATTTAATGGTGAGTTGTGTATCTGAACCGCTTTTTTTTAAGTGGTATGAGTCCATTTTTTCGAAAAAATGAGTTAATGGTAGTTTTAGTCAGATATAGATATCCTCTTTTTATACTTATAATTACATAGTCAATCTTATACAACATCCTCATAAATTAATCAAAAAAAGTTGAACTGTAAAATGTTATCGCACGAATGTTTTTGTTGAAAGTGGAATAAGTCCATTCGTAATCAGGATTGCCGAGAATGATTTTGATGGACAAACACTATGCTAACTGTAAAGGATAAATAAAATTGAAATATGAATACGTTTGTTATTATTAGTCAGCTTAACGAAGTAATTTACTTTTCATACTTGTTTATTTATATTCATTATAATATAACTGAAATTATTTCTTAAGAAACTCGATTATTCGTTTACTTACATGTCCTCATTGTAATTATTATTTTTTACATTAATAAATACATTTGAGAAAAGTCAACTTCAATTAAAATATAAATTTAAAATTGCTATTGGTTATATTTTTCATATGTTATTATTGAAAGTTGTATACGTCCATTTGTAGCTAAAAAATCGTTTATTTTCTTTAACGTTTTTATTAATTATTATTGCACAATAAAATTTAACAAGTGTATAGTTTTAAAAACATCCGAATTGATTAACGTTTGCCAATATTTTAAAGTTGATTCAAACGCAAACCCTTAAATATCTCAATGTATGATGGATACGTGCCAGGGCTTAATTGTAGAGAAAACTGAATGTACCATCTCTCAGTTGCACAGAAAACTGAATTTACCATTCTTTTAAATTTGCAAGCACTGTAAGTGCCAATCCACTTTGCCTGTATCAGATTGGCTCTTATTGTTAGATTGTTTTCTACAGAAGTGGCGTTGGACGTACCAGTGGTACCATCGTTTAGCACTATCCGTAACTTATTTACAAAGGGAAATTGCATTAAAATTCTGCACTATAGTATTACCATTAGCACGTAGAACACTTTCCGATAAAAAATTCTAATTTCGACACTCAGTGTTTCCTACAAGGACTCTTCATTCTTCGATCATTCCACACAAAGTAGGTGTCCCCAGGAAACCATCCACCAACCTCAGAAACAAAACACCCTGTGAAACCCCGAGCAACATTGCCATCTCCATAGGCAAGCCCATGTAAATCGCTGTGAATCTCAGATAAATCTGTACAAATCTCGATTCGAGGGTCGGCGCTTCCGGTGCGAAGCGGAGATCAACAAAATGTAAATTCAGCCCGGTTGGGATCTCTCTGGCCCGATCTGCCCCTTCCCTAGCTTTCTTGGCGCAGCATCCAGACGAGACGCTGCATAAGGATGTCAGGGGGCAAGAGTGCAACGCCGACTCGCGTTTCGTGGCCCTCACGACGATGATGATAGCCACGTCATACGTGGGCGGCTCGTCAGTGTTTCCTCGACAAAAGGGGAAGCGCGGTGTTGGCGGTTGACGGGTGATCGATCCGGCAGATCGGTGCTCGATCCTGATTTACGCCCTCATAAATAATGGCCCCCTTTGCGCCTCCGTGCAATCCTGTCACGGGAATCTATGCGCTCCGCGGCGATCAGGTCGATCGACGTTGCGCCAGGTCATCGATCCGTCAAACTGTCGATTCCTCGCCCGGGGCGCGTAACGCGAAGAATAGAGAGGGCGAAACGTGTCATAACTAACCGTCCCGTGTAAAACACCGCGCGTGACGTTACTTTCGTTCGCCATTAGTTCCGTACAGGAAACGTCGAACAGTCGTTGCAACGTATATTTTTTCCTTTTTTTTTTTACAGAGGAACGTCGATGCAAGATTTGCACCGTGTCGATTTGATCGATGCTTCCTGAATCTTGTTTCGAGAGGGTGGAATTCCGGGTGAAATTCTGGCGGAAGTGATAGTGTTATATAGTGGAGGGATTGAGTCGGTTTAAACAAGTGTGCTTGAAGGTGTTTGGTGGGTTGTTTCCAACGATGGTAAGGGGAATGAAGAAGCTTGTTTGAAACTAAATTGCTTCTATTCTGTTATGTTTGTACTGAACCCTGAAATTAAGTGACACTTTATCTGCACGTAATAGGTACTGAGGTTTCCTAAATTTTGGAATTATTCATTGATTCTTGAGAGCCTTCACCGCTGCATCCAGATTGAACAGAGATCATTCAGTGATACGGTTGTATAGACGATAAATATGAACGAAGATTCCATTTTCGGGCTACGATGATAGATCAAAATCAACTCCCATTATAAGAACAAGTGTAGGTACTACACGCTGGCAAAGAGCTGTACTGACATTGCACTAGAAATGCATCTAAGAATCGAACTGCTATTAAGGAGTTACGCTCATTGTCAGTCAGGAGGCCGAAAAAGGTATGAATTTTGGGAATTTTTTTCTCAGAAACTATAATTCTTTATTCAAAAAACTTTTTTTTGTTTGAAAGGTAGGACATTTAGCTATGCCTCTGAATTTTTGCGTAAAAAATATTTATTAGTAACAAAGTTATTGATTTAGGACAAAATGGCAAATGCTCAAACGTAAAATGTTGATTTTCCACCACTATCACACTTAATTTTGTTAATTAAAAAAAAATAAGCAACGGAAACAAGAATCCTTTGTCCAAGGACCAGATAATTTAATATATTAACTAAATTTTTTTGAATTTTCGATTTTAGATAATCCACTTCCGAGTAATCGTGGCCACCGCGAACCCCTCTTTCAAACAGGACATCTAGGAGATTGTATATAACTTCGTTATTAATAAATATTTTTTAACGCCAAAATTCAGAAACATAGCTAAATGTACTACCTTTCAAACACAAAAAGTTTTTTGAATAAAGGTTTATAGTTTCTGAGAAAAAAATTCCCAAAAATCACACCTTTTTCGGCCTCCTGACTAAGCGTAACCTCTTAAATTGACACTTACTTAACTTTTTCTTTTCTTAATTGTTTTTATTTGAGCTGAAAGGAACTTTCAATAGGAAGTTATAAAGCTTTACATGGATTTTTATATTTTTTTAATAAGCAATTTGTTGCCTTAGCTTTGCATACTTAACTTTGAACTAATAACGAATTGAAACTGAGGACATACGATAGGTCTTACAGGATTAAAACTCGCAAAGGAGATAATCCAATAATCGTCAAGTTTGAAAAAATGTCAGCGTTCGTACACTACCAATGACACAGTGATGACAGGACGATGCAGCAGTATTTATACGCACGAAGACACTTGGAATGAAAAATAGTCATACACAGAAGGAGTCAGACTATAACACATTATTTTTTTAATCGCTTCAATACAACCCAGTAAAACTTCCATGCAATCCACCGTTAACTCCGCCATCACACGATCTAATTATTTGCGCCGAATGTGGTTAATTGAATTACGCAATAAATCCAGATAACCGAGCATTAACGTGCAGTAACAGGCGGCACGATTCCTCAAGTAATAATTTCTTATGGCGTACATTGTAATTGATCGTGAGCGTGGATCCCAACCGGTTACGCCACCATAAACGACGATAATCTCGTCGGGAAGCGCGTAAACCGGCGATCGTTAACCAGATCGTAATCCCCCGTCCGACGTAGATGAAATGGAAACTGATACGAATTTTTATGGCTGCCCCTTCGCTCGAAAAACAAAAAAAAATACGCAACTGGCACGCAAGCAAAATATTTACGCTGCCGGGTGGATTAACAATTCCATAAAACATGAGTGGTTGGAATGGTCGAATTCAATCTTGCCTCTGTTTGTAATAAAAATTCTGTACGCAACCGTGGTGTCTAAGTACCGAATTTAAAGCATTCGCCAGTGGAAATTTCAATCCACATCTCTTTATCGCGTGACTGAAATTTAGCCACTTTGGATTTTTTTTAGATAATGATCGTATAAAGTTGAGGTCTTTAGTAGAGGGATATAAAGAGTAGTGGTTTAATTTACGGTTTCCTTGTTGTGTATTCATTAATAAACATCCTAATTCATTTTAAAATATTCTCTACATCTCATCTACATCTTTAATAAATTGCATTCCTATCTGTATGTTATTACTGCTTTTTATTCCTCGCCTGTTACTGCTTCTATTTCTATCTTAATCTAGCTCGTAACCTATTCCTACTCTGTTTTACTACCTACTTATTTATACCTCCTTTTTTTCTACGCTACCCCTAGCCGTATATCTCCGCAGCCTCCCTCTTTCTTCCTCCCCACCCTCGTCACTCATCCAACTGCTTCATTCATTCCTCTCCTATCCACCTGTCATCTAATATTTCTCTAAACCCGAAATTTCCACCCGCCTCTTCCTGAGAAATAAATCTATCAACTCTACCTCTCTTTTTGTAGAAGAGTAGATTCCCATATAAACACTTCAATATAACATTGAATTCTTGAAAGCTACGCGTAAATAACTTTTCCTAAAATCAATGTTGACGAAGATTGTCGAAATAAATCCCATTACGAGCCACTAAGTTGTACTCCTGCAGTACTGGAGATCCTCCAGAAACGATTACTTGAACGGCGAGTAACAGCCTCGGCTGAGGAGCCCGAGTTTGCGGATGCTCGCGTTCCAACGCCCGAAACAGCTTTTGGAATGAATAATTCCACGGTGGGTAGATGTTAATAAACGAACGGCGTCGTTAAAATATTCAGGAAGCCTCTGGTGGTTCTCCGCAAGGCAGATACCGTTTTCGGGAGTTAAGCGTGAAATTTGAAATTTAAGTATTCTTAGTACGCTGATTCATAACCATTGAATTCGCGGAATTCGAGCGCAACCGCTCTGTTTATTAGAGGAATATTCCTGCTGCTTGTATACGTTACTTAACACAAGGCTGTTTGGCACTTAAGTATAATTTACGACGCTGGCCTCTCGTGCATACAGCATCTGGTGGGTCGATTCGGTTGTTACAGAAAAAGCTGGGGCAAGAAACGCGAGGAAAAATATTATATTTCGTTAGCTGCATTCGAATCAGATTTCAAAGCTCTTTCCTCGCCACGTGCACTTCGCGTTTCTATTGATTTCTCAAACGGCTTCAACCGAGTTCCTATTTAAGCCGCGGCTTTTGCCTCGAAAATCGTCAAGTGTCGTTGTAGGTTATGTTCTGTCGCAAGAATGGAAATGTACAGTTGCTCGCAAAAGTATCCACCCACCTCATACATATAACATATTTCACTTATTCAAGCAATGCTAAATTCAGAATTACCTACTCACTATAATTTACATTGCTATGAACCTTGATTAATATACTTTTAGTTAGCACCATCTACCAAGGAAATGTTTAAAGAAATTTTCCTAGAATAATGGAACAAGATAATTTCTCAGAAAATTAGTTGAATATATGCGTAATGGATTAAAGCTTATAAATTAAATATTGAATTTGGGCGAATATTTTTTGCACGATCTTTGATACTTTCAGGGATAATAATATCTTGAAATAAACTGTATACCTACAATTTTTCAACCGAATGCACTCCTAAGAAAAGTAGGTATATGAATCAAGGTTTATATTAATGTGAATGGAAATTGCGAATTCTCACTTTCAAATCGATTTAATATGTAATATATGTTGCATATTGGGTAGACGGATACTGTTGTGAGTAACTGTAGGTACATAGGTAGTACAGCTGTAAGTATTTGAATATTCAAAAATTCGAACAAGTCGAATAATTTCGAATACGAGTAGTTTCTTCAAATAATTCGAATATTCGAATAATTGTGAGTATTAATTATATTTTACTATATAATAATTTGTTTTTCCAACGATACGTTTGAAACTTCATTAATCTTTGGTAAATTTTCAGCTTCCTACAAACACATCTGCTTGTACTAATGTTTCAAACTTTATGTTGAAAATGAAGTCGCGTAGATCGACTGCGAAACAGAATTGGGCATTATTCCAATTGTTTCAAGTAAAATGTTTACGTATGTAACGTAATTATCCGAATAAATTCTTTTTAGTACAATATTTTATTTAAATAATAATTGTTTACTCTTTCTAACAAATTATTTCTTCTATTTATTCGAATAATTCATCATTGTTTATTTGAATAATTTGTTTGAATAACGATTGTAAAATAATTAGTATAATAATACTAATAACTGATGATTGTTTTCGTTTCCACATTTATAAATTTATTACAGAGTAATAAAGTTTAAAATTTATCGTTTGAAGAGGCGAATATGAAACGCATTTCATGATGAAGTATGAGAAAATATTTCATGCTCAGATTCCTATTCTTTAGGTACAATCTGAAAATCATTCACTCCGAATATTCGAATACTCCTATTTATTCAAACCTCAAATTTGAATACTCCTATTTATTCGAATATTCGAATCTCAAATACGAATACTTCTGTGTATTGGAATATTCGAATTTCAAACTCGAATACTCCTATTTATTCGAATATTCGCATCTCAAATTTTAATACTCCTATTTAATTGAATCTCAAATAAGAATTCTCCGCTATTCGAATACTTAGAATATTCGAAAATTCGTAACAGCCCTAGTACTGTAGTACGGTAATAGTTGATTTTGAAAATATTGTATTATTGTAATTTCTTTCCGGGCGTAGAGGAAGTGGTTGACGAGTTATTATTTTACCACGTTACGTATCAACAAGATCCAACACAGAGCAAATCAGATCGTTCTTCCTTTTACGAAGACCGCGTCTGCTCATTAATAATTAAACCTTCAGCACGTGCTTTATATTGCTGTCACAGAGTTACGTGTTACGTGTCCTTGATTAACATTACGCGCCTGCGTAATATTTAACGAGTTTAGATACGTTCGCCATATAGGCAACCGCGGTTTTATTCATGCCCCTCAATTATGAATCGATAATGACACCTCAATGGCGGTTAGATTCACTCGACCTTCGTTTGCAATCAGTCCAGCATTCAAGAAATCGTATTACCATCGTGCAAAGGCTCCAAGAAAACCGAATTCTAATGTAAGTGCTGCCTATATGGGACGATGGCAGAAAGCTGAGTCATCTGAAATTTCATGATTAGCTTATACTTGCAATGTCCGATCATAAGAACTCTGAAAGATTCAATTTCATTATTTTTAATTGCTGCTGTTCAATAAGCAGTTTCAAAAACGAACACCATCGATTGCGAGACGAGAAAGAAATAATTGTTATCGACGAGCTTGCAACAAATTGCGTGCCCGCTCAATTAAAGCGTTGCTCGGCTGAAGCAATAAAACAAATTGCTTTGCAGTAATTGATTTTTCGCCTGATTGATGAAGGATAGCGCGCGATCGTTGTTTCACCATCAAAGTTGTCCCGAACTATAAGATACCTTATCCCGTAACAATCACTCAAGTGACTCGAGCCTTAATTATTTCGAGCACCGTAACAAATCATTATACCCAAGAAATCACAAATACCCTAATTTCTTAATACGCAAAAGTGCACAGCCGAAATGGCGAATATTTAGCGTTCCGCGGCTGATTGTACGGGGACTGTTACCACGAACGTACAAACATAAAACCGTGATTGTTATTTTTTATCTCCGCTGCTTTCCCTTCCTACTTATTCGATGCAATTACGCGGAATCTAATTTCCTAGAGAACTGAACGCGCGCGGTTCATTCGCGGGGGCGAACCAGTTTCATTTCGTAAAAGTGTGCCTGATTATCAGGAGGAAAGGGAACAGATACGGGGGCGATAAAAATTTCGATGGAACGTGGACAATCGGCGACTATAGTTGCCAGCCAGATAAACTCTTAATTAATACTGTAATTAAGATTAAAGTTTCTAAGCCACGCTAGCTGGCGAATGTACGTCGCGTATTCGGTCGAGCTGCTGCAACAACCTTTACTGGAGAAAATGCTTCGTTCACTTTCGAAACGTGTGGGAGAAAAATAATATTTCGATTTTCAGCATCAAATTAAAACGAATCTGCGTTTGAATATTAAGATCCTGCAACGTGAAACAAAGTAAATGATACGAGCAATTTACATTTAAATTTAATGATATGATTCGATAGTTATTTTTTGGGTGCTCATTACTGGAAGTAGCGCATAGGAATAAAGACAAGAGTTGTAATGAAGAATAGAAAATACAGGAAATGCACTAAATACAACCTAAGAAATTAGATCTACGTGTGGTGAATAAGAGTCGATATATATATATTACGAATAATAATAATAATAATAATAATAATAATAATAATAATAAAAATAATAATAATAATGCAACACGAGTAAGGGTTCACGTTCTGCTCCCTTAATTAGACTACATAATTACACGGAAGCAGAATTAAAAAGAAAAGTAGATTGAAACATAAATATTTCCCACTTGGACTATTCCTTCGTGGCCAATATTTCTGTATATTTTTAGACCTTAATAATAAAATTTAGAAATTGGGTGGATTTAAAAAAAAACTATTTTCTCAAATACAAATTTCAACGTATCAAAATTTACATTTCTAGAAAAAGACTATTAGGGCATGATTGTATGAGTATTACGAATGGTCAATTATCACTCAAAAGTTAGAAGACTCAAAAATACGAAAATGGTAACTCAAACATGAACTGAACCCCTGTGACCAATTTGTGATTACAAGTAGGTTTCCCCGCATTCTGTGACACATGTTTCGACTCCATGAAATGAAATGAAATGAGCGAATTAGAAAAAAAAATTGACAGTACAGTGTGCATACTAATATTGCTAGCGCCTAATGAAATTTCGAAACAGCGATATTTATAAGCTACTCGTGGGAAGACTTTTGTGAATTTTCACGAGGATACATAATTCGTCACTGAGCCAACAGTCTCACTGTGTCTGTTATTTCACGAACATTCATCGTTTCGCGACGACCGGCGATGGAAATAAATAGCACGCAGCCTCTGAGCGATCTTTTTCGTTGCTGCAGACGTCACCGGGAACGATGGCGTGCCCGTATTTATGCAGCGCTGTTAACGATTCGTCATTAAAATTCAATTGGTCACGAGCATTCGAGAAGCACGGACAGGAGGAAGGAAGAAACGAAGGATGCACGGACTGGCGCCATATTTTTTCCTCCCGTGCGATCCAAATCACACAGTTTCCACTGGGGAGATCAATCTTCCTGGCGTTCAAGCGAAGAAAAACAAGGAAAAGTGTTCTCGAGCTCGCGTGGGTGCTCGATTTTCTCGTGCTCGTACAGTGCCAGTCATAATTATTCCCAGGATAGCGAACTCTAACTTTGCTCCGGTCTTTCTCTGAATCGGCAACTTGTACTCTTCGAATGATTAACGTGTTGACCAGTGTTTTCTAATGGATAGCCTGTGCGTTAAAACTTACGCTTTTATGAGTCTCTGTAAGAGTTATTTCTGCTGGATGTGTATAGAAATCGAGGGGCTTTATCGTGTTGACATAATTTGATCGATCTACTCCGATCTATCACCTGTCGACAGACGTTCGCAGTTCGTATTTGCATACAATGCATTCCAAATGCCCAAGAGTCGAAACGAAGTTCTGTTGAGCTACAAAGGTACCGAGACCTGTGGAGCTACGATTACCTATAGAACTACAGAGCTGCAGAGAGATATGGAGGTACGGAGAGGTACAGAGATGAAACGCTGTATAATACTACAGAAGTAGAGACCTACACAGAGCTACAGACAACTATAGAGATCTAGGAAACTACAGATCTTTACTGATCTGCAAAATTACAGGGCTACCGGGAGCTACAGAGTTATAAAACTACAGAGAGCTAAGGGAATGCAAAACTTCAGGAAGTTTCAGAGATCTACAGAGATATATAGAAGTAGAGAGCAACAGGGACCTACAGAACCACAAGCCTGCAGAGGGCCAAAGAGACCTACAAAAGTACAAAGCTACAGGGGGAACTCCACAGCCGCAACTCTAAATTCCTCAAGTTCCCTACGATTTCCATGACGACGAGAAGGATCAACCCGAAATCAATTTTTCCCCAGACGGGAATGCTAAGGAAGACACCGCGTGGCGGGGGCGTTCGAAGCGCGTCGTGACGAAATTAAAACGCCTGCCTTTCGGAATATTCCAACGAAACCGGAAGCCTGTGGCGGCACGGAACGTGATGGAACAAAGAATAGGAAGCGAGGGAGAAACCAGAAAGGAACTGAAACAACAACGGGGAACGGATTTCGAGTCCCTCTCTCCCCCACTCTCTCTCTCTCTCTCTTTCTCCCTCCCTGCTGTTGGAGATGACGTCATAAACCTTATTTATATCCGCGCGTGTTTCAGGCGTATAGCGGTGCCGTTATTCGGGGCACACCTCGTTTCAGTTTGCGCTCGCGCGGATGCGGGCGGAAATACGTGAACACACACGCGCCGTCCGTGCTTGCCGTTAAACACGCACCGCTCGCGCGCTAGAGGACATCCTACGCTCGAGGAGTGCGTCATGCGGCAGTTGCGTAGCTGGGTTACGAAATCCTGGAAAATCTACGATCATCGACGATTCTGACGTATTTAGTGCAATTCAATTGTAGACACTATCGATGGAATCGCCTGGGAAAAGGATTGTAACTGTGACCCAATGTAGATTCAGCACTTGACACTTTCAGTGGCGCTAGGTTTTGAAAAATGCACGTCCAAGTCGATTAGAATCTTCCGAGCAATCGCTACCGTCGTCCGAATATTTTTGTGACATAAGAACCAGCTGTTCTTCCGTTTTTCTTCTATTATTTCAACAACCTTATGAGATAAACAAAAAGAATTGTCCTTTTGTTATCTGGAAACTATACTCTAGCATGATATATTTTCTTTATTCATCGAACCTTTACTTAAAATACAGAGCATAAAAGTCAAACTGTATCGGTGTTCGAATATTTTTGTATATGTATATTTATTAATATTGTCGCCCCTTTTGGGTCAAATCATCTAGGATCTTTACTCTGGGATAGGGACTTCAATGGTTCGGAAAGATAATACAACGGTGACACGCTTGCTCGCTACCAGGAACCACGTCTTAACGTCAGCTGGATGGTTGTCACTTCCTTGAATAGCCAAAAGGTAAAACAGTCTCAAGTTTACCCAAGCTATCTCCCCACGATGCAACGTGACTAACAAAGTCCAGGCATCACGTAATCTCAACTGCGTGAGAAAACGCCGAAGGTACGAACCAGACGCAACACAGCCTGCAAGATCCGTGGGTGTCCAGGATTTCGAGGACCGTATTCATTCTCAAGAATTCCGGCGTAGTCCATTTCCAGATGAGCGCGCTGAGCCTGGGTGGCCTTCGCATGCACTGCTCGGCAATGCATCCCCACAACCCAGGAACTGCGTCTGGAACTTTTCTTTAACTTTCCCTCGGACTGTAGATGGCTATTCGTCACGGCCATCGCAATATACATACATTCCCTGAGTTTACTTGCTCCGAGCCGGTTAACCTGCTTTGTAAACTATTTATTTGGGAATGTCAGTTGCTACACGTTACATTAGCCTTACAATGGTGATCCGCCTTACAATGGTGATCCGCCTTTTTACTATGGTTACGCAATGGTTATAATCCTAGGTCTGGCGACGTGGTGATGGATGTTCAGCCTTTTGGTAGCTCTGAGTCATTGAAATGCCCGCCTGATGACACTCCTTCAGAAATTCATTCATTTTGAAGTCGAACGCTTTATGAAATTAAGCTTTCTTCTCGGCTAGGGTATATAGGCTTGTAGAGGGGTTTCAGAATTAGCCCCTTTGCGCACTTGGCGACAAATTGCCGGCGACCAGGTCGCCGACGACCATGAGGTACACGGGGACATATGAGTTCATACGCACTTGGTCGCGGCGAACAACAAAGGTTTCTGGTCTCTCGGCGACCAAGTTGCTGGCGACTGGTCGCAAGTGCGTAACGGGAATTATAGGTACAGAAGCAACTGGTGAATAGAAGAAGCCTTTTGGTCTTTTCTCACGAAAATGGGTGACGATACAAAGAAGAATAGCAAGGTCCGTGCGCAATGATGCCATGGAAAATCGTGAAACGCTCCACATTTTTTTAGATGAAAAGGAAAATTAATGAAACGACACAAGAAACATAGTCAGTTAGCATATGGATATGAGCGAAAGCTTGAGCTACAGAAGTGAATTTTGTAGACTCTTAACCAGTGGCGCATTTAAGGAAAAAGGTCCAGGTGCAAAATAACAACGTAAATATAGTTTTTGGATAGAATCATCCTTTTTGGAAGATGGAGCTTTGGGGGCTTCTGGGCAAGGACCTAAGATCGGTATCAGATATATTGGCCGGTGAGTTCGTTTTCGCGAGCAGCGATCGAGGAGAAATCAGCCACCACCATCTGACGATCGTGGATTTGTCAATTGCAGTTGCGAGGACCTTGTAGAGTATGGTGGGGTAACGAGAATGCTGCTTGGCTCCGCCTGAACCTAGCCGTTTGTGTGTTATTTATTCTTAGCGTAATAGTTGTGTGCATTACGAAGCAATGCGTAGACCAATACGGGATGAAGTTATCGAGAAAGAAACAATGTTCTGACCAATAAAACTCCAGAATTCTACGCTGACAGCTCGGTTTGGTCTACACGTCAGAAGCTTGGCACCATCCCCGCCACTTCTGGCTCACTCTTGTTCTGCGAAGGCGAGAGCGAGATGGAACGAGAGCGAGCTAGAAAACGTTGAGGAAAGGAGCACTGAGGCGGGCAAACTTTGTGGTGGGAGAATACCTTTCACGAAAATCACCGGCCAATATATCTGATACCAACCTTAGGCGCTAACTTCTCGTCGACCGCCTATTAAATCCTTCACTACTCTTAACGATCATAGATTCGACAATTAATCGTTTTTTAGATATTCCAACGATTTGTATGATTATTAGCTTCAAGTTGCGCGTTAGGCACAGGAGTTTTGGAAGACCCTCGAGCGCCGCGATTCCGCAACGGGGAAAAGCAGATCCCTTGGCGAGGAAATGGCGAGATTCGAGGTGAATTCGCAAAGCGTTGCATTGTCGAGAGAGATTGTCCAGAAAAAGGACAGAAATTAAGGACCGTAGGAAATTCGGTTACGCTTTTGCGAATCACGAGCACGAGACGGTTGCGCTGTAATACCGCGGGGCTCGGCCATACGTGGTGGTTTAACAGGAAACAGAGGAAATATAAAATGAATTACGACTGGAACGTACACGTTTGCGTCGCCCATCTTTTATGGTTAATACGAGAAAAATGCACATTCGCGTTCCCCCGTGGACGATGTTTTAATCTTGCCCGCTTCTACTCTGTACAACTCTACCAACGATGTCAGATAAGGTACATCCTCGGGTCTGAAAGAGCGTGATTTAAACGTGACGAAGGCATTATCATAATTAGGTAATCCTGACTAATAAACTCGTTGGCTTGTCACCCAATTCCTCGCGATTTTTAAACACTTGCACGCGTGAAAGAGAAATGAATCTGAACCGAATACATAGGTCATACTCCTCAAAGTAAGTAGCCAAAGAAAGTTGGTGCTTTCTCTGACAAAATGGAATTTCGATTGATCAACCCAATCAATATGAAATGAATAAATCGATATCTAAGAATAGCCAAGTCCAAAATATGCCTAAACCAAAACTGATAATTTTAGCAGAAAATATACGATTAAGTCGCCATAACTTCAAAAGTAAAACCTAATTTCACATTCTGCTCCTGCTTTGTGCTGCACCAGTGGAAAGTGTTAATGCATAAAGGATAGAAACAGGGTGTTTCCTAGTTTAATGACTTGAAGTTGTGTCTATTTTTTTATGCAACGGTTGCAATGGAAACACTTTGATAAAAGGTTGTTTTTAGGTTTCGTTGAACGTGACTCACTGATTTGCATATACAGTGAGCGCAGACAACCGGATGCTTGGCTCGACAGACAGTTTCTAATGCGGCGATCTCGTTATATATTATGTAAATCGTCCTCCCCAGAGCTGATTGAGCTAGACTGTCATAACGCGCATGTGTGTACGGGTACCTTAAGGTGTTCTTAAATTGGCCACGTGGGAACGGCCATTCTCGTTATTGCATTATGCGATTTTGCTTGGAAGTTCACCTGAACCGTGAACACACGAATTTAAATGAAGAAAGTTTTCGCGTCACCTTTCCATTGAATTAACAAGCTTAAACGAAAGTCTCTAAGAATAATTAATGATCTTGCTGTGGGTACCTTATTGTATAAAAGTTAAAAAAAATGAGATAATATCTCCTTTATATGGTTCCTCATTCTTTGGAAGTGCTATATTAGGGTGGCTCTTATTTTCACCATATGATTTCTTTTGCTCTCACCCCCTAATATGGTTCCATTTCATAAAAAAATAATCCCTAAAAAAGATTATTGCAATCGGACAACAGGAAAGAGTACCGACTAGACCTTAAAGTTTAGAATTCATCAATCGTTGGCGCGAAATTGATGGCGAAAAGCGCGGACCTCTTTATATTCAAACGCTATTATCTGAAAAATGGTTGGAAGCAAGAAAAAATTATATACACAGTAACTATAGAAAATTGAATGCTCTGTTAGTATGATTTGAACAAAATTTCGATAGGGTTTACCATTTTTGAAAAATTCCTTAAATTCGAACTATTGATAAATTCTAAACTTTTTCAGGGACTATTTTTTATGAAATGGAACCATCTTTAGGGGGTAAGAACAAAGAAATATACAAAAAAAAATCAAAACGTATAAATAAGGACCACCCTAGTGCTATATGTATAGCTCACCTTACCACTTACAATAGATCCCCATCACTTTTTACATTTCCGTAATACTCATTCGAGCCGCCCATGGAGCATTGATATTTAAAAGTATAATACAAAAGAAGCCGGCTCGTTATCCTTAATATTACCTATTTCGTGGTGCTCGTACTTCGAAGGGAACATGCAGGTACAATCTGAATGGAAAATGGATCGGGAAATATTACTTTCTAATTGCACGGGAGTCACAGCGGTAACGACAGAGGGGACATTTTACTTTGTAATATTACAAATTGCACGACATGTCGACGGTATGAAGCGGCTCTCAGTGAATTATTCAGAACCATCGGAAAACTACTGTGCCAGCAGACTTTAGCCGATACAAAATTATTCGTCTCTGAAGAAGATATTCTCTCTGTTCCCCTTTAGTTTGCCTTCCATCCAGACCGAAGGAAATTCGATTTTATCATAAGCTGCTGCCCCGACCACCGATGCTCCCTGACTGTTGTCCCTTTCTTGTCCCGTGTCACCCTGCACTCTGCAGCCTCGTAAATAATAACAACGGAACGTATGAAACTCCAGAAAGGACACGTGCGACCAACGATTTCATCTCTGAGCATTGCGTGCCATTATATATGGTTTTGTTTAACATAAAATACCAATAAGGTACAGCGCGTTCCTTTCCTCTCCCGGACCGTCCGTATGCGGGATTGTATCCGCGTGTATGGAAAAAGAAAATTCGGGCTTGCCTGGTGAATCCCTTCATCGAGATTTAATGCTGTTTCAGGAGAAACTGCGAGGGCAATATGAAAATTGCCAGACGAAACTTTCGATCATTTATTTGGGAGATCATTTAATTTATATTCGAACACTTTGATTGAAAGTCAAAGCTTCGGTTATGTTTTCTGAAGAAGAAATGGGAAGGGTGGAAATTGTTTTAGATTTTTAGGGGATGAAAAAAATGATTTTTTAAATCGTTGAGTACAAGTGGTGTGAGAAATGTAAACAGTGTTTTTTTTATAGACAAGAAGAAATGAATACAATTTTGTTGTTGGGTGCATGGATGTCCTCGATATTTTAGTCTGGAATAAGAAAACAGCTTCAATAACGAAGTGAACCTGTCACTATTGTACAATGTGAAAATGTGTTGTATTATTTTGAGTTTTTAAATTCATTTACTAGTCACTCTTTTTGTACCTGTTTTAAGGGTAATTTTTAAGGAATTGTGCCATCCCTGTTCGATTATACTGTGGGTTATATTTACTCATTTATTTTATCTTTTCCCCCGGCTTTATCTGATATATATTCTTAATGAATTATTCAAAACGAAAACGTAGGTATTACAAATATATTAGGATCTTCATGAACATTAAGGGGTCTCCCTACCTTGACGGTCGAAAAACGATGCGATTTTGGAAATTTTGTAAAACACAATCATTAAATATATTTACTACTAGCTTTGTGGCTTTATTTGTCAATCTTTAGAGAATATGAAAAAATTGTATGCAAAAATTGTGGTTATATCCGGAGTTATAGTGCTTCAAATAGAGCGCCTTACAAAAATCATATGCGCATTGATAGCATAAAATCAGCCGTTTGAGCTGTTTGAAATAGAAAATTTAAAAATTTGTATAATCTGTATAAGTGTGGCTATCGCCGGAATCAGATTAAATGGGAAATACCTGCTGAAAAGTAAAAAAAAAAAAATGGCAGCGTCTAAAATGGTTTCTGTAAAAATTTCGCTCGTTTTTTAAGTCGCAAAAGTCTAATTTTGCAAAAATCGACTTATGTTTTCATACCAACGAGAATGGGACATCTATTGAAGAAATATACCAAGTTTGAAGTAAATCGGGTGATTAGTTTTTGAGATATCTTGCTACCTAATTCGAAAAACATCGTTTTGAGAACAACGCGTTTAAAGTTTTAGGTACTGTTATTTTTTTAATTAATTTTTTTAAACGTTGCCTAAATATGTATAACTGTAGGCATAATGTTTTCAATTAATATAATTTGAGAGTTTCTCTGTAAAAAATTCCAAATATCGCCCTCCCTTTCAGGCCGTCGAAGTAGGGAGTGCCCTTAATAAATTCGCCTTAATGCATAAGGTTCATTAAAATAGCTCCAAACCATGCAAATAATATTGCACTCATTAATCTTACGTTCTGTAGAGAAATATGTAGCAAGTGAAATACTGAATGTACTCCATCTCCTAAATCCTTCAACTTTCCATGGAATTTTGTACAACCTTCCAAGAATTAAAAAAAAAACCATTACTTTTGGCGTTTTAAGAAATACTTAGAATTAAATCCACAGGTTATCACCCCTAGAAACCTGTGCATCTTAAAAACGAATATCTGTCAACATTCAAGTAATATTAAATTCTGCCAGGAATCTGCAGCCACTTGAAGTTATAATTTTGCATCGTCCCCTGAAACACGTAGACATTCCACTTTCCGAGGTGCGTTCGCGTCGGAAACGGTAAAGGGAGCCGAATTAAGAGAACGAGATCGCATGTTCAGTACTTCGGAAGGATCGTGGGGAATGTGCATGAAACACACTTTGCTCTTCCCTCGTATATACTCGGGAAATTGAAAACGTGGATTCCTCTCGCGATTTCTTTTCCACGGTTGTGGATCCCTCCGCGTTGTCTTCTGGCTGTCTCAAACTGCATCGAATTTGTACGCGGAACTTCCACGTTCAACTCGGGAGGAGCAGGAACATGAAACATGTACTAAAGTGATATCTGGATTTGCCAGCGTGTCGCAGACATTTCTGTTTGGCTCCGAAATCGCGATGGGAAGAGAAAATATTAGATTGATGCACGTGAAATGTTGCCCTTCTTTTCTCCGATTCACTTCAAGAGCCCATAACTTTTGGACAAATTTGTGTACACTGTGGAAATAGTTTCCATGTATTGTTTTACTATCACTTGCTCATAATATACCAGCTTTAGAATTTCAGATTGATATTGGAATTAATATTCATACGTATTAGTAGTGCTATGTACGTGGTATCTTAGTGCTTGCTTATTCCTTTTTCTTTCAAACAAAAAGAAGCAAAACACATCGTGAACTGAAATGAGATATTTTGTAGAATAATATATTTTTTATTCCGTTTAAAACGTGGAAAGAAATTAGCTTCTCTTGCAAGAAACTACTGATTAAGGTAGGTAATCTTGGAAAGAGTAGAATATAAACTTAAATTGCATATTTAAATTGAGTACAAAGAGTAGCCACTGTTTTAACGAAAAATATAAAGAAGTAATGCAGGAAATATTTATCACGTCATGGCCAAAGTTAAAAAATTCCTTCAAATAGTGCCCTGTTAATTAAGAGATTTCAAAAATCCCTGAATATTCATTTTTCAAACATCTTATCCTAGCACTTCCCTACACAGACTATTTAGAAGACTAACCATGCGCCTAAAGCAATACAGAATCTATTTTTCAAAAAGTACAATTGCACTTTCATAGGAATTTATATTTCATTGAACCATTGAATTCCTATCTCCTCCACAGAGACCCAGCAGCAAACTTCGTGACTCAATCCATCTCACCCACTTTCTGAATGAAGATTTAATCAACGCGACCGCTTGAATCGCCAGTGAATACAATTATCCCCTGTTCCAAAGATAGCCGATCTCAGTCAGAAAATCATAGAGCAACAATTTCTTGCGACAGGATTCCAGCCCAATCTGAAATCTTTCATTTAGCAACGGCGACGGCCGTCAATTGCCATTTTGAGTTACGGCAATGTTTCGAAGAAGACGCAGCGGGCAACGTCGCGAATTGTTTGCAGATCAAAGATACGTTCGCGCTATTAATCATATCTATCAGTTCCATTCGATGGAATTTCCTCAGATAGGAATCGCTCGTCCCTCACGCTGTCGCGTTCGCTTGCATAAACCTTTATCCCGTGATTTGTCTCATCACGGGCACACCTCCCCCGGCGATGAGAAATGCCCCCCCGTTCATTACGAAAAAATATTATCAACCATGCGACGAGGCCCTGTCATCGATAGGAATACCCCTCGAGCCGGCTATGCTTAGTTCTCGCCGAGCGAAACAGAATGAAATAGAATAAATTCCGACGGCGAATCACATTTTCCATCGGGCGCACGCTGAATACGTCGAAATGCCTCTGACGTCCGTGAATCAATTTGCCGTCTGAATGGTGGATTTCGTGCTGCTCGATGGCTCCTTCGGCGCGGAGGAGGATATTTAATAAAATTCGAAAGTAGGGGAGGATTCAATGAAAACGAAGCTACCGAGCATTTTTAATGGCACTTCGTCACGATTTATACGCCCCCGTCCCGCTCCCTGTGTTATTTATGAGGTAGTCATAAATTTCCATGGCCGCGGCAGATGATTTAAATATAAAGCATCGTTGATGTCGTCGGTCTATCGTCAGTAGCTCCTGGAATTGAATAAACAGTCGGACAATATCGCCTGCAGCCTGTTCATTTTAATATCAGTCGATCGTGCCCAGATTATCCTCGATGCCCACGGACAATCGTGTGTTTTTACCTCGGCTTGTTTGCTCGTACAGAGTGATTCAGTGGCGGTGTTGGAAAATTTAGTGGCGTACTCTACGCGTCAGCGGAGGAAATGTGGGCCCGACACCCTTTCGCCTCTGGCGCACAGCTATTTTCAGATTCAACGCTAATTGTGCTCAATTATTTTTCGAATGAATATATAAATATAAAAGTCTTGGGAATTACAGAGGATATCGTTATTTAAATAGTAAATTGGGATAAATGGAAATATGCAAGTTCCTCGTGAAAAAAAAGGAGTCGAAAGGTCCTTTGTTACTTTTTGATCTGAGGCTTTAATTTCAAGATATGTGTATTGTAAGTAGTGAAAGTTTGCGAGTCAGACTTCCGTGGCGCGTTATTTAAATGTCAGCGATTAATCGCTTGTGTCTTGAAAGGGACACCTCAGGTTGCAAAATGATAAAGGAATTTCCCACTTCTTTTGACGTGAACATATTTTCTACGTAATCCTTATAATCTTGTTCTATCTGTTTTAGATATGAAACCACGAAAGCGCCTCAGAGTTAGAGTGGGAGATTAAACCAGCCCGTGATTATGGTGAGTGTCTAAAGTTTGTAAAGAAAGCTTGCGTGGATAGGAGATACTTCACAGATTCCACACAGTTAAACAATTGTCAGGATCATTTAATCTCGTGCATTTTATCTATCGCACTGAAATTTGACATGAATTAATACCTCACTTGCTTCGTTCTTTTGTTGGAAAATACACATAACACGTCACTGTCAATTAATCACCCATCTCGCGTAAATCGTGCTTTCGACGCTGCAAGCGATTATCGAGAAAAAAGAAAATCCGGAGAACTCCGCTGATTTATCATCCCCGTTGGTAGCCGACGAAATAATTGTATTATTTAAAAGTGAATAATTTAAAATGGAAATGTACGACTGCCGTAAATAACGTTTTTCACTTTAACTTACGATCACATAAATGTCGGTCACATTCACGCCGTTTAATTTACGTTCCCAAAAAAATCGCGATCCCCCGCGCGTAGAAGTTTTTTTGCATTCGTCGTGATCGTATTTCACTGACAAATTTCCGTCCCTCTCCCCCCGGTAATTAATGCAAATTTATTAATACGTGAATTATACCGAATCTCCCCACCCTCGAAAAGATCACTTTAATCTGATTATACTCCTGCCCCCCCCCCTCTCCCTGTTGGCCGAAAAAAAGGAGACGAATATTGAAGGAGCACCTGAGCGAATTAAAATTGAATTGTATTTTAAATTAATTTCATAATGAGCACGGACGAAGGGATACAAGAGGGAGAACCCGACCGATTCGTTTCATTTTCTGCCGCTCCCGTGTCCCCGTGAGCGGTTAAAAATAAATTCTCGCATCATTTAATGGCCGCGGAAAGTGCGGTTTATCTAGTCGCGAAACTTAATAGGATTGCGTCACCGGAAAAGACAAGCCAGGATAATTCCCCGTGAAGTACAGCACCGTTACGACACGCAGAGCACTGTGTCGCTTCGAGTATTTATCTCGGCGTATCGAGATATATCTCGTCCTGCCAATGGAACACGCGGTGGTGTAAAACACA
Source organism: Andrena hattorfiana (assembly GCA_944738655.2). Classification (NCBI taxonomy): domain Eukaryota; kingdom Metazoa; phylum Arthropoda; class Insecta; order Hymenoptera; family Andrenidae; genus Andrena; species Andrena hattorfiana. The sequence continues at coordinate 37,962,446 of OX122889.2, read as the reverse complement.
TCGTTCACTGCGTCATTACAATGCCTCGTTTCGTACGTTCTTTTAAATTGAAAGATAAGATCAGCTTCGAATTCGATACGAATGTTCTGGATGGGAACATTTAAGTTGTAGATAGGTAGCTCGCCAGTGAAGTGCCAGAAAAGTGGGAGGGGTTTTTCAGTTTCTTAGGGGTTTGATTTATGATTGAATGAAATATGGGAACAACTTTAGTGAAATAGAAAAATAAAAACTTAAAGTGTGTTACTAATGTTTTGAGTGTGAATTGTGTAGCTTGCTTTTTGGATTTTCATTTTTTTTTTTTGTTAGAAAAGTGTAAGAAAGGGAAATAAAATAAGTCAAATAAAAAGCAAAATTTGGCTTTGTTAATTTGAATATTAACCCTGAGGTAATATTAAGGGGACAACCTGGTTTAGGACACTGAAAGAAATGTGATTCTCAAGAATTTTTTTTAACAAAGAAAAATAAATTCAACCATTCCAAAACTTTAGGGGTATTTTAATATGTATTTATACAATACAGAAAAAAAATTTGAAGTTTGTCACGTCGAAATTGATTAATCTTTGATGCGCCTTGCCACTGGAATTGTGAAATGGCGGGAAAATGAAGCCTTTAATTCTGGCCCGAAATAAAAAAATTGCAGTTTTTTAATTTTCATGAACTTACATCATCGATGAACTGAAAAAGTTCAAAAAGAGTCTCAAATTGACAAAATTGAGGGACTTTAAAGAAAAAGTGACGATTTTGACCTAAAATTTCCATGTTTTTCATGCAAAAAAACGGGTTTAATTTAATTTTTGCATAAACTTTTTTAGTTTGTTGACGATGTTTGGTCATTATTTCACTAAAAAGCCACGGGAAAAATAGATCAGTCAAATAGTTTTTGTGCTATCTTTTCCGCGGTTTCACAATTCCAGTGGCGAGGCGCGTCAGTGATTTGGGCGCGACAAACTTAAAATTTTTCAATTAAATTTTTTTTTGTATTGTATAAATATATATTAAAATACTCCTAAAGATTTAGAAAGATCGAATTTATTTTGCTTTGTTAAAAAAGTTCGCCTAAAGCAGGTTGTGCCCTTAACAAACACCGTGACACATTACTCTTATTGCAATGTTTGAGGTATTTTCTGTTTCGCTTCTAAGTGTACTAAACCTTCCAAAAAGGAGATAATCTAAATATTTCCAAATCTTTTGCTCACGCTACTTTCGTAATCACAGCTGCAAGTAATAATGTCCTCGCGGAATTTATATTACGTCGCTGTTACTACAAACCAGTACTTAGTATTCCAACAATGGCAGATCACTTAATAAAATGCACGCTGACGCGCAACTCTTCTCAGAATTTCAAACGAAACAATTACCCCGCACTGCAAACCATAGAATCCGAAACAACAATATCTCCACGGCATTTACGTTGCACAGAGAAAAAGGAAGAAAAGTATGACAAGTCTACTAATTAACGATGTCCACAGCCTCACTTCGACCAACGGTTATCCCGTAATCTCGATTTATCAGCGAGCCTCAATTTTCCTTTCTCTCTAAGCGCGGCGCGGGTGGTTTAAATTAAAGCATCGGGGTAAACGCAGTTCCTCGCATTAAATTATGGAAGAGCTGTCTTCTTCTATCTAATTTCCCTGGCGCCGCCGAGTTAAGCTGACGCTTGAAATTAAGCCCGCCGTCCATAAATTCATTGGAAGGTAATTCCACTTACAGTTAACATAATTCTTGGATTTTCCTCCGAGGAAGTGAGACCCGAACAATCGACTTCGGTCAGCCTTTGCTGGAAGGGTGGGTCATTTTAGTTGGCGGTGACGAGGGGTCGGTTTACTTTGAGTCTCGCTGGAAGAGGTTCGTTCCCTGTGGCTCGGTCTTTTGTGATTGACTTATCAAATTTGATATTAAAATCAGCCAAGCCCGACTCCCACTGTCGTTACGACTTAATGATGCCTTCTTCTAGCAATGGGATCGAGCGTGACGCGAGCAAAGTTGAAAATTGATGAAAGTCCTTTCATTTTTTTTTCATAAGTAAAGAAAGCATAAAATTTTCAAATATTATTCATTTAGTTAGTCAACAATACAATATCCCCAAATATTGAAAAGTCCTTGTGGAAAACACTGCAAGTGCCAAAAATCAAATTCTATACTATACAGTATTATCATTGGCACAACGTGGAAAATTTGAACTAGATCGATGACCTCCAACATCGTGCATCCCCCTTCTAACCCCAATTTCTTCAGAAAATGCTCGTACATTTGAAAAGTGTTGAAACTCGCGCCAAAGAGATGTATCTAAGGGATGGCTATACATACCAATTATATCAATATTTCGTATCGATACATATTGATGGACAAAGTATCGATATAGATGAAGTATCGAAAATGCAGTGCGAATAAAATCAAAAAATAAAAGTGAATAATTTTTTTTAAATTACAAAGTTTCCATGAACAATACAACAATTATAAAAAATAGTTTTATTCGAAATACCAACCTTCAATCCTGAAACGCGCAAGTAAAATATGTTTAAAATCAATAAAACACATGTGTGTGACAGGCAAACTGATAAACAATTCATAATTACATAAATAAATAAATAATATGTGATACTGACGCTTTTAATAAAAATTCTGCGTGAACATCGAACTTGCACATGTGCATACAAAATTCAATATAACCGCATCGCTGTTCCGTTGCGGTTACGTTCAGAGTTTAAATGTAACGGATGTGTGTATAGAAATTTCGATATTTATGGTTATGCAAAACTTTGCAACAAAAAGCCACCCCAAAAGTGTCCCCTGCAAAAAGTACCCGCCACACCATCGCTCGCGAGAGCGCGAGGCGGCGCTGGAATCTTCCAGGGCAGCGAGACTTCGCCTTCAGATCTATTGCGGAACGTGGCCCGCGAAAAGAATGCTCTCTGCCTCCAATTTAAATATCAATTGGTCGGAGTGAGCGCCGAATGAACGGGCCGGGATTAAACGAGCCGAGGAGTCAGGTGAAAGGTTGAAATACAAATGGGATGCGTCTGAGGAACAGGGCCCCGAGACCGGGTTTGAAAAGAGCGATTGCTCGTATTCCGTGGAAAGAATGCGAAACGGTTTATTCACCGGTTGCGCGTGTTTCCTTTGGAGCGAGGGGGAGCGCGGCGTTCTCCGGAGAATGCGTTATTTCTCATTGCAACGCGGATCGATAATGTTCGCCTCGTTTATGCAAGCCTTCTGTGAGGGACACCCGCGTCCCGTTGAGCATCGCGATGCAACGCGTTGCGACTGATTGTCCTACGTTCGGCTGAAAGGCCTTTGTCACCGCAACCTTCTCGCTGAATGCGATGCTTCCGGTGACGCGGAATCTCGGGACGCGGCAAACCGAAAACGACAGAGTGCAATTTTTCGTTACATTAGCGTTTCTCTACTCCTCGACGAATTAGATGATCGCTGAGTAATGTGCGGTGGTGGTGAAATTTAATTAATGCTGTTGTCTCGTAAAGGAACTGAGAAGGAAACACCGCGTATCTCCACTCACAGATTGGAACGCAACTTTGTGGGTTTATAGAGTGACTCAAGGCAAGGGCAATGGTGTGGTTCATTCGTGCCCAATCGCCCTTTAAAGGAGGAGGCTTACTTACAAGGGAACGCCGCGAACCCGGACTCACCGATTGGAACGCAACTTTGTGGGGTTTTAGAGTGACTCAAAACAAGAACAACGGTGTGTTTCATTTGGGCCCTATCGCCCTTTTAGGGGGTGAAAACTAACCTCAAAGTCAAATTGGCACTTTCACTTTTTCGCGTATAACTCTCAAAGTACGAAAGACAGAAAAAGATGTTTCAAACAAAAGTTTAATGGCGCAATAAGCGCTGTAAACTTGTGTTAACAAAATTTTAAAAATATAGTTTTTTTCGACGAGTTTTTTTTTAAAACTATTTTCAAAAATTTTTTACTGCAAGTTTGTAGCGCTTTTTGCACCATCAAACTTTTGTTTGAAACATTTTTTTCTGTCTGTTGTACATTGAGAGTTATACGCGAAAATGTGGAAGTGCCAATTTGACTTTGAGGTTAGTTTTCACCCCCTTCAAGGGCGATAGGGCCCAAATAAAATACACCGTTGTTCTTGTTTTGAGTCACTCTAAAAACCCACAAAGTTGCGTTCCAATCGGTGAGTCCAGGTTCGCGGTGTTCCCTTGTTAGAAATTTTCGAAAAATCGAGTTTTCGTTTTTTATATTTTCTTGAAGTACAACATCTTGAAAATATTTCCTGAAAGTTTCAAGTTAATCCGACCAAAATTGACAGTTTTACACGTGTAAGTAGGTAGGTGTTTCTCGATGTAGTGCTCAGACCCACAACTTTAAACGCGTTTTCCTTAAAATCATGTTTTCAGAGCCGGTGACACACATAACTTAAAAATTAATGAACCGATTTACTCCAGGCTTTGGAGGCTTATTTTAGGGTTAAGAATCTAGGCGATATCGGGAGCTTTTCCTATTTTTTGCTTAGATTTTTTTACACTCGAAAACCGAATAATTTTTTGCCAAATATTGATGCTTCAACTTTGCAGAGCCACCATTTTGTCTCAAAATAATTTTTCTAAAATCGGGCCCGATAGCGCCTAAATAATTTCATATATTATCTAAAAAATTCGAATTTTTAATTTTGGATGATCCTTCACCGAGCTATGGTTGTCACCGCAAAGCGCCTAAAATAAAAGGACGTCTCAGGCATCGCCTATAACTCACGAACCTTTTAATACTTTTTACCACAAAAATACTGATATATATGCGTAAGATGTACTCTTTCCAATAGGCTAATGTTTAATAATAAAAGTTTATCGGTTTTTCTAGAAAAAATTCCGTTTCTAGGTAGGCCTCCCCCCTTAGGGTTGTGAAAATTAACCTCAAAATCAAATAAGCCCTCCTACTTTTTCGCGTATAACTCCTAAAGTACAAGAGACAGATAAAAATGTTTCGAACAAAAGTTTAGTGGTGCAATAAGTGCATTAACAAAATTTTGAAGAGTTTAAAAAAATACCCGATAGAATTTTTTTCTTTCAAAATTTTGTTAACACAAGTTTGCAGCGCTTATTGCACCACTAAACTTTTGTTCGAAACATCATTTTCTGTCTCTTATACTTTAGAAGTTATACGCGAAAAAGTGGGGGTGCCTATTTGCCTTTGAGGTGAGTTTTCACACCCGTAAAAGGCAATTGGGCAGGAGTGAAACATACTGTTGTTCTTGTCTTGAATCACTCGATAAACCCACAAAGTTGCGTTTCAATTGATGAGTGCGGGTTCGCGGTGTTCCCTTGTGAGATTAATTAGAGATCGTTTGGGGTTTCTTAGTGTTTCATAGCGTTATTACTGGTGATGGAGGAATCGAATACAGAATGCGAAAATGCGACGGTACGATTGATTCTTAATGCTCTTAGAAAGTTCTTAGGCTGTTGCTGATATTTTGCAAAATTTTCGGTGCCAGCGGCATATATAGGATTTGAGAATTTCTAAAGCTGAATGTTAAACTGTAGTTACGATTCAGCATAAAATTCTGTTCCATGTTGGAAGCACGAAGTATTTGTAAAACATTGACACTTGATTGAGAAGGTATACAAAACGTTTAATCTTCCCAGTAGGCTAGAAATCGTTTTCTTATCGCAAACTTATACCGCTGTCACTGTCCTCGACACAGAATTGCAGTCTGAAACGCAAAATCTGGATAGAATGGACACTCCTGCGAGTTCGTGCCTGCTGTTGGAGCAGGCCGACCGATGTTAAGGATTAAAGGTCCGCTAGAAAGCAATCAATCGTGACGCGATGGCGAGGAACCACAAAAGGAAGAACGACATCACGGCGCGTCCAAGTTCCGCCACGGAAAGAAATCCGGGGCCGTGATTACTAGCAGACACGATCGAGGAATTGGAATCACGCTTGAACACGGTAGGGCCGTTCTTTCTAATCCGCGACGAGACAAGAACCGGTCGATAAACGCGCTATATATCAGACCCCGAGTGCACCGACGGGATGAGAAAGCCGAAAAGGCTGAAGGGAAAAGAGGGAAATCTGCAGGCGTTTGCCCTATTTAACCCTTTGTATGAAACTTTTGCATGCTTTGCACCTGTGAGCGTAGAATTTGAAGAGGCCCATGTGTCTGCGCACGCAGAATTTTAAAAATCCAATGAATAATCTTTGGGGATGTTTCGAAATGTTCGTTTGCACAGCATTGACTTTTGAAAATAATTTAGATAGGGAAATTTCCATTTTACGGTTTATCGCGATGGTTTGGAAAGTAGAGTTACGTGGCATTTAGCTTTAGGTGCTTGGATTCTGAAGTCTTTAATTTCTTAGGCTTTAGATCCTTATTTTCTTTGGATTTTAGAATTTTCAATTCTTTGAACTTTTGACATTTCGGTTACATGGACTTATAACCCTTCAATTCCTTACACTTTAAACCCTTTAATGTTTTGTACTTCAGAATTTTCTGTTCTTTCCACTCTTGACACCTTCATTCTTTGGATATTTGAACTCTGAATTCCTTGGATTTTAAACCCTTTAATTCTTTGGGATTCAGAATCTTCTATTATTGTAGTTTTGCCATCTACATTTCTTGGATTTTTAACCCTTCAATTCCTTGGACTTCTGACCCCTCAACACTTCAAATTTTTAACCCCTCAATTGGGGTTCAGAAATTTCTGTACCTCGAACTTTAAAATCTTTAAATCCTTTGACTTTATACACTTGAGTTCCTTGATCTTTGAAACCTTCGGTTACTTTTATCTTTTTCAATTTTTTCACCATATAAAGCCTCGAAGTATTAATTGATCAGAACATGGGGCAACACTTTAAGCCCTGTCAATTCGACTAGGTTAAAAATTCTACTCGAAGCAACTCGAAACCCCGTCACTACTTCAAGATGAAAAATCCAGCAAACGCTTTCAGGCTCAAGCCTGCTGGCTGAGTGTTCGCGGTGCGTGACACTATGTAATTTTATGCTCAGAATTCAATCGATCCTGAGACCTGGTCATTACCACATCACACGCTCGCGTTTCGTTCGCTTTTCTCGCGGTGTCGGAAAATCATCAAAGCGGAAAGAAGGGTGTTTCTCGCGAGGCGAGATACGCTTCTTCTTCGATCGGTTCTCCGGCTTCGTCGGGAATTAAGGAAAGGAAACGATGGGAGGAACAATAAAAAAAAAGGAAGTAAAGAAAGGGAAGAGAAATATCGTTCTCGAGCGTTATTCCAATTCCTCGAGTGCGTCTGCCCGGTAATCACTGCGCCGGATTTCTTTTGTGGATTTCTTTCTGTCGAGGAACCTCCGAGAGGAAGATACCGCTCCTCCTTTTGTACCACCCCTTTTACTATCGCGTTACAATCAATCGCTTTGTCTCGTCGAGTTGTAGTCCCTTTAAGCCGATACTCGAGTAACAATATACTTGTACAGAATGATCCGTGAAATCGATGCACGACAGTTCCCCGGCTTCGACAGGACCCGGATAAAACGAAATTGCTTGCCGAGAAGTTCGGCAGCTTCGCGGCAACGTAACCGCGGCAACGAGTGCGTTAAATTGGAAGCTTTCGCGGGAAGAATATTCGACAACGTACGCGGAGGAAAACTGACACCCTCCGTGGGTAGGGTTTCGCGACAGTCGTGCGTGTAAATTTAAAAGATTTGAAAGACACGATGGAGGTTGTAATTTAGGTACATGTACGTTCACTCAGATGCGTTCGCGTGCTTACAACAGAAGAATTAAGGGTGTCCTCCGGTCAAAACGCTTGAAAAATACGTGATTTTTATGAATTAAACAAAAAGAAACTGAACAACATACAGTAAGAAAGCTCTTTGGACATTATCACTACATATTTGCACAGCAAACAAAAAATTATTGTTTAAATTTTATCAATTTTTGCAGTGGATTTATAGCATTCATTGTACCACTGTAGAAATTAGAGCTCCTGACGGGCACCATCATTAATATCGCCATCAAAATAAAAAACTAGAAATATTTTTAAAATATATGTGAATGGTTATCGCCTTATTCATCTTCATTGCGAACAAACAATCTGGCGATTTTTAACACATGTTTAAACACAATGTTGCAAAAAAGCTGTTTTTCTACGCATAAATCGATAAGGCGATAGCGAGTCTAATTATGAATAGAATCCCGTAAGAGTTTTTGAAATTGGTTCATAATTAAGCTTTTTATAGTGGTGCCCGTCAAGAGTTCTAATTTCTGCATTGGTAAAATGAATGCTGTATATCTAATTCTAAGGCAAAGATTGATAAAATTCGAACAATTATTTTTTTGTTCATTCTTCAAATATAAAGTAATAAAGTTGGAAACGCATTTTTACTATATGTGGTTCAGCTTCTTTTTTTTAATTCATGAAAATTGCATATTTTTCAAGCGTTTTGCGCAGATAAAAGCTTCTGCGCTTTTATCTGCATCACCTTAGGGGTTTCACCTTCGGACCCCCCAAAATATAAGTATTTTCTAAAATTAATAGAGAATAAATTACTGACAAGGGAAGATGCTCAACCCGGAAATTCAAAAAATTATGAAACATTGGTGCTGTATAGAGGATATCTAGATATGCAGTACGCATTTTTTTTTTGCTGTCTAAATTCACTCTGAGGAGGTGGAACTGATTCCTGAAAATCCGGCTATTTTCGATTTCGTATTACAACTCGCGAAGTGTAAGAACTGTAAGCTACCAAATAACAGTGCTAATTAAAGAAGTAACTTTTAGTTGAAAACTTTTTGGAGGGTCAATTTCACCCCTTTAGAGTGAATTTGGGCAGCAAATATAATTGCGTAATACATACATATCTATATATTCTGTACATATCCCCTACGTTTCATAATTCTTTGAATTTCCGGGGTGCGGATTTCCAGTGGCGGATTTAACAGGGCGGCCAATGATGTTGGAGCCCATTCTTAAAAAAAAATGATGATTTTATCCAAACTATATTTCTTTCTGTACTACTACACCGAGCCCGTTTTTAGTAAACTAACTCTTCATTTTCACAAAAAACGGGCCCCTCGGAACATTTGATACCTGTGCCATTTTTCTTAAATCCGCCACTGGGGATCTTCCCTTGGAATTTTGTACTTTCTCCGGTTCACTAGTTCGCAAATATTAACATTCCAATGTTAAAACTAACGAGTGAAAAATTGCGCAGAGTGCTCTGACCTTAGCCTTCAATGACCAAGCTCATTAAATCCCTGTTTCGCAAGACCAACCACTTAAATCCTCCACTGAATCAGAGCTAATAGGCGGGTCGTCCAACGCCGCGGTTCTAAAACGCTCTGTACACCGCTCGCGGATACCGTGCCGTCCAACGCACAATGTTTCTTTCATCCGTGACGTGGCCTGGGTTCTCTGAAAACGTCGAGGCACGCGCGCCGGTTCCGCGCGGCGCAAAAAACTGTCAAACCCGTCGAGCGTCGCGGAATATGAGACGGCGTAAAGGGAAACTGGTGGGGAAGAAGAGTTGCAGCGAGGAATCTCCGCCGTCCAAGACAATGGCCGCCGGTACAATGCTCGGATCGTAGAAGCTGCCGGTGATTACATAATCGTAGCCTAGTAAACACGTAGAATGAGAACGAATCGTTACGTGCATGCCTGCTGGCTGGTCCCTACGCTGCCGGGTAGGAGCGTCTGCGGACGAAAAATCCGACATGGTGCTCGTGGACGTTCTAATGCCGTGCCGTGGTCGGCGAGCTGAGAGGTTTTCATCGTAGGCTATCCACGCTCGTGGGAATCAGGGCTTTTTATCGGGCATAGTCTGCTCTCTCTTTCCCCTTTCCTCCTTTGCCCCCTACCCCTCCTCCCTCCGTCCTTCCACCGCCACCACCCCCCTCCCCTCTCTCTCCCCCCTTTCTCACCTCTTTCTACCTTACCCCCTTCGCCCCCACCCCCGCCTCCCTTTTCATCTCTCCCCTCCTCCTCTTTCTCCCCGGCCTGGCTTTATACACGATACAGACTTTCTGCGGTATTACCGCGTGTATACAGGGTGTCCTATCCAACGACCCTTATCCAATTCTACCATTTTCGAAAAATGGGGTTTTCATTTTTCGCGAATAATCCTCGGTGGCCCACTGCCTTCGCTCCGCTTTTGTGTATACGTTTAGCTGGCTGCGCCATAGGCTTTGTGTACTTTATGGGATTCAAGGTTTTTCGGGGTGTTCTTCGAGTGTGCTTTGTGTGCTGTCTGGCGGGTGCATCACGAAATTGGGTGGTAGGTGTGGGAATTTGGGGACTTCGTATGTTGGTTTAGTAGGTTTAATCTTTAGAGGGCCGGGCTGGCCACTATAGTGGCCACCTGAGAATTTGGATACTTTGTCGGCCATTTTGGTGGTATATATGCATAAATTGTAATTAAATAAAATTTACAATTTCAATGAAAAAATCCCGGTCCTCTAAAGGTTAATGGGATACTTGCTTCGGTTTTTCGTTTGGCAGGGAGATGCTTGGTAGGTTGTATTTTTAAGCAGATCAGTTTTCGACTCCAACTTAACTCGAGGGTTTGAATAGTTGTGTAATCAAATGATCGACTTTTTCACGTGGGTCTGAGTAGTTTGGTTACTTTTGAACTACTCCAACTACTGGAATAATTGAAATTCGTTCAGTCAGTTGAAGTTAGAGGAAAATTCAACACAATTTCATTTTAGAGATTGATTACGGGGTTTGACGATTTGTTGGTATGGTTGCCGTCTGGTTATAACGCTTCCTTTGTAATCTGTTTTCCACGAATTTCTCTGGAACGTGTCTACCGTGTAAAAACAAAATTAACTATTTCTTTTTCAATTAATTACAAAGAAATTTAAACTGAAGCTTGTTCTTGGACACAATGTTTATTAATATCATAAGCTTTAAAAGAACATGTTTGTTTCACCAGAAAAATATGCATTATCGATGACGATACAGATGGATCATTAGGATCGCCCTTATTTATACGTGTCGATTTTTTTGTATTTCTTTGCTCTCACCCCTTAGAACGGTGCCATTTGATAAAAAAAAATAGTCTCTGAAAAAGTGTATTGCAATCGGAAACCAGGAAAGGGTGCCGACCAAGCCTTAAAGTTTAGAATTCATGGACAGTTTGGAATTAAAGAATTTCTCAAACATAATAAGCCCTATCGAAATTTTGTTAAAATAATATTAAAAGAGCATTCAATTTTCTACAATTACTGTATATATCATTTTTTCGTACTTCCAAACACTTTATAGATAATAGCGTTTGAATGTAGAGATGTGCGCACTTCGCGCGTCCCACCTATAGGGTAAATCCGGGAGATGCGGTCGGGCCGGAGAGTTGGTCGAGTCGCTATATTTCAGACTCTATGCGTAAAAACGCGTTAAAGTGCAGACCAATTACTTCTCTAGAAGCCAAACAATTGAATGAATGGCGTCACTTCGGTTCCTTCTGTGTTTTTCTAGATTTACAGGCAATAAAAGTTAAACTATATAAGTTAAAATATACTTCTAAGTTTATTTTCGTTTAATGTTTGGGAATAATAAGATAGTAGAGATATTGAGGGACAATGCAGCCAAAGTATTTAACCATATTAACTCTTCAAATTATGATTTTTTTATTATTTTTATTTATATTTTTATTTTTTACCATTATTTTATTATTACTTATGTTTATTTATTTTATTTATTCACTTTTGTATTCATTTGTCTTGCTAATCGACGGTAGATAGTTCGCTTTATCTTTGATGTGTTCTTTAATTGTTTAGCGTAAACAAATTAAATATCAATGAATCTGTAGTTGTATTCACTCATAAATAATTTTGCTTTCTTCTTTGTTATTTTTCCATGAATAATTATGTGACTGGTCTCTGCCAATGACGAAAACCATTTCTCCCGGCACTTCGGGAGAGGTGGTCTGATGTCATGACTTCAGTTTTCAACCCGATTTACAGTAAATATTATCTTAAAGCAAATATCGAACAGTTTTTCTGAATCAGCATAAAATTCTGAACATATCAGGTTTGTTCTGATAAAATAAGTAATATCTGTATTAGTTTTAATAGCCATTTTATATTAGGTCGTTCGCGTCTTCCGGATTTACCCTACGCCGTGACGTATTATCGTATCTATACAGGCGTAGTGCTGACCTGTCTATATTTAAACGCTATTATCTAAAAAATGGTTGGAAGCACGAAAAAATTTTGAAAATCTAAGTTCAAATTTGTTGTTAGCAGTCAGCAAAACCCCTGAAAATAATTGTTTAAATTATTGGACTGACATAAAAGTCCGTACATCGAAGCGTATGGGCTGACGCGTTAACGAATTTTCATTCTTTCACCTCCCATATCTCAAACTAATTATCACATCAACTTGAAAATTTCGTGTGATTGATGTCTCATCATAAGCTATCGTTTCGCATAAAATTCAGTTCCAAAATCGTGGGACCAAAAAGAGGCTATTTCTTGGGTCACTCTTTGCTCTCCAGATGCTTATCTCCCTCGCACCACCCACGTTTAAAAAAAACCCTGCCACAAGCAGCAGCCCCCATTCGTCTCGAATTTCGATCCCCCAATACATCTGGGGCACTTTGGACAGCTCGCCTCCGCTCGAGACACCCCATATACACATGGAGTCGTGGGCTTCCTCTTTCTCCTTCACGACCGCCACTTTGGATCCGCTGCGCTCTGTCTCCCTCCCTACTATTCCACCCGTTCTCCAGGAGTTCGCGGCTCCTTCCTTTTCTCCGCAACTACCGTCATCGGTATTAGTTTCAGTTCGAAACTGACTAACTCCTCCGCAGGAAAAATCCGAACAGACGTGACTCGTCTCGGATGAAACTGAGCCCTTGCATCCCTCGCCCCCACCGCCCGTCGCGCCGCACTTTCTGAAGCACGATTACGATACACACGGAATCTGTTTAACGTTGAAAAACTGCTCTGCCCCGTGTTCACGTGAAATTGAACGTCGAGTAGACACTCCTGCGCGAGGCTCGATTGCCCTGGAAACGAAAAATTTTCAACTTGAGAATTTCTTCCTCGCACGGTCTCTTCGCCTTTTGTTCCCCTGATCTCTCTCTCCCTCTCTCTCTCTCTCTCTCTCCCTCTTTCTCTCTCTCCCTCTCTCCCTTTCCCTATTTTTTCTTTTCCATCCCCACTACTTCCGCTTGCTTTCGAGTTTACTCGAAACGTTTCATTTTTCATGCCAGCGTAACGACACAGATGCTGATAATAGCGGGGGAAACTTTTCCACGGTGCTCAAAGAAATTCGTCGTTTAGGAAGGCAGCGGTGGCGCAAGAATAACGTGAAAGGCCAACCGTCTGCCTGTCGTAAAGAGGCTTCTCCAATCGAAAGGTTTCTTTAGGCCCGCTCAGGATTTGCTCTGCCATTGACTTTTAAAGAAGGGATAGAAGCGATTCTTTTAATTGCGACCCGGGTAACGAGGCTTCGTTGGTCTAGTCCCTCCCCCCTTCCTCCCCCCACCCCCTGGTTCGATTCAACGCTGCTCCACGATTCTTGGCGCAGAGGAGGCTTTCAATCGCATGCATGATCTTCTGGGTTAATTTCTGGTTCGTTCTGTACCGATGGGACTGGTGGAAGCTGTTCAGACGTTGGAGAAATACCAAAGCTGTTCTGCACGTGGAAAATTCACTTCTGCTGGTGTATCATGGCTGCACGCTTCGGAGTAAATAATTTGAAATTGGTCCTTGAAAGAAAACTTTCAGATATGAGATTTTATAAAAACTGGAACGATACCACAGCATACCTAGTTTTATTATTTGGAACTATTTAACCTTATCTGTGTGATATTCATCGAAATGTGTGTCTTTGAAAGTGGACGTCACAGGAGGAAGAAAGAAAGTTTTGTACATAGGTACGTTTTTTTTTGTGGAAGACTCGGTAATTGTAAATTTATGTGAATTCTATTGAACTGATTGACATACGTGTTTTGCAGACCGAAGGAAAGTAGGGTAGACCGGGGGCTGTAGTAACACTTTGACTTTGGAATACGATTACCCAAGAACTATCACAGTTACAAAAAAAGTTCTTAGGTACAGGAAAATGTTATTTATCTGACATTATTGAGGCACAACAGTTTCGCTGTATGTCAAGTAATATCCAGGTTATTAATAAAAAATGAGAAGCGGAGAAAGTGTTACAACCGTCCCCGACGTCGCATGGAGTCGATAGGAGTCGATCGAATTTTACAAAATTAAAATATTTCTTGAGTTTAATTATAATGATAAATGAAAGAAGTAAAATGTATAACCAATTATGCGGTATCGCAATTGTGGCAGAAGTAGAAAACGTTTTGGCTGGTGCATTCTTCATGATCGATCCTTACATTCAGTACATTGCACCAATTTTTTATTTGGTTTGCTTGTGCTGTGCTATAGAATTCCATGCAAATAAGACAATATTATTCATCTTCTTTGTCACTATTCGGTTCTGTCGCGGTACAACTGACCCCGACTGCCGATGTTACAATCGCTCTCGACCAAGCTTTAGAACTTAAATTATAAATTTTGATTAACGAGACACATAAAATTATTACTTTAAAAATGTCCTGATTAAATATTAAAAAAAAAGGAAGAAACACGTACTTGCAAAGGGAGTATTTATATTACAATTTTAAATCAATAAGAAAAGGTTACTTTAGGGTATCGAAGAGTTTTTTCTTTACTATACATGTCAATTGTGTATCTATTCTCCTAGGACATAGATGTGTGTATTCCAAATGTCATTCTTCATCATATATCCAAAATTTGTGTTAATATCCATCATATGTTTTAAGATATTTAACGTGTTACAATCGCCCCCTGTTACTATCTTCCCAGTCTACCCTACACGAAGATGCTAGGAATGTTGATTCATGGAAAATGTGTGGCTTCATATCATAATTAACATTTGACGTAACATAAGCTTAATTGTACGATAATTCAAGTGATCCAGATTGAAGTGACCATCGAAGTGTCAAGCTTGAGCCTCTAACTCTGCAAGAACCATAATTCTGTACTAGATAATTCTGTAATAACTTCAAGCATTTCATAATTGCAGAAAGTATCGCACCCAAAGCGAAAATCAAGGTGTTCAAATCTCCACTGCAGCAATATTCAATGCAAACACACTATGATTATTTCCTTATTTCCTTAATAGTATATCTATTCCCGCGATATTTAAAATATAACAAATGAAGCTTGAGAAGGAAGTTTTCCAAGCCATTTTCAAGCGATTCAAGCTACGAGAAATGTTTCACTGTCCTATCTTGCTCCCAGCTCTCGTCCCCTCGTTCCATTAGCATCCCAAAAGTGAAGAGGCCAAGATCGTCGAAAGAGATGAAAGGAGGCCTGTTCTCCGCATAAAGGAAAGAATCTTGTGATCGTCATTTGTCATGCCGGTCATGATAACCCCTGTTTTCCCTTCGAGGCGTATGGTCATGCAGCACAGCTACCCGAAATCAGCCGTACGATCGTTCCTTCCTCTAAGTTCAACGCTCCAAGTAACCGCGTTCTATCTGGCCATCTTCTTTTCCTGTAAGCAACGGTTGCTCGACGATATTTGTACGACGGTTGCATTTTAATTAAGAACTGATACGATCTCCGCGGAGTTTCGGCCAGCCGCGGGTACCAAGCCCGGCCAAAATAGGGGGAAATAAAGTTTACAATTTAACGCTGACGGAAAGAAAGTTCCCTCGCGCTCCGTGGACAAGTTGCGTCCAGTGCAAGTCGCGCGCAAACACTTCAGCCTTTTGTTCCGGGGAAATTGCTTTATAAACCACGAGCTTTAAACTTTTATTCCCTCCGATGCTCTTGTGGAGGTCTCGCCTAAAGAATTCTTAACTGATTTTAATTAATCCTTTCAGTAAATTCATTAATATCTTCATAGTTTTCCCTGGAGAAGATGAAGAGCTTGCGTGGGCCTCTTTAGCAAAGGGAGCTTGTTTCTTTTCTGTTGTAAAAAGTAATTGGGGTGAGCTCTTTTATAACGGATTAATCAAGCTGGGATCAAAGAAATTCAAACCTCATCTGTGCGTTTACAGTTCTGTTTTATGTTAAAAGACATTCGCTTTTCGAAAGCGATCTCGATAACAATGTTAGTCAAATCCAGGGCTAGCGAAATTCTCGCGATACAACTCAGGCAATTGTGTCTCATAGCAGCCGTAATGGTACTTTGGGACCATTAATTCCACTCTCCTATCCTGTTCATTAAACTTTCCGATTGCAAGCGCTGGTACACTGTGGAGAGCCTCTGTAATTGCTTCCACAATCGCGTATCGCGGAAAGTGGTCCCAAAAAGCCCGCAGGAAGAGTGTTAGCTGGCGCGGTCCAGGGTCCAGGAATAATCTCCGTAGGAAGGGGCCAAAAGAAAACTGTTGCACTCGTTCCAGGCGACACTGCATTAGTTCCAGCAGGCTCTGTAAGGACACAGCTCTTTGCCACTGGCGGCGCGGCTCGGCAGTGGCAAAAACAAACGTCCTAGTCGAGTCTCGGGGACGCGATGCGCCAGTGAAATGGAAACACTTATCTTCGACCAGGTGGAAGAGTCAAAAGGAAGAAAACCGACGCTGGGACGGGGAAAAAATGGTGGGGCGGTGTCGTTTCCCGCCAGAGTGCAGTTAAAAGGAGAAACGAAAGACAAAAGGAGGTGGGGATGACGACGATGACAACAACCATACCTGTAAGAAGCACGAGTTCAGCGGACCGTTGGAAACCGCAGGCTCGTGCGATTTGATAGCCGTAACCTTCCGGAAATATGCTGAAACAGGATGTTGACTCCGCTTCCTTGGAAGGGCGTTCTCCTTTCTCGATGTTTTACTTCTTTAACTGGTTCTTGGATCGTTGCAAATAAAGACCACAGGGGAAAAACATGAAAAGTCACGTTTTCCGTCTTTTATTTAGGAGCAATTGTAAAGTTCAAAATGCTCTCAACTGATCCCACCAAGACTGTGTGTCTATTTGGTTTTTGTTATGCTCCTGGTTTCTTTTACAAAACTTCATGGATTTACCAGCATTTCCCCATTAAATTGTCATTTAATTTCCGAAATTCATTGAAACCATTTCAGTGAATAAATCTGCTTTGTATTTTGTGGACTTATCAAATTGTTCCCCTGTTGCACTTGAACTTGAAATTCGTTATTTCCCTGTACGCCTATTTGTAAAAGGGTTATATCTTTGGACTTGGAAAGTTACTCTTCTTCTCAACTATGTTATATTAAAGTACTTCTTTTTGGTCACCAGATGACATGGAATCCAGAAAATCATCAAAAAGTGGCCCCAAGTAGGCCCAAAAGATTTTTTCTCCTTCAGGCTTAAACGTGATTAGAGTATTTGTTTAACGTTTTTGGTTAGAATTATGGTTAAAAGAATTGTGGTTTTAATTTAGTTGGATTATTCGACGAGAGTAGGTAAAGATGATTTATTGGAATCACAACTGTAAAGATCCTTTTGTGTCTTTTTATATCGTCCAGCTTCATTTTTGTGTTGCTTTAATTTGCTTTAGTTTGCTTTAGTTTTCTTGATTGCTCCTGATTGTTGGCAATGTTACTTGGATCTTTGGTTGTGAGATTCATTTTTAGTGGCACTATTTAGTGTTTGACCATTTTAGAATGACGAGAAAGTCGAAAGGGACAGTACATCGATTCCATTCTCAGTTAGAACTTAATTGAGTTTCACTGGACTATCTTATTTCATGGTTGAGACCTTCTGTGTCATTATACAATATTATGTTGCTCTCATATTTTTTAGGGCTAGATACAGAGTATATGTAGTATTAGATTCTATATTTTATGCAGAATTGTCGAATTTTCAACATATAATAAATATTCGTGGGTTTCTCCTACAATACCTCACAGAGTATTTCTAAAATTTTGCATGCCTGATTTAGCAAGATTATTTTCAAAATCAATCTGTCCACATTTAAACCTCGAATTTCCAATCAAATCGTTAAATGAACACGCCAGTTTGCCCTTGTAATTCAATCATAATTTTATCAAATTTTAAAAGACCTTTCAACAAAGTTCTTCTAAATCTTGAAAATTGTATCCTGTCGGGCTATAAACATTTATTGGTCGTATTTTTCCTTCAGTGCTTTCTGGTACTGTCACCCTCTTAATTCTTCCACTTTCTCTGCGCCTTTTCTTCCCACCCTTTCATCGTTTATGAAATTAATAATACTTGATTTCTATTATAATTTCCATTTCTTTTAAAACACCTCTCATCCGAAATACCTACACTCTTTCACTCCATCAGGATGAAGCTCATTGTCAAGAAAATTTTCAACCTCACCCCTTCAACAAATACCTATCCCTTACACTTCAATCCTCAACCGATCTTAAGGTGGGAATCCTATTCTTTGAACTAAAAACATAGCAAAATTTCGGATTTTTTTTTTAAGAAACCAGCGATTCGATTCCTCTGAAACTTGGACCATGTTTTGATGCGTCTTTGAAGAAGCTACAGTTTTTTTTTTAATTAATTTTTAACCATAAATATTGTACTTATGCATGATCGACCATCACGCCGCGTAAAATTCGCCGTCCGTTGATGTGCATGATATTTATCTACCAATTAATCTGCACTAGAAAAATAAAGCGGCGTTTAATTTTATACATATGTAGCTTGAAATTGATGAACCAGGAAAAAACAAAAAAAATTACTGAGCGGTGCGGAGAGTTTTCAAACTGAAAGGTCTGAACCTTTAATTTTTGCTATGCAATTTTGCGCCAGTTTTCTTACGTAACAAAAGAAGTATAGAACTTAGCGGTATTCTGGTTCATCAAATTGAAGCTACATATGTACAAAGTAAAAAGCCGTTTCATTTTTCTGTTTCAGATTACCCGGAAGGTAAATATCATGCACACCAGCGGACGACGAGTTTTGCGCGGGGTGATGCATAACTTCTATATTTATTATTAAAACTAAATAAAAAAAACTGCAACTTCTTCAAGGATGCATAAAAACATGGTCCAAATTTCAAATGAATCGAAATGCCAGCTTCTTAAAAAAAATCCTAAATTTATCTATGTTTTCAGCCCATAAAATAGGATGCCCCCTTAACCGTTTTAGTGCCACGCAGCGCGATCGCGCTGTTCGCGTACTGTGGTGAACCGTGTCGCTTTTTTTGGTCACGATCGTCAATTCGATTACGCTCGGTTCAGAATGTATCTTGTCGCGAGTCTATCAGAGTTTCCTCTCGTAATTACAAATTTTCTTTCAAATAATCGTAAACAACCTGCATAATTAGCTGTCTTTCTTTAACACATTGAGTCCCAAGGTTTATTTTTAACAAAAGCGCTATCGCGCTTCATGGCACAATCCGACACGGATTTTTAAAAACCCCTGGCGCTAAAACGGTTAAAGACAACAAGATCGGTTCCAGACCCCTGGAAAATGCTTCTTGTCGTTCGTTTCTCAGTGTATGCTAAGTTCACTCGATACCATTCCACCCCATCCCTCGCCCCACATTCCTGTGTATTCATTTTACACGCACGTCTTTTTACGTATCGCTCGATCATTGTTATCGCCAGCAATAGAGGCGCAAAAGAATCCGGAGGAGGAGATACGACCCGTTTGCGGTATTCCTTTACAATCGTCCCACCCTTTAATCCTATCTGTTGGCAGATCGATGGATTTTACCGAAAGCGACGGGAGGGGGGATCGAAAGAGCTGAGTCACTGGAAGACATCCGATATCGGTTTCGGAGGGATGACGGGGTGATTCTGAGCCCCGTTTTGGAGTAGCTCCTGATGAACCACAGAGCAGTGCTTTCCTTGCGCTTATCTTTCTTGCTTCGTTCTCCTTATTCTGGCCGTAATTCTTCCGCGGTTTAAAACCATTCGGCAACTTTTTCCCAACGCCGGGGTTTTTCAAGGAATTCTAATCTCCGTGCTCAGCGACCTGTTTCGTACGAAAACTGTTGCCGCAAAAAGTGAACTAATCGGAATGTGGGTGTAACTGTACAGTAATAGCGAGGTCTCCAATACGCACGCGCAAGTAGACGGGAAAGTGAGCGGAGCGATTTCACCCCTCTATCCCGTAGAGTGGATGCTTGGGGGTAGCTTATAAATTTGGAATATCTAGTATCGAGGCATTACCGCTGATCGTGAGTGACAAGTAATCAAAAGCTCCCATGGATACCTTCGTACTTCGCTCCCGCGGTTTCGTTCTTATAAACCTTACTACTTCCTAGAATACCTATAATTCAATATACATTGGCTGACGTAATTCGTGGAAGGCTTTGTAACGGTCAAGGAACAATCGTAGTTCCTGCAAGCATCAGAGTAGTAAAGGTCAATAATTAAAGGCTCCGAAATAAATCTCTCCCCTTCGATACTCGCCACACGTAGAATTAATTCTATGTTATTGTAAGACTGGTGAAACCCATTTTGCACGCGAGGGATAACCGCGTCCCATCGATTTTCGAAAGCAATCTGTAGGCCGGCGCAATCGAGGAAATACGATTTCCGTAAAGCAAACGAATTCTGAACGTGCTAAACACCACGTACGAGCTCGTAAACGCATTTGCTGGATTTAATCTAGTGCGCTGTTCCCGATCGAATCCGCCAGATTATGGCGAGGAGTTGTGGGGGGTCTTCAGGAAACGGTGCATCTCTGCGGCGAAAAATGGGAAGGAAGTTTAAGCGGAAACAAACACGGTACCGGTCCATAACAAAGTTGGACGCTACTCGGATAAATTATTGTTTAAATTGCTATTCGACTACTGGCTCTGTTCAGAGGGTACATTTGGGGATTGATGCAGTGGCGGATTTAAGAAAAAAGACCAGGTGGCAAACGTTGAGGGGCCCATTTTTTCGGGGAAATGAAGAGGTTCTTAGTTTACTAAAAGGGGGTAAATGTACAGAAAAGTATAGGAAAAAAGTGCTTGGATAAAATCATAATTTATTTTTTAAGACAGGGTCCTACCGAGGACCTTCTGAGCAGGGACCCATTTTTCGAGAAACGAAAAGGGTAGTTTACTGAAAACAGGCTCAGTGTAATGATAGAGAAAGAAAATATAGTTTGGATAAAATCATAATTTTTTTAAGAATGGGGCCCTAGTGGGGCCTTCCAAACAGGGCCCAGGTGGCAACTGCTCATCGGCCGCCCTGTTAAATCAGCCACTGGATTGATGTCTGGTGTTTATAGAGACTACGCTGGCTTGAAAGAAAATGAAGAAAGCTGGGAAATCTTAGACATGTCAGTCACGAGCCGCGAAAACGTCTTGTTGAAAGAAGTTTTGTTCGTTATTCGTTAGGATTATTATTAGTGATGAAACCAAGTTTAATACGGGATATGTTTTAAATATGTATAGAAGCGGTTGAGGCCGGGACTAGCTGGGACGTAGTAATTTTTTAAAAAACCGCTTGTCATACTCAGATACAAGAATAGAAATGCGTAAGCATGCTCAAGAAATATTTCGTTAAATAACGTTGCGCATTGAGTTTTGATTCTTGCGAAGAAAAGTAAAAATCAGCGGTAAAGTTTGTGGGAATATATCTCAATTATAGCTTAAGGATGACTAAGCAGTCGAAAAATCGAGTCTTTTACTGTATTTTCCGAAAGTACTATCTTTTCTGAATAAAGTGCCCCTTGGTTTATATTAAAATTCCAAAATTGTCGATTTGGCAGCTAAAAAGGTGAAGCAGCAACTTACAGCGTCGCCTTTGCCCAGAAACTTTAAACGCGTTCTTCTCGAATCTTTTTCTCTCTTGGTTTTCCCCTAGTTGCGAATGAATAGGGGTTCAGCTCAACTTGAAAAAATTACAGGATGTGTAAAACATGTGCCATTTCCCGCGAAACCGCTGATATGGTTCGTAAAAACTCGAGATTTTCATAAAAAAATTAAAAGGTCGAGAATTTTTAGTAGCGTACAAACACAATTGAATTTTTCTTGAAATAATCGCCGTTTTTCGGCCACCAATTTAATGATTGTGTTTTAATTTTAATCGTTACTGGTTCCGCAGGAAACTACGAATTTAACAAACAAGAAAATGTTTCTTTATTCTCAAGTGTTGACTCTATTTTATACTATGTAGAAATACATATGTATAAGAAGCCCAGGCAACGCTAGTGAATAATAAAGAATGATTTGAGAAATTCCTAAGATAAATTCATTGTATCAACATTGATACACGTTCCACTTTACATAAAAAGGTATTTCCTATGTACTAATTTTCAATTAGATAAATGGAAATCGTATTAGTTCTTCAAAGTAAGTAATTTAAAAATTATAAACTAAAACCTGAAAAATGTATCAACGAGCCCCGGTCTCTCCTACTTTGAAAAACAAATTATTATTATTATTATTTCGTCTTTATTACTCTTAAATGACATCAAGGAAAAAAATAAAAGATGTTTATATAAGAAAACAAATCGAGTAAAGGCGAGGCCGCAGTATAAACTGTTAATATGCCTAACCATAACATAAACTAAACATTACTTATTACATATACTAAAACTAAGCATACTTAAATCTAAAACTATTACAAAAAACGGTGCGATATAAAAATATGAAGTATGACGGCCCAACATGAATGATGGTGGAAGAGGAAGACATGATAAAGATAGACTAACACTAGAAGTGATTGAGAATGTGATTCCGGGCTGCGTCTTTAAAGGACGAATAAGAGTCTAGCTGACGGACAGTAGCAGGAAGGGAATTATAATAGTGTGCCGCCATATATGAGAAAGAGGATTCAAATTTGGAGGTAGAATGTGCAGGAATAGAGAGAAGGGATTGGGATCGGGTTGAAAGAGAACTAGAGGAATGATAGGAGAGGTTTATACGTAGGATTTCGTATAGATATGACGGACAACCAGAGGAGAGTATCTTAAACACGAGACAGCATAGGTGGAGCTTCCATCTTTGTGACATACGCAGCCAGGAAGATTTTACGAAAAGCGGAGAGATGTGATCAAACTTACGGACACAGTATGTTATACAAGTATGATTAGTCCTGCCAGCCTTAATGACTAAATAGTTTGACTAAATGCCACCTGTCAATTGCTTCCGAAATATATTATCAACGTCCACCATGTCAAGGTTCAAATGCGTATAAAATTTGTCTTGCCCATTGAGCAACTAAAAAATCACTCTTTAGCGATCACAGAAAGCTCAATAAAGTCCACTCAGAATTTGAATTCACTAAAGATCCAGCCTTCGACCCAGCTTTAAGCCAGCAACGAAAACTAAATTCTACCACTTCGACTTATTCCGCGTCGTAAAATCACCCCCGTCTAATTTATCCTGTTTATTTCAATCCTCCAGTTACAGATAAAAAGCGCCTCAAACCAGCATCCAATCGAATGAAACTGTATCAGCGTCACGAATGACAAAACATCCAGCATGAACCTCCGCCCGTCGACCTCTACTCTAAAGTATCCTTCGCCTCTGCTCCGCGGCAGATTTTAATATCATCTAGGACGACGTCGGCGTACCTCTCACGAGTCAGGGACACGTCGTGTGGGACGTTAGCCGACATAAAACCTGAAACTTTCTCTTAATAACTCGCAGCATAAATACCCGGGGCAGCAGGCTTCGGATAGAGTGAAAACCGGCGCGTAGCTGGCTGTAAGGAGAGTATAATTTACACCCCGGCCGGTAAACCAGCGTGCTGCTGCTTAACACCCTTTTTTTCCTCCTGCCCCCTCCCCTCGTCCCTCTTTCAGCGGAAGAGGAGAGTGGAGAGGTTTCATTGCGCGCGGGAAATTTATTCGAAAATATCCGGTGAATTATTTTCTCTTAAGCCGGTTCTCGTTTCAATTAGAATTAAGTTATGCGAATAACTTCCCCCGACTCGTCCACCCCCTTACATCACCCTGCCGCCCCTTCCCCTACCCCTCCCGCTTCCTTCCTGTCCAGCGACGTTGCGCGTTCCCCCCCTCGTGGCGCGGAAGAAATTTCCATGGTGCAACAGCGACGATGCTCCGCTCCGGCGCAATTTAAATCCATATGCTTCTCTAACGTCTCGTTTGTCATTGTAAAAATTTCCTCGGCGCCCTGGGAGCGACGGTGACGCTCCCCGCGAATAATGCCCCCCGGGAGGTGCGGCGCGCGATGGTAATAAAACGCTGCTACGGAAGAGTCGTCGGGGCAGAGCGCGCCTCCGCGTGTGTCTGTCCGATTCGTTTTTTTAAAACACGACGATTCTGTTCCAACGGGAACGACTTCTTCGGGGTGAAGAGGGGGGTACTTTCGCGGTGAAACGGCTGCCCCTACGCCTCACCGTCCCCCCTCTGCTTGATACATATACTTTCTTTTCCTTTTTCGCTTAGTCGCGACGAAAGTCGAAGCTGAAAATGGAAATTCAGGGGGGTGAGGAAGGAAACGGGGGCCTGGGCTCTGGGAAAGAGGGTGGGGAGGGGGTGAAAGAAGAGTGGGAAGGGCAAGAGATAAGTTTGAATCCACTTTAGGGGTGGGAAGTACTTAAAATTTACACGTCGCCCTCCGCTTTCGTTTTGTCCCGCTGTCTTCTTATCTATTCCGGGCTGCGCATCTGAACGGAAAATAATGGACGCGTTCTTGCGCTCCGCGTGGAAGCGTAACGCGTGTTACGTCCACGATTTCGGTGCGGCCGCGGGAATAACAAATGGGTTCGCCGGGCAAGAACACGAAACTCGGTTTCAAACGGCGGGAGGGGAGGGAAAGAGAGCAAGAAAGGGAGGGGAAAAAAAAAACGAAACGTCGAGAACCATTTCTTCGGCGCGCATTGTGTCTACCGCTGTGGCGAGCGTTCAACTCCATGTTACGCGGTGATTTATGAAAGCTGCTTCGGCTGCAAGCGAGACGTTTCGGGGTTCCGGGCGGGACGATAATCGAAGAGCTTTCTTTCCGAGCGGTCTTGAATTCATAGGTCTTAAAAACGAGGACCGTACGTTGTAGAACTTTCCCTTGTATTGTTCCTTTAACCCTCGCATGGCGGAGGCAGGGTCAGTGTAACCCCATCGTAAATGTCAAACTGCATACACGTCTCACAGGTCTGT
This sequence comes from Andrena hattorfiana, assembly GCA_944738655.2. Taxonomy (NCBI): domain Eukaryota; kingdom Metazoa; phylum Arthropoda; class Insecta; order Hymenoptera; family Andrenidae; genus Andrena; species Andrena hattorfiana. The sequence continues at coordinate 37,937,510 of OX122889.2, read as the reverse complement.
GCAGTTGGGACCCTCACGTGCAAATTTTTATACAATAGAATCAGTTTTTGTTTGTCCAACTGAAGTCTTCGTTTGTCCATCCTTCATAAAAAAGTTATGATTAAATTTACAAATTTGTTAGCAGCACACTCATGAACATTTTTCATTGATTAGTGAGATATGATTGTCCACGATTTGTCCACCCACAATTTTCGTTTGTCCACCCTGCACAAGAGAGTTATAAAGACACTAAATCAAAGGATATTTACAAACGAACTTGAACTTGATTGCATTTCGTTAAAACTACATACTTGAATCATTTAGATAGGGAACAACTTCGGAATGGTCTTGACTTTTGACTCACTCTGTATATAAAATAATAATTCGAGTTTTCAGCACGTCCTCTATTGAGTCGTATAAACATTTCGACCAATCTGGATCAAATTTTACACAGTTCAGAGCAATCCAGATTTTCTTTGCGTTTCTTTATTAATAACTATATTCTTCTAGGTGGACAAACGAAAATTGTGGATGAACAAATGTGGACAAATCGTAGATAAATAAAGGCTACTGCTATTTTATAAAAATTTGCATTGGGGGATGCCAATTTCACAGACATGTGTATCACTTACTACTGGTATTATTTCTTTAAATTGGGGACTTTAAATCATAACAGGATCAGATTCTACTAGGAAAGCTTATTCTGATGTGTGTATAAATTAAATTGTTGGTCAAAATGGACCCCGCATCCGTCATGAGATAAAATTATTCGCTTTCCAAGGGTTAATGCATCTTTACTTATAATATTGGGGGTGGTTCTCTGCGTACAGTTAAATGGATTGCAAATAGATGATTGTTTTGGAATGTGTCATCACTCTGATAGGATTGTATTTTGGTAGTGAAGGCAGGTAAAAAATATTGCGCTAACTATAAAAGTTATATAAATAACTATTAGCTGTTTTGGCCTGTAATTAAGAGCACATTGTACTTAGTAAGTGAATTAATTTTAATAATATACTTGTTATTTAATCCGCCTAGAAGGGGATACCTTCTCCTCTGTGTAATTTATGGTTACTAGCGTGATAAGTGTGAGCTGATTGTATGGTGGAATATAGTATAATGTTATCAAAATGGTCATGGAACATTTTGAAAATTCAATTTTATTGAATTCAATGCATTGCAAATAATCACGTGTTAGTAATCGTCTTTTCTAAGTGAAGTTGAAGTGCCAATGCGCCCTACAATGACATTCTATGAAAAAATATTTTCTCTGACGTCTAACATATCCGATAGTTATACTGATAATGACCCAGTTCATTAACGACCAGATCATAAAAAACTGATGAAATTACAAAACACGAAGTATAGATTATTCTATGATACCTTTGCTAATAGACATGATTAAAAAATCATTTACCAAAAAGATCTTACAATCCATTAACTGTCCTTTTAATTGTCAAAACATTTAGCATGTGCTAAACATTTGCATTTAGTTTATATATGAAAATAGGTATTTTCTCAGTTTTGTGTTTATCCTGGAAACAAGCCCCTCTATTTGTTCACGCTTTTAATTAAACATTTATTCGATAACTGTCTATAATAAGAAAGATATTGATTTTCTAACGAGGAATATTTTGCATGCATATGTTTACAAATAATTGTGTTTCTTCCTTGTTTCAGCACCCTCGGCAACTACTTGCTTGGTCTGCCTCTTAATGCACGCCTTGAGGGAAACAGATGTCCACGGCTATAAAGATTTAAAAAACGGGAGATACCGCAGGTATTTCTCTTCTATATGTATTTCTCTCCATCTTCGAGCTGATAAATATATCTACCTAGAAAAATAGTAATCGATCACTTTAGTAGCTTTTCTGGAAAGCTTGAAGCCTCTCTGCGTAGAATATTAATTAAAACCTTATCTCTGGGCATGTAAACGATTTCTATAAACAATAGTAAAAGCTGACGTTAAGAAGGTGTATAACAAAAGCTTAATATTATAACGTTCGTTTGATTCTAAACTTAAATTCAAAAAGGGGGACAACTCACTCCCAAAGACATATTAAATGTTCACTAAGTAGTCAGTACCTACTTATCACGATGGAATGTAAAAAAGAGACCTTACGAGATGCAATAGAAAATGCTGGACATTTTAATATGGATATGTGGCAACAACTTAAATACGTAAATTAGCTTTAGCTCCCTTCAAGAATGGTATTACTGTAGAAAAAATTTAAGTCACTAGGAGACGAAAGTAAAATATATTCCGGGTAGATGTACACATATGTATTGTAGGAAACTAAAGGAAACAATTCTCCGCTGCTGCCTGAAGAAACTCGCTTTTAGCGCTCCAAGTAAAGTTATCACTTCCCTCGAAATCCAGTAACGACCGATAGTTTCATTTAGTCTTATTGAGAAAGTATTTCTCGAGTTGCTCACGATCTCACGAAAGTAGACAAGGCGTACGTGCCATTGTGTAAGTACTAGAAAAGCAGAGAGGAAAGAAGAACGTAATTGAACGATCTCCCATTCGCACAGTGATAATAAGTTTTCTGTTCGAAAGAAGCTTAGCTGTCTCTGTTTCACTGCATTATTCGCAACTCCGTAGCTCGAGAAGCTTTATCAGCTAGGGATTTCTCACTCGAGCTACTGACTCTTGATATTATCGTGAATTTAAGAATAGGAACGAGTTACCCACTTCCCATTACTTAATCCCAAATTATTTTCTCCCAGGTCTGACCATACTGATGTCCAATTCAGCGAACTGCAATCAACGAACGTCTTCTCTCACGTATTTTTTACGTTTTTTAATAGAATTATCATGGAATTACTATCTCTTGGTAATTTATAAATTGTATCAACTTTAATTTCCACTGGATATGATTTGGAAATCTTTATTTTCTACACAAAGGGCCTCCAAGAATCTCATTGAAAGAATTTGTATATAGGCTAAGTAGGCTGCAGTCTAGGGCGGCAAATTTTGGGCGAAAAATTGAAAAAGATAGCAAAATATTTTTGCTTGTAATTTTTATTTTTTCATCAACAATAATAGCACAAATTTCCGTTCTAAAATAAAATGTCCATCTATTTTCCCCAACACCAAAAGTGAAGGCTCATCTCTAAACGCAGAGGCTTGACAAAACTTTCAACATGTATCAACTTAGCAATAACTTATACGCGAGTTCTTATATTGCATTCATTTTAAAATTGTCTCTACTTTTTAAATTAAAATATTTGATGATGTTTCGCGAAAAAGATGGCAGGCACTTGTTAGCCTAGCAGTGCCAGATCTCCAAATAAAATTATTCACTAACAATACCCTTGCAAATAGAGATATTGTTCTTACGTATGCGTTTAAACAATGAAATGAGTAAAAGATTGTATAGGAAGTGACCAGGAATGAGATTTACATATAATAATTGAACGCAATAGGATTCATATCATTATTACCGAATCCAATTGGAAAGTATCGTGCACGCTAATCAAATCAAACGCTCAATTAAGTCCGAAATCACTGGGTTATGATATGATCAGGCCAATAACACTGATCAAATGGGTGCTCGCCGAAGTTCACGTTTGCGCGCGATAGTGGTGCTGCGGAGATAATATAATGCACGGTTTTGATCTTGGAATTGATATATAACATCCTGCGTGTATCGACAAACCGCGGGTTTTGATACCCTAACTATACATTTCATCAGCAGTAATTAATTACGCTGACACAGATATACGATCAAACCGTTGCTAAACTCGCAGCTCTGACACATCGGTTGTAAATAAATTATGGGTATAAATTTCAGAGGTGAATGGGGCTCGTTGCAAGAAACAGGAAAGTCTTAATTGATCTGCATCTGGACTGTTTTAATTTGAATATCAAGAGTTTTTATGTGGCTACATACACCGTGGTGGATATATATCGTAAGTCCGGGACAGTGTGACCACTTTTTGGAAAAGAAATTGTAGCATCGTTGTTTTTCATATTTTTGTCGTTTTGTGCAAATTAAAGCAAAGCCCAAGCAATTTAGGGTATATATAAATTATAGTGTGCGATAATTTCAAATATTTATTTTCATTTTCAACCAAAAACATTGGCACTGCAACTGGACGGTCTTACCTGCATGTCGGGGTTAGACCTTCCACCCACTACGGGTGAGACCGACCTTGAAAAATAACAAAAAGTGTAGCTTACAAAAAGTATAATACACAAAGAAATTAATTGATATGTTATTTCTTCTTCAGTTTTCCATATAAATCGCAAGCATTCTTGTACTTCGAGCATCTAGTATCATGAAACCAACGGCTTCAGTGCACACATTTAATCCAATCGTTGCTTTTCGAGATTTCGAAATAGTTTTCTCCGCATCCCACGCATTCGTTTTCATCCCAGTCTTTTAAGGACATATCACTATCTTGCAGAATGGAATTTTCGCTCCCTGAATCTGAAGATGGGTTTACAGTAAGAAAAACACACGTGGTCGGACTATCCCATAATCAAGGGAGTGATCGACCACCTCGTCAAAATAAATTAAAAACGAATACATACGTATTGTTGGGGTAACACTGTAGTTTTATGCATATTGTATCCCCCAATATCGGAATAATGTAAATAAACTTACCTGATTTTCAAATATCATCAGCACTGTAATTTGGTCTAAAAACTTTCAGACTCGCATAAAGTCTTAAGTGTTTCCTATAATTTAAATATGGATTTGTGACTATGGTCAATGCAAGATCAACAACAAGCGCATTCATTTTTTTTTTTTTTTGTGTCAATGACACACAGTGCCCTATCTTGCGTCAATCTTAAAATATCAACACTGGCTAGACTCTCCCGGTGGTCAAACTCTCCCGGACTTACCCTAATAGATTTTTCGGAGGAACTTCTCCAAATTTTTATTAAAATTCAGTCGATTGCAGACTTCTGTTGTATATCTTTTTAACGTACGATCTTCTTTTTCTTCCTTTTCTTAAGGAGTTACACGCAGTCAGGAGGTAGAAAAAGAACGATTTTTGGGGAATTTATTTCAGAAATTACATGCTTATTTTTATGTAAAATTGGTTTTTTTTTAAGATACTAACGATTTGATTCATCTGAAATTTGGACCATATTTTGATGCATCCTTGAGGAAGCAATAGTTTTTTTGTATTATATTATAATAACAAATGTAGGAGTTACACATGATCGACCAACATGCCGCGCAAAATTCGTCGTCCGCTGGTGTGCATGTAATCTAAAACAGAAAAATGAAACGGCGTTTCACTGTATACATATGTAGCCATAATTTGATGAGCCAGAAAAAAATACAAAATTTTGTTGAGGAATGTGGAGAGTTTTTAAATTGAAACGTCTGAAACTTTAACTTTTGCTATACAATTTTGCGCCAATTTTCTTACGTAATCGAAAAAGTATGTAACTTATCAATATCGTAGTTCATCAAAGTATAAAGTAATGTTTGTTGGACATACAGGCCAAATTTGAAGGTAATCGGTTCAGTGGTTACAGAAATATCGTGCACTATATCGTGGTCTATATTAATTATTAAAAATTAATAAAAAAAACTACAATTTCTTCAAAGATGCATAAAAACATTGTCCAAATTTCACATTATTCGAATGGCTAGTTTCTTAAAAAAAAATCTAAAATTTCGCTATGTTTTTAGCCCAAAGAATAGGATTCCCCCCTTAAGGGAGGGAGAAATTAAGAAATTAAGAAAACTACCTGGCGGAAAGATCTACGAATGTAATGCAATCTTTACCCATAACCTACCCAATTGTCATTCTAATTATATATCTATAATTGCCACACATAGATCTATCCTTCAGCGATCTATTAAAAATGCAATCCCCCATCGCCGTTTAAAATAAAAAAAATCAACTTCTTGCAATTGCTAATTCTCAAGACCCAGTGCACCAAAAATCATGGAACACCAGAAATCGAGCTGTTCTAGCTGCTCCAGAGTCTAAAAATATCCTCCTTCCGATTACAAATCTTTACACGTCATCCATCCTCTATCCTCCACTTTAACTAGAAAGTAAGTTATTATTCAACGTCTCGATAAATACAAGCAACATACACAGCCCCGGTCTGTTCGGTTGACACCGTTTTTCGCATCACGCAGACAGTTAAATCGGATGACGACGGTGATCGTGATAGTGACGGCGAGGATGATGGTAGCTCGGGCACGTTGCCGTATAGTAGGCGGAAGTAGGCTTGACCTACTTCGATCATGGCAACAAAGAAAAAAAAGCCTCACGACGGTTCTCTCCCTGGGGTCATGGGCCGCGGACGTCAGGAATTAAAACTTGTTCCTATTGGTTGCCTTAGCGGGCACTGACTGCCAACGGGAGTCACGTGTGCCCGCTGCGTGATTCCCCTCGTGTACACGAGCGCCGAGCGGTTTCTTGTTCTTTAAATCCCGCATCTGCATTCAATTTCCCTGGTTCTCCGAAGACGCCAACTCGACACTCGTGGATTCTCAATCTTTTAAATAGCTCGTGGCCCAACGTCTTACGCAAGCGATTATACGCGTTAATTGATGGGTCCACTAGGTCCATTTTATCTCACACGAGGCACCCTGTGGCCGCGAGAGAATCTAAATGGAAGCAGTAAGAAGTCTCGTGGGAACGGGAGACAGTCTGGAAGGCTAATGGGAGCGCTGATATTGAAAATTTTCTGTCAGGTTTTGTAGGGAATTGTTATTACTAATGTGATCGAATTTTTGGTGGGCATGTTTTAAGGGAAGATTTGTTATTTACTTGATGACATTTTATGGGATTTGAAATGTGGTAAGCAGGGGCACAAGTAATTGTAAGTTATAAGACGTGAAGAAGTTCTCCTTGAATGTCGTCAAAGGCGTCACAGATCTTGACTTTGAAAAGCCTGTGACTTTTTAAACTCTTTTTCGCGAGGCACACGCACGCTAAGCAAAGCTAATTTTTATCTTTGATGTAAATACGTTTCGGTGCTTCTGGTTTTTTCGAGCACTTTAACAGCTCAGGATTTGTCACTCGAAAATCGTGCGGTTAATTTGGAAATTATGTGTAGTGGATATTGGGGACTATTACTTGTAATCGTTCTTAGCCTCTTATGAATAGCTTCTTTGAGGCATTGTGGTTTTAAGAAGGAGGGCACATAGAGTGTTGTTCACCGATCTTAACTGAATCTTGCAAGTAAATAACAAACCAAAGAATTTTTCATTCTTATGAAGTAAGAAAGAACACGACTATCTACTCCTGAAAAGTTCAATCCATTCTTAAAATAGTATACATATCTACATATATGGGAAAAGGAAAGACAGATATTAAAGAAATTACCATCTACGTAAAAGTGATATACCCAGTAGGTTTTTATGAAATTAGAGGATCTGAAGGTGCTTATTTGTAAGAGAAAAATGAAAAACTCGAAATCTAACAAGTTCGATAAATTATTGGAACAGTAATTTATTTGTAAAAATAAGAGATCAGGCCCAAAGAAATTACACTGAAATTAGGGGATCTGAAGATGCTTATTTCTAAGATGAAAAAAGAATTCGAGTTTTAACAAGTTCGATAAATTATTGAAACAATATCTGTGAAAAGAAGAGATCAGGTCCAAATAAATTACTGAAGAAAGGAATTACTATAAAATTAGATGATCCAAAGATTCTCATTTCCATGGAGTAAGAAAGAATTCAAGTTCTGAAGAATCCGATAAATTATTGAAACAATAGATTCGGGGGAAAAAAAGGATGTGAAACAAGAGTGTCTCGTCGTCCGTTCTCTACGACGTCGCCGGGCAATTAGATTTAGTGCTTCTTGTTCGTACACCCTTTCCTTTTGTCTCTCCATTCTGAAACTCTTCTTTTCTCTCGCATCCTTGTACACGCACACGGACGGAAAGAATGCTCACGCGACCGAATGAAAAGGCGCACAGTTTCGTTTATTCTCATTGAAACCTTCCAAGCAAATCTCCATTTGTCTACTCGTGTTCTTTCGACCCCCTTTCTCCCCCGACATCACTCGTGCCTTTCTGCATGTAACGACGCGTTTCAGTCTGTTACCAGCTGCACGGACTTTTTAATACTACGAGACTGACAATTTTCTGTTGGAGCACGCGCAAACAATTTTTTAACCGTCATCTTTGAAGTAGAATCCTGAGCACAAGCAACAAAAACGTAGATTTCTGCCCGTGGAAGAATGGAGTTGTCGATGAAGTTCGTTTTGCCAGACGTCTTAAGCGCATAGAAAGTTTAAATGGTTAAAAAAAAGTCTTCGTTAAAATTTATTAAAAATTTTGATACGTTGAACACGTAAAAATTATTATTTGCGATTTCTAACTGGCGATTTCGATAAAATTACCATTCTGGTATTTGAGTGACTTGTAAAATTGAATGAATATATTAGAAAATATAATCAAAACAGTAATATTTGTTAACCCTTTAGTTGCACGGAGAAGTAAAATTTAGGTCAAATCGACCCAATGCCGTATATTTACAAGAACTGAGCATTTAAAAATAGAACTCAGTTCATTTAGTTATCTCGATTTAATATTTTAAGAACTTATAAAATTTGTACAATAGAAAAAATTAAAAAAAATGAAAGCCCTACGATTACTCGGCTAGACCCTTTCTACAATAAAAACATTAAACTAAAAATTAGAAATAAAAAATTGAAAGAATATTATTTATTATTGGCCGTTATTAATTATTTGAAGATATGAAGGAGTTTCAGTTGAAATAATACATTAATAAAGGAGGAGTGAGAATTTGTTACTCGATTTTGGTAAAAATGACCCAATGTCCGTATAAAAGTTAAAACATTTCTATAAGGGAATATAAGGCAAGTGACTGTAATCGAGGAATAATAAATCATATTTTCACAGGAGAAAAATCATTTTACGCGCTAAGCAAATCAAGTGAACATTATATCCTTATAAATTCACTACTCTTTTCCACGCGATCAGCTACGAAAAAATTACGTGCTACTAAAGACAATCTAGCGTGAAGGATTCACAGCCTCCCCGATGGGGTTGTGGATCGGTGATGGCGCGTGTAATAAATTAAATTAAAAAAAGACACCAAGGATTCACGCCCATGCCACGCCTCCATGACACGAGACGCTAATGCAAATAAATCACGGGGAAAACGATGATTTATGAGCGGAGGGGGATCATTAAAAAGGCCTTGGAAAACTAGCTTGTCCTCTTTGAAACTTGAGGAGACCGTATATAAGCGTAGTTAGAGGAGGTAACATAGTTACGTTGCAAGAAGTCATGTCAGACACTATGTACAAGTGTCTAAATATAAAAAAAAACTGCAAAAGGATTTACCAGAAAATTTCGTAGGCTGAACGTGAAAATTTGGCATTTAAAGCAGTGGAGGTTATCGATTCTTTTTCACAGGGAATCTTGTGACTCTTTTTTATGTAAAATTAGGAATATTAACAAAACATGTTTTGAACGATTAGAATGTGAAAAAGTGTCAAAGTATAAGATACCAAAGGGAAATAAAGTGTTTAGTGTTTGTGATCAGACACATTCTATAAACCAATGTGACTGGAACTATACCTCTCTGTAATTTTGCAGACATGCACTATTTTAAGATTTATTATAAAAATATGTAAAAACTTGCACCAATTTCATTTAAAATTCTGATCAAACAGCCTTGTTCATACAATCTTTTATCCCACATAATACAAAAACCAATTAACCCTCTACAACCGAAATCTTCAGGACATTGATAGACATTAAAGACAAAAACACACACATTTTACTGTAAAATAAAGGTTTACAGTTCCAATGTTATAATTTGTTATAGTTGAATATGGCACTTTTATGATTCGACACCTGCAATCACATGACGTCAGAGAGGGTTAATACATTTTAGACAAACTATTTATAGCAATGTTTTTAACGCCACGTGGATGACAGGTTCCCCAGATGTTTACTGCAAGTAAAGTGTCTATGAAACTAAGAAGCATCCCCTAAGATTTTTACCCACAAAGAATGCAACTCAACTCCAAAATTCCCCCCGGCTGAATAATACAATTCGACTTTTTCACAATTTTTTCAACTTTAACGATTCAACTGTGGCAACCGTGTTTCCAACGCGTTAAACCTACATACAGGAGCAACTGTTCCAGGATTCCAATAATTCGCGAAAAAAACAATCCCTCTTCCAGCGCGCGTCACAATTTGCGCAAGTCCAGATGGACAATAGGGAAATTTGCATTCGGTGTTCCCCCGGCGGTAGTTCGCGCGTCCGGTTAATTCCACGATTTTAAAACCGCTTTCTTTCCCTTTAATCATCCCCGAAGTTCCGAAATTGCTGTCGGCCACAGTTCACCCTTTGTTAACGGCGCATTCAGCGACCCGTTTTTAGCCGTGGCGCGTTAAACGACCCTGGAAATCCCGGACATATTAAATGATCGTGTAATTACGAATGTTTTCCCAAACCCCTCCCCCCGGCCCATCCGAACCCCCTCGCTCCGGCAGCCTGATATTCCCTTTGTCCTTCGTTTGCACGCCACGGGTCCACCTTTTTATCCGGTGGACCTCCAGAGACACCTAGACGGTGTCTGGTTATGGGCAGAAGAGGGTTGGATAAAGAGACGACAACGAGTCCCGAGGTCGTTCCAAATCAATTTCAGCAACGGCGGCCATTTAAATTGAGGGCCTGACGTAACCCCTCGTCTTCCCTGGCGCTCGCGTTCCTAGCCTCGCACGTTGTTCTCCTATCACTGTTTCTCGCTCCCTTCGCCAGTCTCTCCTATTCATTTCCATTTTCCACTTTTCCCTATCTACCGCTGCATTTCTCCGCAGCCTTCCCTCCTGTCTTCTCGCCTCACCTTTCCACCTCTCCATCATCTTCCCCCCGTGCATCACTGGGTCCCTTCTTCAGTCTCGTATTCTTCTGCTCCTCCATTCTGTCTCGCCTTCTCTTCTTTTCTTCTCCTTTTTTGTCTTCGTCCCCGCTCCTCCCCCAGGCCTGTGACCCTCTTCTGCCCCCTGTCCCCTCCCCTCTCGCCCACCCTCAGCCATCGTTCGTTCACGCGAGCACGCATCCACGCATACCAAATGAAAGCCCACTCTATCTCTTCCTCCGTTCGTTGGCGCGTTCATAATCGCTCTCGTCATCGCATGATCCCGGCTGCGTTACCCCGAAGAAAGGCTGCTTTCACGAACGCTGCCAAACTGCCCGCGGTCGTTACCCTTTATGATGCACGGATATCCAACGATTCTCCCCCCGGCCGCCTATCGATCGGCCGCCCGCTCGATTTCGTTCACGGCCGTCGTTAAAAGTTAAGCCCAATTCGATGATCCGCTCATTAAAGTGATCGGTGCGCGGGATTCCGGGCGACACCGGATGGCGTAAAAATAATGACAATCGGCCTGCTTGCTGCTTCCGTAACGGGGGCTCGGCCGTTGGTGCTGTTTGGACCCGCTGTTTGCGAATCCGCCGCTGTGGAGTATCGAGTGTTTGGCTTTACACTTGGGAAGAAGCTTTTCTACTTCTTTCTTCCTTTTTGTGCGGAGCTACCAGTTGAGGCGTCGTTGAGCTTGTAGCCGCTGGTCCTAGAACAGTGTCTCGCAGAGGCTTTAATCCTTTTTACGAGATCTGCTATTTGTGCAACGAAACAATGTTGCTTGGGGGATTTCGTGATTTCTGTGTGCGAGACTTGGAAGGCTTTGAGATTTTTATGGTTTTCCGGTGGATTATTAATTCCTGCGTTTCAAGCCTAATTTCGTTGTACTTGTCCAAGTGAGCTTTTAATTCAACTGATTTATTCGAATAAGATTCAGTCCATGAGATAATAAATCAGAACTCTCGCATCGTGGAAGGATTATTCGTTTCTGTTGATGTTAATATAAATTCAAACGTCACATGTTTACTCAGGATCGATCCCAGCTGTATGGGGATCATGGTTTCAACCAGTTCCACGGTTAAAATTATGCGTTTCAAATTGAATGTAATTTTATATGATCATCATTACTATGCATGAGAGGATATTCGTATGAAAGTAACACGATACAAAGTGTGCCAATTACACAAGGTTCGACTGGATCAAATCTCCCGCCACGTTGCGCGTAACATGAAACAAGAGAGGCTGAAGTTTTTGCATCATGAATTTCATAACTCAATTCGTATACATTTCATGTCTGCTTGCGGCTAGGTGCACGTAACAATCTAATACAGAATAATCACTACACAAAAAGGTGGCCGTGTTCCCAAAAATTTCTAATCTTTCAGTTGGCCCTTAAGGAGGATACTCACGTAACGGCCCCAAAAGTAACTGATATTTATGATTTCTTTTGTAAAAAAAATTATTGTTAATATTGGATTAAACTCTTTTGGGATATAAGGAGGCATCGTTAAATTTGCAGAATTTTTTTATGTCGATCTTTCTAATTATTTATTAATATTGTGGAATCTTGTTAACCTCTTCGACGATGTGACTCCTTTTTGCGTGACGTGTAGTAACTGTCACAGTCATCTGATTGCAAAATAAAAGAAAAATTTCTTAAAGTAAAATAGTTTACGCAGGGACTGAATCTAGAATTTTAATTTTAGTTTTCGTTTATAATACTATTTTCAGCGATATAAAGTAAATTTATCTAAGGAAGAAAGTTACTTTTTCTTTCAAACGCTATAAATTTTTCAATTTTTGTCTTTAAATTAGGTTCAATCCCAGCACAAACTACTTGATTTTAGAATTGTTTTCCAAGGTTCCACAATAATTAATAAACAATAAGAAGAATCGACATAAAAAAAATTCTGCGGGTTTAACTCTTCATGGTCAAATCTTATAATCACAAATTGGTCCCATGGGGTTTGCGGCACATCACCACCATTTTTAAGTTACCATTTTCGTATTTTTGAAGCTCTTAACTCATGAGTGATAAATGTACATTCGTAATACTCATACAATCATACTCTAATTACTCTAATTTTCTAGAAATGTAAATTGTAATATGTTGAAATTTGTATTTGAAAAAAGAGTTGTCGATAAAATACATTTTTCGGGGGAGTTAAAATTCACCAAATTTGTAAATATTAAGGTCTAAACATTTACAGAAATATTGGCCAATACATATCCTGAGGTGCGATACACCACTTGTGATAACGAAGGGTAAAAGATGCCTCCTTATATCCCAAAAGAGTTTAACCCAATATGATCGAAAGTTTTTTTAAAAAAATTCATAAATATCAGTTATATTTGAGTCTGTTACACAAGAATCACACACCGCTTAATATCATGTCATTAACTGGCACTATACCTCATCGGGAAACACAACCGACTGCAATTTCATCCAACTGAATCCAATAATAACACTATGTACCAAAGCCCAACAAACATAACCACACCCCAACATATTCAAACTTATTGGCCGACTTCCAATTGTTACAAATTGAGACAGAGAATCGTATCCTAGAACTCCTCTAACGAACGAATCTCGATTAAACATTCGAAATAGGTACACGGGTCGATCACGTCCTCGAATCTCCTGTTGGAAGCGGGATCAGTGTACGCGATCGCTCGAAAACTAGTTGGCTGGTGATCCCCCGTTTTAATAGACCCCGATAGCGCTAATGAAAATCGCGAACCTAATTAAACTAAAACGCGGGTCTCCCCTGCGGAATTATGCCTGGCAACTGTTGCGATCTAACGAAGCCGTGGGACGGGGTCCGGGGCGGAGGGGGTAGCAATTAATCAATCCTCCAAAGCGAGCAACCGAAGTGGTGCGCGAAAGAATCGTCGGTGGAGATTTCCATCGAGTTCCAACGAAAGGGGAAAGAAAAAAAGAAACAGGAACGGGGAGATAAACGAGGGCCAGAAACGGAACAGAATGTGAAAGTCGAAGGAGGATGAAGCGACGTATCGGGGCGAGGATTTTGATCGGGGAAGATTGGAAAAATGGAAACGGACCGAGCCGATAAGGGAACTGAACGAGCATCGCTCGAGTGGCAGAGTCTGTCATGGAATTGCGAGGAATCGTAGCTGCCATTTCGTTCAACTTGGGAAAGAACTGGTAGAAGACAATGAATCGTACGCAGAGTGCACCTCTAATACTTTTGTACTTACAAGGGAACACCGCGAACCCGGACTCACCGATTCGAATGCAATTTTAGAGTGACTCAAAACAAGAACAACGGTGTGTTCCATTTGGGCCCTATCGTCCTTAAGGGGGTGAAAACTAACCTCAAAATCAAATTGGCACTTCCACTTTTTCGAGTATAACTCCCAAAGTACGAGAGACAGAAAAAATGTTTCAAACAAAAGTTTAATGGTGCAATAAGCGCTGAAAACTTGCGTTAACAAAATTTTAAAAATATAGTTTTTTTCGACCGGTTCCTTTTTTAAATTATTTTCAAAAATTTTTTAACGCAAGTTTGTAACGCTTATTGCACCATCAAACTTTTGTTTGGAACATTTTTTCTGTCTGTTATACTTTGAGAGTTATACGCGAAAAAGTGGAAGTGCCAATTTAACTTTGAAGTTAGTTTTCACCCCCTTAAAGGGCGATAGGGCCCAAATGAAACACACCGTTGTTCTTGTTTTGAGTCACTCTAAATAATCCACAAAGTTGCGTTCCAATCGGTGAGTCCGGGTTCGCGGTGTTCCCTTGTTAGAATGCTTTGTTAATATGAAGAATATGCAACCCTTATCTCCGCAAGGGATGAAACTACGCCCACCTATAAAACCTTCTTAACCTAGTATAACCTTCCAACCACGATACTAAAGTTTACCAATTACTTCTTGAAGTGTCCTACATTTATCTAACAACAAACCAATCACCCTGCACCAGCGGAGCTACGACTAGCCCCAGTTGCTCGATTCACCCTGTATAGCGGGGAAACGAGACGCCCGTTTGATCGAGAGGATCCGCGAGCGGGAAACCAGCTCGTTGGCATGGACATTTGCAATTGGAGACACTCAGGTGTTGCGGGCGGCCACGGGCGAACAGAGTGCGAGCGCGGCTGCGCGAATGGACGGAAAGGAGCAAGTCGAAGGAAGACTGCGGTAATGGTGAAACTATCTTGAGGTTATGCTCCGGTCACTGACATCCAGCCGTGACGCTGTATTCTCTTCTCCTGGACACCGGCGTTGCCCTCTGACAGCGGGCGTCTGTGAGCCGCCTGGGCCTCTTTCACGGGCCAGCACTCGCGCCGGCCTCGTCCGACCTGCGCCGCGCAACCGGCTGGGTAGCGAGATGTGTATCTTTGCAAAAAAAAAAAAATGGGGGTTCGCGGAAGCAGTGGGTGCACGGAAAGTTCTTTGGCCCCGTTCTCTGGATTTGCACTACAAAGCAGCGGCCCGGGTTGCACCGGGGCAAGAGTGTCCTTTTAATTGAGGCGGCTCGCGTCGATTGGCGATCAAAATGCAGAGGTTCGCTGGTAACTTCCGTTGTACGTGGTTGGGGGAATGCACTCGGAGTGTTTGCGGATTTTACGGCTACAGGAATTGGCAGATAAATTTTGTTAGTCTTGCCGTAGAGGATACTTTGAATTTATTTTGCATGTGGGACAGATATAGCTTGATGAGTGTAATATGTTTTGTGTGTATGGCTGAAAGAGTGAACCAGGTATTGGAAGTGGATGATGCACTGTGGAGTTGATACAGGAGACGGGGAGATAAGTTTGATGTATAGAATAACATTGATTATACGAAACACAGTAGGGGAAAGCGGGGTAATTCCGGCCACATAAGCAGTAAATGCTATGAAATTTGAACAAGTTACACATTTGTTAGTTTTTTTATATTAATTGATAGTTTGAAGTGTCTAGTTTGTATTAGTATGACCGAGAAAGCATAAATTTACGTTGTAACAAAATTGGGAGCAATAACACAAAAATAGTCATTTGGCTGGAATCACCCCACTAGTGGGGTAATTCCGGCCATGATTTTTCTTTATAAAAGAAGATAGGAAAACTGTTAAATTAATCAAAAATTGTATTATTTTTTATTTTAAAATTAATTAGTACGTATATCACAAGTGTATTCTTCAGGGATATCCCATCCTGAACATTCTTCATGTGCCCATTGACCAAATACTGTGCACCGGAACCACATTTCATCACCTATTCCGAATTCTTTGCAAAAGGAGCAAATATCGTGCTTTACTTTTTCGTCACAAATATCTGAATTATACGTGGCATCTACGCCAGAAAAAAAGCAATGTTAACCCCTTGCCGTACTTTGACGAGTCCCACTCGTGGTGAAAATTTTGGACCAAGCATGATTATCACGAGTCAGACTCGTGGAATTAAATTCGGGGCAAACACGAGCGTTCTCTTCATGAATGCGAAACATTACTGTTTACAAATTATTCGATTATGTCGTTCCAGATTTTCTCCTGCTAATTGGTGCGGCAAGGGGTTAAAAGCTGGCTGGAATTACCCCTCACTTTTGGCCGGTATTACCCCACATCTCATGTTCAGATATTTGAAGTAATACACTGAATTGAAATTACAAATCACCAAAAACCACATGTGAGTTTGAAAGTAGATGCATTCCTGTATTCAATGAGATTAATATTAATAATTCATATCTATTCCATGTAGTAACTTACCTTGCTTAACAATCGACCACTGTTATAAGATTACGGTGCGAAATGAATACTCCCGGATTTGTTTGAAACAAAGACTACTATCGTCATGGAAACCATGAATATTAATTCGCAGCAACATTAACAAGTGGCAGTACCATACAGAGTACGCAAGGTACGCGGTTTTTATTTAAAGAAATAGGAGTGACCGAAATTACCCGCTGGCCGGAATTACCCCGCTTTCCCCTACCTCCTTTCTTAAGAAACTTTATTCAAAGCATCATTGGCAAAATAGAATAATTATCTATAGCGCGAATGAAAATTCATTTGGAAGCGTAGAGTATTAAAAAGATTGAGGAACTTTCATTCTAGTGGAAGACTGATTAAACTTGAAAGAAAGAAATAAAGGAAGGAACAAGGGATATGTATTTTGAAGATACACAGTTTGTTCAAATTATTCTATTAACTGTTCCCTCCACTCTATAGAAATCCAGAGTTCTACTCGTACATTAGAAATTACATTACATTTTTCAATATAAATTCCCATCATCTTGAAGGTAACAGATTAATATCCATCGATTAATTTCAGACTGATTGACCTTTAATAACCCCTCGGATACATTTAAGTCGCTATTAGGTGCACTTATAAGACGGCTGATAGTACAGCATAAACTGTGGTAATCGGTTTAGTGGCCCTCGTTCACGATCGATCAGATGTTTAGTAAAGTGTATGGTGCAAGCAACGATAAAATTACAGACACGATTCGAACACGTGAAAAACGACACACTACACTGTACTTCATTTTCTCACGTGCAAACACAATATTTTCCTCGAGAAAAAGGCAACAGAGTTCACCTAAGTAGCGCAACTATCGATTCTGTTCACATAGTTTCCTATTCAACAACTGAATGCGACCGTTCGATCGATCGTTTCGCAGTGGCAGTCGATTGGCCGACAGTAATTCCCACCCACCAAACAATGAAGGAAATTCCCTGCACGCTTATGGGGCGGCGATAAATAGGCCCCCATAAAATATTTACAGGCCGTATGTAATCTAGTGGCAAATATCACGCGTCCTTTCAATTCTGTTTCAGGCGGACCATGAACAATGGAGGCTCGAGTGTCGTCTCGAGGGAAAAAGGAAGAAAGAGTGAAAAGTAGGATGATCCCGTGAACAGACTTGATTCCTTGGCCGCCATTTCTGAGTGCAGCTTCGGAGTTCTTTGCACTCTTCACTTCTTTCTTTCTCCATTCTTCCTCGCGAGCAGCCTATTTTCCTGCGGCTTCTAATGGCACTTGAGGGTCCCTGTCTTATCGGTAACCCGTTTTCCCGGATCTTTTCTCAATGAAGAATCTGCAGTTCTCTGTTCTAGTGTCCTCGTGGGCTGGCGCAGGAACGCGACACCGTAAATCGGGGGATGAAAGGAGCACGGAGGAGGCAGCTGGTGAATAAAACTCGAACGTTACGGACGGGCCTGACTCTTTGCTCTGCCCGTGAATTTCCCTCTGGGTGAGCAAAGTTTCAGGTATGTCTGTGGCAGTCTGTCGTCGTGGGCCGCCTCAACCAGCAGCGGGGATCTTTCGACGAGTTTTCTCACAAGAACTCCAGCGCCAACTGCGCTAACCCTTCGTGGGCGATCTGTGAGATTAATCGAGCAAAAGTGTCTGTGTAGCATCCCAAACGAATACTTAATTGGCAAATATGTCGTTAACAAAGACTCTGTTCCGGATAAAATGATGTCAGGGCGACACACTTGAAATGTATTCAAAATAAGATTTCTTGAAAGTGGAACAGCACTTGATATGCACTCACTACCAAGCAGTTGCGGACTGGACAGGGTGTCAGCTTGCCCGGTGGCAAATAGGCTCTGTGGGCTCCCTTAAACACTATAATTACTAAGAAATATACATTCATGTGACAAAAATTTTAATTGTACTTTTTTTGCCACTAATGGATTTTTTTTAAAATTTCATTTATTGTGGGTGGACTTCGCCCCCCTTTGCCTCTTAGCAACCAATATTTTTAGACCCACTCCGCCACTGCTTACAGGGCTTGTTCACTAGGGTGGACTTTATTTATACGTGTCGATTTTTTTTTTATTTCTTTGCTCTCTCCCCCTAGAACAGTTCCATTTCATAAAAAAATAGTTCCTGAAAAAGATTGTTGCAATCGAACAACAGAAAAGGGTACCGAGCAGGCCTGAAAGTTTAGAATTCATTATGATTTGAATTTGAAGCATTTCTCAAAAATGGTAAGCCCAATCAAAATTTTGTTGAAATAATATTAAAAGATCATTCAATTTTCTGCAATTAGTGTATATATAATTTTCTCGTGCTTCCAACCATTTTTTAGATAATAGCGTTAGAATATGGACAGGTCAGCGCTACGCCCTTGTAGATAATACGTCACGCCGTACAGGTGGGACGCGCGAAGTGCGGACCTCTCTATATTCAAACACTATTATCTAAAAAATGGTTGGAAACACGAGAAAATTATATATACAGTAATTGTAGAAAATTGAATGCTCTTTTAATGTTATTTGAACAAAATTTCGATTGGGCTTACCATTTTTGAGAAATTCTTCAAACTCGACCATTGATGAATTCTAAACCTTAAGGCCTGGTCGGCACCCTTTCCTGTTGTCCAATTGCAATCATCTTTTACAGGGACTATTTTTTTATGAAATGGAACCATATTAGAGGGTGAGAGCAAAAGAAATCGCAGATTGAAAATAATGACTACCCTATTATTCACGTAAATACAGAAGAATGTGTGTGCTTTTATCTATATCGCCTCAAGTTTCTATAGCCAATTGTCGTCTAGTTGTTACAATTCCAATATACAGAATAAAACTATCGAAATAATTTGGATACGTGAATGTAATAGTACTTTGTGAACAAATCTCTGAGTCAATGTAATTCTCAGTATTTTGGGTGTTGCAGTGGTACATAGAGTAAATAGAAGAATGAATGGCATGCTTTATTGCAGAGCCATGAGAGATTCTGGACTATCTAATACATAGATGTAGATGAAAACAGGTTATTACTCTTGAAAATTATCATTTGGGAATTAGCTTAGTATTATGTATATGCAATGAATTATTATAAAATCATGACGAGATACATTTTTAGCATTCTCTAGTGCGAAGAAAACGAAGCTGATATCGTATTGGCTATTATTCTATTAATGAGAAGCTCAGAATAATCTTTGGAGTGTAAAATGATCCTAATGTAGGGATTATTAGTGACTGTTGCATTCAAATACACTCGTTTGAAGTTAGTAACGTGAAATTTTACTATCAATTTTAATATCACTCATTTTCAGGACGCTCATTTAGATATGATTACCTGCCAGAGTTACAGGATAATTATTCAACCGTCCTTGACAGTACTCTTACGCCTGAAATTTGCTTTTTACCTGGCCCTCGTGCTCTCTTACTTTGAGAAAATAAAGGTGAGCAAAGCTTCAGGTGTGTGAGTGCGTTGGAATCAACATATGCAGTCTAAATAACAGAGTGAGCGCATGGACAAAGGAGAAACGAAGTACTGAATTGTGACCATTTTTCGAGCTTCAAGAATGCAAGATGGAAATAATATAAACCGCAACGAAGAAGAATATTTACACTTTATATCAAAGAAAAAGCGAAGAACAATTTTTCACATGTACACTAGCGGACAAAAAAGTTACCATTTTTTCGATTTGTTCTATTTTTGTTATTTTTTAGGATACATATGCTACGTTTAATATGCATACTCTGATGGAGAATTTGAAGCTGTATAAAACCCAGTTAAAATTGAATTTATTTAACGGACAAACAAAAGTGTTGTATGATTTTGAACGGGGTAACACATTTTTCGAGCCTACAAAGAAGTTACCACGTTTAGTAACTTTTAAGGTTGTCCAAAAAGCAAAAGGTGCCCCCACAAAATATTAGATTTTTTTTATTAATATTTAAAAGTGATGACTTTTTGTTGGCTTTAAAAGTGTGTAGTCTTGTTTAATGTTATGTAGGGTTTTTGTTTGTTAGTTAAATAAATTCAACTGTAACTGGGTTTTATACAGTTTTTAATTCTCTTTCAGAATATGTATATTAGACACATACTACAGTTTTGAGTTAATATTGAAAATTAATAGAAGTAGGGTGGTCTGAAAAAGTAGTAACTTTTTTGTCCGCTACTGTAAATGAAAAATCTACTTTTACTTTCACGCTGATAATTTTACGATATGTATAAATGCCATAGCTGTATTTGTTTTATTTGTAAACCAAATATCATTTAATTATAAATAAATGTTAATATTCAAGGGAAGCGTGTGTATTTTTAGCAAAAGGATCCAACCACAAATTTCTGATCAGATTTTTGAAAGCAAAACAGGCTTGATTTTAGAATTACAAAGCACCCTAAGTAGTCATATATTTTAAAATATTGTGAAAGTGGTATACATAGTATATACCGTAAGGATAGTATTTCACGTTGAAATTCGTGTTTCGGACAGTCGATCAGGAGCCAGTTAGTCTAAAATTAGCAATGAAATTAGACGGATGTTGGAAAGACTAATAAATTGAGTGCAGAGCTAGGATCTGGTTTCCGTCAGTGTCAGGCTTCCTCGATACGTATGTAAATCAATAACAGAGTGGCTAAAGCTGATGTAATCGAAAGAATGTAATCTTACACTCGACAGCCAATAAGAAACTGCACAGCGTCGTCGAACCAAAAATGAATCCAAAGACATTCAAATAACGTTTCGATATTTTCAATTTCTGTGGAACTATTTAACTAAAGCCAAGCGCGTTCTGCGCTCTATAAGACTTTTTGGGGCTACAATAAAGTTCATTTCATAGAATAGATTCAGATTTATTTGTCATTGCTGCTAAAATTTGCATTATTCAATTATGGATTTAAATATTTATTTATTTACTTATTCATTTAAACGGAAGCCCAATCCTGGAATATGTGGCCTTTAAGTTATTTTATTTGAAGCCATTGAATTCGTTTTTTTTTCTTGCAATAAAAGGAAATGTACAATCAAAATAGAACAGGTATCGCTAATATCGTGTCAGGTTCTACGTTACGGACCAAAAAATATTATCCAGTTACCAATGGCTCCTAAAATTAGGCGTTATTTTATACACCACATATTGAAACACCATATAAAAAAAATACAAAACGTATTTTTTCACCCTACAAAATTCTGTGTTTCGTAATAATTACCAGATATTATTAAAAAGATGGAATGTCAAAGTTTCAACCTTATTAGCATTAGAAGAAGGATTAAAATATAAACTTCTTCTAACAAGAACATCATAAGGTAAGTGCGGATAATAAGGCCCACTTAAGGATCCATAATATTTTTAAAAAAAATTATACATATTTTTGAGAACTCTTTATGTTATAAAAATCTATGAACATTAAACTAGGAACTGTGGTATTTTGAATAATATATGAAAACAACAAACACGAAAATTTTTCGGTTTTTAAAAACCTTAAAAATGGGCCTTGTTTCGTATAAAGCAGGTAACTAGGCATTTAGGGTGTATAATTCGGGCAAACAAGCCATCCTCGTCCTCGGGTGTGAGCCCAACGCAATCCTCATGCCCCCATGTGAGAATCGTATCACTTTTGAATACAATTCCGCATAATTTGCAAAACCAATCTCCTTGGGAGTTGGCGTCCACGTTTTCTCTGGAGGCGGATGAAATGGGCTCCAGTTCACAGACTTTTGTTTTTTTTTCTTCCAGTTGAAGTGACACGTGCTTTGGAACTCTTCCCAATATTGTACCCACTTAATATTTTGGTGGGCCTTGTTATCTACTTTTTCACTTCCTCGTTCTTGACGTTAAAATGTTAAACGTGCACTTTATAAAATCATCCATTTTTGGAGAATACGTACCTACTATACTAACAAGGAGAGTTTCCCAGGTGTCCGCCTCCGATTGCTTTGGTTTTTGGATACGTTTTAGGAGACCGAAAAATAAGAAATACGTGTCTTTTTATTTCGCCCCGTTTTCATATTTAGGGGGTAAATCGCCCATCAAAATTATAAGATATTCAAGTGTTCGTCTCCGATTGCTTTGGTTTTTGGATATATATTAGAGAACCGAAAAATAAGAAGTACGTGTCTATTTATTTTGGCCCGTTTTCATGTTTAAGAGGTCAAACCACACCTCAAAATTATAAGATTTTCGGGGGTTCGTTCCCGATTGCTTTGGTTTTTGGATATGTTTTAAAGGACCGAAAAATAAAAAATATCTGTCTTTCTATTTTGCCCGATTTGCATGTTTAGGGGGTGAAACCAACCTTCATAGTTCATAAGGGATACAAAGTTGTGTTGAATAAAACTTTATATAAATTTCATTTGCGTCATAACTTGCTGTATGGATGATATTCTTGTCACCAGTCACCATTATTAGGGGGTAGGTGGTTCACCTCTCATTGTCAGTAGCGATGGGATGTCATAAAACCACTGATGTGTCATTTTAAAATAAATTATGTGTAAGGTTTGTTTAAGAATTTTATAAATTTTTTTACACGTTTCAAGTCTCTCAAATGCGCAATTAAACAATTACGGGTAGTTTACCCCCTAATAAAAGTAACTGACAACAAGAACATCATCTATACAGCAAGTAATGACGCAAATTAAATTTATATCAAATTTTATTCGACACAATTTTGTACCCCTTATGAAATTTCAGGAGTGTTTCACCCCCTAAACATGCAAAAGGGTCGAAATAAAAAAAACACGTATTTCTTATTTTTCGGTCCTCTAAAACATATTCAAAAACCAAAGCAATCAGAGACGATCACCTGAAAATCTTATAACTTTGAGGGGTGGTTTAACCCCCTAAATATGAAAACGGGCCGCTATAAAAAAACACTTACATCTTATTTTTTAAAGCAATCGGAGGCGGACACCTGGGAACCTCTCCTTGTAAGTACGTACTATGGGAAGTGTGTACTTATACATACCTGTAGTTGCACAATAATTGGATGATGAGTACCCTAGTAGCATTTGTTGTTGGCATACAGTTGGGCCACGCATATAATATTCGTTGGCCAACAGTTAGATTTGGCACTTTTTTCAGGTTGGGCCAACAACAGATGGCCAAAGTAGGCTTTCCTACTGTTGCCCAATTATTTATATTCTTTGCAACAGACGTCTTAAAGACGTCCAGAAGGTGTCTTAAAGATCTTCAAAAGAAGTTGTAAACACGTCTTTTTCAGGCCTGGTTTAAGAAAAAAAAATCGCGGGTGAGGAGGATCGAACCCAAAACTTCCCGCTTACGAAGCAACCGCTGTTCACACTTACCCAACACATTTCCTTGAAAACACTTCTAATTTCTAGGTACATAACTAGTATTAGTAGTTTATAAAAACTGTGTAGTGACGCGAAATATTCTACAAAATATCATCATTCGACCTTTAGACTCATTCCTTAAAATTTCACATTCGTCTCAATTATTTATGTATTCACATACATAAATACATTACGTATTTATAAATAAGAAAAGAAAAATCACAACTTGGAATATAATAACAGGGAATATAATAAAATTTTCTGACGTTTATAAGATGTCATTTAATCATCGTTGAAAATTGTTTGTTAATTAACCAACCATAGTAATTGTAGGCCCGACATTGAATATTCGTAGGCACACTGTTGTAACTTTTTGTTAATTAACCAACCATAATAATTGTAGGCCCAACATTGAATATTCGTTGGTACATTGTCGTAATTTTTTTGCCGTAGGCTCTATGTTGGGAATTTGTAGGCAAAAACACTAACTATATCCCAACTAATTCCCAACTGTTGGCTACTGTTGGCCAACCAGAAATGCTACTAGGGTACTCCCAACACAAATCCAGTAAAACAACATAATTGTTATAATTCGAGCAATGAAAGTTGAAGGGGAACAATTGTTGAATTTACAACCGGTAAATATTATATCAACGGTGCGGAAACTATTCCAATGTAATTTCCTGTGTAATAAAAGCCATACATAGCACTACCAGTATTGTAGATTGATCTCCAGGGAAAAATGACGGCTGGGCCTTATTAAGTACCTGCTGGACCTTATTACCCGCCCTTACGTTAGTTTAATAAGTGGTATACCAAAACCTACATCCTACACAGAGAAGAGGTTCCCCAGGTAGATCGGCGACACCACCACAAAGGTACGTATCGTTCAATGTTAAAATTATTAACCTACACATATAAAAATATCCATTTAGTGCACGTTCCATCTCCGAATCGTCCAATGAAATAAATAAATGGGAAAGCCTGAACCTAAACAATTTCCTAAAGTCCTATAATTTCTTTAGAAAAAGTCTTTATCGTAAACGAAAAACATTTGCCTATATCTACAAAAATAAAGCTGCAAATGAATGAAAGAGATTTGAGTACCCTAATACAGTTCACTTATCAATCGACACTTCACTATCAAATCGATCGAGGTGATTGAAAAGCGTTTAACCATACTCAGCTAAATAACAACTATGAACAGCGATCATCTAGCGAGTTAATTGCACTTGAGCGTGGATTTACCACTGGATAATTGATTCATTAAAAGCATTCCGTTGCAAAGAGAGAACATACACGAAGTTGTTACGAGCTGCAGCTTCGTGTACCGCATACTGTACAGGTATCCCCATCTCAACTATTACATCGAGGATAAAGGCACTTGCTTGCTCGTGTAACGACAGTGTAGCCGTAAAAGATTATGAAACTTACAACCCCATGCACTGAAACTGCATTTTCAACCAGCATTTCTGAAAGTTTCACCACGATAGTTTAGAACAGTGCAAGTTAGTTATTACCCGAACTTCACTAGCTAAGCCATCGGGCTGATAATGTTGCTAGCATCGAGTTTAAACTGTTAACACGTCGACCACGTATCGTGCATTCGAAGTTCATTATTCGCGATAAGAACAGCGCCGCTATCATGGTTTCCACGTAGTTTAGTTTCGAACAAGCTGTCGTATCTGCCAGCGCTCTCTTTATTGCACTTTTCGGCCGGCCGAGATTAATTGGAAAAGTTGTTATCTGATGATTAAAACCCTTTTCCCTTCGACACTTTCTGCAGACGAGCGTAGACTCCGCGAATTTAAATTTCACTTTCCATTCGCTGCTTAGTACAAATGAATAGGGTGGCCCTTATTTATACGCGTCGATTTTCTTTGTGTATTTCTTTGCTCTCACCCCCTAGAACGGTGCCATTTGATAAAAAAATAATCCCTGAAAATGTTTATTGCAATCGGACAACAGCAAAGGGTGCCGACCAGGCCTTAAAGTTTAGAATTCATAAATAGTTTGGATTTAAAGAATTTCTCAAAAATAGTAAGTCCTATGGAAATTTTGTTCGAATAATATTAAAAAAGCATTCAATTTTCTACAATTATCTAGAAAATGGTTGGAAGCACTACAAACTTATATATACAGTAATTGTAGAAAATTAAATGCTCTTTTAATATTAATTGAATAAAATTTCAATAGGGCGTACCATTTTTCAGAAATTCTTCAAATTCAAGCCATTGATGAATGCTAAACTGTATGGCCTGGTCGACACCCTTTCGTGTTGTCCGATTGCAATAATCTTTTTCAGCGACAATTTTTTTATGAAATGAAAAAACCATGTTAGGGGGTGAGAGCAAAAGAAATCTCAGGTTGAAAATAAGGGCCACTCTAATGAATAAATGTTGATATATTAAATAATGATAAACTGGAATGCCTGCCCTATATTAACTTACTTACAATTGAAGAATGCATCAAAGAATCTGTGTGATGGGAACTGAACGAGTTTGATAGAATACCGGAAAAATTATTTTGGTGCAGGTGGACAACTCGTGTTGTATGATGACATAATCACCTACAATCGCACTAGAATCATCTTACCCTAATAACACGAGTATTTATTTATTCACAGCTAACCACCTTTCACACTAACAAGAGAAAATTGCGTCCACCTTTGCGAATCGATAGTCTTCGATAAGAAACATTCACCACAGCTGGGAATAAAGTCCGTAACAAACGGATACCAGCACGACTCCCACAAGGATTTCTTTTCCGTTCGTTCGTAAAATTTTGCAATACGATAGAACGCGTGTATGTGCCAAGCATACGAGCTGTCGTAGGCAGAGGATCGTGATCGTAACCTGAGAAATAACGCCACAAATCGACCTTCGTACTGGAGTTAGTCTAACTCCTGTTTCAATCGGGTTTAGGAGAAACAACCGGCGTAAGTGCATAGGTGATCCCTGAAACGATAAACCTCTGAAGTGCATATAAGTAGCACGGTGAGCTTTACGTAACACCACGCCACGACAGAATGGATATCCCTTGCGCAATTTTCTATAAATAAACTAGTCCATAGACAGACGATAATAACGAGACACCGCATTGCCCAAGACAGGAATAATAAATCCCGCCTTGTATTGGCAAATTTGCAACAATATGCTTGATTGCCCGGCTGTTTCTTACCCGTGTTTCACCGTTTACCACAGGTAATTTGTCGACTGGCTCTCGAGCGACACAGCGCGCATAAATATGTCACCTGGTTATTCGTAACGAGTAAATTAAAATTCTAGATTGGAGTGATTTTATTGGGGATTTAGCCGTAGTCTACGCTTCGAATTAGGAATATTGCCCAGCTTCCTGCCAGTGAACTTCGTAGAAACTTCTGGATATAAAGTTTGGGTACAAGGTGTTCGAGGAGAATAAGTAGCTGCAAACTTAAGGAGCTACATACACCTAGAAGGCGAAAAAGTAGGACGGATTTGAAGAATTTTTTTCGGTGGAGAAATGTTTTTATCAAAGACACATTGTGTACATCAGAAAGGACACACTTTTGTCTATAAAATGTGAAATTTTCATTAAAAAATTCAGAGAAGAAGCTGCGTGGTAGCTATGGAGCTACCAACCGCACAACGATTTTTAAGAAAAGGCGTCTGCGGTAAACATCTAAATCAAAAAAGGAAAAATTATTCTTAAAATAGAAAACAAAATAGTCCTTCTCGTAGCCGTTTTTTTTTCAATTTGTCTCAAAGGGCGGGCATTTAAACATAGAAACCGACTTTATGACTGAATATATGTATATGCCCGTCCTTTCGCGACAAATTGAAAATAAAATCGGCTATGAGGACTATTTTTTTGTTTATTTTAAGAATAATTTTTCCTTTTTTGATTTAGATGATTACCGCAGACACCTTTTCTGAAAAGATATAACGTTGTACGGAAACAGCTACCACGTAGCTTCTTCTCCGAATTTTTTAATACAAATTTCACATTTTATAAACAAAAATGTGAGCTTTCTAATGTATATATAATGTTTCTCTGATAAAAACATTTCTCCACCGAAAAAAATTCTTCAAATCCGTTCTACTTTTTCGCCCTCTAGGTGTATATGAAATTCACGTAAAGAAGTGTCGGTCTGCCAGTCATTATTTCTTGCATGCAGCACATATGTCCATTTCAGTAAGCATGAGAAGTCATTTGGGATTAATGGGGATAGTAAAGAAAGCTAAGAAAAATAGCTGCAAATAAGAGGAACGACAGGAACTATGAATTTATGATTGCAAAGAGTCCAATTAGTCAAATGGAATTTTTAATCTATTAGAGTTTTACTTTTCCATGTTCTTTAAACATTCATTGTGCGCTGAGCCATTAGTTGATGCGTTAAACTCTCTAGAGGTATTTATTCACAGCTTAGGAAATCGAATATCTTGAAAGTGAATCATTTCGTATCAATGTCTATTAGAACATTTTTATCTCCTATTACGAATTGTATTCATTAGTTAAGTGGGAACCTGTGGTCCTGAGAGTAAACATGTTCAAATGTTTCTGAACCATTGTGTGAGAAATTTAGAAGTTGGTTCGATAAATCGAATTTCTCACTTCTGTTTTATCAAAATTTCTTCGACTTTTATGCTAATAATAATGCTACTGCGAAAATGATACTAATGCGAATGTAATATTAAGAACAATATTAATAAACTACATATAAATAGCGGCTACAGAATGCCATTTTTAGATCGTATTCATTCTTTATTGCAATAATAAAAACAGATCTTCTAAATATCAAATATTTACGATCATAATATCACAAAATATAATTTCCTTACAGATACAATATTTTCGATAGTGTATGTGTACAAAGGCAATTTTTGTAGATTAAAATAACGAAAAAATGGTGAGATGCAGGAAATTTAAGTTCGTTTATAATCCATTTTCCACACTTTTTTATAAACATTTATATTGTTGTTACATATTAAATACATATATTCTGCATGTACATTTATCTAAGAAGTGTTAGTATTTTGCGTATAAATATAAACATATTTTACACTACACACACTATATATATAAAGGGACTATGCAACATATTCTGCATGTTGTAAAGCGCACTTCGCAGCGTTATTTATTAGTTGTTTATGAATATTGTTCATAATATTACATTCGCATTAGTATTATTTTCGCAGTAGCATTATATCAGTGTAAAAGTCGAAGAAAATTTGTTAAATGAAAATTAAGACATTCGAACAAGCCCATTACTGACAGAACGGCCACAAAACCTCGTGTTATAGATGGGAATTCCGTTTTTTGTAGCGTGTCTCAGGAGGAAGAAGTGGGGTTGACAAGTTTTGTGCTCGGCAGTGTGTACAAGAATTCACACGAATGAACCATAAATAGGTGTTATATTCTTACATGGTAATATAATTAAACTATAGAATATCTGAAATGCGAACTAGGGCTGGGACTATTTGTCACATTTTTCGATATTCGAATATTCGAATTCTTCAGTTGCTCAATTATTTGGTGAATATAATTTGAATATCCAAGTATCCAAATACTATTCGAATATTTAAGTATTCAGATATTATTCGAATATTTAAGTATTCGAATATTTAAGTTTTCTTATATTATTCGAATTTTTCACTAAAAAGCTTGAAATACTTTATAGTAAAATTTTTTTACAAACAAACTTTTATTAAAATGTACTTAAAAGGAACCAATAAATTTGACACCGGCCCAAATGATAGCTTGAGAAGAATTCCGTCATATGACTAAAAATAAACACGTGAAAATATTGTATTATCATCGGAACACACTGCGTATGTGTGCAAAGTTTCAAGCCGATCGGATATGAAGTGGGTCAAAATTAGCTTACAAGATTTCACCCTGACAGACTAACGAACTCACAACTGAAACTAAATAAAAGCTAGTAAAAAAATGAACTTAAAGAACTTGATTTATAATTCACACCATACTATTCGAATACTGAAATATTCGAATAATAACATTTGAATACTCAAATATTCGAATAATAACATTTGAATACTCAAATATTCGAATAATAACATTTGAATACTCAAATATTCAAAGTTTATTCATAGCATTCGAATACTTGTAAAATATTCGAATATTAAATTATTCGAATAGTCGCAGCCCTAATGCAAACACCCTATGTAAAACCCTAGACAGGCTGGGCCGAGGGAGATCATTTCATTGGGTGCCTATCATTAATTATACATTATCCTGCAGTCAATTTGGGTATAGGCAGGTATAAACGCATATGTAAGAGTGAAACAACATCACTTGCAGTGTATGTAACTACAATGTATGTAACTTTACAACAGAGCGGCCCGGCTCCTAATACCCACATTCCAGATATTCTATTGTTCAATGGTTTCAGCTATCTTCATAGGGGCCACTAGTGGCGTCATCTATACCATGCCGCGGTAAGTTTATTGTAATATTGTTTACAATGACAATTTTACAAATGCTTAAAACAGAGTTCAAGGAATTTGAACAGTCCTTACGAAGTATTTGAATTACATAATTATTCATTACCAAGTGTAGAGGGTTTAAGGAGTAATGCCATTGTAGAGCCCGGAAAGGCAGCCTGATTTTGAGAATTTTTTTATGCGAGCATAGTGAATGGAATACAAAATTTGTTTGAAGGCCTTTATTGTACATACCTTGAAGTATCATCACCATTCTTTTTTCAAATTTTTTTAATACAAAATGACGACGCCATAGCTCAAGTGTTTCGCGACCGGAAAGATTTCTCCTTAAATTTACCATTCTTACAAAAAACAGTATTTTTTAATTTCCTCGGGTACTTTCCCAGATAATCTTATACAGGACCCAATTTTTTTATTTTTTGTTCTAGGTCAAAAATTGAAGGAGAAATCTTTCCGGTCGCGGAACACTGTTTTTCAGAAGAAGCTTCTTTCGTTGAGCTATGGCGCCGCCATTTTGTATTAAAAAAATTTAACAAAAAATTGGGATCATACTTCAAGGTATTTACAATAAAGACCTTCAAACAGATTTTGTATTCCATTCACTATACCCGCATAAAAAAATTCTCAAAATCAGGCTGCTTTTCCGGGCTCAACAGTGGCATTACTCCTTAAGACTATATAAATATATGTATATATTTCTAGGCATCACGGTTTAAATTTGTCAACGTGATAACACGTAAGCTAACGTGACGTGATAACACGTAAGCTAACGTGACGTGATAACACGTAAGCTAACGTGACGTGATAATACGTAAGCTCACGTGACCTGATAATAGTCTGTTTCCGCCTTTAATTTCAAAGCAACTGAAATCAATATTTAATCAATATTTATTTAGCGAGCGTCTCTAAGCAGTAGTCATTGAAAGTTTTTGTTCGTAGTTTCGATTGCTTCGTTTAAGGGGGTATTACACCCAAAAATTTTTTTTTTTTTTTTATTTCCTATAAGTTTGGGGTTTCAAAAATATGTCCCTCAAATATTAATGTGAAATTCGAAGAACTCCCAGAGTTATAGAGGCTTAAGGCCGCAGCGTGGCAGATAGTCATTCCCTGGACCCTTGTATCTAAAGAGGCTAGGACAGCCAGCAGAGAAGAGAAAGCTGCCCAACTCGAGTTCTTTGAAGCTGAGGAAGGTTCTCTCTATGGTCCTGGTATAGCAGATTATGGATAAGTTACAGAAAGTAGTCGTTATCTACCTCAACTTCAGTCGTATAGGTTGTAACTGCATGAAAAAATTAAAATGGGTTTTTTTCGAAACAACATTTTTTAGATCGGGCACATTTTTCTCAAAAACCACTGGACCGATTCAGCTAAAATTTAACAAACATTAAAAATGAATGTGTACTTATAGCTGGTAGCAAAATTAGATCAATAGTTTCAATACAACCCCCCCCCCCCCGACTCCCTGTTTTTGTTAAAAAAATTCGAAAAATCAAATATCAATTTTTAAATAGCTATCGATTTCGGTAACAATGTTCGGACTTGGTTAGGACTGCTTGGGGCGATAACTACCCTCATATAGATTAAAAAAATCTTTGGTTCTTTCGTTTCCAATACCTAGGACGACCGCAATTCGTGCGTCCGCTGGAGCCGGTGTTTAATGATATGACCTGCGCTTCGGCGTGTAACTTGTACAATTTTCAATAAAATGCATTGCGAAAATTTATGTTGATAGTTCAAACATTACTAAATATGTGTGCGATACCTCTGCTCTGTAGGTGAGATAGGTTTTTGAAACTTAATTTCCAAATATCACCTTAAAAAACGAGTGTCCAAGGTGTAATACCCCCTTAGCAATTCAAATTTGGCGCGTCTAAACCTTTGCTACGCGGAGCCATCTAACTGAAAGCTATATGTTCGTGTTACCACGATGATAATTCATTCATCCAGCCATGTCCAGAAGCATCCAGCAGGCACAGGGTTGCCAATATAGTAGAATCTCTACTAAAACTGATAGAATAAGGTACTCATTTAATGACTAAATTTTGATTCTGGTAGATGGTAGAAAATCTGGTAGATCACAAAATAATTTTAATAGATTTCTGGCTATTTTCATTTTTACATAAACGGATCTTTTTATTGCAAATTCATAAAAATAAATAAATAAATTATATGAACAACACAATTTTTTGTTATAGTAAACTTGTATTTTGTAATGTGTCCCTCTATTAGTGGTTACTTAACCATGTAGTATGTACCTACTTTATCATCCATGTAATAGTGCGGTTTTTTCCGTAGGGTATTTCTCTAATTATGAGAAAGACCACATGAATACCCACATAGCACAGACGTCTTAAAGACGTCAATTGTACGTCCGCTTTACGTCTGGACGGCTTTAGGACGTCTTTTGGGCGTCTTTAGACGCTGTGTGCTATCTGGGCATCTGTGCGTCGATGAGATGTCGCGAGAAACACTACGGTCCGAATGGTATATCCCCATGGGCCTATGTTCTCTAACCTAATCGTAGAGGCAGGGCACACGTATTGTCCCTATTGGCCGCCGCGACAGCATGGACGAATCCAGAGGGCGAACAGGACACAGGCGTTGCGAGCCCATGCGGCGAAGTACTCCTCTTGCCCCTGTCACCTGTGCCATTCTGGTGACCATCGCTCGCAGGGTTGCCATTGGCAATAACTTATGTCTATAACTTATAGATCAGTGTGGGTCCCGAATTCGCCATAAAATATTAATGGATTACTTTTTTTAATGCCAACTACGTACCCCCCTCTACGTACACATACATACACGCACCACAGAAAGTCAGTAGAATTCTAGTAGATTTTCTTCAAGATGAAAACCATCCTCAACTGTTGGCAACTCTGGAGTCAATACTCGAGTGGAGCGGAGGAACGTCGAACAAAGAGCCAATTGCCCAAAATCAAACGCAATAGTAGTTGATATGTTGATAGTAGTAAATACCGAAACGTATCGCAACTTTCACTACCGATAATCGAGATTCATTGATTCTGCTACAGCGAATAATTGGTCTGTAGCGCCATCATCATTCGCGCAATTATGAATCATGAACAAACTGAAGACAAAATATTGATAAACTGTCATTTCTGGGCAACTTCTGTCATGTTTACGAGATAACTTTTTAGGTAAGTCTAAATTTCAACCGAAAGTAGGGCGAATAGTATTATTTAAGATTCTCAAATCGGTTTCTTTCTTTAATAATTGCAAGGCTTATCTTAATTCTATTAGCGGAGATGATAAATGCTTACTCGAAAGCACTGATTTATGACGTAATTTTTTAAACATTCTGTAAATTCTTTTTATTTGGCAACAACAACTCAATCTCTTAACGATTAATCTGATGCTTCGTAAGTACGATTGTAACCTTTTCTTGGACACGTAGATTGGAACAAATAACAGATGTTTTTTTATTTTTTCATTTGACCATATATATGAAATTTTTGAATTCCTGCACTATACTTTTTTATCCATTCCTATATTGTTGTAGAAAACAGGATACAAGGATATCATAAATTAGTTCAATAGTGTTAAACTATAAATAATATACTTGTTACATTAAAATTACAGTAAATGTTTGTCTTGCAGAGTCATCGGACACAGAGATTAAAGTGAGATTACTTAATTTTCAAGCATGGACTCTGAACAAGAAAAAGAGTTTTCCCTATTAGGACAAGATGTAGAGAAGTCATTGGATACTAACTCTAAAATGTCTACTGAAGCTGAAACTCACTTACAGAGTCTTGGTTTTTCTCTGAATAATGGGAAAGCCAGATTCATATTAGATGATAATATACCTACATATTCAGATGCAGCGTTGGCCAACTTTAGTGTTGTTGATACAGATGATACTCTGTCATTTGTAGTACTAGGTAAAGATTCATTGGATTCCATTAAAGCATCTTCGCTTGCATCGTATGTTGATATTCAACAAAAAAGCATGTCTCTTGTACGTATCTTTTATCTGGTTGAAAGTTAATACGCTAATTAGATTATGAAATAAAAATTGAACTTTTACCGTAGGATTACAATTCTATGATAGCATCATTGGATTCGGCGGAAATAGAGCAGAAGTTGAATGAATTATTACAGGAAAATGCAAAGCTGAAGGAAACGTTGAAACAGAACAACATAGCCATGAAACAACAATTTAACACCCTAGCCAGTTGGCAAGAACAGATCATGAACGTACATCAGAATCATAAGAAAAAGTTTCTTGAAACCAGAAATTTGATAAATTACCTTAAAAAGGAAAATACAGAATTAAAAATCAAACTTTCCAGTGAGCACCCTAATGATACGAAAATCGAATACGAGGTGTGTGAACATTAAGTGTAATACATTGCGGCCTGCGGGCCACATTAGGGGTCATCCTTAAATTATGTATGGTTTTCGGGGGAAGGGAGGAGGTCGCGAATTTCTTACGTTTTCTTACACGCGGAGGGGGGGGGGGAGGCAAGTAGCGTCTTGCGTAATATTTTTTAACCTAATTTTCAATAAATACAAATTCTATCATTAATGTCCCGGAAAAGTAGTTTTAGTTTGAATTTCGCGAAATCGAATTCAGTGGATTATATAAACTTTAAAAGCATTTTAATAACTGAAAAAAAATAAGTGTAAAAAATATTACTTAAGGAGGGGGGTGGAATATCAAATCTTACGAATTCTGATACGGGGAGGGGGGAGGGGTAAGAATTCGCCAAAATTACCCTTACGTAATTTAAGGACGGCCCCTTAAACTGAAACACTTTCTGCTTTAATTGAATTGAAACTAATACATATTTAGTCATGATTTTTTCGAAGCAAATACACGCTGATGTGAAAACAACCATAACAAATAAACCACTTGAACCTATTTCGTCGTAAAATTCGTGCTCTTTACGAACATAACGTAAAAAGCATGAATACGAAACCGTAACGAGTCAATAACGTACACCAATTGAATCGTATTAACGGGTGGGACGGCTCAGTTGCGTGGGCGGATCGCAAGTGTTAATTTCTTCTATTTTATTACTATTACTGTCTAATTAATTCTACTGATTTCGTACAGACTCTTAGTACGAGCGCGCAGAAGGAAGAGGGAACATCTGGTCCAGTAACTGAACTTCAAGAAAAATTATCTTCATTATCGAACGAGTTAAATAGTTCTGAAATCAACTTTGAAAAAGTATCTTCCGAAGTTCAGAAACTGCTGTGCATCTCAAACTTAATGATCTCCCAGTTACAACAAGCCACATCTACGATACAAGAACAAACACTTAATATAAAACAACTAGAAGTGCAGGCCGTGATGTCGAAGTCCAACGATTCGCATAATTGCGCGGAATGTGAAAAGTGTTTAACAAAAGACAAGGAAATTGATTCTCTGAAGGAATCTATCGGACTTGAACAAGAATTACATGTGAGTATTTTAATAAGTGTATAAAAATCAGTTTGCCAGTCGAGTATTCAACTGTATACATATTTGTAGACAACTACCCCTGTAAAAATTTGCATTAAACGTTCAGTAAATCACCCAAAATCTCCCTAGTAGTGTCAAGAAAAAATACAGTGTTATAATGAAAATGTATAAGAATTAACGATTTCCTTTGATAATCAAGTCAATCATTGTACCAATATAGAAAAATACTTGAAAGAACTTAGAAATATATTAGAAAGTGATGGAGAATTGAACAAATCCTGTACAAAAGTCGAAGAATTGGATTACACTTGACTATAAAAACACGGATTTACATAAAAATACTCGAGAGACGCGCCTTTGGGCAGTCGTTTGCGTGCCCAGTCCCCACTTCTCGGTTAAAGATCTCGTAGTCGGGAACTGTATTACTTCAGAGACCGTATGCCCGTTACAACTATATACAAAACCCAACGAATACGTACAATATAAACCTGTGTATTACATACACAAACGTTCCGCCCACTACTCCAACTGCTTCCCACTCCGTTGCCGAACTCGCTTGACCTTGAACGCATCCGAGGTTGTAAACTGGTTGTAAATGGGTGCCCGTCAAAGGAATAGTTGAGCACGTCTGACGTAGAGATAAAGATTGACTACCTAGTTGCTATAAAAAACTAATAGACAAGCAACAGAAATTTATCGATGATAAAGAAAAGGCGATAACTGTACAAGATCAATTTCAGAAGGCCATGTTGGATTGCAATTCAATTCTGTATGAACTGGAAACACCGGCTGAAAACCCCGAAAAAAATGCGACCTAAAATATATTGACTTTCCAGTTTGTTAAAAAAGCTGCAGAATTAGAGAAGCAGTACACTGAATGCAATCGATTGCTGTAGCAAGAAGAAATGGCACTTGCTAAAGAAAAGGAAAGGTTTGAAGAAGACAAAACATTACTTGAAATAGTAAAAGTAGAATCTTGAAACGAAGAAAAACCTAAATGATGCAAAGAAACTTTTGCAGCAATGAATAAGTTTGCACGCCTGAAAAGTCATCTCTCGAGCAGCAAACTTACGTACGAAAGTCAATACGAAAAAACATTGAGGATGGAAAAGGAAAAGTTTAATGTAATGTACGATCATTTAGTCAGTGAGGTTGGGACCTTGCATGAGAGTGTAGATTATCCTGGCACACAAGATTGTCAGGACGATCCATGGCAATCTTGCAGCCCAACTATCCTTTTTTCATGCGCGTGCGCTTATTTGCGCCCCAAGGTCGGGTCCGTTCAAGGTTAAGCGAGTTAAACAAAGGAATGGGGAGGAGCTGGTGTAGCGGGAGCGGAGCGTTTGGCTATGTAATTCACAGTTGTAACGGACCTACAGTGGCTACATTAACAGGGTACCCCGCTACGAGACTTTTTACCGAGAAGTAGAGACTGAGAACGGACGGGCGCGTCTCTTGAGCATCCCTGGTGTAGAGGTTCGCGACTTGTCCAGAAGTTTCGATCGGCACATAGAAGCTAGAAGTCGAAACTTCGAGACGACACGCATAAGCAGTACCAGCACCCGCGACCGCGACCAACTGACGGTTTTGCAAAGAATCGAGAACCGAACATTCCGGAAATCGGACAGAACATAAGTACGACCAACAGCGACGCTGACAGGACAGTACATAGTATTATTTCGACGCCTCGGGAGTCGTTGACGTTACCAGCCGTTGCCGTGAACTTGAAAGCCAACAAATAGCCCTTATCTACTAAGCGTAAAAACCACGAGTTGCTCTTCGCTCTTGAAGGCACCGAGCCAGATCCCTCGTGCCCTTCAACAGCGAAAAGTCACGGTGGGGCTCAACCGTCGCTCTTGCCTTCGCTCGTAACCACCCGCGGCTCTTCGAAGGCAAGAGCAAAAATTGGACGGGCCTGGTGTAGTGTACCATATAAGTTAGTTTATAATTAATAAGAAACAAAGTATTTGTTTCGCCGGGCTAACTAATCCCAAAAAGAGTATAGAGAAGGAAGACTTTAATATAACAGAGCTAGAAAGATACATAGAACTGCATGTAAGTAAGAGTTACTAAATAAAACTTGTTGCCTGATACTGGTATTTCTAATGCAGGCGGAGAATATCAAATTGTTACGGATGCAGTTAAATCTGTATGAAGAAGATTTCAAGCAGGAGAGGAAGATGAAAGAATCATTGCTGGCAGAGAAGGAGAAACTGAATAATGATTTGCAGAAACAAATAGTGTTCAATCAACAATTACAGGAAAAAATTAGTCGGTTGACTGCTGATTATTTGATGAATGGTTTGGCCGGACCTGAAGCTGAAGTAAGTTCTTATACTGCCAGTATGATTTACAAACATAGAATTCAATTATTAAGCATCGACATTTATCATGAAAATCGAATTTCCAGGCTACGTTACCGGATTTAGAACCTCCTCTGATGTCCACGTTTTTGTGCCCAAAGTGCGATTGCAGCTTTAGAAGTATGCAATCTTTGGAGGAACATGTTAATAGTTGTTTGAGTTTAGAGTGATCGAAAATCTCACAGTGTTTCGTGTTTTATACATATGTAAAGATGTTACCAAATAGAGTCACAAAGAGATATATATGTATAAAGTTTTATGTATTGGACTTTGTAAATAAAAGAAACAAATAAACTATCGAATCTAATTTTGAATATTCAAGAATTTCAATTTTATTGCTGGTTACTACCCAGGTAGCACTCGACGTCTTAAAGACGTCCATTTTACGTCTGTTTTTGATCTGAACGTCTTACGACATTATTAGAAAGTCTGTAAGACGGCGTTAAGACGTTAAAACGCCTGTTTTAAGACGAATGTAAAATTTTAAGAAATGAGTCTAGAGGTCGGTTGATGATATTCTATATTTTTTATTCACATTTTTTATAAACAATAATAGTTACATATCGAGAAATTAAAAGCGTTTACAAGGAAGTCTGTTGGGTAGTTGCGAATAGCGGTTGCTTTGTAAGCGGGGAAGTCTGGGTTCGATTTTCGTCACCGCCGATTTTGCAACCTATTTTCAATGCTTGATGTTGTTGCTGAACCTGTTACCGAGAACCGCTGCAGCAACTCTTTAAAATTAACGTCACAATGAACTGTTAATGAATCGGGATTCCCCATTTTAGGTAAGCGAGCCGCCCGCTCCGCTATTACGGTCGGCTTACCCCTCGCACTCCAGATTACTGTAATCGAGCAACAACATCAAGCTTTGAAAATTGAAAGTGGAAAGGAAGTAGTGAAAGATGGAACTATCAGCTTAGAATGAAACTGAGACTAAATTGCTGTAGAATTGAGCCATACATTACATGGCCATGTAAGCGGTGACTGGCCCAGCAGTTGCACAAGCGTGTAATCACCTAAAATATATATTTTTATCTTAAATCTCTATTTCAAAAGTTGGCAACCCCACTCACGGGGACCCTAAACAAATCTGACCCCGACCAACTTTGACAGTCGATGCGAATGAAAACCCAGACCAAATGGATTTTCCTAGAATTTTCCGAGTTTTCCTTTGCATCAGCTGTCGGAGTCATAGATAACTATATTTTGTTGTACCAAGGTGCCTGGGGTCGAGATCCTGGCTGAGAATCTCGAGGTGCTCCGGGTCGTCTTTCACGGTCGTCGTCCAACAGGCTCCGAAGATACGGGTGAAAATGCCGGGAGAGGAATATTCGGTTAGATACCGAAGTTAGGGAATCGTTGCTGGTTAAAGAGTTGGAACTCACCGTAGGAATAAACAAGTTTATTCTGTCCCGATCTGGGTGACAATCAAGCGCGTACTTTGTCGGTTCGGTGTAAAGTCTTGTCTCCGTCTTTGACCCGCTCTTTGGTGTTTCGCCAAATGCTTACGGGGCTCGCGTGTCGTTGCCCCGGCTTTGGGTGTTCGCTCGTGGCAATCGGAATGCACGGTGGTTGCAACGCCTGATCGTCGGTTGGGTTGCAACAGTATCGAATTAAGGATTAATGGTAGGGGTGACTTGAAACGTATGGAGTGTTCCATAATTATTTTTACAGTTTTGTAGATATAAAAAAACATGCAACTTTTGTTTAAACTCCTTTTCGATATCTCTCACCGTTCTCGAGATATTTCACGAAAAAGAAAATTCGACATTTCTTTCAAGGCGTGATTTCACCCCCTAAACCTGCACTATGGCACCAACAGAAAATAGGTTTGCGTTACGGATGAACTACTTTAGTTGCACACAAAGTTGCATCATTTTTTGAATTTTCGGGTTGTCTAACTTCCCTTGTCAGTGGCTAGCCACCAGTGATTGGGACACGATCACGCATTTTCAATCTTCTGACAAAAAAAAAATTAAATGACGCTCCATTTTAAGATGGAGTTCTTCTGTTGCCTTTTGTTGAAAGTTTATTAAAAAATATGAAATATACATATTTCGTTATTATAATACAATTTGTACATGAGTAATGATGTAACATCATTAAAAGTTAAATGAATTTTTTCTAAATATGGTTCTGCAAATAAATTTTAAATTGAAGACTTCTACAGATTTAAAATTGAGAAGCTATGTTTATAACTTCAAACAGTTTTAGGAAATTTATTTTAAAGAATCTGTTCTATATAAATTCATAGAGATTAATTTTGCAGGCGATGATTGAGTAAATTAATTTTT
Source organism: Andrena hattorfiana (assembly GCA_944738655.2). Lineage (NCBI taxonomy): Eukaryota > Metazoa > Arthropoda > Insecta > Hymenoptera > Andrenidae > Andrena > Andrena hattorfiana. The sequence goes on along the minus strand of OX122889.2, from coordinate 37,897,183 downwards.
AGACTTAAAAGTAATTTTCACGCGTAGACTACACCTTGTATTCCTAACCTTGGAATTGCGATAACTCTATCCACAATCACTTGATATCAATCAGTTAGTAAATCGTTTTCTTAAAGGCATAAATATTGTATTCTTGTGAAATTTCTCTATAAGTCACACTGGTTTTCTAAAGATCAAGGTGGTATACTGGAAGGCACCCTACGCAAGTACTATAAATGTACGAAAGGCGCTAATGTCGCAAAATAAGGGTTATGTTCGCCTTCAATGAGTTGTTGAAACATCTCATTTTTATAAAACGGCGATACATTAACATCATTCAAATTTGGTCGTTATTGCACTTATCATTAGATTATTTCAGCTTTTCGGCTACTCAGGCTTTTCTTTATTAATGCCCAATCTTCAAGAATATCCGCGTCACTAAGCATGTAAACTATATAAGGCCCAGCAACAGAAACAGCCCTTCTCCTTTCAGTGTGATTTCTGCGTCTTTTACCAGTTGTATTTAGCCACAAATCGGCATGAATATCAACATTATTTCTATCTTCCTCTAGTCTACGAATCTTCTCCTGCAAGTCGTTATGAATGCAATCCCAGATTAATTCCTTTTCGCTTTCAAAATTTTGCAACGCAGCTTGCTCTTCAGCTAGGAATTTGTTTTGTATATTTTGTAATCTATATTGTTTTAATATCCCAGCTACTTCTGCTTTTGTTTTCATATTCTCTTTCAAACGTTCCAATGGCACCAAATATTCCTCAGATTTTCCAACCCGAACTTCTCCTTCTTTTGTGTCTACTTGAGTAATCCTTTCACGGTAAAGTCTGAAATTTTGTGTAAATTTCTCATAGGAAAACATACTTATTTCCTACAAAATTTCACAACAACAAGATGATTACTTACTGCTCTTTGAGCAAAGTAAATTGTCGTTCTAAATCTACTAGGTTTTCCATGCATTCATTGCGTCGCCTTTCGCATTCATCCTCATCCATTTCCGAGGAGTCATCGCTGTCGCTATGTTCTGCACTGCTATCGCACGATGCAGAACTTTGATTACTATCGTTACTATCGTGTGACATTTCTTCACCTTCCACCTCCGATTCATCTTTAACGCTTGGCATCTGTGTAGGTGTAAAGCTCACTTATATAATTGCGTAGCAAGAGTTTGGTTATGATTTGAAAAAAAGAAGAATTTCTAAAACAGGATGAAAATAAAGTCGATATTTCGTCATTGTGTAATAAATTTCACTGTATAAGTTGGTATTATGTTATTATAACCTCAAATACAACGTTTACAGTATGTTGAAAATACTTAAATAACGCTAAAAGTAAATAAATAATTATAGTGGTAAATATTTATGAATCCTAGTCAAGACATTATGTAAGGAACAGGTTCTGTAAGTATTGGACTTTCTTATAATTAGAAGTTCGGAATGTTTCTTCCGAAATTGTAAAGTATATCATTCAACTACACCAATAATTTTACTGCTTATGCAATAGCAATGTGCATACTCACAGTCAAGTAATTTTATGTTATTTTTATAAAATATCACAAAATATTTAGTGTAGCGAAAAAAAGAATATCGCCTGTCAAGTCTCCCGTGCAGAAAACCATTTGTATCTGGTCAACTGTCCCACCAAACATGTGGAGATCTGTTGCGCATGTACATTGCGCAGAGAGCTTTTCAAACGATGAATGCATATGCATATGCTCTTATTGCTATCGTTTTGCTATTAAATTAGCGTGGGTTTAGCGTGGGTAGCGTAACATTTTTACTGTCTCATCGCGACTAGGTTTTTCTATCATTTTTTTAAATTACCCTTATGCTGAAAGTCAATTGACAGGCGGTCTGGCAGTCGAGACCGGGGACAGGTCCCGAGGGCACGCCCTCGAACATGTCAACTTTGGGAGCGTCCCCGACTCATCACGACAAGGCTGAAACTTCCCCATTAATCAGTAACTTAATACAAAATAAGAAAATCGCATTCTGGCAGCGCTCCGTGGGGACCTTAGTGGTCTGGCAGACCCCAAACATTTAAAAAAAAAATCTACTCACAGCGACGAGGCTAAAATTTGGTGGAATAAGTGTTTATGTTGTAAAACCAATAGAAAAAATAGTCTGGCAGTCTATAAGCGGTGATAAGGCGCTTTTGGTTATCTCCCTAGATAACTGTACATTTGACGTTACCGACGGGGAAGAAAACAACAGTCGTTTTACCACAGACGAGGTATAGGCATCGACGAAGTATAGAATAGACCTATCACCTTATGGGACTTCGTGTCACCACCCAAACTGCATTACCGACCCATAACTCGAGGACTGAATTTAGCGGCCTCTGCTCATGAACAGCGTCCAACTTAGGAACTACCCTGAAATGTGTTGAATTGCTGAAAGGTGGGCGTGCTTGTATACGTGTGACTTGTTTAGAGTGAGAGTTTGACAGAGGACAGGCTTTTGTTACGCTACGTCAGGGGTGCACAAGGAGCCGTTTTTAGCGCCTAGCTGCGAGCAACCCACCTGTCCTGTTGCTAAGGTTAGAATCGGTGAGGAGAATTGCAGTAGCGTACGTGCGTGCTCGTAGGCTCGTAGCGTAAGTATATATGGCTGGGTTCCTTGTGGGGCCCCAGTGCAGAACAGGTCCCGTAATAAAATTCAGGGGAGTCATGAACTTTCCAAAATATCTGCTACTGCCGGAATTTGGTATGACTTGACGGTTCTATTTTACTGATAATGAAACATTTTTTGCTAATAATACTCATCTTTTCATCGACACATAAAATATTTAGAAGATTAATACTATACAAATAAATAACTCGGACACAAAGAAAACCAAGTTTTAATTAACGATAACGATAATTCATAAATGTTAGAAAGTTATATATGTACAAATTTATACATATCTACACGCATGTGGTGTCCACCATTAGACTTAGCGTTATTTACAACCACAAAATTACATAACTAATAAATATATACACGTAACAATATACGGGGAGTTAACGAAAATGTAACAATAATAATATATACATAATATGTACATAACTGAAAAATTATATACACAAGGATGGAAGGACAGAACAATACACGCAGACTTTGTGAAATATACTAGGTGGAGTACATGCAATTATAAAAAATGATTATTGCGCTTTGTTGCCGGTAGCCGTTTTTGTTGTACCAGATATTCTATGTTTGATTGTATACTTCGGTTTTGGCTCAAGAGCAACGAACATTTTAAATTGTTATCCGTTATGAGTGTCCGGAACGGCGACTTCGCTTTCTTCAGGGTAGAAAATAACTGCTCGCAAACGTAAGTGGAACCAAATATTGCTAATATTTTCGCGACGCATTTGTGCAAATACGGATATTCAATTTGTCATACATTAATAATACCATCCGTCTCCTGAATTTTTTTTTTCATTTCTACGTCACCTCTTAAATTTCTTAAGTCTATTTGTAATTATGGTGACACTGTATCTATATTTACAGTTAGTGGACTGGTAACTACGTTCAATTCATTTTCGAGTGCATACAAATCCTGATACCGGTTTTCAAATTGATCACCCAACTTCTGTAATATAATTTCATATTGCTCAAAATTAGTATGCTGTGTCATAATTGATCTTAACGTAACTCTGCGTTCCATACTTGAATTTTTTTTTTAAAATCGCAAATTAAGTTAGAAAATTGAAGTATGGTTTTATCTTTTCCTTGCAGCTGTGTATTTAGAATATTTAAATGGTCTGCTACATCCGAAATAAATCCTAAATCACAGAGCCAATCTGTATTTTCCAACTCGGGAGCAGGATTTTCTGACATTTCCAAAAACACGGAAATTACGCTATGTAGGCGGAAGAATCGATCTAAGGTTCTTCCACGGCTAAGCCACCGTATTTCCGTGTATAGGGGTATCTCCGTGAAGTCTGCGTCTATATCTTTTAAAAAATTTCTGAACTGCCGGCGTTTTAAAGGATTCATTTTAATATAATTAGTTATTCTGGTCACAACGGACATAACGTGTTCTAACTCTATACTTTTTGCACACAAATTCTGCTGGTGTATCGCACAGTGCATTGCCCTAATTTCCTGAGGAACTGCTAGATTTTTTAATTTGCTTCGGAGGCGGCCAACGAAACCACGATGTTTCCCAATCATCGCTGGAGCACCATCAGTAGTGACGGACACTAATTTAGTCCAGTCTAATTTATGATTATTAACCGCCTCCTCCACACAAAACAGTATATCATCTCCTGTTGTGGTTTCTGCTAACGAAGAAAAATCTAGCAGTTCCTCAGTTACTTCTAAATTTTCGTTAACCCCCCGAATAAAAATTGCCATTTGCGGAGTGTCGGAGATGTCCGTCGATTCATCCGGGGCCAAACTATAAACAATAAATGTTTTCCCTAACTCCCGCAATTGCCGCGTCACATCTGCAGCCATCTCTTCTATCCGCCGCATGATTGTCATTCGCGAGAGAGTGGTCGCTTCATATATTTTACGCTGCTGCACATTGTCATCCACTGTCGCCAATAAACAATTTTTTATAAATTCTCCATCCGTATATGGGCGGGATGTTTTCGCTATTTCCAGCGCGATTTGGTAACTGCATTTAATTCCAGCGATTCTAATAGAATTATTTTCCTAGGATCAAAACAATGAGTTACTATAATGAATCTTAAAACAATGATTGATAATTGGGGCTATTCCACGTTAAAATTAAAATTAAAGGTATTGCATTGCTCATATTTGAATAAAGGATTCCATCAGTTTTTAAATGATTATAAACACAGGACAATACATCGAAACAAAGCGCAAATATTGAATAGAAGGATTCATAGATTATAAAATAACTTACTTTGTCTGAGATATCTTCCTCCTCCTCCTGTAGCGCTTGTTCCTTTAAAACTTTTATTTTTTGCAGACGTTCCTCACGCGTGAACTCTTTGTAATCATTAGCATGATGCTGAGTGTAATGCCGCTTTACATTAAATTGTTTGGGATATACTACGGTATGACCCAACCAACGGAATGAACTGAAATTTTGAGAGGTTGGGCGGGAGGGGGAGAGAACCTCTAATATAAAATTTCAGCTGCGGGTATTTGTTAGTATCTGAGATATTAATAAAAAACTTTCGGCAAAAAACGTTGAAATCTACCTATACAGACGTTACTAACACTAATTCTCTCGTCACTGTCGATTATTTCCCAGTCGACAATGTACGATATTGACCTCATCGCGCGATGCTTGTAACTGCATCAGAATTTCCAAACTCACACCGGTTCGGTACCATGCTTTACGCGCCCGCAAGCGGGCGCGCGCCCCCCACCCTATCTAGCCCAAACCAATACTAATACCCGGGAGAAGTTGGAAAGTGGAATGCGTTGTGTCGAAATAAGTCAACAGCAATAATATCTGAGTTTGTACGCAAAACCTAACTGAAAAGTAAATCTGTCAGATGTTAGAAATGATCGACACGTTTTGAAACATACATTTATTTATTCAAACAAACCAAAATGTGTTGTTCTAAAACATATTTTTAACAAGATATTTTAAAATCATTGAATAACAAATATTCACCCTTGCTTTTACTTTTAAAATCCAATGCCAGGATAAACAATCCGGATTGCCTTAATAATTTCTGCGAATGAGTCAAGCTCCCTTAAACGAATCATCCTCCGCCATAAATATTCACAAAGGTGATAATCGAGAGCTGCACTTTTCACGCCTCCTCGTTGCAATCTCAGCCGTAAAGGACGCCATTGAGATTCAGTGGCCTGAGTATTAGCTCCTGTTTCATTGTTTATAAATTCAATTGAGTGGTTACACGTCAGGTGCTCATATCCTTCATCACCAAGAACATCATAAGCTTTCCAACAATCTGAAAAAATCTTGCTTCCAGATGCTATATGCTTTTTGATAATAGGAATTAAGGTCGCCTTATCACGTTTATTGAGAGGGCAAATCTCAAGACGAAGCTCATTTGTCTCGATATCAAGAGCACCGAAAATCCATGTACCCTCAATGACACGACCACGCTCGTATTTGCGACGGCCGAATTTCATTTCGTCAATTTCGACGATTTTGCCAGGGCCCCCGATTTGACCTGATTCCTCAAAATACGCATCAAGCCGGACCATGCAAACCTCCCGACAGTAGGACCAAATATCCATTATAGTACTTTCGGATATAATTTCCCGACCAGGAACCATAATTTCATTAACGATATCAACCTCCTTGAAGCCTCGACTGAAATAATAAGTTAAGCGAAGAACATCTTCCATTGAAATGTTGTGTCGCTCAAACCAACTATTCTCTGCAAGCGTACGCTCAATGCGATGCTTGCGGCACATCCATCGCATGCCGATGCAAACTGAGGACCCGCGATAAACTCGGGAAGACGCCTCCAAAATCATTAGTTCTTTCCCATTCTTTGGAAATTTTCTTCTATTGGGCAATAGCCCAACAGATTTGCACCATTCGATGCAAGTCTCTCGAGAGAAAAGCACTTCGATTAGCAATCTTTCAATATTCCAACGCCCTTCAAGGGCAATATCGTAAGTTGATGATGAAGCCATGGTAATAAATATTCAAACTAAGTACGTGACAAAGGAGCAAAAGCCTCAACAACAATCGCACTTGGCTTGCGTCCAGTTTCTGTTACCGTATCCCTATACATTGTATCGTCGGCTGCGAAACAATCGACGGCGACGAGAAGATGAGAAGTTTTTTATTAATATCTCAGAAACTAACAAATACCCGCAGCTGAAATTTTATATTACAGGTTCTCTCCCCCTCCCGCCCAACCCCTCAAAATTTCAGTTCAATCCGTTGGTTAGGTCATACCGTAGTACAGCCATTGTTTGGCCTGTGTAAATGTTGTGTAACATACAACACATTTCACACCACCTTTGTACTCGGTAACCAAGAAGGCTTCCTCCCATGACACCTTAAAAGGGGTCAGTGCACTTGCACCCTTCCTTTTTGATGTCGATGCCATTTGCTCTATATTTTGCAAACTTATGTATATTTCGTACAATGATATTTCGGTATATAATTCGTAGCTACTTACCGATGGATAGGTTACAGTCGGTAGGAAATTTCGTATTTGTCGTAACGCAATTCATAAAGAAAAAACAAAGGCAAAATGACAATCAATAAAAATGGCGTTTCACGGAATACTAAACTTTAATAAACATTTCGGGCTGATATAACGCCATTTTTATTGATTGTCATTTTGCCTTTGTTTTTTCTTTATGAATTGCCCCATGGCAGTAGAGGCCCCATGGCAGTAGGGGCCCCCATGGCTGTAGGGGCCCCCATGGCAGTAGAGGCCCCCATGGCTGTAGGGGCCCCCATGGCAGTAGAGGCCCCCATGGCTGTAGGGGCCCCCATGGCTGTAGGGGTCCCCATGGCAGTAGGGGCCCCCATGGCTGTAGGGGCCCCCATGGCAGTAGAGGCCCCCATGGCTGTAGGGGCCCCCATGGCTGTAGGGGCCCCCATGGCAGTAGGGGCCCCAATGGCAGTCGGGGCCCCCATTGCAGTAGGGGCCCCCATGGCAGTAGGGGCCCCAATGGCAGTAGGGGCCCCCATGGCTGTAGGGGTCCCCATGGCTGTAGGGGCCCCCATTGCACTAGGGGTCTCCATGGCTGTAGGGGCCCCCATGGCAGTAGGGGTGCCCATGGCTGTAGGGGCCCTCATTGCAGTAGGGGCCCCAATGGCTGTAGGGGCCCCCATGGCTGTAGGGACCCCCATGGCAGCAGGGGCCCCCAAGGCAGTAAGGGCCCCCATGGCTGTAGGGGTCCCCATGGCTGTAGGGGCCCCCATTGCAGTAGGGGCCCCCATGGCAGTAGGGTCCCCATGGCTGTAGGGGCCCCCATGGCAGCAGAGGCCCCCATGGCAGTAGGGTCCCCATGGCTGTAGGGGCCCCCATGGCAGCAGAGGCCCCCATGGCTGTAGGGGTCCCCATGGCTGTAGGGGCCCCCATGGCTGTAGGGTCCCCATGGCTGTAGGGGCCCCCATGGCAGCAGAGGCCCCCATGGCTGTAGGGGCCCCCATGGCTGTAGGGGCCCCCATGGCAGTAGGGGCCCCAATGGCAGTCGGGGCCCCCATTGCAGTAGGGGCCCCCATGGCAGTAGGGGCCCCAATGGCAGTAGGGGCCCCCATGGCTGTAGGGGCCCCCATTGCACTAGGGGTCTCCATGGCTGTAGGGGCCCCCATGGCAGTAGGGGTGCCCATGGCTGTAGGGGCCCTCATTGCAGTAGGGGCCCCAATGGCTGTAGGGGCCCCCATGGCTGTAGGGACCCCCATGGCAGCAGGGGCCCCCAAGGCAGTAAGGGCCCCCATGGCTGTAGGGGTCCCCATGGCTGTAGGGGCCCCCATTGCAGTAGGGGCCCCCATGGCAGTAGGGTCCCCATGGCTGTAGGGGCCCCCATGGCAGCAGAGGCCCCCATGGCTGTAGGGGTCCCCATGGCTGTAGGGGCCCCCATGGCTGTAGGGTCCCCATGGCTGTAGGGGCCCCCATGGCAGCAGAGGCCCCCATGGCTGTAGGGGTGCCCATGGCTGTAGGGGCCCCCATGGCAGTAGGGGCCCCCATGGCTGTAGGGGCCAAGTTTTTTATTAATATCTCAGATACTAACAAATACCCGCAGCTGAAATTTTATATTAGAGGTTCTCTCCCCCTCCCGCCCAACCTCTCAAAATTTCAGTTCATTCCGTTGGTTGGGTCATACCGTAGTATATCCCAAACAATTTAATGTAAAGCGGCATTACACTCAGCATCATGCTAATGATTACAAAGAGTTCACGCGTGAGGAACGTCTGCAAAAAATAAAAGTTTTAAAGGAACAAGCGCTACAGGAGGAGGAGGAAGATATCTCAGACAAAGTAAGTTATTTTATAATCTATGAATCCTTCTATTCAATATTTGCGCTTTGTTTCGATGTATTGTCCTGTGTTTATAATCATTTAAAAACTGATGGAATCCTTTATTCAAATATGAGCAATGCAATACCTTTAATTTTAATTTTAACGTGGAATAGCCCCAATTATCAATCATTGTTTTAAGATTCATTATAGTAACTCATTGTTTTGATCCTAGGAAAATAATTCTATTAGAATCGCTGGAATTAAATGCAGTTACCAAATCGCGCTGGAAATAGCGAAAACATCCCGCCCATATACGGATGGAGAATTTATAAAAAATTGTTTATTGGCGACAGTGGATGACAATGTGCAGCAGCGTAAAATATATGAAGCGACCACTCTCTCGCGAATGACAATCATGCGGCGGATAGAAGAGATGGCTGCAGATGTGACGCGGCAATTGCGGGAGTTAGGGAAAACATTTATTGTTTATAGTTTGGCCCCGGATGAATCGACGGACATCTCCGACACTCCGCAAATGGCAATTTTTATTCGGGGGGTTAACGAAAATTTAGAAGTAACTGAGGAACTGCTAGATTTTTCTTCGTTAGCAGAAACCACAACAGGAGATGATATACTGTTTTGTGTGGAGGAGGCGGTTAATAATCATAAATTAGACTGGACTAAATTAGTGTCCGTCACTACTGATGGTGCTCCAGCGATGATTGGGAAACATCGTGGTTTCGTTGGCCGCCTCCGAAGCAAATTAAAAAATCTAGCAGTTCCTCAGGAAATTAGGGCAATGCACTGTGCGATACACCAGCAGAATTTGTGTGCAAAAAGTATAGAGTTAGAACACGTTATGTCCGTTGTGACCAGAATAACTAATTATATTAAAATGAATCCTTTAAAACGCCGGCAGTTCAGAAATTTTTTAAAAGATATAGACGCAGACTTCACGGAGATACCCCTATACACGGAAATACGGTGGCTTAGCCGTGGAAGAACCTTAGATCGATTCTTCCGCCTACATAGCGTAATTTCCGTGTTTTTGGAAATGTCAGAAAATCCTGCTCCCGAGTTGGAAAATACAGATTGGCTCTGTGATTTAGGATTTATTTCGGATGTAGCAGACCATTTAAATATTCTAAATACACAGCTGCAAGGAAAAGATAAAACCATACTTCAATTTTCTAACTTAATTTGCGATTTTAAAAAAAAAATTCAAGTATGGAACGCAGAGTTACGTTAAGATCAATTATGACACAGCATACTAATTTTGAGCAATATGAAATTATATTACAGAAGTTGGGTGATCAATTTGAAAACCGGTATCAGGATTTGTATGCACTCGAAAATGAATTGAACGTAGTTACCAGTCCACTAACTGTAAATATAGATACAGTGTCACCATAATTACAAATAGACTTAAGAAATTTAAGAGGTGACGTAGAAATGAAAAAAAAAATTCAGGAGACGGATGGTATTATTAATGTATGACAAATTGAATATCCGTATTTGCACAAATGCGTCGCGAAAATATTAGCAATATTTGGTTCCACTTACGTTTGCGAGCAGTTATTTTCTACCCTGAAGAAAGCGAAGTCGCCGTTCCGGACACTCATAACGGATAACAATTTAAAATGTTCGTTGCTCTTGAGCCAAAACCGAAGTATACAATCAAACATAGAATATCTGGTACAACAAAAACGGCTACCGGCAACAAAGCGCAATAATCATTTTTTATAATTGCATGTACTCCACCTAGTATATTTCACAAAGTCTGCGTGTATTGTTCTGTCCTTCCATCCTTGTGTATATAATTTTTCAGTTATGTACATATTATGTATATATTATTATTGTTACATTTTCGTTAACTCCCCGTATATTGTTACGTGTATATATTTATTAGTTATGTAATTTTGTGGTTGTAAATAACGCTAAGTCTAATGGTGGACACCACATGCGTGTAGATATGTATATATTTGTACATATATAACTTTCTAACATTTATGAATTATCGTTATCGTTAATTAAAACTTGGTTTTCTTTGTGTCCGAGTTATTTATTTGTGTAGTATTAATCTTCTAAATATTTTATGTGTCGATGAAAAGATGAGTATTATTAGCAAAAAATGTTTCATTATCAGTAAAATAGAACCGTCAAGTTATACCAAATTCCGGCAGTAGCAGATATTTTGGAAATTTCATGACTCCCCTGAATTTTATTACGGGACCTGTTCTGCACTGGGGCCCCACAAGGAACCCAGCCATATATACTTACGCTACGAGCCTACGAGCACGCACGTACGCTACTGCAATTCTCCTCACCGATTCTAACCTTAGCAACAGGACAGGTGGGTTGCTCGCAGCTAGGCGCTAAAACGGCTCCTTGTGCACCCCTGACGTAGCGTAACAAAAGCCTGTCCTCTGTCAAACTCTCACTCTAAACAAGTCACACGTATACAAGCACGCACACCTTTCAGCAATTCAACACATTTCAGGGTAGTTCCTAAGTTGGACGCTGTTCATGAGCAGAGGCCGCTAAATTCAGTCCTCGAGTTATGGGTCGGTAATGCAGTTTGGGTGGTGACACGAAGTCCCATAAGGTGATAGGTCTATTCTATACTTCGTCGATGCTATCACCTTATGGGACTTGATGTCACCACCCAAACTGTGTTACCGACCCATAATTTGAGGACTGAATTTAGCGACCTCTGTTCATGAACAGCGTCCAACTCAAGAACTACTCTGAAATGTGACTTCTTTAGAGTGAGAGTTTAACATAGAGGGCGGGCTTTCGCTAAGCTACGCTTTGGCTCGGTTTGTCAACGACTCACGCCGGATTTCTCTCTGAAAATCTATTTCGGGGATCAAGAGCCTATATGGCGCTGTAATATGACACTTCTTGAGAGCTTAAACTATAAATTGCAAGATGAAACTGATTGTTAGTATTTTACATGTAGTGGAAAAATATTAAAAATTGACGCTATTACTAACATTCCCGCAAATCTCTGCACATCGCGCGTGTCTAAACAGATGGTGCCCATCCTACGACATGTAAAAATCATTGAAAATAATGAATTAAAACGTTTTTGTAAAATTTATATTCGTAGTTTTTGGGATCCTAGGCCCCTAAATCCCTACGTTTCGTTACAAATTGATTGGCTCTGTCCTTATTAACTATTGAATGAATTTAAAAATGATAAAAAACATCTACCATGTAAATACACGAACGTAGGTATCGCTTACGTTAAGATCTGGGACACATAGCAGTTCCGTGTCAGTCCACGTAGAATTCAGGTACTCTTCATTACTTTCCTCAATTACTCTACTCCAAGTACTTTCCATTACAGTCATTAAAAATAATCAGGATTTTATCAAGTTTGGTTTCATTTTCATCAGAAAAATACTAGTAATCCATTTGTGATACTTCTATGATAGAAATTGGCATACTGATTACTGAATGGCCTATTGCTGACTTTGTCCTTATGTTACTACTCTAGCGTTTATGACCCCCGAGCCGCATCGTTTGAAAGCTTTTACCTAAGAACCCCTCAGGGTTGTAAAAAAAGGTACGCGTTACCGTTCAACCGATTTCAAGAGAGCGTACAGTGAAAAGGCCAGAATGTCGTGGCCATCGAATTTTAACTTTCTGAGTACGAATACAGATCCAACACTGAAAGAAAAAGATGAATGAGTATAATGGTATTGAATTTCAAAATTTTAAGCTACGATAAGGTTGACCGCGGCGGTATACACCTGCACGGAGAGATTTTTCGCCTCCTGCGTGTAAAAGCCACAATAATGGAATTAATGGAAACCGGTATAAGCGTGGCGTTGAGTAGCTAAAAGTTTAAAACATTCAGACACAATAATTCTAGGAAAAAAATTAAAACACCGCTACTATCAAAGACATGTCTGATTAGTTGCCCCTTAAGTCTTATCTATGCATACACTGCATTGAAGATAAAATTATGAAAAAGAAAACCAGAACAATAGATTCTGAGGTCTGCAAACGCATTGTTGGACGTGGCTGAAACCGCGACGTCGAGCCCGTCGACATCGACAAAAGAATGAGATGGTCGGCGGCCGACGAAGGCAATCTCTTCGGAGAGCTGCCAGCGACCGCTGAACAGCAGTGATCCCCGAGCTTCGAAAATTTTGGGATGGTCTCTTTCAAATTCACGTGGCAAAGAGATATTGGGAATTTCCCGGCCCAGGTAAGCGAGCCGCGCGCTCCGCTTTTATGATCCGATTTACCACTCGCACCCCAGATTACTGTAATGAAGTTTGAAAACAATGTCGTCTGGTCTCGCAGCCGTCTCAATTTCAAAACTTTTAGCTACGACAGGGTTGACCGCGGCGCTATACTCCCGTACGGAGAGATTTTTCACCACCTGCGTGTAAAAGCCACAATAATGGCGCATCGTTGCATAAAATGGAAAATTATAATTAAAACCGACTTCAAAAAAATAAAAATGCACTAAAAAGTAAGAAATAATTTTGTTCGTTACTTAATCTTCGACACTCAATTTTTTTTATATCGGTGCCTCATCATTTGCATTGTGTAAGTCTGGCGCCGACTTAAAAAAATTGAGTGTCATAGATTAAATAAGGGACAAAATTATTTTTTACTTTTTATCGCATTTTTATTTTTTTGAAGTCGAGAAAACCAGAACAATAGATTCTGAAGTCTGCAAACGCATTGTTGGACGCGGCAGATATGCGACGTCGATCCCGTCGACATGGACAAAAGAACGAGACGATCGGCGGCCGACGAAGGCCATCTCTGGTCTCCTGCACAGTGATGCCAGATCGGGGACGGGTTCCCTCGAGAGTTTCCCCCACCTCGCATGCACACTATGCACCAATCACGTGCGTGTAGATCACATACGCGACTCCTGCATAGTGTGCATGCAAGGTGGGGGAAATTCTCGAGGAAACCCGTCCCCGATCTGGTATCATTGCTCCTGCAGTCGCTCGCATAGGACGGTCGTGTCGAGCACATTATGTATTCCAAACCTTAAATATATACTTCTTGCATTCTAAATACCGTACTCCTTTCTCCTCCTATACTATTCAGTTTCCTCGATCAAATAAAAAAAGTTTCATATGAAACATTTATTGCTTTTTCAATAGTTAGTAAAATAATAGCGTGTGAAAAATAATATACAAACAAATCGGACATAGTGTATAAACTTACTGAAACATCCGAACATCAGTTAACACTAGTCAGTCAACGTCAGTTAGTATATAGTATAAACAAATGAATTTTTCTAATAGTTATGGAGGAGAATTAATTCCTTCTTCAAAAAATATGTATCGAATATTTTTAGCTACTCTACACACTTGCAAAATTCCACCAAAATCGGTATGTACGGGTTCGATATGTTCCTTTTAAATAATATAGTACAATAGAAAGATATTATTATTATTATTATTATTATTATTATTATTATTATTGTTATTATTATATGTCTGTATTATATCATATAGACCATCATTAATGTATGCGCAAACACATGATGAATGGGTGGGGTTCAGCAACAGATGCTCTTAAAAAACATTAAAGCACTGTTTTTACAAATTACGTTATTGCAAGCGAATGAAATTTGTTTTGCGTTAAATAAACCGGAATAGGACAGCAAAGTTAAAAGGCGAATGTGATATCGTTTTATATTCATCCTCCTTTCTCTTCCGTTGAACGGAATATGTTCATACGACGAATTTTAAATTGTTACTCTGACAGAAACATTTGTAAATCGCGGGCTTCGACTGTCAAAAAATAATCTTATTTTACCCGTGCTGAATTCTAATTCCTACCACGCGTAGCGTTACAATCTGTTTCGAGACTTCACCGGTAACGTTGCATGCGACACTGAAATGGTAAGGGGGTCCTAGGAACCCCCAAACCGGTGACAGAAAAATACATTGGTTGATAGGTCTATTCTATACCTCGTCTGTGGTAAAACTTAGATCATTTGAAACCCGCGATTTACAAATGATTCTGTTAGAGAAACAATTGAAAGATCGTTTTATAAACGTATTGAGTGCAACGACAGAGAAAAAAGAGTCTTTTAACCTTGCTGTTCTATTCCAGTTTACTTAACGCAAAACAAATTTATTGAGCATAAAAATTTATATAAACATTATTTGTGAAAGACATGCTTTCACGATGTAACGTGGAATACCTTGCCAAGGAATATATTTCAATAAGGTGCTGAAGCAGAGAGGACTTTAAAAATGATCAAAAACACATCGGTTACAGTATTTCGATGAAATATTCCAACATACACTTATCCTTCTACATTAACACTATACTCGTGTTCTGGGGGCCGGTAGAAACAAACATTTCAAGTTACATATTTTATTTTTACATTCTACCATAGTATTGCAAGTTAAAGAAATTCTTATATCTAATTAGAATATTTGACAATCGCAGCTATCGGCTCGGTTTTCACCGATTACCAGGTCTCACCGCGAGGAGGTTGCTGCGTTTTGAGACCCGTAGAGAGATAGATGGAATCAAAGTTCCATCGATCTCCCTGTACATGAATCCCTTAGCCTACTAAACCAAAGAGATGGAGGGAAACAAATTTCCATCGACCCCTTCGGTTTAGATATCGTATCTAGAGAACTGTCAAGCAATCACTCGATTGAAATAAAATTCAGCAAAGAAGGAAAGACTACGGGTGAACATGAAACGAGTATTGGATGGCGCAGTCCCTACCACCCTGCTGTCCGAGTCGAAAGAGAAAAGCGCTCGGCGTCTCCCAAACGATTCCTCTGCACCCAGCGACTCGTCAGGAGCAACACTAGGTGTGACCTGACTCAAGCCGACTAACGAGGAGACTGGGAATCGGACCGGGTGACTTACGCAGGCAGTATACCAAAAGGTACACCCCCTACGCCCGAAACTTTTCCCTTTCGACAAGAATACCAGAGGATGAAACTGATCCACTCATACCGATTCCATGCTCAGTCGCTTGCTTCCGTGAACGGAAGCAGCGGCGACCTCCTCATCGGAGATGAGGAGCCAGCAAACGAGCAACAAAGTTAATAAAATTCTGTGACTATTTGGCAATTTTACATGAATATCTTAGCCTACTAAACCAAAGAGATGGAGGGAAACAAATTTTCATCGACCCCTTCGGTTTAGATATCGTATCTAGGGAACTGTCAAGCAACCACTCGATTGAAATAAAATTCAGCAAAGAAGGAAAGACTACGGGTGAACATGAAACGAGTATTGGATGGCGCAGTCCCTACCACCCTGCTGTCCGAGTCGAAAGAGAAAAGCGCTCGGCGTCTCCCAAACGATTCCTCTGCACCCAGCGACTCGTCAGGAGCAACACTAGGTGTGACCTGACTCAAGCCGACTAACGAGGAGACGGGGAATCGGACCGGGTGACTTACGCAGGCAGTATACCAAAAGGTACACCCCCTACGCCCGAAACTTTTCCCTTTCGACAAGAATACCAGAGGATGAAACTGATCCACTCATACCGATTCCATGCTCAGTCGCTTGCTTCCGTGAACGGAAGCAGCGGCGACCTCCTCATCGGAGATGAGGAGCCAGCAAACGAGCAACAAAGTTAATAAAATTCTGTGACTATTTGGCAATTTTACATGAATATCTTAGCCTACTAAACCAAAGAGATGGAGGGAAACAAATTTCCATCGACCCCTTCGGTTTAGATATCGTATCTAGGGAACTGTCAAGCAATCACTCGATTGAAATAAAATTCAGCAAAGAAGGAAAGACTACGGGTGAACATGAAACGAGTATTGGATGGCGCAGTCCCTACCACCCTGCTGTCCGAGTCGAAAGAGAAAAGCGCTCGGCGTCTCCCAAACGATTCCTCTGCACCCAGCGACTCGTCAGGAGCAACACTAGGTGTGACCTGACTCAAGCCGACTAACGAGGAGACTGGGAATCGGACCGGGTGACTTACGCAGGCAGTATACCAAAAGGTACACCCCCTACGCCCGAAACTTTTCCCTTTCGACAAGAATACCAGAGGATGAAACTGATCCACTCATACCGATTCCATGCTCAGTCGCTTGCTTCCGTGAACGGAAGCAGCGGCGACCTCCTCATCGGAGATGAGGAGCTAACAAAAGAGCAACAAAGCTAATGATTCAGTGACTACTTGGCAATTTTACATGGGGCCTTAAATACTTCATGCTATAACAAATTAACCTAGGCTTCCTTAGATGTCTTCATTCACTATCACTTTGCACTAACACGTTCCACTATCACTTTTCATTATCTCTTCTATTTGTAAATATATTATTTTGTGAACTCCCTTCCCCGCGGAACGGTGAATCGGAAAAGCTGGAACAGTCAACTACGTTATGTTAGTAAGAGCGTGAACAGTCTGGAAGGAAATTAAGAAAAAAAACTCATTGAGTTGGTGCCGTTCGAGATAATTTCGACCTATAGAGGAGCACGCACGAGCATGCAAAACCATCGTAGAGGTACATGAAGTAGAGAGCTGAGAATGTAGACCCATCGATGTGATGCATGACAGAGTGATACAAGATATACAAAACCATTAAACAAATCCATGAAATAAAAGAAATCATGCAAAACCATCGCCGATTCTGAGGAAATAGAACAAATTACGCAAAACCATCGATGAAATGCATGAAATGGAATAAACCATGCAAACCCATCGTTGAGATACATAAAGGAGAGCTGGAAATGGAAATAATCTCTGAAAGAATTCACCAGAGAACCCTTCGGCGAATCCCTCGGCGAATCCCTCGGCGAATCCCTCGAAGAATCTCTTGAAGAATTCTTCGATGGAATGCTTAAAACTAGACTTGCATGCCCAACTTTTCTAAGTTTCGCAGCACGCACACACACACACACACCACTCAGAGGAAGCATAACAGACTATGCTTCGGTATATTAACCCTTCGGACTGTGATTGCAATATACGGTAAATGGCTACTACAATTCTTTTAAAAGACTTTACTTTAAAGTCCAAAGGGTTAACATACACGCGTGAGAGAAATACACGAGAGGTTCTCGTCGATCTCTCTGCATACACACGATTACAATTTATTTCGCATATTTTAGAGGTTCGCTTGCATTGCTTTCAAGTGACAAATAGATTCTGAGTATCTCATTGCAGAGATAGAAAAGAATTGACAAACGGACACGGATTCGCCGTCGCGAGAGATCTCGAGCTGCTCGATACACTCACGCATTGCAGTTGCACAGACAAAACGCTAATACGAGACCACCACTCATCCAGCCTCCCCCATTAACGGGAGTTCCCCGCTCGGGGCCGCGCCTGAGGGGGTCAGAATCACAGCAGCCCGCCTCACAATTAAATCACATGCAGCTGCAATACGCGCTCCCACCACAAAGCCGACAATTTGCATAGGCGAGTGTATCGTGCCCGAGCATCTTGTGCTAATTCAAGATCTCTCCCGAGAGCGAATTATATTTCCGGAAAGAGAGAAAAGAGAATTGAAAGTAGGGAATATAAATGTCACTATGACAAGTGTTTAAAAGTATGCTAAATGAGAAACGACACGGTGCACGGTGAAGCTAATTGTAAGAGAAAGCAGAAGCAAAAGGTGTCACTCTCAACAAGCAAGCGCACATCTACCCTTAAATTTAGCCTATCGCACTCTTTACAATGGGCCCTAGTGGCATAATCTATTGCAAATATGCACTTGCGTAACTTTCGAGGGATATGCGAAAGCTAAGAATCTCCAGATTGAGATTGCAAAAGAGACTGAACGACTAAAGGACCGAAAGACGCGACGCGACGCGAACATTCACCCTCGATGCACCGAATTTTCGATTCTACATGGCATGTTCCATATCACGCCTTTACACAGCCATGGCGAGCGTAGCCAAGAACGAGCCATCTGAGACCACAGAACCGGCCGAGGTGGACCGAAGCCCGGTATCGGCGGGATAACTAGAAAATCAGAATGGTCATGAACTGGCGCACATCTTCGTCTAACAATGGTCCTCTGTGTAAAGCCGTGATAAGTTGTACCCAGCACAGCCGGCCTATGAAGGGCGAGCACACCATGCGAGAAATCGAAATCAGTAATCGAAGGCGAATTGTATTTCTAGAAGAGTGCGTTTGGCACTCTTATATTTAAAAAGAACGAGGCGGAATAGAAGCTTATCGCTCGAAGTACGGAAGTGCATTTTTGAATAGACGTCCAGACCGAACCAAACTCACCGAATGTAAGTTTGGCTCGATCTGGGCCCTTAACCTAGATCGTAGGCTTTAGCCTTGATTCCGTTTCGCAAGTCGCAATGCTTGGAAAACGTTACCAAGTCCAGGCACACCAACGTGGAGGTACCTACGAAAGTGACCCATTTCTACGAAATATTTCTGGCCCGTGTTCGACCAATGTTTTGCGCATTTTTGAAAATTTGGAAAAAGTCTTACGACTAAAGTTGTTAAACTAAGACTTATTGCTAGGCTGATTTTAAGATTGTAAGGAGAGAGCAAAGTAGAAGTAGCTAGCATAGTGACCAAGTAGTACCAATATCAACTGTCATTTTCAGTTATTATTATTTGTATGAGAAAGAGCTTCGAATTATATAGTTGAAAATCCTTAAGAAATTAATGCTTTCCATTCTCGTTTTATTAAGAGGATCTAATGACTCGTATGTAATTAAGCTTGAGAAGTGTAACTCGTATTCAAAGCATCAAGCTTTGATTATAAAATTCAAGAAAAATAATTTGGAATATTTAAAACGCGTTATCAGAACTTTGACCTCGAATTTCAAATTTATTTATTGCTTTTGGTCTGTATTACACATTTGGAAGCACGCGCGTTAATGTTACTGTTCATGAGTACTAAGTACTATGTATTCTTGGTCACCGTGTTCGCTAAAGCAATCATTTGTTCAATAGCATGCAAAAAAATTGAAATATTAAAATGTACCACTCACCGATCGTTGAACACAGTCTCACTCCTATCCATGCAGACAGGAGGCAGCCTCTTCAGCAGGTTCACAGACTAAGACTACTACTAAGTAGTACCGAAGAGATTGTATCACACACGCAAATATGTCACTATTATTTCACGATCAAAAAGCAATTTGAGCACCGGTGCATAGTATTAAATAGTTGAGGATGCGTAAAAACACTGATTCTACACTCGCGTTGACACTACTAACATGTACAGCCATCTCATGTTTTTAAACAGAAAACACTGTACGTTTTTAAATTTCCCTAAGCAGTGAGGACCCCTGATAGGACCCGAGAAAAGTGTTGTCTCAAGACTTCTAGATACCGGATGAATTGCAATAGAATCTTGTTGAGCGACCTCCCACATGGTCCAGTAATCGATGAAATTAATCCAGGAATCGAGATATCACGAAATAATATGCTCACGCGTTCACTGAGATCCGATGACTGTCGCAGCTAAAGTTCAACTGGCAGAGTACGAATTTGGAAGAGGTTGTTGACGTTCTGTCTCGCTCCAACGACTCCCAGCTCCTCGAGAAAAGTATTGCTCAAGAAGTCTTCTAGATACTCTTTGTATTGTAGTAGAATCTTGTTGAGCGTCCTCCCACGTGGTCCAGTAAACGATGAAATTTATTTAGGAATCGAGATATGACGAAATAATATGCTCACGCGTTCACTGAGATCCGATCACAGTCGCAGGTAAAGTTCAACTGGCAGAGTACGAATTTGGAAGAGGTTGTTGACGTTCTGCCTCGCTCCAACGACTCCCAGCTCGTCGAGAAAAGTATTGCTCAAGAAGTCCTCTAGATAAGCTTTGTATTGTAGTAGAATCTTGTTGAGCGTCCTCCCACGTGGTCCAGTAAACGATGAAATTTATTTAGGAATCGAGATATCACGAAATAATATGCTCACGCGTTCACTGAGATCCGATCACTGACGCAGGTAAAGTTCAACTGGCAGAGTACGAATTTGGAAGAGGTTGTTGATGTTCCGTCTCACTTCAACGACTCTCAGCTCCGCGAGAAAAGTATTGCTAAAGAAGTCTTCTAGATACTAGGTGAATTGTAGTAGAATCCTGTTAAGCGTCCTCCCACATGGTGCAGTAAATGATGAAATTTATTTAGGAATCGAGATAGCACGAAATAATATGCTCACGCGTTCACTGAGATCCGATCACGATCGCGAATAAAATTGAACTGGCATGTACATTGTTCGGCGAAGGTGCGACATTCATAGAGGTTGTTGACGTTATGTCTCGCTCCAACGACTGCCAGCTGCGCGAGAAAAGTATTGCTAAAGAAGTCTTCTAGATACTGGTTGAATTGTAGTAGAATCTTGTTAAGCTACCTTCCACATAGTCCTTCCAAAAATCGATGAAATTAATCTAGGAATCAAGATATCACGAAATAATATGCTCACGCGTTCACTGAGATCCGATCACAGTCGCAGGTAAAGTTCAACTGGCAGAGTACGAATTTGGAAGAGGTTGTTGACGTTCTGTCTCGCTCCAACGACTCCCAGCTCGTCGAGAAAAGTATTGCTCAAGAAGTCTTCTAGATAAGCTTTGTATTGTAGTAGAATCTTGTTGAGCGTCCTCCCACGTGGTCCAGTAAACGATGAAATTTATTTAGGAATCGAGATATGACGAAATAATATGCTCACGCGTTCACTGAGATCCGATCACAGTCGCAGGTAAAGTTCAACTGGCAGAGTACGAATTTGGAAGAGGTTGTTGACGTTCTGTCTCGCTCCAACGACTCCCAGCTCGTCGAGAAAAGTATTGCTCAAGAAGTCTTCTAGATAAGCTTTGTATTGTAGTAGAATCTTGTTGAGCGTCCTCCCACGTGGTCCAGTAAACGATGAAATTTATTTAGGAATCGAGATATCACGAAATAATATGCTCACGCGTTCACTGAGATCCGATCACTGACGCAGGTAAAGTTCAACTGGCAGAGTACGAATTTGGAAGAGGTTGTTGATGTTCCGTCTCACTTCAACGACTCTCAGCTCCGCGAGAAAAGTATTGCTAAAGAAGTCTTCTAGATACTGGTTGAATTGTAGTAGAATCTTGTTAAGCTACCTTCCACATAGTCCTTCCAAAAATCGATGAAATTAATCTAGGAATCAAGATATCACGAAATAATATGCTCACGCGTTCACTGTTATCGCTGTCACAGGTAAAGTTCAACTGGCAGATACATTGTTCGGCGATGGTGCGACTTTCGTAGAGGTTGTTGACGTTCTATCTTGCTCCAACAACTCTCAGCTAACTCGAAATTCGCCAAGGCTGGAAATAATTTTATCTAGCAACGCTGATTGCACCACTTGCACTTTTCGCAACTGCAGCTATCCAAATTGCACTTTCCCTATGTCTTCCAATCCTGGGGACCCATGATAGGACCCGAGAATAGTGTTGCACGAGAAGTTTTTCTAGGTAATTTCTAGGATATATCTCAGTGGAATTCTGTTAAGGGGCCTCCCCCATGGTCCAGTAATCGATGAAATTGATGCAAGAATTGAGAAATCACAAAATAATATGCACTATGACATGCACACACTTCACTGAACACTGAACCGATGAATTTCTCAGGGCTAGACAAAATTTTATTTCGTAATGCGATTTTGAAAAGTAACTCGATTTGCATTTGCATCCTTACACCCCACGACACTCATGTATCATGCAAATTTCTACGAGGCTTTCAAGAATTAGATTTTACTGTAAATTTCAATGTCGACGGTAAACTAATACTCGGGGCAAATAGAAACTCCTAATTATTATTACTTCACTAGAATGATTAAACAGTACATTAGAAATTTGCGGGTATGTCAGTAACAGTGTGAATTTTTAATACTTTTCAGCGTATGATATGTGAAAGGGTTTCACTACGCGCAAAGTATTAATAAACAATGTCATCTTGCAATTTATAGCTTACACAGGCTTTGAAGAAATACCATTTCTGAACGCCATAGTGTCTTGATCTTCAAAATGGATTTTCGGAGAGAAATCCGCGTGAGTCGTTGACAAACCGAGCCAAAGCATAGCGTAGCAAAAGCCTGCCATCTGAACAAGTCACACGTATACAAGCACGTACACACCTTTCAGCATCTCAACACATTTCAGAGTAGTTGCTGAGTTGGACGCTGTTCATGAGTAGATGCCACTACATTCAGTCCTGAAATTATGAGTCGGTAACACAGTTTGGGTGGCGACACGAACATCCATAAGGTGATAGGTCTATCCTATACCTCGTCTGTGGTTTTACCATTGCATCGACAAAGTATAGTAGTGACTACACTATAAAGAAATTCTTATATATAATTAGAATATTTGACAATCGCAGCTATCGGCTCGGTTTTCACCGATTACCAGGTCTCACCGCGAGGAGGTTGCTGCGTTTTGAGACCCGTAGAGAGATAGATGGAATCAAAGTTCCATCGATCTCCCTGTACATGAATCCCTTAGCCTCCTAAACCAAAGAGATGGAGGGAAACAAATTTCCATCGATCTCTTCGGTTTAGATATGGAATATAGGGAACTGTCAAGCAATCACTTGATTGAAATAAATTCAGCAAAGAAGGAAAGACTACGGGTGAACATGAAACGAGTATTGGATGGCGCAGTCCCTACCACCCTGCTGTCCGAGTCGAAAGAGAAAAGCGCTCGGCGTCTCCCAAACGATTCCTCTGCACCCAGCGACTCGTCAGGAGCAACACTAGGTGTGACCTGACTCAAGCCGACTAACGAGGAGACTGGGAATCGAACCGGGTGACTTACGCAGGCAGTATACCAAAAGGTACACCCCCTACGCCCGAAACTTTTCCCTTTCGACAAGAATACCAGAGGATGAAACTGATCCACTCATACCGATTCCATGCTCAGTCGCTTGCTTCCGTGAACGGAAGCAGCGGCGACCTCCTCATCGGAGATGAGGAGCCAGCAAACGAGCAACAAAGTTAATAAAATTCTGTGACTATTTGGCAATTTTACATGAATATCTTAGCCTACTAAACCAAAGAGATGGAGGGAAACAAATTTCCATCGACCCCTTCGGTTTAGATATCGTATCTAGGGAACTGTCAAGCAATCACTCGATTGAAATAAAATTCAGCAAAGAAGGAAAGACTACGGGTGAACATGAAACGAGTATTGGATGGCGCAGTCCCTACCACCCTGCTGTCCGAGTCGAAAGAGAAAAGCGCTCGGCGTCTCCCAAACGATTCCTCTGCACCCAGCGACTCGTCAGGAGCAACACTAGGTGTGACCTGACTCAAGCCGACTAACGAGGAGACGGGGAATCGGACCGGGTGACTTACGCAGGCAGTATACCAAAAGGTACACCCCCTACGCCCGAAACTTTTCCCTTTCGACAAGAATACCAGAGGATGAAACTGATCCACTCATACCGATTCCATGCTCAGTCGCTTGCTTCCGTGAACGGAAGCAGCGGCGACCTCCTCATCGGAGATGAGGAGCCAGCAAACGAGCAACAAAGTTAATAAAATTCTGTGACTATTTGGCAATTTTACATGAATATCTTAGCCTACTAAACCAAAGAGATGGAGGGAAACAAATTTCCATCGACCCCTTCGGTTTAGATATCGTATCTAGGGAACTGTCAAGCAATCACTCGATTGAAATAAAATTCAGCAAAGAAGGAAAGACTACGGGTGAACATGAAACGAGTATTGGATGGCGCAGTCCCTACCACCCTGCTGTCCGAGTCGAAAGAGAAAAGCGCTCGGCGTCTCCCAAACGATTCCTCTGCACCCAGCGACTCGTCAGGAGCAACACTAGGTGTGACCTGACTCAAGCCGACTAACGAGGAGACTGGGAATCGGACCGGGTGACTTACGCAGGCAGTATACCAAAAGGTACACCCCCTACGCCCGAAACTTTTCCCTTTCGACAAGAATACCAGAGGATGAAACTGATCCACTCATACCGATTCCATGCTCAGTCGCTTGCTTCCGTGAACGGAAGCAGCGGCGACCTCCTCATCGGAGATGAGGAGCTAACAAAAGAGCAACAAAGCTAATGATTCAGTGACTACTTGGCAATTTTACATGGGGCCTTAAATACTTCATGCTATAACAAATTAACCTAGGCTTCCTTAGATGTCTTCATTCACTATCACTTTGCACTAACACGTTCCACTATCACTTTTCATTATCTCTTCTATTTGTAAATATATTATTTTGTGAACTCCCTTCCCCGCGGAACGGTGAATCGGAAAAGCTGGAACAGTCAACTACGTTATGTTAGTAAGAGCGTGAACAGTCTGGAAGGAAATTAAGAAAAAAAACTCATTGAGTTGGTGCCGTTCGAGATAATTTCGACCTATAGAGGAGCACGCACGAGCATGCAAAACCATCGTAGAGGTACATGAAGTAGAGAGCTGAGAATGTAGACCCATCGATGTGATGCATGACAGAGTGATACAAGATATACAAAACCATTAAACAAATCCATGAAATAAAAGAAATCATGCAAAACCATCGCCGATTCTGAGGAAATAGAACAAATTACGCAAAACCATCGATGAAATGCATGAAATGGAATAAACCATGCAAACCCATCGTTGAGATACATAAAGGAGAGCTGGAAATGGAAATAATCTCTGAAAGAATTCACCAGAGAACCCTTCGGCGAATCCCTCGGCGAATCCCTCGGCGAATCCCTCGAAGAATCTCTTGAAGAATTCTTCGATGGAATGCTTAAAACTAGACTTGCATGCCCAACTTTTCTAAGTTTCGCAGCACGCACACACACACACACACCACTCAGAGGAAGCATAACAGACTATGCTTCGGTATATTAACCCTTCGGACTGTGATTGCAATATACGGTAAATGGCTACTACAATTCTTTTAAAAGACTTTAC
This sequence comes from Andrena hattorfiana, assembly GCA_944738655.2. Taxonomy (NCBI): domain Eukaryota; kingdom Metazoa; phylum Arthropoda; class Insecta; order Hymenoptera; family Andrenidae; genus Andrena; species Andrena hattorfiana. Next base: position 37,871,484 of record OX122889.2, on the reverse strand, counting down.
TTTAAAGTCCAAAGGGTTAACATACACGCGTGAGAGAAATACACGAGAGGTTCTCGTCGATCTCTCTGCATACACACGATTACAATTTATTTCGCATATTTTAGAGGTTCGCTTGCATTGCTTTCAAGTGACAAATAGATTCTGAGTATCTCATTGCAGAGATAGAAAAGAATTGACAAACGGACACGGATTCGCCGTCGCGAGAGATCTCGAGCTGCTCGATACACTCACGCATTGCAGTTGCACAGACAAAACGCTAATACGAGACCACCACTCATCCAGCCTCCCCCATTAACGGGAGTTCCCCGCTCGGGGCCGCGCCTGAGGGGGTCAGAATCACAGCAGCCCGCCTCACAATTAAATCACATGCAGCTGCAATACGCGCTCCCACCACAAAGCCGACAATTTGCATAGGCGAGTGTATCGTGCCCGAGCATCTTGTGCTAATTCAAGATCTCTCCCGAGAGCGAATTATATTTCCGGAAAGAGAGAAAAGAGAATTGAAAGTAGGGAATATAAATGTCACTATGACAAGTGTTTAAAAGTATGCTAAATGAGAAACGACACGGTGCACGGTGAAGCTAATTGTAAGAGAAAGCAGAAGCAAAAGGTGTCACTCTCAACAAGCAAGCGCACATCTACCCTTAAATTTAGCCTATCGCACTCTTTACAATGGGCCCTAGTGGCATAATCTATTGCAAATATGCACTTGCGTAACTTTCGAGGGATATGCGAAAGCTAAGAATCTCCAGATTGAGATTGCAAAAGAGACTGAACGACTAAAGGACCGAAAGACGCGACGCGACGCGAACATTCACCCTCGATGCACCGAATTTTCGATTCTACATGGCATGTTCCATATCACGCCTTTACACAGCCATGGCGAGCGTAGCCAAGAACGAGCCATCTGAGACCACAGAACCGGCCGAGGTGGACCGAAGCCCGGTATCGGCGGGATAACTAGAAAATCAGAATGGTCATGAACTGGCGCACATCTTCGTCTAACAATGGTCCTCTGTGTAAAGCCGTGATAAGTTGTACCCAGCACAGCCGGCCTATGAAGGGCGAGCACACCATGCGAGAAATCGAAATCAGTAATCGAAGGCGAATTGTATTTCTAGAAGAGTGCGTTTGGCACTCTTATATTTAAAAAGAACGAGGCGGAATAGAAGCTTATCGCTCGAAGTACGGAAGTGCATTTTTGAATAGACGTCCAGACCGAACCAAACTCACCGAATGTAAGTTTGGCTCGATCTGGGCCCTTAACCTAGATCGTAGGCTTTAGCCTTGATTCCGTTTCGCAAGTCGCAATGCTTGGAAAACGTTACCAAGTCCAGGCACACCAACGTGGAGGTACCTACGAAAGTGACCCATTTCTACGAAATATTTCTGGCCCGTGTTCGACCAATGTTTTGCGCATTTTTGAAAATTTGGAAAAAGTCTTACGACTAAAGTTGTTAAACTAAGACTTATTGCTAGGCTGATTTTAAGATTGTAAGGAGAGAGCAAAGTAGAAGTAGCTAGCATAGTGACCAAGTAGTACCAATATCAACTGTCATTTTCAGTTATTATTATTTGTATGAGAAAGAGCTTCGAATTATATAGTTGAAAATCCTTAAGAAATTAATGCTTTCCATTCTCGTTTTATTAAGAGGATCTAATGACTCGTATGTAATTAAGCTTGAGAAGTGTAACTCGTATTCAAAGCATCAAGCTTTGATTATAAAATTCAAGAAAAATAATTTGGAATATTTAAAACGCGTTATCAGAACTTTGACCTCGAATTTCAAATTTATTTATTGCTTTTGGTCTGTATTACACATTTGGAAGCACGCGCGTTAATGTTACTGTTCATGAGTACTAAGTACTATGTATTCTTGGTCACCGTGTTCGCTAAAGCAATCATTTGTTCAATAGCATGCAAAAAAATTGAAATATTAAAATGTACCACTCACCGATCGTTGAACACAGTCTCACTCCTATCCATGCAGACAGGAGGCAGCCTCTTCAGCAGGTTCACAGACTAAGACTACTACTAAGTAGTACCGAAGAGATTGTATCACACACGCAAATATGTCACTATTATTTCACGATCAAAAAGCAATTTGAGCACCGGTGCATAGTATTAAATAGTTGAGGATGCGTAAAAACACTGATTCTACACTCGCGTTGACACTACTAACATGTACAGCCATCTCATGTTTTTAAACAGAAAACACTGTACGTTTTTAAATTTCCCTAAGCAGTGAGGACCCCTGATAGGACCCGAGAAAAGTGTTGTCTCAAGACTTCTAGATACCGGATGAATTGCAATAGAATCTTGTTGAGCGACCTCCCACATGGTCCAGTAATCGATGAAATTAATCCAGGAATCGAGATATCACGAAATAATATGCTCACGCGTTCACTGAGATCCGATGACTGTCGCAGCTAAAGTTCAACTGGCAGAGTACGAATTTGGAAGAGGTTGTTGACGTTCTGTCTCGCTCCAACGACTCCCAGCTCCTCGAGAAAAGTATTGCTCAAGAAGTCTTCTAGATACTCTTTGTATTGTAGTAGAATCTTGTTGAGCGTCCTCCCACGTGGTCCAGTAAACGATGAAATTTATTTAGGAATCGAGATATGACGAAATAATATGCTCACGCGTTCACTGAGATCCGATCACAGTCGCAGGTAAAGTTCAACTGGCAGAGTACGAATTTGGAAGAGGTTGTTGACGTTCTGCCTCGCTCCAACGACTCCCAGCTCGTCGAGAAAAGTATTGCTCAAGAAGTCCTCTAGATAAGCTTTGTATTGTAGTAGAATCTTGTTGAGCGTCCTCCCACGTGGTCCAGTAAACGATGAAATTTATTTAGGAATCGAGATATCACGAAATAATATGCTCACGCGTTCACTGAGATCCGATCACTGACGCAGGTAAAGTTCAACTGGCAGAGTACGAATTTGGAAGAGGTTGTTGATGTTCCGTCTCACTTCAACGACTCTCAGCTCCGCGAGAAAAGTATTGCTAAAGAAGTCTTCTAGATACTAGGTGAATTGTAGTAGAATCCTGTTAAGCGTCCTCCCACATGGTGCAGTAAATGATGAAATTTATTTAGGAATCGAGATAGCACGAAATAATATGCTCACGCGTTCACTGAGATCCGATCACGATCGCGAATAAAATTGAACTGGCATGTACATTGTTCGGCGAAGGTGCGACATTCATAGAGGTTGTTGACGTTATGTCTCGCTCCAACGACTGCCAGCTGCGCGAGAAAAGTATTGCTAAAGAAGTCTTCTAGATACTGGTTGAATTGTAGTAGAATCTTGTTAAGCTACCTTCCACATAGTCCTTCCAAAAATCGATGAAATTAATCTAGGAATCAAGATATCACGAAATAATATGCTCACGCGTTCACTGAGATCCGATCACAGTCGCAGGTAAAGTTCAACTGGCAGAGTACGAATTTGGAAGAGGTTGTTGACGTTCTGTCTCGCTCCAACGACTCCCAGCTCGTCGAGAAAAGTATTGCTCAAGAAGTCTTCTAGATAAGCTTTGTATTGTAGTAGAATCTTGTTGAGCGTCCTCCCACGTGGTCCAGTAAACGATGAAATTTATTTAGGAATCGAGATATGACGAAATAATATGCTCACGCGTTCACTGAGATCCGATCACAGTCGCAGGTAAAGTTCAACTGGCAGAGTACGAATTTGGAAGAGGTTGTTGACGTTCTGTCTCGCTCCAACGACTCCCAGCTCGTCGAGAAAAGTATTGCTCAAGAAGTCTTCTAGATAAGCTTTGTATTGTAGTAGAATCTTGTTGAGCGTCCTCCCACGTGGTCCAGTAAACGATGAAATTTATTTAGGAATCGAGATATCACGAAATAATATGCTCACGCGTTCACTGAGATCCGATCACTGACGCAGGTAAAGTTCAACTGGCAGAGTACGAATTTGGAAGAGGTTGTTGATGTTCCGTCTCACTTCAACGACTCTCAGCTCCGCGAGAAAAGTATTGCTAAAGAAGTCTTCTAGATACTGGTTGAATTGTAGTAGAATCTTGTTAAGCTACCTTCCACATAGTCCTTCCAAAAATCGATGAAATTAATCTAGGAATCAAGATATCACGAAATAATATGCTCACGCGTTCACTGTTATCGCTGTCACAGGTAAAGTTCAACTGGCAGATACATTGTTCGGCGATGGTGCGACTTTCGTAGAGGTTGTTGACGTTCTATCTTGCTCCAACAACTCTCAGCTAACTCGAAATTCGCCAAGGCTGGAAATAATTTTATCTAGCAACGCTGATTGCACCACTTGCACTTTTCGCAACTGCAGCTATCCAAATTGCACTTTCCCTATGTCTTCCAATCCTGGGGACCCATGATAGGACCCGAGAATAGTGTTGCACGAGAAGTTTTTCTAGGTAATTTCTAGGATATATCTCAGTGGAATTCTGTTAAGGGGCCTCCCCCATGGTCCAGTAATCGATGAAATTGATGCAAGAATTGAGAAATCACAAAATAATATGCACTATGACATGCACACACTTCACTGAACACTGAACCGATGAATTTCTCAGGGCTAGACAAAATTTTATTTCGTAATGCGATTTTGAAAAGTAACTCGATTTGCATTTGCATCCTTACACCCCACGACACTCATGTATCATGCAAATTTCTACGAGGCTTTCAAGAATTAGATTTTACTGTAAATTTCAATGTCGACGGTAAACTAATACTCGGGGCAAATAGAAACTCCTAATTATTATTACTTCACTAGAATGATTAAACAGTACATTAGAAATTTGCGGGTATGTCAGTAACAGTGTGAATTTTTAATACTTTTCAGCGTATGATATGTGAAAGGGTTTCACTACGCGCAAAGTATTAATAAACAATGTCATCTTGCAATTTATAGCTTACACAGGCTTTGAAGAAATACCATTTCTGAACGCCATAGTGTCTTGATCTTCAAAATGGATTTTCGGAGAGAAATCCGCGTGAGTCGTTGACAAACCGAGCCAAAGCATAGCGTAGCAAAAGCCTGCCATCTGAACAAGTCACACGTATACAAGCACGTACACACCTTTCAGCATCTCAACACATTTCAGAGTAGTTGCTGAGTTGGACGCTGTTCATGAGTAGATGCCACTACATTCAGTCCTGAAATTATGAGTCGGTAACACAGTTTGGGTGGCGACACGAACATCCATAAGGTGATAGGTCTATCCTATACCTCGTCTGTGGTTTTACCATTGCATCGACAAAGTATAGTAGTGACTACACTATAAAGAAATTCTTATATATAATTAGAATATTTGACAATCGCAGCTATCGGCTCGGTTTTCACCGATTACCAGGTCTCACCGCGAGGAGGTTGCTGCGTTTTGAGACCCGTAGAGAGATAGATGGAATCAAAGTTCCATCGATCTCCCTGTACATGAATCCCTTAGCCTCCTAAACCAAAGAGATGGAGGGAAACAAATTTCCATCGATCTCTTCGGTTTAGATATGGAATATAGGGAACTGTCAAGCAATCACTTGATTGAAATAAATTCAGCAAAGAAGGAAAGACTACGGGTGAACATGAAACGAGTATTGGATGGCGCAGTCCCTACCACCCTGCTGTCCGAGTCGAAAGAGAAAAGCGCTCGGCGTCTCCCAAACGATTCCTCTGCACCCAGCGACTCGTCAGGAGCAACACTAGGTGTGACCTGACTCAAGCCGACTAACGAGGAGACTGGGAATCGAACCGGGTGACTTACGCAGGCAGTATACCAAAAGGTACACCCCCTACGCCCGAAACTTTTCCCTTTCGACAAGAATACCAGAGGATGAAACTGATCCACTCATACCGATTCCATGCTCAGTCGCTTGCTTCCGTGAACGGAAGCAGCGGCGACCTCCTCATCGGAGATGAGGAGCCAGCAAACGAGCAACAAAGTTAATAAAATTCTGTGACTATTTGGCAATTTTACATGAATATCTTAGCCTACTAAACCAAAGAGATGGAGGGAAACAAATTTCCATCGACCCCTTCGGTTTAGATATCGTATCTAGGGAACTGTCAAGCAATCACTCGATTGAAATAAAATTCAGCAAAGAAGGAAAGACTACGGGTGAACATGAAACGAGTATTGGATGGCGCAGTCCCTACCACCCTGCTGTCCGAGTCGAAAGAGAAAAGCGCTCGGCGTCTCCCAAACGATTCCTCTGCACCCAGCGACTCGTCAGGAGCAACACTAGGTGTGACCTGACTCAAGCCGACTAACGAGGAGACTGGGAATCGGACCGGGTGACTTACGCAGGCAGTATACCAAAAGGTACACCCCCTACGCCCGAAACTTTTCCCTTTCGACAAGAATACCAGAGGATGAAACTGATCCACTCATACCGATTCCATGCTCAGCCGCTTGCTTCCGTGAACGGAAGCAGCGGCGACCTCCTCATCGGAGATGAGGAGCCAGCAAACGAGCAACAAAGTTAATAAAATTCTGTGACTATTTGGCAATTTTACATGAATATCTTAGCCTACTAAACCAAAGAGATGGAGGGAAACAAATTTTCATCGACCCCTTCGGTTTAGATATCGTATCTAGGGAACTGTCAAGCAACCACTCGATTGAAATAAAATTCAGCAAAGAAGGAAAGACTACGGGTGAACATGAAACGAGTATTGGATGGCGCAGTCCCTACCACCCTGCTGTCCGAGTCGAAAGAGAAAAGCGCTCGGCGTCTCCCAAACGATTCCTCTGCACCCAGCGACTCGTCAGGAGCAACACTAGGTGTGACCTGACTCAAGCCGACTAACGAGGAGACGGGGAATCGGACCGGGTGACTTACGCAGGCAGTATACCAAAAGGTACACCCCCTACGCCCGAAACTTTTCCCTTTCGACAAGAATACCAGAGGATGAAACTGATCCACTCATACCGATTCCATGCTCAGTCGCTTGCTTCCGTGAACGGAAGCAGCGGCGACCTCCTCATCGGAGATGAGGAGCCAGCAAACGAGCAACAAAGTTAATAAAATTCTGTGACTATTTGGCAATTTTACATGAATATCTTAGCCTACTAAACCAAAGAGATGGAGGGAAACAAATTTCCATCGACCCCTTCGGTTTAGATATCGTATCTAGGGAACTGTCAAGCAATCACTCGATTGAAATAAAATTCAGCAAAGAAGGAAAGACTACGGGTGAACATGAAACGAGTATTGGATGGCGCAGTCCCTACCACCCTGCTGTCCGAGTCGAAAGAGAAAAGCGCTCGGCATCTCCCAAACGATTCCTCTGCACCCAGCGACTCGTCAGGAGCAACACTAGGTGTGACCTGACTCAAGCCGACTAACGAGGAGACTGGGAATCGGACCGGGTGACTTACGCAGGCAGTATACCAAAAGGTACACCCCCTACGCCCGAAACTTTTCCCTTTCGACAAGAATACCAGAGGATGAAACTGATCCACTCATACCGATTCCATGCTCAGTCGCTTGCTTCCGTGAACGGAAGCAGCGGCGACCTCCTCATCGGAGATGAGGAGCTAACAAAAGAGCAACAAAGCTAATGATTCAGTGACTACTTGGCAATTTTACATGGGGCCTTAAATACTTCATGCTATAACAAATTAACCTAGGCTTCCTTAGATGTCTTCATTCACTATCACTTTGCACTAACACGTTCCACTATCACTTTTCATTATCTCTTCTATTTGTAAATATATTATTTTGTGAACTCCCTTCCCCGCGGAACGGTGAATCGGAAAAGCTGGAACAGTCAACTACGTTATGTTAGTAAGAGCGTGAACAGTCTGGAAGGAAATTAAGAAAAAAAACTCATTGAGTTGGTGCCGTTCGAGATAATTTCGACCTATAGAGGAGCACGCACGAGCATGCAAAACCATCGTAGAGGTACATGAAGTAGAGAGCTGAGAATGTAGACCCATCGATGTGATGCATGACAGAGTGATACAAGATATACAAAACCATTAAACAAATCCATGAAATAAAAGAAATCATGCAAAACCATCGCCGATTCTGAGGAAATAGAACAAATTACGCAAAACCATCGATGAAATGCATGAAATGGAATAAACCATGCAAACCCATCGTTGAGATACATAAAGGAGAGCTGGAAATGGAAATAATCTCTGAAAGAATTCACCAGAGAACCCTTCGGCGAATCCCTCGGCGAATCCCTCGGCGAATCCCTCGAAGAATCTCTTGAAGAATTCTTCGATGGAATGCTTAAAACTAGACTTGCATGCCCAACTTTTCTAAGTTTCGCAGCACGCACACACACACACACACACCACTCAGAGGAAGCATAACAGACTATGCTTCGGTATATTAACCCTTCGGACTGTGATTGCAATATACGGTAAATGGCTACTACAATTCTTTTAAAAGACTTTACTTTAAAGTCCAAAGGGTTAACATACACGCGTGAGAGAAATACACGAGAGGTTCTCGTCGATCTCTCTGCATACACACGATTACAATTTATTTCGCATATTTTAGAGGTTCGCTTGCATTGCTTTCAAGTGACAAATAGATTCTGAGTATCTCATTGCAGAGATAGAAAAGAATTGACAAACGGACACGGATTCGCCGTCGCGAGAGATCTCGAGCTGCTCGATACACTCACGCATTGCAGTTGCACAGACAAAACGCTAATACGAGACCACCACTCATCCAGCCTCCCCCATTAACGGGAGTTCCCCGCTCGGGGCCGCGCCTGAGGGGGTCAGAATCACAGCAGCCCGCCTCACAATTAAATCACATGCAGCTGCAATACGCGCTCCCACCACAAAGCCGACAATTTGCATAGGCGAGTGTATCGTGCCCGAGCATCTTGTGCTAATTCAAGATCTCTCCCGAGAGCGAATTATATTTCCGGAAAGAGAGAAAAGAGAATTGAAAGTAGGGAATATAAATGTCACTATGACAAGTGTTTAAAAGTATGCTAAATGAGAAACGACACGGTGCACGGTGAAGCTAATTGTAAGAGAAAGCAGAAGCAAAAGGTGTCACTCTCAACAAGCAAGCGCACATCTACCCTTAAATTTAGCCTATCGCACTCTTTACAATGGGCCCTAGTGGCATAATCTATTGCAAATATGCACTTGCGTAACTTTCGAGGGATATGCGAAAGCTAAGAATCTCCAGATTGAGATTGCAAAAGAGACTGAACGACTAAAGGACCGAAAGACGCGACGCGACGCGAACATTCACCCTCGATGCACCGAATTTTCGATTCTACATGGCATGTTCCATATCACGCCTTTACACAGCCATGGCGAGCGTAGCCAAGAACGAGCCATCTGAGACCACAGAACCGGCCGAGGTGGACCGAAGCCCGGTATCGGCGGGATAACTAGAAAATCAGAATGGTCATGAACTGGCGCACATCTTCGTCTAACAATGGTCCTCTGTGTAAAGCCGTGATAAGTTGTACCCAGCACAGCCGGCCTATGAAGGGCGAGCACACCATGCGAGAAATCGAAATCAGTAATCGAAGGCGAATTGTATTTCTAGAAGAGTGCGTTTGGCACTCTTATATTTAAAAAGAACGAGGCGGAATAGAAGCTTATCGCTCGAAGTACGGAAGTGCATTTTTGAATAGACGTCCAGACCGAACCAAACTCACCGAATGTAAGTTTGGCTCGATCTGGGCCCTTAACCTAGATCGTAGGCTTTAGCCTTGATTCCGTTTCGCAAGTCGCAATGCTTGGAAAACGTTACCAAGTCCAGGCACACCAACGTGGAGGTACCTACGAAAGTGACCCATTTCTACGAAATATTTCTGGCCCGTGTTCGACCAATGTTTTGCGCATTTTTGAAAATTTGGAAAAAGTCTTACGACTAAAGTTGTTAAACTAAGACTTATTGCTAGGCTGATTTTAAGATTGTAAGGAGAGAGCAAAGTAGAAGTAGCTAGCATAGTGACCAAGTAGTACCAATATCAACTGTCATTTTCAGTTATTATTATTTGTATGAGAAAGAGCTTCGAATTATATAGTTGAAAATCCTTAAGAAATTAATGCTTTCCATTCTCGTTTTATTAAGAGGATCTAATGACTCGTATGTAATTAAGCTTGAGAAGTGTAACTCGTATTCAAAGCATCAAGCTTTGATTATAAAATTCAAGAAAAATAATTTGGAATATTTAAAACGCGTTATCAGAACTTTGACCTCGAATTTCAAATTTATTTATTGCTTTTGGTCTGTATTACACATTTGGAAGCACGCGCGTTAATGTTACTGTTCATGAGTACTAAGTACTATGTATTCTTGGTCACCGTGTTCGCTAAAGCAATCATTTGTTCAATAGCATGCAAAAAAATTGAAATATTAAAATGTACCACTCACCGATCGTTGAACACAGTCTCACTCCTATCCATGCAGACAGGAGGCAGCCTCTTCAGCAGGTTCACAGACTAAGACTACTACTAAGTAGTACCGAAGAGATTGTATCACACACGCAAATATGTCACTATTATTTCACGATCAAAAAGCAATTTGAGCACCGGTGCATAGTATTAAATAGTTGAGGATGCGTAAAAACACTGATTCTACACTCGCGTTGACACTACTAACATGTACAGCCATCTCATGTTTTTAAACAGAAAACACTGTACGTTTTTAAATTTCCCTAAGCAGTGAGGACCCCTGATAGGACCCGAGAAAAGTGTTGTCTCAAGACTTCTAGATACCGGATGAATTGCAATAGAATCTTGTTGAGCGACCTCCCACATGGTCCAGTAATCGATGAAATTAATCCAGGAATCGAGATATCACGAAATAATATGCTCACGCGTTCACTGAGATCCGATGACTGTCGCAGCTAAAGTTCAACTGGCAGAGTACGAATTTGGAAGAGGTTGTTGACGTTCTGTCTCGCTCCAACGACTCCCAGCTCCTCGAGAAAAGTATTGCTCAAGAAGTCTTCTAGATACTCTTTGTATTGTAGTAGAATCTTGTTGAGCGTCCTCCCACGTGGTCCAGTAAACGATGAAATTTATTTAGGAATCGAGATATGACGAAATAATATGCTCACGCGTTCACTGAGATCCGATCACAGTCGCAGGTAAAGTTCAACTGGCAGAGTACGAATTTGGAAGAGGTTGTTGACGTTCTGCCTCGCTCCAACGACTCCCAGCTCGTCGAGAAAAGTATTGCTCAAGAAGTCCTCTAGATAAGCTTTGTATTGTAGTAGAATCTTGTTGAGCGTCCTCCCACGTGGTCCAGTAAACGATGAAATTTATTTAGGAATCGAGATATCACGAAATAATATGCTCACGCGTTCACTGAGATCCGATCACTGACGCAGGTAAAGTTCAACTGGCAGAGTACGAATTTGGAAGAGGTTGTTGATGTTCCGTCTCACTTCAACGACTCTCAGCTCCGCGAGAAAAGTATTGCTAAAGAAGTCTTCTAGATACTAGGTGAATTGTAGTAGAATCCTGTTAAGCGTCCTCCCACATGGTGCAGTAAATGATGAAATTTATTTAGGAATCGAGATAGCACGAAATAATATGCTCACGCGTTCACTGAGATCCGATCACGATCGCGAATAAAATTGAACTGGCATGTACATTGTTCGGCGAAGGTGCGACATTCATAGAGGTTGTTGACGTTATGTCTCGCTCCAACGACTGCCAGCTGCGCGAGAAAAGTATTGCTAAAGAAGTCTTCTAGATACTGGTTGAATTGTAGTAGAATCTTGTTAAGCTACCTTCCACATAGTCCTTCCAAAAATCGATGAAATTAATCTAGGAATCAAGATATCACGAAATAATATGCTCACGCGTTCACTGAGATCCGATCACAGTCGCAGGTAAAGTTCAACTGGCAGAGTACGAATTTGGAAGAGGTTGTTGACGTTCTGTCTCGCTCCAACGACTCCCAGCTCGTCGAGAAAAGTATTGCTCAAGAAGTCTTCTAGATAAGCTTTGTATTGTAGTAGAATCTTGTTGAGCGTCCTCCCACGTGGTCCAGTAAACGATGAAATTTATTTAGGAATCGAGATATGACGAAATAATATGCTCACGCGTTCACTGAGATCCGATCACAGTCGCAGGTAAAGTTCAACTGGCAGAGTACGAATTTGGAAGAGGTTGTTGACGTTCTGTCTCGCTCCAACGACTCCCAGCTCGTCGAGAAAAGTATTGCTCAAGAAGTCTTCTAGATAAGCTTTGTATTGTAGTAGAATCTTGTTGAGCGTCCTCCCACGTGGTCCAGTAAACGATGAAATTTATTTAGGAATCGAGATATCACGAAATAATATGCTCACGCGTTCACTGAGATCCGATCACTGACGCAGGTAAAGTTCAACTGGCAGAGTACGAATTTGGAAGAGGTTGTTGATGTTCCGTCTCACTTCAACGACTCTCAGCTCCGCGAGAAAAGTATTGCTAAAGAAGTCTTCTAGATACTGGTTGAATTGTAGTAGAATCTTGTTAAGCTACCTTCCACATAGTCCTTCCAAAAATCGATGAAATTAATCTAGGAATCAAGATATCACGAAATAATATGCTCACGCGTTCACTGTTATCGCTGTCACAGGTAAAGTTCAACTGGCAGATACATTGTTCGGCGATGGTGCGACTTTCGTAGAGGTTGTTGACGTTCTATCTTGCTCCAACAACTCTCAGCTAACTCGAAATTCGCCAAGGCTGGAAATAATTTTATCTAGCAACGCTGATTGCACCACTTGCACTTTTCGCAACTGCAGCTATCCAAATTGCACTTTCCCTATGTCTTCCAATCCTGGGGACCCATGATAGGACCCGAGAATAGTGTTGCACGAGAAGTTTTTCTAGGTAATTTCTAGGATATATCTCAGTGGAATTCTGTTAAGGGGCCTCCCCCATGGTCCAGTAATCGATGAAATTGATGCAAGAATTGAGAAATCACAAAATAATATGCACTATGACATGCACACACTTCACTGAACACTGAACCGATGAATTTCTCAGGGCTAGACAAAATTTTATTTCGTAATGCGATTTTGAAAAGTAACTCGATTTGCATTTGCATCCTTACACCCCACGACACTCATGTATCATGCAAATTTCTACGAGGCTTTCAAGAATTAGATTTTACTGTAAATTTCAATGTCGACGGTAAACTAATACTCGGGGCAAATAGAAACTCCTAATTATTATTACTTCACTAGAATGATTAAACAGTACATTAGAAATTTGCGGGTATGTCAGTAACAGTGTGAATTTTTAATACTTTTCAGCGTATGATATGTGAAAGGGTTTCACTACGCGCAAAGTATTAATAAACAATGTCATCTTGCAATTTATAGCTTACACAGGCTTTGAAGAAATACCATTTCTGAACGCCATAGTGTCTTGATCTTCAAAATGGATTTTCGGAGAGAAATCCGCGTGAGTCGTTGACAAACCGAGCCAAAGCATAGCGTAGCAAAAGCCTGCCATCTGAACAAGTCACACGTATACAAGCACGTACACACCTTTCAGCATCTCAACACATTTCAGAGTAGTTGCTGAGTTGGACGCTGTTCATGAGTAGATGCCACTACATTCAGTCCTGAAATTATGAGTCGGTAACACAGTTTGGGTGGCGACACGAACATCCATAAGGTGATAGGTCTATCCTATACCTCGTCTGTGGTTTTACCATTGCATCGACAAAGTATAGTAGTGACTACACTATAAAGAAATTCTTATATATAATTAGAATATTTGACAATCGCAGCTATCGGCTCGGTTTTCACCGATTACCAGGTCTCACCGCGAGGAGGTTGCTGCGTTTTGAGACCCGTAGAGAGATAGATGGAATCAAAGTTCCATCGATCTCCCTGTACATGAATCCCTTAGCCTCCTAAACCAAAGAGATGGAGGGAAACAAATTTCCATCGATCTCTTCGGATTAGATATGGAATATAGGGAACTGTCAAGCAATCACTTGATTGAAATAAATTCAGCAAAGAAGGAAAGACTACGGGTGAACATGAAACGAGTATTGGATGGCGCAGTCCCTACCACCCTGCTGTCCGAGTCGAAAGAGAAAAGCGCTCGGCGTCTCCCAAACGATTCCTCTGCACCCAGCGACTCGTCAGGAGCAACACTAGGTGTGACCTGACTCAAGCCGACTAACGAGGAGACTGGGAATCGAACCGGGTGACTTACGCAGGCAGTATACCAAAAGGTACACCCCCTACGCCCGAAACTTTTCCCTTTCGACAAGAATACCAGAGGATGAAACTGATCCACTCATACCGATTCCATGCTCAGTCGCTTGCTTCCGTGAACGGAAGCAGCGGCGACCTCCTCATCGGAGATGAGGAGCCAGCAAACGAGCAACAAAGTTAATAAAATTCTGTGACTATTTGGCAATTTTACATGAATATCTTAGCCTACTAAACCAAAGAGATGGAGGGAAACAAATTTCCATCGACCCCTTCGGTTTAGATATCGTATCTAGGGAACTGTCAAGCAATCACTCGATTGAAATAAAATTCAGCAAAGAAGGAAAGACTACGGGTGAACATGAAACGAGTATTGGATGGCGCAGTCCCTACCACCCTGCTGTCCGAGTCGAAAGAGAAAAGCGCTCGGCGTCTCCCAAACGATTCCTCTGCACCCAGCGACTCGTCAGGAGCAACACTAGGTGTGACCTGACTCAAGCCGACTAACGAGGAGACGGGGAATCGGACCGGGTGACTTACGCAGGCAGTATACCAAAAGGTACACCCCCTACGCCCGAAACTTTTCCCTTTCGACAAGAATACCAGAGGATGAAACTGATCCACTCATACCGATTCCATGCTCAGTCGCTTGCTTCCGTGAACGGAAGCAGCGGCGACCTCCTCATCGGAGATGAGGAGCCAGCAAACGAGCAACAAAGTTAATAAAATTCTGTGACTATTTGGCAATTTTACATGAATATCTTAGCCTACTAAACCAAAGAGATGGAGGGAAACAAATTTCCATCGACCCCTTCGGTTTAGATATCGTATCTAGGGAACTGTCAAGCAATCACTCGATTGAAATAAAATTCAGCAAAGAAGGAAAGACTACGGGTGAACATGAAACGAGTATTGGATGGCGCAGTCCCTACCACCCTGCTGTCCGAGTCGAAAGAGAAAAGCGCTCGGCGTCTCCCAAACGATTCCTCTGCACCCAGCGACTCGTCAGGAGCAACACTAGGTGTGACCTGACTCAAGCCGACTAACGAGGAGACTGGGAATCGGACCGGGTGACTTACGCAGGCAGTATACCAAAAGGTACACCCCCTACGCCCGAAACTTTTCCCTTTCGACAAGAATACCAGAGGATGAAACTGATCCACTCATACCGATTCCATGCTCAGTCGCTTGCTTCCGTGAACGGAAGCAGCGGCGACCTCCTCATCGGAGATGAGGAGCTAACAAAAGAGCAACAAAGCTAATGATTCAGTGACTACTTGGCAATTTTACATGGGGCCTTAAATACTTCATGCTATAACAAATTAACCTAGGCTTCCTTAGATGTCTTCATTCACTATCACTTTGCACTAACACGTTCCACTATCACTTTTCATTATCTCTTCTATTTGTAAATATATTATTTTGTGAACTCCCTTCCCCGCGGAACGGTGAATCGGAAAAGCTGGAACAGTCAACTACGTTATGTTAGTAAGAGCGTGAACAGTCTGGAAGGAAATTAAGAAAAAAAACTCATTGAGTTGGTGCCGTTCGAGATAATTTCGACCTATAGAGGAGCACGCACGAGCATGCAAAACCATCGTAGAGGTACATGAAGTAGAGAGCTGAGAATGTAGACCCATCGATGTGATGCATGACAGAGTGATACAAGATATACAAAACCATTAAACAAATCCATGAAATAAAAGAAATCATGCAAAACCATCGCCGATTCTGAGGAAATAGAACAAATTACGCAAAACCATCGATGAAATGCATGAAATGGAATAAACCATGCAAACCCATCGTTGAGATACATAAAGGAGAGCTGGAAATGGAAATAATCTCTGAAAGAATTCACCAGAGAACCCTTCGGCGAATCCCTCGGCGAATCCCTCGGCGAATCCCTCGAAGAATCTCTTGAAGAATTCTTCGATGGAATGCTTAAAACTAGACTTGCATGCCCAACTTTTCTAAGTTTCGCAGCACGCACACACACACACACACCACTCAGAGGAAGCATAACAGACTATGCTTCGGTATATTAACCCTTCGGACTGTGATTGCAATATACGGTAAATGGCTACTACAATTCTTTTAAAAGACTTTACTTTAAAGTCCAAAGGGTTAACATACACGCGTGAGAGAAATACACGAGAGGTTCTCGTCGATCTCTCTGCATACACACGATTACAATTTATTTCGCATATTTTAGAGGTTCGCTTGCATTGCTTTCAAGTGACAAATAGATTCTGAGTATCTCATTGCAGAGATAGAAAAGAATTGACAAACGGACACGGATTCGCCGTCGCGAGAGATCTCGAGCTGCTCGATACACTCACGCATTGCAGTTGCACAGACAAAACGCTAATACGAGACCACCACTCATCCAGCCTCCCCCATTAACGGGAGTTCCCCGCTCGGGGCCGCGCCTGAGGGGGTCAGAATCACAGCAGCCCGCCTCACAATTAAATCACATGCAGCTGCAATACGCGCTCCCACCACAAAGCCGACAATTTGCATAGGCGAGTGTATCGTGCCCGAGCATCTTGTGCTAATTCAAGATCTCTCCCGAGAGCGAATTATATTTCCGGAAAGAGAGAAAAGAGAATTGAAAGTAGGGAATATAAATGTCACTATGACAAGTGTTTAAAAGTATGCTAAATGAGAAACGACACGGTGCACGGTGAAGCTAATTGTAAGAGAAAGCAGAAGCAAAAGGTGTCACTCTCAACAAGCAAGCGCACATCTACCCTTAAATTTAGCCTATCGCACTCTTTACAATGGGCCCTAGTGGCATAATCTATTGCAAATATGCACTTGCGTAACTTTCGAGGGATATGCGAAAGCTAAGAATCTCCAGATTGAGATTGCAAAAGAGACTGAACGACTAAAGGACCGAAAGACGCGACGCGACGCGAACATTCACCCTCGATGCACCGAATTTTCGATTCTACATGGCATGTTCCATATCACGCCTTTACACAGCCATGGCGAGCGTAGCCAAGAACGAGCCATCTGAGACCACAGAACCGGCCGAGGTGGACCGAAGCCCGGTATCGGCGGGATAACTAGAAAATCAGAATGGTCATGAACTGGCGCACATCTTCGTCTAACAATGGTCCTCTGTGTAAAGCCGTGATAAGTTGTACCCAGCACAGCCGGCCTATGAAGGGCGAGCACACCATGCGAGAAATCGAAATCAGTAATCGAAGGCGAATTGTATTTCTAGAAGAGTGCGTTTGGCACTCTTATATTTAAAAAGAACGAGGCGGAATAGAAGCTTATCGCTCGAAGTACGGAAGTGCATTTTTGAATAGACGTCCAGACCGAACCAAACTCACCGAATGTAAGTTTGGCTCGATCTGGGCCCTTAACCTAGATCGTAGGCTTTAGCCTTGATTCCGTTTCGCAAGTCGCAATGCTTGGAAAACGTTACCAAGTCCAGGCACACCAACGTGGAGGTACCTACGAAAGTGACCCATTTCTACGAAATATTTCTGGCCCGTGTTCGACCAATGTTTTGCGCATTTTTGAAAATTTGGAAAAAGTCTTACGACTAAAGTTGTTAAACTAAGACTTATTGCTAGGCTGATTTTAAGATTGTAAGGAGAGAGCAAAGTAGAAGTAGCTAGCATAGTGACCAAGTAGTACCAATATCAACTGTCATTTTCAGTTATTATTATTTGTATGAGAAAGAGCTTCGAATTATATAGTTGAAAATCCTTAAGAAATTAATGCTTTCCATTCTCGTTTTATTAAGAGGATCTAATGACTCGTATGTAATTAAGCTTGAGAAGTGTAACTCGTATTCAAAGCATCAAGCTTTGATTATAAAATTCAAGAAAAATAATTTGGAATATTTAAAACGCGTTATCAGAACTTTGACCTCGAATTTCAAATTTATTTATTGCTTTTGGTCTGTATTACACATTTGGAAGCACGCGCGTTAATGTTACTGTTCATGAGTACTAAGTACTATGTATTCTTGGTCACCGTGTTCGCTAAAGCAATCATTTGTTCAATAGCATGCAAAAAAATTGAAATATTAAAATGTACCACTCACCGATCGTTGAACACAGTCTCACTCCTATCCATGCAGACAGGAGGCAGCCTCTTCAGCAGGTTCACAGACTAAGACTACTACTAAGTAGTACCGAAGAGATTGTATCACACACGCAAATATGTCACTATTATTTCACGATCAAAAAGCAATTTGAGCACCGGTGCATAGTATTAAATAGTTGAGGATGCGTAAAAACACTGATTCTACACTCGCGTTGACACTACTAACATGTACAGCCATCTCATGTTTTTAAACAGAAAACACTGTACGTTTTTAAATTTCCCTAAGCAGTGAGGACCCCTGATAGGACCCGAGAAAAGTGTTGTCTCAAGACTTCTAGATACCGGATGAATTGCAATAGAATCTTGTTGAGCGACCTCCCACATGGTCCAGTAATCGATGAAATTAATCCAGGAATCGAGATATCACGAAATAATATGCTCACGCGTTCACTGAGATCCGATGACTGTCGCAGCTAAAGTTCAACTGGCAGAGTACGAATTTGGAAGAGGTTGTTGACGTTCTGTCTCGCTCCAACGACTCCCAGCTCCTCGAGAAAAGTATTGCTCAAGAAGTCTTCTAGATACTCTTTGTATTGTAGTAGAATCTTGTTGAGCGTCCTCCCACGTGGTCCAGTAAACGATGAAATTTATTTAGGAATCGAGATATGACGAAATAATATGCTCACGCGTTCACTGAGATCCGATCACAGTCGCAGGTAAAGTTCAACTGGCAGAGTACGAATTTGGAAGAGGTTGTTGACGTTCTGCCTCGCTCCAACGACTCCCAGCTCGTCGAGAAAAGTATTGCTCAAGAAGTCCTCTAGATAAGCTTTGTATTGTAGTAGAATCTTGTTGAGCGTCCTCCCACGTGGTCCAGTAAACGATGAAATTTATTTAGGAATCGAGATATCACGAAATAATATGCTCACGCGTTCACTGAGATCCGATCACTGACGCAGGTAAAGTTCAACTGGCAGAGTACGAATTTGGAAGAGGTTGTTGATGTTCCGTCTCACTTCAACGACTCTCAGCTCCGCGAGAAAAGTATTGCTAAAGAAGTCTTCTAGATACTAGGTGAATTGTAGTAGAATCCTGTTAAGCGTCCTCCCACATGGTGCAGTAAATGATGAAATTTATTTAGGAATCGAGATAGCACGAAATAATATGCTCACGCGTTCACTGAGATCCGATCACGATCGCGAATAAAATTGAACTGGCATGTACATTGTTCGGCGAAGGTGCGACATTCATAGAGGTTGTTGACGTTATGTCTCGCTCCAACGACTGCCAGCTGCGCGAGAAAAGTATTGCTAAAGAAGTCTTCTAGATACTGGTTGAATTGTAGTAGAATCTTGTTAAGCTACCTTCCACATAGTCCTTCCAAAAATCGATGAAATTAATCTAGGAATCAAGATATCACGAAATAATATGCTCACGCGTTCACTGAGATCCGATCACAGTCGCAGGTAAAGTTCAACTGGCAGAGTACGAATTTGGAAGAGGTTGTTGACGTTCTGTCTCGCTCCAACGACTCCCAGCTCGTCGAGAAAAGTATTGCTCAAGAAGTCTTCTAGATAAGCTTTGTATTGTAGTAGAATCTTGTTGAGCGTCCTCCCACGTGGTCCAGTAAACGATGAAATTTATTTAGGAATCGAGATATGACGAAATAATATGCTCACGCGTTCACTGAGATCCGATCACAGTCGCAGGTAAAGTTCAACTGGCAGAGTACGAATTTGGAAGAGGTTGTTGACGTTCTGTCTCGCTCCAACGACTCCCAGCTCGTCGAGAAAAGTATTGCTCAAGAAGTCTTCTAGATAAGCTTTGTATTGTAGTAGAATCTTGTTGAGCGTCCTCCCACGTGGTCCAGTAAACGATGAAATTTATTTAGGAATCGAGATATCACGAAATAATATGCTCACGCGTTCACTGAGATCCGATCACTGACGCAGGTAAAGTTCAACTGGCAGAGTACGAATTTGGAAGAGGTTGTTGATGTTCCGTCTCACTTCAACGACTCTCAGCTCCGCGAGAAAAGTATTGCTAAAGAAGTCTTCTAGATACTGGTTGAATTGTAGTAGAATCTTGTTAAGCTACCTTCCACATAGTCCTTCCAAAAATCGATGAAATTAATCTAGGAATCAAGATATCACGAAATAATATGCTCACGCGTTCACTGTTATCGCTGTCACAGGTAAAGTTCAACTGGCAGATACATTGTTCGGCGATGGTGCGACTTTCGTAGAGGTTGTTGACGTTCTATCTTGCTCCAACAACTCTCAGCTAACTCGAAATTCGCCAAGGCTGGAAATAATTTTATCTAGCAACGCTGATTGCACCACTTGCACTTTTCGCAACTGCAGCTATCCAAATTGCACTTTCCCTATGTCTTCCAATCCTGGGGACCCATGATAGGACCCGAGAATAGTGTTGCACGAGAAGTTTTTCTAGGTAATTTCTAGGATATATCTCAGTGGAATTCTGTTAAGGGGCCTCCCCCATGGTCCAGTAATCGATGAAATTGATGCAAGAATTGAGAAATCACAAAATAATATGCACTATGACATGCACACACTTCACTGAACACTGAACCGATGAATTTCTCAGGGCTAGACAAAATTTTATTTCGTAATGCGATTTTGAAAAGTAACTCGATTTGCATTTGCATCCTTACACCCCACGACACTCATGTATCATGCAAATTTCTACGAGGCTTTCAAGAATTAGATTTTACTGTAAATTTCAATGTCGACGGTAAACTAATACTCGGGGCAAATAGAAACTCCTAATTATTATTACTTCACTAGAATGATTAAACAGTACATTAGAAATTTGCGGGTATGTCAGTAACAGTGTGAATTTTTAATACTTTTCAGCGTATGATATGTGAAAGGGTTTCACTACGCGCAAAGTATTAATAAACAATGTCATCTTGCAATTTATAGCTTACACAGGCTTTGAAGAAATACCATTTCTGAACGCCATAGTGTCTTGATCTTCAAAATGGATTTTCGGAGAGAAATCCGCGTGAGTCGTTGACAAACCGAGCCAAAGCATAGCGTAGCAAAAGCCTGCCATCTGAACAAGTCACACGTATACAAGCACGTACACACCTTTCAGCATCTCAACACATTTCAGAGTAGTTGCTGAGTTGGACGCTGTTCATGAGTAGATGCCACTACATTCAGTCCTGAAATTATGAGTCGGTAACACAGTTTGGGTGGCGACACGAACATCCATAAGGTGATAGGTCTATCCTATACCTCGTCTGTGGTTTTACCATTGCATCGACAAAGTATAGTAGTGACTACACTATAAAGAAATTCTTATATATAATTAGAATATTTGACAATCGCAGCTATCGGCTCGGTTTTCACCGATTACCAGGTCTCACCGCGAGGAGGTTGCTGCGTTTTGAGACCCGTAGAGAGATAGATGGAATCAAAGTTCCATCGATCTCCCTGTACATGAATCCCTTAGCCTCCTAAACCAAAGAGATGGAGGGAAACAAATTTCCATCGATCTCTTCGGATTAGATATGGAATATAGGGAACTGTCAAGCAATCACTTGATTGAAATAAATTCAGCAAAGAAGGAAAGACTACGGGTGAACATGAAACGAGTATTGGATGGCGCAGTCCCTACCACCCTGCTGTCCGAGTCGAAAGAGAAAAGCGCTCGGCGTCTCCCAAACGATTCCTCTGCACCCAGCGACTCGTCAGGAGCAACACTAGGTGTGACCTGACTCAAGCCGACTAACGAGGAGACTGGGAATCGAACCGGGTGACTTACGCAGGCAGTATACCAAAAGGTACACCCCCTACGCCCGAAACTTTTCCCTTTCGACAAGAATACCAGAGGATGAAACTGATCCACTCATACCGATTCCATGCTCAGTCGCTTGCTTCCGTGAACGGAAGCAGCGGCGACCTCCTCATCGGAGATGAGGAGCCAGCAAACGAGCAACAAAGTTAATAAAATTCTGTGACTATTTGGCAATTTTACATGAATATCTTAGCCTACTAAACCAAAGAGATGGAGGGAAACAAATTTCCATCGACCCCTTCGGTTTAGATATCGTATCTAGGGAACTGTCAAGCAATCACTCGATTGAAATAAAATTCAGCAAAGAAGGAAAGACTACGGGTGAACATGAAACGAGTATTGGATGGCGCAGTCCCTACCACCCTGCTGTCCGAGTCGAAAGAGAAAAGCGCTCGGCGTCTCCCAAACGATTCCTCTGCACCCAGCGACTCGTCAGGAGCAACACTAGGTGTGACCTGACTCAAGCCGACTAACGAGGAGACGGGGAATCGGACCGGGTGACTTACGCAGGCAGTATACCAAAAGGTACACCCCCTACGCCCGAAACTTTTCCCTTTCGACAAGAATACCAGAGGATGAAACTGATCCACTCATACCGATTCCATGCTCAGTCGCTTGCTTCCGTGAACGGAAGCAGCGGCGACCTCCTCATCGGAGATGAGGAGCCAGCAAACGAGCAACAAAGTTAATAAAATTCTGTGACTATTTGGCAATTTTACATGAATATCTTAGCCTACTAAACCAAAGAGATGGAGGGAAACAAATTTCCATCGACCCCTTCGGTTTAGATATCGTATCTAGGGAACTGTCAAGCAATCACTCGATTGAAATAAAATTCAGCAAAGAAGGAAAGACTACGGGTGAACATGAAACGAGTATTGGATGGCGCAGTCCCTACCACCCTGCTGTCCGAGTCGAAAGAGAAAAGCGCTCGGCGTCTCCCAAACGATTCCTCTGCACCCAGCGACTCGTCAGGAGCAACACTAGGTGTGACCTGACTCAAGCCGACTAACGAGGAGACTGGGAATCGGACCGGGTGACTTACGCAGGCAGTATACCAAAAGGTACACCCCCTACGCCCGAAACTTTTCCCTTTCGACAAGAATACCAGAGGATGAAACTGATCCACTCATACCGATTCCATGCTCAGTCGCTTGCTTCCGTGAACGGAAGCAGCGGCGACCTCCTCATCGGAGATGAGGAGCTAACAAAAGAGCAACAAAGCTAATGATTCAGTGACTACTTGGCAATTTTACATGGGGCCTTAAATACTTCATGCTATAACAAATTAACCTAGGCTTCCTTAGATGTCTTCATTCACTATCACTTTGCACTAACACGTTCCACTATCACTTTTCATTATCTCTTCTATTTGTAAATATATTATTTTGTGAACTCCCTTCCCCGCGGAACGGTGAATCGGAAAAGCTGGAACAGTCAACTACGTTATGTTAGTAAGAGCGTGAACAGTCTGGAAGGAAATTAAGAAAAAAAACTCATTGAGTTGGTGCCGTTCGAGATAATTTCGACCTATAGAGGAGCACGCACGAGCATGCAAAACCATCGTAGAGGTACATGAAGTAGAGAGCTGAGAATGTAGACCCATCGATGTGATGCATGACAGAGTGATACAAGATATACAAAACCATTAAACAAATCCATGAAATAAAAGAAATCATGCAAAACCATCGCCGATTCTGAGGAAATAGAACAAATTACGCAAAACCATCGATGAAATGCATGAAATGGAATAAACCATGCAAACCCATCGTTGAGATACATAAAGGAGAGCTGGAAATGGAAATAATCTCTGAAAGAATTCACCAGAGAACCCTTCGGCGAATCCCTCGGCGAATCCCTCGGCGAATCCCTCGAAGAATCTCTTGAAGAATTCTTCGATGGAATGCTTAAAACTAGACTTGCATGCCCAACTTTTCTAAGTTTCGCAGCACGCACACACACACACACACCACTCAGAGGAAGCATAACAGACTATGCTTCGGTATATTAACCCTTCGGACTGTGATTGCAATATACGGTAAATGGCTACTACAATTCTTTTAAAAGACTTTACTTTAAAGTCCAAAGGGTTAACATACACGCGTGAGAGAAATACACGAGAGGTTCTCGTCGATCTCTCTGCATACACACGATTACAATTTATTTCGCATATTTTAGAGGTTCGCTTGCATTGCTTTCAAGTGACAAATAGATTCTGAGTATCTCATTGCAGAGATAGAAAAGAATTGACAAACGGACACGGATTCGCCGTCGCGAGAGATCTCGAGCTGCTCGATACACTCACGCATTGCAGTTGCACAGACAAAACGCTAATACGAGACCACCACTCATCCAGCCTCCCCCATTAACGGGAGTTCCCCGCTCGGGGCCGCGCCTGAGGGGGTCAGAATCACAGCAGCCCGCCTCACAATTAAATCACATGCAGCTGCAATACGCGCTCCCACCACAAAGCCGACAATTTGCATAGGCGAGTGTATCGTGCCCGAGCATCTTGTGCTAATTCAAGATCTCTCCCGAGAGCGAATTATATTTCCGGAAAGAGAGAAAAGAGAATTGAAAGTAGGGAATATAAATGTCACTATGACAAGTGTTTAAAAGTATGCTAAATGAGAAACGACACGGTGCACGGTGAAGCTAATTGTAAGAGAAAGCAGAAGCAAAAGGTGTCACTCTCAACAAGCAAGCGCACATCTACCCTTAAATTTAGCCTATCGCACTCTTTACAATGGGCCCTAGTGGCATAATCTATTGCAAATATGCACTTGCGTAACTTTCGAGGGATATGCGAAAGCTAAGAATCTCCAGATTGAGATTGCAAAAGAGACTGAACGACTAAAGGACCGAAAGACGCGACGCGACGCGAACATTCACCCTCGATGCACCGAATTTTCGATTCTACATGGCATGTTCCATATCACGCCTTTACACAGCCATGGCGAGCGTAGCCAAGAACGAGCCATCTGAGACCACAGAACCGGCCGAGGTGGACCGAAGCCCGGTATCGGCGGGATAACTAGAAAATCAGAATGGTCATGAACTGGCGCACATCTTCGTCTAACAATGGTCCTCTGTGTAAAGCCGTGATAAGTTGTACCCAGCACAGCCGGCCTATGAAGGGCGAGCACACCATGCGAGAAATCGAAATCAGTAATCGAAGGCGAATTGTATTTCTAGAAGAGTGCGTTTGGCACTCTTATATTTAAAAAGAACGAGGCGGAATAGAAGCTTATCGCTCGAAGTACGGAAGTGCATTTTTGAATAGACGTCCAGACCGAACCAAACTCACCGAATGTAAGTTTGGCTCGATCTGGGCCCTTAACCTAGATCGTAGGCTTTAGCCTTGATTCCGTTTCGCAAGTCGCAATGCTTGGAAAACGTTACCAAGTCCAGGCACACCAACGTGGAGGTACCTACGAAAGTGACCCATTTCTACGAAATATTTCTGGCCCGTGTTCGACCAATGTTTTGCGCATTTTTGAAAATTTGGAAAAAGTCTTACGACTAAAGTTGTTAAACTAAGACTTATTGCTAGGCTGATTTTAAGATTGTAAGGAGAGAGCAAAGTAGAAGTAGCTAGCATAGTGACCAAGTAGTACCAATATCAACTGTCATTTTCAGTTATTATTATTTGTATGAGAAAGAGCTTCGAATTATATAGTTGAAAATCCTTAAGAAATTAATGCTTTCCATTCTCGTTTTATTAAGAGGATCTAATGACTCGTATGTAATTAAGCTTGAGAAGTGTAACTCGTATTCAAAGCATCAAGCTTTGATTATAAAATTCAAGAAAAATAATTTGGAATATTTAAAACGCGTTATCAGAACTTTGACCTCGAATTTCAAATTTATTTATTGCTTTTGGTCTGTATTACACATTTGGAAGCACGCGCGTTAATGTTACTGTTCATGAGTACTAAGTACTATGTATTCTTGGTCACCGTGTTCGCTAAAGCAATCATTTGTTCAATAGCATGCAAAAAAATTGAAATATTAAAATGTACCACTCACCGATCGTTGAACACAGTCTCACTCCTATCCATGCAGACAGGAGGCAGCCTCTTCAGCAGGTTCACAGACTAAGACTACTACTAAGTAGTACCGAAGAGATTGTATCACACACGCAAATATGTCACTATTATTTCACGATCAAAAAGCAATTTGAGCACCGGTGCATAGTATTAAATAGTTGAGGATGCGTAAAAACACTGATTCTACACTCGCGTTGACACTACTAACATGTACAGCCATCTCATGTTTTTAAACAGAAAACACTGTACGTTTTTAAATTTCCCTAAGCAGTGAGGACCCCTGATAGGACCCGAGAAAAGTGTTGTCTCAAGACTTCTAGATACCGGATGAATTGCAATAGAATCTTGTTGAGCGACCTCCCACATGGTCCAGTAATCGATGAAATTAATCCAGGAATCGAGATATCACGAAATAATATGCTCACGCGTTCACTGAGATCCGATGACTGTCGCAGCTAAAGTTCAACTGGCAGAGTACGAATTTGGAAGAGGTTGTTGACGTTCTGTCTCGCTCCAACGACTCCCAGCTCCTCGAGAAAAGTATTGCTCAAGAAGTCTTCTAGATACTCTTTGTATTGTAGTAGAATCTTGTTGAGCGTCCTCCCACGTGGTCCAGTAAACGATGAAATTTATTTAGGAATCGAGATATGACGAAATAATATGCTCACGCGTTCACTGAGATCCGATCACAGTCGCAGGTAAAGTTCAACTGGCAGAGTACGAATTTGGAAGAGGTTGTTGACGTTCTGCCTCGCTCCAACGACTCCCAGCTCGTCGAGAAAAGTATTGCTCAAGAAGTCCTCTAGATAAGCTTTGTATTGTAGTAGAATCTTGTTGAGCGTCCTCCCACGTGGTCCAGTAAACGATGAAATTTATTTAGGAATCGAGATATCACGAAATAATATGCTCACGCGTTCACTGAGATCCGATCACTGACGCAGGTAAAGTTCAACTGGCAGAGTACGAATTTGGAAGAGGTTGTTGATGTTCCGTCTCACTTCAACGACTCTCAGCTCCGCGAGAAAAGTATTGCTAAAGAAGTCTTCTAGATACTAGGTGAATTGTAGTAGAATCCTGTTAAGCGTCCTCCCACATGGTGCAGTAAATGATGAAATTTATTTAGGAATCGAGATAGCACGAAATAATATGCTCACGCGTTCACTGAGATCCGATCACGATCGCGAATAAAATTGAACTGGCATGTACATTGTTCGGCGAAGGTGCGACATTCATAGAGGTTGTTGACGTTATGTCTCGCTCCAACGACTGCCAGCTGCGCGAGAAAAGTATTGCTAAAGAAGTCTTCTAGATACTGGTTGAATTGTAGTAGAATCTTGTTAAGCTACCTTCCACATAGTCCTTCCAAAAATCGATGAAATTAATCTAGGAATCAAGATATCACGAAATAATATGCTCACGCGTTCACTGAGATCCGATCACAGTCGCAGGTAAAGTTCAACTGGCAGAGTACGAATTTGGAAGAGGTTGTTGACGTTCTGTCTCGCTCCAACGACTCCCAGCTCGTCGAGAAAAGTATTGCTCAAGAAGTCTTCTAGATAAGCTTTGTATTGTAGTAGAATCTTGTTGAGCGTCCTCCCACGTGGTCCAGTAAACGATGAAATTTATTTAGGAATCGAGATATGACGAAATAATATGCTCACGCGTTCACTGAGATCCGATCACAGTCGCAGGTAAAGTTCAACTGGCAGAGTACGAATTTGGAAGAGGTTGTTGACGTTCTGTCTCGCTCCAACGACTCCCAGCTCGTCGAGAAAAGTATTGCTCAAGAAGTCTTCTAGATAAGCTTTGTATTGTAGTAGAATCTTGTTGAGCGTCCTCCCACGTGGTCCAGTAAACGATGAAATTTATTTAGGAATCGAGATATCACGAAATAATATGCTCACGCGTTCACTGAGATCCGATCACTGACGCAGGTAAAGTTCAACTGGCAGAGTACGAATTTGGAAGAGGTTGTTGATGTTCCGTCTCACTTCAACGACTCTCAGCTCCGCGAGAAAAGTATTGCTAAAGAAGTCTTCTAGATACTGGTTGAATTGTAGTAGAATCTTGTTAAGCTACCTTCCACATAGTCCTTCCAAAAATCGATGAAATTAATCTAGGAATCAAGATATCACGAAATAATATGCTCACGCGTTCACTGTTATCGCTGTCACAGGTAAAGTTCAACTGGCAGATACATTGTTCGGCGATGGTGCGACTTTCGTAGAGGTTGTTGACGTTCTATCTTGCTCCAACAACTCTCAGCTAACTCGAAATTCGCCAAGGCTGGAAATAATTTTATCTAGCAACGCTGATTGCACCACTTGCACTTTTCGCAACTGCAGCTATCCAAATTGCACTTTCCCTATGTCTTCCAATCCTGGGGACCCATGATAGGACCCGAGAATAGTGTTGCACGAGAAGTTTTTCTAGGTAATTTCTAGGATATATCTCAGTGGAATTCTGTTAAGGGGCCTCCCCCATGGTCCAGTAATCGATGAAATTGATGCAAGAATTGAGAAATCACAAAATAATATGCACTATGACATGCACACACTTCACTGAACACTGAACCGATGAATTTCTCAGGGCTAGACAAAATTTTATTTCGTAATGCGATTTTGAAAAGTAACTCGATTTGCATTTGCATCCTTACACCCCACGACACTCATGTATCATGCAAATTTCTACGAGGCTTTCAAGAATTAGATTTTACTGTAAATTTCAATGTCGACGGTAAACTAATACTCGGGGCAAATAGAAACTCCAATTATTATTACTTCACTAGAATGATTAAACAGTACATTAGAAATTTGCGGGTATGTCAGTAACAGTGTGAATTTTTAATACTTTTCAGCGTATGATATGTGAAAGGGTTTCACTACGCGCAAAGTATTAATAAACAATGTCATCTTGCAATTTATAGCTTACACAGGCTTTGAAGAAATACCATTTCTGAACGCCATAGTGTCTTGATCTTCAAAATGGATTTTCGGAGAGAAATCCGCGTGAGTCGTTGACAAACCGAGCCAAAGCATAGCGTAGCAAAAGCCTGCCATCTGAACAAGTCACACGTATACAAGCACGTACACACCTTTCAGCATCTCAACACATTTCAGAGTAGTTGCTGAGTTGGACGCTGTTCATGAGTAGATGCCACTACATTCAGTCCTGAAATTATGAGTCGGTAACACAGTTTGGGTGGCGACACGAACATCCATAAGGTGATAGGTCTATCCTATACCTCGTCTGTGGTTTTACCATTGCATCGACAAAGTATAGTAGTGACTACACTATAAAGAAATTCTTATATATAATTAGAATATTTGACAATCGCAGCTATCGGCTCGGTTTTCACCGATTACCAGGTCTCACCGCGAGGAGGTTGCTGCGTTTTGAGACCCGTAGAGAGATAGATGGAATCAAAGTTCCATCGATCTCCCTGTACATGAATCCCTTAGCCTCCTAAACCAAAGAGATGGAGGGAAACAAATTTCCATCGATCTCTTCGGTTTAGATATGGAATATAGGGAACTGTCAAGCAATCACTTGATTGAAATAAATTCAGCAAAGAAGGAAAGACTACGGGTGAACATGAAACGAGTATTGGATGGCGCAGTCCCTACCACCCTGCTGTCCGAGTCGAAAGAGAAAAGCGCTCGGCGTCTCCCAAACGATTCCTCTGCACCCAGCGACTCGTCAGGAGCAACACTAGGTGTGACCTGACTCAAGCCGACTAACGAGGAGACGGGGAATCGGACCGGGTGACTTACGCAGGCAGTATACCAAAAGGTACACCCCCTACGCCCGAAACTTTTCCCTTTCGACAAGAATACCAGAGGATGAAACTGATCCACTCATACCGATTCCATGCTCAGTCGCTTGCTTCCGTGAACGGAAGCAGCGGCGACCTCCTCATCGGAGATGAGGAGCCAGCAAACGAGCAACAAAGTTAATAAAATTCTGTGACTATTTGGCAATTTTACATGAATATCTTAGCCTACTAAACCAAAGAGATGGAGGGAAACAAATTTCCATCGACCCCTTCGGTTTAGATATCGTATCTAGGGAACTGTCAAGCAATCACTCGATTGAAATAAAATTCAGCAAAGAAGGAAAGACTACGGGTGAACATGAAACGAGTATTGGATGGCGCAGTCCCTACCACCCTGCTGTCCGAGTCGAAAGAGAAAAGCGCTCGGCGTCTCCCAAACGATTCCTCTGCACCCAGCGACTCGTCAGGAGCAACACTAGGTGTGACCTGACTCAAGCCGACTAACGAGGAGACTGGGAATCGGACCGGGTGACTTACGCAGGCAGTATACCAAAAGGTACACCCCCTACGCCCGAAACTTTTCCCTTTCGACAAGAATACCAGAGGATGAAACTGATCCACTCATACCGATTCCATGCTCAGTCGCTTGCTTCCGTGAACGGAAGCAGCGGCGACCTCCTCATCGGAGATGAGGAGCCAGCAAACGAGCAACAAAGTTAATAAAATTCTGTGACTATTTGGCAATTTTACATGAATATCTTAGCCTACTAAACCAAAGAGATGGAGGGAAACAAATTTTCATCGACCCCTTCGGTTTAGATATCGTATCTAGGGAACTGTCAAGCAACCACTCGATTGAAATAAAATTCAGCAAAGAAGGAAAGACTACGGGTGAACATGAAACGAGTATTGGATGGCGCAGTCCCTACCACCCTGCTGTCCGAGTCGAAAGAGAAAAGCGCTCGGCGTCTCCCAAACGATTCCTCTGCACCCAGCGACTCGTCAGGAGCAACACTAGGTGTGACCTGACTCAAGCCGACTAACGAGGAGACGGGGAATCGGACCGGGTGACTTACGCAGGCAGTATACCAAAAGGTACACCCCCTACGCCCGAAACTTTTCCCTTTCGACAAGAATACCAGAGGATGAAACTGATCCACTCATACCGATTCCATGCTCAGTCGCTTGCTTCCGTGAACGGAAGCAGCGGCGACCTCCTCATCGGAGATGAGGAGCCAGCAAACGAGCAACAAAGTTAATAAAATTCTGTGACTATTTGGCAATTTTACATGAATATCTTAGCCTACTAAACCAAAGAGATGGAGGGAAACAAATTTCCATCGACCCCTTCGGTTTAGATATCGTATCTAGGGAACTGTCAAGCAATCACTCGATTGAAATAAAATTCAGCAAAGAAGGAAAGACTACGGGTGAACATGAAACGAGTATTGGATGGCGCAGTCCCTACCACCCTGCTGTCCGAGTCGAAAGAGAAAAGCGCTCGGCGTCTCCCAAACGATTCCTCTGCACCCAGTGACTCGTCAGGAGCAACACTAGGTGTGACCTGACTCAAGCCGACTAACGAGGAGACTGGGAATCGGACCGGGTGACTTACGCAGGCAGTATACCAAAAGGTACACCCCCTACGCCCGAAACTTTTCCCTTTCGACAAGAATACCAGAGGATGAAACTGATCCACTCATACCGATTCCATGCTCAGTCGCTTGCTTCCGTGAACGGAAGCAGCGGCGACCTCCTCATCGGAGATGAGGAGCTAACAAAAGAGCAACAAAGCTAATGATTCAGTGACTACTTGGCAATTTTACATGGGGCCTTAAATACTTCATGCTATAACAAATTAACCTAGGCTTCCTTAGATGTCTTCATTCACTATCACTTTGCACTAACACGTTCCACTATCACTTTTCATTATCTCTTCTATTTGTAAATATATTATTTTGTGAACTCCCTTCCCCGCGGAACGGTGAATCGGAAAAGCTGGAACAGTCAACTACGTTATGTTAGTAAGAGCGTGAACAGTCTGGAAGGAAATTAAGAAAAAAAACTCATTGAGTTGGTGCCGTTCGAGATAATTTCGACCTATAGAGGAGCACGCACGAGCATGCAAAACCATCGTAGAGGTACATGAAGTAGAGAGCTGAGAATGTAGACCCATCGATGTGATGCATGACAGAGTGATACAAGATATACAAAACCATTAAACAAATCCATGAAATAAAAGAAATCATGCAAAACCATCGCCGATTCTGAGGAAATAGAACAAATTACGCAAAACCATCGATGAAATGCATGAAATGGAATAAACCATGCAAACCCATCGTTGAGATACATAAAGGAGAGCTGGAAATGGAAATAATCTCTGAAAGAATTCACCAGAGAACCCTTCGGCGAATCCCTCGGCGAATCCCTCGGCGAATCCCTCGAAGAATCTCTTGAAGAATTCTTCGATGGAATGCTTAAAACTAGACTTGCATGCCCAACTTTTCTAAGTTTCGCAGCACGCACACACACACACACACACCACTCAGAGGAAGCATAACAGACTATGCTTCGGTATATTAACCCTTCGGACTGTGATTGCAATATACGGTAAATGGCTACTACAATTCTTTTAAAAGACTTTACTTTAAAGTCCAAAGGGTTAACATACACGCGTGAGAGAAATACACGAGAGGTTCTCGTCGATCTCTCTGCATACACACGATTACAATTTATTTCGCATATTTTAGAGGTTCGCTTGCATTGCTTTCAAGTGACAAATAGATTCTGAGTATCTCATTGCAGAGATAGAAAAGAATTGACAAACGGACACGGATTCGCCGTCGCGAGAGATCTCGAGCTGCTCGATACACTCACGCATTGCAGTTGCACAGACAAAACGCTAATACGAGACCACCACTCATCCAGCCTCCCCCATTAACGGGAGTTCCCCGCTCGGGGCCGCGCCTGAGGGGGTCAGAATCACAGCAGCCCGCCTCACAATTAAATCACATGCAGCTGCAATACGCGCTCCCACCACAAAGCCGACAATTTGCATAGGCGAGTGTATCGTGCCCGAGCATCTTGTGCTAATTCAAGATCTCTCCCGAGAGCGAATTATATTTCCGGAAAGAGAGAAAAGAGAATTGAAAGTAGGGAATATAAATGTCACTATGACAAGTGTTTAAAAGTATGCTAAATGAGAAACGACACGGTGCACGGTGAAGCTAATTGTAAGAGAAAGCAGAAGCAAAAGGTGTCACTCTCAACAAGCAAGCGCACATCTACCCTTAAATTTAGCCTATCGCACTCTTTACAATGGGCCCTAGTGGCATAATCTATTGCAAATATGCACTTGCGTAACTTTCGAGGGATATGCGAAAGCTAAGAATCTCCAGATTGAGATTGCAAAAGAGACTGAACGACTAAAGGACCGAAAGACGCGACGCGACGCGAACATTCACCCTCGATGCACCGAATTTTCGATTCTACATGGCATGTTCCATATCACGCCTTTACACAGCCATGGCGAGCGTAGCCAAGAACGAGCCATCTGAGACCACAGAACCGGCCGAGGTGGACCGAAGCCCGGTATCGGCGGGATAACTAGAAAATCAGAATGGTCATGAACTGGCGCACATCTTCGTCTAACAATGGTCCTCTGTGTAAAGCCGTGATAAGTTGTACCCAGCACAGCCGGCCTATGAAGGGCGAGCACACCATGCGAGAAATCGAAATCAGTAATCGAAGGCGAATTGTATTTCTAGAAGAGTGCGTTTGGCACTCTTATATTTAAAAAGAACGAGGCGGAATAGAAGCTTATCGCTCGAAGTACGGAAGTGCATTTTTGAATAGACGTCCAGACCGAACCAAACTCACCGAATGTAAGTTTGGCTCGATCTGGGCCCTTAACCTAGATCGTAGGCTTTAGCCTTGATTCCGTTTCGCAAGTCGCAATGCTTGGAAAACGTTACCAAGTCCAGGCACACCAACGTGGAGGTACCTACGAAAGTGACCCATTTCTACGAAATATTTCTGGCCCGTGTTCGACCAATGTTTTGCGCATTTTTGAAAATTTGGAAAAAGTCTTACGACTAAAGTTGTTAAACTAAGACTTATTGCTAGGCTGATTTTAAGATTGTAAGGAGAGAGCAAAGTAGAAGTAGCTAGCATAGTGACCAAGTAGTACCAATATCAACTGTCATTTTCAGTTATTATTATTTGTATGAGAAAGAGCTTCGAATTATATAGTTGAAAATCCTTAAGAAATTAATGCTTTCCATTCTCGTTTTATTAAGAGGATCTAATGACTCGTATGTAATTAAGCTTGAGAAGTGTAACTCGTATTCAAAGCATCAAGCTTTGATTATAAAATTCAAGAAAAATAATTTGGAATATTTAAAACGCGTTATCAGAACTTTGACCTCGAATTTCAAATTTATTTATTGCTTTTGGTCTGTATTACACATTTGGAAGCACGCGCGTTAATGTTACTGTTCATGAGTACTAAGTACTATGTATTCTTGGTCACCGTGTTCGCTAAAGCAATCATTTGTTCAATAGCATGCAAAAAAATTGAAATATTAAAATGTACCACTCACCGATCGTTGAACACAGTCTCACTCCTATCCATGCAGACAGGAGGCAGCCTCTTCAGCAGGTTCACAGACTAAGACTACTACTAAGTAGTACCGAAGAGATTGTATCACACACGCAAATATGTCACTATTATTTCACGATCAAAAAGCAATTTGAGCACCGGTGCATAGTATTAAATAGTTGAGGATGCGTAAAAACACTGATTCTACACTCGCGTTGACACTACTAACATGTACAGCCATCTCATGTTTTTAAACAGAAAACACTGTACGTTTTTAAATTTCCCTAAGCAGTGAGGACCCCTGATAGGACCCGAGAAAAGTGTTGTCTCAAGACTTCTAGATACCGGATGAATTGCAATAGAATCTTGTTGAGCGACCTCCCACATGGTCCAGTAATCGATGAAATTAATCCAGGAATCGAGATATCACGAAATAATATGCTCACGCGTTCACTGAGATCCGATGACTGTCGCAGCTAAAGTTCAACTGGCAGAGTACGAATTTGGAAGAGGTTGTTGACGTTCTGTCTCGCTCCAACGACTCCCAGCTCCTCGAGAAAAGTATTGCTCAAGAAGTCTTCTAGATACTCTTTGTATTGTAGTAGAATCTTGTTGAGCGTCCTCCCACGTGGTCCAGTAAACGATGAAATTTATTTAGGAATCGAGATATGACGAAATAATATGCTCACGCGTTCACTGAGATCCGATCACAGTCGCAGGTAAAGTTCAACTGGCAGAGTACGAATTTGGAAGAGGTTGTTGACGTTCTGCCTCGCTCCAACGACTCCCAGCTCGTCGAGAAAAGTATTGCTCAAGAAGTCCTCTAGATAAGCTTTGTATTGTAGTAGAATCTTGTTGAGCGTCCTCCCACGTGGTCCAGTAAACGATGAAATTTATTTAGGAATCGAGATATCACGAAATAATATGCTCACGCGTTCACTGAGATCCGATCACTGACGCAGGTAAAGTTCAACTGGCAGAGTACGAATTTGGAAGAGGTTGTTGATGTTCCGTCTCACTTCAACGACTCTCAGCTCCGCGAGAAAAGTATTGCTAAAGAAGTCTTCTAGATACTAGGTGAATTGTAGTAGAATCCTGTTAAGCGTCCTCCCACATGGTGCAGTAAATGATGAAATTTATTTAGGAATCGAGATAGCACGAAATAATATGCTCACGCGTTCACTGAGATCCGATCACGATCGCGAATAAAATTGAACTGGCATGTACATTGTTCGGCGAAGGTGCGACATTCATAGAGGTTGTTGACGTTATGTCTCGCTCCAACGACTGCCAGCTGCGCGAGAAAAGTATTGCTAAAGAAGTCTTCTAGATACTGGTTGAATTGTAGTAGAATCTTGTTAAGCTACCTTCCACATAGTCCTTCCAAAAATCGATGAAATTAATCTAGGAATCAAGATATCACGAAATAATATGCTCACGCGTTCACTGAGATCCGATCACAGTCGCAGGTAAAGTTCAACTGGCAGAGTACGAATTTGGAAGAGGTTGTTGACGTTCTGTCTCGCTCCAACGACTCCCAGCTCGTCGAGAAAAGTATTGCTCAAGAAGTCTTCTAGATAAGCTTTGTATTGTAGTAGAATCTTGTTGAGCGTCCTCCCACGTGGTCCAGTAAACGATGAAATTTATTTAGGAATCGAGATATGACGAAATAATATGCTCACGCGTTCACTGAGATCCGATCACAGTCGCAGGTAAAGTTCAACTGGCAGAGTACGAATTTGGAAGAGGTTGTTGACGTTCTGTCTCGCTCCAACGACTCCCAGCTCGTCGAGAAAAGTATTGCTCAAGAAGTCTTCTAGATAAGCTTTGTATTGTAGTAGAATCTTGTTGAGCGTCCTCCCACGTGGTCCAGTAAACGATGAAATTTATTTAGGAATCGAGATATCACGAAATAATATGCTCACGCGTTCACTGAGATCCGATCACTGACGCAGGTAAAGTTCAACTGGCAGAGTACGAATTTGGAAGAGGTTGTTGATGTTCCGTCTCACTTCAACGACTCTCAGCTCCGCGAGAAAAGTATTGCTAAAGAAGTCTTCTAGATACTGGTTGAATTGTAGTAGAATCTTGTTAAGCTACCTTCCACATAGTCCTTCCAAAAATCGATGAAATTAATCTAGGAATCAAGATATCACGAAATAATATGCTCACGCGTTCACTGTTATCGCTGTCACAGGTAAAGTTCAACTGGCAGATACATTGTTCGGCGATGGTGCGACTTTCGTAGAGGTTGTTGACGTTCTATCTTGCTCCAACAACTCTCAGCTAACTCGAAATTCGCCAAGGCTGGAAATAATTTTATCTAGCAACACTGATTGCACCACTTGCACTTTTCGCAACTGCAGCTATCCAAATTGCACTTTCCCTATGTCTTCCAATCCTGGGGACCCATGATAGGACCCGAGAATAGTGTTGCACGAGAAGTTTTTCTAGGTAATTTCTAGGATATATCTCAGTGGAATTCTGTTAAGGGGCCTCCCCCATGGTCCAGTAATCGATGAAATTGATGCAAGAATTGAGAAATCACAAAATAATATGCACTATGACATGCACACACTTCACTGAACACTGAACCGATGAATTTCTCAGGGCTAGACAAAATTTTATTTCGTAATGCGATTTTGAAAAGTAACTCGATTTGCATTTGCATCCTTACACCCCACGACACTCATGTATCATGCAAATTTCTACGAGGCTTTCAAGAATTAGATTTTACTGTAAATTTCAATGTCGACGGTAAACTAATACTCGGGGCAAATAGAAACTCCAATTATTATTACTTCACTAGAATGATTAAACAGTACATTAGAAATTTGCGGGTATGTCAGTAACAGTGTGAATTTTTAATACTTTTCAGCGTATGATATGTGAAAGGGTTTCACTACGCGCAAAGTATTAATAAACAATGTCATCTTGCAATTTATAGCTTACACAGGCTTTGAAGAAATACCATTTCTGAACGCCATAGTGTCTTGATCTTCAAAATGGATTTTCGGAGAGAAATCCGCGTGAGTCGTTGACAAACCGAGCCAAAGCATAGCGTAGCAAAAGCCTGCCATCTGAACAAGTCACACGTATACAAGCACGTACACACCTTTCAGCATCTCAACACATTTCAGAGTAGTTGCTGAGTTGGACGCTGTTCATGAGTAGATGCCACTACATTCAGTCCTGAAATTATGAGTCGGTAACACAGTTTGGGTGGCGACACGAACATCCATAAGGTGATAGGTCTATCCTATACCTCGTCTGTGGTTTTACCATTGCATCGACAAAGTATAGTAGTGACTACACTATAAAGAAATTCTTATATATAATTAGAATATTTGACAATCGCAGCTATCGGCTCGGTTTTCACCGATTACCAGGTCTCACCGCGAGGAGGTTGCTGCGTTTTGAGACCCGTAGAGAGATAGATGGAATCAAAGTTCCATCGATCTCCCTGTACATGAATCCCTTAGCCTCCTAAACCAAAGAGATGGAGGGAAACAAATTTCCATCGATCTCTTCGGTTTAGATATGGAATATAGGGAACTGTCAAGCAATCACTTGATTGAAATAAATTCAGCAAAGAAGGAAAGACTACGGGTGAACATGAAACGAGTATTGGATGGCGCAGTCCCTACCACCCTGCTGTCCGAGTCGAAAGAGAAAAGCGCTCGGCGTCTCCCAAACGATTCCTCTGCACCCAGCGACTCGTCAGGAGCAACACTAGGTGTGACCTGACTCAAGCCGACTAACGAGGAGACTGGGAATCGAACCGGGTGACTTACGCAGGCTGTATACCAAAAGGTACACCCCCTACGCCCGAAACTTTTCCCTTTCGACAAGAATACCAGAGGATGAAACTGATCCACTCATACCGATTCCATGCTCAGTCGCTTGCTTCCGTGAACGGAAGCAGCGGCGACCTCCTCATCGGAGATGAGGAGCCAGCAAACGAGCAACAAAGTTAATAAAATTCTGTGACTATTTGGCAATTTTACATGAATATCTTAGCCTACTAAACCAAAGAGATGGAGGGAAACAAATTTCCATCGACCCCTTCGGTTTAGATATCGTATCTAGGGAACTGTCAAGCAATCACTCGATTGAAATAAAATTCAGCAAAGAAGGAAAGACTACGGGTGAACATGAAACGAGTATTGGATGGCGCAGTCCCTACCACCCTGCTGTCCGAGTCGAAAGAGAAAAGCGCTCGGCGTCTCCCAAACGATTCCTCTGCACCCAGCGACTCGTCAGGAGCAACACTAGGTGTGACCTGACTCAAGCCGACTAACGAGGAGACGGGGAATCGGACCGGGTGACTTACGCAGGCAGTATACCAAAAGGTACACCCCCTACGCCCGAAACTTTTCCCTTTCGACAAGAATACCAGAGGATGAAACTGATCCACTCATACCGATTCCATGCTCAGTCGCTTGCTTCCGTGAACGGAAGCAGCGGCGACCTCCTCATCGGAGATGAGGAGCCAGCAAACGAGCAACAAAGTTAATAAAATTCTGTGACTATTTGGCAATTTTACATGAATATCTTAGCCTACTAAACCAAAGAGATGGAGGGAAACAAATTTCCATCGACCCCTTCGGTTTAGATATCGTATCTAGGGAACTGTCAAGCAATCACTCGATTGAAATAAAATTCAGCAAAGAAGGAAAGACTACGGGTGAACATGAAACGAGTATTGGATGGCGCAGTCCCTACCACCCTGCTGTCCGAGTCGAAAGAGAAAAGCGCTCGGCGTCTCCCAAACGATTCCTCTGCACCCAGCGACTCGTCAGGAGCAACACTAGGTGTGACCTGACTCAAGCCGACTAACGAGGAGACTGGGAATCGGACCGGGTGACTTACGCAGGCAGTATACCAAAAGGTACACCCCCTACGCCCGAAACTTTTCCCTTTCGACAAGAATACCAGAGGATGAAACTGATCCACTCATACCGATTCCATGCTCAGTCGCTTGCTTCCGTGAACGGAAGCAGCGGCGACCTCCTCATCGGAGATGAGGAGCTAACAAAAGAGCAACAAAGCTAATGATTCAGTGACTACTTGGCAATTTTACATGGGGCCTTAAATACTTCATGCTATAACAAATTAACCTAGGCTTCCTTAGATGTCTTCATTCACTATCACTTTGCACTAACACGTTCCACTATCACTTTTCATTATCTCTTCTATTTGTAAATATATTATTTTGTGAACTCCCTTCCCCGCGGAACGGTGAATCGGAAAAGCTGGAACAGTCAACTACGTTATGTTAGTAAGAGCGTGAACAGTCTGGAAGGAAATTAAGAAAAAAAACTCATTGAGTTGGTGCCGTTCGAGATAATTTCGACCTATAGAGGAGCACGCACGAGCATGCAAAACCATCGTAGAGGTACATGAAGTAGAGAGCTGAGAATGTAGACCCATCGATGTGATGCATGACAGAGTGATACAAGATATACAAAACCATTAAACAAATCCATGAAATAAAAGAAATCATGCAAAACCATCGCCGATTCTGAGGAAATAGAACAAATTACGCAAAACCATCGATGAAATGCATGAAATGGAATAAACCATGCAAACCCATCGTTGAGATACATAAAGGAGAGCTGGAAATGGAAATAATCTCTGAAAGAATTCACCAGAGAACCCTTCGGCGAATCCCTCGGCGAATCCCTCGGCGAATCCCTCGAAGAATCTCTTGAAGAATTCTTCGATGGAATGCTTAAAACTAGACTTGCATGCCCAACTTTTCTAAGTTTCGCAGCACGCACACACACACACACACCACTCAGAGGAAGCATAACAGACTATGCTTCGGTATATTAACCCTTCGGACTGTGATTGCAATATACGGTAAATGGCTACTACAATTCTTTTAAAAGACTTTACTTTAAAGTCCAAAGGGTTAACATACACGCGTGAGAGAAATACACGAGAGGTTCTCGTCGATCTCTCTGCATACACACGATTACAATTTATTTCGCATATTTTAGAGGTTCGCTTGCATTGCTTTCAAGTGACAAATAGATTCTGAGTATCTCATTGCAGAGATAGAAAAGAATTGACAAACGGACACGGATTCGCCGTCGCGAGAGATCTCGAGCTGCTCGATACACTCACGCATTGCAGTTGCACAGACAAAACGCTAATACGAGACCACCACTCATCCAGCCTCCCCCATTAACGGGAGTTCCCCGCTCGGGGCCGCGCCTGAGGGGGTCAGAATCACAGCAGCCCGCCTCACAATTAAATCACATGCAGCTGCAATACGCGCTCCCACCACAAAGCCGACAATTTGCATAGGCGAGTGTATCGTGCCCGAGCATCTTGTGCTAATTCAAGATCTCTCCCGAGAGCGAATTATATTTCCGGAAAGAGAGAAAAGAGAATTGAAAGTAGGGAATATAAATGTCACTATGACAAGTGTTTAAAAGTATGCTAAATGAGAAACGACACGGTGCACGGTGAAGCTAATTGTAAGAGAAAGCAGAAGCAAAAGGTGTCACTCTCAACAAGCAAGCGCACATCTACCCTTAAATTTAGCCTATCGCACTCTTTACAATGGGCCCTAGTGGCATAATCTATTGCAAATATGCACTTGCGTAACTTTCGAGGGATATGCGAAAGCTAAGAATCTCCAGATTGAGATTGCAAAAGAGACTGAACGACTAAAGGACCGAAAGACGCGACGCGACGCGAACATTCACCCTCGATGCACCGAATTTTCGATTCTACATGGCATGTTCCATATCACGCCTTTACACAGCCATGGCGAGCGTAGCCAAGAACGAGCCATCTGAGACCACAGAACCGGCCGAGGTGGACCGAAGCCCGGTATCGGCGGGATAACTAGAAAATCAGAATGGTCATGAACTGGCGCACATCTTCGTCTAACAATGGTCCTCTGTGTAAAGCCGTGATAAGTTGTACCCAGCACAGCCGGCCTATGAAGGGCGAGCACACCATGCGAGAAATCGAAATCAGTAATCGAAGGCGAATTGTATTTCTAGAAGAGTGCGTTTGGCACTCTTATATTTAAAAAGAACGAGGCGGAATAGAAGCTTATCGCTCGAAGTACGGAAGTGCATTTTTGAATAGACGTCCAGACCGAACCAAACTCACCGAATGTAAGTTTGGCTCGATCTGGGCCCTTAACCTAGATCGTAGGCTTTAGCCTTGATTCCGTTTCGCAAGTCGCAATGCTTGGAAAACGTTACCAAGTCCAGGCACACCAACGTGGAGGTACCTACGAAAGTGACCCATTTCTACGAAATATTTCTGGCCCGTGTTCGACCAATGTTTTGCGCATTTTTGAAAATTTGGAAAAAGTCTTACGACTAAAGTTGTTAAACTAAGACTTATTGCTAGGCTGATTTTAAGATTGTAAGGAGAGAGCAAAGTAGAAGTAGCTAGCATAGTGACCAAGTAGTACCAATATCAACTGTCATTTTCAGTTATTATTATTTGTATGAGAAAGAGCTTCGAATTATATAGTTGAAAATCCTTAAGAAATTAATGCTTTCCATTCTCGTTTTATTAAGAGGATCTAATGACTCGTATGTAATTAAGCTTGAGAAGTGTAACTCGTATTCAAAGCATCAAGCTTTGATTATAAAATTCAAGAAAAATAATTTGGAATATTTAAAACGCGTTATCAGAACTTTGACCTCGAATTTCAAATTTATTTATTGCTTTTGGTCTGTATTACACATTTGGAAGCACGCGCGTTAATGTTACTGTTCATGAGTACTAAGTACTATGTATTCTTGGTCACCGTGTTCGCTAAAGCAATCATTTGTTCAATAGCATGCAAAAAAATTGAAATATTAAAATGTACCACTCACCGATCGTTGAACACAGTCTCACTCCTATCCATGCAGACAGGAGGCAGCCTCTTCAGCAGGTTCACAGACTAAGACTACTACTAAGTAGTACCGAAGAGATTGTATCACACACGCAAATATGTCACTATTATTTCACGATCAAAAAGCAATTTGAGCACCGGTGCATAGTATTAAATAGTTGAGGATGCGTAAAAACACTGATTCTACACTCGCGTTGACACTACTAACATGTACAGCCATCTCATGTTTTTAAACAGAAAACACTGTACGTTTTTAAATTTCCCTAAGCAGTGAGGACCCCTGATAGGACCCGAGAAAAGTGTTGTCTCAAGACTTCTAGATACCGGATGAATTGCAATAGAATCTTGTTGAGCGACCTCCCACATGGTCCAGTAATCGATGAAATTAATCCAGGAATCGAGATATCACGAAATAATATGCTCACGCGTTCACTGAGATCCGATGACTGTCGCAGCTAAAGTTCAACTGGCAGAGTACGAATTTGGAAGAGGTTGTTGACGTTCTGTCTCGCTCCAACGACTCCCAGCTCCTCGAGAAAAGTATTGCTCAAGAAGTCTTCTAGATACTCTTTGTATTGTAGTAGAATCTTGTTGAGCGTCCTCCCACGTGGTCCAGTAAACGATGAAATTTATTTAGGAATCGAGATATGACGAAATAATATGCTCACGCGTTCACTGAGATCCGATCACAGTCGCAGGTAAAGTTCAACTGGCAGAGTACGAATTTGGAAGAGGTTGTTGACGTTCTGCCTCGCTCCAACGACTCCCAGCTCGTCGAGAAAAGTATTGCTCAAGAAGTCCTCTAGATAAGCTTTGTATTGTAGTAGAATCTTGTTGAGCGTCCTCCCACGTGGTCCAGTAAACGATGAAATTTATTTAGGAATCGAGATATCACGAAATAATATGCTCACGCGTTCACTGAGATCCGATCACTGACGCAGGTAAAGTTCAACTGGCAGAGTACGAATTTGGAAGAGGTTGTTGATGTTCCGTCTCACTTCAACGACTCTCAGCTCCGCGAGAAAAGTATTGCTAAAGAAGTCTTCTAGATACT
This sequence comes from Andrena hattorfiana, assembly GCA_944738655.2. Classification (NCBI taxonomy): domain Eukaryota; kingdom Metazoa; phylum Arthropoda; class Insecta; order Hymenoptera; family Andrenidae; genus Andrena; species Andrena hattorfiana. The sequence continues at coordinate 37,828,095 of OX122889.2, read as the reverse complement.
AGGTGAATTGTAGTAGAATCCTGTTAAGCGTCCTCCCACATGGTGCAGTAAATGATGAAATTTATTTAGGAATCGAGATAGCACGAAATAATATGCTCACGCGTTCACTGAGATCCGATCACGATCGCGAATAAAATTGAACTGGCATGTACATTGTTCGGCGAAGGTGCGACATTCATAGAGGTTGTTGACGTTATGTCTCGCTCCAACGACTGCCAGCTGCGCGAGAAAAGTATTGCTAAAGAAGTCTTCTAGATACTGGTTGAATTGTAGTAGAATCTTGTTAAGCTACCTTCCACATAGTCCTTCCAAAAATCGATGAAATTAATCTAGGAATCAAGATATCACGAAATAATATGCTCACGCGTTCACTGTTATCGCTGTCACAGGTAAAGTTCAACTGGCAGATACATTGTTCGGCGATGGTGCGACTTTCGTAGAGGTTGTTGACGTTCTATCTTGCTCCAACAACTCTCAGCTAACTCGAAATTCGCCAAGGCTGGAAATAATTTTATCTAGCAACGCTGATTGCACCACTTGCACTTTTCGCAACTGCAGCTATCCAAATTGCACTTTTCCTATGTCTTCCAATCCTGGGGACCCATGATAGGACCCGAGAATAGTGTTGCACGAGAAGTTTTTCTAGGTAATTTCTAGGATATATCTCAGTGGAATTCTGTTAAGGGGCCTCCCCCATGGTCCAGTAATCGATGAAATTGATGCAAGAATTGAGAAATCACAAAATAATATGCACTATGACATGCACACACTTCACTGAACACCGAACCGATGAATTTCTCAGGGCTAGACAAAATTTTATTTCGTAATGCGATTTTGAAAAGTAACTCGATTTGCATTTGCATCCTTACACCCCACGACACTCATGTATCATGCAAATTTCTACGAGGCTTTCAAGAATTAGATTTTACTGTAAATTTCAATGTCGACGGTAAACTAATACTCGGGGCAAATAGAAACTCCAATTATTATTACTTCACTAGAATGATTAAACAGTACATTAGAAATTTGCGGGTATGTCAGTAACACTGTGAATTTTTAATACTTTTCAGCGAATGATATGTGAAAGGGTTTCACTACGCGCAAAGTATTAATAAACAATGTCATCTTGCAATTTATAGCTTACACAGGCTTTGAAGAAATACCATTTCTGAACGCCATAGTGTCTTGATCTTCAAAATGGATTTTCGGAGAGAAATCCGCGTGAGTCGTTGACAAACCGAGCCAAAGCATAGCGTAGCAAAAGCCTGCCATCTGAACAAGTCACACGTATACAAGCGCGTACACACCTTTCAGCATCTCAACACATTTCAGAGTAGTTGCTGAGTTGGACGCTGTTCATGAGTAGATGCCACTACATTCAGTCCTGAAATTATGAGTCGGTAACACAGTTTGGGTGGCGACACGAACATCCATAAGGTGATAAGTCTATCCTATACCTCGTCTGTGCCTATACCACAGACGAGGTATAGAATAGACCTATCAACCAATGTATTTGTCTGTCACCGGTTTGGGGGTTCCTAGGACCCCCTTACCATTTCAGTGTCGCATGCAACGTTACCGGTGAAGTCTCGAAACAGATTGTAACGCTACGCGTGGTAGGAATTAGAATTCAGCACGGGTAAAATAAGATTATTTTTTGACAGTCGAAGCCCGCGATTTACAAATGTTTCTGTCAGAGTAACAATTTAAAATTCGTCGTATGAACATATTCCGTTCAACGGAAGAGAAAGGAGGATGAATATAAAACGATATCACATTCGCCTTTTAACTTTGCTGTCCTATTCCGGTTTATTTAACGCAAAACAAATTTCATTCGCTTGCAATAACGTAATTTGTAAAAACAGTGCTTTAATGTTTTTTAAGAGCATCTGTTGCTGAACCCCACCCATTCATCATGTGTTTGCGCATACATTAATGATGGTCTATATGATATAATACAGACATATAATAATAACAATAATAATAATAATAATAATAATAATAATAATATCTTTCTATTGTACTATATTATTTAAAAGGAACATATCGAACCCGTACATACCGATTTTGGTGGAATTTTGCAAGTGTGTAGAGTAGCTAAAAATATTCGATACATATTTTTTGAAGAAGGAATTAATTCTCCTCCATAACTATTAGAAAAATTCATTTGTTTATACTATATACTAACTGACGTTGACTGACTAGTGTTAACTGATGTTCGGATGTTTCAGTAAGTTTATACACTATGTCCGATTTGTTTGTATATTATTTTTCACACGCTATTATTTTACTAACTATTGAAAAAGCAATAAATGTTTCATATGAAACTTTTTTTATTTGATCGAGGAAACTGAATAGTATAGGAGGAGAAAGGAGTACGGTATTTAGAATGCAAGAAGTATATATTTAAGGTTTGGAATACATAATGTGCTCGACACGACCGTCCTATGCGAGCGACTGCAGGAGCAATGATACCAGATCGGGGACGGGTTTCCTCGAGAATTTCCCCCACCTTGCATGCACACTATGCAGGAGTCGCGTATGTGATCTACACGCACGTGATTGGTGCATAGTGTGCATGCGAGGTGGGGGAAACTCTCGAGGGAACCCGTCCCCGATCTGGCATCACTGTGCAGGAGACCAGAGATGGCCTTCGTCGGCCGCCGATCGTCTCGTTCTTTTGTCCATGTCGACGGGATCGACGTCGCATATCTGCCGCGTCCAACAATGCGTTTGCAGACTTCAGAATCTATTGTTCTGGTTTTCTCGACTTCAAAAAAATAAAAATGCGATAAAAAGTAAAAAATAATTTTGTCCCTTATTTAATCTATGACACTCAATTTTTTTAAGTCGGCGCCAGACTTACACAATGCAAATGATGAGGCACCGATATAAAAAAAATTGAGTGTCGAAGATTAAGTAACGAACAAAATTATTTCTTACTTTTTAGTGCATTTTTATTTTTTTGAAGTCGGTTTTAATTATAATTTTCCATTTTATGCAACGATGCGCCATTATTGTGGCTTTTACACGCAGGTGGTGAAAAATCTCTCCGTACGGGAGTATAGCGCCGCGGTCAACCCTGTCGTAGCTAAAAGTTTTGAAATTGAGACGGCTGCGAGACCAGACGACATTGTTTTCAAACTTCATTACAGTAATCTGGGGTGCGAGTGGTAAATCGGATCATAAAAGCGGAGCGCGCGGCTCGCTTACCTGGGCCGGGAAATTCCCAATATCTCTTTGCCACGTGAATTTGAAAGAGACCATCCCAAAATTTTCGAAGCTCGGGGATCACTGCTGTTCAGCGGTCGCTGGCAGCTCTCCGAAGAGATTGCCTTCGTCGGCCGCCGACCATCTCATTCTTTTGTCGATGTCGACGGGCTCGACGTCGCGGTTTCAGCCACGTCCAACAATGCGTTTGCAGACCTCAGAATCTATTGTTCTGGTTTTCTTTTTCATAATTTTATCTTCAATGCAGTGTATGCATAGATAAGACTTAAGGGGCAACTAATCAGACATGTCTTTGATAGTAGCGGTGTTTTAATTTTTTTCCTAGAATTATTGTGTCTGAATGTTTTAAACTTTTAGCTACTCAACGCCACGCTTATACCGGTTTCCATTAATTCCATTATTGTGGCTTTTACACGCAGGAGGCGAAAAATCTCTCCGTGCAGGTGTATACCGCCGCGGTCAACCTTATCGTAGCTTAAAATTTTGAAATTCAATACCATTATACTCATTCATCTTTTTCTTTCAGTGTTGGATCTGTATTCGTACTCAGAAAGTTAAAATTCGATGGCCACGACATTCTGGCCTTTTCACTGTACGCTCTCTTGAAATCGGTTGAACGGTAACGCGTACCTTTTTTTACAACCCTGAGGGGTTCTTAGGTAAAAGCTTTCAAACGATGCGGCTCGGGGGTCATAAACGCTAGAGTAGTAACATAAGGACAAAGTCAGCAATAGGCCATTCAGTAATCAGTATGCCAATTTCTATCATAGAAGTATCACAAATGGATTACTAGTATTTTTCTGATGAAAATGAAACCAAACTTGATAAAATCCTGATTATTTTTAATGACTGTAATGGAAAGTACTTGGAGTAGAGTAATTGAGGAAAGTAATGAAGAGTACCTGAATTCTACGTGGACTGACACGGAACTGCTATGTGTCCCAGATCTTAACGTAAGCGATACCTACGTTCGTGTATTTACATGGTAGATGTTTTTTATCATTTTTAAATTCATTCAATAGTTAATAAGGACAGAGCCAATCAATTTGTAACGAAACGTAGGGATTTAGGGGCCTAGGATCCCAAAAACTACGAATATAAATTTTACAAAAACGTTTTAATTCATTATTTTCAATGATTTTTACATGTCGTAGGATGGGCACCATCTGTTTAGACACGCGCGATGTGCAGAGATTTGCGGGAATGTTAGTAATAGCGTCAATTTTTAATATTTTTCCACTACATGTAAAATACTAACAATCAGTTTCATCTTGCAATTTATAGTTTAAGCTCTCAAGAAGTGTCATATTACAGCGCCATATAGGCTCTTGATCCCCGAAATAGATTTTCAGAGAGAAATCCGGCGTGAGTCGTTGACAAACCGAGCCAAAGCGTAGCTTAGCGAAAGCCCGCCCTCTATGTTAAACTCTCACTCTAAAGAAGTCACATTTCAGAGTAGTTCTTGAGTTGGACGCTGTTCATGAACAGAGGTCGCTAAATTCAGTCCTCAAATTATGGGTCGGTAACACAGTTTGGGTGGTGACATCAAGTCCCATAAGGTGATAGCATCGACGAAGTATAGAATAGACCTATCACCTTATGGGACTTCGTGTCACCACCCAAACTGCATTACCGACCCATAACTCGAGGACTGAATTTAGCGGCCTCTGCTCATGAACAGCGTCCAACTTAGGAACTACCCTGAAATGTGTTGAATTGCTGAAAGGTGTGCGTGCTTGTATACGTGTGACTTGTTTAGAGTGAGAGTTTGACAGAGGACAGGCTTTTGTTACGCTACGTCAGGGGTGCACAAGGAGCCGTTTTAGCGCCTAGCTGCGAGCAACCCACCTGTCCTGTTGCTAAGGTTAGAATCGGTGAGGAGAATTGCAGTAGCGTACGTGCGTGCTCGTAGGCTCGTAGCGTAAGTATATATGGCTGGGTTCCTTGTGGGGCCCCAGTGCAGAACAGGTCCCGTAATAAAATTCAGGGGAGTCATGAAATTTCCAAAATATCTGCTACTGCCGGAATTTGGTATAACTTGACGGTTCTATTTTACTGATAATGAAACATTTTTTGCTAATAATACTCATCTTTTCATCGACACATAAAATATTTAGAAGATTAATACTACACAAATAAATAACTCGGACACAAAGAAAACCAAGTTTTAATTAACGATAACGATAATTCATAAATGTTAGAAAGTTATATATGTACAAATATATACATATCTACACGCATGTGGTGTCCACCATTAGACTTAGCGTTATTTACAACCACAAAATTACATAACTAATAAATATATACACGTAACAATATACGGGGAGTTAACGAAAATGTAACAATAATAATATATACATAATATGTACATAACTGAAAAATTATATACACAAGGATGGAAGGACAGAACAATACACGCAGACTTTGTGAAATATACTAGGTGGAGTACATGCAATTATAAAAAATGATTATTGCGCTTTGTTGCCGGTAGCCGTTTTTGTTGTACCAGATATTCTATGTTTGATTGTATACTTCGGTTTTGGCTCAAGAGCAACGAACATTTTAAATTGTTATCCGTTATGAGTGTCCGGAACGGCGACTTCGCTTTCTTCAGGGTAGAAAATAACTGCTCGCAAACGTAAGTGGAACCAAATATTGCTAATATTTTCGCGACGCATTTGTGCAAATACGGATATTCAATTTGTCATACATTAATAATACCATCCGTCTCCTGAATTTTTTTTTTCATTTCTACGTCACCTCTTAAATTTCTTAAGTCTATTTGTAATTATGGTGACACTGTATCTATATTTACAGTTAGTGGACTGGTAACTACGTTCAATTCATTTTCGAGTGCATACAAATCCTGATACCGGTTTTCAAATTGATCACCCAACTTCTGTAATATAATTTCATATTGCTCAAAATTAGTATGCTGTGTCATAATTGATCTTAACGTAACTCTGCGTTCCATACTTGAATTTTTTTTTTAAAATCGCAAATTAAGTTAGAAAATTGAAGTATGGTTTTATCTTTTCCTTGCAGCTGTGTATTTAGAATATTTAAATGGTCTGCTACATCCGAAATAAATCCTAAATCACAGAGCCAATCTGTATTTTCCAACTCGGGAGCAGGATTTTCTGACATTTCCAAAAACACGGAAATTACGCTATGTAGGCGGAAGAATCGATCTAAGGTTCTTCCACGGCTAAGCCACCGTATTTCCGTGTATAGGGGTATCTCCGTGAAGTCTGCGTCTATATCTTTTAAAAAATTTCTGAACTGCCGGCGTTTTAAAGGATTCATTTTAATATAATTAGTTATTCTGGTCACAACGGACATAACGTGTTCTAACTCTATACTTTTTGCACACAAATTCTGCTGGTGTATCGCACAGTGCATTGCCCTAATTTCCTGAGGAACTGCTAGATTTTTTAATTTGCTTCGGAGGCGGCCAACGAAACCACGATGTTTCCCAATCATCGCTGGAGCACCATCAGTAGTGACGGACACTAATTTAGTCCAGTCTAATTTATGATTATTAACCGCCTCCTCCACACAAAACAGTATATCATCTCCTGTTGTGGTTTCTGCTAACGAAGAAAAATCTAGCAGTTCCTCAGTTACTTCTAAATTTTCGTTAACCCCCCGAATAAAAATTGCCATTTGCGGAGTGTCGGAGATGTCCGTCGATTCATCCGGGGCCAAACTATAAACAATAAATGTTTTCCCTAACTCCCGCAATTGCCGCGTCACATCTGCAGCCATCTCTTCTATCCGCCGCATGATTGTCATTCGCGAGAGAGTGGTCGCTTCATATATTTTACGCTGCTGCACATTGTCATCCACTGTCGCCAATAAACAATTTTTTATAAATTCTCCATCCGTATATGGGCGGGATGTTTTCGCTATTTCCAGCGCGATTTGGTAACTGCATTTAATTCCAGCGATTCTAATAGAATTATTTTCCTAGGATCAAAACAATGAGTTACTATAATGAATCTTAAAACAATGATTGATAATTGGGGCTATTCCACGTTAAAATTAAAATTAAAGGTATTGCATTGCTCATATTTGAATAAAGGATTCCATCAGTTTTTAAATGATTATAAACACAGGACAATACATCGAAACAAAGCGCAAATATTGAATAGAAGGATTCATAGATTATAAAATAACTTACTTTGTCTGAGATATCTTCCTCCTCCTCCTGTAGCGCTTGTTCCTTTAAAACTTTTATTTTTTGCAGACGTTCCTCACGCGTGAACTCTTTGTAATCATTAGCATGATGCTGAGTGTAATGCCGCTTTACATTAAATTGTTTGGGATATACTACGGTATGACCCAACCAACGGAATGAACTGAAATTTTGAGAGGTTGGGCGGGAGGGGGAGAGAACCTCTAATATAAAATTTCAGCTGCGGGTATTTGTTAGTATCTGAGATATTAATAAAAAACTTTCGGCAAAAAACGTTGAAATCTACCTATACAGACGTTACTAACACTAATTCTCTCGTCACTGTCGATTATTTCCCAGTCGACAATGTACGATATTGACCTCATCGCGCGATGCTTGTAACTGCATCAGAATTTCCAAACTCACACCGGTTCGGTACCATGCTTTACGCGCCCGCAAGCGGGCGCGCGCCCCCCACCCTATCTAGCCCAAACCAATACTAATACCCGGGAGAAGTTGGAAAGTGGAATGCGTTGTGTCGAAATAAGTCAACAGCAATAATATCTGAGTTTGTACGCAAAACCTAACTGAAAAGTAAATCTGTCAGATGTTAGAAATGATCGACACGTTTTGAAACATACATTTATTTATTCAAACAAACCAAAATGTGTTGTTCTAAAACATATTTTTAACAAGATATTTTAAAATCATTGAATAACAAATATTCACCCTTGCTTTTACTTTTAAAATCCAATGCCAGGATAAACAATCCGGATTGCCTTAATAATTTCTGCGAATGAGTCAAGCTCCCTTAAACGAATCATCCTCCGCCATAAATATTCACAAAGGTGATAATCGAGAGCTGCACTTTTCACGCCTCCTCGTTGCAATCTCAGCCGTAAAGGACGCCATTGAGATTCAGTGGCCTGAGTATTAGCTCCTGTTTCATTGTTTATAAATTCAATTGAGTGGTTACACGTCAGGTGCTCATATCCTTCATCACCAAGAACATCATAAGCTTTCCAACAATCTGAAAAAATCTTGCTTCCAGATGCTATATGCTTTTTGATAATAGGAATTAAGGTCGCCTTATCACGTTTATTGAGAGGGCAAATCTCAAGACGATGCTCATTTGTCCCGATATCAAGAGCACCGAAAATCCATGTACCCTCAATGACACGACCACGCTCGTATTTGCGACGGCCGAATTTCATTTCGTCAATTTCGACGATTTTGCCAGGGCCCCCGATTTGACCTGATTCCTCAAAATACGCATCAAGCCGGACCATGCAAACCTCCCGACAGTAGGACCAAATATCCATTATAGTACTTTCGGATATAATTTCCCGACCAGGAACCATAATTTCATTAACGATATCAACCTCCTTGAAGCCTCGACTGAAATAATAAGTTAAGCGAAGAACATCTTCCATTGAAATGTTGTGTCGCTCAAACCAACTATTCTCTGCAAGCGTACGCTCAATGCGATGCTTGCGGCACATCCATCGCATGCCGATGCAAACTGAGGACCCGCGATAAACTCGGGAAGACGCCTCCAAAATCATTAGTTCTTTCCCATTCTTTGGAAATTTTCTTCTATTGGGCAATAGCCCAACAGATTTGCACCATTCGATGCAAGTCTCTCGAGAGAAAAGCACTTCGATTAGCAATCTTTCAATATTCCAACGCCCTTCAAGGGCAATATCGTAAGTTGATGATGAAGCCATGGTAATAAATATTCAAACTAAGTACGTGACAAAGGAGCAAAAGCCTCAACAACAATCGCACTTGGCTTGCGTCCAGTTTCTGTTACCGTATCCCTATACATTGTATCGTCGGCTGCGAAACAATCGACGGCGACGAGAAGATGAGAAGTTTTTTATTAATATCTCAGAAACTAACAAATACCCGCAGCTGAAATTTTATATTACAGGTTCTCTCCCCCTCCCGCCCAACCCCTCAAAATTTCAGTTCAATCCGTTGGTTAGGTCATACCGTAGTACAGCCATTGTTTGGCCTGTGTAAATGTTGTGTAACATACAACACATTTCACACCACCTTTGTACTCGGTAACCAAGAAGGCTTCCTCCCATGACACCTTAAAAGGGGTCAGTGCACTTGCACCCTTCCTTTTTGATGTCGATGCCATTTGCTCTATATTTTGCAAACTTATGTATATTTCGTACAATGATATTTCGGTATATAATTCGTAGCTACTTACCGATGGATAGGTTACAGTCGGTAGGAAATTTCGTATTTGTCGTAACGCAATTCATAAAGAAAAAACAAAGGCAAAATGACAATCAATAAAAATGGCGTTTCACGGAATACTAAACTTTAATAAACATTTCGGGCTGATATAACGCCATTTTTATTGATTGTCATTTTGCCTTTGTTTTTTCTTTATGAATTGCCCCATGGCAGTAGAGGCCCCATGGCAGTAGGGGCCCCCATGGCTGTAGGGGCCCCCATGGCAGTAGAGGCCCCCATGGCTGTAGGGGCTCCCATGGCTGTAGGGGTCCCCATGGCTGTAGGGGCCCCCATTGCAGTAGGGGCCCCCATGGCAGTAGGGGCCCCCATGGCAGTAGGGGCCCCAATGGCAGTCGGGGCCCCCATTGCAGTAGGGGCCCCCATGGCAGTAGGGGCCCCAATGGCAGTAGGGGCCCCCATGGCTGTAGGGGTCCCCATGGCTGTAGGGGCCCCCATTGCAGTAGGGGCCCCCATGGCAGTAGGGGCCCCCATGGCAGTAGGGGCCCCCATGGCAGTAGGGGCCCCAATGGCAGTCGGGGCCCCCATTGCAGTAGGGGCCCCCATGGCAGTAGGGGCCCCAATGGCAGTCGGGGCCCCCATTGCAGTAGGGGCCCCCATGGCTGTAGGGGCCCCCATGGCAGTAGGGGTGCCCATGGCTGTAGGGGCCCCCATTGCAGTAGGGGCCCCCATGGCAGTAGGGGCCCCAATGGCAGTAGGGGCCCCCATTGCAGTAGGGGCCCCCATGGCAGTAGGGGCCCCAATGGCAGTCGGGGCACCCATTGCAGTAGGGGCCCCCATGGCTGTAGGGGCCCCCATGGCTGTAGGGGTCCCCATGGCTGTAGGGGCCCCCATGGCAGTAGGGTCCCCATGGCTGTAGGGGCCCCCATGGCAGCAGAGGCCCCCATGGCTGTAGGGGTCCCCATGGCTGTAGGGGCCCCCATGGCTGTAGGGTCCCCATGGCTGTAGGGGCCCCCATGGCAGCAGAGGCCCCCATGGCTGTAGGGGCCCCCATGGCTGTAGGGGTGCCCATGGCTGTAGGGGCCCCCATGGCAGTAGGGGCCCCCATGGCTGTAGGGGCCAAGTTTTTTATTAATATCTCAGATACTAACAAATACCCGCAGCTGAAATTTTATATTAGAGGTTCTCTCCCCCTCCCGCCCAACCTCTCAAAATTTCAGTTCATTCCGTTGGTTGGGTCATACCGTAGTATATCCCAAACAATTTAATGTAAAGCGGCATTACACTCAGCATCATGCTAATGATTACAAAGAGTTCACGCGTGAGGAACGTCTGCAAAAAATAAAAGTTTTAAAGGAACAAGCGCTACAGGAGGAGGAGGAAGATATCTCAGACAAAGTAAGTTATTTTATAATCTATGAATCCTTCTATTCAATATTTGCGCTTTGTTTCGATGTATTGTCCTGTGTTTATAATCATTTAAAAACTGATGGAATCCTTTATTCAAATATGAGCAATGCAATACCTTTAATTTTAATTTTAACGTGGAATAGCCCCAATTATCAATCATTGTTTTAAGATTCATTATAGTAACTCATTGTTTTGATCCTAGGAAAATAATTCTATTAGAATCGCTGGAATTAAATGCAGTTACCAAATCGCGCTGGAAATAGCGAAAACATCCCGCCCATATACGGATGGAGAATTTATAAAAAAATTGTTTATTGGCGACAGTGGATGACAATGTGCAGCAGCGTAAAATATATGAAGCGACCACTCTCTCGCGAATGACAATCATGCGGCGGATAGAAGAGATGGCTGCAGATGTGACGCGGCAATTGCGGGAGTTAGGGAAAACATTTATTGTTTATAGTTTGGCCCCGGATGAATCGACGGACATCTCCGACACTCCGCAAATGGCAATTTTTATTCGGGGGGTTAACGAAAATTTAGAAGTAACTGAGGAACTGCTAGATTTTTCTTCGTTAGCAGAAACCACAACAGGAGATGATATACTGTTTTGTGTGGAGGAGGCGGTTAATAATCATAAATTAGACTGGACTAAATTAGTGTCCGTCACTACTGATGGTGCTCCAGCGATGATTGGGAAACATCGTGGTTTCGTTGGCCGCCTCCGAAGCAAATTAAAAAATCTAGCAGTTCCTCAGGAAATTAGGGCAATGCACTGTGCGATACACCAGCAGAATTTGTGTGCAAAAAGTATAGAGTTAGAACACGTTATGTCCGTTGTGACCAGAATAACTAATTATATTAAAATGAATTCTTTAAAACGCCGGCAGTTCAGAAATTTTTTAAAAGATATAGACGCAGACTTCACGGAGATACCCCTATACACGGAAATACGGTGGCTTAGCCGTGGAAGAACCTTAGATCGATTCTTCCGCCTACATAGCGTAATTTCCGTGTTTTTGGAAATGTCAGAAAATCCTGCTCCCGAGTTGGAAAATACAGATTGGCTCTGTGATTTAGGATTTATTTCGGATGTAGCAGACCATTTAAATATTCTAAATACACAGCTGCAAGGAAAAGATAAAACCATACTTCAATTTTCTAACTTAATTTGCGATTTTAAAAAAAAAAATCAAGTATGGAACGCAGAGTTACGTTAAGATCAATTATGACACAGCATACTAATTTTGAGCAATATGAAATTATATTACAGAAGTTGGGTGATCAATTTGAAAACCGGTATCAGGATTTGTATGCACTCGAAAATGAATTGAACGTAGTTACCAGTCCACTAACTGTAAATATAGATACAGTGTCACCATAATTACAAATAGACTTAAGAAATTTAAGAGGTGACGTAGAAATGAAAAAAAAAATTCAGGAGACGGATGGTATTATTAATGTATGACAAATTGAATATCCGTATTTGCACAAATGCGTCGCGAAAATATTAGCAATATTTGGTTCCACTTACGTTTGCGAGCAGTTATTTTCTACCCTGAAGAAAGCGAAGTCGCCGTTCCGGACACTCATAACGGATAACAATTTAAAATGTTCGTTGCTCTTGAGCCAAAACCGAAGTATACAATCAAACATAGAATATCTGGTACAACAAAAACGGCTACCGGCAACAAAGCGCAATAATCATTTTTTATAATTGCATGTACTCCACCTAGTATATTTCACAAAGTCTGCGTGTATTGTTCTGTCCTTCCATCCTTGTGTATATAATTTTTCAGTTATGTACATATTATGTATATATTATTATTGTTACATTTTCGTTAACTCCCCGTATATTGTTACGTGTATATATTTATTAGTTATGTAATTTTGTGGTTGTAAATAACGCTAAGTCTAATGGTGGACACCACATGCGTGTAGATATGTATATATTTGTACATATATAACTTTCTAACATTTATGAATTATCGTTATCATTAATTAAAACTTGGTTTTCTTTGTGTCCGAGTTATTTATTTGTATAGTATTAATCTTCTAAATATTTTATGTGTCGATGAAAAGATGAGTATTATTAGCAAAAAATGTTTCATTATCAGTAAAATAGAACCGTCAAGTCATACCAAATTCCGGCAGTAGCAGATATTTTGGAAATTTCATGACTCCCCTGAATTTTATTACGGGACCTGTTCTGCACTGGGGCCCCACAAGGAACCCAGCCATATATACTTACGCTACGAGCCTACGAGCACGCACGTACGCTACTGCAATTCTCCTCACCGATTCTAACCTTAGCAACAGGACAGGTGGGTTGCTCGCAGCTAGGCGCTAAAACGGCTCCTTGTGCACCCCTGACGTAGCGTAACAAAAGCCTGTCCTCTGTCAAACTCTCACTCTAAACAAGTCACACGTATACAAGCACGCACACCTTTCAGCAATTCAACACATTTCAGGGTAGTTCCTAAGTTGGACGCTGTTCATGAGCAGAGGCCGCTAAATTCAGTCCTCGAGTTATGGGTCGGTAATGCAGTTTGGGTGGTGACACGAAGTCCCATAAGGTGATAGGTCTATTCTATACTTCGTCGATGCCTATACCTTGTCTGTGATAAGTCTACTATGCACTCTCCATCAGGTTCATGGTCTGTGCTGTGATCGATTGACGGATATCGACACTGTTGATCTCTATTTGATCGACAGTGAGCATAATAGAGGGTTTACACAAGAAAGTAAGATGGAAAGCCGAACGCAATAGGAGTGAAAAGGTAGAAGAAGCGAAGAAGAATCCTGTTTTTTGTGGGAGTCGTTCATCATAAACCTTATTCTCTTATTGAGACATCTTAAGGTCTGGGCACACTTATCAGTTCTGTGACGACACAGTACCGGCGTGCCAGTGGTAAGAAGAATAGGCACGTCTTCTTCTCACCTCTGGCTCGCTGACACTGTGTCGTCACGGAACTGATACGTGTGTTTAGACCTTAAAGCTACTGCGCCATCTAAGAAAGTAAAGACACTATGTTGACATTACCGATCCTCCTTCCAAAGAGTTACAATAGCTACAGAGAAGATTAATGAGCAAAATGCTTTCAAAGAATTCGATAAAGGATTCCACAAAAAATTCAAATTCTGTTATACACGAAGAAAATCAATTCAAAAGAAACAGGAGCAGTCTATTGCTCTTGAAGACTATATATTTATGGTTCCAATTGGATTACCCCCGTGTTATTACAGTATTATCTCCGTATGTGTTCGGTTTGGTGTACACGATAGGTGTTCGTCGCTACCCCCACCACTTCTGTCTCAGTCTTGTCCGGCGAAGGCAAGAGCGAGATGGAACGAGAGCGAGCGAGAGCCACTGAAAGCGAGCGAGGACGGTACGAGACAGACGACGCGTTGATGTTTTTTCTCCCTCCGTCTTTCGGGCACCGTGACACTCCGTCCTTTGCGTGCGCGACGAGCGTGCGCGATGGTCGCAAGCACTTAGGTGAGCACGGGAACCGCATCGCAAAATCGTGACGCAGGCCCGGCTCAAGCCTTTTTTGCGCCTTAAGCGAACTTGTCAAATTGCGCCCTTTATTATAATACATTTATTTGAGATTATTTATGACTTTACTCTGCAAAATTAGGCGACTGCCTAGGGCGGAAAGTCGACAAGAGGTGCAAAATGATATTTTCATTACTGGTATTGTGGAAAATAAACTTTAAAATTAAATATTACAAGTTGTACTATAAGTGGATTAAACTACGAATACAAATTCGGAGTAAGCTTATCAATAATCTCAAATAAATGTATTATAATAAAAGGCGTAATTTGGCAAGCTCGCCTAGGGCGCAAAAAAGACTCGTGTCGTGCCTGGCTATCTGACCGTGGCGCGCATGCGTCGAGCAGTCGCGATTCCATCTGAGTGCTCGCACCCGTCGCGCACGCTCGCCGCGCACGCAAAGCTTTCCATCTCACTCCCCCCTTCGGCCAGAAAGGAGCGAGAAACGAATACTCGGAATTAGAGATCTGTTCACGATAGGAGTTCAAAGCCGGTCCCGACCAGCGAGCACATACGGAGACAATATTGTATTTGGTAGAGTAACTACTGAAAGCATAGGTTATATTAGTGCATATATGTCACCTTCATGAGTAAGAACTGCGGGCAGAAAAAGTGGTACTACGAAATTTTCTGTTGAAGAGATTAATGATAAAGAGCACAATGCATCTATAATTGATAATAAAAAAGTTAACAATTACACAGAAAATAGCTGCATTGAAACTGTATCGTTTTAAAATTGTCATTTGATGTCAAGGAGAAGATCGATTCCACGAAATAAAATTCGATTAGAGCGTTCTTCGCGTAGAAGAAAAGGAAAGGGGCGCAGAAGTGAGTAAACGACGATGATATGGAAGAACTTCAGATTGTGAGTAATAACGTTCTAAATGATACGTTTAAAAAGAATGAAAATAGTCCCGGCAAAGAATACAAAATACGGAGATCTCGATCAGTCGGCCCCAATGATAAGAAACTTAGTCCGCGAAGCGTGAAGGAAAGAGATTAAGTCTATAATAAAAAATACAATTGAGGACCTTGCAGCAAGAGGGATGCAACTGCACTTTTTACAGTTTTTAAGTTATGACGTGTAATACTTGTAAAAAAATTCTACATCGTTTGGTGCACGTTTGATGCAAATCCGAGAACAAATGAGCGATTTATTGCAAATAAATAATCATAAAAATATTAATATCAATATTAAAATATTAAATTTTTTTTAGAATATTAATATTAATACTAACACTTTAATATAGAATATTTTTTCGCCAAAAATAGAAGTAAAAATTTATCAACTCAATAACTAGTTATTGTGTGAAAAAATATATTTTTCGATTAGTGTTCTATTTTTAATGTTAAGTCACAGCAATAATTTTACAAACAATTTTTTCTAATTTCCTCGAAGTTGGTATAGATGGAGCTGCATCTCCCTTGGTGCAAGGTCCTCAATTGTCAAAAACAAAGGGGATGAGAAACCCATTAATTATCATAAAAATAAATCAGATGTGTAAAACAGTAGAAGTTCAGTTAGACAGTACAATATCCTCCATTAACTCGGATTAGACACAAGTAAGAACCATATTGAAACAACCAAAGATTTTATCCGAAGATGACTCCGGTTTAAAATCGACGATCATGTACGTGTAAACGAAGCTCTGCTTGATTCATGAAACACAGCTGAAACGTGATTTAGCTGCAGCATTGACAAGAATAGATATTTTAGAGTTTGACAGACCTAGCTATGAGGAACCGATTACTATAAGAAAGAAACTTACCTCCGACGATAATAGTTTCGTTGAATCTAAAAATGCACATAATACGAAGCAACGTTGTGAATTGAAATATACTATAAATATAAGTTGAAATGAAGTAGTGTCTAGCAGCACCCGCAACATGAAGTCAGGTCACACCATTTCGATGGAAGAGTTTGAGAAGACAAAATGCTCTGAATGAAGATGAAATCTCTGACGAAAGTCCGCCTACGAATGTTACAACTTTTACACAGATCAAAGAAATTACGGATGGCACCGATTTCAATGTACGAAAATAGAAATTAGAACACAAGTGAACAGAACTATAGTATAATAGTCCGGAGGAATAAAAGTATTACCTTCATAAGCACTTCGAAATTTCAAGGAGATCCTTAAGGAATATATCGATACGTGTACAATAGAGTGGCTCTTATTTACTCTTGGTGAAATTTTTTTTCAAGATTTTCTTCGCTGCACCACCCAGAATAGTTCCAAATTATAAAAAAAAATATGTGTAAAGTTTGAGCCCGATCGGATAACGGGAAAAGGTGTCCCGGGGCGCTTGAACATTCAAATAATTATTTAACAGTTCACAATGTCGATTTTATGTAATATGTTCCATGTTATTGATTACATAAAAAAATATGTCAAACAAAAGTTGTAGATCTAGACAAAGAGCATCTTTTATGTTGTATTACTTTTTGTCGTGCGACAAGCGGTTTTTGCAAAGGGTCCGAAAAATTGGTAAACAAAACTTTTTTTTCAAATTTTGAAAGTTTAAATCCTTTTCGAACACTTTTTACTTGTGAAGGCGAAAAAATTGTAATATTTATTTTCGAAGACTATTATTTAAATATTTAAGGGGGGGGGGGATATACCGAGATATGACTAAAAGATAAAATTTTTTCTCCATATTTTCAGTATTGACTGTTTGATAAGTCATGAATGTTTCCTGAAAATTTGGGACCGAAATTCGCAAAAATATCATAGATAAGAATATAATTACACTAAGATAACATATACACAGATACACTACATAAGAATATAATTAAACTATCAAAATTTGAAAAATAAAGTTTTCCCCAGTTTTTTGAACTTTTTTCGAAAACCCTTTGTCGCACGAGAAAAAGTAATACCACATAAATGATGTACCTTGTCTGGATCTACAAGTTTCGTTTGACATATTGTTTGATGTAATCAATAACTTGGAGGGTATTATATAGAATCGACTTTGCGAGCTGTAAAATAATTATTTAAATATTCAAGGACCATGAGCACCTTTTCCCGTTATCCGGTCGGGCTCAAACTTTGCACAGATTTTTTGTTACTATTTGGAACTATTCTGGATGGTACCGCGCAGAAAATTCAAAAGTTGAAAATAAGCGCCACCCTAGTGTACAAGAATCGGAGCAGAAAGAAAATAAGACTTTCGCCCTTTCCCGTCATAAAAACGCTTCACGATATCCACCAATTAACACGAAGAAGAGCAGCGAAAAAACCGGCGGCGGCACGTGGGGCGGAGCAGAATCGGGCCGCAGTTGCGGTAGGCAAGCACGCCGTAGCGGCGCGCAACTTCGGTACCGCGTGCGGTGGGTGGGAGTCGCAGCCCTCGTGAGTCAAGAGAGTGAAGAGTAACCGAAAGAACGGACTTCTACTCAGTCTGTCCGCGACCGTCTTTCAAGCAGACGTCTCCGGCTCTTTGCCCCCACTTCCATTCGTCGGTCGTTTACGGAGTTGTGTCTGTTTCGCAGTGTTCCGAGGGTCATTGAGTTAAGCAGAAGCCACATGTCGCCCGCGGTGCAGCTGCTACCGTCACCCTGACCATCCACCACCGTCGATCGCGACGATTCACCGCGCGCCCGTCCGCCACCGATTTCAATCGCGGTCGCGTGTGACAGTTCGCATCGTACGCGGTGCATGAAAGCGTCCGAACGCGGGGACCAGCGGCAAGACGTGGAAAAATGTGGTTCGCGAAGTTATTGGCGGGCCTCCTAGGCCTGATCCTCGTCGGCTCGCCGCCCTGGTACTCTCACGCGTTCAACGTAGACACGAAACACTACACGGTTTACAGGAACGAGACCAGATCTATGTTTGGGTTCGCGGTGTCGGTGTACAGGGATAAAGACGGCCGAGGCTGGTGAGTGTAATTATTTTCTTGTCATGTCCGTGGGATACGATGATCTTTCGGCGAGCGACAAGTCATTCGTCGGCGATGCGGTCGCATCGATATTGAGTTTCTCGAGCGGGGAGTTCTTTCACACTGGGATGACTTATTGGGTTCGATTGAACTCTCTCCTGTACTCATTTTTAGTAGATTTGAATTAGAGTGTAGTTTTGCGTACAAGAGGAAAATTATGGTGTTTGTGAAGCCCGATGTCTGGTGTCTGATTAGAATGGAGAATATTATAGAATATGGAAACTGGATTTTACTGAGGGTAAAGTGGCACGCGGTGTGTGCAAGTGGGCTTTTGGGATTATAATTGTAATTTCACAGAGTTGATGTCTTCATTAGGAGTAATTATTATTTAACACAATTTACACGCTGGAAGGGTAGTTAAAAATTAAAAAGAAAACAAAGTGAAGTATAAGTACTTACTTAGTTACTCACTTTGCGTTTTACTTTGATATTTTTTTATCAAAACACGTTTCAATTTCAGTTTATCAAATTTTATGTATAAATTTAAAAATACTTAATAATTATTTTGTGATTTTTTGGAATACATTTTTATCATGATACACTTATTGGATACCTACCTAAACTGATCAGAAAGTAGATTCTTGACAGTACCTGAGACCTCAAAAGCTTCCTTCATAGGGATCATCAAAAATTGGTTATTTTATTCCGAAGTCCACTTGATTTAAGAACAAACTTGCACCTGTCATATCTTAAAAATTTCTAAACTATTCATTGATTCCTTAAGATACAATTACATCGAATAAATAGGATTGCAATCTTTTAATTATACAATAGATCAACTAGCCGCTACAGAAAAGTACCAGTGAAAGTGTTAACAGTTAAGTTGCGTATATAATTTTGATGAATTTTTGATAAACTAACGAGGAATGACTTCGTACCTTCAAGTGGATAACAATTTTATTCAAAACCATAGTTTCCCTTCGAAGTTATAGAAGCTGTAGCGTTAAACATGAATGACACGGTGCGTTATTCATCAAAGACAAGTTTGTTCATCGATTTTAAGAAGATGACGCGTAAAGCGATGACACAGAGGATTCTGAGAAATAGGTATAACGTAACGCGTTGATGTGTTATGCATAGGTACTGTTTACTATTACACTGCGTATCAGACTCCCGGAATAGATATGCGGAAGCTGATTGTATATAAATTTCAATTTATCGATTTCCCTAGACTTTTCCATGCTGTTATAACGATTCCTTCGATTAAGTACGTGAAAGCTGTGTTCACGTATTCTATCACTAATTGGTTCTGTTCGTTTCGAAAAATAATTTCACCATTTTCGTCATTCGTGAATTTTACATATTACCACGAATTGTTTGCTTAATAAGCAGTGGCTTAGATAGCCATCAAAATCCGTGTACCGAACGATTCGCGGGCCTGAATCATTCTTCTTCAAAGTCGTTACCTTATTTGACTTATACGTGTCCCCTGTTCCTAAAAAAGAGAACGTAATTCCGCTGACGGAAGAAGCACTGAATCGCCACGCAAGTGTTATTTCCGTAGGTGTACCTCGCGTGTCTTATTCATTCCAGCGGAAATCGATGATGTCGCGGAATTACGGAGTGGAAAATGAGACGATCGTTTCATCGAAAAATTCGCCGTGCTTGCATGGTTTCTCATACGAAGAGCTTTCTGTTCGATAAACATATTGAAATTAAGAGGGACATGTCGCGCAAACTCTGTACACAGAGTCGCAGACTTTATTGAAACAGAAACGACAGTAGTACACCCACCAGTTTAGGACGACCACGCTCTCCTTTTAAGTCCTCGTCCCAGAAGCAGAAACTTCACAGCAAGGTGGCTCCTACCTCTTCATCGCGTTGGTTGGAGCCTCGATAATGAAATATTCACTTCCATTCGCCGACAATCACTGTGGGAGAACGTAATTTCTTCTTTCGCAAACGCGCGCTGCTATTGAGCGATTAGATTCGATCTCTCCGTAATCATGATGAAATTAGATTTCAGATAGGGTTGCGTTAGCTTTGTGAACGATGCTCGTCTTCTTTAATCTTCTCGTTCAGCGTTGCTGGATGTAAATGAGTTGTTAAATTTATTACGTGTTTGGGTAACACGATACTCGAGTCTCAGAGGCTAGTGACACATTTTGCTTTTTCCATTCACTGACCGATAAATATAGTGTCATATACCTACTTTCGTAATTCACTTTGAATAATTTGTGACGAAGGTGTAGGTATACATGTTTTAGTATTTTCACATGGTGAAGTGTTGCTGCTATAATTCTTCGATGAAATTCAGTTTAGCTATTTCTTGTCTTCCATCAGTGTTGCCATTTTTCTAGTCTCTGCTTGGAAATTCTGAGTTTTGTGAGTTGGATGAAATTTGATTAGGAGAGTGAATGAAGTTTGTTGATAATTTCTATTCGAATTGAAATACGTCTTATAGGTATTAATAATTTTATTAAAATTGATGTGATTGGTTGATAAGATGATATTTATTTGTTATGTATCTGTTTGTAAATAACTATGTACCTATTTCATGTTTTAGTTAATATATTTATTGCCCTCAAAGTGATCGTGTTTTTACTGTGGTCGAATTGTAGCAATTGTCTACATCTACACACTTCACTACAAGTTCCCAATCTGAAGAGATGGCAATGACACGTTTTGCTATAGTAGAATTCTTTCGACATCGGTCGCTCATAAACTTCCCATAAAAATTATACGACAGAGGTGTTACTACTTTTCTTCACCAAGCTTAACTGTCAATCAACTGACCAATTTTAGACATTCGACCATTTGTTCCAATATTAAAAATTCTACAAAATTCAATTGCAGCAGGAATGCTGTCCCCCTTTTTAAAGCAAACTGCCTTGATCCTGTTCCATTTTTAAAACCCTCTTCGTCATCTCCAGAATTGAGAAAATATCTCAAGAATATTGCATCGAAAACAACGTTGTTCACTTTTCAAATAGGGCAACAGCCTTCGTGACATAGTCTACTTCAGCCTTAAATAACTACAGCTCAGCGATTAATTACCACCAAGGCAATCAATATCAATTATTCGCCATTAAAGATCCTTCGTCGAAATGTGATCCGACCCTGACAGTCCATTTTCATCGATTTCCTACGATAGTGGCCGCGGTCGGGCCCAATAAACAGGTGCTTCGATGCGCTTAGAACCGCTCGCCTTTTATGTCTCCCTTCGGGATCAAGGCAAGTGGGTCTCTCCCGTTCCATCGT
Organism: Andrena hattorfiana; assembly: GCA_944738655.2. Classification (NCBI taxonomy): domain Eukaryota; kingdom Metazoa; phylum Arthropoda; class Insecta; order Hymenoptera; family Andrenidae; genus Andrena; species Andrena hattorfiana. The sequence continues at coordinate 37,806,369 of OX122889.2, read as the reverse complement.
GTTCCTGTCATGATCGCTCGGTTGACGATAAACTTTCATCTGTCAGCGATAATAAGTATGATCGAGGGCCGTTTCTCTTCGCGCTGCCCCTCGGCCACCCTTCTGGCGTGTCAGAAGTCAGGGTTCAGCTGAGCGGCGGCCCAAAGTATCGCTAGGGGAACGGAGCTGTATGAGAGAAGAGGAGGAGACGAGAAAAGGTGTTCGTTCTGTTCGCGAACAGTCTCGTGAGTCACGCGGGCCACGAATAAACGTTTCTGCTCCAGCTCCTCCGGCGACGACGGATATAAATAATGCCGACAGAACGAGGAAACGCGGGTAATGGCATCGGTTACGTCGGCCGCTCGTCCGCGGAAAAATCTGCGCGAAAGGTCAACAGGGGTCCGACCGCGTAATTTATTCGAACTAACGGACGTTGAAGCCGATGGGCATGCTGTTCAGCTCGGCACAGACGCCACTCGCCCCTGTTCCCTTCTCTGACACGCGAATCAATCTATTCGCAGATTTTGTATACGCGTGGCTCGCGGGTACGTGCCCACGTTACCGCAAACGTGTGGCGGAGAGCGGGCCCAATTTCGCACAGTCGGTGTTCGCGAACTGTTCGGCTACTTCTCGTGGTCACGATCTAGGCAGGAACTTATGACGTGACTTTGCTCTAATACCACCTCACGAAATATTGTAAAAATGTTTGTAAAACAAATTTCGACCTTTCGAAGTAATTCTTAGTTGAGTGTACTGTACTTTGCATTTCTGCAGTATAGTGGCTAATCTGGGTCACACTGAAGTGGCGTGTAAAGGGATAGTTTTGGGGGCAGAAACTAGGGCTGTTACGAATATTCGAATACCAGGGAATTCGAATACCAGAGAATTCGAATATTCAAATACGAGAGAATTCGACTTTCAGATTCGAATATTCGAATACCCGAGAATTCGACTTTGAGATTCGAATATTCGAATACAAGAGAAATCGAATTTGAGATTCAAATATTCGAATACCAGGGAATTCGAATACCAGAGAATTCAAATATTCGAATAGGAGAGGATTCGACTTTGAGATACGAATATTCGAATACCCGAGAATTCGACTTTGAGATTCGAATATTCGAATACAAGAGAAATCGAATTTGAGATTCGAATATTCGAATACCAGAGAATTCGAATTTGAGATCCGAATATTCGAATACCAGAGAATTCGAATTTGAGATTCGAATATCAGAGAATTCGACTTTGAGATTCGAATACCAGAGAATTGGAATTTGAGATGCGACTTTGAGAACCGAATATTCGAATACCAGAGAATTCGAATTTGAAATTCGAATATTCAAAGACTAGAGAATTCGACTTTGAGATTCAAATATTCGAATACCAGAGAATTCGAATTTGATATCCGAATATGATTAGTTTCTTCGAATAATTCAAATATTCGAAAATTCGACATATATTACCTACATATAGAATATTCAAACATATTTACTAGCTCTAGTAGAAACCACCAAATGTGTTATTTGTTACTGCACTTGTTTTGTCAGATTTCTACTCACTTGACGGCCTCAGAAGGTTAAACGTGCAACGGATGCGTTGGATATACAGGGAGACTCAGCAGGAGTGTAAAAAGCTTTGATAGACTGTTTGGCAGGTCATTTTGAGTAAACAGTGTTACGCAAAACATGGATCGTAGACTCAATACTTGCCTATGTAGTTACAACAGTTTAAAATATTATCACACTAAATCATAGTAAAATGACAAGCTTGAGACTGAAGTGAGCTTGCACATATTGAATCACAATAGAAGAATATAAATTATAAAATATCGTTTATTTACAGTTAAATTTGAATACAGGCATTTCATCGACGAATCGAGGAATCGTGTAAACAATATTATCAATTGAACCAGTTGAACACATTATTATTATTAATTGTTAATTCTTCTTTTCTTTCAATTGTAAACAACGAATACCTAATATTCATTTGTTTTAATATTGGAAAGCTCACTTCATATCAAGCCTGCGATTTAATTATGACAACAGTGAAAGTTAAACGCGAGTATTAGGAATAGTATCTATAACCATGTAACACTTTTTGTTCAGAATGGCCTTCCAACTAGTTTGTCGGTTTTCGCACTCGTTCTGAATCACTCAGTATCCCTGCAACACACTATACTGTTCTCTGCGATTAAATCAATTGGCACGAAGTAATTCGTCGAGCAATAGAATTCTGAACAGTGTGACAGGCTGTTATTGATTTGTATATACCAATAGTGTGCTCTGATTGGGGTTACGATTCTAATTTTCACCGTTTGCGCATGGGGCAGAATCGCTCGGAATTTGGTTGAAACTACCCTAACTAGATCGCGATATGTTCCTTTACTTAGGGAGGTATCACCTTGGACGCATGAACGTTTTGTTTAAAATTGTTTTTCTTTTAAATAAAGAACTCAATAGAAAATCAGATTAATGACATTTCTTACACATATTTTGAAGATTAAAAAAAAGTAAATAAAATTTTTTCAATCTTAATACCTATGATTTTCATGTGTCCAAGGTGACACCTCCCCTTAATAAACTTGTTTCTGTGAATTTTTCTTCTTCCGCGTGATGTTTATCGCGATTCCCTTAACTTGACGACCTTTATACTTTATCTGCTGCTGTGCACGCGCGAGGAGGTCACGATTTCAATCCACTATCACGCGTGAGCCTGAGAATTCCATGTTACTTCATATCCATTAACCAGAAAACTACAACCAAATGATTCTTATTTTTAATAAAGTAGGTATTAAATAACTCGTAAGCTGCTAGCTTCATGAGAAAGTATCCTCAGTTTGTACAGCTCCTTCCAAAAAGTCATTTCGTGTGAGTACTGTGAAAAAGATTCTACCTTCATTAAGCATCTTACGCCTTCTTAGCTCTCTACCGCTGACACGAGTCCTCGTGCATTGTTTTCTGAAACACAATAGGCGTCCATGAGCCGGAGAAGAATAGAGGATGAAATGTACTCGCGTTCGGAATACCAAAAGTCGCAGGAAGTCCGGATTACATCGTTCGTTACGAGCGAAGCTTCGTGGGCGCTTATATTTAGGCCAGCCTGTAGAAGCTTTACGAGCGTTCGTCCTCGTTAATATAACACGAGGTGAACGTACCCGATCGCTATTACGTTGCTATCATTCGCGTTAATTCCCAAAATAGAGTGTAAAATTGATATATATTATTAAAGATTGTATCTACACGATTTATGCCCCACTATACTTCTTTAACACTTTCGGTGACGTGGACGTGTTTTCACGCCGAGGGATTTGCATCATGTGAACAGTTTTAGAGTGTCTTCGCGTCGATAGTTTCTGGGAAGCGTCGAAAGTAATGTCCAAGAATCCTCGACCCTTTTGTAAAAAGAAAAAGAATGGAGTTTATTCTTTTAATAAATTTTTATAATCACCTAATGAATTTTATTGAACTAGCGTTAAAAATATTTTCATCGGTTCAACTCGACTCCCCCTAAGATTAAATCTTGAGTACTGGGGCAAACTAACAAGATCGAATTTCAGAAGCGATTTTTTGGATAGGCTTCTCCGAGTTAAAGTGGCATTTTACAGTGTCGAAAAATGACTTCTCTGGTACAGGGATGAATAATATTCGTGAGTTTTTGGTTCGAGAAATCTTATAATTAATTCGTGTTCGAAGTAATTTAATAGGTGCCTGTGATTTGCTGTTTGAAGTATTAGTGTCTCAACATGTCTACGTCAGCAAGGTATTTTATTTAATTCGATAGCACAAAAGATTCTAAACACAGTTTGTGGTTTGAAGTCTCGTCGTTTTTTTTTGAGTCCTCAGATTACTGATCAATGCATTTTGTTTCTGTGGTCAGCATGATTAATTTTGGAGATATTTCAATTTCTGCAAATATTTTATTTCGACTTCTGGGATACGATATTTGAAATTCAGATGTGAAATGTTCAACTTATAAATGTGATATATCGTTGTAGTCGAAAATGCAGATGTCTGAGAATCTTATCTTTCCTTTTATGAATTTTCTTCTGCTTGTCTAGATGATGTATAGACAGAGATATATAGTTAGGTGTAATGATTTAACCAGACACATTTGCTGCACTCGCAACACGAACTTCGGTACATCACAGTCAATCGAAGATATTAAATCACTAACAGTATAAATCTATAAATCATTTCACAACGCAAAACGCTTCTCTGATAAATAATCTGTATAACTGGATCTAATACAAACAAAGATCGACAACCACTCCGAGTTGACGACTTAATTAAAATAATAGGTAGTTTAAATTTTCAATGTCAGAAAGCTACACTCTAATTCAAAATATAGATATATTTACTCTGATATTCCTATTCGTAAAATTTGATATTAGGATGTAATAGCAAGTTTACATTTTATCATCGCATTTCTTTATCATCGAATCATTAGATTATAAAAAGTACCTATGTATTTTAATTCTTCACTCAATTTCAACCAACGTTTCCCTCCTCTTATTTTCAATCACATCAAACCTTCATACCAAAACGCTCAAAACGTCAAACTGTCGTGTGCTGACGCAAACAGATGTTCTTCCACTCGAAGAATCTCACCTTCATTTCCCAGCTTTTATCGATAAAGCACGCCTATGTATAAACACCGTCGCAAACACGTTCGACAGATTCAGAGCACGAGGTTGGCTGTGATACAGGATGTTAGGTCATCGTGTTGCTCCGTTACGTGGGCGGCTGTTCGCTCTCGCTTTGCTCTGATTAATACCCCGCTAATCTCCGCGTTCGATCTACTATTCCACTGCTGCTCTGCTCTTCCTTCGATCCTCCTCAATGAACCACCTTGCCTTCCGCGCGCATCCCCGATTGCACGTCCCCTTCGTGGAACACGAAATTGGGATTCGACCTCCCGTCGCGCTCTATGCATGCGACTTGAAGCGTGCTCCGCGTAGATGTCATCTAATCTACAGTTATATCAGTCTGTACGACCGTCTGCGACATCCAGCAAGCTGATCCTCCTTCTATCTGGGCCAAACTCGAGTATTCTTACGAGCCTCGGAGCAGTTTGTTAGCGTACGTGTAATAGGATTATCGTTGTGTTAGGTCCGGGCTTTCAGACGCACAGTTCGGCCCTTCTGATCGTATGAATAGGTTGTTCGATATATTTTCCATGTTTGTGTAATGCTGTAATGCATGCGGTGATACAATGTAATCTTTTGATTGTGGGGTTGTCATCTTTTTTGTTGCTCCGTTTGGAGACACTGAATTTATTTTCGTTTACTGATTTATTACGATACATATCTAACAAGGGAAATTCGGCAACTCGAAAATTCAAAAAAATCTGAAACTGCAGAAATGTAGCTCAAGTGATGCTAATGAGGTAACTATTTTTTTGATTCGGCAATAAAACGGCCCTAAGGGTGAAAACACGCCCTTAAGAAAATTGTAAATTTTCATATTATCGCGAATTCTGCGAAACCCTAAAAGATGTTAAAAATGTTCAATTCGCAGTTTTATGGCTTTCGATATCTTATAATATGGTGATAAAGAATTGTCGAAGAAAAGGGTGGTGGGGATAAATTTTGAAAAAAAATAATGTTTTTCGCAAATTTATTATCGCCGCTTTATGGGACATAAAAAACTATAGAACTTTGAATTTAACTCCTTTTTGATATCTTTTACAGTTTCGTAGATATTCACGATAATCTGTAAATTTACCATCTTTTCGAGGGACTGTTTTCACCCTTAGGACCGTTTTATTACCGAATCAAAAACCAGTTACGTTATTAGCATCAGTTGAGCTACATTACTGCAAAGTTTCAGTTTTTTTTTTTGAATGTTCGAGTTGTCGAACTTGTGAGTCTGAAGGTAATCCGTATTTCAAAATATATAATTTAGGAATCTCTTTATGTCCACCTATTAAGCAGAGAGTTTCCCCGGGACCCTGATCATAATAACCACGAATATATTTTAATTCATTTCTAACACAAATATAATGATAAAATGAAAGACATTATTAAAAAAATAAATCTTCAGTTTACTTTACACGGCGTAAGAGGCAAAGTTATTTAATTTTAATTTAAATTAATATATTTATTCAACAACTGCATGCGCAAGAAGTGTAATGAGCAAGAGAACAGGTCAATGTCATCCATGAGTAAATTCGCATTTAACATGGTCCTATTCTTTTGTTATTTGTTCTTGCAATAAGAAACAGAAACGTGAGACGCAAATGAAGCGAAAAAACGTCAGAAAATATAGTACCTCCATAGTAGGAGTAAAAACTTCATATGTTGACCCTTTTCGTACGAGCGTAACTTTTAAATTTTTGTGACGAGTTAACTCGTCCCACCCACGGTAGAGGTTTTTTCAACTGACGAGTTAACTTGTCTTCCCTGGTTAACAGATTTAAATCCGTGTAAAACGTATGATAAAAGAATATTCAACGGCCTTAAGCAGTCAAATACAAATCTCTCCATCGCGGAATTAAAGTGGAGAGCAAAGTACGACCACAAAAATGGTTGAACGTTACACTAACAGTTGTGGGGTCAACGAAAGGTAATTTTAAACGTGACGAACAGGTTGTGCTCTGCCGTAGGTCGTATATTTTTCAGCAGGATGTCTCGAGAGGCTGTGCAACCGAATTATGAGTCAGCCGCTTTCGCTTGAGCCTTTAAAAGACACGTTAACTCACGATCTCGCGTGCCGGGATAAAAAAAAAAAGAAAGAAAGAGAAGAACGACGCCAGTCAGGTACTAATCGAGGCATGACGCGTCTCATTGCAGCTCCTCGATGACTCGTTCGTTTCCAGGATTCGATTACTCGCGCCGAAATCGGCGAATCGAAGCGCGCGCTAAATATAAAAATTACTTGTATTCCGCGAGGCTGAAGACGGCTGTTGGTCGACGCGGCGATAAAATCCGTTACGACTGTCGAAACGACCGTCGAGACCGAGAGATAAGCTCACAACTCGGTTCCTCTCTTCCGTCTGTCGATGGAATTAATTATTATTGTCGAACGGATAACGCGTCCCCGATTGTTTCTCCTCGCGGGTGAAACTAGTCCCCCTTTGTCTGCTAAATTTCTATTATATGAGCGCGCCAGACTTTTCACGGAGAATTCCGGGAAGCTTGTGCTTCTTATCACAGTCCGCCTCCACTTGATAAGACCTTGTCACGGTTTGCGAATTCGCCGCTCGCACTTGCGTTCTCTGGCTAGTCTTGCAGCTCGATAGTGGCGAGAGAGGAAAACTGTATCTTTGTATTCTCTCTTCCTTTATGTTCGATTATTTGTTGGTCTTTGTTTACATCTCGCGTTCTGGGGATCTCTTTAGTATTGTGCAAATAATAGTGTCAATTCCAAGGAGAATGTTGTGGTAATTAGGCAATATGCAGCAGTAATTGGGCCAAGTTATGCAGAAAGCTACAAACCTTCAATGATTTGAAATTGATTAAATTTAGTTTGAAAATTTTAATTCTTAAAGAAATGTAACTTTATTTCTAATGGGTTTATATTATTTATTGTTATTGTTTTACTACTATGTTTTTTAATTTTTGTGAGTAGTATAATTAGTATTATTTTAAATTTTCTGTAGTTTTTGATTTTTAGAGCCTAAAATGGAACTGTGGCTTGGTAGTTTTAATAATTGTATAATGTAAGCGTTGTTCTATGGGTTGGTAATTTGTTGCAAAATAAGGATCAGAAGATTATGGGATCTATATTGTTCTATGGGTTGGTAATTTGTTGCAAAATAAGGATCAGAAGATTATGGAATCTGTAGGTAGTGTGTTTAATTAATTTTTTGTCATTTTGAGGGTTGGTAGATTTTTGCATAACTTGGCCCAATTAAGGGAATGTATATGTAGCAGAGGCAGAAGAAAATTTAGTAGCTATATTTTTGTATCCATACATTTTTCATAATTAATTTTTAATAATTTTAATTTTATAATATTTTTGTATAATTTTGTATGTAAATTCGTTTCCAGTGTATGGATTAAATCTGTTTATATTCGGCAGTAAGTGTACTTGGATTCCACGTGGAGAAATAAATGGAAAGTATGGAGTAAAATTTTGTCGCGTGAATTTTCGTTTTCCGAGAAGATTGATTCCAAGTACCATTTGTAATAGGCCAATTTGTATGTGCGTAAATATGAATTTGAAATTTCCTTTTTTCACTATCCACTCCGTGTAATTGCCTGTAACTTTCTCACGGTCGCGTCCTTCGTAAAATCTGTTGTCCTGTAAGTGCACATCGCGTTGTTCCACGTTCGAAACTGTTGTGCTCACGGAGCGTGTCCATGAAAGAGGAAGCGAGGATTCAATTTCCTCGTTTCCGGTCGGCAAAACGAACAAAGGTTAGGGTGCACCACTGTCTATCGGTCGTACACTTTCCTGCTTTTAAGTAATTAGCCTGCAAAACGCACAATGCTCTTTTTCTTATCGTTCTTCGTTCTTATCCTGCACTATAGTTTCATCGACGCCTTCTGTGAGGTACGCGAAGAGAAATCGCATCAGGGATGTCCGTTATGAGAGACAGGCTTCTGTCATTGCTAGAACGATTTCGATATCCTGTATAACTGAAGAAACTGTATAAACCCTTGTTTAAAAGCACTAGTCTAAAATCAGAGGCGGATTTGTGTATAGGTTCTAGGGCGGCAAATTTTGGGGAGTGGCGAATTTGGGGAGCGGCAAATTTTGACAAGCGGAAAATTTTGAGCGAAAGAAATTGGGAAATTTTTAAACACAGAGGCTTGACACAACTTTAAAATCAATTCACTTTTTTTCATACAGCGAATTAGCAATAATTCATATATGAGTTGCCACATTGAATTAATTTTGAAATTTTCTCGTCTGCTTTAAATTAAAATATTTGATGACATTTCGCGGAAAGGGTGAGAGACACTTGTTAGCCTAGGGGCGCCAAATCTCCAAATCCGCCACTGTCTAAAACAAATGCAAATTCGCTTAAACACTAAGAAATAGTCATATGAAATATTTCTTCATTAGAGTGTTCACCCTCCAAACTTTGGAAATCCTTAGTGTCTTATTGCAAATGCTATTTCTCCAACTTTTCCAATATAGATTATCCTGATCCACCCCACTTCAGTGCCCATTTCAAGCTCTCTCAAATTGAAATACCACGCATATGACTATTTAGTCACTGCGTCATCTTCATTTTGAAGCTCTTCTAAAATCATAGTAAATTGTCAAAAATTCCACAGAAATCCATATCAGGATCTTAATAGAATGACAGGAAAATCGTAGAAGAATGATAGAAACTTGCCAGCTTCAATCTCGCGCTCTCCAGCTCAACATATCTCGAAAAGCACCAGCGAAAGTGTTCTCCGCTGTTCGCAGTCGGGCATCGATTCCCCAGGTGAACGATAATCGCGCGTTTAAATTTCAGTAATGATCCTCTCGCGGAGATCGGCCAGGTTAAATATGAACAGGCCCCTCTCGTCTCAATTTTTCGAAACTCCTTGGCGCCAAGGTGCTCCACGGTCGCAGCGCATTAAAACCATGATATACGATGATCGCGCGAGGAACGACCCGAAGAGCAGTGTAAACGAAGATTTAAACGGTAGCCGTGAACGATCGTGAGCACCGTGATCTTTCAGTCGAGTTAAGTACGGGGGTCCTCCTAAGACAGCGCGTTATTCATCGCTTTTTATCCTCCCGTCGGTCTTTTCTCTTACCTGCCGCCCACCTTTGCATACCTGGCGGCGCACCTTCCAATCGGTTATCGATTCGCGCGTGCTCCGTTTCGATCACTCCCCTGTCAGCGATTCCTGACCTGCGTGTCGATTCAGATGACTATAATTAAGATGGAGATTTATTAATTTAAACTTGAATATTCTTGGGTGCTGATTGCTCTTCTTTGATTTCGCTGATATTGTAAGACTCTTGAGTTATTGTGGTTAGTTGAAGAAGTAACATAAACAGGACATTATAAAAATGTTCCTCCTTATGATTCTTCATGTTTTGAAAGCGGGGGCGGGGGATGGAATAACTTTGCAGTTTAAATAAAAGAATGTTCTCCGCTGCAAATTTTAAACAATTCGATTGCATAGTTTTGTAGGGCATAAAAATCAGTCGATTTTTCATTGCAATCATTTTTTTTTATGTCTACTATAGTTTTCAAAATATACAGGAAAGTAGGAAGTCACACATTAACATTTAAGGAGTGTTTTCACCCTGAAAAATAGAAAATGGTCACGAACGAAAAATTACATCATACTTATATTGAGGTCCCCTGCAAACTTGCACAGATTCAAAAAAATCGGAATGTTCGGGTAACTGAACTTCCCGTGTGAGTACACAAATATTGTAATTTTTTAAAAAAAAATATCCTAAGCAATTAAAAATGTTAACAATTTATTATGCTTCTACAAAAGGAGACGGTACCTATACTGTTTGCTCTAAGTAGACCAAATTAATTCTCCTTCAATAATTGAAGAGTCCTTGAAGAAAACACTGTAACTGCCAAAATTTATAAAAAATTTATAGTATAGAAGTATAGTATAGAATATAGGACTCTTCAATTATTGTTGAATACCCAGGGGTGTGTTTGGTACACAAAATAATCCACTTAATATGTGACCCATTAAAAAAGTCGAGTGGCTACAATACTACTTAGATAAAACACAGTGATAATCGTTTTCGGTGATGAACGATACGACTTTCGTAAGGGTCGTTGGGAAAAATGGGCGCAATGGGTAGAGAGGAAGGCGCGGGCAAAGTTGGCCAGGAAAAGAGAAGAAGAGGAAGAAAAGAAGGAGGGGAATCGAGATAATGGGGATCGCGTGAGGCACGTGCCCGAAGCCTCTGCCTGTCATTATCCAGAAGAGAACCGACAGCCTGGGGCCTATTACCTTTACCTGGGCGCATGCAAACACGTGTGCAAATGCTCTTACACACGTGCGCAACACGTTTGTGCACGGCTGTTGGCCAGACCAGGTGGGAAGGCAGGCTCTGGGTGCTAAAATAAAGAGAAACAGAACTTTCGCAAATGAGTTGCTGCTTTGCCACCGCACGCAGTGCTTTTGTTCTCGTTTGCAGTTTGGTCAATAAAGCTAGAGGCCTGGAACTTTATTCACCCATTCTCTCGCTACTTCAAATATAATCAGTTCTTAATTTTAGTAATTCGTATTGCAAAATTTCTGCTGGCATTCTCGTGTAACAACCCAAAAGTCACTGATGTTTATGAATTTAGTTTGAAAAAACTATTGTTGATATTGGATTAAACTCTTTTGGGATATAAGGAGGTATCTTTGAACTTGCAGAAATTATTTTTTTTATGTCGATACTTCTTCCTATTTATTAATTATCGTGGAATCTTATTAACCTCTTCGACGATGTAACTCCTGTTGGCGCGGATTGTAGCGCCTGTCACAGTCATCTGATAGCAAAAAGAAAAGAAGAATTTCTTAACGTTAGATACTTTACGCTGGAATTGAACCTAAAATTTTAATTTTAGTTTTTATTTATAATACTTTTTTCATCAATATAAAGTAAATTTATCTTAGGAGAAAGGTTACTTTTCTTTCAAACACGATAAAATTTTAAATTTTTCATTTTTTTTAAATTAGGGAGAATTGATGTTCCTTGATTAACTTAGGTATAGTTCGTAGATCTATTTGTTATAAATTTGTGGTACAGTTGTAAGGAAAAAATGAATTGCATCCGAATATAATAATGAATAATATCTTTTATCAATTTCATGCAGAATCATTGGAATATTTATTATTGAATTACTGTAAAAATTCTGTCTCTTATTGGTTAGTCGTTTAATTTCCGAAAGTACCATTTAAAATATAATCGTACAGTTTTGACAGTTCATACTTCGAATATGAAAATACTGAAATTATTACCTATAAATGCCCCACTAATGTAAAAGAAAGTGTCTTTGTTTAAAGATCTATTATTTTATTATCGATCGTTTATGGAACTTAGTATTCTCGTTCATGGCGAGCTGCATTTCCAATTACTTCGCTAAATACAATCGTACATTAATTCGACAAGACAGACGACCGTGGTCAATTTCTGTAATTAATCGATGTCAGCTGATGCTTCGTAATTATGCTTCGAGACACACTGCTAAACGTGACTTAACAGATGATAGTCAATGTGTGTTTACGAGATTTTTACGTCACGTGCGTAGCGCAGCTTGTTTCCTAGTGGCGTGAGTGACGTAATGACCGGTACGTGAAAGTCATTAAGCATCGGCAACGTGAGAGTGCAATTGAAACGGCTCGTTAAGTGATTTAGAGGCACAGGTTCTCGACCACCTTCGAGCTGACATGCCATTTGAATCGTGACATTGTCTCGAGTAATTTTATATCGTCGAATGGAGGAATGAATGTTAATCGATTTCCCCGTAACACGATGATTAATAAGAGCATTCACACCTATAAAATTTCATTAATAATTGTAAGCTCTATGTAGGATTCAGAAGATGGTAGATTTTTGCGTGAGTAAAGTTAAACGGGGATTATGATTATTACAGATTTCTATAAGATTTTTACAATTCCTCTGGCTAATTGTAGGAAATTGTTTACGAAATATGTAGTACTTTCAGGTCCTGTTTTAAATTAATACCAGAATAACCTTTTTCGAAGTAATTGATTTTGAAAATTCGTGGAATACGTTCGTGCGAGTCGCTAAATAATATATTTCTGTGCCTCTATGTAGCCCTTCATTTTCTCTTTTTGTTCCGTTTGTAAGTTTTTAAAGATAGGAATGTACTGTTAAATCTATTTATAATTTTTCAAAATCTCGAACAATTTGGCCCGTGAATTGTAGAAGATTTTCTGTTTTCGGCTGGGAAAAGTAGGTCAATTTTATATCCTTCACTGTAATCCGCAGACATTGAGGGGTTTCCCCACAATAATCCCTCACCCACCACAGTGGATATTTTTAATATCACTCTACTAAATTACATACCAAGTGTAATCAATTATTACCTCCCTAGCAAGGTTAATTCAACACAGATTTAAGTCAACTGCAAACGTAAATACCTATGTGCACTACAAAATTTCGCAATAAATTTCACCAGAACCTAATCGCAAAATTAATTATTCCAACGTCAGTTGCACATGAATTACTTTAATTAATTGTGTCTTCACCTTCACACATCGAAGTTCCACACCTCAGCATTACGTCCTCCCAAAAGTGGACTCAAAGAATTTTGAAAATAACCTCCGTAACCTCATCAAACATCTAATTTCTTTCGACAATCTAATTAAATTCGCGCGTGTCCATTCCCCGAGTTTCATTTCGCAAAAAGTGCAGATCCCGCGAGGATAAGAGGGCAAACGATGCAATTAGAGCACAGTGTTTCATTTCCAGCCGGTCTGTTTGGACCGCCCACGTGCGTCACCATCGCGTGCGATCCAAGGGTGCTTCCTTCGCGGTTTTCATATCAATTCGTAGATCACCGTCACACGGGGGCCATCCTTGCTAGTAACACGAATTGACAGCGAGTATCGCGTGTCAGTATCACGTTCCCTCGCGGAGTGATTCACGATACACTTGAAATCACAATTGCGAGTACGTGTGCCGACACAGGGGCATCCCGGCTATACGTGCCGCGTACAATAAACATACCTTAAACAGCCGTCGTGTGGGTGTACCACGGGCTATTTCCATTGTGCAGTCCACTACGCGAAGCTTTCGAATGGAAAACAATGCGACTACTGTGCTGAAAGCTGAAATGATACATAGCGTAGCTCAGATTTGGCAGTGTTTGTGGGAAATGCTCGACATTTTTAAGTGGAAATGATTTGTATGTTAAGCAGAGGATTTATTGCTTGCTAATACAAATTCAGTTAAATTGTGATGCTTGTTTTGCGTGGATTGATATTTATTTTATTTCTAACTAGAATTGTTCGTAGGATTGCTAGTTATTCTTCAAATATAGATGCTTTAAATTGATATTGTGGTGACTGGAATTCTTCAAACCAAGTTGTTGATATGGTTAAAAGAGTATTGACATTTTTGAAAAAATAGGAGAGTGTAAATACTTATAGGGTAAACCAACCAGTAATTGACCGTATACCAGTGAATGGCCATTAGGCACAGAAATGTCAATTATTAATTTAATAACATTATATGTTTATAAATGGAATGTAGTTGCACTTTTAATATTCCATATTTTTAGTTACGTGTATTAAGCAATCATTAATAAGTACAATTCTTATTAAAAGTATGTGGTCATTTACTGGGCTTCTATACGTTTTGCATTTTATAATCGTTTTTTTTTAAATTACGATAAAATAAGTAATTATTTTTATAAAAATTTCAAGAAAAATAAATTTAAATGCAATTTCAACAGTTGTTTTGTTGTTATACATAAATATATTCAAGTATTAACCTTAAAGGTCCATAAATTCAACAATTCGGTCATTCACTAGTTGGTTTACCTACTTTGTGTTTTGAACGAAATATTTTGAAATATATTATTCCTACTAATATATAAAAATTAAACGTTGTTTGTTTGTCGTTCTTTCACGCCTAAACTGCTGAAGGGATTTCAATGAAATTTTGAATATACATTACATACGTCCTAGGTTAGATTATGGGTTATTTATTTTTTCTTTTAGGCTCTTTATTTTGGAAACATAAATAATTTCCAGCTGAAACCGGGTAATGGGCCAACTAGTTTAAAATATATTTCAAAAACATTTTAAATAGTTTCATGATATTAAGCTGTTAAGTTGAAAGATGTACTTATATTAATTTATTTGCTTTCTTCAAAGACCCCAAATTCAAAAGAAAGAATTAATCCACTGGGTTCTTATAATAAGCCTTCAAACATCAAATCTCTTCTGTCCCTTTTTATCGAACTCGAATATTATGTAAAATCTGTTGAAACCTACATATTCAATTCAATATAGGTAATATGAAGGAAGATTTACTTTCCCGAATCCTGCTTGCAAAATCACCAAAGAAGTCGAATTCCACACAGATTCTCACTGACGATCACCACACGATATCAACTCTCATTTTCCGACACAAATAACTACAAGCATAGATAACCGTTTCGAATCACACTGCACTCATTTGAATTATTAGAACGCGCGTAATCAATGACACACTATTACCATCATCTTCATCGTCATCTGCATGAGCAGAGCAATGAACCCGTTCTCCATTGCTGAGGGATTAAATATATTTCTACGCGGTACCTACTTTTTTATGTGGCAAATTATCCCTCCCTTTTTCTTACGTATGTTTTTGTACTAACGGAAAAAAATACGTGGGACGAATACTTCTCTTAAATAGAGGGACGAGTGTACTTCCTTTTTCTCCTGAAGGGATTACGGGATTTCCCCTCAAGGACACGAAAGTCTTGAAAATTCCCTGTCAGATAATATATTACCTACACTCGACACTGGTAGAAACTCTCTGGGTTTATGGATTTCCAAAAATCCGCTCGGCCCAGGGCTCCCTTCACTGGGGATCTCCCAATATGGCTCTTCCTTCTTGCCTTCCGTCCACTGCTCCTCGAAGCTCGTCTCTGTCAGCGGTCCTGTCCACCATATGGCAACGAATCGTTCGCCTACCGCGCCATCCTGCCGAAATTGCATTGTTACAGCCTACGGACTTCGACACATGCTTCCTTGCCGCGGGTGCATCCGAGTGCCGCAAATGAGAATAACGTGACTCGAAGGTCGGGAAAAGCGTTTTATGGCCGCCCGCCTCGAAGATTTATAGTTCCTCTGGAACTCGCCTTTTTTGTTCTATCGATTAGGGCACGGTTATTTTCGTGGGTGCACCGGCGAATTGGTATTCCAATGTATTTTCTGTCATTCCTAGCGGGTCGAAACAAATTAAAGGAACAGGGACAAGAGTGGAAGAAATAAGGGGGATAACAGTAGGCTAAAATTCGATTTCAAAAGTAGATGGGTAACTTTCAGTAATATGTAGCAGAGTTGGACATTAACTAAACAAAAAATTAATGGATCGAATAAAAGTTGCTTTAACTTTAGCTTATACCACGAATAAAGTTAATTTTTTTATTCGTCCAGAGCTTCAACTTGAGCGTCGAATAAATTTTTCAACTTTAACTTTAACTTTAGCTTTAACTTAACTTTAACTTTACTATTAACTGTAACTTTGTTTGACTCGACTGTTTGTTAACTCGGGTTTACTTTGTTCGACACATAACGAATAATTTTCTTAACTTTTATTCGTCATTCGAAATTTCATTTAAATAAAAATTTTGCGCGCCTCTGAGTAATATACATTAATCTCAGAACATTATTTCTTTAGTTACACGAATTACATTTGATTCTTCAGTCTTCAGTGAATTTTATTAATTTCATTCTCCTTTATTGAAGAGTCTTCGTATTTTAACAATCTTGAAAGCAGAAAAACGGTTTGGAGAGTTACAGTCTTTTCAGTAATTACAATAAAACTATTTAGTAATTTTTCTGAAATTTGATTTTTGTCTGTAAGGAGTTCCGCAGTTCGTTGCTTTATTTTTTACTCGCTCCGTGTACCAGTAAACAAACGACGCGGAAGAGACATGCTTCTGTAGCACAGGATGCGCGCAATCGTTTCTTCGAAATCAATAATAAAACCATCGAGTGTTTGCTCGCCTAATTGGTTGATGGGCTGATAAACTGGACAAATAAGACCGTAGGAGATGTCATACTTATGCAACTGCAATTGTATTGTCCGTACCGCGGATGGAAGTGGGTCGTACGCGTCTCGACCCTAGATGAGACGATGCTGATTAATTTGCTCTTTCATTAATGCGATTAAGATCAGCCAATTAAGTTGCTTGTCGA
This sequence comes from Andrena hattorfiana, assembly GCA_944738655.2. NCBI lineage: Eukaryota > Metazoa > Arthropoda > Insecta > Hymenoptera > Andrenidae > Andrena > Andrena hattorfiana. The sequence goes on along the minus strand of OX122889.2, from coordinate 37,789,592 downwards.
GACCCAGTTCCTTCCGTGATTGATCTCGCTCCGCGAGCCCGATTTTATGCCCGCTCAGGCGTATTACGGTCATTTATTTGTCGCATGATACATAGACAGCACCATCGCAGAATTTATTTTCTCCTCTGACTTGTGTTGTTTTTCAATGTTTATCACAGAGACGGGCAAAATTTTAATTTAAATAAAATTTCAAATGTGGAATAAAAGTAGAAACATTATTCATCATGTGCCGAATAAAGTCAACGAAAGAATGACGAATAATTTTTTCAACTTTTATTCGTTATCCGAAATTTCATTTAAATAAAAATTTTGCCCATCTCTGGTTTATCATGAGTTTCATAGTGTTTTCTTTGTCAAGAAATGGAACGGCTGAATATAAATTTTGATGGCTACACGATGCAAAAAATATCAGAAGTCAATGGAAAAGTACTGTACCCATATCTATATCGCATAAAATCGAGAGATTCTTTATTAATCAATTGTAATATTATCACGCTGACATCACTGGTGATAAATAGAATCTTGTATTAAAATATACATCTTCAGATTTCCCTCGTTCACAATCAGATGTACCACAGACAGAAATATCTAGTGAAAATATGCCCATGCTTCCAAAATTAGAAACGTTTCACAACGTTGAAGCACTCATTGTTTGAAGAATGAAATTCTGACAAGCGCTAAAGATATCTTCAGCCTGAAACACGATTTGCTTCTTCTTTGAAGCAGAGAAGAGTTCTCCCCGTCTTCAAGTACAGTTTAAAGAGTAATCGTTGAAGGCGAAGGAGTCCCAAGTGTTTGCCGCGCGGATATCTTTTATTAGCGGCGAAGCTGGCGCAAACAAGTAAACGCAGCTGTCTGATAAGGACAATGCCAGAGAAACTGACGAATTCGCGGGGTTTTAAGAGCGACCAACGGAAAGGTGCCTCGTTTCACGGAGTTTTACCGTGTCTGGTTCCCACATGGACCATGAATGGTCCTCTGACCATTCTTTCTTTTAGAAAATTCATAGGTGCAGGTTGGAAGCGAAAGTCGTTCGTCGCCCACATGTTTTTCTTGAAATTTCTAAGTTTCACGTGGTACCAGTATCTGGTAACAAAATTAATAGAATTGGGTAATGATTCGTTGAAGAATAATTCAGGGAATAATTCCTAAGACATGCGCAGGAGTTTATGACAGAGAATTAACAAAGTGAAAAGTAAAGAAAAATTGAAGAGTCCTTGTAGAAAGCACTGTAAGTGCCAAAATTGAAAAATAAATTTTATGGGAAAATGTTTGAAAGGGACCTCCATGTTTTTAATGTACACTTTTCAAGGGAGCGATTCGTATTGGTAGTGTAAAATTGATTGCTAGTCAAAATTGTATAATGTAATATATTCCTAACCCGCGTCCCTCTTTTTTGAAAAACCAATTGATTGAATGTGAAGTGTGCACGCAATTGACGAAATTATTTTGATGATTATTGAATTTGGCAAATTCTGTTTCCAATTTCTCATTTCTACCTAACGATATTCATTTTGTTATCTGAATTCTTTGCAAACTTGGTTTTGTTAACTCGTAGCGAGGCAAGTCAGGGGAAAATAGATTTTTGAAATCGACAAATAGAAATAAATATTTTCATTTCTTCGAGTGATACAGAAGTTGACAAATAAAATTTACTTGGAAATAACAGTTACATAAAGAAATAGTATTTCAAATGCACATCTTAATATTAACTCATACAAATATTATTGTGGAATTAGTATTTCATTGAAATATTAGAAAGTAGTATTTCAAATAATAATATACCTGTGTTCTTAAGAAGGTAGAGAGCGACATTTGGGAGATCTGTTTGGTTTTGAAATTTGTATCTCCTATTTTCGATCCCCTATTTCCTATATTCGAATCCGAGTGTATTTAATAGTATTTGCTCATGATTGAAACATTTAATGGAACAGTATTTTCAAATAGTATTTAATTTCAGTATTAACCTTTCGTTGACACTGTGGGCGTGAGTCACTCATAAGCTCATTTTGACGCTCTGTACCTACTATATGCAAAATAAATACCTTTTTTCCAAAGCTGACTTACAAGCTATTTTTTTCTCAAAATATTATATCTGAACAACCACTTCGTAGATTTTTAACTTCTAATATTGAAATTTGTAACAGTTATAATTTTCTGAAGATTTTCGTCGTTTTTTCTCGACATATGGCAATCTAGATTTTCTTACAAAAACTGTGATAAAATTTCAATAAAAAAACTAGTAGAATAGATTCTAGAGACCTTGAAATTGACTTATGATATTTTTCATAACAATTGGATTCTTTAGATGACAGTCGTACAAAAATTGTTCTGGGTGTGAGTCATTCAGGTATGCCAAAGTTGATCGAAAAAAGAGGTGTGTCAACGAAGGGTTAAACGAAGAACTATTTTCAAACAGTATTTTGTTTAAGCATTAAATGAAATATTATTTTCAAACAGTATTTTCTTATGGAAATATTCCAGTTTTTAGTATTTTGTCTCAGCCTATTTCAAATTTTCCTCAGTGCTGCAGCGAGCCAACGAAAGGGAACGCATGTAAGACGACCGTCTAGTCGTTGTCTTTGAATTGTAAATTCACGCAAGAACAAGGCACAGTTAATCTTGATCGCTAATCGAAACCGCTGAATGGCCTTGAATTCATTCAAAGGCACTCGTACGCTCCGTCCCGCATGCTTACGCTGCCGCCAGATGCAAATTATACTCGGGGAATATTCAATTGGATCTATAATTGCTCATGACCGAGATAGAGTTAAAGATTTTACGATCCTGGAAAGCTGGGCCGTGCCTTTCTCGCGTGAGAATTTGATGCGATGCTAATTTCGAATGAATTTACAGTTACCGAATTAACGAGCTTCGCAAGGCTGACGTGGTTTCGATTAGAACAGCATCTTTGAAGATTAGAATTAAGTAGTAATGTTAATTCAGTTGCAAGGCTTGGTCGAAGAATCCTCGTACATGACAAGCAACTGGAAACCATTTTGAAGAAAAGGGTGGCTATTGAATTTAGTGATTAGAGGGGGTAAGTGGTTGGAGGTTGGAAATTATGTAATTGGTGTTGGGAAATTACGTAATGATTAAATTGAAGTTAATTTTCGAATTTGCCTTGTTTAGTTTGTATAGAATAATGGTTGGAAAGAGATTTATGATTGTTGAATTAGGAGAATGCAAGGTTAACATAGTGAAGAACCAGGGAGATGCTGGAGAAATTAGAACGAAGCTAAATGGAAAATTAAATAAAAGATTTTGGACAATATTTGATGAGTTACAATGTTTGTCTAGTCGAGGAGTCTTCGCCAGGTTTACCAAAGTAGAAGACTACTGTAAAAGCAATGTGTGCTATAGAATTAACGAGTTAGCAGGGTAACGATTAAGAGTTGAAATACTATATGGTATTTAACATCAGGTACAACCTATAATTAAGTAGTCATTCTAGGTTTTTAGCAAGATTTTTCTAATCGAAGTTTTCCATGAGTTCTAAAAAAGGTGGTGATTCTTCAGTAGGGTGTGTCAATCTTTTTAATGTTTTAATTTTAAAAATGACTAGTGGAAAAACGGTACAATTTCCGGTTTAAAATTAACCACTACCTCTCAATTTTGTGTAATACATTATTTACCTAGTTGGAATTTCATTTGAAATTATAGAAAAATGCGAAAAAATTACTTAATCGAGCTTATGAACCACAACAGGCAAACAAGATATCAGTTCTTTGGTGGACTTTGTTAAATAGCATTAAACTTACTACATAGATGACATATGGCTACATCTGTTGCTAAAGTTACATATATTTTCATTTTGTAACAAGTACACATTTCCATACATTTTCATGCGAAAGTAATAAATACTAATTTCCATATATTTTTATTTTCATATTCATGATTTTATGTAAGCAAGACTCGCTTTAAGCAGTATATGAATATGTAATTTGTAGTTAAATCTTACTTAATTTTCACTTTCTTCAACTGTGATTTGGAGTAGCTAAACCTCATTGAAATCAAATTCTGAAGATAGTTTCAGATTCAGAATTAAAAACAGCATTAGTCATTTTAAAATTTTCAAAAACATTAAATTGATCCACAAAATTAACACACCCTATTTTTCAGCACTACAGGAAAGAAATAAAAATGGACGAGTGTCTGTAGACAGTTCAGCAGAAGCAATAATTTTATAGTTTCTATATTCATATTTGAAACTCCAGTGCTCCAAAATCAACATGTGACTGACCACCTTGGTTTCTAATTTTTTTTAAGCAATAACAATACCGCTGTTTTAATAAATACGTACACAAGCACGTATAAGTCACTGTTTTAAAGAACCTCTGAATGAAAAGAATATCAAAAGACTAGAATTTGGAAACGAATTTTGTGAAGCAGCTAATCATTAACTAATGCGCGGAACGCGTGAAAGTAATACCGAAATTATCGCGGTGCATCGGCATGCACGGATTGTATTCTAATTATCAGCCGACAAAGAAGCGGTTTCCGGGTGCTTGATAATTTTTCGATGGTATCGACAGGAAATATCTTCGACTAAGGCGGAATTTCAATACTCTCTTTGACGTAGGTACAACATAAGAATGAATTCTGAACGCGATGTAGCCTGCGTGTGAATTTAAATCATTCTATTCATTTCCTTTATCACTTTTTAAATCACTTAATTTACGTTCACATAATATTTATTGCAACTGCTTTCTAATCTTCAATACCACTTCCCTCACCCATAATTGCATTATTTTGCGATCTCTTATTTCACATCAATCAGATTTAATTCCTTCCTTCATTTATTAATTACTTTTTCAAATACAATTAGAAAACCATCGGATTATTAAAATTTACCATTTTAGGATTTTCTTCTTTGTTTTTTACTTTAAATTGGCAATGGCAGATAAATATACACCACCTTTTCGCCAAGTGACTTACCGTACTGGAAATATTTATTGGTAATTTATAGTGATGCAACAAATATTCAAAATAACCTAGCTTTAGATAGCTCTAGGTAAAATTCAGAGAATAATTCCTAAGAAATGCGCAGGAGTTTGTGACGGAGAACTAACAAAGTGAAAAATAAAGAAGAATTTTAGATTTAACAATCTTCATGTTTCTGATGTTTAATTTTCAAGGGAGGGATTCTTATTGTTAATCTAAAACTTATTGCTAGTCCAAATTGTATAGTATAACATATTCCTTCCCCGCATGTCTTTTTTTTAAAACCAAATTGATTGAATGCATGTGAAGTGCGCACGCAATACTTATGTAAAATTGTTTCGATAGTTTTTGAATTTAGCAAGTTGTGAAACAGACATTTTTGCAATAAATAAATTTTGCAATGGTATTTTCCTAGTGCTAATAATAAGAGAGGTAGATGTTTATTCGAGTAATGCCATAAATATTTTCAGCCCTATGTATTGCAATCTCAAACAATATTGCTGATACCGTCGTTGGTGGATGACGAAAAGCCCGAGCCTCTGTCAGCTGCTGAAAATCCGTGACACGGCTATTCTCGCGGCATAAATCGAGTTAGCCGCGTGTCACGCACTCGTGTACACACGATTTCGCTTCGAGTGATCAAAGCTGCGCTACAGTGAAAGCCGCTTAGTGTTGGTGAGGAGGTGCTCCTTATAAAGTAGCGGAGCCTCGACGTCGATACGCCTCCGTGCGCCTTGCGTCATCGACTGATCGCGCGTCGAGACGCGCGTTGCGTGTATATTTGAATTTCCATCGACGAAACTTTGGGAGTCTGTCGAGCCGCGTGTGAAATTATCTCCACCGATTCCCCAGGAAGCAAAGGCCCGAAAACAGCGGAGAACTGTCAAAATTTGTCGTCTATTGATTAGTAAAATAATAAAATCTCTGGTGAACATGTTTCTAAGGAGGAGCCACATGTTGGATTAAATTTTAATAAAAGTTAATATATAGCGCTTTATGTACCCAGCATTTCGAGAAGTCAGTGTCATTTTTCAATCTCTCGTCTTTCAAGTAGGTTATTTTGTTCTGGTCAGTTTAGAAAGTACGCCGCTCACGAAGACATTTTTTTTCCTCCATCCAGCATAAGTTGGAGGGATATTTATCTCGAAGTACATATCACTGTGCTCTACGGCATAAACGGGAGATAAAACAGTACCTTAATGGATTCATGCGACATTTCGAATTGAGAATATAAATTAGCAGCAAGAAACACGATCATGAAATATTTAAAGGAAAATGAGAGAAAAACATCATTCCTCTATTGACTTGCAGGTTTTCTGCGGATACTTTTTATTCGTTTGTATCTTTGTTGGTGGGACTAGTGTTGCCACCTGTACTATATTTTTGTAAATTGTACTATATACTGTTGAAACAAAATTTAGTACGCAAAATACTATGTTTTCACTTCTTCTTTAATTAAAAAAATTTAATTATCAACCTAACTCAACTTACCTAATTGTAGAGAGTCTCAGTGCTCAGAACGCACCCTTAGCTATTAACATCACGCGACACTATGCATTATTAGGAACCCTTTATTATTTATTGATAAAGGTATAAGTTATCTTAATAACTGTTTTGACTTTGATCCTAACAATTTTCTTCGCCAAATTCAGTTCCACAATTTGAACACAAAAATTGAATTTAAACAATTTGGAAACATCCTGGAATCTTTAAATCTAGTAGAGAAATTAAAAATTAACGTTTGCAGCTGACTGTAGCAAATGATTGCAAAATTAATGTTGCAACTTATTTTCTGAACTTATATTGTTGAACCAGATTCTTGAAAAAGTAAGAGAAAACAAGGATTTTGAAGCCAAAATACCTGTGAAAAGTGGCAAACCCTTTTTAAAAACACATCCAATTAATGTAACATTCTTAAAGTTATTTCATTTTTCCTATCGAGACCAGCTACCTCAGTCTTCACTGAAAGGATCTTTTAATTATGAATATTAAATGGCGAGAGGAAAAAAATAAAGCTACAATTCAATTAACAAAAAACGAGCTATTAACTTGTATTTATCATATGAACATTGAATGGCGGGGCTCTTATAGTTACTTTGACAAACATGATTCCCTGATACTAAAAGCACAAACTGACAACAAATATACTTGAAAAAATAAGTAAAATAAAAAAAAATCTGTACTTTTATTTTCCTAAATTTCCCGGAAAATACTATATTTTTTTAAAGATTCCACTAACATACTATATTTCCACCCCAAAAAGGTAGCAACCTTAGGTAGAACTCATTATGCTTTTAATTTTTTCCATTCTCTTCTTTCTTCTCTCTATCCAATTTTCCAAAAATCTTCAGTATTTCTTCATCAAGCATATTCTCAATACTTTTTCTACGACTTTCCTCTCTTTCAATCCCTTTACAACTTACAACCATCATCTACCTACAACCTCTCTCACTTTTCCATATTTCCACACCTGGAAATCACTGGGCAATATCTTAACCCTGATAGACACTTCTCAGTTCAGATTCTGGAACAAATTAAAATTAAGAACCAGTGCTTGAAACGCAAATTCCCATTCTGCGCATTGCTCCATTCCCTTTTGTCAGAAATAGAGTTCGTTAACAACTTGGTTTTAAATATCTATATTTTTAATTATAATTCTTTTCCCCGCATAATTAATGGGGGTCTGGAAAGGTCAGGCTGTTGCATTTCATTAATTCTACCGGAGTAACTTATACCTACCGCCGCAGAAATGAATTTCGCAATAATTTGGCTGGTCGCTATCTTAGTGGAGTTTCGTTATGCTCGGTGATAATGTATCCACGTTGCATGTGCATATCGTGTGGAAGGCGTATTCCACCTGGTTTTAAATTTCCTAGCACGCACGGGCTCATTACCATATGCACGTTCCCGGAGAAGATCTCGAGTTCGCTGAACTCTACACTTTAATCGGGGACTTCACTCCAAAAATCTCTTCGACGCCCGTCTCCGACTGCGTTTGATTTTCCCATTGATAAATATTGAAGCGTCGAAGGAGGCAAGAAACTGCTTAAAACAGTGGGCATGTTTGCCTTTACTCTAATTCCTCTTTGAAATTCTATTTGCTCAGCGTGCAGATTAATTTCTTCCTTAAATATGGATAGCGATAGTCATATGGAAGTGGGTAGTAAAGCATATTGAAAGTAACAGGAACAAAGTAGTTGTTCCCGAAAAATTTAGTACCAGAATTGGCAGAATTTTTCTATCGAAATTGAAGGTAGAAGTGAGTGAGGTATTGGCGAATTTGAAGCTGTAGTGATTTCAAGTGAAGAAACTATTTTAAGTTTCTTATATTTCGATTACTTGGGAAAAGAATGGTCGCTGAGACGATACCGTTTGATACTGTGAATTGATCTCGTGTAGCCATGAAATAAAACGTTATCTGAACTGGTATTTGAAAACCATATTATTTCAGGCATGCACAAATTGATTTAATTCTCTGTTTCTTCCCATTTCTTTCGATATATTTCTGATTTAAATCTTGTTTCTTAAATGTTAAAGGAAATAGTAATGGATAGAAGGAGAAAAATCTGATTGTTTCGATAATGGGTGTGTTAGAGACGTCAAGTCCGACTTTTACTGTGTTCCTCAGGATGTATTGCACGATCGTGAATGAAATTCGTTATAACCGAGACGGTGTGAAATTTCACGTGACTTGTCGAGTTGTACGTAATACTTTCCATGGATGTACAGAAGGTACACTTCCCTTTGTAGGGTCTTAAAGTGTTACGTGATTTCCGGCTTGAAATACCGAGGCTGCATTACAATCGTGATTCTTCATGCACGTACACGTGTTTCTGCTCGATTGTAATAGTTGTAGCGGAAGTGAAGGAATCAGACGCGCGTTTCTAATATAATATTGTGACGATATCCACTTGAAGAAGATTATATCTAGTATTGCAAACGTTATTACACATTTGCTTCTCACTTCTATTTCCTTTTTTTCTTAATTTGTCAACGTGATACCGCTTGTATGAATTTCTGTGAAATGATTCTTAACTCCATGTTGACACTTTAGAATTTAGGGTATAAAAGTTTCCACTTCTATTTCCTTTTCCTTAATTTCTCAGGAAGATACCAATTTTGTGAATTTCTATGAAATGATTCTTTAACTCCATGTCAATACTTTAGAATTTAAGGTATAAAAGTTCCCGCTTCTATTTCCTTTTTCTAATTTATCGACATGATACCCCTTTTCTGAATTTCAATGGAATAATTCTTAACTCCATATTAATACTTTATGGAGTAGATTAAATGGTACAAAATTTATAAAGGCTCTCAGTTCTATCTATTTTTTCTAATTTCTCAACATACCACTTTTATGAAATTCTATATTTTATATCAATACTTTAGGGTTAACATTCAAACACCCCACCAGCCTACAAACGAACCTCTCCAGAATCTCAAACCATCCCACAGTCTTCCTCAACACATCAAGCAACCCACACTGAAGCACACCAAGCCTTATCCCAAACCTCGAGCTCAAAGTGGCCAGTCAAACATCTCCAAACTCCAGCAAACAATCGCCCCCTCGAAGCACAATACCATATCAGACACACGCCAATCCATGCATTTTTCGTGTCACTCCCGAAAGAATTCAAGCTTCTTACCCTTCCCACGCGTTGGGTAACGCCGCGCGTATAAATTTGTCGCGTACGTGCGCGGATCCAGCGCGTTTTCAGAGATCAAAGCTCGAGATTCCACGTGGAAACGGTACGTACGTGGGCCCCGCTGCATTGAGCAACCCGCCGCGAATGGAGCCGTCCGATTTTGCCAAATAGGGGGTTACAAATGCGCGTCTGTCCTGCGTCGAGATATAAGTCAATACGACGGTCCCGCGTGCCGCGAATTCGCCTCTCCGCCGCGGAGGATTGAAGCGAAGCTTGAATCACGCTCGCCGCGACAAGCTCTCTAATTCATGGGGAAAGGATTAACCAGCCGGCGGCTCTTTTTTCGCCGCGCAGTACGCGCTGCTATCTCTAACGCGAGTAGCAAAAGGGCAGAGTTACGCGTGATCGAGAGGTGTTTTTACAGACGAAGGCTCGGTCCAGTGATCGGCGGATGGATTTATTTATGGGCTCATTGATGCGTTCGTTGAGGCCGATCGCGGCTCGAGGTTGGAAGATGTTTGACGTTGTGTGCGCTGGTGTGTTTGATGAACGCTTACCTACTTATAGTGATTTTTGTTTGGCACCGTTATTTGGTAATATGTTAAATGAAATTGTTAACGGCATGAGTAGCACGGTGGAGTTTGAGGTCCTTGCCAGGAGTTTCAGAATGTATCGAAAGGTTGATGTTGGGATATATGCTTTGTAGCTGTATATTCTTTTCCTCTGTTTCATTGCAATATCAGATTGAGGAATATGGCTATTGCTGTGATGGACACTTTACTTGTGATAGAGATTATTGGCAATCGCTGATTTACGTGTTTGTGAATGAATGAAAAAAATATAAAAAAAATTATGTTCAACGATTTGACTAAAAATGCACTAAAAACTAAAAAGAAAATAATTCTATTCTTGTACCACAATCTCGATGGTGATATGTGACTTTAAATAAAATCATACAAACTGTGATTATCCATTTTCTTTACAATTGATTTGAACAATTCTATAATCGTTTAACATAATTTTTTCTATATTTTTTTATTTTCTAGTTTTTAGTGTTGGCGGATTTTTATTTTTTTTATATTTTTTTCTAGTTTTTAGTGTTTGCGAATTTTGTATACATTTCTTTCCATATTTTTTTACTTTTTTTTTTAAAAATTGCAAAGTTTCCAAACAAGTGAAAGTGGGTGAAAATTGAGTGGCCAGATTTGAACCATACACCAAACAAACAAACGAACATACACCAAACATACAGAGGATCGAAACTATGTAAAATCATTTAAAAAACAATGCTGAGAAATTAGGGAAGTCCATTATTAATTGTGGATCTTGCAGTAAGAGTAGCGCAGCTTTACTAACATCGAGCCCAAATTAGAACAAATATTTATAAAATTATTGCCTTGTCTTAACATTCAAAAGAGAAAACTAATTGAAAAATATATAGTTTTACACAGTAAGTAGTAGTTATCGAGTTGATATGTTTTTATTTCTATTTTTGGTGCATTTTTCAAATCTGGAAGCCAAAGTGTAAAAAGAACGGTTGCTTCTTGACAACTATGCACAATAAAGAACACAATTTATTGATTTACTGTTGCTCTATTATTCAAATGTGGAAAAATATGTTGACATTTATTGTAGACATAAAAGCAACATTATTCTTGAGCCTTCTCCACATCATTGTCTATGGAAATATTCTCATCCGCAGTCAACACGCATTCGTATTGCAAAAAACAGTAATGGGTGCAGGTTCAAAATTTGCAATAAGTCGCTTATTTCTTATCCGATTTACATCAACGTGCGCCAAATGATGTAGAATTTTTTTACGTATATTATACGTCATAAGTCAAAAACTGCACCCCTCTTGCTGCAAGGTCCTCAATTATCCTTAAAATATGGGGTGAACGAAGGTGATTCACATTTTTTGTTTCGAATCAAATCGAAGGAATGTTATAAAAGGAATTTCAAAAATTTTGGGGGTGCAGTAGGTAACACAAGTGAAGGATTATTTTAATTGGATCAGGTTTTCATAAGTAACTATTGAAATTACCACTTTGCAGAGTAATTTATACTTTTGTAAAGTTTTCTAGAAATAATTTGTGCTGTTTGTGAAATTCAGTAAACTTAAAATAAGTCATTTAAAAGAACATATTCGCGAGTACAATGAATTTTATCCGATTGATACTTGTTGACGTACGTTAAAACCAAGAAATATAGGTACCTACGAAATTTCACCAGCAAAGTATGTTCGCGAGCTAATTTAGAAGACGCTAAATCACTGCACCTGCAAGGCGCTCGACGCAGCAGCTGGCTTTCATTAGCACGTACCAAGGTTGCAGCATCCAATAAATCTAAAGTGGTCGAACATAACTGACGTGCTATCGCGTACGGGTTCTAAGTACCGCGAAAAGAGTGGATTTGCATTTTCCTCGTAATTTCACTCGGATTTCTATCGAAACGCCAAGTAAGGCTGTTCCTAGCTGCCTAGTACTTTATTCGAATGATAGAGCTACGTGGTAAACCGATATCACGTTCCGTGAACGTCATGCATATTTGCATTTCTCCTAGAATGCGTGTATGCAGTTTATTGGCATGATATATTCGCATTCCTAACATTAGTAAAGAAGTAACGTTATTCTCGCGTTTGATTGGATTTCAACATCTCAACTCTGTGCCTTTTAATTTTGCAAGGTGAATCTTTTGTTCAAGAGACACTTTCGAATATTAAATTTAAGGGCAATCTACTCCATATGAATTTCAATAATTGACAAAACGATTAAAGGTGCGAATCCACGATGAGATTTTATACGAGTCTTTTCTATCGTGAGACAAAAATCTCAGCAACAACTAAATGTAAATAATGGAAATAGTCGCGGGGAAGGAGATTTTTGAAAATATATCATGAAATTTGTCTCGCGACTCGCGAGAGTCTAGTTTTGTGAAATTAATGACGAAATAATTAAAAAATAATAAAATAATGAAATAATTGTCTCATGTGTGACACAATATTTTTGTCTCATCGTGGATTTGCACCTTTATATATTTCTGATTAATGTAGACCATCGATGTTATCTGGCCTGAAACTACAGCATTATATAAAAATTATAAAAAATTACGAAGCATTTTTTCAGATCAATTGAAATGGAATATTACTTAATATTCTCAAATTCTTTTACAATATTTTGATCCATTTTAAGAGTGATGATAATCACCTTTCAGTACTATTTCCTTTCTATTGTTCGCAGTTACTTATATGACAACACTAGCTACCTTAGAAAATGAAACATATCCCAGGACGTGCAGCTTCCATTAAATGGCCACCGATGCCAATTCCTTTCGAAACGGACGTTTTTCTCGTCGATCGTGCCCAAGACCGGATCCAAGTGGCGATCAAATAAAAAAGGACTCTAAATTGTTCTTCAAACCTGCACTGGCATTGTAAATCGACGCATTTCAACTTTCCCTTGATGTCAAGTCAGGTTGCCAGTTCTCGTTTAACCTGCCCGTCGAGACGGACCATCTTAGCCGCCTACTGTCACAACTGACTGCCGTATTACCTCACTGAGCCCTATCACCAAATCCTGTTTATGATAGCTGATAATGGCGCAAGACAGAAAAGGGGAAGGAGTGGGATGGAATGGAGAAAGATTGGTAATTGGAAAGAATGAGAAAATAGGAGGAAGTATGAAACGGAATGTATAAAGTGCAAAGCTCAAAAAACTCGTGCAAGTTTCGTAAAAAATTAAGGAATACGTAGTTATAAAAAAAGGCAGTATCCTTTCCTCCTTGAAATATTTGAATACTAGAACCTACAGAAACTTAAAGCATAGCTTCAATTGATAAAGTGGAGCTTTTTTATGGAATCGGATTGCAGTTCAAAAAGGAAAGAAGTTGCATAAATTAACAGTTGAGGAAATTGGAGCTCATGGATGAAACGATTAAAAGCTTACAATAAAGTATCAAGAATTGCACTGTAATTTGTTTCCTCTAATACGAATAATCTCGAGAAACAAATAATCATTAAAAGAGAGTACAGAAATTTGTGAATATTAGTGACAAGGAGTAAGAAGTTTAAATTTACCTAGTGGTACGGAAGTACACGTAAGAGGACAGGGAAATAGGGGCATCACAGTGAAATATGAAGGGCTGAAGCTTAATACGTAGTGAGGGAGGCACGATAACTAAAGACGTAAATAGGAAAATTGCAGCGGTACAGAGAGAAAACGAAAATATTGAAAAAGACTCGAAAAGGATAATGATAGCGAAAGAAATGAAAGAAATCTCTAGGCGTTTGTATTCGTGGTATCTTGTGGGACCGGTTCGCCCCTGCATTCCCGTTCTGGTGCATGCGTCACATATCGGTGACCGTAGTTCTTCGTGATTGCAAAAAAGATGAAAAAATGGAGTGGGCGAGCTTAAGTTCTCGTCAGAACCGACCCACGTTCGCTATTACCGCGGCATGTCCCTGAATCCTGAATCCACGGAACATCGAGGTCCCAAATGTATCGAATTTCGCCGACCGGCAGCTTCGCGGCGAACGAATGAAACTCATTTTTCGTCTTCTGCTGGTCAGTTCTTAACTTTTTCGTCTTTCTATGGCTGATGAACTTTGAATGCCTTTCATTTGTGTATAAAACACTATTGAGAATTTATTGAAATATTGTAACCTGGTAGCTACTTATTGATTGTAACAATTTTGGTATGGAAAATATTGGCGCGTGAAAATAGCGCGATGAGAATAATTTAAAGAATTAGGGAATACTATACAGAATATTTATTAATATGTAGGAAGTATTGCAAAACAAAGCTAACGATAAAAGTTTTATGAAAAAAGGAAATCAAAAACATCTTTACTGTTTTCTGATCTGAGGTTCCGTTTCCGACATGCAAGCAATTAAAATTGTAGACCATTAAACTTCCGGCGCGCGTTATTTAAGTCTGAGGCGGTCCCAGGCTATACAGTTCGAGTTTCACGTGATAATATCTTGAAAACGAAATCTCAGATTTTAAAATAGTAAAGAACTTTTCGAGTTTCTTTACCCTGGAGCAGTAATTCCTAATTTGTGTCGCGATCTTCCAATATTATTAAGTTAGAATTATATTCTGAAATACCTATTTTTAATGTGTTTTCTTTATCTTATTAAATTTACCTTACCTTAAATGGGGGGTCGCAGATTATTTGAAAAATATAGAAGGGGATCGCGACTCAAAAAAGGTTGGAAAACACTGCCCTGGAGAATTATAATACGAAAGAAGAATATATATCGCGATTTATCTTTCACACAACTATTAATAATTGTATAAACTCCGTTACTTTTTATTCGAAGCCGGTCATTCATATCAATCTTCAAGGGAAACCGATCGCATTACTCATGCTCTAAATAAAGAACGATCTTTTGTTTTCAATGATATAGAACAACTGTTTTCTTTGTTATAATCACTTTTCTTCTCTTCGCTTTGAATATTTCACTTTAATCCACCTTCTATTCACGAACTACGTATAAATTTCTGACACCTTTAGAATCTTCGCCACAACGTTAAAGCCAGGAAGCAGCGAATCAACTGCCAACAATTTTCGCACGTATAGAGCAATTAAATAGAAATCATTGGTTAGATGTCATTAATTACGTCTCCTTTTATCCACTTTTAAAGCGCGTCTCTAGTAAAATCTTGATTGAAGACGCTTGCACGTTAATTGATTCATCTCTGCAATTTGCCGCTCCTTGCCGTTTATTGTTATCAAAACGGCAGTTGGCGATTCCGGCGACATGTTACGCGCAGACTTGCGAATCGTTTACATAACTCGCATAATCGGCGCTCCTCTGCTTCCAGCCGTTTCACGCATTGCTCTACACGCGTATGTGACTTTTACCTACACGTATCTTGCCTTGCTGCAGCCTAGAAGCTAGAGTATGCCAAGGTTGCTCTGTGAACGATGGAATTTTTACATTTTAAATGGCGACAATACCTCCGACAATTTCTACAAAAATTCTCAGTTCCTTTCTAGTACGAACGGTGGACATTTTATTGTTTCTCGATTTTTGGATATCGCGTGGTTGGAACTCCTTTATATATCAGGGAATTGAACTTTGGGGATATTTATTTATTTATTTAATGAACCAGTAACATGATTTAGGGAATTGCCCAAATTTTATAAAAGACTTGATCAGTTTAAAGGAATTGCACTCATTTTTTATGAGTTCATTTCTTTTTTGGAATGTGAATAATGAAATTTTAGAAAACAGGACATGGATGATCAGAGGGAGAGTTAATATTTTAAAAATATTAAATACTAATCGAAACTATATCATGTACTGTAGATAGTAGTACTGTAGATTTAAATTTTAAAGTCCCTATAGGTACATTGATAGTGGTAACGGTACTATTATAATATAGTAATAATGTCATCATTAAGAGATATCAAGATTAAACTGTTGAGAATATTGGAAACCGTGTTTTCCAAAACATTGAACATTTTTCAAATTGATATTTCACCAAATTATAGTTACGAATCACCTTACTTGTAATAAATTAAGTTACATAATTCCTTTAAAAAGTTTTCATTGCAAACTTCAACTAATACTTGTCACTCTTCGCAGTGCACTATGATTGTGCTACTTTTGCACTTCAATTTTCTTCCAATAACTTCAATAGTGATTTAGTACTAGAGCCTCTGGAAGATCGGTTCATTAGAAAACTAGGGCAGACGTTAAATCTTAAGCCAATAAACACAATGGGTGATTTAGCACGCAAGATGATGATCGTTAAAATAATTGAACGTGCTGAGGCCTTCGTTAAGTTGATAGTACTGTTAAGCTCATAACTGAATGGTGGCTCGTCCAACGGTGAAGATAAGATATCTATCCACTGTCAATTATTCTGGCATAAAGCTATCATTTTAAAACGACAATGTCATCACAGATTCTTTTAAAAAAGTAGTTTAAAAATTGTAGAACAACAACTACTGTTGCCAGACTGACATCTTCCTTTGTTGACAGTAATAGCATCGATATCTTTCACATAATAGCATCTGTGAAATCTTTACTCCTATTGAATCTCAAGATATCACTAAGGGAGTCAGAAGCGATGGTAACCATTTGAACATAATGCTAAACATTTTAGTTACATATCTCATTTTGTACTAGATTAAGGGGGGAATTCTATTTTTTGGTCTATAAACATAGCAAAATTAGGAATTTTTTTTAAGAATCCAGCGATTCGATTCATCTGAAATTTTGATCATGTTTTGATGCATCTTTGACGAAGCTGCAGGTTTTTTTTTATTAATTTTTAACCATAAATATAGTAATTATGCATGATCGACCATCACGCCGAGCAAAATTCGTCGTCCGTTGGTGTGCATGATATTTACCTACCAAATAATCTGAAACAGAAAAATGAAACGGCGTTTTATTTTATACATATGTAGCTTGAAACTGATGAACCAGCAAAAACAAAAAAAATTATTGAGCGGTGTGGAGAGTTTTCAAACTGAAAGGTCTGAACCTATCATTTTTGCGATCCAATTTTGTGCCAATTTTCTTATATAACAAAAAAGTATAGAACTTAGCGGTATTCTGGTTCATCAAATTCAAGCTACATATGTACAAAGTAAAACTACGTTTCATTTTTCTGTTTCAGATTACCTGGAAGGTAAATATGTGCGTGATGCATAACTCCTATATTTGTTAAAAATGAATAAAGAAACTGCAACATCTTCAAGGATGCATAAAAACATGGTCCAAATTTCAGATGAATCGAAATGTTAGTTTCTTAAAAAATAATCCTACATTTTCCTATGTTTTTCGTTCATAAAATAGGATTCCCCCTTGACTGATTGTCCTTTAGATATTTCATGCTTTCTTTTCTTTTGTATTAAAGGCTTTATTCTATAAAAGTAAATAAATAAACAGTATCAAACCTCCGAACCTTCAACCAACATCAACATCAGCTCGAAGCAATATTTGAAAATCTAAATATACAGAATATTTTCAACAATAAATGACGATACATACAGAGATCTAATCAGATCCCTAAAATTCAGAAAAGTGTTCATCAAACCCACTGTGAAATTTAGAAATACCAACACACCACGTACTTCCATCATAAACAAGCTGACACTTGAGCAATCAACATGATTCGTACAGTCAAATGTTACCCATAAATCGCCCTCGGGCGTTTATTGAATTTAGAATTCTGTTGCGGCTATATAGCTAGCTCCCGTCGTCATTGTGCCGCGTGTGTGTCATCGAAATAGTAAAAATTGCGGTAGCAACTGCGTTACCTGGTTTAATAACCCGTCCGTTGGTCGGATCAGTTACAGTCTTGCGCCACTGTTCAAAATAGCTCGTGACCACTGACCTCGATCTCGGAAATACGCTCGCATCATCATCATCATCGTCTTTCTTTAACGATACCGATAATGAATATCGAACGATGACCCGGTAACATTGCTGGCAAGATTAACGACGTGACTTCTCGACATTCCGCGAGCATTTCGTTACGCGTCACCTGTTTCCCTTCCTTTTTCGCTTTTTCTATAACCAATCGTTGATCGTCGTTGCACAATTTCATGAGATTCCAACGTTTCCTTTTGCAGGGCGATCGTGGGTGCACCGGAGGCCGAAACTCCGCAAGTTGGCGTTGACAGAGGCGGCGCAGTTTACAAGTGCGACATCGCAGCCGATGACCAGTGCGTGATGATCCATTTCGATACCAAAGGTGAGGATTTTCTCGTCATTTATTGAAACAGGATCCCTCCATTCATTATTTTGACGATGTTTGAGAATGCTGAATACAAAACCTGAGCAAAAATTATTTGAAATATAAAGTGAAAATTATATTTGGATTAAAGAATTATTTAAATTACTTTATTGGCTTTGGATATGTTTTAGAGGATCGAAAAAGAACAAATACGTGTTTTTTGTGATTGCATATTTATGGGATGAAACCACCCCCAAAGTTTATTAGATGATGTACAAAAGTGCCTATGTTAGTTTATAGAATATTATAACATTGTGTTGAATAAAACTTGATACGAAACTTGATATACACGATGTTATAATATTCTTTAAACTAACAATAGAAACTTTTGTAACTCATCTTATGAACTTAGAGGGGAGGTTTCGCCCCCTAAATATGTATCATAATTTCGATCCACTAAAAAATATCCAAAAATGGAAGCAATCGGAAGCGGACACCTAAAAACCTCTTCTTGTTAAAAAAAAAAGTAACCTTGCTTTGTGCCAAAACCAACTAAAACATTTCAAAATGTTTTTTTTTTAAATAACTGTTTCAAATAAAATAATAAATAATCTTAATATCGTACGTCCTTGGGACCATTTTGGTTTCAAACGTGTCATTTATAATACAACCGCAGATAAAGTAAACAATCGTTTGACTAGTAACGAAACAACGAAATAAGCCCAAGGAAAAACATTTGCTTGTTCAAATATACTAACCTAGTGTATTTTAAAATAGCCTTCAGTCGAATAAGATAATATATTACTTGAATAATTGAAGAGTTCTTGTAGAAAAGAATGTCAGAGCCAATTAAGAGATAAGTAAATGTTTCTTGACTTTCGTTTATTCCATCAATCTGTTGTTTATTTACAGTGCATGCACATTTAAATGAATGGCACATTCAGTTTTCTCGACAACTAAGAGGTTTCTACATTAATGCAAAAAAGTCGAAATTTCTGTGATGCATTGGGGTTATTGTATACCTAAGTATATGGAGCAATCAAAACAAATTAAATTTCGTAAATAATTTAAAGTTAAGGAAGTATTTTCTCTCTCCTGAAAAATTTGATTCTTGGCACTTAGTGTCTTGTGCAAGGACTCTTCAATTATTTCCAAAATATTTTACTCAAATAATGCCCAAGCCTTTCTGTATATAATCTAAAAGAAAAGTGTTTCCAATACGATAGATAATAATAGACTCTCACGAGGCAGGCCAACTTAGCCAATGTCGTCAAGAAGCTATCCACCGTTAAAGTCTCTGGTGGAAACACGAACGGATTAACTCTTCCAGTCTCGATCCGATATCTGTTTTCCGGTTCTTTCTTTCACTTGTGCCCTAGCACTTGCCGTGGGCTTTGAAAGGCACCACTCTAACAGCGTGTCGCTAACTTGTGGGCCCCGTATCTTGTGTTTCACTGTGCGCAGCCGCTGACCCACATTCAGGCTTTCCACCCGCTGTCAGAGCCCTCGAGGAGCTTCGTAATCTCGGGAACTGCGAAGTAACCAGTCGACTGGTTACAGAACGGTTCTATTCTTGGCGACTTTTCACCCACCTTGCCGTTGACCCTTTCATATTTCACGGATTCGTATTCCTTGGCGGTAGGTACCGGTTGGAGATATTCCATAACGGATTTTTAAGGACATCGTGGCTTTATTGTGTATTAGTTGAGGCGCGGAGGGAGACGATGATCGGGGGAAATGGCTTTTTAACGAAATCGTGGTGGAAATGTGGGGGATGATGAGTATAAGGAGATTGGAGAACACGAGGTGCTGACGGCCATGCACTTTAATCAATGTTTATGTAGTTTAATGATACGGCAATAAAATTCAGGGGGCATATCTAGGAAAGAATGAGCAATCTAATTATGCGTTTTATGCAAAAAGGGCCTGAGTGTCTTGAGAACGTTCTTGCATCCAGCAGTACAATGGATCTGCGACACATACATACTTGAGACAGTATTATGTAGGCCCTTAGAACTTTACATACTCTTTCAAACAAAAAGTATGTAAAGCCAATTTAGTCTTTTCGAGAAAAACAGGTTTAAATATGCAATGTTATATAAGATTCAGGGTCATGCAATGGAGAAAAATATTATTTTCGACAAAGAGTGACCCAAAAATGAGGCCTATTTTCGCTTCTTCTTGGTCCCACGATTTTGGAACTAAATTTTATGCTTTATGATGAGACATCAATCACACGAAATTTCCAAGTTGAGGTGACAATAATTAGTTTCTGAGATATGGGAGATCAAAGTAGTGAAAATTTGTTAACGTGTCAGCCCATACGTTTCGATGTGCGGACTTTTATGTATATAATAATTGAAATAATCATTCCCAGGAGATTTGCTGACTGCTAACAACAAATTTGAACTTAGATTTTCCAAATTCATAATGACCAATTCAATATAGCGTATCGTATGTCAAAAAGTAATTGTTCTAATTTTCAAAAAACCTTGGTCTAATATTCGTAACGTAAAAAATTATAAAATGAATTTTCGCAACTAAAGTAATATTCATGGTTTTAACAATAATTAATTTCAATTTTGTGGAAGTCGTGTATTGTGATTGATTAAATGTCAATATACACGTTTACTTATGCCCGTAGCCGCTGAGTGATTCTGTATTAGCGACATTCTCGCAATAGAAGTTATGAATTTTGAAAATCTAAGTTCAAATTCGTTGGTAGCACTCAGCAAAATCCCTGGGAACAATTTTTGAATTATCGGATTGCATACAAGTCCGTACATCGAAGCGTATGGGCTAGTGCATTAATGAATTTTCACTTCTTTGACATTCCATATCTTAGAAACTAATTGTCACCTCAATTTGAAAATTCCGTGTGATTGATGTCTCATCACAAGGTATCGTTTGGCATAAAATTCAGTTCCAAAATCGTGGGACCAAAAAGAGGCGATTTCTTGGGTCACACTTTACGAAGTATGTAGATATAAATGCGACTTTTATACATCATAAAGAATCAGTCAAGAACTATTTTTTGCATATAAAAACCCAAATTTCACAAAAAGTGAACATACAATATTTGTGTACTGAGCCATCGGTATGGTGAATCACCTAGCTCCTGGAATCTTAAGACTAGTCACGGTCCGGTCTCGATCAAAATCACATCCGTGAGCGCCCACACTATCAAGCCGGGCGAGTGTGGACGCTCAGGGATGTGAATTTGATCGAGACCGGGCCGTAACCGGACCGATAGTGTGAATCTAGCCTAAAAAGAAATAAGTACTGATACAATCACTGTGATTCAAATACTACCATCTGAAACACGGCATTATATATCACTTTGAATCCAGCCTACCGCGACAAGTTCATCTACCATCAATCTAATCTCATATATTAATCTAGCTCCAAATAATCTAAAATCGCGTATGTTCTCAAAACCACAGGTTTTAATAAATTCAAGCAACCCTTTTCTACTAGCATCCTCCTCCGTTCATATTTTACTCTTAAATGTACGCGATCGTTATCCGAGTTTCCAGAGAGCGTCGAGCGCGACAGGAAAAACAGTCGAAAAACAAGGGAATCGTAATGACTCAATCCGTGGCAAACAAGCGATAGAGCAAGAAAACCGGGCGGCCCAGCGGAGCCACGAGCGTGCATAAATTCTCGCGCGGACAGCCATTCAAATTAATAATCACGCGCCCGCGATAGGATCTCCGCCGGGGCCGTGGAAGCGCAAGAACCGACGCTAATGCATCGATGCATATTAGTGGAATCACGCTGGCGCGAATTAGACGTGCTTGCGCACCTCGTGGCGGCCCCGTATCTCGATCGATCGACCACGATTCCCGCGCCACTAATTTGCCCGCGCGAAAGTAATCGACCGGTCGAAAGCAATCGACGAGAAATCGCCGGCGCCGATTCCCCCGCGTTATCTCGAGCGGAGCGAGTCGGATCGATTGGTAGCGGCTGATCGAGATGAAGTGTCGATTGAGACGCGCATAACTCTTGGTGCTTTCGTTTCTTATGGCCGTGGTTAGCTCCAGTGTCATGGGAAGATAGTTTGTTCAAGAAGCATGAACGACGGTTGCTTGGAAGATACTTTCTTTCACGCGCGGTTGAGATAGAAGCGTGTTACAATTAGGCATTGTTGTCCAATTCTTTACAGGCAATATATCGTAATCTGTGGGAACATTGGCAGTTACTTAACATGTAGATATTAGAAAAGGAAAAGGACAACAATTTTATGCATTTTGACACTTGTAATATAATCACAAAAGATGTAATGTTATGATAGGATACTTAAAGCAAATGCAAACATGTTAATTTTTATATTATATAGCTAAATATTCAAGAAACATATGATTGTTCCCCCAGTTTATAGTATTATATAAAATTCTGTGGCTTTTCGTGTGTTCATTAAGGGGGGACACCACGGTAATGGCTCGAAAAGTAAAAGGATCTTTGGAATTTTATTAAAAGCAAACTACGAAATGAATCTTATTTAAATTTTTCAGGACTTTTTATTGAATATTTAAGTTATACGAATATCTTTTTTTAAATTTAGTTAAAGCAGATTTATAAGCTGTTCAAGCTGTGCTTCTAAAATCAACTCAATTATTTATTATTATTTATTACACCGGGATTTCGTTTTTTTCTTATGTAGTGTGTATGCAAAATGAGTTACTCTAGTGACGTTTGCAGTTAAGAATTCCTTCGTATCTATTCTTTACTGTCAGTTTAAATTTGAGTCAGAGAGAGAGAGAGAGAGAGTAGTTGATAGGGTTCAAGAAATGTTTAAGCAGATCATTCCTCGAAAATTTGTAATAACATTGATCTATTTTAGCTCCTAAAAATGTGTCAATACAGATTTAGCCAGCAATAACACACGTTCAGAATTCTTCTTTTAATCCAGTCTTATCATGTTCCTCCAACACTGTGTGTTTCCAATACACAAAAGCAGTTTCTTTCAACAAGCTTTCACTTTGAAATCTGTGTAAAATTATACTCCATTTGCAGGGTACCTACAGTTTGGAAAAATAGGATTCCTCTGAACTTTCAAATGCAGGAATTTCATGACAAATTTTTAGCTATTACCGTATTTCAGAAATAAAACCTGAATTTACTCTCTAATTTTATAAAATATAAAGTGTCAAACGCTGACAAGTTTCTATTTCGAAGATTGAGGCCTCACGGGCTGATTATGCGTAGAAAATACAGAAAAATGTTTCTTCCCTCTTCCTTATTAACGCAGTGCCAGCAGGAGTACTCTTGCTTGACAGAGAAACGTTTTCACCGACTACATACACAAGATCATGCCCCATGCTACGTCCAATTAGTCGGCTCTCTTCCTTAGTCAACGCTGCTCGCCCGGACACTTCGCTTTGATCGATAATTAGCCTGGTCGAATGCTCGATCTTGTCTCGATCTTGTCCAATTACAGTCTTGCTCGATAGTCTCGGCCATTTATTACATTCGCTGCCCTCGCGCACGTTGATGGGGTACCATTTTGCATCGAATTTCGTGCTCTTTTTAACCATTAAATTGCCCCGGCCGTTTAGTTTTACTTGTTTCTAATGGGACACCCATTTACGTTAAATTCCATGCTCTCTTCGGGAATTACAGTAATCGTTTCGCTTTATTTACCCCTTACTCAACCACAAACTTGTCAATTTCCACTTAACGGCACCACCGGCTCTCAGATCTGCGCCCAGGAATTATAATTCATTTCGAAGTAGCTCATAAATTTCGCTTGTCAGCACAGGTGTAGCTTTTAATTAAATGTCATTTCTCGATTGTAGCATAGTAAATTGTGGTAGGGGCATTACTATGTACGATATACTGACACTGCTTAACAAAGCTTCATCGTTACATGCAGTTTTATTATTAAAAAGTTGCATACGAGCACGGTGATTAATTAGGAACTTGCACTTTTGCACGAATTAATCTTCATCAATTCGTTGAACACGTATTTAAAATTTAAAGTGTTACAGGATACAGTGCATGCGTGGTACAAATGCAAATTCATCTCGATATTGATAGTTGCACTGCTGCAACAAACGCTTGTGTGAATCCTTTATGGTTTATCAATTATTTTTCTGTGAGTCCTATGTCAAGAGCCTCTACACATTTCGTTCGTATAATACGATGTTCTCATGTAAGAAAACTCCTTCCGACATTTCTATTAAAAGGAAAATATAACACTTGTGGGCATCATGAATTTCTTTCAATTTCATTTGAATATGCATTCGGGCCAACAAGGGAAAATTAAAACATTATGAAACTTTGTGAATATGTAGGGGATGTCCTCCTGAGTACAATGCAATTTTTTTTGCGGCCCAAAATCACTTTAAGAGGACGAAATTGACCCCTGAACATTTTCGATTTTGTTTTGCTACTCGCGAACTGTAAGAGCTATAAATTACCAAATGATAGTCCTAATTAAAAGAAGTAAATTTTTCCTGAAATAACACAAAATCGGAAAAATGACGAGGAAAAACGATTGCGTTGTACTCAGGAGGACATCCCTAAAATTACAAATGTTAACAATTACGATACAGAACCCCCCACATTGACGTCTCTTTGCGTTTCTTAAAAAAAATTCACAAAACACACTTTTTGGCTATCTAAACCTTCTCCACTTAAAGGAGGAGCCTGGTGTAGCGGGTCGAAAAAATTGATTTTTATTTTCTTGCATAAATCAATAATTGGACATCAAGAAAATATACTCCCAAAGTCGCAGAACAAAATTCGAAAAATTTTGTTACAAGAATTCAGAAGAATAGTTCGAGATACAATAAAACAACCTGCCACACCTCAAATTAATTTGTCGAACCGTCTTTGTACAAGAATTCACAAAGAATTACTTACCTTTCGAGCCACCAAGGCGCAATCCCCCTTAAGAAAACCCTAGATTTTTTCTATTTCCCAGAAAGCTGAGTATCCAATGAGTCCAGGTTCGTTTCAGACCTACCTTACTCTCTGTTAGATCTCATACCTAACAATCCTCCACCACGAATCGACAGACCACCATCCCCGAAACGCGCTCAGTCGCCGAACGTTACCTATTAATCCCGTATCGCCGATTCTGTTTGCGTACGAGGAAGCAGACTCCTATCTCGCGCAGGTCTTCGAGGTCACTCACTTCTTCGCGTACTCGACCGAAGAGGTCTTGAGGAACTCCTCCAGGTATACACCCCGCAGAGTGTCGGAGTGGCGTGGTGTGGCCTGTCTCGAGATACCGGGAATCGCGTACTGGCAAGAAGCAGCCTCTACCTAATACAGAAAACCGTAAGGTCGTTCTACCTACGGCCCTGCCTCGTCGCAGGGTTCGGCATTTCTTGTCGGATGCCACCTGAGGATCTTCGGGGAAGGTCGTGCGCATCGCCGTGCTACCGATACCGCGTGGTTAATTGACATCCCCCGTTAATGAGACGGGTGAAATAATTGGGCCGCGATAAACGTCGGTGTTGACAGCGGATGATTCATACTTGGCCCTATTAGGGGCCGTGTCTCCGAAGATGTACTACCTCAGGAGTTACAGTTAAACAAGAGACGCCAATTTTCAGCAAACGTCGTATAAAGCAATTATCAGAACTTAGGAATATCACTAGATTCAGAACTGATACTTTCGATTTTCGAATAATCGAACGTAGAGACTGAATAGATCAGTATTTAATCTTGGGGGTGCCAAGTTGAACGGATAAAAATATCTTGAATGAAAATTCTATAAAATTTATTAGGCGATTATAAAAATTTATTTGAAGAATAAAATCCAGTTTTCTATTCTCTTTACAAAGCTCCTTCTTTGGGGGGGGGGCAGTAATGTTATATATCAAATTTACTTCTAATTCCCTGGGAGGAATTGAATGTATATTAAATACTTTGAGTCAATAAAAAAATAAAAATTTGGAATTTATCATGATGTGCCATAAAATATAGTAAAGTTCTTTCTTTTAAGTCAGCAATGATACAAAGTAATTTAACAAAATTATATTCCATTTGGATCTGGTATCTCTACTGTTATTTTTCATCCCAGCAATATTTCTTTAACATAAAATTCTGTCTTATATATTTCCATAATATTGCTTATCGTTTACCTATGCTTTGCTATAGACAATAGCTAAAGTCACAAGATTCGATCAATTTTTTAAAAAATGATAGTCTTGGATTTATCCAGTGATTATGTATTCCAAGTTTCATTTATAACATGGCCGAAAATAGTGTATAGTACAGATCAAAATGTTGCAATTCTTCGTTGCAAGCCTGTCGATTACAGGAGAGCGTAACTGAATTGTAACACCAGGAAGATTTTCCGGTATCCTGGCAGCGACACACTCGCGTACCTTTAGCAGCGTTGACGAGTTAAAGGGTGGGAAGGGAAGGACAACTTCCCTTTAAGGGCCAGGGCTGGCCGATACGGCTAACGGGTTCATTCCATTGGCAAAATCGAGAAAGAAAAGTCCAGGGTGCACTTGCTGAGAATTCTCTACGATGACACCTGCTCGAAGCTTGGTTTTTAGAGGAATACTTGGATGACGCATCGCGAGACTGCATTTATTGGAAATTATTTTACTTATTGCTTCGTACAACAATTTGACGAATGAATTCGTGACTGGTCTTTAATTACACGCTTTAGGCTGAATGAAAATGTGTATAACGGTGTGGTGTGCATTAGAATTCTACCCTTCTGACAATCTAATTCCTACTTTCTATTACGTTATATCGCTTTGATAGCTATATGATTTTATGTTGAAAGTATATATTTATTAAAGTATATATTAATACATTAAAGTATTAAAGTATGGATATATTAAAGTATTGCTATATTAAAGTATTTCTATATTAAAATATTTCTGTATTAAGGTATTAACGTATACTTTACTATATATGCATACTTCAAGTATTTTATTAAAGTATATATTTATCTTGGAGCTGATAAATTTTTGCCCTTGAATTATTACCTTGATTGTGAGAAATTGTTAAAAATTAAGTTGTGATGCTTAGAAAATAAAAACTACTATAGCAAAGTGCAATATAGGGTACAAATAGAATGCACTTAATAATCTTTTGTGTTGATACACGATACATTTCCTGTACGTGTGTCAAGCTCAGAATGTAGAAATCGAATGATAATTTTTTAAAAAGAATCAAATAGTCTTCTTCATAATTGCTTTGGTAATTACTAATGTCATGATGACTGATAAAAGATGATCTCTCGATTACAGGAAACAACCATATTAGAAATCCAAATGTGCCAGGTGGTTTGAGCCAGATCGATAACAAGGCACATCAGTGGTTTGGTGCTACGGTTTCATCTTCCCTTAAAGACGGGGGGCCTATTTTGGTGAGTAGATTGATCGATACATTAAACGCTGCCACTTACGCCGCCAAGCGTACGCAATTATCTCTGTTTAAGTACAACTCAAAATACTCACGCGATTAAAATATTTTATATAGGATAACAACCATTTCATCAGCAATTATTTCCTTTCAAACACAAGCTCTAAATTCTTCTTTGTGCCCCCAAAACGTAAGGAAACGTAAAATAGACGATGGGTTCAGTGGAAAACAATTTTCTTCGGTATCATTCCCCAGGATGTGGTTATGTTTATGTGCGCGGAAGAAAGGGAAGAAGTTCTAAGGGAGGTAATAAAGGGTAACGGGTAAATACGAGCTGTTACACACGATCCTTTTAATGCTCCCTTTTTACAACTCAAAGGTATTTATGAAGATACAAAAGGCAGTGGTTACGAATAGATGAAGGGGTTTTGTGAGAAATTACAGGCGCGTGTATGTTCCCAGAAGACCGGGCCTTCTATTTCAGGCATCGAAAACAAACGAATTCCCGTTTGGTTCTATGTTTCCGTTGCGACGTTCAAAACGCCTAGCCGTTATATCCAGTCATCTTGGATACTTTGCGCGGTTACAGTGGATTTGAACATTGCTTTAATTAGATGTCACTACTTCGGGTTAATCAACATTATGAGAGAGGCGAAGAAATATGGCAGATCTTCTTTTTGTTTAGAATTTTGTAATAAACCACATTAATAGCCCTGAGATCCTGGAGCAAATCAAATTCTACCTCCCTAGTAGAGATATGAGGCATTACCCCCTCTTTCACATTGATAGGCATCGCACTCTATACAGTAAATACAAGTGCGTTGACAGAATGTGTACGCTCACAAATAGATACTGCCACAGCATTGACTTTTTCGCTACTTTCTTATCTAAGTTTAGAAATTCAGTTCTGCGTATCCTGGATGATTAAGTTGCATTATATATAATTTTCATTTCATATCTTTCTGTCGTTTCCCCCGCTATTTGTGTACTTTAATCTTCATTTCAATGTACCAAAGGGTTATTACCCGTAATAATAGTAATAATAATAATTATACCCCATGGCAGGGCTTTCAGTTTTATTAGTCTGTGACCTGAATTAGGAAACAACTTGTGCAATAAATATAAACTGATTGAGAGCTTCGCAACAGTTTTACGTTTACGAAAATCTACATTGCAATCCTGTTCAGTAGAAACTCCTCCCGTGTAACCACATGCAATGAAAAATGTCTAAATCTTCTCAGAGTACTAATATTATAAAATTTTCATCAAAGCCCTTTGAATGTTAAACATCCATTGCGTTTCAATAATCCGTGGATCATTAGAATGTTTTCTATAGGATCCATAGATCTAAAAAAACCGTCTAATATTCTCCAATTACTAAAAATTGTTCGGTGACCCTTCGTCAGGCTATTATATTTTCAAACTTTCCCTCAAATACTTTCAAACTTGAGGATCCCTGACGTTTCCATCATAGACAAATGCAATCCCGACATTTCCGCACGTGCGCACGCCCGCGCAGATGCGTTTCGCCATCAGAGCATCGCGAGTGTGGTCCACGCATCAATCTAGCGCGAAGATCTGGCCCTTCCCGGAGGCCTCGGCCCTTCTTTTCCCGCGGGATGGGGTCGGTCTCTATGATGTGCTGTCGGCCTTATCTTCACGTGCGTTGCACTTGACTGCATCGGCGCACGCGCAGTCGGATCTATCCCGTACGCATGCGTGCATGCACATCACGCGCGATTGCGGTGCGCCGAGCGGGAATGCCGAACGAAAAAAGAAAGAGAAAGGAGGAGGTTAGCCGCGATTTTTCGGCCACAATCCTCCTCGACAGACTTTGTCCAGCGGCGCGTAATTGAATCCAGACGGCTATGCTCCATTCCCTGTCGTTTGTCGGGTTTAGTTGAGCTCTTTTTAGCTGATGTGAGAGATATTAGCGTAGTAATTAGCACAGAAAGAAACGGGGGTAATGGGAACAAGGGAATTTATTGTGTTGCGTGTACAGTGGCGGTCGAAATGTAGCTTGAGGTTTATACAGCGGCGGTGAAAAGGAAGTTTAGGGGATGAAGCGTAACTAAAATCTCGGACACCGGTACTTTCTCCATATTGCGCAAAATTAGCGCATTTTTTTAAGTGGTTCACTGAAATCAACGTGACAATTGGAATGTAGCAGTGGATTTCGTATATTTGCATAAAAATGTCAGTTTCAGACTCCTTTTGATCCACGCATACCTTTTTTTTGGAACAGCTCTTTCACTGCATGTGATACAAACTCTGGGGCACAATTCCTTACCATTGAACTTCACTATTTGTATTACTATTCGTATCTTAAGGGGGGAGAGTTATTTGGAACGAGTTTTTTCAGATTTTTTTGTAGAAAAATCTGTACAACCAAATGAGTTCAGATTTTACATACATCTGATGTATGGGATGAAGAAATTACATACATTTACTCTTCATTGAATTACTGCCACTACAAAACCAGAACCATAGAACAGAAACAAAAAACTGAAAGGGAGTTTTAATTAAACATTTTTTAAAAAAAAGTATTGTGTTTTGCAAGAAACTTTTAAAAAGAGTGCAAGAAAATGCATTCCTTTGTGTTTAAATAACATATCTTTATTAATTACGATTTTTCCTGTTTTTTAGGTTCACAATATGGTCATATTAATAGTAGTTCAAATTCCGTTTCGTTTTTTTGTTTCTGTTCAGCGGTTCTGGTTTTACAGTGGCCGTAATTTAAGCAAATATATGAAGAGACGTCCCACGCCGATGTCAGCATTATTATAAAAAACTATGTATTATTTTCAATGAAAAAAAAACGTATGTAATTTCTTCCTCGCATATATCAGATGTATGTAAAACCTGAACTCATCTCGTTATATAGATTCTTTTACAAAAAATCTGAATGAAAACTCATTTTATTCCCGATCCAAATGACCCTCTCCTCTTAAACATTCTTTATAACCAACGCTATCTGCTTCTCACCAACAAAACTGAGGGGGCTGGGAACTTCTCATTCTTCTCCAGCTTCTTTAATAAAATTCTGCTCTCGACAATTGTACACTGCCATCGTGGTTTAATTTCAATTGCATCACCACTATCCTAATAAAATTTTATAATCTATACACACCTGTCCATCTTAATCCTCCATGCTCCCGGAAAATTCTTGTCACCCAGCCGCAGAGGGGCCCAGAACCGGGGGCCCGCCTCTTCTACGCGAAAGACGTATTAACGGCGATTATCGTTCCCATGCTCGTGTAATTTCCACATAACGAAACGTCGCCACCGGACATTCTCATCCCCCTGGCCGCGGTATTATGCTGGAATTATCTACTTACTCCAGAATGCGAGTGCACGTTCCAGATGGCAAATACCGTGCCGCTTTTTCCGCGATCACTCTTTCGCCCTTTCTCCGCTCGGCCACCGAGCCATCGTGATGCGCGAATTAAAGATAAGTAATTACCGTCGTTGCGAGCAGGGGAAGCTTGCTTTTTCCGTGCCAACGTGAGCTGGAGACCTCTAGACTTTTCTGTACGTCACTTCGCGCTTTTTCATCCCTCTGCTGGGCTGCTTCATAAACGAAGTAAGAATGACCTTTTCACAGGAGACACTCTTGTGTCCCGTAACTGGTGCTGTGCACGTATTCGTAGAGCTTGTAGATTTCTCGTTTCTTGTTTTAGAGCTCCATATAGCATTGTGTGATTTTGAGATGACATACATATGTGTTTTATTACGTATACTAGTTCAGTTTATACCTATTGGAATGTTTATTAATCCTGTATAAGGTCGTGTGACTTTGACGTAAAATATCACATTATCCGTGGTAAATATTGCAGGTGTTAATTAACAAACTGAAATTAAATGGGAATCTATATGTCATCTTTTAAATGTCTACAAGTGTCTAAAAAATGTCGGTTGTGGAGGTTTAAATGAAATTTACCACTTAATTTGTAGGGAAAGTTTCATTTTTTTTCTTTAGTATTTTGTTATATACACTTTGTCCCATTATTCGACAAATTTTTCCCAGGTGCTCTGCAAGTTATTCTGAATAAAAAATGTCATATGCACTATACCTAGGTCTAATTTCTAACTCTACTATTTTTCTCTTTCTTGTTTCCTTGTATGTATTTGTTTTTGTTTTTTTTTATCTTTTTGATATTTTTGTAATGTCTACCAGTGTAATAATGAATTATTATTATTATTATTATTTCGTTTTGTTAATTCAATCTATCACAAATAGCACACTAGAAATACTTACAGCAAAACGGTAATCCAGACATACCTTTTTCCTTTTATTCTCTTCATTTTATACGAAATTTAAAGATAGCTTTCAAATTGGCGACCTTCCATTTGTTCGCGCATTGTTAACCATCTCTGCAGTAAATTTAATGCCTCAGTGTATCATTTGGACCCATAGCGCATATGACAAATTTAACTCAGAATGACTTGCTGATCAACTGGGAAAAGTATGTTGAAAACATCGCGGGGCGCTCTGTATATTATACTTTCTTCAACCCTTAAGGAAATTTCAATTACAAATGGTTAAATCAACGCTGCCTGCATCGAATGAATATATTCGAAATAGCAATCGTGAGTCGCAGAAGTGTCTCGTGTGAAAAGTTCTTAAAGAACGGCAATTTTGCTGGCTGCCCGCAGAAAGTCGTCATGGGTGGAATTTGGGGAACCGTATCTATATAGAGATTCAAGTTTTTGTTAATTAATAGTGTAACCGAGTAGAAGCTCCGTCCTGTCTCCTTTTACGACCGGAGGTGGATACGTGATGGTCATGCGTAATCTTTCCAAATGCTTCGACACGTCATCTATGGCGCCAAAACCATATCGTTGGAAGATGTTATTCTCGTCACGTATGAGTGACGTCTACCTGACGAGTTTCATGTGTACCGAAACGCACAGATTAACCCTCGAACTGGAGACATCCCTCCATTACCTCGAGTTATACGATGTAATTTTAACACTTAACTGGCGAGGGAGGAATTTTGTCACCTAACTGGTGAGATGAGCTCTGGCATAACCAATTTTTATTTGTCAAATTTGTACTTTTCTTCGCAACAAAGTAGAGCTGCAAATATTCGAATAGTTCGAATATTTTCGAATACGAATAGTTTCTTCGAATAATTCGAATAATTTCGAATACGAATAGTTTCTTTGAATTAATTCGAATAATTTCGAATACGAATAGTTTCTTTGAATTAATTCGAATAATTTCGAATACGAATAGTTTCTTCGAATAATTCGAATATTCTAACATTTGAATACTTAGATTATTCGGATATTCGAATGCTTAGATTATTCGAATATTCGTTACAGTCCTAGAACAAAGGATTCAATTCTTTCCAGAAAGTGTATTAACAAGTGACACAATAAAATCGTATTTGTAAAGTGTATAAAACTGCAATTAGTTGTTTCGTACCCTCACATGAAAAAAAATGTCGAGATACTAAATAACTGTACTAAACACCTTATGTACTAATATTCTTGATACTTTTCAAGAAGAATAGCCTTGAATTTAAAATTCTCTTCCTAGCTTTTGCGTCCTGGGACTGCCTACTTCATATAAAAAAACAAGAAAGAAGGCATAAAAGCAATCTATCTCCAACTAAATACATACCTATACATATACCATGACTGATTCCATTTCTTCTTTCGTTTCATTTATCCACAATCACCTCTCCCTTCATCATTCAACAATTTTAAAGACTGTAGTCCCCCAAAACATTGTCACCACTTCCTCAGAGGTTCATTTTTAACGTCAACCAACCATCTTCGATACACCGTGCATCCAACGAGGTATAAAACACCGAAGCTGGCGAGGGAGATATATCCCAGTGTTTCTTGCAGCATACCGTCGACAAATCACCTGGTTAATATGCATCGTTGAAAACATGGACAAGCAGTGCTGCGCGACAATGATCAATGGAATAATATCGCGCACGAAGGATACCGTGCAGGTTACTTCTTCCATCGTCCGTCAATCGCGGCCCCTCGATCGCCGCGGATCGCTGCAGGGCGTCCATTTCCTCGACAAAAGTAATTCACTCGAACGCATCCAGCTGCACGCAAGAACTTGTGTCGAGCCTTTATTAATACCGGCGTGAATACACGCTTCTGTTTGACAGGAATAACTGGTGATATTATCAGTTGCTCCATCGCGCGAGAAGAAAATTGTATAATTCGCCTTCGATTACTCGCTTCAATACCTGTCGATCCGTTGAAATCTGCACGAAACCTTTTCTGAGGCATTTGAAATATATAATTGGGCGCGAGAATGAAGATGAGGGTAATTTTTGTGATGAAGAGCTATTGACACAAATATAGTGAATAGTATTACATGTAGCGTGATGGAGGTATGCTGGAATTAAAATATGAAATAGCTATTTGAAATTATATCAATTTCAAATAATTATCTACTTTATTACTTCTTTATTTCAAATTTGGAGAAAGAAATAATCGTCAAGATAATACTACTGGAAGATTTTATTTCAATAAATTTTTACAACAGTTTGCTTTGAATAAACTCTCCTCAAAAAATTTATCTGTAAGAGATTTTTATCTTAGATGTAAGATAATTATTTTCAAAATTATTTCTTGAAATAAAATAACACAATTGTATTTCGAAAATGAAATAATTATGAAATAAAATAACATATTATTTAAAATAATATTTCTTAATAATAAATAATTATGAAATAAAATAACATATTATTTAAAATAATATTTCGAATAATATTTCAAATAATATTTTAAATAATATTTCAAATAATAATATTTTAAATAATATTTCAAATAATAATGTTTCAAATAATTATATTTAAAATAATAATATTTCAAATAATAATATTTCAAATAATATTTCAAATAATAATATTTCAAATAAAATTTCCAATAATGTCATTTCTAACCAGACCTAACCAGGTCTGGTTAGAGGAATGTGTAATGGATATTGCAACGTGTTTCGAAATGGACCTGCCAAATTAAAAGATGAGTAAATTTCTTGGAACAGAAGCATCTTAATGACAGTAATCGCGAGCTTTGCAATGATTAAATGTGTTTGATTGGTCGTTTGAAAATGTGTGATGGAGAGGTTTTTCTGTGACATGTCACTCGGTGTTTAGCTTCGGTTTCGAGAACTTATCCCAGCAATTACACGCAAAAAGTTTGAATGACTTCTCATACCCCGATGTTTTCTTCGTCGGACGAGTAAACTGGCCTCATATTTCCATCCACCATTGGACTGTCGCTGGCTCGTTTTTTGCCCCCGTCCAATTCAGCGATGTTTCTTCAACTTCTTCTTCCTCCTCTTCTTCTTGCTCCTGGTCTCTTTCGCGATCCGCCGACGTTTTGAAGATACAGCTCCTTGATTGCGGCCAGATGTTTCGCGCTTCCGACCTTTCTCCTCTTTTCTCCTTTCTCCAAATAAGAGGATCGAGCTTTTTTGCGGCACCCGGGGCGAATCTTTATCCGATCGAGACGCGCAATGACAAAGTGCAGCCGAAAATATCGGAAATATATTTAAATAATTCAATATTATTGAGCATATCGACTTCGGAATGTAAATACAGCACACGAGTTGTACCTTAAAAATTATTTCTATACTTCCACTTGAGGATATATATTCGCAGAGACAATATGTGTCAAGGAAAACGTGTGGGTCTTGATAATTCTTTCCGTTTATCTCACTGTTATTTCCAAAACTGTAGGATTAATCATTCTTCCTAAAGTAGTTACGTGACGACAGACACAAGAGATTTGGGCGGAAATGACTTGAAATCAAGGCAGTGACGAATTTATGAAAAAAGAAAAGACTCAGGTGGCAAACGTACTGAGGGGCCCATTTTGGGGGGAAAATAAAGAGGGAGTTTACTAAAACCGGGCTAAGTGTAGTAGTACGAAAAAAGTGTAGTGTTTGGATACATATACCTAATCATAATTTTTTTTTTGGTCACGGAGCCCTACGAGGGCCTTCTGTGCAGGAACCTAGGCGGCAACTACTCATCAAACGTCCTATTAAATCCGCCACTGAATGAAGGATAATATCCTTATATTTATAGATTATAATATATTTAAATTACTGTATTACTTCAATTTTAAAAATAATTTAGTCTTAGTAACCGTATTTTGTGCCAAGCCCAAATAAATCGTTTCCAAATGATTTTTTATTTTAGATAACTGTTTCAAATAATATAATAGATGATTTTGAAGCGCCTCCTCTGCAAGACAGCTGCTTCAGGAATTATTTGCCAGATTACGTCAGAAGACACTTCTAATATAAAATATAAAATAATTTTGAATACACATTACAGGCGACCTAGATTAGATTATAGGTTATTTTTTTAGCTTTCTTTTTATTTCGGAAAAGTCATAAATAATTCCCACGTGAAATCGGGGAATGGGTCCGCTAGTATAAGATAAAATGCAAGATAATTGGATTAGTTACCAAATAACGTAACAAATCGGGGTTCATATAAACTAAACTACCAGTGTATTGAAATATCTTTTGGTCAAATAAGATACTACATATATTATTTGAAAAATCG
Source organism: Andrena hattorfiana (assembly GCA_944738655.2). NCBI lineage: Eukaryota > Metazoa > Arthropoda > Insecta > Hymenoptera > Andrenidae > Andrena > Andrena hattorfiana. The sequence goes on along the minus strand of OX122889.2, from coordinate 37,753,411 downwards.
TTGTTAAACGATCAAATTTTTATTTTTATTTACACAGTGACAGGTTGACTCTTTCTTCGAAATGAAGCATTGCAATCTCCTCAATAAATGTAATAATACAGCTGATACAAATAAAATTGTATTTTTAACCCGGCGTTGGTAAGGTGGGGTCTCACAGACCCCAAAGATATTAAATTGAGTATAACTCTTTAACAATGCGTGGCAGTGAGTCGTTATTTAGTTCGTTCATTATATAAGCTAGGAAGAGTATATTTTTGTTGAAAATTAAAGATGTTTAATTAGTTAAGAATTTTTTGTAATAAAAATTTCATTTGGTGGATTTGCGTTTTTATTCTGCAAAATTTGACGCCACTACTTAATCTCATATTAATTAAAGATATGGATTTCTATAATATACTAAATTATTTGCGGGGTCTCTAGGACACCACCTTACTACTCTTCTTACATTTCTCCACCTTACCAACGCTGGTTTAAATAACATAAAACTACAATAGTAATAAACAAGCACCTCAAGTATCATTACCTCACCAGTGAAGTGTTAAGATATTCTATTCAAATAATGCCCAAGACATTAAACAAAACAGAAATAGCAACCTGCGAGGACAAATCCAAACAAAAAAAGTCTTCACAACTGGAAATAATACTGTTCATAATCGTCCATCCAAATTCCATTCTCCACGTAAACAAGTAGAAACATATCCTCCAATAATTAATCATCACAAATTACTCCCCGGGAGCACCTATAATCCCCAAAGCACTGGTCCCAAAAACCCCATTCTCCACTAGCACACAAGACACAAGACAACTTTCCAAAGTCACTCCCCCCAGTCACTTTCCTCCAACAACAGAACCGTACTCTCCCGAGGACCGCGAAGGCCGGTGAGCAACAATGAGATCGAAGAAAAAGAAGTGACCCAAGAAGGGAGCTCCTAAAAAGGCAAAAACTCTGCAACAGCCACGGCGGACAGGGGCCGAAGGGGCGGTCGGTAGCCGTAAAATACTGTCGAGTCCGCGCGATAAAGCTACGTGGCCGCGAGTCCACGAGGACCCGCTTGCCAAAACGCATCGATTAAAAGTTAAAGGCGCGCTATCCAGCCGCGAGGCGATGCCCCGACCTCGACGACCCAACCTGAGAGCAGAGTCTTGTACGAAATTCGCGTTCCTTTTCCGTGTAGCCGCGACCTCTCCCGTCCTCGTCCACCTTGGACTGGTAGCAGGACTCGCCCTTTTCGGGGGGAAGCCCGAGGAAGGATTCTCGCGGCCCTGGATCGGCCGGGATCGATGGGGCCACGGTAGATCGAACGTTTGTCGGCCGCCAGAATGGAAATACCATTGTCAGAGGGAATCGACAGGACAATGTTTGAGAAATTCCCGCGGTCCGTGCGCGAGATATTGCGAGAAGCGGTTGATCATTCTGTCTCCCTGCCAGGGGGTGCGGGATCCTTCTGGTTTCTTTGGCTTCGCCCCGTACTGCCTGTTGCCAGTCGATTCCCCGCGATCGCCGGGTCCCTTTTGCGCTGGAATTTCGCCGTGGTTCGGGTTAGAATCGAATTTAATGCACCCCGACGACGATTTATGATGGATGGTTGCGCGGGGTGCTTTGCTTTGGGAATGTAGGAGGGTGGGTGTTGGTATTTTGTGGTTCCTTGTCGTTTTGTGGGGAAGAGCGAGGTGATAATGAACGGGGATCTTCAGGTAATTAATTTGCTTAATGCAGAGTGTGATTTTTGGTGTTACTTGGGCTGTACTCTCTGGTGGAACAGGGGAAATTCATTTTTTTTGGGTATTCTTCTTGGGATTCTTTGAGGGTACGCTTTCGGTGGAAGGTTATATGCTTTTTCAGCGGGTAATTGATTTGGAGGAAAGGGGACACCAATGATTAATAAGTTGCATTGAATTTAATAATACTATAAATAAAATAATTGCGGTAATTTTGCAGAAGAGAAAAAACTTTTATTATCGCGATATCTCAGATATATTTACTTGATAGTGACAGCACTAGTTTAAAAAAGATGGGGAAGATAGGAAACATATGAATTTGAAAAAACACGATAGTCAAACGTAAGTGTTTTTTATAAAAATATTTTAAATATGCAGAGATACCCACCTAAAACTTTTCCTTGTACTCAATATCTACATAAACTAGCTTCTACATTGGTGACACACTAAAATAAGCCTTCTCTCTCGCCCTGTAGCATTCTCAAAACTGTAGCCATCCAGTTTCTCCACAAAACCTTCCAAAAAAGGTCTTCATACAAGAAAACGTCAATTCACAAAACATCCACGATTGATGGTCCGAAATTAGTGAATCTGATCTTAAATCAGGGCTTTATTTCTCGCAAAATAAATTGGGACAGCCGATTGAAGGATACATGGCTGGAATTCAAGCGAAAATAAGTATTTTCTCGTGCTTATCTGTGCATCCAACGAGTCTTCCATCTTCCTTCTGGCGAGATCCAACTCGGAAGGAGGAGCTCAAGTAGGAGGATAATCCAACGGGCAGACAATACGCATTCCAGTGGTGTGTTTTGTCGACGGGACAAATTGCAACGTCCGTTAAACGATCGCTTTTTGCTCGCGGCGGTCTTTCGTGCCCTTAAACTACGTTCGCATGAAGCAGCTACTTTGGCCGATTCTAATTACGATTAGTAGCACCGTCACGAGATAGGAATAGCTCGAGCGAGCCAGTGACGAACCGTGCTTTAATTCTGAGCCACTAAAACGACAATGAATTATACATTTTTCTTTAAGTCACGTATGCGGTGGACTCTGCAAGATGCAGAATATTCTTCTCCCCCGAGCATTGCCTTTGGAAAACAGTTTATGTTATGTCTTTCCAGTGTGTTGTGTAATTGGAAGCTGAAGAACTGGATTTGAAGCTTAAAATCTCTGCTATGTGCAGGTAGAAGTGTATACATTTTTCAGTATAGTGGATTTAAAGTCCCCACACATAAGTACCTATGGAGGACTTCGATGGTACATGAGCATTGGGGACAAGGGCCGATTTGCATATAGATTAAGTAGACTGCAGTCTAGGGCGGCAAATTTGGGGCGAAAAAATTTATACATGTAGAAAAACGTTATTATTTTGGCTGTTTTGACTGGGTGATCTTTAAACATGGACGATTGAGACAACTTTAATGACAATTCACTTTGTATTTCATGTAGCAAATTAGTAATAACTCATATGTGCGTTGTCTCATATCATGAGTCGTCATTTTAAAATGGTGTCAACTCTTTCCAATTAAAATATTTGATGATATTTCACGGAAAGGGCAACAGACGCTTGATAGCCTAGTTGGGGAATATAATTGACTCAGAACTAGCTAGAACTGATATAGATCTTGGTGAAGAACTGAACTGCATCGGGAATTATAATAAACTGACTCGGTAACGTGCAAAATTTTTAGAGTTTCTTAGAGTAGGATTCAGGGTGGCAATGCAGTTGGTTCAACAAGGTTCAGAGAACCCTTGGATTGCGGATAGCTTCACCATAAGTAGCAGGCAAAGTTTATTTTACCTTCCAATTTCATTTATACGTACATCCCAATAAGATTTCATATGAGACTCGAATTTTATTACTTAAGGGGGGACACCACTGTGACGCCCGGAAAAGTAAGCCATTTTTATGAATTTTTTTCAAAAATAATTTACAGTTTTCATATAAAAATTGTATTACATACCTTTAGTACAATGTCTTAAGAGAAACTACGCTCATATAGTTTATAAATGAAAATGAAATTTGATTTCGGACCTGCTGTTCCATAGTTACACATTCTACCAGCGCGTGTGAGAGGTCTAGAAGATTAATTATTGATTATTTTATATTAAAATTTATGCATGTTTCTCTACTCATTTTTTTATAGTCCCTTAAGATATTGTACTAAAGGTAGGTAATAACAATTTTATATGAAAACTGTAAATTATTTTTGAAAAAAATTCTTAAAAATGGCCTACTTTTCCGGCCGTCACAGTGGTGTTCCCCCTTAAATCATTATATTCTCCAGGAAGTAATATCAGTAGTACCTGAAACATATAGTTTAATATTTAGGATAGGTCTAGATAGACCCTAGAAAATTCCTCTTACCTATTAACAATCAGTTCAACAGTATCATTAAACATTTTCAATATCAAATCTCCAATCTCTCAAACTCACATATTAATTCCTAAGTGCAACCCTTAAAACCTACAAACCCAGTAGGTACAGTTGGATACAGTAGGTACATCTTCAACGCGCGACAAACTCAAACAAACGATACAACAGTCTCTTGCGTTCAAACAAACTAACACACTCATCCCAGGAGTAACTTTGCCGCCAACAGTGACCAAAAGCTCCCACACCGCGTTCTCATACTATAACCTGCTCTTTTTAATTTATCTTTGTGCACAATGATCCAACAATACTCTATGGTATTAAGAGAATTTATTTACTTTTATGTAAATATAATAGTAGATTTATCCATGAGAAAGATCCTTTCAGGAATTAGAGACCTAATATACGAACTGTTCGATTTCCACAAAACAATCCACTTTCGTTTTTTTTTCGAGGCGATAAAGAGTGAAATAATCACATTTCCTGACAGTTGGGTCTGACTTAAATTTTACGCTCCTTCAGATAAGTTCCTCTAGCTTCTTCCATTGCTGTACGATTTACTCGATAATTCTTATCTCCATGAAAGTGGAATACGACTGCCATGTTCTATAAAGGGGTACACTCTGAAACTTATGAGAGAAAGAGTGACTCCAAAAGGGACTCTATACTCTACATGTCATCTTCTTTCTTCGAACTTTATGGAAAACAACTCTGACCTCAAAACCTACACTTGCAGCAATCACACTTTGCCCACCCGTTCTTCATACCAATTCCTACACCCTCCTTCATTCCACAAACCATCCCAAAGAACCAAAAAAGTATCCACATGAAGCATCGATTGCAATGGTTGCAAACAAACCAAAACCAACACACCCCTCCCAGGAGTGACTTTGTCGCCCAGCGTGAGCCAATAGCTCCCACGTCGCGTTTCCATAATGCAACCCGCTCTTCAGCCGTCAAACTTTGCACGCTTCAGCGGGAGGGGGCGCGATAACTCACACCTTTCTCCCGGAAAGCCTGACATATCGCCCGGCGCGGTTGCGACCGCACGCTCAGATCGGAACACGCATTCAGTAAACCGTGAACTGTTCGCCGCGAGTCGCACGGTCTTTGTCCCTCTGACAGATCTTCGCTCGCATTCGGGCCAGGGATTCCCTCCGCAGCGATTTCTCGCGCGTACTCGCGCTAGACCATCGGGGCCGCCGTGTATAAATAAGGCGGAGTGAGTCAGAAGGCGAGAGAGGTGAGTCAACCACGAAACTGAGGCGTTCGCCTCTTCCGTGCGAAACCACCTCTGTCTCCCGTGACGTAAATATCCGTCCCTGGCGTCGCGCTCTGTTATCCTGTCACGCGGCGGAGCTCCTGGTCCGCGGGCGAATGGGGCGAAGCCAGGTGAAAAATATTGCCGCGCGCACGGACAAATTTAGCTGGGATATTTCATTCGCGTTCAGCTGCTCGGCTACCTTCTTCTCGTCCCAGTCGCCCCTTTTTTGCTGGACTCTTGCAACGCAGGCGTTCATCGCGGCTCCTTTTTACTGCAAATGGAAATTCTGTGGGTGGGAGGTCGCGCGGGGGAGAGGACTGTTGATGTTTGTAACGTTGTGATTTTTACTTTTTATTCCTGTGTCGTCCTTACTTTCTGGATGGGGCCTTTGCTGAGGATTTATTTTTTACGTGGAGGGGCAAGGTTCGTTTTGAAGGATGTTGTGGGAGATATTTCACTTTGAGATTTTAGGGGAAGTTGTGACTAATCTTTGGTATAAAGCGGAATTTTAAAAGTTTTTATTTCTGTACACTGTCTGTACACAAAGGCGAGGGATGTTGTGGGAGATCTTTCATTTTCAAATTTTAGGAGAAGTTGTAACTAATTCTTGGTATATGTCAAGCGGAATTATGAAAGTTTTCAGTTTTGTACATTGTCTGTACACAAAGGCGAGGGAAGTGGAGGGAGATCTTCCAGTTTTAGATTTTAGGAGAAGTTATGACGAATTTTTGGTAAAATGCACAATTTGGAAAATTTTAAATTCTGTACACTATCTGTATCTACACAAAATTTGAAGGAAATCAATTACCCAAATCTCATGCACTCTCCTTGCAAAAGTGTCTCCACAAATAAGAGTTCATTTAAATTAAAGACACGTGAAATATGTCAAAGCAACGACCTACCATGGGCCATCGTCCTAAAAAATCATCGAGCTTAATTGGGCGTGTTCATTAGCCTGATTTTAATTTCCTCATCAATTTCAGGAGGCGCCCTTTGATTTTTCGTACCGCGCTTTACCACAGTTTCGTCGACGTCGTTAATGTAACTCGAGATAAATAAAATGTCTCGAAGATTGTTACCGTGAACCAGATCGTGACATGTTTTTCGATCTACCCGTTACCGAGTACACTGTGCCTCGGCCGCTTCATTTTTTCGCGTGCCACTTTTCCACGCGGCTGGTAGCTGACCCTTCCTGTCTCTGATTCTAGTTAATCCTCTGAACCCTTAAGTTTCTTCCTCTGCAGCTCCTCGGGCCGCTCCCCGGCGAGGATTACGCGTTAAATTGCGCGTTACGAGGGAGTATGACAAATCGGATTATGATCTGGCGAACGGTGGGTTCGTTTGAGACGGCAATTTGCCGTGAAATCGGGCGTTGCGGCCTCGCGATGTGCGCACACGTCGCCCGCTTGTTGGATTAAAATATTGTCGCGAGAGTGGCGTTTTTATGACGTCGTGGATTTATTATGCTCGAAAAATATCACAGAAGAAGGAAGTAGCGCTCGTGGAGATACACTCGAAATAAGTATTCTATTTCTATAAAGCATTGAAATTAGTTACACGATAATTGAGGAGTTAAAATGGTAAACTATGTGAGTGCCAAAAATATACAAAATAATCTTTTTAGTGGAAAGGGAATACGGTGGCAAAAGTTATAAGTGCTAGAATAATTTATTCTAACTGTTAAGGTTATCACAAGATAGAGCTAAACTCGTAAGTGTCAACTTCGTTGTAGTGAAAAATAATGAAAGTGCCAGCAATCTTCGCAGCTGTAATCTTTTTGTCCCTTTGAAATCTGTAAAGGTAGTATACGGTACAAGTTCATAGCGATAAACGATCAAGTTGAAATAAACGAGTGATAAAAGATGTAAGTGACAAAACGAACAGATACCTATGCGTTTTCTGTTTCTACTGAAAATTTTAACTATTGGCACTTACATCGTTTATAAGGTTTATCTTCAGTTGGTGTCGAATGAAAGATTTGTAGAACAAAGCTTCACTAATTGTTTTTACAATCACCAAGTCAACACCATCAAGATTGAATTACCTGCATCTGAACTTTTGTCCAATTAAGGGGGAACACCACTGTGACGGCCGGAAAAATGAACCCATTTTTAAGATTTTTTTAAGGAATAACTTACAGTTTTATTATAAAATTGTTATTACCTATCTTTAGTACAATGTCTTAAGAGACTATTAAAACAAAAAGTAATAGAAAAACATGCATAGATTTCCATATACAGTTAATCTCCTACACCCCTCACAAGAAAACATAGGTCGCTTATCGAAACGATATCTTTGGAACGGCAACTCTGAAATCAAATTTTTTTTTTAAATATAATCGGTATGAGTGTAGCTTCCGTTGTACATACCGATTTTTAAAAAAAATTATTTTTGTAAAAATGGTGCGCTTGGGAAGAAAAAGTTTCGAAAATCCGCAAAAAAATGGATAGTTTTTCGAGCGTATTTAAAAATATATGTTTTCGATAAAAAAATTGGTACGTACAACTGAAGATCCTCTTGTTTTAAAGATCCTGTCAAAATTTCAAGTCAATCGGATAAAAATTGACAGAGCTATTGATTCGATCAGTTAGAAAAATGTCGTTTCGAGAAAATCGCGTTTAAAGTTTGACTTTACTCGGAACGGCATCGTGACGCGTCTCACAAAATGCACTGTATCTTCGTCAATTCTTCGAATATCAACTTGAAATTTTCACAGAGTATTTTTGAAGAGTTAAACATTAAGAAAGTGAAGAAAAAAAAATCGATATTTTTTCAACTTTCACAGTGGCGTTCCCCCTTAAAGCTATTTTCACTAGACTCTTAGGTCACAGCTCACAACTGGTATCAGATAAAATCACTTGACATATATAGCATTCATTTGATGAAAGTAAAAGAACATAGTAAACACTAAAGTTTCGAAACCAAATAATGCACAAGGTCCAATTCAAAACGGGAACTTAATGCAAACATCAGTGTAGGTAGCTTGCAGGTATACAAGTTGTCAGAAATTGGGGCTCCCATTGCGTGGCAAGTTCAGCGCGATTCGTGTGATCTACTCAGAGTTATTGTGAGCGTTCCACTTTGCGCCAGCGATTCTTCAACGTCACACAAAAATGGGTAGCCCGTAGTTCCCCGAAAACCATCCACGATTCCGCGGAAGCCGTTCCATATCGACTCCCTTAAAATACGGTCGATCTATCCTCGTTGGTTTGGTCTGGGTGCAGCCGACCCGAGATGACCTCATTCGCGCCCAAGAATAACTTATGCCCGCCTGGTCGCTGCTTCGCGAGCAATACATCGATTCTTCGCTTTTTCCTAAAAAATTTATTTACCGGCGTAAAAAAAGGTAAGAAAAAACGAAAACAGAGAAGACTATTAAAGTACTTTATTGTATGGCCTGCTATCTTTTTTTATTTCAATACCTGAGAATTGTAGATCTAGTGAGCACAAATGAAGGGAACTGTGAAATGCTTTGACAGGAAATTTTTGGAAAAAGTACTCATGGATTCATGGAATGGGTATCTTCCCAATTATAATGGAAATATGACTCTCTGTTGTGTACAGTGTATTCACGTGTTCTAAAAAATTTACATTGGTAAATTAATTATGGAAATGGAGTGTTTAAGGAAATACTGGAAATATTCAAAATAAAAAAAATTATGAAACTTTAGGTATACATATCGCTCATTTGCTGCAACGACAAGGTAATTCAAAATTCACTATTTTGGGGGGAAACAGGTCCAAATGTTTTATTAGACAACAACCGCTTTTTCTATACTAATAACTCAAAAACTGCAAATCTTGAGTCGTGTCGTTGTTGCAGCAAATGAGCGATACGTATGTATTACGCATTTTTTTTGCTGCACAAATTCATTTTAAAGGGGTGAAATTGATCCCTGAAAATTTGGCTATTTTCCAATTTTGTGTTATAATTCGCGAACTGTAAAATATAGAAAAAAGTTTTCAGACAAAAGTAGCTTCTTTTAATTAGCACTGTCATTTAGTAACTCACAGTTCTACTATTCGCGAATTATAACACAAAATCGGAAAAAGACGAATTTTCAGGGGTCAATTTCACCCCCTTAGTGTGAATTTAGGTAGCAAAAAAAAGTGTGGTACATAACTATATATCCCCAAAGTTCTATAATTTTTTCAATTTCCGAGTTCGAGATCCTCCTTATGAGAAAACAGGCCTTTATACAACATATAAAAGCCCCCACTTCCTTTTTAACTGTCTTACATCTATATTTAATAATACACATAAAACAATTCACAAATTGAACATTCTTAAATTAAACATATTTTCGAACAATACATACTGCACTGAAATAAAACGAAGATCGAAGGCGAAAAGCAAAGACCAGTGTCCCCGAGCGAAAATAGGAGAGGTGGCAGGCATATTGGCTCCGAGTTCCAAGCCAGCTACAATGGAAATGCATTAAGCATTGCAGAGAATATTGTGACCGATAAAATAGTAGTATATTGTTTTAATTTACGATGTCATTTCACCGCGATACGGTCTTACCATAATAGCGCAGCTTGTCAGCGAGCTCTTTGAGCCTGGGGAATTTCCTGCGTGCACACGTGTGTTTCACGTTCCGAACAATAAGGGTCGAACGCGTAAAGAGTTTACGGTAGACTGGTCAGTTTCGTTGGCCTGTGTCCGAATGTTTGCCCATAAAGTTTGGCGGGATCGTAAAAGGATCGATATTTCTACGGGGGCGACACGATTTTCGTGAAAAACTGATGGATTATTTTCACGAAAGCACGGACCACTTGCAGGATCGAATGATGCTTAGGAATACATACATGATACAAGTTACAGATTCTATTGTAATCCTCAAGGCATTTTCGTAGGCGACACTTTTGTGGCTCAAGACTGATTTTTTTTAAGTGCACACTTTCAAAATACCTGTGTCTTGATAAACATAAGTTTTTTGTGTGAAAAGAACATCATATAATGGGTAGCTTAATATATGGGTTGCACAGGAGGTGTATGGTACATTTTAATTACTAACGCAATTTTGTTCATGTACATCTCAGATTTAGCTTTTATTATTTATTACTATTTAATAATAAACAGCTGAAGTTCAGATGGATCCTGTATTCACTAGGCGAGTGATAACCACTGTGATTATAATCTAGCTTCACTGGGAATTTTCATGTATCTTGTCTCAATTTTATATAGGTAAATATAATATTACAATTATCCACAAGAAAAATCCTATCAGGAATAAGAAATCTTACACACGAGTTATTCGATTTCTATAAAACAATCCATTTTCACTTTCTTTGAGGCTGATCTCCAACATGTGATCGGTAGGTCCCTGGCGATAAAGAGTGAACTAATCACATTTCCTGCTGATAGTCAGGTCTGACTTAAATTTTACTACTCTAGCTTCTTCTATTTCTGTATGATTTTCTCGATAATTCTTATCTCCTGGAAAGAGGGATACAACTGCCATGTTCTGTCCTTACAGGGGTACACTCTGAAATTCATGAGTAAAAAGGGAAAAGGGTGACTCTGAAAGAGACTCCATATTTCATCTTCGTACATCGACTTTATCAATAATTTCAATTTAGCAATCACAGTTTGCCTCGCCTTTCCTACATCCTCAAAATTTTTAGTTCACCAGACACACTTTGCCGCACCGTTTCTTTATCCCAATTCCTACATCCTCAAAGACTTCAATTCAGCAATCTGACTTTGTCTCACCTTTGTTCCATCCCATTTTCAACATCTTAAAAATTTCAATTCAGGAATCCGACTTTGCCACACTCTTTCTCCATTCCATTCTTTACATCCTCAAAAATTTTAATTCAGCAATCACTCTTTGGCCCACCTTTCTTTCACCCCAATTTCTATATCCACAAAAATTTCAATTCAGCAATAACACTTTGCCCCACTTTTTCCCTATCCCATTTTCTACATTCTACATCCTTAAAAATTTCAATTCAGCAATCACACTTTCCCCCACCTTTTTTCCATCCCATTCCTAGATCCTCGAATTTTAATTACCACCAGTCCTCCGTTCCACAGACCACCTCAGAAAACTGAAAAAACTGCCTGGAATATCGATTGCGACGCGTCCAGTAGGAATCGAATAAAACCTTGTACCGTTCTCTGCGATACGCGCGCGTTGAAAGGCTGCAAAGTGGTGGGCTGAAGACATTAAAGGAACCGTGCCATCAGCCAGGCTTAAGCTCTCTCGAGTGGTCCTTTTTAATGAAGAGCGAGCTCAGATACTCTCGGTGCAATCGCGATGAGAAGAATACGGTCATCACTCGAATTATTATTGTTACCTTTCCCCCGTTTCTTTTCTCGCCAGTCTTTTTAGCGGCGCAATTAAAGGGCCGCTGCGTTTCGTTGCTCGAAAGGCCACCAATCGCCTTATTGTTGAAGGAAACGCGTTTGGAAACGTGTCATTAGCCGCCTTTAAGTTCTCCCGGGGTGTTTTTGATGACGAGCAAATTGCGCTCGCTTTGTTGGCGTCCGAGAAACGCCGACCTTTCTGTCGTTAAACTCGCGCAAAAGTGCCACGATTATGTAAGAATCGTAGTTGCGAGCGTGCGGCGTCTCGTTCGAAGAAGCAACACGATCGGACATCCTTGGATGTTCATTTGTGGCGTGTGTCTAGAATGGAGCACTGTAGATAAACAGTTTAAGTGTCTATCGAAGGCTACAGAGCTTGTTGGATCATTCGAGTCCTTGCATTGCTTGTCAATCTTTTCCAAATTTTTTGAGTGGTCGTTAGCTTTTCAGTGGCTTTGTAGTTGCATTTTGTAAATAGAATAGAGATTTTTTAATCGTAGAATTTTATTCATGATTAATGTGAAGTTTGATTGAATTCTTAGGCTCACGGGAGATTAAAAAGTTAGTTGAGACTGTAATGTAGTTTATGTCTATTCTTGTGAAATATGCAGGATGTTCCGTAATTTCACGTCGATACTGGAGCATAAAATTAACCCCTCAACAACACAGTAAATTTTAGAAAATTGTTAAAAAATTATAACCAATTTTGATGTCTCTATTCTACTATATAGGATATGTTTATAAAGTGGAATGAAACTGTTTTTTGAAAAGAGCATTTATTTTTTATTCTATTGAACTCCGTAATATTACGGCGGCGGAATTTTGAGACTGTTTGCAAGAAAGGTAATATTACGGAAGTGGGTCTTGAGGGATTAAGGGGGAGACCACTGTAAAAAAATCGGAAGAATCGATTTTTTTACATTTTCTGAAAGACGTACGTTTCAAGAATGCTCTCTCCAAAATTTTATGAAGAAATTTGCAAAATTGACGGAGATATAGTATTTTCCGTGGAGCGGTGTCAAGCGCGCGACTGAGCCGCGCGGAACATTGAACGCGTTTTCCTCAGAATGACATTTTTCAACCGCGTTGACAGTCTACAGAGAAAACTATACGTCCAATTGACACGAGCAAGGGCATTTATTCTACGAAAAACCCGTCTCTATTACCTGACGATTAGATTACCTGAAGATCGAGCTTCATTTTTCGAGATATGACTATTTAGTTAAAAAAGATACAACTTGACGTAAGATTTGCAATTCAATATCATAAATTGAAAATCAGACTCCGGGCAAAGTCATAGGATCTTCATTTCTTGCTCTCGGCTTCAATTTTTCTCCCAAAGGAACTCTACATATCGAATACAGAATATATCAGAATTTCAAAACTAATCGTACCAAAATAAAAGTAGTACGCACAATTTATTCCAGATTATTGCAAACGCGACAACTGACTCCCAGCAAAGTCTGCTGCAGTAAAACGAACTTGTTCTCATCCCCGCCCTTCTGAAATGGATTTCTGCTCGGAGCCAGTATCGGCAACATTCACGACAACATTGAAACGATTCGCGTCAAGTCTTGTTAATCTTACGAAAAGGAAAAACGGCCCTAGAGGCCGTCCTCCTCGTTGCTTTTACATCATTCCGTGCTGGCTGCACAATCATCATCCGCGCGTCGATCAGCTGTCGATTCTTTAATATAGTATCGCGATCAAGATAGATCCCGGTGCCCCGTGTCAAGGTACAAGATCGATTTACTTTAAAGCGGCTCGGTCACGATCGATCCGCGGGCAGCTGTGATAAACCTGACTTCCCTCTTCATTTACTCCGTTCCTCGGTCGTTCCCTGTTCCTCCTCGAGTGCTCTGCTCAACGAGGCGCATTCAAAGGACTCGCCAAGGGACTGCTTTATTTGGAACGTCCGATGACCAAACTCATTCTTGTATTTCTTTGCGGCTGTCCGATGCTATTATACGTTTCGGCTCGATTCGGGGATATTTACATCCCCTTCTTCCCGTCTAGCCTGGCAGCTGTTTCGTCGGCTCATTCACTCATTTATTTTTCCACCTCGAGGATTATCGAAATCCGTGCGCGTTAATTCTCGTTTGTTAAGAAGCATAATGAATTGATAGTGGAATTATTCTGATGCTTACGGATGGAGTTTATCGTTTTTGTATATTTAACTCTTTATTTGCGTGGTACCGTTTGAATGGAGACTCATATTTTAACTTCCATTCAAAGGAAAAAGGTCTTTCTAAAGATACATCTCAATTTAGTGTCGAGATCCGAATAGAACAAAAAGGGGCTGAAATTATGAAGGATATAACACTATTTCTATTTTTGTATTTTTCTTATCACTTCTTAATATAGTCACAGCAGCAATCTGAATTTCCACCGTGGCATGGAAGCAGTAAGTATCACTATTGCTGCCACTTTATTTATTTTAATAAACTAATAAATAATTAATAAAAACGCAACGTATAAAGAATAGTGTACAATAATAATAATAATAATAATAATAATAATAATAATAATATTAATTATATTAATAATATTAAGGAGAAGAAGAATCCCAATTTTCTAATGAAATTTTTTGCACACTGTTCTTTATACGTTACATTCTTATTAAGTAAAATAAATAAAGTGGTAGTAATAGGGACACGGGCAGAAATAGAAACATCTACCCTGTATGATGCATATACATTCAATTAGCTCTGATACTACTTAGTTTCACTCAGCTATGCATTTAATATAAAATTAAAGAACGAGTATTAGCTGATATTAAGAAAAGTTACTAAAAGGTATTAGTGACACTTTCCATAACTTTCTATTTTTCCGAACTCAGAAGAGTCCTCAAAGAAATGAAATCATGAATGGGTCGTAAAAGACCCGAGGGACGTCGCGGAGTTAATAACCAAAGAAAAGAGAAGAACTACTGTAAAAGATATTAAATAGCAGAACTACTGTAACCGACATTACAAACATAATAAAGTCTTTTACTTTATGGAAGGAAAAAGTGCTTTTTTTTAGAAAATGATTCAAGGAATGTATAAAGTGTTAAGCTGAAATGATAAATCATTCAGAACCAAAGAAAAGGAAAACCATTTCTCGCATTTAATTCTCCTGGCAATGTAGATTTGTAAAAGCAACTCAGTTATAGATCCCAGACAAAGTACTCGAGTCGATACTTATTTCAGAGCTCTGTGCTCCCTTTCGTTTCGACAGTCTCGTACGTGCAATTCGAGGCGGTGATCCTTGAGCGATTGAGCTAAACTGGCGCAATGGATAAATTGCGGTACGCATTGACAGACGCTCTTCTTTTTCGTGTTCCTCGTATCTACTGGCTCCTCTCTTCGTCGATCGACGATGAACGGAAAGAACGACCGATCATTACGTTCAATTAACCCTTGGGCGAATATGCCTGGGTCTAATCTGACCCATGTTCTCAATATTTTTAATTTGTATTAAGAATACCAGCTCCAGAGTTTGAAATATTAATTACTATAAAGAAAGTATCACGTTCCTAAGCCTCGTTCACATTAGTCAAGTTTGCATTTCAAGGCAAGTAAAGTTGAAAGAATCTCTACTTCGCTTGAAACTAGAAAGAAACTTGAAAGAATATTTCAAGTCAAGTGAATAACAGGTTCGCATTGGTAAAGTGGTTTCAAGTTACGTGAATTCAAGGGGCTTGAAGTCAACTTAATTGACTAATGTGAATGAGGCTTAAACGACATTAAGTCACAACTCGTTTCCCATAAATTTTCGTACACCAAATGTTTCCAGTAAACATCGCCTCTTTAGCACTTTTAGTGGTGCAAGATTTTTAGAAATTCACCTCTAAATTAGTCAGGTTTTTCCACGCAATTGTTTTTAAGAAAGTTTTGCACAAAACTTTCAAAATGACTCCTGAGGTTAGTTTGTTTTTAAATTAAACATTCGGGGACTCACGGGCAATACTTTTGATGCCGTCCAAAAAATTTCGATGCGAAGTTGGTCGATGGCAAGTGGGCCCAGGGCCCCTGATGAACAGGACCTTCTCAAGGAAGTATCGGACGTTCAATATTAGACAAAAGTATATGAAATTTGAAATACCTTAATATCTACGTCTTACGCATACTAAATCTATACGTAAGGAACTTGAACGACATTTTGAGCCTATTTTTACTCCTAGAAAGTTATTTTTCACTTTACAAATGCTTTTTCAAGCATTATTCGCTAAACTTTTGGCAGTGGAAATCGAATGGCAGTGGCCTCGAATTCACAATTTTCTCAAGTTATAATTTATTTTTTTAAAACGGTGTAGTGAAAACAATTGAAACTCGGCAAATATTTTCATCTATCCATATACTACATGTACATAAAAATTGAAAACATTGGTACCATTTCTTCAACATTTTTTCAGCTGTTTTATCCGTCAGGAGCGTCTCTTTCCATAAGAGTACGTGTAAAATCGGTGAAAATTAAAATCGTTATAATTCAGCAACCGTTTAGTGAAATCGTTTAAAATTTTTGGAGCCAATCGGGGAGACTAAAAAGAACAATCTCACCAATTTTCATCAACTTGGTACCATTTTGAATATAAGTCCGATACATAGGAATAAAAGTTTCAATATTATTAATGTATGCAACTAAAATTTACGATTTGACTAAGTTTTACACTAAAATTTATAGTTGTGGGCGCCCTCTGTCTCCTGGTAACCAATATTTTTAGACCCAGTCCGCCACTGTGCACAGGATGCAGGTCCCGAAACCCATCAAGTGTAACAACTTCAGTGATAACGTTCGTCTTGTCACTGAAAAGTTGATAAAGCACTTTCCGTCTCGTTGCTCTTCCAACCGAGTATTCACGCTCTGCACATTAATTAACGATAAAACACCGTTTCCCCCGTTCGATTCTCGATCCAGGATCGCGCAGCATCCGACTCGCGTGGTAAAACGATGTAACGCGCCTTAATTGGCCCGCAATTAATAATGCAATGTTGCGTGCACAGGCCGAGCAGCAGCGTAACACACGATCATCGTGCATGCGGAATCAGCATGCTTCTCGTTAGGGTTCGTTTACACAGCACCGACCTTGAAAACTGATTAAAATGTTACCAGATCCCTCGTCTCTGACAATTCGACGCGCTTCTTCTCTCCCATGAATCTGCAGGAGTAATCTGAGCGAAAGCTGCATCGCCCCTTTCGCTTTTTGTTTATTTCTGCGTTTGAATTCAACGTTGTTTGTTGGTATAGCGTACCAAAGTGTTTATCAATATATGCTTTTTCAGTGCCTATAAATATCTAGCCAGTGATTTTTCTACGTGCTCCATTTTATGAAAATAAGGCAAATTTGCGTGAATTTTTTAAAAGCAAAGTATTGAGTATTATAATTCCAAACTTTGTACGTTTATTAATTGACATTAGAAAAATGTGTTAAACTTTTTCATGCAATAATAATAATTTTGTTCAAAATTGCAGTGGTAGTAATTAGAGGGGTTTGAAAAAATGCTTGTTGCTGACGAACATGATTCTGGCTGTCGTAGTTATCTGAAACAAAACACGCAAAATTTTTTTAATCTGTATGAGCGTGGCTATCGTATGAACGAGAATGAATAACAAATATTGAAAAAGAGTGAAATGGTAGTAAATTTTAATCAAAAGTTCCCATTTTTCGAAAAAGAATTTGTTAATTTTCTGTGTTGCATAACTCGAATTTTAACTTGAAATTAGAGGATTGGTAGTAGAGGTCTGGAGCGAGAGAAGTTTGTGAAATTGAAAAGAAATCCGTTTGCGTATAGTCGTGAGGCTACCTAGAGTATTTAGGGCAACATTTTATTTATGTTACCAAAATCATCCCCGCGTATAGTATAATAAATTCGATAATTCCCCGTTCCTCTCGAGTTCCGTTCCAACGTCACACGCAACACAGTGGTGCGTCATCTGTTTTTCGCGAAGTGGTCGTAACAGCCGGGAACAAACGTGTATTTTTGGCAATGAGGAGGTTCGTTTAAGCCATTTGTCCGTGTGTCCAGATCCTGGGACAAGGTTCTCTCACGCACAATAATCGGCGTATTGCGTCAATCATCTGTACTTGACCAGGGAGCGGTCTAGCAGCTGATGACCTTAATAGCACGTCGTATAAATATACAGTGTCGTTCATAAGTATTAAGACATCTACTGTATTTGCAGAAAATGTGATTTTGGTACGCGATTGAATACTCTTCACTGCTTTTAATTTAAAATACCAAATCAAATCAAATTTGTTAGTGTTCTTCAATAAATTTGCAACGATTTTTTTTGTCGTTTTCTTTGGGCATAATTTGCAATTATTCCACACAGAATAAGTCTTCTAATATTTATGAACGGCAGTGTATGTATGTATTTATATTTCTTCCATACTATTGATAAGTTTGTGTATCATACCATTTTGGGAAAATTAAAATTAGCAAATGCTCAGATCGGTTGCAATAATAGAAGTAACATTTATTTAAAAAAAAAGGTAAAAATAGAATTTAACAAACGAAATTAGATAAGTAAAGTCAAAATTAACAACAAATAAATGGTATTTAGGCCATTTCTTTCAATAACATACAAAATGCGATTCGGCATTGATAAAATCAAATTTTGCATTTGCAGTTTATCGACCAGAAACGTGCCACTTGTGGACTGCCACTTGTAATAAATTAAATTAATTATAGAATTCGTGGAACTTTGACCACGTTAATTCGTGCCTCGTCGCTGAGATTTATGACTCATGGTTCTGTCAATCTCGTTGGCTTTACAGCGTGCGCCTAGTGGCTTTGGCATTGTCGCAAACAGTACTCTATTTCGTTAAACTGTGGTCCTTTGCATATGAAACGAAGTATTGTGATATGTTTATTGTGGGACTGTCTGCGGGTTTGTAATAATTTTGCTGAAATTGTTGGCGGGTTATTTAGAGTCCACGTTTATTACTTGATTCTAGTTCTCTCGATTGAAGTGGTGGCAGACACGTGCACTGTTTGCAATACATTTCACATAGTTTCTATTTTCAAATGCTTACTAGTTGGTTTGTGATGTTATCACAGTACAATGTTGCTGAAAAGTAAGTTTAAAATAGGGAAAATTTAATAAATATCTTTAAGTAGATTCGACTAACAATAAGGCAGTTTAATGTGACTCCAATTTGTTTAAATTTTATATTTTATTATAATACTCCACAAGTACATTCGCAACATTAAGTCATCAATAATTCATCTATTTCCATTTTCTGTACCACTCAAAAGATAGCATATATGTAGAAATCGAATCCCATCGAATCCTAAATATAGAAATATTGTTCTGATAATTAACAAGTGGATCATGGTTACAGAGTAATTATAATAGATTACAATATGATTCATTAAAGCCACGATACCAGCAGGTAAACTTCAAATATCAATTTATATTCTGAGAAAGGATTTTCTGTTCAGTTTTCCTAACGATAGGTGGTAAATTCTCCTGAAAGTACCAAATACTGGCATCCCTCGTTCCAAAATTAGAAAAACTGGTAAACTCCCTAAAACGAAAGTATCATATCAAACCACTCAACCCCTCTGTCCACCCCAAAACATCTTCCAGAAGCATCTGCTTTCGGTTCGTCCAAGAGGTTCTCTAAACATCCAAAAGCAACAGCAATTCGAACTCGTAATCCAGCTGTGTAACCTAGTCATCGAAAACAGAACCAACAACGTAAACTCGTTTTTTAAAACCGTAGTAGCTATCATTGAACTCAACATTCACATTCGTGTTAGCTAAAATGCTGACTAAGGAAATTGATTTTTAAAGCAAGAAAAAATTCATAAGCTGGATTACCTGAACAATAGGGACCCTGGCTATAACTTAAAGCCAGTATAAAACACCCTCCATTTACTTTTTTAATTGTACAGTCAATGATACCAGGATGGGCACATCAAATATATCAGTATCATAGGGCACACACCGGTATCAATTAATGAACAGACTGTTGATGAAGGTAGCTGTAATGCTTGTCAAATGTTGGACTAATATTTATTCTTGACAAATCTTTAGACCGAATCTTTAAGTAGTTGCAAATCTTAGCCATTGAATAGCAGATAGATTGATAGAGAACTATGTGGGATATTTGCACAATCAAAGAATGTTTGAATAATAAAAAATATATTAGGAATGTAATATTCTTTCTAGAACAACTCCAAATAATTAAGGAAATATGAAGTAAGTTTGAGAAACCGTAGGTAATAGATTAAGATAAACACTAAATAATTGACCTTCTTTAAAACACAATTGCATAAAAATAACATATAATTACAGTATTAGTGCGCCCTAGCTAGGTACATAATAGTATTAGGTTTTAGGACACACAATGTTAAGTACAACAAGTCAATACACGTTACAACCCCGTCCAATAATGCAATGTAATGTAATAGTGGTCGGTAGTAGCTCAAAGCTGACGCGACATTAAATAAATAAAAAGAAACTATGTGGGTCCCATTTTGGGCCTTTGGTTTCGTTTATACACACTACAGATCAAGTTTTTATGTTATATTTTAATCTTACTCTGATTTGAGTCTTAGTTTCTTGAAGGAATGATGCTAATGAAAAGTTGTAGTAGGTTCATACCAGAGATAGGCAAAATTTTTATTTAAATAGAAATTTCGAATAACGAAGAAAAGTTACAAAAATTATTCGTTATGTATCGAATACAATCAACCCTTTTTCAACGCTAAAGTTGAAAGGATCGACAAATAAAAAAATTAACACTTTATTCGTCGAATAAATTGATTCGACACATGACGAATTGTTTTAACTTTTACTTTTTCGTTATCCGAAATTTTATTTAAATAAATATTTTGCCCATCTCTGGTCTAAAGAGACGCTACATCCGCCAGGTGAAGGCAGAAGCCTTGAACACTTCGTTTGAAATAACTGTTGCACGAATGGGTTAGAAATGGCGCATTTCCACTTCATCCCTGCTATTCCTAAGCGTGATTAGTGTCTTCGCGCTGCTATTGCCTCGAACTTGATGTCGTGTGGTCACGTAAAGGCGTGACCGGCCGTGGAAAGGCGCGATTTCAATCGACGCGCAAGTATAGTTATAGTATACTTCCTGGAGATCGAAACGAAGCACGCTTAACGAGTCGACCAAGCCAGCTGGTCGTTAGGTGTAATTGCGACGGAACGGTCATTAACGATACAAACGGTCCTGTTTTCTGTTCGCAGGCGTGCGCCCCCAGGTACATCTGGTTCTCCGTGTCTCAGACGAAGAACGATCTCGATGACAATCGAGGTGCCAAGGAATCGACGTCAGGAAATAAAAGGGAACCCGTCGGCACCTGCTGGGTCGTTAGCAACAACTTCAACGAATCCCATGAATTTTCACCCTGTCGAACGAGTGAGTTTCCTTCCCTTTTAATCTTTTTATTCTATTTTATTCTATTTTGCTCTATTCTACATTATTTTATTCTGTTTTACTGTATTTAATTCTATTTTATTCTGTTATACTCTATTTTATTTTATTATATTATTTTATTCTGCTCTACTCTATTTTATGCTATTTTATTCGGTTCTACTCTGTTCGACTATGCTTTATTTCTTAGTTTTGCTGTTGATACTGTATGCATTATACGGGTTAAATTTTACCAGAAGTTTATGAAATTATTGCGTATCTGTAGCATTTAAAGGGGCGCGATTTGGTTCGTACGAAGATTCTGTAATGTGATTTTCTTCTCACTTGCACGTTGTTACTTCTCGTTTTTTTTTCGATTTTTGCCTGAGGTGACAGAGGAGTATGTGTATATTCACTTTAATAAATAGTAATCTAGCTCTTTGATCTCCTAGAATTTTTCCTTGGATACCTGTCGAAGGACAAGTTTCAAGGATATTGTAAAAGAATATGCATGTATATTATTCCCTTTTTGCTTTTACGAGTCTGCAATAATGTATTAGGGAGTACGGTTATTTCTTCTGCTTGGGTTAATGTGAAACTTTTACTTCTGCAACGTGATCATGAATGTAGTGAAAAACTGGGATTGAGGGATCAGATACCCTTGAATCTTATTTCATTTAAAAGGAAGATAAAATTTACCTATGAGTCGTACAAGAATTAATTTCACTAATTCTATGAGTACAATTTAAGCAGATTTAAATTCTACGATTTTCCGTTTGAAAATATTCTACACATTAATTCAACTCAATCTACTTCTAAATTTTACCAATCTAGGTTTTTCACAGAAATTATAAAAGCTGGATAGAACTTTAAAACCGACATATTTCTCCAACTTTCTCAAAATTCAATCACCCTCCAGCGTAGCCAGACTTTTCCTACTATCTACTCTCCAAACTCAAAATTAAATTTAATTAATTACCTTCCCTACCTTAAACCCCCAACGTCACCAACGAAATCCATACTTTGAACCTTCCTAATTCCTCAAATCCGAAACAAGCGTCTCCAATGTTCCCTGTTCCGTTCCCCAGCTCGTTGTTTTGGCACTCGAATAGAGCCAGCTTCCCAGAATTTATAGAGTATGCATCGCTCTCGTTCCAAAGTTAGCTCGGTTTACACGGATGAAAAAAAAATGAAAGCAATCCGAAAAACAGTTTTCTGCATCCCGCCACGCTCACCCTGAGTGGCTATAAACAGTTGTAAACAGTGTCTTCAACCGAGGAACACTGTCCTCTCCACTCTCGCGTGCTCCGACTCGAAGGTTTCGAGGGTGGGTTCGTTTCTCGAGAAGTAAATCGTGCATCCTGAAAGAAGTCCCGCAGGACGAATTTCCTCCGAGGACGACAAGGATCTTTCACAACATGTGGCCATGTCCTCGGAGTGTAGCGGCATAAATACGCTCGGTAACAGGATATTTCCTGCCGTCCCATGTAGGTCTCTGCTGTGGCGTTTTAATGACGAAAGACGTATCGACTTTCGTTGGTTGGCCGAACGGCTGCTTGTTTTACGGTGATTTAGAAGGTGGGATAGCTTGGATCACTTGCTTCAGTGGCAGGATTTAAGTATTCGTGTGAGAAGGTAATCGTGTTACTGTGGGATTCTCCTGGGGAAGTTTTGAAATAATTATGTGAACGAATTGATGCTTGAACGCCCCCTGTACACATTTGCTTCTTTGTGGAATGGAGTGTGGTACTTGTAGGTACAAAATATGTAGCGAGGAAGTAGAATATCATAATTCTAGAAAATAGGGGTTGTACTGAAATGTGTGAGATAACTCAGAGGAAGACTACTTTTTGTACCAAAAAGGGATTGAAAATGCGGAATAAATTTTTTGAGTAAAATTTAGTGTAATGCTTGTCATGGTATATATTTAATATCTCCATACGTAATTTACACAACTGAAAATTCATAGCTAAAGATGCTATTCTCTTGGAACTCATTTTAATGAAGCTGCATAGAATTAGAACATTCACAAAACTTTATTCTACATTTTTTCTTTTTTTTTTATGGTGAATTGAAGACTCCTTGTAGAAAACACTGTAAGTGCCAAAATTAAAAAGAAAATTATCGGAAAATGTTCTACGTGCCAATGGTAATACTATAGTATAGAATTTGATTTTTGGTACTTACAGTGTTTCCTATAAGGACTCTCCAATTATGTCCTTTCACGTCGTACCACACCTTTTAAGAAACTCTGTGTAATACTTGCTTTACTACTCATACCACAGAATAGCTCTATAATTAATAATTAGGAATTACTGTGTACTTTATTATTTTGAAGAAAGTATGTTCATGTGGGTAAGATTAGTTCTCGAGGAATTCTTTTCGAAGCAATTTTTATTGTTGCGCTACTCGTTATTGTTTTCTGAGAATTGTCCATACAGCAGTATCCAATGCTACAATCGGAAGTGCACTTTCTTCTCTTCCTTGCGATAGCATCCACCATTGTCAGAAAGATAAGCACCCTTGGAATGTGCTGCACTTTTCTGTTATCTGTGGGTGGTCGCCACTAGAACAGACTTTCAGCGCAGATTTCGGAGGTTATTTATGTGTAGCGCGGTATCATGCCTCTCCCACGTTGTTCAGATGTTTCGGAAGTCTTTCCGGTCAATCATCTTTTGTCGCCAGAAGAATGCATCTTTATGTGTGGCCTGCACGATTCGTGGTTATAAACTGAATGAATTGAAAGACGCATTTTAAGGAAAACTAACATATTTAATAAAAAATAAATTTTGCAGAATAATTTCGTTTTGGAAAATCAAATTTATATTTAAAGAACCCTTGCACTTGTAACAATTCTCAATCTTTAGCTTTAGCTATATATATTAAAAATACCAAAAAAATTACAAAAATTAAGTAAAAAATTATACATACCAATTCCCTTTGAAATAAATTCTATCGAACACCTATAATGTTTTGTAGTGTTTTAAATATTGCATATTCTGAAAGTATGAACGGATTTTAAACATCCTTTTACTCAAGTACCGAAATGTATACAATATTCATTGACGCTAGAAAGTGTTACATGTAACGTTCAATTATTGTACATACATTTCTAGAAAATTGGAAAAGGGAGATAAGTATGCAACGATTCAGATTCCTTTTCCGTAGAATGAACTTTTCATTGCAGCCACTGCATTTGGTACAGTCGTTGCGTTCAATGCACTCCCGTGGACCACAGAAACATCCTTTCCGTAGGCATAAATATAAACGTGTCAGTTGTTTTTTAGTGTCGCGCACTTTCCAGCAAACAAAAGGCAAACATTCCCTCGCGAGCTTCTCGTCGTTCCGCAAAAGACGCGCCTGCGATGCATCTGCAGGCTAATGCACTTCCTGTCGCGCTTGGGTCCCAGATTTCTCGCCGAATTCCAAGTATTTACTCAAGACTTACTTGAACTCAAGTAACTGGAACGAAATGCACACTACGGCACATATACATATATTAGGACACCCACTGTATTTGCGGAAACGTGATATTTGGTACAGATTGAATACTAAAAGCATCAAATAAAATCAAATTTGTAAGAGCTCTTCAATAAATTTGTAATGTTTTTTAAACGAATTTATTTAACTTCAACTCTCTGTCTGTTTGTTTGGTTTAAATCTTGCAAGTCAATCTTAACTCATTTCCACAAACCTTATAGTTATGATAAAAATAAAAAATTTGAAAACTCACCCCTGAGGGGGTGCAATATTCCATCCCCTACAATTTTAACCCATTTCCACAAATCCGGCGGATTTGACACTTCATAGAAATAATTGTAATTTGTTCAAAATCAAAATTAATTGTAATTTATGAATGTTCAGATATAGGTACCTATTTCTTTCAAACGTTTCCAAAGGGATATTTGAGAAGAGAATACATAAGAAAAAAATGATTGCAAAACACAAACATTAAAAGTAAAAAAATAAAAAATTTAAGTGAAACGGTTTTATTTAACTTGATCAGTAATGCACAAAAAATAATTCTTTTCTTGTACTACAATTTCGATGGTGATATGTGACTTTAAATAAAATTATACAATTGATTTGAACAATTCTACAGAATAATTACAGAGTTTGTATGATTTTATTTAAAGTCACATATCATCATCGAAATTGTAGTACCAGAAAAGAACTACCTTTAACTTTTTAATGCATTGTTGATCAAGTTAAATAGAATCGTTTCACTTAAAATTTTTTTTATATATTTTATTTCACATTTATTCCACACAGTAGGTGTTCTAATACTTATAAACGCCAGTGTAGCTCTCTAAATCCTACTAACTCTTTAACGGGCAGGGAGTCAACGTTTTCACCTTTGAAATAATAGGTACCACCTCAAGTTTGCTAAATCTCTTCACGCGTTCCGTTACCTATTGGACAAGTATTCTAAACTTCATCTCTGCGCTCCTACTTACCAGTGACCTTAACCAGCAGTCATATCTCATAAAAAGATGCAATTAAAGTTCGCAAGAAATGTCCAAACTGCGAAACAGCTCTCCGCGTTTCCACAGCATCACTCGAACGTGAAAGCACCCCGACGCCAAACAAAAAATCAAACCGTCATGTAAGCATCAAAACGCTCCAATGACAGTTTAAAAATGACTAAAATTAGTGGAATCTGTGATAAATTAATATTTTGTTTCCTCGAGAGTTTGACGAAAAACCACCACTTGGGCGATTACTTCACAAGTCTTGCCACAAGTTTCCCGACGGAAAGTGTCAGAGTCGGCGACGTTATGAGCTCATCGTCCAGAAATTCCGCGATGTGAGCGAGCAATTAAACAATTTGTAGAAGCGACGGGAGACGGAGGGTGGCGTTTGCTGCCGCTTTTCCCGAGAATCGTGGCGCGTTTTTAGCATCGGATCGCTTATGAAGCCGTGCTCGTTGTCGCAACCTCGTCACATTGCTCTTTGCTATCGCACCGCACATTGTTACCTTTTCTGGAGGGAATTGCCTTGTTCCTCGGTCCCCTTATTCGTCTTCGTCTTCTTCGTGGCACTGGCTACCATTTGTCGGCGTTCATAATGTCATAGGTGTGTAATTTCCTTCGGTGCGGATACCCAGTTACGTGGCTTCGTGCTGCCAGGCCTTCCATTACCGGCTGATGTACTTAGTACCGCAACTCGAACGGTGGAATGCTCGAGTTTTAATTCACTCGTGTAATTGATTCGGCTGTCCACTCCGAATTATTGGAGGAGTGCAGTTTATTCGGAATTGGTTTAATTCTGATGTTTTTCTGAATAGCTGAGACGTTCTTCTTTTATAATTTGGTGCATTGGCAGACGATTATAGGACGGTGGTACCTAATATCGTCTAGCAAAAATGAAATCGCTGTTAATTGAATAATAATTTGTATTTTTGTTTGTGATTTGTTTCAAAGTAAAGAGAAATTATTCACGTTGCAGGTAGCTTAAGTTAGAATCGTTGAGACCTACAAATTTTCAATTAGGACGCAAAAAATATAAGACGTGCAAAAATTTGGTTTTGAACAAAGTGTACTTAATATCGCCGTAGTAGGAACATGGATGGTATTAAGTACCTTCACCCTACATCGTTCTGTGTATATTTTTATCAAACCTGTTGAGAGTAACTATCGTCATTGGCGGTGATTATCAATTTTTGGTTGCGAAATAGTCTTCTACAATTGTCCTATTTTGGAAAATTTAATGTTTTGACCTGAATCTGCTGACGTGATCTCCAGCAAAGCAGCAGCAACTTAAATTCCACCAAACGGAAATGAACCATGTATCAGGCACATAAAAAATTTGGTAATAAATTTCAAATAATATTCAAAATTTTCAATTATTTATTTACGTTTGAAAGTGTTGAAAAGCTGTTGCACAGAATCTTCGAAGATGATCGTAACTTATTTCAGGAAATATTTCTCGTAAGACTCAGAACTTTCTTGAAAGAAAATTGAAGAATGAACATCTTCTATAATTTAGTACCGACGCATTGGAAAAAGAATATTATTATATTTATGATAGGAAAAGTGAGCTTATGTCTTTGAATCTATTCAGCAGCTGTAGATGTTACAGTTATTTAAAAGCTGTGTATGAAACTCAATTCTATTTGTCCGTTTTATCATTTCTCGTTACATTTTACACGTCATGACTAGAGTTCGCCCCCCCCCCCCCCCCCACCTGCAAGAAGCATATTAACAAACATCTGTGGCTACGTAACCTTTATTTCCGTAGATTTGCTCATGCACACGTTTCCTCTATTCGTAAAGAACAGTTGGTATCACCTATATCTGCGTAGATACTCAATTGCCACGTTTTTGCAACGACACGTTTGAACGCATTCGTCTTTCAAACGTACACACAGTTTAACACCTTTTGGAAGCACCTTGTAGATCTTAGTGGAAACACATTGCATTACTGCTTTACATTTGATGTGGAAATCAGAGGAAGAATTATTATTATTATTATTCACAGAAAAAAAATATTTTACTTCCAATACTTTTCAGATATGTATTCTTTTTCTAAGCTGTGCACAAACCAGTATTACCTTTCTCTCTCTCTCATTTTATTCATATTTAAGTCTAATATAGATTAGTTTGCAAAACAGTTGTACGACTGAATCTCACCTTTGCCCCTTTTTTCTTTCTCTTTCTTTATTCCCTATTTTTGTATCTTTGTGCAACAAAGACACTTAATGATAATAATAATATTAATATACTTCTTTAATTAAAGTTGCAAATTTTTAATTTCTTTTTTCCTTCAAATATCTTCACTTACAGATATTTCTTCCAATACTTTTTATTTGAAATAGAAATATTATTATTCCAACTGCAAACATATCTTCGCTATATTATTTCTTCGCATGCGTCACTGATATTCTCTATTTGCCCTCGACTTATGCTCGAAGCTTCATCGTTTAAGTTTAAATAGATACCACGAGTTCTTTTCTTGCACGTAGACAGATAGAGGCGATCAGTCTGTTTCCTGCTGGTGCACGGCGATAGCGAAAAATCGACTGGTCTACTAATGGCTTGTAAAGCGTTAAGTGTGCTGCAAGGAGAAAAGAAGGATATGGTTAGCCACTACTTAAAAGAGCTTTTAGAGCGACGATGGGGGTCCCGGAGTGGGCATGGACACGACATTTATGATTCACACTCTGTCCATTACCTTCGACGTGTTCAGGCAGTGATATACGAGACGAAAGCAGAACTAGTCTGATCCGTTCTTCTCGAAACCGCGATTCCGAAGAAATCAGGCTGTTATTACGGCGTGCAGTTTCTAGTATTTCCCTTTAAACGCTCGACGATTTTATCTAAACTTGGTGCCGAGCATGAGACATTTCTTTTTATGCCGACCAGGAAACGGAAACTTTTTCTACGAACTCGCGTCGACGGACATTAATTTACGAAATGGACACGAGCGAACTTCTTAATCGTAATTACGCTTTCAACGCTGACCAGTGTATTATATTATCAATTGATATATTATAGCACGTGGTGTACGATTTATTTTGAAAAAAGCGTGCAACTATAATTCACTTTGTGGATAAATGAATTGAGGTGCAGCTGGGGATAAGGGAATTTTGCAGATCTATAAAATAGTAATATTTGTATTATTTTAAATTTTGAGCGTTTAACTTTCGCTAGACTGATATTGGGTTCACTTGAATCCAGCCTAAATATTAAACTATTAGTGTTACTTATTATTAGTATCACTTCTTGAAGGGGATACAAAATCATTTGTTTAAAAAATATATTAAAAAGTACACAAGCTTATTATTAAAAACTCTGTTTATCATAGCTGAATTTGTCGTTTAAACGGGCACAGTTGATAATTTAAACTTTTTGCCTATAGCGAATAGATTTCCAGATATTCAAGAAAATATGTTTTCGACCCCCCAACTTTAAGGGCTGTTCTCACCCCTGCAACATATTTGGCGATTGCTGTGCCAATTTATAATATTTGTTTAATTGAAATAAACTCAATTACTATATTTCAAATTAATATTATTTATTAGATAAGGAACTGTTATGAAACGGTATACAAACTGAAAATTACCCTCCTTTTTAATATTTCCTCCTTGGCAACAAAATATTATTTTATAAAAACTCTATGAAAACTCTAGGAATTATTAACACTACTTAGACGCTACAGATGGATGATTGCTGATAGAAAAAAAATATGTGTCGAATATTTCCAGCACTCAACGAGCTCAATAAAAGCAGAGTTGTGTTCAACTACCTAAATTAACGATTACAGAAAATAATGTATCAATTGTAATCAATTACACAAATACATTGTAATCGTAATTTGTAATTTGTAATTAGATTACATTTTGCCCAACTCTGAATAAAGACAAGCCGAGAAGACCTCCTGTCTTGAAAGAAGGTTCCGTCCTGTCCCAAATCCTCACCTTCTTTCGAGACAAATTTGTACCGTCAAATGGGGTAACTTTGACCACTGAGGTAATTTTCATCACAAAACTAGATTTTATAACAAAATTCTCAGACAAAATGAATCTTGAAGTAGACAATTAAAGCTGTCCAAGGTACTTTGTCTGAGATTACATAACACCTGTTCTACAATAGATGCTAGAGGAATTTGTTTTAAAATCTAGTTTCGTGGTTAAAGTTGCCCCATTTAACGGTACACCGTACTCGTCTGACTTGGATAATAAAGGTGTCACCCATGAAGGAACCGCGAAGGAGCGCGCCGTCTATGTCCAGGGAAAGTGGCAATGAATCGAGCTAACTGCATTCCTCGATGAAAGCCGCCCACTCGTCAAAGCTGCACGTCGGGTGGGCCTTGAAGTGAAAGGACGCGAAAAAATCGTAATTAGAAGGCGCCATCGCCTCCAGGGGCCACTAACTCGCCACACCGTTCTAACGAGGCCAATTAGCACTTGATCCTGCTTGAATTACGATCGCGTTACCGATCCAGTCGCGCGGTTCTTCTTGCGGCGCGGTTTCATTAAAACGTACCGTCGCTCGTCGCTATTATTCGCGCCGGCCAATCAAAATCACGGGCAGTTTGTCCGAGGACGAAGTATTAGGGATAGGAATGCGCCGGAGACAAGATCTCGAATTCCACGACGATCCGTTTTTATGGCGATTTTATTGCGGCATGCGCTACCAGCAAGTGGCTGCAATTGCCAGAGAAAGATAAACTTCGCGGTGTTTAATTTGTCTCGTAGCGATGTTGTTTCTTCTCGATTCAGGCTCGGCTCTACTAGTGACGATGTGTTGAGGGGCGGTTTTGTGGTTGCTTGGAGGATATGGCTTGGAGGTGTATACTCTGGACACTATTTTTTTCCGATCGGCCACTCGAATAGTTAAACGAAATTCATGCAAAGTAAATATCTGATACATAGGTGGCATTGTTTTAAATTATTGAAGTGTTGATAGGGGAAACTTTTTTTGATGTTGTAGCGTCTGGTGTTAATAGTTTCTGAGTTTTTCTCGTAGACTATATTAGCAACATTCTTTTTATAGATTAATAGTTAGCAAGGAGAGATTATTAAAAAAAGTATAATTTCGGTTTGCACACATTTTCGTCTCGGCTCTTTATTTAATAAATGTGATTAAGTTTATTTCAACTAAACAAATATTATAAATTTGCACTACAATCGCCAAAGTGTAAATTTTCGTAAGTATCAGAGAGTACAGATGTTTTACAATTTTGTTAAACCTTGGTGTGGCGAGCTTTGGATGAAAATTCACCACTGTGTAACCGCTTGAAATACTAGAACTACCGTTTTGAGTAATTGAATCAATTTCTTCCAAATCGTCTTCTAATCCTTTCCACAACCGTTATTTGTATGTTGGAAACGTTTTTGTTACATTTCTATCCAGTTCATCCCACAACTTTTCCACTGGGTTAAAGCTACCTGCTTGTGAAAACAGCTTGTGCAGATCTTTGAAGTTTGTCATAAGTAGAATAAGTAAATATAACAAAATAAAATAATAAAGTCTCTTCAGAAACTTCTATGCATGTTCCAATAATCAGTTTGCTTAAAATAAGCAAGTGTTCGGTGACTTATGAACGGGAGTGTATAAACTGAATTATAAACAATTATGTTACATTATAAATAGGTTTTCTTTATTACTTCAGATACAAACTTTCGTTCCATTTTTTTCGCCCCATGAATTTATATTATATTCCTACTAATTAGTAAGAAGTTATCTCGAAGGGTGTCGTTCGATGATTTATTTAAATGCAAAGTTTGTTACAAGATCGTCGATAAATTGAAAGTTTACGACGACCTTCCAAGCTTTAGCAGGAAAAGAATAGTTTCGATAGAGGGTACTTAATCGCTTATCGACACACCTACACAATTACACGGAATCGGAATTACAGTAGCTCCATTCATTCAGTGCTACTCGATTAAAGGTCGCGTGCGCAATGCGAACGTTTTCACCGTATCGTTCTAATTTCTTTCTTAAGAATCGAACCGCTGTATTTCAACGAAATTATCAATTTCACGCAATAACAGTTTCCTCAAAACACTATTAGATCAAATTTATCCCAATCTACTCCATACGATTTGTTTTCTATAATTCTTCTCACAAACAGACCAGCCTTTAGTAATATTTAATTTTATTAGCCAGGGTAATTTATAATATAAATTGATTCGCCATCCTTTGTGTAATAATTACATGAAACGAGAATTTTATTATTATCTATTTAAGTACTTCAAATTATTTCTTCTTCAGTATCTAGTTATTATACAATGAGCTTTTAATTATTGATGTGTAAGTTCATATTGAGTTTTCCACATATTTCTTGAGACGTGATAAAAAATATCGTACACATGATGGCCTAGATTCAAAGAAGAGTCTAGTTGTTATCAGACTAATTTCGAGCTGTTAATTTTCTCACTGTGAACAGCGTTTCTTGCATGAAAGCACTTGTGTGGCACTTGTCGCGGGTCCAAGTTCGAGATGCAGGGTACTTTCTCACTGACAAGAATAGCACCCTCGCAAAGCATCGAGACACGAAGGATTATAAATAGATCGACCAGAGACGATATCGCCTAATCGAACCTGCCTTTTGTCGCTCCACACATTATGCCTCCCTTACCAGATCTCTCGTGAGCACGATAAAGTCCAGCTACTATATAACAACAGTTCAAGTTGTTCGAAACTAATTTGGTAAGAAAAGAGTGCTTCATAATGGAGAGAGTTGCAACAGTCGTTCCGTAGCTCTGTCTTTGCTAAATTTCGTCAGGAATGCAGAAGAACTTGGTGAATTAAGGTAATACACTATTTCTGCTGAATCCTCGTTCTGAGAAATTCCATTCTGAACTTGAAATAGGTTTCCAGAGAAATTCTCAAATTTTTATACCTTAGCTGAATGTTCCACAAGGCACAGTTTGTCAAAATGATTTTTGGACGATGCAACGTGCAGAGGTATTTGCTTACGATGAGTAAAAAAGCTTAAGAAACAGTGAAACTCAGTAAAACACTTTAGTCAAACTCTATCGTACACTCATTTCCAATTGCACCAGCCACAGCAAACCACTCGATACAGAACGTCAAAAAACTATTATAGTTGGAGACAGAGAGCACATGTATCTTAACTTTCTTCCCACTTCTACCTGAAAAATCCACATAGGTAATTGCATGACAAAAACACTCACTCCTCTGCCACCCTCAAAGGAAATTCACTTATCACATCATCTTCACCATCTCAAATCTCTGTCTCTTATCTTCTTCCCTTAACAGTTTGAGAACTCGTTTCTTTATTTAACTTCGCGTTATTTATGCCATGTTCTTCGGCATAAGTGAAACCGAAAAGCATAATTTATTTACTCAATGAAATTCAATAGTTAATCTTTACATGGTATTTAGTGAAACACACTTCTTTCTGTAAAGAGACATTACAAGATTTACACATCGTGTGAGTCTAATTAGACTTAAAACAATTAGACAATTAGACTTAAAAACAATTGTTTTTCTTGATATCGCTCATACTATTTTAAATATTATTTTTCCTTCTTCTTTGTGGAATGACATGAATTTCCGAATCATTAGAATCTTCACCACTCTCTATT
The DNA here is from genome assembly GCA_944738655.2 of Andrena hattorfiana. NCBI lineage: Eukaryota > Metazoa > Arthropoda > Insecta > Hymenoptera > Andrenidae > Andrena > Andrena hattorfiana. The sequence goes on along the minus strand of OX122889.2, from coordinate 37,720,322 downwards.
ACACAATCATCATTACAAATACCTGATAAACTATCCGTCAAAATATCATCGAAATCTCTATCATTTTCAACAGCCATATCGATTCTGTTTCCTCCCCTTGTCATTATAAATATTCACAAACATGTATGAAGAATAACAGCAACGGAAAAATCTAAACAAATTAAAAGTACTGCACAGCAACTATCACTGATAAGTTCCACATAAAACAAAGTGGAAAATGCTACCACAATTGGCTAAAACTCCTGCCTTCTGCCCTAACAGTGTTGTCAACTCACCTCCACAAAACATAAGAACACCCCTTCTAAATCATCCACCCCCCGTTTTCCCCGTGTCCCACATACCTCTATACCAATGCTACAGAATTATTCCATTCATATTCACTACACTCTAATAACGTATTTAACTTGGTCGAACTCCCTCTCCTATTGTTTCCCTTGTCGCCTCTACTCCTACCCAATGGTCCCACCTTTTTTTCTCTTCCCATGTCCTCATAAACTCCGTCTACGTACCCACGAAATTAGCCAATCGACCTTCAGTCACCAGCAACCGAGCACGCAGTACCTGAATCGGTCTCGAATAAAAGTTGCCTATCGCTCCATTCGATGTCACCCCCAGCAACAAATTAAATCCCAGACAGCCTGCCAGCCGCAAGCCTCTCTGCAAGTCTTCCTTGCAAGTTCCGTGGCACTGGGAAGATTAGAGGCCACCTTGGGCTACTTATTGTCCGATCTTATTCGCATGCACGCGAAGAAACGTCGGCGCCGATCGATGGCGCGCTTTGTGCCTTCTTTTTTCCCCCCGATCCGCGTACACGGCTCTGGGATCGTCGTCGAGGACCGATTGATGTAATTGCGTGACTGGCAGCTCGTCTAAAGTGACCGATCGGCCGTCAGGGCCCCTTCGTCGCCGCCGCTCATAACGTATGTATACGTGGCCATGCAGAAGAAGGCATGGCCCCCACGCTCCTGGTACGGTGTATGGTGTATCCCACCGGATATTCCTCCCATACAGCCGTCGTTTTCTTACTGGCCTGCCATGCGGCTACGCGCTCACGTCTCGTCTACGAGCTACCCGGTTAAAACGTTGACGAAACAGCGTTTATCGAGGCCCACCGTGGCCACAAACGTTTGAAATGGTATTTCAAAGTTAAGGGGTTACATACCTTTGACAGGTCGGAAAATGCGGTTATTTTTATGACTTTTTTCATATAAAAAACGTTCTATTTAAAAATTGAGACATATAACGTTTTGTGCATAAATTAAGGTATATTTTTTTTAAAGGAATTTGATATCTTAAAGGGGGATTCTCGTCTAACAGCCCCAAAAGTAACTGATATTTAAGAATTTTTTTTGAAAAAACTGTTGGTCGTATTGGATTAAACTCTTTTGGGATATAATGAGGCATCTTTAAACTTGCAGAAAATATTTTTTTTTATGTCGATCCAGTACCAGCGTAAATTATTTAACTTTAAGAATATTTTCTTCTTTTTGTAATCAAATGACTGTGACAGGTGCTACACCTGCCGCCAACATCGTCGAAGAGGTTTACAATAATTAATAAGTAATAAGAAGGACCGGCACAAACAAAATATTTTCCGCAGGTTTAAAGATGTCTCCTTATATCCCAAATGAGTTTAACGCAATATTAACAATAGTTTTTAAAAAAAAGTTCATAAATTTCGAGGGCTGTTACTGGAGAATTTCCTTTTTAGAAATGATGCCATAGCAGCCTCTTCTCCCAAGGTCTCTTCATCTTTGCGTGTCAAAAATATCTCAGATTACTGGACCGATTTGAATAAAATATTTGCACGAATATTCTTCAGATTATAATCTTAAAGTACTCGTCGAAATCGATTTTTCAATCCGCGTCTTACTTTTTTATTAACAAAAGAAGATAAAAGCTTAGGTAAAAAATCAAATGCTTCATCTGATATTCTGACGGCTATGGCATCATTTCTTAAGATATCAAATTTATTTTTTAATAGAATAGAGCTTAATCTATGCAACAAAATATGTATGTCTTGATTTTTAAATATAACATTTTTTTATATGAAAAAAAATCATAAAAATTACTCCGTTATCCGTTTAATCAAGGGTATGTAATCCCTTAACACAGGTATTTTTATGTGGGGCAGTTGTGTTGGGTCATGATTGGTATATTTAGTATTTGTTATTTTATTTTTACTTTATTGAGACACAAGTGCCTAAAAGAAACGCATAATGGGCGAGATACAGCTGTGAGGATGCTGTGAACGCTAAACCAGAAAGAAAAGTTGTATTCATTTGGTAGAGACAGAAGGTGTTTAATGATGATGGAGGGGAAGTGTGTGGATGTGTGGGAAATATGTTGCTAAAGGCCTCTGATTTTTATCGTCTATTATGTTATTGGATGCCTTAGGGAGGAATTGATTTTTCACTGTCTCAAGTGTGAAGCAGGTATTTCTGTCTTTAATATTGAGAATTTACTAATTTTAGGGTGCTATGTATTTTGTACTCAAGATCACCATGTGTGAAATGCATACTTGATCGTTGTCATAAGAATTATTGAAGAATATTTTGCACTAATTGCAAGAGTAATATAAGCTGGATTTCCACATAGATTTGGAAGATTCATCTATGTGTAGCCATAAATGTTCATCGGAAAGCATTTATCATCGGTTTGTCATATATTATAACAAATATCATAACCTGAAAAAGAGAAACCATAATCTTCTTCACACCATTTAAAAAATCAGAGGACTCCCAGACTGGACTACTGATACCAACATGATAACAAAAGTTATATACTCAACATCCATAACATACTAGACTTCACATTTCAAACTCCACTTTATGTCACCACTGATAAGCAAAGTCGACTACTAAATTTATTCATATAAACGGATGAATATATCAATTTCAAACTTCCTGTCACCCTCGTTATAATAGAGTTCAAATGCCATCAGTATAAGCCCAACTTTCCCCAAAATGTACGTAGTTTAAAAACCTCTTTATTGTTAAAACTTTCAATTGATAAATCAATTAAGTCACTACTTTCATACGTAAGCAATAAATGGCACTACATTTGCCATATTTTTTTTTCACTGCCACACAAAAATTCAGAACAATAGCTCAAGATACAATAAAACAGCCTGCAAAATCTCAAATTAACTTGTCTCGCCGCTTTTGTACAAAAAATTCACAAAGAATTTCCTATCTTTTGGTCCAACAAGGCGCAATCCCCGCTTCATGCTAATGGACTTACATTGATTAGCTTCTGAACCCTTCAATACAATTAATTCATCACAGTATACGACTAACCCAATAAAGAAGAGAAGAAACCACGAAGCTTTCCACCACCTTCGTCTACAATACCTTTTTCTCTCCGACCTCATGAATTTCTCGATCAACCTCGATGAAGCACAAAGCTCGGAGGTTTTGATAGAGGGTACCAAGGATGAGACAATGACACTGTGGCAGTCAATCGAACCTCTCTCCTCGTCCCTCGACAATTCATCAATTACTAGTTAATGGGTAGCGAGTAATTATAGCGACTTGATCGTAACCTTGACGAGTTAATGGGGAATCTACCATAGAATAGCGAGGGTTTTGTTGCTTCTGTGGACTGATAATGGCCGATTGTCGGTTAATGGCAGCGACTCGTGGCGATTACGTTGGCGCAGCTTTGACGAGTGTGCACAGCTTATTGACGCTAACATCGAGTGTCAGGCCAAGATTAATCTTTCAGGCGGCGTCACATTCGCGCGATCAATCTTACGCGCGAGTTCCAGGGAATGTGAAAGCGCGATTCGTTTCCTCCTGGAGCTGTTCCTCCTCCGTGGCATGAATCGGAGGCATGGGTAGACAGCCAGTGAGTTCAAGTGGTACGTTTCAAATTTGTATTTCACAGTTGTTTAAACATGGGAGAAAGTTGTAGATAACAAAAGCGAAGGCTCGATTACAGTTTATTTATTATTCTTATCATTCCTCTAGTCGATCTGATTCATGGTGTTTTGCTTTCTCAAATTAGGCTCTTTTCGAGTGATTAGTATTCTTAATCATATCAGTACTGTAGAATTTTTTCAGGTGATATTCATTATAATTAAAGTAGCAGTTAGTAGGAATTGGTGAATATAGAGTGCATTTTGTGGTTGAGGAGCAGAGTTGGGCATTAACTAAATAAAAAATTATTTAAATAAGGATCAAATAAAAGTTACTTTAACTTTAGAGTATTCGACGAATAAAGTTAATTTTTTTATTGGTCGAGAGTTTTAACTTCAGCGTCATTTTTTAACTTTGATCCGTTATTCGAAATTTTATTTAAATAAAAATTTTGCCCATCTCTGAGAGCAAAGGGGTCTTGCCCACCCCTCAATGAGGAGTAGCGATCAACATATTACAAAAACTTAAGTGCTTCGTCTCTAGGTATAGGCAAAATTTGCCAGCTGCCTGGGCCATAAAGTTGTCAAGGAGCGCAAAATGGTGTTTCAATTGTTGGGATTTTTTAAAATAAAATTTTAAATGAAATGTTACAAAGTGTACTATAAATGTTTTAAGCTGCGAATAAAAATTCAGAGTAAGGTCATCGAAAAGCTCAAATAAATATATTATAAATAAAGGGCGTATTTTGGCAAGTTCGCCTAGGTTGCAAAAAAAACTCGAGTCAGGCCTGGGTGTATTCTACAATGTTCTTCTTTATATAAAAAATTCTGATAATAAATAATTGAGGATTCTATCAACTTACCACCATGTACAGAGAAATAATCAATATGCAGTGGTGTACTCTGGATTTTAACTTAGGGGAGCCGAGTTGAACGGATAAAAATATTTTTAATGCAAATTCAATAAAATTCATTAGGTAATTATAAAAATTTATTTAAAGAAGAAAATTCAGTTTGCGCCACAGGAAACAAGTAATTTCATTTCATAAAGAAACACCTTAGTAGGTACTAATATTCTCCAAAAGTAATTATGACAGTTTAAAAGGAGGCAACAAATTTGTTGTCTGGACCACACTGCAGTGAAGTACCAAAACTTCTTCTTTTCCTGTGAATCTGTGGAAATTAAACCAATTTGGGCCTTAATTCGTGAGTATTAGCGATTGACGCTCGGGATATTAGTTTCGAAAGCGGTGATATAAAAAAATCATACGCACGTGTATATGCTGACTACATTTCTGCATTCTCATCGTGCGCATTGATGTACAACGATGGACGTATATAAAAGAACTTCCGTACGGCTCGAGACTACGCGATAAAGTGGCTGGCACGTGAAACGAAACTAAAACTTCTTTCTCTCGACGACGCGACGTCTTTTACTTCCTGCGCCTCTGCGCGTTTCTCGGCTACCGAACACCCTTTTAGACGTTTCCCGTGATATATTGCATTTGACATTTCTAGAAATAGACCACTCGAAGTCATTGACCGATTCTTACCTACAGCCTACTGTTCTTATCCGCGGACGAATTTTAGACGCCTTGAATTATGATTTCACGTGGCGTAACATTTCAGTTTCCATCTCATTTACGAATTTATTATACTTCTAGCGCAGCGTTTCCCAGTTAAATTGTGGCCACGGAACACTCATTAAAATTTTATGGAACCTCCAACCTCAACAGTTTTCTTTTAATACAGTGCACTGAGGGCGCCGCGCTGTTTCAAATTTTGCAGTCGAGTGTATGTTCCTCGTTGTATTTACACATTTTTTTAGTATTCAAATTGTATTACAAGATAACTTTTCGCGGAACCCTAAACTTCGAGACCCTGGGGTTCCGTGGAACACCAATTGGGAAACGCTGTTCTAAGGAAGTAAGTGTCAGGAAAAGTAGATGATTTAATTTAAGTCATCACTGTTCCCTAATTCGACGTAAAGAGGAACAGCAATAATGATGTGAAAAGTGGGTCGAAATAACGATAATAGATCAGAAGAACAATCTTCAACTATCTTCACAAAAATGAACCATTGACAGCAACACTGAAGCTCTTTGACCTGCTTCCAACCCACATTGACAAAAAAATAATTACTCCTATTTTATATGATTATTACAGTCTATTGAAATACATTATTGCTACTAACTCAATTTCGCGAACAATGTGGGCTAGTCCGTTTTTGTTCTCAATGCCTCAAATGTTCCTTGGCCCATAGACAACATGTTAAATTGCAAACAGAGGAAAACAATTTTCTTCAGGCTGAAAGGATTTTCCTCTAGGAACTGAAGAGTTCCCGAGAAAAGGTTACTAGGTGCAAACTCGATCAACGTAGCAGAAAAATGAATTTCACGTATGCGTCAGCTGCACCTCCCGTTTCTTCTGTCATCTCCTTGCGTGCCAGAAGCAGCCGCCTTCCACTGAACATATTGTTGCGAGCTCGGGATAATCGAAGAGACGCGGGATATTTCTGCGATTGCAAAAGGGCATTCCTGCAAGGCGGGAGTCGCGAGGCGGAAACAGCGAATTACCTGAAAAACGGCCGTAATAACCGTTGCTTTTTTCCCCGGCTATACGTAATTGCCGCTTCAGCACGTGAAATGGTATCAGCCACGAATAAAACGCTCTGTCAAACTCGTGTGCACGCGTAGACGCGTCGCTTAAACTGGTTTACACGGGCGGAAAAACTGAAAATTATAGGAAATCGCGAGATAGCGGCGGCAGCGATAAAAATGATAATCGTGGAACGAAGGGCGGTTACGATTGTGAGAAGTGGAGATGATAACTGTAAAAAAGTTGATCGTTGATCGATGTGGATGAATTATTTATCGAAAAGCTTGAAGCCGCCGATGTAATTCGATCACTGTGATGGCTTTGTGCGTTGCTTCTGCAAGAAGTGAATTGTTTTAACTTTGCATCCCCTTTGCGAGTGAATGTTCCTTGCAAATTGGCAGTGTGTGCACGGATTGTACTGAAACAGGTGGCGCGTGGATTAATTTGTTGAGGATGAAAGGACAAGGCTTATCAATAGCTTTTTTGTTAACTTTTTAGGGCCCGACATTGTTATTTGTATTTTCTAATACAGTATTGAAAGTAAAGGTTGCAAGATAATTTTTTAAATATCGTTGAAGGGTAAGGTTTATTCTATAATATAGTTCTTATCAGATTCTAATTGTAAGTGGGAAAAGGTAAAGAGGAATTCTGACCTGTGCTGTCGAATTTACTAAAAAATATGCTTCTGAAATGGTCTTCCGCTTTGAAACACAATTTTAACTTGTTAACCAGCGAAGACCTCAGTTTAAGGGGAGGTTCTGGTCTAAATGTCGATTTTTTTTATTTCATTTTTCGAATGTTCAATCTTTTAGAAATACGTGTTTAAAAGGATTTGTTGAAATTCGTAAAATTCCCCAAGTTATAGGCATTTGAGTAGCGGCAAATGCATGGGCAACAACCGTCTACTCCGGCGCTCACGTAAAACTTTAAATGCGTTTTTCTCGAAACAGTGTTCTCAAAACGGTGGGACCTCTATCTTCAAAAGTTATTATCCGATTCGACTGAAACTTTTTTTATTTTGAAGAATATACTTCTGGCTAGGGGGGGGGGGCTAAAAAAATTACAAAAAGTTGAAAATTTATAATTTTCAAAGGCGATGAATGGACGAAAAATACAAGGAAGTGATTTCAAACTGGAAGTGTCATTATTTTCTAAAAAAAATGTCATTTTTGTAATTTTTAGCCCCCCCCCCCTAGCCAAAAGAATAATCTTCAAAATAAAAAAGGTTTCAGTAGAATCGGATAATAACTTTTGGAGATACAGGTCCCACCGATTTGGATCAATTTTTTGACGCCTTGACTTTAACGACTCCCCAGGGCTGTCTGCAATGATTAATTATAAAACAAAAAATATATTTCTATAATTTAAGACATCCTTAATACAATGCAAAAAGTCCCATTAAATTATATGTAGTAGTTTTCCTTTAATTAATTCCTAAATATCACCTATTTTTTTGGGCTGTAGACCAGAACCTCCCCTTAACAACTGCTTCTTGTTTCACTGGCTCTTGTCTCGAGATATTTCGAAGACTGTAGAAGAAATCGTGTTACCTGCAAATAAGTTGCTAATTGCAACTGAATATAAAATGAAATTCAAAATAAGCAAACATATCGTACATCTTGTTCCCTCCATTACCTTCTCAGAATCCACAGCAAAAAAACAATTAAATATACATTGACATCCAACAAATACTTCATTACTCTAAATTCTGAATTAACTCCGCCATAAATCGTGTTCAAATCGCAGTTAAATTACAATGAAATTGAATATCGTTCGAGTGATGAGTGCCAAGATGATTTCCTAGAAGCGACACCGAAAGGGGGGCTCGACCGAGAGAACCTGATGGATCGATCCCTCGATCTCGCGAGCTGAGCGAGGAAAACGAATCGCGAAGGCGTCACGGCCAGAAGATCGATCCGGGATTAATGATGCATGCACGTATTCCTCGGGCTTGCGCGAGAGTGCGTAGCAATAGGGCTTAAAAGCGATGCCCACTCGACTTCCTAGTCGATAACTCGACACACGACCCCTGGTGCCACGGTACAAGACGTTCCTCGAACGTACGCGCGAAATCTTTCACTCTTATCGAGGAGAATCCTCGTTCCCTAACGGAATTATAATTTCTCTCCCTCCAGATGGTAAAATCGAACATGCTCATCACGAAACTGAACGTTTTTCTCTCCATTCGTGACTTATAGGGGAAGATCCCCAAATCGGAAATTCAAAAAATTATGAAACTTTGGGAATATGTAAAGGATATATAGGTATGTATTTCATAATTTCTTTTGTTGCCAAAATTCACTCTAAGGGGGTAAAATTGACCACTGAAAATTCGGCTATTTTTTTATTTTGTGTTATAACTCGGGAACTGTAAGAACTGTAAGTTCTCAAATGATAATTTTAAGTAAAAGAAGTAAGTTTTGTCTGAAAACTTCTATCCATTTCTTACAGTTCACGAGTTATAATATAATTTCGGGAAATAGCCGAATTTTCAGGGATCAATTTCATCCCCTTAGAGTGAATTTGAGCAGCAAAAAAAAATGCGTAATACATACCTACATATCCTCCACATATCCTCAAAGTTTCATAATTTGTTGAATTTTCGAGTTGGGAATCTTCCTTTATTAGCCTGTTACCTGAATCGTTTTATTTATAAATGACAATAATTCGCTCCCTTTGCAAAATTTTTTATGAAATTTTTTATCTTCGCCACGAGTCCACTTATTTTACTCTACGTGAAGGAATTTTCTAGTGACGAGTTAATTCGGTTTCGCTGGTTAACAAGTTAAAATCGTGTATCGAAGCGGAAGCTCATTTTTGAGAAAAGAATATTTTTGAGAAAATTAAAATTCATAAACAGTAAGTCACTGGAAATAATAGAACACTACCTTTATTCTGAGAGATAGGAAGAAACGCTCATCATTTTCAACTAAGTTTATTCATGCTACTCGAATTTTATTGCAACGTTGTTGAGCTTCCGATTGACCCTTCTTTTTGGGTGTATTGGGAGCAGCTCTACTGCTGTGCGAGTTAGCATTCATTTGATCAAATCTTACGAAGGCGAGGGGCCACTCAGGGGGGCGTCCTCAATTATCGGGTGCACCCGTTACGTGGGCAAGGGTCCGTTGAAACGAAACGGCCGAGATATGACGTCTCTGTTTGGAATAGTGAAGGACGACACGGTATAATTGCGTGTTTCCGTTTCAGGGTACTGGGGATACCACAGGCAGGGTTCGTGTCAGGCTGGATTGGGCGCTGCCATGTCCAAGGTGAGTGCGCAGAAAAAATGCAACTAGAGACCCAAACAGTCGACTTGCAATATACACAAAATACAGAAACGTACCCAGCACGGGCAAACTTTCATTCCAAATCTATTTAAATTTGAAATCTATACTTATTTTGTGTTTAAAGTTTAAATACCTATGTTGGGAAATAATGTCTTGCCTTCGAGGTAACAGAAAGAAGTATCCTAGTAAAAAAGTTTCACTTTTCGTCCATACATGCTAGTTTACCAGAAAAGTATTTTTGTGTTTGAAATATAATTTTTATGACTTCTGGGCACCTGAAACAGAAGCCCAAGTTTGAATATAGTTTCATTAATCTTTTTAAAACCAAATTTTTAGCCCTGCTATAGTCTCATCTAAACTCTACTACAGTCTACATTTCAATAATTCTCGGACTTGCCCCAGAAGACTAGAAAATACCTCAAGTCTCTGTTTCTACAAAATCATTAACAATATTTGCTCGTAGCTCTTAAAACGTTACACCCCATTCCCACGGCACTCGACAGCAATCATCCAATCATTCCACCCCACTACACCTACCAGTGCCCAATCTGACCCCATTGAAACGGTGCAAGAAAACCACCTACTCCCTACTAGAATCCCGAAGCAGTTGAAAAGCGACACCCCGACCGCGCATGCCCGCCGCGCGGCAAAGAGGCTCGCGGGCCCTGGAGGGGTTAGGGCGGCAGGATTAAAATGCAGACTCGGGAACTATTGAAGTCAACGAGAGAAGCCAAATACGAGGTTTCCGTGGGCACGGTCTAACTGTTTAAGTCGACGGGTAAACAGAGGACTACGGGGGATATAAATACGGTAACCCCACGTGTCCCGGCGGTTGCCGCGTTCTGAAAGAGTTAAGAGGCGACACACGAGGGGTCGGGCCTCGGGAGGCCGAATATGGCCAGGAATGTGAATTCCTGCCTTACGCACCTCCGACCGGGGGACATTCGTATTCGTGGTGCACGCGAGGTATAGAGGCAATCGGCGAGCGCTCGTATGGGATTGTCTTGTCGAAAGCTCGATTTTCTGGCCCGTCGGCAGATCCCGGGGGCCGATTGGCCAGGACCCTGTAGGCGTCGGCCACCCTTTTTACTCAATCCCCTGCAAGATGCATCTCTCGACCCTGCGCGCACCTCAAGGGCCGTACGACTTGTTCGCTGCACCTGCACGATCCGCCGTTGATACCTTCTTCGCTGGGTACCCACGGCGTCGCGATAAGGATCAGGAGCAATAGGTACGAATTCGAAATTGGTATGTCAGTGGTTTATTTCACCCTGGTGCACGGGCGACGGGCGGGGAGCACCGTGTACGTGACACGTATGAAGAATGCGCTGGCTGGAGGTGCACGATGGGTATGCGGATTCTGGGTTCCTTCCCTTTATGGGTTTTGGGAAGTTCTTGTTTTGTGGGGGAAAGGAGATATAGAGTAGGTAATTTGTTAGGGTCTGGGTTAGGATTTGACTTGTAATAATGATACCTAATAGGGGTTAGTATTGATCGAGTGGTGTTTGTTTTTTGTTGCGCTTACTGTTGGGGTCTAGTAAAGGGGCATTCTACCCTTTCGGCTGAAAATTCGGTTACTTTTCGGTGATGGTTTTTATAATGAAATAAACACTTAACGTTTTCGTATTTTGGGGGGGGGGGGGGTATATTCTACCACTTTTGAAATACAAGAAAAAATCTTTGTTGTTTGTTTATTTCATTTGTTTACATAAATATTTCGCAGTGAAGTTGGCGTCTTCAGAATTTGACCCCTTACTTGCAGTTTCAATTTTGGACGACTGGATCATGGGAAATGAAAAATCAAACATATTTCTAATTCACAGGAGTATGTAGAAGAGACAGTATTCTCATTGGGAACCCCTAAAAAATTACACGTCCACGGAATTATCAAAAACAACGGACCCCTAACATCACTGCAGATACATATAAAAACAGTGTCTTCAAAATTAAACTCTAACAAGATTATTACACACCAATTCACTTTTTCACAACACGCAGTATATCCTTACCTCTCGAAGATCTTACCTGGCCGCATTTAGTTCCCAAGTCCCCAGCCCCAAAATCCCTATCAACAGATAAATTATCATAACATCTCCAAAATGTATGATACAAATTCCTTCCCAGACACATTTGCATCATTAACCCTAGAACGATACAGAGGTGTCGCCATCGATCCCAGAAATTTTTAATGTTCTCTACAAACGTATCAATAGACTAGAATATCAAACTGTCATTCCCAAATTTCGATTTTCTTACTGTAAACAAAAACCACGTGCTGTGAATATCTTTTCTAAAGATACCTATCTAAAGAGAAATACAAAATAATTTTTCTGAAACATTAAGTGAATTTTCACATACATATTCAAGTTTTTTTTAGTGTCACCCGCGACCTCGGAGTGTCAGATACGCTCTAAAAGCGTCACAATGTCGTTCTAGAGTTAACCCCCTAGCACCCACAATTTCCCTCGTCACACCGGGAACGTCATTCCCTTTCCCCTCATCGGTGTCCTTTTCCCATGAACCCCACGACTCAGACCCCGATCGAATCACCGGGTGGGCAAGAAAACGCAAAACGGTCTGGCACGATGCTCAATCCGCGCGAGGGGGTCGCGTTATCGCTTAGCGGGACAGCTTCGATTGCCAGCAAAGAAATAGTGGGACAATTCCGCGGCCACTCAGCCGGCTATCTCTCCGCTGGATGTATAATTCAGAATTGTCCGGCTATATGGCATATGTTTAATGCATGCTGCGGTCCGTGGCCGGTTCTAACCTCGCCTCAGCATTCAATGTTAATACCCCACCCCCGCGCTCGAAAACGCTCAATCGCGGCTTTACCCACGGTCGACTGTAGTCCGTGAAACGACGGTGCAGCAATGGTTTTAGGCAAATTCGATTCTTCCTCGCGCTTCTTCCATTCTTCGCTCCCCCGCCATCTCTCCCGGACTCTCCGATACCTCCAGAAGACTCCTGGTGTCTTTTGTCCTTCAGCTGTTGGGAGTCGCCGCGGCTCCAACAGCTGGGGAACGCTGGCGAATTTTAATCGGGTGTTTACTCTGGATGAAGACGTGCGTCCTTTTTGGCGGAATTCGCGAAAGCTGTGGGATGCACGAGGGGACAGCAGAATGGCATCTTAGTTGAAGAAGATAGGTTTTTCATTTTGTGTTGGATTTTCTTTGGTTAAAAGCAGAGTTGCGCATTAACTAAATAAGAAAATATTTAAATAACGAATAGAATAAAAATTACTTTAATTTTAGATTATTCCACGAATAAAGTTATTTCTTTATTCGACGAGAATTTATTATCTATTTTTATTTAAATAAAAATTTTGCCCAACTCCGTTTAAAAGTTGGGTTATCCATGTGTCTTTTGGTGAGATTTTTCACTGAATTTGATTTCTGTTTATGTGGAATGGAATGGGAGATATCGTCGAAGAGTGGCTACTTTTAAAATTTCTGTTTCACTGATAATGTTCAGTCGAATAGATCAGTAGCACTGTATAGCAAAATATGTAAGGAACAGTTGCTCTTGCTAGAAAGCTAACATCAACAGTGTCTTCATATATTTTTGCAGAAAATTATATTTCATAATTAAACAATTTATTCCCACCCAGTCAAATGAACAAATTAATATATAAATTATAATATTTACAGTCCTACAAATTCAGTTATCAAACTAAAAATATCTCTCCTTTTTCAATCTCTGTGTACACTAAATTCAGAATTCTATGTAACATTAGGATCTTTTAGTGATGTTAGGTAAATTTCGCTTCTATGTGCAAAATATCGTGAACTTTCAGTGGGGTTTTTTTATTCAACCGATCTGCTGTCTGTTCGCCGATTGAATTACTAGAGGAGCCCTCGCGTGCACTAAATCTCGAGGACGGTGATTTAGAAGCATCCCCGACGCCATTGGGAATGCAATCGACCATCGATCTTCGCGTTAAACCTCCGCTCCTGGTATCTACCTCTGTTGTGCCTGGTACACCCCGCGTTATCCTTCGATCTACAGAGGATCTAGTCAAGATCGATTGATATCCGACCGATACCGATCTATACGACTCGGCTGCTCGCATCGATCCTCGTTCAACCGAACGCGTATCCTGTGTTTATCGGGCCGAAAATAACTCTGGGAGGTCCTCTCGCGAAATCTTAATGTCGCAACGGAACTCCGGGTTTGAGGAATCATTTTAGATCCAGTTCGATAAAGACTGATCGTTCCACGTTCGATATCCTGCTCGATATCGGGTCAATGTATAGGCAAACTGTGTTTATACGACGCTAGTAGTCGTTAGTTAAAAAGCTGTGATATTGTTGCTTGAATGGTAAAATATACTGTTTTGATAATGATTTTTGAATTTGGAATTAGAGATATCTGGAGATCTGTGTTGTTTGTTTCAAAGCAACGTGAACTTTGTAGATTAATGTGTGGTGTTTGTGTTCTACTTAGTATAAATGAAAGTTAAATTGGGCGTAGTTATGCAAAAAACTAACAACCCTCAGTGATCTGAAATTGAGTAATTTAGTTTGAAGATTTTAATTGTTGAAGAAAAGTAGCTTTATTTCTATTGGCTATATTTTATTTCTTGTTATTGCTTTACAGTGTTTTTATTGGGTTATTAAATAGTACCTATAATTAAAATTATTTTAAATTTTCTGTAGCTTTTGTTTTTCAAGCCTGCAATGGCTTGGTAGATTTAATAATTGTATAATGTCAGAGTTGTTCCATGTGTTGGTAATTTTATAAAGATCACAAAATTATGCGATCCGCAATGCGTTTAACTAATTTTTTGTCATTTTGAGGGTTGGTAGCTTTCTCCATAACTAAGTAGGTCCAATTGAAAAGGTCTTCTTTTCCTCGTTGTTAATTCTGTTCTCAATTGTTTTTGAGGTCGTTATTTTATCGTTTTTGAATCTTAGAATGTAGAAAGGCTGCTTATAATCCTCCCAAATCTCGACGAAAAGCGAAGGTGAGGAACTCAATAATCCTGTGTGACAAAATAATTATTACAAGATTATTATACAGGTAGCTGATGTTTCCCTCCAAAACTCTACTCTTCTGTCTCAATAACACCTTTCTCCCCGAAATTCATTAAAACAAACATCAAATTAATAGTTTTAAAATTTTCTTCTGAGCAATCATTACTACTGGAGTGCACAAAATCGAAATTATCAAGAGAATTATTACTTCACATAACGAAAAATAATCTCGATTAAGTAGAACATTAATACAACCATAATTAACTTTTAAATTGTTGAGATCATCAATCGTGTGCATATTATCTGAACTTCTAAAACATATACACATTCCACCTTCCGAATATCTTAAACCACCCTCAGCACTTTTACGTTATCGTGTTCGAAAGAGACTCTCACTTTCGCGACTCAGAAAAACTACTTCCGCCCGAACGGAGCTTTCGTTTTCCTCTTACGAGTGCAACAGCTGACTGCTTTGTCTGTAATCTGGGCCCGTTTCTTGTCGGGCGTTGGTGCAGTCCCTCTCTGGACTACATTCTGTATGCACTTGATCGACGAGAGCTCTCTAGTTGCACGATATGCACGCATTCGCGTGCGTAAGGTGGTCGTGAATCTTCTGGACGAGGTTGAAATTCAACGACGTTAAAATTCTTGAGGGAATTCTGTTTCGAGTAGTTTGAGGAGCTTCGAACGAGATTTTGTAATAATTACAAGTGGATGTGAAGTGTGACTTAAATAATTTGAAATAAAATGTGATCAGTGGCGGACTGGCCAGGGTGTCAGCTTGCTCGATGGCAAGTGGACCCTCCCTGTGGGCCCCTGATGAAGTGGGCCCACTTAAACCTCAGACAATATGTTAAAAATGTTAAAGACCTTTTAGTAGCTTGAAAATATACTAGAAGTTCCAATATTATTATTGGATGCAACTAAAATTTACGTTGTATTAGGTACTATTTAAAAATATCCAACATTTGTTTAAAATCAAAAAGGAAAGATTAAAAATTCACTTATAACAATCTGTATTTACATTTAGTATCTACTGTCAGTAATATGTACAATATATGCACACTGTAATTACTAACTAAAAACATACATTTAGTTCACAACAATTTTAATTGCACATTTTTGCCACTTATGTAAATATTTTTTGGAAATTTTTATTATTTTTTATAAAAATTAAGTGACAGCTTTATAGTTGTGGGTGGGCATCCTTTGTCTCCTAGCAACCAATATTTTTAGACCCAGTCCGCCACTGAGTTTGAATATGATAGTGAGAAATTAGCGCAAATGGTGGTTTACTGCTCAAAGTATATTTTTAAGTGAAACAATTGGTAGATTAAGAAAAATCAGTGAAAATCCGTCAAAGATAGAAACATATAATTAATTTCCAACTGTGCTGAAGTTTTTCGCAAAGATTTTAAGTATCGAATTTATTAATTATTCTAATACCTACCAAAATTAAGTAAATCTTTCGAACAAAGGCAAACCTAAATAAAATCAAATCAAACTTATCTCGTATCACTCTCGCATCTCTGTCCGTCAAATCCCTCCCAACTTAACAATACACACATACACTGCCCTCGTTAGTTAAAATGTCTTACCTAGCATTTTTCTTTTTTCAAGTTACGTTGAAATATTTGAAGTTCCACACGTCTTTTACCTTTTAAGTAAAGTTAAAAAAGCCTACGTAATTCGTAGAGATCTAGAAACCGTCTAATGTATTTAACCTAATTGCTTTTCAAATGGTTAAAATATCCTATCTGAAACATTGAATTAATAAATTGCTACGTTAATACCTAATGCATTATCTACCGGCATACCTATTGATAAAAAATTATACTAGGCTGTTACGAAATAATGGCAACATTTTTCAAATTGAATGAAGAAAAACAAGCACAAAACAAAAAAATGATAAAACTTCAGTTTCCTCGGTTATTTTGAAATGTTAGAAAATTTTAGCTAAGAAAGGCAGTATACACCTTCGTACTCCCAAATCCAAGGCATCTATATCATTATCCCATTCATCATAACACTCATCCTGCACACACAAGCATTATCCACCACACAGCAACGCCACGTTTAGACAACACAGGGACCATTTAAAAGCCAACCATCCGAAAAAACCCAGCCAAGCCCATTTCCCTCTATCTCAGCTCCATTATGCCGAGATGAACGTCACTAACCTCGACTTCTTTAGGAGTCGCTGAAAAGTCTGCGGAGAAACTTATTGGCCGGCCCAATACGCGACGCTTATACGCTCTGTGGCATAAATTTCAGTGTGGCCCCATCCATATTTGAGCAACCGGTTATATTTCAATCTCGTATGGCCGTTTCCTCCCCCTTGCGATCGGCGCCGGAATACAACTCGTGCCGGTCGTGTTGTCCCGTGTAGACGGGCCACAGTACGGCCGCCATTGTCTCGGTTGCAAATTTTTCGCGTGTAGAAGCATCGGGGGCAGCGCTGCTCCGTAGGGGGTACATCGTGTCGGTTTCTCCTCTTGTGCGCACGCTGCGGACCGCTCCTGTGTCCCGGCCGTGTCGTACGAGCTACCTGGACAAATGCACGTATTTGCTTGGCTACCGGTTCGCTAATGCCTCTGGTGTAGAACCGGCTGGAATTAGGGCCAGGGAGTTGCTGCTGCGCGAGGTAAAGCCAAGAGGGCACGGATCCTACACCCCTGTATGCGTGCGCTGGAAAAGTAATGAAATATAGGGGCTGAAGGGGGACGTTTATGGTTTAGAGTAGCGACATAGTAGGTGTGGAAAATAGATTTTCTTCTGATTTGTAGAGGGGGGTTCTAGTGGGCCCAATGCATGGTGTTGTGGGAATATATGTACTTATAGTGGTCATGGTTGTTGCAATTGTACCAGGGTCTATGAAAATTATTTTAATGTTTGGATTGTAGTATTCAAATTGAAAGCTACATATATGTTTGCACACACTGAATATTGATGATGACACTGGTGATGTATTTCAGTATGTTTTGGGGGTGCATCAGTATCTTGTGGGATGCATTCTGGTGAGTATGATCGGTGGATGTTGGAAGAGGATTAGGTAATTTATAATTTCCATTGTAGGTACTATTCGAATGGTAGCAATATCCAGGTACTCGATCAGTGCACGGAATACTCAAATGGTCAAGTATTCGAATTATATTCTCCGAATATTCGAATACTGATTTATTCAAATTGTATTCCCCGAATATCCGAATGATGAAGTATTCAAATTATATTCCTCGAATATTCGAATACTGATGTATTCAAATTATATTTCCCGAATATCCGAATGATGAAGTATTCAAATTATATTCCCCGAATATTCTAATACTGATGTATTCAAATTATATTTCCCGAATATCCGAATGATGAAGTATTCAAATTAGATTCCCCGAATATTCGAATACCCAAGTAATCGAATTACGTTCGTCGAATATTCGAATTATAAACAGAAATTATATAAACAGAAATTATATTCGTCAAATATTCGAATACCGAAATTATATTCGCCAAATATTCGAATACCGAAATTATATTCGCCAAATATTCGAATACCGAAATTATATTCGCCAAATATTCGAATACCGAAATTATATTCGCCAAATATTCGAATGCAGAAAAAGTCCGGTGGATAGTCGCAGCTCCAACTCGTGCACGCAGAAGGGAGGGGTGCGGGCACTGGGCGTGCATGTGACTCGGTCGCGCGTTTGACATCGTCGGTGGACGTGGAGGATCCATTGTTCGTGCACCGTGCGAATCGCCGGCCCCACAAATAATAACATTTCAGCGGGACGATAAATAAAAGCGGCCCTCCAAAGTGCACACGAGGACTGGCGCCACTCTGGTAGCAGTCGGCGCGCTGCACACGGAGTCTGCATTCTCTCGTACGATGCACTGACGTAACCGAGATGCTTCGCCGATAGCGTCGCGGACTTTATGTCATAGCCTCGAGTGCCTGTGCTCGAGGAGGGAATCGATGGGCCACGCTCGGGTATATCGAGTGCATCGAGCTGGTGGAGTAGATCTAGTAAACTTGACGCACTTGCAGCGTTGCTTTTGGACGTCAGTATTTTGACGTCTTGGGTGCACCAAAGTGGATGGGTGTTTTTAGTCTGCGTAGCTTTGTACCTAGTGGGAAAACACATCAGGTGGATGCAGGTACCTTTCGAGAATATCGCTCTGCATATGAATTGAGCGAATTTCAAGCAATTCTCTAGTGTTTGACAAGTGTTTGATGTACATACTCATATACATGTACCATTTAATGTCAAAGAATTACAAGAACTTTGTTGAACAGAAGTTGAGAGTATAACGGGCAACGATCTTTCCTCTAAATTATTAGTAGACTGTAGAAAATTCTGTAAACGATAGTACCTACTCTCTTTAAATTCGGTCTTAAAACTTAAATTCCGAATTCGACCCTTGTGTGTATTCGTAATATAAGCACTTAAATGTCTGGGGATATTTTATAAAATATACCAGAGCTGTCATCACGGTACCTAAAGTCAATCTTAAATTTTCTTTTTATCACGACTGCAGATAATTGGATTTTGTAAAGAAATAAGATAAAAAGTCATATTTCAATTTCACAAGAAACTTGAAAGAAAGATCCCAATTTTATCTTCTTCCTCAATTTCTTAACTGCTTCATAACCACTGATACCGAAAAGAATGTTACAAAAAGTCTCTCACAATTAAAAACACATAGCCAAAAGTCATCACAAGAAGAATAAATTAATTCTCCACCACTGCCATTGTATTCCACGAAATGAGTACCATTACGGAGGTTGAATCGAATTTTTCACGGTTCGGTATAAAAAGTGAACGTATCCGCGACTTAACGACCCTGCGTATTAATTCCTGCTTCGTTCTCGCGTGGCGCATTCGCGCGCAAACGGATCCAATTATAGAAATCTATGCCATAATAGTCGGCCAGACCGCGGGAAAGAAGCACCGAATGCAAATGCAGTGACTCAACGGCATAAACTCTGCGGACCAGCAGAATTACAGCGCGAAGCGTGTCGTTTGTAACACGACAGCGCTTACAACTATCGTCCGCATGGGTCCTAATGGAGCAAAGATTACTTATCGGGGGGCAGTGAAAATGCATTCCTATTATTCTTCCTAGGCTCTACATTACAGGGCGGACGTGCGCGCGCAAACCACACCGCGAAGATATCCCCAGTGCTTCTTATTCCGTGCACGTGGACGTGAAACTCTCGCTTCCACGAGTTAATGGAATATACAGAATTACTCAAACGCACCGATTCGGTTTATCTATCTTCTTTACGAGGATTGGTATGCTCCTTGCGCAGAATATTATATTGGAATTAAAGCTACTGATTAGTGTTAATGATCGCGGATATTATGAGGATATTATTGCTTAGTAGGGAAGTATAGAGGTTGGTTTAATGGAAACATAATACCTGAATGAGTTTCTTAGTTTTGCAAGTGTGAGGAGGGATTCTGTTCTGTGAACTTTTACTTGTTCTTCTTTTCTTCTTTTCCCCCTGTCACCCTACATTATGTACTAAATTGTTAATTGGTTTTTAATAGATTGCATTTCATTCTAAAGTATACTTCAGTTTTGAGTTATTTGAAGTTTACAAAGTTTACAAATCTTCGTATTTATAATGAAGTTCAAAAGATTAAGGATTTTTTATAGAATACACTATTATAATATTTTAGACATATTCTGCTGGAAGAAATGGCCCTCGATTAACAAACCTAGAAAAACAGAGATTGTGTTGCAATAATACATTAAACACTCGTCGCTTACTGCTCCAAAATTAACGAAAAAAATTCAGTTTAAATTTTACTACTCCCTGAATCCTGTACACAAATCTACACATATATCTCAAAAGTATTAAAATTTCTTCGAAATCTTCATTAACGATTATTTTAGGAAGAACCCTTATCTGAATCTGAATTACCTAAATTCTTGAAATTCATGCACAGTTTCCTTTAATTCAAAAACCTACGCTAAACCTTTTTTTAGAGGGATAAATATAACTCTTATAATATAACAATTTCATATTACAAGCTGTGAGAAAATAATTGAGGACCTTGCAGCAAGAGGGGTGCAGCTCCATCTTTACCAACTTGGAGCAAATTAGACAAAACTGTTTATAAAATTATTGCTTTGACTTAACATTAAAAAGAGAACACTAATTGAAACATATATATATTTCCACACAATAAGTAGTAGTTACTGAGTCGATAAGTTTTTATTTCTATTTTCGGCGAATTTTTCAAATCTGAGGCTGGCCAAAACGAAAATATTGCACAAAAGAGGTTTAAAATTTGCAATAAATCGCTCAATTTTTATCGGATTTGCATCAAACGTGCATCAAATGACGTAGAATTTTTTTCTACGTACATTACACGTCATAACTCAAAAATCGTCAAAAAACGGAGTTGCACCCATCATATTGTAAGGTCCTCAATTGTACTTCAAAGCTGATTCCGAAACACGTTATACGAGATTTGGGTATGGGTCAGGAATGACCCGGGTCCGCTTTCCAAGAATTCCCCTGGAACTACTGTATACTACACGATGCACGAGCCACCTAAGTGTCCAATGTCCAGCGACGTGTCCAAAGGAGAATAAAGGCGGGTCCACACATATCAGTTCCGTGACATCAGTGTGAGTGGTAAAATCTATCGTTTGCCTGTTTTGGAATGTAGCAGTTCACGCCTGTCCGTCCCAGTCACCAACGCTGACAGAAAGACACTGGCACCGACGGCCCCGAGCTCTCACGAAGCTGGTACCCGTGAATCCGCCTTAAGATCGATTCCAGAGACCTGGATAACGTGCCCCGTCAGCGGGAGAGGCACGAGAGGGTTAATCGAGCCGCGCCTTGGTATCGAGGGGCGAAAAATCGTTGATCCGCAGCGGCGCGTACATCCTTTGTCGCGTCGACGTCCGCTCGCGTGTTCGTGGCGCGTACATACGCGCGTAATCCTGCCGCGGAAAGAGATAGCCGCCATCCAGGATGGAAAAAGGGCGGTTGCGACACGGCAGCGGCGAGCAGCAACAGCAACAGCCAGGAGAGAGAGTCTCAGGTGGCCATTTAAGGCAGGGACATTTCGTTCTGTCACCGTGTTCCGTGTTCAGCGTCGGCCAGCGTTGCGAAGAGGCCACCTACGCGCGCCGGTGGTCCTCCTCCCTTAGCGGTTGCATTGTTTTATAAACGGCCGCCATTTCTCATGATAAGCAGAGTAAAACGAAACTAGACACGGGGCCCCCCTCCGCGGCCCATCGAACCGAAGGGGGGAATCCTGTTGCCGTCACATTTTCGCGTTCTAGACTTTAACTGACTTTACTGGTCCTGATTTCGGGGACAGCTTTCTTTCTCTGCTCTTTTTATGCCGGGGTTTCAATGGCGCTGGGTTTGGGAAGTTTGATACGGGGCAGTCGTGTGGATCACGAGTTGTGTTTAGATATGCAGTGGGCAGTGGTGGTACTTGTTTTAGGGGTTTCTCCTTCGAAGGCTCGAAAAACATGGGTGTTTTCAGCAGTTTAGAGATAATAAACTACTGGGTGGGTTGTTCTCAAAGTTTATATACAGGGTATTTCACTCAACTTTATCACCTGACATATTGCTGCTATACTTAAAGTTTCAAAGAAATGTTGACTGCAAAAGTTGCATAGTGTATAGTAATAATAGTTTTATTTTGTTGGGAGGAGATAAGAGGAGAACTTGGTTTAGGACGCTGGAAAAGGGGAAATTTCGAGAATTTTTTTAACAAAGAAAAGTAAATTCAATCTTTCTAAAACTTTAAGGGTGATTTAATATATTATAATACGATACAAAAACGAAATTTAATTGAAAAATTTGAAGTATGTCGCACCGAAATTGGTCATTTCAGGTACCTCTCTCTGGTAACTCTCTCTCAGGTACTTATCTCTGGTAGTTTTCGCCCTTGGAACCACTTTATTGCCAAATCAAAAAATAGTTACCCACGTCAACAGTATCACTTGAGGTACATTTCAACAAAGTTTAAGTTTTTTTTTAATTTTCGAGTTGCTGAACTTCCCTTGTCAGTTTCTCGATAGTCTCAGCCTTATTTAGCATACTTAAAATCAAATTTTCCCCATTTTACCCTGACGTCATCTTACACCCTTCCTTTCTCTCTCATGTAAGATTATTAAGGGTACTAGTCAGTTGTTCCTGTCTAAAATGAAGCATTTCTGTTGCAATTAATTATAAAGAAACAAATTGAAACTAACACTCGTTCTTTGCTATAAAAAACATGTTTGTTTAGTCAAAAATATGCATCAAATATGACGCTATAGAGTATAGATTGATGATTAAAGAGGCTTTTTAAAAAAGATTATTTTATATTGTAGTGATAACTCAAAAACGGAAGTTCCAATCGATTCAAATCAAATTCGAGCATGTTCACAAAATGTGTAGTTTCGGACCAGACCTAAATTGAAGTTAATGAAAGCTCTTATTCTACATGAAAAGAAACTAAAACCCTGCTGATAAGGGTTTACCCTCCCCAAACTCCAAAAGATGAGGTCTTAGTTTCTTTTCATAAAAAATAAGAGTGTTCATTAACTTCAATTTAGGTCCGGTTCGAAACTATAGATTTTATGAACACGCCCGAATCTGATTTGAATCGATTGGAACCTCCGTTTTTGAGTTATCAGCGCAAAACAAAAGAATTTTTTTTAAAAAGCTTCTTTAATGATCCATCTGTAGCGTCATATATGATGCATATTTTTGTCTAAACAAACATGTTTTTTAAAGTTTATGATGTTAATAAACTCAATGCCAAAAAACAAGTCTCAGTTTCAATTTGTTTCTTTGTAATTAATTGAAATAGAAATGTGTCATTTTAGACAGGAAAGATTGGCTAGTTCCCTTAAATGAAAATTTCGTCGCTCAACAGAAAATTCCCCTTAAAACCCCTCAGGTCCTCCACACAGTATAACCATAACCAAGCACACCAATTACTAGTCGTTCATTCTATTGAAATTATCCTCATCAAATAATGCCACGAATCTGAGGATCGTCCATTGTTCCCATTCATCCCAACAAATCCTCTTCTAGATTCACCCACCAATCATCTCGAGAGGTGGTAGTAACTTTCCCCACCGTTTTTCCCGCATCCTCCGCTGGGATCCGCCGTATTTCCGCGCTTCTCGTTCCTCGCCCGTCCCATGGAATCTCCGTGGCCTTTTATTCCTCGCGGAACTCTCTGCGCGCCGTGGCGCACGCGTGGGCGTTGGACTGCGCCAGCGCGCGTAGGTGCATCGCGCCGACATTGTGCCGCGATTAACACTTTGATCCCGGTGATATTTAAGCGGGACCTTGGCTGGTGGTAACCTCTCGCGGAGGTCAATGCGGCATGTGGTATCGTAAAAGGTCGTGAACAACCGATTCTGCATGACACGCTGGGGCTAACGAGCAGCATTTCGTATTGCGCCTCGCTGGGATGTAGTTGCTAACTCGAGGGCACAGTAGAGTGGCGTCTGAAGCAATATTCGTGGAGGTACAAGTTGCTGAATGTGTTATTTGCTGGACATTACTGGGCTACATTTATTTGGTCACATTTTTGTGTGTAGGATCGATCGAGGCGAATCGGATCACTTTGTGTTTGATGGTAAAAATAATAGTTGAACATTAAAATACTAGTTTGGTATTATATATCTGTAGCTATTATCCCCTTGGCATGAACATTGCTAATAAAAAGTAAAATCGAACTTAAAAATGTTTCATCTGCAGACAATAAAATAATTTAAAAAAATTAAAACCGATTTCAAAAAAATAAAATGCACTAAAAAGTAAAAAATAATTTTTTCCCTTATTTAATCTACGATTCTCATATTTTTTAAGTCGGCGCCAGATTTACACTGTGCAAATGACGTGGCGTCGACTTAAAAAATATGAGAATCGCAGATTCAATACGAAAAAAAATCATTATTTACTTTTTTGTGAATTTTTATTTTTTTTTAAGTCGAATGAAGTACGGGTCGAATCTATAACCTCCTCCTTTTGAATCTTTAGAATCAACTTAAACAAATCTAATTTAATGACAGTGAAGTCAAGTGACACGTTTCGGTGAGATAATAAATAAAAAATCGACGAGCTCGTCATTTATTATCTCTATATGCAATTATACATATATCTCAATTAGTTCCTCCTATGCGCTCAATGTTTCTTTCCTTTTCTTGTCATGGAAAATTTGCTGCAAATATGTGCAGACTTCACACCAATTGACTATCCTTTCCAACATCTTAGCAAGCACTTCAGCAGTGTCTAGCTATTTCTATGTATCTGACACCACTAATGTGTGAAAAGGATGCTGAATATGTCTCTGGGAGATCTGACTTGTCTGCAAGATACTTGGGAGTGTTATTGATGCATCCTGTTGGTTGAATGTCATTGATATATCTCTGCTAGGTAGAGTATCTGTGCTTCGTGTGCACAGAAGCTTGTTATGCAATTAGAACAGGTCGTATCTCCTGTTTTATCGTGGATTTGTTGGAGAAAATTGTGACAGAAGAAAAGGTCGAGAGGTGTAAGAAGGTCTATCTTCCTGTGACTTTTGTTTCTATTTATAAGTGCAATGATGAACCTGCGAAGTTCAATTGTAGGTACTGTTATTAAATGGAGTTGCGTAACCTTTTGAGGTAGATTTTTGGCTCCCTGAATGTTCTGCCTCACAGAATGAATCTTAGTGTCTACTTAGTTAATAAATCACTAGATATTTCAAATTTCATAATGAGTGAAAATAGAATAGCTTTTAACGGGAAGTCTTCTTACAATTATTTCTATTACGAATTATATTGTGTTTCATAATTTCCCCAAATTACAACAATATTATTCAGTATAAATAAGAGTTCTTCTAGTTACATCGACCAATACATTTTCAATAACTTGATCGATTCCACATCGACCAACATTAAAATCAATCTCATTTCTGCAACAAACTTTTTTAATTCATTTCAATTCTTCCAACCTTATTTCCTTCCACACAGGTGTACTCCAATACTTCTTCCAATCAATCGAAATCTTGTAATAATGTCATTTTAACTAAACATTTAGAAATTAAAAATTTTCAATTTCCTATCTCCATTTTCCTTCAAACACAGTAGAAACACCGTGACCTCTATCAAGACGAAAGAAACTTTCATTTATCCAAAAGAAGAAATGCCAACGTGTTTGCAAATAAGTTGCTGCTCCTAGAAGAAAATCACACGATTCTATTAGTTGCCGGTATCAATCAAGCTTTCACAAAACTGTAATTTAAAAAAGAAATGTCGTTTTTCCGACTGAGATTCCGCTCCAGACTCATTCATATTGCATGATATTATCGTGAGTCGTGCTCGAGCATTCAGCTTCTTGCGATCATTCATGTAGGCCGTTGATTAATATGTATGCGAGACATAATCTTTACTACTGTTGCATCGCTGTTAGATAAGACTGTAGGAGGCTTACCGTTACACAGCGTGTAGAAACGCACTCGTACCGCGTGCAAGGATGAGTCCCCTGTGCAAGCTTTCGTCCTCAGCGAGTACTATAATAGATCTGCTTGTAACGAGGCCCGAGCTCATCACGAGGCGCTCGGTGGAATATTAAGTTTCAATAATAAGAATGATAATTCGATGCAGCACGCGAGATAAGTGGGAATACACAGTTGTCACTCTGACTTTTGGTGACAAGCTCGCGACTGATTAGATTGCGCAGGGAAATGGTAGAGGAGGAAAAAGATGTTACTCGTGACATTTGCACTGATAAAAATTAATATTTGAATTTCTTTCAATGGAGATACTTTTTGAACGTAAGTTGATAAGAAAGTCTGAAACCTTGACAGTCTGATGAAAAAATTGAACACTTCCAAATGAAATTCCTTATTTCATATGAATCAGTAGCAATTGACCTAAATTCTCACCTAAATTCAGTAAAAACACACTTCAGTTTTGCATTGAATTCGGTTAATATCGAACCCAATGTTATCTCCAACCAAATCAGTCTTAAACAATATTTTACAAACTTTATTTTGAGAAATATGGAGGAAGTGCAGCATATTTTGAATACTGTTGGTAAGTAATTTGGATTACCTGTACCTTAGCAAAATCGTTACTTTCTGTCATTTTTCAATTGGACCAAAGTTTCAGGTAATTTTTGTTTTTCATTATTACTGAGAGTTGGAAACATAAAAGTTCATTAATTTCCCTATATATTATGCAGTTATATTTGTTCCCATCCTCTGTCGTATACATCTTAAACGAACTGGTGTTCCAAATATAGGTACTGCACTTCCTCTACCTTTCGACCTACAAACAATTTAATTTACAAACTGAGAAACTTTATATCTTTCGAATAACTAAATACTTTCCAAATACATACATCTGTTCGTTCTCCAATTTTTCCAATACTTCCTATACTCACAAAGGTTTATAGCTGCAAATTATTTACACCCGAGAACCTTTGTGTGGATGTAACAATAACAGAACAATTTTCCCACTACTAGTTTCACAAGTCATCGTTCATTTTCTGACACGATGGTATGACTCGAGGCAATGGTGGATGTCATTTTTCTCACGCGTCGCGCTTCGCCACAAGTAGTATAGGTCTGTGCGTGTCAGACGAGTGAAACCTGCGTGAAAGTTCCCTTATGTTCCGCGCATGGGAACGACCGATACGAGGGATCGAAACGCGATAGGTATGCCGATCATTTCGAGTGGCACTCGAGTAAGTCATGCACCGATTAAGTGCTGCTGGGACTCGAGGAATCGAGGACCGTGCGTGAGCCTAGTCGGGAGTGTTGTTTTATCGCTGGCCACGAATGTTGCGACACGTTTTCCAGTTGATCCACGCTTCAAACATATTTGATAGCGATGTCTGATCGAGCGTGTATGTTTACTTAGACTTTTCACGAGGTTTAAAATACTGTCACAATCTTTGTGCAATTATAAAGGGTGATAGGGATGTTTCAGTTTGCACATTGCGTTACGGTTCATTTCAGTGGAAATATTACGAGTAGGATATAATTTATTAGTAAGCGAATTGAGTATAGAGAGGGGTTTTATTTTCAGTAAGAAAATGTTGAGATTAAAGCTGTGGGAGTATTTTTATGATATTAAGTGGATATTGGTTGGTAGTAGAATTATTTTCTGGTTTGGGTAAATTAGTTTTCAATGACACCCAGGGTAATTGTTCGTGATAGCTGGAATAATACAAGAAGTTTTTGAAAATTATTTTGTTTGTAATAGTAGCGTTAATAACATTAGGACTGAAAATTTGTCGCCATACTTGTTACTTTGTCATGAAATTAATGCAACTGTTTTGAATTTTATGTGCAATCTCATGCAGGTATGCAGCTAGGCGTTCTTCGAGTTATTGAACATCGAAAATATCGATAATAAGTCTATCATTTTATTTCATTAATAAGTGAATTTTTGTTTCCTCTATTGGCAACACTACATTTATCTCTAATAAATTATGAATGCTCATATTTTCATAGTATTATATTTACAGTTGCCCAAAACTCAGATTCTTACGAAAGAAAACTCGATATCAATGGTGTAGGAAAATTTTTCCCTAAATTACATACTGCTTATCTGCATTATCTTTTATTCACCGACAACAATGTTTTTAGAGTAAACGTAGCGTGGAGTTTCTAAGATGTTTAAAATTAAATTTAAGAAGTGTATTTTTCTGCCTTGACACACCTTTTTCATTTCTCAATCGTGACATCATGAATTTATGATGAAATGACCTAACCCAGACCACTTCCTTATTCACGTAAAACTCGAATGAAGTAAGCAACGGCGTTGAAATCATCGGAAGTGCCGTTCCCAGTGTCATCAGTAATTCAAATACTAAAGCAATTTTGTATTCCATTCGGTAAAGCCTAAGTATTACATAATGCTATTTTCAATGTCAATGATAGATTAGATATTTAAATGTATTTTACATAATTATTATTATCATGAGAATCGAACTGTCTCTATTTCCCACGCTTTCAATATTATTCATTAATCTGTAATGGTACTATTATTACCGTAAGCAATCAACTCATTTAATTATCCCTGCAATATAATATCATAATCGACGAACTTAATACCATAAACGACATTTTTAATACAAACATTTTATCCCCCACTCATTCATACCACAATGAACTATTTTGTTTTACTTTTTTGAACTGTATTATGAGAAAAATTCATATGAAAAGTTTTCTGGTTTAATAACTATGGGGTACCTCAATAAAGGTGGATATATGTTTATATCAGTGGAGTAGACTAATTAATTAATTTAATGTGAATCTGGTAAAACATAAATACCAGAGAAATCTACTTATTAACTTAATTTTATTAAAAAACAGTAAATCTAGGGAAATATGTGGGATATCATTAATGCATATAAAAATGTATACATTAATAATTTACACATTACTAACACTTCAACCATAAACTACAACACTGATCACGGTCTGTGGATCACAGAATACTCCATAGATGTGTACTATCTCTCATAAAAATGTTTAAACATACACATTTGTGCATTCTGTGATGTAACACGGCACAAAAGTATCTATTATGCAATCACTCACAAGTTCCTTCACATAAAAGAATAATTTATTGTGAAAACTGATGTGTTGCTTCTACACTTTTATCTGCGTCGTTGCCTTAAATTTCTTTACTCAACTGTCATCTGTTCCTCCAATTCCAACATGAAAAATAAAACTATCGATATAATCCCGATGTATGAATGCAATCTTCATCAGCAAGTTTCTGAGTCACTGTGAATTAAAATGATATTTCAAACGTTTTTTTCCCTGAAACGATCAGAACTACATACGAACGATAAAATGTATAAATTTCACTGCGTAACTTAGAACTTTCGTGAGAATCAATCCTGACTGTGCACAAGTCACCAGCCGTCCCATAGACGATCATCGATCTTTTTGCAAACACGTGGAGATCGTGTACCAAGAAGCCTGCATCGCGAAGGCCACTGCAAAACAGATTTAACATGCGTGCAACGCCGCGATGCACGCGCCAGTGCATAGATGTACAGCCCAGCATACGTACGAGCAGCTGATTTATCGCATCTCGGGCCTCGTGCACGAGCCGTCTCTTATCTTCCCCATTATCTTGCGAATTGAAGAAAAATTGAACTTTCGTGGG
Organism: Andrena hattorfiana; assembly: GCA_944738655.2. Lineage (NCBI taxonomy): Eukaryota > Metazoa > Arthropoda > Insecta > Hymenoptera > Andrenidae > Andrena > Andrena hattorfiana. The sequence continues at coordinate 37,690,458 of OX122889.2, read as the reverse complement.
TGCGTCCGTTTCCTGGTTGCATCGCCCGCGGCTGCGAAAAATCACGGTTCGATAATCGTGCTCGAGGTTTTCTCACTGCCACGCTGCACTCCCGTAGACTGCAACACGTGGGAATGTACAATCAAAATTTTCATCTTCGAATATTAAACATTCTGAAATTGAGTTTTGCACATTTTCAATTAGTGTCGGTTGAACGATAAAATATTTTTTAGGGAAATTTCGATATTTCGATAATTAAGATATCTCTTATTTCTACATTATTTTTAGATTCGTATTTTTAGTGATATTACTGTTGATTTTTAATTTGTGTTTCCTGCGAAGGAATGGAGGAAAGTTTTTGTTATATCCTCTGGCTAAAAATAGGGTTCATGGTTGATTATGCATGCATGAATGCTAATACAAAATTTGCGTTTTTAACGAGGTGCAAGAAATGTGAAACGTGCTGAATGCTTTTTGCATCATTACTGCAAGCAAACGTTATTTTCCTGTAATGATCAGGAAAAGTTATGAGGGAGATTTTCCTGCTAGAACTTTCTTCTTCAATTACACTGTAAACAGGAAAATGTGTTCCTCTATGTGCTCTACGAGTTCCTGTAATCTGAAGAATGAAATGGAAATCAATTGATATTAAGGGGGGAAGCCACTGTGACGGTCGAAAATAAAGGCTATTTTCAAGCCATTCTTTAATACTGAAATGTAACTTTCTACGAAAAATCTATATTACCAACTGAAAATGCATATATTTAACTAATATTTCATGCTTCTAGATTGAACAAATTTTGCGTAGCATGACTACAGCATACGATAACGTTAGACTGTGCAAAAAAAATTATAAAACGGGCCGTCATGTAACTTCCCAACATTTGCTCTGAATTGAAAAATTCGAACGTTTTCTTAAAGTATATTACAATAGCTTCAGTTAAGCATACAGATTTAAACAAATATTCATTTTTGAAGAAATGGCGAACTTTGAAAGAAAGAGTATAAAAATCAACATGTTTTTTATTAATTTTATTTAATTATTACGAAATTTTATTACGAATATTCCCTGAAAATTTCAAGTGAATCCGATGAAAATTGACTGAGTTATTAATCCGCCCAGTTTGAAAAATGATTTTCGAGATAATCGCGTTTGAAGTTTTGACAGAAGTTATTTTCTGCAACTCAAAGATCGTAGCTGTAGTCGGCCTCGTCCTGACTCTCTACCCAGTTCTAAACAATATATAAGTTCATAATCCCCCTTATTAGATACCTACATTTGGATTCTTTGGATATAAACATTTCGGGCGATTGACCACTCGATTCTGAGCGCTGCGCTCCCTATACAAAACCTTTCGTAGCTCCCAGATTTTTGCGAGATCCACTTTGAAATTGTGCAGGTATATTTCTGAGACTCCAAATGTTATGAAAATGCGCTAAAAGAAAAATCGGAAAAAATTTCGCAGTGCCTTCCCACCTTAATCGTGAATTGATTTCGAAATATACTTTTACACCAATTTTCAACAATTCTCATTGAAAATAGAAAGTGAACTTGTGTTATAGGAAGAGTAGTGATCAGGAAAATGAATTGCTTGTCATAATAAATCTATCAGCGATTAAGCTGAGTAAATTTCACAGATAAAGACGATCAACCAAAGTGCTTACCAGCGTTAGTTCTTCGATGTCGACTCATTCCCCTAATGACACACCTTTCTATTTGTTTCAGAACGGTGAGAGGCTCTTCATCGGGGCGCCAGGAAGCTGGTACTGGCAAGGTAAGATTCCTTCTCGATCCACTGCCTCCGAAGTCCGATCTAGGTCGAACGATCGTTTCACAATCTTTTACCTGAAATTCTATATCGCTCGTAAATATGTATATTATATCTCGTTTCGATTTCCGATTAATCGAGTACCGAGTAGACGGGAAGGCTAAATTTTTTGAAACGTAGCTCTACGACGTTGAATATTAAACCTTGAGATACTATAATCTTTTCGAAGAAAATTAATACGTTGACGAGGAATTGCTGTACGATAAATTTGATTTCAGTAGATTTTTATGGTTGAAGAAAATTTGGAGAAAATACAGGGTGATTCTAGGAAATAGTATGAGCTATAATGTTTTTCTAGATGAAGGTAAAAAAATTGATGGAAAGAATATTGTATGGGTTTGAAAGTTATTTTTTTAGTAATAAAGACAATTAATAATAATAATAATAATTTCTGTCTTATCATATTTTTCTTTGTACATGCAAAACTGCATCAGGTCAAATTGAAAATTCTTTAGTGGGACTGATCGAGAGCAGGAAACATTACTCTTGACAAGTGCACCATTGCATCTGTAGGGAAAAATATTTTCGAAAATAGATCTGATTAAACCATGTAAAATTATATTTCCTCCAATCTTTTTCTCTTCACTCAAATATCAATTATACTTACGAATTACATTTTATATCGCGTCCTAGTTAAAAATACGAAAATTTCTGCAGTACAGCAAGTAAAATCTCCAAGTCGTCACATTGACAGAGTACATAGCATAAAATTGGCAGGAATTAAAAAATTGAAATTTTTACAGCTGCGACACTTCTCTTTACACTTATTATTTCCGCAACATCATTAAGATGATATTTCATGGGACCTTTGGGACTTTCAGCCACGCAGGGGATCGATACTAATTACAGTGGGGTTTTGAAATAAAATAATTACTATTATAACCATAAACGATGGGTGTTTAAATTCCTCCGGAAATAATTTTGCTTCTCTAAATATTCGCAAGGAAACGTTCCTAATCCGAAAATTGTGATTTTAATGAAACCTCGTGTGGATGTACAGCAGATTGGAGTATGCAAGGAGCAATTTCTTTTTCTCTGGAAATTCACTCTGAAAGGATAAAATTAACCCGTACAAATACCGCATTTCTCATTTTTTTAAAGTAAAAAACTAACTTTGTAATCGTCAGAGATAGAACAAAACTATAAATATCAGAATTGTTCGGCATTTTATCCTCTATCACATTGCCAACAGAAAAGTAAAGTTATATTACAGAATTGAAAAAAAACGATAACTTTAAGGGCTGATTCCACCCCTTCAGGGTGAATTTCCACAGAAAAAAATTGCTCCCTGCATAGGTGTTCCAATATGCTGTACATTAACGCGAAGTTTTATTAAAATCAGAATTTTTGGGTTGGGAGGTATCCTTGTCAATCAAACCACACACAATCGCATCAAATCTGTCCCTCACTAATCGAAAGGTGAAAAGAGTATTTCTCCACTAATACACGAAGGAGAGAAAGTATCTACGAGCTTTCATAACGCCTGGGTACTGAAACCAACCACCGATCACACGATTCACCCCGACCACCCCGTGCTCTGTGGATGTTGAAATGATTTTAGAGGAGACTTTCGTTAAACGATTCCAGGTCAGATATACTCGATCAGCACTGCTATGAGGCTGAAGTTCTTAGCAGCGATGTCGGCCTCGCCCGAGGCAGAAGCATCAGGTACCGCGTATTTGCAGGCGTCCCTAATCAAACATACCCAAGCAACGCCGTCGTCTGACACCATACGTCCCCTGTAAACCTCTAATCAGCTGCCATTCTCTTAACGACGGCTCCTCATTAACAAGTGTTGCTTGATGCTCGAAAATGATATCTGAGTTACGCTCGGTTTCAATGTGCGCCCGGAATTATCCGTCGAACTGTGGAGGATACAGACGGGGTGGGAAATGGTTTCGATTTGGGGGTGGAAATGTGAGCTTCGATTTCAGTGCCTTTTGTGGGACTAAGGGGACTTTTGTAGGGGACACTTGTGTGGCTTACCCCTCGTTTGGAAGATGCGGGATCAGTTGTGACCCATTCTAAATTACACATATTACTTGTTGGCGAAGATAAGAATTTTAGATCATCACAAGATCAGATTCCAATGTAAAAGTTTATTCTGATGTGATCATGGATGAAATAATGGGATAAAATTGAGTCTCCTTTTGACGTGTGATTAGTTATTCGCTGTACAAGGGGTATAACTGATATTTCAGGAGTATTATATATACTGGATTACAAAACGCATAAGGGGGTTGTACGTCTAATTTTGTAAGTAAAATCGTGTAAGGCCTCTAGATGTTTTTTTTTGCGGGAGGAACTTCTGTGACTGGTAACTGGTATTTTGGATATACACATGCACTCGGTACATTATTTTCTGTAATGGAACTTCAAATTTTTTATTCGACTCTTTATCGAATAATACATAAATTGAACTTTACGTAAATTTAAATTATTCTCTGCCACACAAGTGTCAATATTACATAGATGAACCTTTAAAATTGATTTTGCAAAAAACTTTTATAGACAAATCACGCTCCATGTACCTATATACCTATCCAAATTCTGTTTACTCTCAGAAGCACCCCCTTTTCAATGGCCTCACAAATTACACCCCACTTTCTGAATACATCCACATAACGCGAAACTAAAATCTTTGTAACAAGCTAGCCCAACTCGAGTCTTTCTTGCACCCTAGGCGAACTTGCCAAATTGCGCCCTAATTGAGATTTTTGATGACCTTACTCTGAATTTTTATTCGTAGCTTAAAACATTTATAGTACAACTTGCAATATTTTATTTAAACTCTATGTTAAAAAAATGTCAAGAATGAAAATAAAATTTTGCGCCCCTTGTAAGCTTTACGCCCTTAGGCAGCTGCCTAATTTTGGTGAAATTCAAATTCAACACGATGCTTTCTGTGCCAAGTCATCAAGCTCGAACAACCTCTTTGCATCTTCAACAGTTCCAGGCCATATTACGTGCACATCCATTGAAACCGAATACACTGTACGTTGACGTCCACAAAAATCCATGTCGAAGGACATCCAACGCACGTCGACTGTGTTCGAAGTTTGCCGAAGGCAATGGGACACCATACACATCTGCTTGGCAGTGGCCCCGCCCAATTAATTTACCCCATTAATCGCTCGTAATGACACGGTCATCCGGCTTCCACTCATGCGATTTCATCGCGATTAACAACGACGCCTGTGATTAATAACGAATCCGATTGAAATTCTGCTGAAATGTCACGCTCAAGTGTGAAAATCGCGGGAAACACGACCAGAGCGAATCTAGCAAGTCCTTTTTGCGCGGTGCAATCAGTCAGAATCGCAATCTTGTACGCTTGACAGTTTGAGGTCCTCTCGGACGCCTCGCGCCCCTCCCCCTCAGTGATTAATAACCGATTGATGATTAATGCACCGTGTGCTATTATTATATTTATTAATTACCAGCAGGTGAGTCGAGGGTGGCGATGTTTTAACGTGGTGCAGGCCTGCTTTCTTTACAGCTTCGCGCTTCAGCCAGTGACGCAGTAATCACAGGGCCAGCTACCGTAGTGTCCTAATCGACTTTCGAGTCAACGTGAACGTTGCTATTTAGTCTATAGTGTGCCTGGCGACAACGAACGGGATAAGGCTGCCGTCGTTGTCAATAGAATTCCGCTTAGAAGCTAGATTAATAACGACGAGGCGGCTTACCATTCACAACAGTGTATTTTGTAAACGTCCCCTGACTACGATTTTAGCTGCAATTTTGTGGGGGATAGATTGCACGTGTTTCGTTATTGGTTTATTGTTGGTGATGTATGGAATGTCCACTTTTCGAAGCGACAGAGAAATACTAGGTATTGTTACGGGGTTAAACCACCTTGGGCAGATCAAGCAATACCTATCACATTTGGGGGAATTTATTAAAAAGTGACAAAAACACTTTTTTCGATTAAAATTGTACAATATAGATAGAGACATATTTGAACAATATATACAATTTTTGTTTCAAGTTTCCTTTAAAAATTTAAAAACAAATATAAGTAGTGGTCGAGAGTAGGTACACCATGCCGTGTACGATTGGACGGTGTACAGGTTTCTGAAACAAAATTTTAACAATAGAATATTGAATAAAAATAAGTTGTCCATCCACCGACGTTCAATTTTTTCGATAGTTTAATTTTTACCTGAATTTTGATTATCTCCTGATTTTTTTTACACACGAACCTCAACTTTTTGCTTCAAAGTGTAGCTATTTTGTCATTTTTTAATCAATGAAATCCAAATGAAATCTATATTTCACCAAAGGAAATCTATTTTTAACGAAAATTTAACGAAAATTTTAACGAAATTTATAAACTTTATTACAAATTACATATCATAAGAACCTTATGTTACATTTTTAATAACGTTCATAAATTTCTTTAAAACCACCTCCAAAATTATCCTACCATTTTTGGCCTATCATCGTGGTGTTAACAGCACGGACATTTTATTACGCCACAACTCGATAATCAGCCATCTGCTATATCAATATGTATTTGATAGACACTTGTTCTTAACATTTATATATGGTTTGTGAATGCAGACTTGTGATTTTGATCGTAGTCAGGGACGAAGACGTGTTTGGGAAAGTATGTGTCGAAATTGACTGTGTTAGTTCGCCGATTTCATCAACGGCTACTTGCTACTTTACAGGCCAAGCGTTTTCACAGCCGTTGAACAGCCGCGCGAGGATAATGTTCACCAAGGAAGGGCCCGCTACGGAGGACGATAGCTACATGGGATATTCGGTGGCGACTGGGGACTTTATTGGAAACGGTGACAGTGGAACAGCTGTTGGCGTGCCTCGTGGCTCCGATCTCCTTGGCAAAGTATGCTCCTGAAATATTAACGCGTAATTGCGAGGAAAGGAGGAAACACTCGATTAAAAATTAATTTCCCTCGAGAAAGCAGCCTGTCCAGGGAAAATTTATTGCTTCCTCGAAGAAAGAGTTCTGCTCGAGTTCTGCTTGAGCCAAATCAATCCTTCCGCTTCTTCTCGCGGTTGTTTACGAGGAATAATTACTGTGTAGATTCAAGATGCTTGTAATTTATATTGAGATTAGTTTAGGGAGTGAAATATTAAAATTTTACGTGATGTTCTTTTATGGTTGTGTCAGTCTTGGACTGATCGCCTTTAAATTTTGAGAGTATGTACATTTTAGGATGTATTGTTTATTGTGTGATCGTAGCGTTCTTTCATAATTGAATTTGTTCTTATTTTATTATGTGTTAACATTAGTGGAAGATTAACAATGGAAATGGAATTCTCAAATTTAAACAGCAGTTATTTTATTATAAATTATTATTTTGCAAAATGCCGTGATTCTGGCACAAATAGCATATCGTAGAATGTATTTCGAAAATTGGAAATCCGTTTGCCCATTAGATCCCGAGAAATCTTGACAACCACAAAACAACTTCAACTCTCTTTGATTAGGTCGACTTATTTGCAATAGATTATTCAATTTCTATAAAAAAAATTACTGAACTCGCACATAAATTGTAAAGTGAACTTGCTTTTCGACTTTTACTTAGAACCGCGAGTTACTATATTTATAACGTTAATTCATAAAAATTGCATAGTGTTTTCTCTGAAAATATTTTTAGATGATCCAAAAAATATTAAAACGTAGTGCAGTGATTTATGGGGAAACTGATTACAGGTGATCCTTTTCACATCGAACATGACGAATCCTCGTAATATTAGCGGGGAACAAATGGGAGCTTATTTTGGTTACGCTGTTGCTTCCGGTGATATCGATGGCGACGGCTTAGACGATCTCATAGTTGGCGCGCCTATGTACACAGTGCCAGATAACCCGGAAATGACCATCGAGACCGGAAGGGTGTATGTGATCTATCAAGGCGCTGGACCTGAAAAATTCCACAAAGTCGACATTAAGTACGTTACTATTGTTCAAAAACATCCATTATTAAATTCATTAGCTAAATAGTTACCTGCACATGTTACTCGATAAACGCAGTAAAAATAATACAATTATTTGACCCTATATTATTTAAAAACTGAACGCTGTACACGCAGTTTTAAATTATTTGTTTCTTTAATTTGGATATTTTAATTGACGTAACTCAATTCTTTTTTAAAAAGTCTAGTAGCTGTATAAAGTCAGACGTAATGTTTTGCTACTATTGAAAGGGGCTAATTAAAGCTTTAAAATCACTAAACAAATATGATTGTTGAAACTGCATCGGTGGCAACAGTATTTGATATTATACACGATTAATATTCTATTTGTCGATAACAATTGAAATATGGGAGGGCTGAAAGTGGAGTAGCCCTTTCCATACAACGAATAACATAGTTCAAAAAATCTAATCTCAGCTGTGACGCTAAATTAAAAGAGTCAGATAAAGATTTCTACCACCATACTATCATTAAAAACTAGCTACAATTCATACAAATGTATATTACATAATAAATAGTAACTCTTTTTCGGACAACACACATATTTCACGAATAGCCCAATTAACATATCATGCAAGGGTTTAATTCCTAAACCAACCATACTACTGGAGTACAGCTACAATTCTGGAGTGGAAGTACTGAAAAGGCTAATTCCAAAAATTAGACAGACTGGGTTCTACGTGCCATTACCAATAACCCTACAAGGAAATAATGTTCAATTCCCCTGTGATTGAAAAATCTGCTTGTATTTCGTCGTTCCTTTCATAATAGCAACTTACAGTAGTGGCAAAAAGATAGCTTAAACTATCATAGTTACAGAAATAAAATTAATACCATAGCAACTTACAGTAGTGTCAAAAGATAGCTTAAACTATCATAGTGACAGAAATAAAATTAATGTCATTATAAAGAATTATATCCTAAAATTTGTATCTCACTAGATATTAATCTACTTGTTCAACAAGTAAAAATATGAGTTTCAAACTTTCTCCTGACTACCACTATAAATCAAATGCTTCCTTTTCACAATTAACTTTGGTACTTCCACTCTACAATCACAAATGGGTAAAATGCATCTCATGTATCATGACCCCGATAAGAATCCCCAAGGAATCGAACAGCATCTGAATATGCCGACCGTTGAACTCTGGCGATAATCATTTATCGTTGCACAGGGACGGGGAGAGCAACCGCGGACGATTTGGATTGTCACTGTCCTCCCTAGGGGACATCGACCGTGACGGTTTCGGGGATTTCGTCGTGGGTGCTCCCTATGGTGGCCTGAACGGTCGTGGCGCCGTTTACATCTACCACGGCTCCTCTGTGGGTGTCCTCGACAAGCACTCGCAGGTGATCTACGCGGAGAACCTCGAGGTTCCAGTGCAGACCTTCGGATTCTCCGTGGCTGGTGGCCTCGATCTCGATGGGAACCACTATCCGGACCTGGTGGTCGGTGCCTACGAATCTGCTGCGGCGATGCTCTTCAGGTCCCGTCCCGTCATCAAGATGAACTCGTACGTGACGTTCGATCTGGAATCGAAGCTGATCTCTTTGGACGACAGGAACTGCACGCTGTCTGATAGGACCAGGGTCACCTGCCTCACGCTGAGAGCATGCGTCCAGTACAGCGGGGAGGGTGTCTCCTCGGTGCAGATCTTCAATGTCCAGTACGTCCTGGACGTGAAGAAGACGAAGAGCCCCAGGCTGTTCTTCTTGGAGCGCGAGGGCAGAAACACGCTGAACCGCACGTTCTCCGTGGGCCAGCAACTACCGTCCTGTCGCACGTTTCAGGTTGGTGAAGGATAATTCTTTTGGAAATTTATTGCGATTATTTGATAGGTTAGGGGTTTCGTGACGTTTCTTTTGGAGCTAATTGTTTTTGATCTTGACGCTGGTGAAATATCATTAGAGAAGTTTTAAGCTTGAATCTCCTATCTGTTTGCAGAGATTTAATTAAATTTAAGTACATATTCCATCTTCTTTCCATTGAGATCCTAAAGCAACGGGTACAAATTTAGTAGATCAAAATAATTAGTAGTCCAATTTTCCCTAATAATACAAGTATCCTAATAAGATACTTGAGGTGTTCATTTCTTCGAAAGTATATTGTAATCAAAAACACAGCTTAAACCTGGAATCGTCAGCTAGAAAAAATGTCCCAGTGAACATAGGTTCTCAAACTAATCGTCTTTGGAACAATCTCCAAACAGTTCCCTATATATTCCACATCAATAGAATCCTGCTTCCCACTCTATCACGCTAAAGTGTCTAACATCGGCCACAGGTGTACGTGACGCCGAACATCCGTGACAAACTGACGTCCCTGGACGCAGAGATGCGTATAAGCCTCGAGGAGGAGCTCCACGAGGCCAACCGACCAAGGGATCCCAGGGTATTCCTGAAGCCAGTTCTGGGCTCGACGACGTCCAGGAAGGACTCTCTATCCATCCGGAAGAACTGTGGCCCCGACAATGTCTGCATACCAGACTTGCAAATGAACGTGACGTCCAACGTGCTCAAGTACCTGCTGGGCTCCGGGAAGCGGCTGGAGCTGGATGTCCTCGTGCAGAACATGGGCGAGGACGCGTTCGAGGCTACGTACAACCTGAATCTGCCGACTGGCATCGATTACATAAAGGTGGAGAAGATCGAGACCATGGGCGTGCCCGTCCAATGCTCAGCTCCGAAGCAGTCCAACAACAACACGCTTCGCTGTGACATAGGCAATCCTCTGCCGAAGAATGGCCTGGTGAAGTTCAAGGTGCTGTTGCAACCAGTCACGTCGCACGGGATGAAGCCCGTCTACGAGTTCCAAATGGGCGTGAACACCACCAACCCGGAGAACCCGTTCACGGTTGACGACAACACGTACACTCTGATGCTGCCCATTTGGATAGAGACCGACTTGAGGGTGGACGGCGAGAGCAAACCGAAGGATCTTTATTATAATCCAGATAACTACACCAGCGAAGTGAACGCGACGACGGAAGCGGAGTTCGGGCCAGTTGTCACGCACAATTACACGATTCGGAACCAGGGCCCATCTGACGTCATCGAGGCGGAGGCTACTCTCATTTGGCCTGCCCAGACGTTGGCTGGGAACGAGTTGCTGTACTTGCTGGAGCAGCCCGAGACGTCCGGACCTATCGCCTGCGAGCCTGCTAATGCGAACTATCTAAGCCTGAAGGTACTGTGAAGGGATGGTTATAATCATTTTTGTTCAGAGGGTGTTAGAAGAGCAAGGTGGATTTGATTTGGAATATGTATTGATGTGTTCGTTATTACGTGGAGACAGTTGTACCATCTCGAGTTCTTGTGATAAATTAGCGTTATAACTTTCGATTTGTTGTAATAGATCAACGTCACAAGTGACACTGATAATTTTATATTTTACGCCGATGAAAGAAGGGGATCTACTTTTTTGACATGTTGAAATCGGATAGATTCTTTAATATACTTTTTGATTTCAGATTAACATGATAGTTACTGTTAAAAAATTCTGTGAACTTCAATAGTAAACAGAAAACCTGATCAAAACTCCCTTTCTTCAGCCATTAATCATCCTCAAGGACTCATCCCCACACAACTACTACCATACACGCTTCATAGCCATCTTTCAGATATTGCAATGCACAGATCTCGAGACCTTCAACACAATTCGTTCACACTTGCTCTTTGAAACTTCTCTCCCGCAATATATACCATTAACACTTCCAAAGAATCTTCACAGTCTCGTCGCTACCAAATTCCCCTTCAATAGTACCATCTACAAGCAATCACAACATCATTCAAACTCGTTACAGTTGGAGCAGCGCAGAAGATTGTACTCCCTACATTCAGACCCTTCAGGAGTAATCCTGGACGAGTCGCAGTCGGGCAGGACGATCAACGTGCAAAGAGGATTCGATACGGAGAGGAACAAGGCCAGCCACAAGGAAGAGACCGAGATCAACAGTGGAGACAGTTCAAGCATGCAGAAGACGCGCCACCATTCCTCTTCCTCGTCGAACGTCGGCACCAGCGAGACCAGGAGGATACAGTTGTCGTCGACCGGAGACAAGCCAGACGTCCTAGTTACCACGTACACACAGAACACCTCGGGCACCAGCTCCCTCAACACTGGTGACCTCTCTGCTGGCAACAGAGGAGTCCTTTTCCACCAAGAGTCAGGTGGTTACGGCGAGAGTGGCACTTTGGGCGGTGGTTTTCGCAACGGCGACGATAGTACATTGACCTCGAGGTACCCAGGTCTCGGGCAGCACTCAGAGACTTTTGAGAACCGCTGGGGAGAGACTGTTGTGTCTGAAGGGCAAACAGATTCCTCCTTGGACACGGTGGACACCGAAGTAGACGAAAGTCAGAGGGAGTACGAGGAGGAATTGCGAAGGGTGCAAGAGGACCGGCTTCAGCGACAGAGGGAGCAGGAAGAGCGTCTGACCTTGCTGCGACAACGGGAGGAACAGGAGAGTCTGCTTTACCAGAGGAGACAGGAAGAGGAGCAAAGAAGGCAGCAAGAGGATGAGACACGAAGGCGACAAGGGGAAGAGCGCAGAAGGCTGCAGGAAGAGGAGATACGAAAGCGGCAGGAGGAAGAACGCAGGAGGCTGCAGGAGGAGGCGTACAAGCTCGAGCAGGAAAGGCGTTACAGCACCTCTGGGGTCAGAGGTGGTCACCATGAGAGCTCTGAAGGTGGATTTATCACGGGTGACAGAGAGGAGACCGTTCGGGGCGGTGAGTTGGGCTTCCACTTGCGCAACGTCAGCTCTGCGCAGGAATTTGAACGGGTGTTCGGCTCCTTGTCGAAGTCAGCGATTGGCTACCAGCTGTACAACCGGCTGGGCAGGCACTACGTTCGATTCATGGGTCGGTTCAGAACCTCTGCTGACAGGAAAGAATACATAGAGTTCAAAGATGGCTCCATGTTCCCCCTTCAGGACCGCTATGGGGGCCAGAGCTATGCCTCTGAGTCCACCGAGGCTCGAGACAGTAGATTCTTGAGTATAGATGGTGATCTGCTGGTTGATTCAAGCGGAAAAGGCTTCATCGTCTTGAAGGACGGTCGCAGGTTCCCTCTGCAAGGGTCGTTCAGCTACAGCGAGGAGCGCACCTACACCTTGGGCGATCCACGTGGAACCCTGCAGAGTGGCGGGAGCTCGAGTGACTACGAAACGAAGGGCTACAGCAAGTCCTGGAAGGAGGAACCCGGCCATACTGGCGAGGTGGAGAAGGACTATGAGTCGAGGTACTCGAGCACCCACGAAGAGAGGCGGACAGAGGACAGAAGAGTGACCAGCAGGGTCTATGGAAGGGATAACCGTGAAACTCTCGAGGAGGATGCAACCACCAGTGCATCGAATACTGGCGCAGCACACAGATTCAAGCGTGAAAGCGACATGGTTGATGTGGGGGAGTTCAAGAGGTTCGAGAAGCTTCGTAGACGCCCCAGAGACCTGGAGGATGATCCTCTGGCACCTGACTCTGAAGTCGGCGAGAACATGGATTATGGGAGCAACATGGGGACCCAGAAGCCTACTAGCCCTTGCGATACAGGGAAATGCGTGATGCTCAGATGCGTACTGGGACCTTTGAAAAAGGATCAGGAGGTGTGGATCGGAGCTAGATATAGAGTGGACGCGAGGACCTTGAAGAAAGTGGCCGTCCAGGAGAAGGTTAGAGTTTCTACTAAGTTGGTAGCTCGCGTCACCAAGCAACCGTTTATCGGTACACCTGCCGAGCAGGTGATCAAGAGTCACGAAATCAAGACGAACGTTGAGCCAAGTGTAACACCATCTGTACCGGATGTTATTCCACTCTGGGTTGTAGTGCTGTCAGCCTGCGCTGGAGCGATCATCCTTCTTCTGCTTATCTTCCTGCTTCACAAGGTTTGTTTATGTGTATTACTAAAAAATTATCAATTAATTAAGTAGACTTGAAATATTACTTGAAGGGAAAAGAAAACTTTGAAATATTACGTAGACACTGTGCGTTGTATCTCTAACAGAACTTGAGATCTCGTTTAATCCTACATGTAAAAGTATAATTTCTATTAAAAACTATTGTTATTCATCGCAAATAAGACATACATAGTTGAATTTCACCTGGGCATCTTGAACTGAAGATGTTTACACGATGCAAGACAAGAATTCTCAAGTTCTGTCCATTGACATAGAAAAAGATGCCATCACATGAACATTAACAGACTTAATAGGGCCTAAATAATATCAACATTTAATTTCTGTCCACAGTGCGGGTTCTTCAAGAGGAACAGACCATCCGACGCCCCAGAGAGGCAACCACTCAACAGAAACGGCCACTTCCAACACGGGGATGATCACTGAAAAAGCACACCAACGACCTCTTCGTTAAAAGAATTATTTCGAGTCGAAAACTGTCGAACGACATCGATCAAACGAACGAACCACGAAGTGCCTTAATCCTCGCGAATCTCTCGAAGCAGCAGGAACGCGCACTGGCTGGATCACGTTGATGGAATTGCAATTGGGTTCTGTCGCGAGTAACGAGCATAATTTTACTTAACTTTTGCGAGTGCCTTTGTCTCCAGGCCACACGAGAAACTGCTAAAGTGAATCGTAAAGATTCTGGAGCGATTCTGCGACCCTTCTACTGCCACTCAATACTCCTTCCAGCTCCTGCAGCTCGACCATGCAAGTTTCTAGTCAGGAGATGTCTTCTTTTTCTTTTTTTTACTTGTAATTTACTTAAGCCACCCGTTCGTGGACAGAAGCGAGTCGAAGCCACGGTGAGCACAGTTGAACAGATTTTATTAAAGGAAAGGACATAAGTGTTCTCCAATATGTCTTCACATTCGCAGAGAAGAGATCGAATTTTTCTATCTCCGTTTCTTTTGCAACGAAAGATTCATTGATTGCAGCTTTCGGGAAAAATAAGAAACTCTAACGGGAGTTTCGACTTCAATTTTTAATTTCATTCGATGAGAAACTTATGATTTGCATGTTTTATGAGTGAAAAGGATAGGTGCAATTATCGAATAATTTCAGGATGGTTCGAATATTCTTTGCTACTATAAATATTTAATTCTACGATGTAAATATATGATAGTGTCTCATGTGTGTAAGTGCAGCCATGAAGTGCCGGAGCCTTCTTTTGAATTCGCGAAATATTGGTCCTGGTGTCTCTTCGTATCTCGAAGAAAGAAACAGTAGATCCAGGTTCTCGAAATTCTCCAGTTTTTCGCGAATACATACGATGGAAAACTTTGCAATTTCGTGATGACTTATGCGGGACATTTTGCACGCTTTCTTTGCAAGTCTTGCTGATAGAACATTTGGAATTCTGATTGAGCTGTTCTATTTTTTTTATTAGGCGAGTGTCTAATTGGCTCGAATGTTTCGACGACTTAACGATTTAATGTCGATAGATCTCATTCGTTTGCTATTCTTCTCTCTTTAATAAGTGAAAGTGGGCTCGAGAACGGGGACCTTTGATTATTTATTAAATTTTTACATTATATATGTACATGTAACGTATGATAGAGCGCCGTTAACATGAACCGAGGGCCGCCTCGGGTGTATGTGTGTACAGTCTTGTAAATTATTAATTATGTTACTAAACCTGTTCAGAAGAAAAGCAACAAAATAGCTAACGCAATAATAATTATGTAGGAAGTAAAGTAATTCCTGAGAGAGCGGGAAGGTAGAACTGACTTGTACATACAGACTTAAGATGTAATATTAAAACAAGATATGTATGTATAAATAATATCATTAATATTAAAGCCGAAGTTTTATTTGTGGACGAAGTGGTAAATTATTGCTTATGGATTTCACGCGTGTAAAATATTGAGACATCTGCATTCAAAATAACAGAGTTCTCGACATCAGTTCGTTTCCAACATTAAGAACATTGAAGATAAATGTAGAGTCTTTGACATATTTCCAATTATCACACGTGTTACCCATTAGCAATAATCATAAGGTAAATGTGTCTGCCATTAAAAAACATTTATTGCATGGAGTGTACGATAAATTATGTAATATAAACAAATAATTGAAACGATAGATTATTTCTTTTATATTTCATCATTTATTTTAGGCAACTTTCGAATGGAAAACCTATTTAAAAACCGCACACAATTTTCAATGAATCGCTCATAAATTAATGGAGACTAACTTGGCAGACCATTTAGCCATCTGTTTCTCATTATTTACTCATCAACTGATGATCCGTTTTCCAACGTAGTAGTAGTGTGACGACATAGTAGAAAGTGGTATTGAAAATTCTTCGTAACAACAGA
Source organism: Andrena hattorfiana (assembly GCA_944738655.2). Taxonomy (NCBI): domain Eukaryota; kingdom Metazoa; phylum Arthropoda; class Insecta; order Hymenoptera; family Andrenidae; genus Andrena; species Andrena hattorfiana. The sequence continues at coordinate 37,674,426 of OX122889.2, read as the reverse complement.
AAGCTTGTGGAACGGTTGAGGGGGTCAGTGAAGGAAGAAGTGATGGAATGTCTACGATACTAAACACAAGGGACGAGTCTTAGGAGACCTTCAGTGATGTCGACGAAACCTGGTTAGTTTGCGATAAGCTCCCGAGGAGGAAACAGTGAAATTGTAAAATACACTGTGGGTCGAGTTGTTAAATACCAACAGAACAGGAAGCACTCTGCGTGTGGTGGGATAGAAGAGGGATACGACTGGGACCGAGAGAAGAGCTTAAAGCCTGTGACGATCTGTTTCCAGTTAAAGCAGTCAAATAAATTAAGAGAGTGGAACCATTGACATCTTTGGTGGGTTATTTCATAGCATAATATTAAATTGTATATATTATTTAACAGATAGGAAGTGTACTACTCACCATGTTCTTCAAATATCGTAACTCACGACTATTATTTGGATGGGTCACTTGAAAATTTCTTAAGTAGAAGAAATTTTATGAATAATGAGTAAATTATTGCGACAAAGAATAATTTTTATTTTGATACCTTGAGCAAACTATTTGCAAAAAAAAGGCAGATAATGGTAAAAATTATGTCGACAAATGACAAATGGTATAGTACGGAATATTTTGTAATAGGTAGTTTGATAAATCTGACACTTTGAATTCAGATTATTATGCAAAAGGAAATTGGTTCCATAAATTCAGGATGATAAGTAGAATGTAAAGAAATAAATAAAAACAGGTAGAAGATTAACTTTCCACAGAATCATTTATTGGAAAATCACAATGACGTGGTAGACACAAAGAAATGCATGATTACTGTTATGATCGTGTGCTACTGATTTCGTTACATCAACCGTATGGATCACGTTTCCATTAGAATCAACGTGTAAATTACGCCGTGCTCAAAATGATAAGAAGATTCATCTGGATATAAAAAAATAGACGCTTCAATAATGTCGTTTCGGTCAATAGATTTTGATAGTATCTTCCCTCTTCCTATCTCTTTTTTTTTGACATTGGTAAAATGTATACAAAAATAATCTATGAGTACAATCGTTTGTAAAATATACTACCATCTTGTTAATATCTTTTTTGCGTTTCGAGAGCTTCGTAGAAAAGGAGCGTTTTAGAAAACCTTTGGTTCTTTAACCCGCGCTAATCAATTGAAAACGGCCTGCGTACTCGTAAGAGAAGTGAAACGTATCGGGGGTGAAGTAAACACTAAAAAAAAAACATGTTCTCTGTCCTGTTCTCGCGAGCTGTCGTTAGACAAAGTGGTACAAAAGTTGATACGCTAGAAAAGATACGTATAAAAGGAAGTCACGAAACGTTTCCTTCATACAGATCCCTCATCCAGAAATGTGAATTGTTAGAAATAGGCTAGCTATTGATTATATACACGTACAGTGATGCAGTTGCCGAGCAGGATGGATTACGTTGTCTTCCGCGTGAAATACACCGAGAAATTAAAATAAATATCGATACATGGTCGGGGCAGTGTGGGATTGATAGTGCTCTCCCAAACGCTAAATGTGCTATCAGACAATATGTACAGAAATCGCCACAATCGTGTGGCGTACGCGTGGCGATCTTCCTAAAACCACGATCAACGAGAACTTCCATTTCTTTCGTCCCGTTGATAATTTACATGATCGATTAAACGGAGGTGAACTATGATTAACGATTCACGTACAACGATTCGATGACGCGCGCACTCCGCACCACGCATACGATGAGCGATCTAGCAAACAAGTGTCGTAAAAAGGAAAGGAAATATTAAACAAAATGTCAATGTAATTGTACCCGTACTCTTAACCTTCGCGACATCACCACCACACTTGACCCTTCAGAAGCTTCCCTAGTTTCTATCTACCAGTAATTGGGCTTGCCACAGAAACGAGGAGTCCATGATTCTCTCGCAAAACGGAGACTCGAGACACCAGCAGCTCCGGTGACGTATTTCAAAGCATAATTCCAAATTATATACAGTATGCTTTGAAACATCATCTAAGCTTCGCCCTCGTTGCCCGGTGCGACTAAATCATGTACTTCTTCGTGAGGATCGTCCTCGTATCAGCTGTCTGGAACCTGAAGGCAGGCAGAAATTCACAGCAAAGAAATTTAATGACCTGGTGTTATTAAGCACAAGCGTTCTTCTTACTTTCCACTGTAGTTGATTGCCAATGCTGTAAAGCTCTTTCAACGATTCAGCCAGCTTCCGAGAACCTTCTAGCTCTTTGTACTTGCGATATAGTTCGAGAGCAGCGCGTGCATCTTCGGTCGAGTCGTGCGTTTCAGACTGAATCTTCTTGCCCAGAAAGTGCCACGTTAGGAAACGCAACGACACCATACGGTGATGAGGTAAGTGGAATAGCAATACTGTGTCTAGGATCTGCTCTGGAGGCACAACCAAGTTGATTACCCTGTAAATAATCCACAGTAAAATTAATTGCACGGTCGAACTGTTCCCTATGAGATCCAGTTGATTCGTCACCTAAAGTCGTTCTTTAGACCGTGGCCGACGAATATTATCCCGTTGTCGACCAGGAACCGGACTTTCTGATACGTCGACTTCAGTGTAGTCAAATGTTTGCTGCTGAAGTTAGCATCCAAATCCCCGGGCTGAATGCCACTGAATTTCGTCAGGTAATCAACCACTTGCTCCTGAGTGCTTATGTAATCGTCTATGAAGGGAGTGCCTTCCAGAGGACCTTGGCTATTTGTGACATGAAAAATATTGAACTTTGGGAAAGACTCGTTTGGCTACTACGAGAAGCTGAAGGAAAGGAAGGACGCGAGGGGTATAAACATGTATTGTTTATTATAACCGTGGAGGCTATGATTCCTAGTTCTTATTCGTAACACAAACATGAGGTTTTGTTTTTATTATTCTTTAAATCAAGCGCTTTTCGTGTCTGATATTAATATCATTTATGTATTGAAATATAAGTCCACTTTTGGATTATATAACATCGATAGATTAGGTCTCGATCTAATATCGAGGACGTGGGTTTGATCAAAGAAGTAAAACTCTTTAATTTCGCTACGACACTAATTACTATTTTATTTACTGACTGAATCATTTCCCCAATCTACTTCACGCGAAGATTAAAGGTTTGTTATAATAAATGGAATTAGGGGCACAGAATGAAGGAAGTAATAGCTGGAAAAGGTAGAAACAGGAGTTGACAGCAGTAGGCCCCAGTAGATTCCAATGATTAATTAACAATTGTACACACCCCCGTATGCAAGTGATACGCGCCACAGACATATGGCTAGGTTTTATAGTGGACATCTTCCCATCGCTTCGAAGTTCAGACTCTTCTTGATTCAAAGTAACGAATTCTGCATCAATTGCCACCAGTTCTCCTGCAATAATAATTTCGTTCATGATGATCGTTATTCCATTGCTCAAATAGATCCCCTCTCAGAATCCAATTCTCTTCTTTCTAAACCTTTTTTCGGCATTTCGTCGGATGTCAGCGGGGTAAATGTGATGCCTCTGGTTCCGCCACTGCGAGCGATGCACTTGTCTTCGCCAAACACGTCGTACGTAAGGGGACTGACAAATGGGGCTGGTTCAGGTGCTGGCACAGCCGTGTAATGAAGAACGCACGGTACCTTCCAATCGAGATTGAACCACACTGCCTCCTGCGGCGTCACTGCTGATATGCTGCATCAAATATGCAAGTTTCATTACTAACTTGTAGTATAGAAGTCTACAAAACTGTTATGCAAATAAGTTTTCAAAAATATTATCTTCATAGTCCTCGTGGATTTGCTTTTATTTAATGAAGAAATCACCAATATTAAAATTACAAAAATATTATGTTTCTACGTTCATTACAACTGGAGTTACTCTAGTTCATCTATAAATGAAACAAATTCTTGTCACATACCAAAAGTCATTGAAAATGTACCACTGCGACACTGCACTGCCAGCTGATCTTTCGTGATAATTTGGTCCAACCCGTAGCAGTGCAACAATATTCCTCCTGTCTTCGTTGCTTTTGTCATCGATATAACAAACAACAGCACTAAGGCTGTATTGCATTCTGCTTATTTTATCGACAGCTTCGTCCGTCGCATTTGCACTCTCGCCATCCCCGTTGTCTGGTCCCGTGGTAACGTGATTCTCCCTTTCTTTTCCTTCGGAATCTGCCCCAGAAGTCTCTAAATTTTGTTGCCCTCGAGCCTTGCCATCGCCCTGGCCATTTTCTACGATGGTCTCCTCCGTCACAGGCTTGTTAGTTTCCGTAGAACCACTCTTTAGGCCGTTACTCTTTTCCACAAATAACTCGCCGTTACTGTTCAGAGAAATCTCAATGTTGTGTGGAATCCACGAGTGAGAATAGTACAAATGGCTGGGTAGCGTCGCGACGGGTGTGGTAGTAGTCGTGGGAGGTGTGATGGGTGACGTTGATACGGTTTCTATCAAATAGAAGGGGCAGAAGTTCATGGCAGATCGTTTGAGTACGATGTAACAGTACGCTATTAGAAATATTTATTGCATCGCTAGAATATTTAACACGTTGCTACTAATACCTCACTTAAGGGGGTAGGTCACCCTCGATAGCACCCTAAAACAGGCCTTTTTTCAAACGCGAATTGTAAAGTTGAAAATAACAATAAACTTTGTTTTTTCTTCTAGTTTTAACCGTTATTCTATGAGCTTTAACATACAAAAAGAAAAGTCTAAATATCTCTATGTACATAAAATCTCGAAAACCGCTCAAATGAATTGGATGAAAATTTAATGAGACATGCAGAAAACCATTCCCTAAGATGTGTCGGGAGCAGAATTTCGAGATAAATTCTTTAACCCGGGAGTAGGCGCATGTTGGTCTTTTCGACCCATGATTTCGTATGTTTTGAAACATGATCCATAGCGTTCGACTGTTCTGGGGGCACGGCAGTGCCCGCGCGAGTTTACTTTTTTCGTGAAGCGATTCTCATTTGAAGGAAGTCTCGACTTGTTTATGTTGTGGAGCGACACTTATTGTTAATGCACTCGTGTAGGTTTTAAAACATACATTGGTACGCGTCGGTCTTTTCGACCATAGCGCGCCTACTAACGTAAGTTATTTGGCGCGCCTACTCCCGGGTTAAAAAAAGATAAAGAATATATTTCATACAAGAAATCCATAAAATCGTATTTTTCAACATAAAAATTGTATTATTTTTCTTTTCGAAAATCTGCTCCCGCCACATCGTAGGGAATGGTTTTCGGCATCTCTCATTAAATTTTCATCCAAATCGTTGGAGCGGTTTTCGAGACTTTATGTACACCATCAAACGGCGCACCGCGTACACGCCTTTACGTTTTTACTCACAACTTTTATGTACATAGAGATATTTAGACTCTTCTTTTTGTGTGTTAAAGCTCATAGAATTACGATTAAAACTAGGAAAAAAAAGTTGTCTCTATTGTTATTTACCACTTTATAATTTGCGTTTGAAAAAAGGCCTGTTTTAGGGCTATCGAGGGTGACCTATCCCCTTAATACTGATTCTTGCAAAATATTATTGCGTTACTGTCGATACACCAAATCATGGTCAAAGAAAGTCGGCTATCAAACACTTTATCGGTCAATCAATAAATATGTCCAGTAGTGTATATATTGTCGACGAGATTACCTGAATCCCTGCCAACGTGCCTGAATCGACAGCCAACCCTGGTGCAATTGTTACCGTATCGACAGGGCTTTACGGTAATTGGGACGGGACTCGACGATGGACTACTTTCCTTCCCACTTAATATCTTCTGAACGACGATATCCATCTGTGTTTGCCAGAACACTTTATCCTAAAACGATGTTCATTTAAAACGACAGAAGACACCGACGGGATTTTCTGTCACAGAGGTCTACGACTCTCAAGTACCTGTTGCGTATCTAAACCACAGTTGAGTGCCAATATCTGAGGTAGCTGAGTCAACTGCCGAGACTGGAGGGTGGGTGTAAATTTCTGACAACTATCACACCATGCGGGCGTAATTTTCTCGGGTCTTAAGCTGCGGGCAAGGACGCTCGTAAACGGCACCTCCTCTGCTATAGAAGGGAAAACTCGGTCGTTTAAGGCGCGACGGTGATTTCTGGGATGCAAGGTTCGCGTGATCGAACAGTGGCTTACATGAGTGCGTTAATTCTGGATAAACTAAGTTGCACAGCAACATGATGGAATGTTTCGTGGCTTCTTGCCCACATTTCAGACAGCGATGTATGTGCATTTGCTCGGACCCAAAAAGTCGACTGACCTCCGTCTCCTCGTCCCGTACCTCGTTCTCTTCGATAGACTTTTTGCTGTTCTTATCTATGCGTAATAAATGTTCGTTTAAGGCGAGAGGGAGCTGGGTTTACTAATACTTAAGTATTTCGTCATGTCAACGACGAATATGTATGAAAAATAATACTCTTATCGAAGGATCTCTTTACCAGCTTCTTGGTAAATAAATAATACTTCGAAGAGGGGGTGTTATTTGTATCAGCAGTGCATTACGAAATACTTAAACGAATAACACAATTCTGACCAATTATAGTAGCTACTAATTGCGGTCATTTATGTTCAGAAGTGTTTTCATCAACAATGGGCATACTTAGATCGATCGTATTATACGAACTACGTTGTTGAAAAGGGCATAAAACAAAGAGTTGAACGGTTTTTTGGATGGGGAGGGCTCTAAAGCATTGCCGATACTTATTTTAACGAATAGGCCATGCATTCGCGGAAAGCAATGTCTTCTTTCCTATAAAAAAAAAATAGTTAAATAAAGTAAGTCAAAATGCGGTCGGTCAAGCATCGGAAAAGCCTTCGTTTACGAATGTGGCACAGTCAGAGACTGGAAAAATGTGGTAACTGCAATATCCTAAGAATACAAGAACATAGGCATGTTTAGGTTTACGTAAAACAATGTCCAATGTCTTAAAATATACAACTAAGAGAAGAGTTAAGCTAAATTGGTTTTTAGTATTCTTTGGATATATCTCGCCATGATTGCAGATTAAGTGCAACGTACAATCGGATACAAAATGAAAAATAAACACAAAGAGTGCCCAATGTGAAGGATACACATGAATTGTGTTTACCTTTCGATGTGATCCACATATATTTACCATCCTCCTCTTGCTTCCTCCTCTTTTTCCTCTCTTCGTCGTGACTTCTGTAACGAGAACCGATGTTCTGCAGAATGCTAGGGAAGTCTTGCTCGTTATAAACAAAAGGTGCACATTTCGGGCTCGATTTGCGACGCGCTGCTTCCTCTTCTTCCTGCTGGCGTTTTCGTGTTTCCAATATTTCGTAATGGATTTGGTGCAGGATGAACCTGTTCCAGCTCTGAAAGGAAGTTTCAAGTGATCATCGAATACTAACAAAAAAGTGTGCCCAGCAATATACTTTCAGCCGTGCATGTCCCCCTCGCACAAAAGTGAAGAAAACGTAGTACTCCATACAAATGGAGGAAGATTTGAAATGAATTCAATATTAGGGATAATACGTATATTAAGCATTTATATCGGGTGATTAATTCACAATTACTTCACTTGAGTAGATCATGAAAAGTTTCTAGTTCGATTCGAGGGTCATTGGAAGAACATTCAGCTTCCTATTCTGTAGCTCAAGCGTTCACATTCAGGTAGACTCCCACTTCCTTTCGCAATCATATCCAGGCTCGCGTCGCCTCGGCTTTTCCGCACCTGAAGTTATCTGAGCTTACCACGGTTCATGTGTTTGGTCAGTTGCTCAGAGAACCTCTTCCTTCCTCTTTTAGCAGTCACCGAAAGCGGTGGCATTGCATCCACTCACACTACGCCTTGCCTCACTTCCTCAAAATATTCTCGAGAAAGAATCCGTGGCTCGGAGTCGCGCCGAGGCGAGACGAGGCGTAGTGTGAGTGAAATTGTCAAAATACCTAAGAAAAGCATAGGAAGAATAAAATGAGCCGATGCGATGCGAGACGAGGCGTAGTGAGAGCCTACCTTTTTAGTTTTCAGACTCTTTCCTTAATTCTAACAAAACACGCGCGCGTGTTTGATTGTGTGTGAGTGCATTTGAGGGAAAAGGATATTGTTTCCAATCGTTTAATAAAAAATTATACAGCTGACCTATGATACGTCTTTGTGGTGACATATTTATTAATATATATTATGAAGATCTACCCCCTCCCCCGTTTTATTGCCCTTTTACGGTGTCTATAATGCATAATAGTTTCCAAAATGCTACAAGGAAATGAATTAAATATCAGGGATAGAAGAAGTTGTGTATATTTGGTGCACAAGTCACACCTTTTAAAGTACCATTTACCCAAGCAACAAAATTATTTAGGATAGGAGATCCTCCGACAATCTCGATTAATACAATTCGTGCCTGCAACGGCACGCTGAATCCGCGATCGTACCTGTATCAGCCTGATCAGATTCGTTTTCCTTTTCGCCTCTGGGTGCAAGTCGCTCAATATAAGCCCCAGGGCTGCTGCTTCCGGGACAGTCCTAAATGCTCGTAGGAAATTAGCAGCTTGGCAGGGCAACCCCCGCGACGTGTCCAACATATGAAACAAGAATCCAAGTTCGCAGGACAGGCAGAATTCTCTTTGGCACGAGTGAGATAGCAAAGCCGCCTTCACAGGCTCGCAGTAGTAAAGTAACTGGAAAACATGGATACACATAAATCTCGCGAAGGAAGGCTTGTCTTCTTCAAACAGAAGGACCATTTCTAAGGCAAGTGAATCTCTCGAGGAGATCGATTGCGGTGCACTTACCTGCAGCATAGCATTGCAATAACTGTTGGGAAGTGTGGCTTCCAGTCCGCAGAAGCTGGTGCGATTATACTGATCGAAATCGAACTCATCGTAACCGAGACGTGAATATTTCACCTCGATTTTACGGTAACGCTTAGGTATGGCCACAAAGGTGCCGTCGTCTGTTTTGGACCGTGAGTCCCCCGCGAAAAGCTTGGCGACTACGCCGCGTCGTTTTTCCAAATTGTAAGGTATCTGCAAAAGAGGTATTATTTATTTTTCTTCAATCAGTCGAATATCTTTCTTTGCTTTGCTTTGTGTTTTCTTAACGTTTTTAATAGTAATCGTTGTACAATTCGGCGCTACCGTGCGAACGTAATTTGGACCGTGAAAAAATAAATAATACCTATTGAACGCGCGTGGGACCGAGCCAATAAGCTAGGCTTACGTGTATGTCTTACAACCTTTATTTCACTTAAGTACAACTTTAATTATACATTCTTTGAGAAACATATATTATAGAGATATTAAGCGTACTAAGACTATCGATTATTGAGCACAGATCATTGAACGGGGGCAAACGAAATGCATCGATTACAACACGCATTGTGCTTTAGTAGGTGGGATCAAAGGCAATAGTTTTCACGCTGGTTCCACAAGACACAGAGCTCCGAGATTTGAACAATCGACACGGAGCAGTGATTCTCTCTTTCGTAGCATTTGCGGGTACCGTTGTTCCGTATTCTTTTCGTAGTTTTCGATAGTTGAAAGGCGTAATACTTGATTTGCACTTTAATACTTTTCAAATAAATAATTATTCTTGTTCATCACGATCGTACTCGTAAATTTCGGACTTCTAATGATTGGAAGTTAAAAATCACAAATTTGGCGAAGCCTGGATAAGGCCTGATTATTTTTTTCCTTTCTTTTGTTTCTAAATATATCGAAATTCAAGCGATAGTAGACTCAAGGCTATGCATGCTTTTGAACATCTCATACTGCATTGTATGTATTGTTATGCAATGCAGTAATATGTATAACGTTACTGGAGTACACTTATCTTTGTCTAAATTGGCACATTCTTGATATTTGTATGGATAAGGCCATTGTAAAAAATTATTTCTTTCTGAAGAAATCAAGGCAAATGCAATACCTGCACTTCCAAGCAAGCATTAAGGTACTGTTGTTACGCGAAATCCTAATTAGAATCTCAGAAACTTGCTGCTTTAAAAGTATTCGTTTAAAGAAAATTATCCTGAGAACTTTGTTAATTCGAGCAAATGAAAGACTTACGAATACATACTCAATACCAAAAAACTTATAAACTTTATATTTCTTACTACTTCAGTAGCGATGAGATCAAGTAAACGTACTTTTTGCAGACTTCAAGTCTCGATTTTTTATGTATAATTTTTTTTAAAGATCATTTTATGACCGAAGAACAGAGTAACTAAAGTTGTAAAAGAGAGTTTTAACATTGCATCAGCACGCGTTTTCAGTGTTCCATTTAGGTCTCTTTCTCTCGTACATTAAATGCAGAGGAAATTATTAGAATACTGTGGACTAGTTTATGAAAATATATCACGTTTTCTTAACGTTGTTTAGGGACTACGATATTTATCACGAAACGTTATCAGTCTTAATCACATCATAGTATTTTGGTTCCTCTACAAAATTAGAAGCTTCAATCATATTGAGCTTAACTCTTTGTCGTAATTGTCGTGATTAATACATCGCTCTGATTTATTATATCGATTTAATACTACGATTATGCCACCACAGCTTTGATGAAATCACTAGTGGAACATACCTCTCGGGTATACAATATAATTAATATCGTCTGCATAACTGATTCAATTAATAACACACTGTGTGTGCCGAAGTATATCGAATGTGCAGTCACTACACATTCCAAACAAAGTAAACAAATCAAAGTTCCTCAGGGGGAACATGAACTCTTAAAGATAAATTGGACTGTGCACAACTTTTAGCATTAACGATTCGTTGTGCTCCATCACTTCACCTGTGATGCATCTAACGTGGCGTTCAAACAACAAGAATAACAACAACTCGTTTTATGTAATTATAATTGGGAATCATGGGAGGCACACGTAAGAAGGAAATATAGGAACATTTGGAGTTCAGGAGAGTTTCGGGAGAGTTGCAGAAGCGTATTGTAGAAGAGTGGGAGAATATTGTTTCCTCACTTGATTTCTGCGAAATGCCTGAGGATTTGGGGCATAACCTATTGTCCCTTGCATTTTCATTGTGCGTAGAATTTCTGGATCGATCGGTGGCGTTTTCCTGCGAAAACATACAACAGCATTTTTGCGTAATTGTCACATAAGCACACAAGTTTATACTCCTTCGTGGCTACTCCATTTGATTATACTTAAGGAGGTATTCTGGGCTAGTGGATCCACAGCAGAATTGGGCAAAATGTAATCTAATTACAAATTACAAATTGCGATTAAAATGTAATTGTGTAATTGATTACACAGTATTTTCTGTAATCGTTAATTTAAGTAGTTGACAAAATTTTTTTGGTATTTTCTGTAATCAATTACACTTTAACCCTTCGTGGTCACACGGGGTGTATTGTGCCCCAAGAATAATTTTCGAATTAAAATGTCCCGCCTTTACGACTTCTAAATGGGATTTAACGTAAGAAAAAGAAATATAAAAAAATTAAAAAATCGCTTTTTTTCCACAACCGTGGAAAATCACTCATTTTCAAGTACAAATTTTATCCTATCAAAATTGATATTTTTAGAAAAAGACTATTAGACCATGATTGTATAAGTATTACGAACGTACAATTATCATTGAAAAGTTAAGATACAAAAATACGAAAATGGTAACTCAAAAAATGACGGGGTACAATGAAGTCCGCGTCACCAACTTGTGATTATAAGGTGTGACCACGAAGAGTTAATCGTAATTTGTAATTTGTAATTAGATTACATTTTGCCGAACTCTGGTCCACAGAAATGATTTTAGAATTATTACATTTTTTAAAGATTAATCTTGCACGTGTGTTTGTAAAGTATTAAGACGAAGTTCGAGTTCTTTATACAACCTGCTCTTCAACCTTTAATCTTATCGACTAATAGCAGTGGTTCCTTTCTCTATGACCTTCGCCCCCCTCTGTAAGATTTTTATGAGAATTGTTTAGCGTACTCTGGAGTTTCGTATTTTGAGAAAATCGAGAGGAACGGTATAAAGTAAAACCATGCTTGTCTGATGCAACAGAGGGAAAGAAACTTCTACTTCTAAAGTAGGAAAGTAGTAAAGAATATCTCAACATATTTTCTTTAATTTTCTCTTGACGAGGAAGGTTCCCATCGTCGCCCTAGTATAGTAATTAAGAGTATATGCCATAAATCGATGGCTACCCACTTGGAAACTGCACGAAAATCTATAAATGCCCGTCTCCCAAATGGACGTTTAGCAAATTGGCAAAACAATTGTCTCAAAAAGCACTGTACCGATTTACTTGTGCTTTTGCAAACGTGCAAAGTACATATCTCGCTACGCGGTGAACTTGAATTAAGTTGACATCAGGATTACTTTTCCCTTTACGGCTCACGAAAGTTTAGATAATTTTACCTTATTCATTTTATTTCAGACGATAGCCAAACTCGTATAAACTAAAGAAACTTAAATTAGTTGTTTCGTGTAACCAGGAAAGGACCACTCTGTGCTGCCATTTCGGCAGAGGTTTTCGAAACTCGACGTGCATCGATTTTTTACTTGTAAAGCATTGCAAATAATTACTTTAATTTTTTGCAACTAGTTGAAATACCAATAGACACGCGTATACAACCAAAATCTGCATTCATTTAATAAATTTCCTTTAATTCCTGAAAATCACCTCGGAAACGATCGTCTAGGCCAGAGTACCACCTTAATGTTACCAAGTGGCGAGAATTCATCGCTGATCGATTGCTATTACCTACCTATATACTTTTTTTAGGTACTCCTCGGGCCAATCGCTTAATAACGGATGGCCAGTGTAAACAATAGGTATTGTACTTAGTGGTGTAATATCATCATCGAACGGTATAGACTGAAGCGATTCAACTGGGTCAGCAAATTCTGTTGGCCTAAGCGAATGAAAGCACATTTCTTTCTATTGCCCCGCTACTTCCACAATTTCTCATTCTTGCACCGCAATACACAGGGGCGAATTTGGAGATTCGACGCCCCTAGGCTAATAAGCGTTTCGCTCTTTCCGCGAAATATCATCAAATATTTTAGTTTAAAATCGTCGAGACAATTTCAAAATTAATTCAATATGGCAACTCACTAATTCGCTACACAAGAGAAAAAAAGAATTGTTTTTAAAGTTTTCGCAAGCCTCTGTATTTAAACCATTTCCAATTTCTTTGGCCTAAAATTTACCACTTCTTAAAATTTGCCGCTCCTCAAAATTTGCCGCCTGCAGCCTACTTAGCCAATCCCCAAATCCGCCCCCGCCAATATATTTACTAACCGAGAGAATGTATTAAACTGTGGTTCCGGCGTGTTCGTGGACATAAGATGTATGGAACCTGCCGAGTCCCCAAAGCAGAGGCATTGAGATGTAGAGGATACATCGAATGATAATATCATTGCACCGCCGGTAGCGACCTATCAATGCAAGGAGAGTCGTGTGCACACAATGTAATTGGAGACTTCTTACCAAAGCAAACGTTCCATACGCGTGTTTACCTGATATAAACATGTCATGGGTGGTTGTACATTAGCATAGATAGTATCGAGAAGTTGCATTTGTCCCAATGGCGATACAACGGCTAAACGACTGGAGTAGCTGGGTAGGAACTTCAATAAAAGAGGATACACCGGAGTCGTAACTGGACTTAATGCTCTCATTTGTCTCAAGTCATACGCCATTAAAAATCGATCTATTGAGAGCCCCTGACGGCTAAACCCACAAATGCAATTAATCAAAAACATTACACACTAGGACGGACCATCCTGGGTCTGTTCAGACCCATAGTGACTGTTCTAGTATACACATTTTAGAGAACGTTCTTTTTGTTATATAGAACACAATTTATATCTTCGATTTCAAGGTTTCCTACATTACTATAAGCGTTACGCTTGGATCTAAAGAGACCCAGTCATCATCGGCCCAGAGTTTAAGGCTCTTATAGCTCATTTCTCTTTCTGATTACTGCGAGGCTTACCTGTTACTAAAACCGCAAGTAACAAGGTAATTTCCTTGGACATCGAAGTCACTGAGAGAACCGCTGTGGGTATCGAAAGTGTGTTCTATCGATAAAGTATTTGGATCCCTGAGATCGATCCTCCCCGCAGGATTACCAGCGCATATCAGTCTACTATGCTGCCTTAAAATTGCACAACCACTTTCCCCTACGTTCACCTGAAAGTACAAGAAGGTACTAGCACGTGCGTGTAAGGCCGCGCTGCCTTAAACGTGTACAGAAACTCACTACTCCAGTCTCTTTGCCTCTGGTCAGATTAAAATCAATTATTTTCTCCTGATGCCCTCCCATAAGTAGCCTCGTTGGTGAAATCTGCAGCATGCATTGCATGTCTATCATGTTCGGCGACCTATAATAGCGTTCAGTCTCGTGTAGTTCTTTATTTATAACATCCTCCATTTGTGTATACTTCTCTACACAAATCCAGATCAACATACATGTGCGTAAATAGCGGTATGCCTCTCCGCAATTGACATCTCAACAAGCTTTGCGTCAGGATTAAAATTCCCTCGTCTAACGGATGAATATGCCTCACTTCTTGCGTGGCGTGTACTTGAAAAGAGGTATACTTTTGCAAACCAGGCCCATAGTAAGACGTCACGTGACCCTATAAAGCGTTATTTCTGGTCAATGCGTCGCCCTATTTGCATCGCTTCGTGAAATGCTTCTCCGTTAGTATCTCTTTTCATCTTTACACATTCTGCTGTGTATATATTACTCAACAAACACCTAAGTATTCGCAAGCAGAGCCTCTGCTCAGCGACGTACTTTATCTTGCTTTAATAATGTGGATCACACAGACTAAACAAAAAAACGACAGAACAGATAACTAATCAGTTGCACCTATAACAACAATTATTATACCCCTTGATTCCCCATCCACATAAGTTCTTCGACCGTATCGAATGTAACAGTGGAAACGCCAAACCTATCCCCCCCGTCGGCAAGTAAAGTGCGAGTTTCGTGAAACTCTGCTCCAGCAAAGTCCTCTCCAAATTGCTCGGCTGCAGGTACATATTCTTCGGTAGCTAAGACATAACTTGTTTCCTCCCCTGTAATAAGAGACATAAATCCACAATGAACTCTTCGCCGCTTCTTGCCGTCGCTTGCATCATTAAACGTTACTTGCGATAATATTATCGGGCCCGAAGCTAGACGCAATTTCTACCAAGATTAATCGAGGCGCCTACTTCAAGAGCAAAAGCGAACGCAGGTAATAATTCACGCGTAACATGAAATTTTAATACGCAGCTAGCGGAAGCCAGAAGTTCATACAACCATTCGGAGCGAAAATTCGGTAGTTCAATTGGAATGATCAAAACTGGAAATGAAAACATTTTATTTTCATTTACACTTTGACAATAACGTATATAATATCGTGTCTTCAATCTCTACCAAAGTGAATGGGAACAAATTATTTTAAATACAAGAAAACAGTTTGCATTCATAATATCATATTTTGAGTTTGAAAATATTTATCTTGGGTCTTTGAAGGCATCAAGTAAAGTAAGATAGATTTCGTTCTCCAGTTCTGCTTTGTTTAGTGAAATTACTGTTACTATATTATACCATGCACGATACATAAAGCATTATTGTCTGAAGTAGTATTTGAAACTTCGCTCAGCTCTGGTAGAAAGACACCAGATCGCGCATAATCACTCGAGCAACGAGCGTCACGGTAGCGCAGTGATTTCGCGCCTTTCCGAATGCTCGAGGTCTCGATCGAATAGATCGCATATCGACACGAGGGGGGTGTTTTCTTTTGGCGCCCTTGCGAGAAGGAAGTAGCGTCGAAAGTCACGCCAGATGTACTCACAGAGGAGATCTTGCTCGTCGCCGCCGCCGCTCTCGGCCGTGGCCTCTACGGACAGATCGTAGTGGCCTAAAACCGGGTAGTCCATAATATTCCCGTCTTCAGGCGGCTCGTTTTTCAAGCATGAATTCGCCGTCGGTACGAAGATAGCCGTGGAATCGCCGTCCAGACGTTCGTTCTCTTTTCATAGCACAGTTTCACGCACACGCACGCACCGAACGCACGCACCTTAGTCGCCTTGGCAACTGTGCAACAAGCGAAACACTTCCCCGTGGATATTCACCGTTCCCGGGCGACTCCACGGTCCCAAGGATCGAAATCGCGCCGAGTAGAACGCTTACCGCACCGCTTTATCTCGATACGCGACTTGGCCCGTCCATCGATATACCTTTAATTCATGATTCCACTTTTCTACGCGTTTCCCCCCGTGTAAGGTTGTATGACGGCCTTGAAGGTGGCGACATCTGCGTCTTCGCGCGTCCGGCAGTTGTGCCAATGGCAGGAACGGGAATGCCACTAGGTCGCGCCGTTCGCGCCGTTCGCTTGGTTATGTCGCGAAGAGAAACAATGGCGCGAAAACGAGCTCGGGATTCCGAAGAAATTGCGTTTTGAAATGAGCTGCGAGACGTGGACATTGTATAGGAGAGGCATATGCTTCACGTATTTTCATGATTTCATATGATCCTCGTGCTCGGGAAATGATTTAATTGGTACTGTGTCGGTTAACACCTTTGATTGACGCTCGTTTACATTCGCCACATACTTTTCAAATATAACTTGCAGGAATGAATGATTTATGATATGTCGAGTTAGGAATATGTTTGAAATGTGTTCTGTACGTGATCAGGGGCGAATCTAAGATTTTTCTGAGGTTGGGGGGGAGTTGGTCTGAGAAATAAATTAGGAACCTTTCCGATATTTTCCTGCTAAATGAAAAAGTGTTTTTTTTTAGTATCAATTTATCATATTTTCACTCATATTGCTAAGTAAAAATAAGTATTTTGCAAATTAAAATAAGTATTTTTCCCTTGAGGGAGGGGCGCGCCCCTCTAAATCCGCCACTGTTCGTGATGTAGATTTGAAATTGCGTGGCGCCATTTACCTATTCATGATCTCTTGTTATATAGAAACGCTGCTCCCAGAGAGCAAGGTTACGCTAATTTTATTTTGTATCGAGTTGACCGCGGTGATTCTAAGGATATATAGCGATATTAAGGAGTTTTGCATAATACATACTTAATATTAAGTAATATTAGAATGCTCTAATATTATTTATATGAGAGTGCTATAATATTATTAATATTAGATCGCTATAATATTATTAATATTAGAGTGCTATAATATTATTTATATGAGAGTGTTCTAATATTATTAATATTAGAGTGCTATAATATTATTAATATTAGAGTGCTATAATATTATTAATATTAGAGTGCTATAATATTATTAATATTAGAGTGCTATAATATTATTAATATTAGAGTGCTATAATATTATTAATATTAGATTGTTAAAATATTATTAATATTAAATTATTAAATAACAGTGAACTCTGCAGCTGAATAATTTAACGATTAAGTATTAATATTTTATTTAACGTAATTTCGGTACATAATATTAACATGTTAAATAATACTTAAAAAAATTATTTCATAGTTTAATACTAAATATGTCGTGTAGATACATATATTCTAGTCTGTCGATCAGAGTATTATTCAACATTGAAGTATTTCTTTTCAAAATGTAGTTACAATAAATAACGGAGGTAGAGAATCACAGAATTTGTTTACTCTATGTATATATACGCACATACACATATTTCACAAGTTAGAATGAACGTTTTACATGTTACGTGAGAAACGATGGAAATCACAGAAGTGTTAACGTGTACGTTGTAAGAGAGGTACGGGTAGTTTTACGAAAATACGTTTAAAATGTCATCCTTTCGAAAATACATTCATCTTTCGGTACTTTTACGTTGGTCTGTGCGTTGCATTACGATATCGCAGATAAAAGAATACGAGCAAGCGAGGATGTGTAAGCTTTGTTCTGTCGTTTCCTATTTCGAGCGAATCTTGTAGTTATTTATTGGCACAGTAATTTCGTACAATTACGTCACCTGAAAAGAGAAGAGCAATATAATCATATCGATTAGTATAGGTATATTATTAGACGTCTACAGGATGTCCCAAAATACGTGGTATAAACTGAGACGAAATATCACCCCTCGCGAACATAAAAAATGTGAAATTAAACTTTTTCATATTAACCGTCATTTATCAGAAAAATTATTTTCTAAATGTATAAATACGATGGTGCTTGATTATTTAAGCTTCGATGTGTAAATTCTATAAAAAATGTTATAGGTACTTATACGGAGATCCAATGAATTAAATTCGAATCAAGCACGCGCGCAGCCATGCATCAAGTTCAGCTATGCAATTTCAAACCCAGATTTCTAAGAAACGGAGGTTTGCATGAACCGATTTTATTCTCCATTTTTTATTTATTTTCTCGAACGAAATGATTACCCATTTGGTCGTATCATACACTCTAGTGATTTAAATGTATGTATTCATGTGTTTTGTGTGTGTATGTGTAAAGTAATTCAAAAGATTCGGAGAATTTAGAACATGTAGTGCTCAAAAACAGACAAAAGATATTAAATTTAATGGGTATAAATCCGCAAATTCATTCTGATGGAGTAATTTTTCACTTTTGATAATTACATTATTATAATACTGTAATTATATGATAATACGACATGACAATTATTAATGAACAGAAATGTAGAAGACAGTTTAATATGATTTGTGTTTAGTAGGATCTTTTTTCATACATGCTCCTAAATGCTCCAAATTCTTCGATTATTTATTTTTTACATCATCTACATAGAGTGACTCACAAAAACAGGAGTTGCATCTTCTGTTTGGTCAAAGATGACCGAACAGAAAGTATTGCATAACATTGCATGAAAGTGCAGTCTAATTTTTCGTAGATAGAACTGTATATTATATTTCAGAAAATCAAGTTGACTGAATATTCTGTCCATAAAAATACTTTTATACGCAGAATAGTTACAAGAACTGATTCACTTAAAAGAATATACAGAGTCTTATTAAGAAAGGAAAAATGCAGTTGCACTTCGCAGCTGCATCATTGCAATTACGAGCAAGATCATTCCATTAAGACACTATACATAATTCAACACTTCGCCCTTTATCACTGAATCCTGTCTTCGATCAAATGAGGGATACAGTTCGTCTCAATTGCGTTACTCACCATGTGTAGAATAAAATATCGAAGTAAAAACAGTTCATAATAATTACCTCACGGGCAGAGAAAAATTATTGTAGTTAGCAATAGCAAAATTGTTGCTTAGTATAACAGCGTGAAACTTTCATTAATGCAAAATTGCTAGTAAAGTTGTCGGAGTTGCAAAATACGAGGTGGAAGAGAAACTTCTTCTGTAGAAGTCCTTTCGAGTGGAGGGTTTCCAAAGTATTAAGAATTTGTTTTAAAATCGTCAACATGACTGTAAAACCTGATAAACAATTTCAAATATGTATAAGTTCTTCCATGACTGTTTTTGGAAATATGTATATTCATATGTTGTTAACCTACTAGCAGTCTCAGACGCATACCCTGTTGTTAACGCGAAAGATAGTCCAAATATATTGACTGGTGGTACTGCAACGAATGCAAAGAGTTCAGTTAGAATGATTGAATTCGTGCTTCATCGGAGTAACTCAGTTTTTGAACACTGGAAAGTATAATTGGCAAATGCAAAGGGATTAGTATTGAATTGAGGGATTGCTGAAACGATTAATTTCAAGTCAAAGGAAATATTATGAATGTAGAACCATGAATTATTAGGAAGCAAGCGGCAAAGTTGTTTATATTGAACAACTTTATATCGAAGCTTATTCAATAGTGAGTTTATTTTCTCTCAATTGTCATTTGGATTTTGTTTTAAATTATTACATATCGAATACTAAAGCAATTAAAATTCCACGATGTGCGTATTTGATAATGATTTAAGTTTAATTAAGAAGGGGGTGGTATCAGAGGATGATGGATATGAGCATATCTCAGGATAGTAGCCACGAACGAGCAGTTATTTTTATTAAAAAATGATTTTAAATATTGATACCTCCTTAACTACTTTAGGAGTTCAATAATTTTTAATTATTACCATAATTTGTGTGGTGTCTTTGGTCATCACTAGGAAATCCAAGGTTGAAATTTTGAAAATGGAGTTTATTTGTTCTCTATATAATCCTTCCGTTTAGTCAGGTTTCCTAATTTTCAATGAAACACTCTAATTTGAAAACACATTGCATTTGGAAATGAAAGAGTTTACCATTCATTTAAATACTATATGGCATTCTTTCAATTTCCACATCTAACATTTTCTATATTACTATACTAGAATGAAAACCAAAAATTTGGTTAACCATAGTACACAAACCAACAAATTTCTACTAAGCAAGAATTCAGAAAGCTTTCACACATTGTATTCCTCAAAGATCACTTTACTTCTACTGCAGTTAAAGAGATCTAAAGTGACCTAAGAGATCTAAAGATCTAAAGTGACCTAAGAGATCTAAAGATCTAATGTGACCTAAGAGATCTAAAGATCTAATGTGACCTAAGAGATCTGAAGATCTAATGTGACCTAAGAGATTTAAAGATCTAAAGGTCCCCAGAGATCTAAAGATCCAAATTGACTTTTCATAGAACCAAGTAATAGGTAGTTGTTATAGCTCAATATTCAGAAACCTGTTACATTCATCATCCCCTACATTTCCAGTTCGGTCTGATCCCCCATCCTCATTCTTCCCTTTGCAAATATAGTAAGAAATTAATTTCAATTTCAAACTACAAATTGGCTAGCCATGCATCCGTTACCTTAGTGTCGTCGTATCAGACGGGTACGGTGGTGCAGAGTGCTAATAAGAGCCCTGATATCTTCGTCGGACTCGGCTGACTGTCGTCGGGACATCCAATTGTTCGGTGTGCCAGTTAGCGAGAAAACAGTTTGCTTGCACGGTTGCGTTGGAAATGATGATCTTCGAATGAGTGGCGGGGGTTTCGCACCTACGGTTCGATTTAGCCATTTACGCACGATACTTTTATAACTCGGCCGAGCTGATCTAACTATGTGCTACCTAATAAGCGTAAAGCAGATCGATGCATGCCTTGCATTTCAAAAGACCTGTGACTCAACATCGGTTGCCTCGGTACGAAGCGTCTCTGCACGGGAAGTTCGACCGTGGATGCTTTTCTTGAACTGGCCCTACCTGCCTTAGACGAGTCCTTAGGCGTTTTTCAAAAATATGCACATGTTCGTATACTCGTGTTGTTTTCGTGTGTGTATGTGTGTTTAATTTTCTTTTCTTTACTCGCGAATAGAATCAGAATTGGTTTCGTTACTGGCAGACGTAAAATCAATCAGTGTAAAGCATCCTCACATCGTTTCTTACAAAAATATATAACTGTCCCTGATCAAAAATATAACGTACCCTATACACTATACAAACAATGGTATTCTATATAATATTGATCTATGATATTTGTAATCTCGTTAATTTGCGTTTCTATCTCTACTAGTATCACTTGTATTTACGGCTCTTCAAAACTTTATACTCTAATTGATCTCGAATCGCTACTACCTCTCTCTCCCTCTCGCTTATTCTATCGTACGAGTATCTGTGCGTTTTGTTTTCTGAAACGTGGCTAGCGTGAATCTACATTGATTGGATACGCAACCACAAAGCTATAACTCGTGAGAAAAATCGTTATTATCCGTTAATCTGCATCAACTGTTAATCTGGTTAGGTTTAGGAAACTAGTGCGGTCGCCGCTGTAATACCTTGTCTCTAGCGAAACGTATTCGCAACACTTCAACGAGAGCAGCTATCGCCGAAATCAGAAGCATCGTCACGAGAATATGTCCTGCGACTGGAACGGATTTCATTCGACGATCTTTGCCACTTTCCTCCGTACTCTCTGTCAAGTTATCACCGACGGTCTCCTTCGTAGCCTTCGACCTATCCTCGGCATCTTCGCTGCCCGTCTCGATTCTGTCCTCTTCATCATCGTCCTCTATATTATCGCTCGCATAAACACCCCTATACGTACAGTTTCCATCGTAATCGCTGCGAAACACTGACTTCAGACGGTCCTGGTACTGGAGTCTCGGGCAACGCTTCAGCTTCCTATGATCCAGCGGGATCAACGTCGTCTCCTTGCTCGTCGCGTTCCCCATTGCTTCCATCGCCAGGTTCTCATTCTCACCGGTCTGATTTTCGGTGTAGTAGTTGGTGTTCATCATCAGCCGCAACGGCAACGACAGCAGCACTCCGAAGATTATCAATATGACGAGAATGCTGACATTGATCCCCAGCGAGATCCGCTTCTCAGACATGTTGACGAGACGTTGCATAATGACGCCGTTCACAGGTCGGTTCTGTTCGGTGTACGTTGGATCTCGATTGGTCGAGCTGCATAGCACACGGGTACCAGAGTTTTCACATTCATGTTGGCGAGCGATCGCGCGGAGCGCTGGTGGCTGTCGGATGGTGCCTCCTTCAGCTTCACATGGCCGTTGGTCGTGACGGACACCAGAAGGAGAACTTTCCAATCGCTATCAGTGGAACAATAGAACGAACGGCGATGTATCTTTCCCTATCTTTCGTTCAGGCGCAACTGTTGCGCATTCTGTTGTGACTGCAGTTCGAAGTGAGCCTGGACGTCGGCTGATATTGATTTCCAGGTAGAGCAGCCGCGTACGCGCAAGTCTCACCGCTGCTACTTCTGCCGAGGAAGCTACACTTGGCGGTAATTAGATACCGTTTAAATTAAGCTCGCCGTAAAACAATCAACGCCTGCGACGGAACCGCCCTTGTTCGAGCTGGTGATAATGTGCAATCGATACGACGCTTAAAGTGTCTGTTCGGCGAGCCTTGAGCTCCAACAATGGGATGCTGCGTGTTGCAGTGTGTCACGTGGATAGATACTATGCTACAAATATGTATGGAGTGATTCTCAAATGGGCCAAGTTATGCAGGAAGCTAGCAACCCCCCAATGATCTGAAATTGAGTAAATTTAGTTTGAAGATTTTAATTGTTAAAGAAAAGTCGCTTTACGCTTTATTTCTATTGGGTATATTTTATTATTTGTTATTGTTTTACAATGTTTTTAATGGGTTATTTAATAGCGAGTAGTATAATTAATATTATTTTAAATTTCCTGCAGTTTTTGTTTTTAACCCTAAAATGTAACTATGGCTTGATAGTTTTAATAACTGTATAATGTAAGAGTTGTTTTATGGGTTGGTAATTTTTTGCAACGTAAAGGTCACAAAATTATGGGATCCGTACTGTATTTAACTAATTTTTTGTCATTTTGAGGGTTCGTAGGTTTCTGCATAACTTGCAAGGGAAAATTCGGGACCCAGAAATTCAAAAAATTCTGAAACTTTGTAAATATGTAGGGAATTTCCTCCTGATTACAACGCAATTATTGCTTGCTGCCCAAATTCACTCTAAGGGGGTGGAATTGACCTCTGAAAATCCTGTTATTTTCCGATTTTGTGTTATAATTCGTGAACTGTAAAATATTTTTTTATCAAATG
The DNA here is from genome assembly GCA_944738655.2 of Andrena hattorfiana. Classification (NCBI taxonomy): domain Eukaryota; kingdom Metazoa; phylum Arthropoda; class Insecta; order Hymenoptera; family Andrenidae; genus Andrena; species Andrena hattorfiana. Next base: position 37,651,028 of record OX122889.2, on the reverse strand, counting down.
ATAGATCTAATTAAAAGAAGTAACTTCTGTCTTGAAACTTTTTTTCTATCTCTTACAGTTCGCGACTTATGACACAAAATCGGAAAATAGCCGAATTTTCATGGATTAATTTCACCCGCTTCGAGTGAATTTGGGCAGCAAACAAAAATTGCGTTGAAATCAAAAGGAAATCTCCTACATATTCACAAAGTTTCAGAATTTTTTGAATTTCCGGGTTCGGGATCTTCCCTTGGTCCAAATAAAGGAATTGATGTGATTGTATATCAAGCTTGAAGAAACTAGGGAAGGATTGTTTCAGGACCGTGAACTCAATTCTTCTTCTTTAGATAAAATATATTTTGTATTCTGTGCAGTAATGCTTAATTTTAAAGAAATATTTAATATGATAAACATGCAACGCGAAAATTTTGAAACTACATCTTACATCGTATTTTCTAAAAGATTATTTCATGGTTCATTGGCCATGGGTCATTGCACATGTTTTAGTATGATTTTCTTCAACAAGCATAAAAGGCTTTGGAAACAATGAAACGCTTTAGCAACATCAATAGAGATTCTAATTATGATACAAAGCTACTTGCAGAAGTCTTCCCTATAAGTGGTACAAGTCTATCATTGGTCAGTTTTGTGACATTAAGAATTTGAATTCAGTTTTCCAGTGGAAGCAACCGTAAATTTTTCATTTCGCTGTTTATTACATCAGATGACTTCCCAATAGTCGCTATTTATACGAGAATCTTCTAATATATTCAGCGAAAACCACCATCCGCAGCCATCGTACGGTAGCCTTCATTAGTGACTATCTGAATCTCCGCGTATGAATATAATTTCGAAATCCTCGAGCCTTTCACAATCCGCGTCTCTTGTAATTAAAACTATTAGAACCTTTCGACTGTTAACTGCCTTTTGATCACCAGGGCTATTAAAAGCTACGGTTGGTAGCCAATGATCCGTAACTTAATAGACTACAAGCGGGAAACCTATTTCAGTACCAGTACCTTGTCAGATTTCTGATAGAGCTAGGTGCCACGCTGGTTAAAATGTTGACGTCATCTTCTTAACCAACATACCTTACATCCATAAACCTCTAACAGTTTCATCCGAATAAGAAGCCCTCCAAAAAATTTTGTTTACTCTTCAAATGACCCCTTGGACTAGCAGTGTTTGGAAGTGAGAAGCCCACGCGTGTTGAAATACTGCGGACGTTTGAATGAAGGAAGAAGAGATTTGTGAATAGAGTAAAGGAAGTATCCGCGCGGATCGAGGCTTGCAGGAGCTGGCCGCGCAGCAGTCGATTCATCGTGCAACGAGGCCTTCGACTTTCGCGTGGAAAGGAAGGAAGCGGTAGCGCGGCAAGGGTGGCGAGGGAACGCTTTTGAAATGGGGCAGGTTCTCTAGCGTGTGCATACATAAATAATATTAGACAATATCGAATTAAAATTCGCATCTTTCTGCGGCGCAACAATGGACCGTGGTGCCCCAACAAAGGGAATACCCGCCGCGGTGGTGGTTGGTGGCGGTGGTGGTAGCATCGGCGGCGGCATTTATAAAAGTAATAAAACAGTCGAACAACAACTCTCCTGAAGTGAGTAGCGCCGCGAGAGGAAGAGAGAGGTGGAGGAAGGTGGAAAGGGCGAGGGAGCGGGATACTCCTGGAAGGTGAAAAGAGGAGGGCGAAAGGAGGTACAGAAAAACAGACCAAAAGAGAGAGATGAAGCACAGGAGAACAGCGACCCGACCCGACCGACCGGTAGCCCAGCCAGCGCACGTATATCTTGCTCTGCTACACCGCAACGCCGATTCTTCGAGGTTCTCATTGATGAATTCGTTCTGTTCGACCAGCGAATCGCTCGATTTTTCATCCCTTCCCGGCGCGCCAACTCGGCTCAAGTGAAACCACCGACAGATCGAGCCACCACGTAATAATCACAACATCATTCATACCTGGTAGCGTCCAGCGAAGTCTCCCCAAAAAAGAAACAGAAGGCTACCGAGATTCCAGCGCGATCGCAGTCGACATTGGCTCAGCGGCCGGTTTCTTGATTAGCACAATTATTAATCCATCACCCCGCGCGTTTATGCCCCCGTTAAACCCGTTCCCCTGCCTCTCCAATCGGTATCGAATCGCTGGAGCATCCGTTTCGCGAATATCGCCAGCGCTAATTTAATCCCGGATACCAGTTCTGCACGAGGGAATCCGCGCTCCCCGGCGAAACCAGTTCTCTAAACGAAGCTTAATGAGATTAGCTGGCGGGCAAACATCGGAAAACGATGTCGAACGGCTGGTGTATACATGTACCGTCGGGCAAGTGGCGCAGGTGCCCGCAGCCGATCATCGGGAGAGCCGGCGAGAGATGAGCGAAGGTTGAGAGCCAGGGTATGTAGAGCAGATGCTCTGGCCATGGCAGTGGTGGCGGGGTGCGTGATTTTTCACCGCCGACAGCTCCTCCTTCGAGAACCGCGCATTCCACCTCCTTCCTTCCTTCTTCTTCGTGCCCCTCTTGCTCGTCCGCCGTCGGTCTCCTTCATCCTTCACTCTTCGTTCGCCGTTCAACCGCCGCCCGTCTCGCTCCTTCGCTCCGGCTCCCCGTGCCGTCCACTTTCGTCTCTCCCTCTCGCTCTATCCCTTCGGTGGCGAACATTGGCAACGTATGCCGCGGACACGCCACTGGACACCAGTTGCACGATCTTAGATTTGCTGATCTCGCATCCCGAGTGCACCGACACAGGGATGCACTCGGTGCAGCACACGATACCGCGAGGGGCACGCCTGGCAGTGCATCCTTCGGCTCGCGTGTGCGACTGCCGCGGCGTGCACATCCACGCACGCGATGTACACAAAGGGCTGGGGCCCAGCTATGCCCGTGACCGTTCCGAGAAATGATTTTCAATAATCGACCAGCAGGGAAATATGAACGCCTGTCCAACGGGGGGGGGGGGGGGGGGCGTGTCACGATCTATCGGTAATTTTGATTGATTTCCCGTGTGCGGCCGCGCGCCCGCTGCTGTCCATCACCGCGCAACACGCTCCGCTCTTGCCTTTCCCGAGAAATAGTTGGATAACGTTCTGCGGCAACTATTACGTCACTCGCGGCGGAACCGGGTATCTTATCGGCCGTCCCAATTTCGCTGATTGCGCCTGAACGTGAGTAGCTTCTGGAATTGATTGCGTTCTAGGGTCTGGTTTAATCACTTGTTTAGTGTGGAGCTGGGTATCTCCAGGCACTTCTTGCCGCATCACCTTTCGAGTTTCATTGATCAGTTTGATGAGATGGTAGGGTCAATGGTCAATTTCTATCACGAAGGTGGAATGGCACCTTGCGTGATAGTTGGTGTTGGTGGCACAATAGCGCACTCAGGATTTAATCTTGAAGAGAGCCGTATTGAATAGATCAATTTTTTTTAAAATTTATGAGGTGATTGTAATTTTTTTTTGAAAGAATAAAATCGAATTTTCTTTCTTTTTTTACAAAGTTCTTGGATTACTTCAGTCGTGGTTACATTAATCTCCTTTTTCTTTTTGCCTTGGGGGTTGCCAGGGTCCCTTCACACTGTGGTAACATATAATAATTGTTTAAATTTCCTTTACTTTTGAATGGAATTCTGTACTCTGCAGCTATGGTGCTTAAATCATCATTCCTTTGAGATATCTGCAAACGCAACTCCCAAAGTGTTCTAACACATTGCAAACATTCAGTAGTTGGTAATTGGTGTTGAGGATATATTCACTGAACAGATATTCAGGTTACTCAAAATGATAGAAAACGTGTGAACATGGTTCGAGTGCCAGTCACAAATCACCGACCATTTTCATCACTCTTTTCACGTAGATACACCTTTCCCTTCTCGCATAAAACTTACATTCTTCCTGTAACAAGTTACACCAGAACGTCGCTTGCTACGATCACTATACTCCTGGAATGCAACAGAATTCATCTTGTTCTACACGCTGTCGAACGTTCCCAGCTCAGAGCTGAAGCTGCTGTACTCGCTACTGTTCCCTGTTCATTGGGAACAACGGCCCAGGGTGTCCAAAATCGCGAGGGGTGATTTACAGGCTCGCGATTGAGGCGATCTCCTAGCTCGGTGGCTCGTATTTCGCGGATAAACTCGCCTGCTTACGATTTACAACGAGCGTACGCGGCGGGCCGCCGCTCGTTAAGCTTGTAATTTACATTTGCCAGCCGGCCGCGGAACATAGTCGAACCGCCCGTTGAATGGAATCAACACTCGCGAAAGAGCGTTCCCCGCGGAACGAGTGATTTACGTAACCCCCGCTCGTGCCTGTGTGCAGCGCTGGGTTCGGTCGCGCATAGAAAGCGAGATCGACTTGTAAATCGGATCGCCATTATGCAGATAGCGAGATGCACGGATCGAGCGTTACGAGAAAAAGCGCGCGGGCCCGCTGTTCCCGGGGCCCGGGGATTTACAATCGACGGGAGATCGGAAATCACTGGCCAGGGTAGGCATTAGCCATCAAAGGTATCGAAGGCGCGAATGCAGCTAATTGGCGTAGCACGAGCCGCGTACGGGTAGCTCAGGGGAGCCGCATAGCTGTGAAATTTCCATCGAAAGCGTTTATAAAGCACGGACGGGGGACGATTGGACGGGCCGCGATGGGCAGCCGGGAGAGTCGCGTCTCCCTCGTAGCATGGCGGCAGGCTGAGAGAGAGGAGGGAAGGGGTTAGGGATCGCAATTACGCAAATTGCGGCTCTGTTCTCGCCTCCTTCGGGGCTTGCTGGCCGCGGAAGGGCATCAAGACGGGCAGCACAGGCTTGAAGGATGGTGTTACATGGAATGCTCAACGTTTCGCACGTACAGGCACGTATACACAGAAGCTCGAATAGCTGGTACTCACAGCCGATCAGTCCCCCGTTCGGACGAGCAATTTGAATGAACGACACGAGCAGCGAGTTTGTTGTCGGGCAGATCCGAAAGGGGCTACCGTTTCCAGCCGCGGCGTGTGCATCTCCCCGAGGTGGCGGGCATCGTCCGGTATCAGGCCTCGCTCGGGAACGAGAGGAATCGCTTTAAGAGCAATGAAAAATGCTGTTTATATCGGGGAAACTGGTCGAACGGCGTCTCCACTCGATGCCAGAGAGCAGCGCGTGCCTGCTGCGGTCTTATTAGCGCTGATCAGCCCAGCGATAAATTTATGTGCCGGGCCGAGATATATATGCCGCGAGGCATCGTCGCGATGGCTAAAAAACGACGCCGTTACGCGGGATCCCCGTAGTTTCTGCCGTAGATTCAGCCTCCACGGCCATGTCGCGGACGTTTTTGCCTCCGCGATGGTTGCGCGCGGCTGACAGTGCGCCTAACAGAGACCGACAGAAAATCTATCAGGCTTTCAATGAAACCACCAGATACGCACCGCGCCAGGAATTTCTAATGCTGACGCGCGCCAGCTATGTCGAGCACGACGATTGGCGAGAAATCGTTTTATAGTTTGTTACTCCGTTTTTGCTCGGACGAATCTGTCTCTGATCGTCCTCCTCCTGCTCCTCTTATTCTCGCGTCACGAAAGTATCCCACTTCTTACTCTGCGGAGCCAGAGCTATCTTTTTCGCTGGTGGGTGCCTGCCGGCTACTCCAACTCCGGTGACAGGCAACAGTCGCTTTTCTTGTGTTTCCTTTGCTTCGGTAATATCCCTTAAATCCTTAATTTGCGGTTATAGGGTAGGTGATGAGTCTCCAGATCCATGAGGGTGTGAAGTTTTTACGCTATCTAGGTTAAATGAGTAGATTCCTCGTGCCTGTACAGAAAGCTTGCAACTGTCTCAGTTCAGGGCGCGAACGTACCGACTATTCAGAAGCCAAGGAAAAGAATTGATAATCCCAATTGGGTATCGAGGTTCAGCCGACAGCTAGTGTGTGTTTCGAGCGCCAGGAGTCGGGGTCGCTGAAAGAGGAGCGCTACAAGCGTGAACCCGCTTACCAGGGGCGTATTAACGGCGGTGCCATAACGTGGGCATTTATTTCTCTATCGGCGGCATCCGTTGGATGCAGTGCGCCGCGGCCGCAAGGAAACGATGGAAATTTATACGGGGCCGATAATTAGCGAGCCGAATCGGCTCCCGGGAGGGAGTAGCTCAGTGGCCGCCGGTAATCGCCGTAATTTATGCCCGCTGCTCAGGATATAAGCTCGTTGAGATAGGCCAGGAGCGTAAAAAGGCGCACGGCGAAAATGTCGCCCAATTAACGGCGAATTGGAGCGGTCGAGGTCGCGTGTACACACGTCCGTCCCTCTGTGTTCGTGCTCATACACACATGTTTCCACCACTATACAGGGTGGCCAGGTACGATCGAATCGCCGCGAGTGAATTACAAAACGAGCGTCGCCTATGAATCCCTCCAATTCGTTCATTTCCTCCTCCATCTGGCATTTCGATAAGGTATCGTTGAAATGGCCGCCGTCAGAACTACCATCCTTCCAGCAGAAACCCGTGGCCTGCTGTAACCGCAGGACGGCGCAGCCTAGCGCTAACGCGGTTACAGTTTTAACGACGTTATTCCCCTTCCTCCGGTGTATAATTAAAATCGAACACCTTGTATATAAATACACGCGGATATTCTTAAGCGTTCTTACGCGCGCGGGGATGGTACACGCGCGGAGGACGCGGCGGAAGAGCGGACGCTTAACGAGTCGCTCTCTCGCGCAAAAGCTGCCGCTGCGCCATTAGCGAGCGGGCAAGTGAGTCGGGCTTAAATAGCGCGAGCGTTCAACCGGACGGAGGAGGCCCTGCCACGGCCGAGCCGCGCCTCCCTTTTGAACTTCGAGCCACTTTTACGATTTTATTATTGGCTCTTACGCTCGCGATATTTATGCGACGTCGCGCGATATTTTCCACGGCGCAACGCGTCGACTTTAATGGTGCCCGCCTTTAGCCCCCCCCTCCTCCCCCTCCCTTCACCCCTTTCTGGAGACGATCCTCTTAGGGGCGACGCATTGCGCGGTGCGCTAATAACGCTTCGACCGAGCGGAACTTAATTAGGAGGCTACGGACAACGACGGCGAACGAGCCACTCTTGCGCCGCGTCGTTTACCATCCGAGCGAATACTTGGAGATTTCCAATTCCACGGGATTCCGTGCACCCATTCCCCGCTGATAATTTAGTTGTCCCTGTTCCGCCGTTCATTAAGCCGCGGCTGGCCGCGCCAGCCGGCTTGTTGGGCTTTTTTTAGCGGGACTTCTTGGGTCAAATTAGGAGGCTGTCGATGATTGGTGACGGTATCGAAGCGAGGGTATTGGGGCTCGCGTGCGTGCACGGGCGAGCGGGTGGTAGTTGTAGAGATGTTTGAGTAATGTCATAATTGGAGAGAGCTGCGGATGCTTTGAGAAGACCCTCTGCGAGTTTCTACGAGTTTTCTTTGGGTGAAGTACTTGGTGTGATATGTAGAGGCCTAGAAACATCTGTGGGATCTCTGCTCCTTCATATCGGAGTCTATATAGAGATTGCTAGGATCGTTTGGCTGATCAATCGAAATAGAAGTTCTTTGGTGTGGTACCTAAAGGTCCAGGAACATCTATAAGTCAAGCTGCAGCGGCAGCTGCTCTTTCACAGGAGGGTATATTTAGAGTTTGCTAGGACCTTTTCTACGCTTCTCAAGCTTTGGCTGACCACTCGAGGTAGAAGTACTTGATATAACACCTAGAACTCTAAGAACGTCTATAAGTAAAGTTGTGACAGCAGCTGCTCTTTCACAGTACGATATATATAGGGTTTGCTAGGACCTTTCTACGTTTCTCAACTCTTGGCTGACCACTTGAAGTAGAAGTAGTTGATGGAGCACCAGGAGATGACCATCGTAGGAGACCAGGTGTATAGAGTTCCCAGAAAAGATCTTCACTTCAAACTCCACCTCCACTTGATTGATCTCAGCGAATCGTGCTCCGTGAATGGCACGTGCATCGGTGTGTAAAATTTCTAGAGATGCGACTATGAACAGCTATAGCAATCATCAATTAACATTCCTGATGCCTGGCCAATTCGATGGATAGTTTTACAGGAGCGATCAGTTAATTACATTGAGCAGCTATTCAGGTTATGCACATAACATTATTTCACTCATAGAAAACCAGCTTTCAGCCTAGACTTCATTACTCCGCCGAATGAATCAGTGAATATCCCTTGATGAAGATATGAGCTCCTGTCAGAAAGGTATCCATTGATCGGATGACAGGCTGTAAGAAGGGCCTGATATAATCTTCCACGTCTATCGGATGTTAATGACCCTAATAAATGTAACCGGGGCGAGCAGGAGAGCATTGACATTGAGATAAATCGATATATCTACGCATCCCCGTTGGCCACTCCGGTTAATATTTATTTATGCATCTCAACCGGCCAGCTTCAAACTCGTTTGGCGACGTAGGACCTTCCTCTCGTCTTCGTTCATGAAACGTTGGATGAAGTTTCCAGAACATTTCTGTGGATCTCCGCGATCCAACGTATTACTTTCCACCGACGATCGAGGTTTTAATTCATCATCGAAGAAAGACTGTTCACTCAGAGATATCTATAGAAAAACCTCCTATGAAAGTTACATGCTAATTACAGAATTTGAGTTTGATGGACACTTGTACCAGGCTTTGCTAGAAAGTACCAGCCTCGGAATAATTTTAGATCGGAATTGGATTAGGTCAGGTTTAAAAAAATACAAAGAGGACATGTCACTAATCATTAGTAGTTAGAGTAGCACGCGGTGAAGTGAAGGTTCACGTGAAAGTGTGGCACACTTGCCAATTGCAGTATTTTTCGAGCTTAAGATACGACTTTTTCCCGGCAAAAACCGCAGCAGTTTCTGCTGGAGCCGAGCGCACACCTTGACGCAGCCGTTCGGATACTTTTGTCGTGGAGATCTTATCGCGAGCGTGTTGCCTATGGTTTTCACAAGCAGCGTCCGTATATGCAAACGAACGAATTGCACGTTCTGTTTGTTCCCTCGCACACGTGTGCGTCCGATTCTCTCGACGGTGAGGCTCGCAGGCAGCTGCAGAAGGGACCGTTAGAAGTCGATAACGATATTTAAGTAGTTTAAAGGAGGCCTAGCCCCGTTGCGTGCCGATCGTGTCCATTTTACGAGGCGCGAACGACAGCCGGCGCTGCGATCGGCCGTTACACAGACAAGCGGGGCCAACGTGTACCAAACTACGTGATTTTCGAATTCACTGGCCCAGTGTGTTCAACAGCGGGGCACAGTCTGTAGGCTTACCTCCAGGCGCATTGACGACACTGAAGTAGTTTATTCAGCTTCGTGACTTGTGGTACCTGGTCGGTTTTTAAATGGTAAATTCCTCTAAACCTTCGCCTAATGCACGCTGGTTGCATTTCTGAAAGTGTGTGGACGTTTTCTTTTACACCTCCTCAAGATCTACATAACTATATGACACCTCAATGTCAAATAGACACTCCCACTTTTTAACGTATAACTCCTAAAGTATAAGTGACGGAAAAAAATTGAAACAAAAGTTGAATGCTACAATAAGCGTTGCAAACTTGCGTTAACAAAATTTTGAGGAGTTTAAAAAAAACCTGACGAAAACAACTTTTTTCAAAATTTTGTTAACGCAAGTTTGCAGTGCTTATTGCATCATTAAACTTTTGTTTGAAACATTTTTTTCCTGTCTCTTGCACCCTGGAAATTAAGCACGAAAAAATGCGCATGCCATTTTGACTTTGAGGTTAGTTTTCACATCCTTATAAATGAAACATACCGTAAACCCACAAAGTTGAGTTGCAATCGGTGAGTGTGGGTTCGCGGTGTACCCTTTTAAGTGCTCCTTGAATACCTCCTTGAGACCTAAGTTCTTGCAGTTGCATCTGTTAGGACTATCAATGAAGAAGAAACTCTAATGAAGCTCTTGGTAATGATAGTAAAGTGTTGAGGTCATTTTTAAAAAGAATATATCACGATTAACATCAAGCATTTTTATCAGCATTAACTCCTTACCCATAGTTGATATTCTTGCTTATCGAAGGACTGCTAGTTAGGGATAGGGAAGGAAGTTACCTCGTTTGTTATTAGGCAATTGATTCTGTGATATTGGAAATAGTTTAGATTCTGATAAATTATCGTATTCGTCAGTGAGGTTTCTAAGTATCCCCACGTGTACATTTGTGATTGGAATTACCATCGTCCTTTCAGTGTATCCGCCAGGGCGATTGCAAAAGGAAGTGATAGGGGGCGGATCATTGCAACGTGTACAATAACAGCGCCTTGTGATTCGATCTATTGCTACCATCGTTCGGAACGTGAAAACGTGGAAGTCGTTTCTGCCACCATTCCGCATGGTTGCCCATAGCTATGCCACCACTACTATTACTCGATCAACTGTTTCGTTCGTGGTTGGCGATAGGCGCAACGCGATTTGAATTCACCGCGAAAATTCTCGGGGGAATGAACAATTCGTGTGTAAATGTATATCTACGCGCAATAATTACAGAATTATTCTATTCAGGCGACCTTATCGTTCATTAAACCATTACGAGGTGTACATTGAATACCTCGACATGAGTTTTACATTCGGCATGAATATCACACCTGTTTAATTCATTATCTTGTATTACCTGTTTTTAAATTATTTCTTGTCGAGAATGGTGATTGATATCGTAAATACTCTAACATGATAAGATGTTAGAAACTGAAATATGTGGAGGGAATAAACTGGATCTTATTTTAAATATTTCTTTTTCATTGCCTAATCGACGTTGGATTAATGAAAGTAACTTTTATCACCTTACTGTATAGGTATTCTTTAATCAGCATTCGGATCTGGTAGTTATTTTCTATCTTTCATTAAGTCCCTTGAAAGAATTTGCCTTTTTGCCACCACTGCTTTTTTGTCATTTGAAATTGAGGAACTTGTAGCAAGAGGCGGCAGCCCCATATTTACCAACTCCAAGTAAATTAGAAAAAAACTGTTTATAAAATTATTGCTTTGACTTAACATTAAAAAGAGAACACTAATTGAAATATATATATTTTCACAGAATAAGTAGTAGTTATTGAGTTGATAAGTTCTTATTTCTATTTGTGACGAAAGAATATTCTATAATAAAAACATTAATGTTAATATTAATATTCCTATTTTTATTTATTTGCAATAAATCGCTCATTTATTATCGAATTTGCATCAAGCCTGCACCAAACGACTTAGAATTTTTTTCACGTATATTACACGTCATTAATTCAAAAACTGTCAAAAATGTTGATGCAAGGAGTTGCACCCCTTTTGCTGCAATCCTCAATTATTCAGACACTTCATTAGTAGATCGATACTCTACATGTTCGTCGAAGATTGACAACGAAGTTTACATGCAGTACACAAAAAAGATCTTGAGAGAAGTCAAGTAACACGTTTGAAAATATATCAGACAGGTACTCTAGCGTAAAATGCTGTAGAAACTCGTGATATACATAATAATGTCGATACTATTAAACGAAGGGATGCCGAAGAGCAAGAAACAGCTTGTAGCTCCAGTTCCTAGTGGCAGCAAATGAAAATGCTGTCCCTATAAACTTCTCTGTATAAGGCTCTCCATACAGTTTCTGAAATTTCCTCGACCGATACTGGTCCAGCAACATTCGGAGTGACTCAGTGTCTCACGATGATTGAGTATTCGAACGGCAATCCGCTCTGAATGACTATCGCCAGTCGTGGCTCGGTGCACCGTAACTACCGTAGTACGCCGGCGAAGTTCGTTTTTGTAGCTCGTGCATCGCGTTCCTGTCACGACAATCGGTGTTAACCGGCAATTCAGATCTCGGCTAACGACTAGCAATTCCAACGCGCGTGTGCTCATGCTCGCACACAGACACGATGCTCGTCAAATCCTAAATATTTGGAGATAAAAAGCCTCTTCACATGAGATACTTCTATGGATGGCACTAAAAAATAAGTGAAAGTGTGTTATATACAATTACTCACAAAAGTATCCGCCCACCTTATATGTAACATATTTGACACATTAAATCGACTTCGAAGTAAGAATTTGCCATTTTAATTCACATTAATATAAACTTTGATTAATATACTTATAAAAGTATAAAATAATTTGGATACATCAAATTAATTCCTTAGTTTATTTAAAAAATTATTATTCGTGGAAGTAGCAAAGATCATGCAAAAAGATGTCCGCCAAAATTCAATATTTAATTTATACAAATGTAATTATAATAAGATAATATTCTAATATTTCTTCAATTTTATTATAAGCTTTAATTTATTTTGCACAGGTCCATTTCTTTGGTAGAATGGTACTAGCTAAAAATGTATTAATCGAGGTTTATACTAATGTAAATTATAATGGGTAATTCTCAATGTAACATTACTTAAATAAGTAAAATATTTTATATGTATGCGGTGAATCGATACTTTTGTGAGTGACTGTATTTATCACGCGTTATTATTGAACTATATTATATTATTGAACATACGTGGTTGCTGGAACATAGACAACAAAAAGATAATCGCAGCTGTTACCAGGTAACCCAGAGCATTAACAAATTTGAATACTTACTTTCATTCTAAAATTCTAAAGTGGTACTGAAATTCCTTTAAGTAGTCATATGTTCTATATTTTTCTATTTTTTTACATAAAAGCCTTGTACCAAGTGAGTACATTCGAAATAGTCTTCGTGACTTACAGAATTGTTGAGCTAATGAAGACGAGTCTGGCAAGAATTGTGTCTACCAAGTGAATTTATCTGAAATAGCTGCAAATTACAGAAATGGCCTGTGTGGAAAGGCTGTTATTCTCGTTTCATTACTTCGCGTAGCTCCAAGAACGTTTCGCGGACTGGAAACCACTGTAAACATTTGACGAACGTTTCTACACAAGATGAAGATTTCTAAAAGTTGTGTCGATGATTAATCGACTCCGCTTAACATTCTTGCAACGAGCACGTGCGCTGGAAGCAAGAATGAAAAGTATCTGCATGGGGAATAATTTATTACTACTGTTTTGATTTTCTTAGAGCACCAGGTTTCTAGTAAGGATAGGTGAAGGTTTTCGCATTTAACTGTTAAAGTATTAGAAAAGAGTTAATGGATATTAACTTACTGGGAATATCTGTAGTGAATTGGGTACTTTAAAGTTTCCATTAGCTACAGAAATTGGGATAACTTCAAATTGAAGTAGCTTGAGCAAAAATTGAGCGACTCAAATGATCGACTATTAGAACAACATTAATTTCATGAAATTCAGTGTTAATTTAACGCGAAGACCGTATGTACTTTACAGGGCTAACTACGCTGAACCGCGGCGAATATGATTGATTTTAGGATTTTTTGGGGGGTTTTATAAAAGAAAATAAAAAAATACTTATTATACAAGATTTATTATTCAATGGACTAATGAAGTGCACAAAAAATTTATTTACAATAATTTTTGCATTCAATTATTTATGATTTTTAAGGTTCCTTAGACCACTGCAGAAAAATGGCAAACGTTATATCTCCTTTAAACATCGATGGATCTAAAAAATAAAATGTATGTAATAAGTATTTTGTTTTATTTTTTTTTAATAAAACCCCTGAAAAAATCCTAAAACCATTCACTTTCGCCACGGCTAAACGTATGTAACCCCTTAAGTAAAGAAAAGGTAGTGTTCTATGAAAAAGATGAGACCTGAAATGATATTTTCATAAGGAAGAACGTTAAACACACAATTTAGACCCTAAAACATCGAATTCATTGGAATACATATCTCAATTTTAATTCATACAAAAATAGATCTGAATACGTATTGCTATAGCGTGGAGCAAAGTATTCAGATCTATTATAGACTCGTATCTGGTTGATCGATTAAATTCACATATCCTTCTACGGCCGTGTGCCACTGTCTGAAAGTATTCAAGAATTCCTGCCTTTGCCTGTAGGAATTGCGTTACGCATTGCGTATCAGGAAGTATCGAGCGTGGTATCTTTATTTGTATAGATCCGATAAATCAATTACTGGTACCGTAGCATTGATAATTTATAACTTCTCCCTCTTTGTTGCTCGAACGTTGCACGGTGAATTGCGTACGGTCCACTTGCGTGCCCACTGTTTGCTCGCTATCAGCAATGGCGTCGAAGATGTTTTACGACTTTAATCGCTATTACGATACAGTCAACACACACATTTCATGCTTTATCTTTCCACAGATGATCTGCTTTCTTTCCGGCTATCGAACACGGGCTATTTACTTTCAAATTCCACTTTACGAAATTCGATACGTTCCGTTCTATAGGTACATGAATTCTACAAAGTGTCCAACCAGATATTTTAGCGAACTATTGCAGGCACCCTAACGGAATTCTGTGTGTAGGTAGTTTATTTATGATTATAGTGGTTAATTCTTCCAAAATATTCTAAAGTTAAGGTATGTAGGTAGTTCCTTGAGGAATTCGTATTTTTTTCTTGTTCCTTAGTTCAAGTTATTTCTATTGGGTGTTCTGAGGCGAGATTATTGATTAGTATTTTTTCAAAGGTGGACGAAGTATCAGTGTTAAAAGAGGTCGTAATGAAATTTTATGTAAGAAGTAGTTCAGCTCACCATTGTAGGGTTCGTAAAAACGATGAAGCTTAATCCTAGCTACAATCTTTACAAATCAATGTGGAAAACTTGCTACTCTTCTTTAAGGAACTGTTCGTGTAAGCCGCACCTTTGTTTGCAAAGTTGTGGAAGGCTGGTTTAAAGACGCATCGCCTTTAATACCGATAGTTTTTCGAAATCACTAATAATTATTTAAACTATTGGTCTTAGAGTACTCTTCCTTCTTCATTATTTTCATCAAGATCTAGAATTTATAGGTAACGGAATAAATCTGTCTTATTATCTACTTAAAATCGCTTAAGCGTAGAGTCATTCTTCATACCAAAGGTGAATCATTAAGAGATGACATTCTAGAACCTCTTGGTCTATCATCAATCCCTACATTTCAAGCTTAACTTCATCCATTCGCTCACGCCATACTCCAATACTCTCCCCTAATATAAACCCTCTATGACGCTGTGTGACTTTAAGATAACATATCACATTATCTATGTTTTATATCGTGGGTACTATCTCGCCAAAGATCCACATTCAACTACTATCACAAACCATCATTTTACATTAAAATGTTCATGAGATGAAATTAAAATGTACCCGTTAATTTATATACAATCTCTAATCTCCATCAGTGTCTTAATCATTTCGGTTATATAGGGTTTAAGAATGTCCATATCACTCATTCATTGTACAGTAGAGCGTCAATTATCCGAACTGCTTGGGACCGAGGTGGTTCGGAAATTTGAATTGTTTGGAGAATGAAGCAAGCGTGTACTTTATACAGTTTATAACTATAGGAATTACACCTAAAATTATTTATTAAATACAAGAGTACTACTGCGATAATTTATATTACGCAAAAGTCAATCAATCAATCGGCACCGCTACACTGGTTCGAAGAAGTGGCAGGGATAGCGATGATGCAGCACTGATTCGGATAATCGACGGTTCGGAAAATTGACGCTCTACTGTACTAATCCCCACAATCAACCACCCATTTTTTCAACCTCCTACGCTCACGAAATGCCAACAATTTCCTTTTTCGCACCTGCAACACGCCCGAATAAATCACTCTCGCTCGCAGATTGCACAGCTCTGCCCTCGCAACGACAGAAGACAAAGGTCGGCAGGTCCATGAATCACCGCTATTTTGACAGTTCGAATAATCCAGCCCGCGCCAAAATAATTTGGTTCGGCGGGAGCGCGCGCGGTTCCGCTTCCGCGAGTGGCGCGCCTAATCCTCATCGTCGTTTCTTGGATCGGCGCGCACACGCGTCATATTCACCCGGTTCTATAATTAAAGCTGCCTCGATTCGAACACAAACGGTCCCGCGTCGCGGCCACGGGGACAGAAAACTCGCCCGAACCTCTCTGATAATCGCGTCGGCTCTAATCAGAGCGCAATCGGCGAGCCACGCCGCCGGCCCCCGAGCAAAATCAAATCGAGCGTCGCTGGTCGTGTCCCGGTGCTCGGAAGAGTTCGTAAACTTTCGTATGAGCGGTACATCGTGCCTGTTTGACCTGTACATCGAATACAGCCGACGCGGCAGTCAGCGCGACAGAATCGCTTTGTTTACACCGCCGTCCGCGACAACCGCTCATAAATCGATATTCGCGCCCCGTGCACGCTTCTGCCGCTGCGTGTCCACCCGCGACACCGGGTCGAATCGGCCATGGCCGATCGACGCGTCGCCCTCGGCCCGTTGAAATCGCGCGTGTACCCATCCGTTTAAACATCGCCGCGGAACCTCTCATCCTCCTCCTGCGGACGAAGCCAAAAAGCGCCCTTCATCGTTCCGAGTGCATTCAGGTGCGCTGATCGACTCGCGGTTTGTTTTCTGCAAGTGCTCCATTTACTGCTAGTTCACGACTGATTCCACGGACCGCGCTGACGATAGTGATCGTTTACGCGCCGACACGCCCAGTGATTAAAAAGGCGAATGACACCAGCCCGGTTCGGCATTGTTTACATTGAGCGCCGGGTCCGAGTCGGACAGGCGAATGCTCCGATATCCCCCGGTCGTTTTTAGAACCACGCAAAAACGCCGATTTTATAGGACGCAACTCGAAGCAGTTGGGAGGAAATTAAATAATCTTCCGCGTCGTGTATAGCTCCTGCAAGAGCGCAGACCCAAGACCCGAGACTCCCCGCGGGTGCAGCTGACCCGTGGTGTCGAGCATTCGGCTCGAACGCGTGCGTTATGCGCGGACGATTGAAAGAAACGTGGAACGTACTCGCGCCACGACGGTTCCACCGTGCGGATGTGCTCGTACGGCTTCGTTCGGGTAGAGAAGCGTGTGTAACTCGCGCCCGAGGCCGCTAGCGTCCGAGCGAACGTGTGCAGCTTTGTTTACGCGGCTATCAGCCTGGACAGGCCGATGATCGGGGCGGACGGCTCCTCGTGCATCATCGTCGCGGCTGCCGTTATCCGCGCACACCTTCGAAATCCCGACTCGTGTCGGCGAGTCGTGCGACTGGCGCGTAGTCGCTGAGATTCCGCGCGCGCGACGGGCCTCGCCGTTGCCCCGACGAACGCGTGGCTCTTCAGGTTCGTGCCTCTGAATCACCCGTCGTCACGGTCCGCCGTGCGGCTACGCGGATTCGTACCACTGAATCTGGCCACCTCGACGACCGCGCGGCTCTTCAGGTACGCTGCTCCGACGGGGAAACGAGGCTGCGGCCGTTGCCACGTGCGTGCGTCGCATCGTGCGTCCGATCGCGACCGATCGCCATTCACGTGGTTCCACTCGAAAGATCGCGAGCCGTGCTTGTGCGCGTGTGCCTGTTCCAGTGAACCTCCGCGTGTGACCTACCCTGCGCCAGGGGGAATGAGACGGTCCGGTGGAAGTGACGCGATCCGAGGATCGAACTGACGCTCAGGGCCCAGCAGCGAGCCTTCGACATCGATCCAGTAAGTCTTCCCTGCTCCTCTCGCCCGTTGGCTAGCTTCTGTCGCGTTTCCCGGAATTCCTCTTGTGGCCGATTGTTTTGGAGCGTGAAAGGTACGCAGAACGGCCTTCGGCTGGTGGATATCTGTGTCAGCCGTCGGCCACCACGGCGGAAATTGTTACTTGCGCGTTGCCCGTGGAATGTTGTACCTTCTCGACCGCGTGCTTCCAATGTTTTGTCAATGGCGGGACACCTTTGTCCGGTTTGTTGACTTTTTTTACCGTCCAGTCAGAAGGATGGTGTCTCGTTACGCGGTAATCGTCGACCTGTAGCGCGTATAATTTAAACCTGTTACCTGGCCCGTTTTTCGACTAGACACGCGCCCCTGCTCCCTTTCAAACTCGTGTCTGGGAACCATTATAAGGGAATTTATTCTTCTTGTAGCGAATTTTCCAGGTGGCCTGAGACTGCTGCTCAGTTTGTGTTAGTATAATTATACTTTCACGTGGAGGATAACTTGCCTTCTCCAGGTGACACGTGAATTGAACTCGACTGATCGGAGTGTTCTCATTGGTGTTTCGGATGTATTCAGCTGTTTTGAACAGAGTGAAGAGATCTTTGGTACCTATGTGTCGACGAATTAAAGGCACGATGCTCGCTTAACGAATTCGCTGCGGTAGGAAATCTGTTCGTTGTTACTTTATGTAACGTGTGCTGTAAGGTTACACAGATAGAGGCAACTGCCAGCCGGAAGTACAGGCCGCTGATAGCGGAACTCGAGGCGAATATGTAGTCGCACAGTGCGCGTACATTCCGGTGGAAAAGTTATTTCGGTGCGGGGGCCTCCTGGGAATCTTTCACGCTTCAAAGTGACGCAGTCGCTTTCGTCAACCGAAGATTAGGTTTCGTTAGCTTCGCTCGTTTCACTGTATGAGTGATTCAACGGCAGCAATGTTTCCATTTGTTGTTTGGCAAATGAGCGTAGTCGAGTTTCCGATTACTCAGTGGCTCGTTAGAGACATGGAGTGTTACTTTGGTGACGGCGTCGGTTTCTTTTTTAAAAACGCACATGTTGCGGCGCAATAAATTGATCTTGGGGTGATCTAAATGGTTTATTTTCTTGCTCGACTGGATTTTTATTTACAAAACGTTCTTCGCATTTTTTATAATTCTGGTGGAAGCTATTTGTGTATAGTGATTCGTAATTTCATGTCAAGAAACGTGGAGGTGTATGGGGCAGGGGCAATTTTGGAGTTCTGAGGAATTAATATGATCTGTGGTCTCTTCAGCATAAATAAGATCAGTTACAAAATGCCTAACCTTCTACTTCATCGATAATAGATAAGAAATTGCATTGTTAGTAAATACCACTTTAGGTTGATGGATGATGTATACGCAGTGCGCAAATTTCTTTAAGGTATCAAAATTCTTTAAGTTTATCTTCCAAAGTATTGGCATGAAACTATGAGTTAGTTCGCATAATCAACATTGCATTCCAACATACAGAGGCATTCAAAATGATGTTTAACCAATGAGCAGTAACAAAAATACAATAATATAACAAGAAATCTGAAAAAATTGAATTTATCACTTATTTTGTATTACATCGATTACACGAACGCTCAAGTCTAACCCTGACTCAGACCACTTCCATAATCATCGGTACATATAATGAGAGAATGCCCGAAACCATATATTATCTGCCATCTCAATATGATAGGGACATTTTCTTAAGCTTATTCATTAACATATAGATCCAAAGACATCAATTAAACATCCCCTTGATAACCCTGAAAACAGTTCCACGCACCAGCAATTCCATAACCTCAATCGCCAAACAGATATTCAAATCCCCAACATCCATAAACGTAGTTAATAATTTCCTCAAATCACCAGCGACTCCACAGAATGATCAAATAAACTACATCCCTCATCGACAGTGGCTATACATAGCATATCCACTTCGACATTCGCATTCTCGTGGACACAGTGATCGAATCATCGTTTCCAGCGTTTCCCTCGCAATCTAACCATCGATCGTCGATCGTAAACGTCTAGAGGGCGCTTAGAGCGCGTAGCATAGCCCAGGAAGGAGAGGCTGGCCAATGAGCGGGTTTCGTGCGTGTCTAGCTGGTCGAACGATGATCGTTAGGTCCGCCACGATCGACGTTATAGCTAGGACACGATCGTAGGAGCGCAGAATCTAGCTCGATGCTCTATCGAACGACCGCGATGTATATCGGAGCAGAGTGAAGCAGATAAGATAGCGGCCGGTTATCGACTCGCTTACACTCGGTTCACCTGCGTCCCCAGGTACCCTTATCTTGGCCTTTTATCTGTGACCTCTGGTCCGTGCGGTGCGGCTGATATCACGCGCGAGACACGAAACGTCTGGCCCGTATGCACGAGCACGAAGACGACGGCGACGCTACACCTTCGCTATAATGTCTACATCGGAATGGTGCACCGACCCACCTACCTTTACATTCGCTCGTTCCAATTTCCAGGATTGGCTCCGTGTCCTCGTCCACCGACGTCTCCCCTCTGCCTCCCCCTGGCCTGGTCGCTAGCAGAGCCTTATATTCGCATTCCCCGCCATGCAGATCTCTCTTACCTTTCCCTGCCTCTCGCTCTATACCTCCGGCCCGTTCCTCTCCTCTTCTTGCTCCGCGAAGATGCGATCTTGTCCACCGACCACGCCTTCACGGCATACAGAGAGCGCAGCGCGCGTCGATCTCGTTCCGAGACCTGGCGTGTGTCGCTCCTTCTTATTTTCACGGTGACGAGGGAGCGAGAGGCGGGGAGGGCGAGCGACAGGGGAGGAAAAGGAGCAAGTATCGAGGCAGCCGGGCTAAAGCCGCGCGCTCGCCAGAGACCCATCGCCCGGTGGTTCTCTTCGCCGCGGAGGTCCGCCCGACGCCCGACACTTCTCCGCGGTAAATCTCGTTCGGTCGCGAGCACCACCGTCTACCACCTCTTCCATTTAGTGGGAAGGACTTCCGTCACCGTTGACGGACCCCGTCGTGCTTCGGTGCACCACAAAAAATCGGCTGCGCTCGGGTGGAACGTCATAACCGCGCGCCTCGCTCTCTGCGTGCTTCTTGTCCGGCTAGGAGGAGGACTCGCCCCCCCCTCGTCCCGCGTGCGCGTCGCGCATGTTCTCCATACATAGACGAGTAAATTGTCGCCGCGACGGTGCACCAATCCCTCCCCGAGTACATACTTCTGCGCATGTGAAAGTCGGAGGAGAGAGAAGCACCGCGCACACGTTATTACCACCTCGAGCCTGATAAACGTGATATTTTGATTTGGTCCGCGTCGCGACAGACCGGCGACAGGTGTGTGCGCTCGCCAGAGGCTCCTCGTTGCGAACACGATCCACCCCGCTAGCTCGCCTGATTTTATGGTAACATTGATAATTTACGATCGCGGTGGAAAAGCTGCGGAGCTCGCCGAGTAATCTCGCCGGTTGCCCGCAAGCCAGGAAAGCTTTATCGGTCGTCGCGTCGCTTATCCCGGTGCGTCATTACCTTGATAGCCGTGCGTGGCTCGAAAAAGAAGGCTTATCAGCTCTTCCAGGAAATGCAGCGAACACGTGATAGCCGGGAAATCAAATCGTATCAGATCGTGGCTCGAATGGCGCTAACTTCTTCTTTCCCTCCTCCTTCTTCTTCCTCTTCTTCTTCGTCTTCTTCTTGCTCGGCAACGTTCTTGTTGCCAGGAGACGCGTGTATCGTGTATCCCGACGCGTTTGCGTGCGTATCGACAACGGGAAAGCTCGATTGACAGGAAAGACGGCCGTGTTTGCCTTGCACTCGTTGAATGGCCCGATCGATCGGGCCGTAGCAATTCCGCGGAACCGATATACGACGGTGATACAGGGCTTTTTTCGCGAGACCGTAACTCGCGACGTGATAATGCAATCAGTCATCGGGTCGTTGTAGATGAAACTCAGCGATACACGAGAGATGTTGTTCGGAGTTTGTTACGATCGAAGCGCGTTAAACGGCCGATCGGTAGCGAATACGTCGATGGTTTGATGGTTTCAGGTTTTACAATCATTTAGCGGGACAGGGTGCGCTGATTTATGCTTCCCGAGTGGCGGAGTGTTGGGCGCTAGAGAGTATCGAGAGTTTCTTGTTACGAGTTGAGATAGCATGTAAAACGGCTGTTAAGTTTGTTTCTTTAATAATATGGTTTCTCGTAGAACTTATCTGTAGAGTACAAGCTACATTATTGGTCCCAAACTTGGAATCATCCCGTGGTGAAACTTTAGACCTAAGCATAGGGAAAATGGCCCCAGCACCAATTTTAGTATTTATGTGTACCAAATAATGCTCCTTGTCTGAAAGTGCAGTAGAGCTAAAAAATACTTACTAGGACAAACTGTACAATGATTGGCACCCTAAGCGGAAATTCCAATTGGAATGTCTATATTTTTTTGTGAAGATTTTATATGGTCTTAATTTTCAGTTATTATCGATGATTATGGATTTCTCATTAAAATAAAACATCTTGAGAACCTATTAACTCTTTTATTTTAAAAATATTCAATGAAAAACAAAAATAAGCATAAAAGTACAATCATTGGCACCCTAAAATTTGAGGTTATATAGAAATACATATGTAGTTAAAAACAAAGTTTAAAGTGATTAAACAGACTACATATTTCGTTCACTACTAAATATCTACAACACTTAGTAAATCTTTATTTCAATCCATTACGTAGTTATAAAGCGACAAAATATACTTACCTACCCCTTATCAAAATTGTAAGAAAACGCCTAAAACTCAGCCCTTTGTCCCACTTTATGGTGTTGCCAGATGTAAAATGTACAACTACTGGGCTTTGCAGTGTTGTAGTGAAAGAAAAATAAGAAATTGTAGAAAAGTACTTTCTAAACTTGTACTTTTTGATATTTAGCTTGTTGAGCAGGAGTGTCAATGATTAGTGCAGTGCCAGCTTTAGTGCAGCTTATCCTACGTGCATTTTGAAGCATTCAGATATGTTAAGTAGTTGTTGAGAAAAAAATGGTAGAGTTTGGGGTTGTCATCCCCATATCACCTTAACGAGAGGGTGTAGAGATCTGAAATTTTTCTCTGTGGTTCTTTACGCAAAGGGCATTATTTGGTATACATAAATACTAAGATTGGTGCTGTCCCCGGTGTTTTCCCTATGCATACCCGGTTGGGCCCTTCCTGTTAACATTTAAATTACATTTCACCAAGCTTTAAATATAAAACAAAAGAAATGACACCCAAGGTAGCAGATAATCACTCCCCATTAATTCCACACAAAGCCAATAATGAAATAAAAAATCTTCACATATTATGCAAAATAACCTCCCACTCCAGTCGAACCGAGAAATTAAAATAAATTTAATTCACTAGCCCAAGTAGTATCCCCTGCGCAGAGCTTAATGTAACGCTTCACATTCTTCCCTGGCAATAAGATATCCCCCGTTATCGGGCCCTCTATTACCCGTCATAGGACGGCGCCTAATATCACGGTACGCCTGCGAGGGGGTCTAGAGTGGTTAAGGAGATTTAAAAAGGAGGGGGTTCCTTTTTCCCCCCGACGTGTCGGACACTTTTCGTACACCGTGTGGTACCCCGTGGCCGATGGCCGGCCAGTAGTCAGCAGCCTCTTTCGGTGCTGCTGGTACAAAAGGGGGACAGTGGTGGATGTTGTGTATGTATGGCGGCAGGCAAACAAGAGGGGCAGGTGGACGGTTGTGCAACCTGTTGCCCCGTTGCTGGGACGAGAAGCGAACGAATGAACGCACGAACGAACGGTAGGATGAGAGTCGTTCGGGTTTGGTTGCGGGTCGGCATGAAACGGCATACACCGGAGGAACATTCTGCCCTTGGGTATAGCAATCACAATGGGGCGAGTCTCTTTCTCCTTGCTCCCTCTCCCGGTGATGTACGCTCTCGTTGCTCCTTCGTTCTTGGTCCGTTTCTTCTTCGTGCTCCTCTTCTTCTTCTACCGCGTCTTCTTGTTCTTCCTCTTCACCTGATGCTCTTCCCCTGCCCCGGCCCTCCCGCCGCTCCTCTTCCTCTTCTTGGACGTCGCGCCCTCGGGACACGATCCCGATCTGACGCGATTTGCATAATTCCAGTATCCCCGCCCAGCCGTTCAGCTGCTCAATTATTAGCTGGAATTTAAGACGTGTTTAAGAAAATAGCTCGACCCGGCTGCTTTTTGCTTCTGCCCGGTACGAGTCCGCGCGGTCGATTCGTGCTTTTGCCATTCCAGACGAAAGTCTGTCGACGGTGAAAAGTGAATCCGCTGCTTTCTTGCTGCCACGTCCACGGGCTGCGTGCCCTTATACGGTCGCGTATGAGTTTTAGCGCGATGCTTAACACGTCATGCGTGTATTTCTCTGGTAGCTGGATTTCAGGTTACCGAGACACGGGCCTCAAATTTTGGGACTCGCTTTCATGTCGATGCTCCTCGTATTGTGGCTCTCTTCTTCTTTTTCTGCGTGTTGTCTCGAGGCATCTTTCACTGTCTTTGCTTTTTAATACTTATTCAGTGGTTCCCAATCTGTGGGTCGCGACCTCCAAGGGGGTCGCAGTGTCTTTTTTTGGGGGGGGGGGGGTCGGCGCGGTTATGTTTAGTTGACGATTCTTAGCACTTATTTATTTTAATTAGGTTACTGTGCCATATTCTATTCATGATGTAACACTGATTTTTCATCAGTCAAAAAGGACAAAGCTGATTATCCAGATGCAAGCACAACCATCACAGTAAATAAGATAATTAAATATATTAAATATCTTTAAATATATTTAATATATTGCACTTATTATACTATAATATACTTAAATATATTTTAATATATTAATATATTTATTAAATATATTTAAATATATTTAATTTAATAAATTAAATATTTAATCAATTATTTAATAAATTAAATATATACATATAATATATTATATGTATTAAGATAAATATTATTAAGTTAGAATTATATTCTAAAATATCCATTTTTAATGTATTTTCTTTATCTTATTAAATTTACCTTACCTTATATATGAGGGGGGGGGGGGGGCACAGGTTATCCCAAAGTGCATGACATAAATCGACTTAAGGTAGCTTTTCAAGATGTCTCTGAAAGTCTGACTGCCACCACAATGTATCAGGCTATTTACTAAACTAAGGCTTGAAATTCCCTTATTTATATGTGGAAGGGGATGATGGAACTAGTACCTTCACATTCCTCAAACTTTACGAGTTCATTCTCCTCCCCGGGTGGACGATACGCTGCACACCTGTGAGAACGCTTATCGACGCATCGCATCATTATTAAGCGTAAATAACATTTGTTGCCAGCGACAGAACGAACGACACCCGTACACCGTTATCACAGAACACGGTGTTATCAGCGCCCCGATATGGTAACGAGGTCTGTACTCACGGATGTCTGTTGCGGTTTTTCGCTCCACATCGCGAACATTTACTTTGCGTGGCAGCCTGCGGGTTTAATTGGTCGCCGCCGATTAAAACGTTTATGCCTCGTTGCTCCAAAGTAGCCGCGTCCTCCCCTTCTATCAGTGGTGGAAGACGACACTTTCAAACTTCGAATCCGCAAATATTTATTGGTCATCGAACAAAGTAGATTAGCGATCGAAGTAAGCTTTCGTTTGATCGAGGGTGCAAGCTAACTTAGCTATATAATCGTGACCAGGAACCCATCTACTACCTCCCGATTATAATATGTACCTATGCCTTATTAATCCAAGGCAACCTAGTTCTTTCCACAAATATTCATAGCCCACAGGAGAAAGTAGATCGTATGAAGTAACTTATCTATCAAATTCCCTGCAGGTTTTCGTTTGGTCGAGATCGCGAGGTTACTTAGTCGCCCGAACGTGATCCGGAATTGATCGTCCCTCCGACCCTGTGCTCTCAGCACGAATGTGCAGCGTCAGGTTTATGTGCTCGCCAATTTCGTTGATTAAAGCGCGCCTTCATCGGTGATATCCTCCATTAATCTCGCATCGGGTCGAGCATATCGCGGATCGCGCTCCTCGACGGGCGATGTGTGTGTCTCTGGGGGCCGAGAAGAATCGCATGCAACGTGTTAGGGCACATTCCCACTGGTCAGTCATCCACGAAGCGTGGACGCGCGTAGGTAATATCCTGATCCATCGCGGATCATTATAATTCATTTTATTACCGCCCACCTGTACGGATGCATCCTGTTTATACATTCATGCATCTGCGCGTGCATCCTGCTAGGCCGCTTGGTTTCTTCTTGTTGCCGAACATCAGATTATTCTCTCGATAATTTTGCGTGATACATGGCGACGCGAGTCGCGTTCATCGATATCGTTTAATTCCTTCCTCGTTCGACCCCTTCTTCTTCCTCCTCATTTTTCCCACCGACGAATACGTAATTGCGGCGTTATCTGGGCTTCGCGGTCCAACGACGGCTGAATGATTCCGAGATTCGCGAGAGTTATCACGACGCTTTCTGTAATTCCTGATACAGTATTCAGGAGGGGCGGCTTTTGTACAAGAGGCTCGTTTATTTCGCGGGCTCTGATATCTCAATTTTCTGACTTCCTTTCGACCGCTCTCCTCCTCGGCTCGTTTGTATTCGGTGATCAGCTTGAGCATTCAACGGGCCGTACTCATTTTCTCGCGACGAATAAGGGAAATGTCCTCGTTAGCGACCACGTCTCCTTTATCGACCAGCTGCCTTTATGTTTTCATTAAAAGTGACAAAGGAGTGAGTATGTTGAACGAGAATCTTGGGAATTAACATAATTACGATTTATGTTTGCTATGGGATTTCATATATCTTCAAATTCGGTACTTGATACAGAACATTTTTAATACGGTACAAGGATATAGTATTTGTGTAGTCTACTAAGATTAATAAACAATATGCAGTTAAGAAATTAATTAATGAGGGCATAAGGTAATTGATAGGAACACAGGGATGTTGATAAAGGGAGTAGAAGATTGAATATACTTTTGAACCTAATTTTCCTGCAAAAATTCGAAAACATCAATTCGAGAATTAAAAGAGCTAATGTTCTCAATTATTCAAATTTTATTCCCTATAATTTTTCTTACTTTGAAACGACAACATTTGCTTTTAAACGACTATATCCCTAACTATCCAAGAAAGTAACCATTTACTTTAATGTAGGGTCACTAATTATTGAAGGGGATTTTTATGAATTTTTTACAAGAAGAGGTTATAACATATCATAAAAAATGTTTTTTTGGCATTTATTGACACATTCGTCAGGGTACAAAAAAATTTTTGTTTCATGTTTTCGGCCTCGATGCATTTTCTAGGTGGCGCTTAGTCCAGTACTGCCAAAAACAGATGACTAAACGGTAACCATGAAATTTACAGGATTATCCAAAATGAAAAATCCAAAAAATTCCTTAAAATTTATATCAATGGCTATCGCAGTATCCGTTGTTGCGGCAAAAAATACGACAACTACGATGATTGGTTCACATTTGAACGAAGTAGTGCAAAAAGCGGATAATTTTACCCATAAATGTGCAGATAAAAAATCCTGTGTTTCAAAAAATTATGTTATAGGATGCTGTGATAGCGGGTCCAGTTAGGAATCAAATGCCTCAAGTTTTTTTTTAATCGGTTCATTAGATCTTCTGATATCGGGGTTACCATTTTGCAATATCGTGTTTCGAGAAACAAATGTTCAAAGTGTTCTCGTTGTCTATATTAATCTATACCGTTATGAATTTTGGAGTGAAACTTTCAGCAGAGTATTCTCGAGATGTTATACTACGAATATATATATAAATCGATTTTCTGAGAAATTTTAACCGGAAGGTCCCCTTAAAACATAATTGAAAGTCTAAATAAAATGAACCCTCAAAAATACACTAAAGAATATTCCCAAATTTTCCGCCACTCAAAGGATTCAAAACAATAATTTTTTGGTTGAAGCTCACCAGCAGCCTGCGTCAATTTTGCGACAATTCATCCTCATCGTTCAGTGCTGGATTACCCAATAAGCAAAATAAGCACGCACTTAGCCCATCATGAGAAAGGCTGGTACCACAGAAATGTCCCGAATTTTAAAATCTAACTTGTGTTAGAAACACTTTTCAGTGAAATAATCGGAAATGCCTAAGAAATCGTACATTGCGTTGAAGTGATGATCACCCTGTATAAGGGGGCCCGAGAATCTTTTAAGTGCTTAGGGCCCCTACAGTTCTTAATCCGGCTCTGTTCTCGTTGGTAGCGGATGCGAGTGATTACCGCAGGGTTCCGCGTGATACTGAAATGCACGATTCCGGTGGAAACGCACCCTTATGCCGGAGGCAATAGAAGAAGCAGGGCGAGGCGCATCGTATCGCATCTGCGTGCTCTGTTTAAAGGCGTTGGCCGTTCACCCCGACCTCGCCAGCCCGGTGCAACTGGTTCAAATGCATATTGCCTAGCGCAGAGGTGCACTACTGGTAGCGTGCCCTCTCCCCACCCCCCGCCCCTCGCCCCTGTGCCCGCCTAATGGAGCTTGCAACGACACGACCGAACAGCGCCGGATCTCGTCCTGGCAAAAGCTGCCCGAGTATTGTGACGTTCGCTATCTGGCCGCTGCCGCCTGCCATTTTCACGTAGACGATGGGCTGACGGCGAATCAGACGGCAGCGATAAACGGAGACACCGAACCGCTAATGTCTCCGCGTATCACTCGATCGCTAATCAATAACTGGCTGGCACATGTCACCGGTCGACGTTTGGGCAAGTGCGATCGAGCTGTGTGTACCGTTTATGATGGAATTTTAATTGGCAGCTCGGCTCATTATCGACAACGTTTTACCGGAGCGTGTGATCGACGAATGACACTTTTAGTTAGCATTGGGTGGTAACTCGGACGGCGATTGGGGATGGCGGTGGGGGGAGTGAAGTGGAATTGTGTGACGTGAAGCTGTGAGGTGAAGATAGTAATCTTGGGTTAGGGAGAATGAATGAGGGGGGTTGCTTCGAGGGGTGTGGGAATTGTGAAGGGAAAGTAGGTTAGTGGTGACATTTTCGTTTTATGCGAGAACTTTTGTAGTATATATGTAGGAAGGAAGTTTATTTATTCTCTTTTTAGAGGGATAAATAGGTTTTGAGTCTGGAATGAAATTGTTAGCAAAATTGTATTTGATTTTGCATATTTTGGTAAACTGAATGCAGGTATGAAAAATTGCAGGGGAATGCTGCTGGATGGTCTGACAATAAACTGTCTGTTTTTCCTTGTTTCCTCGTAGCTCGGTCGTTTCTACTACTTCAGTGGAATGAATGAATGGAAACGTCTAAAGAGCTGTCTATGCATTATTTGGAATATGCTGCATAATATCTACATAAAGAGTTATAAATTTATTGATAATTTCATTTATGATTCTCAATATTGTCAACTCTTGTAATAAAGGTTTTTTCCACAGCAAACAAAAGAACTCTTCACGTAAACGAGTTTCAAAAATATTATTCTAATGTGAACATATTCTTTGTAGCAGTGTTAGTGGAACATTCTGTAATTGTGCAATCTATTTAAAAAGCAAAAACGAGGCAGTAATATAATAACAAGATAAATTTAAGAGTACATAAATAATTTGGGTAAAAGCGATGTCTAAAGGGTGTTCAAACAATTTAGCGAAAAGTAAAAGGGAAACAAATAAATAAACAGAAGAGAATTATAGATGAAAATTAGTCAAAAATCGGTGGTCTTGGAATTGACAACGAAAAAGAAATAATAATTTTCACCACAAGTACAGGTTATGTTATGTTTCAGCTAAATAAATCATCGAATCAAATTAGTAGATGTTATTTTCAATAAGTTTTAGTTGCAAATATTATTACTCTTCATGGGGATAATGAAGTTTATCAATAGTTGACACGATTCCTCGAATTTCGAGCAGGATTTTCGAACAAAGGGCTTTGTCCATGTTATGGTATAAATTTCCTTCTTAACGTCGGCGAATCTAAGACACCGCTCGGGGAACATATGGTGGATTTTTGATTGCGCCGCCAGTACAATTTCTTAGTTTACCCTCTCCCGCTAATGGATGCAAAAGGATAATACCTGGGCACCGGTGCTTCTGCGGATTATCGCATAACAGAAGCAAGTAAAGGGACGGGTGACCATTAATGGAACAGTACCCTCGATAGGCTGCTTTTGTTTTATCGATACAATTGCACGACCGGGAACGCGAAACGACTACCGCCTGTAATGGATACTCTCGAATATACGTGCTGATCATTGATGAGGATGATAAGGTCGGCATTGGTTCTGGAATAAGCGTAGGCGGTGTTCGAAACGACATATTTGGACGACAAACGCGGCACAGCTATAGTACCATAAAATCAGCCATTTATGGTCGCGATCGTTGATGTGAACCTTCAAACGCGACTGAATTAAGGGAAATTTTAAGTCCGCCTCCATACTTGGAAACAGATAAACAAAGAAGTATAGAGAAGTGAAGCAGGGGAATGTTCCCTATATTGGAGCATTTAAGAAAGTACCTCCATAAATCAGAAACGTATTGATAGTTTCGAGCAGAAAAATATATATAGATACATAAATCTAATAAAACAGACTGAAACGCTATGTGACTGGTTACAAAAAATATTTTTGAACTACCGTCAATGGTCCAATCTAGGAAACTGGTTTCCTAATTTGAACCACTGATATTCTAAATTGGACCATGTCTACTTTTTATTATTTCAGTTAAGATATGTTATTTAAAAATATACTTACACTCTAAAAACAAAAATAAGTCTCAAAAGCATTTTACAGCATACTGAGAAAAAATAAATATGTATTTGACGAAATAATCAGCTGCTGTCAGACTGGCAATTTATGCACTCGTAATAATCGGTATTACGCCCGTTATTACAGCTCAAATGGACCTATGTAGATATCTCTTGCAAAAAAGACACTGAATCCACTCGTCTCCCATAAGTTATGGGCCATAACTGATTCCTAAAATGTTGGCAAATAAACAACACAAAGGCATTCTTCATCCTCTACTTCTCTTGAAGGATTCTGTCCCATTTTCCATATTTTCCATTTTATCCCTAAGGAAAGAACGTTGCATAATTTGCACCGATCCGACTTGAGAACTATTAGGTGGTTTAATTTAAGAAACTAACCCAATTTTAACGTTTAGGTGCAATAAACAAAAACTACTGCAAGTATCAGATAAATGTTATGATAACATTAAAGACATGACCATTCATAAAAAATTACACCCCTTTGAATTCAAAATTTTTAATTATAAATTGGAGGCAAAATTACATCAGCCGGCATGAAAATAAAACATTCATCACGCTGTAATTATTACTCATTCTACAGTGGTCTGTTTCCATGCTGTTACTAACAAGGAAAGATCCTAAACTTGAAAATTCAAAAAATCTGAAACTTTGTGAATATGTAGGAGATTTCCTCCTGATTACAACGTAATTTTTGTTTGCTTCCCAAATTCACTCTAAGGGGGTGAAATTGACCCCTTAAATTCCGGCTATTTTCCGATTTTGTGTTATAACTCGCGAACTCTAAGAACTGTAAGTTACCAAATGATAGTCCTAATTAAAAAAAGTAAATTTTGCTTTGAAACCTTTTTTTTACCTCTTACAGATTCCGAGTTACAAAATAAAATCGGAAAATAGCCGAATTTACAGGGGTTAATTTCACCCCCTTAATGTGAATTTGGGCAGCAAAAAGAAATTGTGTTGTAATCACGAGGAAATCCCCTACATATTCACGAAGTCTCAGATTTTTTTGATCTCAATTAATAAGTCAATTATTATATGAATAAAGTTTATGGTCCAATTTAGAATCCGGCTCAAGTTAGGGAACTTTCCCCTACATTGTAACTTCTGCTAAGGTAGATTTTAAGTTTGAAAAATAGCGTCATAAGGAAAAATATATGGGATACATAGTTGAGATCAAGGAACAAATGAAATACATAGAAAAAATAATGTGTAAAAATGAAAGAAGCAAAGGGGTAAGAGTCCTAAAAAAGTTGGAAAGTAGTGCAATTAAAAAAACAGCACAGAAATTCGGTGCTGCCAAATGAAACGTGGTACAGTACTGATGATTATCACTTTTATCACGCAGCTTGCTCCTTGCACAGAGCCTTGTTAAGTAACTTCTTCCAAAACGGATGCATGGGCCCGAAGTACGACTTGATCATTGAGGAATCGGCTGCTCGATCTGGCCACGGCCAAAATGCGTCTTCCCGATCCCCATTAACTTCGATATCTGAATACAGATACTTGCTGCTCGGGCACGCGCAAATACAGACGCGAGTGCAGCGGTGTACGGCTGGTACACGGGGGCATAAGTGGCGGCGCATGCCTCCCAGCAACGAGTCGGCGGTTTTTCTGTCTCGAAAGGGCCCCGAAAGAAGTTCGCCGCAATTAACGGCTCCGTAAATTTACATACGTCGGCGATCGGCAGGGATAAATGGCCAAGAGTCGCGTCCTACACCGTCGAACGAGGCGAACCCGCGGATAAGTAATCGCGTAAATCTGCCGCGGGCAAGAAAAAAGTTGTTCGTTTGCAGAAGTGATTCCGTAATTTCATTCAAAAATTGATTCCGCGATCTATCTTAACCCGCGGTTGCAAATTATCGCTGGCCTCTCCCGGAGAAATCATTCCCAAGAGAACGAGCCCGCGAGATCATTTCTTTCCCCCTCCTTTCTCGCCCCTCCAGCGAACCTTTGCGTTTTCCAAAACGACCACCGCAGAGTACGAGCCTTATAAATCATTGCACGTGATGGAAATTGTGGAACTGTCACAGTGAGTCTTCCAGGTGTCGCCATATTGTTTCTCTGTTTGTGTCTAGGTTACTGGACGCAATTTTAATATTGTTTTATCAGTGTAGATGCACGTAGTCCATGACACCTTCGATTTAATCAAATTGATGAGACCTCCTATTTCGAATGTTCAACGATTATCGTTGGGCACTACGAATAAAAGTTTTGCGCAGTACACTCGAAGTAGTTAAGCCGCGGATATGTCTGACATCACTTCCATATCCCATCTTTAACTTCAAATTCACTCGAAATCCCTTGGAGATTTTAACCCTTACAAGGAGAGTTTCTTAGGTGTCCGCTTCCGATTGCTTTGCGATTTGGATATGTTTTAGATGACGGAAAAATAAGCAACATGTGCCTTTTTATTTTGACCCGTTTACATGTTTAGTGGGTGAAACCACCCTTCAAATTTCATAAGGAGTATAGAATTGTGTTGAGTAAAACTTCACATGAAAAAACATATCCAAAAACCAAAGCAATCGGAGGCGGGCACCACCTATTCTTACAAAATTTGAGGGGTGGTTTCACCCCCTAAATATGAAAAAGGGTCGTTATAAAAAACACGCATATCTTATATTTCGGTCCTCTAAAACATATTCAAAAATCAAAGCAATCGGAGGCGGACACCTGGGAAACTCTCCTTGTTAGTATCATGATTTCTTTACTTTACCCAGAAAAATTCGTATCGGTGCATTTGTGTCCACACTTCATCGTAAAAATGAGCAAAAAATTTCTAGTATAACAATTTTTTATATAAATGAAAAAGTATTATTATGTTAAGCCAATGCTCGGTTTTGCAGAATATTACACTAGTGTTACATTGCATCATTATATTCGACATCAAATTTATTAAAAAATAGCAAGTCTCGTCCTGGCGAAAGTAAGAGTTGTAATCAACAATACGAGACAGTGTATCACAACAGAATTTCTACTGATGTGTTTCTACCCTAAGGACACTTGTTACATATGTATGATAATAGTAAAGTAGCGCTTTAAACGTCATGAAAAAGCCCCAAATGGCGCGTATGATTTTTTCAATTCGTGTAACACGGGTTTACCACCATACACCCACGAGCTCATTACACAAATAACGATCTGTCCACAATAATTCATCCATGAAGCATATCGCTGATTATCAGCGGCACGCGGTTCGCGGTTCACTGCGCGGAGAACGGTCTTAAAACTCCTATACCGAACGGCTCGTTTATGATACCAGCGAGCATGTGACGCCGAGGAATACCCATTACTACGGCACAATTTCGCGGGCCTCGTCTCCGTGTTTCGCAATGCGGGCTCGGTCGCCCGTCAACGTCACGGGGGCAAAACGAAATCGGCAACGAGTACCGTAAGAGAGAGACAGAGAGAGAGAGAGAGAGAGAGAGAGAGAGAGAGAGAGAGAGACGCTCGGTGCGCCGATCAACGAGTCACGTCGATTCGCCTCCGACTCGGAGGCAGGGGACCACCTTGCCTCGGGGGTTGAGAAAGAGAGTCAAGAAGTTACCATACAGAATGGTATAAGTCTACCTACCGCGGTCGAGCTGATTGCGAAAATAAACATTCATTATTGTAATTACTTTCTGCGACGTGGCCGTGCCGAGAGCCACGATCTGGGGCCCCGTGAACTGCGACGAGAGGGCGAGGCGGGGGGAGAGAAACGATGGAACGAGGAAAGGAGACGAGCAGAGGTAGGACACCGTGGAGCGGAGGAGGACGGACCCAGGCCACCTTCTGCTATATCTGTAACGAGAGTTTCATTGACGTGGTCGTCGTGCCCATGGTGGGTTAATTACAAAGTCGAACCGACGATTCCTTCATTAGCGGAAAGGAATCGGTGAATCCAATTGCTGGCGGCCGAAGGCGAGACGAATCCTCGTTTGCATCCGCTGGGCCGCTCCCTGGGCCCCGATGCGTCCTCGCCGGCGGAGAAAAAAAAACGAGTCGCGATTCGTGCGGCCTGTGATTGATCTGCTCACGGCCGCGTCGCGACCGGCCGCTTCTGCAAGAAAGAAACACCGTCTGGACTTTAATTACCGCGGAGGAATTCGCTGGAAGAATTTGTTAATGGGACCGCGATCAATGAAACGGCTCCGTGCTCGGGCTCGCTGGGATTTATAGCGTCGCGGGGACTCGAACTTGCGAAATAGCCAATGTGGACGTCGTTCCAGGCGATTTCAGCTACGCTCGCTGGTGGGTAGGGTGTGGTGGGAGTTTGCGTGCGGAGGGTGATGTGGTTCTTTGGGGGAAAGTGGGTGAGGAAGCTTCTTTCGGGGGAGGATCAGTTGGGGGTGGTGATTTCGTTTGTTGTTGATTAGGGGTGGAGACAATCAGGTGATAGATTAGGGTTGTGCGTTCGAACCCATCACGATAGATATGACTTCTACTTTTGAATTGAATTTGAGGCATTAAAGGAGGACTAACCCACATTTTTTCGCGAAATTAAGTTAGTAGCAATAATGTATTCCAATAGGCTGTACTAATCGTATAAAATAGGAAATTTTTTTTCAATGTGGGTTAGTCCGTTTTTGCTTTCAATGCGACATTTAGAATTATATTAAAAATAGCGTAAGGGGGTAGTGAAATTATATGATGAGCATATATATTCTGTAGTTGATGTTTATTTGATTGTGGTTCTTCTGATTATGTATGTATTACATATTCGTTTCCAGAAAACATTCTGCTTCAAGTATCGCGCAATCTGAATTATTGATACGATCGAAGTATACCATAGAAATCGTACGATGTTTTGATAGTATAGGGTAAAGGACCCAATTACTGACACCTAACCAATTACTGTCACCTTAAGCTATTTTACTTAAAATAACGAATAAATAAACTATAGTATATAATCTATAGTATAGATTATAGGTTGAATTACATAATTCTTTTCGTATATGACTTTACAACGTTTATTTATTCGTTATTTGAAGTAAAATAGCTTAAGGTGACAGTAATTGGTTAGGTGTCAGTAATTGGGTCCTTTACCCTAGCTACTACAAGTCATTTTATACGAGTTATCAGAAGCTTATCGTAATAGTTGAAACAATGAGTGACGTTTTTGACTAATTTCAGATAATGAGTCACGTACCAGGAAAGAAACTGGTTATGTGAACCAGAACGTGTCATCTAAAATCTTGGATAACTTATTAAGGAACAAAGCAATTTGTATAAGAAATCTTGTAATATTTTAAATTTGTAATTGTGACGAAAAAACTGTGGGGAATCAAAAATTTGCTAGATATTCTTAAATCATAGTATTTTATGCGTCGAATTGACTCATATTTTAATACACTTACGTTCAATCGTTCTGAAATGTAATGTCTCATAAAGAACGTATTATATTTTTGTATAAGGAATTATCGTACTTTTCGTGGGTGCATAATTTTTGTCACATGTTGTGTACAAGTAGTTTTATAATACACACGTGGACCTTACAATTATTATAAAAGATTTCTTTACGATTTATTATAATTAAAATCATCCCCCATATCGGTGCATCTACTGCAAATATTTCATGCATGCTATTTTTCACATTTCCATAGGATTCTCTGATGTTATCACGACAGAAGGATACAGAAATCGAAAGTAAATTTATGCAAATAGCCCATGCATCGCGTCTCGACATCAAGAACAACATTCTCTACAATTGCATCAATAGCTGAGTAATTATACCACAATAATAAAACTACAAATATCTAAAATCTCCTAACTTTATTCGACCACTTCATTTGATGTCTACGTATAGCTGCTTTGCACCCCATCAAATATATTCAACGTACAATATATCAAATTGAATGTCTGTATGTCCCCCATTACCTCCTAAGTCCTTTGACCAATCTGGACCAAATTCTGCATAATTACCTACTCTTTAGGACCCTGCGAAAAAAATATAAGGTACCATGAAGCCTGAACACCCCACCGCCTTCATCCCCTTTTCCACCCCTTGCACTCTGCGTTAATTTAAGTTCAATGCATTATATACCTAAATAAGTATTGCGTAATAACCACGACGCCGGTAAATTTTGAAATATTATATTCTTATTATTTGATATTCACATTTCAATAAATGCTGATGTTCCAGACATAAGAAGCCTGCCGGGTGGTTTAAACTAGTTACTCATAAAAATCCTTTCCACACTCTTGACCTACATTTTTCTTATAACATCTGTAGTCACACATACACACCCATCTCTTCTTCCCCCATCACTTAAAATCTCCCCCAAAACGACCACAGCGTCCGCACCAAAATCCCCCAACGTCTCCGTCCACGTGGCCCACCTGTCCGTCACTTCACCACTCAATACCACCATTTTATCTGGCAACACGAACCGCCTCGCAGCCCAGTGCACCAGCTACGCCGACCCTCGGGCGACATTCTTTTCCGCGACTATAATCAAGATCGACGATCCGTGCAATTAAAAACAGAGCCATCGACGGCTCGGTGAACCGTGCCCTTAAATCCTCTCTTAGCAGAGGGGGCGGCGAGGGGAGGGCAGAGGAAGGATCGTCAGCCTGTAGCACGTTGAAGGGAGAAGGACGGAAGAGCGACCCGTCCGGATCGCGCGGATAAACCGTCTGGCGTGCACAGTGCCGTGAATTAATTATCACCCGTGGGCCCCGTGTTCGTACTTTTAATCGGTCCGCCGGGGCCCCGACCTCGGCCCACCTCGTGCCTCGTTTCCACCTATAAAATGTTGGTCGTGCGGCAGTATTTCACGCCTGCCCACGCGCGCCCTTACGCCAGAGGGAGAGAACGGTGGACAAGCATTCTGGGAGGATCGAGAGGCCTCTCGTCGCTGTCTCCTACGTTGGCCCGTGTTTGCTTACCGCAGGTGCATTCGTCGAGTCACCTCTGCGCCGGATCCTGGCCAATATCGTACGGTTATGCGTGGCCCCGGCGCGGCGTGGGCCGTGTTCCCGGCTCGTGTCGCGTTTATGCGCGCCACGATCGTCGCTGCTCGGTGATCCACGCTGATCGAGACCGCTCCGGGCGGGAGACCGTCGAGTGCATGGTACTTGGAGACGGCGCGGGTGCGCAGAGTGATTCAGGAATGGTCGTGAAGATTTGAATGGACGCGTTGGAACGGAAGAATTGGATGGATTTGTGGGAGCCTGGGAGGCTTTACAGGGGAGACACTTTGGGTCGATGACAGTGTGCTAATAGGTCCCTGCTGGAGCTGTTTTGATGTCGAAACGAAGGAGTTACGGTTTAAGGAACTTGGATTGAACGGGGAAGCTCAAGTAGGAGATACTTGTGTAGCACGTGATTGGTAGTTTGAATATGGTCGTAGGTTTACTGTAGTTTTTAAATTAGCCTGAGCTGCAGGAAGTGTTTTGTTTGTGATGGTCCTCAGAGACACTTCTGTTGATCACGACTGGTATTTTAGATATATTCATTTGGCATACCCCAGGGCTTGAGGCTTTTTTCATGGGTGGTGATTCCCTAAAAGAAGTCCTCAAGATGGGAACTGGCAATCCCGGGGTACCTGAGCTGACTCACCAGTGCTGAGACCATGAAAGGGACTCGACTGAAAGCATTTTGTAAGTGCAACATCCCTATCTAGGGGATTAGTTATGGATTGGGGTTGGACCAGAGAGTTCCTCTGTTTTCCTCGTGGAAGAGTGTAAGGTCTGAGAATTCCTTTCTACTTTTGGTGAACGAAAGCGAGAGTCAGCAGTTGTGACTCTATTGTTCCTAGAATTGGCTTTAAACTGTTGTGGACAGTGGTTATGTCCAAAAAATACGCGAGTTGTAGTCCCTTGGGATAGAAAATGGGGTGGCAAAGGTTTGCCTTTGTTCATACATCGTTTGGTGCACGTTTGATGCAAATTTGGTAACAAATGAGCGATTTAATGCAAATTTTGAACTTGCACCCATTACCCCAAGTCAGTGGCAGCTTGAGATTTGAAAAATTCCCCAAAAATAGAAATAGAAACTTATCAACTTAATAACTGCTACTTATTCTGTGAAAATACATATTTTTTCAATTAGTGATCTCTTTTTTTTATTATTATTAAGCGCCTTTATTGCACAAACAAATATACATAAGCAAGCAAGAGAAAAGATAGAAGAAAAAGACAATCGCAAAGGCGATGTTCAGTCTAGAGACTGTTTCCCAACCTACCCTAACCTTTTCAATGTTAAGTCGAAGCAATAATTTCATAAACAGTTTTTTCTAATTTACTCGAAGTTGGTAAAGATAGAGCTGCACTCCTCTTGCTGCAAGGTCCTCAATTTGGATCGAAGAATTCAGTCCCCAAAAATCGTGACTCATTGAATATTCAGTATTCCATCATTCCATTACAAATTTACTAAAAAAATGCCAAATAGTCGATCTGATCGATAATAGAAGCTTCTGTCATTTTGTATTTCGAGTTCAAGATTTACTCCCCGAAATACTCACGAGTATGTATATCTCTCCCATTATCATATGTGACGGCACTAAAAGCCTACTTAGTATCCAATTATACAATGACTCACAGCCATAACATTTTTAAAATTGGTCCAAACGACTTGAGTTTTTTTGAGAAGCTAGAAGGATTAGTTTGCTAAGTGACGTGTTTTGTCGTTTTTTAAAAAAATGCAATTGGTCGGAATTGTGAAAAAAAATAGTAAAGGTCGTTTTTTAAACTTTTTTTGTGAGCCTGTAATGACAATTCAAAAAACCCGTTTGTAGATTGAAGTATGTTATATACATGCCTAAAATTTCATCAAAATCGGTTAACGTTGCGCTGAGCTACAAACGTTTAAAGATCGCAGAATAAGGTCGAGAATCGCGGAAATTCCCGAAATCAGCGATTCTCGACCTTATTCTGCGATCTTTAAACGTTTGTAGCTCAGCGCAACGTTAACCGATTTTGATGAAATTTTAGGCATGTATATAACATACTTCAATCTACAAACGGGTTTTTTGAATTGTCATTACAGGCTCACAAAAAAAGTTTAAAAAACGACCTTTACTATTTTTTTCACAATTCCGACCAATTGCATTTTTTTTAAAAACGACAAAACATGTCACTTAGCAAACTAATCCTTCTAGCTTCTCAAAAAAACTCAAGTCGTTTGGACCAATTTTAAAAACGTTATGCGATTTTAAAAAGTGGACGATTATGGCTGTGAGTCACTGCACATCCATTTGTTCAGATCGATAGTTTGAAAAAAAGAAGTGTCTTTATCCATCCCCCAAAGAACCTCTATATCAAGGTATCGCTGTATTCAACTTCCAGTAAATCAAACGCATCGTGCTTGATTTTCTAAGTTCTGTCGAAACGATCAGGCTTAATGGCTCCCCCGTTTATCCCACAGTGGCAGTAATTGGCTATTAAAACGAAATCTGTTTTGCTGGAACGACTTGATTCCGCAGGTAAAAGCATAAGCTCGACCGCGGCGCTATAAATAGCCGCTTGTTTTCTAAATTTATATGACGCCGAAGTGAAAAGGGGAAATGGCTGCCGCGATTTACAGGGCGCCAGTGCGTTTTTCCCCCCGTGCGGGACGGTTTTGCGAAGCGACATGACTAATTGGACGACAGCGATCACCGTGTACTCACCATATCTAATTAACCGTCGCCGCATATTTACGAGTAGACTCGTATCCCAGGCAGGGTTCATCAATTAAGGGATCGATCTTAAATGACAAATGACCTTCATTTATCAGTAACATTTCCAGCGGACCCAAACGTGGTGACATGAAATATTGGCGCGATTTTCTGTAATATGATCACCCTGAAAACCATACACGAGCATAGCAAACAGAAAACAAGGCTCGGAAATTAATGATTCCGCGTCGCCGGAATAAATATGCGTGCGTGAACTTGCATACCATCGGTATCATTCAGAACGTGCATTATAATATGCTGCTTATAATCTCGAGGAAAACACGAAGAACCATTAGTGGCTGCACTGCTAACGCAGAAGTCGAGTACTTTGATTCCTTATTTCGTAGATATTGATACAAAAATTCCACCATAACTTGATAACGTAACGCGTCAAATCTGAATATATGAAAGGAACACAAGGTGATTTAAAATTATTATCGCGAAATCTGATCATAAATTTTCCCACTGAGCTGTTTTCCTTGTACTAAGCTAAAGTTCCTTTTCTTGGTTTCACAGCTCTCTATCTCCAAGATGTTTGTGCACGTGGAGATGAAAGGCCCAAGTGTATCAATAAACCTTGTTCGATTTTATATAGGTACACACAATCTGGGGTAAAATGTACCAATGATTGGCACCCTAAGTTAAAATCCCAATTGGAATATCTATAGTTTTTTGTGACGATCTTATATGGTCTTAATTTTCAGTTATTATCGATGATTATAGATTTCTCATTAAAATAAGACACCTTGAGTACCTATTAAGTCTTTTAGTTTAAAAATATTCAATGAAGAACTAAAACAGGCATAATTGTCACAGTGTGTATCAATTATTGGCACTCAAAAACTAAACATAAATTGTTGACTTTTTAATAATTCATTCTGTATTAATAACAAAAATAAAAATAAATAAGAGGTCAGACAAAAGAAAATCAAGTTAAGATCTACTTCGTCAGAGTCATCTGATTCAGGATAATTACTTAAGAAAGCCGTCAACTCTTCCTCGTTGCGGAATGTTTCGCTTGTATTGTAGCTGTCAGTACTTACTCCTTTTTAAAATGTTAAGAAAACGCTTTAAACTCAGTCCTTTGTCCCACCGCTACCTTTAAGACTTCTTTGTGGTATTGCCAGATGTAAAATGTGTATTTCAACTACTGGAAATTGCAGTGTTGTAGTGAAAGAACAATAAGAAATTGTAAAAAGTACTTTCTAAGCTCATACTTCTTAATATTTGGCTTTTTACTCAGAAGTGCCAATGATTAGTGCAGTACCAGCATTAGTGCTGTTTACTCTATTTCTCAATTCTCAAACCTACTTTAGCAATCTCTTACAGTAGCGCAATCAGGATTTAATCTTGGGAGGGGGGGGGGGGGTCGAGTTGAGCGCATAAAATATTTTTAATGCAAATTCAATAAAATTCATTAGGTAATTATAAAAATGTGTTTAAAGAATAAAAACCATTTCTTTTCTTTTCACAAAGCTCTTGATTTACTTCAGTTGTGGTTACATTAATTTTCTTTTTCCTTTTTCTTTGGGGGTGTCAGGGTCCCTTACCCCTCTCTAGGTGCGCCACTGATCCCATATCCCGAGTCCTCAAATCCCAATGGAAGCTCAGAGCCTCTTCCAATAGTATCCCAAGGGAACATGAATATTTCTCACAATCAGGCAAGCATCTTTTCCTCTACCTCAGTACCCAACTGTAACATAAAGGAACCAATTACTACCACCTGCCAAATTACTGTCACCTTCAGCTGTTTTACTTAAAATAACGATAATATGGTTGTGATAAACAGTCTCAAACATTTTATCTTCAACTAAACATATTAAATAATAATAAATACATAGAAAAACTTATACTTTTGGCCAATAAATACGAAAACGATGCAATAATGTCAGACTCAATTCTTAAGATGACTGTAATTAGGTCTTTTACCCTATTCCTTCTTCGACAGACCCTTCGAAAGCCTGATTTTCCGAAAACCTCTGCCTCGGTGGTTAAATTCGCGTTCACCAGCCCACGATCTCTGGCGTCCCCGTCATATCCACTCGAAAGTGTGTCGAACCGAAAGTGACACTCCGAGAGCCACTCGATAAAAAGCTGCTTGCTGATCCCCTCATCTAGCACGT
The DNA here is from genome assembly GCA_944738655.2 of Andrena hattorfiana. Taxonomy (NCBI): domain Eukaryota; kingdom Metazoa; phylum Arthropoda; class Insecta; order Hymenoptera; family Andrenidae; genus Andrena; species Andrena hattorfiana. The sequence continues at coordinate 37,609,066 of OX122889.2, read as the reverse complement.
GCGTTTTTTCGGCGCTAGGTCCGCTGAGAATGCAGTTGCACCGGTCTCCGCCGCGGTGATTTCTGCGTTTCAGGCCGGCTGGTGTGCGTGCATTGATACTATTACCCTCGTGTATCGGCGCGATCGTTCGAAAAGTCGGCGGTTTTATTAATAATATTCCTGCATATCTACGAGTGGCTGGCCGTAAACGCGACGTTTTTCCTCGCCGCTCGTTTCCACGATTTACGTCCTGGTTACCGTACTTTGTATCCAGCTATTAGTTTTTACATCTCGATAAGATTATCGGGACGCGACGCTGCGGCTAACTGACCGAATGAATATCCTGTTCCCTTGATACGAGCGATGCTAAATATTTGCGGTGCAAACGGTTCGATACTCTGCGTGGCTACCAGTTATCACTACACTCGTCGTGCGACTTGCTCAACGAGAACGATAATGATTATTTCTGGGAAAGTGTCCTAGTAGTGGCTGGAATAAAGTCTGATTGTGATAGAAATTAATATGTTAAGTCGGGGACAGAAGGTGAAGTAGAGAAATTTTATTCTGTTGAGGCTTATCTGAGATTTCTGTAGTGAGTACATTTACAGTGGAATATTCAGCGCTTTATAGACGCAGTGACGGTTCAGGTATCGTGAATATTTTAATGAAATTGTAGACTGTGTTTGAAGTACATATAATTTGAATAAAAGTACAAACATGTTACATGGGGTACCCCGTAACTAGTGGTACATGCGGAAGGGTACTAGGGTGACTGTATCTAATATCGCCAGGCAAAAGTTAAATCGCTATGAATTGAATAATAATTAATATTTTTGCATGCAGTTCGTTTCAAAGTAAATGGAAATTATTCATCTTTCATGTAGCATAAGTTAGAATCGTTGAAACCTACAAATGTATACAACTTGCTTAAATCTACAAAGGCATTTTTTAAATTTTCATTACAGACTCAGAGAAACAATTGAAAAACTACTTCACTATTTTCTTCGCTATTTCGACCAGTTTTTGAAACGTTTTTCAAAACGATGGAACACATCGGCTAGTAAACGAATCCTTCTATTTAGTTTCTCAAAAAGACTCAAGTCGTTTGGACCAATTTTAAAAAAGTTATTCTGTTTTAAAGGGTGTCCGAATACTTTTGTCCCCGACTGTAAAATAATATAAAATAATAATATAAAATAATTTTCTTTGATATGGAGCTTCATTTCGCTAAAATTCAAAACTAATTTTACTCGAAAACGAAACGCGATATAGAAACGCTCACTTCAGACCATTTCAAATCACATACCTGCCCCAACAGTATTAAAAGTAGAAACAAATCAGCCACATTTTCCGCGTAGAAAAATGATTGCGTAAATCAGCACCCCCTTGCAAAAGTACGCGTCGCTGCGCAAGGCCACAGATTAACGATTCAATTAATCAAACCGAAAGCGAAGGGCGACGTGTTTGTCAGCGCGTGGCTTCATATAATCGACAGGAATCGTGGGAGAAACGGCGGTTCCACGCAGGACATATTCAGCGAGCGCGACTAATTGCCGATCCGGCTGAATCTACATAAATCGCCCCGGCATTGCATCGACACCGCTAATTACAATAGCGATCTCCTTATCGATTTTTTTCGATCGCCGCTCGCAAAGTGCCGCGAGCCAGCCAAGGAGCGGTTAACGCGGCCGCCGATGTAAATTTCTTCTCGTGAAACTCGAGCGGGCCCGTTCGCGGGCTTAGATTAATTGCCGCGATCTATACGATTGCCCCGTGTACATGAAATCGGCATCGCGCGGATCCAACGACTCCGCGCCTGGGTGTGTTTGCGCCGCCCGCTAGTGTGCGCGACACCGGGGAATATGGGCCTGGTCGGCAGCGCTGAAAACGAGAACGTTGCGGCTCTGGCACACAGGGAGACAATGCAGACATACGTTTATCTTCGACGCGTGTTGATTTACGAGGACACGATTAATCTTAGGGCGCATAACCTGCTCTGCGATATGCACGGCCTCGATCTCCGCCGCGATCCACCGATTGCGCGCCGCGGACAGCGTTGCACAAACGGGATTCGACTGTGCACATAGCCTGCAACAAGTTTGTTTCTTTAATTAGTGGGCTGCTCTTGCTGACTTCACTCGCGCGATTGTACTTCTGTAACTGCTGACAGCTGCCTGGATTAGTTTGAAAAGGAGTTACTAATGTGTGATTGTACGATATTATAAAAAAATTAAAAAAAAAATTAAAACTACTTAAAAATAGAAATGCACTAAAACGTGAAAAATAATTTTGTATTTAATCTAAGACTCTCATATTTTTTAAGTCTGTGCAAGAATTACACGGCGCAAATGATGAGGCGCCGGCTTAAAAAACATGAGAGTCATAGATTAAATAAGGGAAAAAATTATTTTTCACTTTTTAGTGCATTTTTATTTTTAACTCGGTTTTAATGTTTTTAATTTTTTTATTTTTAACTTTTTAGTTTTATATATATTGACACAGCATGCTGAGGAGATATGCGCGTACGTACATAAAATAATAATAATTAGGTGACAATAGTCTGTATTATTAACCAGAACTAGCAAAATATTGGATCACTATTGATGCAATGTGTGGGATGGGAGCACCGGGGCATTGCCTTCTTCGGAATATAAAAAAATTACCAAAATTGGTCCATATGCTGAGGAGCTACGAGGGGACAAATTTAAAAAAAATACATACGGATCGAATCTATAACCTCCTTCTTCATGAAGCCGATTAAAAATACAAGTCATCGATTTTATTGTTAAAGTATTTTTTTATTATTCTTAAGCGTCTTTATTGCACAGATAAAGTAAGCAAGAGAAAAGAAAAAAAGAACACGGGTATCGCAAAGTCGAGGTTCTGTCTAAAGACTGTTTTCCAACCTAACCTAAATTACAACCGTAACCTAAAGCAGTTCGTATGAAGAGAAGATTAATGCCACACGTCGTTTGTTGCTGTATTCTACTATATTGTTTCCGCAGGATTTAGTTCATACTTTTCATGGTATTTACATTGGATTTTAGGCCTGATCTAGCAAATGCATCAGAATCTAAGGATCGCAGACGTTCAGATAATCTCAGCTGAATATTCCCTCTTCTATACAAATTATTCCCCTGGTTTCTGCTTGGCACTCAGGCAGTAATTTGTCTCCCAGCTAATTTGCAAAATCCCACCGAACCCGCCACGTTTAGAGCAAGCTGCGGTTAGGCGACTTTTGATGCGATTAAGTCGCCTCGAACGAGCCTTGTTCCGCCAGGTGGTCGTGTATGTGAGTCTAATTAATTGAAACGGTTAGCATTAAGTAGGCCCGCGGTGCCATTAAATTTGCGAAATACCGCCTGTTACACGCGCTAGTCGACTATCCCGGACGCCGGTATAGGAGAGGATAATTTGTCTGCCGCGATCTATAGCGAGTATTAATTCCTTTATGCGCTTTAAGTGACCTCTGATATCCAAAGTTGCCACGGTGCACGCGCGCGCGCTTTAAAGCTGATTCAGATCGCTGCTAGATACGCCGGTGGGTGGTCACGTTTGGTATTTAATTAATTGAAATGTTCAGCGGCGAGCCGTTACGCTTTGATAGAACGTACTCGTAACAGGGACAAAATGTTCCTTCTGGTATATTGATTAGGTAGCTGCCTGCGCGGTGCCTGCCGGCAATTTGTCTCGGAATCGTTGGTAAAATACTAATTTCGAGGCTGGCTCGTTCGGCGAGATCCCGTTTTGGAAGTTGAAAGGGAGATATCGTGGACGTTGATCAGCTGACGGTTCGTTGGTGAGTTGGTAGCGGTGCATAGAGCTGCCGTGTTAGAGAAGCCGAGTGGATCTTGTTTAATTAATCGAATCAACAGTGAATAGCGCTGGTAGATAGATCTTTAACGTTACATTCGCTCATTCGCGTGTTACCCGGTCGTAAGCCTGTTGCTTAATTCGAGGTGATATATTGTTTGAAGGATGCTAATTAGAAACTATGTTCGATGCACAGTGCCGCATGAGGTCTCTCCTTATCATTCCGTTGCTTTATTTTCTGCTGCGTGGCTGTTACATTCTTCAGCCGCATGCGGCGTCAATATTTGTTCTGATTAAGATACTTATCGGCTGTAGAAATGTTGGATAGTCGATTTATGAGTTCATAGGCTCGTAATTAAGAAGAGGCATAGATTTCGTTCTGAATAAGTGATATCTGGTCTGATAAGAAATTCACGAGTAGACGTCAATGAAACTTTAGCGATGAACTCTTTTGATAAAAAATTCTTTGAATTCTACAAAGCCTAAGCAACCTACTTTTGAAGGTTTCCCCTTGCATCACCTCCTCACTTTCCAAGCAAAATCTGCGGCATTCCGTTTACAAAATAAATTCTCTTATTCTATACAAGTTGAAACTTTTACACGAATCAAACATACAGTCCTGGAAATATTTATTGAATCATTCGAATAAACACGTCGTCACTTATACCTCTCTTACTATTATGACTAGGACAATATTATTGCAAAAATGTGTAGCTCGCTATTTTGGCAAAAATAACTTGGACACGAATCTTTTTATCAATCATATTTCTATGAAAATTGAACTACGTAAATTTGACTGATGCAATAAATATTCCCAGTATGTAGTGTAGCTCATCATTAAGTTTACAACTGAAACAGATTCTCATTCTCTGCAAAAAAAAATACGCGATGTCTGCCATGTAATGGAGGCATCCAAAAAAGGCAAGTCTATTAGAAGCATGGAGAGTACATCTCTCGTTGGTCACTGCCATTTCCACTGAAACACTCGCGCGCCAGTAAATCCTGCCGCTCGTCGCCAGACTTCCGGCATCGTGCATCGAACACCTTATAAACGGCGGGATTTTTTCCGAATTTTTCAGGTCGTGCGCCGACTTTATCCGCTCGTACATGGTCCAGATCACGCTCAGATACGCCGCTGGCCGGTAATGAAGGTACGTTTTAGTGACGTTCGCGATATACGTCGTAAACCGCCTCGTTAATTAACCAGCCCGGAACTCGAGCGCCATCACCGAGCGCTAGTAGAGCAATTATTTATTGGCATGTATGGCGACCCTTTCTATAAGCACTTAACTAACCACACGTTTCTAGCCGACGAACTAACAGGAACGACGTTAGAACGTGTAGGGTCGTCGTTAGGACACATAGAACCTTTGTTGTTCTCTTCCTTAAGTTTTTCTGCGAATGTCTTCATGCAGAACTCGCAGCACTATGTCTGATCCTCCATTCGCCAGTTCACGTGCTAAAAGCCGCAGGTAGGTACACTTAATTCTGTTCTTATACGGATTTTTTTTTACACAATTTTGATTTACATAACTCTAATTCACTTTTTACACGATTTGTTTTGATCTAACACGATCAGATATCTGATCAACCTTTTTAAAAATCTGCAATTAATTATAATTGTAGGAAAAAGTATTCCTATTTATTTTTCTAGGAAATTGCCTCGAATTAAAAGAATTCTTAGAATTTGCTTTTACTTGCCTGATTGATTAATTGAACCTGTGTAGCGACAGAAAAAGTTGAGTTCCAGGTGTGACGATTTGTTTGTATGATCGCGTTTTTTGTTATATGCAGGATCTTTTTTTTTTACAAGGATTTTTAAGGAACTTATCTCTCGTGTAAAAACAGAATTAAATGTACCTATAATTTTTTTTTATTTTGTACCGACGTCTACCGATGTCTGTACCGACGAAATTTTCTGCAATTTCTTCGATCACAGTAGCAAATCATTTTTTATCGATCTTCGGAGAATCTTTTGAAGATCTTTGGAGGGTCAGAAAGTGGATATCCATTCGTTTGATTGTTTAGTAGGTTCCTTGCTGGTTTTCTCGCCGTTTCTCTCATTTCCTTGTTTCCCGTGACCCCTGCGTTTGTTGATTCACCGAGAGCACCATCACGTATCTCATGCCATCTTTCCTCCGACAAATCGCTATCGATCTCGATCGCGGTCGTGTAGGAACATTAGGCTGAAATTGCGCTATCCGTTTGACCCCGCTACGGGATCGATCGCCGTGTCGATCTCGTTCCTTTCTACGTGGTTACACGCTTGTGTCGCGTCTGGCCTCGATCCTTGCTCGTGTTCTATTTTCTTATTTGAAACGCTGGGTTTCTTCCCTGATCAGCTGAATCTATCGCGTTGATGAACAGAATTTAATAGAATCTTGAACATTCATGAGATTTCATTGCAAAGCTCTAAAAAGAAATTTTTCTGTTTAACTTCTTATTTCAAATTGTGAGTTTCTTCCCTCGCCAGCTCAATCTGACGCGTTGATGAACAGAATGTAACAGAATCTTGAATATTGATGGGATTTCATTGCCAAGTTTCGAAAGGAAAATTTTCTATTCAACTGCAACAATTAGAGCGTGTTTGATTATCATATGGTATGCATTTCAAAATTCATGAGAAATCAGCTGCGCAGAAGACACATTCTGTTACAGGTCTGCAATTACTGGTCACTTTGAGTACCTTTTTTGGAGATGTTGCAGTGGAAATTTAATACTTTGAGGGGCATGGAAATTTTGAAAGTAGTTTGTCGCTGTTGACTTTACAAGCAGGAGTTTTTGAACAGTATTACGAAAAAGTGAGCATGGGTATCCTGTAACGTTACTTACTACATACATTACGAATCAATGTTGTTTACAACAAATTCATGGCATTTTAGGTGTACCTAAAGCAACCAATTAGTGATATAATGCTCGACACTATTTTGTGCCGAATATATGATACTGTATAAATTAATTGAAAAATAAATGCCCAAGAAAAGGCATATACAATCTTCTAAAATAAGACACAGAAAACAATTTGCATACACCAAATTTACATGCAACTTTAGCAAACTTATAACAAGGGCTAATTTATGTGCGACACATTTTTTTGACGATAAAGTTTGTCGCTTTGAATAGTCACTTGTTTACAAATTCTTAAATTTGAAAAAATCTGCCATTTTCTTCTAACTACCTTGGTAGCATTTATTGTTGGCATTTTGATGGCCAACTAATTTCCAACTTAGGGATACTGTGAGCCAATCAGAAATGCTACTAGGGTAATAATTGATATATTTAAACAATGCCATCTATGTATCAGATGATACACTAATTACTTTATATCAATTTGTTTAACTTTTCGCTTAACTTGATCGATCGGTAAAAATAGTGTCCAGCAGTATACATTCACACTCTATTTATTGGAATTCACCAATATGGAAGATCCTTCGTCACTCACCAAAGCCTTCATACGTTAACGTTAAATAGTCAGTATCTAATTCAAACACTGACCTACACAAGAGTTCATATAATTCTGAGTGAATCACATCTCGCCATTCTATTACCACCGTCCTTCTCTAGTCAAATCAAGTTAAGTCTTACATCAACTACAATTAGCTGGTATCTTTGCACCTCAACTACTCAGACAATCTTCATTATCATAATGTATTAGTAATATATGGAGGGTTCAGAAACCAATCACTGTAAGTCCATTATCGTTAAAACCGAGATTTACACTGTTTTTTCTCTGAATATGTTTGCCTAAGTAATTCCATGGTTAATATAAAATATAAGTACCGTCATCTATTGCTTACATATGAAAGTAGCGACTTAATTGATTTACCAACTGAAAGTTTTAACAATAAAAAGTTTTTCGAACTACGTAACTCGTTTTCAAGGAAAGTTGGACTTACACTAACTGACTTCTGCAACCTCCATATATATAGTAATAACTTTATTACTACTTTAGAGCAGAGGCAGAAAATGTTCTGAATCAATTATCCCGTTAATACCTCAGTGATACCGGGGCAACGCGAACACCTAACACAATAGAAGTACATTCGTTTGAACACGTTCTGAGAACTAATATAGGTAATGGAAACTCTGTTCGCCTTATTTCGAACCATGATTCATAGTTTTCCTCTAAAGTCCAAATAGTGCAAAGATTCGGTTGGACGCTGTTCTACGTGCACTTTACGTCGACATCGTTCGTGATGTTGCTCTGAACGGGCGACACAGAGTTAACCGAGCTAAAATACACGTGTGCATTGTCAACCGAGTGTTTAACGGCTGTCGCCGTCGTAGGGGACGTGCGCCGTAACAGATTCGCCTCGTATGCCGTCGCAGATCCAGATTTCGTGCGATGCGAAGGATGCAGCCGAGTTAATTGTGCTTTCATCGCGCCATAAAATTGTCGAAACGTCGGGACAACAGGGGAGGGTGGTTGATTTGGATCGACGGTGACGTCAAACGAGGCGGTGTGAGGTTATTTTCAGAGGATTGAAGGCGGTGGGCGAGAGAGGAAAGGGGCGAGGTCGAGCCTCATGCGACGAGTTCGGGTCAGCTCGCTTTGCTCGCGCGAGTCACCCACGCCACCCTCTTTTTCTTGGCGGTAACCCAACGAATGGTGTCGCCTTCGCGCTCGAGAACCCAGTCGAATCGCGTTCGGTAATACCGCGAAGGAAAATCTGTGGTTTCTTGGTTGAGGCACGATCCCTTTTCTTGTCAAATGCAGGCGTTCCCTCTTTGCTCCTGCGCTTCTTCAAGATTTTTATAGTAGGTGCATACGGGATGTGTCTAGGGGAGGAGGGGCGTTTGTGATTGAGAAAGTATAGAGGGAATTCTGAAGAATATTCTTCTTGTAACTAATTGATGGACACATTTGAAGTCATAAATCGGATGTAAGTTTTTTTTAAGTATTAACCCATTTGCATCGGATGGGAGAATGTGGTCCTCCATATTTGCCTAGACCATATTATGGATGCCGGATTATTCCACCAAAGTATTATTATTACAGCGAAAATTTATTCGTGATACAGGATCATCTTCTGTTCTAGCAAGATGATGCAAATGGGTTAAGGAGATTGATATGTGAGAGTGAATGGAAGAGTCTAAAGAATTCTGGGAAATGGTCGAAAATAGATGTACAGTTCTCTGTCTGTGGTGATCTGTATTTGTACGAGGTTCTATCCTACAATTACTACGTAGGATAAACTCATTCTTCGATTGCAGTGGATTAAGGGGATACATACACCTAGGACTAGAAACACCAGGGTGAACTTTGACAATTTTTTTTCGTTGAAACGTATCTTTTAATTTAAAAATCTTTATATGCATCTTAAAATGCATACTTTAATGTAACAATTTTTTTTGTTTTGTTTCGGATAAAAACTATCGGAGGTATTTTGGTTATCGCGGAAGCTGTTCTGAAGAAAATGCCAGAGGGAAATTGCTATTACATAATCAATCTCCTTAATTTTCGAATCAAATTTACAGAATTGCTAGATTAAAGTATGTATTTTAAGATGCATACAAAGATTTTTAAATTGCGAAATATTTTCAATAACTAACAATAAGTCGTGTTGCATATAGTCTCCCTACGAATCCCGTTAATCTTTGGCGTTTGTCTATAAAATTGTAAGAAACATTCATTGAAGTCGCATACAAACTGTGGCGAATGACTGCACATATACTAGGCCTCTCACGGCTGACTCGAAATCTTGCATGCCACTTAACATCTATGTATATGTATGCAAGACAGAAAAGTGTCACCATATACCTATCTATCTTAACCACGAGAAATTTCAATTATTATATCTGCCCCATCATTTCGCCACTTCAGTCTGTACACTATAAAGTCCCAAATCAATTTAATCACGCACCACAAAAGAGAAGTAATTATCTTTGTACAGGAAACGTAACCAGCAATAGCATGATGCAATCAGTGCTTAAATAAAATTCTAAACTAGAGGTATCAAAATAGAGTTTTTTAATTATGAAAAAGAGACACTTAAGTTGTTCTTACAAAAGGAACAAGAAATTGTAGGCACCCTTTTCAATCACAAGGAAATTATTTAACTAAATTACACAAAAAAACCCAACCTGCCTAATTTTTCCACCCAGCCCCTTTAATACATTCACTTTACAACAGTCAAATCGTTTTAAAACGTTCAAGAAAGCTTTATTACCCAAGCAGATTTCATCCACGTTCGTCATCCTTCAAGAGTTTCTTTCACGTAGCCGACCAAAGAGGCGTTTCTCCCAGCGTCGCGAGGGTAAGCTCTTCACTCCGCCGAAGCTGGAACAAATTTCCCCCAGCCATTATCGCTGACTTATCCCGGCGTATCGAGTGTTTCGCATTTCGTAACGGCGAAATATCGTCATTATTCACGTCTTGTTAAAGCGGCCCCGAAGAAGGCGATGGAAATTTCTCTACACACAGCCCAGTGGCGCGAGTGGTAATCGTTGCTAATATCTGCCATGTAACGGCTATTACCATATTTCACCGGGACGTAGCAGTAAATTCTTTCGCAAAGTACGCGAGTGGGAGCGTACAGGGCGTTTCAATCGGTCTCCACGGAGCCTTTGTCGTATCCTGAACCGGTGTGCTTTACCTTTTGCACTCTCCCACGTGGCGCTGCTAGACACGCGAGCCGACCTCCGGATCCCCCGCTATTCGGTAGATCGTGATCTACCAAATGCCTCGAATATCGATCCCCTATCTCCAGCTCGCCGGTTGGAAACACTCTCGCTTTCGGTCGCCAACGGAATCGCGCGACATCCATCTCGATCCTCCCGTTCCCATCTTCCTGCTTTCTCACCCAGAACCCTGTAAGATGAATACGTATCGGGAGGGAAGCTTCGGGATCGTTTCGAAATCAATGGCCCTCGGTGCGCAGCGAAAGGGAACAAGAGTGATCCTCCGGTGGCACGCATATCGGGTTTCAATTGCCGCGCTGGATTCACTTTCCACGCTAATTCGTAATCGTTAGCTGGATGTTCCCTCGGTGCGTGCGCCGGCAGCCGAGATTATTTTCTAATGAGAGATGTGCGTGGAGGATTATTTATAGAATAACGCGGACGTCCCGACAAATTGCATAGATGAGCGCGGTAACCCAGCGCTCTGCCCAAGATGAATTTCTCGGCGGCGCGGGGATCTCGTAGATCATGATCCACGAAACGCACGGTGCTCGAGTTCCCGCAGGTTTCTGTTCGCCTCGGTTCGCGTGGGTGTCGGGCTTGGCGGGGTTCCAGGACTCGTGGGAGGCTGACCAGGCCTTATAGACTGACCTCAGCCTCTGACCTCACCCGAAATAGTCTCGGTTCCCTGGCTCGTTTCTCCTGCATTTCTATTTCGGAATTTTCCCCTCCTGCACCACGGGGGACTGAGAAAGAGCCGCGCCAGACGACCCAGGGAATTCTGGAATAAGTGTTTCCCCATCTGACAGTTTGTAAATTCGAAATTTTGTTGGGAACAGGATATATCTTCCTCCTTGGGTGATGCTTCCTTGGGCAAACGACTGCCTGAAGCTATTTTTCGTTCGGTATAACGAGGAACTTCAACTTCCTCGGAGAAACAGTTGTGGATGTTCAGTTTAGGAAACGGGCTATTGTGGGAGTTTATTTGAATCGTGCAGAGCAGGTAATATGTAAATACAAGTAATGTAGCACGAGTTATAAAAGTGTGATAGTTCGTGGTGGTGAGCCCTTCGATGTTTGATTCATTCTGGATGAATATTCAGGTATGCTCAGGTATATTTAAATGTTTGAATGTGAACTATTTATGGGTTCGTTAGATGGTCAAGTTTATGTTTTTAAATATAGGTACTATTCGTCTGCGTGATCATGTTCCACATCAAAGTCTATATTCATTCTTCCTCATTTCCTGACTGAGGAATTAAGGTCATCGTTTTCACATTTAACACCGTGTGATATATGCGTGTCACTAAGTAGAATATCTATTTTGATCATGATTGAGTTCAGAGTTCAGACTCAATCCATTATAAAACTTACTTCAGATCTAAATCATTAGATGGTGTAACATCTACTTTAGACGAATCTGGGAATATTTAAATGACCACTAGTGATCGTGGTAATTGTTCTGATGGGTCTGTTTCTTTAAAAGATCCACTCCTAACGAACAAACACAAGTGAACATCAACGAAGTAACATGAACAAATATCTCTGAAGGACAGTGTGAACGTGATCTATAGCTTCTTGATATGAACAGTATTTTCTTCTTTATCGAACAATAGACTAGAATCTGATTGTTAACATACTAACATGGATGAAAAGAACCTTGATTGCTCCCATGCATTTGTTTATGTTCGTTGATCTTCATCTACATTCATTTCTGTTTGCTTTATTCCTTCATCAAGTATGATATACCTTCAAAGGTCTTTAAGGGCCAGATCACATGAGGCAGTTTTACGACTATCAATTCATTTCCTATTTCTTCCATCTAGTTAAAACCAACCCCATTTCGGCCAAACGAATGCATTCTACATAACACTCTACAGCCACAGAAGTGTATCGACGTACCAAGACCCTTAAGCTGTTTAACCGAGGAAGACGACTTAACTCGGCATCTAACTAATCATTAAAGAAATCGCGAAAACTTAATAATCACACTCCTATACAGGGAGAAAATTCTTTAATAACTAGTATGCAACATTAGGTGTGGTTAAAACAACTTCATTCGCGTTTAATCGTTCCCGAAAATACAACTCAACACTTCGCTGGTGGAAGCACGCCAAGGGACTGCATCCTGTGCACGGTTTTGGTGTGTGTTCCCATCCCAGAATGCTTACTTTAAAAAATATATATAAAAAAAAATTATGTTAAACGATTTTATTAAAATGCACTAAAAACTAAATTAAAATGCACTAAAAAGTAAAAAATAATTATTTTCTTGTACTACAATTTTGATGGTGTTAATATCACTTTTAATAATTCACTTTAAATAAAATCGTGGGACACGATATTTCATAACAGGATATGAATCACTAATGCAGAAACGCTTCATCTTTTTCAAAAGACTGCCATTTTAACATTTTTCTTTATTTTTCTTAATGAATCTATTACCAAGGATAGTCACATTCATATAGATTAAGAATCTCTTTTCCTTTTTGTGTTTAGAATAACCCTTCCAGTACTTTTCGTCAATGCCAGGGCCATCAGATTATTTTTCAATGCTCTCTCTGTAACTGCCATGTTTTTTCACTGTCACAAAAAAATTCAGAACAATAGTTTAAGATACAATAAAAGAGCCTGCCAAGCCTCAAATTAATTTGTCGAACCGTTTTTGTTAAAAAAATTCACAAAGAATTACCTATTTATCGGCCCAACAAGGCACAATCCCCCTTAAGTGACACTTCTCAAAAGTTTGCGCTACTCAAAGTATTAATATACACAAGCAACATTCATAGTTACTTCTTGTTAATCAACAATAGCAGTTAGCTCTTACTCTTGCGATTATGTTATTTGGCTATCTACATTTATTTTCCATATATACTGTTAGAGTTAGTTTTAAGCAGTTCTAAGTAGTTTTAAGTGGTTAGATTAAGAACAGCCGACAGCTGTATCTCGCCTTTTGCAGTCTACTTCTACTTTTACATGTACTATATAATTTCCAACTATATCATTTTTCTCTTTCTTGTTTTCTAATACGTTCTTGTCTCTTTTTATCTTCCTGCTACTTTCGTAACTTCTACTGTGCAATAAATAATTATTATTATTACTATTATTATACTCACGGCCCAGTGAACCGATTGCCTCAGACAGCTAACGTTTCGAACAACTACAAATTAGTCAGTGCCTGAGTTCCTTTAGACTCGGAGCAATTATCCAACATTCCCTTTGCTAGAGCAATTCAGTTTTCGATTTCTAAAGTCGTCTCTATTACTATTTACCATTACACTTGACAAATGTCGCGTGCGTGTCCAAAAGACCTAGACACAGCCGTCAGAGGGTTAAACCTGAAACACGAGCACGCTCGAGCACCCAGGCCCGTGAACAGTGACACGTGAGCCGCGCATCGAAACAGTCAGATCGCCAGATCGTCCAAGGAATCGGCGTGTTCCGCGCGAAACGCCGCGCCGCCGTCGTCTGATCTCGGCGGGGGCTATTTTCAGAGGCGTCGTTTTTCTCTTTGGCGTGGACGGTAGCGAGCAGCGGCGAGGAATTATGACGTGGGCCGCGCGCTACGTGTAGGTAGGTAGGTAGTTCCATTAAGATGCAAATTCGCCAATAATTCCGCGGCGCGCGGCCGCGCTTGTCGCCCCGCTCGCGTACCCGCTCGTAATCGTTCATGCGACCGGATCGAGGAGCACGTTTTCCAATTCCCCGTGCATCACAGGCGCCTACGACGCCCAGGAGTTAATTATTGTCCCGGGGATTTAATTGCCCGTCGTATAGTGATACCACCCCGTTCCCTTTTACGCGACGAGGGGGCGGGGGGTGCGGGAGGGGGTCGTAAACACAGGCTTCGTTGCGTGTGTGCCGAGGAGAGCTGGATTGTCCGCGGTGTTCTCTAGTATGTAGTACCAGTATCCGTTACAAGACGATGTAGCAGATGTTTGTTTGACCGATACTTGGCGCTGGAACGAAGGTATTGGGTACCCCATCCTGGGATACATTCGCGTCCTTTGCGTTGGGTTGCTGCGCGAGCTCTGTCTGTCGATTTCGCGACTTGCGGCGTAAGTTGTCTTTGGGGCGTTTGCGAATTTAAGGGCTCATTCCGGTTAGCGCGCCGAAAAATTCAGCGATTTTCCGGAATTTATTGCGACGAAGTTAATTATAGTAATGAAATAAAAAATTTCTATTTATTAAACTACATTTCTACCGTAAATAAAAAATATAAAAGTAATAAAATTATTGCTTTTCAAATGCTTTTCAAAGTGGTCTTGATGATATGTTTAAAAAATCATGCCTCGGTCGTGCAGGTGATTTCAGCTGTTAGAATTATCTGAACCCAGAAATCCAAACAGATTCTTGATCAGTATGTCTGTCGCTATCCCTCGAACTGTAATTAGTGATTTATCTTCAAAATTAGCACAATGGCGGGCAAATATGCAAGGGAAATGTTTTTCCGGCTTTTTTCTTTTGCTATTTTCGATTTTAAAACTAGGTTAGACTCAATGAAAATACTTGGTTAGTCCCTGAGGGAGTCACAGGTGTGCAGAATAAGCAGTAAAATTGATAAAGTAATCGGTTCGATAGATTTTAAGATTTTATCTTGACGATATGGACAAATGACGTTTCGAGAAAAACGTGCTGAAAGTTTTCATCTGTAGAGGCCGAGCCTCTGCGCTCCCTACAAAATGCCTCTGTAGAAGCTAAAATAATGGGAATTTTTCCATGAAAATTTAACAGTACATACTTGAGGATATGTACTTTCGAAATATGTTTAAAAAACATGATTTTTTCAATTCGTCTAATCGGAATGAATTCTTAAGGAAAAAGGCCCAGGTGGCAAACGTTCTGAGAGTCCCATTTTTTGGGAAAGTGAAGAGGTAATTTACTAAAAACGAGCTAAGTCTAGTAGCACAGAAAAAGAACATAGTGTTTGGATAAATTCATAATTTTTTTTAATATGGGTCCTTGGCAGAGCCTTCAAACTGTTCATCGGCCGCCCGTTAAATCCGCCACTGCTTGGGTAATGAAGATGATTAGTTGCATAGGATTTCGCTGGAATAGGTGGTCTTGAAATAGGCTTCTTGATTCTTAGAGGTCTATAGTGAAATGAAATTTAGATTCGTGATGTTGAAATTGTGAATTGTAGTTTGTTAACAGTAGATAGGTTAGGTGCATGGTTTATGAAGCTGTAGATAGTTGGGACTTATCAAGGTGTGCAATTATTTTGACGGAGTGCATGTTGCACTCCACTTGTGCAAGGATCGTTTCTCCAAGTTTACATTCAAATTCTCGAAATTTGCATCCTAGTGCATAAATCCTACAAAGCTCAGACGCGAAATGGGAGCGCATAGTATGATTTGAATAATTTCATTTAGACTTTTATGCAGTTCATTTAACGTCACCGACTCGGGGTCGTTATAACACCTGTACAAAGTAAATCAGGCAACAGATTCGCTAATAAATTCCGCCGTCTATCCGCACTTTCCACGCAGATTGGATTGGCCAATGGGTATGTTAATAATCCCAGCGGACCTGTTTGAAAATTCTGCCGCCGACCAGCTTAAACACTGATCGACGTAAAGCGCGCACTTTTAACCGCGCCGCGTCTGCGTGACTGGGTAGCATATTTCAATCTGTGATAGCGCGGTTAATATCATTGAGATATTCGCGTGGAACGCAAACGCGCGCGTCTAATCTGGGAGTCGCAGCCACTTTAACAATCCTTCCTCCGACTGGACAGCGCACGCAGTGTGCCTGAATAAGATGCTCTCGACTTCATTTGTAGATGGAGAATAATACAGTTTCGCGTTATGAATTATGCGTACGATCGTCGGTACACGGTGCAGCGGGGTTCTCGGTGTACGTGCAAACGTTCTTTGTGAGCGAGTACAAGGGGAGTTGGTGCTGGGCAAGGCTATCGCTTTCCCAATCTCGTAAGCCAATATCGCTTATTCCCTAAGAGTACGAAACACTTCTCGTGCTCTCGTATAAAGTCTCGCTCGGGGATCTCTGGCTGGCCGGAGTCTAACGTATTTCCAGGGGTATCTAATTACTCCAACGACCTAAGCCCCGAATGCCTTCGCGACTAGACGACGACACCCACTTTGCACCAGGTTTCCTATTTTCAAAGTGAACGAGATCAGTTGTGCACGTGTTGTGGGAGCAGGGTGTGAGCTGATGGGTGAAATGATTGGGGGAGAAAGTGCAGTGACGATGAAAAGCTGGACAGTAAGCTTCTGATAATTGATAGAGGTCTGATTACCACAGTGGGGGATAGGGAGTAGTTAGGATGGGGGACTGCGGCGTTTTGAACGGGGTTATGTTTAAATGTTGGGAGATTGTAGAGTAATAAAATAATAAATAATAAAATAACGGAGTGATCCTGTCGCTACAATATGTTCGCGCGGGAACGAGGTAGCCGACTGAATCAATTTGTTTGACTCCTCTCTCGATTCCATTAAGCGGCCAGCTTCACTTTTCGCACTTCCTTGTTACAAAAGTTTTGGGGGTCAGGGGCGGATCCAGAGTGGAGCGATCGCCCCCATCTCCAAAGAGTAATAAAATAGAAAAATATTATGACATAGTGTATTATTCTGTATAAATAATTAAAGTGAATTTAATTATTTAGGCTATAGTATTAGATAGCGATATTAAAATATAAATTACAAGCAAATTTTAAATCTCGTAAAAGAAGGTTCAAAATTGTACTTATGTACTTTTACATATTTATTTGTACACTTTTGTATTTTCTTTATATATACTGAGCTCTGTCTCGTTTATTAAAATAAATAAATAAAATAGATAAAATATGTTCCTATAAATATTTGCAACACGTGGGCCCAGCATGTGTACTTCACCCATTTTGTGATGTTCATTTAAGTATTTTAAGTGATAGGAATGTGGAATATAAATAACAGGGATTCAATTTTAAACGCTTCGTTCATATGCTATGATAAGAAGAGGGAAAGTTAAACTAGGCATTATCAATGATCAGTCAAAAAGAATATTACTCAAAAATATTTCCTTGTTTATTAACAAAAACAGTAGGTATACAAAAGTAACAAGTACAAAGTATCATCTCGTAATGCTTCTTGCTTCAATATACACCACGTACGAAGAAAACTATACTGTAACACATAAAAACTCATATTAGCCAGCCAAAATAATAAAATAGTGCTCTTTACTATAGTATACACTATACATCAAGCACCCTTCCTCAGCGCCTGCAATAAAAAGAAGGCCCTCCCCACTCATGGAATTGAGATGCACCAAGCACGTGACATGTTGCATACGCGTCTAACGTGACTATAGGCTCGTTTATCCAATCACATTTACAAAAAGTATCTCGCAATCAGAGCAACCGTACAGCAGAGATTGTCCGTTCCATTTTCTCCTCGACGAGCAATCGCTGGGGGTGTTGCGAGCCGCCTGTTAGCATTAACACTAAGTTGTTAACTATTTAATTGTATTTCCTTTTTTTTTATGGCGTGTCTGAGCAGTCAGGATTACCTGATAGTAGTATATCCTATTTTTAAGTTTCCATTTTTTATAATAAAGTGTGTTAAATGACCCTAAGGGTCTTTATTCTATTGCATAACGGCGGGGGGGGGGGGGGTGGCCATCGGTGGGACGAGTCGCCCCCTGGTATGAAAAGTTGAGGACCCGCGCTCCGTGGAACGAATGTTAAGTCGCAGATGTTATCGTTCTACATATTTACTGGCCTGCGAGCCATCAGACCGTTCCAGATTAATGGCGCGATCGGTAATGAACGTGGCAGCGAGGGGCCACGGCAATCATGGCTTCTTGGTACCACAAATCCAGACTTCCTTGTACCCTGAGGGCAGCGTCGCGTTATCGTATGTACGCGTGCGTACCCGGCGTCCATACGCATTATTATCAATATGACTTCATGTGTATGAAGCTTGCATGAGCCGCATATCCTTCCCGGCCGTTCTTTGATGTCGCCCGGTAACAGGGTTCACGGTCTGCTCGACTAGAAAGCCCCCTCTGGCGACCATGTTATATTAATGTGAAAGTGATCACTCGTTTGCTGCTAATGCAAATATTCATTCAGTTTCTCACAGTTTTACCTTCATAGCTGGCATTTGCACTTTGTTCGGCGATTCCCTTTCGTGTTGAAAGGCAACTTAGGAGTGAGGTTGGGATAATGTGTTTTATCGATGGTTGTTTTGAAGGATGAGATTATTCGAATGAGTTTTGAGGAGAGTAGGCTTTCTTTGGGGAGTTTTTATGGAAAAATTTCTTTGGTGCGTGTTGATTGCTTAAGGGATTACTAGGTAGATTACTAGGCAATGGAAATGCCTTTCAATGAAGTGGGAAGCAGGTAGTGCATCATGCACGTATTTGGTGCAGGTTTATTATTTCAATAAAAGTGTACTTGGTTTATTGGATATTTTATCAATTCATATGGACGGGATAGTAGATATTCAGTTACAGAATCCCTAAAGGTGTTTTGCTAATTTTAAATTTGATCAAGTTATAAATTAGTTTGAATCGTCACATACACTTTCCCTGAACTGGTCCTAACTCACGATTCCGAACACTTTGTTAAATAACACAATATCTGTACAATAATTACTTAAATTAAATTCAATCGTGCAATATTAAATGAACCACATATTTCCTGGAAATTTTTGCTGGATATATTCGACGACTACAAAATAAGGAGCATTCTGCACGTATTGTTTAAAAAATTCATCTTTACAACAGATTCCTTTTACCACAATGGTACCAAGAAACCGCCTAATCTAATACGCATAAAAATATGCCACGAATAGCACATAACTACCCAGTAAAAGTACAAACTGCGTCCTTTGAAAACGTGTGGTGGCTGGCAGGCTTAAAACTCACCGAACAGAAATTGAGAAGCTTGTATCACTGCTCGATGCAAACACCAGCAAGATAGAAGAATACGAAATCCAGTGACTTACCCGCGCGCTCGCGGCATTTGTTCCAATCTAAGCGGGCTGGGGTAATAAATATGCCTCTCTGGCTGATATAATGCGAGCGTGGGTTGGTACCACTGGAATCAGTCGTCGCAGCTGCTTGATTTACGCCATATGCCGCGATGCATCACGGTACTATCGTTCTGCTTGCATTTTGCCGACCGAAAATAGGTTCGGCCCTCGTAACTCGATACTTGTCTCTTTCCATTTCACTGTTCTCTTTCTCCCTCGCCCGTCTCTCTCGTCCTGGCGAAGTTCGTCCGGGATACGATCCGGAGCGATCCATTCCCCCATAAATCCTCTTCTTCATTCTTATCCCTCCCTTGGGACTCCATTATCAGGCGTCGTTTGTTTTCGAGCGCAGTTCCCAGCACTTTCGATATGTTCTACTTCTGAAAGTCTGTTACCCTCAAATCTTAAGCCGGGAATCCACCGAGAAGCTAAGCTAAGCTATGCTATGCGATGCTATGTTGTAGCTTAGCTTTTGGTGGAAACGGTTCCATAAGAATGTATTGAAGTTACTTTTTTTAAAGCGTAGCATGGCATAGCATAGTATCGCATAGCTAGGCATTTTTCTACCGTATTAAAGAGAAAAACATGCATCCATTGGTAAAGGTAGGTTTTCCTATACATGACTGAACGCAACGTAAAGAAATTCATAGTCGATTGTCTCGAAAATGAAGCGCAAATGAACAGTAACCTTTTTTGATATCGCGCTTGATTTTCGAGAAAATCGACTTTGAATTTCTTGACACTGCGTTCAGACATATAGAAAAACATACCTTAACGCGGCTGGCCAGTACGCAGAGGACTCTGCAGATCTTGGGTTCAAGTTCCATCGCCCGAGGCTCTCTTTTTTCGACAATACTATTTTCTTCGAAGTGGAATAGTACTGAAACGAACGTCGACTTTTATCGCCGAAGAGTGCATTGTATTATACTTGGTAGGGTACTCGGGAACCTTTATTTCTGTCCACAAAATGGGGACACCACCGCGTGGAACTGAACCTGCCACGAGGAACAGGCTGTGTTTAATATTTCCAGGGCTGAGGAACGCGATCGATCCCATCAAACATCACGAAATATCCGTTGAAACACGGTGCTCGAAAATAGCACTTTACGCGAACCAGTTCTCCCTCGTAAGTCGTGCGCTCGGTTCACCTGGGGACTGATCGACGAGCTTCCTCCCAGCTGATACTCGTCCCGATGCAAAAGAGTGTATTCCGTGGCGCAAAGGACGGAATATCGCGTGTCGTTCTGCCCAGAGCATTTCAGCATTTTATAAGCTAAGCCAGGGGAGCCTTACCCGGCGCATACGAGGTCGCCGTCGCCGTGCAACGAGGTGGAATGGTTGTTCCACCCATTCCTTCCATTTACTCCTCCTTTTCCGTAACCTCTGTCGCTGCTGATCCTTCCTTGCAAGTGTCCAACCTGTCCTTAAAATGAAAATGCATCACGAAACAAAGTGTATTCAAAGCGTGTATCATTCTCTAAACATCACCCTATTTTACAACTTCACGGTAGTTAATCCCAGACACTTTATCAGTTAGGAACCATGTCTCCATGGATATCTGTTGATACATTCATAGGATCATTGATTCCTCCTCGTACGTTTCTTTCAGCCACCCAATCCTGCACAATGAAGCAGCTCATAATCAGTAAATGATCCTATCTCTCTTCTTGGATATCTATGTATATGATACTTAACCCTATAGTGCACACGTGGGACCTGACAGACCCACGTTCTCATAACATTGAAAAAGATTCAGATAACGATGACTTACAGTGTTAAAGAGATACTTGTTCAGTATTTCATTTCGTTGTTAGATATTTTTCTTAATAAAGACTTTTTTCAAAATATCCATGCATTTCTAAATTTAGAGATATGGGACTATGGGGCCCAACGCGTGCAATAGTGTAGTTTTAATTTACATATGCACTTTAGAGTTAAGCCGGAAACTAAGCTAAGCTAAACTAAGCTATCCGTCTGGAAGCTAAGCTAAGTTCCATAAATCCGGGAATTCACCTAGAAGCTAAGCTATGCTATGACTTGTTACGTTTTAAAAAAAATAGCTTCAATGCGTTTTTCGGGAACCGTTTCCACCAAAAGCTAAGCTGAAACACAGCATAGCATAGCATAGCATTCCAGGTGGATTCCCGGCTTAAGGATGTATTGAAGCTAATTTTTTCAAACTTAGCATAGCATAGCATAGCTCAGCTGAGCTTCCAGGTGGATCCTCAGCTTTATAAGACTTCCTCCGAATGACATCCAAATAGAAGACCGCAAACATTGTTGAAAGCGAACCCAGATTTATGCCCACTGGAGTGCATCTACTAGTTATGGATGTACTTTGAAGAACCAAGTCGTCTCCACCATTTCTCTCCCTGGCCCCCTCGTTTCCGTGGCCACTGTCGCTGCTCTTCGTGGTTCGACCTCCATGAACCGGTTTCGACCCGTGACTACCGTCCTCAATGAAAAACTCGACTTATGATAACACCGCGGGCTTCGATGGGAGGCTTGGATTCACCGAAGGTGGCCAGATGAGGGGGCAAGGGAGGGGGCACTCTGATTGGACTCGCCGACGTCGATCGAGGCCACTGTAATTACTAATTGCCACCGTGCCTTAATTAGCGATTCACGTCGTTGGTTCATCGGCGTTTTCTGACCGTGGCCCGCCACTTTCTTCCTACGATCCAGAACCGTTTTTCGATCGGGATTCGCGAAAGCCGGCCGATTACGGACGTTTCTCCGATCCGCGCTGGGCGGTGGATACGCGCGGGGACCTTCCTGCTCAGCGATTGCTTCATTAGACAGGTGCACCTGCGCCGCATCCTCTCGGCACCCGTCCCTTTCCATCGGTTTCGGCGTCATTATTGCTTCGCGTCCTCTACTCTGTGGGAATGATACTTTGTCGGGGCGCGTCTCGAGGTGGCGAGAGTTTTATTCGATTTCTGCCACGCGATTTGCATAGTGGTCGAAGGGGGGCTTGAATGTTTTGTGAGCTCTTAGCATACTAGGGGACAGAAGCGTTATATCTGCTGCATGAAGGTATAATACGTGGGGAAGGGAATTTGGTGAATACGAAACTGTATGAAGACCGATTTATGTTGATTATTTTTGGGGAGGTGTGTTCAATGTTTTGGTTCACGTTAGTGGCTCTTTTACGGGAATATAGCGCGAGGCAAATTCATCTACAATTTTTCTAAGTCTGTATGATAATTATTACACAGCTTGGAAGAATATAATATGTAATGTCAGGACAAGAGCTTCGCAATTTCCTCCAGACTTAAGGGTCCATTCTACTTTGTCGGTCAAAACAGAGGCCTATTCTCGTGAATTTTTTTTGATAAATAATGTACAGATTTTAATGACTTTTTTTTGTTAAATGTTTATTCTTACTTTTTGTATAGAATTGCATTTTTCATATTAACAAAATATAATTACAAATTTGTGGATTTAAGGCGCAATGTTTGCGCATCAGTGAGAACATGAGCCCTTTGCGGAAGTCCTCCTCGGCGTCAAAGTGGTCCTAAAATGATAATAATAGAATGATTATGTTCTATAGAGGTGTACGCATAAAGTGAACTAGACTCATCCAGGTATAAAAAATAGTTTTTGTTCCATCCACAAAAAGACATAGGTACAAAAATGGACAAAAAGCCCGGAACTTTTTCTTTACAAGGCCGCTATTTAGTAACCACTGTTGATAAATCAATAATTCTAGTCTACTTTATGCGTACACTTCTATAGGACATACTCATTCTATTTTGATCATTTTAGGACCACTTTAAAGCTGAAGAGGACTTCCGCAGTGTTCTCACTGAGGCACAAACATTGCGATTTAAATCCACATATTTGTAATTATATTTTGGAAACATGAAAAATAGGATTTTATACAGCAAGGAATAATAAACATTTAACTAAAACAAGCATTAAAATTCATACATTACTTCTTAAAAAATAAAATCATAAAAATAGGCTTCTTTTTCAACCGGCAAAGTAGAATAGACCCTTAAGATAACAATTCTTCAAGCCAATATTTCAAATTTCCATTCTGTGCCTTCAAAATGCATCTCTCACCAAAAGGCACCATCAAACTCTGTCCAAGATTTTATCCCCAACCCGCCAAGAGAAGAAACAAAAATAGAAATAAAAATCAAACTACGACCAACAAATCAAACAAACTCAAACCAAGTCAAACAAGCTGAAACAAATCCTTCGAATCGAAGCTCACTGCTATCCTGCTCTATCTAATAAACCCATTCCACAGATTTCGCCAATAAAACATTAAATCAAACACAACCAAACCAATTCAAATCCTTCAAATCACTGCTACCCTGCTCTGCCTAATAAACCAATACCCCGAATCCAGCCCCTTTTCACCCCTTACCTTAAGCCCACCCTCTACTCCGTGTGTCCCCCTATTTCTTTCTCCAGCAAGCACGTCACGCAGGATACAAGAAAATTCCTGTGCTGACTCCTGTGTGCGCCCAGTGCCGCAAAAAAACCGTCGGTTCGGTTCTCGATAACCACCGTGCACGCCAGTGGTTGCGTCGACAGGAAGGTAAGCGAAGGGCAGAGAGTCGTGAAACGGAGAGGATGCCTGCTGGAAATGCAGAAGGAGGGGTAGAGGGAGCAGGACAGAAAGAATGGCGAAAAGAGACGGGGCGAGAAAGGAACAGGCCCTTCCTCCTAGTTGGTCCACATTAATTAACCTGCTCTCTTAATTGCGCGGCTTGTTTATTACATGGCCACGGCCATTTGTCGACGGTTGGCTTGCCCATGCTCCTGCACCGCATAGAGCTATTATCCGATCTCTACTGTCCTCCCTGCAATCGGTGCGCGTATGTATACCGATCCTCCAGGGCCTCGTGCAATCTACATACGGGCAGGGTGCATTCCTATACCTCGATCCCGCCAAATGAAGGATATTTGTTTGCTCAGAATCAGTGACGTGTTTTCGGGCATGATGCATGACTGGCGCTAATGAACCGAGTGCAGTCTTTCGTGCACACGTTTCAGACTTTCTCGCCTGGCATTATGCGGGGAGAATATAGCTCGTTTGCATGTGTTTCTTGAGTGGGGGTGAAGGGTTCGAGGTGAGGATATACGGTAGTGGTAAAAGAAGAGGTGAAACTGCGAGTGATGAGAGGAACAAGAGAAATAAGATAGTTTCATCAAGGTGCGAATCCACAGTGAGATTTTACACGAGACTTTTCTATCATTAGACAAAAATCTCAGAAACAACTATGTAAATAATGGAAATAGTCATGAGAGATGAGATTTTTGAAAATATATCACGAAACTTGTCTCGTGAGAGTCTAAATTCATGAAAATAATTAAAAAATAATTAAATAATTGTCTCGTAACATTAAAGTCTCATGTGAAACATGATAGTTTTGTCTTCTCGTGGATTTGTACCTTTAGAAAGAATTATATCTTGAAATTTATATCCCGCAGATTGGGGGGTTGTAATATAAATTTGTGGTATTATGATGATACTATAATATTAAGTGGGTGCAAATGTTCGTTCATTCGCTGCTAGGTGATGTTAGGGGCAGGGAAATGTTTATTTTCACTAATCTATTTGTGCTTTTACCCCAAAAAGGGGAAAAGGACATAGATATCAAAAGAAAATACTTTGATTACAAAAACATGTAATACCTATATTTTTACTTGGATTCAATAAAGGGAACGAACTTTTGCACCAAAAATTATAAATTTTAAACTCTCTTTTGACCACCAGTTTATTTAGTTCACTATCACGGGATAGTAATTTGACATTTGATAGATCATCACTTCAATTTTCCAAGTGAATTTTAGTGGTTTTTATTTTGTTACTTTGTTTGGGTATGCTTGGAAGTTTGATGTTGTCGTCACGCAGACTCAATTTCATTTTTCGCCCTTTTATGCAGAATTGCAAGTCAACGCTCTCTACCACTAAATAATCAGGCAATCCAGCCTAATATAAAACTAGAATTTCTGTTTAACATTATTTGGACAGGGAAAGTGGCATCTATAGACATGTATAGCATTTGATTTCAAATGAATTTCTTCTCAAATAAAAGTAACGTTACACCAGGGGTGCACAAGGAGCCGTTTTTAGCGCCTAGCTGCGAGCAACCCACCTGTCCTGTTGCTAAGGTTAGAATCGGTGAGGAGAATTGCAGTAGTGTACGTGCGTGCTCGTAGGCTCGTAGCGTAAGTATATATGGCTGGGTTCCTTGTGGGGCCCCAGTGCAGAACAGGTCCCGTAATAAAATTCAGGGGAGTCATGAAATTTCCAAAATATCTGCTACTGCCGGAATTTGGTATGACTTGACGGTTCTATTTTACTGATAATGAAACATTTTTTGCTAATAATACTCATCTTTTCATCGACACATAAAATATTTAGAAGATTAATACTATACAAATAAATAACTCGGACACAAAGAAAACCAAATTTTAATTAACGATAACGATAATTCATAAATGTTAGAAAGTTATATATGTACAAATATATACATATCTACACGCATGTGGTGTCCACCATTAGACTTAGCGTTATTTACAACCACAAAATTACATAACTAATAAATATATACACGTAACAATATACGGGGAGTTAACGAAAATGTAACAATAATAATATATACATAATATGTACATAACTGAAAAATTATATACACAAGGATGGAAGGACAGAACAATACACGCAGACTTTGTGAAAGATACTAGGTGGAGTACATGCAATTATAAAAAATGATTATTGCGCTTTGTTGCCGGTAGCCGTTTTTGTTGTACCAGATATTCTATGTTTGGTTGTATACTTCGGTTTTGGCTCAAGAGCAACGAACATTTTAAATTGTTATCCGTTATGAGTGTCCGGAACGGCGACTTCGCTTTCTTCAGGGTAGAACCAAATATTGCTAATATTTTCGCGACGCATTTGTGCAAATACGGATATTCAATTTGTCATACATTAATAATACCATCCGTCTCCTGAATTTTTTTTTTCATTTCTACGTCACCTCTTAAATTTCTTAAGTCTATTTGTAATTGTGGTGACACTGTATCTATATTTACAGTTAGTGGACTGGTAACTACGTTCAATTCATTTTCGAGTGCATACAAATCCTGATACCGGTTTTCAAATTGATCCCCCAACTTCTGTAATATAATTTCATATTGCTCAAAATTAGTATGCTGTGTCATAATTGATCTTAATTTCGGAAAATTGCACACATTTTTTGCCTGTAACTCTGTGTTCCATACTTGAATTTTTTTTTTAAAATCGCAAATTAAGTTAGAAAATTGAAGTATGGTTTTATCTTTTCCTTGCAGCTGTGTATTTAGAATATTTAAATGGTCTGCTACATCCGAAATAAATCCTAAATCACAGAGCCAATCTGTATTTTCCAACTCGGGAGCAGGATTTTCTGACATTTCCAAAAACACGGAAATTACGCTATGTAGGCGGAAGAATCGATCTAAGGTTCTTCCACGGCTAAGCCACCGTATTTCCGTGTATAGGGGTATCTCCGTGAAGTCTGCGTCTATATCTTTTAAAAAATTTCTGAACTGCCGGCGTTTTAAAGGATTCATTTTAATATAATTAGTTATTCTGGTCACAACGGACATAACGTGTTCCATCTTTATACTTTTTGCACACAAATTCTGCTGGTGTATCGCACAGTGCATTGCCCTAATTTCCTGAGGAACTGCTAGATTTTTTAATTTGCTTCGGAGGCGGTCAACGAAACCACGATGTTTCCCAATCATCGCTGGAGCACCATCAGTAGTGACGGACACTAATTTAGTCCAGCCTAATTTATGATTATTAACCGCCTCCTCCACACAAAACAGTATATCATCTCCTGTTGTGGTTTCTGCTAACGAAGAAAAATCTAGCAGTTCCTCAGTTACTTCTAAATTTTCGTTAACCCCCCGAATAAAAATTGCCATTTGCGGAGTGCCGGAGATGTCCGTCGATTCATCCAGGGCCAAACTATAAACAATAAATGTTTTCCCTAACTCCCGCAATTGCCGCGTCACATCTGCAGCCATCTCTTCTATCCGCCGCATGATTGTCATTCGCGAGAGAGTGGTCGCTTCATATATTTTACGCTGCTGCGCATTGTCATCCACTGTCGTAAATAAACAATTTTTTATAAATTCTCCATCCGTATATGGGCGGAATGTTTTCGCTATTTCCAGCGCGATTTGGTAACTGCATTTAATTCCAGCGATTCTAATAGAATTATTTTCCTAGGATCAAAACAATGAGTTACTATAATGAATCTTAAAACAATGATTGATAATCGGGGCTATTCCACGTTAAAATTAAAATTAAAGAAATTGCATTGCTCATATTTGAATAAAGGATTCCATCAGTTTTTAAATGATTATAAACACAGGACAATACCTCGAAACAAAGCGCAAATATTGAATAGAAGGATTCATAGATTATAAAATAACTTACTTTGTCTGAGATGTCTTCCTCCTCCTCATGTAGCGCTTGTTCCTTTAAAACTTTTATTTTTTGCAGACGTTCCTCACGCGTGAACTCTTTGTAATCATTAGCATGATGCTGAGTGTAATGCCGCTTTACATTAAATTGTTTGGCCTGTGTAAATGTTGTGTAACATACAACACATTTCACACCACCTTTGTACTCGGTAACCAAGAAGGCTTCCTCCCATGACACATTAAAAGGGGTCAGTGCACTTGCACCCTTCCTTTTTGATGTCGAGGCCATTTGCTCTATATTTTGCAAACTTATGTATATTTCGTACAATGATATTTCGGTACATAATTCGTAGCTACTTACCGATGGATATGTTACAGTCGGTAGGAAATTTCGTATTTGTCGTAACGCAATTCATAAAGAAAAAACAAAGGCAAAATGACAATCAATAAAAATGGCGTTTCACGGAATACTAAACTTTAATAAACATTTCGGGCTGATATAACGCCATTTTTATTGATTGTCATTTTGCCTTTGTTTTTTCTTTATGAATTGCCCCATGGCAGTAGGGCCCCCATGCCAGTAGGGCCCCCATGGCAGTAGGGCCCCCATGGCAGTAGGGACCCCCATGGCAGTAGGGGCCCCCTAAGCAATAGGGCCCCCATGGCAGTAGGGGTCCCCATGGCAGTAGGGGCCCCCATGGCAGTAGGGGCCCCCATGGCAGTAGGGGCCCCCTAAGCAATAGGGGCCCCCTAAGCAATAGGGCCCCCATGGCAGTAGGGGCCCCCTAAGCAGTAGGGGCCCCCTAAGCAATAGGGCCCCCTAAGCAATAGGGCCCCCATGGCAGTAGGGGCCCCCATGGCAGTAGGGACCCCCATGGCAGTAGGGGCCCCCTAAGCAGTAGGGGCCCCCATGGCAGTAGGGGCCCCCATTACAGTAGGGGCCCCATGGCAGTAGGGACCCCCATGGCAGTAGGGGCTCCCATTACAGTAGGGGCCCCTATGGCAGTAGGGGCCCCCTAAGCAGTAGGGGCCCCCTAAGCAATAGGGCCCCCATGGCAGTAGGGGCCCCCTAAGCAGCAGGGGCCCCCTAAGCAATAGGGCCCCCATGGCAGTAGGGGTCCCCATGGCAGTAGGGGCCCCCATGGCAGTAGGGGCCCCCATGGCAGTAGGGGCCCCCTAAGCAATAGGGGCCCCCTAAGCAATAGGGCCCCCATGGCAGTAGGGGCCCCGTAAGCAGTAGGGGCCCCCTAAGCAATAGGGCCCCCATGGCAGTAGGGGCCCCCATGGCAGTAGGGACCCCCATGGCAGTAGGGGCCCCCTAAGCAGTAGGTTCCCCATGACAGTAGAGGGGCCTCAGACAAAGTAAGTTATTTTATAATCTATGAATCCTTCTATTCAATATTTGCGCTTTGTTTCGAGGTATTGTCCTGTGTTTATAATCATTTAAAAACTGATGGAATCCTTTATTCAAATATGAGCAATGCAATTTCTTTAATTTTAATTTTAACGTGGAATAGCCCCGATTATCAATCATTGTTTTAAGATTCATTATAGTAACTCATTGTTTTGATCCTAGGAAAATAATTCTATTAGAATCGCTGGAATTAAATGCAGTTACCAAATCGCGCTGGAAATAGCGAAAACATTCCGCCCATATACGGATGGAGAATTTATAAAAAATTGTTTATTTACGACAGTGGATGACAATGCGCAGCAGCGTAAAATATATGAAGCGACCACTCTCTCGCGAATGACAATCATGCGGCGGATAGAAGAGATGGCTGCAGATGTGACGCGGCAATTGCGGGAGTTAGGGAAAACATTTATTGTTTATAGTTTGGCCCTGGATGAATCGACGGACATCTCCGGCACTCCGCAAATGGCAATTTTTATTCGGGGGGTTAACGAAAATTTAGAACTAACTGAGGAACTGCTAGATTTTTCTTCGTTAGCAGAAACCACAACAGGAGATGATATACTGTTTTGTGTGGAGGAGGCGGTTAATAATCATAAATTAGGCTGGACTAAATTAGTGTCCGTCACTACTGATGGTGCTCCAGCGATGATTGGGAAACATCGTGGTTTCGTTGACCGCCTCCGAAGCAAATTAAAAAATCTAGCAGTTCCTCAGGAAATTAGGGCAATGCACTGTGCGATACACCAGCAGAATTTGTGTGCAAAAAGTATAAAGATGGAACACGTTATGTCCGTTGTGACCAGAATAACTAATTATATTAAAATGAATCCTTTAAAACGCCGGCAGTTCAGAAATTTTTTAAAAGATATAGACGCAGACTTCACGGAGATACCCCTATACACGGAAATACGGTGGCTTAGCCGTGGAAGAACCTTAGATCGATTCTTCCGCCTACATAGCGTAATTTCCGTGTTTTTGGAAATGTCAGAAAATCCTGCTCCCGAGTTGGAAAATACAGATTGGCTCTGTGATTTAGGATTTATTTCGGATGTAGCAGACCATTTAAATATTCTAAATACACAGCTGCAAGGAAAAGATAAAACCATACTTCAATTTTCTAACTTAATTTGCGATTTTAAAAAAAAAATTCAAGTATGGAACACAGAGTTACAGGCAAAAAATGTGTGCAATTTTCCGAAATTAAGATCAATTATGACACAGCATACTAATTTTGAGCAATATGAAATTATATTACAGAAGTTGGGGGATCAATTTGAAAACCGGTATCAGGATTTGTATGCACTCGAAAATGAATTGAACGTAGTTACCAGTCCACTAACTGTAAATATAGATACAGTGTCACCACAATTACAAATAGACTTAAGAAATTTAAGAGGTGACGTAGAAATGAAAAAAAAAATTCAGGAGACGGATGGTATTATTAATGTATGACAAATTGAATATCCGTATTTGCACAAATGCGTCGCGAAAATATTAGCAATATTTGGTTCTACCCTGAAGAAAGCGAAGTCGCCGTTCCGGACACTCATAACGGATAACAATTTAAAATGTTCGTTGCTCTTGAGCCAAAACCGAAGTATACAACCAAACATAGAATATCTGGTACAACAAAAACGGCTACCGGCAACAAAGCGCAATAATCATTTTTTATAATTGCATGTACTCCACCTAGTATCTTTCACAAAGTCTGCGTGTATTGTTCTGTCCTTCCATCCTTGTGTATATAATTTTTCAGTTATGTACATATTATGTATATATTATTATTGTTACATTTTCGTTAACTCCCCGTATATTGTTACGTGTATATATTTATTAGTTATGTAATTTTGTGGTTGTAAATAACGCTAAGTCTAATGGTGGACACCACATGCGTGTAGATATGTATATATTTGTACATATATAACTTTCTAACATTTATGAATTATCGTTATCGTTAATTAAAATTTGGTTTTCTTTGTGTCCGAGTTATTTATTTGTATAGTATTAATCTTCTAAATATTTTATGTGTCGATGAAAAGATGAGTATTATTAGCAAAAAATGTTTCATTATCAGTAAAATAGAACCGTCAAGTCATACCAAATTCCGGCAGTAGCAGATATTTTGGAAATTTCATGACTCCCCTGAATTTTATTACGGGACCTGTTCTGCACTGGGGCCCCACAAGGAACCCAGCCATATATACTTACGCTACGAGCCTACGAGCACGCACGTACACTACTGCAATTCTCCTCACCGATTCTAACCTTAGCAACAGGACAGGTGGGTTGCTCGCAGCTAGGCGCTAAAAACGGCTCCTTGTGCACCCCTGCGTTACACCATACATCGAGGTATAGGCAATATTAATCGGAAACAAAATAAACAATCTGCTACCATGCAGGGAACATAATCGTAATTTGTATGTATTACACTATAGTAGCCCTTATTTTTAACATTCGATTTTTTTTGCTCTCAGCCCCTAGTATGGTTCCATTCCATAAAAAAATCCCTGAAGGAGTTTATTGCAATCGGACAATAGGAAAGGGTGCAAATAAATACAAAAAAATCGAGACGCATAATGAAGGGCCACCTTAATATTGCACATTGCCTTACAAGTCAGAGTTCAAAAAACTGTGGAAGGTATCGAATCGATTCGAGTCCACTCGAGGATATTCTCTGCAGCAGTTTTACGTGTCGAATCATCGGCAAAGAATTCTCTGGCTGGCAGTTGACCAGGGTATATTTTGCAACGACCCCGTTTGTAAACGTAAGGGAAATTGTGCGTGAAGCTTGCCGATCGCACGCGCACCTGAGTGGATTAGACATCAGTTATGCGAGAGCATACAGCGGATAGGCGAATGCTGGTGATCAGGATAATTATCCGGCATTTTCCGCGAGCATTCAGCCGTGTGCACTGACATTTTGACATTAACCTGAGCAATTGGAAAACAGAAATCAGGCACGCTCTATTCTAACTGGTTCTACTTGCTTAGCGAAGCAGGTGTTAATGAAATCTTCTGTAATCGTAGGAAGGGATAATAGTTCGGACTTTAAATGAATGTAGAATGGCATGTCTACGTTTTCTTGCTTGTAAAATACGTGGTAACTATGAAAGAAAATTTTTTTATTTATAACTCGTACTCTGTTGATTTGCAAGTTTGTTATGGTTGCGTCAGAGTTTGACGTTTAGTGTTGCATAGGGTTGCTCGTGGTCTTTATGAAATAAGTTCCGCAAAGTAACTTTAAGTGTTCTAAAATAGAATTTACATTATCCCCACCACGTATACAATAGAAAGGGCACACGAATGTGACCCTTCTGCCCTGCAAGAAAATTGTGTCTCACTTCAAATTACTTCCTCTCAAAATATTTTCAGAAAATAATCACTCTGATTCCGTTCCTTGCTGGTTATGGAACTCACAAAGAAAGTTCCCAGTTTCGCGCATAATTACTGAATGACCACATTCCTTTCATTTAATGCAATTCTTTAAAGGAACATCTAGCGTTCAAATGCACCCTATGGAGTTCCCCAGTTGTTAACTAGAAAAGTCGATCCAGAAAGCAATCGTGTTCAGGCAAAAGGAACGATTCTTTTGGGGTATTAATCAGAGACATCCCATTGGAACTTTTGCGCCACGAGGTTGGAGTAAAGGTAGTCCCGCGAGCTAATTGATACTCGAACGCCAAAGATAATGGCAGAAGCAGACCGCGCCGCGTATCCTCGTGCCGCGAGCGTCGATTATGAAATCACGAGCTGGTAGGTGGTCCCAGACGATTAGTGCTCTTGGCAACGTTTAACCGTCCGCGAATTTCCTCTCGTCTCCCTTGCACGTGTCTTCTGCGTGCATGTGTGTACGCGTTACTCAGAATGCACCATCAAGCTCATTAACTAATCCAGAGAGTCAGTTTACTAATATGGATGATCGAGCGTCTGGGGAACTAGAGTAAGTGCAGTTTCATTACGATGCCGAGAAATTCTGTACAGGCTCTCAAATGGCTGGCAGGTATATACAGTATACATGAAATTATTTCTGAAGCCATTTGCACCATTCGAAGTTGGTGTAGGTCAGCGTTGCCTCGATGGGCGGTCCGAGAGCACGAGCATCCATCGCGTTTTCCAAAGCTCGCGTGGAAAAACAACTTGAAATCAGCCTATAACCACAAATCAAATCAATTTAATCGCAATGAAATCAGCATGTAACGGTTACATGCTGATTTCAGGGTACGAGCATACACGCATATTACTAGAGTTTTCCCCATCCGTTACAGGCCTGTAACTTTATTGGTTTCGGGCGCCCCCTTCCACGCGAGCTTTGGAAAACGCGATGGATGCTCGTGCTCTCGGACCGCCCATCGGGGCAACGCTGGTGTAGGTTTTTGTGTGTGTTTATAGTAATAGCGTGAATCGCAGTACGTGTGGGTGAAGTGTAATGTAGATTTGTGTAGATTTAGTGGAATCGTCATTTTTAGTAGCAGATATAGGAAAAGTGAAGGCAGCTGAGATAAAAATTAAATCTAAAAAAATGATAAACCGAAATAAATTAATGAACTTAAGAAGGTGGCATTGCATCATTTACTGTCTTGAAAAATTTATCCGTTCATCTTCAGAAGATTGTCTGTGAAGAATGGTGCCATGAGAATTGTGCTGATAGAGGCGGTAAAAGACGACAATATTCGTGTGATCTATGTGCTAAGTAATGTCACTTTACTTCACTGTCACTAAATTAGGTTTGTTTAAGTTGATTAAGTTAGGTTATTTACGTCATAAGAAATCAAAATTTCATTTTTTTTTCAGAGATTTGAGGCGAATCAGATATTTCTGACTTTTTGGTTTTTTTTTGCAGAAGAAAGATTTTTAAGTTTGGTTCTATTTTTTATTATTAATGTTCAAGCCAAACGGTAATAGTTACAAATGTATAATACAAAATTAGTTTTTTAATGTTTAACATTATTCTTTTTTAAATGATTCCTTGACATTTTGTATACAAATTTTCACGAAGATATTCGCAAAGATAGAGTAATTTTCATTTCCATAATACACCGTGTTCAAATCAAAGAATTCTTTTCTTCCATGTGGAAGAAGGAATTTCAAATCTTTAAAAGGAATGGAATTTGTGAATTTTAAACGAAGTTGTAAATTTCGACGCTGAATTAAATCCTTTAATAACACACACAAATTATGTACATAACGCATGTACATTAAAGCATACAGCGAGGACTAAAAAAAGTAATATTGATCTGCTTGATCAGAGTTCAAGAAAAGAATGAATCGTGAGAGAGCAGGGAAATGAGGACTGTACATGTTCAGACGCAGTTTGCATACCAGATGACGAAACATACAGGGCTATAACTTTTGAGGCATGCATTATTTCATAAATTCTTGCAAGTAAAAGTTATCCACACTGATGAGAATATTGGAAATATGCGCTTGTTTAGCAGGAATTTCATTTCAAGTTCTGACACGACCTACGACACAAGCGTGGTTCTTCTACTTCATTATTTAATTTTAAACGACCTGGTACTATAGGTCATTGAGATGTCTAAACATCTGCTATTTTAAAAAAGCATATAATACCATTTAAAAAAATAGAGGTATCCTTAACATCTCCGAAAACCCTCCATCCACAAAAAATTATTACTGACAAGTTATGGCACCCTCGGTACCGTGCAACTTTTGTAAATAAAGTTCTTCATATCTCTAAAAATAATGGTGTTATCCCAAGTGATCAAAGTTAATCCCCCACCCTGTAGTAAACTTGCACATCTGCAGGGACAATTCAATAAAAACATAGTAATGGATATGTAATGCCACAAGAATATATTTACTTCACAAGAGAAGCATGTAACTGTTTAAATAAAAATTGTTTAATGAAAACGTAGCATAAACTGGAGCACAAAGATCAATAGCGCGCACAGTCGATTCAATGGTGTCGCTGGGGTCAAGCATGCTTAAGTACCCGGGTGTGTACGGTTCGTAAGTTCCATGGTATTCCAGACTACATTCAGCCGAGCCTTCGAATACGCTCTCGTGTCAAGAGGTGAAGGTCTAACACGGCCTTGAAGAGCATCGTACGTTCCACAACACGTTCTCCACCATTTCCCCATCGGATCTCGTGATTCCCTTCCGTGAACACCAAATCGGTTGCCTCTTCATACGTTAACTTCAATCACCGGAAGGTACTAGCTAATAATAGAGAAGGCTTCTGCTAATAATACAGAAGGAACCGGACGATCAAAAAGGGCGAAGCTCTAAGATGTATGTGCATAATAGATAATCAAAATCTATTGTACTTCTGAAGGAGTACTAACGAGTGCTACCTTCTCGCACGTTCTGCTGTAATATATTACATTTGTTAAGTGACTTAAAAGGTCAGTTGTAAATTTGAATAATGAAGAAAGAAAGTATGCTAACTTTTCCACAAAGGGTTGCATCGTATTCAAAGCTGATAATGAGGAAAATAACGTGACATCTGGCATGTCTGATGAATCACTGTTTCTTCTACTTGTTTTAAGGGTTCTACGTGATAATGTGGGATTACACTCATGCTTCATATAGGAGAATACCGTAGGTATTTTGCGAAATAAATTGAGAGGTATTTATTGATATTATTTTGTATAATTTGGCAGTCAATAGGGATTAAGGTTCCTGATATGTGGATATGGATGTTGCTTCAAAGTTATCCTTGCACAAAGTGTAGCGACAGATTTGAGAAGAAATTCCTTTGGCATAAATTATGAATTAGATTTTAACAAATCTGTGCACCAAATATCGACAAATCCAGAGGAATCGAATCTGAACTGTTTTATGTCATTAGAGTAATTATGGGAGAGATGCCGCCCTTACGGAAAATTGTCACCGTGTCTAAATTTTTTTCCAAGGATAAATATTATTAGTCGAACATCTTCTGCTACTACTTGCATTGAAAAAAATTAAAAATTTACATATTTGTCCTTCTTAAAAAATTGAAACTCCAAATATCATTTTGGGGGTAGAGACGCCGCACGCCCGGGAGTGACGCGGTAGGCTTATCTCGAAAAACAGCAGAAACTTTAAAAGTAATAAGGGAAACACATTATCTCTTGATTAACCTAACCCAAATCAACAGCCTACAACGAATAAAATCGACAGTGTGGCACCTCTCCCATTATTACCCTACTTCAGAGTTGGGCATAAACTAAATAAAAAATTATTTAAATAACGGATCAAATAAAAGTTACTTTCACTTTAGATTATTTCACGAATAAAGATAACTTGGGTCAACTTTAGTCGACACATGACGAATAACTTATCAACTTTTATTCGTTATTCGTAATTTTATTTAAATAAAAAATTTCCCCATCTCAGCCCTACTTCTGTTTTCCAAAGTCAATGGAGACTTTCTAAAGTCTATGTAATCCTCACAAAATCAATCCTGCCCCACATCATCCCTTCAGCCTGAAATGTGGACCAATGTCAACCTCACATTGTCTGCCCACCTTTCTGAGTACATACTCACGTATTCTTCTTATTCTATATTCCCAGAACTCACCTATCAATCGTTCCTATGATTCTGTACACTACAAACTGAGTCCTTCACTCATACCTTCACACTTACCTTCATCACTCGTTTCATCCTTTCGTCTCATCGTTCTCATAGTCTTCCCCTTCTCAGTCTTAAGTCTTATTTGTTTTAATCCCCCGTGCAGCTGCTGTTCACGCTACTGCGAGAAGCTGGCAAACTTCGACCCGTTGCGCCACTTTTTCGCGATTAGTCACGAGCTATTTTCTCGATCGGTGCAAAAGGTTGCGCGAGACGGTGAGAACGGGGATGCATAATGACGGAGATCGATTTGCTCAGACGCAGAATCGATTGGCATTGCGGCGCGAGCAGTGCGTCGCTCGTGAATGTCAAGAGCCGATTCTTGGGATTCCAGCTTGCTCACGCGTGCGCACGCGCGTACACGGTGGAACACCATGAAGAGCTATCGTCGATGCCTCCTCGATTAATATCGCTGCTTATCTACTTGTCTGCGGTCGTTATTTTTCCGCAGCCTTGCAGGCTGATAAAGTGGATTAAGCTTTATTGACAGTGACACGCCGCGCCGCAGCGATTCTTCTGGCGAGTCGCGCGATTTTACGATGAGTCGAAGGATGAGGCTCTGATGCCTTCGAACGGATCTTTGGATTACGGGCTTCGTTAATTAAGTTTGTTCTGTTGTTCCTTATGAATGCAGCCAGGCGTCGAAGACTTCATGTTTGATTGAATTATCAGATAAGCTGTGCTGTCGCGTCAGCGGTAATAATTGTGCCACGATACGGAGTTGATTAACTTTTGTTTAAAAATAATGGGTCACGTTTGTTGGGATGGAAGCGCTGACTTGAAGTTTCCGCTTGGTTAGTGGGAATGTTGGTGGAGTAGTAGAATTATAATCTGTGAGAATGAGAGTTGTGTGACTATGAAAATTGTAGGTACTACTATTGTACCGTTATTATTATTATTATTATGAAGTTTTTTACGAGTTTTAACTCAGCGTTTTGAAGATATACAGCAGACTTATTGATCAAGCTGTAATTTCCGACTATTATCCATTGTTGGGGCTGCAAAACCCTTTAGTGCACAAAATACATTGTGGTTACTATTCTGGTTATTTTTGTGTATTACAAAATTTAAACATTTTTCACTCAACATTACGAGCAAGCACGTACACAGTCCAGTCAGTTTTGAAATTGTTTCTATGAATTATATTGTAATATGTAATAGATAAAATGATGTATAGTACCTACTATCTTTTATCGAATTTCTTGTAGTAGAGGCTTTAAAATATGAAATTAAATCAAATAAGAAGTTAAATATACATATTGTGCAAAAACAATTTTCTTTCATCAATTATTTCTTTAAAAAAAAACAGGATTTAAATAATATATTTTGTCCCTTAATTTTAGCGGTTTTAATGTATTAACGCACAACTAAGAATTACTTCAGACTTCATTTCTTTACTCATTAAAATCCAGTTTTTCCTCCACACGTCTTGTATTAATTATTCATCCCTTTCCCAGCTTTTAACAGTTCTCATCACCCCCTTGACATTTCCCTGCTATTACCCCTCAGCGACGCCTTTGAAAAACATTATCCATCGCCTGAATCTGGCAATTACGAGCGACCATTTCGTCCTGTAATTACCCTATCCATCAGTCAGCTGATTGGCTATTACTAGCTACCGTTTGCTTCGAACGAGAGGAAGTTGTGTTCCAGAAGTAAAATCGCGAATCGAGGGGAGGGCGAGATAAAGGGTCATCCCTGGAGAATGGAAGCAATTAGACTCTATTCAATGCTGCGCTATAGGCTCTTTGATGCAATCGCATCTCGTCGAGTTCACCTCGGTGGATGCGCGATAGAGGAGGCTTTCTTATTAACGTTCCATCCTTCTTCGTGGTGTTTACGTAACGGCCGTGCTTCTTGCATTTGGCACCGCGTGGTACCCCGTCCGAGCCTGCCGAACCATGAAAACCGCAAGGTAGGATACGTTGGATCCGCGAAAGAACCTGGAATCTCTGGCGATAATTGCTCTTCCGTAGCACATCATCGCACAAACTCAATGCCTGAAAAACGTCGCGTTGCTTCCTGAATGGATTGTATTCTACATTATCTCTCAGATGAGTTCTCTGGTATTATCTCGTTAGAATGACTTGTTAGAATCAGACATTCATTAGTATGCGTAAGATGACTCTGTGTTTCCATGATGCTTAAGTTTATGAAAGCAGGTGGCAGGATTTTACCGAAATTTTCGGGGTGAATATCTTCGCTTTGGATTAGTTTAGAATGTTTAGAATTCCCTAGCATTTTTGTAAGAAAATCAGTATATACCACACATTCACTGGTAGAGGTATCTGTCAGATACAAAAACTCATTAAACTCTTGATGCAGAACCTTCACAAAGATGTTTGGAAACCAAATCAAGTGAATGGCTATGCCAATGATTTTGTGATTCACTGTTTGCAAATACTGTTTCATTCAGTATGATAATTTAAAAGTTTAAATTTGAGTTTGCAATATGGTTGATTTTGTGACATACTACTATTCAGTGTCATTTGAAGAAGACACTCAATTGCTGTCACAAATTAAATATGACAACTGGAAAATGCATTTCACCAGCAGCATATTCTCAGGTTCCTAAACACTCTGCTTAAAACACCACTAAGACATTTGAACAATTCTCCAAATAAATATGATTACATGCATCAGAAAATGTAAAACAGTATTAATTCCTTTATTTATATTCATATTGAGCTATAGTAAATATTCTGTAATAGGAAGTCTGTAAAAACTGTGTATGTATCTCCTCGTAGTTGCTGTTTTAAGCTAAAAGCTACGAAAAGAATAGTTCCAAAGGAAAAGAAATAAAAAAATAGATTTTTAACCCTCGGTTGTCACACCTATTTTTTCGAACGTGGTTGTTATTTGGGTCGATTTGACCCAAGTCAATTTTCAATCCGCAGCTGTTTAAAAACTATCTGTTAAATTAAGTCGATACAATTCTGAGATAAAGTTTGAACATTGTAGAATATATGTTCATTGTTGAAAGAGAA
This sequence comes from Andrena hattorfiana, assembly GCA_944738655.2. Lineage (NCBI taxonomy): Eukaryota > Metazoa > Arthropoda > Insecta > Hymenoptera > Andrenidae > Andrena > Andrena hattorfiana. The sequence goes on along the minus strand of OX122889.2, from coordinate 37,569,259 downwards.
AAACGTTTTAAGTATCATCATGTTTAAAAAAAACTTTTGAAAGAAAAACAGTGCCAGAAGTTTTTTGCCTAAAAAAGCATTGACTTTTTTAATTTTTAATATTTTTAGCTAAAAATTTATGGTTATACTCTTGAGATATTCTACTTTAATAACGCAAAAATAAAAAATATTTAATAACTAAAATTCCCCTCACATGGAAGGTATCTCTCCCGGTAGAAATGAAGTTATTACTACTTGGTACCATTTTCAATTATGCCTCAAAGATGTTTTACTTCAAAGTCGAATTTTGGGTTATGTTAAACTCCTCTAATGACAAAACATATTTCTATCAAAGTCCCACTTGCTGAGCCCTTTCCTATAAAAATATTCATTTGCACAATGTTCTAAGGTCTACTGATCAGTGAGCCTAGCCCCTTACAAGTGGCATTCGACGTCAGTAAAAATACCTCACCCAAAGAATTTCGTGGAATACCTACTCCTGAAAAGTGCACAAGACTTCACGAAGATTGATCACTGTTAATCACAGTGCAGATTAGAGAAACCACCACTAATTGCTTAAACATCGATGAGGAAAAGTCCCCGTTCCAAAGTGGCCCAGGATCGCCGCTCATTAAGCCCGCGCAAGGTGAGAGGATCTGAGCTAGCTCTCTTTCAAGAGAAAGGGCGGAATTGAATTCTCCCGAGCCGCTGGCCGCGACCTTGATTCAGCAGGTGCACTTCCTGAAGATTGTTCCGGCCGATAACTGTCGATCGTCGATCACTTAGCATTCGCGTCTCCTGTTACACTCGGGACGTGCTGCAACATTATAGAAAGCGTCGGTGAAAGCGTGGCAAAATTTGATACATCGTTTGAGACCCCGCCTCGTAGCCAGTGATTTACTCGAGCATATTGAAATTCATCGAAGCACTGGCAATCTACCTGGACACTTTATTTTTCTTCTGTCACAGTTATGCACTGGGTGTCTCTAAAGAGATGGTACAGCCCGAAAGAAAGTTGTGAGGGTTAAATATAGAAGGATAGTAAGGGAAGGAGGAGGAATGCGTTTCGTTCTCTTGGTGAACTCATCAGTAAAGCAAGGAATGCACCTGAAAACTAAACTAAGATATGTTATGCTATGCTAAGTTCTAAAAACATAAATTAATATTAAATTTAACTATATTAAAATTTGATTTAATAACTGCTTAGCTTTTGGTGGAAACGGTTCCATAAGAATGAATTGAAACTAATTTTTTAAAACGTAGCATAGCATAGCATAGCATGGCTTAGCTAAGCTTCCAGGTGGATCTCCAGTTTTAAGGCATATCTAGCAGACCGACCCTGCCTTAGACGTTGAGGATACTTGCGGTAAGGAGGATATTTCTACATACAGGATGTAAAAAAAGGCTTTAAGACTTCAGAGACTCCAGAGACTAGTTCTGACTGAGAGAAGTAAAAAGGGCTTGATCAACATAGGTCCTAAAACCAATCGTAGTTAGCGTACAGCGTAGTGTAGTTTGCAGCGATATCTGTCCGAAATATATGTACTTATATTTAGTCGTGAGCGATGCCACGCGTAAGTGCACGCGTACTCAATGAATCTTTAACACTGATTCATTCGGAAATGAAGTTTCGTATGAAAGAAGGTTACTCTATTAATATTTCCTCATGTATTAGGTCGATGCAAAAGTTCGTCCGCTGACTGTCAGGTGACGTTAGGTGTACTGAAATACATATCAGTTTTTGTTAGGTATATCTACTTGCACTTTTACCAGAAAGGTGGCCAAAGTTCATAGCTGACCAAGGAAAATACTTTGATTAAAACAACGTGTAATATATTTTTACTTTTAATTAAGACTTTGGTTCAATAATAGGACCTAATAGAATCACCTCCTTTTGGATTGCATTACCAGTTCGGAGACACCCTGTGCATGCAGAATTGTTACAGTTCCTTAGAAACATGCCATGTCATCGACGATATAGTAACTCCTCCCCGCCAGTAGTACCTTTCAGTAGTACCTTTCATCGCCTTCGCGATGTTAGTTAGCCACAGGACTTTCATAGAACCGATACGAAACCGCCATCGCCATCGGCTTTTTGTCGATTATTCATGACTGGATTCTGAGAGACTAGTCTTAGACCGAACGTGGTCTTGATCGATGTTGCTCTTCCTTGTCGGTAGCAGCACATTCTCACCCTTTCCCCGCGGGACGTCCATCGAGTCTTTCCCTAATGCGTCCTTGATGAGAGGTAACCTTGCCCAGAGATCTCCCCCTTTAGCCCCTGTCTGGATTACCCGGTTTATCGATGCGGACGATTACTTTGCTCATCACGTTCGTCATCGTCTCTGCGGGTCACCTGGTTGTTAACTTCTTCTGACAGCATTATAGAAGCCCGCGACGGCGGCGAACTGGCCAGGATAATCTCCTGGACGACGTCGCCGGGCCCCTTTCAGCAGGTATGCAAGATGGTCTTCCAGAGTCGCAGACTAATCCGCGGATGAAAAATGATCTGTTTTGCTAGGCGTTCCAGGCACTGGTGGTCTCAGATTGGACAGTGGATGGAGTGACGAAATGACGATGAAATTTATTAAACCCTTAATTGACAGTAGTGGCTAGCGTTTTATTAGAATCAGATACGGTTCGATCGACATATCACTTGATGGAAATCTGTCAAGTTTGTGGCATTGCTTATTCTTTCACTTTAGCGACTTCAGTGAAGCGATGTTGAGGAACGTTCGATGAAATTTAAGAACTTTTACATTTTTAAATTAAAATTCTTGTGTAATTGGAATAATTCAGGAGGCTGAAGTTCAGCTTTGTTAAAGTCCTAGTAGAGTTACTGAGATATTTTATTTGCATTCTTCTTTGCAAAAGTTTCTGAGATATTCTCCTGGGTATAAAGTTTCTCAGAAAGTGCGTACTTTCTTCTCAATAGAAGAATGCCAAGGCAACAGTAAAACACAAAGGTGAAACGCAGCGTGTGCTGTGCAGAGAACGTTTCGCGATAAAAATCCGTGAACGATCCTCGTAACTTCAGCCTTGAATCTACGGCGAGCAAAGCGACCATTAAAACACAAGAACGATGGAAAAAGAGCAAACGATTCATATATCTTATTGCGCACATGCGTGGGAATGGGAGTAAATTTGTCTTTTCTGACTTAATTCTTGCGAATCTCTGAGTTGTGTTTAATTTCTCCTCGTGGCCACTGAAAAATTCTTAATTTCAATTATACTTTTTCTAACTTGAAGTAATCACTTGTGAAGAATTACACTTTTAAGTTAACTTAAGCCTACAATTTTTGGGGATGTTTAGGCATTCGGGATGGAAGAAGGTGATTAATCAGCGGAAGATTAATTAATATTAAAGTTCACTGCAGCTGTAGTAGGAACAAAATAATGTAGTCACTTATGACCACTGATGAGGTACCCTCATCCAGAGTTGGGCATTAACTAAATAAAATATTATTTAAATAACGGATCAAATAAATGGTACTTTAGCTTCGGATTATTTGACGAATACAAATATTAATTTACCCCGAGTCAACTTTATTCGACACATGACGAATAATTTTTTTAACTTTTATTTGTTATGCGAAATTTTGTTTAAATAAAAATTTTGCCCATCTCTGCCCTCACTATGCAGTTCAATAGATTACAGTCAACGAAGTGACCAGTTGATTTTGTTCCAACTTACGTTTTATTCTAACAACAGACTATCAGAACGTAGGAAGCTTACAAAATTACATAAATCCTTAATTTTTAGCTACTCCTAAATGAAATCCTTTCTATTTAATTTGCACAACAAATTACGCAAATCTTGAATATTAAAAGCCATATTTTTTAGTCGCTAGCAAAGTAAAGCCCTGGGCACACTAAAAAAAAAACGGGCGTGTTAGATCTCTACTACCTTGCAATGAATAACAAATTTCCATTTCGCACATATATCACAAATATCTCAATAAACAGACTTCTATCACCCATTATACCTCGCTACAGCCATGCCGAGCAGTAATGAGGTCTCCAGTGCGCATGCGCAAGCCGAAGACAGTTCCACAGCGCGACATCTATGATCAGTCAATGATAATTAAATCCAAACTATTCGCACACTATTTCACACTAATTCACACACTATTGAGACACTATTATTGTATAGCTAACAATTAAAAGTCTTCCACGAACTACTGTCTTTCCCATTTCCTTTTAACTCCTCCCACAAGATTCACTATTACCGGAGTCCAATTTAGTTCTTCCGCCTCTCTCGGCAAAAATGATTTTTGCCGCTCTTTATATTAAATTATAAATAATTATTTTAATATATAATTTTTGACAGGGTGTGCTTTTTTATGTATTTGTTGAACAACAAGTCTTTTGTTTTATAAAAAAATTAATATTCATAAACTTCCAGTTAACAAATTTTGCCGCTCCAAATTTGCTGTTCTAGGCAGTTGGCCTGCTTGCGTCCTCCAGATCGGGTCCTGATTATTACTCAGTAATCCTATACATTCCTTCTACCCTCGATACTAGTACTACACGAGGAACAGAAGCTCTAAAAGCCCGTCCATACCCGCCTAGTATCAGCCGGCACAAAGGGGGAAAAGAGGGATGGAGGACCAACGACATTAGAGCCACATTAGCGTGCACCACTCGCCGGCCAGCTGGTAATCTAACAGGGCCAGCTAATTACATGCCGATTCCTGGGGATCACAGACCGCACAATGGCGTGTCGACATACCTCTGGCTGGTCGACGTGCGCCAGGGGGTCCTCGATATCGTTACACATCCGTGTATCGCTTTCGCAGAAAGGTTCCATCGGTTACACGCTGGCTGCGCGAGCCAGCTAATCGCTGGAAACCTCGCTAACACGGCAGCGATTCGTGGCGTCGATTTACTGGCAGCGTTCCCCAACAAACGGCCGAGGTAATTGTTCCTCATGCGTGCTTCGTATGGAAGCTTGGCTCACCGTGTACGTGGCTCAGATGAAAGCGAGCGTGCACGAGATGCTATCGTTGTGGATCGAGTCACTAACTACAGAAGCGAATTACTTTCTCGCGGGCCGATTTCAGAGGCTGACCGACTGGGGTGCCTTTTTTACGAGGCTGCTCCGTTTGATCGCCGATGGGACTGGCTCGCGGGATGATGCATCGGGTCTAGGGGGAATTTTAATTGACACGGGGGCCGGGCGCTCGGTTTGCTGAATACTTCTGCCGTATGTGTCTCACACGCCGACTTAACGTGGTGTGAGTTAGTTTAATACAAGAGGACCCCGTTAACGGAGGAATCCTATTTTATGAGCTAAACACATAGCAAAATTTGGGATTTTTTTTAAGAAACTAGCAATTCAATTCATCTGATTTTGCACGGCTTGAGGCATAACTCCTATATTTATTATTAAAAATGAATGAAAAAATTGCAACTTCAAAGATGCATAAACACAAATTTCAGATGAAACGAATCGCTAATCTCTTAAAAAAAATTTAAAATATTGCTATGTTTTTAGCATAGATAAATTGATAAATTTCAAATTGTAGCATGAAAATATGGAGATTTATAGTTCTGCCTCCTGCGTTATAGGGGAGGCCTACTTTACTGAAATGAGAAACTCTCACTTGGTGCATTTAGAACAACAACGGACTGACCCTAGAGCTCGGTGAACAGAGAAATTAGCGATCTAGAAAATAGGGTTTCAACAGCATTTCCTTTTACAGGCGTTGTTGCTAGAGCAGTCGTAATATTTAGCTTTTACTACTCGAAATGTTTCCTAATGAAGATAATTAATTTTCCATTTAATTTTAATTAGTGTTGCACCAAATGTCACCAAAAAGTTTCAACGCAACAAGTGATTTTGTTATGCCATATGGTTTTAAATTGAAAAAAATTAATTTTGCTTATGTATATGATTAGTACAGCTTATTGGAATACATTACTGCTACTAACTCAATTTTGCAAAAATGTGGGTTAGCTCATATTTGTTCTCAATGCCTCACTTTGATCAACTAAATTGAATATGTTTGAGAAGTACAAGGTAGATAGTACTGGATAGAATACTAAGATGAACAGAATCAGATTTCCGGAGATAGATAATGTTTATTCGAGTGCAAGAAATTGATAAACACTATTGGCGTCTACAAAAGAAACAGAGATGAAAAACGACCATTGCCATTGGCTATCTTCAAATGACGTGCGAGTTGAGTAGCCCTGGGAAAGCTGTCGGCGATGGATGAAATATGTAGGCTTTTTCCGATGATTCACAGCATCATGTGCAGCGGTAAAAATTCGGGTCTAAAAGCTGGACCACGGACATCTGCGACGCAGCTGACCAAATCCAATTTACGCTATTCCCTGCCCTAAACCGATTTACGAATACTGCATGTGTTTGAAAATGCCATTCAAGGAACGTGATTAATTTGCGCCCCAACAATTTGCGAAGATGAATTATCACACGAAACGCGTGCAGCGGACTATGTTGCATGTCCAAGTGTTGGAGAAATGAGTGCACAAGTGTTCTCCGACACTTCTTGGCATGTAGGGACCTTATGCATGTAATTAGGAACCTTCCTATCCGTCGAGCTTCTACATCTTGTACTATCCATCCACCAACCAACTTTATTCTTCTCGGTGTAATTGCGGAGTTAAAATAGTAAACAATCTAAATACCAAAGAAATCAAAAATCATGTTTTACTGGAGAAAATTCTAAATTCCATACCGAATACGGTGGTAAACGGTGTAAGTGCTGGAATAATATATTTCAGTTTCTAGGGGTGTCACAAGATAGAACTGAGATCGTAAGTCCCAACATAAAAATACTAAATATTTTCATTTCTGGCACTTACATCATTTCAGCTTCAATAATTGTTCTTTAAACTTTCAATCCCATTCTTTGACCAGTTGAGGTCCTTTCACGAAGCCTCCTGAATTGCTGAAATAATCTCAATGAAAATACTTTTGGACTTCGCAAAAATTACACTCATTTGATATTGATTTCAGCTTTATTTCTCCACTTGAATGATGTCCCACAAAAAAATGGCGTTTCCTTCGACATGTGTATGTAGTTGTCCAGCCTCTGTAAGACCTAGGACAGAATATCCTTTTAAATATTTATACGTTGCGACCCTTGAACACAGTGGGAGCAGCGTCCAGTTGCGAGGATGTCTAGGTTAGGTCCAGTCGCTGGAAGGCTTTTGTCCGTGCACTGCAGCACCGCGAGGAAAATTCTCGTGGGTACGGTTTAACTATCTATCTGTAGCCCCGTGTGTTCATAATTCTTTGCGCCACGAAGAGATGCGCGCTGGAAGTTTTTCGTTCCAGCGGAACACGCTGGATCTACGTGGTTCGCAGATGTTACCAGCGGGTGTTCTTCAGGTACGTATTTGAAGAACGAGCGCTCATTTGAGACCAGGCTGGCTCCCACTGCGACGAAAATTCAAATGTTGAGGCACGTTTCCCGCTGCAGAGATCAAAGACTGCTCCCTTGCTCGCTTGATGCTTTAATTAATTGCACCCCTTTGTCCCATTAATGAGCTTCTTGTCCGTTCCCCGAGTAGATTCTTCACTTCTTCCAGGAAATTGTCTCGCGTCCAGTTTCCTCGAGGGATTCAAACTTAAGTCTAGGTCTCTGCCTCTCAGTTAACCGAACTTTGCAAAATCTTCATTCTCTTTCGCAAATTTTTAAACGCCTGGTTGGCTAATTAATCTCTGCAGAAACATCTTCGCTAAACCTGACATTTTTCCATAAATAATTCATACACGTTGCACGCGCTAATTACCCCACGTAAAAGTCTCTGAAACGTGCCACTTGGAAGTAAGATTGCGAAAAAATCGCAGCTGCCCCCTCTGATTCGGTCCAGCGTCTCTGCGCCAGCATTCCACAGAGCAGCTTCCTTGTTCGTTTATCGCTCGTCCGTCGAAATTACTAGAACTAGAGTAAGTGCGTCTTAAGCCAGCGTGAAAAATCGCAGCGAACGTTCCCGTGTCGTTGCATGAAGACGTTAAGTCACCCCGCTACCTTCATGGAGCGCGGTGGCAGCGGTTTATGGATCGGCCATCCTAAACCGCGAGCCTCTTCCGACTTTATTGTTCTTGGAAAGCACTTTCGAGCACACCGTGTGTGTCTTTATCATTTTCACGAGTGGCTACGCTCGAGCATGCCTCAGCTGGAAGGACGGGTGGCTCGTCTCCGCTATTAACGGCAGGATGTCTCGAGAAGACGAGGAACAACCTCGACAAACCTTTTCCCTCCGTGGAGTGCGCAGGTTTGTTATGGCAAACACGGCACGTCCATAGGCACTGTCCGCGGCCTTTAAGGTCCTCCGCGAAAATTGTCGACCGTTGTCGTCGCCGTTGCAAACCGCTGATGACACTCTACGCCACTTGAGCGGGCTGCTGTCGCGGTGCTCGGGCTTCCTCGAAGAGCCCCGACCCTTGTCGTCAGCGACGGGGACTGTGACGAAGATCACGACGTCCTCTCTTCGGTAATTACAGCTCGAGTGGCACTGCGAGGGACAGGTGGCAGGCTGAGGTCGTACCGGGATTCATCGCGATTATTATTCCACCGACACCTTCTGCGAATTTATCGCGAGGCATATACGTTTCACCGTTTAAAGGAAAACAAGACCTTTGTCTCTCGGGGGAGAGTCTGGGTTAGGACTTGTTCTTGTACTTTAGGAGACTTGGACACTTGGGACGCATAATTTGTTATTGTGTCTCGATAATCAGCGGCAATAATAATTGATAGATATTAATAGAAATAGCATAGTTCAATGATTTCCACCCTGTGGTTCCCAAGTGGGTCGCGAAGTGTTTTCTGGGGGGTCGCCGCAGTTATTTTTCGTTAGCGATTATTAGCACTTATTTATTTTAATTATTAAACTAGAATTATATTCTGAAATACCTATTTTTAATGTATTTCTTTTACGCAGTTTATTTTAGTATCAAAAGGGGATCGCGACTCAAAAAATGTTGGGAAATGGTAAGACAAGAATCTCAAAACATAATTCTGGTCAGTCTTGAAACTTTACAGAATAATAAACAGTTTTAAACTACGCGCCCTAATATAGTTCGCGAAATTTGAGATAGGGTATAGAATAGGAAAGCGAACTTGTGTCGTAGCAGCCTCGTCCTTTGCGACTGCGACCGCGGAGGTGAGTTCACCGTAGATAGATAGATAAGAGTATTAAAGACTCAATTAAAATATTAGGAGAAAGGGCAATCCACAACGTTACTTTATTTTCTACTAAATTCATCCGCACAAATTTCATTTCTAACGTTTAAAATATATATATTAGTTTATTCTTTCGTATAACAAGTGTTTCATATCTGAACCTGCGGAATTCTACTGATACCTGTGATTTCAAACAAGAGCACTAGTTATTCTGAACAAACTAATATTAAAATAAAATAAAACTGTAAAATCAACAGGAAATACTAGAAACATCCTGGAAACACTGCATCCTCTTTTCAGTAGAAAAAATTCGCTAAATACAGTATCGAACTAGACGCATTAGTGGGATTTTGACGGTCTTGTTAATTTAGTCTCAGTTCTTCTGACTCGTTCATAAACAACGATTATTAAAATTTACCAGAAGAATTTTACTCCTTGAACCGTTTACCAATTCCACGTAGCTAATCTCACAACTGTCCTACGAAGCCACCATCCGGGACACAACACTGTATATTTTATCGTTTTCTGGTTAAGCTTAGACAGTTTTGGGAAGAATTGAACAATGCAGGCGTTGATAATTTTCTATGTCAATTAAGTAGTATCAGAATGTTGAAGTCCTTTGAATATTATAATAACCTTGCTCCCCTAACACGGTTCGATATCAAGAATATCTAAGCCCTTATTTCCACTTTCTCCACAATCACAAACATGCATCATACCAATCCTATCTCCAAAGTCTCCGTTATCCTTCCAGAAACTCACCCTTTTCTACCACGCCCTCTCTTACTTCCAAAAACCCTTAAAACCACTGTATTTTCTTTAGTTCTTACGTTACTATTCCCTAAGCTACCAGACTCACAATCAGTCACAGAGTCCAAATCCGAACACGTATCTTATCTCCGAGGAGAAAGGAGTAGGTGTCGAGAGTTGGAGGTAGAAGGACGAAAAAGGAGAAGATGAAGGAAGCATGCGTTTCGTCCTGAGCCTGCTAATGAACTCATCAGTAAGGCTTTACCTAGCAGGCCTTGCCTTAGACGCGGGGACGTTAGAAGTCAGGACGAAACAGGTATGCATCGGAATCGGTGGTTGAGTGAGAACCTGCGAGAGAGCGGGATCGGTTGAAACGCCCTCTTGTGGCGAATGAGGAGGTATTGCCACAGCTTAATAAACATTTTCTTAACCCTTACGCTACGGCTGAGCTGGACGCAGAGCTATGCCGCTATACACACTTGTGGTACGGCCGCGGAGCGCGAGTTAACGATATTTGTATCGAGTGCATGTTTCGCTGCTTCCAGCTATGCACCGCATCTTATCTACGTTAGCACCAAGTTAGTAGCTTTCAATAGGAAATGAAGAAGACAGTTACTATTTATATTAGCGTTTCGTCCCAAAAATCAGTTACAATTAGCGGGAAGTCTTTATAGTAGCACGTAGCAGGGTTAAACTGTTGTTCCTTTCTTTTCTTGCGTCCATTAGAAGTCACTAGTATAGGCGAAAAAGAGAGCCTCGGGCGGAGGGGTTCGATCCCAAGACCTGCGGGTCCTCTGCGTAGGGTAAATGTTTCTATTACATGATTTGACGTCGACTTGCTCACGAATGAATTAATTACTGACATCTCTTACTTTATTAATTTTGCTTGATGAAAATTTATTTTGGCTTTTTTAACGTTTCTCTCTATTAAGGCATTTTTTCGGTTAAGAATGTTAATTTTTCATATTTTTTCAATTGAAATAAAAATACATGTTTTTTGTCCTAATTACTGTGATCTGAAATGAATAGCGTTCCGTTTCTTTCTGACAAAGGAAAATAAGGTTCGGTTTAGCAGTTACAGAGGGAGCATTGAGGGGCACATTAGTACAGACAAGTGTTAAAATTCTGTCCCTCTTAGTGTCTTCACTTTAAAAAATTGGAAAACGTTTCAAAAGTGCTTAGTTTGCTATTTTTCATAAAATTAGAAGCGTTTGTGATGTAATTAACACTTTACATAAGTGCAAATCATGATATTTACTCACTTCAGAATATTTATTCAGAGATAAGGATTTTGGTATATCCATCAAAATCTTCATGTACATTTTTGAAAAAAATTTTAGTCCACTTTAATTGTTTAAAAATGCAATTTTCTCATTTGTAACACATACATTAACAGTTTAACTTAATTAAAAAAAATTCTTTCCTTATTTATTTATGCAAATCTTCTTATACAGCTTCTTTAAATATAACAGCGCACTAATAGGGACAGGCACTGTAATAGGGACATCTACCCTACTAGCCAACCGCGTTACCAATCCCCGAACGCCGCCTCTCTAATGCTACTCTTTTCCGAGCTCTACATTAACGTGGCGCCACCTATGCGCCAATCGCGCCTAGAAACAATGAAACACTCAGGCGACTTATACCGTTGGTTTTCCTAAAAGTCGACGCCGAAGCGAGCTTCACAGGAACAAGATTCCACGACTGTCACCGGTGTCACGTCCCTGTACTTTACGATACCGATTAAAAAGCCAAACTCTTGCCATTCGACGACTTAAATGACGCATTAAACGAGTCCGGCGCGACGAGTACCATCATGAATCATCGTCCCCCCTTCACCCTATCGTGTACTTTTTTGCCCGAGCGTCGTACGTTACCGATCGACAAATTCCCATCTGGTTCCGGGGCCCCATAAATTCATAAGCACGCCGAGGGAGGGGGGGGGGGGGGCGAGTGGGCAGCCGTGCGTGCAGATTAACGTCGCGAAAGGGCCGAGAGAAAAACGGTCGCGACGCGAAAACGCGTTTTATCGTAATACGATCGATAAAACTGGATCCATGGGGTGGGGGGCAGGTTCAGGGGGATCCCTGGATAACGCTGGGCAGCCATGACACGCTGCCAGCTCGGATAAACGCGGCCTGGGTTCCGGCCAGGGCGAAGGAAACTCGATGCGAGATCCTCGTCGTCAAGGGCTGCGGATAATCGACTTAACGACGAGGCTTAACGACTTCTCGGTAACGGTTCCGCCTGGGCTTCGTCGTCGCTGGGTATTACGATCCGCGGGAATTCTAAACTTGGGCCTTGTCCTGCAGCCCGCTTCCACGAGGCGATCGAGACGCGGCGCGACTCTACAGGGTGTTTGTGGTATACCGTGGTCGTCTTGCCTTTGCTAGGTAGACGTAATGGATTGTGTCATTGGCAGGAGAGATATGGAAGGTGAGCCTAGAAGTCGTCTTGCCTTTGCAAGGTAAATTAAATGGATTGTATCATTGGTGGTAGAGATGTGGAGGGTGAATCTGAATAGGCTCAGTCCACTGTGCTCTGTTTGCTGGTGCAGGATTTGTTGGAGCTGATAGAGGGTTTCATGTGGGGATGGGATTGTGTGATGCATCAATTGGGTACTAATTTAAAAACTTAAAATATGTATTGTACATCTGCAAATTTTTTACTGTCTGCAATCCTGATCTCAACAACACAAGATTTGGTACAGAGTACTTTTTAAGTTCCACTTTGAATTCGATTTAATGCCAGGTTCAGTTCAGTCCATTTCGTTGATAGTACTTTTGTATCATGACATTTTTACAATTACTCTAACTACTTACTAGGGTACATTTTTAACCTAATTTAGTATATGTTTGGGTCACACTATGGAATGAAGTTCCGTTTGCATCGAATTTATAACATATTCATAGATGGGTATAAGAAATTATTTCCGTTTTGTTTCAGGCTGAAAAATTATTTTACTATGTCATCAGACAAACTTTGAAATAAAACCTTTTGTATGAAACATGTATTTTCACTTCAATTTTACAAACAGGAATTAAACCTTTTAAAATATTGTAGTGTTTTGTGCCACTAGGGGGTGTTATTAAACGTTATTAAGGTGGTGTCAACAAAATTTGCTTCAAGGTAAAAAAATGGAAATATGCCCTTTTGAAAAGTCACTACTCAAGCCAAACTCACAATTACTCTATTGCTACTTCTAATTCCTTAATATATAATGAAAGGTTAACTGATATTGGTATTTCAAATATATTCAGTTGACACACACAGTATCTGTTTAAAATCAGCAGAAGAAAATGTAAATTTTATCAATGTATCTCCTACATACATAAATATCTTAATAGCATCTCAATCCTTAAAGGGGTTTCTCACTCAAAGGCAGGAAAACATGAGTATTTTTTAGAAACATTATATGCGGATTGTTCTCAAAATGTACATACATACCTATTCATTATCCACAAATTCCCGCAAATACCCCTATTTTCCGAGTCTCCGCCCCAGAAACACCTTTAACAGGTACCCCAACACGAAAGTAACACCAACAGCATTTAACCAGTACAATTAGCCCAGTAAACGTCTCGTTTAACTAGCAGTTGATCCACTTCTCGCGTCCATTAGGCACTTGAATCTCGTGTTTGCGCAAACTTCTACCCTTATCCTTTGGCCCCGCGTCTTCGCGTTCCAAAGTACGAAGAAACACCCTGTATAATGCACGCGCGACACCGCCATACGTGTCACGAGGAATCGATCCGATCCGGTTGTAAGCCGACCTAACCATAAGCCCGCTGACCAGAGTGGATCGAGCCTGCTCGTCGAACAAGAGTACTTGCCTTCTCCTCCGTGGCGCAGCAAAGTTGAATAAAATTTCTCGTGTACCAGCCTGTAAGACATTGGCGTTTGTTCCCAACCAACCTGTGCGCCAGAGGGGGAGGGGGGAGAGGAAAGGACAAACGTGTACGAGAAAGGGGGATGGGTGGAGAGAAATGTGATTTAGTGGAATTAACGGTTCGAGGTTTGATTAAAGTTGTCCCCGCGGGGAAAGCTGTACAACGCGCCCCTGGCCTGGGGGTCTCGTGGCTTTGTAACTGCATTTTTATGGTGATCCAACACGTAAACGGTTTTGGGGAGATGTGAGATTAGTCTGGGCTTAGGAGGCGTGACCCTTTGCCTGCTTTATGGGATTCTTTTACGTCGTAAATATGCTTTCACTGTATGGTTCCTGCATCTCTGCAGGAAGAGATGGCTGGATTAACTTGATAAGGATTGTTTTTGATTGATTTCGGTGTGAAGGAATTTGGTGGTGGTTTGAGGAAGTGGTGCTGGATTTATGAGCTACCTTCACCAGTCAGGGGGAAAATAACAGAGGAATTAAGAGTGAAGACTACAAGCTTTTCTCCTTTTATTTACATATATTTTTGACAATTGTAATTTTTTATGTGCTTGGTACTGCAATTAGCATTAGGGCCATTCCACGCGAAACCGGACACTCTAGAGTAACATTTCGGATTTTGCTGAAACTTGGATATATTGTAGTCTTTAGTGGTATATAATTGTATCTCGAACGATTTTTTAAAATTTTAAAAATTGTGAATCTTGACCTTTTTCAATAATTTATAACTGTTGAACTAATAAACTGATAAAAATGAGCTTTTGGGTGCTTCCAGTGGAAACATAAGGATACCCAATAAAAATAGTTTCACTTAAAACAATTTTTTTTCATTTATTTTGCAATTGTTCTAAACAAATGTAATTTTATAATAGCGGGGCACTATTTAAAAATTTGAAAAAATGAGGATATAGTCCTATTTGCCTTCTTTACGAACACGTTTTCAGAATTGGCCACACAATGTTACGAATGAAAGAAATAGATTCAATTTACTAGATAGATAGATCAATATAACCAACTTGATAGTTCAATACGACCAATATGACTTTTTCTCCGATTTAATAGATAAGATCAGTACAAAGGTTTTACGTCTGTTGCGTTGAATTTCTCATATTCTATATTCATGCTTTTCTTTTTCCTCTTCTTTTTCTCTCTGTCTTTCTTTCTTAATGTGCGTCCTTTTTTCTACCTCATTTTGTAATTAATTGTATCAAAGGGTTGTCTAAACCGTCTATTGTAATTAAAATTAAATATATTTCTTTCATTTCTGACCTTGTGTGACCTTGAAGATCATAGTATACCATATGGTGGAATTTGTCTTGAAAACGCATTTCTTAACACTACAACATATCCAAGTTTCAGCAAAATCCGAAATGTTACCTGAAAACGGTCCGATCTCGCGTGGAATGACCCATTACTGAATCAATTGTACTAGAGTAATTCAAACCACTGGAACATTCTGCACCTTACTGCAATCTAGCACGTCTCAAGTACGTCATACGACGGAATACCTGATTCGTTACTCTTCAAACATAAATCTCCAAGGCATCCCAACCTTAATATCCTCATTCTCCAATCACAGAATTTAGAATACAATCAGTTGCAATCTGAAATATAACATCCCCACGATACCATTGCACAAAGATTAAATCCAGAAGCGAGCATTGTTGCTTTGATTCGATTCCTTTGAGAAATGCTACGCTCCCCCACGACGTTGCTCCACTTTACCCTCATTACCGCAGTCAATGAGAGTCCCATTACTTCTGGCTGAATCGCCGTGCCCACTGAGTACGAGGACATCGCGATTCACAGTATCGCGGCGAAGCGTGGGAAATGGCAGAACACCGTAGCCTTTCCGTCATCGTTTCCCTGCCTCGTGTTTATGTCTAATTTTCTTCTTTTTTTTTTCTTCTGCCTCCTAGGACTGTGACAACCTGGCGGACGGCTCGGAGCGTGACTCCCCCTGGAGCTGTGGGGGTGGAGGCGGTAGTGGCCGCAGACCCCTCACCTCCATTATCGAGCACCTACGCACCTCCAAAAGCAGACTTCACAATGGTGAGTCAGGCATGCTCGTCATACTGAAGCCTTTCGACGTTAACGATCACCTATGTTACCGAGATGTTACGTTGTCACTGGATGCAGTGGGACCTTGATTGTCTGAAATCATCAGTGAACGCGATGTCTGAATAATGGGTTTCTTGGGGTCTTTGAACGTTTGAGATTTGGCACTGACCAGGATCAGTAATTGAGTTATTATGGGATATTATAGTTCGAAGCATGAGAATAAGAATTTGATAATATTCTGTGTTTTGTACTCTGGTTTCTGCATTTTTATGGATACGATGTTTAGAGTGTGAATTTGAGAGGGTCATTTTGGTTTTTCGTTTCGAATAGTCTTCAGAGTGTTGTTGGAACTGTGAATAATTATTTTCTTCTTCTATAGTTAAGCTTTTCATCAATTCTGTTTATATTTGTGTCTTCAGCTCTTTTCAATTGAATGATTTATTTTGTCAGTATTTCTACTGCTCAGAAAGTACATACATTTAAAGGTGTTACTAAGGTAGTACCTTTATTATCGGCTTTAAAGTGTTTAGATAATCGAAGTTTTCTAGTCTAGGAATTTACGTGATTTGTGCACTAACCATTGAACCTTTGAAGACTTATCAAAATTGAAAATAAGCTCGTTAATTGATCACACTGTAATTCATAATAATTTAAATAGTTTACCATCTTCCTTTACAAACTTCAATTTATGAAATTCAAAGGTTCAAAGTTTAGAGTACAATTTACAGAATTGAGACTTCCAATAGTTCCAAACTTTAATCACAAAAAGGCAAAATGCACAACGACTGTATTTACTTAGAATTTTAATATCTTCTGCCAAGCCATTCTTAAGGAGTTACAACTAGAAATCCTATCCTTTGAAATCGAATAAGCTTCCCTCACCCTATTCCAAATTTTCTACACCTTTTATCGGAACAAGCTTGTACCTTTCATTAACGCACACTCTCTGTGGGCACATTCTCTAGTAGTCCAACTACAACTGATCGCTGAAGAGTTCCTGACAACAGTTTCATCGTGTTTCAAACTATCGTCACATTAACATTAACAATCAAAGCCAATTAGCGCGAGGAAATCAGAATTGCACAAACCGTCCTCCTAATACCCCAATCCACGTTCGAAGGAGGTGTACAGAGGGGCCATTAGAAGTAACGAGCACGCCTCTGCTATAAGCAGAAGAATGATGACCGCCGCTCGTAACGATAATAAATAATCGGTGAAATATCAAGCCACGGGACGATTCGTTCTCCTGGTAGCTGGACTGGGGCCCTCGAGAGAATCAGCAAGTCTCTGCTGATGTCTTCATCCGAGGTAATTAGAGGCAAGGATGCGCGTAAGCAGGACGTTATAGTGGGACGATTCTCTCGAGTGAAACGGATGTCCCTGTCCCGGCGTCCTTTTCCACGAGCTTGCCTCCTGTTAGCATCCTTGTAGAAAGGAATCGACGCAGGGGCCTGGGGAACAGGGAATAAAGAGATCTTAAACTGGGAGGAGGATGAATGGACGAATGGGTGGATGGAGTAAATAGATATTGACTGATGGAATCGCGATGAATATCTCTATCTTAAGATCTGAATCAGCTGCAAACCATAGACCATGTTATTCGGTGTACGTGTAATTGAGGGTTGAATTGAGGCTTTTAAGGGGACTAGGCAGTTAAATCGCTCGAAGATCAAGTATTTTATTGCGAATTAATTACAAGGAGATGAATACAAATTGTGACTACTACTTTTGGGTAAAGGTTCATTAATACTATAAACTATAAAAAAAATTTATTGATAATAATATATACATGTATATGGCGGCGCTACAGTCGTCTGATGTGTTGGCTTTTTCTCTCTGGTTTTGCTCTGATTGTGAAAAATTTTTACAGCATGCTCAAAGTATATTCCTTTCTAGTGTGTACCTTAACATTAAAATGTACAACCTCTAGTTTCCGAGA
Source organism: Andrena hattorfiana (assembly GCA_944738655.2). Lineage (NCBI taxonomy): Eukaryota > Metazoa > Arthropoda > Insecta > Hymenoptera > Andrenidae > Andrena > Andrena hattorfiana. Next base: position 37,551,480 of record OX122889.2, on the reverse strand, counting down.
TAAAAAACAGCCATCTGTGTACCCCGAAAATCGACATTTATCGTACAAATCTCCTTCTCCTAGTCGCTATTTTAATAATTTTTGTTTAACTATTTTTTCGGTGGTCCTGGGAGAAAACTATTCCAAGAAAAAAGTATTTTTCGAAAAACGCGTTTATTTTTTATTCTATCGAACATAATATTACGGAGGTGGAATTTTGAGACTATTCGCAAGAAATTTAATCTTACGGAGGTGGGTCTTAAGGGGTTAACTGTTGTAAGGAAACGGGAGATACTGCGGGAGCTAGAAAATAGTGAGAACGTCGCAAAATTATCAAGAATATACAACGTCGAAACCTCTATAGCAATAGCATATTCATGTTACCTTTCATTTTTGGTATCGTTAGCTACGTAATAACCACTTACAGAATAACCACCACCAGAAAAGTGAATTTCCCACAATTCGAAAGTTTCCTTATCCAAGCGATCTTGTCTCTCAGCTGAACCGAATACTGGAGACTCCACCGCAATCTGCAACCCAGTTTTCATATCTAAAAACCAAGAACCGTGCGACCGCTTGTACAGCGCGCAATCGCTTCGTTCTGAGCGCAGCAAGTAGCGGCGCAATCTCCCCCAATCGCCGCGGTGGTACCAGGTTCGTCGTAAAGCACGAGCAAATCGACGTCTTAATTAGAGGGGCCCTCTGTGCGCGGAGTAGCCAGCGATTAAACCGGAAATACAGGAAGTCGGCGAGCGTTTCCGCGACGGTGTAGCTGGAACGCATCAGCGGAGGCAGGCCAGGCCAGAAAGAACGCCAGTAGGATCTCCGACGTCAATCACGATTACGGGATGAGTTTTCAGCGCGCGTCTCATTAGCCCACGCCCTCATTATTACGTTATCAACGTCCCCGGGCTCGCATAATGGCCTCTGAATATATTTATGAGGGTAATCCCCGCGGCCGTTCGCGGCCATACGAAAGCAGCGGCCAGCCGGCCACGGACCGTAACAATAATCCTTATATCCCCCACATAATTGTGCCCGCGGAGGATTTATAGAGCTGGCCCCGGCCACCGATCCTATCTAACGATCTCTGCCCATTGAGCAGCCTAGGACTGGCAACGGGGGGATGCGGTTGGCCTCGCGGCAATGGGATTCATTCAAAACCGCGAGCTCAGAGGGGCGCCAGGGGAGGCTTGAGAGTCGATCCTCTGATCGTGAGCTGCGTTTGGGTCATCTAGATTCGGTGTTTCGCCTTTAAGGCCGTCGTTCCCTCGCTGATTGGTTTGTCGACCTGCGGAGGAACGCCCGAGTAATTCCGTGGACCCGAGACAATCTGGCTGTTCGCAGGTTTATCTGATCCGCGATGATAAATCCGGTCTCGGAGTTTTGGGACTTGATTTCCGTGCTCGGTGTTGCGGCTCTTTTATGGCGACGCTGGTTTGAGGTTTTTATTGGGGACTTGTGAGGGTTTTTGGGTTTATTTGGTAGTTTGCGGAAAGGTAGTACTATTGTTAGATGAAGGAAGAGAAAGAATGGTATGTGGATGAAGAAAGATATTGAAATCGCCTGGAGCAGTTAAGGGCGGAATTCTATTCTTTGGACTAAAAACAGCGAAATTTGGCATTTTTTTCAGAAACCAGCGTTTCGATTCATCTGAAATTTGTACCATGTTTTGATGCATGAGGAAGCTGATTTTTTTTATTAATTTTTAACCAATATAGTAGTTATGCATGATCGACCATCGCGCCGCGCGAAATTCGCCGGCCTTTGGTGTGCGTGATATTTATCTACCAGGTAATCTGAAACAGAAAAATGAAACGGCATTTTATTGTATACATGTAGCTTGAAATTGATGAACCAGCAAAAAAAACAAAAAAATGGTCTGAACTTTTAATTTTTACAATCCAATTTTGCGCTAATTTTTTTATGTAACAAAAGAAGTATAGAACTTAGCGGTATTCTGGTTCGTCAAATTGAAGCTACGTATGTACAAAGTAAAACCCCGTTTTATTTTTCTGTTTCAGATTACCTGGAAGGCAAATATCGTGCGCACCAGCGACCGACGAGTTTTGCGCGGAGTAATGCATAACTCCTATATTTATTATTAAAAATGAATAAAAAAACTGCAATTTCTTCAAGGATTCATAAAAACATGGTCCAAATTTCCGACGAATCTTAAAAAGCTTCTTAAAAAAAATTCTAAATTTTGCTATGGTTTTAGCCCATAAAATAGGACCCCCCCCCCCCCAAGCAGGATAACAGTAATACCGGGTGTCTCTGAATGGGCGGTATGCATAAACTTCAAGGATTCTTAATAAAAAGATGAGACGAAATTGTGGAGCAATATTTCTTATGCGAAGCTTCAGTTCTGAATAAATTGATGTTGAAGATTCATCGAGTAGATTCAGTCCATAATATTATTATTCTTAAACAGTATCAAATCAGAGTAACTGATCAAAGTAAACAGAGTACTGTGATCACTAGATAGATCATTGAAACATACTTTAGTCGTCGTGATAGCATCCTGAAGTACTTGAGATTAGGCCCGACTAGAGCCTTTTTTTAGCCCTGGGCGAACCTGCTAACAGAGTTGGTCATTAACTAAATAAAAAAATATTTAAATAAGGATCAAACATAAGTTACTTTAACTTTAGATTATTTGACGAATAAAGTTAATTTTTTTATTTGATGAGAATTAATTTGACGAACAAAGCTAATTTTTTTACTCGACGAGAATCTATTCGACGAGTAAAGTTAATTTTTCTATTTGTTGAGAGTTTCAACTTCTTCGTCGCATAAAATTTTTAACTTTAGCTGTAACAGTAAGATTAACTTTATTCGACGGTGTATTCGGCGTCGAATAAATTTCTGGCATGCGTTCGAGTCGCCGAGAGCCGTGTTTGAAGCGTTGAGGCCTGACGCGTGTGTTACAATGCCTACAACAGTATCGCCGAATGACAAAAATTTAAACCATCATAATATTTATCCTACCTTTTTGAAAATACTTAACGAATAATTTTTTAACTTCGATTCGTTATTCGAAATTTTATTGAAATCAAAATTTTGCCCGTCTCTGCTTGCCAAATTGCGCCCTTTATTTTTAATACATTTTAGCTTTTTGATGACCTTACTCTGAATTTTTATTCGTAGCTTAAAACATTTATAGTATACCTTGTAATATTTCATTTAAAACTTTATTTTAAAAAATGCCGACAATGAAAAGACCATTATACGCCCCTTGTCAACTTTACGCCCTTGATAGCTGGCCTAATTTTGGCTACAACGACGAGAGCTGGGTCTGCTTGATAGAAGCTTTCCACTGGGAGCTGTTATCAGAACATTAAACATACCTCAAAATTCTAATAACATAATCCAATAAAAAGTATCGAACTCGACATGTGCCCCAGACAAAACAGTCCCCCCAAATTTTCCAAAGAATCTAGCCCCAGCTGTTGGAAGGACTCTCCGGGATTTGATCTTACCATACAAGAACAATTGCTCTCTCATAAATTTCTTCATACCGCGAACAACTCAAAGGCTCCCCAACGAGCCTCTCTTGCCTTCTAATTAACCTGCAGCCGCACAGTTCGACCGCGAGTCGGATGAAGGAATAGAAATGTCAGACGCAAGGACACACCAGCGAACGACTGAGCGAAAGAAGTACGTAGAATGAAGCTTCAGAGAAGCTGAAATGTCAAAAAGGCAAACGTATGCCCCCCAAGGACGTTTTTATCCCCGTCGCCGGTGTATCAGGAATTCGAGAACGCGATTAGCCATTCCAGAATGGCGGTCAAGCTACAGATCAGCCACATGTCATTACTGATCTCTCTGTGCTGGATGACATCATAGACCTCTCATCTTTGGGTAATTCCATTCCCTGCTACTCTTGTCTTCCGAAGTCAAGAGAAGAGCGCTCTGCTACCATTGCCCCTCCAAATAAGGAGCTGCTGATGGTCCACTGAGATAGACACGCGTGTCATTAGCGGCGATTTCAATTCGAATTGCTCCGCCAATTGTGGGAGCGGTCCTTGATTCGTGTTTCTCGCGGTACAACGCTCGTTTCAAGCGAACTGTTTTATAGACTCGATACCGTTAACATGCATCACTGATAGGGGAATAAGCTCGGTATTAGGGACGCTCTTTTTGGCACGGCTGACGTAAATGCTTTGAGAATGATGAATCGATTTGGATATTGCTGGGAGCATGGGAGGCTCTAATGGTTTTTGCTTGGGAAAGAAGCGGTGAAATGCTGCGTGCTGCGTGTTTCTTTTGTGTTTGGGATCTAATCTTTGAATGATACCAATGGTTTAGTGAGGGCATTTGAGTTTCACTTTATTTGTTTCGATGTAACAGCATGCACGAGCGTAGAATTGAGTTTTGTTATCGATAAAGCTGCATTATTAGAAGTTCTGTGTTGTATGCGCAATATGCAGTTTGAAGGACTTAGATAATTAATGAGTAGTTTGGAAACTTGAGGGTGACCTGCGGAGAGCATAATTTTTTTCCTAAATGTGTAATATTTAGATCACTTAGATTACTTTTAGATTACTTTAGCGTTTACGCGTTACACATTGTGTGATTGCGTTTAAACTTAAGCTTGACTACTGAAAGCTTAATATGGTTGAAGCAAAGGTATTCCACGTTGTTTTCATATTTATGAAACACAATTTGCGTAATTTTTCTCGATACTTATACATCACAGTATTTATAGAATGCTAAATATCTTGTTTGCATACTTCAAACAGTTCAAACTATACGTAACACAATGTGGTCTTCACATTCCAATAATTCCTCTCTCTAGTAGGCAGAAGCATAGCTTATGACATTTAAATACATTATCTTAAGTCATAAGATGTTTTAGATGTTAAGTGCACATAATTGACTTCTTCATAGTTCACACAATAGGTGACCTCACAATAAGATAGGACCTTAAAATATTAGGTATGGCATCCTTCTCACACAAATCAACTTATCCCTGCAATTTCATCACCCAACAAAAAACCTATTCCAGTAATTCTCAAAATAGATGACCTCACAATAACATAGGACTATAATCTATTAGACTATAACCTTCTTCGCCCCAAATTGACTTGCAATTAGTCACGTAACTTAGTCATCAAACAACATATTTTCTTAGCAATTAAAAAAATACTTAGAGGACCTAACAATAACATAAGGCTATGAACTATTAGACTATAATTCTCCTCGCGTCAATCGACTTAATCCTGTAACTTCATCACCAAATAATGAACTTCCTTACCAATTCACAAAATAGATAACCTCACAATAACATAGGACTATAAACTATTAAAATATCATCTTCTTCGCCCCAAGTCGACTACTTACAATTAGTCATGTAATTTAGTCACCAAACAATATATTTTCTTATCAATTCAAAAAATACCTAGATGATCTAACACTAACATAGGGCTATGAACAATTCGACTATCATCCTCCCCGCAGCAACTCGACTTAGCCCAGCAGTTTCATCACCCACCAACAAACCTCCCTACCACTTGACAAAAAATAAATAGCTATCACATCCCGATGATCAGCATCCTTCCACGCCAATTCAACATAATTCCTCATTACCAACGATTCACAAGCTGTCCTAAGCCGAAACGACCAAGAAATTGAATCCGCCGAGGTCGACGCCAGGGGTCTTCTTGTTCCTGGCCGATTCCAGGCAGCATCCTGGAAGCGGCGATTCGACACGGCGGCAGGGGTAGCAGCGTTGCGCTCCTCGCTCGCCAGGATGTGCAGGCGCATGCACAATTTATAATGCAATTAGAGCCTCGGATGGTAGCGCTCGGATTTATGGCAGCTGAAGAATCTACCGTCCTGGCCAGCGGGACGGGGGAAACCGGGGATAAGGTGAACAGCCAACCGAGAGGGATAAAGAGAGACGGCGGGGCCGCAGTGGCCGACGCGGGGCTATATTCCCGCGGAATGAGTTATACGCCTCCCGCGGTTCCGATACATTATTTATCGCTCAGCTTTTCATTATTTCTGCGCGGTGCCCGCCGCTGATTCAGCCCACGAAACGCGGTTTCCGGCGGCGCGCGTTCGACATTGGATCGCCGGGCACCGGTCGTAATTGGCTTTATCAGCGTTGCTGGATCGGAAGTCGCGGGGAAACGACGACTCTCTCGCGGCGAGGGTAATTCCCCACGGAGGAATATGGATTTATTGCGGCCACCGATGGGGCTGATACTTTCGCGCTGCCACTTGGGAACATGAGTGTTAACGAATGTTTGTCGTCGACGGTCGCTTTCCAGCAATGATTCAAGTGGCAGCGCCAAGGGGTGGTTGAGATGAAAGGAGATGATGATATAGGGGATTTACGTGATATTAAGTCTTCATTTTCTCTCGAATTTTACGTGACTTCTAGAACTTGAGTTCATGGATGAGAAAACGTTTGATTGTGTATTTCTGTGGTTGAAGTTGCGAGTTCAGAGTTGCGACTTGTCGAGTGCAGTTTATATAGTGTTGGTTATAAAAAACTACTTAGTAGTATTTGGAATGGGTTAGTTATTCGATTTGCAGAATTTTTTCCACTGTTCTAATTTTGAATGGTAGTATCAATGTACTGCTGTTAAGCGGTTAGTCGCAGTAACGAGGTAAAAAATGATTTTTATATTTAGGTACAGAATATTTTAACAAGTTTTTGCATTATATTTTGGTGCAAAAATATTTATTTATTTCAAAGTTACAGTCGATTTCCTGAAAGCTCTTTTGGAAAAGGCGTTATATATGAAGCTCCCAAGGAAGGTCCCAATCGATTCAAATCAAATTCGAGCATGTTCACAAAATGTGTAGTTTCAGACTGGACCTAAATTGAAGTTAATGGAAACTCTTATTCTTTATGAAACGAAACTAAAACCCCATTAATGAGGTTTTACCCTCCCCAAACTCCAAAAGATGAGGTCTTAGTTTCTTTTCATAAAGAATAAGAGTGTTCAATAACTTCAATTTAGGTCCGGTCCGAAACTACAGATTTTATGAAGATGCTGGAATCTGATTTGAATTGATTGGAACCTCCGTTTTTTACAGTTATCACTGCAAAAGAAAAGAAACATTTTTAAAAAGCCTATTTAATGATCCATCTGCAGCGTCATATGCAATGCATACTTTTTACTAAACAAACATGTTTTTAAAGCTTATGATATTCATAAACTTCATGCCAAAGAACAAGTCTGAGTTTCAATTTGCAATTTGTTTCTTTGTAATTAATTGAAACAAAAATGCTCCATTTTAGACAGGAACAACTGCCTAGGTCCCTTAAATGAAATGATCATATATGTCATCGATAAAATAAAAACTACGCATTGGAAAAACAAATCTTTCGGTTAAGGACTAGATTTGTATGCTTAGAAAAATCCTGCAAAGTTGCAAAAAGATTGATGGAGCGATTTTGGAGAAATCCTGATCACCGTAATCGATAAATCCGTTTTGAGAAAAACGCGGTTAAAGTTTTAACGAGCAGTTTACATGAAAATAAGATATTTGTTTCTTAATTTACACATAATCATCTCTCCCAAGCCCATACAGTAGACCTTCTGCTGCATCTGCTGCCTCCAAAGTGAGGAAATAAAAAAATCATAATTTTCGACCCTGCTTAACCCAGCCTGAACCTGCTTAACCAGCAGCTTTGAAAAAATTTAATAGTACTAAATCATGTTACACCTACTTGTATTAGCTACTTCAATCCGGACTTCTTAATCATCTATTACATGAATAAAGAGACTTTAAAAAACTCAGTATGGATCTTAAGCAAATTCAATTCTATCATTCTCAAGTATATATCTTCCTATAGAAAAATCATTTTATCCAATTCACTTTCCAACTCATACAGCTACCATTACTGCAAGTACTTCACGAATATACAAAGTACTTTAGACTAACATTACCCCCAGATTTCGTAGTACCTTATAAGTAAAACGTTTCCTATCACAAAATAGCAATGCATCTCCCTTTTCTGTACTCTGATATAAGTCGAACCTGTTATGCACATTGTGATACTCACACGATGAAAACGCGATATGCAGCAGCGTCTACGTAGACCAATCAGGGAATCCGAAGACAGAGACGTACGCGCCAGAATGCATTTCCCGTGTGCAACTACCTCCATCGTAATGGCAAAAATACGCGGCTGTAAATAACGGCGGCCGCCAGTGCAACGAGTCCTCATTAGCATCGAAACATCGACACAAGTTATTGCATCTAATGATAGGGGCGACCCTGACTATAGCAAGGGGCGAAAGAAAAATTGGATCCTTCTCGAAGCAGTGGTGGAAGCGGAACACGGGTTTTCGCAAGAGCAAAAGTGAGGAAAATCGGTTGATAAGTGGTTGACCAAGCCGAAACATCTGCCAAGTGTGGATTGTTCCGCGAGCAGCTCCAGTGTACGATGGGAACTTACTTGCGTATGTGGTGTATGACGGCAAGCTAATGGGATCTAACGGGTTCTAGGCCACCCTGTATATGGAAATATTTAGAACCGTGAATTGTTTCAGAGAATCCATGGATTAAGGTGGAAAATGTGCAACATGCATTCTTAAAGGAAGATTAAACATTTTCAAGGGCTTCGAATATATATTTGAATGGATATTGTATATGTTGGAACAGGACATTCATGTTCTTTAGAACAATACATAATTGAAGAGTCCTTGTAGAAAACAATGTAAGTGCCAAGAATCAAATTCTATACTATAGTATTGCCATTGGCACGTAGAACATTTTCTGATAAATTTTTTTTACTCTTGACACTTACGGTGTTTTCTACGAGTACTCTTCAATTTCTAATATTCTGAAACATCATGTCTTGATCTGCAGAGTTGAGCACTCCTTGGAGTATCTATGTAAATTTCAACGTTGCTTTTTAGGTCACTCATAAAGGGCAAATAATGCAAGCAAGTACTTGTTAAAAAGATTCTACAAATTCGAGAACAAACTTCTTAAAAGTGGAGAAATAGAAACAGAATAATGAACCCGGAAGAAAATATTCTTGTTGATATTAAATTCTTGAGATAAAACACGAGTGTTGCTTGAAAAAATAATTTCAAAATGGAATAGTTGTGTAAGCTCAAAGAAAATCTCTCATGCGATTATTTCTTCTAAAGATTGTACTGTTATGACATGAAGTTAAGAAAACACTTATAATTACCTAAATAATTTCTTAAAAAATGATGTTCCTAAACCTCTCTCGTTTCCTCTCAATGTTTAAGAATTTTTTATCATTTCGATCCGATGTGTTGACTCTTCTTCAGTAATTCTTCAATAGTAGCAATTTTAGTGTGATGATTTGACAAAGACACCTGAATCAATAATTGCTACCAGAAAGGATATAAATGCCCGAGTTCGTTAACACATTATGGTTACCCGGTACATTCTACGAGGATCACTGGTAGTCGATAACGTTAAGATCGTTGAGATATTAGAAAGTCTCCCTCCTGCGGCTTTAAAGGAAGACGAGCGCACGGTTGCGGGCGTGAAAGAGGCAAAGCCGTGCTCGAACCGTTAATCGCGAGCGTAATTACGATAATCGTTCATTGATTGCCTCGTGAACGTGCCTTCTGCACTTTCCTACCGTGTCTAGAGGCTGCACAAAGCGCTGCATCTATTGCGCCATTGAACATAGCAGCCCACACAATGGAAGTTTCATAAAAAATCGAGCACGGAAAAATTTCTGATTCATATCCGACGTCTGCTTTTCGCATTTCTACTTCACTTTCGCTGGCTATTGCGTTGGCTTGAATATGAAAATGTGAAACATCTTCATGCTAGGGAGAATGAAGATTGATGTAAGTACTAATGGTAATATTGTGTAATTGCTGTAAGTACTTTGTTAGAAATTTTTAGGAATTTCTTTTAGGTACTTGATACACAGTGATTCAAGTATTACTTATTTTCATGGGAAACAGATATTTGGGAATTTCTATACGCCTTTTTTCTGCTAGAAATTATTACCACACCGCCAGTTCTTTGAGAACAGTAATGGCTCCCCCAGATCTACATTTCTAATTTAAATTCTTAGGAATTTCTTTTACTTCATACCCAGTGGTTCAAGTATTACTGATTTTCAAGGAAAACAGATTTTTGGGAATTTCTAAGGATACCCCTTTTTTCCACTAGAAATTATTACCACACCATCAGTTCTTTGCGAATACATGATGGCTCTTCCAAATCTGCATTTCTAATTTGAATTTTTAGAAATTTAATTTCATGGGAAGCAGATTTTTAGGAATTTCTAAGGTCACCTCTTCCCTCGAAATATGCATTTAGTATTTGAGTGCAAACCTCGTACAGAAATCAGAAAATTTCTCTGAAACAATAATATCATCTTGAACTGGAACAATTTACTCAAATGAACTAACTTTTCCATCTCTCTTCCCCAATCTCTTCATTTAAAGGCGGAACCACATATTCGGTATTCTACAAATTATTCGCCAAAGTATTCGCGTGCATCTCCATACTATGCGCTTATTCAGCGAACATTCGTTCAGAAGCTTGTTGAACATTTGCTTACGTCGCACAGTGGTCAAAATTGAACTAAATTCGCATATCTGTTATTTATAAATGAAACGGTTTTATGGGTTTTCTGAGCCGTAGAATCTGATTCTAGTATTACCTATATTTTTCTAGGATAACTACCCTCATAAACAACTTTTATACTCTCGGTGGAATTTACGCGTCGCTAGACCCACACGTAGTTGCTCGCCGAGTGCCGAACGTGTGGTTCCGTCTTAACCACATTTAACATACACTCTAACTCACCCTATTGCTTCCCTAGAGTCTCACTACTTCTCTCTACCTCCTACATCAAGCATGACATACATCAGAAGCCCAATTCCTTCGTACCACACTTGGCAAAGGCTCCACGGTCTCCATCTCCTCCACGTCCACTCATACGCTCTCCCCGCGTCCACTTTCACTCGTCGAATGGCCTGCCCCGTGCATCATCGTGGTCTTACAAATCACCGCGAAACCGTCTCGCGTAAATCGCCTGACCCGCGACAAATGCGCGGCCTCTTCATCAAGAGGCCCGGCGTCGGCATGATTAATGCAGCCACCCACGCGATCTAATATCCAGGATGCCCCGTTTGTTTCCGCAATCGCGGCTGCCGCCGCTGATGGACGCAATTAGCCGAGCGAAAGCGAGCTCTGATGCACGCGTGATCGACACGTGGAAGGGCGATTCGCACGTGGATGCCTCGGAGCCGCTTCGTGACTCGTCCGCCGGCGATGGTGTATGGGGTTACGCGGATAATGCATCTATTCGCGGGTAGACGCCGTGAATAAAGACATTAATAAAGCTCGTCCGCGGCGACGGAGGAACGCAGAACGCAAGTAGAAAGCCGGCCGGAATACAATACGCACAGGGGAACGAGTAATGGATGCTGCTTGGCACTGGATGCTGTAACGGATGGTGCTCTAGATGGTGGTGCTATCTTGGGATTCTGATGGCTGCTCGGATATACGCGTTATCGGCCAGAGAATCGTGAGGATCGAACAAAAACCGCCTGAGCCCTCGACGCGGAAGCAAGAGGCTGGAGATGACAGGGGAATGTTGTCTTAATACGAAACGTAACACTGTGGTTTCTTCTTGGCCTGTTATTACGCAGATGGTTTGATTTCGTTCTTTTTTTTTACGGGCATTCGTGGAGCGTTATCCTTGTTATTGTTCTAGGGAACCTAGGGAGTATAGGTACTCTGTGGATGGTTGTGGTTGGGTCTGCTTTCTTCTTGGGTTTAGTCCTGTGGCGATGTGGAGGTTCGATTGATGCTTCTTTCTTGGTTTGTGGAGGATTGGTGGCGGGATTTTTGTGACTCTTGAATTGGTAATCGTGATGGCATTTGGATGGGTGTTCGGTTGAAATATATCGGTGCAAATCTATTTCAACGACGACTTTACAATTTCTTTTTAAAAATCCTGTGTCCTTGCACGGAATACCAGTGGCAAGTTAACTTATTAACTTCTGGGTTCTCGTTTAATAGATCATCTTCTTAGTGAATCATTCTGCCATCGATATAAGAACACTGGGGGTGAACGTATTAATCCTTAGTCATCAATAGACGCTGGGTTCATTTCTCCCCATATTTCCATTCATGCAAATCTCAAAATAATCTTTCATACTAAACACTCACCTCATCATAATCTAAACCTTCTATCATCTTCACAAAGTAATACTACTAATGTTACTCCAAGTCCCTTCAAATGTTTTCCGCCTCCCAAAACCGTTTCACCAAAATTCCTTTCGCAACACGGTACACACCCCAAGGTAACAGAATTTTGATTACGCTTAAACCGAATCCTTTGGCGCGTGATCAAGTCCCATTCCCGAGCATCGATGTCCTCGCGCGGGGCCAGGCTCCGCTTAACGACTCCACTTGGAGTTTGTTTGTGTACCGATCAATTCGCGGCACAAAACGCCCTCCGTGGCCACGTGTAAACGAGAAAACGGAACGAGCCGGCTAACCCTTGTCCGGCCAGGTTTATCTCGTACCCTTCGTGAGCCTCAGCACGGCCATTAGTCGTTGTCAGTTACGTCCGGCCTCTCCCCTTCTGGATCAAGAACCAGGAACCAAGGCGTCGTGGCCGTTCGTGTGCTCTCTTATGGGCTCGTAACGTGACCCCTTCGCCACCTTCGAGGAATTAAGATATCGGGTCTCAGTCTTGCGGGGGAATTATTCCCTTACCGATCTTTCTTTACGGCTGTTGCCGCGATGATCAATTGAGGTTTTAGAGCTGGTCTAATGCTTCTAATAGTTTCTGGGAATTAAGATATCGGGGGTCCTCGTCGTTGGGATGTGCGTTTTCCTCCTGCGCCTCTGGTTCGCATCGCGAATAATATAATCGGAGCTCGCTTCACGAACGTCACAAATTAGGAGCTCGTTAGCTGGATTCTTCGTTTAATTGCTGGCTGTATTCTAGAAGTTTATTATAGTTTCAAGTTAGGCACTGAAGGTGTTGATGTTTCAAGGTAGTACCTACTCTGAAATTACCCTTTTGAATTAGCATTTCATCGTTTCAAAGGTGTCATCCTATCTGATACTTATTCTATTAAACATGCAGCATATATTACACTCGCGATCCACGACACTCGCTCCAGACGTTGTTTAGACACACCTAGATCGAAACCACTTGCAGCACTTGAATGATCGCGCCATAACTGACGCTCCCCATTACCTTTTATATCCTCCAGTTTTTTCACCGTCCCCGGAGGACCGTCCCGTTACATCTGTCTCCGTCCGCGGCTAATAACATTTATTCATAATTCGAGCCAGTTAATTCCAAACTCGCCCGACCAGTCACCATTTGCACTCGCCCGGCCGTTCCCTCCTATCTTCGCGCAATTTTTATCCCCCCTTGGAAATTTATTCGATCGATCCACTCAGCTGCATAAATCTCCTCCTCTGCCAAGCTTCCTTCACGAAAGAAACGCTTCTTCTGCGACGAGATGGCGACCGGCACGCGCGTCTTATTGTCCCAGGATCTTGTCACAACGCGGATAGATCCCCACCACGCGGCCATTATTGTATTTCACCCTTTAGCACGGCTTATTAGCTCGGACGTTTATGACCCCCAGGACCCCGCTCGGATCTAGCCGGCCGAGCTGGTTTTATCGTCGCCTTTATTCCGCTTTACTACCCCGTTTGAATTAAGACGTTGCAAATAATGTCGTCGGTTCCACTCACAATAGGACACACCTATACCGCGCTCCGTGGCCACAGGGGGCCTTTGGCGTCGATAATTTATTCGGAATCGTGGAAATTTTATTACTCGTCGCGTTCGATCGCGGCGGACGCGCGCCAGCCAGCCTGGATAAATGATCGCGGATATCGGCTGAATGGGGGAATGATTAATATTCCCCATCCCGTCGGCCGCTCCGAGAGCCTCCGGCGAAAATCTAGTGCCTCGAATCGCGGATTCGCAGCGAAATATTCGACGGATAATAATCGCGGCTGCACGCTTCTGCGCGCCCTGGAAAGGATTTCCTCGAGGAAATTCTTTGCTGGAGATTGCTGCAGCTGACAGTTCTGCGTGATAATATTCGTTTATTGTAATTCGTAATTGTAGTTCTGTTTGAAATTGAGGCGATCAGTGAAAAACAAGCACATGCTACTGTTTTATGATTTTAAAGAAGAGCAAGTTGATGGAAAAATTATTTTCCTAGGAAATGTGGTACTGCAATTGTGGAATGTGGAAATTGTAATTATTTTAAACAGTACTTGAATTAGATGGTAAGTGACATTTTATTGTCAAATTTTAGCTGAAAAATTATTTTCGTAGAAAATGCGGTACGTAATTGTAATTATTTTAAGCGATAGTACTTGAATTAAATGATAATTTTAATTCTTTTTTATTTCGCCGTATATATTGTTTACCACTATTTCTTAATATTTTACTACCGTCATCGTTCCATTTATTCGCTTTACGAGAACATTTTTACTACTTATTTCTGTGCTTGCTTCGTATAAATACTTCTTCTTGAAAACAATTTAAGATCTGTCACGTGTTCCCAAGAAGCCGAGTGACATCGGCCCCTTTTCCACTACGAATTTGTTTTTTTTCAGCGTAAAAAAAATTTAATACCTATGATTCTGCTCGCTGAAACGTACATGCTATTATATTAGGAGGTGGTGGAATTACATTACATTGCAGAAACGAATTAATGGTACAAAGAAACGAAAATTTAGATATATGTGCGCCATGTGCCTGTTTTGCACTGGACCCCTCAATTTTTAATCTACTTGAGCGAAGAGCTCGATGGAAATTCATGTGGCGTGGGTGTTGCTTTGACTTTATTTGTGGAGTTTGAGTGGAGGATTAGGGTGGTGAGATATTTATGTTTGTAGAATTTGAAAATTGTGAATATTGGGTTAGAAATTTAAACTTTGCTAGAATGTCGTAAAACATGCTCAAACTAGTAGTAATTTAATTTCCCTACTAGTATGACCTCGAAATTCGGAGACCTCGTAAGTATTCAGAAACTAGAATTTTCACTGAAACTAAAAAGTTTTGAATTCCCTTCAGAGACTGCCTCGAAATCCAAGATCTCCTAAAAAGTGAAAAACTCGATTTTTCATTTCCTGAAACTAAAAAGTTTGAAACTCCAAACTTCCTACTCACGTTCTTCAACATTCCCAACACTGAGACTAAAGTTCCTTCAGAGATCGCCTCGAAATCCAAGCAATCGAAGATCTCCTAAGAATTCAGAAACTCGATTTTTCATTTCCTGAAACGAGATAAGTTTGAAACTCCAAACTTCCTAATCACGTTCTCCAACATACGTAGCGCAGAGACTAAATTCCCTCGAGGGACCACCTCGAAATCCAAGATCTCATAAGTAGACAGAAAATGGAGCCGGATGGGCGCTGGCAGAGGCGAAAAAAGGGGACGGGCACAGCACGAAAGGCTGGATAATCCGGTGGATGTAAGAGGGTCGAATGTTAGAAAGAAAAAGTGTCTGGCCGATATAGTATTCCCCGGAGCTATCAAATTCCGCGTGGATAAAGACGTGGGATACGTCGGACGGCTCTTGAATGGGATTATTAATATTTCCCTTTCCTGCGCTTCTCTCGCGGCCTTTCTCTACGCGTCGCCTTCGAGCGATTCGCACGAGATACCCTTGCCGATAATTTATGCGAAATCGTGAAATCAAGTTTTACTACTTCTCGCCCATCGAGCGGAGACCTTCTTCGCGGGTACGGCGCATAGATAATTAAGATATCTCCTTCCCAGTGGATTTATTAATATTTCCTGCCCTCCTCAATAGGGCTCTCCTTTACCTCGCCGTCGTACAAAGCGGCGATTTCATGGAAATTGCACGTTCAACTTCAAATTAATTTTCCCTTCCGATCCTATGCGCTTGTACCCTACTGCACACGGTAAATCGTATCTAACAGGTACCAGTTTTTGAGCTTCGTTATTCAAGAGAAACTTGAATGTAGCTATCACATCTGCGAGCAATTTTAAGACTGCGTTGTTATATTAAAATTCTGAATGGAGTGCAAGTTTCGTTAAAAAATATCCAGTGATTAAAGTAGTTATTTAGTTAGCAGGACATTAAATTAGCTAAAATGACATTCACGGAGTTGTATCTGAGGCAAAATTTGAGAATAAGGATTTAAATTTTATCTTGGATAGTATGCGCATTCAGGATTTAATTTTGAGGGAGCCGAGTTGAACGGATACAAATATTTTTAATGAAAATTCAATAAGATTCATTGGTAATTATACAAATTTATTTAAAGAATAAAATCCAGTTTTCTTTTCTTTTTACTAAGTTCCTAAATCACTTCAGTCGAGATTTCCTTTTTCCTTTTTCTTTGGGGGTGCCAAAGAAAAAACCCTTGCTCCGATGGATTACCACCTTTTCCAGTTTCTTCAAAAAGCTTCCAGCAAAATTTCCTCCGAAATTGGCTCCAAAATTAGTTTCAGTAAAAAAACATCAAATTCTTTAAAACGTGGATTTGGAAAATTGTCACAGCGTTGGCAATATAGTAGATTAAATGTGACTAAATATTTTTGAAAAAAATAGGAGTCGTATGTTCGTAAGAAACCGCAGGAATTTATTGGACAACGTAATAACTCGAAGCAGCTGATAACGAATGGGGGCTGGTTTCCGATTAGGGACTAGTTGAGAATCTCTGGCGCGATCTATTTCGAACTGACGTCTATTACGGCCACCTTCCTACGTTCCCCGATAATTTCAGCATTCCACAAATCATTTAGCGAGGGCACACGCGGCCAAGCACGCCCACAGGCCCCCGCTCGGAACACGTCCGATAATACGCGCCTCTCGATCGGTTCTTTCCATCCAGTTTCCCTTGAAACGCGTGTCAACCCTGTGTGTCGGAGTCCGCCCACGTCGCCAGGCGATTTGTAGAAAGGAAACAGGAGAAAAATGTCCACCGCCGGAGACTTTTTTCCGCTCGACCTGCTGCGTGTTTACGTGTGTCGTTTGTAGGAACGGAGCGTCACTCGGCATTTCGATTCGGTAGCCTGTCCACGACTCTGCTGAATCGTTGCTTCACCAGGCCTAATGGCAGTAACGGCGTTCGTGAAGAGGTATAATCGAATGGCTCGCTCATTTCGGAAACGGACCACCGTTGCACGCGGAATCCCTTATGGATTATGCTTCCACGTTTTGGATACTGAAGAGTCACAGATTTCTCGTAGCTCGGAGGTTTTTGGTTGGGAATAGGGAATATGTGGGAAATGCTGAGTAAAGATTGTATGAAACGGTTGTTCAGGGGTCATTCTACTTTGATCGACCGAAAAGTTAAGCTATTTTAAAAGATTTTTTTTCAGTGATTAGAATATATAATGAAATAAATATTTTTGGAATTTATTAGTTACTCTGATTTGCATCTAAGCTGTTTTAAATATAGAAGACCCCGATAACTAAACTATTCCTAACTCGAGATTTCTATATTGAGTGTATTGTCTAAAGCAGAGGTGGGGAACCTGTGGCCTTTTAAATCCTTAAGTGTGGCCATTTGACTGAATCCAAATTTTACAGAACAAATCCTTTTATTTTTATTAATACATATTTGTTCGTCAAATGACGGACACTCATCTAGAAAATATACTGAAATTGCGTACCTCCATGCTGCAACCAAATATTAAAATACTTTCCAACAAGAAACAGACACAACAAAGTCATTAAAAGATAAGTTATCTTTAAAATTAACAAATATTTTTCATTTTTTAAAATTATTAAGTACATAATAGCTAGATTTTTACAGAATAATGTACATTTTTAGGTATATCTAATTGAAGTTTCTTGATTACGGTTTTATTTAATTAATACAGTTAAATTAATACGGACTTCCAACACGAAAACGTCCCCCACCCCTGGTCTGAAGTAAAGCTACTAGAAACACCAAAAAAATATCCCTTTAGTGTTCAACATAGCACCCCATCAGCCTTCTAAGATTGCAGGAAGTCAACCATCTCAAGCCCCCACAATAATAACCCTTCTTACACCCGTAATTTTACTGAATTTGCCCCCGGATCGAGTCAGCCAAGCCTGCCCTCGAATATCGTGTCCACGTAGCAGCAACGAATGAGTCTCATCTAGCTTTTTCTAACCTCCCCAGAGACACGTGGCCACTCCCACCCATGGATAATGAAGCCGGGATGTGTTTTTTGCGACGAAAAGATCCAAGTTCCAGGAAACGTACGTTGCACATCGTCCATGGCCCCTCGTGGCTGAGTGAAATTATTATGAGAGCCGGTTACGTATGTAAGAGCCGTGGCAAGATGGTGTTCGCTCGCTTGTCGCCGCCCCGAGCAACTAACCTTCCTGTTGTTGCATGACCCATGCCTTCTTCAGCATCTCCTTCTGCCCTCGCCCCCCCTTCTCGGCCTTTTGCCTCTTTTTAAGCGTTCCCCGTCTCCTTTCCGCGCGGCAAAGACACACGCCGCCACGGAACAGCCGGTGTTTTATATATTGCAACACGCACCGCACGAGATTCTTCGAAAAGGAGCACGCAGGATAATTATTCCGGGACAAAGGGTACAGCCTGGCCCATCGTGTTCATCGACTGTGCCCGAGGACCTTCGCTTCGACTCTGTTTCCTTTTGCACCCAGCTGCACTGTCCAGGGGATGTAAAGTTCGCTTTCAGCTGCGTCTCCCTGCTTCTCGGTGGAAGCTAGGATTCCATACTGCAGCGCGGAGTGGTTGAATTTGAGTTCACGCGGAGGAACATTGATTTTTTACCATTTTTATCATGTTGAGTGCTGTTGCAGAATTTAAGGCTGTCAGTGGGACTTGAATATAATTACTGATCATTAGTTCCAACTGCAGCGCTACAAGGCTTTCGATATCCTATAATATGGCGATAAAGAATTTTCGAAAAAAGGGGTGGTGCGGATAAATTTGGAATGAATAATGTTTTTCGCTAATTCTTTATGGCCGCTTTATAGGACATAACAAATCATAGAACTTTGAATTTAACTTCTTTTTTATATCTTTTACAGTTTCGTAGATATTCGCGATAATCTGAAAACTCACCATTTTTTCGAGGGGGTGTTTTCACCCTTAGGACCGTTTTATTGGCTAATCAAAAAATAGTTGCATTATTAGCATCACTGCAGCTACATTTCTGCGAAGTTTCAGACTTTTTGAATTTTCGAGTTGACGAACTTGTCAATTATAGAGTTTTATTATAATTGCGTTGAGTCCTTCGTTGTTTCAGCTTCCTTTTCCCTTCTTTTATTGCAAAATCGATTTGGAAGGTATCTAGATGCTCCCGCTCAAACTTGGACTTGTGATTGATATCATAGGCAACCAGTGACGTGGCAGGAGACGCGATAAATAAGCAATGCTGAGTGAATGTATCTAAAGTATCACTCACTTAGCCACTTAATTGCCCCACTGACTTACTCCCATAATAATAGGTACTCCTGATATAGCATTTCTACGAATAAATAATATAAGATTTTGATTACCCATCAATTTTAAATATAAAAAGTATTTCAATAAAGTATGATCAATTACCCTTATTTCCATGATCACTCTTTATTACTATAATCTTCCTATTATTATCATTACCAGTACTAGCAGGTGCAATTACAATATTATTATCAGACCGAATCCAATAGGAGGAGAAGATCCCCTTCTTTATCAACATTTATTTTGATTTTTTGGCCACCCCGAAATATACATTTTAATTTCACCAGGATTTTGATTAATTTCGCGTATTATTTACAATGAAAGAGGTAAAAATAAACTTCTGGTAAATAGCCATTTAAGTGTCATATAAGAAGATCCGCACGTGGATGAATTCAATTGAAGGAAGTTTAAAATCGGTCGTTCATTCATGTGAACTAGATACCTATCTATAAGGAGGCGGATTTTTGGCATTTGATAGGCTTGCTTTAGGGAAAGCAGATTCTGTCCCTTGCAGGGACAGAATTTACGTTGGAATCGTGGGGGTTTGGCATGGTTACTCAGGAATATTTCATTGAGAGGCTCGAGCCTGTGTTCGTACAGCACGCTCGTTCGAGGCTCTCGAGCCTGGTTATTCGCTCGTCGATGTCATCGGTGCCTTGGGCAACTATATCCTTCTCGTACAGCTGACCTCGGTGGACCTCTAAGAAGCCCAACCCAGTCTACCAACCCACCGACCCACCAAGCCCACCATTAGTAACCTACTCCGTTACCGCCGACGATCAAGGCGATTTCGATTCTCTTGTTCCTGCTTGCGAGCAGCAACGATGCATTAAAGTAATGATATACGCCGTGTATTGGGTAAAAAAGGCAACCCGCAAAAATACGTATTTTACGTGTTATTCCGCGGGGGAAACTGTGCACTACTCGTTTTACTGCTAGGGGTAGCGAGTGAAGTTGTGCTATTTCATGGTGATAGTTGAAGCGCAAGTGGGGGGAAAAGCAGAAGGGTTGTTTTTGGTATTCTGCTGCTATGTGTTGATTGTAGAATATGGTAGAATATTGCGGAAAAGAAGGGGTTAAGAAGCTATGGATAGTGGATCGTCTGAGGTAACACAGAAACGATGTAAAAAAGAAAACATTCTGGGAATTCAAACCACTTTATCCTCTTATTTTTAGTTTTAGCAATAAGTGTAGCAAAGTGTTTAGATTTTTTAACCAAATGATTACCCTAATGATTTCTGGATTGGATGACATTAGCTGAATAGGTACATTCAAAAACAACTGTTTCTTTATTTCAAATTATGTACCCTTAATATGTGATAAATTTGACGTAAGTGTCTTAATTATAGTAGGAAATAAGTGGGCATTGCATCAACACTGTAAAATATAAATATCTCTCTAAAAAAATAATTTATTGTTAACAATTTTTTTTAAAAAAATTTCTTATTCAAAAAGACGCTCAACAAAACCACACGCAGCGATTTTTTTCTGACTTATCACTTCCATAAGTAGCTGCTTTAAAATTTCTTAATGATGATTAAATGTCTTTACGCATTAGGTCTGACCCTAACGGTACTGTTTCTACTTATTCTGTTCATAGACGAAGTTTCACATTACACTACTTCTAACTTTATTCACAAACTTACACTTCTTACATCTCTGCAATTAATTTTAATACACTCTAGCTTTTTATTCTTCATTTTCATTGCCCTTATTTATGCAAACATCGTCTATAAATAATTTACTTTCAGGTTGAATATTCTGCAGTCGTTATAATTTTCTCTGCTAAAGCAGCTTTGCTTTAATTCTCCAAAATCCAATCAACCCTCAATTCACAGCAATATAAATAACAATCAAAAACCTTGCCACGGGCAATACAATACAATTTTCCACTTCAAACTCCATCAAACGAGCCTGAATTCTCACATCTCTCCACTCGAATCCACAGAAATCCACAGAAACAATTTCCTTACTCCCCACTCAGAAAACCAACAAAAACAAATCCATCCAACTCATATCAATCATTCATGATTTAAAAACTTCGCCATTCAAATTGAATTGCATGCTTTCCACTGATCGGCGCGTGAAATTCTGAGAAACGTTTCCGGGCGTTTAGAAAACATTTAGAAAGTGGTCGCGGGCGTTTTATCAATCCACCGCCCCAAGGTGAACACGGGGTGCAATTACGATTGAATTATCACGTACACGGGGTTCCGCGTGTTTCCACCGCAACAGAATTCCCTGGCCCATTGTAATATCGGTAGCTTGTATCGTGGCCTGCTATCGAGCCTGCCAATCATCTATACAGGGTGTTACGGCTCCCTTAACTGATCGCCTAAGCATATCTTTCGCCAGTTTTCTCGCCTCCTGTTCCCCGACTGACGGACACCAACGATCGTTTGTTCGCTGTCTTACCTCTATTACGGGAATCGCCTTGGAATCATTGACCGTGACAGACCGTATCCAGGACGATCCAGTTTCTCCCTGGTCTCGTTTGAATCTGCCAGCTTGACGACGTACATGCGCCGTTAATCGATCATAGTGCGGTGATGCGGTTTCATGATCGTTCAGAGCCATCCGTACTTAAATTCCAAGCGAGCTCTTAGAGCAGAAAAAGTGGTCGGGGTATCGCTGGAGTGGAAAAATCGACGTTTATCAGCCTCTCGATTTAGATTGCAGGTTCGCTTCACCGCAGTTGGGAGAAGTTTGGTCAAGTATGACACAGTTGTGAGATTGACGTGTGCTGTTTTTGTTGAGAATACAAACTGGGGTAGGTCGTGGATTACTAATTTTTTAGTGGAGATGAATTATACTGTTGGCTGCAAGAATGGTTTCAGGACACTCAGCTCCTTTTTGCATAAATCGCATAATTATGCAAAAGCTATGGTCAATTTTGTGAATCGATGTTGACCAACTGAAAACAACTTGACCCTAACTCGTATCTAATTGTATTTTTATGACTATATTTTTTCAATATTCTACAGTTTTACAAATAGTACGTAAATATTATATAAATAATAAAAAATAGTGTTAGCAAGAATATTTTTTTTCTATATTTCTCCATTTTATGCCAGAAAGGCCTGAGAAGACTATAATTAAAATTAATTTCACTGATTAATTTATTACATAATTCCGATTATAATGATGCAACTACAAAGGAGATATATCAGATTTTTTAAATATTATAGACAGTTTTACAACTTCACTATATATAAAACGTATCTAACTTCGTAATGTTTAGAGATACTTTTCTCAAAATTGACTTTTGGCACTGAGGCCTTTTTTGCATCCAGCAGTACAATTGAGGTGCACTCGTATTTAATCTCGGAGCATCTTAATCTCTATACACATTTTCTGATACCTACATTCTCGCACAACGTTTACAATCTAATTAGAATTACCTTCAACCGAAATAATAGATTACTTGTACACCTATCAAAATAGTTCTATACCTCGATTTTCAATACTCCCCTTCACAATGCACCAAACTCCCACTAATCCTGATATACCTATACACTCGTCACTTACACCAAGAGCTAAAGAACATAATTGCAAACCTCCACCAACATCCTCGAATCTCGGCACGGAACCCAGCGCAAACGAAACCGAAGTTGCCCGTTTCACTGTCGTGTTCCCCACGAAAACACCGGCGAATCCCTGATTTATTGCTCGCCGGAGCCGAGGCAATTACAATTGAAAACCGAGATCTTAAAAATTAGTCGGACCCTTGCGAGCAGCAAGATTTATTCGGTCCCCGCGGAAAGGTGGAGCAGAGGCACAGCGGCGATTTTGCTCCGCCGTTCTTCTTTTCTGCTCCCTTCTTTTCCCTCCGCTCTCGTTCGTTTCTTTTCGTCGAAACGCGAACTCTCGCCGTGAGGAACAATGATATCTTAACTGGGATCTCAATGGGGTTAATTAACACGAGCGGGAACCGACGTTTGCGGAGGCGAGAGATAGAGAGGAGGGGACCTGGCTGGTTTTAACACAGCCACGGCTGCCCCGAACGATACCGCACCGCACGCTCGCCCCGGCGTTAACCAAATTGATTAATCTCCACTTCACCGTCGATTAATTATTGACACGGTTTTTGTTATCCAGACATCGGCAATTATCCGCTCGGTAGCGGCGACTGTTTGCCCCCGCAAGCGCGCGTGAAACGTGCTCGTCTTTCGCGAATTTCAAACTGCCGCCAAGATTATCCGCGCGGACTCAATTTTAATTCCGACGGAGTGCCTCTTCCTGATGTATCTTCGAATCACGATTGGTACTTTGTATTTCATAAATAGTAGTGGCATGAAGAGGATTGACACTGGTACACAATCTGCCTTTATCTCTAATAAGAGATAAGGTTCTAATAGGAAACTTTGAAACACTGTACCTCAGAAATGAAGCATTTGCAGGCTTATATTTTTTTATTAGTGCGATAAATAGAATACACTCATAGATGTTCCTTCCTTTATTTTAGGAACACCCTGCATACACAAATTCTCATAAAATGAAAGGAAAGAACGCGTATTTGACATTTTATTGTAGCGCAATTTTGGCACTATTCCTATAATACCGTTTAGCTAAACGGTTGAACAATATTAGACCAGGGTATTTCGTGTCGCCAGCTCCGGGTCGTAAAAATCGGTGGAAATTGTGGTCGCAGGATTGTTTCTACAAGGGGCGCGTGTACGTGCATGTATTAGGGGGTCAGGCCAGTGCATTGCCAGCCAATAAGATAGCGGCGACTTCCTTGTTTGGCGACGGTCGCGATCGAGAGATCGCAATTAGGCTCACCGCGTCAAAGGTTCTGGTCGGTGGGCTCTTATCTCGTTGCGCCCGTCTTGTTCACTTTCTCTTTTCGATCAGGCCTTAGCGATTTCGGGGGAAGGCGAGATCGTTGAACCACTTGCCACGAGATTTTCGTGGAAGCACACGTACCTGGACGTCTGCGCTCGTTCCTTGCTCCGAAAATAGAACAGAGATTACGGAACGTCATCGAGAGATCGGTTTCTTTGGGCAGTTTTTTCCTCCGGGGAATATCTCGCAGGATTAAATTTTGTAAGAGATACTGCTTTACTGTGATACTGCTTTCTTACCTGATAACCATAATGAGCACGTAACATTTAATTTATAAAAGCAGTGAGTAACTAGAAAGTTATTGTTCTATTTTTTACAGTAAAGGAAAACGAAATTAAAATAAATGTCTAATTGTGTTGTACTTGGTTTATAATTATTCTGAGAGGTGATACAGTATTAAGAGGTCTCCCTACCTTGATGGACGAAAAATGATGCGAACTTTGGGAATTTTTTAAACCAAAACCATTTAATATTTTTACTTCGAGCTTTGTTGCTTTATTTATCAATCTTTAGAGAATATGAAGAAAAAAATGTATGCAAAAGTAGGGGTTATATCCGAAGTTATAGTGCTTCAAATAGAGCGCTTTTCAAAAATCATATGTGCATGGTTAGCATAAAATCAGCCGCTGTAGTTGTCTAAAATAGAAAATTTAAAAAATCGTCTGAACTAGATTAAATGAGAAATATTGAAAAGTAAAAAAAATGGAAGCGTCTAAAACAGACATCAATTTCTGCAAAAATTCGCTGGTTTTTTTAAGTCGCAAAAGTCTAATTTTGCAAAAACCGATATAGTTTTAGTAACAGCGGGAACAGAACATCTACTGAAGATATATACCAAGTTTGAAGTAAGTCGGGTGATTGGGTTTTTTAAATATCATGCTAACCAATTCGAAAAACACCGTTTTGAGAAAAACGTGTTTAAAGTTTTAGGTACCGTTTTCTTTAAATTCATTTTTTTATTAAATGTAGCGTAAATATGTACAAATATAGGCATAAAGTTTTCAGTTAATATAATTTGAGGGTTGCTCTAAAAAAAATATCGGAGACCCCTTAATAGCAAGTAACATTTTACATTAGTTTGCATTGCAATAACTTTGAATATTTATTGAAGAAATAGTGTGTCGTATTGTATAAGTTCCCCATCAGGTTTTCAGCTCCAGTAGCCATATTAAGTGACACTTAGTAACTTCAGCAATTTCGAATAATGTGTTTAAAATACGACACCGCGAAAACGTATTGTAACAGTGGATTTCATTTCATTTCCCAGCAGTCTGACGTGCCAATCCCGTTAATTTCATTTCCCCACAAGCTGTCGGTCGTAAAATCTAACCGTCGAAGAATAAATTTCCGCGACTGAATATTCAATCAGATCATTCAGAATTTTCATTCCCGCCGTGAAAACAAACTGCACCCGCTAGCATGTCATTTCCATACGCTGGAAAATACTTTTTATAGCATTTAAATGTCACAATATTTTCATGACGCAACACGCTCGCTCGCTTGGAGGTTAAGTCACTCGCGCCCGCGCGTGCGCGCGTGCACGCCAGGCCGGCCCCGTATTACTGTCAATCACTTTTCATTTAGTACGCGTGCACCTTGTGAGCATAATTGAAAGGTGCCCGGTCGCAACAGAGATTTCCATAAAACAGCGTATATCAGGGAAACAATTTCCTCCCTAATGGCTCCTATTCTTCTTAAACGTTTAGAGCGCCATTACTACGATTATCTCCGTCAGTCGTGTAATTCCTGTGACAGATAAGCTTCCTCAAAACTATTAGACGCCGCAGCTCCGGCTAATCGTCAAATGAGAACGGTACATCCTTTTTCGTTCCGAGAAAGTTGCAATCTCTTGGACAATTATAGTACAGCTATGCGGCTATTACCCTTTTTCCAGCGTCATGCACTCGCACCAGGTGGATTCGCTCGAGCTCGTTGCGTCACATGGGCCATTGCATTGCAAAAGGAAAGTGTTTTTGAACACCTTAATTGATTTCCTCCGCGGTTATACAAGTCTGATGTATCACATACATATGTGTTCAGCGATGTCGAAGTTCAGAGGGCTTACCTGAGGGGTGCTTCATACACATGGCGTTCTCTAAACATAAGTCCACTTGATCACCACTTGCTGAGACCGTACTAAAACCTTTTAATTTAAAAACGTTTAAAAATTCATGAAGAAGTTAGCCCTACGAAGCAGATTCACAGGTACCTTGTTCCACCATTTTCTATCTCAACCACAGAGTTCATAAAAAATTCCAAGTTAACAGTGTCCTTAATTACCCACTCATCGCTTCTTGGAGGAAACAGTGTCGCATAGAAATCCTCGAATTTTTGTAGAAACTGTCGAGGTACACAGGTTTCATTGTACCTGGAAGAACGAATGATTTCGCGGTGCTCCAGGCTCGGGTATCAGCGAGCATGCCTTACAAAACGGCACAAAGTCTCCTCAGCTTTCGTATAATCGTTGCCTTGCAGCTTCCGGTATAATAGCTTCCGAGAGAGCCTCATCGCCGGCTGCAACGACGACTTCTTGCCCCTTCTTTTTCTCCCTGTTATCCCGCGACTGGTGTGCCGCGGTAGTTAACTTTTTGCCACGTGATCGAGCGACACGGTCCACGTGCCACGTGTTCGGGCTAATACCTGAAATGCTTTCCGTTGATTGTGAGTCAGCCTGCCGTGTAGTCCCTGCCTGCCGTAAGAAAATGCTGATCGTTACTGAACCCCGCCGCTCCGCGATAACGGTCCCCGCGGTTAGAGATGGAAAACGCGAGGCTGCGAGCCTCCCTGGCTCGAGAGGAATGTACTTTTTGGGAAATGGAAGATTTCACGGTGAATTGTGTGTCGAAGATTCGACTGGGTGATTCTGCGGGGTTCGAAGGTCAGTTGAAAGCGGATTAAAGAAGGTCTTGAAGAACATGGCGGTTGCTTGTGGCGTGGAGTTGGGAAAGCTTGACAGAAGGTTTGGTTTGAGCAATTAGTTTGTGGGAAGTTGGTTAAAGGGTCCTTGGAAATAACAGTGAAAGAGTTAGGTGGTAGCTTTTTGGAGAAGCAAGGGTTGAATGACAACTGAGAAATATCAAAATATTTATATCAACGTTTCGAAAATGTGAAGGTATCACGCGTCGCTCCTACTATCCTCCATAGAAGCTATTTCTTAAAGTCACGATCGCACAGCATCTTTGTAGAAAAGAATATTCAATGAAGAAGGCGATGCGAAACCAAAGAAGAAGAAAATATTCTACACCCATGGAGCTTTTGCCACAGTGACAACACAGTGCATCAAAGTGCCTCACCATCTGCCAATAACAAAACACGACCGAGCACAATACACTCCGCTCTTCTCCGAGAATAGACTTGCCATCGCGAGGAGCTTAAGCAGCATCCGACTGAGCGTCCTACGGAGAGGCAGTCCACTGGGGAATGAGCATGAACGTCGACTCGGGAGTAGTAAGAAAGCTATTAAATAATTACAGTAAGCAACCAGCCCGAAGGAATAGCAGTCCGCGGCTGACAGTAATCCTCGTCATAAAACGCGAGGGAACGAAGTGTATCGCGGACCTCGCTCCTCGTCGTCGCCTCGATGATCGATCAGCCTGGACAAACTGGTGTCCGTCTTATAACGGCCCTAATCTCTTTCTATCAGGAAGGCTGAAGGGGGAGGGATTAAAGTGGGGACCTTATACATCCCTCCTCCCCTTCCAGGAGTGGCCATAAGTAATCACGTCGACCCGTGGTAGTCGCCAGGAACTCGATGAAGAAGGGGGTGACGAGGCGAGAGGAGGGCCAGAGAGCCGTGGCAAAAAGAGGAAGCCCGAAGAAATGCGGCCGAGAGAGCTGGGGGGGAAAAAAGAGGATCGAGCTGAAAAAGTGACTGCAGCGAGGGAACTCGGGCGCGGCCCTTCACCGACAGCACGGGGAAGACAAATAGAGAAGCGCGGCGCTGGGCAAGGTGCCTCCTGGATGAATACCGCGTCACGATATCAAGTGGACAGGATACTGGAGCAAAGCGGGGTGCGGGAGCACCCTGCGTTGCGTTTCAACGCTGTGTATGGATGGGGCGGAAGATTGCTTATCTGGAAGCTATGGTAAAGTCCTGGAAATGAAGGGAAATCCTGTTAACGTTGAATGGAGTCATAGGGTGCTATGTGAAGCCTGTATGGAGTGTGCTGTTCTCGTATTGGTAATCGTGGGAGAAGAGTTATGGGTTGCAACGTGGACCCTGCGTGTAGTATTCTGTTCTCGTTTTGCTATTCATAGGTGAAGGAGGTTATGGAATCTTATATGTACATAAACCTTGTGCATAGTACTGTATTTTTTTATTGGTACGTATGGGTGAGGGGGTGTTAGTTGTCACGTAAAGGGTACTATATTTTTGTATTGGAGATACTCATGGGTTAAGGTGGGAGCCCTATTTAGGACGCTAGGACTAAAGTGATTCTTGGGAATTTTTTTTCTAAGAAACTGTTAAGCGGATCTTTTCCAAACTTTCGGAGTACCTATTTTAGTTCACATTCAAACAATAAAAATTCATTTTTTCGTTACAAAGTGTTCGGTAGAAATGGAAATATATGAACACATTCCTAGGGACTCGCGCGCCGGAGTTGCAAATTTGCGATTATGTTGGAGGTACCAATTCTTTCCTGAAATAAAAAACCAAGGATTTTCTTATTTCTCGTATAATTACATTGTTGATGGACCTAAAACTAGGTTCCAGGTTGTAGAACTAGGTTTGAAGTCCCATCAATTTCCCAACTTTTAACATTTCTCGTTTGCTAGGTTCATCGACAATGTAATTATACTTAAAGATTAAAGTCCGCTTTTATTCTCAATGCCTCAATTGGTACCAACATTTCCATAGTCTACCTAAGTCCCACAAATCGCAAACACAGCTGGTACATCTTAACATTAATAAACTCTTAAATACATAACATCACGCCTAACATTTTCTCTCCGTTCCATTGTCCCCTGTCGTTTCCCATACGCTACGAGGTTGATGTGGAAGGCCACAATATCAATCGCCTTTAATTACCAGTAGAATCCATTGGTAAGGCGCGTTGAAGCGGAAGCAATCTCGGTTCCGTCGAGAGGAGCCGAAGGATGAGCAATATCGGGGCAAGGGATCATCTCATTTTCGATCTGGCCTGCAACGAGGCCTTGGAGATGGGCCCCCGTTCGATTTTTCTTTCTCGCTGCGAGATGCAGGCGAAACGTAGGATGCTGCATAAGGGCTATGACGTATCTCCCATCGGTAATTATTGCTGATTAACGACTGGCCGCTCCGTTATCTCAACCGCGTCGTACAACAGCGACTCGATAGCTTCGATCGACCGCGATTTCGACCCCCGAACGAACTTGTCAAACGGACTCAGTCCAACTTAACGGGTTTCGTCGCAAAAGAAACAGAAAAACTGACCGACCACGAAGAGAAATAAATTTTCAATGGTATTCAATGAGGGTATCTCATTGGTATGATTTGCTGATCGCAATTATCGATCATCCCGCGCCAGAGATTACCGAGGCTCGATGAAATTAAGTGGCCACGGGGTCAGGAGTTAAGGGGAATGCATTGTATCGTGCTCGAAATGAAAACGCAGATTGATGGAGGGAATGGGGATTATCTTCCCGATGGGAGGGATTTAACAGCGAAATCTTTGCCATTTTGTAACAATTTCTTAGTAAATCTGAACTTTCGCAAATATTAGGTTCGTGCCGTTTTTGTGCCATGAACACTTGAAGCCAGAAAAAATTGAAACCTGTAATTTCCTCTATTTTACTACGTTTAAATTTTCCTTATCTGCTTTGTCACTTTTTTCCTGCAAATTAAAAACTATGGAGTGTCAAGTCGATAAATACAAACATTTCCAATGCTTCCTGCTATTCCATTTAAATCGAGATTAAAATTTTAGTTTTTAATCTTCTAAAGATGCATAATAAATGCCATTAATCAAATTTTAACTATTGAGTTAATTATTTAAATGAAAAATCCTAAATAAACCCATCATTTCCATGCGTCAAAGGTGGATCATTCCGTAAAGATAAATCCACTTATGATCCCGTAAAATCAAAGTACACATGTCCCTAAAACTTGCGAGGTACTTATAATAAAACAGAAAATAACCCAGGTGGTTAATTACCTCCGTACAGTCATGTAATTATCCCATAATCGTTAAAAAAAAAACTCCAACCGAAGTAACACGGATGTCTCAGGTTTCTTAGAAATACCAAATTCTACACGTGCCTCGAGTGAACACGGGGTACCATGAAAAATGGTTGCATAAATTCGGGGAACGTTATTTCCAGTCTCGGAACTCTCGAGGGAACGTTACGTAAGCGACTTCGCCACTGATATGCAAAAAACGCTCTCCATAAAGGATTGTTCGAGCGTGGATCACAATTCTGCTGACGCGAGCTTGCGCAATAATAAATATTTCTCGATAAATCATCGCGTGGCGGAGCGTAATGTTGGCCGGCAGCCACGCATATTATCAATCATACGAAAAAGCGTTAAGTACATAATAAATTACTCGAGCCTCCTGGAAACCCGTGTTACGTGAAAACTCCCCTGGTATTCAATTAGCCGTATCTAATATCGCCATGCGACTCGATATTTCAAACTTTCGTGGTATCCGTGCGTGGCCGGTTAAATAAAAAGTCCGGCCAAGATGCCGACGAAAGTATCGACTCCTGGTTCGCGCACGGACATTACGAAATTCTGCGTGAATTTCTGATATCCGTTCGGGATTGGAGCTAATGACACGTGTCCGTGCTCAGGGTTACCGAAGGTTATAATTTAGATATTCCAGCACGGTTTAATTCCTTTTATTCGTGATCAATGGCTGCTAGTAAAGTTTTCATCGCCCCTGGAATTTCATCTCGTGGTATTTAGCGAACGAAAATTCTTGGTTCAGCTTGGGGAACTACTTAAGTTTCTTTCGTTTAATTGAATTATTTGTAGTATTCACTTGAATGCATTCGCTTCGAGTAATTTTTAATAGAAAGTAGTAGGTTTGCAGGTATTTTCTGGAGTTTAGGATGATTTTGGAGAAACTGGGAGAAATTAGGGTGACCGTAATTAAAGTATTTAAATTTCAAACCTAGTAAAGAAGAATAAACTTGTTTGACTACTGGGGCAGTCAATAAGTAAACTTCTCATATTTTAACAAATTCAAGTTGAATTGAATTATGTACTCCATATATCTAGTCTACCTTTCAACATAATGGCCTTTTGTGTCAGAGCACTCATTTCTGTGATGAAAATCTACAAAATCACCTACAGAAATAATCCAGAGAACCCTTCTTTATGCTTCCCCTCACACACGTGTGCAACTACATTGTATTAACTTATTAACTAAGTAGGGAAATAGAGTTAATTTGTCAGATGAGTTTAATAATTGTTAACAGCCTCCTCGTGAAAGTCTCGCATCTGAAATATTCGAACATTTCAGTACCCCGCTGTCAAACTAATTCGAACCAGCCCGAGAGCTTCCAATTGCTCCCAATCGGCGACGAGGCACAAACCCAGAAAACAGGATCCAACGTTCGGCGTGCTTCTCGAAATTCCAACTCGCGAGTCTTGCGAGGGAAAGGGAGAGAAAGATTGGCCGAACCGTGGCCACTAAATGAAGATTTATAGGGGGGCTGCTATTCGCACGCCACGCCACTCAGAGGGACCCGTGGCACGCAGCTTGCACACATCCTCGTAATCCACCGATACGGCCAGAAATACGGGTGTCCCTTTCGTGAGCTTCTAGCGTGCACGCGGTCGTATGCAGAGTGCACGCACCCGATTGCACACGGAGTGCGCGCAGGGGAGAGGAATAAGTGGCAAGCACGGGACCCACGGTTGCAATTGGTCGCGATTTTGTCGATGATACCCCGCTCAATATTTATGAGGCTAGCCTTTTGTGGATCGAATGAATTACGACCGGCGGGATTATTATAAATAGTCGGGTGGCTGATGTATTATTGTCTCGATAGATCATACAGAAGTGACGGGGGTGGGAAGTGAGAAATTGCTGAGGAAAGGTGGATCTGAGGATCGTTGATAGTGAGAGTCGAAGTTTGGGGGTTGGTGGTGATTTTTTAAGGAGGGACATACACCTAGACAGGCATAAAAACTGACGTTCTTGTAAATTTTTTTAAGAAAGTATTAACATTATTGCACCTGTAATTTTTTTACTAATTACGTCACATCTTTGGCTATAATATTTCATTTTTGTATGTAAATGTTCTAAATGCGTCATTCGTTGCAGTGGTTTGCAGTACCCGCTCACAATTAAACAAATTTTACCTGAAAGCAAAAAGTAAATTACTTAGTTTCTTAAAATATATTAACAAACCTGGTTTTGACAGGGCGAATTTTTTATTTCATTTATAGTTTCTTTTTTATTGCATAAAGAGGCAACTTTCATATCCCGAAATTGAACGTTTCATTTAGACTTTAGCGTGTTGCCATTTCTTTAAAAATTACCATTTTTGAAATCGGCCTTGTTGATTTTTTTCGTATAGTTCACCCCGAGAGTTCCAATCATCTACGCCAGCGTGACATGATTCTTAAACATACGTTTATTGAGGGCGACATAAATACAACAAATGATTAATTTAAAACCGAATAAAATATATTTATGTATGACGAAAAAGTAACTAAATAAACTATAAAAAGAATCATAACGATAGACTTACGTAGGGTGACCGCACCTAATATCCTCCATGTTCCTAATATCACCACTCGCTATATCTCGCAAAGTAGGCACTAAAAATCGGCTATGCACTGAATTAGTACTTAAACATATGTAGGAAGACATACATACATACATACATATACACATGAATTAATCAATATTTCTTGAGTAGGCGATATTTGGTACACTTTTTCAGGACCGGTTTTTGCGTGTCTTACGTTTTTTAATTCCTAATTAAAATTTTGTATGTTTCAACGATTCTAAGTTATGCTACATGAAAGATGATTAATTCCTCTTTAGTTTGAAATGAATTGCATGCAAAAATATCAATTATTATTCTATTGACAGCGATTTAACTTTTGCTAGGCGATATTAGGTGCAGTCACCCTACCACTTAAAAAAAAACACATTTTAGTCACATTTATTAAATTTTAGCGACAATGGGCAACAACACGACTGCAGGCTTACACTCAGGGTGAAGGTGGCCATTTCGAACACTTCTTATAAAGAGGAGTTGCAGAGTACTGAAGTACAAAAAGAAAGTACAACCCGGGAACAAGGCCAAATAAAGTACACGTATATATGAACATTTTTCATTGTTTTTGTGTCCTTCCCCCCTCCCACGACCGTTAAAGTGGGTCCCAACACCTTAAATCTCAACAACTTGAACATCTTTCTAAAATCATCAATGCCTACATCGACAAGTATAATCACCCCCCACTTGCTAAAAACAATGAACTTTGAAAACCCTCCTTGTTCTCCACAGAGAACTTTGCCCAACAGAAGTTTACAATGTCCCATAATACGGCGCTATCGAGCACAGTTGATTATTCGGTAAAAGTAATTTCGTTTGCTAATAAAGCACTTCCCTTTTCATTAAGAAGATAATACAGGATTAACCACGATACCCCACAAATAACGTACCCGGTGTGTTCCCCCGATTCGAACCCCTCAATTCGCCACTTTTGTTACTCCATCATCCCGGCGTAATTATACTCATAAGACTTCATTCGCAGGAATCTTTAAAATCAACAAGGCGTCTCGCTAAGCGACCATAAACCCCACGGTGCGAGCCCCCTCGGGAAGCTCCTCAACTTACATCCTCGGCGAAATTGCACGAAATAACGGATCGACTTTTCGGAAGACAGACGTCAAATTGCTACCACGTTGCGTCCCGGTACGAGCAGCACGAACTCTGTCAGATCGATTATTACGTTCATCAGGACTTCGCTGGAAGCGACGATTTGCCCCGCACGTTTCCTCCAAATCGATAAGTGCTCCCCGCAGGTGATCCTTGCCCAAACAACGACACGAGAATCCTCGTGGCAAGTTTTCCATGGCGATTCTTATCCACCAGTTTTCCTCCTCTTTAAAGGGCCATTTTTCCGCTGGCTTTTAATTACACTCCCTCGCGTGTCGCCTGGATGTTCGCAGCAGGGGCGACGAAACTGCCAACGGTTGATGAACTGTCATTAAATCGTTGTAAGTCCTACGAACAGGCGTAACAATCGTCATAATGGCGAGTGTCGCGTTCCGTGATTTATACAGTTATCGAGCGAAACGCACGAAGCACGTACTAACGATCACCGGTTTCAGTTCGTGCTGGGGTAATTGTACAAACATGCCACGCCGTACAAGGGTTATGAGTGTGCTCGGCGTATTAACTGCAACCGTTAAATCGGGTTACGCGGATTGCCGGGGCTATAACAATGCGTTATTAGAGGTACACGTGTGATTAAGACAGCAGTAATACTACGGTCGTGAAAGTGAAAGGAATTAAGTTCGACGTTTTTATGTCGTGGGACTTGATCAGTTTTGGATAGCTTGGTAAGATAAAGGTACAGTCTGTCATGAAAGTCTCGTACACGTAGTTTCATCAGTTATTGAAAGGGTTGTAGGTTTTTGTGTTTGGAATTTTTGAGGGTGTATGTGGAGCTTTGTGATTGATTGTGTGTGGATGTGATAGTTTTGTGAGGGGCATTTTTATGGATAGGCCACTGCCCACTCAGGTTCCACTAGATGGTGTCATAAGTTGGCTGGAATTGTGGTATTTAGGATGAATAAATACAAATAGACACTGTTAGGTGCAATTATATAATACTGGGGATTGAGATGTACTAATGTTAACTAGATACTAGTAGACAGTACAATCCACAATATTTTTTTCAAGTTGTATTCCTTATTAACTGCAGTTTATTATTGAAAATTAAAATAAGTCACTACATTTTTTTTAAATCCCTGAGCATTCAGAGTTAATACTTCTACCAGTACTACATATGTCGACTTGTATACTGTCCACAAGGGAAAGAATTTTTATTTCCACCATATTACTTATAAATTGTAACTAATTTCGAGAGAACTGCACAATTAATACTAACTAAAACTACCTCTGCTTCCAAACTTCAATTACCATAACTCTTAAGAAACTTAGCAAATACATACAGTGGCGAACAAAAAAAGTTTGCAACTTTTAAAATCGCGTAACTTTTTTAGAATTGGTCAAAAAGACATGAGTTTTTTTTCAGAAGCTAGAAGGATTAGTTTGCTAAGTGACGTGTTTCATCGTTTTGAAAAAAAAATGCAATTGGTCGGAACAGCAAGAAAAATAGTAAATGTCGTTTTATAAACACTTTTTTCTGAGCCAATTCCGACGAAAGCGATGAAACACGTCACTTAGTCAACTAATCCTTCTAGCTTCTAAAAAAAACTCACATCTTTTGGACCAATTCTAAAAAAGTTATGCCATTTTAAAAGTTGTAAACTTTCTTTCGTCCACCACTGTACTTTACATAGATGCAACCTTTTGTGTATGTAATTTCATAAGCAAACTCCATGAAGACGAGCCTTAACATCTAAATTCGCCAGGTACACTACTATTCCAATCATTCATCAGAATTAATCACATTCACAACTTCATAAATCTCCTACACCAGCATTTCCCAATTAAATTTTGCCACGGAACCCTTCCAAACTTTTTAACTAAAAAAAATTACAAAAATTACATTTTTGAGAGAATAACAACACTTCAAGCTTGAAATCACTTTTCCATGTATTTTTCGTCCTTTCAACGCCTTTGAAAATTATTAATTTTTCAATTTTTTGTAATTTTTTCTAGCCCCCCCCCCCCCTAGCCAGAAGTATATTCTTCAAAATAAAAAAGTTTCAGTCAAATCGGATAATAACTTTTGGAGATACAGGTCCCACCGATTTTGAGAACACTGTTTCGGGAAAACGCGTTTAAAGTTTTACGTGAGCGCCGAGTGACCGGTTGTGACCCATGCATTTGCCGCTACTCAAATGCCTATAACTTCGGGAATTTTACGAATTTCAATAAATCCTTTTAAACACGTTTTCCTAAAAGGTTGAACATTCGAAAAATGAAATAAAAAAAAATCGACATTTAGACCAGAACCTCCCCTTAAGAGATCTCGAAGGATCGGCCTTGGTGGAGTTGATAATGCGGCTGGCTAGTACGCAGAGCATCTGCAAGATCCTGGGTTCGAGTCCTATCGCTCGAGACCCTCTTTTTCCGTGGCTCCCAAACATATAGAAATTACAAAACCAATTCCTCCATATTTAAATTTTATTACAAGGTAACTTTTCTCGGAACCGTAAACTTCGTATCGCGGAACCCTAGGGGTTAAGCAACGTTGTCCTACACCAACGATAACTATCCTCCTAAAATCCCAGACTCCCCAAAGCTCTCAAATTTCTCAAAATCCCTCTGCTTCGACATAAGACCATAATCCACGCTGCGTCTCACAGAAGGGGTAACCCAAGTCCGCCATTCAGGACCCGCAACCGACCTTCATGAAAAAGATCCAGAACACAGAAAGAATCCAGGGAGGCTGAACAGTCCTCGTGCGTGTCAACAGCGATTCTCAGAAATTTCGTGGCTCGATAAGTTTTCGTCAACCGCAAACAGGATGCGTGTAAGAATGTTTCGCCATTGGCTCTCCTTTTCCACGAGATCCTCTACCCCCCGCTCCCTCTGTTTTCCACGGGTCTCGCGGTCGAGCCACGGTCAAGTTACCGGTGCGCCCGTTTGCTAACCTCTCCGCGGATTAATTCGAGATCGTAGCTGGGTGTGTAGAGCCGTTGCAGTCGCGCCTACCTTCGGGTGTGCCCGCGCACCTCTCCCATTCCGCACGCAACCCCGGGGTCGCGCTATCTGGACACTATCGTCCAAATATTTACGACCCCCTCCCGCTGCCGTCTTTAAAACGGCGAGTTTCATCCGCGACACGCTGTAAAGAATGGTGAATCCTCGGTCCACACTTTGGACGCCTTTATTGGCGTACCAGCTGCGTCAACCTCGCCTTGATCACCTCTGATACCTGGATTTCTTCATCCCAGTACTGGTTTCCTTGGTGTGTGGCCTCTGGTTGCTTGAGCTTCTTGCGGATTTAGATGGTTTCGATTTGCATGCGCGGTCTTGCCATGAGTTTTCCTCTTGTGTGATATTTCAGGTCAGACTTAACCTCTTGCGTTATAACGAGTCACACTTGTGGTACACATCATGTTTCCATTATTAGAGATGTGATCTGTCCAGTGATTGAACACATAAGGTGCATGACCAATGAATGAACACCTAACAAAATTAACCAGGGGATTAGAGCAGACCAATTTTTTATTTGCTCGCTCCGACATCAAAATACTTGCTCCAGCTCCGCTCCTGCTTCGCTCCAGCTGCTTTTTTTTTAAATAAAAATTCTTTTAATACTTTCCAGCAGCGATCTTTCATCATTTGCAACGAACCCCATCTTTCTAGATTTTCATTTTCATATAGAAAAGAATTCATAAAGAATGCTTAATTTTCGGGAAAAGAACGTACTATGCTTTTTTAACACCGGGCTGCGCGGCCCTACGATATATCTAATATTTTTTCAATGATGAAAAATTGAGATTTGGTATTTATTAAACACATTTCATTCCTCTGCGCTTATAAAATGAAAGAAAATTCAAATAATAAAAAAAATTTGGAGCAGTGGAGCAGTAAAAATTTTCCGTGCTCCGGGCAAAACCCCATTGCTCCACTGTTCCGCGCTCCAGCTTCGAGCTCCGCTCCACCGCTCTGAAATTAGCAACAAGGGTAAAGGACCCAATTACTGCCACCTACCTGATTACTATCACCCTCAGCTGTTTTACATAAAATAACGAATAAATCTTATGAAATGATGCATCAAACAAATTTAGCATACAATTGAAACTGTTATTTATATGATACAAAAAACAGCACTTAATTTTTTCTTCGATAATTTGGATAAAACGATCAAAAATTTGAAGCGGATATTAGGAGAGTGAAAACGATGAATTCCTTACTAGCGAAAGGGAAAACAAGGCGTTAAAACAAACGCTGTAATTGCAATATTTAAGCTATTAACATAACAAAATATAATATTTTAAATAATATAGGAATCATATAAAGTAATAAAGATTCGAATTTAACGTTTCATTAAGTCTTTTTACTTATTAATTGGGTGACAGTGATTGGTGCAAGCGTTTCAAGCATTTTGGTATTACTGTCATAGCAGTAGTTGCTCGTGTACATGAGACGATATAATCTTAAAATGAGATAAACAGTATTGGGTTAGCTGGCAGTAATTGGGGTGTCAGTAATTCAGACAAATACATTTGAAGGGTGTCAGTAATAGATCCCGAAATATATTTTTGAAATTGATGAGTTTATACATAAAAATCGAAATTTTAAGATCCACCAAATTTTGTTCATCAAGTGAACATATTAAACAATAATAAATAACAAGAATAACATATACTTTTAGTCTATAAGTACAAAACTATAAGATAATGTCAGCGTCAACGCTTAAAGTGCAAATAATTGGGTCCTTTACCCAACAATACGTACCTTGGACTTAATGCAAGAACTTAAAAAAACTTAGTTGATTAAAGAAGTACTGTGTTCATTTTAAGGTGAAAAGAGCGTGATGGGTGATAATTTTTCGTATGATATGAGCAGTGTTCATTTACTGCGTGGCGTTCATTCAGGTCACTCCATATCTAATTCAGAAAAAGAAGAAGCGTTTAGGGGATTCTGAACGCTTCCTAAATGAATACTTCGTATGTAAAACCGTGGGGTAAGACAATGGCCTCGCCCTCTTACACCACAACGTTACTTTTTTAAATTTGTTATGAAAGGTATTTCATATTTCCCTTTATTTTTTCTTTCTCTTGTGCATCACGTGATTGGAATAAAGACTGCGAGTGTAATAATTATAATTTGTTCGTAAAGAAACGCGAGAAAAATTGAAGGAACTTTTGAAGGAACGTCTGCTTCCCGTTCAAATTGGCAAAATTCACTTATGAGTGATTAATTCACTTCCTCTAATGAGAGTACCTACTGCCTCGTCCACGAGGTTCCTCCGTTGTTCCACCGCGGCTGGTTTCTTAAGCTTGTCGCGAGGAGGAACCTGCCCCTTTCCTCGTGCCTCTCGTTTTCCTTTCACGTTGCCTCCAGACAAAACGGTAAAGCATCAGATAAACCTTATCAGAGATGAATGTATCTGTCTGCTGCATCTACGATGCACTGGATGGCGGACACGTAGGCTAGCTAAGCGGATAAAGAGGACGGTCGGATCGCCTTCTACTCAAGGTCGCATCCGGAAAGGAAACATAGACTAGGCAGGTGGTAGGTGCTTTAAAGGCCACACCAGTGTGATTTCTTTGGGTTCCTTCATGTCAGAAAGCAGGACATGGAACATGATGGTTTCTATTCGATTAAAAATGTTCATCTAACGCGTTTGGCAGCGTTTGGTAAGGATTATATCAGGCTGAAGAGGTTCTAGGCGTTTAATTGATACTTTATTGACACTTTAGTGTGGGTGACTTTTGTAAGTAAACTTGGTGTACTGAAATTATATCTTCTGTGCCACCGTAGAATTTTAGGCCTTCTATATAGAGATGTGACTAATAAAGTTGTCGATAAATGTCGGTAATATTGAAATGTTATCGATATTTCGAGATATCGATATAATATCGTTAAGGCGAATAGAGGCAGCTAAGGCAACGCATTGATTGTAATACAGTCATTCAAAATCTATTTATTTTTATTGGAACTTATTGCAGGCAACATATTAGTGTATTTTTTATGGTGCCGTAGAATGTGTAGAATTATGGAGGAGTAGCAGTTACGTGAAATTTATCATAGTTAGAGCTGTGTTTGCTGCAATTTTATTTATCTGTGTGTAGAATAATTGTACATTCATCGAATTGAAGAATACAATTGGCTGTTTCATGGAAATTGCAATTTTAGATAAATATAGGCCAATAGAGTCTTCCGTGGCATGAAATGTGTTATAAATTGTTGGATTTGTTAATGATCATCATCCCAGAAGTAATTTCTTAAATCTTGTATTCGTGAATGTGTCCTGCTTTGATTATAGTGTTCATATTATAAAGTCTACTTTAGTTATCTAATAATTGAAAATTACCCAACGGGTCATTTCCTTGGAAGAAAAGTGACATGAAAGCTTCAAAAATAGATGTATTTACTAGCATAACGAAACCGATGCACTTTTCTGCCCTTACTTTATACCTAATAAAACTTATAAATGATCAAATATCGTGCCTAAAGTCTTACCGCTGAGTTACTCCCCTCCATTCTTACCGATTTACCCTTCAGTTGATATATGTTTTTAATTTCGAGGCACGTAATAATACCCAGATAGAGTCGAGCATAGGTTCGAACAGTCAGTCCTATTTCGACCTATGTAAAGAACAGTTTTTATTTATTTATTTATATATTTATTTATTTACGGGACGAGCCCGTTAAGTTTTGACTATGGCGTCCAAAATTATATGTTACTATTTAGCTACAAAATAATTTAATAATCATCTTGCATTAGAAATTTATTTTATTTTGTGTGTAAACACTTGCCTCGATACGCTAGCAAATTATAAATCAAATAAGATGTCTCTTAGATGTAACTGGATATTGATATCTACTTGAACTTAAAATTAGAGATTCAATAAGACCTAATTACAGTAATTACTACTATTACAAAAATCTAATTCCAAAACAGAAATGTACCTCCTAAAACGGGATGAAATTTTCCTAAACGATAAATTACATTATTAACACAGAAAATAACTAAGGTTAATTTTAAATAACTTAAGGTAAATTTTCACCCTTCGTGGTCACACGGGGTGTATCGCACCCCAAGACCATTTTTCGAGTTCAAATGACGTGCCTTTACGACTTCCAAAGTGGATTTATCGCGAAAAAATATCGCTTTTTTCCACAACCATGGAAAAACGCTCTTCTTGAATTACAAATTTCGGCAAATTTACATTTCTAGAAAAATACAATTACAGCATGACTGTATGAGTATTACGAATGTACAATTATCATTGTACTAACAATTTTGATTCCAAAATACGAAAATGGTAACTCAAAAATAACGCTGGGGTGCAGTGAACCTCATGTGTCCAATTTGTGATTATAAGGTGTGACCACGGAGGGTTAAGGTAAATCTATCACTCAAATTTCCCAACTGACTGCAATCTCGACAAAGCATACATCTGCTACACACAGTACCTAGAAAGCCACAAGCACACTCTGTCTTCTCGTTCCAATTCCAACCACTTTAATCCTCTGTTTTGAAGACGAGCTACTGCACGATGTTTATGTTCAAAAACACCAAACAGTGACTATTAACAGTGCCACTCTACCACCGAGTCGCTGGTTCCATGTAATTCAGATTCCCTATCCGTGTCATAATTATGAAAAAACGCTGCTCTCACGAACGCGATCACAATCACCGTCACATTTACCATCGTGACCAAATCGTGCTGGCAACATATGTATATGCAGGTGTCCCGGGTGCACCAACCGGATGTAATAAATCGAACACGGTGAAAACGTTCGGAGAGCGCCTGCCGTGACTCGATGACAGCTCGGAATATGCTGGCCGATCGTGACTCCGCTGATCCAGAAGTAAATACAGCATAATAGAGTTCATTTCGCTAGGAGTGCACGTCGCGCTCGCCAGCCTGCCTGCAAACGGCAAATCCTGCACGGGGAATAATGGCCGCGGTGTTTCGTAATTAACAGGAGGTCGTGAACTAATTTTCCTCTCCTTCTCCCTCGTCCTGACGTGCACAATCGTTGAGAAAATTCTGCCACGGTGCTTTCGTAAAATTTTCTGGGGAAACTTGAACGTTTGAATAAATGGCAAACACCTTTGGGAACTTATCAGAGTCCCTTGTCTGCTGAAAATTGACTTTAATTCTTGCAAGGATATTTGAAGGGGCTGGGAACTTTCCTTTTCTTCGTTTTTAGATATACATACCACGATGTTTCCTCAAAGTTTTCTTGATCAGAGTACTGTATAGTTGTCGTGAGTAAAATTGAAGAGGAAGATGGTAAAATTCACAGTCCCTTTAATTTTACTTTTATCAGAAATTTACGGTGTTGTGATCAGGGAAACATTGAGACAGTTTCGTGGTTCGGTCTGAAGCGTGAAGGAAGGGAAAGTTGCCAGTATCTTCGGTTTTTATCGTGAGAAATGTAACCGAGTTTAAGCAGTTTAGGGCATGTTGAAAGGGGTTATAAAAATAGAGCTAATGAGGGTGGAGGAGAATTGTGAGAGTATTTGGGACTCTCCTCGTGTACCTGTTGTGTTCTGAGAAGAATATTTCAATTACATTTTTTTCGTTATTTGCTGACTGTTGATTTTAAAATTAAAATGACAACAAAAAATGAAAACTGTGGGCATTTAACAGTTCTCCAACTTAAAGATTTATTACGGAAACGTGCATTATGATGTATCAGTTTCAAATTTTTTTCACGGTAACTTTACATGGTTTGTTTTAATTTCAGATTAGTCATTTACGATAATAGTAACAATTTTCAACCAAAGCACCTTCTTCCTTAACTTACTATTCATGATGATATGCCCTCCCCTAATTACTTGATCACTTCCCACGCAGATGCATATAAGGACAATGATAGATATCCTTAACTATTTGGACAGACAAATCTTTTTATCATAGTCTTGCATTTTATTTTTTTAAAACACCGATGACACGTGGCTCGTGTGCTGGTGGCAAAAAGTTGTAGTCTGCTACATTTCTTTAATATATTCATTCAAGTTCCACTAAGTATTTCTTTACTGCCCTAAACTCTCTAAACAAATCCCACAATTAATTAGAAAGAAGCATGGAGTTAGAACTTCTCATCTCTCACAGCCATATATCCGCACCATTCTCTTCCTAACAATAATTATTCGCCCCAAAAATTCAGAACTTACATAAAGCACCCTCCATTAATTCTCAAACAACTTCCCAATTTCTAGAATTCCCTGCCCTGATTTCTCTCCTTCTCGCATTCATCCTGCAACCACAGACAACGTGTGCGTGCAATGGACACACCGCTCTCTGTGCACTATCGCCAGCTGTTACGTAACGCCGGCACCGAGGAATCAATGCGCATTCCGCACGGAAGACTTTTAAACCGCGTTCAGCCGATATACACCGCAGGAATCTCGGAGGGACGGTTGCAAGGTGGCTGCAGCAAACGGGAGAGAGAAATAAAGAATCCGCCACAGTGCACGGGCTACCGATCACGAATTAATTAAATCCATGTAGCAATATGCACCGAACACGGTTCCGCGTGTTCATACACGAGATAGGGATTTGAATTGTTCACGATCACGCGCCCGTTTCTCGTATAACCGTCGACAATATATCGTGATTATCCGTTGCATGCTGCGCGCTCCTGCCCCCTGCACCCTCGATTCACCGAAAGGAGTAGCATTCTTCGACAGTCGCCCTTTGACGACACGGTTCGCCGAGCTGCAATCATTTCAAAGAATGGACAATCCTTTCGCGACGATTAAACGAGACCTAAACGAGATTTGCGATCTTTGCTTCTGTGTCTGATGACAATTGGGTAATTGTGGCGTGGGTGGTTTTTGCGAGAGGCAGTAACGTAAATGGGATGAAGGAAACTGAGGTCTATTAAAAAAAATTCGCTTCTTTATTAACACGTTCGTTGCCACTGTGCATTTGGAAAATATAGTGTGCAACAGGCAATGATAGCTTTTAGCATTGTTACTTAGCACTTTGTGTGGCGTGGGCGTGTGTCTGTGCTCGGCTTTGGTGTGTTTTCAAGTCGATACTTTCTGGAAATCATCGAAGTATTATTCGAGATTCTTCGAAGGTTTACTTTGAAAATAAACCAAGCTCGGAGTTTGCTTTGTACTAAAGGGGACATTTTTTTTTATAAATATGCGCCATTCACAGTGTCAATATTGGTGTTCCGAATGTCTGCTAGGCTATCTGATATTAACATCAGAAAAAGGTAGACCTCATTTGTTTTATGGATGTGGAATGCAAAATTGTTAATGTCATGCGTAGATGACCGATGGTCTTTCATGAGAAATTTGAGTGTGATAGATACCTACGTGGCACAATAACCTATTTTAAGTGCGTTGACTTTTTCTCTGGCTCAATTCGCACATTTAAAACCAACGCGTGCAAGGCTCTCTTGAACGATCCAAGTTGGCACTTGTTTCTTTTTAAGGACCCTCCGGTCAAAACGCTTGAAAAATACGTGATTTTCATGAATTAAACAAAAAGAAACTGAACAACATACAGTAAAAAAGCTTTTTGGACATTATTACTACATATTTGCAGAGCAAACAAAAAAATTATTGTTTGAATTTTATCAATTTTTTGCATTTGATATACAGCATTCATTGTACTATTGTAGAAATTAGAGCTCTTGACTGGCGCCATCA
Organism: Andrena hattorfiana; assembly: GCA_944738655.2. NCBI lineage: Eukaryota > Metazoa > Arthropoda > Insecta > Hymenoptera > Andrenidae > Andrena > Andrena hattorfiana. Next base: position 37,506,809 of record OX122889.2, on the reverse strand, counting down.
GAACTCGTGACAGGATCGTCTGAAATAAAAAAACTAAAAATATTCTTAAAATATGTGTGAATGTTTATCGTCTTATCCGTTTTCATTGCAAACAAACAATCCGGCGATTTTTAGCACATGTTTAAACACAATGTTGCAAAAAAGGCAGTTTTTCTACGCATAAATCTGTCCACAAAAAAAAAAATGGGAGATCCAAAATTACTCTTTGCGGACAAGGCGATAGCGAGTCGAATTATGAATGCCGTAAGAGTTTTTGAAATCGGTTCATAAGTCTGGGTTTTACAGTGGCGCCTGTCAAGAGCTCTAATTTCTACAGTGGTTCAATGAATGCTGTATACCTAAGGCAAAAATTGATAAAATTCAAAAAATATTTTTTTGTTTATTCTTCAAATATGAAATAATGAAGTCCAAAAAATATTTATACTTTATGTCGTTCAGTTTCTTTTTTTAATTCATGAAAATCGCGTAATTTTCTAGTGGTTCTACCGGAGGGTATCCTAGTTGTAATTCAACTTTAACTCACTTCCACAAATCTAATCGACTTCAAACTTTGCAGGCGTATATAGTTACAAAATTTCAAAAATGTTGGTGAAGAAATGTTAATATTACTTCGTAATAATAAAAATACAAAAGTAATAATAATTTGTTAAAAATAAAGATTAATTATTTTTTAAAAATTAATTGTAATTTGTGACTGTTCAGATATACCAATTTCTTTCAAAAGTTTTCGAAGGAACAGTTGAGTGCAGAATTCATAAGGAAAAAGATTCGTTGCAAAACACAAACACCAAAAAATAAAAAATGAAAAATATTTAAAAACAAGATTTTAAGTAGAACGATTTTATTCTTCGGTTTGTCTTACTGCCTTTGTCTCTACTATATTTCTTTGCGCCTAACGTACTTGCATTACTAAATGGTTTTGTCACCGGAATAAATAAAGGCCTAACACTCTCTTTCATTTTATATCACTTACAACCAGAAACGTGATTCTTTCCTTACAGCAACTGTAAGGAAAGTTTTTTGAATATCTACAAATTAAAAATATCGAGCCCATGAGTCAAAATAAACCCAGACAACTCTTCCCAACCTACTCACCTCCAAGTGGATACATCCGACACCCAGTTCGCGACTCATAAACAGATCCCAGATCTAACCAAACACTTGCTAATCTCCCTATAAAGCAACAGAAGTATTAATCCTCCTTTCCCCTCAAACCAAAGCAGGACCAAAACGAACACGATTTCACTACCCGAACGACTGAGCGCGGCAATTAAAAACACTTGCCCCAGCACAGCCGTCAAGCCTCTTAACCCAATGAGAAACGAAATAGCTTGCACCGTTCAGAAAGCCTCCGTCTTCCCATATACTTGGGAGGCTCATTACTGTCCCCGAAAATTTACGCGATAATTAATCGACCCCTCCCCGCCGTGATTCGCCCGCTCCAGGCCCGAGCACTCGTCGTCCCGTCCGAATAACTCACCGTCGTGCAAATATCCTGAACGAGCGTCTTAAATTATCCAGCGCTATCGCGGATAATCGAGCTACGGACGCGGCCGGGAGCCGGTGGCTGCCGCCGTTGCACCGCTGCAAGACGATACCCTCCGCTCTGCTCACGACTGTTTTTCACCCGGCGTGATTCGACGTGGGGGCCTCTCTCCGCTTCCTGGCCGGCTGGTAAATCGCGGCCGGGATGCCTGAACCTCGCTCGTTCCGTGGAAGGTGATAACGATACGGTACATTAGCGTCCGCGTGAATTTCTCATTAGTCATCGACGGTGGCCGCCGTAATTTTCAGCACGCGCTGCACCTTCCACCTTTTCCAGCGCGGTGCCCCCTTCTAAGGCTCGGTCCCCCACGTTCGACCCGGTTCCGGGGCACCACGGTAGTCGCGGCGAAATGCTTAAATCGTTTCTCGTTCGACAACCGGGGGCGAGGGGGCTACCGAACGTGTCCTATTAATATCATATTGCCCGTCGCGCGGCAGCCCCGAGAGAGCGGGTTAATGCACGCTTTTAACGCCCGCCGCCGCGCTGAAGTATGAAGACAGCGGCGCGATACGCGCTTTCACGGGCCCCGCGACTTGTCCCAGCTGGGTGGATGTAATGGAGTGCGCATTGCGGGGGTATGCTGACTAATCTGAGGCTTCGGACCCACTGCAGTGGTGCGTCAGGACTTCGGGAGAAATTCTTGGGAGCGCGAGTTGTCGGATGTGAGCTTGGTTAGTCGTTACAGGGTTTGTAGTTATTTGGTGCATTTTTATTTGTATACATGGTACTTGGGGACTTAAAAGGTTACACGTCGTCAAGAGGTAGAAGAAGAACGATTCTTTGGGAATTTATTTCGGAAATGGTACATGCATATTTTTATGCGAAGGTTTTTGTATTTCGATGGGGGACACTTCAACAGGTTATTATATTATGTTTTGGTGCAAGAGTATTTATTTATTGGAAAATTACAACTGAATTCCCGATATGGGCTTTTCGATTGCGGTGACCAGGATTTCTCAAAAACTGGTTTACCAATTTCTCTGAAATTTTGTAGGTTCCTTCTAGACATTCAAATCTAGTCTTTAATCGAAGCATTTGTTTTTCCAATGCATAAATAGTTCTTATTTTATGGAGAAAATGTGAGTGTCTTTTTTCTACGAGAATCGATCATTTCACTTTAACATCCGTCATTTTGGCCCGGATTAATATTTTATAAAACGGAACGATTAAAGAGTAGATAAACTGTTGTACTAACTAAATCTTCTTCGTCTTTTTACTTCATATAACCTAGTTCCGAATAATACTGTTCACCGCGAAACGTATTTCTAAAAGCAGCTTCCGGGAAATCAGTTTTCATTTTGCACTAACTAAATACTTTTATACCAAAACATAAAATAATAACCTGTTAAAGTGTCCCTCATCTGAAAACTTTTGCATACAAATATCCATGTACTTTTTGAAATAAATTCCCAAAGACTTCTTTTTCTACCTCCTGACTGCGTGTAACCCCTTAAGTGGGTATTTACTCAAAAGTGTGTGAAAATAGGCAGTTTTTATGAATTTTTTCCTTCCAAAATAAACGTTCTACATGGTTCTGGTTTTGGACATCTGTTTACTAATATTTTACCAACACTTTCACGCCGTTACATAAAAAATTGACAAATATGTATTATGTTAGAGGGATTTATGTGCGATTACTTTAAAAAACTCCTCCCCGACGGTTAACCTGATTGTGCCTGTTGTATTCATCTGAAATATAAAAAAAACTACTTTTAGTCTACTCAGTAAACTTGACTTCGCCAAAAAAAAAAAAAATGGCGATCCATTAAGGACACGAAGGAGAAAATTTCATTTATGTAACGCATTTAAGTTCGGATAAGAGGAGTCCTGCTGTATTAATATCGAAAGGGGACTGTAGGTGCCCAAGACAATGGGGGAAATAGGGAAATGTGGGACTGAGATTTTGATTGGGTCTGTAAGTGGCTTAAGGTTGCTATAAATTTCGCCCCTTATTGGATTTAAGACATCGCTGTAACTTTAGACTCTACAATCCAGTATTTCTGGCTGACTTTGGGTAGAAGGATTTCCCGTCATGGTGTCTCTTGGTTTCGTAGTTAGTAAAGCGAAGCCTTTGAGATATCTCTTCAACGACGTCTTGAGAAAATAAGGTCGTACCTGTAAACGAAAAGCAAGTCTATAGTCTAGTAATTACTAATTAGATCCCCTGGATGGATATCTTATCCCAGAAATGTGAGGGCAATTCTTCTTCGTACGTGCACCATACGTCATTAGCGTTAAGTAACTCTATAATTGCTAGGGAATGTATGAACTTGTGAACAGTTAATGACAGTTTCAAACAGGTAATCGTAGTTAAAAGTGCTGCATCGCCAGAGGGTTAATGTCCCCAGCAAAAGAGCTAATGTCGATTGTGCTGTTCAGTTGAATACAGAACGGTTGAGAAATGAACGCGATCTGTCTGCGAGACAATGCTCCCCGCCTGTCTGGGGGAATTGATGAGTGGAGGAATCGGTCGATGATGGGATTACACGGACGAAATCGTTATTATGCTGTCATTTTTAGGTAGTGCTTTAATGATGCTTAAGGAAGGGGCTGGTAGCGTTGTCGATGAGTTCTTAGATGAGCTTGAATCTTTGTGAAGCTCGAGAAGATGAATGAAGCAATGTAGCATGTATAAATGTTGACATTATTTAAATCTATCCTTAACTGTCTATGAATATTAAGCAAAAATAGAGGAATTGTTATGTTAAAATTCTTGAAACTTTAAGCTGGTATATTAGAAATATTGAATAGAAGTATTAGGAGTGCTGGCTGAGAATCCTAAACAGGATTAGTAAAAACATTAAGTGTGTATACACTAGATAAGAATATTCTGTACATTGAGTGGAAATACTGGAAATATTAGAGAAAGGTATTAAATAGAAATATTAGCTAGGAATATTTGAAGTATTAGGCAAAAATGCTAGGTAGAATACTAGAAATACTGGGCAGTATATTACAAATTCCACACAATGTACTGGCGATACCAGGACGATTACTAGAAATATTAATAAGACCCAATAAAACACTATAAATACTAGAATGAATAGGCAGAACACGTGTACAATCCTATTCCCATCCCCAAAGCCACTACTGTCATATCACAGTTGACTGTCAGAGCTGGTAGCAAATAATATTCATTTAACGTCGCCAATATTTCTTGCTACTTTATCTTATCTGTGCATTTTCAATAACGACTGTGCAACATCATTGGACCCTTCTCCAAACAGAGCAAAACATGTTAATTACTTTAACTGCTACGAGGCGTAATAGATAATCTTAAGGTAACTAGTGCGCAATCTCGATCAGGAATTTATTAACTATCTCCACTATGAAGAATCGTGTGATGGTAATTGGATCGGACGAGCACCGTGGCGCGGTAATAAATGGGATTCATTCGAAACTCGCACTTTCACTGTATTCATAGATCAATGGATTATTACTCGAAACGCCAGGATTAATCAGAGAGACTCACTCTGGCTCGTGGGAACATAAACACAGTTATTTATCGATCATAGAGAACATCTCTTAATGGCTATTACTAGTAGACACAATACTTAAGTGATGTAGACATTCATTACAGAATTAGAAATTCTGCTATCTCAACGTTGTAATTTTGTGACACAAAGTTAATAAACCTTCCCGAGCATTCATTAACCCTCGGTTGTCACACTGGGTCAAAATGACCCACAATTTGACTTTGAGGTAAAATATTTCTGGGGCATCATTTAAACATGGTATTACTTATTTATATTATAAATGTTAAGTTTCAACGATTCTACAATGTTCAAACTTTATCTCAGATTTTTTACAACTTAATTTAGCGGAGAGTTTTTAAACAGCAGCTGATTGAAAATTGGCTTGTGTCAAATCGACCCAGTGTGACAAATACGTTCGAAAAAATAGATGTGACAATCGAGGATTAAAATCGACACACATAGAATATTTCCAAGTTTGAACCTGCATCAGTCTGCACATAATTACTAAAAGTTGTGTTACACGTTCCAATCGTGATTACAAAAATTCTTTAGCGTCATTGATTGTGAGTTTGCAAAGGTAACGTTGCTCACTCCAGGTGGATCGATAATATAAAGGAAGGTACATAGTGACAAAAAATTGTTGAGCTCTCCCACGTTTTCTTCGCAGAGTTGCTTTTTATTCCAAAAGGAGGTTCGGAAACCGATGACTGCACCTTGGGTACATATAATCTTTTCTGCAGTCATCGTGGATTGCAGCTTCTTTATATGGCAATTGAACAGAAAAAGTTGCCAGGTTCTTCGTCCCTGTAGCCAGCATCTCTGATGAACGAAGGTGGCACCGTAGTTATTCTGTCGAAGAAGGAGCTGGGATGTTGGTGCAGCTTATTCCCAGGTTCTTGAAAAAGTTCTCTCCCTCGGAACAAAGATACCCAATTTTTATAATGGGTACACCTTTTATTCAAAGTTAAAGCATGTACACTTAGAAATTCTTTTTCGTTCTATTATTCTGTTCTATATTTAGCACCATTTTTGGCCAGGGTTTTATTCTAAATACATGCAGACGAAAAAATTTAAAAGATATAATAGTTTCTGTTACTCTGATAGGGGTGTGTAGATTTTTATGGCTATGATTCTTATGTTCTGTTAGAATTCAATTATACTTATAAACATTGCTTTTATTACACGAAATACTCGTACAGGCTTCATCAGGTTTCCTACTAGGGGAGAGTGGGACAAAATAGAACGCCTAACTTTGGAGTGTGATAACAAAAAATCTGTAGGGAAAAAAGAGATGGGACTTCATTAGGAGTCTTAAGTAGACCTTAGACTATAAGAGAATCAAAGACTTTGTGGGAAAAAATATTTGGCAACAAAGGTAACTCATTCGTTTGATCCCACGTCACATGATACCGACTCATTCGCAGTTTTTATTTAAGAAACACATTGATGTTCTGTTTTGCCCCACTCCCCCTTACTAATGATAAGCTTGTCAAGCCTATACAAACATCAGGAATTGTGAAAAACACGTTGCAGTGTATAAACTATTAAATACTTTCATTGAACCTCTAATTTATAAATATACTAAAAATTCCCGGCGTTTCCCGGGGTATAAAATATCTTTTTTCAGCGAAGGGGAGGGAATTTTTAGGGGTTAAGAGGAATCTACCCGCCTTTCATGGTCATAGCATCAGTTGTTCCATAGAAATCGTGATGAGTCGTGATTTGGACTATATATATAGAATTACTTAAAAAAATCAAATGCGTTAAAACCTTCCTCTTGCCAAGACGAACAAAGTGACATAACACAAGTGTGGGTACAGTTCATATTTATGGAGAAAACGCATTTAAAAAAATTATTTTAAAAAAATGAAACCCCTAAAACCGTCCTCTTGCCAAGACGAACCAAGTTATATAACACACTTGTTAGTACAGCTAATATTTATTGAGAAAACGCATTTCAAGTATGCAACTTCAATTCTATATAATAGTATAGACTATAATTATCATGCAATCGTTTTGAGTATTGCTTTCCCCCTTTCCTATAACAAAATCTCACAAAAATGAATTTCTGTAATCACACGAGAGCAAAATAATCGCATTTGGAACCATTCAGTCGTGCTTCAACAAAGGTAGAAGCTACCCTCTCCATTCAACTTAATTTAAAACCCAGCTTTACTCCCTTTTTAACTAATCCAATGAACGCAGACCTTCACAGATTGTTACAGAATTACCCACGAACTCTTGAAGCCTCTCGCACGATATCGTTAGCAGCAACAAATTTATTGGTACATTTGTCCTGAGAGAGATATTACCGCAATAAAGGGGGGTCATTTTATTGCACGGTCGTTACGAGAACTATAGCAATAAAGCCCGGCATATATTTTACAGCGGTCAAATATAATCGTCGTTATTGTTTGCCCTGTTCCCGCCGTGTTTCATCTCGATAACACTCCGACACTTCCTAATTCCGCGTGCACACTCGAGGCCTAACGCCTCCCCATCCGACCAAACAGCGGCCTCTGAAATCGCGCAACAATTACGAATAGCAATCAGAGGTTCAAGGAAGAGTCATGGAAGGTGCGACTAAACGCGGGGACTTAAAGTCACGATTGCTGTAGAACATTATCTACGACGATCAGCGATTAGAAATTACTTTTATCAGCGCTCGGCGCTCGGCGGCGACGAAGCCGGGGAATGCTGGAATCCCGCGGGGAATTCTCGTAATCGTGGAAGCGGATCCGCGCCCTTGGAGGTGGCTCGGTGCTTCTCGTTCATGCGGGGTCGAGGATCGGAACAGGACCACGGGAATTCGAGGTGCTTAAAGCGTTTCGACCACTCGTCATAGAGAATTCCAGGTGCAAGGGGTCAGATAAAAGGGAATCCGTGTGCGTTCGGTGGGAAGTGGCGTGTGTATCATGGTGCCAGACGATCGGAATCTCTGCCAGCCACTTCCGTTATTTATGAACGCTGACGTTTTCCTCGGACCTTCCAGCGCGCCGTGCCGATCGCGCTGGATTTCCGACGATTTTCTACATTGCCCGGTGCTAATCGTTCCTTGCCTCGAGACACTGCTTTGAACTGATTTTCTTGGAATCGAGGCGATGCTCTGTGATTACTGGGATAGGGGAACGGAAGGAAGGTAATTGCTTCCGTTCTGAGCCTATTAGCGAAGCCTTCGATGAAGTTTAGTTAGTAGATTGTGATTAACACGTGAATTGGATAGCGAGTTACTAACTTTTCTATTATAATATAGATGCCCCCCTCCAAACCCTTCAAGGATATTCTTATCTACAGGAACGAGATCCTCTATCCTCTTTAGGGACGACGCACAACAAAACTATACAGTTCTTACCGATGAGCATTATCCACATGTATTTATTACCATTTCAGTAAATTGTAAAAAAATTCAGATATATAATAATTAATGGAGATATGGGCTTTTCTCAAAACGGTAATTTTCATGACCTTGTGCAGGATATCTCAACTTCTAGTGGACCAATCTAGTCCATCTTTGTACCTGAATCAAGTCGAAATAGTTTTTGTTTCACATGTTCAAGGCCGTTTAAGTGCGCAAAAAGACGGAAAAATAAAAGTTTTTATTTTTTTTTTATAAATCTGCTACGGGCTATAACCACATTCTTATTGATTAAGATTCTTTTGTTTTTTTTTTGTTTGAGACCATCGGAACCGCCGTAATCGTGCACACCATGACGTAACTATCTTTTTGCACACGCTTTAGGAGATGATCCATATCCCCATTAATTATTATATATGTTTGAATTTTTTTACAACTTACTATTACAAGCGTGTAAGTATTTAATAAATATGTGTGGATAATGCTCATCGGTAAAACCTGCGTAGTTTTTTTGTGCGCCGTTCTTAAAGGTAGTCAAAAAATTGGCCTTCAAGCCAAGAATAACCCCTTAACCCTCCAAAATCAAGTTCCTCAATTCAATGTAGCTTTCGAAATATATGCATTTATAAATTGAAATGTCAATTTGCCAGTTATACAAAGAATTTGGCTCTGCGATCTGTAAACATTTAATATTAATCGGTCACTGCTAGGCATCAGCGATCAATCTTGATCGTAACTCTTCAGTATCAATGTTCATCTAACAGAATATCATCTATACAGTTACATTACGTCCTAAATTTCGGTTAAATATACAGAAAGCAGAGTAGCGTCCGATTCGCAAACGCGATTCTCGTAAAACGTTTCCAATATCTCTCCGCAGTTAGGAAATCGCTCAGAATTCTGGTCATCGAACTTTCCACGTGTCCGGCTTCAGATTTGGACGGCGCGAAAGGGACGACTTTATGATGGAGTCAAGCGATCACCGCGAGTGCCCGCGATGAACAGTGGAGATAGTCGTCAGTATTCCCCTCGCGTCCCTTTTTTACGCCTTTACAGTCCACTGTTATAAAAGTGCCCGACAACACGCGCGATACTCGTTTATTTGCCCCGCGATTCGACTTTCGGATTATAAAACCGCGGTGAAATTTCATGGGACCCCCGCCGCTGCAGAAGAATTGCTTTTACGAGTGCAAGGACCTCGGGCTCGCGTACCCTCGTTCGATCAACGAATCCTTGAAGGGTCTTGCTCGGAGGAGGTGAATAGGTTGAATTTGAAAAATCACGATGTTGAATACAGATGCAACTACCTTTTATGAGAATAAAAAAGGAGGTGGAAGAGGATGCCGTCTTAAAATAGATCTTCCAGGTCTTGAGGCTTGCTTCTTGGGTGATTATTCTCTGGAAGTGTGTCCTCGAGGTACCTGAGCTAGTAGGTCGCTAGAATTCTGTGAATGCAACGCTCTCAGCTAGACTTCCCGGGAAGGTGGAGTGTTAGAGATTGGGGTTAAACTGGGGTGATTTCTCTGTCTGCAGAAGTGTCTAAGAGTTAAGAAGTCCTCTTAGTTTCCCAGACCAAAGCCAGTCAAGTCTGGTGAACTCTGGTGACATCCTCTAATTAATATTTCCTCTTCTTTCTGATGGTACATACGCGCTTCCCTTCGGGCCTAAGAGATATTAGGATTCCATGAAAACACATTTCACCCCTTTTCACCACCTCATTACGGGTCGATTAAGGAAAAATTTTGAAACTGGTTTTTAGGCATTTATGTGGGTAGCCTTTCGTAGTAAAAACCAAGTTGATATCTAATCGGACCTAAGAGATTTTGAGGAATCCATGAAAATATATTTCACCCCTTTTCCGTTAGGAAAAAATCCTGAAATTGGTTTTTAGGCTTTTGTGTGGGTAATCTTTGTGAGTAAGAACCAAGTTGATATCTAATTGGGCCTAAGAGATATTAGGGAGTCCGAGAAAATACATTTTACCCATTTTCACCCCCTTGGGGATGGAATTTCCAAAAATCCTTCCTTAGTAGATGCCTACGTCAGGAAACCACTGTACCTTCCAAATTTCACGTTTCTACTTAGGTTAAACTGTTTGAGCTGGGGTTGAGGAGTCAATCAGTCAGTCAGTCGGGACTTCTCCTTTTATATATATATATAGATAAATGAAAGGTAAAGGGGAAAAATGCCAATGTCCGTTTTTCGTGATTTTGCGATTAATAGCATCTTTTGTTGGTGGCAACCGGGTCTACACAATTGTAGACTCACGAAGGGTTATAACGTTCAAATACCCCCGTAAAATAAAGTGAAAGATTTGGTGTACTAATTAAAAACAGGAAGTGTTCACTCTACACCGGAACAACTTTGCCTAAGCACGAGCTTCTGTCGTCAAGGTAAAACAAGAAATTATTTAAGAAGAAAATTGTATAAGAAAATTAAATTCATTGAACCTTTTCTCTTTACTGGTGGACTAAAGTATTAAAACTTAATTTTCTCGATAAAGCTGTTTTGTGACATTTCCTGGTTCCCCCCTTACCCTTCAAATATAATACACCGTCTGCTCCATTGTAGCATTGAAAGGAACAGTCGCATTTTTCAGGTCCCTTTTCATACAATTTGCAGCACTTTGAAATATTGCACGTAGAAGTACATAATTAATTGTACCTATTATTTATGCAGTAAACGATAGGTCTACGTTGGAAAGCCTGTCCACTGAATCGGTGGACCAATTCACTTCCTCCTCGAGCAGAAAGTTCGCGTTAATATTATCAACTTATAAGCGAAGGAAACGGGTCACAATGAACGGCCGATCGGTGACTCAGCTCCGAAACTCGTCATTTTTCCCCCGGAGTTCCCGTTTACCCCGGTCTCGCATGGTAGATCAGCGGCGGTCGATCGATAAATCATACCGGGGAGAAACTTTTCTGCCCGAGCGGGACGTGTTAATTCAAAATATATCGACCAGTCGGGGCCACATAGCGGATAAACGATCGCCACGACCAGATAACGCTCGAAAACTCCTCCCCCCTCCTAGTGTTTCATAGCGAAACACAAAAAACCCCTCGGGACACAGTAGGAACGAACCACCGGGCCCGGCGAAAAAGATCGAACCGACTGCAACCATTAAGTTAATACCCAGCCTCCGTGCGCGAGAGCTAATAATCGCGGAACAGAAGGTATCATCAAGCCATTAGACCGCCAGTTGGTGGAAGGAGGGGAGAGGGGACGAGGGACGGCATTTTTCATCGACAGATTCAGGGGCTGATAACTGTCGTCGCGTTCTCGGGAACCGAGCGGAAAGAGAGGAAAGGAGGAGAGAGCCGGTAGGCGTTTCCGTTAGACCGTAACGATATTGTCAGGTTGCATAAGCCCTCCCTCCCCCTCCGGGTTATGACAGATTACGAGCGCATAAATAATGGCCGCGCGCGATTTTCGTCTCGCAGGGCGCGCGCACACGCGGCCAGCGTCGCTCACGTACACGTGCCGGCACGCACGTGTGGGCACGGAGGCTCGTTTCTCGCGGAACCGTTGCGGTGACTTGGTATATCGAGGCGAGTGATCTACGCCAGGATCCGTAGATCGATGACTGACCGTGCCGACCGAACAGCTGCTGCCGGGTCGCGGGCTGACCTCGGTCCTGGAGGTTGATCGATGACTTCGACGATGACCCCTGGTCCAGGGAGCGATCTCCGACCGGCATTCTTCTGCTCTGATCCTCGTACACACGAAGCAGGAACTCTCTCTCTCTCTCTCTCTCTCTCTCTCTCTCTCGCTCTCTCTCTTGCTCTCTCTTTCTCTCTCTCTCTCTCTCTCTCTCTCTCTCTCTCGCTCTCTCTCTTGCTCTCTCTTTCTCTCTCTCTCTCTCTCTCTCTCTCTCTCTATCCGTTCGTACTGTGGACTGGCGGGACGGTGACGTCTGATCGGTGCCAAGTATGCAAACCGGTATATCTGTTGCTAACTACACTTTGTCCTCTGCGATGATGCGTGGCGATCGAGCCTGGGCTTGGTGGATGGGAGCGTGAGTCGGGAGTAGGGTATTAGGCTATGATTGTTGCGCTGATAGGGATGGTTGTGGGTGGGTTGGAATGGTTGTGGATTTTTGTAGGCGACTGAGGATGGTTGCGGATGGTTGAGGATAGTTATGGATTATATTGTAGGTAATTATGGGTGGTTCTGGATTGTTGTCAATGGTACGTCTACACGACGACATTTTTGTATCTAGGTCAAGTGTATACAAGGGTGTAGTCAAGGGTGGCAGAGATGGGAGCTTGCCCCCCCCCCTGACCGAAAAAAATAAATTAAACGTTCGTCCAAAATTAAATTAGTTTATTACAAAATAAAAATAAATTCAATTGTGAAGTAATTCCGCATTACACAACCCCGGCTATACTTTGTACGTAGGATGTAATAACAAAAATTGTTTCACTATTTATTGCTCCCCCCCCCCCCCCCCCGAATGAAATCCTAGCTACACTCACGAGTGTATACGACACTCAAAAAAAAAAAAATTCCGGAAGATAGGTACTGCATAGAGCAGTCCGCGAGACTGAATTCGACCTATTGTCGTGTCGCGGGATTGCAGCTAAAGCTAGACTGAATACACTGCAACTAGCTCTAGCTAGACACAAAAGACACTTGATCTGGACACAAAAGTGTCGTCGTGTAGACGTACCTGTAATGGTTGTGAATTTTGGTGGATGGTTGAGGATGGTTGAGGGTAGTTGAGAAAAGTTGTAGATAGTCAAGGACGTTTGTGAATGATGTGTTTTGAGGGTGTACATATGGGGGCTATAAGATCCTAGAAGTCTCTTGAGGAAAGAAGGGTTCAAAGTGTCTCCATTTGGCTGTGACATATTATATAGCAGCATCTAGAGTGTGGAGTTATTGTTTGATCCACCCTGTACCCGACCCTTCCACGAAGTTTACGATTTATCATGGTATCCTCCCATATATGATGGTATGTTTTCGGGTACGCCGATAGATACAGTAACTTATTTCAATTAATCATTGCGTGCGCATGTTTTCATTCACTTTGCACAAAACTTCCCCATATTTCCCGGACACAGGGAGTGTAGGAGGATTAGTAGTCATCACGTATAATAATAATCTCACGAGTCCTGAGAAACAACACTAAATAATTTCAAGAAAAAATAGAAATATATGATTACATCAAAAGAGCCAACCGCCAACCACAAACTTGTCTCATCCAAAAAGATTTCAATTCCAAAAATTGCTCAACTCCACAAACATCAAACACCAACCAACCACCACAAGCGCAGAACTTCTCCCGTTTATTTCAATCATACCCCCAAACATTATGGAACAGGTACGCGAACGAAACTGCACACAAGCCGCGTGATTCAGCAATTGACCCAAAGGCTATTATCACGAGGGTTCATTCTATTAAATCAAGCCCCGTGCTTAAGAGGAGCATAACGAGTGCTGGGACGAAACTGTCTAGATGAGGAGATTCCCGAAATGAAGTTCAGGCCAACAGTAACGATAACGGTAGTTTGAACGACGTTCGCACGCCAAGCTCGCGTACAGGGAGTTTTAACACGCGTGCCACTTGGCCAAACGATCCTCCCTCCCCCTCCCCACGCCGCCCCCCATCGATATCTGCTCTTCACGTGGCAGCGCCGATTCTAGCCGTTCATAACGAGTTCCGTGGCCGATTGTATCGCAATTACCGGTAAACAAATTGCCCCGTCAATTTCGCAAATTGCAGGTTCAGGGAATGAAATCTCGCAATCTGGACTGCCAAGTGTGCGCTACCACCGTTCCGATCGCACGCACACGCCCCCCTTCCCCCTAAGCGGCCCCCTTGTGTGTTTACGCACGTGCTTGCGCGTCCGCGCGCTTCAGCCGCGCTAAAGCGTGCGATCCCTTAATGCACGTAAACGGTTGGTCTTGAATTAACGGCGCGGAGTTCCGGGTCTGGGTCGAGACTGGCTCTATTTTCGGTGGCTATGTGATGCAGTAGTGTTGCACTCGCGATGCGTCGATAAAACGAGGCGAGTGGTTGCTCGGGAAGATTTTAGTGGGGCATCGATGCCTGCGACGGATGGCGTTCCGATGTAGGACAGCACTCGTGTTTGAAGTAACAAGGAAACATTCACAGTAGGTAGCGGCATGTCAAGTAAATATTAGCACTGTTCGAAATCTTAGATAATTATATATAGATTATCAGCTGCTAATGGATTATACAACTCGAGGAAATAGGATACAACAGACTGTAGGCTGTTCCGGTCTAGAGCCTATAAAAAAGGTGATCTTTAGGAATTAATTAAAGGAAAACTACTACATGTAATTTAATGGAACTTTTTGCATTGTATTAAGAATGTCTTAAACTATAGAAATAATTTTTTGGTTTTATAATTAATCGTTGCAAATGGCACTGGAGATTCGTTGAACTGGAGGCGTCTACTTGTAGCACCTAAACCGTTAGTTTAAAAAAAGAAACAATGCCAGATTATTAAAGGACATGAAATTCCCTAGTGGACATAGCTTTAAAAATGACAAAAAAATGATATTTTGTTTTTAGAAAATAACGACACTTGAAGTTTGAAATCACTTTTTCCCTATATTTTTCGTCCTCTCAACGGCTTTAAAAATTACAAATTTTCATTTTTTTTAAATTATACACGTCTCTCCACGAGCCAGAAGTATATTCTTCAAAATAAAAAGAGTTCCAGTTGAATCGGATAATAACTTTTCGAGATATAGATTCTACCGATTTTAAGGACACTGTTTCCAGAAAAACGCGTTTAAAGTTTTGCGCGAGCGCTGACTGGACGGATGTTACCCATGCATTTGCCGCGACTCAAATGCTTATAACTTCGGGAATTTTACGAATTTTAAAAAATCCTTTTAAACACGTATTTTTAAAAGGTTGAAATTCGAAAAATTAAATAAAAAAATCGATGTTTAGATCGGAACCTCCCCTTAAAATACTTTGCTTACATCAAAATAATATTTTTTCATTTATTTTGTATGTATCTTTTTAACTTTTCATTTACAATACATTAGAGAGGAAACACCAAAGTATATTTTAGCATAGGGTAAATCCGGGAGACGCGGTCGGGCCGGAGAGTTGGTCGAGTCGCTATATTTCATACTCTATACGTAGAAACGCGTTAAAGTGCAGACCAATTACTTCTCTAAAAGCCAAACAATTGCATGAATAGAGTCACTTCGGTTCCTTCTGTGTTTTTCTAGATTTTCAGGCTATAAAAGGTAAACTGAGGTTACATTTAACCTCTTTTATCAAACAACGGTGTACAGAATCGTATTTAAAATATACTTCTAAGTTTATTTTCGTTTAATGTTTGAGAATAATAAGATAGTAGAGATATTGGGGGCAATGCAGCCAAAGTATTTAGCCATATTAACTCTTCCTCTCAAAACTAACGAGAAGACCATCTCTCGCTGCAGAAAGGAGAGATGGTCGTGTTATGATTTTTTTGATTATTTTTATTTATATTTTTATTTTTTATCATTATTTTATTATTATTATTGTTTATTTATTTGATTTATTCACTTTTGTATTCACTTGCCTTGCTAATCGCCGGTAGGTAGTTCGTTTTATCTTTGATGTGTTCTGTACTTGTTTAGCGTAAACAAATTAAATATCAATGAATCTGTAGTTGTATTCACTCATAAATAATTTTGCTTTCTTCTTTGTTATTTTTCCACGAATAATTATTTGAGTGGTCTCTGCCAACGACGAAAACCATTTCTCCCGGCCCCTCGGGAGAGGTGGTCAGATGTCATGACTTCATTTTTCAACCCGATTTACAGTAAATATTGTCTTAAAGCAAATATCGACCAGTTTTTCTGAATCAGCATAAAATTCTGAACATATTAGGTTTATTCTGGTAAAATAAGTAATATCTGTATTAGTTTGAATAGACACTTTATATTAGGTCGACCGCGTCTCCCGGATTTACCCTACTTGTTATTGTAATTAATTCAAACAAAAATGACACAAATTGAAAACTAAAAAACGTATCAACTTCCTCCAGTCTTCCGTAACTGGACTCATACAATAAGGTTTGAAAACTTCTGAACGACGTTTGTCATCCGGACCGATGTAGAATATTAATGACGTATGTACTTTTATTTCTGGCGATACACAGTTGAAGCAATGTGAGTAGATGGAAAACGCGAGACAGTCACGACGCAGGCAGCACTTTGGCTGTGTGTCAAAAGAAAATTGACCACTGGAAAGAAACCAAAACGAACAAACAGTATTAACACAGGAGGTAGTTGCAATTTACAATTTTTTCCAAAACAAATTCTTCACAAATCCATCTGAAGAGTACAGACCTGAGGTAGTTTCAATTATAGTTCATTCTGTGCCTACAGACTCTTCAGATGGATTTATAATGAATTTGTTTTGGAAGAAATTTTAAATTGGAACTCCCTCGACCATCGACACATCAAAAGCCGTAGAGACAATATTCCGCGGAAGCCACGCAAATAAGAAGAATCGTTCGTTCAACGTTCCCCCAACCAAACTCGTCAAACAGCCATGAAAGTGTATCCACGCATGCCCAGTCCCATTCATACTCCCGTTTCCTCCTCTATTCCCCCCTTTTCACCTGGCCCTAGCGTCGGCGATGCCAGCAAAGCGGCCACGGTGCTCGGTGACGGTATCGATGAAAAGAACCACCCCGTTTATCTGCCTCTGTTTACCCTTGAGCGCGGCGAAGTCCCGTGCTCGGTTACGAATAAGCTTATAGTAGTCGCGGGAGTGCATACGTGGATGGTTTACCTGTAAACGGCTGCTTTGCATACAGTAACGTGGCCGCGTTCACAACGGAGCCGCCTCTTTGCCGTCGGCTTACTTTCGATTTTCTTTGCGAGCACGCGGGCCTGGAACTGCTCCGCGCATACCGATGCACCGCGCCACTATATTGCCATTGCACTGCCGTGAGGTATACCTACGTGTATGCAATACCCGATGACGCTGTGGAGGGAGCGGTGCGCGTTTGTGTGCGTATAGGAATATTGAAAAAGGTTTGCGCGTGTATAATGAAGTTTGGCTTGGAGATCTGGGACGCGGCTGCAACGGATGTTTGGCAGTCATGGGAGTTGAGTTTATGATGGTCCTTTGGGTTGATATGTTGGATGGAGGTTGAAGGTGGATTTGAGTTATTGGTACTTTTTTTTAATGATTCTTAACTGTGATCAGTTACGCGATACCTAGTGACGTTAGTGTATGTGGATATTTAAGAAGGTTTGCACGTGTATAATGAGGATGATTGGAGATCTAGGACGTGATTGTAGTGGATATTTGGTAGCTTTAGAAGTTAGATTTACGATGGTTTTTTTGGTTGATATGTTGCATGGTTTTGAATAGAATTGTTGGTACTTTTTTCCAATAAATATGTTGGCATTGTGGAGAGAAGAGTATATGTTTATGTGGCCGTATGCGTATAGGAATGTTGAGAAGTATGTGCACTTGTATAATGAAATTAAGGGGTTATGCCTAGTCAGCTGGCGAGAAAGAACGCGATTTTTGGGATTTTTTTTGTGGAATATCAACTGTATATTTTTTTACAACTATTCGGTTATTTTAAATGTACTTTATATATAAACTCTCAGTAATTTTGTTATAAAAAACGTTAAAAAATGAACGAATAACAGCCATTCTCGCGGAAACTATTTCGATAAAGGCACTGTGCGGTGAGCACGATTTCTCTGTGCCGGGTCATCTAAAATTAAAAATTCAAAAAGATTCTGTCAATATACGGGTTTTCAAAGGGTTTTTCAAAAAGTTGATTTTTGACAAAATGGCGGCCGTTTAACACAAAACTACTATTTTTCGATGTCTGGGATTTTTCGTTTTTCGTTAATTAAAACATTGAGTTTTTGTTAAAATACAAAATACTTCGTTCATCTACTAGTGTTTGGTATATAAAAGAAGTCTGCAAAAGTTTAGTTCCGAAATATCTTGCTCGCGGATATCAAAACAGCATCCGCGAAAATGGCTGTTATTCGTTCATTTTTTAAAGTTTTTCTATAACAAAATTGCTGAGAGTTGCTGTATATATGTACTTCTAAAATAAGCGAATAGTTGTAAAAAAATATACAGTAGATATTCCACAAAAAATTCCCTCACATCGAGTTCTTTTTCGCCACCTGACTAGGCATAACCCCTTAAATATTGGTAGTTTTATAAGATGTGGTTATAGTGGATGTTTCGTAATTATGGAAGTAATAACGTGTTGGATAATAACTTTTGGATTATTGGTATTTTTTTAACATGTCTTGACTGCGATTGACTGTGTCTCACAATGGTAATATAATATTAAGAATATTGTGGGTCTAGCGAATGCTGGGTTTTGACGATGACGTTTGTTGGTGACTTTTTGGTGAATATTACGTAGGAATTCTAACTAGTTTGCATTTCCTTCAGTGAGTGAATGAGATTGATTAAGAAAAATAGTACTAGCAACTTCAAAGGGGTATGCTCAAACCGAATGCATCTTGCAACAGAAAGCAGTATCTTCTGACAAATTCAAAACGTTTGCTAAAATGAAAGTACTAACTCCCTTCTATCAATTGATACCTTAATATCGTGCGAATGTTAAGATTCGCCACTGTGGAAATTACAGGAACATTCAAAAATAGAGTCGCGAAGTACTCGCTTCTTGTTCTTGGCTGAAATGTTTATGTTCTATTCCGGATTTATAAATACCCCCAAAGAAAATGCTATTCATCAACCCTGATCTGGCAGACGCACGCCAAAACACTGTTAGTATATTTATACATGGTTCGTTCGATCGATGATACCAATGTTACAGTAACGTCATACGCCCACAAACATCGAAAGATACAGAGCTGTTTATCGCCCCCCTTTCCAACATTTTATCCAAAATTATTTCCTCACTAATGGTTCCTTATCTTCCCGCCAAACTTCACGGCGGCGTGCATTATTAAAATCCACCGTACACTGAAATATTCATGAACCCCTTCAACCCTGGTCAACGATCCTTGAATTCATCCCAACCCGGGCACTAACGAGAACTATAACGTTATCTTGTTTATCGCGCCACTTATAATACATTTAACCACGATAACGCATCGCGCTTACGCTAAATTATGTTTATTAAAAACCTGTTGGCCGTTCTTCATTATAAATCATACATAGCAAACCTCGAACTCAGCTCAAGCGGATTCCTTTCCCTTCGTTTCTTCTACTTGCAAGTAATTACCCAACGGTGGAAAGATAAGCTTCCAAGAAAGCTGTTAGCCTGGAGTTCCATCAGTCTACCAGCTCGGGCTGCAGAATCCACAGAATCTTGATGCAAGAAAATAATGGTGATATAGTTGGCCCTGATAAGCAGGGATTTGCTTCCTGACCCCGGCAACGAAAAGGTCAACGCGGAGTGCATGGATTCGCTTTCGACACAGAGATGTTGGCATGCTGTATTCGTGACACAGGTAATATCCAGCTGGATAATTAATTACGAAGGGGAAGAGCGGCGCTCGACCGAACTCGGTATATCTTCCGACATCTGGGCCCGTTTTACATTGTGGCCAGCGGTGCGTGGGCGTATCGCCAGTGGCTGCCCACAGGGTGGACCATGGAATCATTAATTCGCTTCCTTGTGAGACCCACGTGTGTTTTATTAACCGTCCCAGGGAGGGGATGATAGAACGGGAAGGTAGACGGAGGCTGGTTTCGTTTTTGTCGTTATTCTTTGCTTGGGGTTTCTGCAAGAAGCTCCCTTGAACCATGAGTGGAGTGGAATCGAGAGTAGTGGAATAATTTGTTTCTTCTGTTTCACTGGGTCGTTACAGCAGCTCTATTTACTCCTTGTTCGTCTGTTTCTAGGTTTTACCTTGAAACTATCAGGTTCTTTGTCGATTCGGGGTTAAGGACTTTGTGGAGAGGTGAAGGGACGTGTATCGTGGTGAAATAAAACGCAGAATTATCTGTTTTATAGTTGATACCCTAGGTAGAAGTTTATTTCACGGAATTTCAAGTTAGCCACTTCCTAAAATACCAGGGATTTTTATCAATAATTTCTGAAACAAAGTAAACCTTTCTCAATCCAACGTGGTAACGGTGCAAGATTGAAAAAAAATTGAATATAAGAATTGTTCAGCTTTGCATGCTTTATTACACTACCGAAAGAAAAATTAAGTTATATTAAAGAAACGAAAAACGCGATAACTTGAAGGGCAGATTCCATCCTTTTAGAGTGAATTTACTCACAAGGGATGTTCGGTTACAGGCATGTTCTGTAACACTTCGATTTTTTTCAACTTTGCAGGTTTGTAAAGGGCCTCAAAAGAAGTATCAGACAATTTTTCGTTTGTGCCCGTTTTCGGTTCTTCAGTTTGAAAACACCCCCAAAAGATTAATGTGTGATATCCTACTTTCCTGCATACCTATCTTGAAGACTAAAGTAGATATAAAAAAATGATTACAATGAAAACTTAACGTCTTTTTATGCTCTATAAAACTGTGCAATCGAATTGTTTAAAATTTTTAATTTAAACAGGAATATATCCCCCCACAAATGTTAAACAATTGGATTACAAAGTTTTATACAGCATAAAAAACATTAAATTTTCTTTATAACATTTTTTTATATCTACTATAGTATCAACGACATAAAAATTTTCGAGTTGGGAACGTTTGCTTGTCAGTCTCAACAGAATACATACATTTGCCGCCAGAACGCCACCAACGTTGGGAGGGCTGAATTATTCAGCTATGATTGCAACTCGTCGTGGGCGCGAACAATAATCACCCCCTGGGCCCGCGTCACCACAAAACACGTGCACAGTCATGAGCTCGTGCACGCGGAGACCACCGAGTGCACGGGTTGCGCTTAAACGATACCTAAAGCCATTATCACCGCCTGCAGCATCCGCAGCACCCACAGAGGGACGAGCCGCGTCCTCTCTTTGGAAGCAGCGCGCCAATCGACCTTTCAGGGTTCAACGATCGGAGGTCGATCTCGATCTTCCGGGTGTCCTTCGAACGTGTGCGCATATCAGGCAGAGAGGAGCTGCCAAGTATCAGGGTGCAGCGTAATTTCAGCCTGGGACAGATCAGGTGTTACGAGCACCCGGGAGCGTATTAATCATTCAGGCGAGAGGGGGCAGGGGGAGGTGGCCGGAGGAGGAGGTTCGTTGGCGAAACTGGTATCCATAATACGCCTATCTCGTGATCAGCCTCGGCTTCCGCGGCCTTAAGCGTGCATACTGCGGCCCGATTGCATATTGGCCCGTAATTACCGAGGCTGCTGCTCCCTTCTACTTTGGTCGTCCGCTTAGCTCGGTTTAGAACGTGCCACGCCACCTGCGCCTCCTGGACTCTACGGGGGTCCCCGGAGGAATGCCTGATCCTCGACGCCACGCGAGGTCGCTCTGGAATTCCACGTTATGGTCGCGCGGAAATCTAGATGACCTCGATGATTGTTCTGGTCCACATTTTCAATGGTGGTGGTATTTGGGGTAAGTGTAGGAGGGATCCACTGTTCAGAAGGTACCTACCTTAGGGTGTCTAGCCGGGGAGAATTATCATCTGATTTGATGATGGGGATCTGAGTATCTCGGTGTTATCCGGATTAAGTTTGTTAGGTATTGTTATTCTCAATCAGCTTGCTCCTGGAGAACAAGAAAAGAATTGATATTTCTACTTGGAAGTTTAAAACCTAGGAGATTTGTATTGTTTTTGAGTGGGAGTTGAGAAACTCGGGAGAATAGCAGAGTTGGATTCCAAGTTTAAGAATCATCGTGTTGGAAATTTCTGTTAGAAGGAGCTTGTTGGCTGTTATACTTACTATAATAGTGTAATTGATACACATTTGGAGCATTTCTCCTGGGCTAAATGCGACTATGGAGGTGTAGCACCCTGGTCAGACGAGTTCATCGTACCTGGTGCAACTCTGAACTTCACGGCAGTGCGTTAAAGTGATATAGGTGGCAAGTGTACGTACCCTCTGGCATTAAATTCTCTAACGAACGTTACGTGGTTTATAATCGTTTAACGGGTTGAACCGTAACGATTACAGGAAGAGTTATGGGCGTTCACTGTCACCGATGATTCTGAGAGCCCCGAAGAGCCGGTTTTAATAAGCTCCGTGAATTCAGGAGCAACCCGATTTTTTCAGGTCACGTTTCGTCTGTAGATAAAGTGACTGAAATTTTTGTATATTTCCTTAGACTAGACGGGATAAATTTATTCAAAAAGATCAATCCTTGTTGACTAAAAGCGACTAAAAACTAGTGTAGTGCGAGTGGTAGTTTCTCAGATAGAAAATTTAAAGACGTTGTTTTCGCGGAGATGAGCAGAAATTGCAATCTGTTATGGCATGTATCTTTTAAACAACTTTTAAATCTGAAGAATGATGACTTAAGCCACCCCTACTTTTGCATGGATCACTTCATGTTTCAATTTCATGGAAATTCCTGAGATTCACCACGTTTCCCAAGCTTGCTCTATCTTTGACTCGCAACCACACCTAAGTTCCGCTTTAAATTGATTTTTGAGAATCTCTCAATGCTCTCAATACCAAAGCATCCAATTTACTTCAACTTCCCAATTCTGCCAAATCACGTCCAAGCTACAGAAACTTCAAAACTCCCCATCATCACCATCATTCACATTCCATGTCTCCATATACTCCCACACAGCATCCTCTACTGAAAACTCCCATACCACCACCGTCCTTTGCATCTCATTCCTCCAGAAACCCAAACACTCCACTGAAACCCCAGTTCCATTGAATACCACACCTCGAACCTGCTACCAGCTTTCTCAGTAAATATAAAAAATTCACCAATATTCCCGCAGCAAGCTATTCAAAACTTCATACAGATACACCATTAAGAATCTCCCACGGCTTTCAATACACTTACAAGCCGCAAACACTCCCAGACTCCCACATCACCACCATTATTCGCACCCCATCTCTCCAAAAACCTCCACGCAACATCCTCCACCGAAAACTCCCAAATCACCATCTTTTACACCCCCATCTCTTCAAGAACCCCCGCCCAGTCTCCTACACAGAAACCCCCAAGTGCCACCGAATACCACAGCCCGATCCCTCCCTTCGCTTCCGTTTGAATCTCACACGCAGCCTCGGTCAGGCGGTCGCGGTTAAGGGGTCGGGGTTCATCGCACCGTGTACGCCCGATTAAAGTGATATAAGGCCCCCGACGGCGACGGCGTCGGCGGCGTTCAGTGGCTGGCATTAAATTAGCTAACGAACTAGTCCGTGCGGCCAGCTCGCCTAGCTTAATAAAAGAATATTCGAGCACGAGCACCGGTGGCGGCGGCGGTCGCTTGTGTGGAGGAGCGGGTCTCCGGGTCGGCGATGATGCCCTCTCCGCCTCGGTCCCGTGGCGGCGCACAATCAGCGGAGCGTGCTCGTAATGACCATTACCGTCCGACTCGCTACCTTCGCTACCTTCGGCCACCACACGGTAATGGCTCGTGTCTGCCAACCTTCTCGGCCATGTGCTCGCCGATACACCTACTTCAGGGACGGATAACCGCTATCTGGCGCCCTCCCCCTCCCCTCCCGCGGTCCCGCGCTGCTTCCTGGTGGACGGTGCAGCAACTTGGGGGGACAGATAAGGGGGCCGAGAGATTAACGCGCGTGTACGTCGCGCGGGAACCTGAGACTCGCGTCGGATTTCATGGAATTGCGTGGGCATATTTCAGACGCGAAAAATAGTCATTTCTAGATACCAGGGGCTTATGGATAGCCGATTGGGCATGGTGGCCGTGGTCGATGTTTTGATGGTGGTAGCCTCTGGATCCTTAAACGTTGCGCGAGGGTTTGGAGGAGGGTTAATTGTGCTTGTCGGTGTTTGGATTGATTGTGAGTGGTAATGTGGGAAGTGGATGCTGTGTGTTGAGGATGTGATCTCGGGGAATTTTTTTGGGGTGTTTATTGAGGTTTGGGGGCATTTCTGGTGGGAATTGTGGAGTTAACGAGTCATTCCACTGTGAAGTTATGAAGAATTGTCATTTTTTAGGATTTATTTTTTAGTAAATGGAATGTTCAACGTAAATAATATTTTGACCACTTATTAATACACTGATTGATAATAAAAAAAAATCTGTTTTAAATTTTTAACAGTTCTTTTTTTCAAATATATGTCGCACTGATGTGAGCGCCTTGGGAAAGCGACGTAGTGCTGGTGCAGGAGATTTTGGGAGACTAGCGCATGTAAAACCAAAGATTCAAAGTGTGTTGTAGTCATTATGAGTGTAGGTATCGTTAGGAGCAGAATTATGTTGACTGGAAGAAAAATAACCAGACGGCGGAGATTTGAAGTTTACGTGTCGAAATACGGTGAATTTGTCAATCATTTTGCCTTGTAAAAAGTATGAAATTGTTAATCAAAAAAGGTTTCCGTGGTCCCGCGATACCCACGGATGTGTTGAATAACGTGTGAAAATTTCGGACTGATTTGATCAAATAGTTGTTTTGCAATCACCTGCACCAGTTGAAAAAATGTCGTTTTGAGATAATCGCGTTTAATGTTTTGAAACAAATTAAAAAAAAATCATTTAAATTTTTTTGTATAATATAAGAGCAGCTTAATAAATGCCACAAAGATTTATTGCATTTTATGTTGTATCTACGGGGAAAAAAATGTTTAAAAATAGCTTAATTTTTCTGACGATCAAAGTAGAATGATCCCTTAAGTGTATGAGTGTACCTATAGTAAAGTTTGAAGTCTTTTTTGTTGGAGCTGAAATTTTTGAAGATGCTGCCTCGTTGTTTAGTAATTGTATGTACTCGATTCTTGGAGTGTTCCAAACGTTTTGATTGAAAATACGGAACAGAGACCTCCTTTCGTCGAAAAGAGAAAAGATATTGTGAGTTATTTATGTATCTATATCGAAAATTCTTTAAAACAAATTAACAATATTTCCTCCTCTCTAATTTGAAAGTTTGCACGACAAGTTCATTAGGCAAACTACTTGAGATACTGCTCAGCTTTAACCTAATTCAATTAGATTCAATTACCAGTATGAAAGTCTGATTGCATGTTGGAAAAACACTAAGTGGTACAGTACTACGCGAAAACAGAAGCAGATAATTTATTGCCCGATTATTTGAGGCGTTCATCTTTGTAGTTTAGCATTGCTAAGCATATCAGCGATTTGTAATTCGTAATTGCGTTACTTCCTTCAATTCATCAAGTACAAAACGCAACTCTTACACGCATTAATTAGTAACATGTATGGATACGATAGGCAGAAGGATTATAATTAGTGGAACGTTGTGTTATTACGGTTAATTATAACAGTAGTAAAGATGTCAAAAAATTCTTTGTTCCGTTTTAGAACCTCTGCTTATAATTAATTTTCTTTCTCAGACTTCGCTGTATAATGAATTGTTTCGTGCCACATATAATAGAAGAGAAAATTTCAAATCCTTTTTGACGAGATAATAGCACTGTAACTTAAAAATCTTGAATGGAATCGACTAATTTGTACAACTCCAGGAATCTCAGGTTGAACCGCGTAACTTTTAAACGAAATAATCTTAGAAATTACGATACAGAGCGTTCAGAGTATGATATACAAGCAGAATGTCAAAGAATAAGGGAAATAGGGGCTCCAATAGTCAGACACACTTAGCAGATCAGCACCTGCAGCGGTGTGTCCATAACTTCTCATACTTTGAAACGTTCTCTATGTTAGTAAGAACTTCAAAAGCATACGAATACTGTGCAAGAATCTTCTTTAATAAATTGTCGACAGTGTGATATTACCTACTCTACACAGTTCTGAATGATATTTATATTTTCATTTTATTTTACTTTATTATACGGATGATTGTTTTTATATACAAAGGTTTACAAATTATTGTCAGGATATGAATAGGAAGTTATTCAGATGCTGTGTTGGTCTGCAGGACCCGTCGCGCTTGTACTCTGACGGAAGTAAGTGGAATTTAAAAAAAGTTGAGTGTATAAGCATAGGTATTCATTAACTTGCACATCTCAGTAACCGGATCGGTGCAACCAAAAGAGGAAGTGTATAGTTTGGGTTTAAACAGAGGAAAACTCCTGACTCGTCAATGTTAAATGAAGACCATGGAGGAACTGGTTAAAAAAAAGTTTATTTAAAACTACAATCGCTATATATATTCTGATAGAACTTCTAACAATTGTAGCGATTGCTCCTTCACTAGTATCAAAAGCACCGAACACAATGGACCCTGTTCCAAATACCATAATCTACTGCATAAACTTTCATTCACAAAAAATCTTAGCAAACCCCTACAAACTGGCCACTACGTTACCCTTCCTACATCCACAAATATATCGAACATGCTCAATTCGGCACCCTCGGCAAGAGCAACCGAAGAATCTTTCTCCCTCATAATTGAAGGACACGATGACCCTGTTCTGAACACTATAATCTACTGCATAAACTTTCATACACAAGGAAACTTAGCAAACCCCTACAAACTATTCAAAACCTCACCCTTTATACACTTTCTGTATACCCACAAACATCGAAACACGCCCAACTCGGATCCCTCGGCAAGAGCAGCCGAAGAATCCCGTCCCTCTCCGTAATTTCATTCCGATTCGATTACCGAGGGTCACTCTGGACGCATCCGCGAGGCGTTTCTGCAAGGTTTCGCAACGGTGGTCGCTGGCTGGCCATTAGGACGCACGCTGGCGCACGTACGTATAATGGCAATCATGTTAATTATTGTAAGTAGAGCCGCGCGCCACCGCCGCAGCCGCAGAGAGGCAGCCGGCTGCCTTTTCCTCCTCTTCTTTTCCCGTAGTGGTAACGGCGTGTGCCACCATTACGACGAGCACCTTACCGTGAACGCACGCTATTCATTCCTTTCGTGGCAGAAGGAGACCCCCAATAGCCGAGTAAGGGGGAGGAATAGCGTGCCGGCGAGGGAGGAGAGGGTCGAAAGGAAGGAAGGTCGAACGAGCGAACCTCAAGTGCACGTTCGAACCGCTTCATCTTTATCCCCTTGTACCGTGACGGGTTCTGTCTGATCGTTCCGCCAATATGTAATACTATGTACACTGATATACACAGAGTATTTTGTAGAGTACACTGCTACGCAAAAGTGTGAAATCACTCTGTGAATTGAGGGAAGTATAAGTTTAACCGGCTTGCGGATTAACCCAAGTCTGACTCGGGGTAGTGTTTTCTTTCATAACTTAAGGGGGGAAAACACTGCAAGAAATCGGAAAATCGATTTTTTAACACTTTCCGGAAGACATACGTTTCAAGAATGCTCTCTCCAAATTTTATGAAGAAATTCGGACGCATTTTTCAACCGCATTGACAGTGTACAGAAAAAACTATACATCCAATTGACATGAACAAGGCCATTTATTGTACGAAAAACCCGTCTTTCTTACGTGACGTTCAGGTTTTTGTAATTAACAGCCTTCTTTTTTGTTGACATCTTTATCCCCAAAAATTTTTCTTTCAGTGCTCGGCTATTTTATTATCTTTTGTGATATTGACTTTTTTTATTGACTTTTTTATTGACTTTTTTTATTGACTTTTTATTGAATCTTTTTTGCAAAGTTGCGTTCATTCAAATATTGGAAAATAAGCTGATGTTTTAAAACTTACAAGGAATGCAAAAAGCAGTCGCAAATTACGTAGATTAAAAGTAAAAATGTTATTTTAGGAGTTCTTGAGGGTACTGATATCAAAATTGTGGCCGATATAGCAAGCTTCTAAATGGGGTAAATCTCGAAATATTGGATTTGCAGGAAAGAAACTCAGTTTCAGTTTTTGCAACAATGATCACAAATTTGAAATCAGCATAAAAAATTATTATATAATCTGGAAATAAATGTTTACCTCCGCAGGAAAAATTAGCGGGTTAAGTAATTCTTTTCCACGTGCTGCGACGTTGAAATTTCTTAAATGAGGAACACTGCATTCAGTGCTGAAATGTGAACTTTGAATCAAGAACTTTTTGTACGACGTAGCGTCCAGCCGTTAACAGTATATTATTTGTATAATAGTAAAAAAAATACATACTAGATAGCAAATAGAATTTAACTAATAGAAATTAACTTTTTCTTCAACATGAATCAGAACTTTAATCATTTTACAATGTCTCTATTTTACCTAATTGTTTTGCTGGAAAAATGTCTTGGCACGAAATTATCAAATTATCCTCACATGTAGAAGGTGCTTAGAAAACTCCTTTTATGAATGAAACGCGTCTTCGTAGCTTCTAGTTGAGTCCGTAATCGGCATTATCGTGTTTACCCCAATCACACGTTTCATGAATCATTCATGTTTCGAGTCTCCCTGGCTGACCCTCCTCGTGCCCCTTAATTAGACACAGTCCAATTAACACGCCTTTGTAGGACTGTTTCGCGGCGGTGGCGTTAACATTGGCTCGTGTTCATCACGGTGTGTATCATTTTATCTAATTATCCGGGGCACGTAGCGAGGGCTTAAGTACGCGTAGCTGTTGCTGTAACGATATGTTTTCACGATTCCCTCGTTCCGCCCGTGCGTGCCGGCGATCGCGTGCAATTGCACGTTTAAATAATTAAAAAGCGAACGGGAGATTTCGAGGCTCGGAGCAACGATAGGCATCTCTTTCCGCGGTCAAAATTACTTCATTAGCCGTCCTTTTGTTTCGACGCCGCCCTAACGTTCCTGCGAAATTTCTTGAGGATGCCTCTTATCTGAATGGGCAACCTTGTCTCCAGTAATTGCTTTGATAAGTTGATATAATGGAATTGTTAAAACACAAATTATTGAACTATGTACGTGTCGATGCTTCGGTATCATTAATCTTTTCGAGGAAGACTATGCTTTCATTTTAAGATGAAAGTTTTCTTATGCTTCCTGGTATTTCAATATTCATCTTCTAGTTTTGGAAGATCCTATATTAGAGTTTTCAGATATTAGATACCTATCAAAATTACTGTTTTTCTGGTTGGCGATCCTCTATTTGCAAGAGTAGCTGACGTAGAAAAGAAGAATGCTCGAAGAACTGAGATTTGAGGCGTTCAGGTATGAAGTTTTAAAATTCTATTCCAATTTCAAACTAGTCCAATTAAAACTCCCATTCACAAGCTAGTGAAAATTATTTTATTACCTTGTGACAGGCTCGTTTCGCCAATTTATCGCTTTTAACGGTCCTAAGAGGCTCGTTGAAGAACTCGCGGCTTATCGTGGACCTAGAAACGCGGATCAGGTGTCTGCACGCGCGAGAATGAATTCGTGATAGGCGATGCAACTCGCGAGAGCGTGCATTAAGGTCGATCTTAATTAGCGAGCAATTTAATTAGGATCGCCAGCGTGACGGTTAGCAATGGGCCAGGTCTAAGTCGGAGGTAAGAAAATGTCGGCGCGTGCTATTAAGACAGGCAGCCTTCCTCATCGTCACGGAAGTTGAACGTGCTGCATTCTCTTCTGTGCTATGGGTGCACTGTTAGAAGGATGTCGAAGGCGTTGTCGATTCTCTGACTCTTCCACCTGCATTCCACATTCCTCGATAAGTCATTTCCGTGCCTTACTTCTGCATGCATCATAAGAATTTATCGAAAGTAGAAGAACTTGGCGTTACGGGAAGATAGATGTAGCTTGACTACCTTCAGCACAAAGCACCATTTCTATCACAGACCATTTTTATCCCTTTTCAAATCGGAACTATCCCTTCCAAATAAATACATCCGAAATTTTAGTCATAGGACACAGAAATATTAAG
This sequence comes from Andrena hattorfiana, assembly GCA_944738655.2. Lineage (NCBI taxonomy): Eukaryota > Metazoa > Arthropoda > Insecta > Hymenoptera > Andrenidae > Andrena > Andrena hattorfiana. Next base: position 37,476,710 of record OX122889.2, on the reverse strand, counting down.
AATGATTTGTCAGAGTAATCTTACTGCACTCTATGCCGCGTGTTGAGTTATACTGTCCAACAAAATTGAACTTTTTTTCTATTCTGTAACATTCAATAGCCTTTTTTTTATATATTTTTGTGCGCTGAAATCGAATCTGCAAACCGTTTGTTGCTATGACGCTCAGTTTTCGAGAAATTCGATTTTGAAAAAAAATGCAAATTTTCAAATTTGAATATCCTTTGTATTCAAACAATAATAGTTATTCGGTTGCTTGTTTCGTACAATTATTCTATGTACCCTCGCGAACACAACAATATAAGTTATTACTAAATTATAAATATTTAAATATGTTTAAACAACGATCAAAGGGAAAAGGACACCCGAAATGCACCAATTTTTTCAGATATCTTTCTACTTTCAGATTTCAAAAACTAAGGGTCTGAAAGAAAATCTAACTACTCCATGCGATGCAGCAGGCATTTTTCTCCCGGAAACCATCAGCAGAAGTGGTAAAGTACCTTCGGTTTGAATACAGAAACGAAAGAGTTTGGCAAAACATGCGGCGCGGACAGTGACGCGCATGACGCGATTCTGTGACGCTGAGCGGCCCTCGCGCCATTGACTACCGATGTCGGCGCTGCACGTTTTGCCAAACTCTTTCGTTTCTGTATTGTAAACAAAATGTGTTTTACCACTTCTGCTGATGGTTTCCGGAGAAAAAAATGTCTGCTGTATCGCGTGGAGTAGTCAGATTTTCTTCTAGACCCTTAGTTTTTGAAATATATGGAAAAATATCTGTAAAAATTGGTGCATTTCGGGTGTCCTTTCCCATTTGATCGTTGTTTAAACATATTTAAATGTTTATAATTCAATAATAACTTATATCGTTATGTTTGCGAGGGTTCATAGAATAATTTGACGGAATAAGCAACCGAATAACTATTATTGTTTGAACACAAAAGGTGTACAAAGTTAAAAATTTACTTGATTGTACATATATAAACAAATATATAAACTAGATTTAGAAACGAACAAAAATATGAAAAACGCTTGTAAGACTTCTTAACCACATCGGTGTAGTGCCTACTCTTCCGGAGTGGGGGAAAATATCGACTTCCGTACCTTGAATATTTGCAGCGCCAAATTCAAAGTCGATTTGTTTTTAACATTACGTTACAAGAAAATATATGGTTCCATTGAGAAAAATCCAGATGACCCTAATTTTACTGAAAAAGACGTTCAATCAATGGTCATCACTGCAAGCAGCACTAAACTCAGGCTGCAGAAGTTAAACCCAACTTCTACTTCCTTTCACCCTCCTCTGAAGCAGCGAACCTTCAATCCCTTCCTCAATTACCGTTTTTTCAAATTACTAAATGGAAGCCTTACCTATCCCCTTTACCATTTCCCCTGTTGCACACCTTCTATTATTCTGCGTTACCCAGAAGACCGCACAGCGGTGCAGCAACATGGTGGTCATTCGCAGCGTTATCTGGATTATTATGAAAACGGTCATGCGGGGCTGACGGGCCGGCGAATAATGTTAATTCGGAATCGCGCGCAGGATACCTTTAACGAACCGTGCTCTCTGCGCTGAAACGGATTAATTTAATGAAGAAAAATACATATAATATTCGCCGGTTTGTCGGGCGCGGGGTGGCAACGCTTAAGAATCGAATTTATTAGATCCCATCGAAAGCGGCGCTGACGAGCTTGAAATTCGGTCGAGTGCAGCTCTCGGAGCCGGCCAATTAATTACCGCGAAAGGAAGGAAGGAGCAGGATCACGGGCGCGTTTGAATTTCCACGCGAGGCTTCTCCGCGATGTGCTTGAGCCACCGAGCGTGGCATTCGCATATAATCAGCGGCCTGAAGCTCGATTATGCCTCTCCTTCCTTTGCTCCTTCGCCATCGCCGTTTCTCTCGCTCCGATCGCGGAGGAACCGTCTCTATCCCCCGGTACGGTCGTCTACTTCTAGCATATGTGGCGTTCTTTTATTTATTTAGCAGGCCAGGAAGCCGTTAATTCCGCCGGCAGAGCCGCGCTACCTAATTAAAGGTCAGAACGTAGCCGGGTCTTATCCGGGGAACGGCCAGTCGTAAGCGTTCGTTTCCGGCCCTCCGGGTCAACTTTCATAGCACGGCGATAAACGAGATGCCTGGGATCGAATGCTGGATGCTGGTGTCGAGGGAGTTTAAGGTTTGCTGCAAGGATGTGTTGGTGGTGAAAGGCATCTGGATTGTAGGGATTTCATTTCTTGATGAAGTAGTTGAACTAATTCTTCAGGATTTTATTCATTTTGTTTATAATTGTGTAATGAACGAGGTGCCTGGGATTGAATATTGAATACTGGTAGCGATTTTATCTGTGGTAGCTTTATTAGATGCTGCTTTGTAGTTTGTAGGAATGTATTATGGTTTGAAATGGAGAGTCGAAGGGAGATTGAGATGTGTTAGCCATGTTTCAATTTGTAGTGTGGAAAATATATACTTCTAACTGTAGGTATTTTTCTGTTTCGTTGAGATCATGACAGAAAATGTTCGAAAAGTCAGAATGCAACTTGATTTTTTATTTTTTTTTTATTAATATAAATATTCATGACGTGGTGGAGTGATTCATGAGAATGCTACCTTGTGTGTTAGGAAATAAAAAAACTTTGGTATAGGGAAAATTATTTCTTTCATTTCCTTTTTTCCTTATTTTCTATGTACCATGTATAAAGTACGTATTCAGGTTTGCAAATAACTATATCCTTTTCAGAAATCTAACAATGGCATTACTTCTAACTCGTAAATCAGTTTGTCGAGTTTATGTGTATATCATTATTAATAATGTAATAAAATTTACACCATGGAAAGATCAGTTTATTCAAATAAAATAATTAACCATATCTGTATTGTATGCAGTAACCCAAGATTTATGAAGCAGATCTTCTGGGTTATCAGCATACCAATGCGAAATAAATATAAAAACTACTGATCACTGAATCATTTTTAATAAACAATTTAAGTACTCATTTACAGCCTACAACTCGCCAGTAAAAAATGTTTATCCTAATTCTGCATTTCTGTCTGTTTCAGGTAAGTCAGCCACACAAGTACCCTACGAGTTCCTACCACCTGTAAGTACATAGAGTTTCAAACATTTTACTCCCGATAACCCAACACCAAAACCCATCTCGCTATTAAAACTTATCCCTCCAACATGCATAAACCGCAAATCGATCACCTCACCTCCCCAAACCATATCACAAGTTATTGCGTAAACGCTAATCTATGACTCGAGAATGCGAACTCGGCTACGGTTGTCTCCAAACTGTCTTCCTGAGACACCTAGGGTACCTTGCTTCCCCCTGGCCCTGAATGTCTTCAATGTCCTCTACCAGCGTAACAATTGCCAGGTGGCCCTCTCATATCTCCCCAGCTTTCTTATCGCGAAACCTTCTTCACGCAGGCCGCCGTACCGCGACTAACACAAGGCGCGGCCCGCCAATATCTCACAATATCAAAATCCATTTCAACTCCTCTCCCAATAGTATCCACCATCAACCACTCCCAATCATCTATGCACACGATTCCACATCATTACACCACAAACTGGTCACTCGAAGCTAACCCACATCCATGGGATCCAGCGTCTAATCGCGGTCCAATTTGTCCAGCGTTTCGTAACCATACACCGTGTTCACCGTTGAACGATATTTCCCCCGTTGACGAGGTCGATGTCAACGTTTACAGATGCCAGGCACGCAGCCCTGTCCCCCGATTGAAATGGATGAAACGTCGTAGGTACGTATTGAGCGGCTTGCGATTCCCCTGCCTGAGAGGTCGAAATGAAATCATTAGCCGTCGAACGGGCCCCGTAGGCTCGGGTTCCCGCTAATGGTCCCGGCGTATATATACCGGCTAAATAATGGTATTGTACCGATCGGATTTCTATCGTTAACAAGCGATGGTGTCCGCGTAAAAAGATATCGCGGCTGACCGTAACTCAGCCGCTCCCACAATGAGCGGCCGGGCTCGCGGCATTAACGCACTTCGTTACTCGCCGATCGACAGAAACCAGCCGCCTTCTATGGTATGCCAACGCATAACGCACCGCTAATGAAACCGAGACTACGATAGCTGCTTGTGCGAGAAGCATTTACCCTGGTACGACACTTTGGAGCCGCGTTTCCGTGCTCCGCCTTTGGGAGGGGGTGTTCTGTGGCGGCTGGCAGTGGCGCACTCAGGATTTAATCTTGGCGGGAGTCGAGTTGAAGGGATAAAAATATTTTTAATGGAAATTCAATCAAATTCATTAGGTGAAAGTCCACTCTTTTTCTTTTTACAAAACTCTTGAATTACTTCAGTCGTGATTAGATTAATCTCCTTTTTCTTTGGGATGTGCCAAGACTCCGTGGCCTTCCCTCTGGGTGCGCCACTGACGGCTGGAGATTGTGGGTCTTTTTAAATTGCATGTGCGGAAGTAGGAACTTTGATGTCTTATGAATTTTATATGTAATTGGAGTGGATCAAAATTGTTAGTGATTGATGGAGTTGGTGAATATTATTGATGTGGGTTTCTGTCGAACGCTATGTGTGGGAGTAGGAGTTTGAAAAGTGGGGTACAGTTTAATGTGAAATTGGGAACATTAAGTTGGGTTATTATTGAACTTTTACACTTGGTCAAACTTGTTATTGAGTATGATGGAGTTGGCGATGGTAGTTATTCTAAAACGCCACGTAAGGAACTACATAAGTAAGAATGTCGAAAGTGGGTCAAATTATATATGCAGTTCAAAAATTTAATTTGTATTACTATTGAAGTCGAATACTTAGAATTAGTGAAAATTATTTATGTTATCGCTCTCTATGCGTTAAATAGCATGGCGTCTCAAAGAAGTGTGTGTGGTTCGAATGTAGTCGCGTGTATAGCTGCTTTTTATACCGAAATCGTTGGCTTTACGTGCCATAGAGTTGTCATTTGCATTCTTTGGTTAATACGCAACCACGAATTACGCTGACAGTGGGAATTATCGCAACAAGAAACACGCACATATACATTATTTTTTGCATTCTACTGTTTCAACACCACGCTATGTTACCAATAATAACTTAGTTGTTGCGAGTACAACGAAAATAACAGACAATTCACACTTTAACTGCAATGCTCACCATCTACGGCTAATATTATTACAGTGTTGTTGAGCCATATGCGCCACATATGGCAAGTGGGGCGTAATAGGATTTTTCATTGAATTCTAAACCACAGTTTCTGACGAAACATTGCTTACAACTCTGTTCTCCCAGGAAAAGCTTCAGCTACGGTATACACGAACCTCTGAAGTTAAATCAACAAAAAACCACTGATGAAACACACAAATCCTTATCCCACCCTATATTAGATAAATTAAAACACTCTTATGTTTGGACATAAGTGTTTGGAGTCTGGTATTTCAAACATATCCACACAACCTCAACCATTTTCCATCATCTTCAAACCAGCACTACCTCGGTCAAATGAATCTACCCAAAAATGCCACTCATCAGTCACAAAACTGCCTCTCCCAAAAGTTTCCTCATTCTCTGCATCCAAATGTCAAGCACCTTCACTCATCACAACGTCCATCCAACCACTCCAAACTCCCGCAAACCAACTACCCCACAATACATCGACACAAGTAGTCATTTGATTCCACGCAGCGTACCAGTACCCAGGCGTAACCTCCACTTTCCTAACAGCCAACAGATCAAGCGTCGTGTCGATTCGCGGCGCGATTAATGGCCCAACGGTTCCATTCCATTTCCCGACGAACCCTGAACGGCGCTCGCCCTCGATCGAGCGTTCTTTAGAAAGGGAGTCGGGAATATCGAGGCTGGAGTATAAATTTCCCAGGGATTATGTAAACGCTCAGAGGATAAGCAACCTACGGGCGCTGTGTAAAAACGTATCGATCCGTGTGTACGTTCGCGGGTACGCATAACGCACTGTGCAACGACGCAACGAGAGTCTCATAGCCCGACATTACGCATTCGACCGCTGCTCCTCTCGTACGACACGACGGAGCGGCTCGTTTGTGGCTCTCTGCTTCTCTCTTTCCTTCTGGCCGGCCGTTTCTTACACGGCCTGGCCGTTCGTGGGACCCGCGAGAGGAGAGAACAAAGTTTCATCGATTCAATAAATTCCCATTAGGTCGATCTTGTCGGGATGTAAGGTCTCCGCGGTATCTGCTAACTGGTTTCCACCGTTTGTACGTCGTTACTCCTATCGTTGCCCCGTCGCGACGTAATATTATTTGTTAAATAATATGTCCCGTGCGATTTACGATTCTTAATCTGTGATGGGGCGCTCGAATTGTTCTGCTGTTAGGTAGTGAGTGGTGGATGGATGTTTAATTGCGCTTGATTTGATTCGCAGCCTAACATTGGGAGCGTGGAAATCAATGTCCCTCGTGGTGGAAGGTAATGGGAATGTTGCTGATATGTGTTTCTAAAAGTTACGTAAACTAAGGGCGATTACACCCAGGTATCATTATTATTATTATTGTGAGTAATACATTGTGGGTAAAATTAAATTAAATAGCACACTGCAGTAATAGATAAGTATAACAGTACTATATGCGGAGTTGGTCACCTAATTCTCTGTAAAGAGAATTTCGGAATGAGTTAACCGAACCAGAGAAAAGATCACTTTCTCCAAGGTGCGTATTCGCTTCAAACATGCATCGGTTGATTGGATTCGTAGCGTTAAATTTGTGAGTGTGTAATCAGTTGTTCTAATTCAGATCTGCTTTTCAATCAATTCCATTTAAAATACTTTCCATCAACTTCACTATCACTCAAATTAAAAACACAAGGCTAATAGATTCCTCTGAAACATCAAAAGCATCCCGCAGAATCTATTCCGCAAAGAATCAAAACCCAGAATCCACCTAAGAAGCCCAAAACACTCATCATGAAGACAGGCCCGCCTCGAGCCTTTTTTGAGCTCGAGTCGAACTGGAGCTTTTCGATGACCTTATTCTGAATTTGTATTCGCAGCTTAGAACATTTACAGTACAACTTGTTACATTTGAAGAGTACCTAACGGGGAGAAACAAGGAACGTCACAAAACAGCTTTATTGAGAAAATCAAGTTTTAATACTTTAGTCCATCAGTGAAGAAACAAGGTTCAATGAACTTAACTGTATTGTTGATAACATGAACAATTTATACTCTAATTAGGCCTCAGAAAAGAACTGATCAAAAAGATAATTGTTTTACATTGTTTTAATATCTTTCAAGTGCAGACTGCAGAATACCGTAACAAAATAAATGTTCACTTCTATTATTATCAAAACAAGGATGTCTGCACGATGACGTTCGAAGGCTCCTGGCGTAGTGCAAACTTACACTAATCAGAAATAGGTACATAGTGCAAGTAGGAAAACTGGGGACATTCCTTGTTTTGTTCCAGTGGAGGATAAACATTCCCTGTTTTTAACCAGTACACCAAATCTTTAACGTTGTTTTATGAGGATATTTCTACTTCATAACCCTTTGTGATTCGACAGTTCTGTGGCCCCCAGTTGCCACCAACAAAATAAGTTATACATCGCACAATCTCTAAAAATGGACATTCCCTGTTTTTCCCTTATCGGTCATGTCATTTAAAACTTTATTTTAAAAAACGCCAGCAATGAAAAGGGCATTAAGTGCCCCTTGTCAACATTACGCCCTAGGGCAATGGTGGCGAACCTAGGAGCCGCGGGTCAGACACTGCTCCACGAAGGCTTTTTAAATGACCCACTGGGCATGGTGTCACCTGGTGCGGTAATTCATGGTATCACCCCATTGATATCAATTTTTTGACTTCGACCTTTATTTTTTGCTCTTCGCTTGCAAAAGTAAAAGTTGTAAAGCAAAAAGGAAACGTAAACCTTTTCAGAGGATTTTAAAAGTGAGAACCAAGAAAAGGGTCAACTGTCAAGTTTCGCTGTTAACAAATTTTCGGTGTTTCCAAATTATTGGTACCCTTCTTACCACTCCTCCCTTCCTAAGTGACGCCACTGACTTACTGACCCACGGGCTAGTATTAAAAAAAATAATGAACAAAATTGATTCACTTCCCAAAAAGGTTCTCCATCACTGTCCTAGGCAGCCGCCTAATTTTGCTTATACGGACTAACCGGGCCTGCTTAAAGAAAAACCATCGGAGCCACAGAGACTTACACCCCCTAGCCGTGGAGTCGTCCATCACCGCTCCTTAACTACTAATTATTTAACAGCCTTCGTCTAATCGCCGACTCCGGCGATTAGATCGCCGCGATACCTCGGATATCCCTCATAAATCAACGCTGAAGGGGACATCGTGAGTATCAATAATTACCCGCCCCGGAGACTTGCGGAGTGCGGCGTTGTTCCCAGTCGGCGACAGGTCGCGCGAGATGGGTTTTCGCCTGGCACGTAGGGAAAAGAAATAGCTTGTTATTAGACGACCGCGTGTGTATATCCACGTCGCCAGAGCTGGTGGTAATTAACGAGCTACCGGTTGTGCGACCGTCGCGGCAATTAACAACGTTCCTCACCTATTTGCTACAGCGGCGGGCAGGCCAGGAGCAATCCGACTATGACGTGAGGGGAGGGGCAGGGGGAGGCAGGGTCGATCGATAAATCGGTATCTGGCATTCAGGTCGAATCCCCGTGGCTCGATACGTGACTGCTCGGCTCGATCGAATATCTCCTGGGGACCGCTATTCGTGCTCCACGACGAGAACGCTTGATTGAAAGTAACGACTACGTGGCACGACGCCGCGTACGCATTCGTAGTCTTGTTCCCTCGATTCTAAATAGTGGCTGGCTACGCCACTGTGACCACTCTTCCGGTCTTCTCGCTGTTTCTTTCGAGGTCTTTCTCGTTTTTCGTTGGTACGGTGGCTGTTTATTGTGTTCGTAGATTGGAAGGTACAGTGGTGATCCAATTATTAGAGCCACAGTACGAAAAATATGTTTTTTGTGTTCGTGAAGGAATAGAACCATCCATGTAACAGATTATATTGCCTACAGTGTTACCAAGTTTATATTTGCAATTTGCAAACATCGATACTTCATAAAAAAATAATAAGAATTCAGTGTAACTAGGCTTTAATAGTTAATAATGCAATAATAATGGAAATAGTATTAATTTAAAATAAATAATATATTAAATAATAATTATACCAAATAAATATTAATTTAATAATTTTATCACCCCTGTAGTTAGGTATATTAACCCAGATATGCCTGAACTTTTCGCAAGAACGTTGTTTTCAAAACTGTACTGTACATTATAGATGACTAACCTAGCACTGCCATTACGCTTATACGATAAAGTAGACTATGCTCCAACTGCACACACAAAAAAAACAGAACATTAAATGTGGACGGGGCTGCCAAAAATTGCAAAATAAAATTACTTTACAATTATCCTACTGGATGGATCCTTCTGGAAGGATGATAGGCTTATGTAGGGTAACTGGGGTGTTGTGCCAAGGCAAACAACGACAATAATAATTGACAGATAATGAGAAATAGTATTGCGTCTGTCATGGAAGTATAAAGTATCAGAGGCAGCTTCTATAGAACTGCAAGAAAGAGTTTTCAGTGGTACATTGTTACGGTTTGGATGAAGGGAAGGTAACTCCAAGGTGGTTTCCTGAATCCACAGACTTCAGAGTCAGACTGGCAACGAGAGTTTATTTTTCTTATAATATCCGCGTTAAGAACTAGAAGTAGGTCACTGACTACTGTGCTGCCTGATAGAGGTTCCATGTGAGCTTAGGTTGGAGTTTAACTGACTTTCTTGGGGTTGGACACAAGGGCTTTTATATGCAAATCCAACAGAATGGTGTGAGTTGGTGGGGAACATGTGATCAGGAAGTCACGTAGGTCTCCATACCTTAGAATTTAAAATTGCATCGGCGATAAGACCATCAATGGCGATCGCGTCATTGCTACTAATTGTAAGTTGAAGAAATATAGAAATGCACTGTACAGGTGATAAATAAAGCTACCGAATCTAGAGGAAAGGAGGCATTCACTAAGCATAAAATAAGTTCAAGCTACACCGCTACAATCTCAACAGTCTCAACTGTCGAGTCAATTCTAAGTTCTCTTGGCGTTCTCGATAAGCAAGCACTATTAAAATTCCCCCGCCATACCTTTCCAAACCAGCCCTGGTTACGAGCCACAGAAATATGTAGCATAAAAATATCCAAGCACGATTGAAACACGATGGAACAGAATAGACGGAACGAATTTGAAGCAGCAGGTGCTGGAACACCTGAAAGTTCACTCGACAAGTGTTCCATCGTCGATCAGGCATCGGGCAAAAGGAACCTACCAGTCGATCATCGAGCGGGGATCTCTCAGAAACACGACACTACATGGGTATCACGATATAATGTATCTAAACGAAGTAAGAACACGTTGTAATAAAATTTTACTACATTCCCCGCGTTAAATCATCTTATATTACGTTCTCCGTGGCGTGTTTCGGTCATACAGAATACAGAAACATAGAAGAGGCTTATCCGTTATGGAAAAGCGTAAAAGGGGCGACGGACACTTGAGGAGCAATAAATCCAGCTCGAATGGCTTGTAAGCTGGCGTGTGTACATGCGTGGTTATTGTGGTCACTGTTCGAGCTGCACTCAACATATCGTAAAATAAAATTTGTAGCACGGCGTGTCACCACCGTGGACGTAATCGTGACGCGAGCGCAGTTTAAACCGGAACTCTGCGCGCGTGAAATAGCTGTCGCGGACGAGATATAATTGGAATCTGATTAAGGATTGAAATATGAGAATACCTTCTGTTAAGTCCTGGTGATATCTTCACTGCAGCTTCTACGTATGTGTTCTGTTGTCCAAGAATGAGAGGACAGATGGTATTCACGGTTTCGAATTAAGAGTAGAGTCTGTGTATATCATGTGCATAGAAAACTCCTTCAGTTTCCAATGGCGTTTATTATATCGCTTTATAAATGACCTGAGTGCATTTCCAACAGTTTGTCACGTCTATTCTATAAACTATGTGTCCCTCAAGGCCTGGAGGCTTGTTTCATGGGTGTTTTGTCTGCAGAAGCATGGTCAAGAAGGTTTAGCCAATGATTAAAAAGTGTTTTGGGAACAGGGGTATATTTGAGTTCAGTGTAAGTCTTAATTAATTTCGAATTGAGTTACAGTTATTTCACGCTGAATTGAAAATTTTAACAGATTCATTTAACCCCCGGTGGAAATAGAATGCAATTTGCAAACATCGATACTTCATAAAAAAATAATAAGAATTCAGTACAACTAGGCATTAATAATTAATAATACAATAATAATAGAAATAATATTAATTTAAAATAAGTAATATATTACATAATAATTATTGCCATACGAATTATACCAAATAATTATTAATATAATAATTTGGTTACCCACTATGGGTTGGGTAATATGATTAATTCTTCAAGCAGAGATATAATTCAAATAGCCTAGAGTAATTTTATCTCTTAGGCTCTTTTCACACGAGACACTTTCGTGGCTTGCTGCTAGTATTTCAGATGAATTCATTTGGCAGGGGCCGAGGGAATGTAGCTTTAGCTTTAGAATTTAGAAAATACTTGAAATAGGAATCGTGAACCACAGAAGTGTGACGTTCGAAGAAGCCTTTAGAATAATACGAAAACTAAAATCACAAGATTGACCCTGAATTTCAGAACGTTCACCACGTTCAGGGCGTCCTTATTTTAGACAGACCGTATCCCGCCACATTTCCTCCAGAACTCACGGAAAATCAATTACGCGGGCGTCTACTGTGAGCGTCAAAGGAATCGCGGACGAGGATACGAACGGCTCGGTGAATGAAAGGGGAGCTAGACGTGAATGGGAGAGGAGGAGCGGACAGAAGGAAGAGGCGAAGGAGAAGATGAAGAGTTCCTCTGCCATCATTCGAGTGGTCACATAACGTGACGTGTGAGCGATGCTTACTCTCCCACAACGAGCACCGGTAGTAGATGATGCTATAATGGTTGGGAGTCGGACATGTGAGCGCGGACAGGAAGTCCAGGTTCCTATACCAAGACGCGGAGTCACGCGGATCTTCGCATGGAGGCCTTGCAAACCTCCTACGTGTCACGCAACTCATTCACCAGCTTTTCCACGTTGCATTAAGTCCCATTACCCCTGGAAGACTGACCGTGGCTGCTCCAGCGGCTAGCATGCATGCATTCGATGTTGAAAAAAATTAATTATCCTTAAATGATACGCGGCTGTGAATACCGCGGCTCCCTTATCACAACGAGCAACCGTGAACGCTACTTCCAAGGAGGCTAACGCGAGCAAGATCCGTTTTATGAATTTCTTATTCTTCCTCCTTCCTTTCTTGCGCTTCTTTCTTTTCCAGATTTCACGTGACCCTGAAGAATGCGTGCAGGTGGGATACGGAGTGACTAGCCTTCAGGGTCTGCTGAGTAGACGTTGCTGAAACTGACATTTGCTGTTTACAATTTCTCCATTGTCTGGACTTGTGTCTTTGAATGGCAGGGTTGTCTATGGTGTTGGATACGGTTTGACGAGGTTTGAAGGGGATTTTTTTATGTAAATATATATATATATATATATATATATATATACTCCAGCCTTTCTAGCATTTAGAATTGTTTAAGTTTCTTAGCTTTGAGTATATATTGAACAAAGTTGTTGAAGGGGCTTTTCGATTGGTGTTGATAAATGTTGAGGTTCCGGGCGATACATGTGAATTTTATAAGATTTTATTTGCCTGAATCAGTAATTAAATAATGGGACCAATTGTTAATTAAATAATACCAGCCACTGTGATACGTGAATGGAAAAGATTCATACAATGAAAACACCGAGAGAACAATATCCAGTGTTCTTCATGGTGTCGCCTCTCAGCGCGAAGGCCTCGTTGGATGTCGTTGACCCACCGACAGGAAGATCATGATGCGTTGCGTAAGAGGACATTATCGTAGAGCCGCGCAGCAGGTTACAATTTCATTCATGAATCCCTCTCTGTCTCCTTTCCGTTCCTTCCCTCCTCGTACGCATATTTACTTTCTCTGGACGCATCCTCACGAGTTGACCACGTTTCCCGATTTCTTTTTCCCTTCCGGCCATCCTGATTCCCAGACACGGGTGGAGGACAATTAAGCAGGAAATTTGAATAATTTAAACTAAATTTCTTATGAGTCGCCTGAAATGACATTGACCTTTTGGTCTGGTACATTGCAGACTGAATTAATCAAATGCTTAATAACAGTAGCAATAATAACATTGTGATCTTCGTCAAACCTTCTCGGTACTTCCTCAACTTCCTCATTTCTGGTTCAAGCTCTCGATTCCCAGTCATACCACACTCTTCAAGGTTTCCACTCCACTCACAATTGACACCCAGAACAAAGCACACGCTACCCAACCACCTATCCGATCAAGCCACATAAAATTCCATCTCCAGAGACATTTTCAACGAACCATTCCCACCCCCTGTTTCGATACACGCACCCATTCATCGCGCTACTCAAGCATCCTCCCTCTCCGCAAACAATCCTTCCCAGATTTCCCCTCTTCCTAAATCCCTCAAGGCCCCGAAGTCAGGGGTCTTGAACGCCTCCCATAAATCTGTCTCCCGGTCGCGTCAGGGCCCGTTCCGAGCCGAAGGCTCCGTCTTCCACGGGCAGGAATTATTGCGTCGCGTCCACCTCCTCGGAGGGATCATACGCGGGGCCTGGATTAAAAAACGCGGCCATATTCAGCGGCCAGTCGAAAGCGAAATTTACAACACCACGTCCAGAGTAAATCCGCCGTCTCTCTTGCCGGTGGGTCGGCGGCTTTTTCCCTTCCACGACCCATGGCCCGCTAGAATAAAGAACGCTGCGGCGTGTCTACAAGTGTGAGACAAGAGGGGCCCGATATTGCCGCCTTATAATAAGACAGTATCGCATGAACGGACCCGGCGTCGGGCCCCGCCACAGAGGGCGGTCCGAACAATGGGCTGAATATCCGCGGAGCCAGGCGAAAGCAGCGGGCCCCGGACGGCGCGCGGTGTGTGTAACAAGGACCCACACTCGGGGCCCGCACGGCCGCGCCGCGGCAAAGAGGGCACCGAGCGAGAGCAGCGTGCAGGGCGTGGATGGAGGAGCAATGCACGCCATATATCAACATCGTACCGATAACGAGGTCCCCAGGAGGCTACCGGTCGTGGAGGACGCCGACCGCAGCTAACTTTGGTCGCGGCACGAACCCGCCGCCCGGCTCCCCTCCACTCCGACCTGAGGCCCCGCTGCGGGGCCCCGGCGAATGAAAAAGCGGGGACGCGTCCAGCGAAAACGTTCGACACGTCCGGCAATAATTTACCGCCGCTCTGCCCTCGTACGATCCGCCGTGATTTTCTCTGGGCCCTACTGCGTGTCACTGGTTGTTTCATTCCACGTTTGCGGAGGGTCTGATGAGCGAATTCTGGGATACTGGGCCCTGGGGCGTGGAACTAGAGGGGCGATGGGGGTTTATGGTTCACGTTTCGTGTTGTGGGCAAAGTGGGGGAGGATGGTGTTGTGGGAGTTGCTTTGATGAGTTTGGAGGAAAATGATTTTTGAGGATGGCGAGGTAACTAAGAATAAGGTTTTATGGTTGAGTAGGGTGTAGTATTTGGCGTATGAGGAATTAGTGATGGGTATTGGATAATGTTTGATTGATAGTTGTCACCCGTCCGGTGTATTTGTGGAGATGTTCTTTGAGTGGTAGAAGTTGTTTTCTTTTACGAAATAGGTAGAAGCTATGGACAATTCTGGGGATGGAGGAAAAAATAAGTACATAGGTTTTACAACGAATGCATTGGGTGATCATAGTACTCAATTTCCTAGTTGGTCAGCAATCGAATTTCGGTGGCTGTTCCTGATATAAGGTGGGTGGTAGTTAGTCACTACATTTCCTGTAGGTATAAAGCATTTAAAATCTACCATAAGCTTCTAAGCCAGGCCTGTCCAGGGATTTGCTCGCACGAGCAGCCGCGAGTTGCTCTTCGCTCTCGGAGGCACGGAGCCCAGGCCCAAGAGCGAAAGGTCTTCTTGGTGGAGGAATCTGTGAACGCTACCTATCCCCACTCTTTTATGGTTGCCGCTTTTGCCGTGGCTTTTGACTTCGCTCGTAACCACCCGCGGCTGCCCTTCGAGGGCAAGAGCAAAAGTTGGACAGGCCTGTTCTAAGCTCATTTTCCCTGAAATAGCAAAGTAGAACTTGTGATTACAGCCATCCCGTCTACAAATAAAAATTAAAAATCTCTCCCAAATAACATAACGAAAGCTAGAATTAGTCTTTCAATGTGACTTACCTTCTGAAGTATCAACGTGCACATCTTCACATCCCACAAAACAAATTTTATCAAATTCTGTTCCCATTATCCATCAACTCGGAATTCCATTTCTATTCCTCCCCAGTTGAATTCTCCACCCCAAGTGTACCGAATTTCGCCATTCGTAGGGTGCACGGTAAATGATAGACACGTGCTTGTGGATTCAGTTAGGGAAAAGGAAGGAAGGAAAGGTTGGAGAACGGCGGGCGTGCACCGTGGCAAATGAATAATGCATCAGGCCGACAAATTTATTAATTGCACGATGCGGATCCGCTGATATTCCCGTGAACATGCAAATCGTGGCGGCGCGCATTATTGTCCAGCATTGTTCACCGCCTCGTTCACGACCATATTGGACGCCAAGAGCGGCGTAAATCCGCCAGGGAAAGCAAAGAAAACTGCGCCTCTTAAATTAGTTAGATAAGAGTTTTAGCGCTGATCCGTTGGTTGGACGCAATTGTGCTTGTAGAACGCCTCGAGATAACGCGTTTCAGCGTCGTATTTATTACGTTGCTTCGAACTGCCGTTTTCGGTCGAGCCACTTTTCGCCATGCTGCGCGCTCCAGCGCGCCGCGTTTATGACGTGAATTCGTTTGGTGAAAATTTATTCGCAACACTGGCGAAACTACGCTTCTGTGTCTGTTTAGCGAAAGAGTTAGATCGACTGGGTATTCATTGTTGCTGTGCTGAATGTTGTGGGTTTTGGAGATACATAGGAATTCACAGAGGACAATGTTATGTAAGGATTACTCTTAGAGCCAGTTTTGGTTTTATGCATTCTTCCATTTGATTGCAAGCAGTGACATTAAACTTCTGTAGATGATTACCTACTACGTTTGACAGTGGTCAACCAAGGTGATTGATGAAAAGGGTATTTTTAAAAGATAGATGTTAATTAATATAGTGATAACAATATTACAATTTGGAACTATTTAAGTGGTACTTATTAACCGTATACTACTTCTCACCGTACAGGTACTTGCAAACACACACCCACGCTTCCTCTTTTAATCATTCCAAACAACACGGGAAACTTTCCTCCCACACTCGATGTATAACATCATAGACTAAGTGCCATTCCACACGAAACATTGTTGTGATTGAACCTCATACATTCATTCATTCCCTAGCGTTCTTAACCTGTTAAATGGAGAAGACGAGTTAACTCATTCGATAATTCCTCTGCGTTGGGCAAGACGAGTCAATTCGTTATGAAAATTTGGAAACCATAGTCATACAAAAGGAATAAATAATGCCACAGATTATATATCACATTTACTGTCGACGTAATGAGTTAACTTACCTCTAATAATTATTATACATGTAATTTTTAATCCTCGAAGGACAGAAGTTTAGGTCACATGGAAGTCGCTTGGGTCAGTTTGGGTCCATATTAACCTTTAGGGGACCGGCAAAGTTACTTAAAAATGATTTAAGATATAAATACGTATGTGTGTGTCAGTGTTCGACTATGTTTTTGTGTATGTTCGACTATAAATTTGTTTTGTTCAAAAGAACACAAATGAAAAAATTCCTGAAACGACACAAAAATACCAAAAATAATAATAAAAATATGGAAAAAACGAAGAAAAGATGATACAAAAACTTTCTACGTCTACGTCGTTAACTCTGGGTAACGCTAAAAGAAAGTTCTCTGAATTTTGGTACCTATGTGTTTATTCGTTTAGGTCAGTAACACTGCCATGTAGATCAAACATTTTTACAATGCGACTACAGATTCGTAATCAGCAGTATTAATAAACCCCAGACATACTGTATTTTTAAATTAAGTTAAACAAAATTAAAGGATTTGCACAGAGCCCCAAAAGGGGCATTGCCGGTCTGTAACGGTAATAAGATTTTTGGAAACTGTAAACCACTATTTTTTTTAAAAAAAGCCGGTCCTCTAATGGTGATTATTCTACTATAGACATTTTAAACAACGTTCATTTCTTAGAACAGTAAAAATGTAATTTTCCTATTTCTGAAGTTTTCCCTACTATCATTATCTAAATACACTTGGTACCATTACGCTTGGGCCCAAAAAGACCCAGCACCGCCGGCTGGAGATTAATACACTAGAGATCTTTCAAATCAAGAAATTACAATCACTTGACAAATTAAACCAGCCTCCTCTGTACCACTTGAATCTACCCAAAAAGCTCACAGACGCCTCCCCTAAAAATTCCACAACAACTTCCACCCTCCAACTACCCCCACCCACCCTACACCAACACCAGGAGTGACCTCCACATCACCCTATCACTTCAGTTCCCAAAAACCTTCCAAAAAACCTGTGTCAACTAAATCTCTCACGACTCGAAGCCATATTCCCTGTGACGGTTGAGCAGACGCGAGCAAGGCCCAGCGAAAATTTCGAAAAGGACAAGTTTTTGCCAGAAACCAGCGGATGGGTGGGGGACATTAAGGCCTGCACTCGCGACTGAAACAAGCGAGCGCAGAAGAGGCCGCTGGCCAGGACATTGTAGGGCTTATATGGCGATCCGGCATAAATCAAAGGGCTAATATACTGCGGGGCCCGGTAATGCAGCCGCCGCGCGACGGAGGTCTTTTTATCGGCGGAGTAAGACAATACGCATTTACATACGCGCGAGCCCTCGTACGCGGCGTGTAGGCCGCGTTTAGGCCCGTGGCGTGGGCCTGTGCGCCACACCACGGGCCCCGCAGACAGCATATGGCATGGCTTATTGGAGCGGAGGCCGCGGCTGCGCAGCAATTACCGCGCTTCTGCCCGCCGGCTCCTTCGGGTGCGCATCAAAGTGGCTGTCTCCGCCGCGCTCTCCTTCCCTCCGCCGGTGGATCTCTCCCTCCCTGTTTTTTTTCGTACCCTCCCGGGCTCCGTTCCCGGCTCTCCCTCCAGCTGGCGCGTTTCGCCTGCTACCGGCACCGCGAGAGGGGAGATGGGGAGATTGCGCTTATAGGGGTGAGTCCTCTTTTTGCGGAGATTCTTGTCTGGTGTTCGTTTATTTTCGCGGTGCTTTTTTCCCCCTTTTTCCTCTATCTCTTTCTCTTTCTGGTTTATTTAATTCGTTTGGAGCGGCTCGGGGAACCGGCGTACGGATCCTCGTCGCTGGAGATTCGTTGTTGGAGTAATTGGGCACGCGATAGGGACGCTGGGAATGAAGAAGTTTGATGAGTAATTGGATGTGGCTGGTTTTTGGCTGGTGGGCGAAGTTCGCTGGGGAAAACAGAGATCTTGGGAACTTTCACGCAAGGCACCACGCTTCGTACGTCTTTTGTACATTTATATTAGTGCTACTTCTAGCGGGGGAGTATATACGAGGTGCAAGTCGCGAGTCAGAGAAGTGCACTGTGTGTTTAATAATTAGGAAGCATAAGAAGTGTATACCTAAAGCTGTAAACACTTCAAACCACCCTTTCCCCAAATTTCATCAGGCAACACCCCCCAGTAATATATCTCAACTCCATATTCTCCAAAAGCCTTGCATATTTGCCCACCCCAGTCCCACAAATCCTCAACAAACAATCTCAAACCCTCCACCATCTAATTATCACAAACCTGTACAAACTCCCCCGATTCCTCCATCATAATTAGCTCCCAGTAGCTTGCTCTATAGTCAACCAATTAAGGGGATCGATTAACATCCACCCAACGTAGAGTCGAGGGTACAGATTCGCGGGGGTGAAAGACAGAATGGGGAGGGGTGAACGATGGAGGAACTCGTCTCATTCGTGGGAGTTAACGAACGTCCCCTTTGGGCAGTATTCGTACATAATGCAGAGAGTAAGAAAGGGGGGCTGGGCGGAGGGAATGGGGAGGAGGAAGAGGGAGATTCGCGGTTACGGGGACCCGTGTGGCTTGACGTAGAAGAATTTAGGAGCGACGGCGAAAGCAAAGGCCCAGTTCCCGAGCGGCCAGGTCCCTTTGAAGTCTAAAAACAATGGCATTGTCTCTTCAGTCTAGCGAAAGGCTGCATCTCCCTCTTTTTCCCTTTCCCCCCCTCGCTGCCTCCTCCGCCGGCTGGGCCAGCGTAAAACGTTTTAGATCTTTTTTTCCGCTGGTGGACAGAGGTCTCTCGGGCCGAAAGGCCGCGATCGGTAAGGGCAATCGAACCAATTTACATTTTTCATTTACATCGACCAGAGGACCCCGCGGACCGCACGATCCGAGGGCCCTTCAGGGCACCCGTGGATCCCCTGGTCGCTCCTACGGGGATATCTGGCCTTGATTGAAGATTCTGACAGCTGGGAAATAATGCTTCCTGGCGCGGGCATCTATCGGGACGTGTAGCGTGCAAGAAAAAGCCAAGCTGTGTGTTTTTCTTTGTTACTTGCGAAGGAGGTTTTGCTACTTTTTTGACAACGGGGACCGTGTTCCAGCTTCTTGCAGCTTGGGTCCTGATGTTTTGTTGGCAAACAGGGCGGTGGTTAATTGATACAGTTTAGCAGTTGAACTCGGGGGTTTTGTTGCGCATGATGTTACAGTTGAATTTGGCGATAGTAGTAAGATTATGGAGTCTGGGTGCAATTAGTATAAAACATTTTTTTTATAACAACAGTGATCATACACATATTGTATGTATATAATTCTCTAATGTAACGAACTAAGTTATCAAATTTAATTTTAATTCCCTGAGTGGAATTGATTGTAAATACATTAAATCAAATTATAAAACATTTCTTTGATTCTTCATTGGTAGTCTTACAGACGTCAAGCTTGTCTGATCATATTTTATATTGTTCCCTAAATTAAAGATGAGCTTCCTTCACCCCTGACACGTTTCATCTGTGAGGAAAAATATTTGAATTTCACACTACCCTTCTGCAAAAAGTGATTCATTAATCCTTGAATCTTCTTCTAAACTTGCGCGTCAATTGCAATCTAATTCCAACTAACAACCAAATTCTGTCATCCCCTTAGTAAAAATCATGCTCCCAATTCTTTGCGTCCCAAACATATGGTAGTAGAGCAGTAGTTATGCTGAACCTCGTGCATTGATCATTATAATTTTCAATTGGGAATGGTGTAATTATTATTTATTATTATTACTCTACATCATCTTCTCAATCAAACGCATACTTACCTCCACGCTAGTGTATACACCTAAAGAACGAGCTGCTTGAAAGACACTGAACAAAGAGTGCCCCCACGGTCAGTACTCATCTCAGCATCAGACTTGAGCGTTTCGCTCGAGGCGGACAGTAGGATCGGCGATGGTATTCGGTGAAATTTGTATACCGCTATTTGCATCATCCACTAAATTATGGGAAAGGGAATTCTGGGCCCCCGCTTCGGGACAGGACTGGTACCACCTGCACGAGATTCAGCTTTCGCCCAGATTGAAGAGGCGAGCCCGCTTCGAGGCAGAGACGTCGGGTCGTTATTTCGTTCCAAGTTCCAGGAGAGTGGAATAAAGATTCGGCGTGTGTGTCCTTTGCCGGTAGCAGAACAGAGGCTATTAGGTTCGTATAGGAGCGTTCTCCTTTTGTCACGGCTGGAATTTATTCGTCTCGATTCGGTCAGCCCGCCCCTCCCGCTCGCCTCTCGTCAAAAAAGAAGCCGACCTGTCCAGCTTTGGCTTCCAAACGATACCCTCCTATCTCTCTAGTGTCTAACATCCGCCGCCGATTTGAAATTCCCGATGCTGTGCACGCATCCGCCCTGACTTTCGGATACTCGTGGTGTCACGCGCTGCAGACTCTTGCGTGATCGAACAATGGACGAACTTGGCCCATCGAAATCGTCGCGGTGCCGTGGTCCACTCTGCTGAGAGTGTAGTGGGCTTGGACTTACAATGAGTCGCGAAATTTTTAACACAGAGAGGTTTGTTTGGGTTGGAAGGGTTGGTTGAGTTCGTTTAGGCTACATACCGAAGCGTTTCGTATAGCTCTGACGTGAATGTGAAATTCTGTTTTATGAAGGAATATCTATACTTGTGTTGGGTCGGAAGGGGGAGTGATGGACAAGAGAAGAATCGAAACTGATATTTTTATATGACTATATGAGTGATTCAAATACAAGATTTTATTCTACTTATTATGTTGGTATCAGTAATCTATTCTAGGAACCTCTTTACTTTGTGTGATACGGAGAAGGTAACCTTTTCATTTTATCACATCGCTATATATTTGTTACCTTTCATCTTTAACCTTCTTTCGCAATTTTCACTCGTCTTTTTCTATTAATAGTACCTACTTGACTCATATATAGTTTCTCATATTGCAATACAATTGAGAATCTTTGTAGAAAACACTGTAAGTGCCAAAAGTCAAATTCTACACTATGGTAGTAACATTGGCACCTAGGAATATTTTCTGATAATTTTTTTTATAATTTTGGCACCTACAGTGTTTTCTACAACTACCTACTCTTGAATTGAGGGGCCCAGTGGAAAACAAGCACATGCCACATAGATACGCATAAATTTTCGTTTCTTGGTACCATTAATTTGTTCCTGCAATGTAGTGTAATTACATCACAATATACAAGCATGTAAAGCTCCGCCTCCGCCTCCTAATATAATAATGGAAAGGAGGCCCACGCCAATGGACTCACTGAGGACAGGTGACCTAAAAAATTAATTTTTCAGCTAAAATTAGATAATAGTTGTTATTTACCATATAATTCAACTAGGCACCCTTTAAAATAATTACAATTTCGTACCACATTTCCTATGAAAACAATTTTGACTTCAACTTTCTTTCCTCTAAAATCATAAAACGGTAGCATGTGCCTGTGTTCCACTGGGCCCGTATATTTATAATAATTGTTAATGTGCAATTATTATAAATTTCATTACAAATAAATTCCAAGACTTCTCGCAGATTTCGCAGTGAAAGTCAGTTGAAACAAATATTAAAAAATTTCCAATCCCTTTATGCGTGAAATTCCAGAATTTCGAGTGTTTCGTTATCTCGAAAGGCAATGGCCGCTTACCGATATCCAGCAAGATGGAAATAATTGGGTGTCCCAAACAATTCCAAGCGCGTTCGTGAGCGTTTGGTTAAATCCTGTATATTCGCGGGCCAGTCTATCGCGGTCCAATTAAGAAAACGCGAGGGCACCGAGATGGTGTCTTCCTCTCGCCTGTTAAGGAGACGCAATTACCCGGGCATCCAGAACGGAAGTCGAATTGAGAAGTTCCAGCGGCAATATACAAACGCTTCTTCGCGTTTGATTTACTCGCGCGTGTTTCGTGAGCCAGCCCAGTTTGTTTAACGATCGTGCGCAGCTTCCAGTCGTTTATTTATCGTTTATTTTCGCCGGACGCTCGAGATGCCACGAAATCGCGACTGCGGGGATTCTTTCGCGAGGAATTACGGAGTTGGGGCAGATTTCAATTACGAGCGATCGAGCTTCGATTATTTTAGGAGTTATCGCATATCGCCGAGGTGAATAACTATGATTGTTTCTGGCGATGATCTGTTGCGTCGTGTAGTAATTAAGGGGAGGTGATATAGAATCAATTTGCGGGGATAAACGATATGTAAATCATCGACGGTAATTTATCGTGGAATGAAATACATATTGGGAATGTAGGTGGCCAGAAGTAATTAAGGGTTTTTATTTAATCGCTGCGGTGGGTTTTTGAGAGGCTTAAAGCAGGTAATTAAGAGACTTTCTGAAAGAACAGGGATGTGCAAGCGGTTTGTTTGTATGTGGAGTATGATATATGAAGTCTGGTAGGACTTGGTTTTCTGTTTCTGGTAGTGGACATAACTCGTGTACTGTAATCTGTTTCGGTGAGTTTATTAATTTAATTTTACAATTTTACTCTTGTTTCTCAAGGAGTAAGGTTCATGCCACCATGATCGAAATTCGCTTTGACGAGGCTAATTTCTTGGTTTACAATAGTGACCCACCAAAAGTATCTACAAAAATCTAACGAAGCTTTAAAACTATACCTTATCTAGCTTTACTACCCGGTTTCGCCCGGAATTTATATTCTGATTTTATAAAAAATATTTATTTATTTTTTGTGAAAATAGTCACAATTATCTGGATTGGTCAGGTATAATGAGTTGAGGGACATTTCGTGACACCGGAGTTAACCGGTCGAAAGTTTTTATGCGACAGCAAACACACAAACATATCAACTTTCTGCTTCATATATTAAAATTACAATGTTGGTATAATTCATCTACCCTGGGAAAATCTATACGACACAGATGGAATTACAATTCATTCTTAAGGATGTACATATAATATTTTGTTCATGATTCCCTTTTTAAACTCTCTTTCATACATCCCTTATCGCTCTACTCATCTTAACATGAGTACACTCTAAATTCTAAACACTTCCTCCACCATAAATCTCAATTACCAATCAACAAACCCTCAAAACTCCCAAAAAACAATTTCTCAAAACCACCATTCCACAAACATTAAAACCGCTCAAACAAACAATCTCGAACCCTCATCAGTCTCCATCCATCTGAGCATTACCTTCCTTCGCATCATCTCATCCTCTCAATCCACTTCCTCATACCCTCCCCACCACCTCGATCCCAATAAAATCATTTCCAACCCCGAAAACACGCCACCCTCGTTATTCCACTCGCGGAAAGGTGCTTTCGAGCGCAGCGAGATCGTTCGCCTCTAACGCCCAGCGATCGCAAGGGCGACGGCTTAAAATCTCGGGCCCGCAACTAGCGAGCCTGGATGGAAGTCAATTCGAGAAATTCCGGTCGCCCTCAACGCAAGGACCCGCTTAAAATCGATTCGACGCCGCTCGCGTACACGGATACAGTAGCACGAAAACATTTATCCGGCGACACCGTGGCCCGCGGCCTGCACCGTACCCACTTATTGATCGCTGCAATTAAAACAGCGCGTCTCATTAATTGCGCCGCTGGCCCTTAATTAGGAATCATCAATTCGTAGAGGCGAGCGCGGTTACGTGCTGGCCCAGCTGTATGATTAACGAGAGACGGGCCCCCGCTCGTCCTACACGAACGAGCGCGGGGCCGCGATAAATATCGACGTCCCGACTGTTTATCGAAATCCCTCCTCGCCGTTTGATATCTCCCGTCCCTCCCCTCTCCCCCCTCGCTTTTCGTTTCCCAGGCGGACGGGCGCACGAACGTCAACTCTGCGTGAGCCCGTGCGTGTTAAGACGAAAGTACCACGGTCTTCTCGTTTCTTTGGAATCGCTGCGGACCAGATATTTATAGGAGTACGCGCGGTGAACCATTTATTTTGACCGGTTCATATATTTCGTTCGGTGGCTGCGCGCCAGCGGTATTATTTTTTTTCGGGCGTATTGGAGTTTGGAGCGGGGGGCTCGCTCAGTTGCATGTCGCGGGAAAATGCATCGCATTGTAGCGTTTTAATTATCGGGACATGGGGGTATTAATTAGCTTCGAGCAAAGTGGACATGCAGATTCGAGTTTCGATCGTCCCCTTGTCGGGACGTAATGGATGGTGGCCGTGGATGGTGGTTGAATGAGTTTGTGGGGGAGGTTCTGTAGTGGATAAGATAATTGCAGGGAGTTTCTTGGTAGCGGTGTGGGCTTTTGGATATTTTGAATTGTTACGTGGACAGTTTTATGGAAAACGTTTCATGTTCTGCGGATATTTTTAATGGCGTATGTTCGTGCTTGAATAATTCTACGAATTAGGGGATTAGAGATTTTAATTCCAATGAGGGATTTAGAAGTTGAAATAGGGGTTTAAAGAACGATTGGTTCGAATTGAATATTCAAGAAATGATTCGTCTGCTGGTAATAGATTTAGAATACAAGATTTCCTAGCGGGATCTAATTAAACCTTCGAGGGGATATCACGTTTGATATGTAAATGGTAGTGTTGGAATTGAATCTTATGCAGGTAATAAAGTAATTTGCATTTAGATCAGTTATTTGAGTCGAGTATTGACTAAAACCTTTGGAGGTGAAAGCAAAACTATGAGAATCCCGAAAAGAATAGGATAATTATTGTGTGATTCTGTGTCGTTGTACGTCTGACCACGGACTGACTAGAACTACTTTCTCTACCCCTTCTTTGAACTGTGAGTCATTTCGACATCAATCTGTGGTACAAAGAATCATGTGTATTTGTACAAATTTGTTACATATTCATAATTTCAAATACTGACGAAATTTTATGTCAGTTAAACTTTATGTTAAATATTTAAGTAGTAAAATAAGGTGACACATTTGAAATTGCCTAGCTTGGATTCTTTGTATGTGATATTCATATATAATTTGACAATTAAAGATAATTGTCAAATTATATATTTTAAACAAATTAATGTATGCGTTAAACAAAATTACCTAAACTCACTCTTTATGTCTAGCAACGAAAATATTTCCTTTTCGAAATGAGTTCAAAAAATTGAGTGCTCTAATAAAATATACGTGTTGCATCCTCATGTAGTAAATTTGTTTAAAGGATGAAATAGTTACGACGATTAGATAAAAAAATAATTTTAGGATAGATGAATTAATTCTAGTAAATCCTAAAACTATTTCCTTTGCTTGAATTTAAGGCAAGACTATTTCTCAAACACTCATTCACTTTCAACAATCTTTTTATACAAACCTCGTAATTTAACCCACGCCTCCCATTTGGAACTCAATCAAATCCTATCGAAATCCACTGAAAACCAACTCTATCATCAAACTCTCACCACAATCCAAAAGATACTTGTTTTCCCAATGGAAGTACATTAAGTAATTCAACTTCTACCATTTTTTGACAAAAAAGAACAGTCTCGCAGCACGCAACAGAGCACGATTAAGGCTCATTCAGAATTTAATCTACGCTAGAAATCTGCATTTCTGAGTCGACTGACTCGTGGGTCGACTCGAACAGGCCCGTGGAACGATCGAGTCAGTCACGTCGTGATTTCCCAGCACGATGCGTGAACCACGATGACCTTTGTCCAAAAGCTTTGGCAAAACAGGTCCAGATTTGCTACTGCACGTGCATGTGTGCACTGGGTGGAGGAAATACAGGGAGATCACGAAAGCAGCAACGTATAAAGACAGTAGTGTGCTCAGTTATTAATAGTTAAGGATACAGGATAGGATTCTATGGAGATTTATTTGAGAAATTGGATTCTACTGTTTCTTACTTGATGATGGAGACAATATTGCGTTTCTTTAGGAGTTCTATTTACTGTTGACTGTACTTCTTTCGAAAGATGCACTGGTGCTCTTGTATGCACTTGTTGATTTCTTTCCTATTACTCTAACAACATTGTTCATTTATTTCATGTAAATCCAACCTGCTCACAATTCTGAGTGTAGTAGTGTTAACGTATAGACATTTCACATTTACCTTTGGCCATACGTCTTCCAAAAGATGCACCTACTCAGCTGCAGCATGCAGTTGCATTGATTTTCAAAGAATGTTTATTTCTTTCTTTTTACTTTAACAAAAGTGTAACGGTACTAACGCTTAGGTACTATATGTTATTTACCAACAATTTAAGTGTCACATTGAAATACCTTAGAACCTCCAGCATCCGAATTAATGGGGAGGTATGATCGTTTAGATAATGGAATTTATATATTGTAACACTCACTGTACTCAGGGCGATTATTCTGTATTTCTATATTAACAATTCCAAAAATGAAAAGTAATATAAAAGTATTATCGTAGATCTTCCAACATTTTATATTATTGCTAATTTAGCGGCACACTTGCTATTTTCTATCTTCTGAAGTGTCTCCTGTTTCGTTGTGACAGCAATGGTACCTACACGTCTCCTCTTTGATGGAATTATAAGTATATAAAGTTTCAACGCTGGCAATATCAATATCATTCTGTGCTAGTCTGATTAGTATTCATTTTAATCATTATAGAAACATGGAAGTAATACGTTCGTATCTATTTCCATATTAAAGCACATATATGCACACAGCATATCTAACAATGCCAGGATATATATTGTTTCGGATAATACATTCTTTCTGAAAGTTGCGTTTGCATCATCTAGGGAGGGGAGGGGGCGTTAGATATGGGGGCGGAAATGGGGGTCATTAGAATTTGAATAACATGAGGTTGCACAGTGATTATCCAACAAAGTTCATTACGTGTGTAAATCTGTGAACACATACACAGATTTTCTCATATCGATCATATTAATAACTAGCTTAAAATAACCAGCGTTGCCCGGGTAAAACTTTGGTGATCACGGAGTGTTAAGAGGGTGAAATAAGGGGGAAAGGATGGGATGTCCAGGTTTTATGGTAGCCTATATTTTCCGCAGGGTTCTAGAGAGTAATTATTGCAAAATTTGGTTCAGATCGGTTAAAAAAATCGGAATGAATAGTATCCTATATGCCATTCCTAGTCCTAGACTACGTATATACAAAATTTCAGAAAGATCCGTTGCGTAGTTGCGACGTGATTGAGTAACAAACATCCAAATTCACTTTCGCATTTATTATACTTATTAGTAGGATAGTAGGAAGTAGGATATTCGACTTACTGCAACTTTAAAACTGTCTGAATTCTCAAGATTGTGTCGCGGTGATGCGACGATGCGATCGTAAACTTTAGGAGATCATGTAAAATGATTAAAAATTCAAATGTGGCATCCTGTATATGGTACGGCGCGATCGGAATAATTTTACAGAACTAAGAGGCTGGTGGCTTGAAAAATGATGAGTAGCACAGTCTGCCCTGTTAATTCGAAAGGGCGTATCTGCAACTTTCGCATAAATTGAGTTATTGCTGCCAGTTAGCACAAAAATGATTTATCTGTATGTATATTAAATAACAATGCCACATCTGCATCGAGACTGAAGATATAACAGTTTATATTTCGGACGTATGTGAAATCGCTGCCTGATTTTGGGCGTAGGTATCTACCAAAGTTTCCTTTGAAGTTTATGAAATAATTTACGTGTTTGTCACATATATTTAGTTACCTTTTATCCAGATTTAATATGTAACCAAATCTGATTTATATAAAATACCAATGTCATAAAACAAAACACTAAAAGGCATTTACAGAGGGTGGCCAAATTATTATACTCAAAACATTTTCATCAAATCTGTGAAAGTCGTGGCTGTATGTAAAGTAACAATGCATGAATGTTATTGTTTTTTCATTTATTGATTAGTTACTACATCTGGCAACATTCTGAGTAATTTTTCAACATATAAATCTTATTTGTTTTTAAAAGGACGGGAATATAATTATTACAAATAAGACAGAAATAATAGAGAATATCATCAGAGTATATGACAGAATATTCCAATACTGCAGGAAGTAGCCACAGAATGCATTGAAAGAATGCCATGCCGAATCCGAGCCGCCATAAAACCTAAAGGCGGAGTCACCAAATATTGAGTAATTGTATTTCTCGTACAATATAGTCTTAAATCTGTATACCTAAAAGTATTTAATTTGCATTCTTAAATACATATACTAGTATTAAAAAATAATTTTGTAACAATAAACACGAGATATCTATTTCATTCCATCGCTTAAATTTACAAAATTTCAAACCTTTTTGTTTGAGTATAATAACTTGGCCACCCACTGTATCTCAGAACCACCTTTTGACCAGATACACCCTTTCGAATTAACATGTTAGCTGACTGGAATAATACAGCGTCCAAATAACAGATACTGGAGGCCCTATTTTATTCCCAATTTGAGTCCACCTTCCCACCAACTACTACTTCCAAGAACACAGTCCAACATGTCACCTGAAACCACCCTTCCCATCCAAACCAAAGCACACGATTTTATCAACCACGTAGTCCAGCCACGAAAAACGAGGCAACCTTCATCTGAAACGATCCAACTCCCGTCAAGTGATCACAAGAACCTCCACCACCAACCGCGTCTATTCGTCGACGCTTCGAAGGATGACGAGCCCTCTGCATTACGGATCTCCGGGCAGAACATGCGCGATCGATTGACTCACACGCGCGTGATTCCGCCCGATGGAAAGCTAACGGCGCGGAAAACTGCGACGAGGCACGCGTCCACGATAATTGGCCACGTTCGGCGGCGTAACGTGAAATTTTTCAAGCGCTCGAGCCAGCCCGCCGCTGATGGTCCCGATCCAGGGGTCATGGTTCAGAGGTCCGAGGCGGGTCTTCCGCACACATCCATATTAAGTGGCTCACAGCCACGTACACGCTGCTGGACACTGAAACGCTCTTAAACGAATGGACACAGAGCCATTCACTCTGTGTCGTCGGCGAGCGACACGGCCCTGATCCCGCTCCGATCGTTGTGAAAATATCGCGTTTCCTATCTTTCTCAGCAGGAAACGACTTCGTGCGACTTGTTTCGTGGTACATCTTGCTTGTTTCCCGGCTTTCGGCTTGGTTTTGTGACGGGCGATGTTGGAACGCGGCTGGATAGTGAGTCGTGCAAGTGCGAGGAGGTAGGGATCGACAGTTCAGTTCTAGGAATGACTTGAGTTTTTTATTGGGGCTTGGGATTATGTACGAGGAAGGATGTTGAGATAGTGAGTTCAGTGTTGATTAGATTTGGGGGTTTCTCGGTCAAAAACTGTTTGTTGGAAAAGGGAAGACTGCTTTTAGTGATTGAGTTTTTTGGGGAAGGTGAGAGTTGCTTGGGGTTCCTTCTGACAGATGTTTTGTCGTTCTTCAAGATCAGATCCATGGAAGCTTTTATTTTATTTATTTATTTAACATCAACGGGTCAAAACTCTTTATTAGATAGCAATGAAGGTAAACATATTAGGATAATGTAAAGGATAATATGTTAAAGAATAATTTTTGGAAATTTATGGCCTTGGTATTTAATTCTGTAAGCTTGTTGGAAACTTTTTTCATTTTGTTAGTGGCGTTTTGAGAGGAACCTTGCGTGAGTGGTGGTTCTACATAGTGATGGTATTTAATATTATCTGAATCTTCTGAATTACTCTAAAAATTAGCTTGCAATATGCAGTTATGCGTTAATATATTCAGTTCAGAAGATAAGAGTTTCAGTTTTTTATTGGTACTTTGATTGAAGCGAAGAGTTATTAATTCTGACTAAAATTATGAGAGCAGAATTTTAGATGGTAAATATAAATTTACAAAGATATTTTGCTTGGTGTGATTCTTTATTATTAATAGGTCATTGG
Organism: Andrena hattorfiana; assembly: GCA_944738655.2. Classification (NCBI taxonomy): domain Eukaryota; kingdom Metazoa; phylum Arthropoda; class Insecta; order Hymenoptera; family Andrenidae; genus Andrena; species Andrena hattorfiana. The sequence goes on along the minus strand of OX122889.2, from coordinate 37,446,323 downwards.
ACCTATCTCACTACCAAGTAAGCTGTAATTCGATAAATAATTATCGTTTGTTGTTGGACTCGGTCGAGATAGTTGAACGAAGATTATTCTTCTAAATACGTTGACCTCTTCGTTCTATTATATTCACGAAACCAGCAACTTCATTCGCGTTTATCGCACTTTAATCGAATGCATATACGTATTGGATATGTTTATGAAATTCGAGGGAATCTATTAATAATCAGTTCATTTATTGCAGCGGATTTCGCGAACTTGAGGTCATTCACATTTAAACTTTTGTCAAATTAAACGCTATTTCGAAAACTTATCTGCAAAAGAAGGAACATATTGCCAGGTACATTTTTTCGAAAAGAAGTTTCTGTACATCTTTTTACAGTAACATCAACAGGAATTATAAAACACTAATACGAAGGTAGTTAATTCAATACATCTGCTTAAATTTTAATTTAATTATACATTATAAATCTAAAATTACGACATAATATCAGAAGAATTTCTCCAGTCCTTTCCAAATATTACGATGAATCGCGATTATAAAATTTGAAATTTGCAAGTGTTCTAAATTTTTTTTAATAATTTTTTTCTATACACTTACGACCATAATTCTTCATTTTCGCGTTGAATTATATTTATTTTATATCAATTGTGCTTAGAAATAATACATAACAGTACGTTCTTTTATTCGTCATGATTTGTATTCAAGGGATACAACAAGGCATCCACAAACCATAGTGTTTTCTCAGAGAGAACTAGAATCTCCTTTCACCATAAAAAAAAAAACAGTCACAGAGGAGGAGAAGAATGTCCTCCAGGTATCTCACTTTACCCAGCCTTTTGCAAAGTGGTGTACATGCAATTTTTGGTCACCTAATTGCTTATTCCTTCGATAACTCAGATTTACTGAAAACTGTGGAAAGTGAGATATATTTGATATAATTGGATAATCCACATAACTTACGGATTTGCAAACAAATAGGAAGTGTTTCTATGATATCTGTGAATATAATATAAAAGACAATGTATAATATTTCTTACGCAGCCACAAATTTTTTGTAACCTTCCTCCAAATTGTGCCCCTCAATTTGTGAAATCGTTTGGAACTCTTCTAAAACAACTACTATAGTCTAAAATGAACCACACCCTGGCCATCATTGTCAGAAACAGTTCCACTCATTATCATCAAACTGCCATTTCACAAGATCTTCGTTTTTCAAACCAAACCACGAATTCCATTTCCTCGAAACTTGTCCCCTCTATCTCCAATCTACTCCATCTTCGACAACGTTTCCACCAAAAAGAAATCATGAACGGAACGTAAAAAAAAGCTAGTGAACCGCAAGAAACAAGCACCTCGAACACTTCCCGCGGCGTTTGAGCGGATGACGCCGTGGAGGGAGAGATGTGAGCGCAGAAGAAGAAAGAGCTGGCAGAAGAGAGGGAGCCGAGGGTCGGCCGGGTCGGAGGGATCGAGAGGGTCAGAGGTCACGGGTCGTACGGCATAGCCCTGACCCTCGACCTTATCCCCTTCCAGCTCCTCTCCAGACCCCGTACAGACCCCTACCAGTCGTACCTAGAACTCGACTCCGCTTCATGTTCGACTCTGCTTCGAGACTCGACGTCAACTCACAGTGTCGTCGCAAGTTCCGTGGAAAAAATTGTTGTTAGCTACGCGTCGTGCTTGATTTTGGGGTTCTTAGCGGGGGTGGAAACGCGTGTTTTGGTTTTCGCGAGACCTTGACACGGTTCGGATACGGTGGGAGTCGGTGAACGGTGGTCGGCGGACCGGTGGCGTACACGCGTGCCTCTGTGTGGTGCAAGTGCTGTGAGTGCATCTGGTGCAGACGCATGCACCGGCTGACGCGCAGTGCAACCTCGCGACACGGTGTAACGACGCATCGATTTGATCTTTACAACGGCCACTCTGGGTGCTGGCCACACTGACGGAGCCTGTTGGTGGCTCGCCGCCACGTCTGGCGTCCTCTCGTATGTCGGTTTTCTTGGCTTTTTGGTGGGTTATTCTCTTGGGGGTTTTGAGGAGTTGGGGAGTAGGAAGTGGGGATTGGGAAGTGGAGGATTGAGACCTTGGGGAAATTAGGAATGAGGGAATTGGAAATTTGAGAAGTTGCGGAATGTATGGAATTGAGAAAATAGGGAATTGGAAATTTGAGGAATTTTGGGACTCGAGAATTAGGAATTTGGAGAATTCAGAAAATGAGGAACAGAAAACTTGGGGAACTGGATAAGGGAGACATTGCGGAACTGCAAGTACGGAAATTGCCCTCGAGGTACTGCCATACGTATCAAACAAGAAACCGATTTTCTTTGTTTTTTTCGAGTATCGTCGTGTGAACGGTTCCATAACGATCAATGTAACATCGGTATCCATCATACACGTATCACGATGCATGTATCGTCGTGTCAAACTGGACTAACTGATAATTACTGGTGACATGATTCACATTTAACTTCAATACACCATTTACGACCTCCTGTCGGATTTCCTCAGATTGAGTATTCTTTCTTTAACCCTGTCAGACTTGATTTAATTTCATGAATAAGAAAGTACAATATCCACAAACAATATTAGTATCGACCTTAAATGATACAGGGTTTTAAGAAACAGCAGTTTATAGCATGCAGTTACAATTATTTCATCTACTCAGTAAACATTTCCAACTTACAGTATCCATTTACATATTTCTATGAAGGAACATACTATCATGTCTGTCACCTCCCAATTACTAGTTTTTATCACAAGCAAATCGCTCAACACATCCACTTAGCCTTTCAAAAAATTCAACATGATCAGTAGTATCATAATCAAAATTATAAAATTATATCTCTTAACGTGAACAAAATATATTTGACAGAGATACCGTTAACTGGGAGAACATTGGCAGGTTATTATAACATTCCATCTTTTGTGATTGTACTACAAGTGTGAAAATGCATAAAAGTTTCCTCCTTTTCCATCTTTAATGCATGCTAATTATAATTAACTGCCAATGTTCCTCCAGTTTACAGTAACTCAATCTCACTTCCTTATTTCACCCTTTTTCCTTTCAAACAGCCATGAAATTTAATAGTATTAAGCGAGAGCTTTGCTATCACGTCGAAATTTCATAAATTATCAGGATAACGCAATTGTTCGGGTGGTGAAAAAATTTCGAGACGTGTGGGCAATTTGTCGGAATAAAAGTTGGCTGGAGGAACGGGATCCGCTTGGCGAGACCGATTTCTTTCTTAATGGAAGCCACGGTTACGTACGGCCGCGCGATAAAGCGGCTTTACTGCCGATATCCGGAATAATTTATTGTCATTACATTCATCATGCTGGCTGTAACGCGCGACACTCGCCGCTGGAGAGAAAGCACTGCATCTGGAGTAATGTCGCTAGCCACTAACGCCGATTTACGAGCGACGTTTGTTCATGCGTTTAACGGACACCGTCGACGAACACGGGATGATAATTTCTCCGATAACGTGTCTCTCGAATCGAAAGCTGTACGTGCGAATATTGTCGTGGATCTTAATCCATTCGCCGAATTTAGGAGCGTAGGTATACATATACCTCTTTTAATTTGATTTGGTTAGTATTGGATAAAAGAATGGAATTAACATAGGAGAGGGAGATAAAACACGATTAATTGAGGAATGAGAAATTGAAAGCAAAAACGGACTAACCGACATAGAAGAAAAATAATATTTCCTATTTTATATGATTAGTACCTACAGATTGTTGGAATACATTATTGCTATTAACTGAATTTCGCAAAAAATATGTAATATAATACCTCAATTATAATACCTTGTGTTATGAAATGTATTGACAGAGGTGTTTGAGGACAGTTTAACATTCATATATTTTTATATGTATTTGGGTAGAAGTATTTTTAATACGTGAACTAAACTGGATGAAATTAATGATTTCATTAAAATTAAGGATTTTTTCCAAAGGGATACCTTCTCGAATTTAATTTCGTTGAAATTGGGCAAAAGTGTGGAACAAAAATACAGATAAGGGATATTAATTAGATACTTTGTTTTATGGAATATATTGACAGCGATGGTTAGAGGAATATTTTCATTGATATATTTATATCCCAGCGACGCCTTTAAAATGCTCATTTTACGTCTGCTTTTGGTCTGAACGTCTTACGACCTTAGTATGGCTTAGAGACGTCTGTGTGAAGACGTTATGGATGTTTTTAAGACGCCTTTAGGACTTTACAAGACGTCTGTGTGCTATCTGAGATATTTCTATAGAAGTATTTCTAATAATTGAACTGAACTGGATCAAATTAACGCCGTGGAGAAAATCCTTCTGTCGAATTTGCAAGTAGATATACTTTCCCTGATTTGATTAAAGGAACATGGCCAATTATCGTGTTTTATAGAATGTAATAACAGTGATGGTTGAAGGAAAGTTTAAGATTCATACTCTTCTACAAATTTGTGTATTAGTATATTCAATAATAGACTACATATGTGCCGGTGATTATGAAAGTGATTGTAAGTGAACCTGATTTTAAGTCATGTAGGTATTTTTAGTTTCAAGATGTTGAGACTGTTGCCTTTTCCTTTCTTTTTTTTGTCATTGCTTACTTGAAATATACTTTGACATTACACATTTGACATATTGACATTTGACTGGCTACATTGAAATCCCAATTTTGTTTTTTTTTTACTTACACCGCTTTCATAATCACCAGCACATATCACGCTGGTATTATTGGTCAGTTCTAAGTGAGTTCTGGTCACCTCTCTGTCAAATTGCGATAATTTTATCATGCACCTTTCAAGTTGTCTAAGAAGCTATTCCATTTGAATTTCACACGGCATGGCGTTAATTCTCTCGTTAAGATGCACAGCACGGAGTTGGATAATCGCGACTCTATCTACCGCGCGACATTAAACGCTGTCAGATCATGTAAATAATCGATTTTCAGGAGTTAGATCGAGGATTATAACTTTAATTATACGGAGGGTGTTCGACGGTATCACGTAATTGTAAATAAAACGAAAGTGATGGGTAATCACGAAGACCATTCAAGGCTGTGATTAATATTGTTATCTCCTGAATAACGCGTAAACCGTTTGGCGCTTTATAAACTGATGTTAGATAAATACCATTGGCGAGCCGGGAGAGGTTCATTATTGTGTCAGACTTGGTAATCTGTTCCACGCTTTTCCTGCGCCGAAGAAATTCCTTCCGATCCTCAGAAATTGCCTTCTCCCATCACTTTGCGTACGATAGAGTTTATTAACGACGTAATTAAAGCGGAGTGGGATGAGAACAGCAAAACGGTATGAGTGCCACCGTTGGATTTCGTAACTTATCTTAAATTACATGGGAAGACTAGGATAACAGAGACCCAAGATAGTGAAATGTTGGAATGATGCAGGGGATAGGGAAACATAATGCTTGAACGGTTCAGAAGCAAAGAAGCAATGTTTGGATAATTTAGATTTCAAAGGAAATAAGAAACATCCTTTTCAGAGTACAATTATAATTTACTAGGGATGGATACATGGTAATATTAACCATTTAACAAACTATCAAATTCTTCTTGCAAGACTTCCTTCACGAAATCAAAATTTCAGCATAAATTTCAAGCTTCATAAAAATATAAAGAAGTCACAACTGTATTAATACAATACATATAATATTACATTCATAATTAACAGAAATAAAAAATTCTCTCATTGCTTTTTTTTTTTAAATTTAAGTGAGCGATTTATCCACGACATCCTGAAAAGATCCCACCGTCACTCAACTCAGCATTAAGAAGTTAAGCGCATCGAGATATGCCATGGAAAATTCACAACACACGATACACACATTTTTCATGCATGCAAAATAAAAATAAACTCTTCAGCTGTATGCCACATCAGACTTTCTTCAGCGATAACAATATCGCAAATTTGTCTGCAGTCACCGCGTTAGCTGAGAGACATTGCCCACGATCGCAGATTGAATCGTCACGTTGATTACCCAAGAGGAGCCACACACACGTGCCCCACCCGGCTTGTGTGGGTGCGTATGTGCGTAGGTATCCGTTGGTTACGCGTGGCTCTCGAACGACCTTAAACTACGGTTCGTTAGCAAGGATCGTCCTCCTCGTCCACCTCGACGACGTTGACCCGACGTGGGCGCGGGCCACGCGTCGCTAATTACAAGCAATCAGCCTCGGCTCTATGCAAATCCGGTGCCCGAAAGGGCAGCCAGAGAAAGTGATTAAACGATTGGCCTGTTACGCTGCCTCACGGCAGAGATTTTCCTTGGGAAACACTGGAAATCACCGCGGCAATCGTTGCATCGAGGAACAGCGCCAAGTTGTTGATAAAGCATTTCTTAATCATGGCCTTAATTGGAGAAGAATTATTTTTAGGTATTTTTGCTGCGGATGTATGTTTATGTTTTGGAAGAGCAGAGTGTTAATTGGACGGGTTGAATATTAATTGATGTTTAGTTTCTCCTTGAAATGTGAATGGGATAGTGGAAGGTTTTCATGTTATGACATTTTATGTTAGACAGGGGATAATTGATTCTTGATTAAAGGATGCCTGATTAGTCACGGGAAGTGTCAGGTTTAGTGTCTAATCTCTAGTGTTCATCGTTGAGTTTTAGTGTTTAATCAGGGCTGGGGAAATAGATTGTTGAAATAGATAAATAGAAATAAATATATTTATTTCTTCGAGTGATACAGTCATTTGACAAATAAACTTTTCTTTGAAATAGTAGTTATATAAAGAAATAGTATTTCAAATATATATTTTAATACTAACTAATATAAATACTATTGTGAAATGACTATTTCATTGAAATATTAGAAAATAGTATTTCGAATAATATTATTTCAAACAATGCCTAGTATTTCAAATAATTACTGAATGACAACACAAAACATGTGTGTAAACATACATACCTGCGTTCAGAAATCCGAGTGTAAATAGCAAATAGTATTTGCTCATGATTTAAGCATTTAATGAAATAGTATTTTCAAATAGCATTTGATTTAAGCATTAAATGAAATAGTAGATATTTTCAAACAGTACCTATTTTATTTAAACATTAAATGAAATAATATTTTCAAACAGTATTTGGTTATGGAAATGTATCAGTTTTTAATATTTTGTCTCAAATTATTTCAAATTTTTTCCCTGCCCTGTGTTTAGTGCGAGGGCTTGATGATTCTTCTGAGCAATTGATTTGTAGCTCAGAGAGCCTGCTTGGTCGATTTCAGTATGCTGAATTATGTATTTTTAGTGATATCTACAATTACTGATGTGAAAGAATCTGTCTATAATGTAGAAGACATCTTCAGTACTGTTGGTTTTAAACTATTAAATTTTAATATAAAGTATAATACACCTGCACTTACTAACATAAGGGTGGCCAATTCCTTTGATACAACGTTCAGAACCTTGAGCCACAGAATTAACAAAAGCAGAGTAGGATTCCCCTGCCTTCGCAGAGATGACTGAATCCAAACAGAGCACACCCACAGTGCATCTATCAAGCTACAGAACATAGAGTAGAATTCTGTTTACCTCTTCAATGCAACTATCAAATTACAGAAGACAGAGTTCTATTTACACCTTCAACGGAACTATCAAACTACAGAACATAAAGTAGAATTCTCCCTGCATTTATTAACGTAAAGATGTCCGATTTTTTGAGTACAAACCTCAAAACCTTCAACCGAGAATCATCAAAAGCAGGGAAGAATTGCCAGACAAAGAGATGAATGACTCAAAGCATTGCCTGCCTTGCCAGAGAAAGAGTGAATGACTCCAAACAGAGCAACCTTCAGTGTAACTAATAAACCACGGTTCATGGATTAGAATTCAGCCTACATCTCCTAACATAAAGATATTAAACTTCCCCAACTGAAGCTTGCAAGTCCCTGATAGTTTCTGCCTCAATTGCTAATTCCAACGTTGCAGAGAAGGTCGGAGGCTGAAGAAGTTTTGACCAAGTGTGCCAGTAGCAAAGGAGGAAAGTCCGCGCGCGCCGATCAGGAGGAAGTTCGAATCGCCTCACCTTGGTAGTTCTGGTTTTATCGAGGTGGCCCCTACCAACACCGCCTCCTGAACCTCCACCAGCTCCTCGAGGTCCGCCCACAACGCGTGCTCCTTCATTCCCTTCGCTCCATCCCCGCGAACTCCCACGCCACGTGCTCGCTCTTCCTGCCTCTCTGTTCCTTTTGGTCCACCAGGAAGCCTCGCATTCTCCATCCATCACGTGCACCTTCATTCACGATTTCTTCGTCCCATCGCCTCTTCGGACGCAAAGGCTCGCCCTGGAAAACTCGTTTACCAGCGACAACGAGTACTAAGGTGGTTCGTTTGGAGAATGATCTCTGGCTACCTCGGAGAATAAGTGGAGAGTGAAAGTTGCTTTGGTTACAGATCGCCGATGAACGTTAGAACCATTCTATGGGAATGGAAGATATGTTGTCGAGGGGGTTTCATTTTGGCGGCTTGGTGTTTGAGAATGTTTGAACTGTGGCTGTTCACATCAAACATCTTGGATGATTCAGCGATGTATGGTAGTTTTAGTAACAGCATCCAAATATTTGATGGTAGATAATGTTGCAGAATTGTCGCTTTGAGATTGACATTAACTGACGTTAACGTTTTTATCAGAATTAAGATCGTAGATACAGTGCGTGTTATAATTATACCAACCCCATAAAATTCTAATGATCTGATGTTCTGGAAGTAAATTGCGCTATAATATTACTTTCTATTGCTAAATAAGGTCATAATAAGAAACTTAAAAAAAACAGTCCTATGAATTTATTGAAGTTAGTACGTTAAATTAAAAATATAACAATAATGCTATTTAATTATTGTTTCATAAATATACCAACTGTAACAAAAACTTATTTTATTTTAATTGTTATTGTACGGATAAAAATATTTAATAATTTATTACATTTCCCCCTATTCGAATTAAGTCAAGAACTCGATTTTCCATACTGGAAATGAGATTCTTTATTAAATATTAAATTATAAATTAAATTAATGATAGAAATATTAAATATTAAATAAAATATCCTATTTCCAGTATGGAAAATCGAGTTTCGGCTTAATTCGTAGAGGGGGAAATGTTATAAATTATTAAACATTTTTATCCGCAGGTACAATAACAATTAAAGTAAAATAATTTTATGGGGTTGGAATATTCATGACACACACTGTAATCTATTTAAATCGTGAATTTTCTGATCTCTACTGAATCTTCTGATGTAATTTCTATAAATTTCTCACGATAGGATTTGTTTGAACAATTTAACTGTATTTTAGTTCCTCTATCAGAAATGCCATGCAAGGAGGAAAATTTTGGGGATTGCTACGAATGCTATTAGCTTGTAGTATTTCAGAATCGTTAAAAAATTTCCTCGAAAAAGTAACAGTGACATAGGCATCCCATTTGTGGGCCAAAGCTTGCCATGGTAAGAAAAAGTCGTAGCTGTCGTGAGCTTGGGGGATCAGCCACTTTTTCTGCAATCCCAGTTGCTGTAATTATACCGTTGGAGTCACACTTCAGCACATGCGAGGTAATTCAGCCTGGAATTTTACCATTCATAGTTACACGTTCCACAGAATAGCCGTGTACGTTTTTACTGCCGTTTCAAGAAGATGTTGCCGCCTATTTTGCATGGCTTCTCTAGGAATTCCTCGGTTTTTCTCTTCCAGAATTGTGACGTTACGACTTCGTAGATGTGTACGCTTGCGACAATGAGTCATAGTTTAAAGGGTAAAGAACAACTGGCACGGCGATCGCGCGATTTATTCCTTCATGGTCAAGTGGTATAGAGAAATGTGAGAATAGAGTTTGTTTCACGCTCCAGGCAGTTTAGGCCAGGAGAGTCAGCGAGGAATGCCACTTCGACATGACAGTTTTTGCAAGGAAATATGCTAGCAGGAACGTTCACATTGCACTTTCTACTTTCTATGGCTTGCTTGTGTTTGAATTTGTATTAAGTAATTCGATCCTAAATTTCACTACCATAACGATTTATAGGTGCTAGGTGAGAAGCTTTGGACAAATATCAGGAGTTTCAGGGAACGAGGATATGTTTGAGTTCAATTTGAGTCTTGTTTGACTAATTCTTCAGGCTAGAAAAAGTCAATCTCTTAGGGACTTCTCACCCGAGACACTTTCATGGGTTTGCGTTAGGCAGAGCCTGTTTAAAAAATATTCGAAATAAGAATCGTGAATCACAGAACTGTAGCGTATGAAGAAGTCTTTAGCATTTATTATCCGGAATTTTCCATAGCCATCTAAAAGGTACAAAAATTTGTCTAACCAGGTAGATAAATGAGAGCTAAAGGAGTCTGATAAAATCGATAAACCCCGCAGGGTCTGTAGCTCGTTCCATGGGCGTTGTATCCCCAGAAGCATGCCCTCAGGATGGCAACTGGCGATCTCGAGGTACCTGATCTGACTCACCAGTGCTGAGACATTAAGACTCCGCAAGAAGTTCGACTGGGAGCGTTCTGTGAGTACAACCTCTAAGCCTCATGTAAGCCTCATGGGGATCGAGTGCATCGTGAATTGGGGTTAGACAAGGGAATTTCCTCTGTTTGCTTCATGGAAGTGTATAAGGGTTGAGAATTTTTCTTTTTTCCCCAATATAGAACGAGTCTAGTGATGGGGATAGTCATCAGCTGTGACTTGACCGTTCTGATAATTGAGTTTGCAATCTCGTGGGTAGTGGTTGTGCTTCAGAGATGTACAGGGTCTAAAAAATTTTAGGGGTAGGTGTTCACGTCTGTTAAAAATCCTGGGTGCAAGTTTCTGAGTATTTGTGAAATCTTGGGGGTAGGTTTCCGGGTCTTCTTTTTTCTCCAATATAGAACGAGTCTAGCGATGGGGATAGTCATCAGCTGTGACTAGACCGTTCTAACAATTGAGTTTGCAATCTCGTGGGTAGTGATTGTGCTTCTTCGAAAATTTTAGGGGTAGGTGTTCACGTCTGTTAAAAATCCTGGGTGCAAGTTTCTGAGTATTTGTGAAATCTTGGGGGTAGGTTTCCGGGTCTGTTAGAAATCTTGGGGTCAGGTCTCCGGTTGTTTTTGAAATCTTGGAGGTAGGTCTCCGGACCTGTTAAAAAAATAGAGTACAAAAGCTTACACCCCCATTTCCAAAACGGCCGGTTAGAGATCTAGTGACTCCTGGTGGGTCATCAGCTTTAAGTTAAGCATCCTGTCCCTTAATTATGTAACCTCAAGGGTAACTTATGCCCCAAAGATACACTAGGGTTCTTCCATCCCTCGAAAGTCTCAAAACCCTTTCACCCCTTTCTTCAAAACCCAGAGTTATGAAGACAAAAGTCTTAGTAGGTATTTCGGTGACCTTCCTCTCGCTACAACACTCGCAATCGGTGCATCCAATTCAAGTTTCCCAACCAACACCTTAGTCCGACCACCCGATACAGATCGAAACGCCAACTGAACCCCAACTACACATCTCCGCTGGCCACTAACAGAATCCATCATCGAAGGTCGTCGTAAGGAACCACCACTGCCTCGAGGAAAACCACTCGATTACCTCGAGCGCTTAGAAGCGGCCGCAGAACCGTTCCCGGCAACCACACGATTTCTGAAAACACCCAGTCCAGTGGATCGAAGCAGTGGAAGGTAGCAGGATCCATTACAGCGTCGTGTTAACGCGAAAAACGGTAGCCTGTTGTGCAGGGCGCGGAGGGGACGACGACACGCCTCGTCTGCGAGGCAAACGGGCCCCGTATACAAAGCAGACTATCGGAAAGATCGCGCGAAATAGTACGGTTACGACGTGTTTTATGATCCACGGGTAAGTGCGCGCGTTCCTTTCTAGCGGCAAAGTGGCAAAACCATCATGATAAAGGAACGTAGCCGAAGGAAATCGCCAATGCACCTGCCATCTGAACCATGCAAAAGGGAGCGCTGCTTGCGAGGGTTGGTTTTTCGTTTTTCTACGGTTTCCTCCGCCTTTTTGCCGCCCTGCCGCTCCTAGCCTAGAGATAGTTGCCTCTTGGCGTTATAAAACGGTAATCTATGGATGCCTGCGCACGGTTCGATCGTTACCAAGATTGAACGGAATTCTGGCTACCTTTTCATCATGGCTGATGATCATTCTGGTCTGCTTAGAGAATTTGAAAGCAAAGAAGAGGGTGTATTGTTTGGATCACTATGGAGTCGCTAGGGAAGTTGGGAGATGCAGTGGAGGAAAATATGAATTTCGGAATTGATGTTTTTGATGAGTGTTTTACTCTAGAAAAACGAAGCAGTTAATGTGGCACAGGTTTAAGGACCTAGGATATTTTTATTACAGTTTCATGGTTCCTTTTGACCATGACTATATTTTTTATCACTCTCCCTGAGACGATTTTAAAAACAGTAGGTGTTAGTATTGCAGGAGGTTCTAGAGAAATCGTAGATTGTACCTAATATTTAAATATGGAGAAACTGGATTCGTATTAAATTCTTCATGGTTTCACCGCCGTTTCACCTGTTTTACTTTAACATCGAATCAAGCAATACACTTGTGACCCACGTGGCATAGACTATAGGGGTGTTAATAATTACACTTCGTCTATAATTAAAATTTTTAATCTTACACTCCCATTAAATTTTTAACTTCAGAATTAGGGGTTCAACGTAAAACTCTTTGTCAATATTAAACAGTATCTTCAAGTGCTAAACAAGTGACTGGGAACTCGTGAGTATCAAACGAAAAGTGCCTAACGACATTACCACTGAATGTCATTTAAACATCATTAAGGAAATCATTAACATGTTCAGTCTCGATTGGGGTTTTCATTTCTTGCCAGAAGAATATGGAGGTAAGCATACCACGATATCTTCTATACATCATGACGTTCACACGCCCGTACCCACTGTCAGACTTAAAAAATCTCATACGTTCCAAAAATTCCTGCCTTTCACTTTCAATTCCAAAATGTCCTGCCTAACGAATTTTAAGTCACTGAGTCTACAGACTTAAGGGGGCTGCTGGGTATCTGCGTATTCAAAAAAATGGAACTTTTTTCATTAATCAATAATAATGGCAAAATTAAGTCTAGAAATTTTTGGGGGAAATTACAAAATTTAGAACGCTATACACGTTCGAAGAGTGCGGTGGAACAGTCCGTGACTCTGCGCGTTCAATTTCAAACGCGTTTTACTTACAACTATATTTTTCAACCTCACGGTGTATAAAACTCAAAATCTAATCGTCCGATTGAATTGGCAATTTCTGGGAATGAACTCCGATGGTGATGGAATCTTCATTACTTTTCCTTCGGTGCTTGAAGAAAGAGGAATTTTTTCAATGGAAAATGCGTTTTTTTTTTCTTTAGATGAGAATTTAAGTATGAGAATTTTCAATTTCCGTAGTTCACGCTATTAAGGACATATTTTACAGTAAAATAAGCCTGTGTTCTCTTATGTAGCATGTTTCAGTACAAATTTTTCCACCCCACCGCAGTTGTGCGAAATTTTTACAAGGTTCATTTGGCCCGCGTGTATTACAGTAAACATACATCACATGTACGACACAATTTTTTTTATTGTAGCATAAGTATGTATTAATGAACACTTGAAAAACCGCAGAATTTTATTCAATACTTTACCTGGAAAAAATTCAACAAAAATGCCTAGTTTTCGACCCGCACAACAGAGCAGCCTTCTTAATACGTCGTTGATTCAACGACTGAGGATGTTGAAACGCCGAGGAAACGAGTAATCGCACAATTTTATTGCCGTGGTTCTCGCACGAGAAGCCACCTCATGCTGCGCGTCCGCTGCAACCATCGTCCCGCGAGTCGCTGGAACGCGTGGACGAAGAAAAAGTCCGCGGGGAAGTCAGGAAAGCTCGGTAGCAGGTGTCCTGCTGCGAGGTTTTCTCGTTCCGAACGTTTTGACGTGGCTGGACGTGCACCAGTCTACCGAGCAGCTTGGAATAAAGCATAGTCGTAGCCAGGGACCAATTAAACCGTTCCGCAACAACAGCTCGCCACTTGTATCGCTGATCCGATTGATTTAATTATCGTTCCGCGTGTAGATGTTCACGTGCACATTGCACAGGCCGAAGAGGCTGCGAGGAAGTGGAGTGTTCTCTACTTTCTTTCGATATCTGCTCTTTTTACGCGACCTAAATACTTCACTTTATCTCTTTCTTTCCATTGTGGGTGTTATTTGCAACTCGTGTATCCCATACAATTTTCCAAAACAAATTAGAAAATGTCCACTACCATTATGACTCGATAGCCCTGACAATTGAGTTTTCTAATTCGGCTTCTTAGAAATCTTGGGGTAGGTATTCGGGGCTATTAGAAATTTTGAGGGTAGGACTTCGGGGCTATGAATAATTTTGAGGGTAGGTCTTCGAGTCTATTAGAAATTTTAAGGGTAGGTCTTCGAGTCTATTAGAAATTTTAACGGTAGGTCTTCGCGGCTATGAACAATTTTGAGGGTAGGTCTTCGAGTCTATTAGAAATTTTGAGGGTAGGACTTCGGGGCTATGAATAATTTTGAGGGTAGGTCTTCCAGTCTATTAGAAATTTTAAGGGTAGGTCTTCGAGTCTATTAGAAATTTTAACGGTAGGTCTTCGCGACTATGAACAATTTTGAGGGTAGGTCTTCGAGTGTATTAGAAATTTTAAGGGTAGGTCTTCAGATGTATGAAAACTTTTGTGGGTAGGTCTTCGGGGCTATTAGAAATTTTAGTGGTAGGTCTTCAGGTCTGTTACTAATCTTGGGGACGATCTTCGAGTCTATTAGAAGTCTTGGGGCAGATTTTTGGACCCGTTAAAAAATTGGGAGTAAATTTATAAGTCTGTTATATATAGTGTCCCTCGTCACTATTAGAACCTACGAGAATCGTTAAAAAAGGTGTAGAAGTTACTAAAGTCATCGATCAGAGCAATGTTTACAGGAAAAAGCGCATGTCCATCATAGAGTACAGAGGTTTCTAAAAAAGGACTCATGGGATGTGCGGTGACCAGTAAATTGAGTGATTGATAGATATTTAAGCGGACTAGGTGGAGAAATGAATGTTATGTGAATTAGAGGCAAGTTTGGGTGTGAGTAACGACAGGGACTTATTTGCTCGTTCAGCAATAAGAAGCTACCTGGTGCTCGACAATGTGGAACGTGCAAGAGGGGGTAGCAATTCCAATCACTCGGGGATGGGACGCGTATCAATCGATCGATCGTCGAATACCGCGTGCTCCACGACTGCAACCGCAAGTGGTAGTCGGGAACACCACCCACGAAGTAGCTACTTAGCATGCACGACCAGCTAGAAGGGAGCTACCTACCCATCTGACAAGGTTAACTAATACAGCTCCCCTGGTCGCGCGCGCGAGTACTCTCTTGATTAGAAGTACGTTGATAAATCAGAGGAAGGAAGGCTTGACGACAGTTGACAATAAGAAGGAAACTGGAGAAAGCTGGGAGAGAAGAGAAGTGCCTCTGAGCATGATGACAATGAAGCTTAATTGATGAAAGCTTTGTATCAATTGGAGAATTCTGGGATAGGTGTATGGATGATTTTATGCTTGTCTTCTTATCGGAAATAATTTTATTAGGAATTATAGTACCTAGTCACCTAATGATGGTAGGTAGTCACCTTTAGGTGATCGTTTAACTCATGATAACTATAAAATAAAAATTGATAATTGAACATCGCTTTGATATATTTCATTCTGAGGTTTTTGGTCTTTATACAGGAGTAAATTATTTATCCAGCTGCGGCAGGATAATTTTTCCTTAAATTCGAAATTTTCATATTTATTCTCTGTTCTTAAATTATCGCAATGACCACCGCAATTATTCTCGAATTGCTACGGAGTCACTATAATAAATAGCAAATATAAGTTTTCTCTCTATGTTTCACCAAATCTCGCGTAAAACGCAGGACTTAGGAAAAATTCTACAAAATTAGAATATAGATCCTCCCTTTCGACTTCAATCAGACGTTCACGATGAACTATTTGCGCTATTTTGTATTCTACCTTCTACGCACGTCACAGTAATAGGCGCGTATTCCTCATCCTCAAACAATTGATGGCAGATGCCATGGGTTCCTTTTGAATCCTCGATCGATTCGATTAAAATCTTCCCATTGACTTCATGCGAATCCTTGGATCAGGCGTTTCAGAGCGGCCCCTTTAACTACAGCCCACAGAAAGGGTTGCATCGTGGGTGGCGCGTGCATCTGTGCTCGTTCGATTCTGTCGTTTATCCATCTGCTTAAATCACTATCGCTTCCTGAATCTAACGATGCCTTTCTGTTATTTCAGGTTCGGAGAAGAATGGATTCCCCGATGGTTCCTACGCGTGTCAGTTTGGTGAGTTCAATGGAACTAATATTATTCGATGCTTCCTCGTTTTATTCACTCTACTGTGTTCACTCGGCGGTAATTATTAAATTGCTGTATTCTTTTGAAATATTTTCACTGTCACTTTGGGCACAATAATCACAGGAAATCACAGAAATTCCATTGAGAGTTCCCCAATTCAAATCTAAAAAGAACATATCCGTTTATAAGAATGATCAAAACACACAAAGTGCCTTCCTCTCACAATAAAAAAAGCACCATTCCTCCAACGAAACTCGGTCCCCAAAAAGTGACATCGATCCCCAGCCTGTACAGTCAGAGTTGGGCATTAATTAAATAACAATTTATTTAAATAACGAATCGCATAAAAGTTACCTTAAGTTTAGATTACTTTTTGTCCATAACCCGCGTTAACTTTATTCGACACGTGACAAATAATTTTTTTAACCTTCATTCGTCATTCTAGATTTTTGTTTAAATAAACATATTGCCCATCTCCGTCTACAGTTGCAAACACCCCCACACTAAAACCGTAGGATGACTCGCTGCTAAAAAGCGATACCACAGAACTAGGGCCAGGTGGAGGTGCCACCAGAACGATTGAGCGATAGTTAAGACAATGAAGTCCCTCATTGGAGGAGCTAATCGCGCGTAACGGAGCCACGTATCCCAAATAAAGTGGCCTCGACACCCTGGAATCACGGTGTATCGATCTCCTGGCCGTGGTCGATGCGTAGCGAAACGATTAGGGTTTAACGATTATCCCCCGGGTCCTACGGCGGAGTTAACCGGTCGTCGAAGTAATAACGCCGGACAATCTGGCCAGGCAATCAATGAGTACGTGTTTATGTAAATCGAACGAGCCAGGACACGAACCACGCGAGCAACTTTTCCTATGGGCCCCGGAGCCCCATGCCGGCTGGGAGGGTAGCAACGCTTTGTTATCTCACGAGGAAGAACGTGCAGACTGCCTGCACGCAAACCCCCTCGCGCACTGACACTTGGAATCTGACGGATCTGGTCATACCAACGGCACGTTGCAAAGCTTGTTGCGCGTATCGTCACGTAGCTTCAGCTTTTTCATATTTTACTCACAGTCGTGTAAGCGAGAAGGTTCGTTTCCCTCCAATCCCACACGCTCCTCAATTGCAGACCCATCAGACCAATACCCAAAACCTCCCGACTCCAGTAAACGTTCCATCCTCTGTAATTCCCTGGAAGTAAAGGCAACGGGGCATCAAGCAAACAGATCGCTTCCACGTTCCCCTGGCACAACCGCCATTCAACCTCGTAAAAAGTATGCTTTCGATGCGAACGGTTGGCTGACGATCCAGCAGTTGTAACTCTTCTTGATCGACGATTATCTGTAGTAAATTGCAACGTCCCTGCTCGCGAGGGGCACCGTGGCCGGTCTCCGCGCGGTGGATGTAAAGCAGAATAATTGTAGTCATTACTTTGTTAAACAGGGTTTCGCCACCGATGCTCCCCTGCCCGCCTCCCCGCCGCCCGCTGACGGACGCGACGCTATAAAATTTTTAGTACCCGCGGAGAGCAGCGTTATTGGCACGTTCACACACGCGCGTCTCAGCCTCGACGCCCGGCCGTCGTTAACGGCATAAAATTGCAGCACTTGTGGCATTTGTTTGTCGTGGCCAGGGGAAGCCTCCATTTGCCTGGCCGTGCGTCCGTTTAACCAGAACGAATTGCACGGCCGTTCGCGGTAATGATAGGTATGCTAGAGAACGTCCTCGTGGTAGCCGTGTCACTTTTTTTCTCTCTCTCTCCACTCTCTCCTTTTCCGTCGCTTCCGCCTCTTTTTAGGAGCGGACACGGCTGCCCCGCGGATTTATCGGCGTGTCGTCGTGCTGTTCGATTTATGGAAAGCGTCGTCGCGGGGGGACGTAAAGCTGTCGATAGCTAGCCTGCCGGTAGTTGTGACTTTTTGGCGTCATGGCACGTCGTTGCATAGAGGCGAGGTAATTTATGAAAGTGGTGCTCGGGGGCCTCCGCTCGCCTCTATTTGCCGTCGCTTCGTTGGGACGCGATGCCGATTAAGGGTTAGTGTTTCGAATACACGGTTCCTTGGTGGGGGAATAAAGGGGGGAACGAATTGATCCGAATGGGGAAGTAATAGATTAGGAGGGGATCAAATATCAATTGCAGTGAATATCGTACGTTTTTATGTTTGGAATGAGGTAGGTTTGATTTATATAGGACTAGCTTTACTACTAGGGCTGGGATTATTTGTCGAATTTTTCGGTATTCGAATATTCGAATACTTCAGTTGCTCAATTATTTGGCGAATATAATTCGAATATTCAAGTATTCGAATACTATTCGAATATTTAAGTATTCGAATACTGGTGTATTAGTATGGCGTGAATTATAAATTAAGTTCTTTAGGTTCATTCGTCAGGGTGAAATCTTGTAAGCTAATTTTGATCCACTTCACACCATACTATTCGAATAATAACATTCGAATACTCAAATATTCGAAGTTTATTCGTAGCATTCGAATACTTGTAAAATATTCGAATATTAAATTATTCGAATAGTCCCAGCCCTATTTACTACTCGGCTTCGCCTGGAATTTAGATCGTTCATAACTCAGAAAGGGAAGGACGTAGCGGGCTAAAAATAGTCACATTCGTCTGGATTAGCCAGGCCTGATGAGCTGATGCACATTAGTCCAGTGAAATTGGGAATAAATCCCAGCAAGCTAAATATTGGTAAAGGCCTTTATTTTATCGTTTTAGACAATATGTCAAAAGTCCCCATCAATCCAACCGCCGCTAAAAATTTTACAGAAGGTTAAAAAAATAAAAACCGTTTCTGGCGAATATCTCGTTGTCCAGCAGTTTTACGACAAAAATAGTTATTATAAAATGTATAGCTTAGGAAATTCTCTACAAGAAGATGGTATGAGTTTTTTTGTAGGAGTAATCATTTTCGTGTATGTTGGGTTACGAAGGTAACCCTCATACTTTTGACAAGAGAAGATCCTAAACCCGGAAATTCAAAAAACCCAGATCTAACCCTCTGTAAAATTTTTAGCGGCGGTCGGATCGATGAGGACTTTTGACATATTGTTTAAAACGACCAAATGAAGGCCCATACCAAAATTTAGCTTGCTGGGATTTATTCCGTAGATTTCCGTCTAATTTCACTGAACTACATCTCGTGACCCCAGAGTTTACCGTTTGAAAGTTTTTGGGCGACAGGCACACACAAACATATAAACTTTCTGCTTTATATAGGTATTAAAAATAAAAAATAATTGAAGTTGATACTTCACGGTATTGTTTGCTCGGCACACATATGATTTGATAGGGAGAAGCTGGAAATGGCTACGGAAAGTTGAGGAAGCATTAGATGAATCAAGGAGAGATAAGTAGAGGTCGAGAGAGATTGGGAAAACTGGAAAAGGCATGGGAGGAGTAGGAAGATTAGATAAGAGATACATAGGGGGTCAGAAAGAAACATAGGCGTCTCGAGAGATAGTGCTTGGTTGGTAGAAACTGAGTAATAATCAGGAACAATTAGTCTCGGCTAGGGACGACCAGAAAGTAGTAGGAAGACAGTGAAACTGAGGAAAGGCAGAAAACAGGAAGGAATACTGGCATTGCTATCGAAAATCGAATTTTATACTGATTGGAGTCTTAAAACCATGTGGAAATTTTAAACTCACGAATATCTTCATCAGTAACAATTGAACTGAAACTGAACCCAACGGTCACACAAACACAGACCTCACACACTAACTTATTCTCTTCGAAGCTACAATCCTAATCTCCTAAAGATTCTAAAGGGGCCTTTTGTCATAAAACACTTATATGGCTCACAAGCTAGTACTTTGCATATATTCACCTGGCAGGAACAGCGTTCGTTTAAAAAATGCAAAGAAATCTGGGAACTGTGCCAATACATATAAAATACCTTCGATTTCGATTAAATTTTCAACATGTATACAACTTACTTAAATCTACGAAAGGTATTTTTTACATTTTCATGAGAGGCTCAGAAAAAAAAGTTGAAAATGATATTTTCTTAAGACTCTTTTCTACGCTATTCTGACTAATTGCTTTTTTTTTCAAAACCATGAAACATCTCACCTAAAAAGTAGTAAGCTACTCCTTCTAGCTTCTCAGAAAAACTCAAGACGTTTGGACCAATTTTAAAAAAGTTATTCTGTTTTAAAGAGTGTCCGAATACTTTTGTCCCCTGCTGAATGTATACAGTGATCCCTCGGCTTAAATTTGTATAGTTATGTGTAAATGTATATACGCCAAACTACACCTGTACAGTCATTTTTATTAATTAATCGAAATCCTACCTCATAATCTAAAAAAATACGAAAGCATATTACATCGAGTCTATCTCCACTTACGTGTTTTCCGTCTTACAATTTCTGAGGAACCAATTAATCCGTAATTTCAGAGGTACACGCCACTATAGTCGTTCCCCTCTAGTTTCTACCAGACCCTAGTATCCAGTTGCCAAAGTGAACGCCATCGCGTCCCACCAGCTGACGAGATCGTACGCGCAGTTCGTCGTAACCATACCAGACGCAATCGAATAGCATTGTCGTTGGTCGAATGGGAGCCGTGGAGGCCGATCAATTATGCCAGCCGATTCCAGGCCACGAAATGTCAAGGCTCCACCTCGCTGGAATTCTAAACCGGCCGCATCCTCGACGTCCGAGTATCGGTTTCGAACCTGATACATGCGTGCTCATCACACGAGCGTCATTGATAATCTTGTGCACGCTGATCTCCGACGAGAATGTCAATTTCACCTATCCCTTGTGCGCTGAGGAGCTCACTGATCCTCGTAGAATCAAGGACCTGGTGGAAAGGAAGGTCATTTCCGGGGCGTAAGAAAATTTCCCGACAACGTAGTTTCTGTCAAAGATTTGTGTGAAATACGAGGTCTTCGCGATCGTGTTAAAAAGCTTCTGTTTCATGTGGTTCTCATTTATCTGGAGAGTCAGGTCGATCTGGGTTCCTAGCAGGATGCTGGGAGAAGGCTGGAGGACTGAGTAATAGATTACAGCAAACTGTTTAATATAATTGGAGGTTCAGATATTGCTGCAAGTCAGAGTATAACAAACATAAATAAAGATTATACAACGGAGTACACGTAGGTATGCAATTCATTTGCCCAGTTGTCTAGAGATGTTTAAAACGTTTATAGTACCTAACAGAATTAACAGAGTACTTATATACCTACACGTTTGCTCCTAAAAGTGTATACTCTTTCGTAAACACATTCCTTTTACCCCGATCCGTTCGCACTTTAATTAAACAGCACCTCTTGCGCAAGATATCCCAACCCCTTATCAAATCCCCTACCCATTCACTCATTTATTGAATCCCCGTGTAGCCGCGTCTCATATCTACTTCGAAAACCACAGGTTTCAATTTACAATGGTCGTCTCGTTCGACTGGAGACTTGCAAATTAACAAGCGTGGACGTCTAAAGCGTGAGGAATGCAACCTCCTGGAGACGAGGCCCACCCATGAGCCTCTCTAGCGGGGTAGCGCGAGAGCACCTTGTCCCGGCGTCACGTTCGGCGCGATGATGCGCCCGGCGTAAAGGCGAGGCCAGCTGTAAGTACGCGCACGTACGCACACGCGTGTGCCAAAGTATAATAAACATAATCACGGTAGCACGATGAGGGGAGGCCTTGGCCGTCTCCCTACGGTCGTGGCCGGCACGCCCACCGCTACTACCCATCCTGCCGTGCAAAGAGAAAATACTGCCGTGGCAATCAACGGTTTTACACCTGAGCATCTACACGTAGGTCGAAGGCGGCGGCCGAGGAAGCGAGCCAGAGGTTAAGGAAAGGATGGAGAAGCAGACCAGATAACTTCCCTTCCTCTGCGCCGTCCTTCTCTTCCCTCCGCCGCCACCTCCCCGCCCCCTGTTCCTCTGCCCGCAGCTTCTGATACTGGGAGCGAGCGAGCTGCCTCGCCTCTGCCCGTGCGCCGGGCTCGATAGGGCCGTGCACGATGCACGCCGACCTACGCTGAAGGATTATCGACGGCGCATCTTTCGATACGCTCCCGTTGCCTCGACGGCTCCCGTTGCACGTCCTGGATCGATCCTGCCCGCTCGCTACGAGTGTCCTGTTGCACAGAGGTGTAACGGTCGCTGGCCTGGGTTATCTGCGCCTCGGGGATCTGATGATCGATTCGGTGTACACTGGTGCATGGGTTGCTTCGCTCTGAGCGAGGTTTCTTGGCCATCTCGATCGGCTGAGTCAGTTCGGGGAGGGGGGTGGATTTTTTAGGAGAGTGATCGAGTTGTTTTAAAAGGTTTTGGGTGGTGTAGTTGAGCGTCAGCTGATTTTATCTTAATGGTGATTAGAATGCGGATTTAGTTGGGATTTAGGAAGGTTTCAGAGTGTAGGTAGGGGAAATGTGTCTAGAACGATCTCTCGGGGTAAATGATCCCTGGCTGTTCTGCGGCTGTTAGTGATGCTATTTCTTAATATCGATGTACAAAAATTCAGCCTGTACGTCGTCAAGTGTCGCATGAAGTGCCATGTAAATATCAGGGCTGTGTGTCTTATAAACAGGAAAAAATCAAAATTACTGCCTGTTATCTAAAGTAAAGTTTTTTTCAATGTTGTGTAACTTTTGTCATAAACGGCTTAGTGTGACAGCTGTTTCCTTCGCGAATTTAATGACAATTTAACAATAATTTAACGTATGTTTGGTTACTAAATGTAATAATTTTACGTTATATTCAAGCACTGACTGTGACTTGGATGTTTGGGGTCATATGATCCCTCTATAGTAGGGTGAAATGATCCCAGGAACCCCAGAGAGTGCGTGAAAAAATTTGAGTCTGTGAAGCTGATCTCATTTTCTTATGTTTGTTAGTTGTTTTTAAGTATTTCTATTCATTGATTTTGTACCAAAAATGGTCTAAGATTTGATTTTTTAAAAAAATTATTTGAATTTATTATGTTCGCATATTTTGTGACTCAGTTTAATTTCTGCTTTTATTTAAATAAATCAATGGTTTTTCTTTTTAATGTCATTTTTCTAGGGATTCCTCGTAGAGATCATTTTGTACACCTATGTGTATAAAATAATCCTTTAGTATGCCTTCACAAAAATGCGAGTAAAAAATATAACTGATCAGGTAGCTAAATTTGATCTGAGCTAATAATAAGGTAGATAAACTAGCTTACAAAAACAACTTTACTTTTATTAAAATAATGTGCATTTGTATTTTTTATATGAATTACGCCTTAAGGGGATCGTTTTAGACAGCTTTCCCCTACTGTTGTGGGGAATGTTTAGGTAGAACTCTTATGGAAAGGCTGAAGGTTTCTAAAGGGAGTACATACAAACCTTTTAGAATCCCTAGAAATAAATTACTCAATATCTGGGAAACGTAATTGAGGGTTTGTAGAGACCTCCGATTGCAAGCTATGGTCTTACTAGTACTGGTCCATACCACTGCGTCTGTAGACGTCTGCCTAAACTACCACAATGCTACCAAACCTGAGATAATTTCTGCAAAGGAATATAACTGAGATTCAAAAACCTGCAACAGAACCAACTGTGTGAATCAGATTCATGAAAAATATGAAAATATTTCAGAAATGGACATTAGAATATTATCATAAATTGGAGATTTATTAGAGAAGGAGGGCTTTAGCCATTCCAAAAGCTCTAAACATAGTTCAAAGAACTGTTCTCTTGAATTTGAATAGTTTTCTAACTCAAAATCTTGAACTTGAATAGTTTTCTATTTCAAAAAAAGGCCTAAAGACTGAAAGATTTTAACATTCAATTTGTAATTCGGGGCTTTGGTTGAAATAATGTGTAAATACATTAGAATTTGAAAATTCATAGATCGATGCGCAGAATGTAGTCAAGTTCCACAGACCTCGCGGACAAAGCAGGCGCCTTGTATCCTTCAAGACGTATCGAGATGTATCGATGATTATCGTTGGAGCGGAAGCGATCTCTCTTTTCGCGGTCACATCGACCGGGTTGACAAGCTCGCGATCGAATTTCTACGGCATTCCGTGGGGCAGTTTCTACAGCGTGGAACGATTTCCAGGCTGATATTAGACATGGAATATTCAAAGGAAATTTCATATATCTCTATTTTCATTATTTTCGAATGTACCATAAAGTTTTCTTGCTTCTCTGATGAAATATCGAAGGTAAAATTTATATTATCCTGAATTTGCATTGAAGAGCCAAAATTGGCAATACTTTCGATGATCAAATCTTTCTTAATATTCAAGCCTTATTTTAATGATTCTAGAGAGTTTCACATGAAATTTATACTTTAAAGAAGTATATAGTACTTGTTACTACTTGTTGTATCAGCAGTTCATTAAAGAAGTATGTAGTTTAGAATTCTTTTTCCTTCTTTAGTATCATAAATTCAAGTGACAACCTACTATCTTTCGTTGTTCCGTGCTAACTGACATGCCACTAAAATAGAAAATTATACAATGCTTCTACTCACAATGAGTAAAATACTATAAACTCCAGCTTTCCAAGTAACAGACAAAATGGACTGCGAAATATAACAAATCTTCCAAGCAAGTAATAAATCACCCACAACCTAACCCATCACTATAATTCACCATCGCAGGTATTAACCTATTTTCTTCCTGTTTCATTCCAAATAATATTAAAACATAGCCTACAAACATTCTAGTATACACAAGACCACCGCAACTTGGAAAGAAATCCCCGTAAGTGGCACACGCTTTGCATAAATCTCTGGCCGCCGATGATTACAGCGAATCGTTCGTTAACGAATCATCCAGATACCGATTTCCAGCTGGCTATGTGATTACACGTCTAACGCCGGCCATCGTTAGGCGTTCGATTCGAGCTTCCGCGATCCACACCGGGGCGAGCACGGTTTCTTGGTGAACGTGCCTTTTCGACAGCGATGTTAGATCCCCTGAGAAAGTTGTTCGGGTCGCGGTTATTTGATCAGAGACTCGTACGGACGAGTCGTTAGCTGGTACGTGGCAAGATCGCGATTCGACGGTGTGGACACCAACACCGGCGCACGTGCTCCCGGTATCATCGGCATACGTGACTCCATCTCTGCACACGAGGGTATATATTCCCTTGGATATATAGGGTGGGGTAATAACCATTGCCACTTGAAATAACCCGATCGGTCGTTGGTTCGACCGGGTCCAGTTGAACGATATGCAGCCTGGGGTGTTGGGTGATACCGATTTGCATGAATGGGAATTTTTTTCCTGTGATTTATAGCGCGACGAAGTAATTGCGCACCGAATGTTCCTGTTAACGTGCTACGTTGTTCAGACTTTTACCCTCCTGCGATGATTTGTACTGGCATGGGTGGAAGAGAGTTTGGAAATTGTTGCGTGTGAGTAAAAGTGAGACATTGTGGTGCTTTCGTGGAATTTTCTGGTATGTCAGCTCTCTAGTTATAACTTGAGTATTAGAGATCGTTAGGAGCTATCTTGGTCCTTGTTTATTAGTGGCTAATTAACCCAGGTAAGCTTCAAACTGTTGATGGTGTTCAGAGACCTAATAGTCATGACTACTCTAAAGACCAAGTCAATAGAACCCGCGTCCCTCTTCTAAAAGCTTCACGACACTTTTACCAATCGTTTCCCATCCCCCATAACCCGAGTGCGTCAACCGAAACACTGCAATCCATCACCGAAAAGTATCCTTGCCCAAGACACAAACTGTAATCCAGTGGTTTTGTTGTAATAATATTACACTAACGGGCGCGAATGATGTGAAGCTGGCCACAGGTGTATCTGAGAAGGTGAGTGACAGGAAGAGCAAGGTGAAGTGCATGGCAGACGGAGCAACACGTGGTTAGACGTAGATATAGATTGTCAATAATCTGGGTAAATTTAAATCATCTTATTAAAACACATCCCAAAAACTCTGAAACCCATGTTCCCCAGGAGCGACTCTAAATGAAGAAAAAGAAAGGAAGTGCCACGCAATGTTTGCCAAGGAAGGCTGGCGGCGAAGGATGCAGCCATCCTCGTCCTCAGGAAATTACCTTG
Source organism: Andrena hattorfiana (assembly GCA_944738655.2). Lineage (NCBI taxonomy): Eukaryota > Metazoa > Arthropoda > Insecta > Hymenoptera > Andrenidae > Andrena > Andrena hattorfiana. Next base: position 37,419,932 of record OX122889.2, on the reverse strand, counting down.
TACGACAACGAGGGAACGAGTTATTCCAAGTGGCAATAGTTATTTCCCCACCCCGTATGCACGACTGCTCGCCAATATACCCGCAGGTATCCCCCTCGTAGCTGGAAGATATACGCACGTTTGGCAAGAGGCTCGCGGGCCTGTTACGGGGCACCGGGAGCATAAGTCTATACTTATGGGGCTAGGTGGTAGATATGGAGCGGTCGATAATGATCCAATATACTGGTACATCCTCGCGAAGTAATTACAATGATGAGCGAACCGCTACCATCGGTTGCGCCCTGCCACTCGGCGATGCTCCTTCGGAGGCTAGGCGTTGGATCGGGGGCCCATCCTACATCTCCTCTCCTTTCGTCTTCCTGTTTTTCTTGTTCCCCTCCCCCCTCTTGGTCTCCTTTCTCCATACCCCACCCCGCGTCCCATCCGCGCCTCCTCTTCCTCGTCTACTTTATCTTCGTTCGCCTCCTCTTCTTCCTACCGGCTGCCTCTCCGCTGCGCGCACCGCAACAAGAGCAAACATCTCTTCGGGGTCGTCACGGGGCCACGGAGTCACGGTGGATGGATCTCGAAGCTCTTTCTCGATCCACCGGAATTATCACTGGGGCCACCGTGGGGGTTCACACGGCCGGAAGTGCGTCATCAGCGGGATACGTGCTCGGCTGGTAACGATCCTGAGGGATCCAGGACTCCTTTGTCCGCGGCCTTTGAGCTTAGACTTTCGTATCGCTTTAATTGTCGAGAAGGATTGCGAGGTTGGTACTGAAGGGAGGTGCAGTTGTGTTTCAAATGCTTGTGTTTCTTGCTTGAGGGAATTTGGATTAATAAGCTATCCCCATGGGGAAAGGGAAGTGTAGACTGTGGGAGGATTGAATCATTTTCTTGGAGGCCTTGGATACTGTCAGAGAGATACATTAGTATACAATTCATGTAATTATAGGTAGATACATCTGTTTTCTTTTTGTGGTGTAATGGACGCGATTTAACAAGATGCTGCATTAAAATCTTACCCTCAAATAGATCAATCAATGGTATTCGAATATTAGACACCCCTAAAAAGTATCCTTAACATTCGAGTGTCTGAATTCTCACCAGCTGTGTTCCTCAAGAATTAAGGAAGAATTGAATAGGACCTCCACTTTCAGCAGTTCATACCCGTTCATATAATGGTCACGCAATGCCAGATCGATTATCCGCCACAGAACCTTGACGGAACAGAGATCACAATGCCCGTTAATTGTCGAGTAATGATCTTGAACGCGGCCGATGATGCGGGACAATGTATGTACAAATCGACGAGCAGCGAGTTCGAGGTTCACGAGTCTCATCTCGCGATGAGATTTCGGTCGAGCAAAACGTACCTCCTCTGCTCCTGGAGAGGAGGTTCATTCATCGATTTTTTGCCACGAAGAACCTGCTGCGAGCTAGATCACTCCGCTCGCCGGGAGCTGAATAGAGGCGATACGAAGTGTCTGATTAACGTTGCTTTTTTGCAAGTACCGACCGTCCAGCAGCCCGTCACGAGCCGACGACCTCGCCCTCTTCGTCTCCTTTCCGGTCGACTCGATTATGAGCGAATATGGCTATCGAAGTGAACAGCCTCACGGTACACGGGCAACTCACGCTATCTGTGATGCATTCTTTTGCATAATCGATCAATATTCAGCGTTCTTCAGCGTCTAGGGTAGCAATTACCTCCTTGTCATCCAAGCCGAGATTTCCTTGGCCAAGCAGTTGAGGCAGAAGACCTTGAAGAGTGGCATTGAATATGATTCAATTAATTTAGATCGTGGGATTAAGATCGAGGCGGCCCTTTGACTTGAGGAGGATTTAATTTTGCAGACCTGAAGTGCTGATATTCTGAAAGAGCTAGTGTACCGATCTCTGTCATGAACAAAGGTTGTTGGAAGCTAAGGAATAGGAGGATTGCCTAAATGATCGTTCCAATCTTAACGTTGAAGAAGGTCTTTTCATTTTTTTCACCATCAACTTCATTTACAAATTCATTCCAGAATAATAATTCTACAGTTCCCACATCCCATCAGCCATCACATACAAGGTCTTCTTCAGGATAGAAGGAAGTAATGTAAAACATAAATAATATAGAAAGTGGGATTAGTCGATGAGGGCAGAAGTCCTCCAAATTGATTGCAGCGTCATTGAGCAAGCCAGGTTGTCATATCGGAGCGAAATGACGGTTGCGACGCCACTGGTGAGTGCATCCGAGCCAGAAGAGAGCACGCATAACGTAGATGCAACGCTCCGCGGCTCTGGATCGCCGAGGGCGCGCTTCTCCGCAAGAAACGGAGGTGAAGGGGGCACGCCAGGGACCACGAAGAGGGGTCTGAAGAGAGCTAGGGGAAGAGGTCGACCGGGATAAACATCTGAGCCCCGCCCGGCACCCGAGGCTGCACCTTTTGTTGCTCCTCTTCATCGTCTCTCTCTTCTACTTCTTCCTCTGCCTCTTCTTCTCCTCGTGGCGGAACCTTCAGCCCGTTCCTCTTCTTCTTCTTCTTCTTCTCCTCCTTCTTCTTCTTCTTCTTCTTCCACTGCTATTCCCTCACCGCTCCGCTGCCATTATTGATCACAGATGCGGCTCGCGAGTGTCGATACGTAGCACTTCACGCGTACAGCGTTTTATGGCGTTCCGCCTTTATCTGGTTTCCTTAATTGTATTTCGTTTCCTGACCTTTATTCGGGGTTGATTAACGTTGTCGGTGGACGGTTCACTTGACCCCAGGGTGAACGGATGCTGGGATTCCATTGGGAAGTGCGGAATGTGGAAATATTTGGTGTTTGATAGTCTCCTTTGCTTCCTTAGTTGCGCAATAGTACTTACTACAAAATGTTATTTTCCTAATGGAGACTTGCGTGTATTGTTTGTGGCAAGGATAATGAATTAAACTTTGTTGATTTATACGAACCTACAAGGGAAGGACATGAATTGTCCGACTTCGATTTTGACATGCTTTTGCAGAATGGTAGCAAACAGATCCCTAATAATACATGTAAAATAGTAGATGTACATATTCAATAATAAACAATTAAAGTTTCATAACTTAATAGATATACTTTAATATAAACTGTTCATATCAACGTCACCTTTTTGTAACCGGTTGAGAGCTTTCCAGTCGATCCAATTGTATTAGATTGCATGCACTCATACACAGTCAACTGCAAGCACCAGTTTCTAAAAATATATTGAAATATGCATGGTGTGTCGCAAAATTACTTTCATCGTGGGAAATATTCTGCAATTTAAACCAAGTTGCTTTCCCAGGTGAAATAAAAGGTGAAAAGTGCCAGTGTGAGAAACAATCATTTATTGCATCGACTATGTAAAATTAAATCACTTTCCAGAACTGAACCGCTTTTTCAAACCTCGTCAAACATCATCATCCTCAACCCAGATGTTAATCACCCCATTATCAAACTCTCGTTTCATTGTGTTCCTGAACATCTCCCCCTGTACCTCACTAAACGGAGACAAACCAGGCGATTCAATCGATCTATCCCGCTTAAAAACAGAATGGCGTATCAGCCTCGAATCAATCTCCCATGCAAGCGAGCAAACACTCAGGATTACCTCGAAGCCGCGAGCCTCCTCTAATACCGCTCGGCCCGATGAAATCAGAAATCCATCAGGAGACGGTTTTTTGCAGATCAACGAGCATTCGTTGCGCATCGAAGGAGGCTACGTTTATCGACCCGTGATTCCCATCTAGCGCATTGCCGCGGGATTTGTACCACTTACGGCCGATAACAAGCCTTTCTGATTAAAGTTTATTGCCTCGGCGGTGTATCAGATAAGGGCTTCCGTGTTTCTTGTCCCAGGATGATCGGATTGCGCGCCATTGAGGAGTGGTGCCCGCGTCCTAGACCTGGAAACACCGGCTACCTTGAGAAAACCAGCCACTGACACACGTCGTCCATCCGACAGCGAAACTTCCTCGCCCTGGCCTGCCCCTCTTCGCCGCGGCGTGCCCCTTCCTCGCGCTGTATCCTCCGCGGTTCGCCCTGGTATTGAATAGTTTACGGCTTCTAAATAAGCGGGGCCCACCCGTTCCCAAACAATTTCCTCATGCCGCGGATTGCTCGTAAATAAAGGTAATCTATTCTACCCGGAAGATAAAAATCGCAGGCAGGGTTGGGCTGGTGGAAGGAGCGAGAGGGAGACTGGGTCGAAGGAAGACGTTGAAATGGAGGAACGCCGGGGCGTGTATCGCGGCGGGTGAACGATCCTCCAGTTATTCATTTTTACGCCGTTCATTGGCCAGACTTTACGAGGCAAAAATGGTGAAATTGCACTTTGTGCACGCTGCGTGCCCGCTCCCTCTTTCACTCTTTATTCCTTTCTGGCTTTCTTTTCCCTTATTCTCGCGGCCTACTCGCCTGGTACCTTCGGCGAGCGTATTCCTGAGAAAGTTTTAAATTACCCATGGAGGTTCCATGTTTAATCGCTCGTGGATTGGGGATGCTGTTGATGGGTGGTTAATCGGGGTGTTTGGAAAGGCACCAGTGTTACTGATGAGTGGGTTGACTCAGATAAAGAACATAGTGATGGCAGTGGTGCCTTGGTGGTAGAAGCTAGTGATAATTTATATGAATGGGTATTTAAATCAATTGGACTTCTTAGTGTGATCATTATATCTTCACCTTATTAGTAAAAGCTTGCAAAAGAAGAGACACGTGTCAGAATGCAATTAACGTCTTGCAGTCTAAATTAAATTGGTTGTCTGTACTATTCGCGTTGCAAGTTAACTCTTAAGGGGGAACATCACTGTGACGGCCGGAAAAATAATTCACTTTTAAGAATTTTTTCAGAAATAATTTACAGTTTTCATATAAAATTGTCATTACCTGCCTTTAGTACAATGTCTTAAGAGACTATAAAAAAATGAGTATAAAAACATGCATAAATTATAATATATTAATGAATCTTCTAAATTCCTCACGCGCGCTGATAGAATGTATAACTGTGGAACAGCAGGTCCGAAATCAAATTTCATTTTTTTTTTAAACTATATGAGTGTAGGTTCCGTTGCACATACCGATTTCTTAAACAAATTATTTTTGTAAAAGTGGTGCGCTTTAGAAGAAAAATTTGTTATCGATCAAAGAATCCGTACGTGCAACGGAAACTACACTGGTATAGTTTATAAAAAAAAATGAAATTTGATTTCGGACTTGCTGGTCCATAGTTCCACATTTTACCTATTTTTCTAGGGGTCTAGAAGATTAATTAATATCTTAAATTTTATGCATGCTTTTCTACTCATTTTTTTTGTAGTTTCTTCAGACGTTGTACTAAAGGCAGGTAATAACAATCTTATATGAAAACTGTAAATTATTCCTGAAAAGAAATCATAAAAATGGCTTACTTTTCCGGCCGCCACAGTGGTGTTCCCCCTTAATTGGTGAGATGGAACCTTTGTTACCTAAGTGGTGAGGTGAGGTCTAATATACCCCAATCTTTATTTTTATTCACACAGTAGAATTTTGAATTTTCCTTCGGAAGAGAGCACACAAGTGGGTCACAGTATATTTCTTCACACCTACCACCATTTATCTCCAGATACTCATAGCAACTTAAACATTATTATAACTCACATTTCTATCACACTGTCACCAGTTACATCTCAAGTAACACGCCTTAAATTCATAATCACAAACAAATCTTTCAATTCCTTTCCTCTCGACACTCACTAAGTAGTCACACCTACAAATTATATTCAATGTTTCGTCGCAAGTACAAAGAAACACTCTCCATCTTCGCTACACAATTGAAAACCTCTTCAACGACGGCACTAGTCATTTGTCGCTCCGCTGATTCCCCGGAATTCGCGGGTCTCTCAATGATATCACCTACCAGTAACACAGCAAGATCATATCGTCCACGATACCTGCTACGCTACTCTGTTTACCCTGTTTACCAGTTTTACGACTGTTTCTGGTATTTCACTACGCCGTGTGTCGACAGCATCCCATCAGGAACGTCGCCGTTAAAACACTAGATAGATATCAGTCGAATATCATCCTTTTAGTAGCTGCTGCTTCAGGAACACACTCTCCCGCGGTACAACGTCGCTCCTAATAACATCTGACATTCCTAGCGCTGCCCTAGTAATATCTTCACACTTAACGTCCCGATGACGAATTTACGATGCTCCCTCTTTATGTTTTTCGTTTCAGAGGCCCCTTTCGGTCGATGAAATTGTATTAAATTGGGCAATCCCGTAGATTTACACCCGCCCGTGTCTATAAAGACACATAAGCAGGGGAAATTAGGTGGACGCCAGTGGTAGAAACGTTAATAAACGAAGACGCCGTGGAATTCCCTGGAATCGATGGTGTTTTCATATCTCTGGTATAAAACAGTCTAGCAGGGGGAATTTGTGACACCTTTGAGGACGTAGAACTTTCCATAGTTAATTAAGAGTCTGTTTATCGGCTAACGCGTTAACAGGTTACAGTGGGGAGTAATAAAATTGGTCGATAATCCCCTTCGTTTTTCGAAAACGCCTTCTGTGCGTCGCGTCCTGGATCTTTCCGAGAATTATTCATCGTAAAACGTCGATTTTATCGTATGCGATCGATGACAACTGGCATGTAGCTAGCAGACGTTTGGAATAAAAATCAGTGATTAATTGCAGATTTCTAATGAAGGGGCTTAAAAGAGGGAGAGTTTGTCACTTGAAGTCAAAATGGAGGATGGAAGAAGTTTGGCCACATTTTGCCAAGAATATTTCAATGTTTCACGTTAATTGGTTGAAATTTGCAAAATGTATTCTTATGCAAAGAGCAATTGATCACTGAGCAGTGATTATGTTTTTATTAAAGATTACTATGATTTTGATAGTATTTTATTTTCTATTTCGATTTACCACAAATAGTAAAATTAATGGATAAATGTTAGGCTGTGGTGATCGCAGCCTGAAAATTTGAAGAGTTAACACGTATCCCATTCAGCGTCTCGTAATAGCTCAGTAGCTTTCAGGTCTTTCACGTTCTCACTGATTAAATCTAAAGTTCCTCGTTTTAGCTCGTGGCACGCTAGTAGCGTGAACTTGTCATGCACGAGCAAGTGGACGTGCAGAGGGAACAAGGACGATAACGCACTGTAAAGTGTCTAATCAGTTAATTGTCGCTGAAAGCGACTCAATTCCATTCACATATCTTGACCTGGTCCTTGGGACCATTAGACTGGCGTAGGTACGTAGAATTGGTAATTCAATTTTAGGAATTTTGAACCATTTGATTGTGTAATCGTCTGATATGCTGATTATTGTGAAACTGGTGTCTATGAGTTTATCAAGAAATTGGGAGTGAATGATCTCAAAGCTATGTGGCTGAATAATCTAAAGTGAATTTTTTATTTTGGTGAGTACGCTGATAGCGTTTGACAACTACTTTCCCCTGTACCATTTTCCTGCTGCATTTTTGTATTAATATTTAGCCACTGTGGGAAAACTTCCTTTAGTTGTAGGATGTAGAATTTCAGGACATTCGAAAATTTGCCAAACGAAACTCCAATCTATTAGGATTTGTTTCTCACTTATGAGGTGCAGGATACGTCTACTATCTTCTGACACAATTCGTAAAAGCTCTACGAGAAAATTGTAATCTGTAGTGACTCTTTTCACACTTTGCATTATTTATCTTCAAAAAAGTCAGGAAATTACACATCAAACTACATTCCGCGCCCACTTAAGGAGTCTTCCTAGTGTGACGGCTGAAAAAAATTTAATTTTCCGGGAATTAAAAAAAGAAACAAGTATGGCACGTTTGTAACTTTATTCTATCACCTTTTACGACTATAAAAAAAATTGTTGCTCCTATTCCCCTATAAAAGATATTTTTTCTTACAAATTTTTTTATTGTATTAAATACTTGTTGCTTAACGTGTTCAATCATTTCCAAACCAAGCATCCTAACACTGTTCCCAACTTACATCAACCTTCCACATCTCGAGTTCTACTCCCGCAGTGGCATTTTCACAGAACCACACCTTCGACGAAATCCCATTCCGAACACGAAGCGGCTTTTCCCAATTGTTTCACATCGTTGCGCGTTGCAGCGGCGACGGAAACGTGACACTAACTGGATTACACGTCGAACGCGTGGCCCGTCCATTTTAATTACACGTCGACCACACTTTGCAGGCATCGACCAGGAGCGATATAATTAACGAGCCTCTGGAACAGCTTGCGTAACCGGCGTGCAACGGAAGCAAACACTTTTTAGAGGGCCCGCGTGAAAAGAAGGCCTCGCCGATTAATTCCTGAACGATGGTGTCCTCAATTTCTACGGGGCTCACGTTCGACACCCCGTTTCCTTGACCTTTCAAGTGCACGCTTATCCTCCTGACCTTTGCCTCCGCTGATTCATCGGCGTCCGACGGTGTTACCTCGGCTCCTATAACCGTGCGTGTTCACATTTATCATCCCATTTATCGTTTCGCACGGGGCGCGATATTAATCGGCGAGAACACGGGCCACATCGGGATTTAAAACGGAAAGAAGCTCGCCCCCTAACTGATTTCCTGCCCCGCCAATCCCGCAACGCCAGAGGCACGCTGCTGCCTTCACTTCCGGTTCTTTGGTATTCCTTCTATGGAGAGGCTTGTACTTGCTTGAAACGTTTTGCCATTGTGGTGATAAGAGGGATTGTTCGAGTAATTGGAACGTGTGTGAATTTTGCATTGTGAAGGTGTTGGGAAAGTGGTAAATGCTACCTAAAGGTACATGTTTAGAACAGTGTACATTTTCTTGTGAATCAGCTAGCAGTGTACATGCTTTGGTGTAGATTGTAGAATAATTAATATTATTTTACATTTTCTGTAGCTTGTGTTTTTTAAGCCGAAAATAGAACTATGGCTTGGTAGCTTTAATAATTATATGATGTAAAAGTTGTTCTGTGGGTTGGTAATTTTTTACAAAATAAAGATCACAGAATTATGGGATCCATACTGCGTTCAACTGATTTTTTTTTATTTTCAGTGTTCTGATAAATTTATTCAGGAGTGTATTATATTCAAATAGGGATAAGGATTAAGATTAAATAGATAATATATTTTGAAGATTTTCTGCAGAATATTGCCTGATTTTCTATTTTTTGAATATCTCACTTATGTGTATTTTAGAAGAGCATCTTGTTTCAAACAGCTTTTACAATTTTACCGTCAACAGGGCTGATGCAACTCAGAATTATATACACACACGTGCATTTGGGAGATGTGAATATTTTACTCTGGCCTCGCTTAAATTTTCACTCCTCTTCACAATTTACATAATTCTCTCTGAAAAGTGTTCGGGCATGCCTGTACTCGAAAAGACAAACGTGTTTTCGCATTATCTTAAGAGCCTGGGCAAGTAGTAAATAATAAAACACATAGCATTCGTCTCTTATACTCACCTTCATCGAACGAGGTATTTAATTAACTAAAACCCTTGCGCGTCGCCGGGACCTTTTCCTGCGTGCTGAACATTCGTGTAAATTGCATCGAAATTAGCCGTACGTTACGAGAGCAGCCTCGTTTCTCTTGGCGCGGGCAAAAAACTCGCGTGGTTCAGCGTGGTTTCGTTTAAAAGCCATGAAACTTTTTCACCGGGACTTTACGCTCCTGAATGGAGAAACGCGAGTCTTCGACCCCTTACCCGCCTTGCGTCCTGGAGAGTTTTACGTTAATGAATTCTGTGACGTGCTCCGTGGCCATTTTTTCCATGGGACGCTGTCCAACGCGTTAACGACGTACAAGGTGTTTAAAAGAAACGATTCGGAACTTGGAGTGTCTTAAATCTAGAGTCCACTAAATTAATTAGGGATTTAGTGTAATATCTAAATAAGGTGTTAGGTATTTAGCGGAATACATAGTATTAGGTATTTAGAATAATACGTAAATAATTTAGCAGACCACTAATTTTAAGATTACATATTTAGCTATTTGGTGTAATACTTAAATAATCCAATAGACACTCAATTTAAGACACTTCAAATCCCGAATCATTTCTCTTTGACATCTTGTATACCGGTAACGCGTTGTATACCGTTCCTTGGAAAAATGGTCAGAACCAAATGGGTCACAGAATCCATTCCACTAAATTATTTAGGTGCTTAGTGTGTAAAAAATGCATATATATCGAAGAATTAATATTGTTGACCGTGAAAGTGGTTTCTGGCTTCGTTGAGGCTGATGACTTATTTGCTTGTGTAGAAAGGAGGATAATATTGTAATAATATTGAATAGAGGAATATATTTGATGATTTTATTCAGTTGATATTGAAAGTAATTTCCTTTTAAATGTTATATTAAAATCTTGGAATACTGGAAGGATGAATACTGCCTTGCTGCGGCAAGTAGAAAGTACCTGTCAAAGACAGGCGGGGAATTATTGAACGAGTGCGTAATTTCTTGGTATGAAGTTGTAAAGGTGTATGGCGGATATGGAAAAAAATACTTGGGACACATCTTGTACACGTTACAGGAAGAACGCTTGGTTGACACTCTGGGTGTGAGCCACCCATAACCTGATTTTGACAGTCTGTTCCTTTTATATGCAAAATAAATATCTTCTTCCCAATGCTGACTTACAGACTATTGTTTTTTTCATAAAATATAATATCTGAACAATAACTCTGTAGATGTTTAGTTTCTAACATTGAAATTTGTAAAAGTTACAATGTTTTATAGATATCCTTCTTCTTGTCTCGACATATGGTAATCTAGAATTTTTTTACAAAAACTATGGTAAAATTTCAATCAAATTACAAGTGGCATACATTCTAGAGAGCTCGATATTGACCCATGATTTTTTTCATAACGATTGGATTCTTTAGCTGAGAATGGCAGTCGTTCAAAAATTACTCTGGGTGTGAGCCACACCGGTATGTCAATGTTAATAAAAAAAGAGGTGTGTCAACGAGGAGTTAAACAAAACAGATCACTTGGCTTATAAAGATTCCATAGTCGGTTTCGACTTTGACAATCCTTATTTTCTTAAGGTAATATACAGTAAATATTCTACATCCCCTAATAAACCCTGTGTTACACCGTTCTATAGACGAATGAATATTAATGCAATGCCATTTCTATTTGTTCAATTCATAAATAATTATTAAACGTCTATTTCACCAACCCTCTAGCCTGAAAATCTGCACAAATGACAATTTTATTCAATTGTCCCATAAACTTTGTCCACTTACATTTCCAACCACCTCAAACTACTCCCGAATCTCCCCTAACTTCAATCCCTACAGAAAAATGATTCCAATAACTGCGACCTCCTTACATCTTCGTAAATCGAATTATTACTTCTCGTTCTCTTCCAATTACTAACCCAATATCTCTCCCAAGTATCCGTTCAAATGGAGCAGCGCACGGATAACCGAACATTCGTTCAACCGATACTTGTGTAATCGACATCCCACACTATCTCACCTCCCTCCCGAAAAACGAACACCTCAATCCACCACTCATTCGCAAGGCGGATAGCCTGGTGACGCCGGAATATCGGCAGCCACTTCGTGAATCCCGTCCTATCAGCCTTGCCGATATTCTCTCCCCTTCATAGCTCATTAAGGCCGCGTCGCGTGTTTACCGCATACATCATAATAAAAATTCCGTAAAGCAGGTGCCCGTTATCGTTTTTACGCCTCTGAGCGCCAGCAAGCTATCCCCTTTCTGCCTGTCGCCGTCCTCCTCCGGCCTTTAAACGCGGGTCGCTGTTAAAGGCAAATTAAATACGGGCGCAACAAATTACGCGCGGAGCGAAGCTCCTCGTAAATCAAACGGCCAATAAAACGTCCCTCGAAACGGCTCGAAAAATCCGTCGGGGCCAGCGCAGGGCGCCCTGCTCGCCCCGGAAGAGCAACACGGCGAAGAACCTCGCGAGGTGGGGTGACGTGGGGGGCGCGGGATGGGCTCGGGAGAGCGAGAGAAGAGTGTCTTTTTAGTGCCCGACTGGACGTCTCAATTAAATCCTCGAAATCATCATCGCGGGCCCAGCGTCGGTCGTCTTCCTCGTCACCGGGCCCCTGTTTCGTCGGCGAGCGTAAATTTCTCGGCACAACGGGACCGTGACGTCCGCGTACGCGGCTAAGGGGCCCGGGGAAGGAGGAGGGTCGCCGGTGCCTCGACCTTGCATCGCGTCGTTTCGCGTAGAACAAGCCCGGCTCGGTGAAATATCGGGTTGTAACGGTGGAAATGTCTGCTCTTAAGCTGAAAGCAGGGTACGAACGCCTCTCCCCTCTGCTTTAGAGTCTATTAATCGAAATGTTCAATCTTCCCGGGCCCTGGGAGAAGAGTTATAATGGACTCTGGGATCCTGGGTCTTGTGGATTCTGATAAACCGCGCTGCTTCACGGCGGGGAACTTTTCTACTGCTTGGAAAATTGTTAGGGTAATAGAGCGGTGGACGGTGAGAGATCGATCCGGAGAGTCTGAGTGATACGAGGATATCTGTGCACCGAGGATTTGTGGAGCCGTGTAAGAGATTCATGGTCGAGGATCGTCGCGAAGGAGGATGCGATAATTCATAGGCACCGATGAATGCTGTTTCTCGGTCATGTTTTGATGGAAAATTCTAACGCCGCGGTGCGCTAGCCGTTCATTTACCTACTTGGCTGTGAAAAGGAATAATGTGTGAGGTGGACTTACTGTACGCTGGAATCGGTTTTGATGGCAGAGTAATGTAGAGGGTTTGGTTGGAGCTTTTCGGAGGAGCTTCGGTTTGCTTAGAACCGAGATTCAGGATGCCTCGGCTGTGAGGATTATAGTGCTCGGGAGCGCTGTAATCATCACTGGGAAATATGATGATTGGAGTCTGGAGCATGAATTAGGATTGATTCTTCTGGCGCGCGAGGGGTCTTTCATGAAGGATCCCTAAAAAAGTAGGGCGTTATTAGGGGCACCTGCACTCTTCTAATTTAGTTCTCTGCGTGATCATTGGAAGTGTTAGCTTTGGAGCGTAATTACTCCACTTTCTGATACTCTGCGTCTTAACTTTGCTACTAGCTATGGGTTTATTAAAGAGGTCCAGTTCTTCCACGAAATAGCAGTCACTGCAGTCGTAAAATTCAGAAATGGGGAGTCATTGTAGGAAATTAATAACACTGAACACTATTTTAGCAGAACCATTCAATCAGCGAAGTAATGCTAACTTCTCAATACTGGATTGAGAATCCCGCAGTTGCCATCTGCTCGAGCCAGACAGCAATAGTGAACCTCTTTGCTAACCCGATTCTCCATTATTTCTATTTCCGTTCGCCATCGCGGTCGAGCCTTTCCACAGCCCGGGGAGTAAGCAGCGTTTTCAATGTTCTCCATTAACGTGGGCAAAGCCGTACACAGCATACATGGAAGCGGGTTCTGAGTGGCGGCAGATCTCGAATAACCCGGCCCCGTGGTGTGGAAGAGAAAGGGAGGAAAGTTCCAGTTCGATCAGGGGCCCCCGATGTACAAAAGGCACCTCGTTATCAGCTGGTCCCATCTTATCAGCCTGAACTGGCACGGCCGATAAATCATCCGAGTCCTTGGCGGGGTACCTTTAATTACCGGGCGTGCATCAGGAGGAAAAAAATATGAAGACGTAATACGTTATCCGGCTGCCTCTCTTCGTGCCTACCGGTAGATAGGGAGGCTGGTCCAGTTGATGCCGAGAGGCGTTGCTCATAAATAATGAACACGTATTCATGAACGCCACTGGTTACTTCAACTCCGAAGATGAGCTATGGGCTAGCTACGGCTTCCAGTACCGCGGGACGCCTCGAACTCCCTCGATTTCGACTGGATCGCCTTCCGTTACTGGCCGTTTCTTGTCATATGTAGATCAGGTGGATGTGCGCGCCCCGGCCGAGGGGTGGAGATGGGAAAATGGTCGTTTAGTTGCTGCTGATGGGAGGATGCGCAGAGTTATTTGACGTAGATGTGGATTAGTGAATGTGGATCAGGCGGGTGTGTTGGTTGCGGCTGAGAAAGAGGCGGGAGGATGGGTGTTTAATTGCTTTTGATGGGAAGGTGATCAGCGGATTAGATATGTGGAGTAGAGGAGGCTGGGGTTTCCGAGGGCCAGACAAGTTTAATAGTGGCTTAATAGGTGAAGAGGAAGTGAAAATGTGGTTGCTCAGTTGAAGGAGATCACGACAGATTACGCATTCGCAAGTGTTATAGATGTATCAGGTTTTATGAGAGACTTTGACTACAGTGAGCTACACTGATTAGAAAGGAAGAGGAAATGGAAAGATGGTGATGCTGTTGTTTAAAGCAGCAGGAATCACGGAGAGCTGCTTTATTTTGAAGCAGAAAGCGTATAAAGTGTCGTGTTAGTCAACTTTTTGTTAGTCCTGAGTTAGAGTGGATGCTACACAGGTGTAACGATATGTTCTGGTCAGATGAAGGTACTTTAGTCGATGAGGAAGGGGAAATGTTCCTCGGTTGTTTGACAACTCCAGATTTGGAGTAGCAGGAAATCATGAAACAGACATTATTCTAAATTAAATTCTGCGCATTTGGGTGGAGTATATAAACAACTACAGAAATCTTCGCCGTACACATACAAAATTATCCAATTTATTTATCCACTTATAAAACTATCCTGTGACAGATAGATCAAAACTTCCCACCTGAACGTCCGCAAACACTACTCCACATCGTCAAACATGAAACCCTCAACTATCCACCCCACCGACTCCATCAGACATCAATCTTTGCCATAAAATCAATCTCCCAACAATCTCCAACTACCCCAAACCGATCCCCTCGCCTGGCCCAGCGACACATCGCCGCCGTCCGCGCGATGATCATAGTTAATCGCGCGGCGGGCTGACCAGGTACGGCAGTCGGTCCGATTGGCGGTAATCTTTCGCATCGACGCGGCCCGGCGATTACTACGTCGCCACGACAGAGGAGACGGGGTCGATGGACCGTTTAATCGCAGCCAGGGCCGCGAAAGAAGATGGCCGAGGTGGTAATCGTCAGCTCCGGAAGCTGGCCGATCAGGCCCGATAGGACGGGCCGATGTAACGCCCCGGCCATCGGTGGACGTTGGCCGACGTCGTTGCCTCTCTCGAATAATCTCGAAGCGAACGGATATCTAAACGAGGACCTTGAAGCAATCCCCCGAGGCGGTGTACGCGTACATATGTAAGCCCAAGCGGACGTATGGAAGTCGGAGTGCTCGCCGAGTGATATATATCGGCCGCGATATATCGCCCTCGATGGCCGGGCCTCGATCTTCGGACCGCTGGGGAAGAGAGAGGGAGGACGCTGGCCCTTGTAGAAGGCGATCTCCACGCACTCGTTGCAAAACAACACGCCACCACGCCCTCGTGAAACAATGTGATGGTTAACCTAACAAGCTCTCATCCGTGCTCCGTTCACGTGCCTCGGTTACCCTACCGTGGTGCACGGTTGCAGGCTCGTTTCGCCGTCCTGGGCCAGGCTCGCCACGGATAGACGCCTAGGGCAACACTTCCAGGACACCGCCTCTGCGCGCCGATATTCCACCGGCGATAACGACGTTGCGACACACGCGCGAGTTAAGTCGTGGGACCTCGGGGTTATGGGTTCGTGCTAGCGGCGACGACCGCTGGTGCCTTTGGTGACGAGGCTCGTTGCGCTCCTTTTTGCCCAGGTGTAATTGAAGGGGTGTTATGTTTCGGCGTTGGAACGGGTTTCGCGATCGGTTCGGGGAACTGAAGTTTGAATATCGGTGCTGGGGCGAGCTGTGGTCCACGTCCCTGGTGGAATTGTGGGTTGGGAGGAGGATCGTGTGGGGAATGCCTGCAAGCTTGTGTTTTTCAGGGTTCATCAAGTGATCAACGTGAATTCGTTATAGTTTAAGGTTCAGGCTTGTAAATGGTATTGAACGTTGAAGGGTGTACGTAAATGTCGTATGGTGCTGAGGAATATGTGGGACTTGGAGTTATTGTTAGTTAAGCTTGGAATTTTTATTTGCATCTTTGTTTATTCGAGGATTTAGTGCACCTTGGAATTTGTGCAATAGTGGAAGTACCTGAAGTCATCTTTTTCATGTATGATTATGGAGAGTTTATATCCAGTCGTACCCTAGCGTGCAAAAATCGTTGGATCATTGATCACCACCTTGGTAGGTCGCAGCAATTGTTCGCAAACCCCATTCACATACCCCCTTCGGGGAAACAAGGTATTCTTGTCTTGTTTTATCGATATACTGTCCGCCTAGACGAAACGCAACTCCACTCAGCTAGAGACGTAAAGAAAGACGTAGTTAGACAGCGTACGACGTTCCTGGACAACGAGTCGGTAGACAATCTGCCATCAGGTTGTAGCCAGGATCGTTGGAAACGCCTGGAATTCAATACCCTTCTGTTCCTCCGGAGGATCCAAATATGGAACTCGGAGAGGATCTTTGTAGGGAGCCATAGCCGGTGGTGGAAACATGAAAGCGCCGCATATGTCTTTTCTCTGAACAACAATGAAATCTAAATGAAGGAATCACTTTCGCTTTGTAGGAGCGTTTTCCCTGTTTTCGAATTTCTGCATTTGCATTCCCACGTATAGACAACTCCGGATCACTCTTACTCTTCGTGATTGTCTTGTATTAACGAGGTATCCAGCAGTGCATTGCTACTCAGTCTTGAAAATTATATATTTTTTACGTGTAATATAATATTCTTAATAAAAGCAATTTCTATGAAAACCTTTGGGTTGGTATCGTAGGATATCGTATTAATTTCTGATCAAAATTTCTGTAGTCATCTCAGCTTTGCTTTTTGAAAGTAATTTAAGAAAAGTTATCCTGTTTGATGTATTAATGGGAGAGTACTCATTGCATGGCTCACACTTCCTCTGAGTCCTAATTCTTCAGATTTCATGATCTACGGGTATCTAACGTAGATTATTCAGATATAAGATTACAATTTCATTGTAAAAGACTGTCATATGATTTAGAACATGTAAAAAACATTGAATCATGTTTGTCAATCAATGTTACAACGAATTGGTGCCAGTCTCCTTGATGCTTGGGACACTACTTCCGATGTGCAGCTTTGAAGAGTTACCATTAGAAAAGAAAGCATAATATTCTCTCGTCACTAATACTACTATTAAATAATAAAATATGTCAAGTTACTGAAGGATTCCTAACGTCCACACGAGAAAACCAAAAACTCTCTGACAGAGACATGCAAACCACCATTCTCTTTCAATTCCCGAAGCGACCACATAATGAACCACAACACCAATGCAAAAAGTGAAGAAACGTATCTTAAAGACACCATAAATGAAATCTACAACCAAAAATCATAGCATGGTGTTGGATGTTGCTACATGACTCCGTCTCTCCCTCGCATGCTATCTGACCGATTCCTCTGAAAAACCAACATACTCCAGTTCACCGTGCACGGACTCGACAGTTCCCAAGCTCCAAGGGCCCGAGAGCGAAAGAAAATATTATCTTTGGTGGCCCATTGTGAAGTATCACCTACAAAGGACTCCCGCGACAGGTTACTCCAACACCGTGGTCCGCTCCGTTCTTAGTTCTCTTCGGTTTCCTACTCCTTCGTCCTGCATCCTACCACCGCCGTCCTGGCCAGCCACCTCCACCATCGCCACCACCAGGGGACCTTTGTCCACCACCACTTGACTCAGCTACCACCTCCTTCTTCGCTGGCAGCGCGGGGCACCTCGCCATGTGACTGATTCCCCTTCTCCGCAGGTTGACGAGCGGTAGGCCTGCCTACCTGCCGCCCGTTGCCCCGCTCCCATTACGACGCGGACTCTCGCGGCAGGTGCACCAACCTAAGTGCCACTCCGCTTACCTGTGTGTCGTGCCTACCAAGTCAGTGTGTCCGGTGGTCAGGTTCTTCCCTCTCTCTTTTTCTCTTTCCTTCTCCCCCCTCTCTCTCTCTCTCTCTCTCTCTCTTTCTCTCTTCCTCTTCTTTTTCCCTCTTTTTTCCCTCCACCTCTCTATCAACCTCCCCCT
This sequence comes from Andrena hattorfiana, assembly GCA_944738655.2. Taxonomy (NCBI): domain Eukaryota; kingdom Metazoa; phylum Arthropoda; class Insecta; order Hymenoptera; family Andrenidae; genus Andrena; species Andrena hattorfiana. The sequence goes on along the minus strand of OX122889.2, from coordinate 37,401,975 downwards.
TTCTCTGTCTCCATTTCTCACCCCCTACCCCGGCTTCGTCCTTCTCCCTCTGTCTCCGTCTGTCCCCCTGGACGTCGCCTCACGCAGCCCAGCAGTGCGGTGTTGTAGTGTCGTGTCATCCTGCGCTACGTCAACGATCCTCCCGAGCCGCGGCGGCGACGATCGATCGCGTTATCCATTCCGATTCCGTTGGCCGCCGGGTCGTCTATTGGTGACCCGGTCCCCCCAGAACAGTGGCGGGCCCTCGCTCCTCCCGCTCGTCCGATCCAGCCACAGACCAAAGCGGACAGTCCTCGAAAGTCCTGCCGATCGTTCGCCCGTGGCGCGTAAACAATCGAGGGGAAACGACGACTCACTCCGAGTCGCTGATCCAGGTACGGGGCTGCTCAGTGTTTACCGACAAACGCTGGCGTAAGCGCGCGCGCGCGCGCCGCTACGAACTCGTCGCACGGCCGTTGGACGCCGAACGGGCCTCTCCCCCTCCCCGTCGGTCCTCTCCGATAGAAACGATCGTGGCCCCGTCAGTCGAGGATCGGTGTTTCGCGAGTGTCAGTGATATCGACGATAGTGCACGGGTTCGCCGGGGCGAAGGAAAGACTGGTTTCCCCGCGGGCACCCTGGGGGAAAGGGGACAGTGAAGGTGTCAAACGTCCGCGCGACTCCTCATTGACATTTCCGTGACATTTAGTGCGCGATTCGAAGCGAGTGCGAAACCACCGTTTCGTGTAACACGCGTGAGAGACCGCGGTACCCTTCTGGCCGCGACGGGGATTGGAGAAAGTCAGCAGGGCGGGGAATCGCGTCGATGACGGACCTTCCGTGCCTTATCAGCGCCGTACACGGCTTATCTAGAGCTATCCGCCCGGCGGGGTCGCCTGCCGCGCGTGCACCTCCCCGATAAAAAGGGGGGCTCGACGAACTCATCGTCGGGCCGACACCTTCCTGTCACCGCGTGTCTCTGCACGGAGACATGACCTTTGGCGGAACATCGCGTCCGCGCATGAACCACATCTGACGTTCAACAAGTGGCTGTTGCACGCTGACAGACGAGAGTCCAAGTTCGCCGCGTGGCGCACGAGGGACGCGCGTTCAAACACTGCGCTGGGCTGCCTGTCCACTGAGAACGTTCCATCGAGGGTTGCTTCTTTCGACGGAAGATCGTTAATCGTGGACCAAACTGGACATACTCGCCGCCACGTCGGGACGTACGGAGTGGAGATGTCCGCGGGTCGCTGAGAGAATGAGGGAGCTGGACACCGAGAGCCCTGTTGTCTGGCCGGCCTGGTGTTATACTGGTGAGTCGTTTGATAAAAGTCGTTTCAGGAACTTCTGGATAAAACAGAGGAAAGATCGGTGGAACTGGAACAATTTTGGTTGAAGGGGGATGTCGTTAGGGCTGGCAGCTTTTACTTGAAGAACTCTGATGCGATTCTTATTGCAATACAGTGTTATGTTTGACCACTTCTGTTTTGAAAGGGGAAGTAGGGAATTTGTGGCTCAGTTGTCAGAGGGTAAATGATGGGTTGATTCTTGAGATAGAAGAGAAACTAAGCGTAAACTCTGCTCAAAGTGATTAATATAATTGTAGAAAGACTTTTGACATTTTGAAGTATTCGAGTGATTCGGAGCTATTCCTCAACGCATGGTCTTTCTATAGGCACTCTTTACTAGGCACTCACGTAGAATAAACTCTCGTTTACACGTCGTTGCCATTCCCTTCGATGTCTCAGCCGGAACAATGGTTTCGAGTGGCTTTAATAACTCTTAGACACAATGGCAGATAAACCACCAAACTTTACGACGACCGTAATCACGAAGGAAGTATCACGGCTCATGAACCTCCAACCTAAACTGACATTTATCACCACTAATGTCTCTCAAAATCTCACTATTCAACGACTTTGTGTCACCCCGTGCACACAGCCGTTTCATTGATCTATGAACTTCCACCACGTGCCCGAGTCCCATTGAATTTTCATCGTCAAATATTTGTGTTCCCATGATGTCTCGCATCGCTGGGTATCTTCAGATAATAGCCCTCCCAGAAATCCCCGACTTTTGGAAGGTAAACGGTGTTATCTGCCACGTTTAACGGATACCGGCGCGTTCCACGAGCGCGCAGGCACGAATCGGTCTCCGTAGGCGACGCGAACCGCTCTATCAGTGGTACGTGTTGATAGTGGACAAAATTACATCAAGTGTAACAGGATGCTGTCCGCGGTGACGACTTGCGTAAAGTTATGAAACACATGTGTACCAAAGTAGGCGTTACTCGCCGCTGCTGGAATCCGTATTCGATACTCCGACGTGCGAGAGGCAAACACGATCGTCGATAAGGACTCTCGAATTGTGTTTCACGAGGTTTTTCGAATTATATAACGTAGGCAGTAGCCCCGTTCGATCGGTGTTTAATCGATACGAGGTCATTCGCCGATGGGCCGACTAAAAATTTCGGATTGCACGCCTACTGGTGTCGATAATTCAACGAAAATGTGCTTGAACAAGTGTTTCGTAAAATACAGAAGTCCCGGTTGGTAGATCTCTGCAAACATAGAATTATTTCTGTTCGACGAAGTCAAACTTTCGTGAATTTACTTTGGGTAGAGGGTATGTACTCTGTTAGTGATAGTTTGTGAATGGATAATTTTGATGGCAGTGTTCCGCGTTAATGTTTGCCAATTTCTTCGAGCTCCCAATACTATTCTTTATGCTGTAGATTAATTTGTTAACTGTGGGGATAATTGTAAAACACAAGTTGGTACAGAAAATCAATTCAGTGCAAAAGAAAATCTGCTAACGTAACTCAGGAATGAAAGACAAATCGTTAATCTGTCGGCAAAAGCTTCTTCCAGGATATTTATTATCTCTCCCTTCAAACAAATAGTTTTCAGTATTCGCTGCCTTCAAACAGTGCGTACTATCCTCCTCGGAGCCGCTAATTTCTTTTAGCATCAGACTATCCTCACGAACACCTTTTTTATCGCCTCATATCAACATCACCTCCAAAGTGTTTCCAAAGTGGAAGAGTTGGGCGACGCGTCCTTTTGTCATAAAGAGAATACCTTGGGGTTTTTAGGGTGTTCTCGGGAGGGCCGGGGGAAACGAATGTCGAGGCGTGTAATTACCATCCTCGATCTTGACAATTAGGAGCCCTTGGAAGCTGTCGGTAGCGAATAGGCTCCCACTTAGACACCCAAGTTCCCAGCAGCCTTATCTCGTCGAATCGGGCTCGGTTATTCGTCGGGCTCTTCTAATTAAGAGGGTACCCCTGATTTTTTTCTCGTCCCAGCGAAATTGCTTCTTTAACAACTGTCTTCAAATAACTCAACAATTTCTGCGTCGGAAGCTACGCAAAAATTCCAAAGCCGAAAGCTCTTCTTTAGCTAGTTTAGATATTAACAATATCTAGGTACAATAGAACTAAGAAACTGAATATCTGGGAAAAACACGAAACCAAAAGTGAACTATCTAGCTTCAGTATTTGCAACGCATCCATAAAGAGCCTCTTCACACAAGACGCAGGATCATTTTGGACCCGAGCTAAATCGTCACCTAGTATAACAGTATTAAAGAAAACTTGAGAAATCGAAAAAAATGATTTCTCTACTGTTCTAAGAAAAGAACGTCATTTGAACGTCATTAACGTAGATACAGTAGGATAATTAATATGGGTCTGAACTGACCCAGGCACCCACTTCCGTATGATAATAAGATATATTAAATACCTTAAACACCTTCACAGAACAGAACCAACTGATTAAAAATATAGAAAATTATGCACACACCTGAGATACCACTCCTCAGCCACAAAAGTGTCTCACATAAAAAGACCACTGCTCGTAAGATCAGACGTGAAATGTCATCATATTTGTCTCCACGCGATAGCTCTCGCCCTGCGATTACAAATTTTCACTCAGCCGCTGTTCGCTTGAAAGCCTCCCCGTCTATTGGCGATTCCTCGGCGGAGTGCCCTTTGTTAGACGATCGCCAGCGGTCCGACCGCTGACGTTCATCGAAAATGATGAACCGACGTGTCGTGTGATTTGCATGCGTCCCGCGGGCCCCACAATGCGCAGCGCTTGGCGCACAATAGCGACGGCAATCAGCAGCTTTTTCACGGGGAATACGTTATCTTTCCTGTGGCTGACGGTTGTTCGTTAACCGGCACCGGCGTTGCAAGGCTGTGATTCGGTGACAGCCGCGATCCCGCGGAACGAATTCGTCATGATATAATGCCGGGGTAATGCCGGACGATGCGCCACAGGACAAGCGTCGCTCTTTGTCGCGACCGCTAATGGGATTAATGTTCACCTCTCGCTGCCGTGATATAAACGTGGACACCGTTTCTCGATTCCCCGTGATTAATCGCGGCTGGACGCCTGGAACGTCCTTGGGGTCGGCCACGGTTTCTGGAAGTCATTCAATTATTTCGGCCGGGCAACGCGGCCGCCATTAATCTCACGTGGATCGAGCGCTTTCGTAATGTACGATTATCGGTTTGCAAAGGTGTTCTGTAGCTTTCGGGGATCCACGTGAAAATAACGCGATATGAAGAGTATTTTTCAGAGACACTGGTCACTGTCAAAGTAGATGAGTGTATTGGATCAGTTTTGTAATAGAAATCGCCAGTGGTGGATTGAAGGGAAAAGGCCCAGGTGGTAAACGTTCTGGGGCACCCTGTATACATAACAGAAATACAAATGAATTTACGCATGTGTGGTGTGAAAATGATGGGAAACAGAAAAAATATAGTGTTTGGATAAAATCATAATTTTGAGGCCGGGAGCTTCTGGGACTGGGGTCCCAGCGACAACTGGTCTTCGGCCGCTCATTAAATCCGCTACTGGTAATCGGAATATTTATATGGAAAACTTGATTTTGTGTACAAGAGGTTTTAAGATAGTATTAGAGGGGTGGAAGTTGGGGGTTGCTTCTTACCCTGAACTTGAATAACAGAAGCTACAAGAAATACGTATTCGTTATTTATAATTAATCTGTAAGCTTGCAAAGTTTCATCAAAATTGGCGAGGGACATTTCACGGATTCCTAATTAGTTGTGTGTACGCGTATATTACGAGTTTTGGAAACAAAGTTTCACAAAAAAGATTTATTTAATCCCAGCAGATCAATTTCCTCTACAATCTTACAGATCCTTATTTACATTTACACTAGCACACATCATTCACAGATTGTGTCTGGAGTAACTGCTCAGAATTCTAACGCCTCCTACATTTCAAACGATCAACCTTGACGAGCTTACTCAGGTATCCTTTACAAGAAGAAAATTTTGTTCTGGGAAGTATTCTAAAGACTATTCCTGAAGGATCATAAGCGGCCGTGAAAGAACGGTCTCGGTGTTATCGAAACGAGCGCAATTTCCGGCAACCACAGATCAGCTATCTTATCAGCGGTGCGTGTCGCTCTGTGAAACTGCCAGGGAATTTTTCTGACCTTCTTGGAATAACAAATGAACGTGTTAGGATGTGGTTACAAGAAGTTGCAAGCTTTGAGATTGCTGTTGCTGTCAATGCTGTCCTATGATAGATGTTTCGTTGTTAAAAATAATTTCCAGCAGCTTGGAGTACAGTGTGCACGTAATTACCATAGTTATGTAAAAAAGGAATAACCAAGTGTTCTCATAAGAACTGTTGAGGAACGATCGGCAGACAGCTCTGCAGGATTTCTATTCTTGTAGATTTCCATGGCTGTTTTAAGGCCGCCGTGTATAGATTTCCTGTGGTCAATAAGAATATTTACGAAGGAAGTTATCCTTCGTCGATGAGGGAGGAATATAATAAGGTAATGATTTACGAGTACGTGACGTGGTTTATTCAAAGATCTGGAGAATTTCTTGCAGGCTTGATAAAGAGGCTGATCCAAATCCTTTTCGATTTTATAAATGTTATATGTGACTTCTTTTAAATTACTTAGTTTCAAAAAGTGTAAATTCAAAGGAAATATCGCTGGAGTTGTATTTCGGGATCGTAGTTCTTGAAAATTTCTTCAAGGTGATTTCAAAGTAGGAGCTTAGACGATTAGAATTCATTTCATAGAAGAAGGTTTGATTGATACTTAATACAAAAATAAAACTCTAATTGCTCTCCATACAGTACTACACTTTTGCTATACTTTATATAACAGTAAGACCAAAACACCAACGGTACATCATCAAACTTCTCGAGAACATAGCTCCATTACTCCAAAGTATTAGAACACTTTTCCAAAAACACACAAATTAGAATCTTTTCACACAACACACTTTTCAGCTCAGGACTGATATTTTAGACACATTAATAATAAATTATACAAAATACAAAATTCATTAAGTGTTGAATGGTTATGAATCCTAACCCTAATATTCATTAAGCAGCAACAATACTATCTTCAAAAACATACAAAAAGTTAGAAAACATATGAATATACATTAGCCAACTACGAAAGTGTCTCCTGTGAAAGAGCTCTACGTTTGAGGATGCCTCAAGCAGCATCAACTGCGCAAGCCCCAATCCTAAAAGCCCCAAAGCTAATGAGCCTCCTCAATTGTCCACTAGCGATTAGCAGTCCGCCTCGAAAGCCTCGAAACGTCCACTCCAGTCACCTTTGTTGCCATATAAGGCTTTCGGGCGGTTTCCAAGAATCCTCGATCGCAGCATCCCCTAGTATCTCGTCCAAAGTGCTATGTAGCGTCTTCTTGCGGTGACTTTCAACAGGGATCACGTACCCGAGAGGCTCGCGAGCAGGCGACGGTTATCCTCGACCTTCGACTTACGTCAGGGAACAGGACTTGTCTTTGGCAGTCCCCTCGGGTGGTAGCCGTCCCAGTTGCACGAATCGCCTCTGCAGGAGTTAAATATTAGCTGTCGTTCAAAATACAAACGCAACTCCCCATCCCATCGCAGCCTGGCCCTTGCGAAACGTCCGTTTGACTTATTTATGGATTACAAAGCAGCTGGGTTTAGCGTTTCCTCCGTTGTTTGAATCGCCACGAAGATTCGAAGATTCCAACGAGCTGCACCGATTGTGTGGTACATGGAGTTCATTCGATTCTGACTGTTCCGATTAATATGCATGCTTCTATGATATTTTGTGAATGTGGTTCAGATGGAAGCCTATGGCGTGGCAATGAAAGCTAAGCTAACAAAAACTATGCTATGCTATGCTAAAGCCGGGAATCCACCTAGAAAGTTTTAAAAAAATTAGCTTCAATACATTCTTATGGAACAGTTTCCAGCAAAAGCTAAGCTAAAACATAGCATAGCATAGCATAGTATAGCTTAGCTTAGCTTCCAGGTAGATTCCCGGCTTCAGTTTTAAAAAATCAGCTTCGATACATCCTTATGGAATCGTTTCCAACAAAAGCTAAGCTAACATAGCATAGCTTTTGTTAACTTTCTGGTGGATTCTCGGCTTTATAGCACAACCAGACATAGCATAGCATAGCTTAGCTTAGCGTCCAGGTGGATCCCCGGCTTTAGACCACGTTCATGAAATACTGTAGCAATGTTCGCGAAGAAAAAAACACGCGGCCCAATTGAATGAGTCGATTGCGCCGATTCGACGGTTTGGAACTGTTGGTAGAGTCGTTCTGTGAGTCTGTGTGGCTTGTTGAGAGGTGCGGAACTTTTGATTTTTTGGGATCTTTTTGGGAACTTTTGAAGGGATCAATTGGGAAAAAGTAACTTAGATTGATAGGAAATAGGTGGCTGAGGTGAAATATTGTGGCTGAGGCTTCTGGAATTTGTACAGATGGCTGCAACGTTCTCTGTTCATTATTGTGAGGAGTATTGGTTGAGTTTCGTTGTGTGAAGCTTCGATTTGTAGATAGATGGATTAGAAACACTCTCCAGTGTGCGTACATGTCATTTTTGTGGAAAATGTGTACATGTTCATAAGCTGAAGGGGTTTAAAAAGATGAAAGAGATACTTAATCCCTGATATCTTATTTATTTAACTAATGCGAAGACGGGTATTAAATTGCACGGTTTGAAACGAGTTGCAGAGTTGAGACCTTATTGAAATATTCAAAGTGAGGATGATACCCCTGTGTTTACACAGCTTATCCATAGAATACGATTAGAAATAGCAATTAGATTGATTGCATCGATTTAGTTCATCCAGTTTATGACGCTTAAGTATTGCTATGAGACTTTTAACCCCCATCTCATTAATCGAGTTCAAAACTGCCTCACATTAAAAACAAATTACATACTTATATCCTTAGAAAACGACCTGCACAAAAATATTCGTATCACATCACTATAAATACAGCTTATCATTAATGCTCATCACAAACTTCTGTTTTCGATCCTGTTACAAAATCGTTCCCTTAGAAACTTTTTTCTTTTGGAGTAAGGTTTTATTTTAAGGTGGTCGCATTAACACTGCAATCATTAGCGACCACCCACCTCCGCACAGTGATTACATATTTGAAATTTGGTGAAAAAATTACATAATGCTCAATTATAAGAGGTCAAATAAATTAATCGTTTTGAAAAGTGGGATTACATTCTGGATGTTTTTAGATTCATTCAAGTTCTACTTCACGTTTGCTTTAATATTTAATCGATTTCTTTCCTGTGAGAACTTAGGGCATGCTAGCAAAACATCTTCTATACTTAAGTGTATTTTACAAGACTTACATTCGGGAGGGGGCTGCTTAGTTATTAAGCATTCACGTGTTAGTCGCGAATGACCGGTACTAATGCGGGTAAGAGCGGTTTGATTTTCCCTAGTTAGCACTGGAATATTACGTTTCTCTTGTATACTTGATCTAACTTTATGCAGCTTTGTTTGGGCGTTGTTAAGCCATTCGTAATTTCAGAGTCTATTTATGGCTTCTTTAATAACTGTTTTTGAATCTTGAAGGTTTGTTCTGATAGCCGCAATGACAGGTAGTTTAGATGCCTCTTGGGCGGCTTTGTCCGCTGCCTCAGAAACTTGGCAATCCACATACCTCCAAAATTGTATAAAATCTCCACCATACTGATCACCCTTCTGTCACTTCCACAAAGTCTTCTCTACAAAGAGAAGATTTTATTTTTACAAAACACAAAATACTATTCTCAGTATCTATGTCCTTCAAAGTACCCCAATCGGTCCACAGCTTATTGCACATCACACTACAAGCTCGCCTCGATTACATAACTGCATAACCATAGGAAAATTGTCGCCGCGCGTGGAACGAAACACGCGTCCCCCGGTGCAGCTTAGAAAAACGAGCCACCGCGGCTGGAGAGTTAAGTTTCCAAACTCGCCGCAAGCCCGCCGACCAGCGATGCAGGTTTCCTTGGCCATTAGAGCCGCAGCCGTCAAGGAGGAACACCGCTGAATGGATCGGCCGGTGTGGTCGCGGAATCGTTTCGCCTCCATTGTGGCCGACACGGTGCATAAAGTGAGTTTCTAACGACGACTGATTGCGCGTCTCGCCCACGTATCGCCAGCACCTTGTCGTGTTTAATTTGTCTGCGAGCGGACAGCCGGCGAGACGCATGATTCGATAGTTTGTCACGGGGCCGCGCGATCGTCGGTTACGATAAACGTCAACGTCGGCCGCGATTTTCTGCGATTAGAGGGGAGGGCGGCCGTGTGTATCAGCTTTTCTCGCCGAACCAGAGCGTGGCTGTGATGAATGCTCGGATCCACAGCTACTTTCCGCGACCGGCGCGAGCTAAGCCGTGTCCGACGGTCATTTTTCTTCGCGGAGACGGACCACGGTTATGATAAATATCAAGATCAGCCGCGATTATTCTCGAAGGCGAGCCGGAGCTCCGTGAATCGGTTTTCATGCGGTTCAACCCTGGAGAATATGCGTAAGATCCTTCAGATCCACCTGGGTAATCATTTCTCGCCCTTGATTAGCAGCGGCAGGCTAATGCCGTCCGCAGATCGTGGGACAATCTTTCCCCGACGAAATCAGGGCAATTACGTCGGATGTAAAAAATCGTACGCGATCTTCAGCTATTAGCTGACTGGTGGAAGCCAGCTAACGACGACCCTCAGAGACACGCTACCGCGTCCATTATCGAGTTCTCGAAGCTATCAGCCACGTAAATCCACGCGATACTTTTTCTTCGCTGGGGCCGCTGGCTGCTGGCTGGATAAGTGACACCGTAATGATCACGGGGCGTCCGCGAGCGGGATCGACGACTGTCGATCAAACGAGAGGCTGATTCGGTGCGGTAATGGTCGGGGAGCAGCATCAAGCGTAGGGACAAAGTAGCAGAGGGGAGCAGAAGGGCCCAAAGGGTATTACGTGGTTTGGGCTTCGTGGAAAGGGAGACCCTTCGTGTTCGCAGCCGCGAAATAACGTTGGTGGTTTTGTGGTTTTTCATACGTGCAAGAAGTCACAATGGTGAACGAGTGATCCTGGTACGTGGTGGCGAGCCAAAAGCCTCCGTAGGACGCAGAGGAGGAGTGAAGGGGGGTTAGGTGGTGGCTTTTGTTCCCACCTCGGGCGAGCCACACCGTGGTCTGCCGCTTTTTCTCGTTTCAACGTCTTCTATCCCGTGCCTCTGCGCCCTCGTCCCTTCCCGCCGACCATTTCCCTGCTGCTCCTTTCCGCCTCTCTTACACGGCGCGCTTTGTCTCGGGGAAACGTGATTAGGAATCCTCGCGGTGCAATTTCGTGGCGGCCCCAGCTTCCGTCATAATGGCGCGGCTATTAGCTTCTCGAACAGCGGGAGACGAACTTAACGAAATTAGCTGCCGTTTTCTCGCAGCTTCTGGTCGATGCTCTGTCTTCCACGATGGCTCTGGGGAACAGGTGCTGCCATTGTTTAACATGCGATGGTGGAAGATGTTCCGTGGGATAGTTTTGGTGGAGTGGATCGAGATCCGTGCTTAATCTGTGCTGGTCTGGGTGGGTGTGAGATTGTTGGAATATACCTTTGCACGAGCTCATTTGCCGTGAAAGGTTGATTACTTGCAGTTACTTACATTTGCGGTGATCCAAATTAGGTAATTATACGCGGGGTTGTGGTTAAACAGTGGCCCATCCAATGGATTGACACTTAAAGAAACCCCATAGCATTCCAAATTCTGAGAGAGTCTTTTGAATTTTTAAAAATCACCTGTAAAGTTAAACTCAATTACGTTAATCGTTAACTGGCAAAGGAGATAATCAAATGAGGTCTAAAGAAATCCTTATTAAATCAATCAATCAGTGTTCTATGAGTGGAACTCCTTCATCTACCTTTAACAGGAAATAAGAATATTGTCAACTAGGATTAAATAAGAGAACTTCCTCTGACTATTTCGTAGAAATGTACAAGTGTCGAAAATTTCCGTTTGCTTCTCAAACTAAGCAGGATCTAGCGCTCATTGGGAGTTGTCATCAGCAGTGACTCCATCATCCTGTCAACTGCGTTTGGATTGTTGGAGGACGCTTGTCTTAGAACCTGTTAGAACAGTAGGAGGCAGGGGTCTGCGCAGGTGAACGACTAGATGCTTTGGGGAGCTTCGTCTCGTGTGGAGTCGATAAATGGGAGGACATAGTTGGTTCCGACGGAACGGTAGGCGCGTGCGAACGGCTCCTGGCTCCCTGTCGCTCCGACAGGTGACAGGGGGATTCCTTAATCGCGTCATGACGTTTCCATACCACGAATCGGTCGAGTCACGTCGCTTAATTGCCCCCGCGAATCGTTGAATGCCTCGCCGTGCGTGCTGCGACGTCACGGCACGCGTTTATCTTTCGGGGGAAACGCGCGTCCAGCAGAGTGAAAGAAAGCGCGTGTCTGGCTGGCGCCATTATCTACAGGCCATGAGAAACTGTCGATAACGAGCTATCAGAATGGGAAGACGGTGGCCGGCTTGATAAAACGAGGATCGAATCGAGATTGTTCGGGAAGAGGTGAAGAATCGGACGAGCGCCAGGTGGCGAGACATTCTGGCGCGAGTAGAAGGTAATTGCCGCGGATGTTCGAAGCAGTGGTCGCTAAAGAAGTGCAATAAGATTCGTTTGTGTGCTTGGTAGATGTAGGCTGAAGTTAATGACAGTGGAAGTGGCGGGGCTGAAGCAGTCGATGGGATGGGTGGTCTTGGGAATGTGGATTTTTGTTTTAAGGGGGTTAATCTTGGGTAATAGACAGCTAAAAGTTGGGCATCTTAAATATTGTTAAAGTTATGCAAACTTAGTGAGCGAGTTCCACCTTGTGGAGAAAAGTATTTTGTGGGTTCAGTTAAAATTTCAGCAAAAAGTATCGATCCGTTCTCGAGTTATGATATTCACCGTTTTGAGAAACATGGTTTTGAGAAAAAACGGCTTTAAAACCCGCAGCGGCGTTTTTAGCTGCATGGCCTGCCCGTTACTTTTTACGCTGTAGCTCTCGCAATTTTTAGAAATTTTCAATGAACTCTTTTTCAAAATACTTCTATGACTTGTGGCTATCATAAACAATCAACAAAAATTTTCGATTTTTTGACCCTGAAATACCCATGTACCCCCTTAAGTATTCATCTTGGAGATACTGTATGTTGTGGTTATTATAATTTGGGGGGCTTGACACTTGAAAGTCTTGTGACTTGAGGATTCCATAATCTGAGGGTTTCAAAACGTGAGGATATCACAGCTTGATGATTTCAAAACTTGAGAATTCCAAAACTTGAGCATTCCACAACTTGAGTATTCCACAACTTGAGCATTCCACAACTTGAGGATCATGTAGCTCAAGGATTCTACAACTTGAGTATTCCACAATTTGAGAATTCCATAACTTGAGGATCTCATAGCTTGAGCAGCCTTAAACTTGAGGATTCAATAACTTAAGTATTCCACAACTTCAGCATTCCACAACTTGAGAATTCCATAACTTGAGGATCCCATAACTTGAGGATTCCACAACTTGAGAATTCCGTAACTTGAGAATCTCACAGCTTGATGATTCTATAACTTGAAGATTCCATAACTTGAGGATACCACAACTTGAGAATTCCATAACTTGAGGACCCCATAGCTTGAGGATTCTTGAACTCGAGGATTCCATAACTTCAGTATTCCACAACTTGCGCATTCCACAACTTGAGAGTTCCTTAACTTGAGGATTCCATAGCTTGAGGGTTCCACAATTTGAGGATAAAACAAATACAGAATCCTGCAACTTAGGAATTCTACAATTTAAGAACTCTTCATCTCAAGCATCATTCATATCTGACCTCACACACTTTGAGAGTTTCGCTACATCAAATGTCCGAGAAAATTACAATAGACACAATAGACTAAGAAAATTATCATTCAAACAAAGCTCCACCAAACCGTGATGCACTATCCCAAAATGTAAAAACCTACCATCAACATAATTTCAACCATATATACAAAATTCGACATCCATACGCAACTCTAAATAACTACCTACCACACCAGTTCACTGTATTCCTAATACACAACACTGACCGAATTCTACCCAACCTAACATCCTACAACACATCCTCCATCCTAGCACTCCCTTACTCGAACACCCATCCAAAGCGAACAACCCCGCACGCATTCCAATCAACTGCCAGAAAAAAGCAAAGCAAGAAAATCATCCACCTTAATGAGAAGCAACACCACATTTCGTCCGCAGAATGATTCCACTCTTCCGCTATGCGGTCGATCGAATTGGCGCGCGCGCGCGCGCGAGCGAGAAATCACGGTGACGTTAACGAGAGGGAATAAGATGCGTGAAATGTGTCGAAGCGCGTGCAGATAGCTCCCGTTGCACGGTGCCGATCTAACGAGCCGTGAACTACACCTCGCGGCCCTATGAAAATGCAAATGACTCCAGCCCCTCGGTCAGATAACAATTTTTAAAAGGGGAGTACCGGTGTCGCGGCGGACAACGCCGCAATCCGCCAGCGAATCGCGGTCGCGTGACCGCCGGCGGAAGTCAATCTTAATCGCGAGATCGCTCGCGGCCGAACGATCGATCCGAGCTTCGCCTCTCGTATTTTTATCGGTCCACTTACATCCACTTTTATCGATCCGCCGTGCAGTCCGCAGCCCGTGGTAGCCGGCGATCGTTATCGGTCAGATGATTGAATGTACGACTCGATATGCAACGTGACGGTTCGCGAGATGGAAAAAGGCTTTGAAAGCTTCCTGGTTTTCGATGCAACGGTTCTGTCGCGGTATCGATCGGGGGGTAGCTGAATGTCTGCTTGTAGACGGAGTCAAGTGCAGTTAAAAGAAACGTGATGTGTGTTTATTGGGCTGTGCCTTGGAGGATGAGCGTATCGGTGGGCACTTTACGAGCTTGAATTCCAGGCTTGGCAGGCTTCGTGATGGAGGTTTGTGATGTGTGAAACTTTGTTATACGTTAATCGTGCGGCTGATTTGTGATTGAGGAACAATTTTGGGTGGGAAATTTTGGTGAATCTGTTTGTAAGTGTATTTTGAAGGGAGATGTTGGTGTAGGTGTAGGAGAAAGGTAGATTTTGTTCAATTGGGAATACAGAGGTGTGATAGCAATGGGAGGAAATACTGTGGAAATTGAATTTTTATGATTTTTTAGGAACCCTCAAATTTCCTCGTATTTATCCTTTATGGATGATAAATTTGAGTGTACTAATGTGTAAGTAATTGTCATTTTTGAATAGCATTCCCTGAGAGCTAAGATCGAGGAAAGATTGTAAAGACTTTTATTTTCTTCAGCAACAATAATAATATAACTAATTCGGAAACCAGTTGTTCCAGAACTGAACTGGATGTTGTAATGAGCTAACTATTTATAGATCCAGTGCAGAATTCCAAATATTTCTGCAGTAATAGTTGTTCTCATATCAATAATTAATTCCTCTAACGCAGAAACTAGAGTGTGCAATATTTAGACTCTGCAGAAAAGTAGCAGAGTTGACGAAGAACATTTAGTCGTCAAGAATATCTACATTGCAGTATATATCCTTTCCCCTTTATCCATTCGAAACATCACAATCTCTCAGTGCCAGATACGAAAATTCGATTGAGTAGCTTCTCTCACCGTCAGCCACGAACGATCAGCTGACAGTATTCCTCATTCAGCGCACGCAGGGGCTACTTTTTCGTGGAACACGTTGAAAATTGAAAGCTGATTGTGCGAGAAGACAACAAAAGCACAGGTGCATGCATACCTACCTGTCGGCCAAGCCAATCGCTGGATCCGTGGCTTTGAGCATATTTAGCCGTCGGGTTGGCACGTCTGCCTACCAACTACGTACCGAAGACTACGGAGTGTCGTCGCTGGCGTGTCGGTATGACAACCCAGACGACACGCCGATGGAATACAAAACGCTGTCCTTCTTGCGAGCGGCTAGCAGAACCGCGGTCGTCGTTCACCGTTTTCTTTCACCGTGTGAATCGTACTTTTCGAACGATTCTGCTCCGCGCACCTTCTGTTGAGCACCTTGCCGCTAATATTCCTTCATAATTCGTTACGTTACACAAAACTGCGGAACGAAGATTGGAGGATGCTCTGTTGGTCACTTCAGGTGACAAAGATTTAGGTGTTAAGACATTCTCCTTTTCTGACCCGACTTTTCGTCTGGATTGAAAGTAGAAGTTTAGATGGAAAAAGTACCTACTTCAAGTGGGTTCACTGTGAGTTTTAAAACAGTGGGTGATCTGAAGAACTTCCAAATTTTAGGGCGTGTGGAGTTTGATATTAAGAATTGAAGAGTCCGCGTAGAAAACACTGCAAGTGCCAAGAATCAAATTTTTCGGGAGAAAGAAAATTCTTCCCTGAATTTAAATTATTTACGAAATTTGATTTGCTTTGATTGCTAAATATGCTTAAATATACAATAACCCAAATGCATTACAATTTTTTCACTTTTTTGCATTAATATAGTCCTAGCCTAAATTCATGAAAAAAAAACAATTGTATTTATAGAAATCCCTAGTTATTATAGAAGAGTTATTATAGAAATCCCTGTATTTGCCACCGCTTAGTTGTAGAGAAAACTGAATTTGTCATTCATGTAAATTTGCAGGCACTGTAAGTGTCAATCCTATTGGCCCTAGGTAATTAGCACTTAGGGTGACCTGTCCAGTGAATGAACATCCCCCACTGAATGAACGTTGCTTATGTAATACGAAAAATTAACGCCTATCGCGCGCATTTCACGTTGAAACTTACACCGAAATTTAGAGTGGACACCCACAGACGTCTCGCAAAGGCGTTTTTCTTTTTACTTCTAACTTACACGGCATTAATTCCGTTTATTCAACAGTTGACCCTACGGCCGTTCATTCACTGGTAAACGCGGACATTTCTTACTTTACCAATGAATGAACAACTTAACCTGTCTTTTTTTCTGTTGACACTTTCGCCGCCAGTGTGAAGATTAAGTTAACCCACCCCAGAAAATAAATTTCAGTTATGCATGATTATGATCTTACAAGACTAGTAAAGTATCAAATCAATAATATTATTGCAATTAGAGAATAAAAAATTATTTACACAAAAAATCGTCTAAATACATTGAAAACCTAATCTCTGTTATTATCCCGTTCATTCATTGGGGTACCCCTGTTCATTCATTAGAAATTTATGTTCATTCACTGGTCATTGGCCCATTTTTTATATAATCCTCTGCCAGACTTTTAATGAAAGTTATAACTATCAAACATTGCTAGAATTGTGTTCCGGGATGTCTGCCTTTCGTAATAAAACAGCTTGCTTGCAGAAATAACATTTAGGGAATTAAATAACGACGTTTGAATACTAATTTTAACAGACATGCAGCTTAAGTGTTCATTCACTGGACAGGTCACCCTATATTGTTTTCTACAGGAATAGCGTTGGACATACCACTGTTTTAGCACTATTGGTAACTTATTTAAAAAAAGGAAATTGCATTAAAAATCTATACTATAGTATTACTTTTTTTAATTTTCGCACTTACAGTGTTTACCAGGACTCTTCACTTGCATCTTTCAGGATCTTTACAATTTATTATCTCTCTATTCTATTATTTAAAGAAGCGTTAGCGAGCTATCTCAGCTTCACATTAACTTCTGCAGTCCCAAAATTCAAGTACTCATCCTCTGATCATGAAACACAGTTTTTCCAAGCATCCGCAACGCTAAACCATTCATACCGACGAACTCCTGTATCCATCCACAAACGCTTATCCCCCATGCCTATCTACCGTGAATCGATATCCACTCGGATAAACGTATCAATCAGCCGCTGCCACGTCAGTCATGACCCCCCGGTCGACAAGGTGCAGCTGAGCCTCGAGCAAAAGTACGGTCGATGGAACTGTACCAGAAGATAAGGACGGCAAAAAAGAGGAGAAAAAGGGAAGATACCTGGGCGAGGGAGAGGGAGCGAGCGTGAAAAACAAGAAGTAGAAAGAGGAAGGCACTTAAGGCCGGTCGTGTATCTCTGTCTGAATCACGGGTATTGGTAGCTGGAAGGCGAAACCGGAAAAGGGGGCAGAAAAAACCGATACTCGAACGGCGCCACCTTACGCTCCCGTCTCTTAATTTAGACGCCGCCCCGTGAAAATACCTCCTCCCTCCCCTCGCCGCTCGTGAGTCCCATCGACCTCCAACGGGCCCCCTCTGGCCTCCTCCAACCTCCCACCCTCCCCCCCCCCCCCCTCCAGGCCAGAGACGTTGGTTATTGCAACGCGGACTATAGAAACGCCGTAAACACGTCGCGGCCGCCGGAGACGGGATAAAACGTCGGTTTTATGCGAAGGCGTTACCGGACGAGGGAGATTCCCCTTCGTGATAGAGACATGTTTTCAGGTATTACCCGGCCGTGGACAGGTACGGGCTCTTAGAGCGGCGTTACGACCGCCTTGGAACGCAAGCTCGCTCTTAATCGGGAGACACCGGGCTGCTGCACTCTTCTACCCGCTCGCCCTCGTCGCTGCCCTCCCCGTGGAATCGTTGGGCCACGTTTTTACGCCGATATTTCGAATCGTCGAACGAAACCGCGATATCGGTGTACAAGGAGGCGGGGGGAGGGGGCGTCCGGGCACCGGCCATCCTCAATCGGATTTCGCGCGATTGTTCTCGGTATCTTGTTCGGGAGTTTAGTTATGAAACTTTTTGAGAGTTTTAGAGGCTGATTTAGTTGTGTTGCTGAGAATCTTTGGGTGTCGGTAGATGAAGGTGGAGGGTATTTGGTGGAAGCGTGATAGTGAGTTTGGATTTGTGAGCTGGTGGGTGGTTTGTGAGGAACGAATGGCTAGCGGTTGTGATAATGATCTGGTGTGGGGATTGTGAGTTTTTGGATTGTGGTGTGTTTAAGATGTGTGCGTTCGATTTTGTGGGAACGGGTAGGGATGAGTCGAGTTGTGGAGTGATGAAAAGGATTTGTGCATTTTTGGGTTTGGGAAGACGAACTTGATTAGTTTTTCATAGAATTTTTGTGCGCGAAGCGAATTCTTATTCGTAATCAAATTCTTATTCTTAATATTAAGAATAAGAGATGAGTGTCTTAATGTAGGATAAATTGAGAATTGCAGATATGAAGAAAGATTGTAGCAAGATTATTCGATATTGTATAATCTTGTACTTAGGTTTATTAAAGGCACCATCACACGGGATTATCAGAGTAAATAGCGTTTAATCGGATTAGTTTAATGAAGCTGCTGTGGACCAGATTCTCTTATTGCTGCTGGAAGTGCAATTAATATTCTAACATATGCGAGCTGCTGTATTTGCAGAACGTACGAATTTTACATATTATCGTCCTAAGTTTTCAATTTCTTTTAAGAACTTCCACAATTGATTCCTAAATGGAGAATTACCATTCTTCTATCGTACCGGTTTTAAAATCATATTTAAGTAATATGAATCCCCATTAACTTCTGCATCTTTGCATTATCATAAAATACAAGCTCTTAAAAACATCTTCCCAAAACATTACATTGAGATTTACTCAACGAAGGAAAGAATAAAGTTTTAAGCAAACCAATTCCCACTCGCCTTACAGTAGTACAATACTCAATAGCTCCGACAGACTTCCCGATCTCATTATACTGTATGACCATTTCACTACCTCATCCACACTTTTCTAAAATACATGGATCCAACAACCAGTGATCAGTATAAAACAGAACACAACCATTTCACCACCATCCTCAGAATCTAAAATTTCAATTTTCCCCAAACCACGTTCCTCAAATCCCTGCTCAGGATAGCTCCATTCACTTAAAAACTCTCGAGAAACATCGTCTCCTAATTTCCACCCCATCACACGACCCCACATCCCCAAAACCTCAAAAACCAATAACGCAACAATCTCTCCCATAAAGAGGAGTAACAAAATATTTCGCCAAACCGGTCCACGTCCTTCGCCCTCCGTTCGCAGCCTTCCCCGTGCTTCCTTGCTCGTTCCTGTCGTCCCTTTCGGCGACATAATTGTTTGGAGCGAACAACCAAGTACACGACGAAGTCCCTCGGTCCCTTTCCCTTTGTTCCTTGGAGATTGCCCTCTTCTTCCCTCTCTCCCGTCTCTGTTTCACTTAGTCCCGGAAGTGGTCAGAGTCACGTCGTTAATAAAGGGCCGTGGGTGCGCGAGGGGCGCCACTATGAGCTCTCTTTAGCCAAAGATACGTGACGTTTATGGCGGAGGACGGTATCGTAAAGGCAATACCCGTTCAGACCTCTGAATGTCTCTTTCTACCTTTTTCCAGCTGCACGGCCGCAGCACGGATTCGGTGGGCGTAAACGTAACGTCGCTGCTTCCTTCTGGATTTCTTCTTTTGCCCGGAGCTGATGCTCGTTTTCCTTTATCGCGTTGCTCCTTTTCGGCCTGCTCTTTAATCTGCCCGCGATTCGTTCCTTTTCGTTCACCACGATCCACGTTCCTTCCTTTCCCCCTTCGGTCGTTCGGACTCTTCGTTAATTCGAGCCCCTCCCTCTCCGCTTCGATCCTTTTTAGCGTCTTTCTTTAATGTCGCTTAATTCCGCCTCGGGCGCGGCGTTTCCTCTTCCTTTTTCTGCCCTCTCTACCCCTCGCGCGGAGCACGTCCGTGTACCTTTTAATCGGCCTCTTTATTGGCGCTTCCCATCGCTTTGCTCTTGTTCACTTCATTTCCTCCTTCTTGCTGCCTTCCTCCCCGTTTTCGCTCCTTTTTGTCTTCAGGTATCTTACGACTCCTTAACTTGCTTCTGCACCCTTGTAGACCAGTTCCCTAGCTGCTTTCAGAAGACACCTAGGTACTCGTGAATTTTGAATATTTACTATTTCACTGATTCCAAATTTCTCCTTATTACACACCCACTAAACTTCAGCTTCCTCTCCTCTTTTCAGTTCACCCTTATGAGTATGTAATGTGGTATATATTTGATTTTTTCAGTTACTTATTGGGGATTGCTACCAGGCATTAAATTTTATGTTTATAAGAGACAGATGCAATTTTCTTTACGACATGTTATATTTTTTAAACACAGTTACTTAACATTGGAATAATATTACAAAGTAAATTTGTGAACCAGAAACTTTTGAAAATAACCAACTCGTATTTATAAAAGTTTAGTAGTAATGCTTACTAGCCAGAGCTGATAAGGTGGGTTGCCATGTACTATTCTGGACGGGGAACTCTTGATATAATGACGCCAGGCAATTCAACTTTCAGGTATACAGAGGACCCGGTGCACGAATTCGTTTTAAGCAAAAAAACACAATTTTGCTTAAAATATTAATAAGTGGGTAGCAACCTCCAAAATATTATGAAATGTAATAAAATTTTAACCATGACCGTTTTTCAGTATAGAGAACAAAATTTTAGGGTGTCCCTGCAATATTTTAAAAGTTGGATTTCAAGCACCACCCTAAATGGTCTATGAAATATTGTAAGACACAAAGTCTTCCATTTTCATACTCCACATTCATCCTGCCCATCGCATCTCCTACATCGTCTTACTTCTGCGAGCACTCGTGCTCCCATCTTTTATTTATCAGCTCAACATCTTCCTAGCAACTGCGTTCCCGCCTCCTGTCCATCATCCATGTAATCTATCCACAATTTCAAAGCTTCTGCGCCTTCTTCTTGGTATTCCCACTTCCCATGCAACAGTGTTCATCCTTCCCCGAGTTCTCATTTTTCTGGCCCCTCCCGCCTTCGACCTTCCACTCGCCGGGCGCGCTCGTAACGTTGCTTGCTATATACGCAACGTCCACCGCAGCGGTGAATTTCCTCGTCCAGTCGCGATCGCCCGTAATGATCCGTGCGGGTTTTCATTGGCATGAAATACGCGACGTTTACACGCTCGTTTCGTATCCTCCGCCGCGCGTACCCGCTGAGCGTTACTCGCGAAGGAAGAAAACGGGCCTGACCTTGCTCGCCACGCCACGGAAATGGGGCGATTTTATGGAGGAGCCATGCTATGGATAACTCACCGCACTTTTCGTTCAGTCTTCGAGGCCTAGGCTGTATATACTTACAGCAATCTCTGTTGAACATCAGGGAGGTGGGCTCGTTTGATGACAATTTTGGTTGTGATGACGCGCAGCGTGAATGATCTGGAGCTTAATTGGAGATCAAAGGGTAGTTTGTTTGGTAGAGAGGGCTTTTCGAATGAGACTTTTCAGTGCCGGACGATTTTATATATTTTTATATTTTTTTCTTAGTTACCACTGTCTCTTCTGAGTGAATATGTGTCAAGTATGATGTTAAGTAGGGACGAGGAGAGTTCCTAGAGTGTTGCACTGGTATTTTAGTGATCTTCGGATGTATAGTTTTTGGAGCTGAGTGTTAATGGTTTATGATTATGAAATATTTAGTGTTGAAGTTTCATATGTCTTGTCTGACGAGGTTTCTGATTTTTTCTTAGTGCTGAAGTAAAAGATAGTGTGGAGGATCTTTGAACTTTTAGAGAGGTTCAAATATTTTATGCGTGGAGTATAGTCTATGGTACATGTGATTCTAAGCCGCATTGTTTGTTAGTATGTAATTCCATGGTTTGTCCAATTGCGGTTAACGTATTCATTCTTCTAGCTAACATAGAACTGTGTTTTTTATTAAAATAAGGACTGCTAGATAATAGTGAGTACAATGGCGCTTTCTCTCATGAACGTAAACTTACAATTAGCCTTGAAAGGAATACATGAGATTTGCTAACAACTTATACACACTTGGGAATTAGTATTTAATTAAAATTCTCTTCATTCGTATTACATCAATTCACCTGACTTGTTGCTCACAAATAATTTCTCACTGCCTTCTTATTGTTTCCCATAGTATTCATATTGAGATACAGATTGTTTTAATAAATCCTGAAGATCGTCAGTCAATTTTGATTATTAGATATTAGATATTGATAAAACCCTGTGCAATTTTGATTTCTACACACTGAATTATCAAGTCTGAAGCAGCCACAATTTTTACCAAATGAATATATCTACAATACCACTTATGAGCCACATAACTACACCACTTAAAACTTCTCAAAATAAATTATCCCTCCAACACCTCCATTGTCACACATTTTCCCTCATTTTCCATTCACGTACACTGATTCAAGCACATATTCTCAAAAACACACATCAAAAACTCACTCAAACTCAAAAGACACATTCTACCCCATCCCCAACAACACAAGCACCATTCAAAACCTTACAAATCCAAAGCACGAGGATTCGTATACTGCAAGCATTCCAAAGAAAAATCGTGCAAAGAGCAGTTTAAAGACCCCCTGACAGTGAACATATCAGTGCCACTATCACAGTCATCACTTCTCATAACTCAACAGCCCCAGTGAACGTAAACTTTGAACCCCCTCGCCCAGAAATGCCTGGAGAGTCTCGACAGTGGATCGCAGCAAGGTTGCCCAATTCTTCGGAGAACTTTATCTGCCGTTCCCCTCGAACCTCGGATCTTTACCTGGCCCTGTTCGGTTTATTCTCTCATTCCCGACCTCCTACGATCCCGGCGGACGGGGGCTGGAGGTCAGCCGTTCTTAAAGCCGATGCGTAACCCGACCTGACTGCGCCCCGCAGATCGTAGCCTGCTGTTTTTATCCGGCCATATTTCAGGATGATTCCACGCTTAATGCCCCCCTCGGCAGGCTGCGGCCAGCCTGCTCACGAAGTGGCCACGGTGACAAGCGCGGGGCGAGATCGGTCGCGACGAACGTCCACTTTACGAGTGTGTCGAAACGTCTAGCTGGAGCTGGTCGCTTTCAAGAGCGCGTTACGATCGGTGGAAAGGTGAATTGACATTCGTTACCGCCTCTGTGCCTCGCGATTAGGTGTTTTTCACTATTTCCACGATGAAATGGATAAATTCTGGGAAGCTGTATCTCTTAATCAGCTTGGTATGGTGGTGGAATGTGGAGAAATGGGGTAGATTCCTTTGGACAGGTTGAAGGGTGTTTCTTCGAGCATCAGATTGAAGGATGATTTATTCGAGTATATTCTGTAACTGCAATGTTGAGTGAAAAAGCTGCGTGGTCCTATGATATTTGGAGACGGTAACGAAGGTGTTTAAAGGTTGGAAACTTATCAATGCAAGCTTCGAGTGACTCGAGTAAGGTGAGATTAAATTTAAGCCAACCCGAATTCTTCTAGGTTGAAGAATTAAGTTGGCTGACCGAGGCTACTTGACTAATTTTTAACATATCTAATTTTTATAAATGAACCGTTGGTATTTTGTTGACTTGTTGCATACCAAAAGTTTACACATTTACTTAGGCATACAGGCTTAATTTTGAAAATCGTTTTAATCGTTTGTATTCTATAACCAACGCCCCCGCCTCGGCTTCGCCCGAGATACTAGCGTGACTGATTCATGTTTATTAGATTTAATATCTCTCAAGGAAATTAAATATTTTGAAAAAAAGCTTAATTTCTTCATAATATTTCGGAAAAGATAACATTCTCTGTAAATTTAGGAGATTTATTTTCCCTCCAGAGCAACACATACCAGGCGCTTCTTCGTTCCATGTTAATAACGCGGTTTTTAGACATGCTACATAGCTAATGTCCGTCCTAGAGTATCCAGGAATAACGTTTTAAAATTTGAGGAAGATCGGTTCAATAGGTTCTGCTATATAGGTCTTGCCTTGAGTTTTGAACGAACATAAAAATCGGATTTCTCTTTATATAATACCTAGTATAAATACAACAATTAGAGGGAAGTAGTCAACTAACCTCATTAGCCAACTAGCCCCAGTCTCCTTTATCTACTTGAGGCATCAGACTTCCTCGAATTGTTTAAATACCCCAATATTCAACCTGACTCAACAAAGCGATTGTTTCTCTACCAACATCAAACTACCAATGTCAGTCCAAAATGCACACATTTTCTCAAGAAAGTTTTCTGTATAAGCTGCCTTATGAAATGGTCGATTCCTTCTAAAAATTGCAGGTCGACGAAGAGTGACGGACTCGAGGTAAGAACGCACGCGAACCGTGAAGGACAGATTCCTGGTGATACGCGCGTATCGAAAGCCCAAACAGATTGGTTGCACTTGCGAATCTGAAGCATTGACAAGTCGGTACACGGTGCCCGAACGACCAGCGAGCCCCGATTAAGCGATAGAATTAGCGGACCATGTCCGTGCATTAAGCGGCAACGCGCAACGTTCCCTCCAGAGAGATTATTAGTTGTGCAATAATGTAGCCTGAATTATGAAAGTCGGCGAACCCCCGCGCGACAACTTAACTTCAGCCAGTGTCTCTTAAGTTCGCTGGATAAATTAGCGCGTGTCTCGTAAGGAGTATAATCTGATACTTGTGCGATATTTATAATGCTATTCTTTATCGTCTGTCATCCATTAGTTGGTGTAATTAACTCGTTTGCTGTAGGGCTTGGAAGTCGACAGTGAATTTAAGATGGAACTCTTGCGCGTTGGGATTTCGTAGAAAAGGAAAGGAAATTATTAGGAATATTATTTTTTTATTTTCTACGCAATGGAACGATCACATTGACGTATATTAATCTGATGTTGAAGTAATCAGTGTGAACATATACTAATCTTCGTGCTTGGACTTGCAACTGAGTTGCAAGATGTAGTTCTATTTATACTAGTTACAGAAGAGGTTAAAGTTCTATATAAAAAGTCTGACCTCTCGTAGAAGTGGATAGTTTATTTTTAAACTATCTGTAGGGAATCTTTTAATTTCCCTTTAGTAGGGAATCTTTTAATTTGGGGTAATAAATATGTTCCATAGAAAGAGCTTTTTAAATGAGAAGCTTCTGCTATCGAAAACATTAATGTTGAACATATCCATAATTTGTTTCGGATTATTGATACCGTTGAAACAGTACCTAATTTGCAAAACTTAAATGAATTTAACATGTGTTGTTTGATTGCACAGTTTCTATGGCTACCTATCTTCCTAATTCGAAAGATGCCTCGACACCAGGCGTTTGGTATTTAAAAGGAAACATTAAGTAATTAATTGACTATAATCCGGTGTGATTAATATTAATGAAGTCCCCATCGTCGTTGCTCGGTGTCGTATTAAACGCCGCGTTTGGCATTAATTAATTGCTATGCTAACTTTATGATAAGTTGAGAATTTATGAGACAATAAGGTGTATACAAGTCGCATACTTTACGTGGTAATTAGGAAATTATTGTAAATTATTCTGCCGTACACGATAGGAGGTCACATCTGAAAAAATTGTCCATTAGAATGGAAACATTTATATGGTCACCTATTTTGCTATCAAATACACGAAAATATATTACAGAACCGAGAGTTCGGAAGATTAACTGTTGTTTCAAACATGCCTTGCAATAACTGATCAAATTAACGGTTTTTGGTATCGATTTATATTACCTTCAACTAAATTCTACGAAACTTTGGGAAATCACGGTGTAATTAATTAGTTTAACTACTTAACATGATCCTATCAATAATTGCTGGGATTAATCGTCGTAATACTTTATCGCGAACATATAAATAGTATCTGTCCGACGAAATTATTCAGCTTCAAACACCTTCAAACAACATTCGATATTCATACCTTCCAGTGGATGTCTCTAAAACCTCTTAAAACAATAAATGCTGTATCTGCTCCAACCTCCTTTACCCCTAACAAATGAAATTCCTCAGCATACACCAAACCCTTCGACTTCAAACATTTTCAATAATATTCAAACATTTTCATCAACAAATTTCATTAAAGCATTCTAGAATTTTCAAAGGCACTTATCAACCTCCAACGAAATCCTTGAGCTTCAAACAGCTCCAAACAACTTCAAACACCGTCCAACGTCCATCCCTCCCATGCCGATTTTTCCCGCCCATCGTCGCGGGATCCCGTAATCCTGTTAGCGATCGTGGAAAAATCCACGACCGGGAAACCGACACCGTGCTGATCTAGGCTAAATCATCGACAGTCCGGGTAATGGATTTCCGGCCGGTTGGCAGCCGATTATTACCGATCAGATTGATGCACCGGCGCGGCGCATCGTGTCGTTATCGCGGTGCATCGCACACGCGATCCAAGCTCTTCCTCGTTGGCAGTCTAGAATCGTAATGATGAATTAGATCTCGCGCGGCGGTCCAGGCTACGGGGATGAGACAAGAGCCAGCGGCCCGTCGTGTTCCCGGATACCGCCGGCCTGGAATCGTTCTGTGCGGTTTCCAGCCGATCGCTGGAATTCCACGATCTCTGTCCATCGACCTCTGATCCCGTAGCCGACGACGCATGAACGGAAAAAATCACTGTACACGGCTTCACCTCCGTGGGCGACCTCTGCACTTTCGCCATCTTGGATACCGGTCCGCCGATAAAAAGGCTTCATTATATCACCGGCCAGATTAATGCCGGCCAGCCGCAACATCGACGCGGTCTACTAAGCGTCAAAAGGAAGTGATCGGCCGGCCACGTTGAGATTCAGCGGCATACAAACGAGTCACGTCCAGACGCTTTTTCTCCTTCGATCGGCTCCCGATAGGTGTGGAAATAATCGGTGGAAAGTGTGAACGGTTTCGCGGGATTTCAGGGAAACCTTTCAGAGAGGGAGTTTGATGAGGTTTCGGTGATTCGAGAGGTTGTGAGGAAGGTGGGGAATGTGGTGATCGTAATGACTAGGGGAAACGTGATCGATTTTCAGCATCGTAGATGGGATCCAGTGGTATTGTACAGAATAGTGTTTGAGGGAGACATTAATGTATTGGATGTATAGAAGGATAGCGTCTTTTGAGGGTGGAAGTTCGATTACTGTTCAAATGAGTTAGAATTCAGAAGTTAGCGGTTGGGGTAAATATTTAATAATGCTTAGGGGGGGGGGGGGGAGGAACATGGTTTAGAATGCTGAAGACACGGTGATTTTGAAGAATTATTCACTTAACAAATATAAAGCGAATCTTTCCGAAACTTTAAGGGTGTTTTACTGTATATTCGAATAACAAGTAAACTTTTTTTTATTCAATAATAATTCACTTAACTGTTCATTTAATTTTTTTATTAGTATATCTTCGTAGCGACGCGCCGCCGGATTTGGCAAACTGTGTACATCCTAATGCAGGGGTGCACAAGGAGCCGTTTTTAGCGCCTAGCTGCGAGCAACCCACCTGTCCTGTTGCTAAGGTTAGAATCGGTGAGGAGAATTGCAGTAGTGTACGTGCGTGCTCGTAGGCTCGTAGCGTAAGTATATATGGCTGGGTTCCTTGTGGGGCCCCAGTGCAGAACAGGTCCCGTAATAAAATTCAGGGGAGTCATGAAATTTCCAAAATATCTGCTACTGCCGGAATTTGGTATGACTTGACGGTTCTATTTTACTGATAATGAAACATTTTTTCCTAATAATACTCATCTTTTCATCGACACATAAAATATTTAGAAGATTAATACTATACAAATAAATAACTCGGACACAAAGAAAACCAAATTTTAATTAACGATAACGATAATTCATAAATGTTAGAAAGTTATATATGTACAAATATATACATATCTACACGCATGTGGTGTCCACCATTAGACTTAGCGTTATTTACAACCACAAAATTACATAACTAATAAATATATACACGTAACAATATACGGGGAGTTAACGAAAATGTAACAATAATAATATATACACAATGATGGAAGGACAGAACAATACACGCAGACTTTGTGAAAGATACTAGGTGGAGTACATGCAATTATAAAAAATGATTATTGCGCTTTGTTGCCGGTAGCCGTTTTTGTTGTACCAGATATTCTATGCTTGGTTGTATACTTCGGTTTTGGCTCAAGAGCAACGAACATTTTAAATTGTTATCCGTTATGAATGTCCGGAACGGCGACTTCGCCCTCTTCAGGGTAGGAAATAACTGCTCGCACATGGGGGCCCTATTGCCATGGGGGCCCTATTGCAGTAGGGGCCCCCTTGGCAGTAGGGGCCCCCTTGGCAGTAGGGCCCCCATGGCAGTAGGGGCCCCATTGCAGTAGGGCCCCCATGGCAGTAGGGGCCCCCTTGGCAGTAGGGGCCCCATTGCAGTAGGGCCCCCATGGCAGTAGGGGCCCCATTGGCAGTGGGGGCCCCATTGCAGTAGGCCCCCCATGGCAGTAGGGGCCCCCTTGGCCGCAGGGGCCCCCATGGCAGTAGGGGCCCCATTGCAGTAGGGGCCCCCATGGCAGTAGGGGCCCCCTTGGCAGTAGGGCCCCCATGACAGTAGGGGCCCCCATGGCAGTAGGGCCCCCATGACAGTAGGGGCCCCCATGGCAGTAGGGGCCCCCTTGGCAGTGGGGGCCCCATCGCAGTAGGGGCCCCCTTGGCAGTAGGGCCCCCATGGCAGTAGGAAGACATCTCAGACAAAGTAAGTTATTTTATAATCTATGAATCCTTCTATTCAATATTTGCGCTTTGTTTCGATGTATTGTCTTGTGTTTATAATCATTTAAAAACTGATGGAATCCTTTATTCAAATATGAGCAATGCAATTTCTTTAATTTTAATTTTAACGTGGAATAGCCCCGATTATCAATCATTGTTTTAAGACTCATTATAGTAACTCATTGTTTTGATCCTAGGAAAATAATTCTATTAGAATCGCTGGAATTAAATGCAGTTACCAAATCGCGCTGGAAATAGCGAAAACATCCTGCCCATATACGGATGGACAATTTATAAAAAATTGTTTATTGGCGACAGCGGATGACAATGCGCAGCAGCGTAAAATATATGAAGCGACCACTCTCTCGCGAATGACAATCATGCGGCGGATAGAAGAGATGGCTGCAGATGTGACGCGGCAATTGTGGGAGTTAGGGAAAACATTTATTGTTTATAGTTTGGCCCTGGATGAATCGACGGACATCTCCGGCACTCCGCAAATGGCAATTTTTATTCGGGGGGTTAACGAAAATTTAGAACTAACTGAGGAACTGCTAGATTTTTCTTCGTTAGCAGAAACCACAACAGGAGATGATATACTGTTTTGTGTGGAGAAGGCGGTTAATAATCATAAATTAGACTGGACTAAATTTGTGTCCGTCACTACTGATGGTGCTCCAGCGATGATTGGGAAACATCGTGGTTTCGTTGGCCGCCTCCGAAGCAAATTAAAAAATCTAGAAGTTTCTCAGGAAATTAAGGCAATGCACTGTGCGATACACCAGCAGAATTTGTGTGCAAAAAGTATAGAGATGGAACACGTTATGTCCGTTGTGACCGGAATAACTAATTATATTAAAATGAATCCCTTAAAACGCCGGCAGTTCAGAAATTTTTTAAAAGATATAGACGCAGACTTCACGGAGATACCCCTATACACGGAAATACGGTGGCTTAGCCGTGGAAGAACCTTAGATTGATTCTTCCGCCTACATAGCGTAATTTCCGTGTTTTTGGAAATGTCAGAAAATCCTGCTCCCGAGTTGGAAAATACAGATTGGCTCTGTGATTTAGGATTTATTTCCGATGTAGCAGACCATTTAAATATTCTAAATACACAGCTGCAAGGAAAAGATAAAACCATACTTCAATTTTCTAACTTAATTTGCGATTTTAAAAAAAAAAATTCCAGTATGGAACGCAGAGTTATAGGTAAAAAATGTGTGCAATTTTCCGAAATTAAGATTAATTATGGCACAGCATACTAATTTTGAGCAATATGAAATTATATTACAGAAGTTGGATGATCAATTTCAAACCCGGTATCAGGATTTGTATGCACTCGAAAATGAATTGAACGTAGTTACCAGTCCACTAACTGTAAATATAGATACAGTGTCACCACAATTACAAATGAAAAAAAAATTCAGGAGACGGATGGTATTATTAATGTATCACAAATTGAATATCCGTATTTGCACAAATGCGTCGCGAAAATATTAGCAATATTTGGTTCCACTTACGTTTGCGAGCAGTTATGTTCTACCCTGAAGAAAGCGAAGTCGCCGTTCCGGACACTCATAACGGATAACAATTTAAAATGTTCGTTGCTCTTGAGCCAAAACCGAAGTATACAACCAAACATAGAATATCTGGTACAACAAAAACGGCTACCGGCAACAAAGCGCAATAATCATTTTTCATAATTGCATGTACTCCACCTAGTATCTTTCACAAAGTCTGCGTGTATTGTTCTGTCCTTCCATCCTTGTGTATATATTATTATTGTTACATTTTCGTTAACTCCCCGTATATTGTTACGTGTATATATTTATTAGTTATGTAATTTTGTGGTTGTAAATAACGCTAAGTCTAATGGTGGACATCACATGTGTGTAGATATGTATATATTTGTACATATATAACTTTCTAACATTTATGAATTATCGTTATCATTAATTAAAATTTGGTTTTCTTTGTGTCCGAATTATTTATTTGTATAGTATTAATCTTCTAAATATTTTATGTGTCGATGAAAAGATGAGTATTATTAGCAAAGAATGTTTCATTATCAGTAAAATAGAACCGTCAAGTCATACCAAATTCCGGCAGTAGCAGATATTTTGGAAATTTCATGACTCCCCTGAATTTTATTACGGGACCTGTTCTGCACTGGGGCCCCACAAGGAACCCAGCCATATATACTTACGCTACGAGCGTACGAGCACGCACGTACGCTACTGCAATTCTCCTCACCGATTCTAACCTTAGCAACAGGACAGGTGGGTTGCTCGCAACTAGGCGCTAAAAACGGCTCCTTGTGCACCCCTGTCCTAATGCATCCAATTTTTATTTGAAATAAAAATGCAGAGGTTTTTATTAATTGGCATGAAGTTGTCGATGTATTGAAAAAGAAAGAAAAAAGTCTAAAATTGGCAATGTAATGGGAATTTAACGAAAAAATTACGATTTTGACGGAAAAATTTCGACGTTTTTATGCAAAAAAGATTTAATTTAATCTCTGCATAAATGTTTTTCATTCGTCTATGATATAAATTCATGGCAATTAAGAAAAAAGTCGGCATTTTTATTTCAGGTAAAAATTGAGTCCGCTATGATGTACACAATTTAACATTGTTAAATTAATTATTATTGATTAAAAAAAAGTTTTCTTGTTATCTGAATATATCTACAGTAAAACATCCGTAAAGTTTTGGAAAGATTTGCTTTATATTTGTTGAGAAAATAATTCTTAAAACTCACCATTTTTTCAGCGTCCTAAACCGGGTTCCACTCTTGATAATGATTTAGGCTTTGCTTTGTCAGCTACGTATGATTTGTGTAATTTTCCTTTCACCAGGCTTCACAAAGTCTACCTCATTCTATAAAACGACACTTTTCTTATGATTCATCAGTTCCCTGTCATCGAGTCACTCACCAGTATTCAGCCAACCCAAATTAAGAATCAGATATGTACCACATTTTCTACTGAATGCCTGCAATTCCTGGCATTGTAGTGAATACTCAGAATCGTGAAACTTTTTTAACTCCTACGACGAATGTAAGAGGGACTCGGTGGATGGATACATATGCGAAAAATTTTAAATTAATCGCCCGCAACGTGATCGCTATTACCCGCAGGTGTGGACAATGGCGGTCAAACACATCTTTTCTGTATTTTGTAATTTTATTGAATAAATCAATATAATATTAATTATTTTCGTATCCTACGAATAGGTTGATAGTTTAAGTTTACAAAAAATCATTTTCAAGAAATATTATATTGCACCTTATATCTTGGTTTTATTACAGTTATTGCTTAAGTGACCGCCATTACCCATTCTCCCCTAGAGTTGAAAATACATCTCATCTGAAGTAATTGATTGTTCAGTGTCACCAAATTTCAACTAAAAGCTGTTTCCATTGCTGATTCGATGAAACGAAAATTTCAGATTTCTTTGAAAACTCGCAAATAGTTAGCAGCTATTGGAACAAGGATTTGGTAGCAAATAGATGAAAATGTAATAGGTCGAGGTGGCGTGACATTTCATTGTTAACTTCTAATGAGATCAATGATATCGATCGGGAAAGGTTAGGCAGCAGATAGTGGAGGGTAAAATGGCGTTGTGACCTTTTCCGATCGGTTATATGATACGGGGATATAATGCTTGCTATGGGGGAGTATAGTTCGCCAGATTACGAGAATTACTGCGACTGGTTACTTGGAAACAGAATGATCTGTCTTGCACAATGATCTCGTTTCAGCGTTCATTGTTTTCCATGCCAGAGGAAAAGGCTCACATTCCGCCATCGTCGCGTTCACGACCATAAAGGGATCAGCCTGTCGCCCTAGAGATTTCCACGAAACGTTTCTTCCCTATTCAGGAGCTGTCGAAGCTCCTTTTTGGCCTCGCAGAGCGATGCATCATCCCGAAAACACGCGAGGCTGTCCGAGAACGATGCAAATTCGACGTTGGTTTTACCGCCGTTCTTGGAATCGATCAGCGCCTACGCGATTAACCTTTTGCCTCCGAAGGATAGTGTCGTAGGTTAAATGTTACGAGGATCCTTGATAAAAAGTGGGATGGGGAATTTTGAATTCTCGGGGAACTTTGGACAGTGGACACGCTTCTGCTCTTTGCGGGGACGATCGTTTCTTACACTGACGGATGCGTTAATATGTTTGCTATAGTTTTAGTGAATTCTTCAAGTAACAGGACTCATGATCACGTAATACACTGTATACAGTACTTTAACACAAGGGGCTATTAAGTAAAGAAATTACATTAAACAATGCACAGCACACAATTATCTTAAGTGACTAAATAACAACAAACATTACAAATTCTATTTTCTTCACTCTCCAGATTGTTAATCTAATTCTTAGATCAGCTTGTAAACGTAAAAAACAGGCGATTAACGGCCACAAAGTATTCAGGTGGGACGCTAGAAAAAGGAAAATGGAGCATCTGCGCACGGTCACGTGATTATGCAGGAGGTGCGACGCGCGCGGTGGCCGCGAAAATTCAAATCCGCTGGCATAAACGGGACAGGGGAGCAGGGAGCGGCGAATATTGGAGAACAGATGCAGCCGGTCTGTCGTGCAGCGGAATAAACGCCGCGTCACGCGGCCCATACATAGTCGCGTGCAAGAAAACGTCTCGTACGAAAGTAGCACGTGTACATACAAGTACGAGCGGGCAGCTCGTGCAGGTACACGGTGGCTGGGCCGAGACGGTGAACTCGGCTGGGGAGAACGAAGCCTCGAGGTTGAGCCAAGGTGGCGGCCCCAGGGCGTCGGGTCACCCAGATTTCAATCTAGATACAGCATTCCTCGGTTAATTAGTACTGGCTGACTGGCCGTGAGCTCCATCATTGGCCCGAACTCCTGCTACGCGGCTGGCATTCTGCACCCATCGTACCCTCGCCTGTCCAGCCATCGTCGCTGACGTGTACCTTTCTCCGTAAATCCGTGTCCACGCGACGTATCTCCGTCTATCTGATCCTCCCTGATCCTCCGTGGCTATCGAATGACACTTTGCCTGGTCTGGGGACCAGTGGACTTCCCCCGAGTTCAATTCTGTCCACATTAACCGTATGCGGGTGAAGCTCAAAGCTTGGAACAGCGAAGCGTCTTGGACCCAGTTTTCATTGAATATTAATATTTTAATTATAGAATATTTTTTCGCCAAAAATAGAAATGAAAACTTATCAACTCAATAACTACTTACTACTCTTGCTGCAAGGTCCTCAATTGTGGACTCTTTCATTCGCTGGGAAGGAAACTAAGTGGGCCATTTGAGGTGTTAAAAGTTCAGAAGTTAAATTGCTGCGAGGGTAAAGAGCATAAGAAGCAAATTTTATGATACAAGGCAGAAGTGGTTCTTTGAAGCCAGAAAGTGAATCCCAAGACAGATGTTGCTTGACAACACGATGTTTGCTCAACGCAGTTAGCACCTCCGAAATTTCACCTCGAATCCGAAATGTTCTCGTCAGAACTCGAACGACTCACATTTTCGCGTGACCAAGTTCCTTTATACAATGTTTTACGCGGTGTACTGTAGACTTGACGGAAATTAATCCCACGGCACGCCCGCGAAGCTAATCTCGAACGGCCTGCTGGCTGACGTGCAACGCCGGCTCGAGCATATGTAAATCCAAGAGAAGGCAGCTGATTTGCTTAGAAGAAATTCCGGTTTTACGGGCCCGAAATCTTCGAAAGTGCTCCTCGTATCACGCATCGTATACTTTCGTTAGACACGTGCAGCCATCCTACGCGTCAGCAACGGACACGAGCGTGCGTCGTGTTTTACACGCGATATTCCTTGCGTTCGTATTTCAACTAGCCGGTAGCCGATCGCGATTCAACGCTGTCGTTCACGTGAAATAACCGGTATACGTGTGGCGGTGCTCTCACACTCGCCGCGGTGATAATTGAAGGAAAAGTTGGGTTATTTTAAGACGTTTATCGGGCCTCGAGCGCTTGGCTGTTATCAAGACATCGCTGTCCTTTTTTACCTCGAAGGCAAATGCTCCCCGCCATCTTGTTGATTATTTTCCTTCTTCGTGGAGAGTGATGGCTCGTTCTCCTTTTACTGTAGAGAAATTCTGTTATGAAGGTGATTTTATGTCATGTTTTATACGATTCTGTTTGTCACTGAGTCTTTGATGACATATCTGATGAATAGAGTGTCCATTCTGGTGGCCCTTATTTTCAACCTGCGATTTCTTTTTCTCTCACCCCGTAATATGGTTCCATTTCATAAAAAAATAGGCTCTGAAAAAGATTATTGCAATCGCAAAACAGGAAAGGGTGCCGACCAGGCCTTAAAGTTTATAATTCATCAATTGTTTGAATTTGAAGAATTCCTAAAAAAAATCGTAAGGCCTATCGAAATTTTGTCCAAATAATATTAAAAGAGCATGCAATTTTCTACAATTACTGTATATATAAGTTTTTCGTGCTTCCAACCATTTTTCAGATAATTGCGTTTGAATATTGAGGCGTCCGCACTTCGCGCGTCCCACCTATATGGCGTGACGTATTGTCTACGCGCGTAGTATTCTCTCTATATTCAAACGCTATTATTCTACTTTTAGAAGAATTTTGTTGGATGCAGGAAAAAATTATGTATACAGTAATTGTACAAAATTGAATGCTCTTTTAATATTATTTTAACAAAATTTCGATAGGGCTTACCATTTTTGAGAAATTTCTTAAATCCAAACTATTGATGAGTTCTAAACTTTAAGACCTGGTCGGCACCCTTTCCTGTTGTCCGATTGCAATAAACTTTGTCAGAGACTATTTTTTTTATCAAATGGCACCGTTCTAGGTGGTGAAAGCAAAGAAATACAACAAAAATTCGACTCGTATAAGTAAGAGCCACCCTAGTGTTTATAGCTAACAATGACATTAGGCGCCTATTTTAAATTGCTATCTTGAACTTACTACTTCCCTAATTATTTGCAAGGTTTCTATTCACACTTTCCTCTACACACGTTGAAAGCAACCTTTGCGTTTGAAACGATTAGCCTCAGCAACCTAAGGCTGACACGTTAAAAACACGGTTACCTGTAATCTAATCGCATTTGCATATACTTCAAGCCTCATTTAGCACGCAAACAAATTCACATATGAAAATATGTCTCCTTTCACATTTCCTCCTATATTCTTGAAAACAAATCGATCACTCCTCTCAAGGAAACTCTAATTCCTTAAAAAACATAGTATCCTGCCCACCCACAGCCGTACACAACTTTCACAAACCCCATTTATCGCTCGAACGCGCACCTATACCTTCGTTCCTCCCCAAACGTTACCCAAACCACCTCGAA
This sequence comes from Andrena hattorfiana, assembly GCA_944738655.2. NCBI lineage: Eukaryota > Metazoa > Arthropoda > Insecta > Hymenoptera > Andrenidae > Andrena > Andrena hattorfiana. The sequence goes on along the minus strand of OX122889.2, from coordinate 37,365,941 downwards.
CACCCTCCTTGAACTCATTCCAATTCCTCAGAAAACAGTTTCCCTCCAGAGACGTATCTCCATTCTCATCTCCTCCCGTGTTACCGCAACTGAATCCATCATCCTCGCCGAAACAAGGCTCGCCGAGAGCCACCATCCCCGTCAGACACGACTCAGGAACAACGTGCTAGATGCATCGTTGCGAAATCGCGGCAAGGAGCCGCGGATTATCGAAATAAATCACGGGCGCTCGACGCCGCGGTGCAACATATCCGATATTTCCGGGTGACGGCGAAGAACGATCGCGAGCAACTAATACGAACTTTGTGGCGTAGGATCGTCGTGTCGTTGCAGCGAAACAAGGAGAAACGTGCCGCGGCAAGCAGATCTCTCTGTATCCCCCCGCGCGGCGTCTTGCGATCGATCGACGTCCCTTCGGTCCGACGTGTGGACCCCGTTTCCTGGCGCACGACACCACCACGGTCCCTGTTTCTTTTTTCCTTCCCTCCTCGTCCACCCAGGGGGACTTTCCTCATTTCTCTCGCGGAGACCCCGGTCTCGCCTCCTTCGGGCGAGGAGCATCATGAGTTACCGCGTTTCGAAGATTTATCGTCGCCCGCCACTTGGGCTAGTACCACACCGCGCTACCATGCGCGGGATTACGTAACTTATGGTGGAGCCGAGCTCGCCACGGCCCGCATAAATTTCTGCGGGAATATTAACGGAGCCTTTAAGATTGCTCGCTTCTGTCTTGACTTACGTACGCCCGGGGATACGGTGTGGAATAATTAGCCGGGTGGCGAGGGAGACTGGGGCTCTCTCTCCTTTTCGGCATTTTGGTCTTGTTCGGACAGATTTACTGGGGTGCAGAGGGCTGGCTTCGAAGTGGTGGTGGTTTTAAGGCAAGGTGGTATTAGGCTCGTTGGGTGGTGAAGTTTCACTTGCATGATTGTACGATGATGCTTGGCTCGGAGGCTTTTTCGGAGCAGATGATATTATGGCGAAGGGACTGGAAGACTTCTGAGGTTGATGATTGATACTTTTGGGATGTTCACACAGTTCCTTTGTTTTTTTTTTTTAATCAGCAGTGGCTTCAATAATATTTGTTATAACAGTTTGTTATTACAAATATACAGTTACAAATATATAGTTTCTAAATTTGGTTGATTTCGTTCGTGATTTGGGAGTTATCTTCTCTGCCTCAGGTGATTTTACTAAACGCTTCAGGAACCCAAAGACGCTTAACACTCTGTATACCACCTTTGTTCGTCCTCATTTGGAATATTGTTCTAATCCTTGGAATCCTCACTTTATTTGCCACATCAAATCATTAGAGAGCATCCAGCGTAGATATTTGAGATTTGCAGCCTATAAATTGCGTGTTCCTTTTGACAGATTTTCTCATAATTATGAGCATATCCTTTCTACTGTGGGTTGCGTATCTCATGAAAGGCGGAGACTTATACATATCGGATTTAATACTTATTTTAAAAATATGAATCACCGCATCGAGCGTCCGGAGCTTTTAAGCTAGCTTGAACTTAATGTACCGTCTAGACTCTAGAGTGTTAAGGAATACTCCACTATTTATACTGCGTAAACATTCTACTACCTTTGGCATGGACAACTGTATTGATAGACTGTGTAGATCTTCAAATCCTATTGCGCATTTAGTGGACTTCTTCTGCTACTCACTATACTCTTTCAAGCACTCAGTGAGGAAGGCGGTTAATAATCCTCGTTAACTCCTATGTACTTTCTTTGTATTTGATTATTTTTTGCTTGTACTTGGGACTATATTTTTTGGCTTTATATTGTTCATTTTTGTGTTTCTGCTTTTATGTATTAGTTTTCTACTTGTCTTTTCTATTCCCTATGTACCAAAGGGTTAAATAAATAAATAAATAAATTGCCGTTTCCTGTGAAAAGGCACTTGGTCTATTTTCTTGTAAACTGAAGGAATGATCTAGAGTAGGGAATAAGATAGAAGGATTATCATATAATTATGGTTTAAAGAGGTGGTTTTGTGTTCTGGGAACAGTTACAACAGGGACGTCAATTTTAGATTTGTAATAGGGCCATTCAATACAAAAACGATCATTTTTTTCAGGTAATGTCTACAGTAGTTGATGAAATTGAAGTATGATGTAGTAAACATGAATTCAAGTAGAGTTTAAGTCATCATTTTACTGGTCTCGTGTTTATGTAAAAAATACATACCATGGAAGTTTTTAGTATCTTTACCTATTCTTACGAAGACAGGCTCGTAACACAAAGAATAAAAATCATACAATCCAGCTTGTACTGCATTTTTTATTTTTATTTATTTATTTAGTTAAATACAAAAATACAAGAAACAATAATGTATTCACTGAGCAATGAAGCGCAGACTAGAGAAAAAATGATACAGGTAATAAAGTAGAAGCAAAAAACACATAATGGTACAAACACAGAACAAAATAAGAAAATAGCAGTTAAGTAGTTACAAATACTTATGATTCGTGACTCTAAATGTATGAAATGAGCACTCGAAGAAATCGAAATAATTACATACAGCGTTAACATTCATACACATACGATAAATGGGATTGAATTTCCCCATGCTCAATATATAGAAGTAAGCAGTGCCTAAACATTCTACTTCGTTGTAAAATTTGAGGACACTTAATAACTTGATTAATAATCTTATAACTAAAAAATAAATCCATTATGAATCTACGTCTTTCGAGTTTTGATAATCACAGTTGGCTAAGAAGAGGCGTATAATTATGAGTGAGAGGTAAAATGGATGAGGGAGCATCAAGATTGTAAGCAATAAAACGGAGAAGTTTATGCTGGACGCGTTCAATTAAAGAGGAAAGGTTCTGAACTCTACAGTGCACACATAAATTAAAATTATACCATTGCACATATCTCCAAAATCTCCAAATCTAGGAATGCATGGATGTTTTGAGAAAAAAATATTTTTAGACTGCACGTAATCTATTGCACTCAAGCTTTATAAAGAAACATATTTATAACAAAATTAAATATTGAACAAATATCTCTTTAACACTACGGGTCATCGTTGTTTGAACCTTTTTCAGTATCATGAGAACTGTTCACTCGGGCCTCTCGGGCCCTACGTGTGCAATGTACGGTTTAAAATACGGATTCATAGCGATACATATAAAACCTTGATAGATGCAATATTGTTTTACAACCCCCTATGTTCCTAATATAAAACCACCTGTCCACAACTAAAATTTCCCTAAAATTAAGAACCCACGACACCGACTACATAATACAATTATGCATTCAAACAATTTCAAACATTCTCTGTCTAACATTCTAGCGCCATTACGTAGTTTATTGTGTCAGACATCGCCGTTTTTTAGCACCGATTTGTTATGTTGATAAATCCGCCATTGTGCGGTCGACTTGCGCAACGCGTTACAAAATTGCCGTCGATCGAAACCACATAAATATTCCTCTGAGTGATATTAGCAGTTTAACGTTAATCGCCGGCGTCGCGCGCAGTTCACGGCAGACAAATGGGGGAACACGATAACCGATTATGCGCCCGTATATCCTCTAATAATCCTGCTTCCTTGCTTCATTACGCCATTTTTATCGTTACCTTCATTCTCGCTCCTTCGTGTTTAATTGCGCGCGGTTTCTGCACGCGTGATCACGTAACATATGGCAGGCCACCGCCACCACGGAATTGAATACATTTCTTCGCGGCTATTATTAATGATCCTAGAATCGACCGTTGCCTTCTGGCGGTTTCTAAGAGGCCCGTACAAATCGGCGAGGCTGGAGGTTGTTTATTCTACTTGCCGTTTCATTGCCCCCTCTTGCTTTGTAATCTCCTTTATTGATAGGTTTCTTCACCTCCCGAAATTAACATTTTTTTTTTGCAAGCGTCGCACGTTGACGTCGAACAGTGCAAAAAGTTGCCCCATAAAGTTTCGATTACGTCGATATCCATTATTCCTGTTGGTTTCTTTTTGTATGCTTTGTAGAAACAGAGATTAATTAGTCCTGGAGAAGTTCCTTAACCCTCCGTTTCGTAATTCGTGAACTATTGAATATTCTGGATTGAGGTGAGGTTTATTTGAGCATAAATTGCAGATGTTATTTATGGAATCTGTTGAATTCGATCCATTGGAAATTGACATATGCCTACTTTGACTCCATGATATCACATTTCATTAAACAAATTGAGAAACAGTTGTACCAAGAAATTAAATAGATTAGACAATGTTAAATAAAATATAAAGAAATGGAGTACTCTTTTCTTAAAAATTAAATTTATGTTTTATTCTGCTACATCCAAAATCGCTGCGTCTTTCTCCTACACGCATGTTACCAAAAAAAGTCATAATCTTTTAACTCCTACTCTAAATCTTTCAAACAGTAGATACTTCTTCTTAAAAATAACAACATTATTGGTAGCTCAAAAACTCCTCATATTTTCATGGTCCATCTCATCATCGTTCCATAAATTCGAAGAGTCCTTGTAGAAAACACTGTAAGTGCTAAAAATCAAATTCGATACTATAATATTACCATTGGACGTAGAACATTTTGGCACTTACAGTATTTTCTATAAGAGCCCTTCAATTAATCTCATAAAACAAAAGAGCTGTTACACACGTCCTTTATCTCCAACGATCCTAAAATCTACACCAAATACCAAACTCAAAGTAAAGAGCCTAATCGTTTGAAGTCCTAAGTTGCTCTTGATGTCCTACTTTCCTTTCCCATTTCTGCGTTCACATATCCCCAAAGAAATTGATCAAGCGTATGCCACGAGCTCCCCGCGACAAAACAATAATCCGCGTCGCAGCTGGGGCAGAGATCCAGTCGATCCTCGGCGCGGATCAAGATCTTAAGGACGCCCTAAGGTTGCCCCGAGGTCGAGGAAACAACGTGCAGGACAGACAGCAGCATCAGCAGCAACAGCAGCGCACAGCAGGCTGCAGGAGCAATCTCCTGGACAATTAGCCCGCAGTTCGTGACGGGTACCTCCCCCTTGGTCCTCTCCCCGATGCGGCTTTCTCTTTCTTCTCCCTTTCTTCTTCCTCCCTGCATTCCCCGACTCTTCTAGCCGACCGCAATCCCCTTGCTCCGCGTTATTTCGTTCTTGCACAGCCTACCACTGCGTATCCTGGTTCCCTTTTTCGTGTTGCTCGGTTCCCTTTGTGCCTCCTTCCTGTTTTATCAGTGCCGCTGCTTCGCTGCTTCTTGTAATCTCTGTTTTCCTTGGATTCTGGAATCATCCTCCCGAAGAAAACAATGAAATGTTTTCACGAACTGCTTGGCCTGAAATGTTTATGCAGTTTATCAGTTCCCTTGAGCTTCTTATTGGTTAGTAGTATATTTGATTGCATACGTTGGTTTTAAATGCTTAAACAATGTCACTTTATGGCTTCGTCTCTTTTTGGTCCTCTGGTACTTTCATGGTCTACTCTTTTATTGTTACTATGTTTCAGGCGGGTAATATTTCAATCGCTTCTCTTTTTAGTTTACTTGTTAACGACTTTGCAGTAATCGATTCATTAATAATCGAAAGCTTTCTGTTTAGTCATTCTAGGATATATCTCAGATTGGTAAAAATAGTAGCTACACTGAATCAGTATTTACAATTCAAACAAATGACAAGGCTCCATAAATATTTTATTATAAATCCAAGAATCTAAAAAGTCACAGTTTGCAGATCTAGGTTCACCAACAAATCTGTACCCCTCTTAGAAATACCCAATCCATTAAATACACCCTCAGCTCCAAATACTCCGAGCAGCAGAGCGATGACCTCCCCATTTAACCTCCTCCGTCACTTTTTTCTCACGTAGTCAATTCGATTTCGTCGCCTGGCCCTCCCATCCTCTCATAACGGCGGCGTGTCTCTTCTCCTCCGACCCAGTCGATCTCTACCTGCCGTGTCTACCCTAATGACCTGGCAGGTGCAGCGGCAGTGCCCTCCTGGCGCAGGGCCACCCTGCTACGTGACGCCTCCGAAAACCTCCGTGAGATCGAGTCGAGTCCCCTCTCGCCTGTCGATCTCCAGAAATGCATTCTTTGGAAGAGTCGAGCGAAACAGAGGCGGCGCGGGAATAACCGACAGGTGCGAGCAGCTGGCACCTCCGGCGTTCAATCGGGGATTAATTCGAAGATTCATTAGTGAATCGCGCGCACAGAAAGGTGTTACCATCGAACGGTGAAAGGATGTGTCGTCCTGATAAGACGCGGAGGGTATCGAGTCACGGTTTCAGGGAATTATTTGTATGCTTAGGAGTGACAGGTGTCTTTGAAGTTGGACTGAAGGTGTTAGAGACGACGTGGAAAGTAGACACTTTTTTGTAAGTGAGTTTCTTGGAAAATGGTATGTTTACGGAGTAATTGGCGAGGAGAGTTGTGTTTAAAGAATTTGGAATGTTAAAGAGATTTTGAAGTTGAAATAGTTTCAAGTACAATTTTATTGCTCTTTGGTATACAGTTCCTCGTAGACTGTCACAGTAATTACTTGCAAAATGCATACAAATGCATAAAAATATGTAACTGAGTGCTGAGATATAGATAGGGTTTGGACCAATTTTGATTAATTCTTCCATTACATGGTGACTAAATAATTATTAAGTCCATCTTTCGTAGTTGAAAAACCTTTGTATTGTTAAAACTTTCAGTTGATAAATCAATTCAGTCACTACTTTCATACGTAAGCAATAGATCACTGCACTTATATCGATCACTGAATTACTAAGTAGGCAAAAGTATTCAGAAAACAAACAGTGTAAATCTCGATTTTAATGCTAATAGCCTTACACTGATTGGCTTCTGAACCCTCCACAAGTTGGTTATTGATATACTTCAACCTCTCCTTAAGGTCCCCAAGCAATCATTTATCACCATCGTCTTCTCATAGCCCTAAAATCATCTACCTACCTACAAAAAATCGAAGTCCTTTGAATTCATAAGAAAACCAATATCGTCTGAATCTCAGCATAAGTACTCCCACTCATGAATTGTAATTAATCTATCGTACTCTCGACCATCTAATCCCAGCAATCGTCGATATAGATGCGTTCGAGGCACCCTACAACGATGCTAATCGATTCCCATAAGAACCAACCACGACCATGTCGAGCGCATCTTTACAAATCGCGCTGCGAATGAATTTATTCGCGGTTTGTCAGCGTCGATTCTTTCCCTCCGTTTCGCGTTTTCTTTCGCCGGCGAGCCTCGAGCAGCATGACACCGCCAGGAAAAAGAATCACAGCCGGGGGGGGATCGGTAATGCATGCGCATTCGTTCGGGACGAAAGCCGGAGCAACGATTAACGTTGCGAAAATCCACGGTATGTGTCACTCGTAAAGGAGCAGCGTGACTTTATTCAGAGGCAGAATAACCAATAAGACAAGTCTACCTTGCCACTGCCATGTCGGTTCCTCGTACGAGGAATCGATTGTCCCGGTAAATTTGTCCGCTGAATGGTGGAGTGGATTCCAGCGTTCAGGATTCAAAGTGATTGGCCTTGCTCGCTTTCGTCGATGCTCTGGGACGATATTGTTGCTGTTGAGCACCGATGACAGTGTGCTTAAGTACAAATTTAACTTTCCTGGTGAAGAACTACCTTGTTTGTTTATTACAAGTGATTACTTGGGGACAGAATATGCTGCCTGGATGACATGGTTCAAGAGTGGATGTGAAAAAATGCATTATCTATTTTCTAAAAATTTAATTTATTTTAAAGGTGTTGTGTTACATATGTGCCGGTGATTATGAAACTGGTATAAGTAAAAAAAATGTAATATAATTGAATTTATCACTTAATTTGTAATGTAAGGTGATGTAACACAAAGTAAGTGATGAATTCAGTTTTGTTAAATTTTTGGCTTACACCACTTTCATAATCACCGGGACATATATCTGTGATTTAAATATTGTCAGGGGAGCTTGAAGTCTTTGTTTAGGGGTAGTTTTATTTTTTAAGTTTGCAAGTAGATACAGCTTACTATATAGTCCTTACTCTTGCTTGTGGGTTTTTTCCTTAAGTCTCTTTCCTTAAGTTCTCCATGAAAAGCAAACAGCTTTGCTCATTAAGTCCATGCAAATCTCAATACCGATTTCCCCATCTCCCCAAATTACTGAAACCACATTCTCAGACCGGCGCCCAAAATAACATTCTTTCCTCGAAACCAGTAACCTTTACAGCACCTCCATAAAGCACGACCTGAACCTTCAGTCCGCAACGCAAAACACTTTCGATCGTCCGTCCGGTCCGCCTGGAACGTCATTAATTATCTAATACGCGGCGTGTATTAAAACGTGGCGTAGAAAAAAGGAGACGAGGCGGGTGCTCGGTGCGCCTCGATTCGAGCCGCGTACGTGCTCCTCCGCGGAATAGTAATCAGCCACGACAGCCCTTTTACTCATTGTCAGCAAGTGGCTTCGCAGAAAAGCGCGTGACTGCCCTGACAAATTGGCCTACTACTCCCAATGGGGGGACTCTTCTCCGCAGGATCTACGGCCCCCGATCGCTCAAAGTAATTAATTATCGTGCCGTGGGGCTCTGCCTCCTCCTAGGCGATCGTGCCGATCGGAGGACTGTCGGTGGCCAGCAGAAGAGAGACAACCGGCGTGGGCGAGGTGCGAACGATCCATTCATTATACAACACCGGCGAGGGCCTTGTCTTTCAGCGAGTCGTCGATGATGCTCTTTCGTTATTGTCACGCTGCTTGTCGACGCTGCTCGTCGCCCGTGGACACCGATTAACGGCCCTGGAATAAATTGTCCAGTGTCGAGGGAGGACGTGGGCGACTGCTGATCGGCTCCATTCGTGGACGAGCATTTGTGGAACCGTAAGGTACAAGCGAAGTTTCTGCTGTAATCGGTGAACGGGATTTAAGAGGTCTGATGGGAGAATGGGTATTTTGTTGGATGGTGGAGTGGTGCTGATTATTGGGGAGGAATTCAGTGGGAAGTGTTATACATTCTTTATATTAATATTATAATTCCTTCATATTACTTGAAATATAAAAGTTCCTTTATATTACTTAAAATATAGGAATTCCTTTATATTAGGGGAGACCGGGGCAGGTTGTAACGCGGGGTAAATTGTAACATAAGTAATATCTTTTGAACGACAAATCTGGTAACCCACAGCATGCGAGAGCTGCTTGACGATATTAGCACCGTCGGTTTTAGTGACACAAACGAGCGTTATGTATTCATTTTGTGGTTATAGCCCAGAATTTTAGTATTTAGAGCACGTAAGTAAATTTTGTCTTAGCACTTTTATTTCAATTAACCGACATTAGAAACCGCTTGAAATTTTGCTTCTTTGTCGCAAACGAATCAGTACACATTGGTTTATTATAATGTGTACGCATTTTAGTAATTTAATGTTTAGTTTCTCGTTTGCTGAGATAAAACGCAAAAATTCAAGCTCGGGGTAAATTGTAACATGTTACTACTTACTCCACTCTAAATGGTATAAAGCAAGCTGTTTGCTGACACACCGGAAAAAGATGCTCTAGAGGAACAACAGAACAATCGAGAATCCAAAAAGTAGAAAAAAAGTATAAAGGAAGAAGTAAAAAAAGCGAAGAAGAAGATTTTGATAGAATCAGATGAATAAGCAATGATCGTTTAACTCATGTATATCAAATGTTTAATAATGATTTGTGTTTTTATTTATATTTTTTAGAAATGTTTATTTGAGTTCATATTTGTATTTAAATAAGTAAAACAGATGTGTTACAATTTACCCCCGGACTGGGGCACATTGTAACAAAGGTTCAGATTTGTTTAAGATGAAGTTATATGTCTAAGTGTCCAAGATTTTGTCACGTACTTTCACGCAATCAGTTCACCACATATGTAAGTAGTAAATCACGCAAATTATTTCCTGATTGAGGAAAACACTTTCGAGAAAAAACTGTGAAAACTTTTTTTGTTACAATCTGCCCCGGTCTCCCCTACTTAAAATATACATAGGAATTCTTTTATATTACTTGGAATATAGCAAATCCTTTACACTATTTGAAATATAGGAATCCCTTTGCATTACTTGATATATAGGGATTCCTTTGCACTACTTGAAACATAGGAATTCCTTTGCATTACTTGAAATATAGGAATTCCTTTGCATTACATGAAATATAGAAGCTCCTTTACTTTACTTGAAATATAGAAATTCGTTTACATTACTTGAAATATAGGAATTCTTTTGCATTACTTGAAATATGGGAACTCGTTTACATTACTTGAAATATAGGAATTCCTTTGCATTACTGAAAACATAGAAATTCCTCTATCTGACTTAAATCATAATGAATACAGCTCCCCCAATCAATACAGCTCAAGCAGCTTACAAAATTCAGTATACCCACCCCCACCCTTAGATTTCGCAGCAAAACATAACACCCAAATCTCCCTCCCTACATAACATCCCAAATTTCACGAAATTTCTCTAGCCATCCGTCATTAATTAATGCACAAGCCACCGTGCGATACGAACCGAGGGGAATCGATACCACCTTCATCCCGCTGAATAATTCAATGAAACAATTACTCGCGCTGATCCCGACCAGCAATCAATGATTCCATTCACGCCGCTAATTCTCATTAATTCCACTCGGTGGCCCGAGCCTTGCGCGTATTAATCTTGACCAGGCTACGGCGAGGGGCAAATTATTTCCTCCAAGTTCGATAGCTTTCGACTGGAGTCGGAAGCGCAGCGAGGCTTCTCGTATAAAAGGAAACCGGGGATGATCGGCTCGTTAATGGACCATGGCAGCCGGTGATCGCCACTGGGTGATTAATTATCGAACGATCGTGCACTCGCGAAGTCGAGAGAAAGAGCTGCCGTTGAGGAGGCACGGGGACAAACAGCGTGGGCGAGGTGTGAACAATCCATTAATTACAGCCGTGCCTCCTCGCCGTTCGCCACCGTACGCGGAAAATCAATCAATTCCTTCGCAAACGGGCACTTGTTACTCTTTCTCCACGAAACTACCGTTCAACGATGCGTAAACGAGTAAATCGACGTCGAATTGTGAATGGAGGACGCCATTAATTTGTATTATCTCCCAATACATTATAGGTACACTAATACCGTACATTCATGCGTTACACTAGCGGACAAAAAGTTACCACTTTTCGATTTGTTTTATTCGTATTATTTTTTAGCATTAACTTGGAACTGTGGTATATGTTTAATATACATAGTCTGGTGGAGAATTTAATGTACACAACTCAATTAAAGTTGAATTTAGATAAATAACAAAGAAAAGTTTTATATGGCATGACAACACATTTTTGAGACCGACAATGGAGTTACCACTTTCGATAACTTTTTAAGCCGCCCTAAAGCCTAAAGGTGCCACAAAATATTAGATTTTTTATTTCTTTTCAAACGTGATATCTTTTTTATCGGCTTCAATAGTGTGTTGCCTTGTTTAATGTTATGTAGGGTTTTTGTTAGTTACTTAAATAAATTCAACTTTAACTGGGTTTTATGCAGCTTTTATTTTTCTTTCAGAATATGTATATTTGGCACATGCTACAGTTTTGCAAAAAATGGTAACTTTTTGTCCGCTCCTATATGTGTTTCATTAATATGAAGTGAATTTAATAAAAGTGATTTATTTAATAAAAGTGATTTTGATTAATTTCATGTGATTTACGCGCAGTAATAGAACTCACGTACACAATTAGAGCTTTTGGTTTCGAGTGAGCAGCCGTCAAAGGATTAAAATTAGAGGTTCATACATGGAGGGAAGGGTGATTCACTTAGTTTAATTTAATTTAAAATGTTCATTTCTTCCGTGAATTTGTGTAGTTACTTTTTAGAGACGATACTACGTTTTCAGTGGGCTTGCTTGATACAGTGTAGGTACATTTTTCATTAGGTATACTAAGGGTGTAATCAAGTGGTAAAGCTGGTGATTTGATTATTCTTTGTGTTTGATCAATGCAAATTGCAGAATTATATATTATTATTATATATATAGTTCGAATTAGAATTATATATATTATATATATAGTTCGATACAATATTGCTTGTATTAAATATAAAGTAGATGTTTCTTGTTAGCAGTATAATGAATCTATGTAGAAGTTTGATTTAGGAATTTGCGTCTTAAGAGTGATGATATTCGAAATGACTAGTAACCGTGAAATTCAGTTGACTGGTAAATCCTTAATTAGGGAAAGAGTTATTACACAAAATTCCTCAACTGTAGTTGAGTTCCCGGCACCAGGGTATGAAATAATTCTTTGAAATATTACGTCGCTCATTATCATAGTTATGTCCTCAATTAGCTAGAGGTTTGAATTTACAACAGAAACAGCAGAATACCGATAACAGCCCAATTGAATGCCGATATTTAATTACTCACAAGTCGATGATTCACATTAATCTTTGTCGAAAAAACATTTAAATAACTTTTGAATTTGAAGCCTGGAACTTTTGAATCCTTCCTCTTGACACTTATTCGCCTATCTTCTAAGCATGAAATGGATACTAAACTTAATTACACGAGTCAAACTAATCTTAATTGTCCTTTAAGTTAATTACTTTTGCGTTTGGCAATACCAATGGCCAAAGGCACAACCTCGAATCGTAAAAAGTCAGTTTCATTTACTGGGATATCCATTGTTTCCCCTGAACAAGTTGCATAAGACAGAAACTCGATTATTTCTAAGATTAGCTTAAAATTAGCAGACTAGCAAACGAAGGATTCCTATTACAGTGTAAATCACACATTCATTCCAAAACAGTACAAAAAGCACTTTCGGCCTCTAGAAAAATATACTCTTTTATTTCAATAGCCAATCTCGTTGCCATAAACAGTCTGGCATCCGCTTAAAATCGAGAAGCAAGCCGACCTATCGCACGTGATCGAGGATCTCCAATTAAGAATAAAGAAGGCTATTCGCTTGTAATGACACCGTCTAAATAAACCTATATCACATGTTCCACCGCGAATGAATATTCATAACGTTATCCGCGCTGAATATATTTCCCGCCGAAAAGCCTTAAATCTTTGTACAGGCGTTCACGCAATACATGGGGCACATTAACCCGCGGGGTCAATCGTTTCATCTTTGATGGCCTGCTGGAGAGTCGTCGGCGAAATACGCGGACATGAATATGCAACAGAGGCACATAGAATTTCAATGAAACCAGACCTCTGATCGGCGACGGGAGAACGAAGGATGCTGGGACAAAGTTGAGTCCTCGACGTCTCTTGCGATGATAATCGCGGTGAACGCAAATCTGATGTGATACTTCTAGCTTAAACAACTCACTTGTTTAATGGGAGAGACAAGTTAAATTCGATATTTGAAAATTTTGAAATTTTGAAAGTTGTGATATTTTGAAATTACGCTGGTGCGAAGATTAATTCGCTTGTGATCGTATTTGAATGCATAACGGCTTCGGATAATAAGAGCTCAGCAACATATTTGGTAAATCAGGTACTGCGGCAAAGTTCGTTTGGATAAATAGAGATCTACTGTACTGAGAAGCCCTTATCAGGAACATACCTAATATTACTTTTTCTTCGCTATTATCGTCGTTCTCATTATTATTAAGCGTCTTTATTGTACAAACAAAATAATCAAGAGAAGAGAAAAGAAAAGAAGAACACGACTATCGCAAAGGTGAGGTTTAGTCTAAAGACTTTTTTCTAATCTAACCTATCAATCATCGTTGATACACAACCTTATTGACGATGGATATAAACAAATTAATGAGCGAAGTGTTGATTAAATCTCCTTTATGCGGTCAGAGGATATTCTTTTAGGCCATAATATAAATGATAAAACTCTCAAAATTCATATCTTTTAAGGTGGGATTCCACTGAGGCAACGCTAGGTAACGCGTCGGATGCGATGATTTCGATAATGATTGCATGTGTTTCATGCGAAAAAAGATGCGTCGATGTTGTCGGTTGCCGATTGCCAAAAAGTTGCTTCAGTGGAATCCCACCTTTAGCATTAACAGGATGCACACAATCTTTACGTTTAGTGCGTAGACTTTATCCAATGTACCATTGTGCGGAACTTGAGGGTAATAATTCTTCTTCAGAATCGCTTATGTTTAAATAGTTCTCCTTTGCGATACCTTAAACGACTGAAATTGTGCTATTGTTACAGCTCCGTTATAAACCCACGAAAGAAAGATATTTTTGAGCAGTTTTTATTGCCGTTCTAATCGGCGCTCTCATAGCTTCTATCCCAGCTGCAACATAAACGTACCCTAACAGAATATTATAAGAGAGCTGATGATTCAGCAATGCAATGCCGCTGCTATAAACAACAAACCTCCCCCGATCAGTAGAACGAGACAAAGTTCACGTTGCAAGTTCGCGTCGGCCGGCAGTCCGGGACATTAGCCAGGAAGACATGCAGCCGCCGCGACCCTGGCAGCGATTGCCCCCGCAAGAAAAGTAACGCGAGCCTAATCGGTCAGGGCAGCTCCCAGCGGTATCTGCGATCTGCCAGCTGGAAGAGAGCGGGACTGGCAGGAATTCGATTAGAGGAGATTAGGGCGGAGCGTAGAGCGAACAGCCGCGAAGCATGTCCTGTCGATGTACGTCCCCGCGCGTCCCAGGATAAGGACGGGCCCCGATGTGCGCGCGTTTGCCGCGCGAGTGGCTTTCAGAGCGGGACGTCAGATCACGAAGACAAAGCCATCCATCCGAGAAGACCGGAGGACAGGCGCATTCCATCGCCTTACGAGGCGTCCACACGCATGTCCCGGCACGCACACACGCGCGTCCAAGCTGAGGAGAGCGGCGTGGCTGGTACTGTTTGAACCTGGAAGCCTGCGGTCGCGTCTACGCTTCGGGGTCACGCGACCCCGCTCGAAAAGAAAGAGAAACAGGCTGCCAGGATGCCCGAGGTTCCTCTACGTGGCCACCGCGACCCCGCTCGCCGGCCAACGATCCCCGAGCCCTCGAAATCGGTTTAACGATCGGCCCCCAGGTGCCCCCGGTGCGCCAGGCTTTTTGATCGGGGCCCTGCGCTTGACCTCCCCGCGCTGCAGAGACGAGCTGAGGCGTGCGGGGTTGACCAGTAGGCTACGAAGTTGATTATACAGTGCCTCTATCGGAGCTACCTTCACCTGCATTGTAGATATTTGAAGAGTCCTCGTAGGAAACACTGTAAGTGCCAAAATTAAAAAAAAAGAATTATCGGAAAATGTGCTACGTACCAATGGTAATAGGTACTGTAGTATATAACTCTTCAGGACTCTTCATTTCTGATCCCTAGGAAACTCACATACGAGCTTTTTAGATACGAAGCTGAACAAATGTATTAAATGAACAGTAGAGAATATTAATTTGTTTTGCACTAATAATTATGTGCTTAAGCATCAAAATTGAGAAATGTACAGAAAGTGAAGTCGATCAGCTTGACTTCTGAGAGTGTCACATTGTCACATCAATCAGGTTATAAGTTCGTTCCATTATCACGCGTGGACCTAAGAACTCAAGCTCGTGTCCCACCTATCATCGGACTGTATGATTAAAGAATCTCTGTTCTGTCTACAATGTATCGTCGCGAAGGTACTCAAGATTCGACGAGTCTTTCAGAAATTTGAGGAAGATCGATGGCAACACTAAGTTTGCTTCGAAGTGTTAAGTACACCAGATGTTGGGCCAAGACCAACCTGTCCGCGGGTGTGTCAGAAAAATCTGCCAGCCAGGCAGAATTCGTAGTAAACGGGTAAAACGATAACGAGCTATCGATCCTTCTCGTTCGATGCAGCCTGATCAACCGCTATCACCGTGGATCGTGGCACGAACCGGTCGAAACCTCGTCAAGGTCCCTGACGTCGCGCCGAGGGAGACACTAATCCCTTAATATCGTTTTACAAGGCGCCTTCCCGCGATCTGGCCGCGTGTCAGGTTATGGGAGGCAGGACACGAGTCCACTCGCTGCTATCGGCCTCGTGAAATCTCGCTGGCCTGACGTGGAAGAGGACATCGATCGACGATATATCGCTGTATCGCGCCGCGGCTCCGCTCCTCTTTTTCCCTCCATTCTCTCACCTCCGTCGGCCTCCCCCTTTCTCCTTGTCCCCGCGGCGTCCGCGTTCGTCGCTCTTCGTCCCCTGGCCGTCGTTTTTCAATCTTCACCAGGGGAATCAGCGTCCAAAGGCGCACGCACGGAGTGTGCGTGTCACGCGAAGGGGAGGCTGAAGAGGGAGGGTCGCGTTCATTCGTAGCTCCAGGAGGACACGAGCGGAGGCTGAAGCCTCCTCCGTGACCTGAACCGGTCCGCCTCGTGCTCGTTCTATGCGGGTCAGCGGTTCTCAACCTAGGACAACGCCTAGTCACCCTTTGGTCATCGCTCTGGACTTTACGGAGTAGGGCTTCCCTAGGGTAGTTCTCACTTTTTTGAGGAGACTTTGCTAGATTCCAGTACTCGCCAAGCTGCCGAGTGTAAAACCGGGAATCCACTTGGAAGCTAAGCTAAGCTGTGCTATGCTATGTTTTAGCTTAGCTTTTGCTGGAAACGGTTCCATAAGAATGTATTGAAGCTAATTCTTTTAAAACGTAGCATGGCATAGCATAGCATCGCATCGCATAGCATAGCTTAGCTTCTAGATGGATTCCCGGTTTAATAATTTCTCCCTTTTAAGCGTAGACGGTTAATAGCTGACGAGATGTTGACAGCTAAAGCTCATTATATTCGGTGTGATGAGTACTAAAAATTGGTGAACGATTATCAAAAAGTGTGAGATACTCTTGGAGAGATTTCGTTATAAAAAGCTTCCAGCGGGAAGATTGATTAGGTTCGAGCAGGATTTTGGTTGCGGATAGAGGGAAATTGTATGTAAGGTGACACGAAGTGGTTTGGATAGGCGATTTGATGAATTAGTCATAGGTGGAGTGTTTTGGGCGTTGAGGATGGAGCGGAATGATCCCTGGTCTACGGTTTTAAATGTGTACTATTGGATGCAAGAACGGCCTCAGAGCACGCAAGCCCTTTTTGCATAAAACGCGTAATTATGTATGTTTTTATATGCAACAAATAGTTCTTAATTGTTTCTTTATGCTATATAAAAATCACATTTTTATCTTCTTTATAATTTCACTGATTCATTTATTACATAGTTCCGATTGTAATAATGCAACTACAAAGGAGATATAACAAACAACAACGTTTTACAACAACTTCACTATGTATAAAAACACTAACTTGGTAATGTTTAGAGATATTTTTCTCGAAACTCACTGAGGCCCTTCTTGCATCCACCAGTACAGGTGCGAATGAACTGGTTGTGATTGTTTCATGAAAGTAGATGAGGTGTGACGGATTGAACCATGTTTGAACGGTCTTAAGTTTATCAAATTTGAGTAAAAATGCGCCAGTTGGTCTCCTTTATATCTACGATGGTCGCTGTGGAAAATACATTGAGGATATGGTTTATAAATTTATTAAATGGCATTGCACTGCATATCGAATAAATTTTGTAGCAGTCCTCTGCAGAAGTAATAAATTCCACCGTGGACCCTGCCTATAAACGATTCTCAACTTTAGCAAAGAACAGAAATCAGTAGCTAGATACTTACAATGTTAATCCATTACCGACGTGTCGAATCATGGTCATTTATATTTTATAATTACGTGATGCTATCCTGTAAAAGGAGCCTTAAATTTCCAATGAACAATTCGTTATTTCAACTGGCATTTATAGCCCCGCTTAACATTGAATTTAAAAAATCGTCAATCTTTTGATATGGGAGCAGAGAAATAGTTATTTTCAGAGCTCGTTTTTCAGGCAAGGATAGTAAACCGGAGTAAACGTGTAAATGTTTGGCCTTGGATAGGAGCCGATAAATTCCCATGCATCGATGAATATTTTTCCTCGCGATAATTGAGCACCTTGGTAAAGGTGCGCGAAACCACGAATGTTTTTCGTTTATCAGGAACCGATAAGAACGTGTTTCTGGATATGCTGTTTCTGCGTCGAGAACAAATGTTTTCGTTCGTTTGTAATCGAAGCTTGTAAAACGACAACGTTTTAGGTTCTTTCCCACAATTTAGAAGTGTACTCTAATTCATAGAAGCAGATATAATGAAAGTGTTTCAAAGAGTGATGTAGTCTTTTTGGTTTATTTTGCGTTTTTTCTCAAAAGAGTACCTACATGTAAGTATTAGGATGATACATATCGTCGCCCGAAAGGAATGTGTTAATTAGAAGATTAGAAACCGAGGGAATAAATTTAGCCACTTAAGTGGACGTCAGTTTTCTAATATTTTGTTTTTATTATTTTGTGATGAGTAGTTTCTTAACTCTATTCATATGCTCTGTGAGCTTACAACTTATGAAACGAATAGTAAAAACGTAGAAATTTCGTATGCTCAAGGTATCAGGCATATATCTTAATATATGCAGTGTTAGACATCCTGCTCTAATTAAGTGGAATTCAACGCTGCACCCAAGGGTGATCCATTAACACTCAACTGGTAAACTACTCGGCAATCTTAGAAAGAATTCGGCGTCCCTTTTGAACTATTTTAAACAGACTACCTTCATTTATACATGCTACAGGATAAGCTCTTACATTTCAATCTCTTCCTTTCCCGAAAATGGAATTAAAAATAAGTATCATGCACGGATTAAGACGTTCAGAAACCTTAAACACTTAAAAGAATTTGTGCCCCCCTTTCTGTTATCAAGTGATATAAGAACTTCCCCAGAAAGGTCCCCAAACAGTACCACCATCTACCGCTAGCCAACCAAACATAGTCTTGCTCTAATTGCATCGAATTTCTTCAACACGTCTCCAAATAGCCCCCACATCCGCCAACAAAATAAAACTATGTAGCCACCTAGCCCTAATGAAGCCGAGTTTCTCTCAATAAATCAGACTCAAGCTTGGCAAAAAGAACTCCAATGGAAAGAGTGACTTCCGAATTTCGCAACAGTCTGTGGTAACGGTCACGTACTCGCGACAATTCTCGCCAGGCAACGGGCAAACAGGAAAAACGCTGGTTGGAGGCCGGAGGGGGCATCGAGATCGTCTTGTTCGCGTGCAACGGCAGCCGTTATTTTGCCGTTGTTGCACAACAGCGTCGCGAAATCGTCGTCACCTTCGGTGACACGTCACCTCTGACTTTTGCGACGTGCTGCACCGCGCAAGAGGCAACGTGCCCGCGCGTCCGCGGCCCCGCGTTCCTCGAAACGGCCTAATCTGCACCGTTGCATACGTCCACGTGGAAGCACGTCTCCTATGCCCGTTGCTGATGCGAAATTCTCCTCCGTTCGAGAAATCCCGCCGCGAGATTCCGCCCCCTTTGGCCTTTCCAGCACTCGAGTCACATTCCCCCGCTACCACGGACTTTTTCAGCGAACGGTGATATCGTTATTAAATCGGCAACGACGACGTTGCTCGTGGGCGTCGATTGCTGCAGCTGTTGGTGCAAGTTTGTATCATAGTTTCCCAAAGGCGTGCCTGTGCATGATGCTTTTGTGTCTGTCTGTTTGGGCGATCGCGTTTTCCTAGGGAAATGTGTATTTTGCGAGTTACAAGATATGTACTATCTTGTCTGCGTTTATCGGTAGTGTGGTAATTACCATGTATTAGAATCGCATTAGGTATAAATGTTATGCAGAAAAGGTGTGCGAAGTTTAAGTAGTTAGTTTAAAATACGATGCAGTAGAATTTGCACTGTGCACACGTGGACTTGGAGGGAAAGCTCGCCGTGTTTGAGTTTTGTTCTGTTTAAGAAAGTCTTGAGCGGTGTAGACGCTTCCATTCTCTGGTGGTCAGCGGATTTCACATCGCAGTTGAAAGGAAAAAACTGGAGGAAGCATAGTCTTCTTGCTCCTAAGGGGCACTTTCATTAAAACTTCTCTGAAAATCGATTACTTTTTTTAAACAATTTTACTTAGCTTCGATCCTCTGTATGTTTGGTGTATGGTTCAAATCTGGCAACTCAATTTTCACACAGTTCCACCAATCCAATTCTCTTGAAACTTTGTAGGCGTGCGTGGGTGTGATAACGATACAATTTTGTATAAAAAAAAGTCAAAAATGAACGGAAAAAAAGAAAAAAGGGGAAAGAAAAAATCCACAAACACTAAAAACTAGAAATGAAAAAATATATAAAAAAAATTATGTTATACGATTTTACTAAAAATGCACTAAACACTGAAAAATAATTCTTTTCTTGTAGTACAATTTCGATGGTGTTTTCTCTGTAATCAAAATCATGATGCGGCATATTTCGTAACGGAATATGAATCAATTTAATGCAGCACCACGATTTTATTTAAAGTGAGAAAACACCATCGAAATTGTTGTGTACCAAAAACGTTCACCAAATATCGTTATTTCATTTTATTTGCCTTCT
Organism: Andrena hattorfiana; assembly: GCA_944738655.2. Lineage (NCBI taxonomy): Eukaryota > Metazoa > Arthropoda > Insecta > Hymenoptera > Andrenidae > Andrena > Andrena hattorfiana. The sequence continues at coordinate 37,345,594 of OX122889.2, read as the reverse complement.
TAAAGGCTGATACGATAGCGATTGATATATAACATATAAGAATATCTTCGGTTTTTTATTTCGGACAATGCTACGTCGAGATCTACTGCCTACCGTTTACCTTTGCCTATTTTATTGCAGCAGTGCACTGAGCGCCACATAAAATTCGAACCATTAAAATGAAAAAAAGTTTTCATATCCTTGAGGAACGAATAAATAAAAACCATAAATTTTTTTCACTGCAAGTTATATACTTTTTTCACACAAAAATCCTAAAGATCACCTATTTTTTTCAGTGATTTTAAGGGAATGTCCCCTTAATACACTCTGCGGTGTTGGAATGCATATATTATTTCATCATTCAATTACTGGAACAATTCGAAACTTGGAAAATAATCCCCTCAGAAAAAGTATTCAAACGAAAACCTTTATACCCTAAACACTAAAACCTATTTCACTTCAAACCAATTCAAACATACTTCTTCAAACTCTCTACCAACTTCAATTATTTCTCCAATAAGGATTTCTTCGCTCCAAAATTTATCTATTTATATTTTACAATTTCAATCCATGAAAATGTCTGTCAGAAGAACTTCGCAATGTTCCCGTCAAAATTTCGCCGCGAGAGAGTCTTCAGCCACCATCCACGGAGCAAGAGCGATTGAGAATTACGACGTCTCGCGAGGCAATTCATTTTCTTCCGACTTCTCCGCCGAAAGGTCGGGCCACCTGATCCCTAAGCGTAATTACACAAAGGTCGAAGATTTAATGGCCTGGCCTACGCAATTGTTCCCGACAATGCAGCCTGCGTAAATAAGTAACGACTCGACCCTGGAGGAGACAGCAGCCTCTTGTTCGTTGAACACGCGGCTTGGGTCCAGCCTGGTTCATAGACTACGGGGGCCTCACTTAAGCCTTACCCGCACGTATCCCGCCAGCCAGTTGGACGCCGCGCACGGCTGTCCTTTTTGTAAAATGCAAATCCTTCCGCGTCGGAGGAACGGCTGTGCCGTGTGAACGAGATCTCCGGCTGCTTCAGGGTCGCGCGGTGTACATTCTAGCGACATTGTTCCGGTCCGAGTGTTTTCCAAGCGACGACTCCCCTTCTCGTGCTCCGATCCGATGGAATTTCATCGATACACCATGTAATCGTGCTTTTCTGACCGCTGAAAGTGAACGTGGGCAATTGATCTGTCTGTAGGACGCTACAAACCTTAGGTTCCTTGTGTTTTGAACGAAGTTTGAAGGGTGGGAGTAGATGGGAGTTGTTGGTATTGATTGGTAGTAGATACTGGGGAGAGTTGGGGAATTTGATTTGTGAGTGTAAGTCCCCTTTTTTAAATTTAACTGGAGGTGCCACCTTGGATGCATGAATGTCATAGGTATTGTTTAGCAATTTGTGTCTTTTAAATAATGAACTTAATAGAAAATCTGATTAATGAAATTTGTTATACATCTTTTGAAGATTAAAAGAATTTTTTTGCAACAAAATGGGAGTGCTAGAGCCGCTATGCGGTGCATCCTTTATAATTGACTCGCTAATCGCCGTTGCGCGGATCTGACCTGAAATTATGACAGACTCTTACTTTTATATTAACCCAAAGAAGTACATACTGATTTTACGATTGCTTAAAAATATTTTTGGCTACAGACATGTTTGTAACCAAATTTTTCTGTTAAAATCACAATTTTTCTTCAAGCACTCGCCAATTTCATAAAAATGTTTATTTTGAAATATCCGTATGTACTTTTTTAGTTCTTGTCATGTAGGAAATGAAAATTTTTGGTTTTTTATTCGAGGATATGCCGGACCAGAGATCCGTGCAACACCGATTAGCCTGTCAATCGTAAAGGACACACCAGCGGCTCTAACACCGCCATTTTATTGAAAGAAAAAACAAAAATCTTTTTTTAATCCTCAAGACGTGTATAATAAATGCCATTAATCTGATTTTCTATTGAGTTCATAATTTAAAAGAACAAATTTTCTAAATAAACCTATGATTTTCATGCGTCCAAGGTGGCACCTCCCTTTAATGGGGGGTCCACTTTATATGTGTGACGGGTGATGTTTCTTTGGTTCCTAGAATTTTCATGTTACAGAACTAGTGCATCTGTGTCTTGTTTCTTGATTATGTTTGGGGAGGTTTGACTTTAGTAAGATGTATCAGAACAGTTTCTAAAATAAGTTTGATGATGTATAAAGTAGAGATGGCGAAATTATTTTTTTGCACTTATCAAGAATCCTTTTATTATCCCTATTGGCACATTCGTTATCACGATGAAATTTTTCGACATTATACTTCATTATTTCTTCAGATAGCATCACGTCGTTGAAGACCTCGCAGCAAGAGGGGTGCAGCTCCATATTTACCAACTTTGAGTAAATTAAAAAGAGGACCGTAATTGAAAAATATATATTTTCACACAATAACCAGTAGTCATTGAGTTGATAAGTTTTTATTTCTATTTTTGGCGAAAAAATATTCTATAATAAATATTCAGATTTTTTACGCATATTCCACGCCTTATTTAAAAAAAACTGTCAAAAATGGAGCTGCGCCCCTCTTGCTGCAAGGTTCCCATACATGCTCCTCTGTACTTGAACAAATCATATGTTTCCTCCAATTCCACCAATACACGAAGTTTCATTGAAACTACCATTCTCTTGCAAAAGAAATTCAAATTAGTATCATTAACAGTTCACCGACAATCATTTTAAACTACACACTCTGCACAGATGTTGCATTTCCTACATTCAACACTAAACAGCAAAGCCTGCAATTCCACATTGCAAAATGTGCATTCAACATTCCACTTCATTGAAAGGCAGAACTCACAAACCCATACACTCAGCGACTCCTTATTTCAACTGCTCAATTACACAGGACGTATCTGATGTTCATCCAGCAATCACAGTCGTCAACCATCGACTGCTGCCGATGCAGGTTCGACCTGATTCTCTAATGACGTCCCGTTTCAAACGATCGTCGATCAAATTAAAACTGCGAGACCGTAAAAGATTACCATAACCGCGAGACACGGAGGACAGACAGAAGTCATACGTGGGCTCGTAAAAGCGTGTCCTTTAATTCGACGAGCTGAAGCCTGGTCTTCATTATTCGATCGTGAAATGGCTGATACGCGTCGTGACGCTCGGCTCGTTATTAACATATTAGAAAGCCGGGGATTAATATTTTTACGGATCCTGAAACAGGCGTCTTGCGTCAGAATCGTTGATCAACGGTTGATACATTATCTGTTTCATTATGTGCATGGCATTTATTACTTATTGTACGGCCAGTGAAAGTGCAACGCGGCCACGTTCGGTTTCGTAAATTTCAGCGTGCTTTCTTTCGTATTAGGGATATCTGACAATCGCCATTGATGTGGTGTTCGAGAAAAACTGCCTTCAACACGAGTTCCGTATACGTGCCACGCTTCCAATTCAGATTCCATCATTTTCTTTGCGAATTCAGGAACTTTCACTGGGGTGATAGGGAGCGGATAAAATGCTTGCTTTCGTTCGAGTTGAATTAAGCGCGCTTTGGCGGAACAAGTTCAATGATCAGTGTATGGTAAATGATTTTTGGCATACACGAATTCTATCTTCCTTTATATCTGGGAAAAAGTAACTTGCAATGTGATCTAACCACGTGTGCTTTCAACTTAAATCCGGAAAAATTTTCTCTCACCTAAAACACTTTGATTCTTTCAATACAGCCACCTGGGGAAGCTGACTGCAAACTTCTTGTCACCCGTGGCGCCACTAGCACACGTGCTACTTGTTTTCAGTGTTTTAAATAAATAAATAGAATGTAAGAATATGATAAAAAGATTTGCCTGTCCAAATAGATAAGAATAATCATCATTGTTAATCTCGGGGTATTTGAGTTAGGATTTATGTCTTTATATGCATCTATATACAACATGTGGAGTGATTAAGTAGTTAGGTCAGGGCATATCATCATCAATAGTAAGGAAGAAGGTGCCTTGGTTGAAAAATTTTTATTATTATCATGAAAGACTAATCTAAAATTGAAAGAAACCATGTAAAGTTACCATGATGCATATTTGAAACTGATAGGGTAAGCTGCACTAATGTTGGCACTGCACTAATCATTGTCACTCTTGATTAAAAAGTCAAATATTAAGAAGTACAAACTCAGAAAGTACTTTTTTACAATATCTTATTTTTCTTTTACTACAACACTGCAAAGCCCAGTAGTTGAACTACACATTTTATATCTGGCAACACCACGAAGTTGGACAAAGGGCTGAGTTTTAGGCGTTTTCTTAAAATTTTGATAAGAGGTAGGTAAGTATATTTTGTCGCTTTATAACTAAGTAATTGATTGAAATACAGATTTACAAAGTGTTGTAGGTGTTTAACAGTGAATGAAATAGTCTGTTTAAACACTTTAAACTTCGTTTTTAACATATGTTTTTCTATATAACCTCAAATTTTAGGGTACCAATGATTGTACTTTTACGCCTATTTTTGTTTTTCATTGAATATTTTTAAAATAAATGACTTAATAGGTACTCAAGATGTTTTACTTTAATAAGAAATCCATAATCATTGATAATAACTGAAAATTAAGACCATATAAAAACCTCACAAAAATATATAGCCATTCCAATTGGGATTACCGCTTAGTGTGACAATCATTGTACAGTTTACCCTACATCATAATGCAACGTTTCTGTAATAAATCTTTAAGTTGGAACAGTTAAATGTACATAACTTTCACTTTTTGTTGTCATTTTAATTTTAAAATCAACAGCCAGCAAATAACGAAAAGCATGTAAATCAACACAAATTCTAATATTATAACAACATTTTAGTTTGGTATTTGTACTAGGGGCGCCCTCTACTCTGAGTTTAGCGCCAGCTTATCCATTCCCTATCTTGTCTGAGGCAGTTCATTCCACAAAATTAAACAATTCCACATCTCTTCATCCTACCTGAAACATTTAATTTCATACCCATAATCCAAGACCTCATCATCCCTGCGTGGATTTAACTTCCCACGCAAACAACCCTTCCCCTCCACTCCTCCTCGAAACCCCCGAGGATCTCTTTCATCACAAAGTATCCAAGCATCCATCTCACAGAAACCCGAGGACACGTCCAAATCCTCTTACGACGACGCAACATGAAAGCCTCCACCTAAGCGCACCCTTCCCACGTCCCACCCCGCGTCCACCGTACTAATGTGACATTTACGTCGCGGGATATACGCGGATAGAGGGAAGAAAGCGACGATCCAGGTCGAGCAAATGAACGAACTATGAACGGCGAGGTGGAGGCAGAGTGACATCAGAAGGGGGCGCTTTGTGCATGGCTCTGGAAGACAAGTAGGTGGGGTGCCCCGCGCGAGGATTGTCGTAAATGTCTTCATCCGTAAGATATGAGATGCCGTGGGCGTCCGCTGGCGCGTAGAGGCCCTCTCGTGGACACTGCTTTCGGTCGTATTAACCTCCGCGAGAAAGAAGCCGGGGTGAAGGCGAGGAGGAAGCGAGGAAGAGAGATGTCAAGCCTCTCTGTGCCGGGTTTTGCGGAATATCGCGGAGATAATCGGGCTGTCCCTCCACCTACCTCCGCGGGCCCCGCGATACACCGTGGTAATACGTTTTGTAATAATCCGTTAGGACGAGGACGTTCAGCTGGACACGCTCGCGATGGTAATCGGCGGGCCCCTCTTGGCTGCCAGTAATGCGTGTAGCGGGAATAAATTTCGTTCTTTTTAAGGGCTCAGCGGCGTGAAGCGCTGGTGCACGTGCCTGCTCGACGCGCACTGCTCAGATTCTCGGTGGAAACGCTTCTGGTCGTGTAAATGCGTGCCACTCGAACGTGGACGACCGAACAGTTGGATTCCAGTGGTACGCACTTTGCGAGAAAAGTTTCTGAGGATTTAGGGAGCTGCAGGTGGTGGTTGCAGTGAATTTGGAGAGGTTGATCTCTGATTTTTATTCGGAGATTGATCTACCTAGAATAAGGTTTCAGACGTCACAGTAATGGACGTATTAGTTAATTTGTGACGAACTGTTTTAATTAGAAGTCGATACCTTTCGGAAGGGTAATAGACAGTCTCAGAATTTTTAAAAATTTAATGTCAATATAGGAAGTTGAGTATTGTTGAATAAATGTATGAGTACCTATTTCGACACTGATGATTTCTACATGGTGTCCCAGAATGAGTGGAAAATATTTTAAGGGTGATTTTATCGCAGTCTAAACAATAAAAAAGATCATATAAACATATCTCCTATTTGATTTTGTTTCTGATTTACAGAGAAGTTTGTATCATCCATCGACAGTGTTGTAACTCTTCGTAAAAGAATGGAACAAGGTTTCCAACACATCCGAGCAAGAGCTGGACATATCGAGAGAGTAAGACAGTCATTGCTAAAACGTCTGCAGGCTTGTATTCAGATGCAAGGAAGTTATTTCGAGCATGTCTTACGGAAGCTAGTAGATACAATTTACTGAAAATGAAATTCGCTATAACTCGAAAACAAAATCAAATAGGACATGTGTTCATATGAATTTTTTTTTATTATTTAGACGTGCTAAAGTCACCCCTAAAATATTTCCCACTTTTTCTGGGACATCCTGTATATACCTGAGTGAGCAAGAAATATTAGAAACTTCCCCTTCCTCGGAGAGAAAATGTTTAAGTCTAGAAATTCCTACAGGAAACGCTAATTGGATCCTCAGGCTTGATAGCTCCTGGCATGCTCTGTGCTTTCTTTTAATTAGCAAACGCTCCGTGGAAATAAATGTCGGTGTAACACGAAAAGCTTCCCCGCGATTTGACTTCGAACGGTTTACACGCGTCGAGAGTTTCGATGGTCAAGCGAGATTTATGGAATAACGGGGCGTTTTAGTATTGAACTTAGCATATTCCACGAGCTTCAGTGCTGATAGAAAGTTTCGGATTCAAAGGTTACAACCTTCGCTCCGGCTTGCCCGGTCAAACGTGTACTATGTAATTCGTCAAGCTTATAATTGGCGGTTGTGTAACCGCTTGCATAAATTACGCGTCGACAAAAATTCAATCAGACGCAATTTTAGAATCTCCTATCTGCATCACAATGTTCGATTGGTAGAGCCTCATGGGTTAAATTCAATATATACGCGTAAAAGTATCATTAAATTAATAAAAGTGACTGAAATGTCAGGTAAAACTTCCATAATTGATTGCTGATCAAGTCTGCAGAGGTTCCTATTTAATTTATCAAAGGGGCGTAACAGAAACAAAGAAAAAAATCAGTCTTCACTTGTAAATCAAACGGCCCATGACTTGAGTCATCTACAAGCTACACATTCATATTCCTTATATTGAACGCCATCTATTAAGGAAAATCTTTTAGAAGAAGGTAAAAGAAGATTCGAAGGATTGAAAAATCAGACTTCAAACCCCCTTTAGCTAAACACAGCGTGCATTGGATGAAACCAAATCTGGAAATAGAAAGTCACTAAATAGACCCCACATCACAAGCATAAGCTCCCTTCAAGTGGGCTAACGAAGTACCCGAAAACACAATAGGTACGTTTCGCGAGCAAACACCTACGTATCCCACGAAGCACGAGCCTCCACAGTGGTCGAACTTGAAAAACTTGGAAACACCCATTCGCAGCAGCCTTTATCACAACTCGTTACCAACACATCCGCGTTTGCTACGGTCAGAGTAAGGATTCATGGGGCAAACGTTGACACGAATGACGACTCGTACGACGGTCACGTGGGCAGGACACAATGCAGGGTGCGGCCTCACCTCTGACACGTCGGGGTCCCGACCTATTCCCGTGTACGCGGGCCAAGGTGTACCATTGTGTGGGGGGGTCTCAACGTGGTGCCCAACCCACGTGCAACGCCAACACGCGACGAAGCTCTAAGCTGAGCCTCTTTGGAATTTCACCGCTCCAGGAATACGACGGGGAGATAAAGCCTCTCGCGCGACTCGCCCAGCTTCACGCAACCCGGGACCCAACGGGACGGAAGAGTCGGGAACACATGGGAAATTTCGACCTCCAATCGACGTCGCTAAAGAACATGTTTGGTGAGGGGTGCAAGTTGACTGATTTGTTTATTGGTTTAGTTCCTTTATTGTTTTTTAAATGTATTAGTGGGTGATTTATGGAGCAGGAATAGTTGTAGTGTCCACTTAAAATCCAGTTTTTACACGATTTCGATTCAACTCGGTCTGGAAGAAAATTAAATTCTCTTTTTGCACGGTTTATTTTGATCTAACACAGTCCGATAAATTTGCTTTTTTATAAATCTTCACCTAATTATGATTCTAGGAAAAGATATTCCTACTTATTTTTCTAGCAAATTGCTGTCGATTAAAAACAAATTCTACAATTTGCATTTAAATGTTCGTGTGTTCGATTAATTGAACGTGTACAGTGTCAATCAGATATTTCCTTTCCTTATCTCGTAAGGGACGCAGTGAGAAAAAATTGAGTTCGAGATTAGACGATTTGTTTGTATGATTGTTATCATGTAAAAACAGAATTAAGGGGGTAGTACTATTTTATGGGCTAAAAACATAGCAAAATCCACTCCCATGCAGGGTTAGTGGAGCAAATTTTTCCCGAATGTGGAATTGAAGTGGGGGTTACAAATTAAAAGATCAAATTTCAATAGCCTAACAAACAACGTAGTACAAGTACATTTAGAAACAAAAAATAAAAAATGGTCAAATGCCGTTCAAATTCCCGAATGTGGAATTCCACACACAGAAAAATCTCTATATACTTTTATTCTAAAAAATTAAAATTGAGGATGAAAATCTCCCACGGCATTTACCATTGTGTAATGGGCGTACTTTAGTGTCAAATTAGAAGTAACAATTTAAATCAACGATGTGGCACCGAGGAGAGATTTCCATTAGAAATTCCAATGAACCTCAGCGTGGTATTCTAATTTTCACTGGTTCAAATCGGAAGACAACGCGCCTCGCGTCGCCCAACCGTCTCATGAATTTCCTGATGGGCTGTTCCAGGATGAATCTATAAAAGCATTAGTGCAATACCGAGGTCAAGTCGTAGGCAGATACGCCCAAGTACTCTCCTCCCTCTGTAACCCTCTTCTATCCTTTCCTTTTATTAACACGAGATCGACAGCTCGATCGTGAGCTCAGGTTTACGAGGCGTTGTCATTCATACCGTTCACCGCCGTTCCCTGATTAATTATTACTCACCCGAGGTGTTTATTGCTCGATAAATAATTTAATGGATTTTGTCGAAACCTAGTTCGTACCTCCACTCCTCTGGCGACTACTTAAACCGAAGTGACTTTATGGAAATAGTTGTGCATAACATTAAGTCATATTGATTGATATTAAAAGCTGTGGTACTAATTTCAGCCTCCTGTGAATTAAGTGCAGACCTAAATTAGTTCGAGTCCCTAAAGACAATTTTAAAGTGTATTAAAATTCATTGCAGAATCAAATGATTTATATTAACGTAATTAAAAGTGTAAAGTGGGGAATTAACATTTTGGGAGGAGAAAGAAAGTAAGCAGATGCATAAATATCACGATCTTCGCGTTCATATATTTTAATATATTGTTCCTCGCATGAGAAAATTCGTAATGTTTTCAAATACCTACTCATTGAGTTCTTCGTTCTTGGGTCAAGAATTACACACGAATTTTCATGTAATTCCTCTTTATCCCTTGTTTACATTTCAAATTATATCGTAAAATTTCTTGATTTCATGTGACGATTTTCTAACAAGCATTATTTCTTCTGTTACAGGTAAGCAGACATTTTTGTTGCTCGCAACAATCGACCGCACGAACGTGTACAGTTTGCACAAAAGTGTTAGGGAGCTTGATCGTCTCGTGGAATTCACCTCGAAGGTAGATATGCACAATTGCTCGAGCCTGCGATGCGCATTTTAGCAGGGTAGTTTCTCGATAGATGCATTTTTGTGCTTGGAGCAGCAGCGTCTATGAGACCTGGAGGAATTCTCACACTTTGGTGTGATTGATCGCATGGAAATCGCGGTAGAATCGGCGCCTCCGCTAACCTGGAGCGCCTAAAGAGACGTAGGTCGAAAGATTTATGAGATCTTTAACCTTTTCCATTGAGGCACATTCTAGAATTTTTACTCGATGAGATAATGATTTCAGTTCCTGTTTTCGCGATTTTTTCCTTTGCATTAATCAACCTGGTCTACCAAAATTTAGGTTCTTCAATGAATAGAATTCTTCCGAAACCCTTCAATAACAAATTAGCTCTGGAAATTTTCTAGATTCTTCTCCACATCTGACAATTTTATCTTAAAAATTCTATCAACTTTTGAATCCTCATAATGTCTGTATTTCTATATTTACCCCTCTCTCATTCTTTTCGTCTTTCTCTCTCCTTTTCTGTCTCAGATCAGGCCTAATAGCAGCCACGCTGAGCCTCGCATATTCCGCCATTTATATTTCTATTTCCTTTTGTGCGATTTTATTCGTAAATGGTGTAATAAAGACGTTTTATTATTATTATTATTACAACAAAACAACGATCTCAATTTCTGCTGAAATCTTCGCTACCGAATTGATTCGAGAACTAACATGTTAACTCCCTCAGCTTTGCACCTGATTATAATTCTTCTGTAACTATTACTTTCAAACTTTGAAAATGGATCATTTTCTCCCATTGTAAATTAAATTAACCATAACTTCTACTATTCCCGAGCTTCAATATTCTTGGTAACACAATCCACTGATATACTCGACACATCAAAGCGTTTCTTCATACGAAGACACGGTTTCAAGCAAACTCACGTAGCAGCAAAGTTAACTAAAAGCACTCGAAGTGATCATTGCTGAAAACAACGAAGAGATATGATGCATAAAAGAGTATAAACCCGAATAATAATACGAACTGAACACGAAGTGTCAGTCGTGATGAAAATAATTAAGAAGAACGAAGGAAACAGGAAGAAGAGGCTCGCAACGCAGGTGGAACGAAATGTTGTTATCGTTACCATACTATAATTAGACAACGACGCGAAAAACAGTGACCATATATCTCGTTAATGGCCCCCTCAAAATTCCCTCGATCCACTACCGATCATGCCTCCAGGTTATGTACAGTTGTTCCATAAAATTTGATGCGTTCGATCCACCACTAATTACCACGTCTATGACACGAGCCAATTACCGCGACTAATTTGAATCACGCGAATGTATCATTAATTAATATATCGCATTACTAGGCGTGCCTCTGGACTCGACGCAGGCTCGTTCCACGAATCGGTAACGAGATCGGTGCAACATTTTCGTGTCATGACAAAATATGATGAGACAAAAATATCGTGTCTCACATGATACTTTAACCACACGAGACAATTATTTTACGACGTGTTTCCACTAATGGACAAATTTTAATTTTTTCATGAAACTAGACTCTCGTGAGACAAGTTTCATGATATATTTTCAAAAATCTCATCTTTCGCGACTGTTCCGTTATCTACATTTAGTTGTTGTGTCTTAGAAAATAGTCTCATATGGAAGCAAGTTGTGTTGTGCATGTTTTTGATGGCAGGGAATTTGTAATTATATTTTAACACTTCAGGTGATGAATATGGAGAGTGAGCTCCGAAAAAATTGTTATATGGACGTAGATAACGAGAATTTAGTTTCTATGTTATGATGTGATAGAGAAGAATGTGTGCTGTGCATGCACATCACGATTCAGTTTGATCCAACGTTTATAATTGTCAATATTTCCCTCCTACTTTTAATCAGATGAAGGATGAGGCAGTTAGTAATTGAATAGCGTTTATTACTTGCGTCTGGATGTCTGAAATGGCGAAATCATTGAACCTAGATATGCTGAAATGATAGATGGTGCATCGACAACTTCCTTTACTTCGGTATACATAACTTGGAAAAGAAAGTTTGCAGTAGAACTTACTTGCATTTAAATCTAGATTTGTTCCTGGAAGTACAGGTGCAATTAAGAATCATGTTAATTACTTAATTGAGAATTAATCTGTATTAGTAATATAGATGTCTGACAGTTTTAAAAAAAAAACATAGTTAATTTGGGGCTACATAGTGGAGAAAGTGAATATATGGTATATAATTTCATGAATTTTTGTACACGATTTAATTGCTGAATGGGAAAGATTTAATTGTATACTTGGATTATTCGCAGCAGACATCTGTGACCATAATCGTTGTTGGTGCTATCATAATCAATAGCTAAATCTGTTTATTTAAGTATTCTAGCTACTTCTAATACAACTTTATAAATCTGATAAGATTTTCGTAGTAGATATTTTTTGCTGAATAATTTTCTAAAGAAATTGTGTAACAAATTGGTAACAAAGTAAATGCTGGTTTAACAAGTAGGAATATGTGAAACGTTGATTTTTCACATAAATGCATTTTAATAGGAATAATGCATTAATGCAATAATTACTTTCGTAGCTTATATCTTCTCCATCATTCGATCGATTCTTGATATCTCTTTGACAATGTGTGTCTAATAGGTCTTGATGAGTGTCGATAACCACCGAATGGTGTACTTTAATTAATCGCCGACGCAATTAATCGTGTGAATTCTTAATTTTAATTACCCTGAAGGGCAATGTTGTTCATAGACAACTGAATGGGCGAAATGACCTTTATCTGATTCCACGTGAGATCGAGATTAGAGAAACTTTCTCAACGTGCATCGCCGAGAACTTTGTTTCACCCTGTGAAAGGAATCATTTTTAACAGAAAATTGAATTCAGGAAATACGATAGCCTTTTACGAGTGTTACAAAAATGAAAGTTTCGAGGAAATGAAGAGCTCAAAATTGTACGAAAGTTTTTTGTAGGAATTACAGCGCGTTTAAGATTGAAGCGAAATTTATGAAAAATGTATGAACGCTACACTGACTTATGAATTTTCATATGAAAATATAAATAAAATTCTGAAGAGGAAGTTTTTTTTAAGTTTGAAGTGACAGGTTTTTGACCAGAGACTTCTTTATATAACACATCATTAAAATTGCGAAATTATCAATTACTACTAAAAGGTGTATCGAACCAACTTGAAAAAAATTTGTACCTAAAATAATGTTTGAAGAAAGGAGCATCGTCTTTTGAAAGAAGCTTTTGTATTCCTCTCAAAAAGGAAAGCAAAACCGGGGATTAAGGACATTAAATAAAATATTGTACAAAATATTTATAACTTTCAAAAGTTGTACCTATTTCAATAACTTTTACTCGAAACAATTTTCATAACAGTATGCGAATGAAAACATACAGAGAGATACGTATAACTCCACTTGCATAGTCAGCGAAATGTGTCTGACCATAGACAATCCATTTCCCCTTGCTCCGTCGCGTTGCCCTCCTCGCCTACTCCAAAGTAAGAAACCTTCTGTAGCATGTGAAATGGAAAGGAATCTTCAATGAATAAAGCTTAAAGAAAGATACTCAAATGTTGTGCAATTTGTTTATAAAAATTCTCTAAAATAGAATTAAGGAGAAATCCTCAAGTGTGTTATTAAAAATGACACCAAAAGTAACATACGAATTTAGAAAGATTAGTGATAACTATTCAATTCATCCTCTTGCAAATTATCAAATTACCTTACATGATATACAAAATCATAAGTTGTATAAGTCCTATGATTCTGAGAATTTTCAACAACCTTAGAAACCAACGCGTCTTTTATTTCTCACTGTATGTATGACAAGTGCCAACTTGAGAAATATGTTCAACACATTTATACTTGCACAATATATGAAGGGTAAGGGCAAATCAGCGATTGTCACAAAACAGCTTTATCGAGAAAATTAAGTTTTAATACTTTAGTCCATCAGTAAAGGAAGAAGGTTCAATGAATTTAATTTTCTTATATGATTTTCTTCTTAAATAATTTCTTGTTATACCTTGGCGACAGAAGCTTATGCTTAGGCAAAGAGTGGGGACATTCCGTATTTTTTTTCCAGTGCAGGGTGGACATTTTCTGTTTTTAACCAGTATACAAAATCTTTAATTCGATACTTCTGTTCGTATGTACAACTGTCGATACGGACAGTTCTGTAGTCTCAGTTGTCACCAAAGAAGTATGCTATACAATCGCAAAAACACAAAAAATGGACATTCCCAGTTTTCCCCTTATCGTCCATATACCTACAAGTACTTTTCTATAGCCACTTGTCATACATCGAGTTAAAAAGAAAAGGTTCATCAAGGCTTCCAAGACTCACCCATGTATGAAAGATTCACAAAACCCCTTAAAATCTTCGAGCTTCGCATAACATTGGGAGTGATTTAAAATGCCTGGAAGCCCGAACGCTGGTTCAAAGCCTCCAGTAACCTCCCTTGGAGGGCTGTCACGAGTTCCCAGGAAGCCCGGTGTGCAATAAATCCCGCGTGGATACAAGTGGCGCATGAAAAAACCGCGTGCTGCACCGTGCGACGTTGGCGAATGGAAAAAAAAAGAAAGAAGGAGGAGGCCGGGCAGCGTGGCCGCAGCTCTTCGATGGGGACTTTAACGACACCTCCCAGGCCGCGATAAAGATGTAAATCTGGCTGTAAGCGACGAGAAGTACGAGCACGGCAGCGGCCGCTATTAATTCATGCATGCATTGTTACGTGTCAAGGCGCGCGGTGTATCTGTCGGCAGATCGTCGTGACGAGATAAGCGAGCGAAAACCTTCCTCCTCTCGATCGGGCGCCTCCTCCCGCGCTCTTGGGACTCGCGCGCGCGCGCTCGCTGCCCCGGCCGTTGGAAGCTGGCACGACGAAAAGACTCCTTCGCACCGGCGAAGATTAATCGCCCACGTCGGACGGACGTCGTGATAATTCCTTTAAACGACACGCGGCTATACGCGAACGAGCCCCGTGTGATAGCGGTGAAACGCGCGGCCACGTCGATGCCGTGACGGTGGTAATTATTTCGTTTAGCGACGCTCGGGTGGACGGCTTGTGGCTCAGCCTTGGATCAGCTTTAGGAAATGTCTTTCAAAATGAATGGTGATGCTGTACTTGTTCATAGTAGTTCAGCAAGTGGCGGTGTTCGATAAGGTTCGTTGATGCATTCAGTGCATAGCGGGGTTTGGAGATTTTGCTTTGTGTAGTGATGTCAGGATGTTCAGCTCGTGAGTTAAACCTTGGAGGATTTTTAGGAAATATGTTTCAAAATGAATAATGATGCTGGCCTTGTTCATAGTAGGCCAACAAGTGACGAATTTAGTTGACGAATTCAGTTTGGTAATTTTACTTTGTGGATGAGTGATGTCAGGATGTTGATTTCGTGTTGAGCATCCAACAAACTTGATCAAATCTATTTCGAAGTGAATACTGTGTCAAATAAGTTGGTTTAATGTGTTCAGTGAGTTGAAAAGTGTAGGTAATAATTATTCCATTTATTTTTTATCGTCCCTGAAATATTGCATTTATTATTCTACGTTCATTACATTTCGAATTGTTTCTCCTTCAATGAAATATATTTAGTTCACCTATGTCGTGGCTCTATTTAATCCTAGTGGAAGGATTAGCTCTAAAGGATCTCAAGCCAAGTCATCCTTTTCTAACAATTCTACATCAATGAAGTTAGTAAGACTACACAATCAAACACAAGAAACACAAACGAACCAAACCATAGAAGTCATTTTCCTCTCAAATCTTCTTCTCTCATCACACGTGATAAGTTTAAGGAATTTCAGTAACAAAAATCAATTTTGAACCATTTTATTAATTAATGTACCATCGAATGCAAACTCTATGAATCTTCCCAGCGAACCCTCGAACAAACCAGTGACTTTTGCGACAAACTTCTATTGAATATAGTTACCAATGGTTAGTAAAACAATACAATGGTTGAACCAATGAATCTCTCATTACGGCGACAGGAAGCAGGACCGAGGATTTGTCGCGTAATGCGCGATATCAAGGATCTCGAGGTCGCGATCGCCATGACCGCCGCGTCAGACACGCGGTAACACGTGTCTGGCTTCCAATGAGAATTTAATTGCTCGAGCTTTCATTCCCCTGCCGGTGAAGCAAGGCTCTTCTCGAGTCTCTCATTTGCATCGAGAGAGCATGGCCATATCAGGCTGCTTCTCTATTACTCTCTGCCCCGTCTTTTCTTCTCTTCTTCATGGATGCCCTTCCCTCTGCATCGCCATAGAACTTTGCGTAACACTACTTGGTTGGATGTGAACGCATGTAGAACAGTGTGCACGATTTTAACAAAGATTAACGGAGCAGACTTGGGCAAAAAAGATTTGGAATGCAAAATTAAAAATAAGAATTGAATTAGTGAATTATATAAATCACTTCATTATTTTCTTTTTTTTAAATAACTTAGCGGAAGAAACCGTACTTTTGTGTTAGGAAAAAATAGTATTATGTCAAAATTATTTTTTGGGAAAATCGCCTTTAGAATTTGAAATTGTGAAATAATAGTTTTAGTTCAAAATTTAACGGTGTAAGCTCATAGACCTGTTTTGGATTGAAACATTTCCTCTAAAAACTCACAATCTCAGAAATTATTTGCGAGATTATTTCAAGAGACACTTATTGAAATACAAAATAGAATAAGAAATCATTTAATTGGTAACCAAATAACGAAATAATTTAGAGAAATATCATTTGCTTGTTCAAATAAAGTAATGTACGAGTAGGTACTTGAAAATAACTTCTACTCAAATATGATATCGTGTTTTAATAATCATTTCTACAATATTTTAGTCACATAATACCCAAGTCTGCATGACAGTAATTATAGGTATAGATGTTTCTTCCATTATTGTAGAATGTTGAAGCTCTTGTACATACAGTGCCTCCGATGAATTCAAGGGTAATCGTAGGTGTTGTTTTTCTGTAATTCATTTAATTGTCTTCTCGATGGATGGGGCATAAAGATTTTTTTAATGAGACATCAACAGGATACTATGACAGAGAATATATGCATGCACGTGGCACATGTATTCTTAACACGTGTTTCGAAGTAACATACTTTTTAGTGATAGCTTGTCTCCTTGATTTTCCAGTTTACTGCTTCGTAATAAGTTAATCTAGCGTTAGAGTATGCTCAGATACACAGCCATTTAAATAAATTGTACATTCTGCCTCTTTCTTATTAAATTGGCTGTGTTCAGTTATGGATGAATTATTTCATTCAGTCGATTGAGGATTAAAAGTGTCTCATTATTTATAATAATTAGGAATTCAATGAAGAAGCTTACTTCGAATCAAATAGTCAGTACGCTATTAAAGGTGAAAATTGAAGTATTTGTTCCTTGGCAATGAAATAATAAAATACAAACAGTAATCAGTTTTGTCAACTTAATTCTCTATTATTAATGATTATCGAGTATCAGTTACGCTTGTCAGTGTAAGGTATATCAATTTATTCAGTCATGCTTGACATCTATCACTATCTCGTTTGAGATAACTAGTATCGCGTAACCGAGGAATGATAATCTTACGCGTTCCTTTCTTTCTCCATCTTTTACCATGGAAAACAAATCAACAAAATATTCTCCACAAAGACCACAAAGTTTAACATTCAAAATTACTTTTCCCCAATAAAAAAGAAACCCAATGTCCCCATCAATTCTTTATTTAAACAACAATAAAAATGACACATTTTCTAACAAATAATTTAAGAAAGTATCGAATGCTTCTCTACTTTTTCTTTTTTTTTTCAAATTAACAACAGAAGAAAGATGAATTCCTCTTTTACCCCACAATCTAAATGTTTCATCCTATTCCTTCTTCTTATTGTTTCCCCAACACATTGTAATTCGCCCTGCGTACCATAAACCCCTAATTATTATCATTATTCAGCCATTACAATGCTCTCAGTCCGCTTCAACAGACACTACTCACAATTACCTCTTACAGAGAAATCAGCCACGTTTCCATTCACTTGCACGTCGTTCACAGAGTGCCAATTGCGAACAATTCCTATTCTCACAATGTTGTTTATGCACGAAAGGGGAACAAGAGAGAGGATCGATACCTTGACACGCACTACGATCGATAGTATACAACGATGAAGAGGTCCAGCGACTAATTGTTCAGCGGCGTGGCTCGTACTTCGAACAGCAATTAAAAACTTAATCACGGGAATTTTCTGGACCATCGATGGATAACTCGAACCAATCGAGTCAGGCCCGCTCCACATTCCAAGGATATCGTGGCCCCTCGTATCTGTTTCGAATCAACGATTCTCATTCGACCGGCTATCTGTGCCATCAACGTCCTTGCAATTAAATGTAATCATTAATGGCATTTTTATCGGTGGATCGCGGCCGTTGGGTTCTTCGCAGTAGAAGAGGACGATGAGCTATCTCGGTGTTATTAAAAGTTGATTGTACGTGATTGTAGTATTTGCCGAAGGTTTATGGTAGTGTTAAAGCTGAGCAATAAAGACACTTTGTGCCTTTGGAAGTTTATCGTAATATTAAGGGGTGTCTAATAAAGATACTCTCGATTGTCGGAGTCTCATCAGTGTATCAAAATCAAGGGAAATTCTGTCAACCATCCCTGCAACTTGAAAAATAAAAATCCATGTCCAAATCATACGACACCCAACTTCCTACAAGATAAACCACTTAGAATCAAGTTGTAGTCGACCACACTTTTTCGCCGAGCAGTTACTCCGAACGTTCGTAGAAGTAATCGAACGCCGCAGAAAAATAGCCGCGACTTGCTTTCGCGCAATGTGTATCGGAGATAAGTTTCTGGGACGCTCAACGGGTCCGCGATTAATCAATAAAGGGCAAGAGAGATCGCCGCTGGGAAGGTTATCGCGCATTGTACAGTGTTGCAGGAGTAACATAATTAACAGCATGCTTGGCTGCGGGCGGAGATTACGCGAGGGGGGCCTTTGATTGCATTCTTTCGCGATATCAAGCCGCATGAATCCTGTAATACCGGCGTTACGGAGCGGTAACAGCAATCGGCACAGGCATTATCGTAAAGGCTGCGTTCGCGCGCGTTTTATGAGATTCCGCTGATGGGGCAGCGTCTAGGAGGCCACCGGAGGGGTTAAAGTTTACCGCTTTGGAACAACCCATTAACAGCCGCGAGACCTTTTATTGACTCGTCTCGTAATTGCGGAAAGCTTGCCCGAGACCCTTCTGATCCCTCGTCCGTGTGCGTACATTGAAACGCCACGGTGGATCGAGCGTTTCCAGATATCGAGGACGAAGAAGCACCGTTGAGTGGTCCGCCAAGTTATTGGCTGACCTCTGGCCACCCGACTTGGCTTTTTCTGATCGTCTCGCCCGGTGAAAACGACCTGTAAGCTTTCAACTTCACGGTGTTTCCCTGTCCTTTCGTAAACAGACGGGACGGAAGGTTCATTAGCGAGGCATATCGGGACATGGCGTTCCTCGCGCGTCGACCTTTGGACCCTTGTTCGGGTCAGAAGCGGCGGAAGGATTCTAGCAATTTTTCTGACGGCTGAATCGAGAAATCGTTATTCACCGGCGTGGAGCGTAGTCTCGCGTGTCTCTTAACCTTTGCAGGTCGCACTTTGTGTGTCTAGGGGCGAGTTTTGAGGGGTTGTGTGTAAATAATTGAAATTTGGAGGGAGAATATACGCTTTTCAAGTTTGAATGCTAATTTTTCCACTCGAGTGGAAAAGGGATTTGAATGAAATTGACATATGATGTGGTTTATGTGAAATTAGGGGGGGTTTAAGTCATCATTTTACTGGGTTTCAATTTCTTTAAGAAATATAGAACGTTGTAGTTTGCAATTCTTCTATTCTATTCTTCTTTCCAGAGCAGGCTCAATAAATCCTTTCTAATTTTAACTGTAAAGTTTCTAATTTCAATTTCCTTCGATTGAAATTTTTAAAAAGTGAAACATGAGACAGAATAAGAAGCACGAAACACAACTAACTACAGAGATAAGCACCACTCCAAGCTACTCCAAAGAAAACCTCTTTTAATTCCATCCTACTCTCTCAAGCCACAGTAACACAAGGAACCTAATGGTTTAACATTCAACCGAGGTAGCACAAAGTCACTGCCTTGCTGGCCATCCACGCTGTATCACCCAGTCACGAAAACGTCTTTGAATTTCGCGCCGATCGGCCAGGAAGAACAGCCTAACGACCATCGGCGATACGATAAGTCGCTAATTTACGTTTGTCGACGATACCGTGAGGGCCTGTCGTGGGTGGCCCATCGCCACGGCGTCGTTCCATACGACAGTACGATATGTCCTGCATCGGCTGGAGGCACCGTGGGCCGAGCGAATACCGCGACATGCCCGCGATTAATTAGCAGGCCAACGATATCGCCCGGCGAAACTGTAATCGGCGGGATCGGTCACGCTTTTCGGGATGGCCATGACTATGCGATCTTGGTGATTGCCCTACGGTGCACCGCTGGCCAGCCCTGCCTTCATTTCTGGACGGAAGATCGCGCGATAGGATGCCGCCACGTGCAGATAAAATTGTATCGTGAGGAGGAATGCGGATTGGCAGTCGTTCTCTTCGAAATCCTGCTTAGAGGGACGCGGAGTATTTTGATCGATCAAACTTTGGGGTATCCAGTAAGAGGAACGAAATATAGGGGCACAAGAATTGTAGGGGAAAAGAATTTTTTATTATTCGTTACTTTTAATAGTTGGCAAAAGTTGTCTTTTATAATGGTATCTAAGCTGTCAAAATCTCAACTTTATCAATAAATGTTTTAAGATACCATCATAAATCACTTAAATATTGATCTTATGAAAATTATTTTATCATACGATGGCACTTCTTTTTCAATGAAACTTGCTTCTTAAATTTTCTAGCCGTGTATCCTATCTAACTGTTATTCAACAACTGAAGAATGCTGATTCGATGAAGGAATGACGATATTTTGTCGGGCAAATGAACACGCAAATTTTTAAACTAAGCGTTCTGCTGCTTTGTTGGACGCATGAGAGACGAGTAGTTACGCTAGAGGTCTAGACAGTGAACGTGGTAAGAATATAAAAAAATTACCACATTCAAAACATTAAAAACGTGTTTAAAAAACAAAAAGTTCATAGGTCAAGGTTCTTGCAGCACCTGATTTTTTTGGACAGGCAAATTAAAGGCAAGTTGTTTTCACTTTTAGAAAACAGTCACCGAATTTTTATGTTTTTTATGATTGTTTTATTAGGCAGGTGTGATGATAGCTGGAGGTATTGTTACTTTTGGTTGCAATTCATGTGATTTTCTTTGTCGAGATGTATCGAGATTGATGGGTGATATATAATAAAAATGTGTGGCTTTTAGAGATTGTTGGGGTAATGTATCTAGTGCTCTGCTTGCATTAATGTAATTATTCAATAACAATTATCAGGTAATGTTTCATTCGAAATGAAACTTATGAATATGTACAGGGTGTTAAATAAGATGGTCTGACAAGTTCACTATGCAGTTGTATTAATGATGCAAGTAACTTGTTCGCTTAGGTTGACAGGTTGCAGTGCGAAGCCAGATTTGCCAAAGATTACATGAAATTATTTTATCATTCTATGACTTTATTTTCTTGAAAGCTGTACTCCATGCGTCATTCTCGCATGTCAGTACAGATTTCATTTGCATTGCCAGCAATGTATCTTGCGTTGCGAACAGATGATTTACATTCTCGAAACAAAAAGTTGCTGTTTACCCTGTGTCCATTAATTTGCAAACCTATATGTATTGAGCAGCCCCTTTTTGCTCAGCTTGTCGAGAACGACATGGTTGCAATTTCTTGAATTATATATTCTGTATCACTGTGTATACTATGCAAACTCTTCGACACTCTTTCATTTATTAGTCCGTATAATTCCTCTTCCCTCTTCTTTTCTTTTGAAGAAGGAACATCCCGTGAAGTGGGGAACGAGGAATTTATTCGCGTAACTGCGTGCGACCTTCGAAACCACGGCACTCGTGTCGATCAATGGCATTCGATACACCGACTGCATTCGTGAACGAGGCTTTTGTCATTGGAATAATTAGCGACTGACTCCTTGACACGCGAACTGTGGCCCAACTGGGATCGCCGTTTGCCGATGAACAATGTGGTTTGTTGGCTGGCACGATTAATTACGGGGGCTATCGATTCTGGCGTGTTGGGAGGAGGCTCGTGTTTTCGTTTTGTTCCCTTTTGGCGAGGTAAATGAACCTGGTGGGCGATTAAAGGGACAGTAATAGGAAAACGAGAAGTGGAATGGAAAAGTATTGGCACAGACAGACTTCTTGTTTCACAATTATTTTATTTTCAAATATTAAATTTGCACTATATTACATAGGGGCGTAGCTAGGATTTCATTCAGGGAAGGGCAATAAATATTGAAACCGAATTTTAAATTTATGTACATGATTAGAAAGTAATATAACCGGGGTGGTGTAATAGGGAATTACTTCACAATTTAATGTCTTTTTATTTTGTAATAAATTAATTTAATTTTGACTAATTTATTACTTTTTACCTACCCCACCATCGCTACGCTCATGATATTACATTCGGTACTAAAAATTGATCACTAATTAACTCAGCAGTATAAGCCTACACTAAAAGTTAGTAGGCATTAGTGTCAGTGCTTAGTGCGTTGTCAGTGCCAACGATGAAATTTAACTCCCGCTTTCTTAGTTTAGAATACCACGTTAATGGTAATGCCAGTTACTGATGTAATACAAGCGTGACTCATCCGTAGATTCACAGGACTCAGTGTGCTAAAAATTCAAAGATCAAGCATCGCCTAATTCAATCACTTTCTCGTTTATAGAAACAGCGAAATCTCCTTCAGACAGTATCAACCGCCACACCTGTATTCCAATATTCCCAACATGCCTCATGGTAACGATGTAACATACGATCCCCATTATCGCCATTAATACCTGCGATTTAACGTGCACAAGTTACTACTACATACCTAGCAATATAATAACTCCTCGTCATCTTTCATGCACGAAACAAGTATCCATTATATGTTAGAAGTTCCATTTCAAAAACGTACATATAAATACACCCCACCTTATCTGTTCGATCTTTTACAATTCCGTGTAATCTGTGCTTACTCTCGATCGTTCCCAACACAATTAAAGAAGGTGATAATAATTTCTGCACCACTTTCTATTACACTGGTCTTCGTAATCTACAGTTAGACGGCAATCACATTGCAGCTCAACATCGTAAATCACCGCGATCCATCCTTGTGATCACAGTGTAGCAACCAACACTGGTTCCTACTTCTTACAGAACTTGCACACAGTTACACGTACTTACCATTCAGTTGTGTCTTTAAAGTAATGTTTTAATGCAGAGATCGAAAAAGTTCTGGAACTCTTAGTTTAAAAAAAATTCTGTTTGAACTTATATGTTTCGGTTAAGAAGCTATTTGTTCCTTTGGAGTTTTTATTGAAAAAATGTTACCCTTAGGAACTTCTTTAGAAAGTGTTCTCATGGAACAGATATTTTAGAACCTTTATAATAAAAGTTCCATGGAAACAGTTATGTTAGAACATTTATTAAAAAAGTTTCCATAAGATAAAGAAAAGTACTAAACTATTAGGTACTAGTTTTATTTAACAATATAATATCATATTCTTCGTGTTTATTTAATAAAAGGTATGGAAATCATAACAAATAATTAAGAGTTTCATAAGAAGTATTGAACAGAAAAGAGAACTTGTCAAGAATAATACCTAAATAACATTATCTTATAACTTACATGAACGAAAATACGCAAAAATTCTATAATATCTGCTAGAAATTATCTACGTAGTAAAAATTACAAATAAATAATACATTCAGAATATCAATTTAACTGTAATAATTATTTATTATTGTTGTAGTACTATTCATTGAATAGTATTTAGTATTTATTACAACGGTTGAGAACTTTTCTAATATTGATGAACAAAATATCTAGTGCTGTTATAGAGGATTTTTTATTTTTATAGTTTATGCGTTCCATTCCAACTAGCATTTTTATTTTCAAGACCTTTTACTTTATCAGCTCTCGTGGGAACTTATAATGTGATAACATTTTTAAAAAAGTTCCACGATCATGTTTCAAATAGAACCTATTGAGAAGTTCCAGAACTCTTTCGAACCCCTGTTTTAAGCTACAGTAGAACTCCCTAGAAATCAGAACACACATATCCTCCATAACACTTAACACACTAAAGTGACGTAAATTAAAAACAATACCCCAAACTTCCAAACCACCAAATTTGATTTCCACACACCTCAATCCCAAGCTACCCAATAAAAACCGCACAGATCACGTCTGAAGACTACAGCACCATGTCTACAGCTCCTCCTATCTGTTCCACCAACACTCTACCCGATAACGAAGCCCAGCGTCAGGTCGTCATCCGTTTCTGCATTCATTCTACCCAGTTGTCTCAGCGTTCCCTGCTGCAGCAATGCTGAGTCGCGGGGTATCGGTGCGCTGGCAACGCGAAGGTCCCAGCGAGTTTTGCAGCGGACTGTACGCCACCAGCCGAGCAGTTAGCATTAGCTACGATGACGAAGAAGGCCAGGGACCTGCGCGGATGATAGCGAGCGCGTTCGCTGGCTGCTCGCATCGGTCACACCGCAGGTGACTCGTCGTGGTCCGGCTCTGACCCTTGCTCGACCCACGTACCTGACTTCCACTCCTCCCCCGCGTCCTTGGGGCCCCTCTCCCCTTGTTCCGCCGTGCCGCAGAACGAGAGTGGATTGTCGGTGCTAATCGTTTCTCGCGCACGAAGACACCTTGCTCTTTGTCGACCATCGGCGGGCACCTTCACCTGGCGCTTTAATCGTCAGGTGGCTCGAAGGATGCTGACGATTCACGTGCAAGCTGCAACGTGGACGTTCCACGCGTGGCCAAGTTACTTTGCAGAGATATAACTCGCGTTGATAATTAGAGTAACGAGGGATGATACTGTTGTCTGTTCTCGTTGACGTTGAAGCTATAATGCAGTTCCTCTGGGGTTGAGTGACGAGTATTAGGAGGATGGAGATTGTTATTTCCGGGGTTAGGAACTGTACTTAGAGGGGATTGAAATGGTTGAACGTTTTGTGGTAGATTGTAGATCGAGTTGAGCCGGCAACTTTGAAACTTTCCGATATACGTCAGTGCTACTATTATTGACACTTGAAGCTATTAGTAGGTGCGCAATTACACTAGACTTCGTAAGGAAAATTCCTCGTGGCACATTAGTTATTCCTAAACAAATTTTCCTTGTGGCACCTGTAAACACGATGTCCCGCTGTTACCACAGGCTCGTTTCTTTCCACTGCGTCAAGGTTCCAGCCTCAAAACCTTACTCTCCTCAAGTACAATCGCAGTATCCTTAAAATAACAGTTCCCTTCATCATTCTATGCAGCGTGTCTCTCACAACACCGGAAATCAAGATACGCAAATCGTTGCCGCAATTTATTCTCCAACCTTGAGCCTGCCCCTCTCGCATCTCCTTCCATGTACCTAAAAGAAATCAATTTCGCGGGCGTCAGTGCAACCTGCCGTCTCCTTGCCATCCACTTTACACCTCGTCCTCGATTTTCGCCACTCGTCCCTCCCTCGAGAGCCTCTCTCGCCGCCTATCGATGGCACGAGAGCGTCCCGCTCGCGTTTAATCGCTCCTCGCACATGGTACGACGGGTCCGCGCCGTTCCTTGTTTGTCATCGTGGTTTTCTTCTTGGTTTAACGTGGCGTGGCCTGGAAAGGGTGAGATAGCGTCGACGAGCGGATAGCGGGAGGGAGAGAGAGGGAAACGGTGCCAGGACGTGTAAGACTGCAACTGGAACTGCGTGTGGAAAGTTTCCAGCCGCGTCGTGTGTGCGGCTGCGGCTTGACGTGTGGGTGGTTTATTAACCTGCTTAGATGCATATCTAATCGTTTTTATCTTCCCGCGATGTTATAAACGATTCCGAGCGTCGTTGCAGCTATCTCGCGGCGGCGGAGTGTCGCGTCAGCTTCATTGGGAACGGAAATGGAGTAAGAACGACCGGCTGATCGCGCTCGGCAGGCCACTTCTCGGTGCCCTTTCGGCTGCCGTTTGCTCCGGCCGTGATAAAACAATTACGCAACTTATTTAGCCGGGGAACACTGGGCTGCGCAGACGGAGAGGCGAGCGTGAACGTCCCGCGGATAGCGACGGAGTCGTGGGAGTCGCGTTTTTATCCCCGCGATTTCCTCGCAGTCCTGACGATGAAAATTCCTCGTCGAATCACCGACGGCTCTTATCGTCGCGTGTCTCGATCATTGCGTAGGAAACGTGTTTACCGCGCAAGACGTTCCGGGGCTTTGTAATGGGGGATCGTAAAGATGTTGAGAGATGTAGCCTTTTACGATTTCAGACACAAATATCGCGATAACCTTGTCAGGAATTATGAAACGATTCAGAGAATTATTGTTCGCTAGGATTGGACCTTGCGTGTTATTCTGCTCGGACCACTGTTCAGGTTGTTAGATTCAGGTTTGCGTTGCTTTCATTTCGGATGATTAATCGCTTGCTATTTGACTTAGGTCTGCTAAGTCGTTGCTCTTTGGTTGTTTTGATAGTTCTTTTGTGCGTGTTTAGTTTCCTGTCCCTCTGTCCACTTAGTTTCTGACTAATTCACTGATTCTGTAATTGCTACTATTCATTCGTATGTCTACTTGGGCTTTTACGGGTGCCTCCACTTTCGTTCCTGTTTCCACTCTTACTTCTACTTCCTGCATCGCCATTTCTGTTTGTATCTTCGCTGTTATTCCTGTTTCTTTTGCTACTTTTGCTTCTACTTCCTGTACTTCTACTTCGGCTTTTCCCTCCACTCGATTTCTCATTCTTACATGGACTTCTGCTTTTTCTCCAACTTCTTGCGCCTCTGCTTGCAGCCTATTCCTCTCAAGATCACTAATAACGTCATGGTTAGCTACCTGCACTCCTTTTTCTATTTCCTTCGCACAAATCAACAGGCACACGTTCTCTACTTTTAAAAAAAAGCTGAGTCATCGAAGAGCAAAGCTATAAGTCCAACTTAGCCTACATAAAATTCGAGAAAATAACCTGGGAGAACTCTTTGATTATATACTTGCTTTCTCCAAAAACCTAACTACGTTAGATTCTCAATTATTTATTTCCTTATCATGTACACTACCGCTCAAACGTATTTGATCACTTGTTGTAGGTACGATTGATAAAATAGAAAACAGAACGTTTTTCCACATGCCTGTGTTCCCTTTGGGGTATTCCTTAGCACATAGGTAGCAATCGTTTCATTCTATTTTATTATCTTAACAGTGAAATGCAATTCGATTATTGTTATTATTGATCTCAGTGGTTTTCAAACGTTTTCTTGCTAACAATACGGCCAATTATAGAATGTAATTACTAACATTTAAATGTCACTATCTATATCTACCTGCCCACTACAAGTTTGAAGCGAAAAACTGAATATGAGTTATTATGATCTGCACAGTTGAATCACATAAAAATACATCAACAATAATATTATCAACAATAATAGCCTTATCTCTGGATTACAGTGGCCAAGTTACATACATACTACGAAAAAGGAAGTATCAATTTTATAAAGACGAGCAATAATCAGCTATGTTACTTTTTATTCTATTTTCGTTACGTAATAGACGTAGGCTTCTAGTTTCTAAATATTCTTGTCTTTTTGAATTCAGATTGACCATATGGCTAGGGCGCTGTCAACGCCGCGGGCACGATTTTGCCGCAGCGCACATTTTGACGAAGCGTATACCGGAAACGCATTCATGAATTTGATTGAAAAAAATTATTTTTACCCTTCAATATTACATATTAACTATACTAAGCAATACATTTACTTGCGTTGTTTGGTTGAAATAAATTCTCGAAAACACCCATACTTTTCAGACCATTACAGTGGTTTCCCCCCTTAAAATCTAAAACTTCTACATTTTCTGTGTAATAAATACAGATAAATAATTAGAATAATAATAATCAACAACCTCCCACAAAATCCCTACAATCAAACACCCATTTCCACCAACCCCATAATACCTTTGCTCCTCGCAGAAGTCCATACACGTTGCAACTTTCAACCAGTAGTGCATTGCCACCCTCCCCCACTCCGCATCTCGCTCCACTCCATCTCCAACCCCTCCTTCCGCCTCCTCAGACCTCCACTCGCGGTGCCGCTTCCTTCCCTCGCGTGTCTGCCAGCACACCCACTCGTTCTCGTCTCCTGGCGCAAAAGGAACGCGGGAAAAATTATCATTTAAGGCGCGTTACCTTGGCGAACTTCCTCCATTCAGCCGGGCATCTCGGCACGGGCGTATCGTCGATCTTCATCCGGCGGGAGTGACACGCGAGTCACGCCCAGCATTCACGACACCTACACGTCCTTCCCTCGCAACACGCGACCCTGAGGAGAGCCTTAGGTGCCCGTGGACGAAACCTCGGGACACCTACGGGCTGGCCTAGGCGGAACAAAGTTCACGAAACGGGCGGACGGCGTCCGCGGAAGAGTCTTCGGACGGATACGAAGCAGCTGAAGAGGTGGCCGAGGTGGAATGACCCCGGGGATCGCATTGTGGCCGCGCACGGGGCCCCTCGCGGAGGGTAACATATGCGTGATGGCCTGCGAAAGCTACGTCACGCAGCAACGTACCTTTCCTCCTCTTTCCAGCTTCGTTCCTCTTATCCTCCCTCAGCCTCTTCTGCTCTTTTCGTTCCCCATACGACGGGGCTACAGACGGGGTCACCGCACGCTGTCTGCCACCGGCGGAACAAACGGTGAACAGTGCGTGCTTCTCTTCCTGGAGCCTCTTGTACCGGTGTGCCTTAGCTCATCGAGAACAGGTGGAGAAACGATTTCGGGGTTTCTCACGTGTTGGCGGAGATGCAGGCGTTTGGTTTCACTGTGCGGTTTTTCAGCTAAGGTATTAGTTAGATGGTGCGTCACGTAATTGGGGTGCAGTGTGACTCATGTTTGGTTGGAGATGAAAGGAAACTGAGGGGGAAAAAGTTGGATGGTTTAGAAAGATCTAATCAGAAATTTGAGGATTTTGTGGTCTAGATTTTATACAGGTGTTCTTGCTTGTACAGTATCAGTGTGTCACCAGGTCCTTAATAAGGCTAGCTGCAATTCTGACGAAACTTTGAGATGAAATTTCTTTTGGACCGGATGCCTCAAACTGTATTAATGATATTAATAATATTTTTAACGGGTACTACCCTTTGGAATAGGCGAAAAATGGATATTGCCAACTTAGCTATTGCGCTCTTGAACGTATATAGGGACCCGGAGAAAGAGTCAGCAACAGGTTCAACTTTGTGAGCAGACCTGCATAGTCTATTGATAATGATACCCTTACTGAAAGTTGTTTTGTAAGAATTTAGGTAGAAGATGAAAAGCCTTCTCAGTATCTCTAGATGGTACGTGTAGTTTGAATAGTTTTAATATCTCGATACAATGTATATAATTATTCAGCACTTTATAAATGAATGTCATATTTCACGTAAATCTGCGTTGCTCAAGGGTGCGCATTCCACTAAGCTTTAAGATGGGTTCGTAGTCATGACAAATTCTAGATAAGAGGCGTCCGATTTTAAACGCTAAATTTTAAAAGGGTCTAATAAGGTCTATTTTCTTGTGATTGTACTGCTTCTTAAGTGCAATGGTGCATCTGAAGAGTGCGGTAGCCTTTTCCCTAGGGAAATATGCTCGAAAAAATAAACTCTCTATAAATTCTATCAAATTTCTTGACAGGACATAGATTTTCATCAATTTCCGAGATGTCAGATCTTTCATAGCAACCATCACCCAAGTCCCATTGATTGTTCCATCAGAGAAGGATTGAACTTTACTCCACACTCTCCATCACACTTCTAACGAATTTACAAATATCTGGCCTGAAATAAATAACCTATCCAGGATTCAAATCGCCATCACTCTTTCACAGGCTGCAAGGTACATTTTAGCTTGTCAGGACCACGTGTTCCTAGGGGATGTTAATTAACGGGAACCACGATAAATTCTCTCGCCCCCCTTGCTCCTCCTTTCGCCACACGTATCCTCGTCTCCCGTCGGCTAATAAACGCTTGCCAGTCACGTGACAGCCCATTGTGTACCACGGGAGGCCTTCCACCTGAAACAGCTGATTCGACCATTCTCCGCACGACCAAGGTTACGCCTCGACGGGAAGAATACGTGGTCTTATTATGCGGTCTACCGTCAGCTCTCGATCGGATCGTGCATTCGCGGCCGCGGAATACTCGATAAGAATGCTGAGCCAGACGCTCGCCGCGATCTCCAGCTCCACGATGATTTTGCGGAGCCAGCATTCTTCGCCACCGTCGTTTCGTCTCCCCGCGATAACAGGAGGCCTTGATGAACGGCTAAGTGGAAGGATCGTGGACAAACACAATGTACGTAAGACGTAAAGTGTAGAAGGCAAAACTTGGAAGGCTGCTGTGTTCCCCTTCAGAGATTTATAAGGTGTTGGGGCGGAAGAAGGGACAGATTTCTTTTGGAGATCGGAAGTAGAGTCCGGTTGGTGGATAGTGATATAATCTGAAGACTGTTCTGCTTGTTTTGGATGATAATTAGTGATATTGTATTAGAAATGCGAAGGGAAGTTCACAGTTGGCTTGGTTGGTCAGTTGGTAGTTTGGTAACTAGATTTATTTTTTTACACAGTGGTGAAAAGTGTGATCGATGGAGGATCAAGCGTTTGTTTGTCGCTCTTGAGATGAATTGCTCTAATTTTCAGTAAGGGTGAATAGCGATCAAGATTTCAAACGGATGGTTTTCATTGTGGGGGCACCGTGGGGTTCAATATTGAAAGAAAATAACGCGAGAATTATAGATACTCGTTGTTCACTTCAGCTATTTATTGCATTTTAAATATTGTTTTAATTCGAAGAATATTTTTATGAATTAACCTTTCTCCTTCTTGAAAATTATATTACTAAGACTTCGCACATATGCGCCACTTAAAAACTATGAAACATCATGAATCACTTTCAAGGTTCCAAACATGGAATTACTTTGTTAAATAGCTGCGCATCATTGCGTGGAAACACCTTCGAACTAAAGCCCATTTCACAAAACAGAATAAAAGACCGATTCAACTGTACGTTAACATTTGGTGTGAAGAATTCATGATTCCACGAAAAGTCCTGCGAAAAGATCCAATGTCGAGCGATTTTCAGGCGCAACCCTGGTGAAAATTTATAGGCGTCATTTGCACCTAGCGATACGCGCTTAAAGTTCGCAAACGAGACGATATTCGAGCACTCCAGAACGTCTGTAATTCCACCTTTTTGATCGTCGTATAACGTCGACCTCATCGCGTCCATATTTCACGCCGCGGGACCTCGTTTTGCATAGTGGCGTCGCGACGTTCTCTCCCTCGGGATGATTCCTCGCGTGCACCAAGTGCCTTCACCTACTTAACCGTAATGGTAATTCACCTTCGTGTCTGTTCTCCGCGCTCAGTACGTTCCACCGTGCTGGACTTTTCGCTTTTATTGATTTCCGTCCTTGATGGACTTGGATGCAGCATTCAAACCATACAGGATTGAGTAAATAGATTAAACGTTGCTCTTTAAAGGAACTTTCAATCACAAAACTATGAATTCAAATCAGCGAAATACCGAAAGTGCAGTGTCCCTCCCAATGCGGCATCTCTCCCATAATTATCCTATTATTATTGCTACTAACTCAATTTCGCAAAAAAATGTGAGTTAGTCTGATTTTGCTATCAATGCCTCAATTCTAGTTATTCTTCTAAATTTATATGAACAAACTTGTGACTCACTGTAAGTCTACTCTACGGATCGTAGTCAGCCGCAGCCACACTCCCCCTCCAACGATTACGTTGCTCGTAAACGATAATCGCGCACTAATTGCCAGCCCAGGCGCGCTGCGTCTCTTGATACCTGGACATCTATCTAGTGACGAACAGCGGCGCAGACCGTTGCACGCACCCGCATAGAGGCAGTGAATGACACACGCATGCACTGGCACCGCTGCACCGGGCTACTACATTATGCATTAGTCATGATTACAAAGTAAGTGGCGTGCTCGTGGCGCGTCTATAGTAATAACGGCGTATTTGCGGTGCTTATGATTTTCCACTTGAAACGGGCATAACCCGGTTTAATGGTGCTGCCGGGCGGCCCTTCTGGTCGCGCATAACTTACGGCAGATTTACAACGCCGCGCGGATCCCTCGGCGACGTCCAGCAGGCCACGGCTTGCTGACGGCGGTGATCGCGTTAACGCCGTGACACTAATCTCCCCTTCTTCCTACGTACGCGTTTCTTTCACCCCGCGCACATGTGCGGCCTTTAAAGGTCGCCGAGCCGGGGAATTATTGTCCCAATGGCGACTGTATGCTTGCGACGCTAAGCTCTGCACCCCTCTAGTATCGGAACATTAGTGTGCAACGTGGTAACCGGGTTTATTGTTGTACTTGGCAGCCTGTATGCTTCGTGGATCCTTCTGGAAGTGGATTCTAGGTTCTCAGTCAATGGTACTAACTTGTGCAATGGAAATCAGTTGCTGAGGCTTGATCTGCCTTGTTGCTTCTGGGCTAAGAAGATCGCAGAGGTGTTAGGGATTCACTGTACTGTTTGAATTGGATTAATTAATTCTACTATTGTTTGTAGTTTAGATTGAAGTTAGGATAGGTTCAGTTTAGTTCTCGATAGACCCTACAGCAGGGGAGGCGGACCTTTTTATCCGCGCGAGTAAAAAATGTATGAATAATATGTATCGAATTGCTGACGAGCCGGGTAGTTTTTAATAGGTGAAAAATTAGTAGAAAATTTATCATTGCTGAATTTTATTGAGGCAAGTTTAAAAATTAACATAGATTTTCGTAAGAATTAAGCAAAGTTGGGCATTAACTAAATAAAACATTATTTAAATAACGGATCAAATAAAAGTTACTTCAACTTTAGATCATTTGACGAATACAGTTAATTATTTTATTGGGCGAATAAAATTATCCAGGGGCATTTTTATTCGACACATGGCGAATAATTTTTTGCCCATCTCTGGAATTAACTCATAACTTGACTCATAACTTAAAAATATTTTCGTAGGTGTATCTAGCCATATAATAATTATTTTAGATTAATATACAGATATTAATGATAGCACCTATAAATGATTGACGTGCCAGCAACATTTTCGTACGCGCCGTAGGGTCGCCACCCCTGTCCTATAGTTAGTCTGTCTAACGGATATTTCATTCATTGTAAGTCTGTACATATCTCTTTGACAACACCATATTATGTATTATATGAGACAGAGTAAGGACAGCTAATTGCACTACTTTCCTAGTGGTACAAAATTTCTGTCACTCCCCATTTTACCTTTGCCAAATCCAATGAATCCTGGTACACTAAGCAATCGACGAACACTTTACCATCCAACGACCATTGCTCCTTCAGTGATTTGAGAGATGCAAACGTAACTTGGGAGGGAACTCGTACGTTCAGAAAATAATGGCTCGTGGAGTATGGGATTTATAATGACGGTCCGCACGCAGCCCAGCCACCTTCATCGTTCATTAAGTACCTCGCTAACCCCGGATGCGGATATACGAAGAAGGTGCGTGCACGCGCGCTGCACGCGTGCAAACTCTTTTACCTGATCGCCTGAGCGTTTTTCAAGCGGTCAGCCTTGCAGATGCTGGAGCAAGCGGAGGGAACAGTAGCTTCCTCTTCTACCCTTTCACCTTTAATCGCCAACAGTTTGGTCACTGTACTCCCTCGATAATGTATTTTAATATTATTCGATTAGCTTTCAATTACTTATGAATGCTGAATTGCTATTCAGATTTTCTGCTAGATTTTTTTTCAGCGCCTGAAGATTTAATTGATTCTAATGTAAGTCTGATTTGAAATGAAAAATACATACAAACAAACATACAAACATACAAATAAACATACAGCGGATCGAAGTTGAATAAAATCGTTTAAAAAAACTGGTATCTGTATAAAAACAGAAATTGGTAATGAGTTTCTTATCTCGATATTAGAAAATTAGCATTCGATTACTTACTATGCATTAGCCGCTTAAATCAATTACAATTTAATCACGATCAGACTGGTTGCAATAGTGTCACGTGTTAGAATCTTGTACCTGGAAATGCCTTAGAAAATGGAGAAGTATATTTCGTGATTACACATTTGATACAGATCATATACTTGAGGAGTATGAATTCAAATGTACAACGAAGCTCATAATTGAGATTATAACATAAAATATCAATTTCTTGAAGCAATTATACTATCCTTAAAAACTGTCTGTTGAGGAAAAGAAGCAGAAGGATCTCTAAACTAAAAAGATCAGTGCATTGCGTAACGATGGCGCGGGAGGGAGGTGGTGAATGCAAATATGAATTGGGTGCGGTTGAAGCGGATAATGTATACACGAGTACCGTACTCAACAGTTTTTATCGAGGTTGCTTAAACTATTCCAATATTCAAGCATCGAAATACACGGATAACGATAATATAGATTTTTTGTAATTCAGTTATTTCATGAACCTAAGAAATTACATCGCCGTCTTGTGCTACTTCTCTACCTGCGTTACTTAATTCGAGCAGCTACGTTCTCTGCAATCGAATATTAAGTAATCCATACAACCGTGTACCATTTAATTGAACAGTTCAGTACTGTGTTGAGTAAGATGGTATGATGTCTAGTACCTGCTACCTATTAAACGTTATTAAAGTCTGGATAAACCATGGCTAGGAAGTATCAGTAATTCATTAGAAGATATAATTTCCAACTACCGTAGACTTCGCTAAGCATCTATATTCCTATTTCCAGAATTCTTCTTTGCAAAGTATAAAATTAACAGTACATCAAAGGATAGTTGGTTCAGGAGCCAATTAGTGTAAGTCCAACTTTCCCTGAAAATGAGTTACGTAGTTCAAAATCCGTTTTATTGTTAAAACTTTCAGTTGATAACTCAATTAAGTTACTACTTTCATACGTAAGCAATAGATGACGGTACTTATCGTACATTGGCCATGGAATTACTAGGCACATTAGAGCACAATCATCCCTAAAATATATAGCTATATTCATACTGAACTCACCATCCACACTAGGGGTGTAACGAATATTCGAATAATCTAAGTATTCGAATGATAGAGTATTCGAATAATCTAAGTATTCGAATGATAGAGTATTCGAATAATTTAAGCATTCGAATACCAGAGAATTCGAACAATCTAAGTATTCGAATATCAGAGAATTCGAATTTGAAATTCGAATAATCGGAAGTATTCGAATATTCGTATATTTGAATAATTAGGAGTACAAATTATCCGAAGATTAATAAAGTTCGAAATTTATCGTTTGAAAAACAAATAATTGTAAAGGCCAATATGAGAAGAATTTCACGATAAAGTGTGAACAAATATTTCATGTTCAGATTCCTATTCAGTATAATCCGAAATTCGATCACTCCGAATACTCGAATATTCGAATACTCCTAATTATTCGACTATTCGAAGAAATTATTCGTATTCGAAATTATTCGAATTATTCCATATACATCTATTCCCAACTACTTGTCACTTCAATTACACACACTTGCATCCTCGCACTCGAAGCTAGCCAACTGTAAAATCTAAAACAGGAAGCTAAGATCGCTTTCGTCACACCTGTCTTCCATTAATTACTCGCCAAAGTGGATAATTCCCATCGTTGTGACTTCTCCACAGAACAAGACCCCTGAACTCGATTTAAAGTTTCAACACAGAGCACCTTGTGTGCTCAGGAACGAGAGTCACCAGTCCGACAGCCTCTCGATTATAATTCTTCTTTCCTCCGACCAGCATCCGAGCACTCTTCGAATCGTTCAGGGGGAATTCGTGGAAAAAGAAGTCTCGAGGCGGGAATAATTAACGTCGTCTAAAAGGAGCGACGCCATCTTTATTCCTGACGCGCGCCGCTCTATTCTTGACCCCGAGGGTCAATTCGTTTCAGCGGCGGTCTCGCGAAATAATTTATGCCTAGCACCTATCGCGGGGAGTTCCTCGTGTCTCTAGATTTTCTTCCACGTTTCCAGCTGCATTATCGGGCAGCCGCGTGATAATTAAGTAATTTGTAATCCCGCCACGGTGTCCGTTTCCGGGAGGGAGGCGGCGGTTTTTACCAATTTCAAGGCCTCCAGCGATGTACTGCTGAACATTGACTTATGGAATGTCCTCATTTGTTCTGAAACTCTTGTGTTTTTTTATGCATTGTTACATGGATTTATGGTAAACTGCAGTGGTTGTATAAATGGGATGGGGGTTCGAGTTAGAGGGTTTCTTTTTAAGTTAAGGATGAGGAGGAATGCTTTTAATAGCATTTCCTTTTCAATTCTTATTCCAGATTATTCGAATAACAAATTATTCTTTATTCTCGAATTACTTCGTTTTATTCGGAGATTATGCGAAAATTTTATTAGAAAATTATGCGAAATTTTTATTCGATAAAATTTTATTAAAATTTTATTTGAATAATGCCCAACTTTAGAAATAGCACAGCATAACATTAGCTTAGCTTAGCTTCCAGATGGCTCCCCAACTTTATGTACAAAATACACATAGAAGTACATTTTAATTGATTGTTCTTTAACCCTTAAGCAGTGACGTGGGATCAGACATATCACAAGTTTTATTTCTATTTATACAACAAAATTTTGACTCTTTCTTCTGTAGAAATAAAGTGTTATTTGGGAAGAATATAAAGATACAATTAGTGGCTTTATCTTCACGTGAAAAAAAATCGTCGAAATAAACAAGCATCTCAAGCATCATCATGGAGTCTTATGAGACACAACCTCACCAGTTAAGGGTTAATCGTATGACAATTCAAAAATGCAGAATTGTTGGTCATTTCATTACACTGAGTATAAATGATAAATCTAGAGACCCATGAAGATTGGAAAATCCAAATGCATTTTTTCTGTTCCCATACAATTATAGTATAATATTTTATTTGATTTTCACAGAACAATTATTGATGTACTCAAATTTTTGCCTATGACTTCACTGGATTCTTGAACTTACTCTGACTAAATCATTATTGCTAAATATTTCTGGATTCATGACACATATTTCCTTCAACACTAGTAACTGTTTTCTCCATAATGTTTGTGACACTATTCTGTTAGAATTGTGAATTATGATCGAGGAAAAGACTGTGAAAAGTTATAACATTTGAACTTTTGATAACTGAAGCTCACGATGTTGCAACCAGTGATAAAAGAAAGTGTAAATGCTGTAGAATAACAAAGTCATCATTTAATGAGACGAAACTGTGTCAGCTTTCAGTACAAATCAGTGACACCAATATGATAAGTGACGTCCAGTATTAAAGCTATTTATAAAAATAGCAATTCTAAACTTTCTTTCAACCACCACTGTATGTTCAAAACGCGAAGTTCTTCCTCTTCGTCTTAGAAACAATATGAGACCAAGTGCGAAATGTCGTAACGACGTGTTAATACGGTCTAACAATAGCGTGTTATCGTACCTTCCAGCTTAACTCCCCTGCTGTGAAAACTTCCTTGCTCTTCGAAGTCCAGATAGCCAGTTTGCTCGAAACAATGTTTGCAAAAACTGCTCAGCTATTGATCTTAACCATTGCACTCTATCAACTTATGAATTTTGTACAATCCTTCAAGTTTCTATAATCCGAATTATATGAAACAATTGCGTCTTGTTGTACGAAATAGACTTCCCCAAAAAAAGGAAAAGGAAACGATTAGCAACTGAAAAACTGCACCCCAGCGATGTTATTAACAGGCTGAATCCTCGAGTCATCAAAACGATAAATCAACACTATTTTTATGAAAACATATTCTCCTGGAAGCACCGAGTGTTCGACGACAAATTGCTGGCGATTTGGAAACGATTCACGTGCTGACTCGCAGTTTCACCGTCCTCCACGATCATAACTGCGAGCAATTTTTCCTCTCATCCGTAAATAACGACGAAACGCGCAAGAAACGATCTGCAAACAATAGCTCGGTGCTTGGCGAGTTCCGGAATTCGAGTTATGATATTTGTCGTACGTGACTTGGCCGTGCTACCGCGCTCATAAAAGTTGCGGTCGAGATGTATCTTTCGATGGAAACGTGAAGGAATGCGATGGAAACAGTTAGATAGAATTTTACAGGCTTCCCTCAAGACAGCTCTAAATCAAAAGCCAGTTCGAACTGTGCTGGAAAGTTTTAATTAAAAATACTTGGGCTTGTCTTCGCACTGGTCATTTTATTCTGTATTACTTACGTGACTCAACATCTTGTGGCAGTTTTGTATTCATGTAGCATTGTGATTCTTTGTGAAACGATTGCTGAACCTAAGTTATCGATTGGAAGGGAAATTTCGTCGTTTCAATTTGGAATACATACAAGGAAATTTTTTTTACTGATATGTACGTTCATAACCATTTATTCAAAAGCGGGTGATAGAAAATTATGGTTTTAAACAATTAGGTCGGTGCAAAAGTTCATTCGCTCACTGTTAGGTGTACAGAAATGTCTCTTTTTACTACACCTACCTCTGGTAGGTTGTTAAAGGGTCATAGATGGCCAAGGAAAATACTTTGATTAAAAAGACATGTAATACATTTTTACTTTTAATAAAGACTTTGGTTCAATGAAGTGGACGTGTACTTTTGCACCGATCTAATACTTTCACACTGAGACACAATATTTGTACGATTACAGTCGACAAAATCCTGCTTGTCTTGTGTGACTTATGCACACGAGAGTTTTGAAGCGCCGTAACTTGGCACGTGAAGTAATAAATCGACACAAGGGAACCCATATATTTACGCTTGTCTATGTGTAATAGGGGAATCAACGGGAACTCATAAAGCATTTACATGTGAAGAATTTATCCTCTTCTTTTAAACGTGTTTAGAAAGACGAGGCTTTAAATTTCCAGGACGCTGTGGGTGATGAACCCATCAGAAAGAGTAAAAGTTAGATTCCTTTTAGAAGATTCTATCTAATAGAATTTTTATGGGAAGCTGTAAATATTCTGCCTCGAAGTGATGAAGGCATCGGGTTCCGACTGTCATAGAAATATCTTTTACGATTGATGTTCTTCTACAGTTTTCATCGTTCACAGAAACTCAAGATTCTGTTCATGTACTGGTGAAAATCGTAACAACAGATTAATTTGTATTCCTGTGCTTTTGTTGGGGTCTGCTATTGCTCAGTAAATAATTGAATTAAGATCGAAAAGTATAATATAATTCTTGATGTGGGTTATATACGGTGTTCACAAAACAGGATGGAACTTGTGGTGTACAAACTTTACTTTTCCCTTTTTTTGGTTAATCAATAATGGTAATTGAGGATAGGTTTGCAATGAAAGACTGGTTCAGTTTTTTAGTGCTAAGTGTTAGCTTCTACTTGAAAGTAAAAAGATGTTACGATTGACGTAAGTTTTTTTTATTAAATTAGACAAATTTCTGGATAAGCGAAAAGTGAAGTAAAATTGACTTATTATTGTGGGCATATAACATGAAATGTGACAGAAATACAATTACCTCTTGTTCAATTGTGTAAATCTTCTTCTGGTACTACTTTAATAATGGCAAATGAGTATAATATAAATGAGTATAATGCAAAGTTGCATATGCAATCCCCCTCTTCCTGAACACTACAACCAACCGAAAACATAATATAAATTTCTACTATATATTTCAATAATTTTTACGTACGAGTAATGTAAGTATATATTTGCTTAAATTTATTACTATAAAGTAGCATTATACCATATTGACATAGCTACACAACACATTCGTAGCAGTAGATAATTTATTTTTGCAGCACTAAAGATTACCTACATTAAAGAAACGTCACAGACGTCCATATGTATGTTTAGTTACAAAAATAAGAAAATTATGAAGACACAGAAACTAAAAAAGGTAAAAATAGTGCGGCGGTTCTAGTGTTAATTAACTGCAAACGAGTATTTTCCAAGATAATAATATTCACTGAGAAAAGTATACGAATCCACCCTCTAGAATTCCTTCAACCACCAAAGCCACTACCAAAGTACCAATAAATACACAAATCTCTACATCCATCCTAACCCACTCTTGATCCACTCAGTACTATATAGTCTCGTGATCCTTTTTCCCAAAATTCTCACTCCAACCAGTTCACTCCCACAAATAATACCTCCGCACTCCCCAAACGCGACTATCTTCGAGCTCGCAAACGACAGCTTCCGCAGCTCCACTAACTCTCCGTCCCACGTTCTAAATCCCTCAGATCGAAACCAGATCCCATCCCAGACACCTACCTTCGCTGTTCACCGCGACTAGATACAAAGCAACCACTCCGTCCACAAATAACCGAATGCTAGCATCGAGTCCCCCACAAAGGGTCCATAAAACCGCCGTGTACGTGTGTGCATCGATGGCGAAATCACGGCAGCGTCGGAGCCTCCGCAAAGGGAGTCATCGCATGCAAGCATCTCAGCCGCGTTCGATCCTATCGTCCAACAAATTCGGCCATGCGTACGAGTTACTGCTGCCATAAAATTCCGGCCATTTAACGATGGCAAGAATTTATTGGATATATTTGGTAGCTAATGTGGCCAATGACCCCCGTGTCCGTCCCTTCATTCGCCTTTTCTCTCCAACCATCGCCGTCTCATCCCTCCGCCCTCTTCCATCGTCTCGCCGTTCGCCCCCTTTTTTTTCGTCCTTCGCCCTTCTCTTCTTTATCCCCCCCTCCTCCATCCCCTCGCGCGCCTCAACGCAGCCGGGGCCGAAAGACTTCGCTGTACTTCTCACCGTGCGGGCCAGATACGCGTCTCTGATCGAGCATGAAGATAATGGTGGCAGGACGGGTTCATTTATTGGGCGTAAATCTCCTCTCCGCCTAGCGCCGCGCTCAGCCACCGTGTAATCGTGTCCTACGGGGTTATCCCTCTCTTAACGTATTTCATCGAAATTCCTGGTGTCGAAAGACACCGTTTACACGGGCCGACGTTAAGGAAGCTTTACGACGTATACCCTCGGCTACCGCCTCGTTACGAAACCTGGTGTTAGAGGCTCCGGCTGCCAGCGCTCGAGCGTGTGTACGAGGTAGCCGGGCTGTACACCGCGATCACAGCGCGCGGATTTATCGGCACGATGATGCGCCAAAATACGAGCCACCAGCCAGACGTGACGCAAAGACGGGGGAAACCGCGACGTTTGAACGGCGACAGCCTCCTCGGCTCGATAATCGGACGAGCCGCGTCACGAGGGAGGTCGATATTTTAGAGATTATCTGATGAAGACGGCAGAGCCAGCCGAGGTACGCTTGTGTGCACCGTATTGGGGAATCGGCTTCGAAGTGATGGAATTGGTCAGATGTGGTAGTCGCGCTGAGAAGTCGCTACAGTTAGCTGGGTGGTCGTTGCTCGCGATTCTTGGCGGGTTTATATTAAGTGGGATCAGGGATTGAAGAGGTTTAGCAAAGCGGATCGATGAATATTTTGGGGGAGTGTTTCGATTCTCAATGAGTATGTTTTGATTGCTTTTGTTACAATACTTGGTGGATGCATGTTGTATTTGCTGCGGGCTAGCAATGTGGGAAGGTTTGAGAGAGATTCTTCTAAAGTTAGCTTGAGAACAACCTTCCTTTTGAAGTCTATTCATTGTATGGTGGTATTGGATTGGAGGGATTGGATGCGACTTGTGACAGTATGTTTGGAAAGAGAGTCAATAGTTGATTGAGCTTCTTATGCGGCACGTTGCTCTCGAGACCTACGGAATTGTTCTAAGTGGAACGGCGAGTGTGAGGTGTGATTGAAGCAGATTTGGCATTGCAAAATTCACTAACCAGTGGAACTTCTGCCCACCAGGTGAGGTGTCTGGTGAAAACGTGTCCGCGAGTGCTGGACCACGTGGCGGCGATCGTGGAGAGGCGACCAATTTAGGGACACACACAGAAAACAACGACGGGGCCACCCTGGCCGCGAACACAGCGGTCGACGCCAGGGGCGGAAGCCCCCAGGGAGCTCACCTCTCTGCTGCGGCCACCCCCAGACCGGCAAGGGGTAGAAGGCGACAGAATCAGAATGGTCTCGACACTACTCAAGTAAGTTATCCAAATCGCCACTGTAGAAATAGTCGTTCTCGGTAACAGAGAGAAAGACTTCCTATAATTGGAGTGAATCTAAATGAGATCACTCCACCACAAATCGATTAGTGCTCGCGCTTGATGCATCAGATTTTGATGAAGTTTGAATAGGCCGTAGTCCACGCGAAATTAGGAGGGGGTTAAGTCATCATTTCCGTGAATTCGAATTTGTTTAAAAAACACAGGACCCCAAAGTTTGCAATTTTTGCTTGCTCCTTTGAAAAGAGTTGCTTTTCTTTTCAGGGCACGATTATCTACCAGATTTCTATTATGCCATTTTAGTTTCCTTTTTGAGAAATAGGAGTTCGTAAGTGTGTAAAAAGAAACGAGGTAGCCTCTTGTGAGTCATCTTGAGCAACTGAATTTCATCCCAAATGTAGCTACTTTGTTGTACATCTACAGCTTGAGTGTAGTCGAAGGAATGACAGTACAAAATCTGCTGCCTCCTTGTTCCCCTTTAGGGACTTCAATACTCTTTAATTTAAAAATCTCGTACGTTTAAGCCCGCAATTTTTTGCTACCGCAAAGACAAAGCGCTGCTGTCATTACCAATTCCTACACACTGTCTTGTCCCTCCTTGCCTCTGACTCCAGCTCGTTCTTCGCTAACCTTCATCACGAGGACCACACGAAACTGTCGATTTCGTCAGGGACAGCCCAAAGGTACTTGAATCCTCGCGCCAGCGCCGAGAAACCCAAGCCTACCTCGCGCACAGTGGTACTGTCACTATTTGCCTCTCAACAAATTCCCGAAAGACCCGCGAGCAACGCGGGCATGAAGTGTTTGATCGCCTCCAGAAACACGCGCGGGACGCTCGAGGGGCTTCTGGGACCAGAGTTGACCGGCTGAAGCGGTAGCTTGTACCCGCGTGCACGAGGAGCCTTGTCCAAACCAGTCTGGACCGGTGCTCTATGACAGCGATGTCAGCAAAAGCTGCACTGTCATTCCCTCGCTGACATCCGTGTAGCCGCTCGACGCTTCTGTAAATGTCATACACAGTGGCCAGAAAAAGGCGACGGCTCTGTGGATGGGAAATATCGATGGTCATTCTAAAAGAATGATGCTCGGATGACACGTGGAAATTCTTTGGTCTCCGCTATCTTTCGTCGTCGATCGAATGAAGATCTCTGTGCAGGCGGAAGAGGCAGCAGGGAGATCGAGGGAATGCTAGGTAGAGTAGATGGAATTCAACAGGACGAGGGTCGTTCGATTGATTCGTTTCGACTGATATGCTTGGAGAGTTCATTGCGTCCATTCCATCGACAAGTGTTTCTGTTCCAAGACCTTTGTTCGAGGGTTTATTTAATATTGAACAAAGTGGCAAGGATTTTTTGAACATTGCAAGCCTGCGTTAGTAAATTGAGAATTAATTTCTGGCACTGAAAGTCACGATACTAAAGTATGGGAACATCAAAGATTCAGGAAGGAACTCAACACTTCTTCTGTACTTCGTAGTGAATCCTCATCAAACGTAGCAATTGCTCCTCCATCGTCTCCGATCTCTACAAACGCTAGCATTTTAGCCCAAAGCAGTGGTTGTATCCCGAAGAAAGTCAGAGGCAAATGTCTGTCATTCAAGATGAGCCCACAAAAAGGACCCAGCGTAAGCGATCCAGTCCTGGTCGCCTGGGTCGTGGCCAGCAGCACTGTCCTCCGCGATGTTTCCTTTCGCAAGAACCTGGCAGTCCAACTGGGCGAAGATCGGAGCTGCTCGAAGCGTACACGGGGATCGCGTCTACGTCGCGGAGCGGCCCCTTGTCAGGAAGAGCTCTCGAGGCGAGAAAGAGATTTACCGTGGCCTGTTGCAGCGGCTCCACGGACTCCTCGGGGACCCTATTCTACGCCAATCGAGTCTCGTTCTTCTTAGTGTCACGCCGCGTTCTCCCGCAGCCGAAGAGGAGTCAACTCTTACGCCACGCGTTGCCTTCATTACCATATCTCAGATGCAATCTGTTCCCGGGAATTAATGCACAGAGATATTTCCTGCTAGGTCAGGTCCTACCCGAGTGGAGCCGTCAGTGGCACGCAGTGACGTTTTCAACGACCAAGGACGTTAGCAGGATCCTCGTTGCTTCGCCTTGCTTAACGTATGGTGACAAATTTCCCGCTTTCTTGGCGAATCTGTGATTAATTGTTTTCATTATGGGATTCTGAAACGTTTATATTGACACGTTCAGCGGAGCAGAGTTTTAAAAAATGCTGCTTTAAGTGGCCAGGCTTTTCGAATGTTTTGTGTAAAATGAACACCAAGCTCTATTTGTATTGTTATTACTAATTAGGTTATACATATACCAGAGTTGGGCATTAAGTAAATAAAAAATTATTTAAGTAGCTGATCGAATAAAAGTTACTTTAACTTTAGATTATACGACAAATAAAGTTAATTTTTTTTTATTAAATTAACTTTATTCGGCACACATGACGAATAATTCTTTAAATTTTTATTCGTGCTTCG
Source organism: Andrena hattorfiana (assembly GCA_944738655.2). Classification (NCBI taxonomy): domain Eukaryota; kingdom Metazoa; phylum Arthropoda; class Insecta; order Hymenoptera; family Andrenidae; genus Andrena; species Andrena hattorfiana. Next base: position 37,301,067 of record OX122889.2, on the reverse strand, counting down.
AAATTTTTATATATATAAAAATTTTAACCATCTCTATCATATACAGATGATTGTTAAGAATAGTAAAACTAACTAAATCTATGTCTAACTTGAAACTATTTGTAGATAAGGACTTAAATTGAATTGAAAAGCAAATAAAAGTAAAAGTTACGACTAAGTAGCTAGAATTATAGACCGTGTGTACGAATATAGGAGGCAGCCTCAACCTTTGCTTTCAAATTAAACAAATGGGTACTCGTGAACGAAGCTTTCACTGCCTTCCAGAAATCAGCAATGTGAACACGCGCCCACGCCATTCGAAGTGTTAATATGAAGCAGTTTGAGTAAATTTAAACATGATTTTTATTCGAATGTAACCTTGCACTCTGAGTTTATTTTTAATGGAGAAGGTGGATTTTATGAAACATGTTAAGTTGGTCTGAGTGATCGAGAAGTAAGGAAGGTGGAGTGTCATGGTGGAATATTTGTCCTAATTAGGGGAATGTTTGCTTTGTTTCAGGTCAAAACTGAACGCCTCACACCAGACAATAATTCGACCTCGTCGAGGAGCGTGACACCCTCGTCGTCTAGCCATCCAGGGACGCCGCCAAATGCTACCCCCTTGGGTGGACCCGAGGGCCCACCACCACCCCATAACCTCAAACACATGGAGCAGATGATGGGACGGAATTACAGCGATTTCATGAGGAGCCTCGCTGCTAGGTACAACAACGCCAACCCTAACGAGTAAGTAGTCTCTCACTTTCCATTGTATGTGAGATTTTTGATACTTTCCCAGCTAAAGTTTGCAAAGAGGGTATTTTATTCCCATACTGATAGAGGTAATGCTGTTTTAGAAAAGAGAGGAAGAGATAGTAAATGTGTGAATGTATCAAAAATATCAGTCGCCAACCATAAAAGTGTCTATTCTGAAAAGACCCTCGGAGTTCATTCCATTTTTGAGATTCCTCAAAGCCATGTTCTTCTGGAAGAGTATTTCAACGTTCTCGTAATATTTCAGCTAGATTCCAAAGTACTCTGACTCCTCACGGAGCTCTGAAGACACTTCTTCTAAAATACTTACACCAACATCTGCAGTAGTTCCTATTACATTAAGGAGGGAGTCCTATTTTATAGTCTACAATATTTTTTTAAGAAACTAGCAATTTCATTCATCTGAAAAAAACACATAAAGCAACTTCTTCAAGGATGAATAAAAAAATGTTCCAAATTTCAGATGAATTGAATCGCTAGTTTCTTAAAAAAAAAGTCCCAAATGTTAAGTTTTCAGCCCAAAAATAGGATTCCCCCTTTAAACCTAGCTCCAAAGTTGAATCCTTTGCTGATCTAGGTAGTTGGGTTACCAGATCAATCTTAAAATCGATGAATCCCAGTTTTGAGTCTCTATCTATCAACTGAACCAGCTGATTACTCTCTCTGCCTCCTCATCTTGCCAAGAAATGAATGAAATGTCACTTCTTACAACTACATTCTCCACGTCACGCATAGGAAGTTAGGACACCTACCCGCTGGAATCTCGTCGTATTTATGCCTCCAAAGTAACAAGGAGCCCCATCGTGCAAAGAATTTATAGAAAGTTCAAGAATTCACGGTGCTTCCTTTCTAATCGGTGACCAATCGATTGGAGTGTGCCGCCTGTAACCAGCGTCGTTCAGTATTATTTAAAGTAAAGAGCGCGGCGGACCTTGGGAGTCATGACGCTTGCCTTGACATTCTTCATGCGATCTCTCTGTTCCGTGTGCATACGTGGGAACGTAGAAACGCGTAAGAGTCGGCTTTCCAAGCGAGTGTCCAGCCCCGATCGGCGGACATCTCGGCGTGGACGCGAAGCAGCGATGGGGAAATATTGATCGTCCTGTTGCACGCCTTGGAATATCGATGTTCGAGGGGACAGAGTGCTTAGGTGTCGCGGAAGCGTGCAATATTGTCACTTTGGAACCGGTTTCCGGGTTTCGTAGGCACACATCGACTTCCAATTATGTACCTTCCGGCACGTTCGACCTGGAACAGGTCGGGGAGACTTGGCGCTTGGTTCATCAGTCAACCATCAGCCGCGGGTCCGCGTGACGAGCACGCTGGAAGCACCCGCGAGATGCTTGCGATCTGTGGCATTTCGAGGAGAAAGTATCTCGGCCGACGTTCCAATTCGCTGAATAAATATATCCAGCTCACTTCCATGTAGGTATGAGCAGGGTGCATCTCGTCTGATCGGGTCAGAATGCAGGGAAAGACTATGTTAAGATCTACCTCAGAATGGATTCGTTTAAAAGGAAATCGAATTCGATTTCGAGATTTAAATTGCAATGTTGCTTAATTAGTATTCAGAGGAGAAGGTTTGTTTACGTATGACTATTTTTGTATGACTCTTTGATAATTATCATGGGAATTTGGAAACGTTTTGAGATACGGTGGAATTGTTAGGACCTTGCTGGTGTATGTATCTTTGAGAAGAGTAGTTCTGTGTTTTTAAATATTTGTGTATAGCTTCGTGAGGAACATGGGAAAGGTACTTGAGCATTGACTATTGGTCATTCGAAATCGATGGTCAATACACGTTTTTAAGTTACGGTTATCATGGTGGAGATGACTGTGTTACACTTCCGGTTCAACAAACTTTCATCTAACTGGCCACTAAAGGCCAATGCAATCTCGAAAGCTTTTATCGACGAATGTAAACGGAAAACGTTGTTCAAAATTACAGTTACTTCAGTTCACCCAGAAATGGCTACCCTCCCGGTTTAGATCCGAGGTTTCCTGCCTTTAAAACGGCTGCAACCCCTTTCGTCGGTTTGATGGCACCTCTGGGAGCACCTCAACCACCGACTGTGCAAACCACCTCGCCTCTTTCCAGCAAAGACACCAAGGAACAGAAGCAAGACACCCTCTTCGGCAACCCCGTGTTCCCACCGATGCTCGATATGTCGTCGACACAGGCGCTTCTGCACATGGTGAGGACCGCCAACGCTGCACAGAACGCGGCTGAATTGGAAACGTACCTTAAAGGTAATTAACTACGATTCTATTATAAAGAAATTTCTTCCTTGCTCATTTCGGAAGTGATAGTCTCTCCTGCCAGTAATCGATTTCCTTTTATGTTTTATTAAAGATTAGGGCTTTGGAAATATAAATACATGTAAAATATAGTAAATGAATTTGATAAATTGGTAAAATTATAGTCTTCTAAGTAAAACAGAACGAGATATGTAAAATTAAAATGAGTTTTTCTCGGAATGGTATTTCTTGAGGTTGCAACCATGATATCTCAAAAACTAATTAATTGATCGACGTGAAAATAATGTTATTTAATTTAATATCACTGAAAATTCAGGTACAGAAAAAGATGTAGGTAACTTTAAACGTGGGTAGCAGGCAAATTAATATGAAATCATTTACTAAACATTTATTTTAAACATACATTTTACGTTACGGAAAATCAAGTTTTTTTTTCAATTTACGTCATCGAGCCGAAATTTAAAATATTTTAATAATACAAATTTTGAACAGCGAGCACTGCAAAATAGAAATTGATTTTCATGTAAAAGGCCACTCAGATAGTTGAACATACACCGGTTACATGACTATGGAATTGTTATGCTCGATCACTGAACACCCTCCCACTGTGTATTCCAAGATTTCGTCGAGCGCGCTCTGCTTTGTTTACTTCCTATTCGTATATAGGATAAATGACCCAATTACTGACACATTAAGCGTTGACGCTGACATTATCTTATAGTTTTGTACTTATAGACTAAAAGTATATGTTGTTCTTGTTATTTATTATTGTTTAATATGTTTACTTAATGAAAAAAATTTGGTGGATCTTAAAACTTCGATTTTCATGTATAAATTCATCAACTTCAAAAATATGTTACGGGATCCATTACTGACACTCTTCAAATGTATTTGACTGAATTACTGACATCCCAATTACTGCCAGCTAATCTAATACTATTTACCCAGATAGCACACGACGTCTATAAGCCGTCTTTAAGACGTCTTTCAGACTTTCAAGACGTCTATAGGCGTCGTGTGCTATCTGGGTATCTGTCATTTTAAGGTTACGTCGCGTCATGTACATTAGCAACTACTGCTATGACAGTAATACCAAAATGCTTGAAACGCTTGTACCAATCACTGTCACCCAATTAATAAGTAAAAAGACCTAATGAATCGTTGAATTCGGATCGTTATTACTTTCTATGATACTTATATTATTTAAAATATTATATTTTGTTATGTTAATAGCTTAAATTATACAATTACAGCATTTTCATTAACGCCTTGTTTTCTCTTCCGCTAGTTAGAAACTCATCGTTTCCATTCTCCTAATATCCGCTTAAAAGTTTTTATCGTTTTATTCAAATTAACGAAGAAAAAATTAAGTACTGTTTTTTGTATCGTATAAATAACGGTTTGAATTGTGTGCTAAATTTTTTTTATGCATCGTTTTATAAGATTTATTCGTTATTTTATGTAAAATAGCTTAGGGTGACAGTAATTGGGTAGGTGGCAGTAATTGGGTCCTTTACCCTATTCAACGCCCGACCTGTGACCAAAGTCTGTTCATAATTCAGTATATCGTGAACCGCCCCGAGCGAAGGACCCCCTGACAGTCTAACGCGATCAATACTTAAAATTTTCGTGATACATGTGAATTATTAACTTGCAAAATGAACATTTCAATCGTGCAGTGATCCAGTTACATTCTGCCTTTACTGCATCAAGCATACGTACAAACATTTACATTCTCTATTATTTTTAAACAATTCAATTAATTTCCATCAGAGACTTCAAAGTCTAATACCTAATTCGTACTACTTGCAAACATTAGCGCAGGGTATCGTGCAAAATTCGCCACTATCAATACACGTTGATGCGTGTCAAATTATTTGTAATATATAAAAGAAGCTATCAACCGAAACACAAAATCTAAATTTTCTAATCTACACATCAGCGCGTTTTGAATTCAATTTTCCATTTAATCCTCTTCTATGAAAACAATCGCGAATATTAGTTCCCAAACGAATAACTTCCGCGAGTGAACGGATATCGCTGTGCAAAGCTCCAGTATGCGTAGTATTCCTCGTGAATCCACGATGAAGAGTGAATTTTCTGCCGTGATCAGGAGCGAACAAAAGAGACGCTGGAGTGACGAGTCCCCTGGACCTCTCCAGTCCAGGGGGATTCGCCCCGCGGAAGAGGCAACGAGCGGAGACCAGGAGATCGGGAAGCGTTTCACCGAAGCCGAAACCAACCCCCAGACCCACCACACCACCTCCAGTCAGGTGTCCATCCCTCTGTGGACACATGCCCTGCGGTGATGGGCAGGCCGTCAATCGGTGGACCATCGAGGACGTCGTCAACTACGTGTCGTCGATCGACAGCTGCGCCGAGTACGCACAGGTGAGTCACAATTACTTTTCCTTTCTCAACTTTTTTCGCGAAACGGATCTCGTGCATGACGATTGCAACAGTTTCGTGGCTGTGCTTCGTGACTTTTTACATTTTGTAAGAAATGATGTGAATCTTGGGAAAATATTTCGCGCTCTCTAACGATGACGCGTGAATTATTATTTTGGGTGGAATCATTGTAATTTGTGATCGGGAGGTGTTTCAAGGAGTTTCCTCTTGATATATCGTTTGGTTAAATTGCTAGTCTTCTTGGTTTTTTTAATAGGAATTTGGGGACTTTAATTAGGAATTGTTCAGTAAGATTTAATTGTTTTAACCGTGTAGAGGTAAGAAGGATTGTAATGATAGTTTCTTTTGTAGAATTTGGGGACTTTGGGTGTTGCTTGAAAGTTAAGAGAACTCTATTCTTCCGATTTTGTATTCAGAGAGATTTTATATTGTAAAATTCATTGCGATTCATGGTACTACTGGAACCTCATCGGAAAAATTTTCGAACTTCACAGATTTTTTCCAGAGAAAAGTGAGGGAGACCGGGGCTAGTTGATACTTTGTTCTGTTTTCAATTTTTTTTCATTTTTACTTGAATTAATTAGTTAATAACAAATATGCCAAAATATACTTTACTCCTTCCTCTTTAATATATAGTAAGCGAAAACTTAAGAAAATACATACAAAATGAATGAAAAAATGTTATTTGGACGATTAATTTGGATGTATCAAAACTATTTACTTTTTCTCTATATAAATGAAAACAGTTAAAAAACGATTGTTGATGTCAAGGTACACAGACGTATGCTGGATCGTAGTAAAATACCTATCGAACAACAAACTTCACATATCTCGCTCAAATGGAGCTACATATATACGGTGTCGAGATAATTCGTCTGTATCAACTAGCCCTGGTCTCCCCTAAATTGTTCTCCTACATCTGCATTTATGGTACATAAAGTCAAAGGATCCCTATAAATTAGCTATAAGTACCAACACACTAAGCCTTTTATTCGTGTCACTTACACAAGATGCTCTAGAATTATGCATAAACAATTAATTAGCTAACATAACTCGCACAAACCAACAGAAAATAAAAAAACTAGGCCCTAAAACTAAGATCCGTATTAAACGATACACTTCTGCGATTGGTAACTGCTATTTCTGATATATTCCCATACTTCCCACTTCCTTCTATCTCTTCAAACAAAATATGCCTCATCTAGGTAAATATATCTTCAATACCAGTGGTAAGCCACAGAAGTGTATCATACGAAACTCTTGAAATTATTTGCAGAATCTTTAACTTCTAACTTCTTTACACAAACACAGATACTCTGAAATAACCAATATCCCAAAGCCCCATATATTTACGTAAAACATCGATCATATCGTGGACGTACAAGGAAAGTCCATTTTTGCTAAAACTCATTCTTTTACATTTCTGATGAAACATAAAAATCAATTTTTCTCATAACTGAGTTTTACGGAGTTTCCTTGTACGCCCTCGATATATTCTCGCAATTCTTTTGAACGCGAGTAAGAGAGCAGAATCCTCGCCCCCAAAAGACAATTGAAACTCCACTGATAAAACCGCTTGCACCATCGTCTCGAAAACGAACGAGTGGCCAGGACTGCTCGACACACGGAATAAGTTTGATCGTGCCAGTTTTAATTGCTTTTGAAAGTCGTTGGCGTAATGAGGCGTATCGAGAGATCCGTGCAATATCTTTAGAAGCGTTGAGCCTCCTCTCGGCGATGCGGAGCCTGGCGATGAGGCAACAAGGAGGTCTAGGAAGCGCTGAATGACCTGACATCAGTCAATCCAGACAGTCTGGCATCAGCGTGGAGACGTTGCGCTGGTTAGAAGAGTTCTATAATGACCCCTCGAAGCTAGAATCGACCCTGCACCCCTCTCTGATCCCTCTTGTCCATACTTTCTCCCCCTGTTTCGCGTTCGCTCTCGCGAATCTCTCTTTCTCCTCTATCCCCTGGGGGCAGGATTCCACGGAGAACGTGAAGTTATTCGTAATCGTTCGCCTTAGACGTTTTTATTGTACTTTTCTCCGTGGTCGATTCGCTGGAAAGGAAAAGTTGTCTCTTCCCGCGTCCATGCTCCGATACGCCTGTGTTCGTCAGTGGAGAAAACACAGCTGCCATTAATGGGCGAGGGAATTGAAAAGGAAGAGGCGAGAAGTCGTAATACGGTGACGTTTCGCGAAAAAATTCGAGGATGTTGAAGTAAAGCAGCGAAGTCTCAGCTTGGATAGTGTGTGTAAGATGTCATCGTTTGATTTAAGTTTCATTTTACACATATTTTCATTATGTTACGTTAATTTAGGTAATTTAACTTGGTTCATTTAAATATGCTGTATTACAGCCTTGCATACTTACTCGGATCATCAAAGAACCCTATTCTTTGCTTATTTTCCTTTATTATAGTAATTAGCCAGTTAACGAGATTTCTTCGTTACTTTCTGCAAACCACGTCCCGTTTAATCTTACGGAGGATATACTGGTAGAAGCACTCTGCTCGATCATCGTCGCAGACACGATGGATTGTTTTATAATTGCTGCTTAAACGCTATAATTAAGAGCCTGATAGCGAGACACGCGAATTGATTAATATCGGGCGATTAAAAGTTGTTGAATCGCTGAGCGCGCGGTATTCTTTGTTACAAAAGTTCACGATGTCACGAATGAGTCTCTTCGGCTTACCTACTGCTGCTTTTTATGCCTCGAGTTATTAGCCTGTCACATTGGTCACTCACACCTGACAGGCAAGCAAGGATTCTGAATTCTCCGCTCTTCAATCACGGCTGCTTCTTATGATCAACAACGAAAGACCCTTAATTCTCTGAAAACCGTTTCTTTCGTGCATTCTTACCTTTGTCCAGGATGAGTGCTTGTATAATTCCCACATGCTGCTTCACTATTTAGTAGAAAAGAGTTAGGTAAAATGTATGCTTTTTATTATTTGCTGTGTTATTCCTCGGCATATATCCATCGGCATTTCCACGCCCAGTTCATTCACCCGAGATCATTTCATGGAATTTCTAGAAACAAGTTAGGTTTTTTAAAGAGACCATCGTGAATTTGAATACTGATAATGTCTATTCCGTATTGCAGTACTTTTTACTCTTAACAGCTTACAATTGAAGGACCCAGAGGAAAGCAGGCACATACCATAGTACTATAAATTTACAGGAAAACAAGTTTTAGGGAAAATAATTTTATCAGGAAATTTGATGTTACAAAAAAAAATTAATATAAATGTGACGTGTGCCTTTTCCACTGAGCCCCTCAATTAGAATATAATTAGTCTCCTCAACTCAGGCCTCCCTTACAATCAAATCCTCTAAAAATGAAGAATTATTATGTATAAAATTCTCAAAATCAAATCCAACCATTTAGATTGCAATTACCATCTCAATATATACCCAGCCTCAGTTCCATTTTCATTGAAAACAAGAGTAATTCTCCACATTCCTCAAACAAAGTTCCGAATCCCCAAAACGAAGACGCATTTCCCACGAATCCTCGCTGCCTGTTTGTCCATTCACCTGGCGACCTTTTCGATAACACGATCTATTCCACTGAGAGCAAGGGACCTCTCTGAGCACACCTTCCTGACGCTCCGAAAACATTGAGAGGGCCCTTTCGGACCATTTCGAAGCGTAACGTGGTTCCTCGAGAACTGTCAGACTCGATTATGTTGGTGGACTATCGTCAGGCCTCGTATGCAGCCACGGTCCTCGAAACGTCAGCCTGTCAGGGCTGTAAATTTTCGCGAGTGCACCCACCTAGTCATGCATATTCATGAACACTCGAACCCCTGAACGAACGGTGGACCCAGGGGGGGCTCCTTGAGTGTCTCGATCAACCATCGAGGCAGTTTCGAGAACGTCCACGGGGCCAAACACGAGTATGATCGTTGGAGGATCGAGCATGCATTATCTTCTTCAAGGTTGCTGCTTGAAAGTAAACGATTGAATAGCTGGTGTGATTTTTTGGTCGGTGGGTAATGGTGTCTAGTTTTGTTTTATGAAAGTGAATCTGCGTTTGACAGTGTGTTGACATGGTGGAGGATGATTGAGTGAGAGACGAGCAGACTGATGTTTTTGAAATCATTAGACATAGATTCTTGGTTTATTCTGGGGGTTTAAAGTGTTTGGATAGAAATGGTGTTCAGTTAAAAGGTGAAAGGCAACTGTGATGTTTCACAACTTTTAGGCAGTAACACAATTCAGAGCTCGTTTCATTCTCTGGTTGGGGATTGTGAAAGATCTACTCTAGTGCTTTTATATTCATTATTGGTAGTATATCTGACACACGGAACGTTCCAATGTATAATTCACTTAATCAACGCGTAAGGTATTCCACTGCAAAAGTTCGTTTCACAAAAAGGAAAGAGGAATCAATAAAGTTAGTGGTATAGCGTCTTGTGTTAATAGTTACTAGAGCTTTCCTAGAGTTTTCCCCCTAAACTATTTGTTGTTAAGTAGCGTTACTTTGTTTATAAAATACTAATTGATTGACAAGGGAGGATATAAAAAAGTTTGTACATCAGTTTGTACATGGTTTCCTATCATTTCTCTATTTAATAAATAATGTTAATTTTTAAAATAAATATTAAAAATTGGCATTATAACAGCCAAAGTGATATCTCAAGTGTCCACCACCGCTTTAGTACGATCCTGAGACGAAAGAATTCATCCTCTTTGTCTGAAAGAAAGCAACGATTATCACACACGATTAATCAAACAATTGATCAGCAATTATACACATTAAAAGAGCTACCTTTCGTGAAGTGTATACTTTGAAAACCGGATTCGGAGTTTGCCGAGTTGATCGACGACGAAGGTGGATCCTGGATCTCGTGACGAATCGTAGATAGGAGAAGCACGAGCGAGGTACGATTTACAAGATTCCCCAGTTCGTAAATAGCGTATCGCGTCGCCTGGTCTCGAGAGATTATCTTATAAAGGATACCGCGGCTCTGATCAACGGTGAGAGCGATCCTTCGGTAGATCCCGTGGAATTATAGCGTCGATCCTTATCTAGATCTGGAACGGCGGCGCGGTACGTACGCTCACTTTCGTTCGATAGAAACGGCGAGAAACTATCGCCCGGGAAATGTAAATAATTGCCGTGGATACTGCGTGCCTAATTATCCCAGCGCATTTGGCAGCCTCGATTTACGACCGTCAATAAAGACGTGCATTCGGACGAGCGCGATTTAATTGCCCGTTAATGATACCTGCTTCAAATTTGTACGCTGTTTAACTTCGAAGCCGGTCGAGTTGCAGATAATTATGGAATAATTATTCTTCGTTTCCATTAGGCGATTTGATTCTAAATTTCTTTCGTTAATGTCCTATGATGAATGCTTAGGGGATTAAAATATTTTCAGGGGATTAGGTTTTATTTATGACTTAGTTTACTGCCTTGTGGTGGAATGGAAAATAACACTTAAAATTAAAATTGAATTTAAGATGAAAAATATTTCGAATATTGAGAGGTGACAACTGCACCAAATATATTTCCTACTGTTTGGAATTGGAATTTCACATCATTTGTTTATAAAACTTAATCACTGATGAATCAGAAGGAAAGAATGCTCAATTTGTTAAAAGTGGTAATAATTGTTTCCCCTTTTTGGCGAAATTTTTTCAGAGATACATAACTATAAATATCATAATTAACAACAGTAAGTACATCAGGAAAACTTAATTCTTCTCTAAAATTAGACTTAGAATTATTAATATTATACATTACTTTATCCATATATCTTCTTTTAATTTTTCAAAACGTTATATTGCATACCAAAAGAGAAAATATCCCCATTTTCACTACACTCTTAATACATTTAGCAACGTTACCTTATATTAAACACCCAAAGGCATCATTTTTACTAATAACTACTGTAGAGCGTTGTGAGTGTCTCGTAAGAAGTACACCGTGCTTCAGACTCGAGGGAATAATGTTTGAAACCGTCACATTGAAACATTCTTGCAAAAGATCCCATGTGTAAGTGCCCACATACAGGCACGAGACACTTTGGTCCCAGATCGTTAGAAAGTCACAACCGCGAAACGAATCGGTTCGTACGTCTTTCGTGATGTGGCGCACAAGAAGATATCGTGTCTTCACATCCCACGCATGATCTTCATGCAAACTCCTCCATCGTTTTCGCTCGCGTTTTATTGGCCTCGTGCTTGTCGCTCGTTCCAGGCCTGGAGCTTTATTCTTGTTACATGGAGGCACTGTCGAGTCTATTTCCAGAGAAAAGCGTGAAAATTGACGCTTGTGTTTCAGGTTTTTCAAGCTTAAATAACAATATCAAACACCACTGTAGACACACTCTCGCGAAGTCAATTGATTTTCAAGAAGAATATTAAGGGCCCTTTCAAACGTCACACTTCTGTGACTCGCAACTCGTGTTTCAGGTTTATGTGTCGTAGGACAATTGTAAAATTGGTCTTTTCAACGTTAACTGAAATTTGATTATTGAAATTAGTGGCTATATTGTATCTGCAACTGCAAGGAAGCTTGAGGCCTTTTCACGTGAGAGGATTTTATAATATATTTACGATATTCACATGTTGTCTAGGTTTGCTAAACGATCGCTATCTTTGACGAGTGCATATGTATGGCACATGATAATTGTAAAATTAATCTTTTTGTTAGATAGCGATCGTTTAGCAAAGATAGAAAGCACGTATGTCTGAAATTTCTATCACAACTCACAAAATAGTCTCACATGAGAAGACCTAAAGTTTTTTTTGCAATTGTGTATCTATCAATTTAGCCACTAATTTTGGTTCAAGTTAAAGTCATAAAAACTGACACATACACTTTGAGAGCACATTTAAAGTATTCCCGCTTCATTAAACTAGATTATCAAGAATCTTATTACTAGATATATCCCATAAGGGGATTAGGCAGTCAAATCGCTCGAAAATCAAGTATTTTTTGCGACTTAATTATACGGAAATGAAAGTAAGCACTGACTTTTCCTTTGGCACGATGTTTAGTACTATTACTTCTCACACCTTAATCTTGAGATAGAGTCCAGGAAGGAATATATTTTGGACATGCTGTAAAAATTTCAAGACAGTTCTTTCACAATCAGGGCGAAACCACAGAAAAACGCCTACACATAAAACGACCGTAGCGCCGTCATATAGATGTATATATTATCAACAAAAATATTTTTTTACAGTTTAAAGTATGAATAAACATTACCCAAAAGTACTAATCATAATTTGTATTCATCTCCTCGTAATTAATTCGCAAAAAATACTTGATCTTCGAGCAATTTGACTATCTAGTCCCCTTAAGAGCCTCATCCTCTTTTAACAGCTACACAACCTTATCACAATCCATAACCATTAATTCCCAAACAAGACTACCACAAAAGTAACGCCTGTGATATTTACCAACATCAGAGCGTCATCATCTTCCCTCCACAAAATCCATTTCTCAGCATCCTCTTCTCCACTTTCGCTCCAAGATCGGCCCCAAAAACTGTCCAACCGTTCCCCATAAATTCCGCCGCAAAATCGAGCCTCCAGGACGCTTACGCGGATCTATTTAAAGCCCCGGCAAAAGCGTCGGTCCAAGTAGAAAGCAGCATCCTCCGCATCGCCCAACATGCAAATCATTCATCAGCGATTCCGCGTGGCCGCTCCAAAAATGTCGAGCCGTCAGGCAGATCCACGTACGTGGCGTGCAATTACCGACGAGTCGTGTTACGTCGGCGTGCCCTCATCCCTCGTAAATCGCTGATCGATGTAACGAGGAAGCCAGCTCCGATTTCTTGCGCGCAGAACCGTCGTTTGGCTCGCGAGCGGGATTTTGACGGGCCAGAGGATCGACGGGATCATTCGATACGCCCGTCCGTGATCGACGCGATCCCCGATGAATATTATCGCCTATTAATGATTAATCGACCGCCTGTCGGATCGGCGTTCACGTGCGCGGACGCGCTTACACTCCTCTTGCTTCCAGAACGAGAGGTCGACCTGGGTCACATCGCGCTCCGCACCGAATCGTTAGAAAGTCCGCTCTGGATACCTCTATTCGGGACGTTTTCGTCCTTTTTCCCTTTGCACGGCTCCGTTTCACCTCCCTTCCTGCTGTGCCTTTTGCGCTGCGTTTCCACCTGTCCACGCGTCCATTTTAGTCTGTTTTCTCTGGATAGTGAAGGGAATATAGATGGAGAGAGCGGATGAAGTTGATCGAGTTTGATTGAGTTGCTAGAGGCTCTTGAAATGTTATGAAACGTTTGGATTTTGTGAGGCTTTATGGGTAGGTGATATTGAGGCGATTTGAATTTTGCGGGATTTGATTTGTGACTTGAGGTGTTATGGTGGGTATGTGGAGTGTTTGGTGGAGGAGTGGTATTTTTAGGAAGAGGGTGATTTATTAACTATCTCCTTAGATAGTAGTACTTATATTGTAGTTGTAACGTGGGATGATTCAGTGAAAAACTTTACAGAATTGATGTCTAAGAGTCAATTTACTGGTAACACTACTTAGCTCGTCACAAGATCAAAACGTAATGTACAGTAGCGGACAAAGCAGTTAGGACTTTTTCAATTCATTCTACTTTTTAACATCAACTCAAAACTGCAGCATGTGCCCAATATACATATTCTGATAAGGAATTAAACGCTGTATAAAATCCAGTTAAAGTTGAACTTATTTAACTAATAAACAAAAACCCTAGGTAACATTAAATAAGAAAACACACTTTTAAAACTGACAACAAAGTGGCCACTTTTGAAAAGTGATAAAAAATTTTGTGGGGGCACCTTTTGCTTTCTGGACGGTCTGAAAAATTACCAAAAGTGTTAACTCCTTTTTCGGCCCCCAAAATGTGTTGTCCCGTTCAATACCATACGAAACTTTTCTTAGTTATTTAAATAAATTTAACTGTATCTGGGTTTTATACAACATTCAATTCTCTATCAGATTATGTATATTCAACACCTACCACAGTCCCAAGTTAATGCTAAAAAATAACAAAAATAAAACAATTCGAAACAGTGGTAACTTTTTTGTCCGCTACTACTGTAGATAATGTCAAAATATAAGAGAGCTTTCCATTTCAAAGATACAAGAGGCTTCACAGAATTGTACCCTACAAGATCTGAATCGTGGAAGTCAATTTACATTAATACTAATTCGATAAAGATTCAAGTATCATATTAATCCATTTGCTGGCAGTTCAAACTCCAAAGTAAACGAAACGCATCTGACGCTGAACAAGTGGCTCCCTTTGCCTTTTCTTTGTCTTCATGGAGCCTCTCTTTACTCGACTCTTCTATCCATCTTTCCCCCGGCCCGTGTTGGTACTAGCTGCGTAGGAACGTCTCGCTTAGGAAGAGAGCCATCCATCCGAACGGATGGCTCGCCTCGATTGCGAAGGATCTCGCTCGGCGCTCGTTGTTAGCGCTTTCTGAGAGATGAAAAGGGTTCGCCTTTGCGGTCGTTACGCTGGAAAAGTCTTGTGTAATTGAAGATCTTGTAGTACGTTACCTTTATACGTGTACACGGACACGCGTCGAGGTAACGTATAAATCAGCCGCCTTTAGGCCGCAGCGTCGACGAGGAAGCGACTTGGGGCCTCTTTGTTCGACTTGTCGCGACCCTACCACGCGGATTTTCTGCATTTCGTTTTGAGGATTTATTGGCGCGTTCCCCGCTGCATCGCCGGGTCGGAGATTCCGATGATGGATGGCGAAAGAGTGCTCGTTATTTCGAGGCTTATCGGCGTTTAGGAATCGCCGCTAATGCTGAGTCGTGTAACAGCGTAAATTGAAATTTTATGAGATATTAAGGATGGTAGATTGTTTTTTATGATAGAGCGGAACGCGGTGAAAAGATAGAGGTTGTTTCTTAATTGGTGGTGGAAACAGTTTGAAATTATCAGACTGTGCCCGAGATAAAATTGTAGGTGTTTGTAGGCCTCGGGCATTTTGGAAATTTAGAAATTGGAAATTGGGAGCACTGGAAAATAAGATCCTGCGAGCTTTGAAACTTAGGAATATGAAAGCTGCAGAATTCAACGACTTAGGAACTTCAGAAATTAGGAAATTAGGAACTTTATAAATTAGGAATTTAGCAATTTTAGAAATCAAGAATTTAGGAGCTTCGGAACTTAGGAACTTAGACCTCAGGAATTTAGGAGATTTAGAAATTAAGAACTTAGAATATTTAGAAATTAGGGGCTTAGAAAATTTAGGGACATTAGAACACAAAAATTTGGGAACATTAGAAATTTGGAATCTGGAAACTTTATTGTTCAAGAATTTAGGAGCTTTAGAAATTAGAAACTTAGAATATTTATAAATTAGAGACTTAGAAACTTCAGGAATCAGGAACTAAAAACATTAAAAATCAGGAACTTTAGAATTCCAGAAATTAGGAACTTTAAAACTCCGAAATTTAGAAACTAAAAATCAGGAGCTTTGGAACTTTAGATCTCAATAGCTTAAATACTTTAGCACTCACCAACTTACGACTTACAGAACTTCACAATCTAACCTTCCTGAAGTCTACAATTTAACTCAACATTCCATCAAGCCGTGAACAAAACTGACAGTAAAATTATTCCAAACTTAAAATCTCCGCCACCAATTCAACATATTCATTTATTCAATACTTGAAACTAAACCATGAAAGCACCTGGTCAATAAAGGGAACGTAGCCGCTAATGGGAACGTGTACCCCGCCAGTCAGAGAGTAGTACTGGTATCAATGTTCCAACAATATAAAAAAAAACTGCCGGGAGCAACATTATCAGCAACGCCGATGACCACCGTTATCAGAGCTCTGTCCACTAACAAGTATTCCATAGGACAAATAACTCCCTGTGAGTCCCTTCCCTATCTTTCAACTACAACGCCAGCTGATAAGTCGTTACAAGCGTCGTCCAGCGTCCTTACAAAAATCCACTCCTCTCCTTGTACATCGACGTCCTTATCAAAACTCCGTGTGGACGTGTACCGATAGAAAACAGTTACTCGATCGACTTCGAAACGTACGACTTTATCCTGACGATAAGCTCGACAGGATCGCCGCGGATTCGCTACGCCTCATGCAAATCACCGCTAGAAAGTAGCGTTTAAACCCTCCAGCATCGAAGTTTCATGGAATCCCTGGAATCGATTTAATAGATAGCCACGTGGTTGGCGTCTACCTAATAGCCAAGGGGCTAATTAACCGCTGGAGGAGGGGGCCACGTGCGCGCTTTCTCCTGGACGGTGCGTGCGCGTAATTACATCCATATACGAGCTAATGTTCGCACCGACATAGGCGAGGGGCCTGATACACTTAGGGTCAGCTAATGCGTCAATGGGCATAGGAATGGACTTTTTTTTAAATTATTCCAGAACAACATGTTCTAGGGTATACGCGGGCATGTCTACGCAGTGACTCATAATCGTGCCTCTGTCGGCCTGTTTGGAGTGGAGACTGGTCTTTATGTAACTGGATTCTTTGGTGGAATTCCTAGTCGTTCTGCAAAATGCTTTGGGTGAATATTTTATGCAATATGTTTCGATGGGTCATTGTGTATGTTAAGTGGTGATGTGACGTTTCTGGGGATGAGGGAATAAAGAATATTGTTTTTTGTTGGTAACCTTTGGAGAAACTGTGGCGAAATTTAGTCGATACTCTGTGATTTTTGAAAATCATTTCTGAAGAGATAACATTTTTTTTAATTTGCTCTGTACGGGGTAGTTGTCTTGTGTTTTTAAAAAAAGACTCATGTAGCACCTTTTACTACTGTGATTAGGAAGTTTAAGTAGATAATCTTGTTTGATAAGCTGTAAATTAATGTGACAATTGCATTTTTGTGCCACAGAACGTGTACTTGTACGTGGTTATATATATTTTCATGATTATTTAAAATCCTCGAGTCACTTGGAACGTAAAAAGTTTTACAAGGTATTTCTGCGATAAGTCTGTTAACATTAGAAAGATATTCTACTTGCTTAAGGATTACCCAGAAGTGGAAAAACGTTAGTTGAACAAATACTTATGTATTACTAACACACTGTATAGGATAATGCTATCAACATTCTCGAATCCCCCAATCATTTTTAAAACCCTCACCACGTAAAATAACTATTTCCAATCCTGAAACAAACTGTTTTTACTATTTCCCAAATGTACATAATCTCCATCTCCAATATAAGTAGAATAAGCTCTCATTAGTCAGACATCTATCTCGCAATAACCTCCCGCGCCACTAGACCTACCCAAGACCTCACCAATAATACAACAAAAATCATTCAACATTCAGCAGTCCCTTAAATCTTTGTTCATAGCAACCATAATGCCGATAAATTAACAAGACATAAAATAAAGCAGGTTATTTCACAGTATTTTTCGAATCCCCCGAAAATTTCTGTGCCACTTCTAATCAGTGGACATCTATAGTGCCGAAGTGATTGAGCAGCGATTTTTCGGACGCACGTAATTCATAAGACCGGAGAAACCAGTTTAAAGATTGTCCAATTTCAAATTAAAATGTCCTCGATCGTGGTGCCTTCGGCGCGAACGGGCCGTGCGCAACACAACATCGTGTACGTTCTGGTTTAACACTCGAATATCTACATAAACAGGTAGCCAGGAGAGAAATTCATACAGAGTAGTCACGTAGGTAGATGTATGTAAGCCGATATGTACGCCACGGTACGGCCGGGACCGTTTTTCTTCCACTGACAGATCGCTACCGTTCGTTTAGAAACGTGTACCGCGATAAACCCGGGGATATACCTTTCAGTGGCGTTCGTGTTCTGTCATTTCCAGATGAAAATGTCTCTTGATATGTTAATTGAACGTAGGTGGTAATTAGGGGGACATTAACCGCGAGCTATCTACACAGGCTCATTATGATAATGAAACACAGTCGTTGAATTAATAATTCTTTTTGGCCGTCAGCGTTGTGACGTACCGAATGGACAGGGGCGATAGCACGCTCGGGACAGAACATTTCTCACGGGGCGCACTTAAAATGTGTCGAGCAATGCCGATACGTGTAATAAATGGTGTTAGTTTCTAGCATACTGTTCTTGAGTGCAGTGGCCGTTCGTTTGTTTTTCTTGACACTTCAGAGTTATTGAAAGAGAATTTTAAATCTTGCAAAGCAGAACTTAAGGGGGAGAGTACAGTTGAGAAAACAAGTGCTAAACTACCTACAGTGACGGATGAAAGAAAGTTTTTTTTAGAAGTGTTCCAAACGACATGAGTTTTTTCAGAAGATAGAAGGATTAGTTTGCTAAGTGACGTGTTTCGTCGCTTTGAAAAAAAGAATGCAATTAGTCGGAATAGCGAAAAAATTTCATCAAAATCGATTAACGTTGCTATGAGCTATAAACGCTTAAAGATCGCAGAATAAAGTCGAAAATCGCGAAATTCCCGAAATCAACGATTTTTGATCTTATTCTCCGATCTTTAAGCGTTTATAGCTTAGAGTAACGTTAACCGAATTTGATGAAATTTTAGGCATGTAAGTATAAAACTTACATCAATCTATAAACGGGTCTTTTTGAATTTTCATTACAGGTTCACAGAAAAAGTTTAACAAACGACATTTACTATTTTTTTTTTAAATTCCGACTAATTGCATTTTTTTTAAAAACGACGAAACACGCCACTTAGGAAACTAATCCTTCTAGCCCCTCAAAACAAAAAACTTATATCATTTGGACCAATTCTAAAAAAGTTATACAATTTTAAAAGTTTTGTTTTGGTTCCTTTTTTTTAGTACTAACAATGAGTGCATATATTCTAAAAAATCCTTTTTTCATTTCTTTCACAGGAACTCAGCAATTGAATTCCTTAGAGTTACAGTACCTACTTAAATATGTAATACTCTACTGAACCGTTTCAAGGATCAATGAATCTAAACGCTCTCTTCGAAACCTTTACCTGGTACAATACAAAAGTCAGTTCCATTCTTCTCTACCCTTACCAACACGATCTTTTGCACCCAGCAATAACAAAACCTACTTTCACAACTCTTCTCCTCTCTTTCATCGCAAACAATCCTCAACTCTTCCCAGCGCGAAACATCCTGAATCATAAAAAAATCTTCACTTCGTGGAAGCTACCACTTTGCGCTAAGTCTTCTAAAGATACGCCGTAGCATCCGCGTTTTTGTCCCCGTTGGCCCTCGTTTTCCTCTTCCTACGATCGATATGATCGAGTCCCGAGCCATCACTCACGTTTCCTACGTGGCGGTTCAATAAGCCCCCGGCTTAAACGTCGTGTTACCACATATTCTCGACTAGTTAAGGCTAACCCGTATCCTACACGCCGCCAACAACGAGGGGACGAGGAAGAACGAGGCTGGCGAGCGGGACGGGGCCACGCGAGGGGAGGGAAGCAGGGTCGTGACACGTACATATACGTGTATACGAGGCACACGCGCGTTCGCTATATCGACAGCCGATTGCTGTAGCCAGGCCGCAATCAACGTCTTATTGGTTCCACTGGCTGTCTTTGGCTATAATTCTCGTTGCCCTTCTTCGGCCAAGACCAGTGAGCACTTCTTCCGGCTACCGTCGCTGATTCCTCATTAGCGTGCACGCTCGCGTTGACAAAGCTGAAAGTGATTCGGTAACGACCGCCCGTCCGTCAGCCAGATGCCTTCCACCATGATGGGATGGTTCTTTTCTTTTTTTGTTATTTCAACGAGGAGTGGAGCGGGTAAATCTTGGGAGCAGTTTGGAGATTGAAGGTGTTTGTGTGGTAGAGATTGAAGACAGGTTGAATTCGTGGTATTTTATTAGAAATGTTGTTGGTTTAAGGATGGGTTGGGTCTAGTTAGGTGTGAAGAGGTGGTATGAAGGTAGGTGACATTGTTTTTTCAGAACGTCACATGTCTGGTTGAGTATGAGACTCGTGACATGTAGAAATTTCATGTAAAAATGGAGTAACTGATCGGAGACGTTTGGAAATTTCATTAAAGTTGAGAGGGGCCATTCATCACTCGTTATCAGATGCTTCGCGCTAATTCATCATTAACGACTGACAAAATTAATTATACGCTATTCTACCTTGAGGACGAGAGTTTTTGTCTTTTTAACGAGAGTCACTGAACTGAAGGGAAACTGTACCCGTCTTATCAGATTCATTGTACATTTCCAAAGTGATCGATCAGCATGTTGCGGTGAAGTTTTTCCTTCGGCTCCTAAACTGGTTTTGGATTGATCAGCCAATCCTCGGTGCAGTTGTCCAAGTTGAGACATTTGCGTTATCCTAATTACGGAGCCTCGTTGTTGAGTCTCTTAATCAGGCTTTCTCGTATTCTTTTTAAGTTCGCCTAGCTGAGTAGCAGAAACGCTAAACACTAATATTGTTTTCATGAAATTTATTGAGACACTGAGAAACTGGTTGAACATACTCAGAATGCATTATATCACTAAAGTTGTTATTAATTTTGGAAAGCACTTGACATAAAAGTTTATGTGTTTTAAGCAGAATATTAAATAGTAAACGTGTCCTATTTATATGTAGATGAAGATTCTTTAAGCACAACAAGATTGTCATTATTTGGATAGTAGGTATAACCATTCATTTTTTCCTGTGGTGTTATAGCTTCAGAAAATGTGAAAACAGAAATTTACATGAGTTGATTTTATTCTGCTAATTAATACAGTGCATGAGGAATAAATTATTCTCAATGCCGGTAGTCGAAGGATGGTTCTCCTGCCTGCGACAAAAATTTATTTAAATTATATTTATTTAAAAGCATTCCACTGTTTCAGAGAATAATCTATATTTAACATAAGTTACTTTTGTCCTTCTTAAAGGTACATTACCTGATGAAGGAATCATATGATACCATTTGAAAAGTAATGACGAGCTTCAATTATATTATCTAAAACGCTTCCACTCATAAAACAGTTACATCCACTGCATAATATCACAATTACACGAACTATAATTTCATACGCACAGAGTATAAAAATCAGTTAAAAGATATAGTTACCTATCTCCAACAATAAAAATTCCACTATTTATAAGAAACTCAAACCCACGAAACAATATTCTCTAGAAAATTCTTCAATTACCATTTCTCGGTATCATTAACAGCTTCGACATTATTTATATGATCAAGTGATCTATAAAAATGGGACATATTCTATTGATCGTTTCACCAAATTTTCTGTAACAAAAGCGTGGGTGTCTGGTTGATATCGACCAGCGTATCGACTGATCCGTATCCAGTTCGTTGGGACATAACTAATTATAGCTCGTTATAGGTCAATGCTTAATTACACCGCGGGCGAGATTCCACCTCCGCTTTCAACCTTATCGATCCCTCGATCTTAGACACGGCAACAGGTTCTCCACGGGACTGGTTTGATTTTACCATAACTTCTGATCCGAATATCCGCGGAGCCTGTTGACCTTTTCTTGGCGTGTCACAAATCGTGCCGCAGAATTTGCCAGCTCCCATTTAAGTGTCGGCGGGTCTAGCGCCTTGTTAGCTCGCGGTGTGTAATTGCTTTCTGCGATCAGCAGGAGTATCGTTTCCCCTGAGAACGATAGATGGTACGCAGCTTCTGTTTCAGTTAACGAAAGTGAGAGGATGATTAATTTGTTGGGCACTCTCTCAAATGATCACATTTCTCTGCATGCTTCGGAATATAGATATCTGAAAATGAGAAATTTAAGTAGATAGTAGGGCTGCAACGAATATTCTAATAATCTAAGAATTCGAATACCAGAAAATTCGAATTTGAGATTCGATCATTCGAATAATTAGGAATATTCAAATATTCGAATATTCAAACAATTAGGAGTATTCGAATATTCGAATAATTAGGAGTATTCGAATATTCGAATAATTAGGAGTATTCGAATATTCGAATAATTAGGAGTATTCAAATATTCGAATAATTAGGAGTATTCGAATATTCGAATAATTAGAAGTATTCGAATATTCGATTGTTGGAATAATTACAGCTCTAGTAGATAGGACTGCTAATTTGCTCGCTTGCTAAATGTGGGAACTTTATGAATTGCTCTTGATTGAATTTATATAGTATGAAATAATTAGTTTCATCTGAAACTCTAATAATTGTCCGTTGATTAAATACAGCTGCAGTATTGCCTTAAGATTCTTTAAAGAAAATGTCTTTTGTGTCAGTAGTCCTGTTTTTACATTCACTGTTGAAAGGACAAAGAGGGATAAATTATGTAAGGTTCAGTAACCACCGGATCAAACGCTCCACTTATATGTAAATGAAGTATTAACGATTTACGCGAGCCAGATTTCCATCGCGCTGGTTCATGGTGTTGTTCGTTTTCCACGTTTTCACACGGAGAAGGGGGAAAAATGCGTTTCCTCGGCAAGGCAAATAAACATGTGCAGACCCACGACTCGATAATATTGCACGACATGTGTTTAGAGAACAATTCCCCTTAGAGGCCGCAGTAGGAAGCGAGTGCATCGTGGTATCAGCATTAAACTAGTGCACCATTGTAGAAACATGTGCATAAAACAGTGGGCACCGATCCTTAAAAGGAACGTCCTTGCATTGCACAGTAGCGTGCACAGATGCACGCTCTTGCTTTCATGAAATTCTTCGTCGCGATTCTCTACCCCTAAACATCTCCAGTCCCATCTTTCCCGCAGTAGTTGCCGTTGTAGGTGCATGCTTCAGATTAAGTTACTGCTGATACTTGCTTGAAATAGTGGCACAGATATCTGTATCCCCTTAGATGCAGCTGGAGCTGTTTAGATTTTCACTTTTTCCTCGTTCACGAATGCCAGAGATCCCTCGAAGAAGTAGAATTATTCTTCCTCTTGAGAGTGGGAGAAAATTCTCGAGTTTCCATCCAACAGTGTTTGCAATTTATCTTAATTCCATTTTATTTCCAATTGCTATCCAGCACGAGCTCAGTAAAGTTTTATATTTAGTTTAAATATCTTAGGTCATACGTTTATAAATTTTCTAATTCTGATATGCAGCTTCGGAATCTAATTAACTTCTAGAGTACCTACTGAATTTTCTGGCAGAAAATTTTTCTGAAAATACAATTCTTCTTTTAGAAATACAATTTTTCACTGACAAGCTTTCAGTGATATCACACTCCATTAATACAGACTTCGCGAAATGTTTCATAGAAGTTAAATTAAATTTATAAATTTTATGAATTTTCTAAATTAATGTTATTTATATATATATATATAACATTAATTTAGAAAATTATATATATATATATAAAATTAATGTTATATATATATATATTGTCAGTGAAAAATTATATTTCTAAAATATATATATATATTTAATTAAATTTACTAGAATATGGTGAAATATTTTTTTATTAAATATATCAATTTTTAGTAAAGTAAAATCTGTTAAATTTTGTAATAAAAATAATTTATGTTGAATTGGTTATTAAACGTTAATCAATAATAATAATAATTCTTCTGTGGCAAGATTCTATATAAGAGGAACTACATATTAAATTCCAAAAGTAACGTCCTTGACTAGCAAGCAGGAGAGTCCAATCTCCATTTCACGTAATTTCATGTCCACGTTGCTTCGCCAGAGACATCTCCAGTTGCCAGCAGTGGCACGCGCAGCAATAGACACACCTATGCCCATTTTCCTCAAATAGATTCACCTCGTCTCGTTCCACACGTACCTCGTTATCATTTAAGGATGATTACAAAACGCGGCGAGGCTGGCAGGCCCCTTGAGCGTGTGATTGCGCAATGATGAGGCCTGAAATCACTGAACGACGCGGCTGTTTCAGATTCTCTTCCCTTCAATCTATTCGACGATAGTTCTATGACCTGCTCCACTCTTTCCACGTAATACTCTCTTCCAGTTGGAAACCTGATGAATGGCCAGCACTCGTCTTTTCACATCATCCTCCCGCAAGATCTGATCCTCCCTCGGCTCTTTCTTGGATGACAGATCTGGGTTGCTAGAAACTAGGAGTTACGTCACCCTCGTTTTTCATAATCACTTCTTCGTGTGCCTCGTTCCCTTTCTTGTTAAACATTCGTAGGAGGTACAAAGAAAGCTCCAAGGCTGATGTAGCTTCACTTTTGTCCTCCGATGAAAACTTCCCTCGCAATTAATCACGGGAGCTGAAAGTCCTCTGCGAATTTCATTCTATTAGAATTCGATGTTTTCACTTTGCAGTGTATTACTCTTGCTAAACACTTCGGGTAACCAAGAGCCTCGACTAGTCAAAGACTCTGACCCCATAACAAGCGCGCGTTGCCCACGGGGGTGTTGCTCACATGTGGCATTTTCATCTTTCTGTCTCGGTTGATGGTAATCCCCGTAGATCATCGTCAAGGAAGCACAGCCGTCCGTCGATCCTCCGTAAACTCTTTACGCCTTTCTCCGCGTTGCGCTGGCAACACGATCATTAACCGCTGCTCTTAAAAGGTACGCGTCTCTTCGTACGAACCAGTTTAATTGGGTTCCAACGAGCGAAATTCACCGAAGGATACGGCTCTTTTGATTTCTGCCTATCCTTAATTGCCCCGTGATCTATTCTCCTCAACGAGCACAATATTTACACGCAACCAAGCAACGTGTCATCCGTCCTCGCATTGCCTCGTCTAGTTAAACCATGAAGAAACATAAAAGCAAGACTTCTCCAATTCGTTATCCCATTCACCTTTGCTTCTTCCTCCGTTCCCATCGGGAAACCAGTTATCGAACCCACAATCGTACAAAAACACTCGGAGACAAAACCTCGTTTCCACTTTTACTGGACCCACGATGAGGCCAGCCTCGGTTGCCCCTCGGCAAAAAACGCGACGCATTATGGAAGAAAGGGGGTACGGAAAGGGGAACAGGGAACTTTCTCGAGAGGGGTCTCGTTTCCATCATCGTCTCGTTAAAACCCATCGATCGACCGGTAGCGTCCCAGCGGTTCGTCCCGTGACGCGCTGGAAATGCGGTAAACGAACAGCCGCTGCCTTTAAAGGGCCGTTCCCGGTCTCCGTCGGTTGCTGGCCGCGTAGCTACACGTCGCTCGTCTCTGTCCGTCTATCGGGAAGGTATCTTCGTGCCCCGTTGAAATCCCTTCAGCCGCCGTGGCACGTCTCGGGCCGCCTCTAAAGTCGGACGTCATAGACAGCCAGTGGTATCTTTATCGAATCGATTCGGCTGACAAACTGGAGGATACCGCAAGACGAATAGCCGATCTGCATGAGCTATGGAGTCGTGTGCATTGCGATTAGTCAGGGGACTCGAAGACCTCGTGCTCTAATGGGCATCGTTAGCCGTTCACGTAAAGGAGAGGAGCGTGTCTGTACGCGAAGAGACAGCCAGCGTCTAGCCTAACCTGGCCAAACGACCAACGCAGGAGACGAGAGTCAGCCAGCTACTGCCTTGATGAACGGGTCGGGTAAGACGGTGGTGCCCGATGTGGAACGGTACGCGTGTACGTTCGTGCCGATCTACTTGTTCAGGGTGTCCCAGCTAATCGTCCCACGATCGTCATCATCGCTCGCTACCCCTTTCCCAGAACCTCGGGATATGGGAACGGGGCATTGGTCTCTGGCGCGGTCGCGTCTCCGAAGCACCGTGTGCGTTTTTAGTGATCACTCTGTGGATTGAAGGGGCAGGCTAATTAACCCTTTAAGGGGAGATTCCTGTAAGCCGTTCGGTAATTGGGGAGTAATGTTGGATGTTTGGGAGATGTGGGATCTGATGGGAGGCTCTTGACAGCTGGTGATGCAGGTAGGGGTATTTGGTAGTTGGTACACTTGTTCATTGTATTTCCTTGAAGTACTCTTGAGGTTAAGAAGGTTTATGGTAAATGGCTTGGAGGATGTTATTAGAGGTTATTTTTCTGAAAGAAGATGAATCTTTTGTTTTACCTGATATTTGTATCTGTTCTACTATTGCTGATTGTGATACACCGAGTTCCGTGGAATGATCACGTGTTGTTAAATATGCATCTGCTTCCAATTTGCCTCGAATAATGTTCATCGCCAAGGTTAAAATCCTTTCATCGAAATTTTTATACAGTATTCGGTTCAAAAATACGACACAAGTTTTTCAGCTGCCTTCGTTGCAAATTTCTCCATCTGGTATTTGTACAAAATGCAATGCTTAAGAAGTTACACCTAGTCAGGCAGCCGAAAAGAGGGGAATTTTTTTTGGTAAAGCAGAAGCATATATTTTTACAGTATTTTTTGCACTTAAAAGAGCAACATTTAAAGAACATTTGGTAATTTTTTTGTAGAAAAATATTTACATTTATAATAAAAATATAACGACATCCAAGAAGCCTTTTTAAAAACGTTGAGCAAGATATCTCAAAAACTACTGCACTAATCTTTCTGAAATTTTGGGGGCTTTTTTGTATAAAAATCTACTGAATGACGGAAGGATTTTTTTCAATATATAGTTTCGATTATATCAACTATATAAATAGAAAACAAATCCCTCCGTCATTCAGTTGATTTTTATATAAAAAAATAAGCCCACAAAATTTCAGAAAGATTGGTGTAGTAGTTTTTGAGATTTCTTGCTCACCGTTTTTAAAAAGGCTTCTTGGAAGTCATTGTATTTTTATTATAAACGTAAATATTTTTCTACAAAAAATGACCAAATGTTCTTTAAATGTTGCTCTTTTATGTGCAAAAAGTTGTGTACAAGTATATGCTTCCGCTTTTTTAAACAAAAAATTCTCAAACATTCGCCTCTTTTCGGCCTCCTGACTAGGTATAACCCCTTAATCCTCAACAGCAAATACGTTTTCCAGCAATATCACAGAGCCTTTTCATAGCTTACAGTATGTCGACAGTTAAAATAAGTATAGATTTGACCCACCTGCTATATATGGAAATCCCCCAATGAGGCTGTAAACGTGCAAGTAAAATCTAGCGACAGAACTTTCCCATCAACCTAATAACATTTTCTGTGACACCTTTGGTTATATCAGATATCAGTATCTATGTTACATCATTACTGGCTAACATTAGAAAAGTAACTGCGCCATTATCTGGCAACTTCCTTATTAGTGCTGGCAGCGAAGATTCTATTACACTGATAACATTCGACACCCGACTCAAGCTTGAATCTATCACCATATATTCAAATGAACATCCCCAGCAGCGCTTAAAAATCCCAGTCACATCCAAGAGCCTTCAGTGACGAGAGCCTTTTGGCAACTCGCAGCTGGTATTTCATCCACGTTCACACATCTTCCATCTGTCTTAATCCACCTCTGCCCCTGTCAGCCGAATATGCCCATAACACCGATCACGAGCAACAAAACCGTCTCCTCCGAAGAAGCTCCCGCAGCATCTCGTCTGCATGGCCACCCGAGCATCCCAGAAACGATGCCCCCATCTTCACCCGTTCTATCTTCTTTCTCCGAGGCCGGCCTCTCGTTCCTTCCTCTCGCCAGCGGACTTCTCGTTACAAACCGGAGGAACAGAAGTGGGTCGTGGCACGGGCGCGGTAGCCAGTCACGGCGAAGGTGAAGTTAGGTGGGGTACACACGATCCCATTCCTTCCACGAGGGTAATGATAATTAATCCACCTGGGGACCGCTCCTTTCAGCCGGACCTTGGTGGTCAGCGTCGGAGGCGCCTGAGGTCAGCCACGAGAGAAGTCTTCCTTCCCCCGCCTTCCTTTTCCTCGACCACCGTGCCTCCTCTGGATTCCTCTTTTTCTTCCCATTAACCAATTAATAACGTCACCTACTATGGCGTTACCGTTCCGGTTCTCCTCCCTGTGTTGACCCTGGCGAACGGTACCTGCAAACAGACTCAGGTTCGAAGAACCCTGCCGCTCGCTCGGGCTAGCTGATTATAACCCTGGGGGACAGAGTCACCAGGAACACGATTTCACGAGGATCCACTTGGCCTGCTTATTTAATGAGAATATGTAATGGACGGTCGATTTTTTAAACGGCTGATTAACAAGTTCTTGGAGCTGCTCCCTGCGGTGCAGTTGTCTTTCGTTGGAGTTCTTCTGCTGCGACTTGGGGTTATTGTTATTCTGCATATCTTTGTTACTGTAGAAGTTCGAGGACCGGTGAATTTTGGAATTTATCAGCGGATCCTAGCATCTGCCCTTGTGGGGCGGTGGATGTTTGAAATATTTGATAAAATATTTGAACTTCGGGCTTTTGCCAACAGGACTGATCGATAAACCCTGACAGTTACCAGCATCTGTTTATTTAATTCCAAGATTAACTAATCTTCGAATTTTTACAGTGATATATTCAAACATTTTCTGCCCCCCCCCCCTTTTTTTAATTGACGCTGTTTCTCTCAAGAGACTGGCTTGACAATACCACCTGTGATCCACAAAACTTTCTTTCTTGTTTTCGTCTTAAAGGGATTTTCTAGTTTGGGACGTTGTTTTCCAGGTCATTTTTAAAATTTTTGATTGTACTGAAATCAACTTCTTTAATATTTGCAAGTGCATATGCATTCTTCCTCTGCTGTTTTTTTGTTGTAAATTTATGAAATTTCTGTTACAATTGTTAGTTTTCCTTTAGTTGAATGTTACTTCACCTCGGGCCAACCTCACCTTCATTAGATTGAACGATTCAAAGCGCACCCAAGACGACTATTTCGCAGAGAAGATCATGCTGATTAGTCGGCTGGTTGAATGTAATCGAGATAGCCTTCTTTTGCTGCTGTTAAAGGACGTATTTCTCCTTGCTGCAACCAATTTCAGTATGTAAGATGCATTTGAGATAGAGATCATGTCATTGCAAAGATAAGCCTCTCGGTTTTTTTCACATGTGCTAGGATCACTCTCGTCTTGCCTGTATTCTATCACTTGCAATATCACATTCTCTTCTTGGAATTCTGTGCAATCGTGTACTCTCATTGTAGTTCTCTTAAACAACAATATTATACTTTTAAGTCAGTGAACGAGTTAATACAATGACTCCATTCTGAATTCTTCCATGCGTTCACCCTGACACTTAACCGCAACGAAATATCTCTATTTCTTACCAAATATTTCTAGTAAATATTTCAGTTATCCAAAAACCACTTCTTTTTTGCTTCAACTAATCGTCATTTGTTATTAAATTTATCTGATATTTTTCAACACGGTACTTATCAAAACTGAAACTTTCATTAAATAAAAAGGTATTTGAAAATGCGAAAAAAATTACGAAAAATATAACAGAACTACTATTTCTCTATAATTAAATCAAATAATATCGCAAGAATTTAAATTTTCATTGTGCCACGTGACGTGTTAACAGAAATGTCTCCAAGCTCAGCGATCTTTCCTGTAATACATTCCCTATACCTAGTAGATGAGATCTCACATCAAAGACTTGTCCATTCAACAACTCGCATGAAAAATGTCTGCTCTCTCTTCTCGCGTTCCTACTCTTTCCATTATTAATGCAGCGCTTGCATAAGTTCACCGTAACACTTGAACCATGAAGAAATAACGTGGCCCGATAAACTTCGAACGATAAGCGCGCACAGATAGCAAGCGGGCAATTATAAACCGCGGGCGGATTTTTTCGAACGCAGAGCGGAAACAATGGATCTTTTCAAGACGGCTGGTCTGACGCAACACTTTTATTCACCGAGCCTCACCTTTTGAACCCTGCAAACGTCGTGAACGTGAGTCCAGCCCCGGCTAGCCAACGTTACCGCAATTATTAACCGAAATTCCATTCGTGGTCTGCTTTCTTTCTTTTCCAATAAACAATTTCCGCGGGCCCCGGTTTCCGCGAGATACGCTCCGCCGAGACCCCCGCGTAGCTGCCTTAGCGCGGAGAATTTTAACAAGATTATTACGCTCGTTTCGTGCTCTTTCGCCCGTTTTATCTTCCATCATCTGAATGCACCGGCTCGGCCTGCACGAGGTTGCATAAATGCGCGGCGCACCGAGCGCGACAAACGACGCTCGTACGATCGACCACCGTCGATCGCAATTTAACAAACAATTAATTTCAATGAATGCGCCGAATGAAGTCGTTACGATGGAATCGAATCCGGCTCCGGTAATAGGGGTCTCGATGACTTCGTGATCGCGTGAAATTTGTTTGAATGTTAATCGAGGTCTGGGTGGTATAGCGCGATGTGTTTGAAGTATATCTATGGAAGTATATCTTTTTGTGGAATAGGGTTTATGAATTTCTATTTGATAGGTGGTTGTGAATTTTGGTGAGCTTCTTGGGGATGAAAAATCTGTAGGAATTTAGCAGAGATGGGTAAAATTTTTATTTAAATAAAATTTCGTATAATGAATTAAAGTTAAAAAATTATTCGTCATGTGTCGAATAAAGTTAATGTTACAGTTACAGTTAAAGTTAACAAATTTATTCGACGCTGAAGTTGAAACTCTCAAGGAACACAAAAATTAACTTAATTCGTCGAACAAATCCTCGTCAAATAAAAAAAATAACTTTGTTCGTCAAATAAATTCTTATCAAATAAAAAAATTAACTTTGTTCGTCGAATAATCTAAAATTAAAGTAACTTCTATTTGATCCTTATTTAAATAATTTTTTATTTAGTTAATGCCCGACTCTAGAATTTAGCAATATCACAGAGGATACTCTAGAAGGTTAATCTAAAACCAGCGTGTATGAAGAGTCCTAATCGAAAGCACTGTAAGTGGCAGAAATCAAATTCTATACTATAGTATTACCATTGGCACGGAAAACATTTTCCGATAAAACTTTTACTTTTTTTTTTTAATTTTGGTACTTATAATATTTTCTATAAGGACTCTTCAATTCATGATTCTCAATGAAAATGATTAAAAAGTGAAGGTTCGCGCAAGTTTTCTGAAGAACCCAGCAAGTTCCAATACAACTGAAGCATGGACCAAGAGATACGACTAATCGACGCGCGCCATAAAGCTGATTCATTACCTCCAGGCGGATGCACGCGCGTGCACCCACATCTACTCGAATGAAAAGAATGACGCGAGTGCAAGGGGTTAACAAATTGTTCGCTGATCGCGCAACCGTCCAACCCCTTGCGCCCCTTCCCCTAGAGTTTGTCGCAATCGAGAGATAGTAGCGCGGGTCGCGCGACAAGCGATGCTGCTCGCCACGCTGGTAGTGCAGATTGTCATAAGCGAGAGGAGACGTAGCGAGCTCGTGGACTGAATAGACGTGCTCTCCGCCTCCGAGTGTGCCCAAGATTTATTGCCCTCCTGGATGTGTCGGGCCGCGAGAGTTGCAGACTTTCCCTGGGAGACGTAACCAGACCGCTCAGCCAGCCACTAGATATGCTCTCTGTTTCATCTTCCTCGTCCCCCCTTTCCTCGCCATCTCTAGCCACCTATATCACCACTGTATCTCTTCTGCATTGTGCTTCCATGGTAGAACACGTACGAGTTACCTGACAATCTTGGGATTAATCTGGAGGATATGGTGGTTAAACAAGGTGACGTTTGGTCAGAGCTTGTTTGAGGTAATCATTGGAGGGTTGTGTGAATTTTACTGGCTGATTTTTGTCGCTTTGGGGCTTCAAATTAAAGGAACAGAGGTATTCTGAGTTATCTTGTCTCTGTAGACGCGTTTTCTGTGAAAGCAACAAGGTGTACATATGTATCTGTACTTTTCCGTGTTTCAAAAGAATTCAATACCTGAGTTTTATCTTCATACAAGGCTCGTAGTTTTGAATCTTGAGATTTCTCAGGGCTTCAGGCTTACTTTAATAGTGATTATTCAACACAAGCATGTCCTCAAGATGGGAACTGGCGATCCGTGGGTACCGGAGCTGGTTCATCAGTACTGAGATCATGCAGGAGGCTTAAGGGGGATTCTCGTCTAACAGCCCCAGAACTAACTGATATTTAAGATTTTTTTTAAAAAAACTGTTGGTCATATTGGATTAAACTCGTTTGGGATATAAGGAGGCATCTTTAAACTTGCAGAAAATAGTTCTTTTATGGCGATCCATCTTATTATTTATTAATTATTGTGGAATCTTGTCCACCTCTTCGACGATGTAACTGCTGTTGGCGGGATGTGTAGCACCTATCACAGTCATATGATTGCAAAACAAATAGAAGTTTCTTAAGGTTATATAGTTTACGCTGGGATTGGTCCACTTTAGAGAAAAAGAATGAAAAATTGAAAGAGTTATAACGTTTGAAAGAAAAAGTAAGCTTTTTTCTCAGACAAATTTTTCATATTATTCTTTATATCGACGAAAAAAGTATTATAAATAAAAACAAAAATTAAAAATGTAGGTCGAGTGTCAGCGTAAATTACTTAACTTTAAGAAAATTTTCTTCTTTTTGCAATCAGATGACTGACAGGTGCTACACCTGACGCCAACATCGTCGAAGAGATTCCACAATAATTAATAATATTACATCCCAAAAGAGTTTAATGCAATATTAACAATAGTTTTTTTTAAAAAAATCTTACATTTCGGAGGCTGTTATACGAGAATACCCCCTTAATCGGGAGTTCCTTCAACAGTATCAACTTTGCAATTCTTTCTAAAATGGGCGGGAGTCAGTCCACTGGAAGTTGGATTTTGAGGAGTCATCCTCCTTCAACCCTCTACAGAAAAAGTAAATAGCTCATACCCCATTGAGACTCAACAATCTTGCCAATTAGCAACAGTATGAGCCTTGCAAGTCTTGCTAGAGAAAATGCACAGAGGTGAGCCCACTAGGAGGTGAACTTATTGACTTACTCCTTGTCTAGCCTCCCCAAGAAGAATTTCAAGTCTCATACTATTGCTAACTAACAAGACTGGTCCGAAATCTAACTGCCACGAAGTAAAGTGAACAAAATCCTCATTCCAACCAACACCTTTTCCAGGTCATCCCCACTGTATAATGAACAGCAGATATGAGAATCCCGCTAAATTGAATAAAATTGACGTTTCTTTTTGGCCCCTTCCTCGTCACCTCCAGCATTAATACCGGGCGCTGAGACGACTTGTATCCCCATCCACGCGAACAAGGCGAAACCGTCCCGAGCCCATTAGTATGAACACAATGAGGTAATCGTGACGGCGGCCCAGGCTCCGTTTGCGTGGATATACATCGGAAGAATGAATACGGTGACTCCGTGATTTAGAAACGTGGCAGAACACCGGGCCCCCGACCATGTCGAAATCGTAACACATGTTTGCACCGCGAAAGCAAACGGGGGGGGGGGGGGGGGATCCGCGCAGGGGGAGAAAGAAGGATGCCCTCCCAGAAACGTGTGCAGTTTGTCTCCGGGCACAAGCTAGGTCTGTATCTTCTATCCCCAGCGGATCGTGAGCTCGTGATCACGCCGCCTCTCAGCCAGCGGCTTGATAAAACGCGTCATTGCTCGTGCACACCTCCGTGAATCTTAGGGGGTGATCGTGGGTAATTTAGAAAGTGAACATGATGATGCATCGCTGTCTGAGATTTTTCAATTAGCAGCCACGGTTTTGTGGGAAATTTATACCGTTCGAGGGTCCGCATTATTGCTGGAACGTGCCTTGGCTGGCTGTTTGGAGTAGTCCTTTAGAGGCTTGCTTGATTAACGGCGTAACATGTTGCGTTTGTCGGTCAGGAATCGCGGGGATTGTGGGTCGAGATGGGGGAAGGTGAACGGTGAAAGGGAGTGATGGTGTCAGGTGTAAGATATGTTGAATGAAATTTGGAATAGAGTTCATAGTGTTTAGGTTCAGAGACTGTAGTAATAATTGTTGGTGATTGTAGGGTTTTAGAAATTTCACTGTACTTGTTATGTGATTATCAATTCTTAGGAGGATATTGGCTAATGTTATAAGCTAGAAGGTTGATCTTAAAAGTGTAGGACAGAATTATGTTTAATTACAAATTTGAAAATAATTACAGATTTGAGGTTTCAGCTCGAAAATATCGTGAAAGATTCTCGATTCGACCTACATTATATGAGTATAAAACGTGCCCCATACCCCCAAATTTCTCTTAATTTGTTTGCAAATGACTGTAAACTATTCCTCGGCACGACAACATATTACATCACACTCATAATTCTCGTTGCAACCCCGTATTTGGTAATCCACCGACGTTCTTTCTTCGAAATAAGTAGACACATCCCTCGAAAGCTGGCAGCCAGAGATAATATCAGCTCCCTTCCTGGTGTAAAAGGCAGGAAGGAAGAATTCGTCTGGTTCTCAGGCTCGGCTAAAATGTGCAAAACGATCCTAGACGTTCCTTCCGGGCACGAAACTCGGCCAAGATCGATCTTCGGCGCTCCCTCTGCCCCCTTCTCGCAGATCATCATCGGTGTTCTTATCTAAAGGGAACGGCGCGGCCATTTCCAAAAATAAATCACGCAACGGCGATCGTTAGGGCCTCCTACAAGCCCCGGGCGATCGAAAGAGAGAGAGAGAGAGCATCGGAGGGGCCTACGAAAAGGGCCGCGTAGCTCCGAGGGATTATGCAGGGCAGCGTGTGCTGGTGGATGGCTGGTAGTTACCCAACCCACAGAATACTTAGGAATACTCACGAGAATCCAAAACTCGTTTGGATTACCCGCGGCTCGATAACCGCGACTCGTCCTGCGGAAGCTTTTAAATCAGGCGAGGGCGGTTTTCGATGGATGGGGCTCGCGAGGTAGTAGTTTGCTCGGAGCTCTTGTTTGGTCTGGGCCTTCGCGAGGACTGTTGAGCTTGAGAGACGGCCTCCGATTTTACTTCAAGAAAATCGAGCTTCGTTCGTTCTATTATTAAGGGGACCCTCCGGCCAAAACACTCGAAAAATGGGTGATTTTTATGATTTTTGTACAAGAAGGGGCTATAACATATCATAAAAAATGTTTTTGACTATTGTTGAGATAACCGTTAGGGTACGAAAAAAAATTTTGTTTCATATTTTCGGTATTGATACATTTTCTAGGTGGCGCTTAGTGCAGCACTGCCAAAAAGAGTTGCCACCTAGAATATGCATCAAGACCGAAAACACGAAACAATTTTTTTCGTACCCTAAACAGTGTATTAATAAAAACCAAAAACATTTTTTAGGATATGTGATAACCTCTTCTTGTAAAAAGATCACCTACTTTTCAAGCGTTTTGACCGGAGGGTCCCCTTAATTAGGAAATTTCGAAGATACACTTGAGGGAAATGATATTCAATTTTACTGTAAGTAATTAATTATATGGAGCTTTTAATAAGTATATTCCTGGAGCATATTTTATAAAATATCTCTTCTATGTCAGTTTTAAAACAGTACCAATGAGTGCGTACTCTTATCAGTTATTATTTCTGTTATCGTCGTGTTTTCCCAACGTTCGCTTCGAATAAATCGGACAGAATGCATGTTTTGCTACCAACAATTAGTGTTTCCAAAGGTTGATTTATGCCTCTTGTCTCCCACTAAGACGCTGATTATTCATAACATTCAGACGCCTGCTTATCGCTCTAGCTTAGGTCTCCCGATCGCCAATCCATTCAGTAGCCTGTAAATTTGTTTGGAACTATCAATTAGATACATCCCACCACCGGCCCACGCTCGAGATCACAATATGTAATCAGAATATTACACCTCCGTACGTAGGATTAAATTATCCACTAGATAAACGCGGGCATAGAAACCAGATAAATCCTCTGCAACAGATTCCACTCCACCTAGAATGCGATTGAGCACTCCTACGCGAGTTTCATTGAATTCATAACAACATTACCTTTAATAACTACAAAACAAGGGAAATGATTGTTCCCTCTTATCTTTGTACCTTCGTAATTTCATTCATTAGGTTTGAAGGAATATAAACGTTGAACGTAGATCACTAAATCCCCTTTCGTTAAAGATCACATGTTTCGATGCGTAGACTACGCTATCAAGATTCATCAGTGTCACTTTATTCTACGTAAATGACACGTAAGAACTCAGACTCTATACATCACCCAGATGCACAACGGTGCTATAATCGAAGCAAAATCTAGGCACTCAAAGTCGCTGATGAACTGGCTCCACCATAACGTATTGCTCTCATATCACTTTATTCCTCATTTCTGCGCATAAAGCTGCAGGCGCGTGATCCAGGCCCAAGTGGCGTGTAAAGAAATATTCTTCAGGGCACAACGCACTAAATGTGTTCCTGGCTACTCGTTACAGGGCTCCACGTATTTAATCACATTCCCACGGACTCCAATCCCTAGCGACACTAATGTTCGAAGGATGATCTGATTACATCCCCTTTTCTCGACCAACTCTCTCGCTACCAACTTCCTCTCCTACTGCCTTCGCATCCCCGTCACGACAAGCCACGACGCACACGCTCCGCGCAAACAAGGTCGCCAATTTTGTGCGGAATCGTTAGAGATTTTTGAGAGGAACTGTACGATAAGCCCCGCGCCCGGCAGAGGGTTCGGTCGGATGCTGCCGGCGGGGACAATTACGCAGATGTGTGGCTGGCGGAGCTGGACGCGTGAGCGTGTCGTGCAGCTTCTCGGATCCTCGGCGTTGCCCTGGCGCGAGCACACCTACGAGGCCCCACAACCCCATGCCCCCTGTCCAAAATTAGTATGCTCTACGCGGACGGACGGGTGTGTGAGTAGACGACAGCCCCCTCTGCGCCAGGCACACGTGTGCGTCTCGTACGAGGGAAGAAGAGGCGAGGGTGTGCAGGGACAGGGGGCAGAAGGGAAAGAGAGAAAAGTGATTACAGAGCGCGAGCCTCCGGTTGCCCCCGGCGCGTGCGTCCAGCCCGACCATCCTCCTGTAAAATCCTGCCAGTTTCACCTTTCCTGGAACACCGCCCCGGGCCGTTTCGGCCGATCTCTTCGAAGCCGCTGCTCCGCTGGCAGAGGAATGCTGGCATCCGACGAAAACGTCAGAGGAGAGGATGATACCCTGGTCGCGGGACTAGCAGGATGGTAAATCGGTGTACCAGGTGGCTTCAAGGATCGGGGATCCTTGAAAAAGGTGGTTATTACCGGAAAGGTGGATTTCAAGAACCGATTTCATGGGTATGCGCGTCCCTCTTGGGCTTGCTTTGCGCGTAATCGCTGATCGGATTTGGTTGGATCTGATGGTACTTGGGGCTGGTTTGCTAGGGCTGCTGAGAGTTTGGATGGGTGAGATGAGATTGGAGAGCGAGGGGTTGAATCTGTCGCGTCTACTGGGGTTGGGCTTTAGTTACATCTACTGGGGTTTCACAGGTGGCATTTGAAGATGGTTTGTTAAGGGGGCAGGCCTACTTAGAACAGTCAAAACAATATGTTTCTTAGGGAATTTTTTCTAGAAAATCCAATAAACTTTTATTAATATACATTAGTCTGTTGAAAAGAATACATTTTACCGATATTTCAGTATTTATTGTGGTAAAAAGTATTGAAAGGTTTGTGAGTTATAGGCGACGCCCGAGACGTACCCCTTTTTTAGGCGCTTTGCGGTGACAACCGTAGCTTGGTGCAGGATCATCCAAAATTGAAAATTCAATTTTTTTTTAGATAATATATGAAATTATCTAGGCGCTATCGGGCCCGATTTTGGAAAACTTATATTGAGATAAAATGGCGGCTGTGCTAAGTTGAAGCATCGATATTTGGCAAAAAATTGCTCGTTTTTCGAATGTAAAAAAATCTAGGCAAAAAAAGGAAAAGTTTCCGATAGCGCTTAGATTTTTAACCCTAAAATAACTCTGCAAAGCCTCGGGTAAATCGGTTCATTAATTTGTAAGTTATGTGTGACACCGACTTTGAAAATATGATTTGGAGGAAAACGCGTTTAAAGTTTTGGGTCTGAGCGCTACTCCGAGGAACATATACCTACTTACGCGCGTATAACTTTGTCAATTTTGGTCGGATTAACACGTTCCGCACGGCTGATGTCATAAGACACAAACCGGGCGACCGTGCCGGCCGGCTGATGTCATAAGACACAATGCGCGTCCTCAACGACGCTCGATTATTTCTCGATTTTGGTGGTTTTGTATTGGATTTGGTTGATTTATGTGAGTAAATCTTTCTTCATTATTGTTTTGGCTACCACCTGGTACCGTCCGGATTCAGTGGTCGACACCAGAAATCAAATTAGAACGTCAGAAAGCCATATACCCGTAAATTCAAAAATCCGGTTTGCAATAATTTTTTATTATAAAAGTTGTTTCTATTCCATTTCTTATGGAAAATAAGTAATGAAAACACGAAAAAAATTTGTGTTTGTTACTCGGTAAA
The DNA here is from genome assembly GCA_944738655.2 of Andrena hattorfiana. Classification (NCBI taxonomy): domain Eukaryota; kingdom Metazoa; phylum Arthropoda; class Insecta; order Hymenoptera; family Andrenidae; genus Andrena; species Andrena hattorfiana. The sequence continues at coordinate 37,262,546 of OX122889.2, read as the reverse complement.
GTTCTAAAAAATCGGCCGTGCGGAGCGCATTAACTTGACACTTTCGGGGAATATTTTCAAGGAAATATAAAAATCGAAAAATCGATTTTTCGAAAATATTTGGGTAGGCCTCCCACCTTAAGGTTTGATGGAGTTTGGTGATAGATATTGGATATTTAATGATCTGTTGGTAGATTGTCTTTGTTTACAATTGTTTGGTGGCGTTTGTACATGTTTGAGGGTGGCTTGTGAACAGTTAGTACAGTGATTCCCAACCTGTGAGTCGCGAAGTGTCTTGTGGGTGGTTGCCACAGTTTTCTTTTCGTTTTCTTTTTTTAATATTATTAAATGACAATTATACTCTGAATTGCTTCTTTGTTGTATTAAATTTACCTTATCTTATATGGGGGGGGGGGAGATCGCAGGTTATTTGAATATTATAAAAGGGGATCCGGACTTAAAAAATGTTGGAAGACACTGAGTTAGTATAATGGAATGTAGTTTATGTAGTTTGAATTTTCTAGATATCCAATGTGTACCTATAATGACATGTCTAGATGCTAGGCAACAGCTATGTAGTTCCTCAAACTTCACACTCACCGAATCACTGAAGTCTGACTGTCTAAAACGATATACAGTTACTCACAAAAATATCGGCCCACCTCACACGTATAATATATTTTACCTATTTGAGTAATGTTAAATTCAGAAGTACTCATTATAATTTACAGTGGTATAAGCCTTGATTAATACATTTTTAGTTAGTACCATCTACCAGAGAAACACTCAAGGACATTTTGCTAGAAGAATGGAAGAAGATTAGCTCGAATTTCACAGAAAATTAGTTTTGTTTGTAAAAATGAAATATTGAATTGCGACGAATATTTTTTGCACGATATATGCTACTTCCACGGGTAATAACACATTTTCAAATAAACTTGAATGCACCCAAAGCAAAAGTATATTAATGTGAAGTAGAATTGCTAATTCTTACTTTGAAGTCAATTTAATATGTGAAATATCTTATATTATATAACTGAAAATATCAAGCTAGCAAGTCACCACAAAAACCATATTCTTCACTGAAATCCCATTCGGTTTCCATTAATTTCCGACATACCTATTCGAACAGAGCCTCACAGTAATTGCACCGTAGACATATTTTAATAAAAAAAATCGTTCCACACTCTGCGTCATCCTAGTGGTATGCCTATAAACTGACAATACCCAGAACTCAACACAATAATCCACACGACTCCATTTATATGCTGCATAACATCACAGTTCTTCATTTCTACGAGCAAAAAGCGTAAGCAGCTACCGAGCGAAGTAACCTATCCACCCCCAACTGTTTACATAGTGCGAAAAACTTAATCGAGCCGTGCTCACGGCAAAAAGCTTGTATCGTTTATTGCCACGTAATCGAGGATGCGCGCGAAACGGCGCGATGGACCGTAGGAAGCGCGAGAAGGATATTGAACGGGAGGAAAGCCCGCGGGTCGGCTATCCCTTTTGTCGCTCGTTGGAAATACCGACGGCTCTGTCTATCCTACAAGCTAATAAAAACCCTGATTGATCTTAATGGGTAATAAGGAATCCGTTGCTGCAGGATGCAAGAGAAAATGATCAGCGATTAACGTCGGGATCTGTTACGCCTTATGATCATACGACTCTCGTTTATTGGTTACACAGATTACTTCGTATGTGACGGGAATTTCATGATCAGGAATTGGGAAAATTTGCATTTTTCAAATCATAAAAGGTTTCACGTGTAAATTGTGTTCATTTGTGAATTACTTTCTAAGTCATTCGCGGAGTTTCGTTAGAGTTTTAAAAGATTTCATCTGGGGTGGAGGATACTGATAGTGTAAACTGTAAAGGTACCCCAGCTTCTGCAGATATTACTGGAGGACTTTGCATTTTCTGATCACGAGTTCTCATTTAAGTATCCATGGCTGGCTGTTGGAGCAAGTTTTTTGGATTGAAACTGGTAAAGTGGTTAGAACAAATACGACTTAGAATGCTATAGGATATCGAAGTCTTTGTTCAAATCTGCTTAAAAGTACGAAGAAAAGAAAGATGAAATAAAGAGAAGTATGTGAATACGTTCATACGTACATAAAAAAGATGAGAAAAGAGAGATTTGAATTTAGTATTTATTTTCAACAGTTACAGAATATCTTCATTTACAGTTTACATTTTAATTATTCACATTATTTACGTTCCAGTAGATAAACATTTCATAAAATATTCGAAACATTCGTTTAATACACCTGTGCTATTCGACACAGTCGGACAGCTCGAAAATTTCTATCTGCCCGAAACAATTCGAGCTACTCGGTTCTTTTCGAGCCGCTCGGTTTTATGAGTACTCGGCTCGGTTCGGATTTCGAGCTGTCCGAATATTCGAGTACTCGAACAGCCCTACTTGAAGTGCGTAGTCTGTCCAAGTACCTACTGATTCTACTATCTACCATACTAGAATTGGAGATGAACGATATGTACTCCTTTTCCTTCTTATTCCATCAAATTTCCTACTACCCAGCTGTGAAACTACTGAACTACCTCTCGAAATTTCATCTTATCCCTTCGTGGTCACAGCGCGTATAGCACCACAAGATATCTCTGCGAATATTTATATAAATTTTTAGACCATAATAATAAAAGTTAAAAATTCGGTAAATTTTAACAAAAAAATTTTGATTGACAATTATTGTTTCAAATACAAATTTCAACATATCAAAATTTACATTTCTAGAAAAAGACAATTAGAGCATGATTGTATGAGTATTACGAATGGTCCATGTGACCGATTTGTGATTATAAGAAGATGTAACCACGTAGGGTTAATATTCAACTCTACATATGTCATTTTGGACATGTAAAGCTACATTACCTATCATTAAGATTATTAAAAAATTTGTTCATTATAATTTCACCATCAGAAACATAACCAACTCAACATCTACCATCTACCACATTAATCTCCACGTACCCCAGAGCAGGTCCCCCAAATTCATAGAATCCCACCTCTGCGAACCGCAAGATTGCTCACAATAGAACCAACCACGAATCACCGTCGTAATTAATGTCACTGAAAAGCTGGAGCAGCACTTGGAATTCCTCGCCGTGCTGGCTATAGGCGCGATTAAGTGCCGCGGTTCTCGTGAAACCATCGGCCTCACATGAAATTACCGATACCGTGGAATGCCTCGATTGCTTTCCGCGGAACAGCGAATACCGCGAACCGCCGAGACGGATGGTGAAAACGCGTCTTGGAATTGGAACGCTCGCAATTAAAAGGAGGAACACGCGGCGATGCACGGAAACGTGGGGGGCACGCGCAGTCTTCCTCGATGCGAGGGTTTCGCGTACCCGACGTTCCGCGCGCGAGTCTTACACTGGCTGAACTTTCACCGTAATTAAGCTAAAACCGCGACTCCGGGCTGCGTTCGCTCCTACTAGGGTTAACGGCTAGGCACCGCGGGGTCGCGGAACGCTGACGTAACGCGGAATTCCGCGAGGATGGAAATTGGATCAGCTGGATGCATCCTTCGTGAGGTGGAATTGATTGATTCCGAGCGGCGAGACACCGAAGCTGGGTCCGCCTTGCGCAATGGAGCGTCGAGGCTCGTTGCACGAACGACCTTTTCCGCTCGAAATTCAATTTTATCTTCGCGGATCTGTCGACGGGCCTCGGCTTTTTTCGCCGTTGATTTATGAAACTCGTGCCTGCGTTTGGCTTGGGGGACTTTGATCCTCGGGATGGAGAATTCTCGGTTTTAGTTGACTGTTGTAGTGTTGGGAATTAATAGAATGGTTACTGATTGCAGTTGTAGAAGCTGGTAGATTGAAGGGTAGGGTAGAGTTGATGAAATGATTGGTATGGTGCAGTAGTGGTTTGATCAAGTTGTAGATGTGTGAAGTAGGTGTCTATCAGTGAATTCGATCCAGTTGTTCAAGCTGGGTTCAACTGAAAATATTATGTTTTTGGATAAATATTTCTTAGATTCAGTCGATATTCTCGACTAGCTTAAAGTTCCCGGCGTTGCGCGGGTTATATAATTTCTTTTTTATGAAGGGGTGGGAGTTTTTAAAAAGATTCCTTAGCGATCACCTAGGGGCTATAAGGAACCTATCTACCTACCAAATTTCATGGTCATAGGATCAGTGGTTCCAGAGAAGTCTTGATGAGTCAGTGAGTGAGTGATTTAGTCAGTCAGTGGTATTTGGATTTTTTGTATATAGACGAGAAGATAGATTGTAGGTTTCAATTAGAATATAATATAATATAATGAACATACTTGCTGGCTTTGCAATTCTAGATAAACTGTACTTTATAAAGATTCTTCGCTACATGTCTTCACAAAAATAGACAGAAAAATTCCTTACAAAAATCCATCACCAAAATGAGCCAGTATCTCAAATGTAGTACATCCACAAACATAATCGTCTATTTCGAAACAACTCTCAACAAACTTCCTTTCTCTTTTCTGAATTCTTTTAGTACGAACACACGTCATATCTATACTTATATCTTATTATTAAACGATTTTCGATCCTCAATTTGTTTGTTTGCATCATGTTTGGTTCAAATCTGGAAACTCAATTTTAACCGCATTTCCAACTATCCAATAGACTTGAATTTCTGCAGGCGTGCGTAGTTTGGATAACAATTTAAAATTCTGAAAAAAGTCAAAAATAAAAAATTATATATTAAATGTTTAAAAAATCCCCAAAGACTAAAAAGTAGAAAATAAAAAATATATAAAAAAATGTTTAAATTAAACGATTTTAAAATGCACTAAAACCTAAGAAATAATTATTTTCTTGTACTACAATTACGATGGTAATGTGTCACTTTAAAGAAAATCCTGGGACCGGATATTTCATAACAGGATACGATTCAATTTAATACGGAATCAAGCCTCGAAATGAGTGATGAATGAAAAGCGATGAAATATCCTGCCCCACGATTTTTTTTAAAGCGACATATCAGCATCGTAATTGCCGTAAAAGAAAAGAATTATTTTTTAGTCTTTAATGCATTTTAAAGTCGCTGAACTTCAACATTCTTTTATATATATATATATATTTATATATAGGTATATCTTATTCTATGTTCTACTTCTCTTGTTTCCATGCCCTAAAATGACTCCGTATATTTCTCTCTTCCATACATAGGTTAATTATTATAGACTGCCTCTTACTTACTTAGCTATATGCTTCGTTATAACTAAAGGGGACTTCCCGTTAAATAAATAAAATAAAATAAATTTCCACACAAGGATACATTCAATAATCAGCCCCCGAGGAACAGCACTTCGAAAAGAAACTCGCAACCAAAGAAACGATCACACGCGTAAAAGACGACAGCTAAAAAATGGCAGCCCTGATACGCTCCCCTCGACACGTCAACAGCATCCGCGTCATCCTGGACGCGATTTACGCACGGATGCGCTCACAGCCGTGAATCCTGCGCTATGCCGTCCTAGCCACGCATCATCATTACCTTGATCCACATCTACATTGTCATTAGAGGTAGGCCGCGACGGCACTCTTCAAACTCTGCTGGAATACCGCCTCGCGCCACGAGGATGATCGTGTGTCCGTCCACCTGCATCGACGTTGTTCCAGCAAAGACCATGAAAAACTCGACGGAGGGAGGGGGACGGAGTCCTCGCATCTCGAAGGGGGTGAGCGTTGAAGAAGGATGCGACCTGTCCTCGAGGAACACCGGAGTCTCTACTCTCGCCGACGTGATGTCGATCACAGTGATTATGTCGTCGATGCGCTGTACCGCGTACGCAAATTTTTGCGACGTTCCCCTTCGCCTCGCCACTCTATTTCCCCCCTGCTCGAGGAGGCCCTTCATTAGACGGGGCAGAAAAATGGGGGACAGGTTTCCCGGACCGATTCGGATTGGTGGTTTGTCGTGAAACGGCGCGAGTTTGCGGCGGATTGCGTGAAACCTGCGGTGCAACCGACGGAAAGGTGACTCCTCGTGCGTTTGGAAGGCGCGCGGGCTTGGAAGGGGTCCGCGTTCTTCGGAACGATGTGGAGCAGAGGGAAATAAGACATAAGCGAGGGGAAGGGGCAAGCAGGATGCGCGTTTGTCCTCGAGGAATACGGGGATACGAGTACTTTGATCTCGCAGCTCTCTTCAGACGTTCCTTCGATCACAGTGATTACGACTTCGATGACCGATGCGCGCAGACACACGTGTGCCTCGCTGTTCTTAATTTTACGCACTGTCGCACGTTCAGCGTCGATCATCGAGTGAAACGGATGGGACGTCTGGAAAAATCTGCCCCGAGCGGTTCTCCTCTACTAACAGTTTTCTAGCTTGCTTCTTTGCTATCCACTCGAGGCCAGATCGGGACAGGTTTTGCTTGGGAGGTGCAGTTAACGATGACTTACTTGGAACTAGTTTAAGTTACTTCGTTTCAACTGCCTTCGATTTGCCCCCGGCGTTGCGAGTGCGGTAGTGTTCGCTTAATTTTCAGCAAAGGTTTCTGGAATATTAGATCAGAAGGGTTTTATAATGAGAACTCTGTGGAAGGTCACTTGATAATTTCAGTGAGCATAAAGCGTGCTCGTTAGGTTCTTAAATGGCTGGTGTAAGGGAGATCGGGGATAGGTGATACAGAAGCATGTGATACATCGTAATTTTTGGAAAAACCGCTTCTCGTACAGATACAAAAATTGCATCAGCATATCGTGGCTTAGCGCATAAATATTGTAGGTACGTTCACTTTTAGCGTTTTCGAGAAAAACTGGTTTATATATGCAATGGTACGTACCTACATAAGATTTAGGGATACATTATGAACAAAAATATTATTTCGGATAAATTTATGAAGTAGATATAAATGCGTTTTTTATACAGCAGAAAGAAACAGTGAAGAACTATTTGTTGCACATAAAAACTCAAATTTCACAGAAAGTGAAATTTTCGTTAAATAACGTTCATTTTTTTAACCCTTGATTTTCACATCGAGTCAAAATGACCTAGCATTTGAATTTGAAGTAAAATATTTTTGAGGCATCATTAAAAATGGTACTACGTACCTACTGTCTAAAACACGATGATGCTTCAAATGTTAATTTTCAACGATGAACATATATTCTACAATGTTCAAGCTTTATCTCAGAATTGTTGCGACTTAACTGTTTGAGGCACACGATTTTAAAGAAAATAAAAACCCTAGTTGCACAGAATTTTTTTTTATTAAAAATTTAACATAAAACAGTACTCAAAATTAGAAAAAAATAATAATATTTCCATAAAAAATATTTTAAAAGAATTTATAATTTAATTTATTTACATAACTTGCATGGTGGGATACGTACAATCTCACCACTTCACAGCTTCAAAATTAGTATAAAACATCAAATAACATGTTTTTTTATTATAAAACAATTTATTCACTCATAATAAATTTGAAGAAAAGAAACAACACCTTAATCACAGCAGCACACACAACATACTGATGCGTTTTGACTTGTACAAATTTTTTTTCACTTATTATAGCATTGCCAACTGAATGAAAAACTTTAAATAAGATATTAAACTGTATGACCATGGGTAACTTCAACTTTTCGAGATGGGTTAAAATATATCCTACCATGCATAAAAAGCTAAGCAAAAGGTGGGACAGTTTTTAACCCACCTAGCCCCAAAGAGTTAATTTAGAAATAGTCCTTAAATATCAACTGATTGAAGATTGGCTTAGTTCAAATCGACCCAGTGTGACAACTACGTTCGAAAAAACAGGTGTGACAACCAAGGGTTAAGATTCTTACGAAGAAAAGTAAAAATCAGTGTTAAAGTTTATGTGAATATATCTCAACCATCGTTTAAAGTAAGCAAACAATATATATAGCGTTGCGTAAGCACATTCATTGGTAAATCCACATTGTCATCTGCGGATATTGAAATACCACCACAGACTTTGTCGCATATGTGTGTTTAATTTAAAGATAAATGCATTGTATCAACATGCCACTTGCCCCGACAACGGAGTGATTTGATACATGTGCCATGTCACCTAAAAAGAATTTTCCTTATGTAGAAATTTTAAATTAGATAAATGAAAATGGAATTGATACCTCCAGAAAGGATCAAATAATTGCATATTGCAGTATTAGTTCCCCAAAGTAACATAAAAATTATAAACTAAAACCTGAAAAATGTATCAACCACACCCCGTCTCCCCTACTTTCTGTTGCCGTTTAGAGTCTCCAGATATTCTTAATTCCCCGTTCGTAGAACATCTTCCACTTTGAAGACAAATTCTCCAGTACCAAGATTTTCATTTAATTCACCATTTTACTATTTCTTTTCACCAAAACTCCATCACGTCTGCATCACAGAATCTAAATCTCGTTCTTATCATCCCCGACCTAAACCCTTTAAACCCTCTGCACAATTTCCGAACTACTCCAGTTCTACTTTAACAACAAATCGATCCAACTCACTTGAGCACCCAATCACTGGATATCCACGAAACAAACTGCACTCTCTGATGAATATCCCCCTCGGGATATCCATCGCAATAGACATCCTCGTTCATCGCGTCGCCATCTCAACCCTCCGCCTTCAAAACCCCAAGTTCCCCAGCTGGATTCCATTTTTCACCGAGGATCTACGCTCCTCTAATTACCGCGAACCGCTGATTTCCACGAAACGGCCACAGGTGCCGTCTTATTGATGTCGCGTCCGATCTGAATTGAGCAATTACCCGGCGATAATTAGGTCCCAGGCTTATATCTCTGTAAATTGCGGCACGGTGGCCAAGGAGCAGAGAGGGCCCGGTAAGACAATGGGGTCCTCGAGGAAACAATGGCCGTCTCGTGGCCGGCGTACGGTTCAGCGCTATAAACAATACCGGAGAGAGGCCTGGCTGATAGGGTCAGGGGGTCAGCCCCTGTGGGAGCTCCTGACTCTCTTTACTCCTCTTCATCCACCTTCCACGACCCAACCTCCGCCTCCGCCGTGGCAGGTTCTTCCTGAACGAGGTCACGAAATTAATTTTTCCTTTCTCGCATGAGCGAGAACGGGCACGGCTTGCTTGGGTTCAACGGTGTTTGCTACTATGTATTGTTCGCTATGCAATTACGCTGGATGCTGCGCGCGTAATTATAACCGTACGGACGTGACGTGCGTATGGTGGTTTAGTGGTCGGGAGAATTCGTGGTTGGAGCTGATTTTTTCGTGGTCTGGGTGGAAATTATGGATGGGCAATGACCTTTGGGGATTAACGATGGATTTTTAATATTGGGGTTTATGAGCTTTTCATTGCAGTTGTTTGCCAAAGGCGTAGAGTGTACGTTTGGTGTGACTTGTTAGAGGTAGTTTGGAATGGAGAATCGGAGGTATTAGGTAAGAAAATTGAAGAGATGTTGTGTCTATGAGATACACTAGGGTTTTAGATTAGAAAGTGAAATTTAGAATGCAAGCATTTTATTATAACTGAGTTCTTTGAAGCAATGAAGCATTGAAGCATACTTGGACTTCAATACATATTTCTATTTGGTATCTGTATACTTTTTGTCCCACAGAATTGGCGTAGGGCATAATTCAAAGAAACTAGTATTCCAGATGTCTACAAAGTTCCATTTAATTGGAGGATGCAGGATATTGTAACTGGCACTGCATATTCTGGTAAGATAGGAGAAATTCCAAACACGTACCTCTGTGCACGTGTTTTTATATACATACTAGCTTAATGTATTGGTCGTTGTCCGGGTAAAACTTTGATTGTCCAGAGTATCAGGGGGCTGAAATAAGGGGGAAGGGGTGGGATGTTCAGATTTTATTGTAGCCTATATTTTCTGCAGGGTTCTAGAAAGTAATTGTGCAAAATTTGGTCCAGATCGGTTAAAGTGTTTTGGAGTTAATAGGGAATATACAGACATACATTTGTATTTCATATAAGTTTACAGAGTAGAAGATAGATTCAGATATTTTTTTATTTCTGTAAAAGGCCATAGTTTTTAAAGGGGAACATGTGAAAAATCAATTTCCCTCGTGTACATCTTCCCCTTTCAAATTATTGAAAATTATTGAGCTACAACACAAAACATTTCTCGGGTTTAAGAGAGGGTGGGCTTTAGGGGTGGGGCCACAGTATTTTTTCTAGGTGTCGAAAAATATTCATGCCACATTTGGTACGGATACGTTGAACAGTATAGAAGCCTTTACTTAACAAACATATATACATTTGTTTACTTTTATATATACAAAATCGCGAAATTCCCGAAATCAGCGATTTTCGACCATATTCTGCGATCTTTAAGCGTTTATAGCTCAGAGCAAAGTTAACCGATTTTGATGAAATTTTAGGCATGTATACAACTTACTTCAATTTACAATCGGGTTTTTTGAATTTTCATTACAGGCTGACAAAAAAAAGTTTAAAAACGACCTTTACTATTTTTTTCGCTATTTCATTTTTTTCAAAACTATGAAACACGTCACTTAGCAAACTAATCCTTCTAGCTTCTCAAAAAAAAATTCATACCGCTTGGACCAATTCTAAAAAAGTTATGCAATTTTAAAAGTTGTAAATTTTCTTTCGCCCGCCACTGTATATACATAGATATCTGTTTGAAATTTGTTCTATTTTCACAGAACATGCATTGACATTAAAAGCATCCCGCATTCAACTATAAAATGAAACCTACCATATAACTGCAACATTGATTTCCTTGAAATACAATATCTGTCGAAGGACCTCCAAACTGAAGCATCCAAGCAAACAACAGAAAATAAAAAATGCACCACTAAAGTAATTTCCCTTTTAAACCCAACAAACCCTCAAAAACTCCACTCACTCTCCAGCAACACAGTAATTAATTCTCCTCTCGGAGCGAGCTGATATCGAGCTGATTGTTCAAACCGCCTTCAACTCAGTCATTCACGAAAACACTTTTCCTCCGCGCGTACCGTAAACGCATTAATCATCGGCGTTGCGAGTACACGCGTACTGTTCGGTATTCTTCGCGTGCATCGGCAAACGTTACACACTAAATTACACGCGAGCCGTGGAGGCAGATAATCTCTGTTCACAGCGTCCTCCGATAAGGCAACATCAGATTACCATCTCCACCGTTGAATTTCTCTTTCAGCTGGCCCCATGAAACCCCGTGCAAAATTGTTATGCATATAGTACGCCTGTACTCTTTTTTTCCCCCCGCGGATCCACGGGGAAGCCTTTAACGAGATTTACTCGAAGGCAGGAGCGCGTAAACGCATTCCTGCCGGCGCAGGCGGCGGCCAGCCGCAAAAATCCACGGCGAGATCCCTTCGCGAGATAGGATATCCGCGAAGTCGGTTTCGTCGGTACGCTTTTAAGGTCGAAACCCATGGAAACCGGCGAAACAAATGCACTCGGCCTCTCGGTGCAGTAGTCGTGCTGCACTGACCCGTTGTGGTCTCTTTTCTCTCCGGCTCTCCTCTCTCGCAGGAATTCCGTGTCGTTCGTTACACGTATGTGTAACAGCAGTCGATGGTGGCGCGGAAAAATGGCCCCCCTCCCCCTGACAGAAACTCTAAGATATTATTTATCCAGCAATTCCCTGATTAAGGAAAGGCCCATCCAGGCTCGTGGATATACTCGATTTGTATTCGATTGTAATTTACGAGGTGATTTCGCGTCCGATGAAATTTATTTAGGGGAATTTTATCACGTCAATATTTGCTTTCCGATTGTGAAGTCTTTGGGAATTAGCAGGTAATTTGTGTGAAGGGTTCGCCTGTATGCGTTCCCTAGGACACGTGGGATAGTCAGTTTAGTAAGAATATTGATGTGGGAGAATGCTTAGATCAACTTCTCTTTATTAGTATTTCCATGTGTTTGAGTAGTATAAGTAGAAGGAATGTTTGATCAGTTCTTTAGCATGTGTCTGAGAGAAATCTTGAATAATCATCATGGAATAGTCTTTATACAATGCTTCTTAATTTGACCATCAATAATGCTGAACATTCTGTGATAATTAACGCATTGAACCCAGCAACAGGGCTCTCAACTCGTCCAAGCACCATCAACATATCACTATCGCTGCAGAATAATATTCATTTCTTACTCCAATCATTGCATTTTTAATTTCTGATATAAAAATCATACTGGCATAAAAATTATGTCGATATTAACTGATCTACATAAAGTAATATTCACATCACTCGTCTCAGTCAGTCCATTAACAGTTTCAAAAGATGCCAAGTGAACGTTGGCATCGAGACTGTAGTTATGATCCTCCGCTAGCAAGCCGCAAGCCAGTTCCTATTTTGAGCGATCTGGAACACGTGTTCCGGTATCTCCAGGATATTACGTGGATCGGTACCACCGTTGCACATGCACGTACATAGTTGGCCAGATCCTCGAAGGCCTCTCGCGAAAAGGCCACGGTGAGGTCAGGTAATGACGGCCCGAACTCTGCAATCACAGAAGCGCGCACGCCACGTGGCTTTGGTGCACGCCTTAGCCAGCTCGTGTTTGTGCCAGGTTCACTGTTCGTTTAGGATTCCTTCGGGATAGAAATGTAGATCTCACTGTGCCATGCCACGATCCTCCATGCACCAAATCGCTCGAGCTTTCCAACTTCAATTGAAGTAACTGTTTTTAATTGCTTTATTAATGAGCGAACTGCATTCGTGCAACATAACTGAGACTGTAGTGCGAAACTTTGGAGCGTAACTCCTTCGAGGTTTTCTACATTTTGTCGAGCTAGCGGTTTTTAATTATCAATCTCTAAGTGAGTACTATATACGTAAATCCTTCAGGTGCTGCAATTGGATCGAAGTAACTGTTTCTAATTACCTTTATGGATAAATTATTCGTCATGATGGGCCTCGAGTTTTGAAGTGTTGAAGTAATTGGTTGAAGTTACTCATCAAATTTAGACAGCTTTTCTTTGGGATACAGGTTGAGGCAGCTGGGTGCTGAGTGACCCAATCACTTGCAGATGATGTGCAAGTATTCTTCATTAATTCCTCCTACATTTCAATTTAAATGGAAATCAGAAAGGAAATCCTCAATATTCCAAATTATTTCCTCCACAATTAACCTTATAGTGCACACGTAAACTAAAATTACACCATTGCACACCTTGGGCCTCCAGGTCCATATCTCCAAATCTAGGAATGCATAGATATTTTGAGAAAAAATATATTTTTAGACTGCACGTAATCTATTGCACTCAAGCTTTATTAAGAAAAATATTTATAACAAAATGAAATACTGAACAAATATCTCTTAAACACCACAAGTCATCGTTATCTGAATCTTTCTCAATATCATGAGAACTGTTCACTTGGGCCTGTGTTCACTTAGTACCTATTAGCATCTTGAAAATTGTTTCCCAACTTTCAACAAATCCCGCCGCAATCGAACTATTATGCAACTCATTATACAATAGTGTGTAATAGGTAATTAACAGGTCTTTCAAAGCCTTCATTCCCCTTCATCTAATCCAGCCCTCTCAGAGTTACAATGTCCGCATCTAACCACCCGTGTAAACCCACAAATACCATCAATTTCAATGGCCATCGGTTTCGTGCTTAGTCACAGCGCGTTTAATCATGGAAGGGAATTAATAACAACGGTATCAAGATGTATAAAGACACCGCGATCGGCTGGCATCGAACATTAGAGGCTGCGGCCCTTTCTTCGTCCTGGGGTCCGAGGCGCCCGAGAAAACGGGTATGATCCGCAAAATGACTCGGATACCTTACTGGAGCCGGAGGTCAGAACCTCCCGACGTTGTCATGGGATTAAATGACTTTGCTGGGATCGAAGAGGGACCAGCCGCGGAGCGATAAGAAGCGGAGGAGCTCTCCGCGTAGCGCCGAGTCATCCTCGTGTAATTATACGTACCGCGAGGCCAATAGGGGGTCTCTGTATCGACAATTAGGGCATTTCGGCTCCCCATTTAACGGCCCCTCGATTTATTCGGGCACACCACCGCGGTCCTTCTTCATTATCTTTTTACGATCGTCGGCGGGTCGACTGGAATCCATGGCGCCGTCAAATTTCATTAGACGCTACTTGGAACACTCTTTCACCTATTTACGACCGCCACGCGTGATTTCGTTATTCCTTCAGTCTGGACACATTTGTGTGGACACGAGGAGATGCGTTTCAGTCTTTGTTTTGAAGTGTTTTCGAAATTTGACTAGGTAAGTGAGAGGGGTAAGGTTTTTCTTGGGAGAAGAGAGGTGTTTAGAAGAGAGGATTCTTAGAAATATGTCAGGTTGATAGGTTTGTCTCTGTTTTTTAGTAATTTTGTTGGGATTAGATAAGTAATTGAAAGGAGTGGCGTAAGTTCTTTTTTGGAGAATGGAGATTATGATAGAATAACAGCGATTGCTCATTACTGAAAAGCCTCGGACGAGCGTATCTCCGTGTCAGACAACAATGGATCCACAGGCGCACGCTAATTATCCAATTGGGATATCCATGCACGAGACACGAATCACGTTCGTTCTCTCAAAATGGACAATCCTGCAGACAATTGCATAATTCATAATCACCAACTACCACTGCGGAATCAGATAAAACCGTCACGAAAGCGCATTCCTTCGCCCAACGTATTCATGTGGATGTCAGCTTTAGACCTCGACTAACGAGGGAAGATTACAGCTGAACCGTCGTTTCATTTATCAATTAGTAAGAATATTGAAGTGTTTATTATTGTCAGAAACATTCATGAAAGATGCTTGTTTATAAGTTTCTCCAATTGTTAGAACGAGTGATAACTTCCACGACAACAGATTCCTCAAAAGCAATAATTTTTCTTTGTAAAGTGCTTCATATCTGTGGTTTGCGAAAATTGAAATGAAAACGAAGGACAGCTTAATCTTAGAGGACTGATTTGGCAGTAAAACGAATAGCGCATTATTTATCAAGATACACGTACCTATACCAAGTAGTAGTGACATTTGTAGGAGGAGCTTAAGGAAGGTGGTGGAAACAAAGAAGTCCAAGGAAGACTAAATAATCAGCCAAACCTCGAATTCGATAACACTTCGATAAGCTATTCCCACGAAATTCACTCTGTGGAGCACTCTTCTGTCTAATAAGTGAACTTCGGTAACCCGAAAATTCCATTTCTTTTGAAACCTTGGAAGTTTGTAGGGGACCTCAATAAAAATATTAAACAAATTTTCATTTTTGCTACTTTTTGGTTTTCCAGGGTGAAAACAATCCTTAAAGATTAATCGGTCTTCCTATTTTCCTGTATAGCTTAAAAAGTGTGGTAGATATAAAAAAATTGTTAAAAGGAAAATTGAATGATTTCAAATTGAATGATTGAATGATACTCTATAAAATTATGCATTTGAAAAGTTTCAAAGAAATTTGAATTTTCGGGGTAGGTACTGAAGTTCCCTTGTAAGCAGACGCATTTGAAAATGTCACCAATGTTCAATATACTTACTCCCTCTATTTATTTCCAATGTTCCAGCACGTTTTGAGTTTCCATTTCCCTGACAAGTAAAGCTACCGTGAAACATGTAATTTGCGCCCCGTTGCAACCGATTTAGTTTTCCATTCAAGCGTTCCAAAGATGATAATCGCGCGTGCGTGCCATTGGTCGCCTCTGCTCAGAGTCCTCGGAGGTTGAGGGCGCCAGAACCTTGCTCAACCTGAAATCACAGAATCTCTCCTCGCGTTCCTCGCAATTATCACCGACCGATCGTAATTATATGTACTCGTTTGGTATCAGCGCTGCCAATCGCGAATGCATTATTCATAACGCAGAAATAACAGTCGGTCCTCGACTGGCGGCAGTGCCGGTTCATTTCCACGCGAGGAGCATCCCTCTCCATTAAAATTTAAACTTTTCTCTCCGCGGACGATTAATTGGATTTGTTTTCCACTCTTCGGGCGATTGTGTCATTATGACGCTTGTTCGACGGACATGGTATTCTTTAAAAACGAGGATGAATGAATGGTCGCTGATCTCTGATTGTAGATAGGGCGTTCTTGTGGTAGCTGGCATGACTGTAAAACAGGAAATTTAAAATATAAAATATTCGTGAATTGATGAAGAGTACGTTGGTGCAATTTTTATACTGAACTACTTAGCAAAACACCTGTGCTTCGCTACGGTATAAATTAGACTTTCGCTCAATTAAATTTAATTTAACATTTAATTTTAGAAGTGTTGTGCCCTCTGCACGTGGATTTTGGAACTATTCTAAAGCCTATAGTAGTTCCATTAAAACAGATTCCTCTGGTATATATATACATACATACATACATACATACATACATAGATAAATAGCACGAATATTTCTATATAATCTTACTCGTCGAAATGAATAGGTAAGGGGTAGAGAGCATGGATGAGATCAGGGGTAGATTTATTCGAAGAACCATTTCAATTTATAAAATAACAATATTTTTACTCAATGTGAGAGGTATTGCATATATTCTGGCATTGCTCTGGCATTATTTTCAACTATTTGGAGGTCTCATATCGATCTAGGAGAGATTCGAACCGAACTACTTTAAAAAATAATCAGAAAAACACCTATACCTACTTAGACAAATTTCAGAACCATCAAATCCTATAATAACACGACATCCAGCGACACGAATACGTTACAATTTCCTCGCAGATTTTACCAAATTTATTGACCCATTCATACAGAACCGCACTCTGACAGCAGCAGGGAATTCTCGAAGCAATTTGCACAGTTTTTGCACGATCGATTTGCGTAACGTCCGGAGAGAAAGCTTCATAAAAAGCGACAATCACGAGGATCGAGCGGGAGTTTCGAGGAAAGCCTTATTAATTGATCGTACCAGAATCCTCGCTTACGTTTCCCGCCAGTGCTCGACCTCCTTCAGGATCTCATTAAATCATCCAGCCGTGCTCGCGTCTTCTCGTGTCAGGTTAATACATTTAATTGAGTTATTAAGTGGAAATCACGGAATTATGAAAGCCTCTTTGAACTCATGGCGATATATAGTGCCCGTAGGATCGAGCTTTCCTTGATTTCCCTGCTGGATAGATCCTGCCAGGTACGAGGTTGATATACTGTTCGAAGTCATCGTAATTATTAGGAGAGTGACGAGAACTGTATGCTGATTAGACGTTCCCATGGAAGCTGTTATGTGGAACAGCCCGCGTTCCCGTCTGTTTCGGTTTCTCATGCGGCAGGAGTTACACGAAACGATGATATCGTCGCGGGATCGAGTGTTCCGCGAGCAGCTTCTGAAGTCCCCGATGAGAATGGAACCTGTTGTCGTAGGGAATGATGGTGGAATCACGTGGACAATCTGCACGATGACAAGCGGCTCTTGCTTATTCCCTTCACACGTTCACTCAATTTCCTGCGACTCCTCTAGCAGAGGAATATTGACTTGTTCAGATTAACTGAACGGTTAATTGAGTAACTGAGAGGTGCATTATTGTTGGTGCATGAAGTGGGCAGGGCCCGCGCTAAGATTGTATCGAATCAGATCTGAGCTGGAGTAGCAAGAAATTGGAGCTGGTAGTACAGAATTCAGTTTGATTTGGAACTCAGTTAATAACGCAAAAGAATTGAATTGTTAATTAATTGAAACTGGGATCTCGCAGTAGTATTTTGGATCATTTAGAGTCGCAGTGAGCTGACATAGGAAAATATAGAAACTGAAAGTGGAAAGCACAGCGGTGAAATTTATTCTCTTTAGGCATGAGAATTTACTTGTTACAAAAGAATCTTAATTGTCAGTTTACCTTCGGAAGAGGCAAGAAATGAATAGAACTCAACCTTCGCAGAACTTTTTATCCCAAACCTTCGTTCTTCGTGGTTCCAGGAAGAAAGTCTACATTAGGCAAATACGTAGAAAATAGAGCGGACTGATTCGAACCGTAACCAAGAATCCATCGTGTCGATACGGTTTGATGGACAGCCAGGATGGACAGAAATCGAGTAAGAAGTTTATTCGAGGACAGCTTCGGGCGTCGACCAAGAAGAGACACGCCTGGTGTGCGGGGACGCGGAACGACTTACAGGTTCACCGTGGAATCTTTCGGTCCTGTTGCTAGACACCTTTTCTCCTAGATACACCCACCGCGGTCCCCCGAGCATAGTTATTACGTTATCCCGTGGACAGATGCGTATCAGCCAGTCTTCGATCCTTCGTAATCGCTTTGCTCCACTTTGGGCCTCTTTATAATCGACAATTAGGTCCCTTTGCTCTCTTAGGTACAGTTACTTAGCTCTTTATTTTCTCAATGACAGTTTACTTGAAATATGGTTAGGGTAATGGGGAAAGTAGTGGATGGTTTAAGTGGATCAGGCGAAGAATATTAAAATACTATTGCATGAAGCGCTCTTCAATAGAGAATTAAAAAATAATATTACACTACAAAATATTTATTTCATGGAAGCCAGAATACAAAGAGAAATATCTTGTCAATAGTAATTACAATTTGTGTTACAACTATTCTTATTTTTGCGATGAATACTCACCAACTAAAGCTCAGAAACTCCGAGGATATTTATTCGCGTAAAAGATCAATGCTCTATGCACCAAATACGAATAACTCAGGTTCATAAAAAACACCGTTCAATGGTCTTCTAATTATCATCCGTCCGAATGATCTTTACTCCCTAGCATCCGTTATCTCCGTAGAATTGACAGCCCGTGAAATTATTATTCTCGAACCGCGAGAGACCTGTGATCCACAACGAAACCAACCTCTGAACACATTAAATTCAGTTCGCCGGTTCAGTGAATCGTGACTCGAATTAGTTTCGGGGTAATTTTATTAACCGTGACTCAGCTGATCGTTTTTCGTCCGAAGGGACTATCGGCGTTACGCGATCGATGCTCTCCGGAAAAAGCTGCTGGAAAAGCGTGCGCGAGTACCGCGGAATGCGAGCTCGAACACGTTTCAGCTTGCAGTTAGATATTCATGCCACCTATCCGCCTG
This sequence comes from Andrena hattorfiana, assembly GCA_944738655.2. Taxonomy (NCBI): domain Eukaryota; kingdom Metazoa; phylum Arthropoda; class Insecta; order Hymenoptera; family Andrenidae; genus Andrena; species Andrena hattorfiana. The sequence goes on along the minus strand of OX122889.2, from coordinate 37,243,631 downwards.
CGGCTTATCAATATTCATAACGTATACGCGGTGCTGGTGTTACACATATCAATCAGCCGTGGCTGATTAAAAAATGATGCCCGGCTAGATTGCTGGCCGTGTATTCGTGCAACGTTGACCAAATTCGCCACAGCTTGATTGCTCACCGACGATTTTAGACAATTTTCGTGAATCGCTCCTTTAGGGGAGATGGCTCCGCCGGTAGCTTGTAGTTTGGGGTCAGGAATCCGTAATTTCTGCGGACCTTAAGTGCCCAAGAATCTTAAGGAAAACACCCTATGATGGCTCGAACATGCTTTTTCAAACGAGCTAAGGGGTAAAAGCATTTATGAGTCATTTCAGACCAAATTGATTATTTCTTGCATCTGATTTGAGGGATTTTGGTGAAATTGAGGTATTATGTAGTTTATGAGAAATGAGGGGAGGTTTAAGTTATCATTTTATTGGATTTATATTTGTTTAAAAAATACAGGCAAAAGAGATTTACGAGTTTTGTTTGTTTTTACGCGACAGATAACATGTATGGATTTAGGATTATAGGTGCCAGATTTGTAACTGTACCAATCCATTTGCAATTGTATCTATCATATGGACAGATATAGTGAATCCGTAAAGGTAATAGCAGTCGAAGACGATAGCACAGTTGGATGTCAGATCTCTGCAGAGTTGGGCAAAATGTAATCTAATTACAAATTACAAATTACGATTGAAATGTAATTGTGTATAATTGATTACACATTATTTTCTGTAATAGTTCATTTAGGTAGTTGACCACAATTTTGTCAACTATCAAAATTAACGATTACAGAAAATAATGTGTAATCAATTACAGAATTACATTTTAATCGCAATTTGTAATTAGATTACATTTTACCCAACTTTGGATCTCTACAACCTAGTTATGTGTTCAGTATAGTTTTAGGGCCTTAATACATCATAGTATGTTTATATCAAAGTAGTTTGGTGTTTCGAGTTCTCAAAACCCTGCACTTACAAGGAAACGTTCGCAACCCGAAAATTCTGATTTTAACCCTTTAGCGCCCAAGGTATCATATGTGATACATTCCCTTTTTTTGCTATTTCAAAGTTTGCACTCGCAATTCTGCGTTGACACCAGATTAAGTAGTCAGTAGTTTTATTCATTGAAGAAGTATGGACATACCTGAAAAAAGATTTTTTTTACATAAATATATAAAAATTCAGACTATTTTAAACCGTAAAAAGAAAACTGGATATTTTTTCTTCAACGGAATCTAGGTACTGGGCGCTAAAGTGTTAATGAAATTTCGTGTGAATGCAGAGCAATTTTTTTCTGCGGATATAGACTCTGAAGATGAATTCAACCCCCTAAAGTTATCGCATTTTCCTTTTTTTACTATAACTTTGTAACGGTGCGAGATAGAACAAAATGTTACATGTAAAAATTGTTCACTTCTTTATGCTTTATCGCACCCCTACAAGAACGAAAACACGATAACTTTAAGGGCTGATTCAGACCCCTCGACCCCTTCAGAGTGAATTTCCGCAGAAACAAAAAATTGCTCCTTACATACTCCAATATGCTTTACATTCACGCGAAGTTTAATTAAAATCAGAATTCCCGGTTTGAGAATGTCCCCTCGTCAGTCAATTCCTCCAATTTCTTCCTACAAGGCCCTCGAAGCCCAACCGAAACCACACGGATTCCTAAGCCCATCCACTTTCGCCCCGAGGAGCAGTCTCGATTCGATGCTCGCAGGCCGTCGGAGGGACAGGACCTGGAAAACGAGTCCCGTGTGCAGGTCCGACCAAAGGGGGGCATTCCTGCACGTCACCGTGTCCGCCCAGTGGCTCCGCCGAATCGCGGGGGGACTCCTTATATAATTAACCATTAAATTATAAGTTTGGCTATCGAACCGCCGGCGAAGCTCAGCGCGGACTAGAAGTAATTACTTGGCCCTGGAGGGGCCCCCGGAACGGCAGCGACCATCGAGATCATCGTGTGTAGAAGAAGAAGAAGAAGAAGAAGAAGAAGAAGGAGCAGCAGCAGCAGAGGAAAAAAACGGGACCGACCAGGGGCCGAGGGGTGAAGGGAAGTAGCCGGAGAGAGCGAGCCGAACAAGCGTCGATACAGGCAGAGAAAGAGGTGAAAGAGACGCGGAGGGGGAGGGGGAGAAAGGTGAAAAGTAAAAAAGAAGCGGAATGAGAGGGGTCGCGACGGCTACCTTACTTCGGGCACGGAATTGCCCAGTACCGTCGGTTCCATCGGCGTAATGATCGGAGGCGGGACTTTTGCCTTTTTAATCGGCATTAATCGCACCGGGGGCTCCCACCCGAACCACCCTCCCCTTCTCCTCCTATCGTCGATATACCCCGCGCTACAACGACCCGGCAGCGATCTGCATTAATGCGAGCGCTGCCCACATTTTCGTCCGTGTCCGCGAGTCGAATTCCTCCCGGCTGGAATGAAATATCGGAGCAACGAGAGTCCCTGGCCCCGAGTTGCGTGGAAGTTACGAGGACTGGCCGGCGGAATGCACGCGGGTGCAGGTGCACGCGCGCTCGGAAGTCCGATGGAAAGATTTCGCGCTGGCCCAGCGGTCGAGTTTATAAATTGGAAGGCGTACTCCTCGGTCCCCGGGACGACCGTATTGATTCTTCTCGATTGGCAAGTGGGTAATTGCGAAGCTAAGACGGTGCATACGGTGATCGAAATGGTGGATTAACGGTAAGTGTCTTGGGATGCTGGGATGTTTTGGGACTTTTAGTGGGTATCTTGGGGGGGTGAGTCTGGGGGCTTTGAGAAGCGGGGATGGAGATTCTGTCTACGTGGACTTGGATTACGAAACACAGTGAATTATTAGTTTTGTATCGTATACACAATGACTTGGGAGAGAGACAAACTCTTAAACTGTGGTAGTCTAATTAGGACTTAGGGAACGCTATGGTGAGTACTTGAGGTGATTTAGAGCTTTCAGATTTTTACGGATGTCCTGAAACTTTGGGAATGACAGTGTCGACTTTTATGCAGAGGCTGTAATTGTTATAACCTAAATTTTCAAAGTTATGGTATAAGAGTTAATATCTTTCTTTAAATGATTTTGGTTATGAATAACTTTTATAAATGACTAAAATTTTGTTTGGTTACTGGTAACCGTTATCGATGGCGGGAATCGTTTTTGGCTACTAATAACCATTGTCGATGACAAGAATTTTTTTAGGTTACATTTAAACCAATTGGGGAATCGATTGGGGGAATTTTTTTCGGTGACGTTATACCCAATATCTGTTTCTGGATTTTGTTTCGGTTACGTTATAACCAATATCGTTCGCAGGATTTTTTTTTCGGTGACGTTGTAACCAATATCAATTGCAGGATTTTTTTGTTATCGGTAAACAATATCGATGGCGGGATTTTTAACTTTGTTACTTTCGACCATCATTAATTTTTATTACGTAATATTACCCACTATTTACAAATTTGTATCTATGAACGATCTACAGTGAATTATAAAATTTATATGATTTAATCAATAAAAACGAAAAGTAGTAATTATACATTTTATTAACTAATATGTAAAATCAGTGTTAAGTTTTACAAATAATAATTTCTGAAAATTGAGACAACTTGGCCAAAAGATAAAGGTGACTGTGAAATTGTACAAAATTGAGCATACTAAGGATTTTGAGGACGCTGATTACGAATCTGAGGTCTGATACATCAAATTTCGTTTAAACTTTGTATCCATCTTCAATGGAAGTTGCGGTGCTCTAAAAATTAACGTAAACCTTTTGGAAAGGCTTCGGATTAGTGTTTCGGGGACCTTTTAAGATAAAGCGTGGCTCAATGATCAGAGCGTGGCGCGTCTGGAGCGATTCTTAAAGGCGACCACACACGTCGCGATCTTGATACTGGTTGTCTTCTCTTTCACGTCCATGGTGCCGCAGTGCCCATCAGGGGTTACCAAAGGCTCGGCTTTGTCGCCGTGCTGATCTTCAACCTCCTTGTACTTACGGCCATCTCTACCAACGGCTAATCCCAATTTAATGCTGCACAGCTCCCTCTCTTTCTCACCCTCTCCTTCCCTCAGGTGCTTGCTGCGCCCGTGTACCTCGTTTATCTCTCGGGCCCTCTCGTGAAGAGAGCTCCTCTCCTAATGGTCCTCGAAATATCGTTACATCGGTTTAGAAAGTGTTCTGCGTCGAGGGGAGCTTCGCTTCGCTTGTAGCCTATGAAATTAATCGAAAAGCAGACCGGGCTTTAAATTAAATTTGAAACTAAACGCGGGGGTGAACCGCTGGAGATCTTATCGCCGGGAGAGTAATGCCTGTTGAGTTTCGTCGATGTTTGCTCGAAACCGAAGTGGCTGCTTTTTGTAAGAAGAGTATTGCAAACGTGTGTCAGGGTGTCGTGCAGGAATTCATTTTCCTTATCATCCTTTGCGTTCAAAATCCATCATCTGTGTTGGGTAACTGTACAATTTTACTGTTTTATTTATTTGTTTTTCTTTGACTACAGTGAAAGTGTGCTATTTGAGGGTGGGAAGGGGCGAAGAAGCTGATGTTTAATAATGAACCTGATAGCAATTTAATTCGAATTTATGTTGTGTCATGGGAAGGGTGCGTTAGAAGGCCATTATTCATGATTAGTGGGAGGTCGTAATTAAAGATTGGATCAGAATGATGAAGACACTATGGCTTTTGATTAATAGTTTTAAAACTGGTAGAGAAATTCCTAATTTCTTTCAATATTCTTGAACAACTGTGTCAGTGAACAAACACCTTTAATCTACTCTGCTGTGCGATTTTAATTAAAACTTGCAATGTGGGTAGGACTGGAACATTCTTCATATCTGCCACTCCTTACTACGTAGGATTCAATATTACTCTAATTTAAATGCAGCGTCAATATGCTCAGGGTGAATTAAAATCTGTATGCAACTGATTAATGAAATACATGATTTACAATGATATACTAGACAAGCAAATGAGGCCTTTGTAGAAGCTTCCATTCAGTAAAATTTAGAGCAATCTTGCATTTAAAATGTGACTAGAAAAGTTCACCGAAGGATTCAAATCTTCTGTTCTTAAAGATTAATATTATATTTCAGAATATAGGTTACATACTCAAATTGAACAGTTGGAATTCAAACTATTTTTAATACACAGTGTATCACACAAGTTCCTAGCATTCAAACGTTGCACATATTATCGTCTGATGTCGTACATTCTCGAAATAATCGCCCAGTAATCGGGTTAATGATTATCTGCAACAACGCGAGTGAATAATCGAGAATTTCTTAGTCTGGCAGCAAAAGGATGCATTCTTCATCCTGCACGGCGATTGACGTTCTTCGGAATTTCCCAACGCGCGATGAACATTCTTCCTTGCATAGGAATCTTTTGTGCAACGTTTAAATTTGAATTGTATTCGTTCGACGAACGTTCGAAGTAACGCTGGAAAATTCCCTGCGTTGCGATTGCGTGGACGATACGAGAAACTTTTTACTTGTTTTTTTTCTTCTTCAAATTCTCTAGCGGGGAGGAATTTTATCCTAGAATTCGTAATTTATTTCGGGTCATTCGGTGCTCTCAATTTCTCGACGGCAGCTGAAATATTTCATGTTCAATACGAGTACTTATCGACAATGTCTTTGATCGCTTTTAATTTACTTATTTTTTTAAATTTTTTAAAATGATGGGTGGAGTTTGATTCGTTTTTAACATATTGTTGTTAAGTATTTCTTCGTTAGAAGGAAATTGTACTTATTACTTTTCCACGAGAGTTGACTTCCGATGAATGCAAAGTTATCCCTCTGTTTTCTTTTATTTTACACTTCAAATAATACCTATGCAGTTATGTATAGAGCGAGATACTTGAAAAGGGACACCTTAGAACAGCGATGCCCCGATGAGCGGCCCGAGATAAACGAACATTCATAGTGTTTTCCAAAGCTCGCATGGAAGGGGGTGCTCGAAACCAATGACGTTGCGGGCATGTCACGGATGGGGAAAACTCTAGTAGTGTGCGTGTAGGCTCGTACCCATAGGCTTTTTTAGAACTGGGGCTCTTGGAGCCCTAGTGTTCTACATTTTAGGAATTGGGAAAATAAACAGGAATTGACTAATGATTAAACAATAATATTATATAATTGGACGGAATAGACTTGAACAGTCCCATTTACACATCTGATTAACAAACAGTTTCTTATTAAACGATTTTTATTCAACTTCAATCCTCTGTTTGTTTGTATGTATGTTTGTTTAGTTCAAATCTAGAAACTCAATTTTAACCCACTTCCAACTATCCAATAGACTTGAAACTTTGCAGGCGTACGTATTTTGGATGACAATACAAAATTATGAAGAAAAAGAAACCGCTTCAGGGGTTTAAAAAATTACCCAGTCATCAATAAATATAATCCTTAACCACAAATCCAAACGACTTGAAATCAGCCTATAACCACAAATTAAATCAATTTAATCGACATGAAATCAGCATGTAACCACAAATCAAAACTAGACAATAAAAAGTAAATAAAGAAAAGAATTATTTTTCAGTATGTAATCTTACTGATAAGATATAAAACAAAGTTTAAGTTAAACTGTTAAACGATTTTATTTAAAATGCACTAAAAACTAAAAAATAATTCTTTTCTTTATTTACTTTCGATTGCCTAGTTTTGATTTGTGGTTACATGCTGATTTCATGTCGATTAAATTGATTTGATTTGTGGTTATAGGCTGATTTCAAGTCGTTTGGATTTGTGATTAAGGGTTATATTTATTGATGACTGGGTAATTTTTTAAACCCCTGGGACGGTTTCTTTTTCTTCATAATTTTGTATTGTCATCCAAAATACGTATGCCTGCAAAGTTTCAAGTCTATTGGAAATTTGGAAGTGGGTTAAAATTGAGTTTCTAGATTTGAACGAAGCAAACATACATACAAACAAACAGAGGATTGAAGTTGAATAAAAATCGTTTAATAAGAAACTGTTTGTTAATTAGATGTGTAAATGGGACTGTTCAAGTCTATTCCGTCCAATTATATAATATTATTGTTTAATCATTAGTCAATTCCTGTTTATTTTCCCAATTCCTAAAATGTAGAACATTAGGGCTCCAAGAGCCCCAGTTCTAAAAAAGCCTATGGGTACGAGCCTACACGCACACTACTAGAGTTTTCCCCATCTGTGACATGCCCGCAACGTCATTGGTTTCGAACACCCCCTTCCATGCGAGCTTTGGAAAACGCGATGAATGTTCGTTTATCTCTGGCCGCCCATCGGGGCATCGCTGCCTTAGAATATTAAAATTTGTGTAATTAAAACAGATCTTTATTATTTTTCTACTTTAAGAGCGTTGTTATAAGATTTACTAATGGTCTTATTATTTTAACACTAAAAATTCTGAATGTGAATTTCACCAGCATCTTGTTATAAATTATTGAATTCATCTATAAGTCTTCCCTTTCAAAATAAACCATTATATAATATTCTAACAACACGAAGACTCTTTCGTATCACTTATCTAACAATATAGTATTTTTTCTGTTTCAGGTAAGAAACCAACACAGACCCTTTCTGCATCGAGTAGTGTAAGGCTCACAGAAGTTTCCCTCCGGAAGATATAAATGTAGAATTTTCCTGGATCCAGGTATGAATACATTGCTGTATCATAGTGGCCATCAAGCATCGCACGCGTGGCTATCAAATTTATTTGAACCGATTGAACTAATGTGACACGAGCAGTCTACAAACGTGGGAGACTGCCATTTGCGTTCCAGCGACAGTCGCGAAGATAAATTCAGTGAAAGCAAGATCGAAGCTTAGCATGACAGAGGGTGTTAGCAAATCGCAGAATTAACTCCTCTTGTAGCGTTAATGACGGCTGATGTAGGGACGCTGAATCGCGATCTTATCGAGAATAATGTAATTATCGTGGTGCTCGGGGCCTGAGTCTAATGATGAAGCACCTTCGTTTTACCCTCCACTATCTCACTGACAATTTTCATTCGTTATTTCGTCAATTCAACATTGTACGTATCTTGTTTGAAGCTCTCGTAGCTAATGCTTGTGCTAAGTCATAGGCAAAGCCTGGCTTAAGCCTCGTTCCCACGCGTATAACGCGCACTATGAGCCATTCTTGAATTATATTTATTCTATAACTATACCTAATTATAATTTCACGTTTAACGTACATTACACGTTAAAGGAAACTCGTCTATTTAAATTTACTTGCCGTTTTTCTACTGTTTATTCATTAATCCATTATTGTTTCGACGTGGCAAGTGATTTGAAGTTCTGGGTTAAGGAATAAGTGGACAGTTTTAAGTAATTAAAAAGTGCTAGATACTCGAATATTTATTTCCATGGAAAACGTAACAGGGATGGTCAGAGATAATTGACAAGATATGGAACCAATTATAGATAAGTCAAAGAGGAATTTAGAACTGGGACATGGACTACTTTGGCAAGTAAGGAAAAAACACATCTCTGCACGTGCACTGTGTGGTATAAGACACGTTTGGAACGAATATTCCAAGTAGAAATTTCTAAGCAGAAATAGTCAGCTCTAATTGCATAACCACCAGTCTTTGAAAACCACCATCTTCGCCTCAATAATCCATACATTTTCCTTCTTAATCTAAAGAAGAAGCATCACAAACAGAACTACAATCTTCCTGCTCACAACCACTTTCCATTCAAAGTTCGTTTATACCGCATCATGTAACTTTCTCTAAAATTGATGAACTATGTAGGAAGTCATGGTACAGTTTCGCGCAACTACTGTGATAACGATAACGCCAAAAATCGTCATAATGCCCAGATAAATAACGCTACACGTTCCCGTTATCGCGCGATGTTCATCGACCTGCAGGCATAAAGGATGATCTCCCGCGGTCGTTCGTATCGATTCCTGGTACACAGAGATCCTGTACCCCGTAGAATCTAATGCACGAACGACATGTTATCACCAGCATGCATGGAATCGATGCGGGCCTTAATTATGTGCATTAGTAGGATCATTATTCTCGTCATTATGGTGTACATAACGTTGGAGCATGTTGTACCATCTTCGTGGAAGATCGTCATTAATATACCACTAAGCGGGCTGCTTTGTAGGAGCGTACATTTTCAACATTTATCGCGATAAATCAATCTATTTGTAATATTTGTTTTAATCGCAAAACCGTATCGTCACCCTGCGTCGCGAGGCAAAGATCGAAGCTGGACATTATATGAGTGATTGCTGGGATTTAGGTGGACTATAATTATTGTCCTTGAAGTAGTCTCCTTTTGGGGAACAGTATTAATTGATTTAATGACGAAACGAAAGGGAACGGGGGACATTTTTTTCTTCACTGGGGGGAATAAATGACTCATCATTTAATTGATGTTGGTTTTATTTATTCTTATGGCATCGAACTCTATGATGGGATGAAATAGGTTTCAAAAGTAAAGGACTACTTCCTCATGAATTTTATTTGCAATTTGTGTGATTGATAATTGCTCGTAGCGCATACGCTTTGATTCAGCTCTTCATCCCATCCCATCCAATAGATCTGTGATCTGAAAAAAAATAAGCAATGAAGGAAATTTCTTTACTTTCCTAAGTGATTTGTAAAGTTAGTTATATCTGCTTGTCAGAAAAGTGTTTTTTTTTTAAACCTATTGAAGGTTTATTTCTGACATAAGTGTATTTACATGTATATCTGTAGATGTGTGTATGGTTGGATTACATGGTTTACCTTATCGGTACGTTAGTTATTTAACATGTATAGTTACGCAGGTTGCATTCTTTCAGGAACGTGAAAACATACACCTTAATGTATGGTTTAGCAATTAAAATTTCCATGCTGAGGGGTAGATATAACATTAGATTTTTCAGATTTTTGAATAATTTTACTCTTTAAGGGTCGTAGAGTTTGCATTGCCAAACAACATGGTTTATATCTTCACTTTTCTGCTTGCATTTACATTTTGAGTTGCTTATGATGTTAACGCGAGTAGAAAAGTGTATTAAGGTACATAGGTACATAGGTACTAAGAACTTTGTAACATCTTTCTTCTCCTCATTACTTTGTTCCTCCTGCAAACAGGACCATAAATCCACAGACCCCAGATATTTGCACCCAAACCAACGTGTATTGCAATCCATTCAAAATCCTATTTAAAAAAAAACGGTTCACCTTCGAAATTCCAAAATGTCTCAACCTGAAGAATTTCTCTCTATCCCACAAACATATCATTTAAAATCAACCTTCGTCCAACCCATTCATTTCCACACACACTAAGATGGCCATTTCAAGTGACTATACAACTATCGATTTCAACCGACATCTGCATACTGCATTCCTTATTATAACCTTCTTATCACCTCTCCAGCCACAGCATCTACCCTCAAAACTCCCACTTAAAACGACCTCCTGAAGATCCTCAACATCATTCTAACAGATGTTCAATATTCAGCATCCCCGAGAGATGGACACCCCGAAACGGCCATATGCCTTGGTCGCACCCTCGAGTGCTCTCCCCTTATCTTAATTACGAACAGCGCGGTCCGTTGTTCCCCTTGTCCTCCCTCTTTGCCGCCTGGTGGGCGCGCAGGGTTGCAGCGTGTCGCTCGGAGCCGAAGTTGTAAATTCGCCCGCGGTTCGGTTGCGTGCCCTTTATAGGCAGCGTGGCTCTTAAGGGGCCACGTCTCAAGTTTTAAGGCCCGTGGGACCGGCGGACCGCGGACATGATTGCATTTGCATTATACACGCCGCGGCGCGCACGCAGATTTATCTGCCCCTGGGGTTTATTTATCTGGAGTTATGGCAAACACTGACCGTCCCGAAGCCGGCCAATAACGTATGGTAATGGAGGGGTCCGATTGACTTTTTTACCCCTCCCCCTTCTGCTCCCTCACTCGCTATCCCTCTTTCTTCATCTCTAACTGCTCGCCCACCTCCTCCCCTTTTCACGCATTCCTCTTTCTCCGGCTCGTTCGTTACTTCGTAAACTTTCTTCCTCCCACTTTTCTCTACGCCTATCATTCATCCCCCGTCCCCCTTTCGCCTCCTAATTCTGCGCGAGGTCGTTGCTTCCCTTTTGTTCCATCCACTTCTGCGCATGATCCTCTCCCTCGTCGGGTGTCCATCTCTCTTCCCCCCAAACGCTTTCACCGGCCCGCGGCCTATCATAACACGAACGATCGACGAACCTTCGACCCTTCGTATCCTCCTACTTCGGCCTCTCTTCCTTCTTCCACTGCGCTTGTCCTGCCTCGCTGCCCTTCCTTCTTGTTCGGCTTTTCCTATCCCCCCCCCCCACCCCTTCATCGGCACGTTTCCTGCGAGCACAGGCGACCCTAGGGCACCGCCGAGTCCCGTGCATCCACGAGCACGTGGTTCTTTCGAGATCGAGCATCTCGATGTGTGCAATTCGCATTTGTGAGAGGGCGTGGGTATGTTGGAGCTTCGGTTGGGTTTGTGAGTGGAGCTTCGTTTTGTGAGGTGTTCGAGGATTCCGTAGGGAAAATTCTTTTGGTGTAAGGTGTGCTTTGAGAAGTTTTTGGCAGCTTTGAAAAGGTATGCAGGTTGTGGTAACTTACTTAAGGTATTCTCAGAATCCATGTCCACGTGGATCACTGATTATCAATCGAATGTCTTTAATTGGTCAGTTGATGATCTAATGAGTGGGATGCGTGTGTTCCACTTGGCTTTGTCTTTGTTCATTTCCATAAAAATATACGTTGAATCGAAGGTTGTTAATAAACTTTTAAGTGCAAATCGCATCTGCACATAATATCGAGTAAAAGTGCATAGATATAGAATACTGATTTCTATTATGAAGAATAGAATATTTTGTTGTATCTAAAATGAAGTGTAATTTTATTTAGGAAGTAGATTTTGTACCTAGATTTTAGTCTAAACTTCAAATAACTGATTCTAGCGTCTTTTAATTAATAATTAAAAGTGTCTATCAATGCATTGTCAGACGTACAAAATTAATCGATAATGTCAATTAATATGTTGTTTTAGCACGCTTTCAAAAGGATACGGAAGTCTCAAACAGTATGAATTGTGAAATTCGTTCGTTGAATTACGCGGTTCAGGTGCGTGGACGCTGACCGACTTTTCAGTAGAATGTGAACGTCACTTGTCAGACGCGGCGCTATTAGGTCTTTTCTTTCGCACTACCACTTGTGGTGATAATACAATTCACCTACCTTAATATCACTTAGAAAGCTAATATTCATTCTACTGCAGAATAATTGTCCACGTATTTGACAATTTATCTTCTTTAAAGTTAACTAGAAATTTCCATTGCTTAGCACTGAAATAGACATCCAATATGAAACATCATTTCTGTTATCGTAGCTTATATACTAATAGCATTACTGTATAATGTTATACATCTTTATTAGTTAAAGTCAGTTTCTGTCGTCCACACACAGTTGAGTTCCTCAAGAAAGCATTAGATCTATGAGAAAGCTCGGACTTCCTAGCGCAACAACGAGAAACCGCGATTTTCTGCATTCCGCGGTCTAAGAGCATGCAGACAAGAAGATCGTAAACCGAAATAGCGGCTTCGAAAGTGGCCACTTTGCTTTAAACTTCGGGCTCCGACCTTTCAAAGTTGCATGATCGCAGACCTGTGTGCTGCATATAAAAAATAGTTGATAGTTACGTAGACTCGCATAAAACTAGATTTTCTTTGTTGCACCATTTTAACATAACTGTCAGAAACTTCTTAGTTCACGTCATTTGAGTTTTGAAAAATTTACAAACTGTGCAAGGTTTATATCCTTTCAGACCTATCACATATATTTGTCGTTTTTACAAAAATTCTAATGGTACTTAGAAGGCAAACTTCTATCTTGCAAAAGATCGTCAATTATCAATGTCAAGTTTTTTTAAAATAACAACGTGTAGAAGTATCACCTTACCAAAAATTCTATGTATAAATAGAAGTTGTATCGTTATATTCTTTTCGATTACGCGTTAGCTTTCGGTGTATGGCAGTCGAAATAATTTACAATGTCATTATCGCCTCGTTCCCCTTCAAATGTCATACATGCACTTATGACACTGTTGCAGTTAACGCCGCGACGCAGCGTAGGCTTTATTACTCGTGAAATGGGCGATTCGCTCGCGAAAAGGGCAGCTGTCTCATTAGCGGCGCTGTACGTGCGGCCTGATATTGCTTGCAACTTCTCAAATACGTTGACGCGTCACTGTCACCTTGCTCCACAGACACCTTTTACCATATTCTTCTCTCTCCACCCAGTAACATCTACCGTTTCCATAGGGAAAGAGAAATCGATGTGCTCCCTCAATCATTCCGCACGCGTGGGACTTTAGGGACATACTTCTGGTGCCTATTATAAACAGCTTTTCATTTAGTCGTTAGCCTGAATTAAGCCAGGATAATGCAACAGACAAAGGAACCTGGTACGTCGACAGTAACGAGGTCTACAATGCGCATGCTCGCGCGATTGTAAAAGTGGGCGGAGCCAGCGACTCCCTCCACTCGCACCACGAATTCTGTTTAAGGGGTTATACCTAGTCAGGCGGCCAAAAAGTGGCGAATGTTTGTGATTTTTTTTTTTAAAAACCGGGAGCATAAATTTAAAAAATATTAGAAAAATATTTAAGTTTGTAATAAAGTTACAACCGATATCCAAGAAGCCTTTTAATAAATTTTTTTGCGGTCAGCACTGCCATTCTGAACCAGAATATATAATATCAAAAAACAAAACAGATGTCGTTAGTATATTAATGTAGCCTCTGATTGGCGAAGGGAATTTCCGAAATATTAATTTAAAACAAAATGGCGGCTATTTAAAGTTGAAGACCTAATTTTTTCGCGTGATTTATCACAATTAAGAATCAGCTTCTTGGATGTCGGTTGCAACTTTATTATAAACGTAAATATTTTTCTACAAAAGAATTGCCAAATGTTCTTTAAACGTTGATCTTTTAAGTGCAAAAAGTTCAGTAAAAATATATGTTTTTATAATTGAAAATATATATTTATTTGTTTTTATAATTAAAAATATATATTTATATGTTTTTATAATTAAAAATATATATTTATATATGTTTTTATAATTAAAAATATATATTTATATGTTTTTATAATTAAAAATATATATTTTTCAATAAAAATTCACAAACATTCGCCTTTTTCCGGCCGTCTAAATAGATATAACCCCTTAAACCTTAAACGAGTGCGTCTAACATTTAGTACCTGAACCGGCACCGAGTGAATACTTTTAACCTTTTGGACGCTGGAAATTTTAACGCTCAGCATACGTTGCGGGCGGAACTCCTTTAGTCGTATTTTCTTCGCACGAACTGTGTACAGTGTGCACTGACCAAACGCATATACAATATAGCACCCAAAGGGTTAACAGCTGACAATTAAAGACTCTCCCAACCAAGGGCGTCCGGAGACTTTTTCCCGGGGGGGGGGGGTCAACTTTGGGATGATGGTAAAGAAAAATATACCCCTCTTGCTTTTTTAAACCCATTTTGTAGTGCGAATTTAATTAAAATTTTAAACCCGAAATTTAAAAACATTTCCTTTTTTATCATAAACTTAATACAGATCAGTCTTGAAAAATAAGCAATTTTTTCTCAAAATCCAGAGGGGACAACTGCCCCTTTTGCACCCCCCTTCAGACGCCCATGCTCCCAACTGAATCCCAAAAACGTCCCTATTCCTCGATATACTTACGCACAATTTGCTCGCTAACAGCTATCGACCAGCTCCTGCAGCCGATTCTCTGTCATCCCACGGGACACACCAAATCTGTTACATAAATCATATATGCACAATAAATGCAGCCACCGAAGGGTATTTAAATCAGAGTCCAATAGATGAAGCAGATATTCAAAGCAGGTATCGAAAGTCCTGGCCGTAGAAAGCGAAGCTTGTCGTTTGGTGGCACACTCGCGGCTCGAGGAGCCTCTCCACGATCGTGTCTGTCACTCGGGGTGCTCGCGCCGGGGCCTAATCTCGGCTGTATCAATTTTACACGAGTCCGCGTGTAAAGGCCCGTCCGTGTGCTCGAGAGGAACGGCACAGCTGCACGGTTGCGCTCGATCGCTCCCGCGGAGATGACGTAACAACCCGCTCCCACATACGTTCATACATCACGCGAGACCCGCCAGAAATGAATATATAAAGCCGCCTTTCCAATCCCTCGCGCCGCGCACGAGACATGCAAACAGCCAGGCTACCGAGTGAGATATTAACTGTCCAATCGGTATCGCGCGGTTCACGTAGATCGAGCCGAACCGCTTTTAAACGGACAAGGATTTCGTTTCCAGGCAACGCTACTTGCTGTCCGTTCCCCCATCTGCGGATGTAGCCTCGCGTTTCAGATTCCGCGTTCGTAGAATTGTACCGAGGAAAGTTTCAATTGTAAACGGTAACAGAAATAAGATAGCTCTATTAGAAATAATTGTATCTTAAAATTTAGATCTCGTAGATTGAGGTGTTGCTCGAAATAGACTGTCTGTAGATAAGTCAAGCTTATTGTTAGTAGGTATTAAGTTTGTTATAATGTAACTATACAGATATATAAAGAAGTGAGCTTTAAAGTTTCTTTCGCCCACTACTGTATTTGTGAGAACAGTGATTTTTTTTAGAAAATTGTTTATGTGATTTTAATGTATGACAAATGGATCACGAGAATTCTCGCATTTTTATTGTTATTATTTAAGAAGAATTATTTAACGGTGAATACAATACTTTCGTTGAGGATCTGAGTTGTGAGAAAAATTTAACTGAAAAATGGAAAAAAGAAAAGAACGACTGATTAGTAATGCTTTGATAGTAACTGAGTGAGGGTGTATAGTTTGATGAGCAGGTGCCTTCATTTGTTTTCTTAAAGGAGGCTACATCTTCTTTATTTCTCTGTTTGATACGTACTCGAAGTTCAGGAGTAATAGTTAACGCGATAGTTTGATTTTGTTTCACTCAGAGTGTGTGCAACAAAATAAAATTTATTCTCGCTAATGAATAGCAAACTGGGTTTCTGCGGACACGAGGGTCGAAAAGAATAGCCCTGCTATTACGAGCTAGAGGTAAAAGCAATTTGTAAGATACACACCACGAGAACTCGTAAAATTCCATCCTGCCAGCAGTATAAATTTCACGATCGTAAAAGTCGTTTATGCCATCGCGCGTACGCCAACATGCCTGCTCTGGCCGAGTAACGAGATCGTTTGCAATTCCCTTCGAAACGGAAAATAGTTAAATCAGAGCGCAAGGAGATCGTTCTTGGGCCTCGATTTTGTTAAGTAAACACCGGTACTTAACAGTGTTCGCAATTAAAGCTCTGCTTGATTATGCTTAGAGTATCAACCAGCGAGGATCTTCATTTAGGTCTGATTGTGAGGCAGAGTGAGTTATAGGGTAGTAAAGCTGTGTGGATTCGAGACTCGGAATTCGCCATTAAGTTATTAAATGTGCCGAGGATCAAGGAGGACAGCATTGTGTGACATTGAATTTATAGTGAATGATAATAGTATTTATCTATGAGAGAAGAGTAGTGAAAGGTTTTAATTTGACAAGGAAATTTGGTATTGTAGGTACAAAAGTCTGGATGTATGATTCTCCCTTATTTCTTACATCTTATGTGTTAGATACGTACTGGCTTGTTTACTTCGATATTCTCATACTTTTTTTTTTATAGAGTAAATAATTAGATATTCATGAGTCGAAGACACACGTGATACTTATTATTTAAAATACTAACAATTAATACTTTTACTTCTTTCATGATAATTTAGCAACTTAAATTATTTATTAAATTAAGCAACGTAGAAGGATCAAGTGTAACTTAAGATACAGGGTTGTATGGAATTGATAGGGTAATGACGGATCCTTACATTTAAACACAAATATTTTCATCAGTTTGTATTTAACATATTTTCTAGCAGTACACATAGTACGTATAACAATATAATCCAGCTTATAAAAACTATAAATCCTGATTTTCGACATAAAGTGTAAAAGATGTCGGGGTGGCAACAATTCAACGCACGAGGACATTAATATCGAAATAGATGCAAGCGACAGATACTATCATAGCAGCATACGCCTGATAAATTTATATCCTCGCAATAAATGATTTTTATTCGGGCACAGCTGCCGTCAATCGCATTTGCCCCATGACATTTCTCTTGGCGTGGCGCCCACCACCCACGGTATTAAATGTCATTCCCTGAAAAGGACGTGATCGATGTAATCCCAGCTTGCGGTTTACTGGAGTCGCTACTCATGAACTTCCGCTGGCCTTATGGGAAACGATGCGTGAAGTCAGCATTGTAGAAATAATTCTGATACTCAAATAAGGAATCTTGGTACACCCAGTTCAACACTAACAGCAGAATCTTTAACACTAAACTAGGAACAGCTGAAGTCCCTCAATACATAATCCATCTTTTTCCATGCCTGTATTCTCATCTGTATATTAGAGGTAATTTTGGGAGGGGGGGGGGGGGGCGAATTTCTTACATCTTACAGGATGGAAGGAGGGGGAGTCAGGTGGCGTCTTACGTAATATTTTTTACCCTAATTTTCAACAGACACAAATTCTATCATTAATGCTCCACAAAAGTAATTTTAGTTTAAAATTCCCGGAACCGAGTTAAATGAAGTACCTCTATAAACCTTTAAAAGAATTTTAATAACTGAAAAAATACAATGTACAAAATATTACGTATGGCCGTGGAGAACGGGTTTGGAATATTACAAATTCTTAAACTAGTGGCAGAAGAGGGTAAGAAATTGTCAAAATTACCCTTACGAAATTTATGGGCCCCTTACACACAAAATGGAATGAATTTTCTCGATCATTTCAAATACTCTGCCTTTGATGCCTCCCTCTATGTACCTCCTTCAAAGAAAATAAAACCACCACTAGCAATGACATTCTCAGAAACCTTTACTATCAAGCCCCGAAGTAAACAATGCCTCAAAAGGAAGAAACGAAAAAGAGACACACAGCATCGACTAAAAGAAGCCAAGGCTACTAGCCTCCATCATCCAGTTGCCAGAGCACACCCCCTGAAAGTCACCAATGGCATTCCATTTCCTCCCAGAATCCAGAGAACTGAGGAATCCAGGCTGACCGTTCCTCCCGCGGTTAAGAGAGCACGCGCGAACAAAACGAAGCTAATAATCGTGTCTGGATGACAGTCGGCGCGGTCATTAATTCGCCAGCTCGCGGGGACCACCTAATTGGTGAATACAGATTACGCTGCGAGCCTCTCATTTATCGGCGAGTGCCAGTAGGTCCCGCCGATAAAGAAAGGGACTGTTGTCGCCGTGGGCCCTCCCTCTTCCGCGAATATCTCAATTTCCAGCGCGGGTCCCCGGCTTTTTTAACGGTCCCTCGGAGCGTCGCCCATTTGCATAATCTTAAACGGCATCTGAGGAGCATGCGCCGCGTTTATACGGACGATATATACCGATCGCCGCGCGATAACCGCCAACAAAACCGAGGAGCCATTCACTTACGCGGGGCCTGGGATAAACGCGAGATAAACGATTCCAGGCGACGAATTAATGACAACTTGCCGCGTACGCGCGGCCAGGTGAAAGCTGAACACTGGTTGCTGGATAGGTAGTCTCCTCCGCCAGGCGGTCTTCTGACCCCTCGCGTGTCGAATGACTTGCCTTGGCCGTGTAATGACTCGGTGCGCTGATATTAGCACGCCCATCCGTGCGTTTTTTCTGGCCAGCGCTCCGGCCAGTATTCCGCTGCCGGCGGTCATTCCGCGAACTCAGTTGCGTAAGGCGATTTAATATGTAGCTGGAGCTTCGGTCGGGGTGTAATCAACGGGGTGAGGCGCGAGCTTCGGGAACAGGTGGCTTCTTCGAAGTTGTAGGTACGGTGGAGGAGCATGTTGTCGTTGGCTTCGGAGTGGCTGCGAGTGCAGTTGAACTGAAAGTGATGGTAATATGGGGGTGCAGGGTTTGCGGAGAAAGTGGTTTGTAGTTGGTGGCTAGTACTGTTGGATGTTTAATGTTTTGGGGTGTGATTAGTGGTGTTTAGTAGGCAGAGGAAGTGGTGTAAATATGGGCTAGTTGAAGTATTAGGTCATAGTGGGTGCTTCGCTCCATCGACAAAGGTGTAAAAGTACGACTGAGAAAGAAAAAGAGCTGTGGGAAACAGATAATGACTTACATTTGTTTGGTTAACATGTTGTGTTGCAAAACGTCTTAAAAGAACGAACGAACGAATCTGAAAGATTTTACCGGTATGTTTGTTTTATTTTTTTAACAATAATCTGGTGAACTAAAAGTTAATTTGCTATGAGCACTATATTATTGACATTGTAAATTTATTTTCACGTAATTTTTGTAATGAATAGCATCGCGTAGTAATGACTTTCAACGCTCTAAGCGTGCATTAGCAAGTGGTCTAAATACGGGCTACCAAGTTGAAGACGACTTCAGCGACGTTGAAACTCACCAGACTGGGCACCCAGATGATGAGGATGCGAGTTGCATGATTTGCAGTAGAGTTTTCTCTAAAGACACAGAGGGAGAATTTTTGGTGAAGTGTTTTCAGCGTCATATGTGGGCACACCATGCCTGTGCAGGTGTTGAAAAGGACATATACATCTGTGACTACTGTAAATTAGAAGCTTATTTTTATTACCATTTTGGACATGTTTTAAAAAAATTCAGTCCGAAAATATGCAGTTTTACCGTTCTTTTAGATTCTTTTAATAGTAGCCCATATTTAGACCTCACTTTTAACACCGAAGATTCGTGCTGTTATTTTAAATATAGAATTTGAAACAAACAATTTTTTCACCTTATTTCAACTCCGTATCATAAAGTAAACATATTGAATATATAGATTCAAGTCTCGGATCATACAAATTTTCAACAAGTGTTGTAAAATCTTGAAATGAAAGTGATAGCCTATATTTAGACCACTTCCTCTAGTTTTAAGATCTATTCGTTAGTGTAGCCAGTTCGAGGTTTGAGGTTCAGATTCGTGGAAAATTTGGAATTCTCATGTAGTGATTAAGGGCTAAATAGCCTTTTAATAATATATTTTAAGTATGAAGGTGCGAAGTAGACTTAGAGAAGGTTCAGAAAGGATTTAAAGCGAGGCTAATCCCTTTTTCTCATTTTCCTCGATCACCTCTACAACAGTGGTTATTGATACCGTAGACCCACAAGTAGTTACTTGAGATCGTATTTCTTCATCTACCCCCTTAATTCTATCTCTATATACATACACATCTTCATTATAAAATCTTTACAATAATCTACCACTCGACTCAAAAGCACGGCCTTGAAAATCTTCCTTCCATAAAAGCGTCTAACCATTAGGGTAAAGGACCCAATTACTGACACCTAACCAATTACTGTCACCTTAAGCTATTTTACTTCAAATAACGAATAAATAAACTTTGTAAAGTCATATACGAAAAGAATTATGTAATTCAACCTATAATCTATACTATAGATTATATACTATAGTTTATTTATTCGTTATTTTAAGTAAAATAGCTTAAGGTGACAGTAATTGGTTAGGTGTCAGTAATTGGGTCCTTTACCCTAGTGTCCATTACTCCAAGTTTCACCATTAACCTACCCCTCCATTCCAACCCAAATTCCGTGAAAAACATCTCACTACCATGAAACACCTCCCAGTCCAGCACCCAAATCCCCACTCGCGACCCCAGTGTCCCATCGACCGGTTTACGAGTGGCTATTATTCAAACACCCGGAAGGCCCCTGTGCGCGCATTGTTCGAAGGTGGTGAGCCACGCCTGCCCGGCCAGGACATCCGGGCTACCACCGAAAGAACACGAGACGAAAGAAGAAAGGGAGGACATCGAGCGTTTCTTCTGGTGGCGAACAGCGTGTAACACGTGGCAGTATCTTGTATCGGGGCCGCGATCCCCCGCTGGTAGCACGGTGTTCTACTCTATCCGCGGCGCTGCCATTCGCCTTCTCCGCCGCGGATGCCAGTGGTGGGTTCCGTGGGGGACACCAGGGCATCCTGGGGGCCACTCCCCCGCGGACCCCCCCGCCTGCACCACCGCCCAGATCTGTTGGCATGCCTACAAGAGTAGATTTCCTGCAGATAACTGCCGACCGCACGGAGGTCCGCCGGTGGCCATAGAGCTGCGCCACCTCTCTCTACCCCCGGCCGGCCACGTGCGTGTGTGAGAGAGTGGCACGGTGTTATGGCTGTATAATATAGTCCCCCTTTCCCCCCGTTACGCCTCTCCCTTTCTCGTTCTGACCGACCGTTGCGCTCCGAGCGCCCGGTACCCCGGGTTCACCGCAGGTCATTGCAAGGTTGCCTTTCGAACAGACCGCCACGAAGAGGCGAGCCTCTCCTCCTGGCGACCACTTTCCCCGTTTGATCACCCTGCTATGCCCTTTGGAGTGGTGCCGGCGCGGCCAGGCAGCCGGGAGGTTGGAGGTGAGACCGGGGAAGAGGTCGATGCGCTTCGAGGTCGGGCTTTTTCTCTGGCGACCGTGGATGGGTGCCGGGTGCTTGGTGTGGGTGGACGAAGGGTGACGCGAGGACTGGACGGCATTAGCTTGTGGATTAGGGAACACACATCTGGGTTTATGAAGCTGTTTGGGTCTGTTTGAGATTTCTGATTGGTTGGTGGTTTCGATCCGGGTGAGAGTTGTTCAGATTGACACAGTTGGTGTAGGAATCTTCTCTCCAGAGTGCCGAGTGAATTGAGTGCTCGTCAGTATCAGTGATAAAGTTTATTTTAAAAGTCGTTATTCCTAGTTCTTGTATTGAGTAGCACATTGCAGCACGTGGTTCCTCAACATGAGTTAAGACTGACGCACACAGTCTCCATTTTCAGGAGCTCGGGTGATTAACATAAACGTTTATGATCACATTACATACAGTTAAACAAATGCAAATATTTATAAAACATATTTACATTTAGGTCTTTTAAGGTCTTTCAAGTGTAAGCTTTGTTGTACTAAGAAAGTATCCCACTATTTTACTGAAATTGGCCTCAAATCTTCAAGCAACATCAATTACAACGGACAAGAGCATTCCTGTGTCTATCACCTGGTTTACAGAGACCTGATTTCAATTTTAAAGATGACAATAATTGGAGAAATCGATGCATCAGAAGATAGCCAACAACACTTGTCAAACCTAAGTCAGACAAATTTCAGAATTTCAGGTACCAACACCACTTTCAAGGAACCCCTGATCAGTTGACCCGCCCCACAAAGCCTCCACTCTGCCCCAGTTCTCGGCAATCAGCATGCAGCACCTCGCGAGCGAAACAAACAAATTACGAAACTGCTTTTCCTTTCACGGGAGCACGTTCTTCGCGGCAAAAATTCCGATCAAACAGATTTCCTCACCGTTGGCTGCAGGCTATCATTTCCCTCGATCTCCAGGCGGCTTTCCGCGCTGCTTTTCGTCGACTGCCGCACGCACAGCCTCGTAGCCGGCTGACCCTGAACTTTCTAAGCTAATTTAAATTCTCCAACGGTGCTCGTAGGTGCGTTCAGACCTTTACTCCCGACCTCGACCGTCTCACTTCCGGTGAAAACTCCCGATGGGGGTCTGCTCACCTCCCGGCGGCTGGCTACCAAAATACGCTGACAACCATCTGTCGTCTCAGGTTAAAAAATCGAGAAGACGGATGCCGGACGTTAAAGTAACTAATTCCTCCGTGGACCGACACGGGGACCGGTAATTATATGCTGTCGTTCGCTAGGAACCTTAATTCCTCACGCACCCGCATTTTTCATTCCACCGCGAGGCACCAGTTCTGATTTATAGTCAGCTTTGGAGACAAATTAACGGCTTCGCGTCTTATATCTGTGTCTCCAAACGCTCATATTTTATCCGAGTTCCTGGAATTTCGTCGTCAACTTATGGTTAAATGCGTCCTCGAAGACACTGCTTGGAGATTGACAATCCTGTCAGCGGGTTGTACAGTTAAAACGGTATAGCCAGGGAAGTGGTTGCATTATTAGATGAATTTACTTCATTGGTTCCATGTTCAGTCTTAAAAGTTTCTTGCTTAAAAACTGTCTTTCGATCTGAATTCTGATATCGATGGATTTTTTGATAGCAGGGTATGTTTCTTCCTCGACTTTCTGTAGATCGATCAGAAGCATGGGGAAATAGTGATTCGAAGAACCTGATCACCGCTACGGGGCCCACACGGCCGAAGCAACGTGTATTCGACTATCTCGCAGCGTTTCGCCGAGGATCAAATCGCGTACTACGGTATTACGGGTTTAATCGCCGTCATCGACTGATCGATGACGATATGCCTGGAGCCAGCTCGACCCAGGAATCCTACATGTGTTGTGTCTACAACGTGTGTTCGTGCGTTATCGATCACCGTTGGAGAAGCAACGTTAACTTGCCTGGGTCTGTGTACCTCTTGGCAAAAGCACGCGAAGCGGCGCGGCGCGTTTCGCGAGATTGAGCCAGCCGATCGTGTACGAAATAGGCCTACTCATTCGTCTACCTCGCGGATTCTCATATTCGTGACGCGTCGAAGCAGCGTGTTATCGATTTATAGGGCTGTTCGGATGGAGGTGTGCCTCCAGAGGATCGTGAGGATGATAATGTGTGAGATGGAAATGAGAGTGATCTGCACACCGTTTCCACGACATGGGAGAGGATTTGAAATGTACTCACCTCTCGTGAACATCTGCACGCGTAGCTGGGGAGTAGTACAAGATATTGTGTGTAATTAATTAACGGAGACTCTGGTTACTAATTGAATATTATTTCAAGCACTTCGTGCATGTTTATAAATTCGTCAATTAGAAAGATCCTATGTTTTAAAGAGTTTAACTGCACCTGAAGATCTCAAAAGGTATCAAATTTTAAAAAGTCAGACCGTGGAAGCTTCAGATATCTCATGAAAGGATTGCTTCTTTGGCAAATGAGAAGTGGGTGTGTTGCTGTTGATTGGAGGCATTGTTAAAGCCATTAAAATATGATTTTGTTTGTCTAAGCGTGCTGCACGAGCATGGTTGGTCCCTTTTGGCCTGCATTTCTCTGGAACAGTTAATTTCATGGGTTCACGATTGTCCAGGCCGCGCACTGCAGGGAAACACGATTTGCGAGCGGTACGAATCAGACCGATTTATCGGCGCCAGTTTATCGCTGGCTACACTTTAATAACGAGTTATGGCGGAGGGCCATGCCGCGAAAGAGACAGGCATTTATCAGGGATTTAGCCAATAATAGAACCCGCCGTTTCGTGGGCAATGTGCGGAGGCGGCAATTTGTAACAATGCTGGGTAATAATGTGTAACCACCCACGTCACCTATGTTTCATTCCTTCCTCCCTTTACGCGCATTTGATAACTTTAGAAATAATTTCAGGATCTAGCATTTTAGCGATGACTTTGGGCGTGACTTCCAGTATGATAGTTTTTAATGGTAAGATAGGTTGGATCGTTGTGGGGTCCATTGACTCGTTCTACTGATTTGATAACACGGGAATGTGATTCATTAGAGATTAAAAATTTAAAGATTATCTATTTCGTGTGAAAATTGAATTTGGGTAAATCAGTTAGCTTATTTCTGAGCTAATTCTTTAACCCTTCGTGGACATACGGGGTGTATTGAACCCTAGGCAATTATTTTTGCTTCGCCAATTTTTCTGTAAATTTTTAGACCTTAATTTTAAAATTTAAAAATTTGTTGAATTTTAACAACCAAAAATCGCTATATTACACAACTATTTTTTCAACTACAAATTATTGATTATATGAGTATTATGAATGTACAGTATTATGACTCAAAAGTTAGAAGATGTTAAAATACGAAAATGGTAACTCAAAAGTGACTCTGGGGTGCAGTGACCCCATGTGACCAATTTGTGGTTATAAGGTGTGACCACAAACGGTTAATAATAGTAATCAAATTGTATCATTTTTCCAAGTTCCAAGATTGACTCATCGGAACTGTTTCATTTTTATCAACCCTCATCACTTGTTTTCAGTAGTGACCAATGAACGAGACCCCCATCTATCACGATCTCGTTATCGAAATGACCTTTCGCGCATTTTTCCTCCAGATATTTTCTCCGATTGTTCCACCGGGCAGGGGCTCTAACGATCTGTTCCATTCACGTGGCTTGGCTTATCGATTTCTTGAAACGACATATCCGAACGGCAGATAGCCCCAGGTGATTCGAAATCACGCCTGGAGACACGATCTAAGAGAGTATCGCGGGGTCGGGCAATTTTCTTCGTACTGTATCGTAATAGCGTCGTGGCGCCATTGGCAGCGGACACGATCGGCCACGACTCCGCTGCCGATAGCGGCTCCGATCGGTGGCAATTTAAATTCTAAACGCGGCTCTTTTTGCTCGCCGAGAGGAGACACGGCTCTTTTTGATCGCCGAGAGGAGGCAGGGAGATAAGGGCGCGGTTGAAATCTTCTTCTTTTGGTTCCGTTGCATGTGGGGCTCCGGGGTGTTCGATAAATATCGGCGAGGTCGCTGAATAAGTAGTCGACGTTGACGATAAGAGGTCTGTGGACCGAGTTCCCGTACATTTTATACGGGACTATTGCATGTTACGTTTTGGGGGAATTGAAACTTGTCATCCTGTTGAATGTTTTGATTAAGCTTCCTTTCGTGTTACGAGGGTGGGAGAAGAGGATATAGTGTTTTTTTGGTTGGTGTTGCCATAATGTAACTTTGCACGATATAATTCAGTTTGAATTTAGTGGTTAGATGACAGCTTTACTGAACTGGTGAGGTATCTAGAGGTACTCGTGAAAACAGTGACCATTATATCTTTCACACTTCGCAGTAGAAAGGCTTGAATACTTCTCGAAAGTTAGATTTGGGGAAAATGTAATCTAATTACAATTTAAAAATTACGATTAAAATGTAATTGTGTAATTGATTACGCATTATTTTCTGTAATCGTTAATTTAAATAGTTGACCACAATTTTGTTAACTACCTAAATTAACGATTACAGAAAATAATGTGTAATCAATTACACAATTACATTTTAATCGTAATTTGTAATTTGCAATTAGATTACATTTTGCCCAACTCTGTCGAAAGTTACCTAAATATATAGATGCCAAAAATATGGAATGCTACTGTATTTATTAACTAAGCAAACTTTTATTAAAACTAGTACTTGCTTAACTTCTATAACATCAAGCCAACTTCAATTATTCCATTCAATTCAAATTAAAGTCCCGCGATAAAATCGTGAAATAATTTCTGCAGGCAACATCCTCCAATTCAGCTCCCGAATTCCTCAGAAAAAGGCCGTCCAAGACATTCAAACTGTCGACTGCCTCGAAACCACATCCCGCTAATTAAGAGTTAGCCATCACTGGCTACCACTCTGCAGCCACCACAAAATCAAAAACTTGTGACGCGACTCGCCCTGCATTCCGAGTCCAACTCGAAGGAGCTTATCGACCAGCCTTCCATGTCCAAGAATCCACTTGTCAGGATCGTCGATTCGCAGTTTATCTCCCTCGAACCATCCAGCCCCGTCCCATATAAAACGGTGCTACGTTTCAGCATCGTTGCATGGGTGTCTATACCGGAAATCGTCGAATGAATCCACCGTCTGCGCCGTGTACCATCTTGTTCCCTTCGAGAGGGTCCGCAGACATAAAGAGACCGGTGGCTTCATGACAGCGAGCGTGGCTTCATTACCGAGAAACCTGTTAGTTATGCTAATATCGGCTTACAAACCCTTCATTATTGTTGATGAGCAATTAATACGCCCGGCTGCTTGTTGGCCGCCGGTGCTAATGCACTCTAAATGTCTCTCAATTACATGGCGACACGACTGTGGTCCACGAGGACGGTCATCGCCGAGCCCCAAGCTTTCTTGTTAGCGAACCTTTTCACGGTGTTTTCGTTTAATGCGGAGTTAGTAGCCTCGTCGCGAGAGAATTTACGCGACTCTGTCGTGTGTAGGGAATTCAATCCCGGGATACGGGATCCCGGAATCCCGCGATCCCGGCTGCTTTTTGGATTCCAAAAATCCCGGGATTTGATATAACTATCCCGAGAATTTCGGGATTATTTAAAAATGTGAATTACTTTAGGAACACCCGAAAAATATAAAAATAAACAGAATAAATAAACACAATCATTTCATAATAATAAGGACAATAATAATAATGATTTATGTAAATAATAATATTAAGTCGTATACAACTAACTGAACCATATTTATTTTTTCAATGCTATTCTCACTTTCCGCTATTTCGAAATCACGCAAGTTGCAGATCGCAACTTCTCTGAACACGTAAAGTCGAAACATTGTACTTAGATATATACTAAAGTGACCAGACATCCCGCATTTTTGCCCTTTGTCCCGCATTGAAAAGTGTCCTGCAAAGTGTCCCGTATTGGACATGGAACCTTTTACATTTTCGCAGTGACATAAAGTTACTGTTTCCTCTACTTCATACTAGAATCTATATAAAAAAAGTAATATTTTTAATTTACTTTCAATGTACTTATGTATTAAGTATGTTTTAATAAACTACGGAAACGATCTCCCCACGGATCTCATAACCTTTTTTTTTTGCTTACTGGCTTGCTTCCTTACTTGTCCCGCATTGGAACAGAAAATATCTGGTCATTTTAATATATACGTACTTTAAGTGCTTTATTGTTTATTCGTTCGTATTTATTGAGACGTTATTATTCATTACTGTTTTATTGTGAAAAATAATTTTAGTTTATGTTTCAAACTACTGATAGAAAGTAAGTTTCTTTACATTAAATCAGGGCTGCACAAGGAGCTGTTTTCGGCACCTAGCGGCGAGCAACCTGCCTGTCCCGTTGCTAATGTAGAATCGGTGAGTAGAACTGCAGTAGTGTACATGCATTTGGTATGACTTGAACCCAGCCATAGATACTTACGCTACGAGCCTTCGAGCACGCACATACACTACTGCAGATCTCCTCACCGATTCTTACATTAGCAACAGGACAGGAGGGTTGCTCGCCGGTAGGCGCCGAAAACAGCACCTTGTGCAGCCCTGAATTAAATAAAGATTTAGAATTTTAGTACATAATAAATCATTTTAAATACTTAAATTTTCTATTACCCAATCCGGGGATTAGTCCCGGAATCCCGAGATAGACTATAAAAAATCCCGCAGTCCCGGGATAGTAAATAATGGCCGGGATTGTATTCCCTAGTCGTGTGGGGGGAGCGATGAAGAGACGGATTAATTGGCCAATGACACAGCAACGTTATAGATTTATTAAGGGGCTAAGTAATTAGGTAAAGATTTGCTTTTTTTGGTTTATTTTTCAGTTTGGTGTTCAGTGTCTACTCGAGGGAATGAGGTAGAAGTTTTAACACAGAGAATGTAAAATAATAGTTTTTAATGTCAAAGAGACTGAATTACTTTTGTGATCTCACAACGAAAGATCCCGAACCCGAAAATTTAAAAAATTCTGAGATTTTGTGAATATGTAGGGAATTTCCTCCTGATTACAAGGCGATGCCCAAATTCACTCTACGGAGGTGAAATTGACCCCTTAAATTCCGGCTATTTTCCGATTTTGTGTTATAATTCATGAACGGTAAGAACTGTAAGTTACCAAATGATAGTCCTAATTAAAAGAAGTAACTTTTGTCTTGAAATTTTTTTTCTTCTCTTACAGATTGCGAGTTACAAAATTAAATTGGAAAATAGTCGAATTTTTAGGGATTAATTTCATCCCCTTAGAGAGAATTTGGGCTGCAAAGAAAAATTGCGTTGTAATCAGGAGGAAATTCCCTACATATTCACAAAATTTCAGGCTTTTTGAATTTCCGGATTCGGGATCTTTCCTTGTTAGATATCTGTTGTTTAGTTCCTTTTGTGATATTCCGCTGCCACGTTGTGATGGTTATACGAATTGAATTTATTTGCTTTATTTGGTAGACAGTATTATTAAAACTTAATTCATTCCATGTACCACTGACTGTACAGATCCATTACCTACCTCTCCACGCAATAGTATTTCAATAGCTTCCTTCACTCCCCTATTTCTTGCTTTGCTATAACACTGGACATTTTAACCCTTTGTTCACTGCACCGCAGCGTCATTTTTGAGTTACCACTTTCGTATTTCTCTGTCTCCTAACTTTTGAGTGATAATTGCACATTCGTAATACTCACACAATCAATAATACTTATAAAATTTGTAGTTGAAAAAATAATTTGTTGAAAAATACGATTTTTTTCGTTAAAATTTACCAAATTTTAAAAGCTTTTGTCTCAAAAAGAATGTGTTTATTAATACGCGCCTTGAGAATACAAAATAATTTTTCCATATTTTTTTAATGCTTGCTTGTGCCAAAATAAGTAGGTGTGATATGTACTGTAAAATAAAAGACGTCTCATCTACGTGGTCGATTTTAGAGGAACCGTGTGTCTGAAACAAAAAACCCAAATAGATTTCTAATCCGTATGACTGTCGCTATGGTAGGGACTAAGATTAAATAGATTGATGAAGAATTAACAAAATGGCCGACGTCCGAATTTGCACTATCGAAATTAGCTCAATTTTTTAATCATTCTGCGACGTAAAAGATGATAGAAAAGCAACGAAAACATGTGATTCTAGTTCGGACCATAGCGATAGTCATACTGATTACAAACCTCCATGATACCATCGCCCGAGACACATGGCTTCTCCAAAATCGACCACGACCACGTGTTTTTTCACAGCGCATATTACACCTTATTTCTGGACAAGCAAGCATTAAAAAAATTTGGAACAAATGGTTGTGTTTCCAAAACACATATTAATAAATAGAAATCAACTTCAATTTAGTAAACACATTCTTCCTGTGACAAAAAAAAGTTCCAAACAGCGGTACTTTATCAGGGCGTCACAGTGGAAAGACCCCTTAAGGTCCAAAAATTCACAGACAAATTGACAAAGAAAAAACACCCCGTGTGACCACGAAGTGTTATTTTACCCTATCCCTAAGCAGAAGCTTCCAATTATTCATTACCTCCAAAGGAAACTTCAATCCTTGCCATACAATATCCTCAAGCAGCATTCCTCCAGCAAGCGAAGCTTCAGGACTTACATTTTCAAAGTAGAAACTCCTCAGCGCGATACCCTTTATCAGGTTTGCGCTGGTTTCCCGCAGGTTCGAAGCGCTCGCGAACATTAGAAGATCACATAAGACTGGTCCCTAGCGCGACAGAACGTTCTCCACGAGTTCCTCCGTGACATGACTGCAGCCTATCTAAATAACTTCATATCTCCTCGGGCTTGACTCGCGGTGAGCCGAGTTATCCGGCTTTAATTACTCCTGCGTTCGGTATCGTTACGTGCGCGGGACAAAATAATAATTAAAACGCGAGTAAATACCGCCGGTAACGAGCTGGGCGTGTGCACGTACAGAGCACTCGAGGCTACGCTCCAAATAAGATAAAAGGACCAGGCGACCAAGGAAATCGGTGATAACAGTGTTTCAGCGTACCCTGGGACAGGGAGGCGAAGCTCACGCGGGAAATAGAAGCTCACGGGGCTGTAAACTGGGCGTGGCTATGTGGTTGATTGCGCTTCGCTGCAAAACGACGAAACGGAAGGGAATATTATTAGCGGATGATTGCGAGTATCAGCGAGCGGGTCTCAACGTTTTGCACTTTGAATCTCCCGCGGTAGGAGGCTGTTGTCAGCTCTGATTAGTTTTCCCTTGACGCTGTGGGAGTCGATAACGTGTTCGATATACGCGAGATTAAATGAAGTGGTCCCGCGAGATTGCATCCTTCAGTGTGATTTACGCCAGGCTTGGCTTTTACTGTGGCGAACCGGGAGATGGGGGTGATTAGGGTGAGCGTAGGGTAGGAGGGGTTAGAATAAGGATAGCATAAGGTAGATTTATGTGCAACGGAAGGGTTGCAGAATGATGATAAAGAGAGGTTGGGCTGAGGTTTGGAAAGGTGTTTGGTAGCTGTAGACTAAGTGTAGCTGTTAAGACAGAGTAGCAACCTGATGAGTACAGAGTCGTTGTAGGTGTGTCAGAGTGAGTGAAGTGGGCGAAGTAGGGTGCTTATTGCTTCTAATGAAATTGAGGAAGAATGCAAGAGATGGCACGAGATAGTCGATTGACCCCTCGATCGATCTCCCTAGTGTCCGTACAGAAGCATGCATCCGAGGAACAGAAACGCTCAAGGAACTCGGAGTATGAAACCCAGTCGAGTGCATTCAGGGCAGAGGAATTGAGAGAAAGAAGGAAAGGAATCTTAGGATAAACGTAGTGATGGGTGCGGTCCTGTGAGGCGTGCTTTTGGTTAGAGTTCAATGATGAAGAAGTGGAGAGTGGAACGGGAGGAAGATATGAAGAAGTGGTTGGAGGAACAAGATTCAGTGATATTTGATGGAATTGGAAAAATGGATGGCGATACTTTGCTTGGTGATTTGAAACAGGTAGCTTGTTAATGAAATTGTGAAGAACTACTTATTCAAAGAATCAGGCGTAAAGAAATGAAAATGAGGGGTTTTTCAGTGATCTATTCGAGGAAACGAAAGGAAGAAAAGGAAGCAGGTTGATAAGTGGAAGAAGAGAGTCAAAAGAAGAAAAGGGAGCCAAAAAGCAGAACTAAAAAAAGAGACGGAAATTGAAGACTAGACAAAGGAGAAGAGAACAGGACCACAGGGATCAAAGAAGGGCAAACAAAAATAGATACGCATACTAATACACAAGCAAATAGAGAACAAACAAGAAGCAATAACACTCTCTTCCTATAAACGTTCAACAATAGACGCTAGATGACACTCCAAAGCACTCCAAAGGAAGGCAAGCGAGCCCGCAGAAAATTCAGGAAAAGAGAGCAAGTAAGCTATAACAGGTGAGTGGTAGCACGGATACATAATCCAAAAAGGGACAAAACGACGGGGGATGGAGGAGAGGGAACGGGACCACGATGGACAACGCGTATGTAGAAAGGAAATAAGAGCACAAGCAGGCAAGGAGGTGAATAGCGAAGCGAGAGAAAGGTGAAACGGGAAAGCAGCGAAAGAGTGGAGAAAGGGGGAGACGGAAGCACACGGTAGGAAGCAGTGGGGCGAATGTTGATCTGGTTAGGCTGGTGGGCAGTGGTCGCCGAGTACTCGGCGGTCGACGCTGGTCGTCCGCGAGAGAGGCGCGCGACGACCTCCTCAGGGCGTGGCAGGTCACCGGTTCTTGTTCGCTGTTGCACAGTGGCGTAGCCACCGATCGAGTTCACGGTATGCCAACGGCAAGAATTTCTTGCGTGACTTCGATCCACCAGTCTTATTTCGCGATCAATCGACGAGCAAATTAACGGCTCTCTAGCGTTAATATCCTGAAGATTAGAAGTAGACGCTGTATACCTGGGTGATGATGAGCTTCTTGTAATTGCAGAACGGTTGTCAAACAGCACTAAGTGGATGTTCATTGATTTCTTGCTTTCTGAATCTGTTCAGCTTCGTTGTGCTAGCGCAGCAATACTGTTCATTACTCCTAATAGCAGATGGGATAGGGGACTCCTTTTGAGGATGGAACTGTTAATTTTTTTAAGTTGATTGCGCCCATACTGCTGGACACTATTTATCGCCGATCGGTCGTGCGAAGAGTTAAACGAAATTCGTGTAAAGTACATAGAGTATCATCTGATACATTGATGGCATTGGTTTAAATTATCAATTATTAGTTAGAAGAAGATGGCGTATTGTTTCAAATTTAAGAATTAGTAAATAAGTGACTACTCAAAGCGACAAATTTTATCGCCAAAAAATGTGTCGCAATAAATTAGCCATCGTTATAAATTTTCTAAAGTTGTATATGTAAATTTTGTGTATTCAAATTGTTTTCTCGGTTTTATTTACTTCTTACATGATTTTTAAGAAGATTGTATATGCCTTTTCTTGAGCATTTATGTTTCAATTAATGTATATCCCTTAACTACCTATATATATCTTAAAGCAGAAAGCTTCTATATGTTGTGTATTTTTCTGTCGCCTAAAAACTTTCAGACGATAAACTCTGGGATCACGAA
Source organism: Andrena hattorfiana (assembly GCA_944738655.2). Taxonomy (NCBI): domain Eukaryota; kingdom Metazoa; phylum Arthropoda; class Insecta; order Hymenoptera; family Andrenidae; genus Andrena; species Andrena hattorfiana. The sequence continues at coordinate 37,210,620 of OX122889.2, read as the reverse complement.
TTGTGTCTCAACTCATTATGCCTGACTAATCCAGATGAATGTGACCATTTTCCTCCCCCAAAAAAACTAAAAAAATTTTTTTTTATAAAATCAAAATCTAAATTTCGGGCGAAGTCGAGTAGTAAAGCTAGTAATTATATATTCGGCAAAAAATAGTGTCGAATAGTGTATGTTTGGAGTCAAAGTTGGAATGTTTGTGACAGTATTGAGGAACGATGTGTGGGTTTCATGTATCTATTTTTGGATATCGAATCGTATGAGGTTTCAGCTCATTGAATTATGTGAGCAGCGTTTTTTGTAGTTAAATTCTTCTAAGATTAGTTAATTATGAAAATATCGTGGACGTAAATCAGTCATTTTTAAAAAAGTTTTCCACCAAATACCATACTGAATACTGTAAAATATCAGGAAACGCAAAGTTGGCGCGGCTTACACGCGAGATAAAGGTCGCGATTAACGAAAGGTGGAAGGTGACCGGAATTTCTGATACCTGTTCGACACAAATTCCGGTCGTCGGTCGAACCTAGCACGGAGCATCGTTGCATAAAGGAATTCCACGCGAATTTACGGTTTCTCTGCACGCGTGGAATCTTCGATGTAAAACTTCGATGTCGTTCGAAGATAACACCGACAAATCGCTAGCAACATTTTCTGCGAGAAAATATTTTATCTCGTACTCCATCCGTCTTTGTTCATTTCAAAACTTCAAAGATGCAATTGAGAAACTTGTAGCAGCAGGGGTGCAGCTCCATCTTTACCAACGTCGAGTAAATTAGAAAAGACTGTTTATAAAATTATTGCTTTGACTTAACATTAAAAAGAGAACACTAATTGAAAAATATATACTTTCACACAATAAGTAGTAGTTATTGAGTTGATAAGTTTTTATTTCAGATAAGTTTTTGTGCAGGTACAAAATTTGCATTAAATCGCTCGTTTGTTGTCGGATTTGCATCAAAGGTGTACCAAACGATGTAGAATATTTTTTTTACTTACATTACACGTCATAACTCTAAAACTGTCAAAATTGGAGTTGCCCCCCTCTTGCTGCAAAGTCCTCAATTCTAACAACGAGATATTCTTTAAATATTCTCAAAGATTTCATTACAATTCAAATATCTTCAACAGGAGCAAATAGAATTACTTTATATTTCTCTTTGAATATTCTTACCAGGGGAATACAGAAGATTTAAATCACTAGCTTAGCTCAAATTTACAGTTAGTACACACCACGCATAATAACGTGCGAAACTCACAAAACATACAATTGAAAATTTCCCAAGAAAGTCGAGTTGAAAGTTTCGCCTGTACACTCGCTGGATTATTGACTTTTCTGTGATGGTTTTGTTAAGAGGGCATTAAACCACGACTAGTTCTATGTTTTTACAAACTGGCTGTCTTGTACGGTAGTGTACAGCCTGACAGCCAGTCATAAACGTAAATTCTGAGCATCGGTTCATCCTACGTCGTGTTTTGCATACTGCAATTCCATATAAGGCGTAACCGTGAGCACGTAACAGCTCGAGCCGAATACAGCAGTTGGATGCAGGTAGCGTTAACAAAAGTTATAACAGCGGTTGCGTAAGGTTTCGGAGAGCATCGTTTGTCCTAGATCCGTGTCGGTTGATTGCTTTGTTCTTCGCTTTGAACAACCGTTTTCCAGCTTAAACACAAATGTTAGCACGATGCCCCTGGTCTCTAGAGTATTGCTTGTACTCTGACGTCATCGACAATATCTGTTTGCACGATAATGAATCACTGCTCCTGTGTGCCTGCTGGTAATCGAATATTCAACGTTTTCAAGGAGAATTTGTCTTCGTAACGCTTCTTTGGAAATAGAAGCCTTGAGCGTAAAAAATTAGACGGGATAGTTACTAAATTTTTGTTCATTAATTTCGAAACGAGTGTGTACAATATGCTTGGAGGTATGGAGAGGCTCTGTGACTATTTTATGACATCCTCTTCGAAACAACCTATCTGTGGAGATCGTATTCACTATCGACTATTAGATTTACCAAGATGTCACGGCGTGTTAATTGTACAGTTGCTTGAATAATTAATAGGGAAAGCATCGCTTGTCAAGCGGCTCTCAATCAAGAATTTCGATTGCAAATGAAGCACCGTGTAACGATGCAATAAAACTTTTATTGATTTCGGGATTCATATTCAGTTAACAGAGTTTTAAACTCTTGCTGCAACGCTAGTTGGATTATTCATAAAGGATCGCGTGTCAGTAACTATCCGCCGTAGGATTTTTGGTAGACCGTAAAACGTTAGTCCCATTAACTCGCCATGTCGTTGCACACCAGCTGTAGCGACAGCCGAAGCTCCCTGAGGTCAGAGACACGACTTTTATTGCGTGGCCGCCGAGGACACCTGATGCACGGTGATTTAGAACCGTCGAATAATTAAGGAAAGTATTTTACGCGTCGTAAATAAGGGAACCGTTGGCGAGGCGCCAGTTAAACACCTTGCGGAGAAGCGATTTGACACTTCTTGAAAAAGTTCTGTGTAAATCATCGGCCTTGCAACTATGTTCAACGCGCGCCATGTTTTAACGGAAGTGTTTGCAATCTGATGAATTCGAAGAAAAATCTGTGTTCCCAGATACCTACATGGTATTTTAATCTTAAGTAGTTTATTCTCAAAGTAAAGATAACTGGAATTGAAAGTACGTGGCTGATGCACGTGAAGTTTTATTTATTTAAACAAGTAGCATGAAACATTGTTAATTCAGGATTGATGAGAATTGATAATCGAACGTGTCTTAGGAGAATATACCACATTGTAGGCCTAAAAGAATAGGTAAATATAAATTTGTTTTCTCAGGTAATTTTTCAGGAAAATACTGTGCTCTTTTTAGAAGATGTTAAGCAACATTTGAATTTTATTTCCATACATTATTTATTACTTAAAGTTTTGAAATGGCGGAGTTATACAACATTGGCTACGGTCATGTCACCTAGCTTCCAGCACCAAAAACGATTGGAACATAAAAAAGAAAAATTCTTAGTTCAACATAAAGAAAAGTAGATTTTCTTCAATGTAACGCAGGGTTTATGCCATATTTTAATTTGGTCAATTTTATAAACCTCCAAAATCGTACTGTTTCAGTGAGTAAATAAAAATTTCTTTACGAAACCGCCATTTCCTTATTTTTTAAAATTATTAAAAAATCGTGATATTTCATCTGAGAAAACAAATTTTAAATGTACCCATTCTTTTAGGTCTACAAGGTGGGGTGCCCTCTTAACTTATCACTACATCTGATTCAAGTCCCTAAAAAGAAACCTACATGTCATGTAAATCGATTCAGACAAGAGAAAAGCAAGCTGCGTAGCCTTTCAATAATACTCCAGCATTTTATTCAAGATGTATCTAGTCCTTACTCTGAGGTTCCCAATCTGATATCCACGGACCTGCTGGTCGTCTCATAGATTTCAGGGGCACCTGAACTCGAATAGAATTAATCTTCACAAACTTCTAAATGAAATTTATCTCATGATGTGATTGGCATTAATAAACTACTTAGCACAATATCTGTGCTTATCAAAATTGTTCCCAGCAGGAACATGAAATTCAAAACTCACAGAACACCTGGCAGCTATAGGTATAATACTCTCTGTTTCTTCTGCAATCCTAAGTCTTACTTTATGCAGTTTACAAATACTACCCTAGAAAGAGGCCCACAGAACTCAACAACCTGCTAAAAGAGTTCGCATCACGACAGGAATTAAGAAGCTGGTCTATCTCGAAGGAGAAGAAAGATTTAAAACGTGGTACATATTTACAGCGTCTTGACTGCATTCCCTGAATTCGTTCCCGAAGATTGAGGCCCGATTTTGCAACGTGCAAGCTATTTCCACGGACCGTTTTTCTCGGCGTAGAAACCGATGGACCGAGAGGAAAGATTCCTCAGCCAGGCCGCGACCAGGTAACGTGACGCGGTTCCGACTCGATGCTCTTCCGAGGTTATAGCCGCGGCTTCGAGTTCCTTCGAGGTCAGGAATTCGAACTCTGTAAGAACCAGGCCGTTACTTTTCGAGGATCCCTTATTCCTTTTCACACTCGAGCTCCACCTTTGGACAGTGTTAGCGGAGCCTGTGCACCAAAGTTCCCTCTTGTTTGGCTTAATTGAATAAATTCAGATTCCTTTGTATGTGAATTGCTGGAGTGGTTAATGGAAGGAAAGGAATTGAGTTAATTTTTAGAAGACATTTTGGAGAAACATTTTGATTCTATTATTGGGAACTGGAAGTCTGTTGAAGTCTGGCGTGACGGGTTCTTAGTTCTTAGTTGCTGGTGCACCCAGCAAAAGTGAGGATTGTGGGCGGAGTTGACTGGAGGATGTTTGAGCACGCGCGTTGGAGATTTCACTGTTACCTGGGGTTATGCTTATTTAAACCCCGAATATAGAATGTCAGTTTTGTGTAGCTTTGTTACTGAACTGAATTACTGGATAATTTGCTTTATAACAGGGGACTTTTCCCTCAAATAAAAGAACGAATAATTGTGATTGGTGGAGTACTCATCAACTCTATTAATCTGTAAACAATTCAACTAGAACAGAAGAGAAATGACATCTCCACAATAATCACCTGTTAAACAATTAAAAGTCCAATAAAATGAAGACTTCGCATTTATCGATTCCCCAAAATTGAACACTTAGAGTCCATCAGAGTTTCCCCAAACAACTGTACCAGAATCCTCTTTACCTAAATAACTAAATCATTCCTTTACTTCTATTCTGCACTTAATCAATAACCCCTTCCAATCCTTCTCCCTAAAACAACACCTGTTTTGCTGCAGACACCCATACCCAAAAACAAACAAAATCTTCAATCATCAAAGCTCGAAAAGCAGGCAGCAAGCAATAATCCTGAGCAATGATCGAACCCTGCGTGTCCATACGTCGGATGCTCCAAGTTCGCGCTTGCTGGTAAGCGCGAGAGATAAGAGCGTGTTTGTGGAAGGTATAATTGATGCAGGGCCGGGCCTGGGATCGCGTTTGCCCTTAAGAGTTTGGAACTGGGTGGAGAAAATATAGGTTGTCTTCGTAGCCGGGGCTTTGGAGGGCCGCGGTCGCCCGCGGTGCAACACGAGGATGATATATTCCCTGCAACTGCAGCTGCACCACACGGAGCGCACGGCTGGATCTTGTGAGGGGTTTCTTGAGATTACGAAACTTCTTGTAGTCCACCGCGAAAACAATGAGATGTATGCGCCGAGATGGGATATATCCGTTGCGGAGTTTTCTTAAACGCGGGCATGGGAAGGACCCATGTCAACTCGTCCACGAACTTTTTGTACCCCTCATCAACGCTGGTCTGCCGAGGAGGAAGACGGTATTTCCCTCCTCCACATCACGATCCTGGAGAGATGTTTGTCTGGAGGAAAGTTTTTACTTGAAGGTTCTACTATGGCTTTGCATTCTGCTGTAATTTAATTGCGACCTGGGGAAAGTTAATTCCGCAGGAAAAGGAAAAGGGAGATATTGAGGTATTATGTCCTGGGTCTGCTAATGAACTTAATAGTAAGGTTTATAGTGGTAACCTTATCATAGATTTAGAAGTGTTTGGAAATACTCGAATTATGCAAATTTCACGTCAGAATGATTTATTTCAGAGTGTTTTTTCGTGTGAGTTATTTGGGGTAGTGCCTACTTTAGTTTTGAGACGTTTCATAATTTAGTAAGGGTGCTGCACTTTTAATAATTGAATATTGCTAAACTTTTGTAATAGTACATTGAAATGTATAAATTCTTGCACTGGAAATCCTTCTCTTAGAATTAGAACTTTACATTTGTATACTCCAGAGCTTCATTCACGATTGCAAAGTTTTTATGCCTCATCCTGTCGCCGTCAGTTTACCAAGTTCATCGACCGTCTTAAAATATCGCCAAGGCTTCCTGAAAACGCTGCAATTTTATACAGGAAACACATTAATGCGCGGCGAAGCTTCCACGTAGGAGGTTTTTCGTTTTTCGAGGAAAGAGCTTCTGCACGGACAAGAAGATCGAAGGAGCACAGTGTAATTTTGCAACCGACATGCGGCGAGAATCGCGGGAATAGCCGAGGTACGCATTTTAATGTGCGCTCATCAACAGACGGGCGAAAAATACGATTCCAGGAGCAACATTCTACTCTAAATGCGTTTTAATGAAATAGACCCGTCCACCTTACTCCCGTACAATTTCCTCGCGGGGTTCCAGCCCGCAAAAACTCGTGGCCCGATCAACGAGAGGAGACATCGTGCACTATAATTTCGTGCTACTTGTGGGCGCCACGGCTTGCAAGCATAATTGATACCCTGATTTCTGAACCGTAATTCATAATAATCAGCTAAGAGATCGCGGGCAGAGTCTACCGTACGCAGCAACATTCTAGCCCGAACGGCAATTTAATATAATAAAAGAACGCCTTTTTCTTGTACCACGGGCTGATACACTCGGGCGATTTCTCTACGCGGAAAGTTTTAACGCGGCAAAAACACCGCTTCCATACCTAGAGGAACAAGCAATGCAGAGACACGCTGTAATTTTGTAAACTGTGCAGGCACAGTACGAAATAATAAAACAATTTTGATCCCGTTCGGCGTAGTTCCCGGTAACTGAGAGCGGTGGAAATTGCTAATTTGAGTAAGAGTTGTATCCGAAACCAGAGATCGGTAAAATGTTTATTTAAATAAAAATTGCGAACAACGACTAAAAATTAAAAAAATTATTCGTCATGTGCCGAATAAAGTTAGCTTTACTCGTCGAATAATCTAAAGTCAAAGTATCTTTTATTCGATCCGATATTTAAAGAATTTTTAATTTAATTAATGCCCAACTCTGTTGGAAACATTGCTTTGCGTTGGTGGAGAAAAATGGGGTGTTCTTGGAGGTTATAGGGTTGACATCAAATCTGTTAATAGAATCTAATATTTTAACCCTTTCGCTGTATACTTACATTTTCGAAGGATTTTTGAAAAGTGTCAATTTTAGGCGAATAAAGAAAGTTTTTAATTTTCAACTTATGGTTACCGATAGAACTGTCTCTGAGGGGCTCAAGAATGGAATTCAAGAAATAAACCTTCGATCAGATATACGTATCACAGAGCACTGCTCAGTATCATAGTAGAAGAGAATACTTCTCCGCATTTTTTAATCCGAGGGCCAAAGTCGAAATCCGCAGCGAACGGATACTACTTTTTAATTACAGATGCATTGTCTTTTATTTTATTTATTGTGCTTTGAGTTAAGAGAATTGCCAACGTATTTTTTTTTTAAGAAAATATCTAAATTGCTGTTATTTTATCTTGGCTTTCTTTTGAATCCATCTTTCAAAACTTCCTTCAAGCAGAAGTTTCATGTTTTCTGACAGTTTCTACGTAAGGATGACCTTATATCTTTCAAATTATATATCTACCCACTGCAGTCAGTTTTCTCAGCATCGAACACCTCATCACGTATACTAAAGTGACAAACTAAAACACACATGAACCAACAAAATCACCCTTCCACGAACTCATAGATTTTAGTAGCTTAAGGGATCATTTCGGTTAGACGGGTTCAAAAAATAGAGTCTTTTTTAAAAACATTTTTCGTTAGTACATATCCTTAAGAATGTACTGTTAAATTTTCATGGAAAGATTCCGATTATTTTAGCTTGAACAGAGGCATTTTGTAGGGGATCAGAGGCTCGGTGTCTGTAGGTGAAGACTTTGAACGCGTTTTTCTCGGAACGCCATTTTTTCACATCATGAAGATAAATCTCAAAATCTATTGAAATGATTGGTTTATAAATTTTACTGCTTATTGTGCACATCTACGATTCTCGCAGGGACTATAACCAAGTATTTTCATCGAGTCTAACCTATTTTTAAAATCGAAAATAGCAAAAGAATAAAGCCGAAAAACATTTTTCTTGCATTTTGTCCGCCATTTTGCTAATTTTGAAGACAAATCACTAATTATAGTCCGAGCGATAGCGACAGTCATTCTGATCAAGAATCTGTTTGGATTTTTGGGTTCAGATAATTCTAACAGCTGGAATCGCCTTCACGAGCGACGCATGAATTTTTAAACATGTCATCAAGACCGCTTTCAAAAGCATTTGAAAAGCAATAACTTTATTACTTTTATATTTTTTATTTACTGTCGAAATATAGTTTAATAAATACAAAAAAGTTTTATTCCATTACTATAGTTATTTTCGTCGCAATAAATTCCTGAAAATCTGAATTTATCGGCGCGCTAACCGGAGTGATCCCTTAAACGTTAAACTATACCTAACACCTAAATTTTTCCTTTTTAAAGATCCCGCGCCATTATCTGTCAACTCTTGGGTGCCACGATTCGCAGACACCTTGGCCCGCTATATTCGGTGTAATTAATGGCCACGGAGCATTAAACCCGAGTATGCGGGCCAATTGCGGAAAACGGGCCCCATAGTCGCATCTAATAACGGTCCCCTGGCCCTCTTCTGCGGGCTAACGTCTTCCTGCCAGCGTAACGACCACGCTAATTAGCGTTTACGCGAAACGACCGTGAAGAGCCGCGGCCGGTCCGTCAAACTTTCATTCTTGCACGCGGCTTCCGTCGCGCCCTCGCGCGTACCGTTACCGTCGCCAGTTTTATCGGAAATTCGAAACAATGTCGGCCATGTACCGCGCGTGATAAATGACCGCGTGTTTGCCTGGTCGTCGCTTCTGGTACGACGCTCGTTTAGCAGCGGCGTGTCAGCTGCTTCACGCGTGTTGCTGTTAAAGGAGAATGGGATAATTAGCTGGACGCGCTGGTAAAACGACGAAGTTCGCGCGAGCAAATGGGATGTAAAGTGAGAGGCTGCAGGCGGGCTAATTTGTGGGAGCTGTTGTTTCGCTGTCTTCCTTTTTTGTAATCAGCGAATAGTAGGGGGAAGGGGGGAGGTGTGCAGGAATGGTTAACTTGAGAATACCACTGCGAGCCTGCTTCGTATTTGGTGGTACTCTCTTTTGTGAGAGTTTATTGGTGGTTGGAAACAGTAGCGTTAGGGATATGTGAAGTTTTATTGGATGAAGTATGGTGGAGTGTTATACAATCTCTGGTGGGTGGGCAAACGAGGATAAGTCAAATTTTTCCTCGAGCTTAAACAGGTCCTTTTTTGTGCTCTTTTAAGAATTCAAGTTGAAAATAAAAGTTTCTTTTATTATATATACGTGTTATCAATATTCACATTCAAAATTTAACACCTGATCTTACATAGTACTTTAGATATTCCAAGTGTCTTCCTGCGAAACTAATAATTGTGACTTATACTCGTTTGCTCGCCGTTCTTCAAATTTTGGCAGATCTAAGTTAACTTCGATTTTTGACTGCTGCATTAGTAGATCATATACTCTACATACTATTTGGTTGTTTTGGAATGTACACACCGAAATTGGAAGAAAATTCAACGGCAATGATTTCGCACAGAATTAGAGTTTTATTAAATAATGTAAGCACCATTTGTTTCGGGACTTTTCCCCATTTCGAAAATTTCATCTTTATCGCAAAGAGCTTTAACATCGACACTTATCGAAAACGCTACGAACTTTCCAAACAACCCAATACATTCAACAGACCTATACAGCATATACATAAATTCCACAAGAAAGAAGATGGAAATTGTTAAAAAGTAAACAAATACAAAAATCATATCCTTCGATCTGTGCCTTCGCTAAACACATCGAATCAATGCAAATATCCTCACCCAATTCATCCACATTTCATGAGGAAAAAGTGACCAGGTTGAGAGCTCAAGCGCTACAGCAATCTAACAAAGAAAGGAAAAGAGGAGGCAGATAGTAGCATTCCTCGCAATTTACGAATCGCGACGTTTCTCCGTAGAATTCAAGGACTCGTAGAGCGACCTCGATTTACAACGATCCCGATCCTCGACAGCCACTTCCCCCCCTGTCTTGGAATGCTCGAGGAAGACCGGTCTGCCTTTGCGTGCAGAAGCTGCATTAGAGCGCTGAATATTTCATTCATAAGCGGGCCGAGCAATCACCGTATTCCGCGGACATGCATAGTGGAGAGACGATCGTAGTACGGTGTGAGTGGCCGCGCGGATGCAGCCAGTAGAAGCGTGCAGTACAGCTGGGGTAAGTTGCAGCAGTTGCAGCTGCAATTACGTCCGCGGCCCTCGACACCGTGAATGAAACGTCTGTCCTTTTTTCCCCTATTCTTCTTTCGCCTCTTCCATTCGTTCCCTGGCCACTCTGTCTCTCTCTTCCCCTTCTTATCCCAGGCCCCTTTCCTCGTCCCACATTCTGGTTCTATCCGTGGCAGGCGGCCCGACTGACTTTTTGCGGAACGGAGGTTTAATGAGCGAGCGCCGCGGCGTTCCACGTCGCTGAGGATGTACCTTATTTGCGCTTCGCGACACGCTACAACGCGAATTCGCGGGATTCCGAGGATGTGTCTGTGGCTATGAAACGCGACCTTTGTGGGGTTTCTCGAGGTCGAAGGTTGGATCTAATTACTCTCAGATGTTCTTTCTTCTCTGTGATTGTAAAAGAATGATTGATCTACTTCTTAGCTGAAATACTGCGAAGATTACAACTGAACCGAAAGTTCCAATTGCTCCCACGTGGTTCATGTTACGACATAATGTTTACGATCAATGGCGTAACTCTTCTGACGGAATGTGCCGCTGGCTTTGCGGAGAATTAATGCCTCAAGAACTAAGTAGTTGATAGAATCCAATGTCGAGACTCTTCTGCGCGAATTTGCTTCATTGGTGACTAGACGCTGCTGTGTTTTGAGGATTCGTGCGAGACGAACTTTGCGCTTTTCAGGCTTAGCTGCTGTAGACTAAGGTTTCATAAAGCTACAAAATTCGTTATTTTCTGATTGGATGTGTAGAAGTCACCAAGGTTCCAAAGTGGAGCCTCTAAATACCGAAGAAAAAGCACCTTTGCGAAACGCTCTTACCATAAGTCACCAAGAGGAACTTCCCTGAAATATTACAAGGGCAGTTCCAGCTCTTCGTAATTGCAAAACAGGAAAGTACTAATTTTGAACCTTGGTGACATCCTGCCCTGCCTAAAAGGAATTCTAAAGCAATCGACCACCGTAAAGTGTACCCCTACTTAGGCAGTAACAATCTCCCAACGTACTCTGCGACGTTCCCAGAGAATCTACTAAACTAATTGTTCCTTCATCGTTTTCTTTTGCAGAACTTCCGTGAGCATCGTATCGACGGTGCAGCGTTGCCCCTTCTCTCCGAGGACCACCTAACAGGCCCCATAGGCATGAAGCTGGGGCCAGCCCTGAAGCTGCGAGCCCTGCTGGCCCGGAAGCTGGGTGCCTGCACGGTGTGCCTGCACTGCGCGCACTGTCACCAGACGCCTCTACCAGCCCTGAACGCGGCAGCAGCAGCGGCGGCGGCGGTGTCGCAGCAGCAACACCAACCCCAACACCAACAGCAACCGCAGCAGCAACAGATGCCTGGGAGACGACCCAGCAGCACGGGGAACTGACAAACAATGGCGGAGACTTCACTGGGCCTGGAGGGCGCGTCGACGCCCTCTGCAGACCCGAACAGGGCCCTCAGGATAGAACGGCGCGTAGCACGTCCCATACGCAAGCCGGAAGTCATCTTCAAGAAGCCCATCAAGCAGTGACGCGGCTCCGCGCGGGACTTCCGTGTGGTGATGGCCGCTGGACGCTGGTGTTATGGAGGCTCCGCCTGGTTTTTAAGTGTTCAGTTCGAGATTACAAGCGGTGGACGGTAGAGAGTGAGAAAGATGCAGTGGGATCTCTTCGAGACATGCGATCGAGTACCTGGTGAAACTTGACTATAGGTGCGGCGAGCAAAACTGCAACGTCTGGGAAAGGTACAAGAAAAGGGAGTGGATCGGTGGCTTGTTGGGAGCTGCTTGAATCCACCAGCTCCGTCACTTTTCTGTTGTCCAGGCGTTTCTGTTTTACTCGGAGCATCCGTGAAAAGGGATCATTGATCGGAGGCGAAACTTCACTTTGGCGCATTGTACTTAGTATCTGGGTAGGAAGTTTGGATCGAGTAGATGCTCTTGGTGATTCTTCTTCTTCTGAAGAGGCGTTCAAGATTTCCGTGAAGACTAATCTTGAAACCGCTGCTGCGCACCCAGAAGACACCTATTGAAATACTGGAGGACTGTTGAGCCAATTGACGGCTTCGATATCGATGTCTGATTTTCCTCGCATCCTTATGTAGAATAGTGGAACTTACTGTTAGTAACTTGTGATTAAGGTCGCAGAAAGGTTCTACGAAAAAGAGTAACGGGCGTTTCAGTTTGGTGCCTGAGAGTACTTGAAACCCTGTTTAGATTTCATTTAAAGGAAGTCTGCCAGTAGTACAGGCCCATCTGGTACTCCCATGTGACGCATAGCTCTCGAATTACTTGAGAACTAAGGTTGAATGATGAAGCAAATGCGTTCGGTGGTCTTGAAAGATCTGTATTACTGATCAGGCTTCTGCTTCTCGGCGAGAGACGAGGCTCTCCTTCTTTATCAAGGAGGAAGTGGAGGGTAACTAATAAGTGTTAATGTTCTTCTTACGCGGAATCCTGGTATGAATTAGAAATAGACACGCGATGAGCACAATGCTGACGGCGTCTAATAACCGAATTAATTGGCTCTGGCGTCTGGGGTAAAGAAAAAACATCTCTGATACAAGCTTCCCGTGCGATGTAGCTATTTCCGTGATTATTCAAATTCTGTTCCCTGAAGAACTGGGGCCAGCCGAGCTAACCAGAAGTACACGTTAAATCATTCATGTGTAATTAGTGTGTTGGCGTTATAACATCGCTTCGAGGTGGAAATGATCGTTTTGTACCCTGAGAAGCATTGACTCGGCGAACCTGGGTGGGAATGAACAATTTAGAGCGATTGTGTGAAATGTTCATTGGATCAATTTTATTCAATGTATAATTAGGTACAGTGTTAGGTAAATGTAGATTCGTACAAAGAAATTTGAACAAAAACAATGATGTTTATGGTAGTTAAAGTGTGACACACGTCTTCCTGTTAACAAAGGAAATATTTCGAACAACGAAACCAGTGCCTATGTTTAAAATGTCTTCCAAAGGCTGGCCTTCTTTAGAGAGAATCATCGAACGAATCAATAATTCGTACGACCCAGTAATCTGCGACTCGTGGGAATTATTTCTATTAAGCGATTACTATACCTTGTTACCTGAAAACACGGTTTCACAGCAACGACAACTGCTGTACAACAGCAGCGAATTATTCGAATTCTCCTACATAAGACGTTTGATTAGTGGATAAAAGATTTGACACCTAAATCATTTACAGAGGCAGTGAATTTTTCTTGCCATTATTATTTCAAGCTCCCTTTCAGTTTAATTTCAATATTCTGTAAAGTAATACAATTGCCTCATCAGTTAACAGAATTATCTTGCTTTGGATTTTCTATGGTAACACAATCAAATACATCTTTTTAAATACTCTACTCTTTAAGTAGAGTGGATATTCTTTTTGTGCAAAATAAGCTTCGATTCAATAGAGTATATACATTTAATTCTATCCAAAGTGAAGAGCGAAGATAATTCTACGATTGAGGAATTATATGCAGTTATAGTTGTAATAAAATCAATCCTTCGTTCAAAGCCACTTTCTCCACTATGAGTCATCCAACTCGAGAGTTGATAGCCACAGTAGTGGCAATTGAGATGGTCGTGAACTGTAAATTGATTTCTCTCTGATTAAGGAATGAATTACGAGTTATCAAGCGCACTAATCTGTCAGTTATTTATGGGGAAGTCGAATAAATTCACGAACCTACCTGCCGAGCGACCATAAGTTCTTGTTCGTCAAACGAAACGATCGAGAACGATCCAGATCGATACACAGCGGGAGTGAGTACATACCGACCGTATGTAATTAATTAATTGTTGTTTGCGCGAGTGTAGCGAAGGATGAGTGAAAGAAACGATTGCGCGATAGGGACGGGGGAGGGGCGGAAGGGAAGAGACAACATTTTTTAGCAAAAATTCATGTGCAATAAGGCTAAAAAGAAAGCGAACGTTTCGACGCGGTACTTTTAACTATGCTAGGAAATACGTATTTGCTCAAATCGTTGTTTCTTTTATATATTTTAACGAAGTTTTTATATAAATGAATTATAATGATAAATATACTAAATTATATTTTTGCTAACGTTCTACGTGCAAAAAGAGAGGAGGAAGATCGTGTTCGGGTATGTACAAGCTAGTAATCCGTGCGAAGGCGCACGCACACGCAGATGTACGTACACGTGCACAGGCGACACGTTAAGCGAACGATTATATAGAATTAACGATCGACGGACACGTAATAACAGTTTAGAAGAATTGTAAATTAACTCCTTTCTTCTCTTATTTACAACGTTTAACGTTTATTTATTTAGGAGTAAACCGTTGCCTTATTGTATTCACGTTAACAATTAAGACGTTAAAGAGATGTCCTAGGCGTGAGCCATCGGCGACGGTGGTCAGATCGAAAGTTGGTAAGTTCGTAAGACGAGCAGTATTTTTAGATTTACATTAGCCTGAATTTACTGCAGACTATATACACTTATAAATATTATGTACACATACACTTACACGTCTTAAGCCCCGTTACCACAAATGCAACGTGTCGCCCGGAGAACGCTTGAAACACTTAACAAGAGAAGCCTGACTTTTCCATTTAATGGAACACTGAAAAGGCGGCTTAAGCGTATTCTGCATCGCTCGTCGCACACGTGGGATCGCGGCTTTAGGCGGGCAACGGCTGCGCGCGCTTCCAAGTTCACACTCCGTCAGGGGGTTCGATCACTCGAAAATTCTTTTTCTTTTCCAAAATACATAGCCCGACCTATTATCCTCAACTTGGAGCTTCAATATTTCTTTTATTTTTACTGCAACAGTGACTGCCTTCAGCCAAGTGGAAAAAGAATGTCTTCCAAGTTTATTTCCCTTTTCCAAGTTGAAATCCTCGTGTCAGAGATGCAAACGAATCCTCAGCTCGCACTCCACTTGCTCGCGTGTAAGCCAATGCGTCCCAAGTTTCATTTATAACAACTTCGTTCGATGAAACGCGCGATGCGTCCGGGGGAGAGGTGAATGCATCCAGAGATTAACGGCGACAGCTTGGAAGTGACGCGCGGACGTTAACCGAGCTAGCGGCTTTTACTTAAACCGAGATCACTTGTACATAATGCTTAAGCATTTATTTATATCGTGCTTTTACAAGAGGACCCGTAGTATTTTATTTAGTTACATAGCCGGGGTTCGCGCGCATCATTACCGCGTAGCACGAGATCGTTACATTATCGGGCAGCAGGATCGCTCGGATAAGACGACAGAGTGAGAGAGGGCAGAGAGCGGCAGAATGCGTGCTTATGCGTGTAAGAGAGAGAGAGAGAGAGAGAGAGAGAGCGAGATAACGGAAAAGAAGGGAGAAACTATCGCAAGGCGGAGAATGTAAGAGAATGCGGTGCGGAATTATTTAAAGGAGAACGAGAGTATATTTGTACAGGAAGAGACGAACGAAATGGAAAAGAAGAGGGGGGAAAATGGCGGGCGATAAGGCAATCTTGTGATACTTCGATGTTTTTCCAATCATTCTTCCATCCTTCCTTTCCCACCGCTATTAATTTCTGCGATCACGTCCAACCCCTTCCATCCTCTTCGACAACCACACCCCCCCCCCATTTTTTTTTAATATCTCCAATCGCGAGTCTGTCGTGTATTATTCTACGATTAACTGTCATATTATGTATAGTAGAAATTAATGGTGAAAAGAGAACAAGAACAGTACATTGTTTCTGTTAAAATAAACATTGTTGAAAAATAATCTCGCTTGTATTTGGAGTTCGATGGCACCACCTGCGCTCGGACCTTGATATTCTCGAGGCTGACCGCCGAGAGATCGCCGGATGTGTGTGTAATTTCTTGACGCACTTGACGGATGAGTAGTTTCTCGGTAAGGGTATAGAAGCCGATAAGATTGGGATGCGAGATGGGAAAAGTGGGTCGTTGCTCTAGATTCCTGAGATATAGTCGATATCGATTGATATATGATAGTTGTTTACTGATTTTTATCGCGAAATCAAAGTATGTACTAGTAGAGATACTGAATTAATTTACATTAATTTACATTTATTTACATACTGCAGTCTATGAGTATTTTTTACTCTATACTTTTTTAGCAACGAAAGAAAATATAGGGGAATAAATTCTAAGGGACCCATGGTTACTTATCGAGCACGCGTGTGATAAACATTGGAAGGAAAAGATGATAGGGTAAATCCGGGTGAGATGTTTGGACAGAAGAGTTGGTCGAGTCGCTGCATTTCAGACTCTATACGTTAGAGCGCTTTGGAATTATAGGCTATAAAAGGTAAGTAGAGGTTATACCATCATTTCACCTCTTTTATACAATTGTAGTGTACAGAATCGTGTTTAAAATATACTTCTAAGTTAATTGTCGGTTAATGTTTTGGATAAGATAGTAGAGGTATTCAGAAACAATGCAGCCAAAGTATTTGGCTACATTAATCCTTTCTCGCAAAGCTAACGAGAGGATCAACGACGAAAATCATTTCTCCCGGAAGGGGTGGTCAGATGTCATGGCTTCAGTTTTCAACTCGATTTTCAGCAAATATTGTTTTAAAGTAAATATCGACCAGTTTTTCTGATTCAGCATAAAATTCTTTACATATTAGGTTTATTCTGATAAAATAAATAATATCAGTTTTAATAGCCATTTCATGTTAGGTCGACCGACTGCCCCGGACTTACTCTAAATCGATTTAAACGTTTAAGAGGAAGTCGAAAATAGTGCCATGTTGAGCTTACCACGAACTTTATTTCCAGAGAATTATCAAAATCGACTGCACAATAGAAAAGCAAATTACAAATAGAACGTCTTCAGTAAATTTTCCCTGTTTTGGTCCCTGTAGTTGCCAATCAAACTTCTTTATGCCTGTTTAGCCTGAAATCATTTTCACACGTTTCATAATTAGTTTTCTTTATACAGGATTTAATGATCGAGGAAACGGGTTGCTTTTCTCTTCATAATTAGAAGAAAGAAGACAACCCATTTCCCTATTACCACCAGAACATTATTCATTCAGTAATCATGAAAGAAGCTAACAAAGAATCATATCCCTCGAATCAGTAATTTATCCAAAATTTCTATTATGTAGTTGCTAGAAACAAACCACTTACATCTCTGTGAATAGCCAGAACTCCGTCGTCTTGGTTGTTCGAGATCTCGACGTACATGTCACCGTTCTGCTGCACGGTGACGGTCTTGCCAGTGCACCTTCCGTTCTCCAGGTTGCCAGTAATTACGTCGCAGTAGGTACCAGGTGGCAAGCAGCTCTTGAGCGTCAGCTTCATGTCATAGTTATCGCCGTTGAACGCGATGAATCCAGCATTTCCACGGCAGAAGGCGATCTGATTGCTGGCATTGTCCCACCAGTTCGTCACGCCTGTTCCCTTGACGGCGTTACGGAAACGCACCATGTTGTAAATCTGTCGCCAACGATGCTCGCAGATCCAGCCGTTGCCGCAGGTGTTGTCAGCTCTAATAATGGGGGACACAATGTTCCCTTGGTTGTCTTGGGGCGGGCCTTGATCGAAGTCTTGGAACTCGAACGAACTCATCACTCGGGGTATACCGTACGTCTGGGACAACATGAAAGCGACTGCCATCTGCAACATTCCGATTGGGAATTTTTGAATTTGGGTTATAGCTATTAATGTGTAATTTGATATTCGATCGGTTTTTGTGGCTTGGTGCCATGTGTTTCAGGGATATAAGGTATTCTGTTCAATTTCTGTGATTTCCTTCGTTTTATTGATGAGATGTTTTTCAATTATTTTAGAAGGGTAGTATTGAAAGTGGTGAATCTGTGTGGATCTTACAGTGGAGAGTAGTTGTAGTGTGAAAGGAGAAGAGGGTTGGTTTAGAAATGAATAAGAATTGCGTTTATGGAATTAAATCACATTCGAGCAAATGAGGGAACTAATGATGTAATTAAGATTGATAAGAATGAAAGCAACCTGTAGATAAGAATTCACACAAGTATTTTGGAACGGGAACCGATACTCTATTCAAAATAGTGAACTAGGGACCTCGATCGACAATTCGTGGTTCATGTCTGGCCGCTGACCGACTCGTTCTACTAGCTCGCGCTAAAATCGAGTCACATTTATAATTTACCTGATTTTCACTATTTTCAAAGTTTCAAGCGTGCCCTAATTAATTGTTATATTGATCGTAGTCACATATTTTACTTAATTTCACATACATCATTCTTCATGAACCGTAAATACTCGAAGATTTACTTCAAACTTCGTGTAAGCTGTGTGAAAAAAATTGCTCACGTACCTTGTAGATTTTTGACGATTTATAGGTGAGTATTTGAGGGCCGTTAGAACGTTGTGTGTCATGATTATCGACAAAAACAATAGCGTCGCTCGATGGAAGGAGCCCCCACTTCTCTCCCCAATTTACGAACCATTTCAGCAGATTGTTTCCACGGAAGGAATTACTGATCTCCGAGCCGTGCTTGAACTCGGTAACCACTGCCATTTCATTATACTGGAATTTCGAAACCGCCTCGTGGTTTCCGTAATCGATCACTTCTTGGAATATGAACGGTTTAGTGTTTTGGGGAAAACCGTGATCCACGGTCAGATTCTTCAATCTCGAGTAGATAACTTTCAAGTCAGCTGGCCACATGTGCTTGGCAGCATCCATACTAAAGAAGAAATAAAATCAATGAGAAGCTTTGCAAATTTAACTAAAATTTAAATATTTTCCTAAATTCCTAGATCTTTCAACGAAATTTTATCGGACACCAATCTCATTAACATTATCAAAAGGAACTTGCAAAGTATGAGAAAAAGCAGAAGAAACATTTTCCTTTGAAAGATTAATTAAATTCCCACAGGCAAGTGTACAAACCGGAATCCAGCGACACCAATGTCAATAGCTTCGTTCATAAAGTCCACTATCTTCCCCCTCACGTATTCTAATCCCTGGTTCAAGTCATGGAGACCAGTCAGTTCGCAGTTTCGCACGTTCGCCGCGTCGTTGTAATTAGTGATCGCGCAGAACTTATGGAAATGCGAGTGATTGTACGGTACGGCACCGTATTCGAAGTTGTACGTGTTCGCTTTGGACTGGCCAGTGCCAACTGCATTGGGGTAATTGCCAGACATGTGATTCGCGATTGTGTCGATGTAAATCCTGACGCCAGCGTTGTTACATCTCCTCACCATCTCTATGAACTCTTGTTTCGAGCCTGATCGCGTGACCCAGTGGTACGAAATTGGTTGGTAACGTTCCCACCATGGCCTATTCTGGATTACTACGTTCTCCTGAAGTGGTGACACCTGCACAAGCGGGAAACAATGGGTGAATATCGCGTTTGAACTACTTCTTCTATTTTTACACAGGAAAAGTCGATGGGTGAGAAATAAATTACAACCCGGAAATTCAAAAAGTGGGAAACTTTAGGAATATGTTGAGGATATATAGATGTGTATTACGCAATTCCCTTTACTGCCTAAATTCAATCCAAAGGGGCGAAATTGAACTCTGAAAATTCGGTTATTTTCCAATTCTGTATTATAACTCGCGAACTGTAAGAGATAGAAAAAAGTTTACCAACAAAAATTGTTCCTTTTACTTAGAACTATCTTTTGGTAAAAGTGATACGCGAGTTATAACACAACATCGGAAAATAGTCAGATTTTCAGGTATAAACTTGGACAGCAGAAACATGCGTAATACATACCTATATATCCTCTACATATCCCCAAAGTTTCATAATTTTTTTAATTTAAGAGTTGGGGATCTCCTCTTGTGAGTCCATTGCGTGTATAATTGAGAACCTTGCAGCAAGAGGAGTGCAGCTCCATTTTTACAAATTTCGAATAAATTAGAAAAAACTGTTTATACAATTATTACTTTGACTTAACATTGAAAAGAAAACACTAATTATTGAAAAATATATATTTCCACACAATAGGTAATAAGTATTTATTGAATTGATAAGTTTCTATTTCACTTTTTGGCGAATTTTTCAAATCTCGAGCTGCCCCTGACTTGCAGCATATATTATAAATCCCGCATTTGTTATCAGATTTACATCAAACACGCACCAAACGTTGTAGAATTTTTTTTACTTATATTGTAACGTACCCCCTACATGTCATAACTCAAAAACTGTAAAAAATAGAGCTAGACCCCTCTTGCTCCAAAGCCCTCAATTTCTACCTTACATGCAGTATAATTTATGAGGATGCATGATAAGGAATACTAGCTGTCAAGAATAGCAAAGCTAATAGTCAAATTACCTGTACTCCACCGAAGCCATGCGGTCCAAGGAATTGTTCGCACTCCCTGGCGATGTCCACCCACTTCCACTCGAAAAGGTGCACCATGGTATCGTGGCCAGGTACATAGTGCGGGTCTTTGTGGGTACTTGATCCCACAGCCACCGAGAGCAGAGCGAACAGAGCTACGATTGCGAACATCGTTGTCAGTTATGCGGTGAAATGATCGGCCTCCAATATATAACCGGGCGGTTACATCATTGCTCTCTGTCGCTCATCCAAAGGTCAGTTCCCTTCTACCACCAACCGCGTTTTATCAAATAAGCAGGTCCATTGTCTATTAAAGACGATCGCTTTTCCCTGGAATCGCGTTTGATATACACGTTCATCGTATCTTATGAGCATCGAAGTGTATAGAACACAAGAAACGTTTTTGATCGAACGCTAGATCCCCGTGCGATCGTTATCCGTAATCGATTATCTGTCGATCGCAGTAACCACGCCATTTGTTTACATGGAGAATCGCGAATTGAAGTTTGCCCAGCGACCCTGAGCGCCCGGCATGTTTTCCAGTAACTTCGTGTTGCCGCGAATTGGATTATCAGAATACGTTGCAACGTATTCCAAACGTTCTTGTCGAACAATAGAACATGCTGTCCGGAGGCTCGTTGGCTGACGTTTCTACTCGCAGATAAGGATTTCTTTTGAATTATTGCGACAGACTGTGTTTTCATTCCTCTTGATGTTTCCCGCGCTATGTCTGATAAAATGATAATTCAAGTGTTTGCGCCGTAAATCATCTGTCCCCTCTGTGAATCACTATTGTGTTTACTACTGTCGCCATTATGAAAGTGTAATTGATTGTTTGCTTTGGCGTAGATAAAATTAGTTCAAGATGAAACTCTGCTGCTTCGTAGACTTTGACCATTCAAGGAAAATCACAGAGCATCGCATGCGAATCTTGTGACGTGGATATCAAAACAAATGGGGAGTTGGTGAGAACATATGATTCACACGTACTGAACGATATCGTACACAAATTCAAAGGTTATTATAGTACGTGTATCGCAATATGCGAGGGAACGTCTTTCGTCACGTAATATTTTTTTGCATAATATGCATATGCTTAAATTTATCATTATGTCTGTTTACACATTCTAGATTGTTGTACGGAATCAGGATCTTCTAAGGCAATAATTGTAACCGACACGTTCGGAAGAACTGCTTTTAAGCATAGAAACATATAGGGGTCGTGGCGGAATTTTGATACGTTTTTCTGAAAACAGTGAGTTGGACAAAATTCTTATTCCTGATACAAGAAATTGATTATACAAAGTTAGGGACACCAGTGGCAATTACTTATTCAGGAAAGAAACAGAATAAATTAAACTAAAAAAGGTTACCGCCGTTTCAAGAGCAGAGCGTTGAAGCGGAGCTCGGAGCTGGAGCGCGGAGCAGTGGAGCAATGGGGTTTTGCCCGGAGCACGGAAAATTTTTACTGCTCCACTGCTCCATTTTTTTATTATTTTTTTATTATATTCATTCATTTTATAAGAGCAGACGAATGAAATGTTTTTAATAAATATCAATTCTCAATTTTTCATCATTGAGAAAATATTATATCGTAGGGCCACGCTGCCCAGTGTTAAGGGGGCATAACGCTTTCTTTACCCGAAGTTTAACAATTCTTTATGAATTTTTTTCTATATGAAAATGAAAATCTAGAAAAAAAGGGGTTTGTTACATATGAAAGATCTCTGTTTGAAAGTATTAAAAGAATTTTTATTTAAAAAAGAAGCAATTGGAGCACAGCAGTAGCGGAGGTGGAGCAAGTATTTTGATGTCGGAGCGGAGCAGGAGCGGAGCAAATAAAAAATTGGTGTGCTCCAATCCCCTGTTCAAGAGTATGCCAGAAAATACCACACGAATCGAGGAAGCTTCTTTGTCATAATGGCAATATTGCGTTCTTAAAGCTATCTCTAACGGACAAAGTCATTGTCAGTGTCAAAGATCACGACCTTATGTTAGAGACATTCATTTTATTGTAAAATAATTACGAAGATTGTGTAATGGGCTCTTCGTCGCCCATCAATATTATTATTTGTAAAGATCGGTAAGCATTTTCTCAGCGAAAATAAACGTTCCAGTAATTGGCAGTCATTAAATGACATTATAATGCCATAGTACCATAGTGTATCGACAGCTGATTTGTAAACGTAATAATCCTTGCAACTTCCGTCAACATTTTCTGCGTATTATCAGTAGTTAAATTATTTACATTTGTAAGTTAATTTCTAATTTTAACTATATCTCCCTCCGTAACATTAACAAGTTGAAATCTTTTAGGTTGCCTTTAGAACATTGCATAAAGATGTTATTTTATAGTTTTGTGGAGATACTTTATTATTTATTTGACTGTTGGTTCCCTTCTTCTCATGAAATTCTCGATCATCTGTTTATGAAGCGAAGAAATCTTTCATAAGCATATAAATTCTTGAACATCACATTTTTAAGTACCGTTTTATACATCAGGTTTTATTTATATGCATCATTTTATTATTTCGAATTACGACCACGTCCGCAAAGTCGATACGTGCCTTTCAATGGTACCAGCTTTCTTTATCGAAGCATGAAATGTTTGATTTGAGAAGAAGTAAATGCTCCAAAAACAGTGTGTTCCCTTTGAGCTGCGATTGAGTGAAAGCCTCTTGGCGGATAATCATTCCTAATTCTAAGCCACCTCTATTGCTCATTCATTCTCACAAACTTGCAAACACACAGTCTCTATCCTCAAACAAGGAGACATTAACCCGACGTAAAATGAAACGTGAAATGATCAACACCTCCCACTACATTTCATCCAAGCAACAGCATACACAGGAATTCTTCAGAAAAGAAGTAAACCATTTTAAGTCACAAATGAACTCAGACTTAACTTCCTCTACCGTATGCACATTCCACAAGGCACTTTTTACCCTTAATCCCACTAACAAGGAGACAAAGGAAGGAACAAGGAAGAGTTCTCCCCATTTGCGGGGCTGACAATTACTGCATTGAATTCAACGACTCGTAGAGCGACCTCGATTTACACCGACCCGATCCTCGACAGCCACTTCCCCCCTGTCGTGGAATGTTCGAGGAAGACCGGTCTGCCTTTGCGTGCAGGAGCCGCATTAGAGCGCTGAATATTTCATTCATAAGCGGGCCCAGCAATCGCTGTATTCCGCGGACATGCATAGTGGAGAAACGATCGTAGTACGTTGCGAGTGGCCGCGCGGATACAGCCAGCAGAAGCGTGCAGTGCAGCAGGGGTAAGTTGCAGCAATTGCGGCTGCAATTACGTCCGCGGCCCTCGACACCGTGAATGAAACGTCTGTCCTTTTTCCCCCTATTCTTCTTTCGCCTCTTCCATTCGTTCCGCGGCCGCTCTGTCTCTCTCTTCCCCTTCTTATCCCAGCCCTCTTTCCTTGTCCCACATTCTGATTCTATCCGTGGCAGGCGACCTGGCTGACTTTTTGCGGAACGGAGGTTTAATGAGCGAGCCCCGTGGCATTCCACGTCGCTGAGGATGCACCTTATTGCGCTTCGAGATGCGCCACCACGCGAATTCACGATACTTTGTGTGTGACGCTGAGGGTGGTTGGAGTTAATTGGAAGTTGAGCTTTTTTGAATGTTGTGATGGGGGAGACACGTTGGTGGTGTTCTTTGCGTTTGTGAAACGAGGAAATGGAGGATAGATTCGATTGAGTCAGGCGTCAATTATCTAGTCAGGCTACCGAAAAGAGGCGAATGTTTGTGAATTTTTTTTGAAAAAGCGGAAGAATATATTTTTACAAAACTTTTTGCACTTTTTCGTAGAAAAAATTACCAAATGTTCTTTAAAAGTTGCTTTTTAAGTGCAAAAAGTTCTGTAAAATAATATGCCTCCGCTGTTTAAAAAAAAAGCACAACTTTTGCCTCTTTTCGGCAGCCTGACTAAGTACCTATAACCCCTTAAGGGGAATGCCACTCCCAAGGTAAAAATTTTTCACTTTTTTCTTCAAGTATTTTCTTATAGCCCTAGATTAGTGCTGGAATAGATTCAGACTGGTAAGCCAATGCATGTGTTCGTGATATTACTTTAATCTTTTCTTCACATACCTCTTTTTCGATCAACTTTCACATACTGGGTAGCTCACACCCAGAGCAATTTTTGAATGACTGCCATTCTCATGTACAGAATCTAATCGGTATGAAAAAAAGTCATGGGTCAATTTTAGGGTCTCTAGAATGTATTCCAATAGTTTGTTGAATGAAATTTTATCACTGTTTTTTGTAAAAAAATTCTAGATTATCATATGTTGAGAAAAAACGAAAAGAATATTAAAAAAATGGTAACTTTTTCAAATTTTCAATATTAACCACTTGCGCTGGAAAGACGTGCCATGCACGTCGTAATGCTTTTGTCACAGAATCGCCAACGACGTGGTATGTACGTCGTCATGTTTAGAAAATATAAATCTTTTTCCGATTTCTCTGACGCATCGAACACTGTGTGACGCCTCCCAGCGAGTTACACTGGACCGTTCTGGTACACACGTCGGTGAATTTTTTGCCAGCGCAAGTGGTTAAGAGCTAAAAATCTACAGAGTTGTTGTTCAGATATAACACTTTGAGAAAAAAAAATAGTTTGTAAACCGGCTTTGGATATTCACAGAAATATTCCACGAATATTTACGATATTCTATATATTGGAAAAGGTACAGATCCTCAAAATCTTATGTATGGCTCACACCCGGAATGCCAACGAAGCATTAAATATGAATTTCAACTATGATGGTGATTTGCCGAAAACACCTTTTTTGAAACCAGTGGGAATGAATACTCAACGGCTAAGGCATCTACAGTCTTGAATTTTTTAAAATAATATAATTTTTTTCTTCAATAAAAAGTACCTATCAATTTTCATGTGCAATTGTTAGTTTAAATGTTGTAACTCTGCGCTACATACGCTACATTTAACCGCCTCAGGGGTGGCATTCCCCCTTAACCCTTTCGCGACAGCAAAATTTCCTCAATTATGCTTTCTGCACACTTCACATTTGTACCTCGCACTTTTTTATCAGCAGAATTCACTTACAATTTGTGATACAAGCGAAGTTCGTTACAATTATTGCCGATTAGATTTTCCGGGTGCCTATAGGCGCCAAAAGTAACGAAAGGGTTAAGGGATTAAGGTGTAGTATTTGTGACAGATAGTAGAATTAAGCAGAGGTCTAGATTTGGACGTTCGTTTATTGTAAACCTACGACTACAGTATTGCGTCAATTTTTATCTTAAGATAAACCTATCAACAGAGATAGTATAATACATTTCACCAATCAGACTTCGATCGAGTTCCTCCAGTCCTTGACTCCATACTTCTTATTCACTTATCTCACATAAGTTTCGCCTGCAACAGAAATATCATTATGCACATCGCTATTATTGTCCACCTGTTCAACAATTTACCAAAGCAATTTTCATCCACTGTGCAATTTACGTTTAAACCCATGAAATCACTTAATTCTCATATTACATCATTCCGTTTCCTACGGATCACTTCTTTGATATTCTAAAAACCTAATAGGTGATTATTTTTCTCGAATCATTAAGTGTTCCACAATTTTCTAAAATGTCTCCCGCAAGCAGGACAACATATGTGACACACTTACGTCTCTGTGAATGGCCAGAACAAGGTCTTCGTCGGTTCGTAAGATGTTGACGTAAACGTCGCCATGCTGTTGCACGGTGACAACCTTTCCAGTGCAATGTCCCTTCTCCAGGTTACCAGAAATCACGTCGCAGTAGGTACCAGGTGGCATCGAGCTGCACTGCATCACTTTCATGTCTTCCTTCTGACCATTGAATGCCACGAATCCAGCGTTTCCACGGCCAAACGCGATTTGGTTCTTGCCATTGTCTCACCAGTTTGTGACACCCGTCCCCTTGACGGCGTTACGGAAACGGACCATGTTGTAAATCTGTCGCCAACGATGCTCGCAGATCCAGCCGTAGCTGCAGCTATTGTCAGATTCAATGATGGGGGACAGAATGTCATCGCCGTCGTGTGGAGGACCTTGGTCGAAGTTGTTGAAATAGAACGAACTCATCACTCGCGGGATTCCATATGGGTGGGCCAACATGAAAGCTACTGCCATCTGCAATAAAAAGTTATAAGATTGATGTGACAGTATCATTGATTTCGAGGGACGTTGCTCAAAATAGAGTCGATTAGTGTTTCCTTAATTGAAGATATTTCATTGCTTCTGCATGAGACAGTCTCCTTTAAATTAATTAATTTCAGTTGTGTATTTGTTAATGAAATGTATATGCGTAGGAATTAGCTAATTGTGATTGCAAATTCTCTAGGTGAAAATTGTATGTGTACATTGTTTCGATGATAGTGACGTAAGTTTGATAGCAGCGATAGAAGGTATCCAGTACTAGAATGTTGACGACTGGTAAGATTGTTCTTTGTATTGTAATTGACGACATATATCGTGTACCTTTCAATATTAGTGACCAGTGGGTCTAAAAATATTGGTTTCCAAAAGACCAAGAGGCCAATCCGCCACTGTTGTGACTCATTTTTACGTTTCAAGTGGAGAATGCAAGATTACAATACATTAATTTTAATGTGCATACTGAGCAAAATAGCATCGATAATCCATCCAAAACTCTAATGATGAAACGGATCGTTGCCTTCATAATGTTGATGTCTGACTACCTACTGACACGTTCTACTAGTTGGCGCTGAGAGTCACTTATGACCACTGTCTTGCTATGCATTACCATTTTCGAAGTTTCAAATACCTCCTATTTTATGTTAGTATGGATTCAAGTTCTATCATTCAGAATTTTTATCTCTATTTAATATCAGAAGTGGCAGAAGAAAATTGTCCAAGTACCTTGTATAATCCAGGTGACTTGTGGGTGAGTACCAAATGAACAATGGAACATTGGGTATCCTGATTATCAATGAAAACCAGTGCATCCTTAGACAGGAGGAGATTCCACGATTCTCCCCAATTGTTGAGCCATTTCAAAGGATTATGGCCGCGGAAGGAATTGCTAAGCTCCGCGCCGTGCTTGTATTCAGTTACTGCCGCCATTCCATTGTACTCGTATCTCGAAACCGCCTCGTTGCCAGAGTCGATAACTTGCTGGTATATGAACGGCCTAGAATTTGCTGGAAAACCATGCTTCACGTTCAGATTTATCAATCTCGAGTAGATGACGTTCAAGTCCTTTGGCCACATGTGTTTGGCAGAATCAATGCTAAAAACCGAATCAGAAGGAACTCAAATTTAACCTAATTTAAATATTCTGAATGCACATGTGAGTTAATATTGATGAATTATTAAATCTATCAACTAAATTATTACAAAGGACGACGTAGTAGACGACAGAATCTTTCAAGGTATCAGAAACTGAGAAAGAAATATTTCCTTCAAATTGATTAATTAATTAATTATTCTACGTTAGCACATCACCGTCGATTTATGACGTTGTATTATAGAACAACTAGCATACTACTCGGCTTCGCTCGAAATGTAGATTCTGGTTTTATAAAAAAAATTTTTAAATATTTGTTTTTTTTTGTGAAAATAGTCACATTCATCTGGATTAGTAGGCATAGTGAGCTGGGACACATTACTTGACCCCAGAGTTTACCGTTCGAAACTTTTTAGGCGACAGAAAAACACACAAACACTTTCTGCTTTATATATTAAGATATACAAATCGGAATCCAGCAACACCCATCTTTATAGCTTCGTTCATAAGATACACTATCTTCCCCCTGACGTGTTCTAATCCCTGATCCAAGTCATGGAGTCCATTCAGTTCGCAGTTTCGAACGTTCGTTGCGTCGTTGTAATTGTTAATCCTGCAACTGGGATGGAAATGCGTGACATTGTACGGTGTTGCATCGTATCGGAGCTTGTACGTGTCTGCTGTGGATCGACCAGTGCCAATTGCAGACTCGCGGTTGGATTCATAACTAAATCCACGTAAATTCTGATGCTCGCGTTGTTGCATCTTTTAACCAGTCTATGAACTCTTGCTTCGAGCCTGATCGCGTGACCCACTGGTACGAAATCGGTTGGTAACGTTCCCACCATGACCTATTTTGGATTACTATGTTCTCCTGAATGGGTGACACCTGTGGAAACGTGACAGGGCAGGTGAATATTGCGTTGGGAATACTTGTTCTATTTTTAGTATGAGAGCGGAAATAAACGTAATTTTCCGGGAATTAAAAAAAAAACAAGTGGAATCTTCGCGATGCCCCTAATCCGATATCAATTAATATTTTTGCTTACAATTTTTTTATAGTCTTAAAAGGCGATAGAATAAAGCTACAAACGTGACAAATGATACGCCTACTTGTTTTTTTTCCATTCCCTAAAATTAAAGTTTTTTCCAGCCGTCACACTAGGAAGACCCCTTCAGCTTTATTTGATCCTCTAATTTATTTTGGTGATTTTCTCATTCCATTTATATATTACTCCCGAAATCTAAGTTTGTTTCAACAAAACTTTAAAGCAGGGGTGCACAAGGAGCCGTTTTTAGCGCCTAGCTGCGAGCAACCTACCTGTCCTGTTGCTAAGGTTAGAATCGGTGAGGAGAATTGCAGTAGTGTACGTGCGTGCTCGTAGGCTCGTAGCGTAAGTATATATGGCTAGGTTCCTTGTGGGGCCCCAGTGCAGAACAGGTCCCGTAATAAAATTCAGGGGAGTCATGAAATTTCCAAAATATCTGCTACTACCGGAATTTGGTATGACTTGACGGTTCTATTTTACTGATAATGAAACATTTTTTGCTAATAATACTCATCTTTTCATCGACACATAAAATATTTAGAAGATTAATACTATACAAATAAATAACTCGGACACAAAGAAAACCAAATTTTAATTAACGATAACGATAATTCATAAATGTTAGAAAGTTATGTATGTACAAATATATACATATCTACACGCATGTGGTGTCCACCATTAGGCTTAGCGTTATTTACAACCACAAAATTACATAACTAATAAATATATACACGTAACAATTTACGGGGAGTTAACGAAAATGTAACAATAATAATATATACATAATATGTACATAACTGAAAAATTATATACACAAGGATGGAAGGACAGAACAATACACGCAGACTTTGTGAAAGATACTAGGTGGAGTACATGCAATTATAAAAAATGATTATTGCGCTTTGTTGCCGGTAGCCGTTTTTGTTGTACCAGATATTCTATGTTTGGTTGTATACTTCGGTTTTGGCTCAAGAGCAACGAACATTTTAAATTGTTATCCGTTATGAGTGTCCGGAACGGCGACTTCGCTTTCTTCAGGGTAGAACCAAATATTGCTAATATTTTCGCGACGCATTTGTGCAAATACGGATATTCAATTTGTGATACATTAATAATACCATCCGTCTCCTGAATTTTTTTTTCATTTCTACGTCACCTCTTAAATTTCTTAAGTCTATTTGTAATTGTGGTGACACTGTATCTATATTTACAGTTAGTGGACTGGTAACTACGTTCAATTCATTTTCGAGTGCATACAAATCCTGATACCGGTTTTCAAATTGATCACCCAACTTCTGTAATATAATTTCATATTGCTCAAAATTAGTATGCTGTGTCATAATTGATCTTAATTTCGGAAAATTGCACACATTTTTTGCCTGTAACTCTGCGTTCCATACTTGAATTTTTTTTTTAAAATCACAAATTAAGTTAGAAAATTGAAGTATGGTTTTATCTTTTCCTTGCAGCTGTGTATTTAGAATATTTAAATGGTCTGCTACATCCGAAATAAATCCTAAATCACAGAGCCAATCTGTATTTTCCAACTCGGGAGCAGGATTTTCTGACATTTCCAAAAACACGGAAATTACGCTATGTAGGCGGAAGAATCGATCTAAGGTTCTTCCACGGCTAAGCCACCGTATTTCCGTGTATAGGGGTATCTCCGCGAAGTCTGCGTCTATATCTTATAGGGTGTTTCAAGTTTCCAAAGGTGCTATTTTCACGTAACTTTGCTCGCCCTCTTGGTTCTATTCATCTAAGCGATCTGTATGCCAAATTTTAGAAAAATTTAATAATATTTAGGAGTTGCACAGTTTTATTAGTAGCGTAGGCCTGGGTCGGTAGTAACACTTTGACTTGGGAATACGATTATGCAGGAACTATTACATTTACAACAGAAACTCTTATACGGAAATGTTACTTACTTATCTGACATTATTGAGTCACAACATTTTCACTGTACGTTAAGTAATATCCAAGTTATTAATAAGAAATGAGAAGTGAAGTGTTATAGCCCTAACGTTACAGTGTAAAGTGTTGCAACCGTCTCTGACTTCGGGTCGGTTGTAACACTGCATAGATTCTATGCAAACAAGACAATATTATTCGCCTTCTTTGACACTATTCGGTTCTGTTGCGGTACAACTGACCCCGATTGCCGATGTTACAATCGCCCTCGACCATGCTTTTGAACTTCAATTATAAATTGTGACTAATGAGACACTTACAAGAGCTAAGTAACGATCGGTATTACTTTAAAAAAGGTCAAATTACAGATTAATAAAAAGCACATACTTGCAAAGGGAGTGTTTACATTACATTCATAAGTCAATAAGAAAAAGTTACTTTAGGATATCGAAAAGTTATTTTGTTCACTATTCATGTCTGTTGCCTATCTATACCTACTGCTAGGACATGGATGTGTGTACTCCAAATGCCATTATTTATCATATGTATATCTAAAATTGGTGTTAATATTCATTATATGTTTCATATTAGTGTGTTACATTCGCCCCCCTGTTACTACCGCCCCCGGTCTACCCTACATATTTTCGCTTTTTCAGGTTTTAAAAATGAGGGTAAAATAATAAGGTACAGAATTTGTATAGGTGTGCACAATAATAATAATAATAAAATATAAATCCAGCTAAGTCTAAGTCTTCTTTGAAGTTTAGTTTCTTTTTTAAGGACTTGAGAATAAAAATAGTTATTATTGGAAATCGTGTTTCCTTAACCTACTACATATTATTTAGTATGCAAAATGTGCAACCTCTAAATATTACTCAATGTTCCTAACATTTGTCAGACATTCTTTTTATATTAATAGGAATCAAGGCATGAGCAATGTAAAAAGAAAATGTAATATTTTAATTTTAACCCTATAATATGAAACACCCTAATATCTTATAAAAAATTTCTGAACTGCCGGCGTTTTAAAGGATTCATTTTAATATAATTAGTTATTCTGGTCACAACGGACATAACGTGTTCCATCTCTATACTTTTTGCACACAAATTCTGCTGGTGTATCGCACAGTGCATTGCCCTAATTTCCTGAGGAACTGCTAGATTTTTTAATTTGCTTCGGAGGCGGTCAACGAAACCACGATGTTTCCCAATCATCGCTGTAGCACCATCAGTAGTGACGAACACTAATTTAGTCCAGTCTAATTTATGATTATTAACCGCCTCCTCCACACAAAACAGTATATCATCTCCTGTTGTGGTTTCTGCTAACGAAGAAAAATCTAGCAGTTCCTCAGTTACTTCTAAATTTTCGTTAACCCCCCGAATAAAAATTGCCATTTGCGGAGTGCCGGAGATGTCCGTCGATTTATTAAGGGCCAAACTATAAACAATAAATGTTTTCCCTAACTCCCGCAATTGCCGCGTCACATCTGCAGCCATCTCTTCTATCCGCCGCATGATTGTCATTCGCGAGAGAGTGGTCGCTTCATATATTTTACGCTGCTGCGCATTGTCATCCACTGTCGCCAATAAACAATTTTTTATAAATTCTCCATCCGTATATGGGCGGGATGTTTTCGCTATTTCCAGCGCGATTTGGTAACTGCATTTAATTCCAGCGATTCTAATAGAATTATTTTCCTAGGATCAAAACAATGAGTTACTATAATGAATCTTGAAACAATGATTGATAATCGGGGCTATTCCACGTTAAAATTAAAATTAAAAAAATTGCATTGCTCATATTTGAATAAAGGATTCCATCAGTTTTTAAATGATTATAAACACAGGACAATACCTCGAAACAAAGCGCAAATATTGAATAGAAGGATTCATAGATTATAAAATAACTTACTTTGTCTGAGATGTCTTCCTACTGCCATGGGGGTCCCTACTGTCATGGGGGCCCCTACTGCCATGGGGCCCCTACTGTTTAGGGGGCCCCTACTGCTATGGGGGCCCCTACTGCCATGGGGGTCCCTACTGCTTAGGGGGCCCCTACTGCCATGGGGGCCCCTACTGCTTAGGGGGCCCCTACTGCTATGGGGGCCCCTACTGCCATGGGGGCCCCTACTGCCATGGGAGCCCCTACTGTCATGGGGCCCCTACTGCCATGGGGGCCCCTACTGTCATGGGGGCCCTACTGCCATGGGGGCCCCTACTGCCATGGGGGCCCTGCTGCCATGGGGCCCCTACTGCCATGGGGGCCCTACACTGCCATGGGGGCCCCTACTACCATGGGGCAATTCATAAAGAAAAAACAAAGGCAAAATGACAATCAATAAAAATGGCGTTTCACGGAATACTAAACTTTAATAAACATTTCGGGCTGATATAACGCCATTTTTATTGATTGTCATTTTGCCTTTGTTTTTTCTTTATGAATTGCCCCATGGCAGGAGGGGCCCCATGGCAGTAGGGCCCCCATGGCAGTAGGAAGACATCTCAGACAAAGTAAATTATTTTATAATCTATGAATCCTTCTATTCAATATTTGCGCTTTGTTTCGAGGTATTGTCCTGTGTTTATAATCATTTAAAAACTGATGGAATCCTTTATTCAAATATGAGCAATGCAATTTCTTTAATTTTAATTTTAACGTGGAATAGCCCCGATTATCAATCATTGTTTTAAGATTCATTATAGTAACTCATTGTTTTGATCCTAGGAAAATAATTCTATTAGAATCGCTGGAATTAAATGCAGTTACCAAATCGCGCTGGAAATAGCGAAAACATCCCGCCCATATACGGATGGAGAATTTATAAATAATTGTTTATTGGCGACAGTGGATGACAATGCGCAGCAGCGTAAAATATATGAAGCGACCACTCTCTCGCGAATGACAATCATGCGGCGGATAGAAGAGATGGCTGCAGATGTGACGCGGCAATTGCGGGAGTTAGGGAAAACATTTATTGTTTATAGTTTGGCCCTGGATGAATCGACGGACATCTCCGGCACTCCGCAAATGGCAATTTTTATTCGGGGGGTTAACGAAAATTTAGAACTAACTGAGGAACTGCTAGATTTTTCTTCGTTAGCAGAAACCACAACAGGAGATGATATACTGTTTTGTGTGGAGGAGGCGATTAATAATCATAAATTAGACTGGACTAAATTAGTGTCCGTCACTACAGATGGTGCTCCAGCGATGATTGGGAAACATCGTGGTTTCGTTGACCGCCTCCGAAGCAAATTAAAAAATCTAGCAGTTTCTCAGGAAATTAGGGCAATGCACTGTGCGATACACCAGCAGAATTTGTGTGCAAAAAGTATAGAGATGGAACACGTTATGTCCGTTGTGACCAGAATAACTAATTATATTAAAATGAATCCTTTAAAACGCCGGCAGTTTAGAAATTTTTTAAAAGATATAGACGCAGACTTCACGGAGATACCCCTATACACGGAAATACGGTGGCTTAGCCGTGGAAGAACCTTAGTGTTTTTGGAAATGTCAGAAAATCCTGCTCCCGAGTTGGAAAATACAGATTGGCTCTGTGATTTAGGATTTATTTCGGATGTAGCAGACCATTTAATTATTCTAAATACACAGCTGCAAGGAAAAGATAAAACCATACTTCAATTTTCTAACTTAATTTGGGATTTTAAAAAAAAAATTCAAGTATGGAACGCAGAGTTACAGGCAAATAATGTGTACAATTTTCCGAAATTAAGATCAATTATGACACAGCATACTAATTTTGAGCAATATGAAATTATATTACAGAAGTTGGGTGATCAATTTGAAAACCGGTATCAGGATTTGTATGCACTCGAAAATGAATTGATCGTAGTTACCAGTCCACTAACTGTAAATATAGATACAGTGTCACCACAATTACAAATAGACTTAAGAAATTTAAGAGGTGACGTAGAAATGAAAAA
This sequence comes from Andrena hattorfiana, assembly GCA_944738655.2. NCBI lineage: Eukaryota > Metazoa > Arthropoda > Insecta > Hymenoptera > Andrenidae > Andrena > Andrena hattorfiana. The sequence goes on along the minus strand of OX122889.2, from coordinate 37,176,087 downwards.
AAAAAATTCAGGAGACGGATGGTATTATTAATGTATGACAAATTGAATATCCGTATTTGCACAAATGCGTCGCGAAAATATTAGCAATATTTGGTTCTACCCTGAAGAAAGCGAAGTCGCCGTTCCGGACACTCATAACGGATAACAATTTAAAATGTTCGTTGCTCTTGAGCCAAAACCGAAGTATACAACCAAACATAGAATATCTGGTACAACAAAAACGGCTACCGGCAACAAAGCGCAATAATCATTTTTTATAATTGCATGTACTCCACCTAGTATCTTTCACAAAGTCTGCGTGTATTGTTCTGTCCTTCCATCCTTGTGTATATAATTTTTAAGTTATGTACATATTATGTATATATTATTATTGTTACATTTTCGTTAACTCCCCGTATATTGTTACGTGTATATATTTATTAGTTATGTAATTTTGTGGTTGTAAATAACGCTAAGTCTAATGGTGGACACCACATGCGTGTAGATATGTATATATTTGTACATATATAACTTTCTAACATTTATGAATTATCATTATCGTTAATTAAAATTTGGTTTTCTTTGTGTCCGAGTTATTTATTTGTATAGTATTAATCTTCTAAATATTTTATGTGTCGATGAAAAGATGAGTATTATTAGCAAAAAAATGTTTCATTATCAGTAAAATAGAACCGTCAAGTCGTACCAAATTCCGGTAGTATCAGATATTTTGGAAATTTCATGACTCCCCTGAATTTTATTACGGGACCTGTTCTGCACTGGGGCCCCACAAGGAACCCAGCCATATATACTTACGCTACGAGCCTACGAGCACGAACGTACACTACTGCAATTCTCCTCACCGATTCTAACCTTAGCAACAGGACAGGTGGGTTGCTCGTAGCTAGGCGCTAAAAACGGCTCCTTGTGCACCCCTGCTTTAAACCAATATTATAAACAAACGGCTGCGCGTTGTGGTTTAATTATCCACAAAATGATTTAAAGTAGTGTACACTACAAAATCCCAAAGTACGGAAAAAATCCGAGAGGGCCACTTGACCTCCCTCCCTTGTCAGTACATTGCGTGCATGATTTTTTCTCACACGCAGTAGATAGAAGTAATGAGAAAACGTAAATAAGGAACACCAGCTATTAGAAATAGTGAAAGTAATACTTAAATTACCTGTACTCCACCGTAGACTATCGGCCCAAGAAAGTCTTCACACTCTCTCGCGATGTCCATCCATTTCCACTCGAAAAGGTGCACCATGGTGTCGTGTCCTGGTGCATAGTGCGGGTCATTGAGGGTACCTTGACCCACTGTCGCGGAGATCAGTGCTAACAAAATCGCGTACGCCAACATTGCTGCCAGTTGTGCCACGGAAATGATCGTGTCCAGAATATATATCAGCCCATAATTACATCATTAACACTCTCGATCGTTCAAAGGTTAGTTCCTACTACCGAAGAGTAATTTTTTATCAATGAAATGTCCATTCACAATTTGGCATAATCCCTTCCGATACAATCGCAACTGCTTATATAATTTCCTCAAATAAGAGAAAAATCCATTCATATCAAACGCGTGCTGATACTACCTCGTATAAGACTATCAGTAATTTGTAATCAGTAATGTTTCACGTGAGTGTGGAGACAGTTTCACATGAACGATAGGATGGCAATTATCAAGTCGTCTGTCCCTTCGAGAAGCATGCGTCCATTGCAATAATAAATTTTGGAAGTATAATTGTTTGTTTGCTTCGAATTGGGTAAGGCTTCTTTAAGAACTATTCTGAAAAAGGTGGTATGTATGTATGTGTGTAAATTATTATAAATTAAGAAAAGTGTAAGTTTAATAATTGCTAAGCAAAGATGGGCAAAGAATTATTTGAAATAAAAATTTGTGTAAGAAATTTTTTTGCCCATCTCTGTTGTTAAGATATCTGGTTAATGAGGTGTGAAGTCTTTAGAATATAAAATTCATTATTTAGGTAAGAACAAATTGTAGATAAAAATTTTTTAAGAAAGTTTCTCATACTTAATTGTACTTATGTGTTCTGATACACACAATGTACAATACGTATGTGGGAAATAGGAAACAATAATTGACTTTTGTGGAATATGTCAGACATCGTCATAAGAATTACAAGAACCTCTTCGCCATAATGGTATTCGTGTTGCAGCTATTAACGAGCATTTCCTGCATACTTCGAGCTAATTTCTGTAACGGCACAACGGTAATCAACAGTGTCAAAGATCAAAAGCTCGAGTCAGGGATATTTATTCCATCACGAAATAATTGCGAAGAATTATTAACCAGCCCTCCCTCCATCGATTACTATCATCGGTGGACATCGTCGAACATTCTTCTGTCAGCGCAAATGAATATTCAATTAATTGGTATTCATTAGGCGGTATTATACTGGCATATTACATGGTATTTTGCAAGGAGCAAGTGTATCGACAGCTGATTTGTGAACCTAATAATCCTTACAACTTCCGCTGCGTTCGCCGCTATATTACATCGATGAATATCCGTTATTACGCTATTTACATTTGTAAGAACGTTTATATACTGATATGGCTCGTGTTATTTCATCTGTATCACCCTTCACAGGAATGGCAGCTTGATATACTTCAATTTACTTTTTAGAATGTTGCGTGTGAGTATTATTTTGTTCCTTTGAACAGGTACGTTTTTAATTATTCGATTCAGGTCCTCCCCTATCGATGAAATGCTTAAGGAATTGATAATGCAATTAAGAAGTTTCTTTTACATGGATAGAGGTTTTAACTCCGCATAATGTATGATGATTTTATGAGACATTTTATGTATTTATACCTGCAGTGAATTTCGTTTTACTCTTCTAAATCACGACCACGATTGCAGACACTAAACTCATTACACAGACGTGTATCGTGCCCTCCAATTTAGTTATCTCTATGTTCTTACTCCAGACTGATCCGATTTGCGATATTGATATTACTGTCTGCGAAGGCATTGCATGTGATGGCGATGTAATCTCATCCAGTGAAGTGATCAGTCTGTGTGAACACATTTCCTCCGTCAAAACATTCTAACTTCAGTGACTCAATCACGTTTCCTAGTACCACAAAATTGAAGTCGAAATCAGTATTCATTTGGATGTCAAGCAATACACATGTAAACCCAAAGCAGGTATTATTCTAAACTTCTATTACCTACATAGAATTTTAAAAGATCCATGGATCATTTTTCATGGATCACATCTACCTTGTAATTGTTATTAAATATAATATAATATACTGTATTAACTAGGTCCTTGGCAACAAAATGAAAAGCAATAAAATAATTTAAAATAAAATTAGTCTAACCGATCAATTGCTTTCATTCAAATCCACACGTTATTAATCTAACCTACACTTACAATTACTCAAAACGTTTGAGTTATCATAGAAATCGCTAGCTATCTTCTTCACAAGCTCCAATACCATTTTTCGAATCTATATTCCTTTCCAATGGCTAACCAGCAACTACCCACTAGTTACGTCATTGCGTAATCACAATATGGGTAACGAAAACTTACCGTTACACAACAGGGTTAACCCGCCATAATATTTCTGTTGGTGCAGGAATATCTCCTGCTCGTTTTACCGGGCCCACAAAGTAATGTTTAATCGGTTTGCTACATTCGATGAGAAATGAGATGCGTCTAGTTGGAAGAAAAGAAGAAAATCCCTTTATCCTAATGGGATAATTCACGGGCAAACTTTTTTTGGGGGTTTGTCATTAACTTATTAGACAATCATTCCAACAAACGTCATTATCAATCCTTCTATAGAAAATTCGCCGTACTTGTGTTCTTATTTCTCACGTGATTCAAGTTTCATATGATTCTAGATTTATGTGATCTATTTAGCATTATTCTATTTAACATTCATGCAGACAGTAACACTTTTTGTAGTAATTGAAAATGTACAAGCACGAAAATCTATGTATGTAGCAGGTAATAAAAAAGGTATTTATGTATATACCTGCACAATACGATATCTTAAACAGAATAATATGTTTCAACGACGCATATATTTTGTAGCGACCGACACACACGCGAAAGTTGATTTTTCCTCTTGGGGTTGTAAGGCCCAAGAGACTCCGTGGTACGCGGTGCCGGTGGCTTTATCATTCGCCAAATTAATTTTGAATGATTATTTAATTGACGCGACGAGAAAGAAACTTGATGATCCGTCTGATGATCGCACAATAGCACGAATGTAAATTGTTCGATAGTCTTAGTCACGAATGCTTGACTAGACTAATTACTCAAGTCCGTATGATGACTTGAGTAAAAGAACCGTTTGAGTGATAGTCGTAGTCACGAATGCTTGACTAGACTAATTACTCAAGTCCGTATGATGACTTGAGTAAAAGATCCGTTTGATTGATAGACGTAGTCACGAATGCTTGACTAGACGAATCAATACTATGTAAGCTACCGACACACACGCGAAAGTTGATCTTTCCTCTTGGGGTTGTAAGGCCCAAGAGACTCCGTGGTACGCGGTGCCGATGCTTGAATATGTCACGTAGCGTCGTCTGTTCGTTAATTGTATCAGTGAAAATGTCGAACGAGTTCTAATATGAGGTGAATGTGTTCGCTCGAGAGACGATTGAATTCTGCCCGTCCAGCCTTTCGACGTCGAAGGTAGACAACACGACCTCAGAATTTCGGGCGGTGCCGAAATACCGATTGGTTGGTTTTTCCTCGAAGAGGAGGAACCTTCCTTCCGTGATTTCGGTGGTGGAGGAGTCCTTCTTGGTGACGTAGCAGAGGAAAAAAACCAGACATCTGGCTAGCAAACCTAGCTACGTTGTTCGGTCGGAGTGTTTAGCCAGGGTCACGGTTTATGACCGTATTGTTCCGTGAGTCAGCGGTGAACGACGGTAGGTACCGGTCCGAAGTCACCGTGTACCCCCGCTGACAGAGCAATTTAACGTATTATCTCAGGGCGAAAGCAGTCGAAATTATCAGAAGAAACGGCACGATGTCGATTGCCTCTCAGTCATCTGGCAGGCAAATGGTTCCCAACGAACGCTTCGAAAACAAACATTTGCCCATCGTAAAAGACTTGAATTTTCGCCTCGCCCTGAGCCCGCTTTTGTCCTTTAAGACGAAACATATTTTCCTTATAAAAATTGAAAATTACCAAGAGTGTATTCGGAAGTAAAAGATTTTGTATAATAAATAAACAACTTTCTCTGTGAATAGCATTTATTAATTTCTCACTATACATTGCCACAGATATATATCTTACACATATCAAGTCTACAGTATTTTTACACTGCACATATAGACCAAACTATTTTTAAATACTCATACACCTCCCCTGCGCGACACACATACCCTTTCTGTACCCCTCATATCCTTTTTGCATCACTCCTATATGTACCTTGTGCACTACACCAACACCCTTGCTGCATCACCCTTACGCATCACTTCTGCACCACTTCCGTGGACCTTATGCACTACTGCCACACTCCCTGCATCAGTCCTGTGCACGTTCGACCCCATTCCCACATCACTTCTGCACCACTTGTATGAACCTTAGGCAGAAGTTGAAATTCGTTCTTCTTTATCGACAATCTAACAATATACATACACGGGTTCTACACTATCCCACACAGTCCCTAAATCACACGACACACGAAACCTCACAAATTTGTAAACGAATATTAATAAACAATAAAGATGCCAAACGAAATAGCGTCTTTCGCAGCTGCAAGAAAGGGGAAGCCCAAAAATTTTACTTCTCTTGCTGTGCAGCAACTTGAAACCGGTGTCTTCCGAATTCCGTGGCAAGAGAGGCAGATTTTCGCGGTGCACCTGAAAAATCGAGAATGTCCGCGCACGGCACACCCAACAAATTCTGATTTTCCCCCAAAATTGGGATTTGTAACTAGCCCACAAGTCAAAATAAACTTCTCCTTGCCCACAAAACTGACTTTGTCTCACAAAACACGAAAATCGGCCGAAATTTTGGTATTTGTGGGAAAAAGCCAGTTTTGTGGGAAATGGGAAGTTCATTTGGACATGTGTGCCAGCCACAAATCTCAATTTTGTGGGAAAATCAGAATTTGTGGGTCGCACCGTGCGCGGACGTTTTGGTTACGACCCACAAATTCTGATTTTCCTACAAAATTGGGATTTCTAACTAGCCAACAAGCCAAAATGAACTTCCTTTTGTCCACAAAACTGACTTTTTCCCATAAAACATGAAAATTGGCCAAAATTTTGGTTTTTGTTGGAGAAAGTCAGTTTTGTGGGAAAAGAGAGTCCCGCAGAAATGGCATAGAAATTACATTTAAATGTATGGGAGCGGTGTAGGAATGATGTGGGATACTGTTAGAATTTCAGGAATGTAATCAAGAAAAGGTGTGAGAATATTCAGGGAATGATAGAAACATGATGTAGGAGCAGTGCAAAAGTCATCGTAATTCCGTTTGCAACATTGTTAAAAATATTTGTCATTTACAACTTTGTTTCAGTTTGACGAGGCGCAAGTAACGATTTGCGTCATTCTATATAGTTCTAGTGTGTGAAGTGCGAAGTGTGAAGTGTGAAGTGTGAGTGTGGAGTGTAAAGACTGAAGTGGGAATTGTGTATGTGTTGATTCTGTCGTGTGAAGGGTAAGTTATGAAGTGTGAAGTGTAAGCTATAAGGTATACAGGGTCAGCGTTTTATCCTGCAACCCCCGCTCGCGCGAACTTGTAAAGTGGCAACAGCGCCTCACGGACGCATTCCACTACACCATGCACCGGCCCAGCGGTCACTGGCAGCTCTCCGAACGCCGAGGCGGTGCATGGTTGTAGTGGAATGCGTCTGTGAGGCGCTGTTGCCATTTTACCAGTTCGCGTGAGCGCGGGTTGCAGGATAAAAGGCTGACCCTATATGTATACCTACTATAGTGTGTAATGTGTATACTGAGAATTGTGAAGGGTGATGTGCGCGGTATGAGTACTGTGAAGTGTGTTTATTGTCCTTTTGTGTGAAGCTGGGTAGTGTAGGTATGGTGCAGAAATGGAACAAAAATAGTGTGGGTGTGTCAACGTATCAGCAATGATGCAGGAACGCTGTGAACATGGTACATAATGTACAATGAGCAGGAATTTAGTACATGTTGATTTCGTCTAAAATATATGCACTAGTTGCAAGAAATGTATCACATATGTAGTATGTGGCATATGTGGCAAATATGAGATGTGTATATTATCTACAACGTGTATTCCATTTGATATTTGTATTGAAACTGTGAAACGTGTGCCAAATGTGATATATAATGAATGTGTTATTATATGTGATCTATGCGATATATGCATGTACATATATAACACCTGAAACATGTCAAATGCAATAGATAAATGGGATGGTGAAAATGTAGAACATATAGAATGTGACGTATGTGTTGTAGGTACACAGTTTGCGCACATCATATGGAACAGGTGGAATATTCAAAGAATCAGAAATAGGTACTCCATTAGCATACACTTCATTTATCATTTGTTACAATTTCAGTGGCAAGGTGGGCTGAAAGGGAGGTACCGATAGCCTATCAGTATCACCACAACTGTACATACCCGTTTTCCTTCTTTTCTGTTACCCAACCCCGTCAGTTTTGCTCTCGAGAACTATACTTTACAGGCCGAAGAGCGATATACGCGTCGGCCGTGATAACGGGTAAAGCTTCTCCGCAGCCGGCCCACGACCGTACGATTTCGCTGCAGGTTACAATTACGAGCGAGGCGCGTAATTAAAAGCTGATGTCCCTCATTTATTAATGCTACCAGACGAGTCCAATCGCTGTCGATGCTGCGGCGCGGCTCGCTCGTTTTAATGCCAAACGTCATCAGTCTTCGACTACCGTCTGCTCCTTCCTCCGCCACTCCTCCAATACCTTCCCTGCGTCGTTTTTCCTATGCTCTTATGTCTGATTTGCATATCTCTCTGCCTACGGAATGTGCATCCACCGAGCGCCGATAGGGGTTATCGATAAACCTCCGATAATTATTGCGCCGCCGGATGACTCAATCAATTTTATGCCCTTTCGCGTAATTAAGCCGCGCTCCTCTAAAGCCGCCTTACGATCCCGGATGACGGTGAACCGGTACGTAAGCACGTTGATATTTATGCAGCTAAGGATGCAGCTCGGTATCCTGAGGTTAGTTGGGGTTGTTACGCCGCTTGCAGGAGGTGGTGGTTGGTTTTAAAGGGACTAGCCAATGTGTGGACTCCTAAGTTGTGTGAGTCTATCACAGTGTAAGGCTTATCTTAGATGTACTTCAAACTCCTTCTGGTAGTTGATGCAGAGATAAAGTGAATATTGAAAAATCCAATGAATTATTATATGATTAACAGAAATTTGAAGTGTAACACCATTTTTAGAAATCAATAAAACGCTCGCAGAATTGAAATTTTCTCTAAGGGTAATATTTCACGATGGAAATTGCTAAGCTGTTAAATATTTGATGAAAATTCTGTATCGATGATAATAATAATAATAATAATACGTCTTTATTAGATTATCAGATTGTGTTAGATTAATACATAGTTAATTGTTGTTTTTGTGGTCTAATGATGAAACTACTTAGTTTAAAGTTTCTGGGAAATACTAATTTGTGATGTCATGCAGTATATGGTAGGTATGACAAAGAAGGGAATCCAGTTGCAAAAGTAAATTGAAACAATAGTACGAAGTGTTTTTTTACACCTGATTTTATTCGTAAAGAAGTCGATTCTGAATATTCGATTGATATATATCTTTTTATATCAATAGATTGCTTTGCGCTGATAGATCGTGTCTGCCTCGTTAGATAGCAGGAATGATAGCAGGCACCCATGACTTGTCAATGTTGGAAATAAAAGCACCACTTGTTACCAAGCACACTGTATATTGCTACAACTTGTTAATTCGAATAACAGAAAAGAAATAACATTACCTAAGAACCTTACGTAAGAACAAAAAAGAATTTAGAAATTCCAAGGGTCACTTTATATAACAAAATGCACACACTTGTTTATGGATCCTTGACATCACGCTCTTCTCTCTTTATTTGAACTCATTTGGCTACAGAATATCACAACATGATAGAGATCGAACTTTAGATAGAATTGTACCAATCGCTAGGGAACTGATCGACCAAATCGAAATATGAATCAAATGCGCACTGAATTTCATTAGAAAACATTGAGACCACAAAGTAATCCAGTTCTGACAATAACAGAATATTATACATTTACAAAATTCTTTCTCTTATATAAAAGTTAATAGAAAGGCTGGCAGCTTTTAAGTTCTAAGTAGTCCAGCCCTAGCTAATAGCAAACACATCTATAAGTGCCATGGAATGTCACTTTGTACCACTGTAAAATGAAACTAAACAAGAAGATATTAATTATAGAATCATCCGAAAGAAATGATTGTTATCAGGAAAGATTTGTTTCGATTCAGTCGATGTACCTCCACCACACGATCGATTTAACACTGTAACGAGAAGTTAGCGCCATTGGGCTACTCAACGACGTCATTGTTTATTAATTTACGCACACCTTACGTACAAAACAGCAGAAGTAACGATGCGCACATACGGACAACGGCATACACAGATAAGTGGTTTGTCCCACATTCATAAATAGACTTTTTAACACTTATGCAACGGAGCTGCATACAACGTGACGATAATAAAATACAATCTCCGACAGTGACGGCGGGCTGCGGTTAGTTTCACGCTTAGATGCTCGATTTCGTTGTTCTCCTATTCCCGTAGAGTCATCAACAACACGAGATTCAACATGGTTTTGTGGTAACGACAGTAGACAACTTCGCCGAGCTGACTCAAGTGGTCTAATCTAATGCCTGAAAATAGGAAAAGTGACGGTGCACGTTTATCTTTGATTACTGCATCTCTGCTTCACGCGTTGGTGATGCTGGATTTATCACCGATTCGGTAAAATGCGACAATGGTTATTTTCCTTCGAAAAAGTTCGTCGCTGTCGATGATTATTAATTAATTCCATAAATTAATTCCATAAATAAGTTTTTTGAATAAGTCGAGATTGGTATAAGATATGTCTTAGAATTTCTTTTTGAGAGGCTAACGAATTTTGCTGGAAAAACCAAATAAATATTATCTATCAGGCGAATATTATAAGCAGAATGAAAGTAATGGAACATGGTGTTTATTATGGAGAAGCTAATTAATTTCTAACTATAGGATAAGCGAATGCACAGTTACTTTTATCCGCACGCAACAGTGGCGTTTATTTTGAATGCAACTTGCATAAATTTTGTGAAAGTAAACCGTTCAGTTTCGTAACTCACAATTTTTTATTGTGGTCAAATCCATGTGTTCATCAATTTATGTAGCATTCGAATAAAGTATTGCCAACGCTGCAGGAAAGGAGAACGATGAAATCGCAGCCGACGAGAATATTATTTTTTATCGCTCTTACTTCGCTAGGTTTGTTTATCAATTATACGACGCTACGATACACGACAGTCGAGGATTACGGAGGAATAGCGAGAAGATCCACGATCACAATGATACTTTGTCGCGACGCCCACTTCTAAACGGCTCCATCAAGTATAATTTACAGAAACGATACAATTCATTCAATATGCAGCAGACAAACTCTACCTTTAGCCGCTGCATCTTACTGAGCACAACGTTTCACGGTGAATGCACAGATTCCTTGGCAGCAAGAAGATGATTGACCTTCCTCTGCTAGTATGTTAGCAACGTCTAAGCATAATTCAAAAATTTGTGCCACGTCGTTTGAACAGGCGGCACGCACCAGGCACGCGAGACCATCGCAAAAGTCCCTTCAAGTTCTTTGTACTGGCGACATCAAGCATCGTTTGCGAATTTTTTTAAGCAAAAATTAGGTGAAATACCTTGTCTATAAGAATATAGAATTAATAAATCAGATTATAAAAGGGTAAGTATACAAAAATTATTTTGCTAGATATAAAAATGTATGAGCAGGTTTATCAAGGTTTCGTTCTTTTAAGTATATTTATAAAAAATTCTTATATAATGCAAGTCGGGAGAAATATTGTCAACATAACTTTTATGTAATCAAATTTCGTAATAGAGTACTTGACTCATTACCTATTCGAGCTGTTCGTCAACGATAAGTTATAGACTTTGATATGACGTTACTGATGTTAAGTAGGGCTGAGACTATTTGTCGAATTTTTCGGTATTCGAATATTCGAATACTTCAGTTGCTCCATTATTTGGCGAATATAATTCGAATATCCAAGTATTCGAATACCGGTGTATTCGAATACTGATGTATTCGAATAGTATGGTGTGAATTATAAATCAAGTTCTTTAGGTTCATTTGTCAGGGTGAAATCTTGTAAGCTAATTTTGACCCACTTCACACCATACTATTCGAATAATAACATTCGAATACTCAGATATTCGAATTTTATTCTTAGCATTTGAATACTTGTAAAATATTCGAATATTAAATTATTCGAATAATCCCAGCCCTAATGTTAAGTGAAGAAATGGGTTCTATGAATTTGCTAAATTCGCTCGATGAACTTTTGCGATCGTACAGAAAATAGCAATCGCGTTCCAGACATGATTTGCATAGGTACATTGTTTAGTATACGCGCGATAGCATTCAATTTACTTAATCGTAAAACGAGCGAACAGATCCCGCAACATTTCGCGAATCGGTAGCAACTAACTCGGCTTGAGTTTTGCAAAGTTCACGCGGAAGGAACGAAGTTACAATTACATTTACGTTTTGTATACAGAGGCTGAGGTTCTTCATTCGGTTTCCACTAGGATTCCTGATATTTTCTTCTTCAGCGTATCGTCGCAATTAACATTCGGCGAATCAAGGATTTGTCGTTTGTTTTGTACCAATGCTGAGTATTACATCGATTAACAACGTTTATAGAGACTCTGCTTTATTAGTTTACTAAACAATTAGTTCAGGCTTGGCAGCTGAGGCGGAAAATGTTAACGAAGAATGATGAACATACTCCCCGCGTTATTAAAGAAATTGCGGAATTTATTGTACATTTCGGGACAAACTGAGTTGTTCCTGATATGGAAATAAAAAAATGGGCATATTAAAATATTTTCAAAAAGGGAGAGAAAATAATATGTCAAATATGGGTTGTAAAGTCTCAGTGGAATAATACATATGAAATGGTCAGAAATGAAATGGTTTCAAATATTTACAAATTTTCGTATTTTTCTAAATGAAGTATTATATTTCTTTCACGTAGTGCACAAAAATTGTAGTTTAGTGAAAGACAAAGTGATAACTTTCATTCCTCAAGATTAATCAGTCATTTTGTTTATTAAATAACGTTGGCTACTAGAGATTATTCCTTATACTTCCCTGATTTTACGATGTATGAAGATAAAAACGAACTTCAAGCAAAAGTTCCCCTGTAATACTCTTCAAAATTAATTTATATAAATTACTCGACAATAGTTACTTCTATTCTTGTCACCAAGGAAATCAAAATTTTAAATCAATAGAGTCATTGAATACTAAAACGTAACTCTTATTACCTTATAAAACGCCGCGTTTCCTAACATTTGCAGCTCGAAAACAGTTCCATATCATCGAAGAACCATCTTTCCCCTCTCTGCCTCTCGATCAACATTACTCACTATGATTTTCTATATTCACGGTTTCGTAAACGCTTTCTAGACAGGAATGCAATTGCCTGCGAATCGTCAACACACCCGTGTGAAATTTGTATTGCACGATACGTCAATCACATTTCCCGTTACGGTTACGGATCCTGATCACGATGAGAAGCTGCGATACCGCAATCGACACCTTATCTCCTACGACACTAGAAACAGCAAATCAAGCTTTTGTACTCCAGATGCGTTCAGTATGCTGTTCGAAGCAACGACAGTGAAAAGAAGAGCACAGTGGAAATACGATACAAAAGCATTTCATGGCGAAGTAGAGGTGTGGGAACTTTACTACCTAAGCCACTAAATGAAGAAGAATTCCAATTGTCGTTGAACGCTGAGCGTGGAAATGGGCACTCGTGGGTGTAATAGCAACGAAGACCCCTCGATATTAGCTTATCTGAGTTTCTTTTGGGAGTGAAATGAAGAATAGACGTCGTAGAAAATGTAGCCAACGACTCGAGGTACTAGGAGAGTCTCGAGGAATCGTTCGTCACTGTCAAATCATCGAGTCATCGAATCATCGAGTCATCGAATCATCGAGTCATCGAATCATCGAAACATCGAATCATCGAAACATCGAGTCATCGAATCATCGAGTCATGGAATCATCGAGTCTACGAATCATCGAATCATCGAGTCATCGAATCATCGAGTCATCGAATCATCGAATCATCGAATCATCGAGTCATCGAATCATCGAGTCATTGGATCATCGAGTCATCAAATCATCGACTATAGTTCACGAACACTTCGCCCGGAAGCAACACGAGCGCTCAACATACTCTGTTCCTCATTTTAGCACAGTATCAAATATAGATATATATATGTATGTATATATGTATATGTGTATATATAATATTCTTTTATAATATATGTATATAGTTAGTCTTTGCAGTTCTTTAACATATATAATTCATGGTAATCGATGGATATGTCGTATAGTAAAAGTGTTCAACAACATCGCCGATATAGTTCTGCGCGCGTTCTCTTTGTTGCCCCCAGTTTAGCACACGTCTGATAAATTGCGACCATTGCACACGATAAAATATGTTCGACTTTATTATTATATATTTCAGTACGATAGAGTTAGTTGCAGGTAGTATAGTTTTCGTCGGTGATCACGACACAGCTCGATGAAGACGTTCTAAATATAATAATACGCAACCGAATGGAAGGTTCGAGTGGTTTGATGAAGAATCAATAACATCAGTCGACTTGGCTCATAGTCTCTATAGTGCACGCGAGAGTGCGGCTTTAGTCTCAGTACGAGAGAGTAGAAAAATGATCGACGCGAATGAAGTTTATCTTAACGTTTCAATAGGTATAGTGTACAATTTGCCAAGATTAACGTTAACATTACCTTCGAAACCAGATAGCAGAATTCAATTACGAGAGAAGTAATTTCGAACGTACTATCAAACGAAACCACTGCCGTCGATTGCCAAAGAGGAAACCGGCATCGTTTCATTTATAAATAATATAGAATATACGATATCTCCTTCAACCGAGATAACACTGTTAAAATACCAAAAACGTTACAAATTTCTTCAATATCATTCAGTATAATTAGAACGATCTTCGCTCGGAGCACACTGACTCCTATTAAGTCAGCAAAGTAATGAGCAATCTCCTACCTAACGCGCAAACATTCCTTACTAACTACTTAAACATCTTCAAACATCTTCAAACTACACACAACCTCGGACAACCTTAGATTAGAATGGAGATCGAGGATCCGCTAATATCATAACCGCGACCACAATGATTCGTATTGATTAAACGAAAGACCATTATACTCTGGAACAATTTTCCGTCATGAAAATAACATACTCGGATACAGATGGTGATAGTGGCGTACGAGAATAGAAGACGGTGAAATGAACGTTTAGAAAATGTGCGTTTTAAGGAGCCAGACCAAATTCGCACGACCCTCTTGTCTCACCACCAACCTGATGTAAAAGCCACTCACAGTTCCTACAGGAGCATTGATTCCTTGCTCCTGTGGTCGTTCATCCTGTTCCTGCTTCTTCAATTCTGATTCTTGTACTTGGACCTTCTCCTCTTCCGCACTCTGCAGTTTGTTTCGTTGTTGCTGTAGCTCTGCTTCCTCTGCGTCAGGCTTTCGACCCTCCAGACACAGCTGCAGCTGCTGTAGTTCAGGAGCTTCCAGCTGCTCCTCGTAACGTCTTTCCCAGATTCTTTGCTCCAGCTCTTGCTCTTGCCTCTGTAACAATATTTCCTGTTGCAATCGTAAGTAGTCCCTCAACTGCTCTAACTGCAGCTGTCGTTGGTTCTCCTCGCGTTGCTCTCGCTGTTCATCGCTTTCTTCTTCAAACTGCTTCAAACTTGAATCCTGTTCCGTTTCATATGCATCCTCCTTAGCCTCTGGTTCTTGCTGCTCTTTATATTCCTGCTGGAATTGCTGTTCCTTTGATTCTCCATGTTCCTGCTGCTGTTCTTTAAGAACTTCCTTCTGCTGTTTTTGCATTTCTTCTGCTTGCTGTTGACTTCCTGATTCCTTCTTCTGCTGTTGTGCCTTCAGATCCTCATCCTGCCGAGCTTCTTGTAAATTCTCCTCTTCCTGTTTCTTCAATTCCTCTTTCTGCAGTCCTTCCTCTTGCTGACGTCCTTGAAGGTCCTCCTCTTGATATTGTCCCTTTAATTCCTTATCCTGCTGTTGCTTCTTCACTTCTTTTTCTTGCCTCTCCTTCTGCTGCCCTTCCACCAACACCAGCTCTTGATTTTGCTTCTTTGAACATTCCTCATCCTGCTTCTTTGAACCTTCCTCTTGCTGCTTCTTTGAACCTTCTTTTTGCTGCTTCTTTGAACCTTCCTCTTGCTGCTTCTTTGAACCTTCCTCTTGCTGCTTCTCTACTTCATCTCTCAGTTTCGGCTCCAGTTGTTTCTTCGTCACCTCTTGCAAATGTCCCTGCAATCTGTCCTCTTGCTTGCTCGACTCTTCCTCCTCTTCCTGCTTCTTCACCTGCTCCTTCTGTACCTCGTCCATCGCTCCCTTCTCCATCTGCTGCTTCTTCAATTCCTCCTCTTGCAGATCCCTTCGAGCGTCTTCTTCCTGCTGCTTCCTCAACTCATCACCCTCCCACTGTTTCCTCGCCTCCTCTTCCTGCTGTTGCCTCTTCGATTCCTGTTGCTGCCGCTGCTGCTGCAGCTGGCTCCGCTGGTCGATCTGCCGTTGCAGGTCCTCTTCGTCCCGCTGCTTCTGCACTTTCAGCTGCCGTTGTTGCTCGCGAGGCGTTTCCTGCTCCCCTGCGCTGCTTTTACCTTCAAGCGGGTGCGAGACCGCATCGTTAATAGGAATTTCCTCGCGTCGAGGCCCGTCCGAAACGGCCGCGGTCAGCGCGGCCGTCGCCGGAGGTTAGTTGCTACCTGAATGCTGCTTCTGACCGGAGCCAGCGTCGGAACCACTCGAGCTCAATGTCGTGTTGCTACCGTACGGGTCCAGCGAGGACTGCACCGACATGCTGCGACCCTGTCGCCTCACTCTGTGGGGAGACAGCTTCCCTGGGTCGACACTGGTTGGGTCTGCCTGCAACAAACCCTCCGGTCAGGTGCCTCTTGGGCATGCTCGTCCACGAGACGTCAACTTAGCATCGATCGAGCACCACGTACGGGGTATTTACACTCAATAAGATTCATAGCAGTGCCAAGAAGAAATGTTAACACTTCGAGTGACGCAAGGCTTTGAAAAATACCCCTTCAAGTCGGATGAAAATATTTTGCTTAATCAAAATAGCAAACTAGAGGAAAGCTAAAACACGCCGACGTCACTCCAAGTGTTAACTGACCACGTTAGAGGGATGGGTCATTGGGATGCCTCTAGGTGCTATATAGGAAACGATTAACACTGTTCCAATCAATCATCACTTCCAGGGTAATTGTTTGATTTTAGGTGGTGATTATTTGTTCGTGGATAGACTGTAAGAGCAAGGGAAGGAATATACATGCTACAGTCGAATCAAACTCAATTAAATATTTTAGATGGCCACTCGTCTTCTTTTTTAATAGACAAAGAGTGTGTCGATATGTTTGCACGAAGAACTGACCGGTAGGGATAGCCTTTTAGAGGCCTGCATCGAAGAATTGAGTTTGAATGACTACAGCAGGATGAATGCCACACGAAGAGTCTCAGACAAGTATATTCCAACATATAGTAGTCTCGATACTATATTAATAGTACACGATTACTTGGCATCAAGTCTATCAGGCACCTTATACAGGGACAACTAATGGAACATCTCAAGAAATTTACATTGCACGAGGCAATTAAGAGATCATGTTTCTATAAAGTATAATGAATAGTAGAAAAAATACTGAAGTTGTTTCACAATGTAATCTTCCAATTGCTTCGAGCAGTATGACTAAACCCTAACATAGAATATATGTTGTTTTACATAAGTGGTCACAGGGAGGAATGCTTAATTATTAACTTATGAACGATAAGCACGAAAAGTGCAGATTTCACGTCAACAGACTGCCATTGGAACAGTTTCTAGGATCATTTCTTAGAACACTTCCCTTACATTGTATTTTAAATATAATGGTACATTCACCGAGATTCCAAGGGGTGAGTAATAGTATAATTTTATGCACATGCTTCGAGAAGAAATAGGAATGGAGTTTAGGTATCAAAGGGGACAAAAGATTTACAGACCATTAGACAGAAACATGTCCTTACATTGATCCTCTCCGATCACAACTCTTTCGACAGAATTATAATACCACACTATAGGGGCACGTAAATCGACCAAATCAGATAAACTGTTACTACCTTTACGTTTGGTCTCATTTTTATTAGAAATTCACAGACTAAAGTCCTGGAGTTATGTTAAAAGCGCTGCTTGTAACAATGTATCCTCAGGAATTAATCAGATTATAAATTATGTTCTGTGGTTTGTACAGATGATTGAGAGGGGGTTCTCGAAAGGTTAAGATGGTTGAGAGATGATAAATATTTTACAGAAAGATCAAACGATCTAGATATTCTGTTTCGACGTGAGGCAGAAGTAAACCGTCGTTGCCGAAAACACTTTAACGCGGCGATACATTATGTGATAAAGAAACAATGAACATAGAAGAGTGAACGCTTAACGTAATGTTTTATCTCAAAAGCAATACGCACCTGATAGGCCAAGGCGTTCATAATAATTTCAGACGGTACCAGGTCTAAAGGATAAATCTCTTTCATTAGAACGTTCGTAGGGATTTTGTAGAATTGAATATACTCCAGGAAGGTGCCAATCACATCCATCAGACGTGTGTTCTCATTGCTGTCGCAAAACTTTTTGCTCCACATCAGGGCCGCCTAATAATCACAGAAAAATCGAACAATTATGAATATTGGAATGGTAAATCAAAATATGAATAAATGTGCTGCTTGAATTCATACAGTTTCACTTTCATTAATATTCAGACATCACGGTACTTTTGCACATTCGTTGCTACAATCTTGATACAAGAGGTTTCAAAATCGTGGGGCGAATTGAAATGTGCGATCCCCTTTCGCCAAAAATAAATCAGAAACGTCTTTCATTATTTTACAATTGGAGGCTCTATTCTTGAGATACAAGCAATTAAAATTTAAAAGCTTCAGTGACTGTTCTAATATGGTACAGAAATTTTCAATACACATTTTTTATGCAGTATATTAGAATTGTATAGAAACTAATATTCTTCACATTTTTTTCTAACTCAAAAACAGTTTCAATATTCTATAGAAGGGCCTATTTGCTTAACAATCTCTGTTACTCCACAATATTTCCTTTAAAACAGAGCATTCAAAGCAAAGAAAAGTTGTGCAGAATTTTTATGCATTTGATGAGTTTTTAATAATTTGTTAATTACAAAAAGATAATTGCAGAGATATTGCAATGTTAAAACTTTAATCAGAGTATCTGCAGGATGTGTGCAGCTACAATAGTGCAATTAAAAATGAAGAAAATAGAATTCGATAAGGAAAGATAGTTAGTTAAGATAGCAATTAATTATGATCGGTATATTCAGCAACACGTACTTGGAACTTGGAAAACTCATCAGCGCGCAGTTCCTCTCTCGCCAGGATTAAACGAACCACGTGTTGAGGGAGCAAAGTGAAGGATCCTAGATTCAATATTTCGTTGCCATGTTCGTCAACAAATTCCAGCACCTTTAAACGATCATAAAAGAAGATTAAAGTCATTAATTTTATTTTAATAAGAGAAGCTCATACAACACAGCACTTTCTTTATTCCTTCATACAAGATTTTAGAAAAATAACGTCAGTTAAGTAAATCTCTATTCTTACAAATCCAGAGAAAATTACTAGCATTAGCACTAGCATTTCAACTTTCTAATGCAATTTTGAATAATTTCAAACATCACTATATTAATCTTTTTCAGTTATATTTTACTGTATTTAATACCAATAAGAAGGTATTACTATCATTATTGTTATTATAATCATTATTATTACTATTGCTGTTGAGAAGATGTACTGTTTTAAAACTCCTAATGGAAAGTATGGCTTTCTTGCAAACGTAAGTCAATCTATTGATATCGTTATAAAAATACCGTGATTGCTAAAAAGCAAATATCGGTTGCTTATCCGATAAAGTGATTCACAGTCGAGTCTCATCACACAGCAGGCTGTGCCTCGTGTCAAAAAAATTAAAATATCAGATAGACAATGAATGCGCCTTATCAGTGGGCCAGCTTTATTTCATTACTGAAACACATAGCGCTGATAAGTCGCATCCAATGAGTATCAGATTGCATGTAACGCGAACAGTTGCTTCGTTATCAATTATGGTATAAATAAATGATTCTGTAATGTCTAAATTGTGTATAAGTTGTTCCGTTTATCACCGCACGAATCGCAGTTTCGTGTATAAATTAATCATACTCGCGATACTAATCATTCATGTATGGATAATTTAAAGAGTGTCTATTTGTTAACGATCGTAAAGAAAAAAATTAATATATCAATTAAAATGGAGAATTAGATAACAAATTTATTTTTTAAAGGGAAATTATTAGATATTTTCATGAGGGAAAAAGTGTTCGAAGAATTTTGAGGTATACAGTGCTCTATTAAATGGGCAAAAAGACCCAGTGAAAAAAAATTTAAAATTTGGACGATAGCATAATCATAAGCTGACAAAAACATCGTAGACTATGCATCATATTTTTGAGTATTAAAGATGTTTAATATTAAAAATAATAAAAAATATTGAACGAGGGAATTCCCCGATTCCACATACCACTGATACTAATACAATAAATAAAAGCTACCAGCAGAATTGTTGCTACACGAATAGAAAAATATAAAGTTTAAATTTTGTTTTCAACATTGCTGTAGGTCTGCAAATTAATCTCAATTTAGGGTGCTTTTTACTTTCTAATTAATTATCTCCTTTCATAGATCACCCTGTATACAGTAAATCTTGCATTTCAAGGAATCAAGAAGTGTATAAAAATAGAAGCCTAGATAAATTCACCTTTTGAACGAAGGATTTCGTACATTTGTACTGAATATATCGTTCAGCCGATGAAAGTAAAGCGCAGACAGTGTCGACTGTAATGCAACACTGAACGAATCCAGCGCAAGCTCTCCTAAGCTCGTCCAATCCGTAGTAATCAGCAGCGTTCATTATTCCTGCCATCGAAAACCAATATTAAGGAGCGATCAATTAAGATAGGTAATTTAAAACAGCAGTCGTAAATTAAAAAGAACACTACCCCAGGTATGAGATTAAAAATTAATGAAACATGATTGTATCGATCATGTCGCCAATTTTCTGAAAGATAAAAGGGACAAGCGCACTGTTCAATAGAATTAAGTGACCTACTTAAATGATTGTATCGATTCGCAGTTTCAATATTCAGTATAAAATAATACTGTATTTGCATTAAAATGTACAGTGTTCTTCTCGTCTGATCGTTTCTTGTGAATCATACGAAAATGTGATTCCCTAATTAGGAATGCCTATTAATAAATGATAGCGCAAGAAGATAATTTAAGGGGATTTTCCCGTCTAGGCGGTAAATTTTAAGGTCATTTTGGGGAATTTAATTTGAAAAAACAAATAATGCTACAATATTGGCGTTTTCTGCACATGTTTGATAACACTTTTGCTATTTGTAGACTTTTTTTTAATTGGCTATTAAGAATCTTTTAAAAGTTATCATCGCTTGCGCATTTCGTGTTTCAGAAATGTTGTCTCATCGGCGGTATTGATTGGGCCACTCTACTCGTCTGAAATAAATAATTCATAGCTTATTTTAAACTTAATGAACGTGGTTATTGCCCCTACCAAAATGAATAAGATACGAAAATATTTGACAGAACAACGACTTCGTAAAGAGTTATATTCGAAACTTGCCATCAACTTTGCAACTTCTGAATGCATTAAACAACAAAGTATTTGTGATACTGACTTGAATGTGGTACAGACGATTACCACATTCATTACGTTTAAAATGAGCTATGAATTTTTCATTTCCGGTGACCAGAAGAGGCCGAAGAGCGATAATAACTTTTAAAATATTGTCAATTGCCAATTAAAAAATTCCACAAATAGCAAAAGGGTTAATAAACATGTGCACAAAACGCCAATATGGTAGCATTATTCATTTCTTCAAAATAAATACCCAAAGAAGACCTTGAAATTGCCTGTCTAGTCGAGAATATCTCCTTAAGGATAATGATGACGTTAACACTGAAGTGGCTGAATATGATTACGTCTATGAGAAATTCATTTCTTACTCACCCAGCAAGGTCCTAGGCTGCAACGTCACGCATCCAGTGTGAATGTACTCGATCAGCTGACGAAACACGTCTGGTTCGAACTCCTTGATGATTAATGTGTGATGCTGATTCGGCTGTGGCTTTGCAAAAGGTTTATATTCATAAGAAGGGAAAATTTGGACGATTGTTCAGGCCGTGGCTTGAACTCGAGAATCCATGCTAAGCGACTTGCACGATGCATTCAGTGATGGACGAAATCCATTTTGTGGAACGTTCAATCATTCTTGCAATTTAAAATTTTAAAATCTGCTAAATGAGAACTTTAAAAAATCATCTTGTACAATTTTAATCATTGACCCTTCTTTGATATCATTAATGATATAACATTAACGTTTGATATTGGCGACACACAAACTTGAACGTGATTCATATTTTAATGAGGATGGTAATTTTATGTATTATGAGTGTGATATCCTTTGATCGACTGGATCCTCCATCACCAATCGCTTCAGCATTGGCAGAGGTAAAGAGAAAACCTGTCTGCCATGAATACTTCGTGACACATTTTGCGAAAGTGCAGACTTCCATAGACAAGCTACTGTGCGTCTAACACTATCGTGATTTCACGACTACGTGAACCGTAAGGTGTAGGAAATTCCATAATCCAGTTGCAATGTTTCTCAATAGCGAACAACCGTGATCGTGTAAGTCTACAGCTACTCTGCAAGTTAGTATAATAATGGTGGGCCAGTCAACATTATATCGATCATTTTTTACACTTGTTGTGAAGTAATTTTGATGAAATTTGAGTATGATGTAGCTCAAATAAAATTAGAGGGGGTTTAAGTCATCATCCTGCTGGTCTCGAATTTGTTTAAAAACTATAAACAGTCAAATTTTACGAAAATAGGAAAACATCGTAAACTTTGACGGTCTGTATTTTTTAAACAAATTTGAAATCAGGAAGGTGATGACTGAAACCCCTCTTAATTTCACGTTGACTACGCCATATACCAATTTCAACAAAATCCGTTAACAACAAGTGAAAAAATTGATCGATTCTCTACAGAATGGCCCTGATACAATTGCCTGTATTTACAGATTCTTCGAACTGCTATTTATAATATACATGCCTACTGAAGGAGATAGATTAGAATTCTTAATGTACCATGAAAGTCTACATTAGCTGCTTTTATACAGGGTATTTTATTCCTAAGTTGCAAGTGTCACACCAGGCGAAGTTTTAGCATACACTTCATCATACCAGAGCAGTCTTCCCACATCTATCTCTTTCAGTGAAAAAGTCAATCACTCCACACTGACATCGTGTAAATGCTTCAACTGTGCAATTAATTAGAGCAGTGTTTCTCAACCTTTTATGCTTTACCTAGCCTCTGAAAATATATCCATAACTGGCATATATATTATATATACATTAAATATTGTTTCATAAATTACAAATATCGGTAAACACAAAATATCTTACAATTACTAAGAAGATCTAGCTACTTCTGAGCTTTCATGGCGTACAGCCAAAACTTTTACCGCGTACCCCACATTGAGAATCACTGAATTAAAGATTGTCTCTGTACGTGCTCGCTGGTCGGGACCAGTGATACCAGATCGGGGACGGGTTTCCTCGAGAATTTCCCCCACCTCGCATGTACCTATGCAGGAGTCGCGTATGTGATCTACACGCACGTGATTGGTGCATAGTGTGCATGCGACGTGGGGGAAACTCTCGAGGGAACCCGTCCCCGATCTGGCATCACTGGTCGGGACCGGCGTTGAACTCCTATCGTGAACAGATCCCTAATTCCGAGTATTCGTTTCTCGCTCCTTTCTGGCCGAAGGGGGGAGTGAGATGGAACGCTTTGCGTGCGCGGCGAGCGTGCGCGCAGTGATACCAGATCGGGGACGGGTTTCCTCGAGAATTTCCCCCACCTCGCATGTACACTATGCAGGAGTCGCGTATGTGATCTACACGCACGTGATTGGTGCATAGTGTGCATGCGAGGTGGGGGAAACTCTCGAGGGAACCCGTCCCCGATCTGGCATCACTGCGTGCGCGACGGGTGCGAGCACTCAGATGGAATCGTGATTGCTCGACGCATGCGCGCCACGGTCAGATAGCCAGGCACGACACGAGTCTTTTTTGCGCCCTAGGCGAGCTTGCCAAATTACGCCTTTTATTATAATACATTTATTTGAGATTATTGATAAGCTTACTCCGAATTTGTATTCGTAGTTTAATCCACTTATAGTACAACTTGTAATATTTAATTTTAAAGTTTATTTTCCACAATACCAGTAATGAAAATATCATCTTGCACCTCTTGTCGACTTTCCGCCCTAGGCAGTCGTCTAATTTTGCAGAGTAAAGTCATAAATAATCTCAAATAAATGTATTATAATAAAGGGCGCAATTTGACAAGTTCGCTTAAGGCGCAAAAAAGGCTTGAGCCGGGCCTGCGTCACGATTTTGCGATGCGGTTCCCGTGCTCACCTAAGTGCTTGCGACCATCGCGCACGCTCGTCGCGCACGCAAAGGACGGAGTGTCACGGTGCCCGAAAGACGGAGGGAGACAAAACATCAACGCGTCGTCTGTCTCGTACCGTCCTCGCTCGCTTTCAGTGGCTCTCGCTCGCTCTCGTTCCATCTCGCTCTTGCCTTCGCCGGACAAGAGTGAGACAGAAGTGGTGGGGGTAGCGACGAACACCTATCGTGTACACCAAACCGAGCACATACGGAGACAATACTGTACTACCAAAACCTTCACTTACAATAAATCTCAGAAACGACATATTTTCTGCAGATAATGATTAAACTGAGACTAGCTTTGTAATCTTTCCACGATGCCAACGCAGTTGCAATTCTTCATGCAATCGTTCAGAATAATAACTCTGAACGATTCAAGAGCTACTTGAAGTTGCACGTCTACCACACGACACACGAATTTCACATTGAAATAGGGGGACAGAAACAGGGCAGTCTCTTCGTTAGGGATCCTCGAGAAGGAGCCTTTGTCGATAGAATTTGAAGGCAACGAGTTCGAAACGACTCTATGCTCCAATGTTGAGGGTTATTCAGAATGTGCAAACAGAGCGAAGAGGACAGAGAAATATGTGACGAGTAGAAGGATTGTCGGATGCAAAATCGTATGCAGAAGTGACGTTCATAGTACCTCTTGTATGGGAGCCAACTGCTGCGTGAACCCTGACCGCTACACGGCACATAATAAACGCACACTTACTATTTCTATCATTTTTTACAGCTATATGTTCGTGTCGGTGTCGAGCACAGTACACACATACTTTAGGAACGTGCTTGTATGCAGATAACGTGGCTTTGAATCGAGCATTTTAGTTCCCCTCTCTATTGCAATGGATTCACTGGATCAGTGGACTCAAAGTCGTTAGATATAAATTATTGTTTGTATCAAATTGGGGAAGGATTTCACTCTGGTAAGGGAGAGTATGTGTACACTACGCAATGCCAATCTGTTTTACGACAAAGAAATTAATTAATCCATAAGTGTACATTTAACGGGATTAACTCTGTAGCTGTGATAGCTAGCTTCTTTCATCTCATTCTTACATAATAATTATATTATTATAATAATATAATAATTAATAATAAAATAATATTATAATTAATAATTATAATTAATAATATAATAATATTATAATAATTATAATTATTTTTAATAATAATAATTATAATTATAATTAATAATATAATAATATTATAATAATTATAATTATTTAATAATATTATTAATAATATTATTACTTAATATTATTACTTAATATTATTAATAATATTATTACTTAATATTATTAATAATATTATTTAAATTACTTAATATTATTAATAATATTATTACTTAATATTATTAATAATATTATTACCATGTGGGATGATTCTGTACAGAAATTGATTAAAATTTATATGCAACTCTCTGGTAACTTCTCACTATACAAATTAATAATAGATTGCTAATTTGTTATTCATGAAGTTTTAAACGAAACTAGGTGTTACATATTGTACAGTGGATGAAATTGGAATTATTTGCGAACTAATTGTCTAAAGCTCTATTTAACTACAGATGTAATTTGAAATATGAATAAATGTTTACAGTTTTGAGAGATATAGATATGTAGAAGTGTTACAGTAGCGTACACATACTCGTTGCAACGGTGCTTGATTCACTGCCTGCACTTTAGTCTAACTCATCGATTTAGTTCCGATATGTATGTTTATAAAGTTGCCACGTGATTTCTTATCAATTGAACTTTTCTCCACTTAAGTGATTGGGAGTGTTGCCATTTGTTTCAACGGAACGTGGGGATAGATCGCAGAAGAAAGATCCTTCTGTAACGCCAGCAATTACCTGTTGCGCTGCATTCTGTAGATTCAACAGCGGCTCAGAGCTTCTTTTCAGGAACAGACGAATTTTGTTCTCTCGCGGTGGCGGGTCTTTCTTGCGCTGTGGGCTCGGGGCTTGGTAAAGCATCTTGTGGAACACTCTGCAGGCAAAGACAATCAAGCAATCAAGTAATTGATTACTTCAGCGATCTCCTAGGCACTTCCAACTTCTTTTTAATTACAAATATTAATGGTTTCTTTTATACAATATCTCTGTAGGAAAATAATTCTTTTCTGTATTCTGACTTTCACGATTTTATCGATTTCACTCAGCTCGACCTTCTTTTCTTAAGAGAAAAAAGTGATATAATATATTGTGTGTAAAAGTTTCTTTGTTTATGGTGGGGACATAATAACAATTGCTAACGCTGGCTTACGACACAAGAAATGTCACAGAAACTCAAGAAATTAAATAAATAAAGTAGTGAAACAACAAAAAATATTTTCATTTAAACTTCTCTATGCTAAACAGCCATTTCATGACTTCACGTATATCAACCTAATAGGTTGAGTCCATAATCGTAAGGGATGTACCCGACAACATGAATGTACCATAATTACCACAGAAGATGAATGAAAAAGGCCGCTGATACAAACCTACTTCTCGCCGCTAACACAGCCTTTACAGCGCAGACTGGCTCTTTGGTGTCGCCGACGAGGAAGGTGACGTCGCAGAGTTCTGGCATTCTAGCCAGGAACTTCATGTCTTCGGCCAGGCCGGTCTTATTCTCGAAAGTCGAATAATCCGCCTCATCGGCCACCCCCGAACCTGAAGCTTCCGGCATCGAGCCCGTGTTTTCCTGAAAGAATTTACATTTAGCATCTGTTACACCCCTCAAGCTGAGTCTCGTTCGCCACGTACGCGTATAAAACATACAGCACTGGAAATATTTATTGCATCACTCGAATAAGCACGTTATCACTTACAATAAAATTACGTCTGTTGTTATTATTAGCACTTGGAAAATATTATTGTAAAATTTATTTATTCTAGAAATATGTAGCTATTTTATCAATCGTATTGCTATGAAAATTTTGCGAGAAACATAAATTTAAAAATGATGCAATAAATATTTCCAGTGGCGTATAAATATGCTTCGAATTAATACCACATATTTTTAAAAGAATTCTCCAATAACATGAAAATAATTTAATCAAATGAAATATCCTTTCTTGGCCATCGAGAACCTAATTTAATTATCAGATATTAGAGAGATATTAGTTACCACAATGATCTTGTGACAAGAGTGCTCAGAGGGTTGCGAAAATGATATTTGATAGCAACATTAGAGTTGTATTTAATTCAATTAGATTACCGCAGTAACACTGGTATTACCTGTATTTGCATATTATTACTATATGTTTCTATAAATAGTATTCGTTGTATGTGGAGTATTGAGCAATGAAAATCCTATAAATTTTTATATACGTAGGTCCAAGTATATGAGTTCTAATTAAATATCAGAACGAAATACTTTACGTCGTGTTATAGATTTCGAATACGATTGGTAGTATAAATAGTTCGCTTTCTATGATCACAGTTGTGTGATGAATACTGTATTAGAAAATTCACATCGTTTACAATCAATTTTAGTACATTTTTCACGTGGCAAAGTGCCAAACGAAATCTTTAGAATCAATTAAATTTAGTACACAGAAACTGTTAATTACAGTTAGTTGGTAACATTACTGAATGTGATGTACACACAGAATAATTTCACATGTTATATCCTCGAAGGGGCGCAAGTACGCGTGATTAACGATGTAAACGAGAAAAAAAAGATTGACTCGCGGAAAAGGGTTTCCGCATAAGTGCTCTTAATGTATCCAACGAGTGGAGTCCGTTAAGAGTTTCTGAAGAAAAGGCAAGGCGATAGCACGCTTTAATGGGCGAAATGCATTTTCCTTTATCGAATAGGGAAATCTGCGAGTCCATCAATAAATCACTCCCCTTGACGAAAGACTTAGCTACCCCTCCGTGTAACGAGGCCTGTTATCTACGATGTAGTTAACCTAGTTCCAGCCGCAGGACCCCTTTAATCGGCCAATCCAGTGCGACGATAAACTTTCATTTACGTACCTACGACCTTTAAATAACGCGAATAATTTGCCCGATGGTATTCCACGTTTTGACTTTGATCCCTACTTTCATGCAATTTTAAACGTTGAGGTGATCAATTGTCCTCAATTGTCCCGTAAAAATTATGGAGCCTTGAATTACTGAGGTCGTTCATTCTTTGTTCAACTGCCATTTAAGAGGAAAAGATTTCTACAGGAGTACAGGGTACTCGACGATTGTGATTTGATGAAAGTTTTTTAAAATCGATGGCGTTCGGTGACCACAGAACGAGAGAGATAGTTAAAACTACAGATCTAAAGCTCACTTTGCCTGTGTAGGATGGTTTGCACAATTTAGCTGGAACATATACAGTATTAGAAATATTTATTACATCACCTACAAATTGATGTCCGACAAAACAAACTTCATAACTATATGATTGATAAAGTAATTGAAATACAACTTATTTTAACCAAGATATCCTGCACTCTAGGGCTAATCAACAACAATATTTCCAGTACTCTATATAAAAAATAGTGCAACTGCATAGACTGCCGAATTAATTGTATGGATTTTAGAGACAAGCTCACTCAGTTTTTTCACTCTGGCTTGCCTGTAGAGTTCACATCGCGCTGATTAGTAAACACGTGTATAGAGGGAACAGATGAACTGCTTCAATTTGACCTGCACAGAACTGTCAGTCAAAACGGAAGGTGTGTGCGGGAGGAGGTCAAGTTTATCAGTCTAGTATTAATAGAGAATAAAAATTGGAGTGTGAAAAAGTTTTTAAAATCGATATATTTATAGCGTGGTAATTTGGTCACCATCAATTGGTGGTGAGGTTCAGAGAAACTTAAGCCGTGAATCCACCTGAAAGCTAAGATAAGCTATGCTATAAAACATAAAAAACATAGCACAGCTTAGCTCAGCTTTTGGTAAAAATGGTTCAATAAGAACGTATTGAAGCTAATTTTTTAAAATATGGTACAGCATAGCTTAGCTATCAGGTGGACTCCCGGCTTTAAACACCTGACTATTA
This sequence comes from Andrena hattorfiana, assembly GCA_944738655.2. Taxonomy (NCBI): domain Eukaryota; kingdom Metazoa; phylum Arthropoda; class Insecta; order Hymenoptera; family Andrenidae; genus Andrena; species Andrena hattorfiana. The sequence continues at coordinate 37,147,126 of OX122889.2, read as the reverse complement.
TTTAATCCGTTGACCGAGGCAGAGGTGTTAACTCGTTATTCGAAAATTTCTCCGAGTTGATTCACCACAAATATTTCGAAACTTTATTTGTACAAGAGGAGTAAATAATGTCTTAAGTCATATATAGCATTTATTGTGGACGAAATCAGTTCATTTGCCTGTAGTAATTATTAAATCTACGATCGTTCACTGAAATAGAAAAATGATTCTGTATACTGATTTTATTAATCACGGACAAAACATCACGACTTGTACGAGAAAGAGAATAGGAATGCTGGAATTCGAAATCGTGATATTCGTATATACGGCTGACCGGTCTGCGCCTTAAACTACTGCGCTAATGCTGACCTTTCCATCTTCCACTCTTCCGGCTCCTCTCTCATGGGTATATGAAGGCTCCGATTCCACAAATATTTATAATTAATTTTTAATGGAGTGATCATTCATATGAAACATATTACAATACTGTAAAACAAAATTTAAAGATTTCGTAAGTATGAAATTACTTTAAAAAATAAATGTGGATTATATGAAAAGTATTAAAATGATTTTAGTTTATTTTTACATGAAAAATTACCCTCTTGTTACTCGTCTTATACTCCCACACCCTTTCCCTCCCGAATACCCTCCTCGTTTAAAGCTGAGTCTGCTAAATAACTCTCACTGAAGAATCTACTAGAATACTAAAAAATGCGGATACAAATTGTAAATTACTTATATTCCTTAGTATATTAGTATTAGTATTCCATAGTTCACATACTGATATAAAAGATGTGTGTAATCACACAGGTCGTGTAAGCGTAGATACAGATAGCGTAGATACTATGTATTATAGGTTCAAACGTATGACTATAATTAATATATGGATCTGTATTGAGATTTTTCTATTTATTCCTCTGACAAGTAAGTTCTTACTTGTTATTTTGAAACATCTCGTATGAAGACTCCCAAATCTAACTAAAAAATTCATTAATTAACGCACTTATGATGCAGATAAATACAAATTAAAACCACAGAAAATTATATGAACCAAATCGAAGGATGCAAATAGATAGGCACTTGGTGCATACCAGAAACATATGAATAATATAAATTACACATTTGAGGCATTTGATGGAAAAAGGGCACATAGGCCTATGTGCCCTTTTTCCTTAAATCGTTTAAATCGACTCAGGTATATGTTATATATCAAGGATATTACTTCTCTCGCGTTCAGATTAGCTAAATGTTGCTTTATTACGTAGCGTGATCGACACGCAGCTACATAGTTGCTGAGCAGTCGCGCTACCGTGCTGTCGTGCAATAAGTACTTTTGTTTTTTAGAGGATTTTATGTAAGCGAGAAAATATGGAAAGTGAGGCGAGTATCGAATCCATAAGGAAAGAAGCTATTTTAGGAAAGAAAAAATTACTTTGTAAGAGAGCTTGCTGCAAAAAATCGAAGGAATTAATACTTACTTAAAACATTACATTTTTTATTTATTTTTGCGCTTCATTTTGTATTTTTTATTTAAGCGATGTATAAAAAATGGGCAACGAAGTAAGTAAACAAAATTATATGTAAATAACTAAACACAGAAGCAATTTTGTTACGAATTTACCATATTTACGGAAAAAGGGCACATAACCCACTTGTTTAAAACTTATAAATAAAGATACATATCATTTTCAAATCATGACTTCTGTTTTCAGAACGTTTGAAGGACACAGAAATTACATCCTTAAAAAAATTGGTTTCAATTGCATTACATTGTATTAAGTTATACTCTAATGAAAACTTTGAAATCGATTTTCTTGAAATGGCATTTTGGCGTATGTGCCCTTTTTCCATCAAATGCCTCAATTACTTCGACTATTAAAAAGTAATACAAAACCGAACTTCATTACAGACCATCATACCCCCCCCCCTCCAACCCCTAAAACCACTACCAAAGCATCGAATAATCATCTTAAAAATTGTTACTTAACAACAACCACCCTTCACTAACGACCAAGACGTTTATAAACTAAGCCACCCCAATACGCGGCTCCGAACCTCTATTGCGTTACCAGGGGCGACAAAAGCGGTGCCCCACAGAAGCGCTAAATTACCTGTTGCTCGGATCCCGGAGCCCCCTCGCTCGGCGAGCTCCTTCCGTCCCGAAAAAACACTTTTACCTCACTTCCCCTTTCCCACGATCAGGCACAATCCACCACGCACATCCCCGACGACATTGCTCGAGCCGCTTTCTAGAACATCTCGAACGCCACGTCGATGTGTCCAGAGAAATCACGTTAAGTACGAGCCAGCAGCGCGAACCGCAGCCGGAAATGAACTTTCCCAGATTAGACACCCCTTCCAACGAAAAGAAACGATCACCTGGACGTCGCCGGTGCCGCCAGCATCGAGTGATCTTCGCTAGGGACACGCCTGCCGACTTTCAGATATTCACCCGTCTCTCCTTTCGGCGTTTGTTGCACGCTCCAACCCCTTTTCTGCAAGGGGCACGCGCGGGGGTGGCGTTCGAGGAGATTCGTGAATGAAGCTCGCGCCACGGAACGCGAGCAGGCTGCTTGCTTTCTCGGAGAAAGCGACTCGACTGCGCTGGGCCTATCTACTCCCATAGGCCAGGCCACCCTCAACGCGCACACGCGAACGCTCGTTGAGGGTAAACCGGGATGGTGTCTGCGCCTGTGCGACCTGTCGATCCTCCGAAGGACCTCTCCCTTTCCTTTCCAGCTGGATTTTTCGAAATGTCACCTGGTTACGCCGCTATACTCGAGGTAACGCGAGATCGTCGATTATGCTAGGCTGGAGGGTTAATTGCAGTTGGGATGGATAACAGGAGGGGATGGTTCTCCTCCTTCGGCTGGCTGGCTGGAGGATTGCTTCATGGGAGAATGTTTGGAATTGTCGGAGTATGAAGTTGGGTCTTGTGGAGACGCCGAGGGGGATGACACTAAATTCTTTTCTTCATTCTTATATGTTTAAGCTGGTCTTCGTCTCTGGTGGAGTTGGTAAGGCTAGGATAATTTGGGGAATCAGTGATGAATGCTTTAAGATATTAATATGATGATTATCTTTATTTGAGGATGATATGGAATCCAGAAGCTGAGTTTCAGAGTAGGGAATTTTGAATAATATTCTTACCGAAGTTGAACTGTATGTAGCCTCGGTGACGGTGGTCAGCTCGATCAAGTTTAATTTGTGTGTTAACGCGCGTTTGTTGGCTCACTCTCGATTTTTCACGCTGGCGTTACAGCGTGAGCAACGAAAGTGAAGGTAACGTGAACTCCACCGTGGCGAATCCGGGTCAAGCTCAAAATCTGGCTCTGTGGACCACAACCATTCATGTCTGTGGAGGCACCCTGGTCTCCCTCCAGCTTGCACCTGTCCCTCTCGATTAATCAATAACACCCGCCCCGCAACAAGTAGACATCCCGGCTGGAAAATGGGGGGGGATGAAACTGTTCGATCGCTTGGAAAACTTCATTGGAAGAGGGAAGCTTGTAACTCGATTTTATTAACATTGTATGCACCTTAATTGTTGCAGAATTAAATAAATAATTGTTAAAAAAGGAAGCAAACAGACGTGCATTGATATTTCCCTCTCACCTGTAGAATTTGGAATATTTTTGTAACTGATAGAGTTGAATTTTAGTTTGATAATTGAAATCGATTTCTCCTTTAAATATTTTCTGCGCTTGTGTATGATTATTTTGTATTGTTTAAAAGGGAAGTAAAGCAGCTGAAAATAATCAAATTTGGCATTTCACGTTAAGAATAATTCTGTTAAGGCGTAAGTGTTAAATGTGATAGGATTTAGTGGTTTCTGAACTAGGCTTGCTACTTGGGAAATCTTCCAAAAATTCTGAACAATTGGAGTATCCTTGTCGATTGCGCTCTCTCGGCGGGGGATGCAGAGGACGCCTGCGCGAGAATAACGAACGATTTCATTTTGGTTTCCGTGGCAGCCCCTCGATAATTGGTAAACGGCTCGATAACCCCACAACATTTTTCGTAATCATGAAATCTCTTATACAAAATTTTAAAACTTCTTCAGTCTTCTTGAGTTTTACCGAAGTACCCTTCTTTTTTGTCGCTTAACGTTTCTTATTATCGTAAGTGGCGAATAGAGAGCGAAAAAAGGGGGATGGTAGAATCGCTTAAAAACCACTGAGATTGAGTTTCACTTCAAAATGTTCGAATATTTAGCAATCTGTTGGGAATTAGTTGCAGCGCAGCCACACCACATTGGAAACGGAAATTTATGGTCGGACCAAAATAGTTCAAGGTTGATCAAATCTGTGTCACGACCGAGTTTCATGGTGGACTCTCGATTCAATATCGTGTGCAATTACGTAGATGGGTGGCTTCAAAGGAATCCATATATTGTTTCAACGAAAAATGTAACGATCTATAAAAAGAAACGAACACGAAGGCAATCTTTAAAGTGTAATCTAATCACTTTACACAAATTCACAATGCTATACACTAATGTTATGCAAAATGCATAATTTTGAGTAATAGAAACGTTTTTAACACTTTAAAATCAGACAGATTTTTTGTATAGACCGTTGAATCACTTATTATTTTCTGCCAGGGGCGAATTTTATATAGGCTAAGTAGGCAAATTCTTGAAAGAAATACATTGAAAGATGTTTAAACACAAAGGCTTGAGATAACTTTAAAAACAATTCACTTTCTTTTCACCTAGCAAATTTGCATTAATTCATATCTGAGTTGTCACATCGAATTGATTTCAAAATTCTCGCAACTTTTTTAAACTAAAATTGTTGATATTTCATGGAAATGGCGGCAGACGCTTGTTAGCCTGGGGCGCCAAATCTCCAAATCCGGTCCTGTTTTCTGCGATATTTTACTTTCACTAGATTGAATGTTTTTAATTTTGTATCTCAATCAAAAGTCTTTGACTTGAAGATAAAATATTGGACCCAAATCTAATATAATTTAAAAACTCAAAATTTCATTTTCTTACTCCCATGAACGATATCTTCGAGAAGTAAGCACTTAATTATGTGAAACATGTTTTGCATCGCATATTGCACTTTTGGGAACGTGGAATAAAAACGACACATAGGTGATCTTGAACGAGTGAGAATAACAAATCGATCTCCATCAATAACATAAAACAACATCGATTTATTCAACACAAATACTTGCACGTTACGATAGAGGTTCGTAGTAATAATAGTAGTGATAATAATATTCATATATACAGGAAATAAGGCACGTTCGATATTACATTAATTAACGTGCGACCACGGTCGCTCGGCTGTTAATATTCTCTTATCATCATCATTCTATCTCCCCTTCATACGATATGCAACATCCTTACCAAACGTAGAAAATGTCGTATATATAATATATATATTTATAATATATATGTATATCTATCTGTATAAACGTTCTCGTTGAATTTCATTCGTCCTATCATCGACATCTCGAAGAAAAGACTTACACCACCTTAAACCTATATATTCATATATATATACTTTTTCTCCCTTCCCGTTCGATTATTTGCGATGAAATCGCGGCCCTCATTGGTCGCTCGTATTTTTCTCTTGTCTACGCTTTGAGGAAGAATTTCCACGTCGTCGCTCATGGCGAACAAACGCCCAGAAAAATACGTGAAATTTCGGTCCAAAGTCTAGAATAAGAATCGCTAAGGAATCGTTTTTAATTAAGCTTCCATCGCGACGTTTCATTGCCTATAGTCCGGACAAAATCAAATGGCCCCGCAGGGGCATCGATGGGCATTCCCCCACCACATCGTTGATCTACTCTCCAGCGCCATCTGTCGCCTCCGCGCGTCAACTAACAAGCATACCTCTTTTGCTTAACAGAGAAGTAAACTTGAGTGACACAAAGATGGATTCGTGTTTGGCGTAATTCAAAATGGAGAAATTGGCCACTGAATTTTTTCCTGACTATATTGTCTTCATTCGCGCTTTGCTTTACGTCGATGGAGCTATATTACACGTGAAATTGGAAAATTGACTCAATAGAAGCTTCGTCGTTTATCAACGACGATCGATCGTATCATCGATCGAGCCAGATTATTTACAAACTGTGGATATGGTCTGGAAGAATTTTGGAAAGAAGAAGTTAGTTGAAATTTGAAGTTTTCGCGTTTCTCGCTACGAATCTTCGATGATATATTGTTGCGCGGATATGTTAAGTGTTGGGAAAGTCGGCGTGCTCGATACAGGGATAAACGATTCGCGAATGAACCGGTAAGAGACGAGAAATGTTGGAATATTATACAATGCTCCACGCACGGGCAACTGCATTCACGATTTCGTTGGCACGCACAGACACCTGCAGTTTGCGCTGCTCAATGGAATCTCGGTTTCTAACCCTTTGATGCCTTTTGTTATGGATAAATTGAAAAACTTGATGAGTATCGTGTATAATACTTTTTACGCAAGAACAATACTGAAAATGGCCGTTGCTGAATTTTTCCTAGAATACTCTTAGCAAATTGTGCTGAGTGCCTTTTCAAAATTATTATAGATCACCTATTGCCAACTTTCTGCACTCTGATTATGTTCGTTCTTTTACCTTATGGAAAACTGATATGCAAATTTTTATAATGATATGAAAGAGAGGTTTGAAGAATTTAGGAACCCATTGCACGGACAGAAGCAGATAATTAATGTCCACTTAAGAGAGACCTCAGGAATCAACCGTGATCAAGTATTTAATTTGCCACTTAGTGGTTTGTAAATTGAGGCCACTTGACGAATTTCATCGTGTAGGTGTTCCAAAATTATAGGATAAGCAGAACCATATAAAATCGAAAAGTCCTTTATCACTTTGCAATCTGACGTCTGATGTTCGAGATATAAGCGATTGAAGCATCAAGGTTCGACTGTCGGCGCGCGAAGCTCGCGCTCCAGGCAGCCAAGCATACAACGAAGAAATTCAAACCTGCGCGGGAAGTTAAACTGAATTTCCAATCGCTCGTATCTCAGAAAGAGGACGTCAGATTTCAAAATGGTAAAGGACTTTTTTACTTCTTTTAGCGCGACGAAATGGCATGCCTCAACTTATTCCAAAATTTTCATCATGGACAACTATATGCTTATAAACTTCCATTTGATTGTACGATAACAAGAAATATGATGAAAGTGTATCTCAGAAATAAATAGATTCTCAGACACTTTTGGTTCGTTTTGTGAGTACCACACGCTCCTAAATTCTACCAACCAATTCCTAGATCATCCTCCAAACTAATCTGTACGACTTATTCCTCGATTACTTTGATCAGAACGGTGTCAGACAGCAAAGGGTCGCACGGATCCTCCTCGAGGACCCGTCACTCGAGGCCACGCACTCTGCAAATTATTTTCTCTCGCACATACACTCGAAAACTTACTTTAGGCGGTATCTAAACTGGCATCGAGATACTTTACACGAATGTACAAAAGTCTTCCTACACCGTATCGGGAATGTGTACCACCGCTCGCTCGCTGTCTGTCTCTGCGCACTACCTATCGACTAAATTAATTAGAAAAAAGGTTGCCTCTCTTGGAATTGTCGGCAACGTTGCTTGTGTCCAAATTGGAATGTAAAATGCTATCGTAAGCGCTGCGAACATGACAGAGAGACGAAGGATGATCGACGAATCGTCCATTGATATATCCACAGTAGTGTTCTTATTTTCGTTGAACAAATCCGGAAAATCGTAGTTACTAACAAATAGGATATTGAATGTAATTTGAGGTCTAATAATTGAATTATCTCCTGAGCATGTGCTACCATAATTATTACAGTGATTATGCAGGCTCATTCGAGATAAAAAGTAATCTATAGTGTACCAGGAATAAGAGTTTAAGAAGACTGTTTTTCTTATTAATATTTGTTTTGTAAAATAAAAATAAATTACGAGGAAACTTCCTATTGTAGTTTACCCTAACTCTTACTATTAAAAGATACGAACTTCAAGTGATAAATCGTATTTAAACATCTCTGTGTATCTTGATATTCCGATTTCAATTAATTCAACTACGTATTAAAATTTTACTGAATATTCCTACTTAATTTCTACCACTTGGCAGTGAAATTATGTCAGCTCCTATTAATAAAAATATTAAAGCGAGTTGAAGTTCCCTACCGGCAATCATCGATTCGTCGCCTCTCTAATTAAAAAGTAGAAGCACCTTGTCTCTCTGATGGCACTCGCCATAAGCAGCTTACATAAATCACTGGATCCTCCTTAAAACACGTCGATCAGCGGACGAAAGCGACGATCGAGGCTCTGTCGAGGGTCAATCTGATCGCGTTCGTCCATCTATACCCAATAGAATCTAACTACCACGTCCCTCTAGCACGCTTTCCGCTGTCATTGACGCGCTGGCGCATCACTCGCCACCGTAACGTTGCCCTAAATTACGCAATTAATAACCAATCCGTAAGTACTTTCACAAAGGTGCACGACCCACTCGCACAACCGTTATCAACTAATTAATCAAACCTTTTAAACATAACCACGTAAACTCTACAACTAGTATTCGAACAGTTAAAATACCTCTAAGGAACGTACTGAATTTCTCAGGAAAGGTTACTGCAGATACCCTTACATATCCAATAGACGAACTCAGATTTGGTTAACAACGAATACAATTAAAATAACCCTTCTGCGGAACTACCTACCTAAGGAAGGAAAGATTTGAAATGCTCTAGCCAAACGGACCGCACACTCGCACTTTCGGAAGGGGCTTTCAACTCTTCAATGTCAGCGAAAGCGTTCCTCGATATGGAATCTGCACGGTCACAATAAAACCGTCCCACGTAACCGCCCCGTATCATTGTACATACATCAGTTACAGCATTTCGTCGAAGGGACAGCCCCTCCTCGTTCACCTCTCAAAACGATACACCTATTGCACTTCCTCTGTCTCAGAGTCAGATAGTCGCAGCTGGCAGTTGGCGACTGGTTCGCTTCTCTTCGTTCGAAGCGTCATCCTCGGCGATGATTCCTGCCCTTCACGAGGTCCCCCCGGTATCCTGGGCTCTTTACGTCCTGCAGTCGACTCGGAGCGTCTGGTCGGTGGAGCATCGGGGCTTCTAGGCCCCGTGACCACGGGATCTATCTGCCGAAGCGAGTCTTCGCGATGGAGTATCGCTGGCCGGACACCCAGGTGCCAGAGCTTCGGCCGGGGTTTCTCGACTGTCGACGTGAAAAGGCGCGATATCACAGCTTCGAGGAGTCGTAGTTCTCGAAGGACCACCTCTGCCTGGACGCTGTGGGCGAGCACTCCTCCATGATCAGCCGCTGCTTGCTCTCGGTGATCGCTAGACACTTGTCGCTGCTGCCGTGTCTGATCTGCTTCGTCTGAAAGCGAAGGGGTTTGTTAGTATCTGCTGTAATGGTGTTCGATGCTCCAGTTGCGCTGGCGATTATTGTTTATGAGTGCGCATAATTCTGTGCAGGTATATATAATCGCGATGGGAAGTCTAGTGGACGTCTTCGAGGCAATATCTGCTGTTAAGGGAACTCACGGTAACCAGGTCATTGATTTGGCTCAGAATTTGTATATAGTTAGTCTACATTGTGTACTATAGGGTGTTACAGGCATGGGGTGCAGTATTCACGATGTTGAGAGAATATTGAGTTCAACATTCGATGGCTTTTGGAGCATCGATAGGTAGTCATATTTGAGAAGCAAACATTTTGACGTAATTAAGGTGGGATTCTCGTGTAACAACCCTAGAAATTTATGAATTTTTTGGTAAAAAGTATTGTTAATATTGCATTAAACACTGTTGGGATGTAAGGAGGCATCTTTAAACTTGCAGAAAATATTTTTTTTATGTCGATCCTTCTTATTATTTATTAATTATTGTGGAATCTCTTCGATGATCTCTTCGACCTGTCACAGTAATCTGATTACGAAAAGAAGAAAATGTTCTTAAAGTTAAATATTTTACGCAAGTACTGGACCTAAAATTTTAATTTTAGTTTGTATTTATAATACTTTTTCGTCGGTATAAAGAATAATATTAAAAATTTTACGAAGGAAAAAACTTACTTTTTCTGTCAAACGCTAGAACTCTTTCAATATTTCATTTTTTTTTTTAAGTGGACCATACCAGCGTAAACTATTTAACTTTACGAAATTTCTATTTATTTTTCAATATGATAACTGTGATAAGTGCTACACATCCCGCCATGAGGAGTTACATCATCGAAGAGATAGACAAGATTCCAAAATAATTAATAAATAATAAGAAAGATCCACATAAAAAAATATTATCTACAAGTTTGATGATGCCTCCGTATATCCAAAAAGAGTTTAATCCAATATGACCAACACTTTTTCAAAAAAAAATCTTAAATACTATTTACTCTAGGGGTTGTTAGAAAGAGAATCCCCCTTTAAGTTATAGTGATAGAATGATCGATAGTGCTTTCAAATATAGTTAGTTTAAGTCAGCTGGAAGTTCATTTTCTTGCAAGTTATTTACACTTTCTCCATTACTACTTATTTAAATCGATTTCATTTCTATTTTTCTCCCTCATACAAGGATCTGAGGAAGACAAAACTTGGACCTCGATACTTTCACGAAATTTTGACCAATGCGTCTTATACAAAGAGCGAAATTAGTGACCCGGTGCATCATACATTTCTCCTTATTAGACTCCTCTATAGTTACAAGGGTTTTCTCAGACGAGACACTTCTGCACCTCGTCATTGTTATTTAAAACACAGGAGAAGAGATAGAACACGATACAAAATATGTGAATATGTCCAAAATACCACTCATAGGACACAAAAGCGTCTCGTGTCAGAAGACCCCACGTGATTCTGAATTGAAAAGAGATAGGGCAATAAATAACACAACGAAATCACAAGAATCTCGTTAGAATTACTTGAGCCTTGTCGTCAACACTTCTCGCAAACGCGAGGACAGCATACCTGAGGATTATAAATCCATTGTTGGTTCCCCTTGCTACCGTGACAGGGATAGAGGATGACATCAGTGCCGCTATAATCCAGGCACGACTCGTCTCGGCGGATCTCGCCGGCCTTGCTCAACATCCAGTACTGTGACAAAGGATCAAGATTAATGCCCGTGGATTTTGACCTCCAACGTTTGCCTATGATCGATGGTTCTGACAAACGCAAGCGTGTACATGCCCCAGAAAGAATTTCAGAGACGTGAACATTTGAGGATGCCTAGAATGGACCAGTTTCTCCTCTATCACTTTGCAAAAGAAATTGCAGTGCAAATCTTTCAAATATTCCCAATTATGCTCCGTTTAAATCTTTTGCCAGACACCAGTCTCTTTAGAGTATTCATCACTGTCGCTGTGGTGATTTGTGTTGTGCTTTCGATTGAGGTATATTCGAACTACTTTGGAAGGTGCTTATTCGTGTAATGAGTTAAAATTTGCTGTAAATATCTCCATGAATAAATGACGTTGGTATGATTATGATGAAAATTGATTCTTTTGCAGAAAAACGTTTGCTTATCGAAGTATGTAATTAGAATTTTATTTGATAATCTCTAGTGATTAATCTCTAAAAGTGATTAAACTTTTTAGAATAAATGGAGAGGCACTTCGTCGTTGTAATTACTGGAAGAATGAAGTACATCGAAATTTACATGTGTAATAGGTAGTTAATACTTTAGACGTTTATGAGTGCTCAAGAAGAAAGTTGCTGAATAGAAAAAGAGAATTCGTCGATGTTCATGGAACTATTTAAACCTTCTTTTTAAGTAACAAACTTATCCTGCCTGCAAAGCGAAATTATAAAAGTTCGCAACTGCCATGAAAGCTGTAATTACTGTTGGAACTTAACTGCTTATGAGTCGAATTTTGGCCTGTGATGGGCGTGCAGGAATTTATAGAATCTGAAATGGCATAAGGTCGAAAACGGAACAGTGCTCGGCGATAATGAATGTCGATCGACGATAATCGAGTTCACTGGCCCTAGAAATTGCTTCCATCTGCCATACGCAAGTGAATCATGTCAGTCAATTGAAACTGACATCGTTTCGCCAAATTCTCCCAGCTCATAATGGGAACGATGGCCAAATCTTGATAGGGGTCGAAATGTGCATTCTTTCTTCCGAAACTGACGAATGAAAATTTACATTCCTTAGTCGATATTATTCACGTGTCTAATCATAATCCAAACTAAAGGAACGAAGAATTCTTTATAATTTAAAATTCTATACAATTCAATTTCAAGTAAAAAATCGTGATCTCGAATAATCAGAAGTGCAAAATCTTTTTGCGCAGAATGAAGTAGATTATAAAGTGTGAAAAATGTGTTATATGAATGTGTTTATGTAGCTTTTCAGTGTAAGTACATTTAATTATTTTGCTATTTTTCCGTTTCAGGTAGAAGTGACAGGCATTTGGTTAGAGAATATCTAACACTTTTCCCCATTTTGTGCTTTAGCATTATCCATTCAGAGATTATCTTAATTTCAGCCTCTGAAATGATGAATCACCTTCTGCGATTGATTACGTAGGGAATTCATTAGTGTATTAAAGCGAAGTCTCCCATTCTGTTCTGATCTATCTGACTTAATTTATGAAGGAGTAGCTCTTCACATAATGTATTCATATTCTTCTCCAGAATCTGCCAAGGTATTAACTAAATACTTAATACCACCGACGTATTCAACGAAGGGAATAAGTTTCGTAAATTAAATCACTGCAATTAATTAAAGACTGTAAGATATATGAGTTTGTATAATTAAGTAACGTACCCAGCAAAAGATTTAGCGATTGCATCGAATGAATAATAGTGATTTCTACATATTTATTCAAACTGTCATACTATATGTCGTTGTCAGAACTATCCGCGTTAAATCATTATTAAATCTTTCATCAAAGATTTTCAGCCCCTGTCATGCAAGAATAATTTTGAAGATAGCAAGAGTGGGGATAATGAAAAACGAGGATTAATCGCATGCACGAGTCAGTGAATATTAAAAGTGCGCGTTAGTATTTATTTCCCCTAATTTCAACAATGATTTCCGGTTTGAGAAAATAGCAGCTTCATCGAAAGCAGTTCGTGTCATATTAAAGATTGCAAATTAACGATGTTATTTTTTCCTTCTCTCCACCATTCCTTCTTTCCTTTTCAATATTTATTGAATAGAAGAAATACGAAACATATAAAATATAAAGCTTGAGAATAGTTTGAAAGTGAAACGAATTATCATTGTGAAATTGCGATGGTAACATTCATGAGACAAAACTCTTCGTGCTTTTTAATATTACACCTCCATTTATAACACTTATTAATATTGTACCTCCATTTAGCAGAACGATATTATGTTCTTATTACTTATTACAGCTAGTGTGAAGTACCCTACTTTGATATCAATTCTAGAAAGTAATTTAGTTAAATGAAGTAATAACAAGCTTTTACTCAGCTTAATGGAAAATTGCTGCAAAAAATTTTGTGAATGAATCACATCTTTGTAGAAGCATTTTGAAGACAAATATGATGCACATCGTAGTATAACAATTTTATCGATGGCCTGATAGAAAATGGAATGTTCCACTGCTCACAGATTAAATATTGTAACAAATATTCAATCATAAATTGTGGATTGCATTTTCATCACAACTCAGGAATCTGTTAATGATGGACGCGCAATCTACCGTTCTGAAAATACCGATCTATCTATCAATTGATTGTCACTTTATCTGACATCTAATTATTTACTAATAAGAATCCATTATTAATACCTACTAGTTGCAATCTAATTGCACGTTCCAATTGCAATCTGTCCATAAACTGTCAATCGCATATCATGAAGGAGGTTATTTAACTGTACAATCATCGTTGACATTGTTCACGCTGACTCATTATTAACTATCCCCTGTGGAACCATTTTTCATTAAATTGCCACCTAATGATCATATATTCTCGTACGATCTACTAACGACCAATGTACCCACATAATGAAATATCATTTATGCATTGTTCGACGAATCTTCTGTCAAAATATGGACAGCATTTAAAGCTATCATGTCCACATTGCCATTATTTGGGACAACTATGCATCAGTATCGATGAGTATACAGATCCCTGATGAAACTGTGTTATCGAAAGTTTGAAATTTTCTGCTAAGAGGACATGACTAGACATCTGAAAGTTTCAGCATAATTTAATATAGACTACATCTAATATGTATGCTAAAAAAATTAAGTGAAATTTTGAAGAAAATGCGAAGTGATATCCACACACATAAAGTGTCATGGAATGTTCAGTTTCTTCGAATAAGAGTAACTAAATAGTACCTTAAGCAAGTCTTGAAATAAGAAAAACTTAGTCCTTGAAATAAGGGTAGGTATATATAGTAATTAGTACCGAAGTGAATACTTGAAAAAAGAGTACCTAGTGCCGAAGTGAATACTGGAAATGAGAGTACCTAGTCCCGAAGTGAATCCTTGGAATAAAAGTACCTAAGTAGTGCTTATTACTGAAGTGAATCTTTGAAATAAGACTACCTGGAACCTAATCAATAATTGAATCCTTGGAATAGAAGTACCTAGTACATATTCCTGAAGTGGATCGGTGAAATAAGAGTAATTAGTACCTAATACCTAAGTGAATCTTTGAAATCAAAGTACCTAGTACCTAGTCGTAGAAATGAATCCTTGACATAAGAGTAACTTGTACCTAATACCTCAGTAAATCTTTGAAATCAGAGTACCTAGTACCTATTACTGAAATAATTCTTTGAAATAAGTGTACCTAGTACCTAATATCTAAGTGAATCCTTAAAATAAGAGTACCTAACACTCCAGTGTTCTCCCAACATGAAAGTAACTTCTACCTAAGGTCGGGACCAGATGTATTGGTCGGTGAGTTTCGTGAGGGGTATTCTCCCACCACACAGTTTGCCTGCCTCTGTGCTCTTTTTCTCAACGTTTTCTGACTCGCTCTCGTTCCATCTCGCTCTCACCTTCGCAGAACAAGAGTGAGCCAGAAGTGGTGGAGATGGTGCCAAGCTTCTAACGTGTAGGCCAAACCGAGCTGTCAGCATAGAAATACACACATCAGGATAGTTGTGCCTGAGCTCCGAAAAAATTTTGGAGCTTCATTGGTCAGAATGTTGTTTCTTTCTCGATAGCTTCATCTCGTATTGGTCTACGCAAAGCTGCGTAACGCACACAACTATTGCGCTAAGAATAAATAACAGCCAAACGGCTAGGTTCAGGCGGAGCCGAGTAGCGTTCCCGTTACCCCACCATACCCTTCGGGGGCCAAGCAACTCCAACTGATAAATCCACGATCGTCAGATGGTGGTGGCTGATTTCTCCTCAATCGCTGTTCGCGAAAACGAATTCACCAGCCAATATATCTGGTCCCGACCTTAGTGCACATCACCTAACTAAAACCTTCAAATAAGGATACTAAAATCAATGAATACTTAACATCTCCATAAGAAACAGTATAAAACATACTCTCCGCTCATTAAATCAGAAGCTTCTCCGGCTCCTTGAGTCAGCGCTACAATGTCCCCAACAAGTCCCTCCACAATTCTGCAGGACCCTGACCATCCTAACATGGCGATGTCATCGATAAAGAGGAACGGAAGCTCGCGGTGACTAGTCTATCAGGGCTAACCGGTCGACTCGGGCAGCAGCGTAATTACCGTGAAACCGCGGCTTAATTGCTAGGGCAAATAGGTAAATTAAAGCGGCGCTTTACGAGGCCAGGCGTGCGCCGACTGATTGTGTTTTTGGTTGTAACTGGTTGTCACGGTTGTTAAACCGCGCCAGAACCCGGGGGAAGCTGGCTTTTGTGCGAAACGGCAACGGGGATTCACGCGCGAGCTTGTCGTCGTCGTCTGCGTGATTTTTAACGACGGGACGCGAGAGTGCCCGGCTACGAGGACAGATTTCCACGGGCTCGACGTGGCTGCACGCGTCCCACGTGGTAACGAACTCACCTCGTTTTCCTCCTCTTTTTTTCTCTCTCTCCGCAGCGGCGAAACGAAATTTTCAGCCGCGACCGTTTCATTACGTTCCTCGCTTTTGTAGCGAAAGATCGAGGACCACTCGATGGAAGGTAAATGTACGCGATGAAGTGGAATAGAGGAGTTGGAAGTTTCATCCAACCAGGGGAAGTAAATGTAGATGAACGAAAAAATTCATTGAGTGGTACTCAAACATGGGGAATCGCATGATTCCATTCATTACCGAGTGGAGCACTCTTGTCTTCCATTCATTCCCTCGCCAAGATTAAATAAATGAGTACAGTCATGGTTCAAGAAATACTTCCTACAACTCAGAGAAGCAGACAAAATTTCCAAGAATATTTAATGAATTACCATCCTAACGAAATCCCAAGCACTCTATATCTACAAAAAAGAAGTCACAAAGTGAAAAGAATTCAAAAGTCGAGGTAACGGAAGATCTGACTTTGAATTGTGCCAAGTTCTGCAGAAACCTACCAACCCTCAAAATGACTAAAAGTTAATTAAACACAGCACGAATCACACAATTTTGTGATCTTTATTTTGCAAAAAATTTCCAACCCTTACATTATACAAAGATATTATTACAAGGACCAAGCAATAGTTCCATTTTAGAAATAAAAAAAAGGAAAAATCACAAAAAAAATTAAAATAATATCAATTATACTACTCACTACTAAATATCCCATTAAAAAACATTGTAAAACAATAACAAGAAATAAAATATATCCAATAGAAATAAAGTTATTTTTTTTTAACAATTTAAATTTTCAAACTAAATTTACTAAATTTCAAATCATTGATGGTAACTTTCTGCATAACTTCGCCCAAGTAGAATTAACCTTTGCCAAAACGAAATCCATTTCTCTCTAATTGAGCAATTATCTGTATACCACCTTCAACTATATTTCCTTTGATAATTCTACTTAGAATATCTAATAAGCTTCGCCCGAAAGAAAGCACTGATCCATCAAAACTTCTGAAACTGTATCGACGACCACTGAAAGATGCATCACGTTCAGGTGAACCAGCATTATCCCGACTTTAGCGGGTAGTTACATCTCAGGCAATAACTCCAGTCGCGTCTGTTCGTTCCCACGAGCTGAGAGATTAATCCGACGCGATGGCGCGATACCAAAAATGACACAAGGAGCAGATAGCCGGGCTAGAGAAAGGTGGTTCAGGACATCGTGCCGCGGGCGGAGGGGACGATTGATGAGCACTTGCACCAGATTAGCGACGTTACTAATTGCAGCGAAACGGGTCGAGCTTAGCAACGAGTTAGCGTGCAAGTTAAATGGTAAACGTGTCGTCGGTTAATGGTCTCTTTTTTTTCCTTCCTGCCGCGGGACTTGTTCCCGGTGCAACGATAATTCGTAAACGATCGCTCAGGGTTGTTCGTCCCTTGCGCAACGCGACGCAAGTGTACGACGAACGGTTAGGTAATCTTGGTGAAACAATTCAGTAACTTGCGCGAGAACCGTGCGGGAAGTTTAGGAAAAAGATTCTGAATTTTGGAAGTGTCTGGAGTTCACGAACATGGACAAACAGTGGTTGGGGATGCGCTGCGGTGGTCAGATAGAGACGAGGGTTCTCTTGATTGTCTGCAAACTGAGACTTGTAGAAATAGGATATGTCAATGTGGAGAGAAAATAATCACTGTATTTGTTGACTCTGCTCTGTATACTGGGTACTTTTTCGTTTTAAGTCGTACGCTTTTGGAAATGGTTGTTAAATTTTGTGAAATGTACAGTAGCGGTTTAAGGAGAAGGATGTAGTTTTTTTTATACTTTTACACTTTATAGAGGAAAGCTTAAAGAACGAAATGACGGTTTAGTTTCACAATTTGTGTGTTAGAAGGCGCGCAAGATTTACAGCAAGGAAAGATAATACTGACGTTTCATGTTACTGAAGCAGGAAATTTGATATTACACTGACAAATTTGAGTAACGTCAAGTGGACACATCTCATTCACTATATCCTATTAGAAAGCATTTTTTTTAAAAGCCCTGTACAAGAAAATTCAGTCGAGAGCAGACAAAGGATTGTACAAAATCGATTACAGTAAATACTTTTCGAAAGCGCTAAATTGGAAGTTTATATTATTATTTTGTAAGAGAGCTATCTTTGTTCATCAAATTAACCAGTCCTTCTGTCAGTCGATACTGTAGATTCAGTATTGTTCTGCCACCCCACAAGCGAGTAGAGTTTTAAATATCCCATCACCATCAAGGATCCAATAAAATATGAGAAAATTGTTAACAGGAAATTAGACAACCGCGTGCCCCGTTATTAGTTAATATTCTCGTTCCGTGGATTTTTGAATTAGTGTACCTGATTGCCGCCCTGGCGGTGACAGGGATATAAACCCACTGGCTGGTGCAAGTCTTCAGGTTTCCCTGGCGAGTCTATGCATATGCTGCTAACGAGGTGTCTGATCTGAATCGGGAATTCAACAAAATTTCAAACAATTACTACCCATTGCACAGACTCTGTTCCATTAATACACGTTTAGAGATCTCACGAGAAGATTTCACGCAACGCCCTCCTACATTGTTTTCGCTTCCCGATATTGCAGGGGCGAAAACACACGAGCAAACTGGTGGATCCAAACGAAAGCCTAGAATGAGCATCGCTGAAGCATGCAGGAGTGATCAACGAAGTGTTAAAAGGTTAGTGTCTTTTCTGCTCGAGCGAAAAGTCGACTTTTTATCAATTTCAGTGATGCTTTATGGAGCAATAAAAAGGGGCTGTAGGAATGCGACGGAGACGACGAAATTGCATACAACAACTACGAATTTTGAGTTTGTGAATATTTTTTTCATATTCCTAGAAATACGTTCGATCTTAAAACTCTGCTTCTTCTAAATCAGCGTTTCGCAATCTTTTTAAGGTAAATTTAATAAGGTAAAGAAAACACATTAAAAATAGATATTTCGAAATATAATCACTTAATAATGTTAAAGGAAAAAGCTAAAAACTTTTCTTCATCACTGTTTTAAATATTATCTTCCTATTATACTATTTATAACTACTTCAAATATCTAATATTCACTTATATTCACTACCGCGTGACGATATAAACTAGCGAGAGCTCCCGACACAACGCAGCTGAAATTAAAACAGAAGTCTGCTGCGCTGGTGCTCGTGAAAATAAAAGTTATTTTACTACGCGCGTCAAATATCGGTATATCGTCACTGCTATGCTTCAGTCGCCAATAAATTCAATGCAATCTCGGTCCGAATCAAACATCGATCTGCCGCGTCAAACGTGCCCCCGGAACAAATTATTTCTCCCGCACGAAGGGGTTACGAGGGCCTCGAAAACAAAGTCGATTTTTCGCCCGGAGCGTGAACACGCACGGAAACAAACGGCTGACGGGGTTAAAATGTGTCTGGTACGTGGATTCGCTCTACATCCGCGTATATTTATACCTGATTTCCGCCCTGTCGATGGCAGGGATAGAGTCCAGCCGGTTTGTGCAAGTCTGCCTTGCGTGCCGGCGAATCCAGGCAGGTGTTACCTCCCTCTCCGAGATTACGAACCTGTGTTCATTAGTTAGTACGATCATTTCTGGGATTAGCAGGTCTTAGGACGAAACGTTACGCGAGGCTGAAAGCGTGGACAGGATGCCGGAGGGTCGCTATTTGCGTGGCACATCGCGCGCAAACACCGGGAAAAACAAATCGATCGGCGCCAAGTTGCCAACAGCGGTGATAAAAATAATGGAATTATCCCGCGATATATTTCTCTTGTCCGCGCTTCGGCTCGTGTATTCTATAGAAAATATGTTCCCGATGCACCCTCTACCGCCGTTTTCCCCGTGTTTGCGCGCCAGCGGGAATATTCACAGCGAGAGAATTCGTTGCGCTCCGTCTGGAACAAGAATATACATGAGTCAACGGAAAGGGTGGATGTGATCGGCAGCCCCTAGGTTGTGGGAGATCTTCAGCCTCCAAAAAAATCGTTTCTCTAACTGCCCCACCTCTTAAAATATCAAATAACTTTTTAATTAAAGAGTTTAGCAATTTTGAATAGGATGAATAGAGTTGTTGATTTTTCTGGAAGGTTAAGTTCTTCGAGTCTTGCGTTCTTCGTCGACCTCTCGACCACAGAATACTTGCAAGGCATACAAGCAAAAAATCGGCGTTGCAACCGCCTCCATTTTTCAGATATCGGGGTGGAAAGTCTAAAACGAACCGCGCTAGTTGTTTCGTTCGCGAAAGTGCACCCTCACGTGCGCGCGTACACCCTGCACCTGCAGGTGACCATGTGCAGCGTTGCACATGCACGTGTAGGTGCGCGCGTTCATGCAGTAGGTGCATTCAGTCACGGAGCTCGGTCAGCAGTCCTGATTTCGTCGCATGCAAGAATTCTGTGGTCGCTGCAGTTTCAACGTGAGCATCTTCATCCCTTTCATCCTTCTCCCGTTGTCGTCGTCGTCGTTGGCTGGCTGGAATAAAAACTAGTGATTTATCGTCAGCGGTCCCGATAAAATTCCGAAAGGTACGTCGACTCGATTTTCCTCGTCAGCTTTATCAAAGAGACTCGGAGGCTCCTCTATGCAGCTTTGGCGATTTTTATGAATGATTTCCTTCTGCACGTGGAGACATTGAGGTTTATTACGTTGGAGGAGGTTCGCACGTGGTGAATTGTTGCTTGGTACGTTCTTGTTCATTGTTCGTTTTCTAAGCTATTAGTACCTAAGTGTACTATATTATGTTTATATGAATATACTCCTCAAATAATTTTGGTACACACGTATGATAAACAAAGCGCACACGTCCCGCACTGGACGCTGCAACTTCACTAACCTGGGGTCTACACGCACGGACTTCGCCGTGATGCGTTTAAAACAAATGCATCCTTTCCTCGAGGTCTTGTTCATTAATTTAAAGTATCTTAGGTATGTATCTACTTATGTACGCACTCCTAAGAAATAAATGAAATTCTTCAACTGACAAGGGGAGATATCCCCATCCCGGAAATTAAAAAAATTATAACTATGCGGCTGACCCAATTAATAGAGCGATGAAGGTAGCCAATGAAAATTTTTGCGGCGTTGATCTTTTTATGGGGTCTCTTAATTCGTTTAGGACGTCGTTACAAAAGTTTGCAAGCTAACAATATTGTGACATTTAGGTCATCCATTAAAGTTTACTCACACACTTAATGGCGTTCTTAATGGTATGTGTCTGTGGCTCTGTTATTTGCATTGTAATTTTTTCTGTATACTATGGGTATTCCCGTAAAATAATAATAATAATAATAATAATAATAAAAATAATAACTTGGGGGATATGAAAAGGGTATATGTATAGATATGTATTATGCTTTTTTGCGGCCAAACTCCACTCTAATGGGGTGAAATTGGCTTCTGAAAATCCGGCTATTTTCCGATTTCATGTTATAACTCGCGAACTCTAAGAACTGTAAGTTACTAAATGAAAGTTCTAATTAAAAGAAGTAACTTTTATCTGAAAACATTTTTTGTAGCTTTTACAATTCGCGAGTTATAATATAAAATCGGAAAATAACTGAATTTTCAGGGGCCCTTAGAGTGAATTTTGGCAGCAAAAGAATTGCTTCACATATTCCCAAAGTTTCAGAATTTCTTGAACTTCCGGGTTTGGAATCTTTCATTGTGAGGGAATGTTGTGAAAACTTTTTTTTTAATTAAAATTCCCAATGTTAATTCAACCAAGAAAGACGATATTATATCTATTTTGTCATAAGTGAAACAACCCGATTACAAAATTTCAGAATCGATCACCGAAGTGTCAAAAATTCATCTAAACGTCCATCAAGAAATCCACGAAAACCAATTTGTCCAATCGCAAATACGTATGATCTGCATGGATTTAAAATTATTCACATCCTCGACGCACGGGTGGTTTGTGATTATTATAAATTTATATTATACTCTATAGTATTAGATATATATATAGTACTAGTATTATAAATTTACATTCGTGGTCTCGCTTTTCCTCGGCAGAGGAAGGCCCAGCTTGATTTAACCGACACTCCGAAGGAAAAAAGACAAGAGCAAGATGGGCAGGGGTGGGCGAATGGGGGAAAAGGCGAATGGGGGAAAAGGCGAAAACATAAGTTTCGAGGCAGCTCGTCCCAGACGAAATTGTTATTTCGCATGCGGCGCGAACCGCATTCCGAAGCGTGCACCGCGTGAAATGCTTCTTCGTGAAAATGTCCAGCCATCCTTTATGCATTCTTCCTTTTTCCGAGCGCACCCTTCCTGCCCTTCCCCCCTTTTCCCACTATTTACCCGGCCGTAAGAGTTTCTGCAGCCGTACCGAGAATGCTGGCGTCAGTGGGCACGAAGAAAAAATATGGCAGAACGCATTCCGTTCCCGGTTCGAAGGGGTGAAATGCTGCGAAGGGTATTCACCGAGGGAAGAAGGGGTTGATCGATACGATTTCTATGGCATAGTACTTGATTCTTTCCCGATCTTCACGAGGGAGAGGATAATGGATATTAGGACACAAGCTTTCGTCTAATTCCTTCCTTTTGTACTTGTTATTTGAAAATGCAACGTCAATTAAAAAAATAAGTATGATTGGAGATTTTTTACATTATTTCTGCTGTTTTTTTTTTTTAGTTCCTCACTGAGTTTGTTTGAAATTTGTGCTAATAGTTACTAGCGTTAATGGTTCCTAGAATTTTTTCCCTAAAGTATGGGTTGTTCAGAAACGTTACACTTTTGTAAAATAATAGTTAAATGACAAGGAAAATGTAATTAAAAAAGCAAAGTATTTTATTAGTTTGTAAAGGTCGCATGTCAGTTTTTTATTTAATAAATATTGTTAAGTTGAAGTTTGGTAATTCAATTTAGTGTAACTTAACAAAGATTAAAAATTGACACTGTAACAGCCAAATTGTATTTCAAGGCAAGTGAAATGGAAAGAATGTCTACTTCACTTGAATGTTGCAAGAAATCTGAAAAGATATATCAAGTAATGGAGTTTCAAGTTACTGGAATTTAAACGACTTGAAGTCAAGTAACTTGACTAATGTGAACGAGGCTTAAGGTGAGATTATTACTTTAGGCTTCAAGGAAAAGGCACGTGTGCATGTGGAGTTATTTGCATTCGCATGGAGAAAGTAATGACAGTGAGTTTTTCAGAAATGTATGTGCTGTAATAAATTACGTCGGAGAGCATGAAATATTCGTGGAAAAAGTTTTCATGTATTTCCAATAGTTTTCGTGATAACATTGGAGGAGTGAAACTTTGGAAGGCAGCTGTATTAAACTCAAGTTTCCGCGACTAAAAAAGATGCATGAACTTAGTCTGCCTCAGGCGTATGCAAAATTTCATTAAAATTCCTGTCGAACACAGTTAGCAAATGTTTCCTGTGCGTTTCCATCATTGCCGATTATGTTCACCCAATATGCCCCAGTGACAAGGTTTAGAAAATTTGTCAAGACAAAATTCTGAAATGCTCTGAAACCCAGAAGTGCAATAGAATCTGACAAACCGAGTCGTATATTATGAAAGTCGTTTGCAAGTTTGAACAGTTTCAAAACTACCTTGTTTTACAATACATAAATTGCAACAATTTTGAAAACAAAAATGAAAAGAACGATTCTTTTTAACAATGTGTGCACTCCAACAATTCACGTAAAAATCTATAGAATATTCGTGTAAAGCAATTTCTGATAGTAAACTACTATTTTTGTGGAAAATAACAAATGCTTAATAATAGTGGATGACTTCGATGGTCAAATACTTCAGAATTTTTCTCTTAAAATTATTTTCAAAATAACACAAGCATCAGAAGTTAGATACAGTAGTACCTGTTTTATTAAATGCAACGTTTGTCTGACCAAAGACGAGCTTGCATCACTTACACGCTGTATCCCTATTTTTTACATATGTTAATCATAGCATTAATCAATGTTTGCTATATTCTCGTATAACAATTAATGCTTAAATCATCTTGAGAAAACATCTTCCGCCTAAAAATTGTTTAAATAATCAGTAAATTTAATAATTTCATGCTAAATGCTTTAACTCTTAAATTCCATCTTTCTTCACAGAAGTTTTTAAAAACCATACAAAATTTTCTTACGTAAGTGTTGCAAATATTTACGACATGAAATTTGACATTGTAATTCATTTTAAAATAGTGAATTAATTAATGATATACTTCCTCGAACATATTCAACGAGTTCCTTCGATTCAATATTTTTTCTGTGACTATTATAAATTACAAATTCGCTGTATATGACTCCAACAACTAGTGTCAAGATTGAATAGATAGAACACGAATATGTTTCACTGAAAAAGTGTAATTTCTGACAGCAACGAAAAGTTCTACTATCCAGTTATAAAGTTCATTTCCAGTCGATCTTGCTGAAAGAACATGGCGTGGGGAAACCAATCTACCTTCGTCTTGTCGGTGCTCGTAAAAGGGAGTGTGTAAATCATGAAAGATTAAAGCATCGTTCCTTTCAAAACGTCATCATCGATCATGATCAAAAAGCAGTACCGCTTTTGCGACGTAATAACGATGTAATTCCTGTACGAATTTTCCTTGATTCATCTTTCCACATGTCACTAGCATTAAATCCCCATTCGCCTTTCAAATCAAAGAAAATAGTGTATTAATAAATTTATTATTAATTACTGAGCACCGTTCCAGATTACTCAAAGCACAGTGAATTTCATTTTTATTCTAGTCGTATGACTTTACAGTTATTCGTTTGAGTTAACGCCTTTACATTGAAAGGACTATTCCGCTGTCAGAGAAACAAAATATATGTAAAATCTGTAAAAACTTTATAGTTCATTTAATAGTTATGAACAGAGACATCTGTTGAATTTACTGTCAATTTAAATTTGCAATGTATCTGTTCTGAATTCAATTCCTCAAAATATTTCACTTTTGTCTTTTTAATCAACGCCGAGATCGGGTAAACTGGAGGAAAGCAAGGGGAAAGGGATAGAGCAAAGCATAAAATATCCAAGTTGCGTGATACTGCAATTTACGTGGAAGTAGGAAGCCTTTAATCCGCTTCTAGATACCCTGTCTTTATCACGGATCAGGAAGCATACATAAAGAGAGGGCCTAAAGGCGTTTGAAGGAGGTCCTCGTTAACGAAACAAAGGAATCAAATTTTAACGACGAACACTTTGCGCGTGATATTATTCGAAAGATTAATTCCGTGCTTTCTTCAAAGAATTACTGAGGAAACGTTAAATACGAAGTGTCTCTATAAAATCGCAATCTCTACACGTGCTTGTAAACCATATAAACTTTTTCCTTTAATATCCCCCTAGAATTTCAAACACTTGGCCGATCTATTCTCGCAGATCACTTCGCGAGAACGGCCACAATAAAAAGAACAGAGACGACATTAAGCAAGCGTTAAGAGCGTTATAAATTGTCGGTGGAAGGGAAATAGTGTAAAAAGAAATGGGGATGGGGGGAAAGGTATACAGGTGCAAAATATTTTCCTCACGCGATACCGTAGCTTACACAGCGCTAAGATTAATTCTCGATATGAATCGTGACGTCGTCGGAATTTCGTACACGTTCGCGAGGACGCACGATCCCACTCTTGGGGCAGGCAATTTGCGCGCGAGAACGCTGCAATTTGTAATTCCCCGGATAAGAAATCGCTTGGAATTAAATTTCTATTTGTGAAAATGAAATCGTTGATAATACGTACGGAAGTAACCGACGTGTACGGAGAGCAAACTTAACCGCGTTACTGGGTAATACCTCCCAGGCTAAACAAGCTATGAAACTTTTCCTTCTTTACATCGCGTGTAATTTTCTTGCTCGGCAAATAAGTGAGTTGAACTGGTGAACGAAATGGATACGTCTGTATAAAATAGTAAACCGAGATCTGGAGTTTCTTTTTGTGACTGCGTTACTGTAGTTATAAGAGTGCACCAGTCGCAGCAAGTAGAAACAGTCGATACGCGGTCAGCCAGATCAATATTTCAAGCTGTACTCCCGTGAAGTGATTGGTCGCGGAATGGACACTCACACGAGCCTCTCAGAAGTCAAACATCATCAATTTTTCTATTTTTTATTTCATGGAATTTTATTCCCAGTTCGCGTACTAACACCGAGAAATGTACAGAAAGTGCACCCAATCAGTTTCGCTTCCTAGAGGCTTATACATTACTCACCTTGAATATATCCACTAAGTAATACGTAACTCAAAACTCTGACGTCTCAAACCGCGTAATACTGCATAATCACACAACTAAGCCTCGAGAAAGGAGGAATAAGCACTAACGATTCGCGAGTCCCAGAAGCAACGAAAAATGAAAAATAAGAGAAACGTGATGTCTCGTTACACTTCAATAACTGGGGCCAAGCTAGGGGGGGGGGGGGGCGGGGCATCGATCATGCACAGGCTACACGGGTCGAGAATGTAATGACCCGTAGGAGAACCGTAGCCGAGGAGATTATCGGCGACATGCTCGACAAGCTCGACAATCATTTCGCAATTACGAATGCAGGGAAACAGAGGGCTGGCAGACGCCAACCGGCGTCGCAACACGACGGAAATAAATCGAGACGTGATTGATCGCCGCCCCTCCAACCCCACATGAATCCTGCACGGGAAACGGAATTAATGCACTGTCAATCGCGCGACGAGCAAAGCGAATCGCGAGCCCCCCGCGGTGCTCGCGATTTCCGTCGCTGGACGACGTGCCTCTTCCGCTCCGGCGATATATATGCGCGTTCATTTTCGAGTTCTTCCCCTTCGATTCTTCACCCTCTCTTGTACCGTTGCAAATATCCCTGGTACCAGGGGCACGCATGGTGAAGGGGACAATATTTTTCAACCGAAAGGATCGCAGTGCGTGTGTTTTCATCGACCTGACTGGAAATATGGAATGGAATGCTGCGCAATTTCATACCGCGCTTCGCGTGGTCCATTTGCGGATTCGATCGGGGGTTGAATCGACAAATTGAGAACTCAGTAGGAAATGGATCGGTAAATAACAATGGTAAGCGTTATTCGTTGGTGTTTTGATGAAATTGTTGGTTAGGAAGTGTTGTTAGGGTTTTGGATGTAGTCATGGGTGTTTTATTAGTTCTGGGTGTAAAAATTTAGTTTCTACGTGAAATGTGAATGGGAGAAGTGAGAATTCTGTTGTATATAATTGTATAAGAATGAATGTGAAAGATAATACGTATATGATAGATAATCTGCTATTAATTATTGAATCAGTAAATACTAAACGACTTACAGGACGTGATAAACCAAAAATCTTAAGGTGCGAATCCACGATGTGATTTTACATGAGATTTTTTTGTCACTGGACAAAAACGTCAGCAACAACTAAATATAAATAATGAGAATAGTCGCGGAAGGTGCGGTTTTTAAAAATATATCATGAAACTTGTCTCATGCGAGTCTAGTTTCATGAAACTAACGACAAAATAATTAATAAATACTACAATAATTAAATAATTGTCTCGTGAGATTAAAGTCTGATGTGAGACACGATCTTTTTGTCTCATCGTGGATTTGCACCTTAATAAAGTTAAGCGTGTCTGACTACAAACGAACCAGTGCTACTTATGCTTCATGGTCCTCTACCAATAGCTTACATTGATTTCCTGTGCTTCATATTTCAGCCATTCTGTTAATTCTGTCTAGCTATATTTTTCTACCATTTTTAGTCGGGTTAACTTTTTACAATATTCTATTTCACGTTCAATTTCAAGAACCCTTTCCAATTGATGAAAGGGTTCTCGCAACGTAAGAATCATTGCAAAGTAGGAGATCGTACGTTTACTCTTCGAGAAAATCCATTTAAGTTGCCACCAAGGTCACAGAGAATAGCAGAGCCAAGGGGTATAGCCTTCAAACAGTGGGGACTTTAATTGCAAAACCGAAATCGAAAGTCCTGCCAATATCCCGAGGGGAAAGCGTCTTCGCTCGAAGCGACGTTTGATTCCCTTCCATTATCGAACGACTACCAACTTCAGCGGTGTAAGGCAAGAATTCAACAAGCCAACCGAGGTGAATCGATTTCCAATCGAATGTCGCGCGGGCGTTCCTCTCGATCCGATGGGGATTGTGTCGACCGCGGGTCGCATTGTTTCTCGATCGAAGGCATTGTTTCCGCTAGTAAGCTTATCGACATCAATCATTGCCTCTGCTACCAACAGTGAAGCTTTGTGTGCACACATGCATATTGTATACACATAGAAATATGAAAACCTATAGGCAATGAACAGAGTTATTTTTCAAAGGAAATTAAGAAAGTTTCGATTTAAATCCAAAGTTTCTTCTAATCAGTAATTAGGGAATTTTTATAATGTCGTGCTGTCTTAAGTACTTTAAATAATTTCAATATTATGTAAAAGATTATTTTGTTTTTTCTTCGATGATGATATTAGCATTCACTTGTAAATAAGTTTAATTGACAAATGGTCTGCGTTACATATGAAATAATTTTGGATTCGAGTTACGTTATGTGTACATTAGTTAGTGGTATTTTTCGTGGGTATTTTAGCAGAGTATTTATAATTTTATCAGAATGTTTTATGAATATGCCATAATTTAAATGTCAAATAATGTGAACAATGTGTTTAAAAGAGGGGAACTGTTCAATTTTCGCAACACCTTCGGCTTAATATATTCTTCGTGATATTTTAAACGTGTATTAATTTGGGAATTGTTTCCAGTAAATGCTACTGAAATTTATATGAATTAAAGAGGTACACAAATGTAGCAAAAATTCTCATACCACGCAGTTTAACATTAGAAAGTTACGGTGGAATTATTGACACGTTTTCAACAAACTTCTTGAAATAAAATTAGTGAGATTCTCGAAACAACCTGCTCCTTTCTCCGAAACAAATATTAGCAGCCCTTTACAATAAATTTAACGCTCAAAAACTTTCTATATTCTATGTATAATACTTCTTAACAACCCTCCCAATTACTCAATCTCACAAGACTCCTTCATAGACACAACAAAACAGATATCCAATATCCCTGAAAGCCTTATAAAAATAGAACAAAAAACATTACCAGAACCTCGCAACACTCGATATCTACACCTCCTCCAAAGAAGACATCACACACCCAAGAATGGTGCACTTCAGTAAACCATTATACGCGTTCGTTCGCCGCGACGTGCAAGTAAGGAAACCGGGTGAAAAGATGAAAAGGAAACCACCTTTCGTCCATTTATCCACGCCTGCACGCAGTCCCACAGAGGAGCCTCCGATCCTGGTAACTCAACACCTTGATGGATCAAAGTAGCGGGTAACGTTGTTAAAGGAACGAATGGCTGCCACCCTCTCGTGGTCCCTGGATGACTTCGATAGACGCTCTCGCCCACGCAGCACTGCACCTGTGAAGGAAAGACGCCGCAGGACACGTGTAAATCCTTACCTCGCCGGAAGCCACCGCCTCGCCAGGAATGAAGAGCTCTGGGTAAACGTTGTCGAGGTACCATTTGAACGACTTGCAGCCGAGCTTCTTTCTCAGGGCCTTTCGATCAGACACGTCCCCGTAGTTACCCTAAAAATCGCGAGCCATGAGAATCATTCACGTGAATTTTGCCTACAAGGGGAAGGCGACGGTGATGGCTCGGTTCGGAGAGCCAGAGAAGCGGGGGGAGTACAGGAATGCCGTTTCTGGGAGCGCGGATTTAAAGACACGAAAGGGGGATAAGAGATATAACCGTAAAAAAGGCAGCGGAGAACCGGGGAAGGAATAAAGTGCGAGGAGAAACACACTGAACCTTTTATGGACTCGAGTTTAAAGCCTCCAAGTGGAATAACGGGGTTTAGGCGCGGGACGAGGAGGCGATTCGCGTGGATGGGTGTTGGATTACCTTTGGATTATCTCTGGGAAATCAGATCTGTGTGATGATCGAAGATTTTTGAGTGGTAATTACAGGCAAGGCCGGGGAATATTGATGTACCAGATGGGGAGCAGAAATGGTTGACCTGTTTTACTTGGAACGTCGATAACTTCTAGGTAAATGAGAAATTCGAGGAACAATATGAAAAATCCTAACGAGTTTCTAATGGGAACGCTTCTGAGACTTCTTCGAAGGAAACACTGGAGCTTAACGAATTCTCAGAAATTTTGAACTCCTATAATCAAATATGTGAAACTTCCAACTTTAATCTTCCTCAACCTTGCAACTCCTGGAACTCATAAATTATAATCCCAACTTCTCAAACACAATGAGCTCGTTCAATCTTACGAACTATACTTCGAAGTCAAAATCGTCAAGAAACTCGAACTGTACAGAACGTTATCGAACTTACGAACTCTGAACCAATCGATCTACGTTGCACCAAGCTTTCAAAGAATTTCAGCAAAATTCCAAATCTATCCAAAAAAGAATATCCAGATACTGAAACTACATTTTTCACCTCAGATACTGGGTACAGTGTCCCCACCAACACTCATCTCTCTTATCACAGAGCACCTTGGAGAAAGAACAGAAATACAAGAGACCCTCCACGTTGCCCAGCGTCGTGTAATTCGTCGTGGGCAAAAATGATTTATTTTTATCCTGTCATTCTAGTGGCTCGATTGGGTCCCGTGCTAGGAGGGACAAGCTGCCAGGACAAAGGATAGATCGTTATTGGCGAGAATAAAAGGAGCGTCTTTAGAGGAAGCCAGGACACGCGAGCGATCTCTAAAAGCACTTGGCACGTTTATAGCCCGTTTTTTACGACGAGCCTCGGTCTACAGTGCCCTCCATCATCGGCCTTGGTTATCGCCATCCCTTATCGTAACTGTTCCCGGCCAACGTGTGACCGTGCACGCCCTGACGTGGCCAATAAAATCGCACGCAAATGGAAAAACAAGTTCACTACCACACTCGTCGCGGCCACTTAATGCGCCGCGGGGAAAAGGAATTAAGAGAAGCAAGCAACAGAAAAAATACTGTTATTACCCATGTTGTTCATCGGGAGGGGGGTTTAAGACTGTAAGCAATGGGGAGCATTAAAGCGAAGTTCCGTGTAATTAAGCGCCCTTTCTAACCGCGGAAATTTGATCCCCAATTATTCAAGCGTCCCTGGGAATAACAGCTAGACGTTTCGCTGATAATGAGGAAAAATTATGGTGTCGTTTGGGCTTGTTGGAGGAATTAACGGCCTCCCAGACTCGTCGAAGTAGCATATATTCCCGTGTGCAGTGGGGGTAGTTTGAAACGGCAAAAGAAGGAAAGGAAATATTGGTGGTACAACAGGGGAATGTCACTTTATATTATACTTATGGGAGTAGTTACCGTTTAAACACTTACTTCATGTATTTTTCTTAAATATAAATGAGAATTGTTGGCTGACGTATGTTTCTTTATGTTTTATGCAACGGTTTCTATTACAGTCTAAATATAATAAAAATTTGAATATACTCATACATCACACTCCACGTAGTGAGTAGATATATAATTTCAAATGTGACTTTTAATTAAAATTCTTTTCACATATTTTATACAACAACGAACCCTCTCCTAACATATTTCCATTGAAAAAGAACAAACCCCGCCAGTTTTACACACCAGGGCCGACGGAACCCATTATGCAAGTTATGCGCCGCATAAGGGCGCCAGCCGAAGGGGGCGCTAAAAAATTATATCGCAGGCTTAATAATAAAGGAATCCAACTCCCACATAAACAACATGTAAACGTAATTGTTTTCTTCTGGACTCCGTAAAGGCGAAACATATTAAATAGGATACAGGTGCAAAAATTTGGGGCGCCAACCATCCTCGCACCAGCCTTGTTACACACACACAACCTACTAATACTATAGATCTATTAACTAAATAAACAATATACAAAATAAAACTCAATGAAGCTAGAGAAAAAAATAATGTATAGAATATAAAGTAATAATCTGAAATTACACGTATTACACCTAACCCTTATTTCAAAATACTAACATAAACAAGTAATAAACTAATCTCCAAAAAGAAATAAAATATTAAAAATCTTAAAGAGCTAAAAGTTAAAAATAACGCCACAGTTAAAACCAACCCCATTGCTGCTGAAAAAGACTACTACTAATATTTACTCAGAAACTAGCCCGCTGCAATTTTCCAATATCCTTCAAGCACACTCCAATCCCTCGAACCGTCCTTTTGAAACAGAGTGGTCCAAAATAATTCCCAATCTACCTGACCCCAGAGATCCCGCTACCACTCGACTTCCTCCCATTACCGGTCGCCAGCGTTCTCGAGACGGGCGTACGCGTTCCTTCAGCATAATCCGTCGGTCTCGAGAAAACCGGAAGAAGCAAGATCGACATCACGAGTACGCGAAACAGGA
Organism: Andrena hattorfiana; assembly: GCA_944738655.2. Classification (NCBI taxonomy): domain Eukaryota; kingdom Metazoa; phylum Arthropoda; class Insecta; order Hymenoptera; family Andrenidae; genus Andrena; species Andrena hattorfiana. The sequence continues at coordinate 37,114,862 of OX122889.2, read as the reverse complement.
CGGTGGAGGAACACGAGGGAGGACTGGGAAGGCTCCGTTGAAAAAGGTTACTCAACCGACTGAGTAGAAGTGCTCACCTTGTCGTGACCTATCCTCTGGTAGTAGTACTTGGCGTACTCGTCCAGCCACACTTCGCTCAGCCTTATGCTGTTCCTCTTGAGCACGTTCACGCCACTCCGCCACTTGTACGGCGAACGTTTCCGGAAGATGTGGCCCACGTGCGAGCACGGCACGATCTCCAGGGTACCTGAAGCAGCGAGTCAAATTTTCATTGGTACGCCGAGCAGTGCCGAGGGTAACGCTGGATTCCGAGGGAGAAACAAGTTTATTTCGCTGGGACCCACAGCTCCAGGATGAACCAGCTTCGGGGTCCAAGCTTTGCCTAGAAGCTCGCGTTTCGTGGGGAATACCCCGGAACGAAGGGGAGTTGTTGTTAGATGTCGAGAGGGATTGGGCGCTTGACGTGGATTAAGGAAACGTGTCTTGTATATTGCACATCGTAGTGCTTTGATCTTGTGGTCCTTTTTACTGGTAGATTCTTATGTGTAAGAGGGGGTAAGAAATTGAAGGTAGAACCGACAGGGTTCTGGGATTTTGTTTCTCTTTTGGGGAATCTCGTGTTTTAAGTCTTTAAAGTGCTCATTCTAAACAAACTCTTATTTCGTGAAGAAAGCTTCAGAGAAGAAATTTATAATTTTCGTATTACAATGATTGTTTGGTTTAAAGAAACATTAAGAAGAGGTAATCCTTCTTCATTAGAGTAAAAGAAGATTGAAATCTGTGTGGCTAATAGTTCTGGAGATAAAAATTCGACGGCGTGTATTTTTTAAAGAAATTCGATTTCAGTAGAATGATGGCTTAAACCCCCTCCCCCTAATTTCACATAGACTCTACCATATTTCAGTTTCATGAAAATCCCTAGGGCCAAATGCGAGAAATGGTCGATTTCGTGCAAAATGGCTCATCAGCAATTCTTGTGCCATATATTCATGCTTCTCGCAAATGTATGATTACTTCCTCAAGGGTGTGCGAGGTATTTCACCGCTAAAGGGTTAATGGACTACGGGATTTCGTTTTGTTCGCTTCATTCAACTTTTTGGGGACAACTTTTGTTGCAGCGGGCGACCTACCTCCACACATCCAGCTCTTGAACGAGAGCTCGAGATTCTCGCCGCCCCAAATGTCGAAACCACTGTCGTACGTGCCGAGGCGCTCAAAGAATGTTCGATCTATCGAGAAGAGGCCACCGGCCATGGTTGGTGACCACACGGGCTCTGCAGGATTCTTGTGCCTCTTTTTCTCCCTTTCAGGAACCGCGTGCCAGTTGAACTGATACAGAGGAACCCAGTAAGCGATCTTTAATGGTGGAATCGCGAAATCGTGGGAACTTAATGGTAAGATCGACGAATATCCACAAAATTTTATATTTTGGCAAACACAGAAATAGTAACTAACGTCGTTAACTCCTTGAGGTCATAAAATCATTCGTAATCTCTTTTGTGACTCCCAGCTTACAAGAGTGTATTGAAAATTACTCCACAGACTGATGAGTCTAGCATTAATTTTCCATGTTCGTTAAAAACCCACGTAATCGTTCTTAACCGAGGAACATTCTAACTTTACATTTTCCATGAAAGTCACACATCCGTGGAAAAATTTTAGCTACAAGATTCATGAATTTTAGGTGAATGTTCTTCAAGAGTGCCATATTTATTCGGACAACAGGAATAAAAATAATAATAAAAACTATAGTAATAATAAATAATAATAAAACTTATAATGATAATAAATAATAATAAAAGATTCTACTTCTCGTACAACTATAACATCAAGCCAGTTAGAAACAGAAGTGCAGAAAAACTGCCAATTCCAATAGTAATCCATTTATGACACTCACAGTTCCATTAGAAGTAATACAAATGTAAGTACTAACGAAATCAATGAAACACGATACTATAAACATAACTACTCGAATTTCTGTCACACCTAATGATTCAAAGGACACGTCAGGAATAGTCAATGGCAAGCAGCGTTTGTAACATAGTAAGGGTGAGAAGGACTTCACTTACTTGGAGATTCCAATCGAATCCTCCCACGTTCACACCACCGGAATCCCTCCAATGATATTCCAGAGTGGTGTCGTCGATGACATCGATCACGGGACACACCACCGTCGTTGGATCACGGGCGATCCGATCGAGAAGGGGCTCCAACCAGCCCTCGGTGCACTCGCAATGACTGTCCAAATACGTGAGGACAGGAGCCTTCGCAGCTGCCGCGCCGAGTAAACGGGCTCTAATAAGACCCTCACGTTTTTGCGCCCTAATGATCTGCACCTTCGGGTAGTTCATCATATAGTCTTCGAGCTGACGCTGGAGATGTGCTGTGAAACGATAAGTCCAGTCGATGTAGAAAGGGTGAGAGAAATATTCATTCTTGGGCTCCTAAGGGAGCACGCGATGATTGGCAGGGAAATGAATGTATGTCAATGACGAGCGTTTAATGAAGTTTTGAAAAAGTATTTTTAAAGTTAGCCCTTCGTGGCCACAGCTTCTTATAATCACAAATTGACCACGTGGGGTTCACTGCACTCCAGCGTCATTTTTGAGTTACCATTTTCGTATTTTTTAACGTTTTAACTTCTGAGTGATAATTATACAATCTTCATACTCATACAATCGTGCTGTAGTAGTCTTTTTTTAGAAATGTAAATTTTGATGTAATGAAATTTGTAGTTTTTGGTTAATTTTTTTGGTACTAAATAGTCACTAAATTTTTAAATTTTAAAATTAAGACCTGAAAATGTACAGAAATATTGGCAAAGAAAATAAGATTGCCTGTATGCTTGCGTTGAATGTAACAAATAATAATCGTGTAAACTGTTGGAGAGGAGAATAATTCTTATTGTCAGTCTGTTTATATGTTTAATTTTGAATGAAAATATTTTACTATTTTCTAAGTGTATTTAATGGAGATAATAGTAGAATATAGTTTTGTTAAATAAGGAGTGATATTTTTGGAAATAAATAACGAAACATTACTGGCTCGGTGGTTATGTTCGCTGTATTTCAATCTTGACAATATAACTAATTTTGCATCTAGAGGATGATTGAAATGTCAATCCAGTTTTTTTATTGAAATTCTAGGGCGTGAAATGCACCGAAAACAATTCTTTACAGTTTTTAAAATCCATTCTGTATATGGGCCAAAGTAATTTCGTGCACAATTTAGAGTTACTTGGGTCAATGATTTATAGTTAATGGTCGCACAGGGCACAGCAATTAATAGTCATTCATGATTTACTCTTCATTAGAATGGAGCTATGAGTACCCTACTTGGTAAGCCTTTACCCAACGAGCTTAGTTTTAACAGTGGATGGACAGAAAGGGATTTCAAGGATCAAGTTGCTTTATATGAATATAATTATTACCTTTTTATTCAAACGAGATTGTACATGCAATTCTCCCATTCCGTTTTTGTTTTCATTTTTTAAATACTTCCACTGATCAACTTCCTCTTTTCATTTTCCCATGGTATTAATTTTCTGTTCAATGTAGACATCCGTATAAAAACGTATTGTGGAATAATTCAATAGAGCTTGTACGGGAAATATTTTAATTAAAAGAGCATGTCGCACCTTTGGATTAAAATATTAACATTTCACGCTGTATCTCGTATCAGTTTCGGAATTTTATAATCCTGCTTCATGAAAGTATTAATTCCTGCACCCATATAAAATATAATTACCTGTTACAGACTTGAATAAATTTTAATAAAATGAAATAAATATTTCAACGACTTTGTGAATTGTGCAACATCTTCTAAGAGGACTCTTAATCTCTAATTCTTACCACTTGCAAATCTTCATTTTGCAGAAGCAAAAATCTACTTAGTTGGTATTTTTACAGTAAAATTAAAAAATTATGGCGAATGAAATGGATAAAAGATCTGACACTGTTATGGAGTAGTGCGTAAATATAAAGAAATCTATGGATCACATAAGCACTGTATTCAAACGGATTATTCCATAAATACATGTGATATTCATACTAATTAGTAGCAACACTTAAGCCTAAAGTATTTTTTCCTGAAAACTCCCTTGTGGTTCATTTTCAGCCTCATAAATTTAACTATTCGACAACGGAGCTCGATACACAACAAAATACCGTGAAGTAAGCGAACTAAATATTTTCACAGCACCGATAATTAAAATGACAGTGCAGACTGCACGTGATCAGCGCACAAAAAAGAATTTTCGATATAGGAAAATGGTTAGAGAAATTCCTACAATGATTAACCCTTAATAAACTCCAACGTCACGAGTGTCGCCATAGTTGTATCGTATCCGCTACTGCAAAATTTATTACAGTTTTCTGAGGTGAAGCAACCTTTTTATTAATCGATACTCGGCCCGTCGAACGGTTGAAATTATTTCTGAAACGTTAGAGCTTCGATGTTATAAATGAAAACTCATCACTGATACTGCGAGAATAATTATCATAAATTCCACATTACATCAATATTTCATTACGAGATATTCCCGTGGACTAGTAGGATTTTGCAATATCGTACAAAATTGATTGTATCGACAACGAATGTGTATTCTACGAGGTGAATAATAATTCGATATTGCCCTCATTATTTAATGTCTGGAATGTATTGATGAATAAATGTTAAACAATGATGCAATTTCGTGACTGGTGATTAAGAATCTGCCAAGTGCGGCGCGCAGGAAGGAAAACAATATTGCGCGTGTCATATTGGACCTAAATGTAACAAAAGGATTCGTCGCTGCTATTCGAAGACAATAAATATTACACCGCGAGACGGAGTTACATAAATGCAAAACAGATGGCACGAATGTAGCGCGGTGCACAAAGAAAATTAATTCGGGGCAGAATTTCTAATTTTACACAGCAACAAAGCCGTTGATAAAAATACTGTTTCACTGGCGCCCATATTGCAGCACGAACAATATTGTCGCTGACAAGTAGAAATAAAAAATTCGACCAATTTAGAATTTTCTTTATACGAACTTTATATAAACTAAGAAAGAAATATGAATATGATCATAAGAAATATGATACAACCCCCACTTAAGGGATCATTCTACTTTGATCCACCGAACAATTATGCTATTTTTAAAGTTTTTTTTCTGAGTAAACACAACATATAATGAAATAAAGCTTTTTGGAGTTTATTAAGCAACACTTGAATTATACAAAAAAATTTAATACGAATTTTTCTAATTGGTTTTAAATGTATTTTTATAGCGTCACCTAAATATTATAGTACCTAAAAAAGAGGTATGTTCGTGGCGCAGGTGATTTGTCCACTCATGCTTATCTGAAACGAAAAAATTCGAAAAGATTTTTAACCTAGATGAGTGTCGCTATCACTCGTACTTCAATTAACAATTTCTGTCGAAAAATAAACGAGAAAAACCATGTTTTATCAAATTTTTTTCTAACCGGCGCCATTGTGTTATTTTTCAACAAAAATTGTTAATTGTGCTACGGGCGGTGGTGACACTCATACAGATTAAGAATCTTTCCGAATTTTTTGTTTCAGATAAGCCTGAGTAGGGAAATCACCTGCGTAAAAAAAATACCTCTTTTTTGAGGTGCCATATTGACGCTATAAAAAAATATTTAAAAGAAACAAAAAAAATTCTTTTGAACTTTTTGAATAATATAAGAGTAGCTGAATAAATACCAAAAAGTTTTATTTCATCATATGTTGTATTTACTGAGAAAAAATCCTTAAAAATAGCTTAATTTTTCGGCCGATCGAAGTAGAATGATCCCTGAAAAAAATACACGATCTATCATAAAACCTCATCACGCGAATGTTTCAATTTAATTGTTCAAACCACTCCTATCCCCAACAGTGTTTTAACCCAAATGTTTCGAATTACAGATATCCCCATTCACACGATCAGAACAGTGAATCACGTCCTCCATCACTGAATGGTTAAACGAGTTCCGTTTACACGTAATCTTCCCCAAGATTCCTATCGCTTTGCAAGCTTACTTCATCCACCATCGCAGACCACGAAACACCAGATTACCATCTTCCCGCTGGCATTATTGCTTTGTAACCTAATCTTCTCGCGGTGCCCCCGATAACAAAGAAGACGCGTCTCTCGTTATTATTAATTAGACTGCCTTTATTACAACCGCGTTATCGCTCGACCGCAGGTGAAAGAAGGACAGGTGGCGCAAGGGAGGGGAGAGCAGCTTATTGTCTGGTTCCTATGATAAAACAATCAGCTGGTTTGTAATGGAACACGCCACGTGCTGTCTATGGGGGCTCGGTAACTATGTTTATGAGCCTCACTTCCGGCTGGCACGGGGGCTTATCTGGAGCTTTTAAGGGGGATTTCACGGGCTCTATGCTATATCGTTTCCACCACGTTGCGCTTCCCTAACCTCCTGTCAAGGGTTAATCTCGCCAGCCTTTCCGCTCGCGATTTTTATTTTCTCCACCCCCTTCGTTGTACGCGTGACTCTGGCTGGTTATCTGCCCGCTCCATCCGACGAGGGATTAATTCCATACGAACATCTTCGACGATAAGCAGGCTTTGTTTCCGACCGCCTCTTTCGACGAGTTACGAAATAATTTATGGAAACTTCGCGCCACTGTGGCGATTCAGCTTTTGTGTTGATGTTTCTTAGGGGGTGAGATTGGGGAACCTTTTCTGTAATTGTAATTCTGTGACTCGGAGTTGTTTATGCTGTAACTGGGACACTCCTTCGTATTTGGAGTGTTTGTTAATTTTCTATGTGGATAATTAAGCAACCACAACTGGGTCATCCTATGGACTCGTGTAATAAGTATCCCGAATATTTTTAGTACACTGGGATAATTATTATGAAACCGGAATGTGAAATTTTTAGTAATGTGCAGGTTGTAATCTCCTTACATCTCTTTTTTTATTGATTTCTATTTACAGGTTTATAGTTATAGAGGGATTCTATGACTTCGAGTATGGCTTGGAGTATACGAAGTTTCCTCTTGGAGGTAGAAATTAACATTCATTACTAGACACTTTGCAGAATTAGAATTCATTAAAGCACAGAACTGCTACACTTACGTAGTGTGAATATTCAACTTTGGAACTCTCAATCCTCACTTTGCCATACTGAAATTCCAGATAAATCATAAACCTTTTTACTACACATTCAAATGTTTCTGCTACCTATTCCAAAATGATATGCTTCCAAATATGGTCACACTGATTCAGTAACTAGAATAAGCAATATTGCCAATAAATATTACGACAGTTTGGATTTGTTTAACTTAACATTCACGTCATTTACACTTAACATTTACGTTACTTGTTTTATTCTTTATGTGTATCATAGGGCTTGTTCTCATATATACAAGTAAATAAATAAGAATTATATTGTTCGTAGGGAAACTTGCCATTCGATACTAACTCTTTGCCCCTACTAAAACCAAGCAAGACTTTCCTTTACTCGATTAGATCACGGGTTAATGTGTGTTACAGTAAGTATATTATCGAGTTCGCTACGAAGCAACCTTAATCCTCAAACTTTTAATCTCCGAATTGTGATATCCAACAGAGTTCCAGCAGGCTAAGCCGGAAGCCCAAGGGAAGCAGGATTTTTCCCCTTTAATTCCATTTTGACCTGGATTTTGCCGTTCGATTCGCGGAACGACACTCAAGCGAGACGGCCAGCTTCGTGAAGCTCAGTTGGACGCAAATCTCCTTGCAAAATAGTAGTTGGAGCCCAAGGGCCTCGAGACACGGGGCAAACAATTGAATAACACTCGAAGCTGCTTCCGCGCGTTGAAAAGGACGCGTCAAACGCAGGGGAATTTTTCTGCTGGGCCGAGCGGGAGCACCGCGGAAAGGTATCAACGTCTCGCCCATCGTTGGCATGCATCAACCTGTCGGAATTTTCCGAGTACACGCGTCGGCGAGTGCTTCTATTCCCGTTGACCCGAACGTTACGGGTAGCACTGCTCTCGCGAGCGCGGGAGATGGATCGCGATTAATCGATCTATCGCGACGCTACGGAACACTGGCGGGATAACGAATCACCGTGCTGAATAGGGACACGCTTGCTAGATCGAACATGCACTGGTACGTAACAAACTGTGGTTTCTATTTAAGCTGCCACTCGACCCTTGCACGCCTCCTTCACGATGCACTAGACCTTTTCTGTGACTCGAAATGGCGGAAGCTTGTGGCGCGCGTTGCGATACTGTGCATAATTTAAGTAAAGGATGAGTGGGTCGCGGTAGATTTTGAATCAAATTTAAATTAAAGGTTTGTGTAGGTTCGATGATTCATGGAACTGCGTGGAAAGAGTTGTTGGAGTCTTGCTGAACGGAGAAGTTTTGAAAGTCTGAAGCGCATTGGGAATTCTGTAGAAAAAATTATGCCAGGTTTGGGAATTTTTTAAAAGAAAACTATTAAATACATTTATATTAAGCTTTGTGGCTTTATTTATCAATTTGTGGAAAATATGTCCAAATTTTTTGTATGCAGAAATAGTGTTTATATCTGAAATTATAGTGGTTCAAACAGAGCGCCTTACAAAAATCATGTCTGAATTGGTTGCCATATCTCAAAAACCAATCACCCGATTTACTTCAAACTTGGTATATATCTTCAATAGATATCGCATTCGCGTTAGTTCTAAAACTAAGTCGGTATTTGCAAAATTAGACTTTTGCGAATTAAAAAAGAAGAGAATTTTTTTGCAGAAATCGTTTTTGTTTATTTTCCAATATTTTTTCATTTAATCTAGTTCAGCCGATAGCCACACTCGTACAGATTAACCATTTTGTAACTTTTCTGTTTCAGACAACTATAATGTCTGATTTTGTGGCAACCATGCGTAGTACGATTTTTGTAAGACACTCTGTTTGAACCAGTATAACTTTGGATATAATCACTATTTTTACATACACTTTTTTCATATTCTCCACAGATTGACAAATGAATTCATGAAGCTTGAAATAAATATATTTAAGAGTTTTGTTTTAAAAAATTCCCAAAATCGCATAATTTTTCGTCCATCAAAGTAGGGAGAGCCCTTCAGTAGATTTGGCATACTTAAAGAGTTCGGTATTTTTTGAAGTATTGATATCAGAAGCTCCAATATCTTGAATAGTTTAAGTAATCTCTGGTTTGAAAACCCTCAGTGCTCTCATTATTCTTGGTAATCGTGGTGCATTGCGAATTCTCAACGCCCTCAGCAATTTTAGTCATCCACATGTTTAAAGAATTGTCAAAGTAATCTTGATTCTTTGAGATCTCTATTTCGAGTACAGTCTGAGAACTCTTTCAACGTCTCCTCAGTTCCCTCATTAACCTTTGTACCCACAGGTCCCGATACTATCCTTATTATCCCGAGTAATAGTAGTGCTCTACTTATTTTCAGTAATGAATACAGTCTCATCAACTTACGCATGTCAGAATAATCATCGACCAAGATTATCTCCTGAATCAGGTGTTCCGGTGATCTGTCCAACACAGAATGAACTGTCCTCAGCAATACTGACCAGGCCTCGTTATGGAAGCAAATTATCACTGCCGTGGGGGGAAGATCCTTCAAGTACCTGTCAGTCTCTTTGCACCTGTAACAAAAACGAACACCGAAATTTGTAGGAAAATACCTTAAATATCAAAAACTGTAATATAATTCATTCTTCTCTAAATAAAAGAAAAAAGATAGTATCGTCTATCTTCTCAGAATATTATTCACTGTATTCCCCCGAAATTAAACCTTCGTGGTCACACGGGGTGCATCGCACCCCAGGCAATTTTCGAATTCACATGTCACGCCGTTATGAATTCAAAATGAATTTGGACCGTAATATTGAAATTTAAAACTTTGATGAATTTTAACAAAAATAATCGCTTCTTTTCAGATCTATTTTTTAACTTCAAATTTCATCACGTCAAAATTCACATTTCTAGAAAGAGACTATTACAGCATGACTACAGCATGTATAAGTATCACTAATGTAACATTATCACTCAAAAATTAAAAGATTCAAAAATAGCTAACTTACGCAGCAAAAGAAGAGCAACACATTTTCTTGTAATAAAAAACCTATACAATAAACTGAAATAATTTCCAAATCCAGATTCTAAATACACATACACCAAACACAAGCAAAACCAAGATAGATCGCGTTTAGATCCACCATTGTTCTCCGCGCAGCATCTAGAATAAATATTCCCATCGTCCATAAATTCGATTCGACATCGTTAATACCTTAATCCCATCATCGACTGGAAGATACGGATTACGAGGAACAGATACCAGCGGAACGATAGGGGGCAAAATACGGTAATGCGATTAGAAACCACTATGTTGGTGGAATAAACGACCAGCAGGTGTACACACATTTCTAAGGTCCCTGTAGGCCAAGATTCTCGGGCCGTTCGATTCAGAGGCTACCGTATCGCCTAATAAAGCTAATGTAGATAATAAGCTCCGTAAACAATAAAGTTTCTCGGTTCGCGGATCGTTAGGGGCATCTGTGTGCTTGTTCGTTCGAACATTATAATAAAGATACCAAACTACATGGATTCGTTAGCTGAAATACCATCATTCTGCTTCCTCTACAATCTTATGGTCTTTGTATTCATCACATAAAATCGGTTTTTTCATTCAGACGCTCTTTAAATGTAATATTACAATGCTTATGCGGGAACATTCCAAATCCGAAATTTCTGATTTCAATGGAAGTCGGGCAAAACAGGGATCAATTTATTTTACTGCAGAAATTCACTCGGGCGGGGTGAAATCAGCCCTTAAAGTTATCGTGTCTCTTTGCTTTTTTAATATAACTTTGTTTTTCTTTTGGTAGCGTGATAGAGTATAAAATTTGAACAACTTTTATACTTAAAATTTTGTTCTATCCTGCACCATTAAGGGGTAACGCCATGACAATGAGGCAAAAATGGTAGGATAACTTTGGTGGTGATTTTGAAGAAATTTATGGAACTTTATTAAAAATGTAACATAAGGTCCTTATGATATGTGTAAATAAGAACAAAAATATATTGAAAACTCTTTTTGTAATTAACATTTCTATAAAAAATTTTCTAGCAAAAAAGGAATTGTTTTCAAACGTTTACCATTCTATCAATAGTCAATCTTTTTTCGAAATCTTTGGCACTTCTCTAGTATTTAGAGTGTAGATGACGAAACATTTTGTTTTTTTTGTTCTAGGTTCAACAGTGCAGACGTGAAAAAGTCCACTGCGGAATGAATCAGTGAAAAACACGTATCGGCTGATAATGAGTGGCAATTGTGCCGCTAAATTTTATTAAAAAAATCTAAAAAAATATTTTATTCTTATTTATACATATCATGTTATATTTTTAATCAAGGGCATAAATTTCTTTAAAATCGCCTCCAAAGTTATCCCACCATTTCTGGCCAAACATCGTGACATTGCCGCTTAAGAAACATTAAACTAAATATTATATATAATAAAAGTTATATTAAATATAATAAAAGTTATATTAAAAAAAGCGCGATAACTTTGAGGGTTGAAATTCCACAGAAAAAAGGCTCTTTGCATAGTCTAATATTGTCTGCATTCACAATGGAGTTTTATTAAAATCAGAATTTTCGGGTTGGAAATGTTCCCTTGTAAGTATGAAATTGAGTAATTCAACACAGAATACAGTGGGTGGCCAAATTATTATACTTAAACAAAAAGGTTTGAGATTTTGTAAATGGTCGCAAAAAATATTTTAAAAAAGCGCATTTTAACGTTTGATGTTTCTAGTTTTTGAATCAAGGACTCAATTTCTATTCATCCATTATGATACTGTTTTATCAAAATGAAGTGCAGGAAACGAAGTTTCAGAAATTTTTGTCTAGTTTGAACATATGCACGGGCCAAAAAAAATTTTTTCTGGTAAACCCAATGAAGAGTTCTTAGAGAGCAAATATTTCTCTTTAATTTCGTTTTATGTATTTCGTTTAGTGTAATAATTTGGCCACCCTCTGTAAAAATTCATCTAATACAGTTAAGTATGTGCTTCTGAAGTGTCTATATTAACCAAGTTCACAATATTACTTTGACCTTTCCACAAAATGAACTTTCCACAAAAACGAGCTTGGTTTGTACCGTGAACACAGAAGAAGCACTGACATTCGCTATTTAATTAATTCGACAGACGCAGCTATTAATACAATTGGCGATAACTTGTTAATCAAAGATCCCCTGTTCGACGGACAAAAGCGGAAGGGCGCCGGTGACGTAAATGGATAGTTGATAAATTTTTAATTGCATTCGGTAGCGCGTTAAAGTGAATCCCGCTGGAAGTTCAGTTGCAAAGCGTTCGACCTGGAAAAGCGCTTTACCGCGTGTAGCTTCGGCTGTCGCGTGCATTAAACCCGAGCACCATTTTTCGAGCGAGATTGCCTTTGCTGGGAATCAGTTTGCGGTTTATATTTACCTGTTTGCGCGGAATCAACTGCGAGTCAGCTCGGTTTTGTGCACGGCGGGGCCGCGGCGAACGAGTAGAAGGAAATGTGAAAGCAGCTTACACGGGCTTAGAGTGATTGTGCCTGAATGGCGTAGAACTTGCGCGCAATAGATACGACGGGTTGCGGTCGCGCAAAAAGGAAACGCCACCAGCTACACGTCAGTTTAATACCAAGCCGATTATCATGCGCCCCGTTTATCTGAAAAACTTGAATAACGTTTCAATTGTCTCGTGACGCAGATTTTAGAATACTTCGATACAGAGACGAGCAAAATAGTTAAAACACTTATTCATCATGTGTCGACACTTTTATTCCTTATTCGTTATTTGAAAATTTATTTAAATACAAAATTTTGCACATCTCTGCATCAGTACAAGTAATTCTAAATAATCGTTAAACAATTTCGGAGGTTTGATTTTGTAGTTGCATTTTTACAAATACTATTTTATGCAATCGAGCATTTGGAGAAGATAATTTGATTGTAAATTAGTTCAGGGAACAATATTGTATAGAAAGGAAAGAGAATTTCCTGAATGATACACGTTAGTTCAAGTGACTTGGAGGCACTGTATTAAATTGTGTTAATAAATCACAACAGAGGTTGTTTGCAAAATTAATGGACACGTCTGTGTCCATCCTAAAGCTGATCAGACAGAGCGCTGCATATTATGTATAGAGTGATTTTCAGTAGTCACGCCCGCGCTAAGCCCGGCGCGCCGACTAGCACTCAGTCTGACCATAAATTCATAAATACCACTGAAGCGTAGATTCGCGGGATGGCGAGAAAACTTTCGGGTAGTCGCGAACTGCTGTCACTTGTCACGAAATTTAACCGCAGATTTCATTATAATTGCAACGTTCAAAGCCCCTTGATACTTAACGTTTCGCGTTTCCATTTATGCTTCAATTTTATTCACGAACGTCCCATTCCTACTCATACATTCTGATGACTACAAACTTGAAATACGGGGCACGACATTAAAAATAATTGAATGATTCTAAAAGAAACGAAATATTCAGAAGCTGCTTTTAGCACTGTTATTTCGATGTAATTCATATTTCATTTCCTCGCTTGAGAAAAGACGTGAATGAAATTATTCTGTGGTGGTTGTCTGTGTGAAAATGTTCTGGATAATGCTGATAATATTTTAATAGTATTTATGTTACATTTTGGGGACTTTTACCTTAATTACTTCTGGTACTTTATATGGGTTTAAAAAAAAATAACCACTCTGCAATATCAAACTCAACAGGGCACAAAATATGCCAGAAAACACGAGTAACACTTTTTGATTAAAAAATAGAAGTACAATGTGCAGTTTATTAATACACACTTGTATTATTTTAATCCACTACAAAACTTTGCCAAAATTACATTACTACCCAAAACCCTTAACACTGATGTTACATTACTACCGTTAAAAACAAAAGTTCCACTTCAATGTAAACCATCGCACAATACGCTTGCAAAGCATCCAGATTTTCAGAGATCAACTTTCAAAAGCAGAATCTCGACCTCTTCGAAAAACCTCAATCCTAAGGAGTCGGCTTCATTCTCCCCTATTCCTATCACGTTGCAGTGCAAACCTACCAGCTTTAATACACAATCGCAGAGACAAACTTCCCCGACAGTCTCACCAAAGAATCTCTTCTTCCTGGCGACAGTCTCCTCGACGCTTCAATTTCCCACGGTGCAGTGGAAAAAATCGCAAAAATTTCGCGGAAAATCTGGCACAGACCGAATGCATCCATACAAATGCATTCCAACAAGTGCAACGAGAAGAACGAGACCGTAATCATCAAAATGACACATGACTAAAAATGTCTAAAGAACGCTGAAAATAACAATGTAGATTTTGTGGCAGATTTTGACGTGAATTTCTCTTTCGGTTCGTATTCATAGGGCTTGATATCAAGCGATCAACAATGGTTAGATTCTTTAATTTACGAAAGAGTTCATCGTTGTCATCGAAGGACTGTCGAGGAGACGCAATCTCCAAAGTTAGCAGGTTTAGGTAAATGTTTTCCATGTCTTGCGACCCGCGACTGACCAAGACGCCCGTGGAATGAACAACCGGGTGACAGTTGTCCGTAACGATGTCGGCTGTCTGGGTCGTTGTCTGCTAGCTGACGGTAATAATTTAATGTCGCGAAGAAATTGCGGCTAGATGACTGCTTCGAGTTTGGAAGACGCGCTGGAATAAAACTAGAACGTGCTAATCGAGTATCTACTATTATTAACGCTATGCATCTCGAAGGGGAGTATTTAACCCTTGGACAAGAGAGATAAGAAGTAGTTCTCAGAAAAATATTTGACAAGTATTTTTTGTTATCGGCAATTGACCATGTTGAAGGGGTGAAACAGCCCCTAAAGTTGGGAGTCGAAAACATATTTTCTGGAATATCTCGAGGACTATTAAGCGTAGGACAATTTTTTTTTAAGTGTGAGTTTTTTAAAGAAGATTCCAGCTCCCTATTCAGTTTTTAGAAAATTTTAGATAATATTTTCGACCCCCGACTGTAGAAGGTCTTTTGTCAACATGGATGATTGCCGATAATCAAAAATACATGTCAAATATGTTTCACTATTCTGTAAATCTGCAGAGTCTCATCAAAAGTGGCGTGTGCGGGTTCAACATGTTCCCTTGTTAGATACTTCATTGTATCGAATCTACTTCAATGTGTATGTCAACGCCAGGTACTGACAGCTTTTCACGAAGTTGCAATCGAATAAATGTTTTTTACCTAAGGGACTTGAATTTTAAATAAATTTATGTTTGATACATGCTAGAAAAAATTGTATGGGTGGAGTAGAATTTATTGCAGGGGATGCAGAAATTTTGTTTCTCCCGTTTTTGGTAGAAAACTTACGTGTTACGAACTTTGGAGCGTTCAAAGGTGGAATCAGAAATTAAGTGTAAGTTTGGAAAGAAGTTCGGAAAATTCATAATCCCGCCGAAGTTGCATTCAGTGTATGTAGGGTAAACTTCGCTGCACCCAAGTTTTCAGGAAAAACGCGCTAATAATGCAATAGTAGGGTTATCGAGGTACATACAGTGTGGCAAGGAGACTTGTCAGGATTCATTGTAGCTATCTGGTTAGTTAGAAACCAAACATCAATGCAAATACAGGAGCCCTGAAGGTCCCAGTTAGAAGCAATCAGGCTTTTTAAGTTAGTCACCCACACGTGCCGCAATCAGGCTTTGGCAACTAGTTAGTTTAGAAGCAATCAGGCACCATCAGTTAGTCGTCCAAGTTTAAGTGTCAATCAGGTACACAGGGGAATAAATTGAACTGGCCAAGCTTGTTACCACTTGTTGCTGTTACATTCAAATACAGAAGTGCACAATATTAAGTGAATTACAAACTTATGTTTTACCAAGTGTAGCTCTGATGGGTATTAAACTGTTGCGGTCCCTAAAAAACGGTCCCAAGAAATGAAATAGTTTTTTTTTTGGAAGGAACAATGGTTAAAAAATTGAAAGGACAGATTATTCTTCACATGAAAGTTGTGTTTATCAATCAAATTCGTTATCAAACCCCTGCTGCGACACAGCATATCACAGCGAGCTGTGCATTGCGTAAAACGGTACAACGTCGAACATGCTCGCACCGAACACATATTAATTAACGCGGCGCAAACGCTAGCTACACGCTGGTAAGTATCATGTTTGTCGGTTTCGTGGTTTCCACGTTCACGAATCAGAGCCAAAGAGTGGATCAAGTATCAGAAAACCCGCAAAGCTTTTAATCGCCATCAGACGCCAACTAATTACGCGAAGCGTAATCATGGTAAAGTGTGATTAAAAGTAATCAGACACTGTGTAATAATGTAAATGAGAGAACATTGTGTCGCCTAAGGACTTTTTTACACGAGACACTTTTACGACTCACAATTGGTGTTTGATGTGTATTCCCGCACTTTCTACCTTCTTTTATCTTTTTTACATGAACACTTACGGTGACAATTGAATATATTTAAAATACCAATGGTTAGTTGCAAAAGTATTTCAAGCAAAATATAAGAGGGCAATGCTGTAAACTCTATTTCATCAGCTTGCAGTTGCAATCGAAACTAGGATATTAGTCAATTAGAAATCTAATATAAAATTATTTAATTTTTAAACCTCCAATTAGATCTTAATATAATTTATATCAAATTAGTGACCTTATCTATAATTTACAATTAAATCCCATAGAAAATTATTTAATTTTGGACCTCCAATTAAATCTCAATGTACTTTGTAACAAATTAATCAGTTAATCTTTAATTTCTAATTAAATCTTCTTTGCACATTGCAAATATTAAAAGTGTAACACTTATTTTTAGGTACGAATTTGCCCTTTCCATAATGGATTCATTAACACGAAACAGAAATAAAACGGTGAACTAATAACTCAGTCAAGTAGTAACTACCCAGCCACTAAAAATTGTTTTCGTTCAAAATAATAAAGATCCCAGACGCGGTATCAACGCGACAAACAGCAAATAAATGGTTCGATCTGATCCTATCTTCAGTGATAATTCATCAGGACCGACGTACTTTTACCGACTTTAATCAATACGACTCAGTGAACTGGACCGATGCAATTAAAAAAAAAAAATATTGGGCGTACCCATCTCCACAAAATTTTCCTTGTTTTCATCATGGTAAATATTTCTGAAATTGAAAATTCCAATACCTGATAGGATCGAAAAGGTATTAAGCATTTGTGAAAAAATAAATGGAAAATATTAAATAACATTTTTTTCAGGATCACGTTTTCGGAGAACATGGATTTGCAATATTTTTCGAGTAGTTTTGCATAGAGACTTATCCTGTTTTCGTTTGTACCGTGAATTACCTACACCTCGCCACCTATAGCCGATTATGTTTCGCAAAATATGAAGCGAATGTGAAAACACGGGAGATGAGATTTTTAAAAAACAATGAAACCCTGGGAAGCTCGTTCACGGTCGCTGGTATGATAATTTTTGCATACACGGGTCCAATTCAAGCGGCTAGAAGCGCGCACCCGACCCAGAGTAAACTTTCGTTTAAATTTACTAAATGAATCCCTGCGGCTGTTGTGCTCTGTCATGCGTAGCATGATTGTCTCGTTACGAATTCGTTTGTGCCCGCGTGCCGCAACCACAACAAAAAGTAAACCCACGCGTAGGAAACTGGTTTAATTATTATACTTCGATACGTAACTGAATCTCGTTGCACATGCAAAGGTAGTCGCGTGGAGTGAACGTTGTAAAACAAAAGTTATTTATGACTGTTCTACTGATTTCGTATTACCCCAGTTTTCTTTTGTGAGACAACAGTTTCTAATTAAAATGAGTGACTGTATTCTTAATAATGAAAATTAATGAACGTAAAAACCTGGGGTATTGTTATTTGTTGTAAGTGAAATGTGATTCGTATTCAGTCAACTGACGAATGAAAATACTAATTAGACGAAAGTTAATGATGTTAGAAATTTTCAATGTGTTCGAGTTTGCTACAGTTCCCTTTAACT
Organism: Andrena hattorfiana; assembly: GCA_944738655.2. NCBI lineage: Eukaryota > Metazoa > Arthropoda > Insecta > Hymenoptera > Andrenidae > Andrena > Andrena hattorfiana. The sequence goes on along the minus strand of OX122889.2, from coordinate 37,096,863 downwards.
ACAAGTTTGAAATTGTTTAGAAGCAATTACCACGCAATTTCCAGAATAAATACTGTATCATTGAGTAGCCCTTGACGAGGGCTTTCCAATCCTGTGCAGCAAGTGTAGCAAAATCATTCCACGTCATATCGATCAGTTTTTGCAATCGAAGCAAAGAATTTTAATGAAATTGAGACATTGCATAACCCACATGAAATTAAGGAGGGTTTAAGCCGTCATTTTTCAAGTTTCAAATTTGTTAAAAAAAAAGGCCACTAAAGTTTACAACGTAAACATCCTTTCACGAAAACAGAGTCTATGCACAAACTTTATTTCTCTCAAATAAATTTTTCTTACACCGAAGTGTCTAATGATGACTTAAACTCCCCCTAATTTTACACAAACTACATTATATTTAAATTTCATCAAAATCCCTCGCATCAAGTGCGAACAGTGAACAATTTGTCGTTGTATGGCTCAATATACTCTTTCGGAGTAAATCATTTTAAGAACTTATGATTCTGTCCTTGCCTTCTCACACCTTTTCCCAATTGGCAAGACGCGTCGAGAGTGACAATTAGAGGAAGTTCTTATATGGCGCGAACCAACGACGTCAATTGGCCCCAGGTTGCCTCGGCTGCGAAGCGCGGATGGCTTAAAGCTGAAAGGGGGATGATAGATTGTATTTACCTGTAATGAGTAAACACCCCCGTGCTACTATCGCATGGTGGTAAATGCGGGGAGGATGCTTCGTCCCACTAACAAGCACTCTCGTTTGCATTCAATTTCTGCGCGCAAAATCTCTTCAACCGCGAGGAACATTGTCAGCGAATTTACAGGGTCTCACGTGAACAGATTTTTTTCAGCCACAAACTTCTCGAATTTCGAGCTACGTCGGGTTACGAAGTATCCACAGATCGTTATTCTCAATTGGGAAACAATATTTTGAAACGTAACGAAGTATCAAAATTAAGAGCACTGATTCTTGTTTGACTAAATATTGGAAGCTACATCCGAGATATACGAAGTCAATTTTCTGAAATTTCTAATTTTATTGTGCTTCAATGGTATCTCTGCACTGAATTTTTGAGAAATATTGTATTTTTTATTTAAAAGACATGGTATACCTATTACCTTTTAACGTGTTTTCCAGAATATTTTACTTTATACCTTTTGTGTATAAAAGTATATTCACTAGAATATTCAAATTGTTAGAAACAATTGAACAGTCTACCTGAATTATGCATTATCATATGTACATGAGTTCCCTGTTATTTTAAATTAGCAATATGCGCTGTTATATTTCATGGAATTAATATTAAGCACGCTGAGATTTATTAATATTTACTTAGCTGCAACAGTGATGAATCGTATTTCATTGTAATATTTCGATTTACAAGTTTATATTTAATTATGAAAAAAGAGGGCATACGTTTCAGATAAAGTTTCATGGAGAATAATGTTAATAGGGACAACTCTACATCTTGAGGGACTTAGAATATACAAATTTTCTATTTCCGTGCTCCCCTAATTTCACTTTATTTTACCATCGTATTACGTACTCTAATGAACCAATAAATATCACCAAGAGCCCTAGGATACTTCTGGAGATAATTTTTGTAGAGCCTCCAGTTTTATTTTCAGGGCTCTGGTCCTCCCTCGAGGCAGCCATTTAAAACTTCGGAAAATATTCTTGGACGCTCCCGAGCAATACATCACGGTGAGCTTACTCTATAGTTAATTAACCTGGATAGAAAGTGTCTAACATTGAAATATTAGCCTGTCGATATCCCTACAGCTTCTTGCACCTTTAACACGATATATTCTTCTTCCATTAATGAAGCCTTAGCGCCTTGATTACTTTAACAGCCACATATTACAATTAAACAAAACGTTAGAATCTGTGACATTGAATAAGTGCAAACTAATTGAGTGTTTGAACCACGATGGAATCGATACCGGGCAATTTAATTGCAAACTACTGCTTCGCGGTTGGGCTCGTTATTCTCGCAACTGTATAAAATAAATAGAATTTGATACTACGAAGATTGCACCAACCACAATCAATTTAGATTTAATCCATGCTTATGAATATTATTGGTACACTATTATTGTTACGCATTTCAGGATGTTTAATTGAGTTTGCACAGGAGTTAATTATGAATTTTAGTGGATGTTGTTGATAATACTTAAAAGAGAAAGACACTTTAAGTGAAAAAGTAATTTATCGTTGATTAACACGTTCACGATGTGACACACAGTTAGTACTAATTGTGATATGAAAAAAATATTGTATTCCCAACCACGAAGCAACGAAACGAAGAAAACAAACCTCTTCCAGCTCATATTTATTTCAGAAATAATCACTTATCACTCTGTTTCCTCAAAGATTAAGCGTTTATAGACCTGCTACTTAAGCAGAGATGGGCAGAAATTTTATTTAAATAAAAATGTCGAATAACGAATAAAAGTTAATAAAATTATTCATCATGTGTCGAATAAAATTAACCCGGGTTCGACGTCGAATAAAATTGACGTTAAAGTTAAAATTACAGCTAAAGTTAAAGTAAAAGTTGAAAAATTTATTCGACGCAGAAATTGAAACGCTGGTCGAATAAAAAAATTAACTTTATTCGTCAAATAATCTAAAGTTAAAGTAACTTTTATTTGATCCGTTATTTAAATAACTTTTTAATTTATCAATGCCCAACTCTGTACCTAATTGTTCTACCTTTCCCAGCTCAATCATAACGAATACAACAATTGAAAAGTGAATCGATAAGTATACAAACTCCTAAGTAGCTAATTTAGTCTTCCCAGCTCTGCCACGAGAAATCAAATTACATGATTGTGGGGTTACGATGTATAGTACGAGAGTAAGGTATAGTTTGCTGTATAGAGTGTAATAATAGAGTAGGGTATAATTGCTGTGTACAGTGTAGTAGTAGAGTAGAGTAGAATTGCTGTGTAGAGTATAGTAGTAATGTAGAGTACAATAAAATTGATGTAAAGGGTAAAATATAGTTGGTATGTGTAGTACAGTATAGTTCCCACGTGTAGTAGAGGTGTAGAAATTTAAACCCCACGAATCTACCAACAAATTCTAAATCGCTCCACCTATTGCTGTCAGATCGAGGGACATTCAAAGTTCTCGTTACAGAGCGTCCAAAACTGTCAGGGCCGCGGGGAACTAACATAATTATCGACATCCTTAGACAATGGTCCTCGTTAACTGCCGCGAAACTGTTAGTAGAGACAGTACATCGTTTGTCGAAGACGTTGCCAACCTCCGTGGGAACCGAGTATTACTTCCTGTTTGGAAGAGATCCAAGTTCCCTGCCGCTTATTGGAGGACCCAGACTTCATCTCTGCATCCCTTTCCGCCTTTTCTCGTCAGTACCCTTCTCTTTTTCTTCGTCGCAGTCGCATCCACGTCTCCCTCGCGACATCGAACGGCCATCGAGATTGGACGATTTTCTGGAACCGCAGCAGATTTTCGACTAATGGACCCTGAGAAAGAGACACGCGACCGACACCGACGTGCCCTGCCTTCGTGCTTTCCCCTGTCACAGGAATCCTCCAACGAACGAACTTGGAGCACGATTCCTGGCCGGAGAGACGTTTATGGGATCGGAGAGAATCTCGCCACGGGGCTGCAACATTCTTCTTTAATTCCTGCGATGGGTACTCCTCCCCTCGGAATGGAGTTTCGAGCTAATAATGGTAGCTTGGTAGCTTCAATATTTCTACTTTCTTACGTCGTAGAGAGATTGGATGTACAGTTGTCCCATCTAAAGAGAGTTCTTCCATGTATAATTATTTTATGGAACGATTTTCTATCTTCTTGAGAATCTGTTAATATCATACTATCAGCTTAAGAACTCCATTGATCAGAATCACAATGCCTTTTCCGCTTCAATTCCGAAACTAGTATATCTTTCTAACAAACTACTTTAGTAATTTATAAAATTTTGAAGAGGGTTTCTATCAAAATACAAACAACCCCATGAAACTCCACCCTTTATAATCCTCCAAACCCGAGATTTAAAAATACAATCACTGAGCTTGCTCTTTAAAATCATTCAAATAAAATAATAATTTATCCAAGGGAGTAAAATAAAATCTCCTTAGATATACAACATACATTCATCCCACAAACACGCAACAAAAATTTATACGCGTGCATAGCGTTAAAACGGTCCATTGCACCCCTCCGTCCACCCTGTCCACCCCCTCCCACACGTCGCCACGAATTAATTGGTCTTGCCTCGTGATTAGTAGGTGCGACGGAATTACCGCGATGCCCAGCCATGATTAATACCACGGCGTTGCCAACTTTCGCGCGGAAGATTAATAATGGGACGGAGGCTGGCGGGATAGGGACGAGCAGGACCATTAGAATAGGAGTTTTAATGCGGCGACGACGGTTTGTCTCTGGGCTGGCTTCCGCGGGACAAATTCCTATATTTTCGCGCTAGCAGATTTAGGTTTCCCGGAACGTCAGACGCAGCAGTGCCTGTGGATCCCGAGTCGAGTGTACCTTTGCCCGAAATTTTTGTTGGCTACCTCGTGAATCACGTTCCCTGAGGATTAACCCTTCAACGCTCCCGAAACTGGCGTGCGTCGACGAGTTTCGCTGAACGATATCTGGATCCATTTTCGGGGGGATTACGAATATAATAGGTGGCTAACTTGTTGGCAACTTTGTCCAAACTTCGTATCCTGTAGGAACTTCTAAGTATTTGTTTTTCCTTTATCCTTAGCTTGTTAATTAGGGAATAAGAGTTAATTCGTCATTTAGACGTTCTTCTGCGTTGAATTGGACGGGCTGATTTCTTCGAAAATTTAAACGTTTCGTTCATTCGAAAGGTGTAGATAATTGTGGGAACTAAACCGTGCATTCTAATCAGTTAATTATTCTGTAATTATTTGTAAATACAGAATTTCAGGCAGAATGAAGGCGTTTCGTGGGCAAATTCCCCATTTAGAAGGTTAAGGATGCTGAATTTTTTACTATAAGGCAATTAGAGGGAAGATGCCAAATTGTATATGAGAAGAATTGTTATTTCTATAGATTATCATTTAGTTTTTGTTAATTTAGTAGTATTCGTTTCATAGTACACGATTTAGATAACAAATAAAGTTTGTTGATTTGATAGTAATATACAGAGGGTTGTCAAATTATTATACTCAAGACATTTTCATCAATTTTTTAGATCATTTTAAAATTGATCCAATACGATTAAAAACAAATCTTAAATTGGCAATTAAAAGTTCTGAAAGAAAACTTTCTTAGCTTTCCAAAACACTCATGAAAATTTGTCTACAACCATGAGTTCGCGAATTCTAGGTATTCAAAGTGAAAAGTATCTTTTTGTTTTGTTCGTGAATAACTCAATGAATAAAAATCATACAACAAAACCAAAAAAAAAATGAAATTAAAGAGAAATGTTTGCTCTATAAGAAATCTTCGTTGGATTTACCGGAAAAATTCTAAAATTTAGATTGCTGCGCTTCATCTTGATAAAACAGTATCATAATGGATAGAAAAAAAATGATCCCTTGATTCAAAAACTAGAAACTTCAAGCGTTAAATGCGTTTCCTAAATATTTTTTGCGACCATTCTTCGCAGAGATACAGCCATTCCATCTCTAAAACTTACAAAATCTAAACCCTTTTTGTTTGAGTATAATAATTTGGCCACCCACTGTATATATTAAAATTTTTATAAATTCAATAAGAAACCTTAGGCACCTCCCCCCCCCCCCCCAACACCTTAAATGTTTTTAATATTACATGAAATATTATGTTTTGTAGTAATTATAATTAATGAAGACCGCGATTCTGGTCTACCAATTAACAGATAATTTAGTTTTGTATGAACTAGAGTCTGCAGCTTCTATATCACTTTTGCCTGCGCAAGAGCAATAAACGCATAACTACGTAACTACGCCAATTTCCAAACTATCCACTAAATGCTCACAATAAATACCAAACCAGCAACCAGTTTCCACAATCAATCACTGAACAATCTATGTACATCTCTCAACGCACAGGCTTCCCCCATTCGTCCCAACACAACGCACCAACCCTTCCCAAAAACCCCTGTAACAATTCCCCACCCACCGTCCATAAACCTTCACCACCCCGTCGAGATTTGTCTGCCAAGAATTTATCGGTACCTGTGACCCCCGTCTTGCTTTCTATCTTTAATCCAGCTCCACCCTCCCCCTAGAACTTCCACATAATCCGATTCCGTTGCACGCGCTCCGTACGTTCCCACAATAAAGCATTTCCCAGCGGGCATCGCTATGTCATTTATGCACTTCCGTTTGGTGGCTGCATTAAACCCGATCATGCATACGGCAGGAGAGGCAACGGTCGGCATACGGGCACGGATTCCGTTGGTGAGCAGCGCGTTTAAGTGCGTCGATGAATTTCGCGCGGCGGCAGAGGGTTGCAATTCATTCCGCGAATTACGACCCCGTCACTGTTTATGATTAATGCGATGTTTCTACCTGGGAACACACGCATCGCCCGGCGATGGCATAATCCATACGTTAATGAAACGATGCCTCCCGCTGGAAACGGAGCTGCAAGCTCCGCGCCGAGAGACGTCATCGGCCGAGGAGCAAGCGTACGTTCTCTACGGCAAATTATTTACCCGCCCTCCCCCCATGTTGCGCGTCATGCCGTCGGCTAATCGCTAGATACCGAGCCGTATAAATTGTATGGCTGGTATGCGTGTACTCTCCGCTACATTATCCGCTGGACCGAACGTTCGGAGGGGTGTCTGGGGCGCTGACCGAAGGGTGGCTCTTGAACACGAGTTCTTTCGTGGATATTGTTGTTAGTGGGATATAATAGTGCTTTGCGGGAATGGATTGCCGAGTGCCGCTGTGTAGAGTCTAGTGAGAGAGGCGGATATAGTTGCTGTGCTAAAGTGTAATAGGAGTGTAGGGTAGAGATTGCTGTATAGTGTATAGTGTAATAGTAAAGTAGGGATATAATAATATTTCTGGGTAGAGTGTAGTAGTACAGTAGAGTAGAATAATTGCGACGTAGAGTATTTATAGTAGTAGGGTAGAGTAGAGTTGCCGGGCAGAATATAGTAGTAGAGCAGAGTACGGTTGATATGTAGAGTAAATTATAATTGCTATGTGTAGTAGAGTAGTAGAGTATGTCTAGTAGAGTAGTATAGTTGTAATGTGTAGTAGAGTTGTAGAGTAGGATATAGTTGTTATGTGTAGTAGAGTTGGAGAGTAGGATATAGTTGTTATGTAAAGTATACTACTTAGCAAAATATGTTATAGTTTTTATATAGAATCTATATATCATAATAGTCATCACGATGAAGTGTACAAGATAAAACTTCCATGTATTAAGGAACACTCAAATACTGAGATTCCTGCAGCTATTAAAGTAACCATGTACGGAGCGTGATTAAGAGACAGGTGATCGACCTTTAGAAGCATATTACACTCAACTGAAGCGACAATAGACACCTGAAACTTAAATCTGGAAATACCTCCTTGCAGCTACTTCAAGATCGTCTTATATAACACGTAACACTTAGCATCAAGTCTCGAATTGTCATTTCCGCTTTCAATCACAAAGATACGAAACTAAGGAGAAATACCAATTTTTTTTTATATATAAAATGCAACGGTACACATATGAAACGCACGGTAATGACTTCCATACTTATTTCCAAGGAACATTTTGTATCTTCTATATTTTTTATTACATAATAAACGGAATTCGTAATTATTTCTGGCGTTTTTACTCTAAAATAGACCAATTTAACATTACAACAAGCTTCATATGTGTACCGTTGCATTTTACATATAAAAATTTTGATATTTCTCGTTAGTTTCGTATATTCGCGTTTAGTTCCAAACTTATAGCTACGGATTGTATATATCTCCTTCTAATCATCACTTTTTTAAAATCAATAATTATTAAATATCAATTATCTAAAGGACGTCAAATTCCTCTGACAGCAAGTGCCTTTTGCACAGCGAAATTCAGTAGGCCGCCGTAATAAGCGTGCGCACTGATTTACGCAAATTACGCCCCCAAGACGGGCAAGCCGAGGCCAAATTTCGCGAGGTGACGTTAAATTCGAACGGAAAATTGGCTGGCGCGTTACCAGGCCAGACAAATAGACGAAAAGCGGGTTAATACGCGACGCCAGGCGTCCAGGCTGCACCAGGTCGACCGCAGGCATAAAATTGCTTACGCCCGTCTGACTAGTGCCGGTGGCTTCTACTTAGCGCCTCCACGTGCGCAACGCCATGTCACGGGGCGATGAATTTTAAAGCCGAGCGTGGTCACATTTAAATTTCACCGGTTGCACGCGGCATCAGTCGCCTGCACGGGATCGTTTCGAATTAAAAGTTCCAAGTCAAACGTTCGCTTCCTGGCCGGGCTCATAACTCCGTTCGTGAGACGTAAATTTGCTGGCAATTTGCGATAATGGATGAATTGCTGGGCAGTTATGGAGGATTTCAATGGTATCGCGTGGGGTTCGTTTCAAACACCCTGGAACCGAGATTATGCAAATCAGGTGGATTACATTTCGATGTGAGGAATGATTGTATATTGTATAAGGTAAGGTTACCTAATGCTTTGTGTTTCTATCGCTGGTAGTGTTAGCATAACGTGTGAAAGTAATTTATGCTAAGGGTTAGAGAAGTTTACAAGATTTGTTTATTTGTTTTCCTTTTGTAGGGGGTGAATTTTAGTAATAGAGAATAAGTTTTCCGTAGTGATTCTTTTTGCCTAGATGTCTCTAAATAATGTAGGTCATGGAGAAGGGGTTGTAAATCAAAGTCTGCGCAGTAATTAATTCCTCGGTAGATGGAAAAATAAATAACGTCAGTAGCATCTGGTGGCCGAATCGATACTTGCTTTTCCAAGTATCGTTTTGAACTGTCCGATGCAACGCGTTCTGAATCGAGATTAACAAAATAAAGGGTATGAAAATAACTCGCTGCGAAAGCGTGGCTATTGACAAACCTACTAAATGTTGCGACTTCACTGACATATTTATATGACATAAAATATTTAACTGGCACTCTTGATCAAAGTCATTATACATATTATTGAATAGAAGACTGAATATCATACGCTACCATGTAACTGTAAAATTCTATACTTCGTTTAATACAAATGCCCACTTTTATTTTAAGGGTAGAAGACAGGTAATATATATAATTTACCTACCACTCAATAATCACCTTAGAAATAAAAGCACTGTAATATTCCTCTCTCAAAATAAAAAACTTTTCTTTCGCGAAAATCTAATTTAGGCTGACACATTTAATAATTTCAGAAAGTAAATATATGTAATTTTCCACGTTTCTGTTATATTATATTTTTCAACAGAACAGTTGATGAACGTCGATATTAAACAGAAATGCATTGCTAGTAAATAAAAGCTAAAAAGTCACGGGAGTTTCTGAAGCACGTATCACCTTCGGAGATTCATATTCACCGTTTGACACGCTTAATAAACCCGACGAATACAGCGGAATCGATAAGGAATGGAATGACGATGGCTTTATGAGAACTACGAATAACTTGGGTATTTGTTATCGAAAACGTTGAAGCGAAATATCAATTGCTAGGGATAACGAGACGCGTCCGTCTGCATCGCGACGCCTCTTCCACCCCGATGAATATATAACAGGATTGCAGAGAAGCAGGAAAAGGTGTTGACAGAGTTTTTATTAGTTCTTGCTCGGGCACGTCTAAATGGCTACGATGATTCTTCCGGGGTGACGCCCTGAGTTTCACTCGAGGCACCTGTTTTCCTGTTGTTTAACCTCTTACTCACGAGGATTAGCTACAGATACCTTAAGAATTGTTAGGATTTTGTTAACAATAATATAATCCCATTAAACACCAATCTTAAAAAATTATCAACTTGGAGGTGTAAATATCAGCAAACTAACACTTTCACATAGGTATACATGATTTCACGATTTCAATTTACAATCGCAGGTAACCATAAAAATTAAACCTCATTTCAATTTATCACCAATAAAACTCTATCATTAAAAAATTCCCATTCTATTTATAAATACACTTGTGAACGTTCTCAAGAATCAACGAACAGTTGTTCAACGTAAGTTCGCTCTAAAATGTGCAACAGTTGATGTGATAATGTGATTACTTTCCAAGCCAGATTCCAGTCAATTTCCGTTCGAATAAAATCGAGACAAGTTTGATGTGAATTGGCAGTGATTTCCTCTCTCGAGATTCCCTGAGAACTCGTACAAATGGAGTCCGTGGAATCGTCGGAGAGTAAGCTGTATGGCTGGGATAAGAAGGGAGGGAAAGGATTTTCGGTTGCGTCACTTCCTGTTCCAGCAAATTCGCCAACTACGTTTACCAGACTCAGCGAAATCGGTCGCGTGGACCGCATGCACGAGCGATCCAATCGGTAATGCGGGTAATGAAAGACGGTTTCCCTTTATCGGGGGTCGAACCGGAAGTTTCAATCTGGGATACGATCCGACGTTCGTCATGTTTGCTCAAGGACCCGATCATCTTTTCCGTGCACGTACCCATGAAATAAATGAAGAAGCAAATTTCTGGGGGGCTATACACGAATTTGATCAAGAGGAAGATGAAATGAAATTTTTCACGACGTAATGAAATTTGTCAGTAAAATTCTAATGTCGTACTTATCTCTCAAAGTAATTCATGAAATGTTGAATGCTACTGGACAGATGAAGTTCAGTTAGAATTCTGAAGATGAAGATCTTATTGTTATATAGTTGAGGTTTCAAATGATTCGTGTTATTAAATGGTCCTTTTCCAAGGTATAAAATTTAGTTTTATTATGGTTAAGGGGAAATTCTTGTCAATATTACAGGAAAGCAGCTAAATATGGAATATCATTTTGGTTTTGGAATGTCATTCTTCCAAAATCAATCGCACCAAATAAAAGTGTTTTGTACACTTACACTTTATTTCTAACGTTATGAATAATTTTAAATATTGAACTAATATTTAAAAAACCAATTATAATGAAACTATTCCATATTTGACTAATATCCTCTATGAAGTGATTATCATGCAATATTGTTAATGAATTTTAGAAGAAAAACGTAAGAAAAATACTATAATTTGATGTGTGGATACAGAGGAGTCTACAGAATACACATAGTGACACCAACACGACAAGCAAAATCTAGTATCATAGATTTTCCACTATAAAAAATGCTACTGTTAAGTACTACTATATCTTGGGTGGGAGTGGGGGAGGCAAACTAGTATAAGTCAGAATTCTTACTTTTGCAGGAAGACACTTCGAATAATTAAAATGCTACATAAGATCAGGTGTTTAATTTTAGATGTAAAAGTTCATAACATATGTCCCGTCCCATTGGACTTTCAAAATATACTTCATACTCGAGAAAAGTTACAAAATTTAAATTAAATGACAAATTGAACAAAAGAAACTTTTATTTTTAACTTCGATTCACAAAAAAGAACATAAAGAAACTGTTTACCTTGAAGTGAGATATTATTTTCTTCGTCGTATTCATCAAAATAACTCAACTTATGTACATTGTTTTCTCGCCGTCATACTGCATTTTTTACTAGTATGATCTCCAGTAAAAAAAAAAGCGGAACGTAGTGCTATTGACTTGTACTACTGGAAGCATAAGCAAAGGACAGAAATATAGATATAGAATATAGAACATAGCAGGGATCGAAAATGTTCTGGAATTCTTATTTTTAAAAAAATTCTGTTAGAACTTATATGTTTCGTTTAAAAAAATATCTGTTCCTATGGATTTATTATTGAATTGACTCACAGTGACTGCCGGATCCATTACATTGGGTCCTAATTCGAGATTACGTTTCAAATGCATATCGAACTATGAATATTTGACAACCACTTCCGTCACGGAGTCCCAAATTTAGCCGCCTAAAAGCTTTCGCTAATTACCTCCTTATCCAAGCAGTGACGTTAAAACCCACAATACAGCAGAAACAAAAATCGAGTGATAATAATATCGCAAGGCGAGTCAGGGACTCGGAGCTCTCAGCACACTTGGGGCCCGCGTCCCTCGCTTTCCGAAGCCCCTTAAAATATAAAGCAGCATCCGCAGAGAAAGCGCGACGGCCGACGGAAAACCAATAAAAGCGGTAAAAATAACTATCAGCTGCGCTGGCGCGCGCGCGCAACCAATTCGCGCGCTCAGACACTTCGCGCAGAGTGGTTCGGTGAAATTTCAAGCACGTACCGGATGGAAAAACCGCAGATTTTTGTCTGTCACGACAAAGGAAAAGAGAACAATAGGGGATAGAAAGAAAAGGAAGAAAGAATAAAACCGGTACGATCGATAGAATACACTTTTTTTTTTTCAATTCGCCGCCAATGGAACCGGCGTCAAAAGGAATCAAAAATACAGTTATCCTTTCAATGTTACACTTATTACGCGAACCAAGGTACACTTGTGTTACACCTTTGAGCAACCCGCGCCTGGTACCTCTATTATCATATCGATGTCTCCTAATCTTTTGATCTCCGTCTCCCCGTGGATTCGCCAAAAGAGAATTCCTAACGCTGTAGCTCCGATGCTCGAGGACTCCACGATTCCTCAGCTGTCAGCTGACGCGTGGAAAGAAAGTGTTTGTTGGCGGGGGGGGGGGGGGGGGGGGGGTAAAACTGTTTCTATGGGGCCGGGCGAGCACCGCGGCCGGGTTAACGTATTATGTTTGAACGAACGCTAACGAACTTGCTGTATTGCCGGAGTGCGGTTGGCGGCCGCGGGTTAAAAGCTCGCGAAGCAGCCGCGGACGCGGCGGAAACGCGACGAAAGCCGCTCTAGGTCGTTAAGCGACGGTTGCTCGCGAACAATCGGGACTCCGGCTTGAAAACGCCGGTGGGATGACGAGAGGATGATGCAGGAGGATGAGTGGGCTCGTTGAAAGGTGATCGACGATCAGATTACGTTTGCTCGCCGAGTCGATTGGCTCTTGTTCGAGGTCGACCGAAGACCGACGCCAATCGGATGAATCACGGGAAATTGACGGAGGCTGAGAGATTAGAGGGTTAACGCGGGCTTAATTTGCGGAAGTTTTGATTCCAGCGAATGTTTGCTTGAGGATGTAGAAGGGATAGTGTGAGTTACTGTCTAGGGTGGGGGATAACTGCGACGTGAATGCGATGGTGGGTGTATGCAGTGGTTTGAGGGTGAAGTGGGGTGACGGTAATTGAGAGTTGTTCGAGTGGTGCGTTACGTAGAAGGAGGAAGAATCGGTCGACTTGAATGGATAAGCTGTTTAGATTGTAATAAACTCTTGTAGGTACTCTAAGTTTCATGTGTATACTTAGTGGCTGTCACTTGTAATTAATCGACTGCGGATGTTCATGCAAATACATATTTTTATAGGAAGCAAATAAAGTGATGGAACCTGGACAAAAATTGGTTTTGTCATTAGGCAAATCTAAAATTATACTTTTTATTTTGCATATTGCATATGTTTTGAATAATGCATATTCTTGGTATATTATACGCACATTTCTTGCATATTTCTCGCAAGTATGTTTCGTGCATACGCGAGTTGACTTTGTATTGTGTGTTAAATATAGGCACAAAACAATTGACAAACTTTAATGGCGGAGTAAAAGAAACTATTGTAATGTAATGCAATTTGAACTATAATACATAAATAAAATGATAAAACAATGAATGTCTTATACTATAGATAGTTCTGTGTGAAACATCTTTAGCTATAATTAACAATTTTTAAGAAATATTAAAGGTTTCAACTTTGAATGAGTTGCTTTGTATTTTACGTATATGTTGCATAAATATCCGCAGGCTAGTAATTAAGCATTGATAATTGACTAATTGATTGCTCTAAGCCAATTTCATCACTATGTATCTCTGCCCTGCTTACTTAAAATGTCCTATCTCACAGTTTTTCATTTTTCAAAGTATGTTGAAATATTTAAAGTTCCACAGGTCTTTTACCTTTTACCTAAAGTTAGAAAAGCCTAATGTATTTAACCTAATTGCTTTTCAGATGGTTAAAATATCCTACCTGAAACATTTAATCAATTGCTACGTTAATAATAGATACATTATCTACCGGTACACCTATTACGAAAAATCATATTAAGCTGTTACGAAATAATGAGAACATTTTTTAAATTGAATGAACAAAAAGTACATAATAAAAAGATACAGAAAAAGATTTAAGTTAAACGATTTTATTTAATTTGATCTAAAATGCACTAAAAACTAAAAAGAAATTGAGTGTTTGTGAACTGCAGCTACAAAAACTTGAAAATTGAACTATTTGTACGTGAGGGATCGTTTTTTGATAAATTGTGTATTTACGGAAACCGCGATGCCACTACACTTTTTGTAGTTTTCAAAAAGAACGCGACAGGTTGATTTCAATTCGATTGGTTTTGTGACTATGGGTTATAATTGCAATTTTTCAACCCCTCGGGGGTGTTTTTTCTTTTATTGTCATCATAACTACGTACCTACGCCTGAAAAGTTTCAAGTCTGCTGGATTGGTGGAAGTGAGTTAAAATTGAGTTAGAAGATTAAATCAAACAAACGGACAGAGGAGTGAAGCTAAATAAAATTGTTTATAAAAACCAGGCGCGCACAAAGAAAATGATAAACTTCAGTCTTCTCGGTTGTTTCGAAATGCTGAATAGGGAATTTTAACTAAGGAGGGCAGATCTGGTCAGATAAAAATTCTTCTTTTGCACTGTGCTAGTTTTTATATTCAACAGACAAAGAGCCTCTGCCCTCAGATTTGCATGGGAATATATAAAATGAAACGATGGGAGGCAGTGAGAAAGTTCGACAGATTTAATTTCTATATTTCTATGAGCAACCAACAGATTTTGACCACGGTTGCTCTCTAAAAACGAGCTCAAATTCTGGATTCTGTTGTTTTTTTATTAAATAAACCAGCAGTTCCATTCAGAATTCTTCATTCCCCTCGAGATTACGTGATTCCGATAAACATCTTTTACTTCATCAGCGCAGAATGCAAAACCACCGTCACGCATATACGACGCTAATCTACCGCGAGAATCGCATCATCGAACGTATTTCAGCACGAACGCAACACCTACCACAGCAATTCTTCCACCCCTGCACAAACATAACTCCCAGACCAACTGCCCCCTGCATCGTAACCTATTCCCACGCAAATCGCAACGCTCGATTCATACTTCGTCCTTTCCTAACGCACTCGTATTCCTAAATGACTTCTCACCGTTTATGTGTTAAATAAATAAAAAATGAATATTTCGAAGACAAAGCTTGTTCCACCCCCAGTGTGATTAACTCCAACCTCTCACCCGTTATTTCCCACGCAAAAAATTCCAAAGCCCCCTTAATTATTCGAGTCAGGCAGCCCAAAGTTCCGTCGATATCAAAATCCCATCGGAAGTGAAACGTAGCCACGCGTCGATACCAAAAAGTCCCACAAAACGCGAAGAAGCCCAGCGTTTCCTGCGCCCCACCCAAGGGAAACTTTCTTCCTGCGGTCCGTTCCAATCCAATTTGCAAATTGCAAAACTTGCAAGGGTCGTGCGAGGTGGAAACGGGGTCACGTATCGAGTGCTCCCCATCCACTACACTCGCTGGGAGAGAGATGAAGCGGAGGATGAACAGATAGGGGGGCGGTACTGAATTAACGGCTGCGGTCGGCAAACTGCGCGTTGGAACGTTCAAGAGGGACCGTCGAAGAGGGTCCTGGTAACCGATACCAAGTGTCGTTGACCGTATTCTGATAATCCACCGATTCCAACAGTCCCTCTTCTGTTTTTTTTTTCACCCCGCGCACGCGGTTTCCTGTTCGTGACCACCTGTGTGCACCCCTCCGCCCTCGCGTTCTACCCCTTT
The DNA here is from genome assembly GCA_944738655.2 of Andrena hattorfiana. Taxonomy (NCBI): domain Eukaryota; kingdom Metazoa; phylum Arthropoda; class Insecta; order Hymenoptera; family Andrenidae; genus Andrena; species Andrena hattorfiana. Next base: position 37,080,978 of record OX122889.2, on the reverse strand, counting down.
GACCGATTGTCGCCGCGGAAAATCTGACCCGCGTGAAGGGCGGTGATACGAATTCGTGAAACTGATATTTTGTTCTTTGTGAGCGATGTAATTCGATCACCGATCCGATGGCGCGGGCGTTTCGATGCGCGACTGAAAATCCTGCGTTCGCTGGATTTTATTCTATCAACCGTCGCGTCGATGATTGCGATTTTATTATTTCCAGATTGGTTTTCAAGTGCGCGTGGAAATTTTAGCGTTAGTATCAGTTTTAGTTCAGTTTAGTTTGAATTTAGTTTTAGCTTAGTTTTCTTCTATCATTTCTTTTCTAATGCCATGCTGTGACACTTTATAGGTGCAGAGGTTAGGCATAATAGCAGATATACCTGGGTTTCGCCTTTTCACCATCCTACGTAACCAAAATGATGTAATAAAGACGGAAAGTTGAAAATAAAAAATAATAAATGTTCGCTTTAGTGAACTTCTTTTATGGTACAGGGATTTAGTAGTTGTATTAGATCACCGTAATCTTGATATTTTGGGATTTACTTCTGTAATAGATGCGGAATGGTGTCGTGCTCCTTTTTCATCGTGAATTTTCCGGGATCACAACCATACAATATTACATATTTATTTCATATAATATCGCAACCTCGATCGCAGAATAAACTAAATATCTCACCAGACTTCACGCTGCAGTCTCGTATCAAGATTACTAAAAATACTAAACGCTCGCGATAAACAGACACCGCAAAAGAAAACTCGCCTGAAAGTCCTAAAAATATGAGATAAATTTTTAAGCAATCCAAATTTGTAAAAGCAGAACTAGGGCATAAGTAAGATCATATTGTATAGAGGTTCTCATTTAATTTTCATTCCCTATTTTTTTTATTCGCAATTAATTAAAAAAAAATATTTTTGGAAACGCGCCAAATATTTATTGCATACGTAAGTAAAACACCACATGCCGGGCCTGACTATACCTCACTTTCCATTAAAAGAAACGCCGTACAAACACTGCCACAGGGGGCAGCACAATCGATCCACCGCCATTTCATCGGCAGAATTTCGTTTTCAATTCCCAAACTTCCATTTATAACGAGCTCTCCATTGATTCGTTTCGGACGTCCGAAAATCAGCCGGCGAGCTTCGATTGCTGTCCACAATCATACCTAACTGTCGCCGGGTGCTCAAAGAAAATTGCATGAAAGCTCGACAACCACCAAAATGGATAGTACGGCTGTCTGAAGCTTGCGCTCGGACAAACGCGAGGGAAGGCAGCAGCAAAGCCGATTGCCACTCGGCGCACATTCGCCGAGTGAATTTTTTATTTCACCCGTACGAAGAGGGCCGCGGCAGATGGGTCTCTCTGTTTCAAATGCGTCAACCTGCCACGGAATAATTCAGTCCAGCTGAAATCTGAAATTGGACGCGCGACGGCGGCCAGGGGGAGGGTAACGGGATCGACCGCGAGCAGTGAAAAAGGAAGGCGGGGAGTAATACATAAATACCGATAGAAGCCAGAGGGCTCGTGGAAACGACAGTCACTTCGAGGTTAATCTGGGAACAGTGGAAACCTTTGCTGTCACCGCGGAGTTTTTCTTTGCGCTTTGGAACGTCGCTTCCCAGCTTCTTTCCGCCCTCGAATCGCTCCTCTGCAGAATCCTCTCGCCGGCGAGATTAATATCTTTAACGCGACGAAAAAACTTCCGCGAATATTCCTCGCTCCAACTTGATCCCATAAACGGAAACTTAGCCCCTATCTTCTCCTCCATACTCTTTGTCTTCAGTGACTAACGCGCCGAATTATGAAAGAAAATGTTCTATTTTAAACTGCTCGAGATACTGCACGCGAAGGGGGGATAATCATGGTAAAATAATCCTACGGATTTTGTTCTGATCTTCAGGTTCGGAGATAGAGTTTCTTTTCAAAGCTGTGAATTAGACAGGTACCTATTTGCTGGTTCTATGATGCAGTTACTTTGTAAAATGCTCACTTCGAACCCACTGTGAGTTTTACAATTATTAGTGAATATTATGTTATATACATATTTAGAAATTTGAAGTGACTTTTCCTCTACAACGTTACTTTACCTAAATAATGTGTTAATTATGAGTATTCTACCCAACAGGTAGTGAAACGTTCATCAAGTAATTTCACAAAAAAAAAAATTAGAAATTTGAACAACAATGAGGCATTCGAAAAACATTTTTGTAACCTCGCAAATTTTGAGAAGTTCAACAGATAAATTTGTGATCTCGATAAGAATATTTTAAATCGATTTTCACGCGAAAAAAGGCAGTGGAAGAGAAACGGGGCTACGATATATAACCGTCGGGGTCTGTGTGCGTACGTGGCGCGCAAAACTATCGATTCCCAAAGAGAAAATGAAACGCTTCGCCGTGGCGAGATGCGTAGCGGAATTGAACCTATCGATATCCTCGGGAAAAAGTGGAGTCCTATGACCGCAAACATCACTCGGTACTGTCTATAGTCCGGACGAGAGTAACGATTTTTTTTGAAAAAGTAGAAATCCATACGACCACACAGAACGCGTGTGCACCTCGTATAGAGCTGTCGGTATTCCACAGAGGACAAGAGGACCAGATGAACTGCATTGTAAACGTTGAAGATCGCAGTTCAACAATCCCAATATTAAAATGGTTTACATAACAGAAGTACTGAGTGCATATTTTTTGTTTTAATCTACAAGGAGGCCTGTGTTTACTTATCACCTTTTCTTATAACTGAAAATTCTGCTTTACTGTTCATTATTATTGTTAGAGAATTCTGTTCTCGTATTCCATAATAATGACAGATCATTAAATAACTGTGAGCCTCTGTTCACTCTCCCCAATCATCATGTTTCAAATTACAGTGAATCACAGTAATCAAGCAGTCCTTTAACCTGTATTTCGCCGGTTCCAACTGCAAATTGAGTTCTCCGGTGTCTTACGTCTTTGTACCCGCACTCCAGCTTGCCCTTTTATCTTGAAGAATCGTGTCGGGGGCGGGAATCGAAGTGCTTTAGATCGGATTCCAACGAAAACCCATCTTAAAGCCATTACCAAAGTTCAGGAACAATTCTAAGCCCCGAGCTTGCTTGGTAGAATGTAAAGTGACGATTAAAATCGAGTTCAGAAAAGGTAGGAAAGATGAAGGGGGTCCGAGAGACGATGAGGTATCGAGTTCAGAAGGGAAGATAATTCAGAGATTAAATGAATTATGCAAATAGCAATCGGCTGAAAACTAATCTCGCCGAGCAATGCACCGAGTAATTCATAAATAAGATGAAATTTCTGTTCGTTTTGTAATCTTTCCTGTTTTCTACAGTTTCTCTTCCCTGATGTTTCGAGCTGTTTGGAATTCAAATGCAATCCCTAAACTCCCCCCCCCCCCCCCTCTCTTGATAGTCTGTGCGAACTATAGTTCTTCGAAGATTGAGAATGTGAAAGAAGGTGTAGGTGTAGTGAAGCTTTCTTCAAAATTTCTGTTTTTGTTACTAATTAAATATTTACGACTGTTGCAGAATATTGATTCGAACGAAAAGAATGTCGGATATAATTGGTACGGACGTGCTGTTTTATTTGTCGACACGGTATTACATGTGTTTTTATTCGTTGAACGTTGGCGGAAACAAGGCAGTAAAATTTACGTTTGCTTAATACAATTAATACACAGTCCATCAAAAATGTTCGATGCACAAATATGTATATTGGCGTTTTTTATTATTAGTTTGTTCAGTATCCATTAAACTTCAATTTACTTGACTTTCGTGTAAATAAGAAATGTTATGATTAAATTTAACTTTAGACGAGTTTAATATTGATTCAATGGCGTTAGGTTATTATTCTATTGTTAAGGAAATTCGGATTCACTTAAAATAACATCAGTAGTTGATGGCCCATGATGCAATTAATATTCAATTACTGCTTAAACTGGCCTCATTAACTGTTACATCATTGCTGCCTTCAATAATTCATATTAAATGTATACCAAATTTGCGTTGATATATAATCTGAACAACTTGTTATAGAGAATGAACCATAAAATATGCACCATATGGAACAGAATATTATAAAATTCTTTTTTAATATTCTCAGAATCACTTAACTTTCATACTCATACAGCACTGTTCCAGAAACAAAGAAATTAAAAATAAAAACAACTAGATACACTCTGAGAATTTCAAACGCGATAGCAGAATAAAGATCAAAATACCTCTACAATATTATCCCAAATCCAATTCAGTCAGCATTTTAATACCCACTCATGAAACACAACTAAACATTCTCCAAAAACCTCAGAATGATAAACACAAAATAATTTTCTTTTTCCCGATACTCCCATACTTCAATTCTCTCTCCAGACACTCTCCTTCCATTATCGTAAACCAGCGTGTTAGTGTACAAGACAATTCCCTCTTAACACGAGCGTCGAAATCTCCCAAGTAATTCAGAGATCGATACGTCGAGACGCCAGGAACTGCTCGCCATTCCCCAACCAGCAATTTTTAACGTGTCTACACGTCCGTGGCAGCGACGCAGCACTTTTCTTCTGTCCGCGGGATTCCTTAACAAGGGAGGCGAGATCTGACAAGCGACGAGTGGCTGATCCCTCTCGAATGCTTTGCCTCCACCATCTTCCTCTACTTTCTTTTCCCGGGCACCCCTTTCGTTCGACGTAGAGGGAGGATGCACCCGCCTCATTGACCCGGTGTCTAATGAGCGCGCACCTGAGTGTTTCTAGACAAGTGGGATCCGCACTTGCATCCACCTTGTCTCTGGATACCGATGTGTGCATCGCGACGTCACAAAGACGCGTACCCGGCGAGGGGTGAGACAGGGGTGGCGAAAAGGTGAACGCAGCGTAGGCGCGAACACCGCGATCTTTGTTGGGTAGAAGTGATCGCGACGCTTGGAAGGCGATAGAGATAGACACGATAGAGATATAACGTGGTGGGCGTGACGGCATCAAATATTCACTCGCTCGGTCCATTGATTAAATTCATCTTTCGATACTCTGGCAGTGATAGGTTGCTTAAAGTAAGACGAAAGGTAGAACGGAGAGTTTTTTCTATTTAAGGAACTATATAATGCTTAACGCGTTTTAATATTTATAGGAAGTGAAGGAATTATTTAAGGAATAAGGTAATTTTTAATTCAGCGTCGAATTTAAAATTGAACAGAAGAAAATTGGATTTTAAAAGAATATAATATGGCTACTATTTTTATATCATTTTTCTTATTCCTTTTTATAGTATTTCCAAAAATATAAATTTCTACCGTGGAACGTGTTAAGCGGACTGATAAATAATTGATATAAATGTGGCGGATTATGTGATTACTCTTGAAGTATCGTGAAAATATTAGTGCAAAGTAATTTTGTCGGTAACTCTGACACATTAGAGGGTGCAATTTGGAAAAATTGAATGTGAAATTTCATCTTGGTTAATGTCGTTTTAGAATTATTTAAATTTGCTTGTGAGATACGCGGAAGGATGTAATGAAACTGTGCTGTTTCACTGGGAATTGTAAACAATCGGGGTTTCAATAAAAGTGTTGTAATCTGATGAATATTAACGAGTAATTGTTCAAACTACTATAATTATGCGTGATTCTTCTGGAACGTAGTTTTCATGCTTGAAAATTTCAAGAGCGCAACATGAAATTTCGACTTTAATTGCGCGGAATTGCATAATGTAATATGCTAATCCCCATGGAAGCAATTGCCTCCTGTACCTTTTTGCATACGAGACTCAAAATTGCAATACTGGATGCACATTTGAATATACAGCAAGTTGCTCCGTCACATTTCGTTTATAAAACTTAACACAGGGTAAAATGTTTGTCATGTCAAGCTCCCCTCCCCCAAGAAATAAAAAATAAATTCAAAAAAATTTATTCCTTTCCATCATTGAGTTTTCCACTCCTGTCAATGTTGAATTAACCTTTGAATGTTCGATTATGAACGGCTGTGCAATATGATATTTCATTTTTGGAAACCTCCATGAAGGTTGTTTTTCGAAGAGAATAAAACAATGGTACGTTTTTTTCTTTCAACAAATATTACTATTAGTACATAACATTATTCAGAGTTATTATTATATCTTCAGTTACTGCATGTTTAAAATCTGCAGCAGGAGTGTTAAACAAGCTAAATTATTGTAGCAGTTACTTGCACAGTGGCATACTTAATACGTTCACACCGAGTTGCATACAATTTCCATACAGAAAAACTGAAACTCACCCTCCTCCCCAAGAGATTAACATATTTCACAATGTTCTCAATTTCCCACTAATACTCCACTGTACCACACACCTAGCAAACTAAACCACTGAATTCTCAAATGCTTTCGAAACATCCACTAAAAGAATTCCTTCCACATCCATTCAGAAACCTAACAACCTTCCACTAAACCCTCAAACATCCAATCAGAAATGATCAAAGGACAAACCCCTAATCGAAACTTTCTCAATTCTTAAATAGCACACCAATGACACAAGAAAATATGGAAGCGATCAAGCGATCATCAGCAGCCCCCACTTGCGCTCATAGAATCGCACAAATCAGCCAACCCAGATATCCCAAACTTTCTTCCGTAATAATCCATCTTTCATCTCGATGCACCGCTTCTACGTTTCCACACCCACCCTCGATTTTCCACAGTCATCTTCGAATACTTTACGGTCGCGTTACTTTTACGAGGGCGAACTTCTGCAGTCGATTGTACCTGGTGTATCCACTCGAGGAACTGCTCCACGCACGAAGCAGGTGGCAGGGGGTGGGTGAGAGCACCGTTTCCATCCCCATCCGACGGTGCAACGCAATGAAACACCCTATCCAGCCACCCTCCAGGGTCTCACCGTGCTCTTTCCCTTTCGTCGGTATCTGCGCTGGATGGTTTATATGGACGTGGCTGCATCACGTAATTAGAGCGAGACGTGCTCAAAGAGCGAGCTACAAGCCCCACCCTCTCGTCGCTCTGCAAAATCCGTCGCGACGAGATCGTTCGTCCCTTTATCGAGGTATCCGGGAAATCGAATCTCGGATGGTTGGGCTCGCGTTGTTCTCCAATTTGGGGCCTCCCTTCGTGCCTGAGTTTGGCGACGACTGTGGTCGTTAGCGAGATCTCATGTCGGATTCTCATCTAGGTTTTGCACGGTGCAATTGGGAGATATTTGCCTGTGGCGTCGTGAGTGTGAGTGGATGATGTATTCAGAAGTTGAGACAGGTTTGGGTTAAGGGCACTTTCCTGGTCATAATAACAAAAAAAAAATATTTTTTACATATATTCATCCCACAACATCTCAAGAAAGACTAAGCCAGAATTTTCCAGGCTCTTATTTTACAACGATGTAGCATGCGTTGCATATCAGAGGCAGGAGTGGGCAAAAGTGAAATCATTTTTTGTTCTCTATATTTTTATAAAAAAATATATAAAAAAAATTATGTTAAACGATTTTTTTAAAAATGCACTAAAAACTAAAAAATAATTCTTTGCTTGTACTACAATTTCATGGTAATATACTACAAACGCCTGCAAAGTTTTAGTTTTAATATTCGTGCATACGTGACGGATCATTCCCCGATAAATTGTGTATATTCGGTAATCGCAATGCGACTAGCGTTCTGATCGCAGAAGATTTTTGTCGTTTTCATAAAAAACGCGAGTGGCTAATTTCAAGTCGTTTGGATTTGTGGTTATGGGTTATATTTATTGATGACTGGGTAATTTTTCACCCGCTCGGAGTTAATTTTTTTTTTTAAATATTATATTGTCATCCAATCTACGCACGCCTGTAAAGTTTCAAGATAATTGGATAGTTGGAAGTGGGTTAAATTTGAGTTGCCAGATTTGAACCAAACAAACGGAGGATCGAAGCTGAATAAAATCGTTTAAAAAAATAATGTGCAAAGACTTTTAGAAACTTTTTTCTAGAAAAAATCATACAAATCACCTTCGTTTTCGCGTAATTTGGCTGAAAAGTGCCCTTAAAGGAACGAGGCTTGTGAAAATTGAAATGTTGAGAAAACATACGTTTCAGTCGTGTAAAGAGGAAGAAAAGAATCGAAAGAGGGTAAAGGACCAGATATAACATTTGAGGCTTTGGTTATGAAATTTTTAAGAATCTTAAGCGTCCAGTCCTAAAAGAAAGATTCAATTTCGTAAATTCAGTATTCGGTATATTCCTTCGAATCGATTATCGATGGGAGGACTGAAATCTCAGGGGTGCCTATTTGTGCGCCTTTAATTTTCGCTCGCGACAAAGGGTGGAATGAAAAAACGCAGCAGAGTGATACACGATCGGAGTGCAAAGCTACCCCATCGTTACTTGTTCGCCCGTTTATCCGAAAGTAACAGAAACGCGAACAAAAAGAGTCTCGATTCTTGTCGTTTCCAATGAGCTCGACTGTCACGTTCCTCTATCAGGGAAGCTCAAAGTACAGAAGACATTCTCTACTGTAAAAGCAAAACAGCATTACACCATTCCAACGAGAGTTCATCTCGTTATCCTGCGAAATCGTGGAGGGAATTGTGAAAGAAAGTACGAAGTTGAAATCCGTGCTGGAATAGACAAGCTTCGCTCGAGTGTTACTAGAATTAATGAGAAATAAGACGTAAAGGAATACTGTACAGAGAGAAATGATTTTTCCTCGAAACGAATAATCTTGGGGAAATACTTTGACAGTAGCTGTAATAATAATATCGTGTCACTTTCCTTCATAGCAAAGGGGTGATTGTAACGAAAATCTTGCATAGAAGAATACCTTCCCTATAAGACAAACAGATCCGTGAATAAATTTTGACAATATTGTATATAGAAAAAATAATAATAATAATTTGTTGCAAATAGTCGATATTTATTATTTAAACAAAATATATACCTACACATTTACTCGAAACGTTTGGAAAAATGCCCAATTCTGTTTCGCATTCGATCTACGCGACTTCAGCATAAAGTTTGAAATATTAGTAGGAGCTAAAACTTTACCAAAGATTAATAGAATTCTAAATTTATCAATAATGTTCGAATATTCGAATCATTCGAAAAAACTATTCGTGTTCGAAATTATTCGAATTATTCGAACTTATTGGAATTAGTCAAATTTATTTGAATTATTCTAATTTATTAGAATTAGTCGAATTTATTCGAATTATTTTAACTTATTAGAATTAGTCAAAATTATTCGAATATTCAAATATTTACAGCTCTAGCATGAACCTGCTCAATATTTCCCACTATCTACCTGTCGCATATCGATTAACAATCAACGCTTTCAACATTCATTACAACTTCCAGGAGCCCATGATGATTTATCACTCTTAAGATTCGAATAATATTTCAAGCGATGTGAACGAGGAAAATGAGGGGAATGGTGAGATTGATGGAGAAGTTGCGAGGCAGCAAATTGAACGCACACTCCCAATTGCAGCTAATCAAAAGGGATTCACTAGCGGGTGAAACTTCGACGATTTCTTGCGTCAGCCTCCAATGAGTCTTCTTGCCATGGCGTCGGAACAGACCTTGCCTCAATATCGCTTTTACCTTGCAGCGGTGGAACGATATCCTGGATACCTTCTGGCTTCCAATTGCGGCACGCTACGAAATGTACTTCTTGCTACTCATCCACGGAAAATTGTATGAGATTACGGAGGTACCAGGGAGTCGGTACCTCGGACGTAATACGAAAATACCCTCTTTGCGCTAATGCTTTTTACGGTCGTCGTTACTTTGCAGACACACTACTTTGTCGCGATATTGTTACTACAATCTTACGTATTTACTTCGAGGGGATGTTTCTCGGGAACACACTACTTTGTACATCTAGGTAGCATGGGCTACAGTACTGGAAATATTGATTACATTACTCGAATATTTAGCGCGCACTCACTTTCATCTCATTCGGTATTATCATTCGAAAAGTAGGTACTTTTGCGCGATTGTTGGCTGGGTATACAGCAGAGTTAGGCATTAACTAAATAAAAAATTATTTAAATAAAGGATCGATTAAAAGTTACTTTAACTTTGTTATTCGGGGCTCGAATAATCCGCGTTAACTTTATTCGATGAATACAAAAATAACTTTATTTGACACATGACATTTTCATCTATTATTCGGTATTCGAAATTTTTATTTACATAAAAATTTTGCCCATCTCTGGTATAGGTACCAGTGCTCGATATCTTGGTTAAAATAAGTTGGATTCCAACTACTTTATCAATCATGGCGTTATGTAGATTATTTCATAGGACACAGATTTGTGGATGATGCAATAAATATTTCCAGTACCTACTATATATCTACACGCTACTAATAATTATACTTTGTTTATAATTTAGGACTATTAGAATACGAGACAGAATTTGGAAACATTCTCATAACTATTGTGGTTTCTAGAGAAGAATCTATCTGGATGTTAGTCGAATGCTGCATTATTTATAGATCGCAATGAAAATGAAATATTTAAACGTCTATTAATGTCGTAGTGCTTTATCTGAATTTTTGATACGCTAGTTCTCTACTGATATCCTTCTGTATTATAGAAAACCACAGTACTCTCAAACAAATTTTTCTCTCTTGGAAGGGGAAGTAAAACGGTTCACCACTTAAATGGAAAATATCCTATGCCCTTTCCGAACTCAAAGCGTTTCGCGTAAATTTTACATGGCCATTGCCGAATGTAGCTGCCTTTTCGAACACGTCTTTCGACGAGGCATGCTGAATAATAAAGCAGCTTTTAAAGGTCGCCCAAATAAAACGGAGAAAAACTGTCTGACTCGTCTTTGAACGAATGTAGCTTTGCCAACGTCGCAATTTATTAATCAGCTTAAGTATACAAAGCGGGGCTTAATTTGAAGCAGAATCGAATGCAAACGGTGTGGAATATAAATGGTTCCTGTCGCAGAGTTTCTTTACGAGAACATCACTTTCAAGAAGTACCTTAGTGGCAGTTTTCTGCATTTGAATAAATAAATACGTGTTACATCAAGTTTATGCTGGACTAATAAGTTTTACTTTACACTTTTAAGTTATTTCGTTCAGAAGAATCTACTTGCTTTCATTTTGAATGAATATTATTACAGTGCCAGTAACTTCAGGGCCGCAATTATATTTAGTTTGTCATAGTTTCTATTTTATTATGGCAACTCTTGGCTTGCGGAAATAATTACCAACTTCCAAGAACTTTTGTGCAGTTTCACGAGTAAAAACAAGTGCCACTCGTTTGAGTAACTTGTAATGAAGTATGAAGATGCAAATGAAAAGTGACAAGATATCTAATAACTGTCCCACGTTTTCTTTACGAACTACGTTTGCAATTTACTAACAGTTCAAACACAATTGAATGCAATTAAAAATAGAGAATTTGTTTAGTAGTACGTCATTACGATTTTACATTAAGACTTATCTGGCTTACAAATTTAGAGCATAAAACAATAGAAAACAATGTTATATTAGATACAAGATTAGACAATCTGCAATTATCACTCAATTATTACTATCAAATGCAAATATCGTTCTAACTTCATAAAAATAATTAACTTTTCTCCCCTATACAATTAAAAATACTATCATTCACTATCAGGGATGGAAGAAACATGCAGCAACACCTCAAAACTCTATCACGACCACAGAACTTATTCAGTAAACCTTCCTACAAAGTCTCAGCACTAGTGAGCCAGCTCAGGTACCCAGGGGCTGCCAGTTCCCGTCTTGAGAACATGTTTCTTGGAAATAATCGCCCATGAAGCAAGACCCAAGCCCTGGGGATGCACAGCACTCGATATACTTTCCTCTGCAAGCAGCAGTGCAACAATACACAAAGTGGAACTTTGAAAAAAAGCCAATTTGCTCATAATATCCGACTCCCTATAAAGCTTTCTCGACACATGCACCAGAGTACAAAACGAATAAAACTTATCAACCCCGTAAAATTCTACCCCGGTGTTCAGTGCCGTCAGTGGCAAAGCGTAGCTGCGAGCGGATAGCAAAGGGAGCTTACCCCGTCACATTGTAGAGCAGAAAGGAATAAATTGTGTTTCATAATTCAAGTGGTGGCTGGTGAATCGAAAACGGAGACAAAGGAACGACGAAATAACTGTCGACGTTGAGGTGCACGCGCCGCGAGTCTCGAGGGGGTTCACGACACCAAGCACACGAAATGCAAATTCGCCAACGACTCTCGACAGAGAGAAGGGGAATAAACTTTCGAATAATTCCATCGGCACGGCCAAGAGTTGCTGGCGTTGAACACCAGCCAGGAACGCTTACATACCATCGAGGGCGCAGCGATCTCGTAACTCGCACAGCCGAGAAAACTTCGGCTCCGTCGCGTCGGAAAAGATCGCGGGGCTCGGAATTAATACGCTATTCGGAGGACCGTTTCCCGATCCGCGATAAGAGCACGGGGCGCGGTGAGTATCGCGGAAGTCGGGGGATGGAATAGCTGCACCGGGTAATTAGCTAATTAAGAGTGCGAACAACAGTCCAAACGAATTCAGCCGCGGTACGGATCTTCGTCTTTTCAGCGGGAATGGACGGCGAGGGGAAATTGGAAAATTAAAGTCGACGGAGGAAATGAGACGAAGGTGGAATCGAGAACGCAATCCTGCAATCCTTGACAAATTTATAGAGATGGTAAAGTAAATGGGAAGGGGCATATTTTGGCGAGATATGGGAATTAGTGTACAATTCAGTGTTTTAATGACTCTTTTTGTTAATAGCATGGAATGCTTTGTCTTATTTACTGTTCCCATTTTAAGGAGTAATGACACTGTTGAGCTCGGAAAGGCAGCCTGATTTTGAGAATTTTTTATGCGCGTATAGTGAATGAAATACAAAATCTGTTTAAAAGCCTTTATTGTATATACTTTGAACTATGATGACAATTTTTTTTTTAAATTTTTTAATACAAAATGGCGGCGCCACAGCTCAACAAAAGAAGCTTCTTCTGAAAAACAGTGTTTCGCGGTCGGAAAGATTTCTCCTTCAATTTTTGATCTAGAACAAAAAACCGAAAATATTTGAATTCCATATAAGATTATCGCGGGAAGTACACGAGGAGATTAAAGAATACTGATATTTATAAGAATGGTGCGTGATTGAATAAAACTCGAAATTGTTGAAACTTTTGATCAATCACGCACCATTCGTACAAAAACAGTATTTTTTTAATTTCCTCGGGTACATCCCGAGATAATTTTATATAGAACACAAAAATTTTTAGTATTTTGTTCTAGGTAAAAAGTGAAGGAAAAGTCTTTCCGACCTTGGAACACTGTTTTTCAGAAAAAGTTTCTTTTGTTGAGCTGTGGCGCCGTCATGTTATATTAACAAAATTAAAAAAAAAAAATTATGATCATACTTCAAGGTAGGTACAATAACGCCCTTCAAACAGAATTTGTATTCCATTCAATATACGCACATAAAAAATTCTCAAAATCAGGTTGCCTTTCCGGGCTCTACATTAATAATTGGTCACATGAGGTTCACTGTACTCCAGCGTCATTTTCGTCTTTATCAATCTTGTAACTTTTGAGTGATAATTGTACACTCGTAATACTCGTACAATCATGCTCCTCTAATAGTCTATTTCTAGAAATGTCATTTTTGATATGTCGAGATTTGTAATTGGAAAATAGTTCTGAATAAATGAGGTTTTTTATGTTATAATTCGCCAAGTTTTGAAATTTTATTATTAAGGTCTAAAAATTTACAGAAATATTGACAAATACGTATCCTGGGGTACGATACACCGCGTGTGACCACGAAGTGTTAAGACGATGCGATAAATAAAATACCTATAGTTAGAATAAAACAAGAAATTCCAAGTAACATTCTAAAACAGACAATCCATGCATTATCTTCTTAATAAATCAACACAGATGTATTTAAATATTTGATTAAGGTATTAAGACACATGAAACATTATTGAATGAGTTCTCAAACTACGTAGAACTTAGAATCTACACAGGACAGTATATATTTTATGAAGATAACAGAGTCCATCCACATTAAACTTCCTGCACAGAATATTATTCTGAATGGAAAACCTACTTGCTTCAGACAATGTACTCTTACATCCATCTTCTACCCAATCCCTAGGTTATCGAGTCTTAAACCTACAGCGACATCCTCGCAAGTCCGGAAGAAACATCGAAAGGGATCCATGGAAGTCATTATAACGCATACTTCTTTCCGAAACCGTGTCGCCCTGCGCCGTTCGATTTTCAAAAGGAGGATGTATCGTTGGGGAAGCTTCTCGCGGCAGCCAGTCCAGCTCGCATTTTCCCCCGAAATCTTCCTCTCCTGCTGGCTTTTACGAGGCATTTGCAGTTTCTCAGAGCGTAACCATGGGTACTATCGTTTTACTTGCACGTGACGTGAACGCCTCGTAAAACTCAATCGGGAAGAACGTCTTTGCGCTGCCCCCTCCCCCCTGGTCCCCAGAAATTCAACAAGGGCAATTTAGCACGACGTACGCGATCTACCTGCCCGCTAAATTTCACCCACCCTCTGCGTGCATCAACACAATTCCTGCAAGCGCTGGGAAATATGTTTGTGCGGGACTCTGCGAAATAGGTAATCCCGGGATTGGCCGGTTTCCTTCGTTTGATTGCGTTTGAGTCAACGATGAAAGGCTAAATATTTGTGACTCGAATTCTCAAGCCCTTTTGAGGCTTTCTACTTTTCTCGTCGATAAGTGTAAGTTGTTTGATATCGCCAACCGGTTGCAAAGGATGAAGTAAATACGAAAAAGGAGAAATTTTGCTTCGAACTACACTATTAGGAATGTGAAGAAATTACAAAGTTGAAAATTGTGGTGGACTAGTAATTTTAATATAATTATTTTTTCTTGGCAATTAAAGCTCGTGTTATTTACGACTATGAGCTACCAAGACACGAAACTGCCTGATTATAAAAACAAAAATATACCTACACGTGTGACAGCTGCAAGATAAAACCTTTCCAGCCCTGCACGCAACTAGTCCCCCGAAGGAGCTGAACGCAATCGAGTTTTCTCTCGTTAATTAATACCACGCCCGCGGACCTCGAAGGAAACGCCCACGTAAAACACTAATTAACGCGATTCTTAAGCAGACGCGTACAATGGATCAATTTAGTAATTACCAGGGAGCAGGGAGCTCCCCCAATTGAGCAGGTAGCTCCGTTTAATTGCTTATTACGAATGACGGGTAATAGGAAAGCGATAGAAGGCACCGGGAGGGGGCGCTGCTGAGGCAAAGAGAACAGTGCGAAACGAAAGAAGATAAGGTCAATAAGAGCGAGTTGAGGAGAGTTTGAATGGATGACGAACTCAGAAGAGAACTTTCGGAAGTTGTCGTTCTAATGAGTAAACCGACGGATGAATATCACGAAGAGGGCATGCCTCCAGACTTTGGTCATGTTTTATCTCGTATCGGTCGTCCCTTTGAGGACAAACTGCTCGTGGCCGAGGTTACGTGAAAATGCAGCGCAGGCCATGTTCGGAATTATCATTGAAAATCGAGGAAAAAGTTGGACGAGTCCCTACTTTTCCTTCCAGGTCGATCGACTCCGCGGTAGATTGGCCGGCACTGGCCATTAAGAAATGAAACGGGGACGTGTTCCCAGCCCCCCTTCTACGGGGAAGATTTTTCTTCTACTCGTGGAAAACTGTAGCGAAACAGAAAGAAATCGCCAGAAAAAGATACGCTCTGCAACTAAGAGGAAAATTACTTAAAGGCAGCGGGGATCGTTCCAAAGCGCCGGGGTGCTCAATCGAGCTGTTTGAAAGCGATTCGTTGCATGATTCAGGAAACAGCTTATTTGGTTATGGTAATTGAACTGTTTCCCTGTCGGCGCAAAGTTATTAACAATTAGTCAACCTACTCCTTGAGACAACCAGCCCCGATCTCCCCTAACTGTAAAGTAGGTGGCTACTCATAAGTTGAGTAGTTATTTTGCAAGAAATTACGTGTGTGTCAGAGTCGAAGACACAAATTCCACGGTGTTGAGACAGTAATGTAGCATTTCATTGTAAAGACACAAAATGGTATTAAAATTACCTTGAAAGCCATAAATAAAAATTGTTCTTATATCTTATCACATTCCACAGAAAATCTAACGAAAGAAAGTCTCACTCATCTGGATATATTCCGCAGAACCACACCTTCACTCCGATAATATAAATCACACTTATTTCATCATCTTGGAATCGAATGTCACCGTGTCAGTTAAGGGTTGATTTAAAGATCATGAACGACATCAAAGCAAACAGCAAAACTTCCTGAATTCCACTACAAACCAACCAAAATTTCTGCACTATTCACACCCACCCAGACCAACTCAGAAATTAAGTGAAATATGTCGACAAACTGCAACACAGTGAAAATGAATCACGAAAACTCTGAAGTACTCAAGTCAATATTACACTACCCGAACAGAATGGCACATTGCCGATACAGAACCGTCGATTGCACCCCGAGTGTAAAAGATAGCACAGCCAGAACAAACGTTAAAGGTATAAATAAAGCCAAGGGCGTTACATCGTTACGTGTCACTTCCTCCCGCATCCCTTCAAATTTATTTCCCCACAATTTTCCTCGCGCAAGATTTTCGTTTTAACGAAGAAGTGCACCTCGCCTCTTCCACGTGGCACGTTCATTAAATTTCCCTTAAATTCGGTCAATAGCGAGTGACGGGGCTCCAATTACACGACGAATCGCGAAATTCTCTGCAAGCCACACTGTCATTGAATGAAACAATGTTCCTTACAAATACCGCGAAGGGGAAATCTCCCGCAGCAGTAAAAAAGTACTTTGCGAAGCAAGTTGCGCTCTTCGCAACTTTTTCCTCTTTTTACACGCGTTTGCATCAAAAGTATCCTCCACGCTCCCGTTCCTTTCATTCATCCCTGTGTCTTAGGCCGACTTTCGCGTGGCTCTTTCCCTTCCAGCCGGATAATGACCATCTTTCCTCGCTCTGTCTCCACTCCGTCCTTCCCAACCCCATTTTTGAACGGAACTCGTGTCATCCTGTCATTTGCTTCACCGTTTCTCCCCCTTTTTTCACGGACTTTTATTACATTTTTGTATTCCCCGCGTAACGAAGAACGCACAAGTGCGTGCAACTGAAGATCGCGAGTGTAGAATGGAGGAGAGTGACGTGGAACTGTTTCTTCGGCGAAATAGGTTATTTCTTCCACGAAAACGGGACACCGTATTGTCAAAGAAATTGTGAGGGACATTTTCAGAGGGAATTCCCTGCCTCGCGATCTGTAACGTCGTTTCTGTCCTTCATTTTCACTTCCCTTCTGCTGTGCTTCTTCAAAAGAAGTCCTCTGCTCTGTTTCAGTGACATATTTTTTTCGTTTTATTCGGCAGACATGCTTCAAGAATTCTTATAAGGAATTTTAATCACCTTCGTGTGATACTGACTCCTCTAATTTTTATTTGAATTCTCACTAAATAACGATTGCACGGTGTTGTTAACTTGTTAATCAAATTAGTGTAGGGACAAATATTTAATGGCGCGGCGAAAATACCACTTTATTACGTTCTTCCAACCCCTACCTTGTGTTTTTCATATTTTAATTCCTCCAGTCGTCCCACCTTCTTCCTCGTTCCACGTCACCATTATTCCAACTTCCGTGTCACCCTCTTTCGTGGCAAATAAAGGCACGGAATTCTTCTTTCCTCCGCAAAAACGGTTCTGTCTCTTGTGTTTCCGCGCTTGAGCTTCGCTGGGGAACGCTCGCAATCTAGTTTGCATTATATGATGTGCAGCGTGAATAATAAATTGCGAAATAGTGCACATTCATGGTGCCACAATTACAGGATGATTTGTAATTGCACGTCGGTGCTTCAAGATATACTACGTGAGTGAATGTGAGAGTGAATTTGACGAGCGTGAGTGCATGATGAACTCATCGAACTATGTGAATGCATGTGTGCACGTGTGGCGCGTGAAAAACTGCGGAGATTAATCGAGAAGGAAGAAAGAAAAGGAGAATAATCGTCCAAGAGCCACGAGGAGCATCACATACCTGGTGTTTTACTGTGTCCATTGTTGTGGATATTTTATAATTCAGTTATGGGCAAAAAGTAAATTCTCTTTCTGAGCATACAATTCTTCCTACATACATTTGAGCATTTCAGAAGCTAAGGTGATCAACTGCATACAACAATGAACAGAAAAAGTTTGTAAGTTAACACTTCGTGGTCACGAGGTGTGTACCGCATCCCCGGCAATTTATTTCTTCAAATTTTTAGACTCCATGTGACCAATTTATATTTATAAGGATTGACCACGAATGGTTACGCACTAAAATTTTAGAAATTTGCAGAAAGTGGTGTGGATCAATTCGGCTTCCGAGGAGCTCATTTAACACACAATGCAAGCTTGACACAAAAGGAATTGATGAAACGTTTAATTAAAGTCGTGGAATCGCCAAGAAGATTCAAGAAGCGAATGAACAGAATATGTCACGTAATTTTCCGATTAACCAGTTAACATCCAGCGGATCGTATCGTTGAGAGCTTATATTTCAAATGTATTATCCTGTGCCTGAGCGCTCCTGCTCGCATTATTATGAATTCCACCCCATTCTTCTTCTTTCTGGCAGACAATGACCCTACATCTCGCCCTCTTGTCCTACCCTTCAACGAAGACGTTCCCTCCCTCGCCCTTTTCCCAATTTCTGCGAGCGGCGGGCGTGCGTTCCGCCTCGGACCGCTCGCGAATACGTACGTCGCTGGGAATACATAAGGTTATTTGCATGGGACCGTCCTTGGCAACGTAATTTCGCGACTGTGCAATGCCCATTGTCTATCCTGCCGCCTTAATTGGACGTTTCGCAGTGTAACTTCGCGGGATGGCTATAGATAATCCTAATTAGGCGACGTTGGGTTAATTCTGCGAGAGTGCAGCGCCGAAAGGACACTGCACAGATAACGCGAGGCGGGCGTTTTTTATGGGAACGCTTCGGTATTGTCTCATTTTTGTGTGTCGCCCGTGGGCGTGAATAAATTACGCAAATATAAAACGTAAGAGAAGTGTTTCATATTGTAGTTTGTCTTTGGGGACCCTGGAGAACCAGAGTGTGATGGTCAAGAGAAAGTTTGGAATGGGAAAAGTAACAGAAGTGACATGGGTTAATGAAACGGAACTGTATCTCACATTCCACACCATAGAAGGTAAGAGGATACCTTAGAACACACCAGTGATATCAATATGATGTACACACTCTGATATTGGAATGAATTTCAAATACCAAATATCTACTAATATGTGAACGCTGGTTATTCAATATTAACCCTTTGCACTCGTAATCATTTGGAACCACAGATGGGCAAAAATTTTATTGAAATAAAAATTCCAATAACGAACGAAAGTTAAAAAAATTATTCGTGTTGTGTCGAATAAAGTTAACCCGGGCTAGGTTAAAGTTAAAGTTGAACAATTTATATAATATACATAAAACTATAATAAGAGTAAAAAACTTAATTTTATTCGTCAAATAATCTGAAGTTAAACTAAGTTTTATTTTAGTTAATGCCCAGCTCTGTTTGGAACGCACTAGTAATGATCTAAAATAGAATTAATTCCAAAACCCAGAATATATTTTATACCTAATAGATCATTATGTCTATAAATTGATAGATTATTATGTCTAACAATTCCATGATACAAGTTTCAATCGGTCCTCTTCGTGCTCAATGCACAAACCTCTCTAAGTGGGAGACACTATTGGAATTTACGTAAGATGTTTCTTGATAGCAGCTTTTGTATCCTATTATTTCTACTAACGACATTTTCACGAGGCAGAGTATATTAGGTGCATGAAGTTTAATTTGAAATAGAGAGAAACTATGGCAATGCGCGCTCAATATTTCTCGTCGGTGGTATACGAAGCCATCGAAAGTTCTCTAACATGGGAAACAGGCTTCCACGAACGCGATGGGAAATAGTCTCTCATCTTTTACCCGGGAACCAAACCTGTTTGCACTTTATTTATACACTATCCTCGGTTTTTCACCCGTCCGACGTGACTGCCGGCTGTCTGAGATAGCCAGCGTGCGAGGATGGAATTACAGGAGTCTTGCAAACTTAATTACCGCTCGGCGATTCAATTACAGAAGACACTGTGCATTGTGCCCGATCCAGGCTTTAGATAAATAAATTAACGCATGCTGGGTGCAATTCGAATGTCTTATCAACAGTTAGGCACTTTTAAGTGATCTACATTTTTGGAGCTGCATTTGCATTACTTGCTGTGTGTCTTTATTATTTAACTTTATCTTACGACAGTTAACAGAAAGTTTTTTCTGTTCAATTATCGTGAATAAATATACAAGTTTAACTGATCAACTCTGCTTCGTGTCGATTTCCTGAATCTAGTACTCAAGAATACGAACGGTGCTAAACTCATAAATTTTTCTGCTTTTTTTATTTCATGGACTTGATCAGTTTGGTTTCTAAGTGGGAATGAGGGTATGAAGGGTAAGGAGGAAAACAGGGAATGTCACAAAACAGCTTTGTCGAGAAAATTAAGTTGTAATACTTTAGTCAATCAGTTAAGAAACAAGGCTCAAAGAATTTAATTTTGTTATATAATTTTCTTCTTAAATAATTTCTTGTTTTGCCTTGTCGACAGAACCTTGTCCCTAAGTAGGCAAAGAGTGGGGACATTCCGTATTTTGTTCCAGTGCAGAGTGGACATTTCCTGTTTTTAATCAGTATCTATACCAAATCTTTAACTTATCTTACGGGAGTATTTGAACTTTATAACCCTTTGTGATTCGACAGTTCGGTAGTCCCAGTTACCACAAACAAAATATGGTACAAATAGCAAAATCACGTAAAATGGACATTTCCTGTTTTTCCCCTTTACCCTTCATATATTTCTTCTGCAATATTAACTTACAATCAGTTGAAGATATTGATTCCAAACCACCCCGTATAATCCTCCCAAAAGAAGCAAGCCACAACCAAAACGATCCCCCGTCACTTCCGCAAGTATTACGACCCAATCACCTACAAATGTGTCCTTGAATCATCAAAGTGTTCGATCATTACGATACGAACGCCACTCACAGTAATCCTACTCATACCCTGTCTCGCGAGGATATCCTTTTTGAGGTGGACCATCGATTCGAATGTGCCTCCTGTTCAAAAAGAACGAGGAAATTGGGAGAGAATTTTTAAACGCGTGTCTAAATCCAATTATATTGAGTTGCCTAAGTGACGTGTACGCCAAACGACTCGGGAAGAAGGTAGGGAAAATATACAGAGGCTGTTCCTTCCGTCAAGTTGGAATTATAACTCGGAGGAATGCGGAGAAGAGAAGCGGGCTTAGATTTTCCAGTGACTTTGGCAGAGTATTTCAGTCCTGAATTCGTGTAAAGAGGTGGGTCGAGGGTTTAAAACGTAACACATGTTATTTTAAGGATGATTGCAATTTCGAGGCGTCTGGAAATAGAGAAATTTAGTTATGATACGATTTTAATTGCTAAAGGAGTCTATCGATAGACTAAACTTATTTTACGAGCAAAAATACTCTGATCATGTCAAGACTGAGATTCTGATTTCGTTTAAAGCTTCATAAGAAAATTATGGAAGCATTATGAGTCTGACATCTCGAGTCTCTGGAAGGCCCTGATCTCCCAAAAATATCGTAACAGGTTTAACTTTCAATAAGATTAACCCTTCGATGTCATACCTATTTTTCAGAACGTACCTAGTTGTCACATTAGGTTTATTTTCGAAGCCAATTTTCAATCTGTTGTTTAAGAAGTATCTGTTAAATTAAGTCGCAAAAATTCTAAGATAAAGTTTGAACACTGTACAATATATGTTTATCGTTGAAAATTAACGTTTAAAGTATCATCATGTTTAAAGAGTAGTACCATTTTCAAAGATGCCTCAAAGATTTTTTACCTCGCAGTCAAGCGATAATTCGAGGGAAATGAATAAATCTTGCTCCAGAATTCTTAAGAGTAGTCTACTCACTATGTTGCAAAATTGGAAGCATGTATGACATGCTAATGCATGGGTTGAGATTTTATAAATCCTGTCTTATTAACCCAAGATATAAAAGAGATTTCGCGCAAAGTATGACGGGTATTCCCCTACGAGTCTTTTATAAATTTCGTAACTTTCTTCCAAAGTGACTCACCAATCTCGGTAGTTAACCGCTTGTCAGCCGTGACACTTTGTAAAGGGGCAGGGATGCAGCTTGGCTATACACAGGACCTTACTTAGCGATCTGGACCGAAGATCCAGGGCGTCGATCATCGTTAAGGCGATAAGACGCTTTCAGTTAACTTAATCCACGCGGGCAGCGAGGATTAAGGTGAACTGGTTCGTTAAGGGCAAATGCTGGTACCTTATTGAAGAAGACTTAGGGTGGACCGAATGCATTGTGTGCTCGAAAATTGGATGGAAACTATGCATCAGCTTTGTCACTCCAGTGAAAAGCACTGACGTCTGATTCAATTCGGCAGTGATTTCTTCGAAAATTTTTAATAAAAATGTGCTGAGTCCTGTACAGAAATTGAGACTGTAACACAAAGAAGATTTAGTAAAGTAGGAAATATCATATAAAATCAGGGACGAAACTAGGTTGTATAGCGCCTAGAGCAAGGATTCTGTTTCTCCCCCGTCCCAAAACATTTTACCCCCTTTGTATTATCCACCTTAGGAAGTTGGGTTCACCCTTTACATAAAAAAACTTTTATAATAAACGTGTTTATTCACTGTCTCAAACATATTGCAGGTACCCTAATTTGTTTGCTGTTTGATAACAGATAAATTTTAATTACTTCTCCATAAAATGTGTATCTCCTTTATTCCTAATGAATTAATGTAACATATAAATTTGAGTAAAGCAATTGATGCAGCTTTTTCAAAATTATGTCTTTTCTCTACGAACCCACTGCATGTTTCGTCCCTGTATAAAGTGACTTCTGTTCAGGGGTTGAAAACAGTTATGATATCGGTTTCGGTTCTCGAAACAGTTATGAGAACCGAAATCATTTTGAAACAGTTACGAGTGAAAAGGGTTCTAATATTATATCGGTTCCGTAACGGTTATATATCGGTTATACAGTAAACTCTCGCCATGGGACTGGGCTCGCCTCAACCATGCGTAAGCGCCTTTTAAATTATGATTAAATAATAAATCTGTGAAGAATAAATTGATTCTCAAAAGTAGTTTGAAATCAATTTTTTTAAGTTACGTTTAAGTTAAACCCTTATTAAAAATTTAAACAAAGTAAATTATATACCGAAATTGTTGCAGAGCAACTTCCAACTATACATCGCATTTTTATGCTGTCATCGCACGTTTCAAAATACTTATGAACAATGTCGCATTTCTTTCGGCCCGTTATGTCGATATGTTTTTAAATATCAATAATAACTACTATACACTACGACTAATATTAATTTGACACTTCATTTAAAGTATTGCTGACATTAACAGCAATAACTTTCCTAATATCGACAAACGAACTATCTACTAATTTTATATTAATTATGAAGATTATTAACTTTTTTTTTTTAATAAAGACAGTGTCTCGAGGACGACAATATGTCTTGTTGGGAAATATCAAACTTTTTGTATTAAATTCCACGTGCTCGCAACTAGCTCAGGAATACAAGTGACTCTGACAATCGTTCTTCGCGTTTGTTTACAAGATCCTTCATCGCTGAGCCTCACTATCTAGAGTCTCTCTTTTCAGTACTTAATTTACAGATGCTGTCTTTCATTTCGGCTTTTCCTGCATTGGTGGAGTTTTAAAAAGAGAGACACCATCAGGTGTCTCTCTATCAAGAGAGGCCCAGCGATAAAAAGACTTATAAACAAATCGAATTTCCATTAAAAAAATTGACATTGATCGTAAATATTTTGGAACGTGCTATGCATACCCGATGTGTAACCGATAGGATACATTACTGTTATAAAACCGATATATAACAGTTACGGAACCGATATAATATCGGTTCTGCAGAACCGTAACCGAAATCGATATAGCCAGAAATTTCGGTTCCTTATAACAGTTATTCAGAATATCGGTTCTTTCATAACTGTTTCAGTCAGAACCGATATATAACAGTTTGAAACAGTTATTTTCGGAACCGTTTCAACCCCTGCTTCTGTTGATAGAAAAGTTTAGATTACAAATCTTGCGATAAAAGCCAAGTTAATATTTGAGGATCACACGTTTATTTAAAAATTTAGGTGAAATTAAAAGAAGAGCAGAATCCCAGCAATCTATCTACGTAAAATATTCTGACTACCCATCAGCTAAATATAAAAATTCCTGATATGCAACTGTTGCGCCCAATGCACCGTTGCAGCAACAAATATCACAAAGACTCACAAGCAATACATGTTTGGAAGTACACATAGCACTTCAAACTTTCAGCACTCAGGGAATAAACATCCAATACAGCCAGGGTATCAAACAAAAAATCAGAAAGTCTCGACCACTCTGTTTTCCCCCGACAAATCTTCTAGCCAGGGGTAAATCAAAAGTGGTGAGCCAACAATTCGCGCAAAGGAGGAGCAGCTCACACAAGAGGGCCGAAGAAACATGTTCCAGGGGAAGTGACTTCGCGAAACTAATCTAGCCGGATGTAAAAAGGAACTCGACTTCCCTAAATCGACTCCGCGAACCGTCGTAAACTACAAAGTGGAAATAGTCCGCGAAAGGGGGCAACAAACGAGTCCCGCGATTGCTGGCCTCCAGAGTTTCCCTGGCATGTAACTGCAGCAGGGAACGAAGGAAGAGCCTCGGGGACTGTGCAGGTTCTACGCAACTAGAACGCTATGATGCCTTGCTTGTTACACTGTTACGAGCAATTCTGTCACGTATTTACAGCTCCATAATTACTCGGGTCAAATATTGTAACAACCACGTGTCTACCTGAGACGTGAGTACATACACGAGTTTTATGATCGCTTAAGTGCCAGCTAATTCGCGGTCCCTCGTGGCTGGTTCGTGGTAATGCACGTTTGTTGCACCTGGAAGGGCTGAAGTGGACCTGGAAAGCAGGCTGCTTCGTTCCACGATCGGGAAAGGTACGTTTGTTTCGTGGAAAAAAGGGATTGCTTTGGTGGTGGAACTGACTGACGGATGTGCACCTGGTGGTAACAGTGATTGCTGCAATCCTTTGGCCAGAAGGGTCTGTGCAACGGATGGAAGATAACAGTGCAATGAAAGACAAAATTCTGATCGGGACTGATATTGAATTTGAAGTAAATTTTGTGTTTGGGGAAGCTCCTTTTGATGAGAAGTATTATGTTACTGTTATGAATTTTATAGGTTTGGAATTTCATAGGGTGGTGTGAGTTGAGTAGTAAGAATAGTAGGTACAATTTGATGAGTGCACAAACGGTGAGTTAGTTAGGTATTGTTTTTGGAAAGGAAATATCTAATTCCTATGCAGTTACGTAATTGATTTATATTTCTTTACGTTTTTATAATTCTAGTAGCTTCTAATAGAACCATTCCTAAACAGAGATCCAAAATAACAGTCAGAAAAAAGTTATTAAGTAAAAATTGATTTTTCTCGAAAAATGAAATTATTAAAAAATATTAATTTTTAATTGTTCTGATTATGATTAACCATTATAAATGATTAAAAAATTCTTTAGACACCAGTAACCATTTATAATGGTTAATTGTAATCAATATCATTTAATTAAACATATATTAACTCTTATAATAAAACTTTTAAAATTTGTCTTATAACAGTTATGATGTCTGTTCCTAAATGATTATAAATGTGTTGGTACGTAAGAAATACACTGTTGTCAGATAGTTTCAACAAACGATTTCTCCTATCTCCTAACTAATCCTCGCACGCGAGGATTGCACCGTAGTAGCTATGTCAAACGAGTCTATGGGAAAGCCAATTTTGTCTCAATCTGACACAATACTCTTACACGAAACACAGTAAATGCAATAAAGGATTTCCAATACTCAATCTACCTGTAACAACCCTCCAAATAACAGTATCAAGATTCGTTTGGCGAAATCCCTTGGGTCAGCAAAAGTAAGGATAATAATATAGACACTAGGTGATTTTTATTTCTATTTCTCACCATCTCCAAACATTTAATTCTCTTCAATGGAGGAGAGAAGATTGAAAGTTAGGATCACTTTCAATTCTCTAAAAGAAAAATACAAGTGTTTGTTTTAAACTTAACGCCCTCTGTTAGGTTCTCTTTCAGAAAACCTCAGCTTCTAACGTTTATAGTATCTGGGCTTTGGCGTGAATTTGTCGCTGGCTTTAGAAACACTTGAAACTTTGACAAAGTTTGGTCCACGTTCAGCGTATGGAAATTCAATTGTTGGTTTTAAATTGGAGAGGTCAAAGCTACTGAATTCTAGAGTTAAGGGTTCTACCATTTTTGGTCACCTGAACTGACGTGTTTCTAAAGCAAAGAACCTAATTTCTCTCTCTTTGATGTTGAAAAACAGAAAATAGAAGTGGAACGATTAGAAGAATCTAATCGGAACTTTAAATTCCCTGAAGAGGGTAAATTAAAGGTACTGAGAATATTTCTCACAAATTTAAAGAAACAGAAGCTTTGAATAGCCTACGATCAAATGTCAATGATTTATCCTAAATAAATAATGATTTATCCTAATATATAATTCTACAATATTCTCCCCAATATTTCCTACAATTTCTCAATTTCTCTTCCTTTCTCATTGCAGACGCAGCCGAAGATTTAAAACTACTCAAGCGATCAAACATTGGATCGACAGAATGCATTAAAAAATATCTCTGTTCGATGTAAATTCACCGGAGAAATTGAAATCTGTTTCCACAAATCGGGTACGAGTAATCGACACGGACTTATTCAGTGACCACTTTACATTTCTAGGTGGTGAAGGAAGTGGAGGATCGAAGAGGTCATCGATGCTCATAACAGACTTTACTCTGGCCGTTTTTAACCCGAGTAAACCGAGTTCCAGCCGGCTAGTCGATAAAAGCTACGCAAATACCGATGCAACCGGAGGGTGCGCTGGCTGCTTCCACTTCACTTGGAACCTGCACAACCAGCAACGCTGGAATCACCGATGGCAACAGCCCAGCTACACGTGTTGAAAGCTGCATCGTTCTGTCGAGCCGTGCAAAACTGCCGCAATTAATACTTAGCCTGCGTCCCACCGACAACACGCAGATAAATCTTCGGGCTGTGGAAATGGGAGCGAATTGTTCGCTGAAGATTCGCAGCTTTCGCTGTCGTATTTGGCTAATAATTTGGCTACGAAGCCTACACCTGGGTAAATCTAAAGCAACGTAGATGGAGTACAGCATATAAACGTGAAGCTTTAGGCAATCTGAATTAGACATGAAGAATTGGACGTTTGTAAATAATTTTGTGAAGACATAGAATTTCCTGAATGCACTCATTATTTACGTTTCACTGAGGGGGATAATAACACCATCGAATTATCTTGAAAAATGATGAAATACAAATACCTCTAATACCAGACTTGTGAATATTAATATCATTAATCTATTCTACATAATAATTTTGTTTCACTAAATTACAATGGCCCACGAAAGTATTCGAACACCCTTTAAAATATTATAACCTTTTTAAATTTAGTCCAAACGACTTGAGATTTTTTAGTACCTAGTAAATAAATCCTTCTAGCTTCTCAGAAAAACTC
The DNA here is from genome assembly GCA_944738655.2 of Andrena hattorfiana. Taxonomy (NCBI): domain Eukaryota; kingdom Metazoa; phylum Arthropoda; class Insecta; order Hymenoptera; family Andrenidae; genus Andrena; species Andrena hattorfiana. Next base: position 37,053,315 of record OX122889.2, on the reverse strand, counting down.
AAGTCGTTTGGACCAATTTTAAAAAAGTTATAATATTTTAAAGGGTGTTCGAATACTTCCGTGAGCCACTTTGTGGTGTTTCTGCACCTCTATGTTCAAAGAAACCATCGCCAATCTCCATAAAAAAAGAAACCCACATTCCAAAGCACGATTCCCATCAACCAACTCTCCCATATTCGGACGTTCCCCAACTCCACCTTGATTTTGCGACAAAAGGGTGTCATCGGGAGTGCTAAGCAGACCGAGACCAACTAGATCTGTGCCCAGAGGGTGCCGGTTAATTTCACTCCAACCGAAAGCGGCGTATTAAGTGGCAGCGACGTCAGAAACGGCGCCAACTACCGGTTTTCTCGGCAGTAGCTGGTGTACTTTCCCGAGGACAGGTATCCTTTACAGCCCCGGAGCGCGTTAGCGTCGCCTGGCCGTTTCCAGGACGCCTGCTAACACGTAGACGGAAGGGACCAGGACCCGTAGGAAGCTGACTTGCGCCACAATGGGACCCCACGAATGGATTTCTAGGCGGCACAATGGGACGCGCGGTGATCGTTATGCATTCGTGGCGCGATTTGGCTGCCACGCCAACTTATTTCTTCCGGCCACCAACTGTTCGAAAGCTCCCACTCGGGACCAGACTAGTACCCACCATTCCCCTCCTTTGCCTCCGGAATTGCTTTCGCGTCTCGTGAACCAGTTTCCAGCGCTATTATGGCGTCTCGCGGCTCAGAATGCGTCGATTCTAATGTCGTTTGATCGCGAGTTGACGGTGCAACTTGCCTCCTCGGGCACGCTTAATTGTTTATGAGGCTGCAGGATTTTCCATACGCGTTAGCTTAGGCGTTCATATCGGCGCAATTAATTCGATTCCTAGCTAATACAGAAGGAGTGCAATTTCTGGTGCAGTCGGAAAGGGGATGAATCTTTTTGGGGAAGTGGATATTTAAGGGGGTATTCTAGTGTAACTGCCCGAATTTATTTAACAAACACAATAAGTTTATATTGCCTGGAATTTTGCCCGTATATTAAAGTATGTTTGATGTAATGCGCAGAATTTTTTAGAACCTGTTTTGTGGCATAGATATAGTCTATGGGGTAAACTTCTTCAAAAAATTCTTTTCCTGTGGGGGTTAGCGTGGAGACTGTTATAATCATCTAAAATGGAAAAACTAAGACTTATTTCCATTATTATGGTTGTGCTGTGGTTGGAACCACTGACGTGTTTCTATCTTGTAAAGAATTAATTTTACAGAAAGAAAACAGCTATATTTTTTATAAAAATCGAACATTTTTCAAAATGCTGCCATTCTGCAAATTTGTATTGTTAGGGGGCCTCCGTGATTCCAACCATAGGGGCAATCATAATAATGAAAATAAATCTTACTTTTTCCATTTTAGATGACCACCTATAACAGTCCCCACTTTTGAAATTATTTTATGAAGCTTGTGCCACCGACTATATCTTTGTATATGTGCCATAAAAAAGCTCAAAGAAATTCTCAGTATAATTTCAGACATACTTTAATATGCAGACAAAACGCTAGACAGTATACACTTATAGTTTTTGTTAAATAAATTCCCGAAGACAGCGTTCAAAAACGGGCAGTTACATTAGAGTAGGAATATCCTTTAATGTTTTACGATGGTGTGGTTAGAGTCATACACATTTCAGTCACATCATGCGTGTAGTTTTATTTTTCACATTAAAATTGTTAATTATGTGATGTCAGTCTAGACTAGTTATTCTTCTAAATTTATGTGAACAAACCTGTGAGTCAGAATGTGTTGAAAGGAGTAATTTTGAAGTAAAGGAATTTTTTATAGATATTTGTTAAGAGGACGAGGATGTAAGTGGACGCAAAAGTTAGTCAAGTATAAAATAAACTATAGAAAGAAACTATGTATCTTTAAGAATATATAAAAAGGTTAGCTTGTACATTAAAATTTGTTTTAGATTTTTGATTTTCTCTTTCAAGAAAAATCACTTTGCTATATTTTCTTATTTAAATAAATTTCACTCCATCAGTTGACTGGTAGATATACATAATTGTGCACTTTGATTAGATCCGATTTTGAAAATTTTGTGAAAAAAGCCTGAAGACACGCGAACCATCTTCGTTTCCTTTCTCCCCTTCAAATCCACGTTTCCAGCCCGAAATACCGAGTCTGTATTGCAATGATGCCTTAAATCTAGTTTTATTAAATAATACCGCGGCAAATAACACACATCTAGCCTTTCATGAAAATTGATTGCATTATTTTCACGTTTAAATCGACGGAATGAAAGATATCAAATCCTCATTTCGTTGAATGTCACTGCCTGCACCGATGAGGGAACACGTTCGTTTCAATTACTAGCAACGGAATGTAATTTACGCAACTGACAGACTAAATTACCGGCAACGAAAACAAACATCGGGGCGCCAGTAAAACGCAATCACCTTAATGAATTAATACAGTAATTCCAATTACATGAATAATAAAACCGATTTCGATTGTATCAAAACCATGAAACGTATTACCAGAAATGTTTCGGGAAAAATGTCACGTATAATACGACAGCAAAATAATTCAGGGTTCAGCAATTCCCTTAACGGGTTACACCACTTTAGAGCCTAAAAAAAACAGCTATCTTTAAGCTTTTTTTGAAAAGATGAACAAAATGAAAAATGTATATTTTTCTACTATTTATTTAGTAAATATGATGCAGTAAATGAAAATGTTGGGTTTTTTGCTCTAGGTCCAACTTCTTTACAGCTGTCTTACACACCATAGATGAACAAAATTTGTATTAAAATAAAATTTCTAATACCAGATGAATGTTAAAAAAATTATTCCTCATATGTAAAAAAAAATTTGTTTCGCGTACTTCAATAGTTGTACACTAAATGCTTTGTTATACATATTTCATTTTCTCAAAAAAGAAGCTTAAAGATAGATTCTCTTTTTAGGTTCCAAACTGGTGCAACCCCTTAATTATAATGTACTCGAATAGAGACAAGCCGAATTTAATTGAAGCTCGTTTAATTTTCTTTAGAATACTAGCCTCGTGCCCGTGGGCCAGGATCTATTATCCAGTTCCTCAGACAGTGTTTTATTTAGGCCAAGCTTCGTTCCAGATGGCGGAACATTAGTTACACGGGGTTGCTTTCGAAGAATTTAATTACAGCAGTCATTCTGCTCGACGAAAATTATGCTGTCCTGGCCGATGCTCAAGGTGTATTCTATTTGATATCCTTCTGTTGGAGCTCGCTGCACGGTATGTGTCTTGATTGGAAACCGAGTTGAAATTGCTCTTCGCAAATAATTCCACGCTACAATCAACCATGCGCACGTTTCGAGCCGCTTTATTTAGGATCTCCTTGTTTGGATTTTCGTTTACCCTTGCCCGAAGGGCCGTGCCGTTTCATCTTGCCGCATTCGCTCCGACTTGGCCCCCCGTTTTCTCAGAGCAACTTCCCTCGGCCAACGTTTCACGAACCTTGCAATAAAATCATGAGCCTGCAAGAAATATTCGCGAATCGACCAGCGTCGATTTCGAAGAAACCCTGCAGGCTCCAGTAGCAGCCAAATAAAATAGCACGGAAAAGAATTCAGCAAGAATGCCATTTTCTGGAAACTCAATTACGAAAGCAAACAGGCAATGAAATAATAAATAAATTCAATCGTCAATGTTATTTCCCTGCTTTCCAATTACTTAAATTTAATTGGCATCAACAGAAACAAACATATTCAGTGGGTAACAATGCGTGCCTACGAAATATACGAAAACATTTAAAAGGGGACCTGACACTTTTTTCACTTTTCACTTTGTGTGCGTTATGAACTAATATGTAATACCTAATGAGAGACTGAAACAATAGATAAATTGATGTGCTTTGACGCAGAGTTTGATTAAAATACTTCCTTAGCCCCGATACTATGGAATATCGTTCCGTTTGGTAAGCGCACGTAGTTAATCCACCTTCAAACGAGGGCGTGCCTTTGGTCGGGGCAACTCAGGCGAGACGGGAAAACGTGTATCGCCAGTGTAATGAGTTAGTCGCGAAATAGAAAAGCAATTTTGACTGGTACCACTTGGGGGGGGAGTGCTTTCACTGAGAACCAGTCACCGCCGGAAGAAATAAGTTGGCGGCGAAGCCAAATCGCTCTCGTATGCAAAACGATAGATTGAAACCAGCTCCGTCCTCCTATCATTTAATATATCGCTGACTCCGAACCAGTCGGGCTTCGCTTTTCATTCACGCTCGTGTAGTGTTTCCAATCTTACATTCGACGAAAGTAATCTCGAGGATTCGTTTAGAAAATTTTCATCGATTTTGCGATGACGGCGGAGGAGAAACGAACAGCTGATAAAATTTGAATGCAGTGACTTTGGAGTCGGGTAAAATTTGAATGCAGTGAACCATAGGGTTTATCGGTTTCTGAAACCGTGTTTAAAAACCGTTTGTTTGGATAAATTTATAAAAATCAAAAACCGGTTCTCAAATTTGAAAAACCAGGTTTAGATACTAGAATTAATATGTAAAAATTAATTAATTATTTAATTGGAGACGTCAACATTTTTACTTGAAATCGCCTCGGGCATAAGCATATTGTAGTAACAGTTTACTGTAAAACTAATATTCATGAATTTCTTATATGAGCATTCATATTTCCTGAAGAAAAATACTAAATGAAGTAAAGATTTATAGTTATTTATATTTTGTACGGATTTTAGTTATTTTAGTTACTTTAATTTTGTTTCTATTTCATTTTGTATAGAGTATATATTATTTTGTTGTATTTTTGTAGTTCCATAAATATTATATGAACTGAAAAATTATACAGATTTTAGGTATTTTCGTTTCTTTTTTTATTTCTTTGATTTTATATAGATAGAGTATATGTTATTTTGTTATATCGTTGTAATTCCATAAATATTAAATAAACTGAAATGGTTTAAAATACATAAGTATAAATATTTTTTACTGTTCTATTTTCGTTTATAAAAATTCGAATATCGTCTTTTTTTCAAAAGTCGGTTTTTGTGTAAACCCTATGAGTAATCAGAAGCACTGACAACAGAGAAGCCTCGAAAACCTCTTTAACTGAGAAACTTTCACCCAGTTTACTTTCCTGTAAACTTAAACTAACCCTGTAACTAGCTCTAACCCTGACTAATCGACAAACTAACAAAAATACTCAATACCTGGCTCAACCACTCTCCCAGCACGAGCGATCAAGTTGAAATCGCCTTAAAAACAGACTCGTAAATAGGGGGTTGCTCGAGGAAAGGGATCACCGAGAAGGGATCGTTACGATCGAACAAGGAGGGTTGAGGGTGGGTGGGAGATTTAGTTTTGTCCGTTGCAGCTCGCCGAAAAACCTACCGCTTCTTCGGCCCAGGCGGACCCCTCTTAAATAACTTACTTGATTATTTATTTCTACCCCTCACTAGCCTGCCAACGTTAGCCTGGCCAACGATTCGAGATCCTCCTTTTGTTCCGAAACCAAGCAACTGCGCACCATAATTTAGTCCCGTGGCGAGAGTCGCGGAGCAGGAGAAAGAGAGTAGGTGGAAACGGGATGACGGTAATGAAAAAGTATGCGCCGTAGCTGGCCGAGCTGACTGGCCGATTTCCGTGCCGCGTGCGCGCGGTCCAACGCGGAGACGCCAATATTTTTCAATTACCGAGCAGCCTGAGTTTATTTAGTTTGCGTACAATTGCCGCGGACCGGCCCAGCCCCGGTTGAATTAGTTGCACTCGAATGGAGAACAGCGATTCGAGCATTGACGCGTCCTCTGCCTCGACAAATCGTCGACAAATGGGACTTTTACGTGCTACATAGTTCCAAGCGTTCTTCACGACCTGCTAGTGTTTTTGTGTTTTAATTTCGAATTTACTGCCTGTTTTAGGCATGGTGTTTGGAAACTATGTTTGGGAGGTATTTAAATGTTAAGGACGTGTGTTGGATTATGGAATATGGTTGCTTCAATTCGAAATAATTTCAGGTATTTTGGACTGAGTTATTTAGTAGAAGGGGGAATAGTATTTTTATCGGCGAATTTGTAATTCCGGGTCGGTGAAATTGAGAGATTAAGGTAGTTCCTGAATAATTTACTAAATTCGAGAATTCTTTGAAATTTCGTTAAAAAATAATTTGGAATACGAGAAACCCTTGTACAAAGTTTAAAATCAATTTACCACATAGTTATCGAGAAATTGTTAATTAAAGTTGGTGCATTTTAATAGAGTGGCATATGGCAGAGTCGAGAAAGAGGGTTATAGTTTCAGTTTTTCTCCTGAAACAGGAAAACTATATTCAAGAATTGTACCAAAATTGGCCCCAAAGTACATCGAAATGTGACGAAACGAATTTATTTATTTCTGCGAAACTGACCACATGGTTTCTTCGTATATTCCTATAAAAAATACATTTACGTGCAAATTTTTTAAAAACTGCGTAGAGCAGTGAACGTGGCAACGTCGCACAATCGATATGTTTAGACATTTAAACAGCGAACGAAGATTCAGATTCATATGAACGTTTTTTCCGACATTTTTTTACGCTCCGAATAAATGCGATGTTGTCATATCTGTTGCTCCAATTCACTATGCTAACCAATTTAATATTCTATTTTCGTATTACAATTATTTATATTAACATTGAAGTTTTTAAAATATATATATACATGATGTTAAAAATCATTATTATTACTTCCATTATATCATACTACTTTATATTTATCGTTTACTCCCCAACTCTAATTTGACTAACATAATTGGTCAGGTACAACCATAAGTTAATAAAGGCAGTCGTTCTATTCTCTGTTCCGATAGTTTAATTTTCTTGGATTAAAGTCTATAGATACTAAAAACTTTTTAGTTCTTGAAATATGAAGTTTGGTAAGAGAGCAGGTGCTATTCGCATCTGGAATCGTAGAATATTTATAAACCTCGTTATACCACTAACGATTTGATAGACTTTCAGGAACTTACTAGGTATATAGGTATATGTATTCTGTTCATACGATGTTTTACTAACTCTGGAATTAAATTCTGTTGAGATATTAATGATACTGGCCTAATGTTCTTTTCCTTTGTTAATTTTCATGATACGAATACCTTTATATTGCATGCAAAAGGTAACTCTGTGTTTTTTTAACAGTGTTATGGGAGATGTAAGCTCAAAATGTACTGAAGACAAAAGTATTGAGACGAAAGTGCACGTTTATAAAGTCCTTATCAATCTGAATAATTTTTACTCGAAACAATTCTCAAGATAACATATGTATAACCCTTTAGTACCCAGTGTGATGTAACATCATTTTCGAAAATCGTTTTTTCTTATAAGAAAACTCGATACGTAGTAAATAATTTTGGGAACCTTTCCCGGACACTTTTTTTAATGTCTGGGCGCTAAAGGGATTAGCAATAAATGAATCTAATTCAAGCTTCACCGGTTTGAAGAAGCGTCTGACTATAGATGCACCGGTTCTACTTGCTCTCATCGACTTCAGTGATACAGATCAATCATATCTCCATATCATTTGAAGTAGGTACATACGTAGTTTTGTAGTAGGGATGGGTTTCTCGAATCGTCCAAACCTCGAACCCTAAGAAAGTTTCGAGTTTTGAGAATTCGAAACTTTGCACTTTTTTCGTAATTCGAAACTCTCGTAACCCTGATAAGAAAACGTATAAAATCAATGAATAAAGAATCGTTCGCAGCGGGCCTCGAGAATTTGTATATCGTTATATTTTTGTTTGTATTTTGTTCAATAGAGATTTGTGCAAAAGTTTTGTTGATTTCAGTTCTTAAAGCAAGATATTCTATTTGAAAAAAACAGAATCAGCACTTGAAGTTTCGAGAGTTCCGAGTTCCAAAAGTTTCGAGAGTTACAAAGCTTTACACAAAGTTTCGGATTCGAGTTTCGAGAATTTAGAAATTAGGTTCGCACCCATCCGTAGTATGTACTACTTTAACATTGTTACAAGTAAAAATTATTCAAACTACTCCACCCCTTTAAAAATGTATAAATTAATCAGCTGTCCATGCAAATACTTTTTATAAAAAAAAGCAGGACTCTCCACATAATAATGTTCGTCAAAATTCCTTATAATAAAATCTAAAATACATGATTTGTAAACTACGTACGTTGTATTGTCATCAAATATCCCTAAACATCATACCGTCAATATTGTGTCTCTGTATTAACACTTTCTCCTCCAAGTGTGCCCTACAGGCGCACCAAACGCCTACGTTGTATTGTCATCAAATATCCCTAAACATCATACCGTCAATATTGTGTCTCTGTATTAACACTTTCTCCTCCAAATGTGCCCTGCAAGCGCACCAAACTTCAAATTAGCGATACACGTTGATTAAATTATGCCCATTAAAAACGAAAGAATTTTTAATTAAGGGGTCCAGTGGAAAGCAGGCACATTCTACCGTTTTATGATTTTAGAGAGAAGCAAGTTGAAGAAAAAATTGTTTTCATAGGGCATGCGGTATGCAATTGTAATTATTTTAAACGGTACTTGAATTGGATGGTAAATGACAACTGTTATGAAATTTGAGCGGAAAAATTAATTTTATTAAGCACGGGTCCCTTCTCCACTACGTATTTGTTTTTTCTCAACGTAAAGAAAATTTAATACGAGGCTGCTTGGTGAAACGGACATGCTATTATATTAGGAGGTAGGTAATGGAATGACACTAGATTGCACGAACGGATTAATGGTACAAAGAAACGAAAATTTATGCATTTTCCACTGGGCTCCTCAATTCATAGACAGATGAATTACCGATTTGTAATAACTCCACTACATTCTCCCTATTCTAAGGTCCTGCAGTCACTAAACACAGCATGCAGCAAAATTATCTCTGCCGCATCGAAAAACGAATAACTTAGAATGCAAAATATTAATTCAAGTCGAGAAGGAGACATTGATTTCGATCTTCCACAATATCCCTGTCTTCATCAATTGCAACCCCCGGTTCTTAAACGGCTCTCGGGAATTCTACAACAAGACTAAAGCTCAAGACGAACCGCCCCCTAGCCTGAAACAATGCTAACAAGCGTTTCAACGGTAACACACAATAAAACTGTGAACTACGTCCCCGAGTAGAAGAGTCCGAGTTACGGTATGAACAATAAGCACCATTCTTAGGAGTGGTGAAATTATTGCGAGGCGAGTCGACTGCTGTGTTCATAACTTCTCGTTAACTGTGCCAGCCATCTTTTCCCCCTTCTCGCTCGTACACTCGCTCGCGAGACTATCACCAATTTTCTTCTTTCCCCGCGATGTTCCGCAGAAGCTAAGTCGATCTTGAGATCTACTTGTTACAGAGATAGTTAAGGGGATACAGCTCGTCGTTCACGTGGAAGAATGTTAACTGGCCAGATCTGGGCGATTAATCGCGTAGTTTGTCGAGTAAGAAACAATTTAGAGGATTTGTGTTATGCAACGGGAGCAATTTAACGAATTATTCGGTACATTGAGGGTATCAAGGTAGCAGAAATCGCTTTTCTGTGAAAAATGTAAGATGTTGAGGAGTGCAGTTGTGTTGGATTCAAAGTTGCACAAGTGTCTTCGGATGCGTGACACTTTTGTGGCTCACGATTGGTATACTTATAGCCACAAAATAAATATCTTCTTTAATCTAGCGCAGTCTCTAATAAGTGTGTCACTGAAATAGTGATACAACTCGAAAGGGTGTGATTTTACATGAAAAAATAATTTTAAAATATAGGAAAACATTTTTGTATTTAGGGATTCGGTTTCGAGAATAATGATTTGGAGTATTTTTTATGTACGCTTACGTCTGACTACGAATTGGCGGAATGCAATAGTAAATATAGTACAGCTACGACTGAAATTAATATTATTGTGGAAAAATAAATGGAAATAGTAGAATCGCTTTTTTCGATCGAGGCAAGTCAACTTAATTTTTTTAGAAAACACATCCTCGTTCGAAAAGAACTTATTGTACTATCTCAACTTATTTTTGCACAATTGCATCTTTGCATCTGCACCAGATTTATTGTTGTAGTCTGCCAATTCCTAGTCACATTATTCTAAGTTATTCTTCCTAAAAATGATTCACCTAAATGAAAAAGAGTTATGCTACCTTATCACACATTTCTGCATGTAGAATTGCGCTCTTTTGTATTGTACTACCATTTTGGTGACACCTCGTATAAGAAATGTCTCGTATGAAAAAGCTCTAAAGCTGACCTATTCCAAGCGCACAATGTTATCAAATATAAATACAATATTAAATATTATTGTTGAAAACGATAGTATAAATTCTATCAATACAGGTCAAAGTACAATAATTAAATGCCCACTTAAAGCTGCTTCCTTCTGTCTATATCAGGCTAAATACGAAACTTAGGAGACTAATGGAGGAAGAAAGAAAAGAGAGGAGACACGAGAGATAGAACAGATCTGCAGCAAAGAGGTAATTAAATATGATAAAATCGATCATCTGAATCGTTCACTTTGCGTCTGAATATTTAATCGCGAGCTCGCGCTTCGAAAGCACAAACAGATTTCAACTCCACTTTCGGTTCCGCGGGAATGAAACTAATTCTGTAAAAGCCTCTATCCTCCGAGTTCCAGGAACTCGAACTCATCTCCTATCAATTACGATTGCTTTAATTACGAAAAATTTTTGAAGAAAGTACATGATATAGTTAAGCACAGTTTCGTGTAAATTATTTCCCGATGGAATTTTAATTAAACGTACTGAGCTACGAAGTAGAATTTTACTCGCTACCAATCCACGATACAAGAAATAATCTCTCATTATACAAAAATGCAGCGACATTAATTAATTTAAAATACAAATGGAATTTCATATACCATCGACTCATTATGCATTGCTTTTGTCTAAACCAGAACCAGCAAGTCCCATCCAGAACAGTCTGCTTCCCTTCCTGAACGTCGCTAGTGTTTTCGCCAAGCAGACGCTCTGTTCACAACGCGCACTTATGTAATTGAGAGCGAGAAAGCAAAGGACAACTAAAGAAGAGGACAGAATCGAAGACAGTGCACGTGGAACGGAAATTTGCAATTTTCTGGGTGAATTCGCGACAGATACGTGTTCACTGTGCGAGGTCAAACCGTAGACTGAATTTCGAAACAGACAAAAAGGTTATCGCCAACCGACGTGCTCGACTCAGGTGTATACGATTCTTCCCTCGCGGTGTGTTTATCACGATTCAGAGACCCCCTCGGTGATATTCGGAAAAAATTCTTTACGTTTGAAACGAAATCGTTCAAGGCGCGAGAAAGGAAGTACAGTGGAATGTCCAGTAGCAGTATAACTTATTCATTGCTTCGAAAAAATATATGGTGGGGGACACAAGTGTTCGTGTTGGGGAATTTTTTAATGACAGAATATTTTCACTTATGAAGTTGAAAGAGTGTGCAAGTGTTTTAGTGCATTTAAGAAAATTGAGTGGAAACTGACAAGGGAAATTCGGCAACTGGAAAATTCAACTAAATCTGTAACATTGCAGAAATGTAGCTCAAGTGGTACCAATAACGTAACTATTTTTTGATTTGACAAAAAACAGTCCGAAGGGTGAAATTGTGAGTTTTCATATTATCGTTAATATCTGCGAAACCATAAAAGCTATCGAAAAAAAGTCCAATTCAAAGTTTTATGGTTTTCGACATCCTACAATAACGTGATAAAGAATTGTCGAAAAAATTGGTGGTGGCGATAAATTGTAAAAAAAATGTTTTTCGCAAATTCTGAGAAAGAAGTCATTGATTGCCATTGGTGGCCTCCACTTACAATTATACCTTTGCTTTAAAAAGCTCACAATAAACGAACCTTTAGATTTGCAAACATCCGAATAACAATACTGTCATAAGAAATAGTATTTATTCTTAGTAGTACTTATTCTTATTTCCGACAATATAAAACACTTACTTCCGAAAGTATAGAACACTCACGTGGCAATCAACGTGTTAATTGCATACCTACTAACGTGTTCAGTGCACACTCTCTCCAATACCTCTTCACACTACGAATCAACCTATAAACAACAACAAGCCAGTCCATTCCAAAATTATGATCACCCAAAGAGCCAACACCCCCTCCACCATCGTTTTTCAGTGTCAGAAGCACAAGCTTCCACCAAGAAACTACCCAACCACCCCCGTCAAAATTTCAACGACCAGCTAATCGAGGCAAAGGCGTTGGTCGTCGAGTGGCCCTAGTTAACGCTGCCAAAAGCTTGTAAATCAGGGCCACCTGTTCGCGGACACCTGCGCGTTTCGGTCTCGCCCCTTAACCGTTTAGTTTCACCGTGGCTCGCGGTGCCCCGTCGCCAATGGACGTCCACGAAAGCCCACCCTCCTGCCTCCTCGGCTGTCCTGATAATGTCGGTTAATATCATGTAAATTGTAATTAATATTCATGGGGTTAATTCGCCGCCTGCGCGCACGACCACACCGCAAGAGCCGGGTGGTTGAAGTTTTACCGACAATTTACGATCGTTGGGTAACATATTTTGGGACAGGGTGCAGCCACCCCATCAGATCGTCGGCCAGATATCGCTGGGTAGCCTGGCGAACGTGTTGCAAAATAAATCGCAAGGCAACCGCGGAGATTTATCGCAGAATTATGAAGAATGATCTCCGAGCGCGATAAGGGGCGAGGGTTTTTCCGCGCGGGCGATAAATCCAGCGCGGTTTCTGATATTTCGTCGAACGGTGTCGATACGGCTTCTCAACCCCGGCGGTGTGTTCCACGAGGTCTTACGTGCCCCGTAGGCATTTCCTGCTTGTCGATCCGTGGCTCGATATGGGAGAAAAATGCCATGCTTTTGTGCGGTGATCGAACGGACTGCGTCCAATTTACGCGACGGGAATTTATAAGCTTCTTGGGCTTGCGACGTTTAGCGAGAGAACAGGTGTTCGTTTTGCGGATTAAGGATGACGAAGTGTTAGAATGAAGTAGAGTAACCTGGTTGAAGGTCGAGGAAGATCGATTCCTTTATTGTAACTGAATCTAGAGTTAGAGAAAGGGTGCACCAGAGGGAAATATGGTGAAGTTCCCAATCCCTAATTCTTTAGGGGACCCTCCGCTCAAAATACTCGAAAAATAGATGATTTTTATGAATTTTTTACAAGAAGAGGTTATAACATATCCTGAAAATGTTTTTGGCTTTTAGTAATACACTCATTAAGGTACAAAAAAATTGTTTTATGTTTTCGATCTGGATCAATATGTTAAAACCTCTTCCTGTAGATAATTCATAGAAATCGCCTATTTTTTAAGTGTCTTGACCGGAGAGTTCCCTTAAGAATAAGAAATGAATATTCTATCGTCACTTAACCCGGCGTTGGTAAGGTGGGGAAATGTAACCAGAGTAGTAAAGTGGGGTCCCACAGATCCCGCAAATAATTTAGTGTATTATAGAAATCCATATCTTTAATTAATATGAGATTACGTAGTGGCGTGAAATTTTAGACTAAAAACGCAGATACATCAAATTAAATTTTTATTAGGGTAACTCGGGGTAATATGCCACAGTTAACTTTGAAATGCGATATTTCGCAAGTATAAGTAGATACAGGAAGAAAGATAAAACCATACGAAAGTGTACCTAATTCTGTGCATTGTCTAATAAGTAGAGATATGTAACCTTTATAGTTCAATGAAAAACGTACAAATACAAAAGTCCTCGAAAGTGGCATATTACCCAAGTGGTGGGTAAATATGCCACAACCTCTGAGGTAATATGCCACAAGTGCGAAGTAATCACTCAAATTTTTGAGAAGCTATTAGTAACTAAAAACAAATATTTGAACTCAATGAAGCATAAAATATATTTTAAAAAATAGCTATTTCTTACAAACTAAACAGTCCCCAATCTCTACCCAGTCTTCATGGACCCACTTTTTGCAACGAGTAGTTTTTACCCAGTCACATTTAGGTCCTTTTTATCGTAATAATATAGTCCACTTATTGCACAGTGGTTGTCATTTTCTGCATCAGTCGAATCGTCATAAAAAATATCTACATTCTCAAAATTTGTTCTATATATTATAGTACGAGCTTCCTTCACCATTCGAATGGCTTCCTTTAAACTTACTGACCAAGCAACACGGCTTGAAGTTCGTAAATACTTCTTAGGCATGGTTCTAACACGAAAAAAAAACAACTCGATGGCATTAAATAGAAATAGTTATAAAGATATGACTTTGTGGCATATTGTACCGACAAACATGTGGCATATTACTCCACACGGCCATAAGAAGAAGGATTGAAAATTTCTCCACAAAATACATAGTTTTAACGGATGTGCGAGAGGTTATAGAATTCGTTTGTTAGTATACTTTATGATAATCCATTGATTTTTTGTAGAACTGTTCACACAAATGTATAATTTGCATTCTATTTACAGTGTGAAATTAGATCAAGATGACACATTTATAACTTATCAGGATTAACTGAAAATGAAAGAAGGTAAAAGCCAAAATCTATTGTCGTCTTAGCAGTCACACTAAATTGAACGGAATTAGTGCAAATGTAACGGCATCTGTGTATGATTTAAAAAATTATGGAGAAGTGGCATATTACCTGCGGTGGCATATTACCCCGAGTTACCCTACCCAAATATACTTAACTAATTAAACATCTTAAATTTTCAACAAAAATATACTCTTCCTAGTTTATATAATGAACAAACTAAATAACGACTCAGTGCCACATGTTGTTAAAAAGTTATACTCAATTTAAAATTATTGGGGTCTATGAGAACCCACCTTACCAACGCCTGGTTAAAAGTGCAAATCCACAATGAGGCAAAAATATCGTGTCTCACACGAAACTTTAATCTCATGAGACAATTATTTCATTATTTTGTTCTGTACTACGTTCAGAGATATTATATTTTTAACATTGGTACATCGTAGACACAATTTTGTAGACTGACAAGTGAAGAAACAATGCTCAATTTGTGACAAATTCTCTTCCAACTATACCAAAGTGAAACACTTATGTACCTACGACTTGAAATTGTCCGTATAGGAAATGATGAAAATACTATCATGACCTCGCCAGTTCCATCGGAAATTCTACTTTTCACTACTATTAATACTCCGCGCGTCCAGACTATAATACAAAATTGATGATCACTAAAAGTTACGAAGAGACATCCTAGAAAGCGACCAGCGACGCTATCGATAGCCAGACACCGGAACCGGAAGCATTTCCGCGGCTAATTAAATTATTGAAATAGAGGCGCCGATTTTGGACCCGTTACGAGGGTCTCTTGCGCAACAAATTAGTCGCGATGCCATTAATTTCTCCGCACAGCGAATCCCGTACTTCAGCGCCGGCACGAAATTACTTTCTCCCCGTGTCAACGGAAAGTAATTTCGGCAATTTGTTAAACAAGAAGTTGCAATAACGTCCAATTACTCCGGCTCGGAGCATAGTAATGGAGTTGTTCTCCATAACTTTCACTAGGGGAACGGAAACATCGAAACACGAGTAAGACGGCGAGAATTATGCATTTCCGTTTTATTATATTATCTGCCTGGAACCTTGAAGAATCCCCGTGTATTTCATTCGAGTTGTGCGCGTTTCCCCGCGCAGCGGATACTCCCCATCCGGAATGAAATACGATGTTTGATATAGGCAACGACTGGACGTGCCCGCCGAGTAATTTAATTAAATAATAACAAGGGAACAAGTAGAATTTTGTGGAAGAGCACCGTTCCCGCTCGAAATTATCCTGTGTTTTTCGAGATCCACCGCAGCAGACGGTCCCTTCGGAATATAGCGCGGTAATTTTAAGGTCTGCGGAAGTCATGGAAACGAACGCGAAAACCGGAGAGAGTTACGTATATAAATTGAAGAATAATACAGTGTTAGTAAATTTATTCTGAGTGGATTACTTTTCATTACCTAGTTGTACACGTAATGTTATTCATTAGTTGCATCTTAGTGACTTGTGTCCCTACTATTTCCTGGCTTGAATTTAATAGTGGTAAATTAGGAGAAAATTAAATTCTTGTATCGTAGAATGTATCATAAAATGTTATATTTGGAAATTCCTGGATCATAGAATTTTAGATGTGTTTAATGTAATACTTTGAATTATCAAAAATTATATTCAAACTTTCTGGGAACAACTGGATTTTTTCCAGCATCTTCTATTAATATTCTTTTCTTCATTTTTGTACGTATGTACCTAGTTTAATTTCTTGCTTCTAATCGTAAGGAAAGTTATTTGGGAAAATTTCGCTCACCATGGATCACGTGGGTCGGGCAGTGTTCTGTGAACGGAAATCAGGTCGCTGACGTACTGATTGAACGCGTTGTTCATCCATCCATCGTCGACAAGCTTTTTAATTTCTGTAGTCAAATTTGTCGGTAGAACCACAGGCCGTCCCATCTCACCGGGCGCGTTGGAGTCTTGTTCGCGAGGAGCAACAAGCACACCGCCACCTGGCAAAAAAACAAATCAGAGAATGTTACAGCAAACGAGTTCCTAACAAACATTCACCAATTTTACAAAAAATCCCACAGCTTCCCCTTACTCAAGAGTTGGGCATTAAACTAAATAAAAGATTATTTAAATAGCGGATCAAATAAAAGTTACTTCAACTTTAGATTATTCGACCGATAAAGTTAATTTTTCTTATTCGTCGAGCGTTTCAACTTCAGCTTCGACCAGATTTTTCAACTTTAACTTTAACTTTATTCGACGTCCAATAAACAAAAGTGAAAGTTACAGTTAAAGTTAAAGTTGAAAAATTTATTCAACGCAGAAGTTGAATAAAAAAATTAACTTTATTCGTCGAATAAACCAGGTTAACTTTATTCGATCCATGACGAGCCTTCGACCCATTCGACCCTTACTCGTTACCCAAAATTTTTATTTAAATAAAATTTATGTCCATCTCAGCCTTACTCTTAAGAAGTCCCTCCACACACGAGTCCACAACTCCAAATAGAATCCTGAACCTCCATATCAATGAAATCGATATCAACCTCTCATAAATAAACTAACAAAACATACACTTCACCAAACAGCAAACAAAACTTTCACTCAGCCATCAACTCCCCCCTGAAATTATCCTCTGAGCACAAAAGAGAAACGGAAACATGGTACCACCCCCAGAACAAACTGAACAAGGAAGAGGAGCAGTGGATACACGAACACGGCGCAATAGAGAAGGAAGGGGGCCAGGACGAGTTGAATTTTCAGAACGTTCGCGTAGCCAGGGCGTGGCTGTGCCTCTTCTAAGAGCTTCCCCGCATAAACTCGACTTTTATTTTCCAGCGCCATATTGGCGGGGCATAGATAAAGCCGGTGGAGTAAGTAGCAGCGCTATAGGTAGGGTATGGCCAGTTGGCTGGCTGGCTCGATTTCGACCAGTTTTCTCGCCAGCTTCGGCTCGTCCTGAAAATAATTTTATCCTAGTCGACGAAGTTGGGCCCCGGTGTGTACGGCGCGGCAATAAAGAGGACGACAAATTGCTTTAGTGCTACGGCCGGAGCCGCTACGAACTTAGCCGCAGTGAAACTCCCGTCGTGCATCACTCCCCCTGCTACCTCCTCTTTCAAAATT
The DNA here is from genome assembly GCA_944738655.2 of Andrena hattorfiana. Classification (NCBI taxonomy): domain Eukaryota; kingdom Metazoa; phylum Arthropoda; class Insecta; order Hymenoptera; family Andrenidae; genus Andrena; species Andrena hattorfiana. Next base: position 37,035,725 of record OX122889.2, on the reverse strand, counting down.
CCGGCTGCTCCTTCCTATATTCCGCCCACCCGCCCCCCTCTGAATTGCACTTTTGTCCGGCCTCGTTCGCCGAGCACCGCTGCCAGAGGACTTCAGAGAGTTTCTGGATGATCCAGTGAATCGTGGGAAATGACTCGATGTGTGGGCTAACTATAGAATTGAGTGTAGTTTGGATGAGAGTTGCCGTCTGGTTGTGCAAGACTTTACGATTGTTTATATAGGCTACTTCAATATTAATAGTGCATTTTGAAGAAGGAAAATGAAGGGACTGAAAGAGAGGGAAGTTTTCATGGTTCCGAGGTAGATTGTCTGTGGAGGAGGAATTTAAAAGGAAAAAGGAACTGACTTAGGTTTTGGGAGAGACTTGGTTCCTGAAGTAATCCATTTTGCAGGGTGCATAATTGAAGAGGCGTCTGCTTACGTCGGAGTTTTCCTTCACTGACCTCAACGATACAGGAAGTACAATCCGTCCTAGTTTCATGACTCATACTCTGTGTGATTTTCCTTTTTCTGCAGACCTGTACCACTATTCCAAAGAACACATTTCTCAGCACATTCAAACCCTTCTCTAGTACTCATCATTACTAGGGATTGCAATCCCGGTAAACTGGTTTGCCGGTAAATCGCGGGAAATACCCGCAAATTTTTACCCGACCAACAAAATAGGTAATGTAGAATCTGAGAGAGCTTTTTCCGTGGTTGGATTATTTTGTACAAAAGTTAGAACGTTATTAGGGGACAAATGTTTAGACAAATTATGTTTTTCGCGTGCTTACTTGTTCAAAAGTGTTGTTAAATAGAAAATATTTAATTATGTATATAAGTTAAGATTCTTTTCATTTTCATCACTTTATATTTTATGTTCAGAATAGTTTTATTGGCATTAGTTTTTTGTAATGCTCGATACGATTTCAAAAAGGGTTTCTTTTTGTAATATTTACGCTTATATTTTCAATACCTTAAAAAAAATACCGATAAATTACCGGTAAACTGGTTTCGATTGAAAATTTTACCGAATTACCGGTAATTGAAAAAGTCGGTAAATTTACAATCCCTAATCACTATCTCATTTCATGAACCGCTTTATTTCCCAATAATGATTAAAATTTCTGGTAAACATCTACATACTTCTGTCCAAGAAGGCGTGAGTCACAAGAGGCACAAAACAAGAGCCTTGTGAAAAGGCGCCGAGTGGAAGATTTAACAAGGTGGAGCCGCTTGCCCCCGAGCACGCCCCGTAACAAATTCCTCCAACCCCGACCAAAAATCCCTGCCCCAACGAGGCTCCCACCCCCGTAACAACAGATTAATTACCTTGCTCGGGACCAGCCTGGACAACCTTCTGCTTGGGCTGCACGTTAAGCGGTGTCTCCTTCCTGAGCGCTGCGGCTACGGGCACGAAGCCGTTGGCCATTTGAGGTGCCGCTACGCCCGAGGGCGCTAGCCCTTGTACAGCAACATTCGCGCGATCCTCCGTGTAAAGGAGGAAGCAGACGGTGGCCCAAACCGCCGTGGCAAGGACGGCCACCTTCAGCCACAAGGATCTCCTCCTGGGGAAACCCATTCTTGACTCTCGCCCTGTGGGATCTCGTTCACCCCAATCCCCTGCACTCCGTCACCTTCTGATCCTCCGTTTCGAGCACGGTTCGATTAACTATCGTTTTTCAGCCGGCTCGAGATATCGTGTTACCTCAGCAACATCCTCTCCCTTCTTCGTCCCTCCACTCCCCTACCCGTTTGGGTTCCACCTAGTCCACGCGGTACGTAGAACGGTCCCACCTTCCGACGATCGATTCACGTCGCGTCCTTAGGGCAACGGAGCTTTCTCACTGATCTGGTTACGACAGATTGTCGCCTGTCTCGTTATCGCCGAGCCTGAAGGATCGACAGCTAGTACGACCTAGTCGCGGTTGGATCATCGTTCAACCTTCATTTCTTCGTGATATGGCTCACAGCTGGGTGGCGGATATGTCGAATTGGTCGATGACTACGTGTCTCGAGGTTGCGGGTCTACAGCTGGTCCGAATTGTTGCTAGATGATATGAGTTGATATGTTCGTTTTTTTGGTTGGCTCGCTCCGATGTCACCGCACGATTGCACCTGGAAATATAGGAAAGTAGGAATTAATGGTGGTAATAAATCACTGGAATACGATTAAAGTGGCTATGAGATTTGTGTCGTTGATGCTTAATTAGCGGTGGATGCTGAAGCCTGGGGTTTAATTAAATTATATATTATTGGAATAAAATTATGGACGGTCGTTTTAAAAGCACGAAACAGTTATTATTAAATAGCGGGTCAAGCCGAGTTGAAATTATATAAATTAAATGTAATCGCGTACGTTCAGAGATAATTATAGATAAATATACAATTCAGTGTTCCTGGTTGGAATCGAGTTACTGTGGTGAAACAATTGCCCGCACTTGTTAGAAATATCGAGTTGAAATGCTATTAAGAAGAACGGAAGGAAGAATACTAAATAGAGTTATTTAAATGTACAGAGTACTCGAAAAGTCTCTGGACATGTTACAGAATTAAGTTCAATATCGAAACCACAAAATAAGTGGCAATTACAAGAAAACTCTTCTACGAGCAGTAGAATAGGTGCGCGATAAGTCAGACATTCTGGAAAAAATAGAACTAAGTAGCTATCCCAGGCGAGTTAAAATGTGGCTCACAAGAAAGAGTCGCTTAGCATTTGTACTTTACGTATCAATTATTATAGAAACGACAAATTTTTATAAATTCAAGGGCTGAGAAATTATAACGCATTTTATGAATAATGAAGCACCTTCACATACGAGTCTGAGACATCCCTAAAAATTTACCGAAGACATTCGTGGCACGCTGGGCCCACATATAGGGGAAGATGTACCCATAAATTAACTCACGCGATGTAATTGAGTAATACATCACGACCGGGATTTCATTAACCAAAGTAAATCATACTAGGAAATTTCGTTTCGCGGTAGAACTTTTGATTATGCGCCGAACACAAACGTTTCGGAGTGAATCAATCTTGTCGGGTAGCAAGCTCAATCAATTAACGATGCCAAAGACCGTTAGCGAATATTTAAACGGCTGAAATTTAAACTGAAAGTTCGTCAACGCTGGAAAGAGGACCAATTTTCTACACAGCCACCGACCTTTATAATCCTGCCGGGACTTTGCTAATTAAAACGTATCGCCGCCGAAACTTTCGGATACGAAGGCACACTTATTAATGGGAGGGTCAGTTATCCACATTGGGTCGTTCATTAATAAGAGGAGAGCACGTTTGCGTGTCGTGCAGTCGAAGGCGAGGATAACGCGAGCGTGGTAGCGCGAAGCGTGTTAATAGCGTTCCGAGCGACCGAAACGGTTACGTAAATCGCGAAAAAGTAAAAGAAGAATGAGCCGCGTGCAATCTTCGCCCGTGAGCCAGCATTAGAGAATGGCCGCGTTCGACATTGAAGAACAAAAGGCTCGCGCATTCAGCGTGCACCTCGTGTGCATCACGTACCGTTATGCAGAGGAGATTACGTTGCAGTTCGCGCCGTCTGCTGCATTCCGAAAATTTTTACGCGCGTCGTACCGCTGTAACGAACACAGCATTCCATGGAAGAATGTTTTATGACAATTGTTTATGATAAATTCTACAGAAAATCCGCTAATAATTGTGACTTGTTTAATTACTGGCAATTATTGGTCCCATCAAGTGATTCGGAATTAAAATTCTATTTTCGCGGATTATTGGGATTCAATGGTCCCTTTGGATAACTGAATCGCTTCGAGCTGTTACTGCAGTAAATCACAAACATTATTATTACCTAAGTAATGTGGGCCATTGGGGCTGATGTTACTTGCACTGTTCCCCGAAGTGGGAGGTATAGATTTATCAAGCTAGTTCTACATCTAGATTCCACTGAATCTGACAACCGTTCCACGTAATGTTGATTAATATTTACTAGATCTGTTGGTGTTGAAACCCTCCAAGGGATTGTATAATGCTAGTCAGAGGAATCTGGTAGTCATCCATTAGGTTGTACTTCAAACTGTTTTACAGTCGTGCTATGTATGCGATGTGGATTAAGTTTATGTAATAAACACTATTTACTACTCGGGCAACTAGCTGTTGCAACAATGAATCAAGTTGTATGCACCTAGGACGTCATAAACTACTACACCTGGATAGCGACTCAAGAGCAGAGCCATTAATTGTCCATATAATAACATTTGCAGAAGCTTCTGTTGTGGGCATTTGTCGTTGAAAACGGCCTAGGGATCGTCCAAATTACGTAAGGCTTTGCGGTGGGGAGGGGGACGAATTTCTTACGTTTTGTTACAGAGGGAGAGAGGGGGTACTGTCTTAAGTAATATTTTTTTAACCTAAATTTTTTAGAATTAAATAAACTTTTAAAAAATTTTAATAACTGAAAAAATACGGGGTAATCGTCTCTTGCTGGTTATTACAAGAATCTGCACTTAATAAAAAGTGATTAAAAATATCCTGATTGCAAAGAGGCATTATTTTCATGAACTGGGAACAATTTTGAATGACTTGAAATTTTAGAGATTCGAGCAAAAACGAGCACAATCTGAAAGTTAATCTCAGTTCTTTGAAAATCAAATATGATAAATGTCCAAACAACAGTGCTTGACCGAACTTGGAAGTGAACTAAATGTTTAATTGTTTTTGCAGATCCGCTGTGGTAATTAAGGTTATAGGCAATTTTGAATTAAACTTTATGAAGGTATTATTGCTTGCCGCAAACGTATAACGACAAAAAGTAATTAAAAAAACACCTGAAATTGACGCCTTCATCGCGAAATAGAATTTTAAAACACAGAAAACACAAAAAATTGCTACACAAAATCGTTTGATAAATCGCTTGGAATAAACATGTAACGGAGTTCCTACAGGTAACTGGTATTGACCGACTCGGGTAAGGAAGGAAGAGTTGTAGTAGGGTGTGGATATACGTTTTATTGTGTGCACATATTTCAACTATATCAGGGATAAAAAATCAGATGTGTAAATATTCTTTTATATATTGATTTTTCGTCAACTTCACTGTCCAACACGATTTTTGGTCCGCAATATCCGCTGCTTAATTCTTGTAGAGTTTTTCGCCCTGAACACGAATCCGCAAGCAGAATTGCTCTATCACCCTCAGTTTTTGAGAAAATCGATTTTAAAAAAAATTGCAAATTTTCAAATTTGAACATATTTTGTGTCGAAACGGTAAGAGTTATTCCGTTGCTCGTTACGTCAAAGTACCCTATGAACTCTCCCGAATACAACGATATAAGTTATTATTGCATTATGATTATTTAAATATGTTTAAACGACGATCAAAGGGAAAATGACACCCGAAAAGCACCCATTTTTGAAGATATCTTTCAATTTATTTCCAAGATTAAGGGTCTAGAAGAAAATCTGACCATCCTGCACGATGCAGCAGACATTTTTCCATCGTAAATCATCAACAAAAGTGGTAAGGCACGTTTTGTTTTCAATACAGAAGCGAAATAGTTGGGTAAAACTCACGGTGTCGACAGTGGTAGTCAACGGCGGCGCGCGATCCACTGCCGCTCAGCGTAAAGGTAGAGTTAAACATGTGCAACAGCGCGCATTGCGCACCGAACACTCAAAATTTCCTACGGTACGAGGTCCTACGTTGCGCGCTGAACCATAAAAATCGACCCTTGTAATGGTGTTCTGTAGCGCGCATTGCACATGTTTAACCGTGCCTTTACATAATCTTAAGGCGCGTAACTACCACCACTGTCGGCACCGCGCGTTTTGCCAAACTGTATCGCTTCTATATTGAGAACCAAACGAGACTTGCCACTTCTGTTGACGTTTTCCGCAGGAAAACTGTCTGCTGCATCGCGTGGAATAATCAGATTTTCTCCCAGACCCTTGGTTTTGGAAATAAATTGAAATATATCTGCGAAAATGGGTGCGTTTCAGGTGTCCTTTTCACTTTGATCGTTGTTTAAACATATTTAAATGCTCATAATGCAATAATAACTTATATTGTTGTATTCGGGAGGGTTCATAGAATAATTTAACGTGACGAGCAACCGAATACCTATTACCGTTTCGGCATAAAAGATGTTCAAATTCGAAAATTTGCAGTTTTTTCTCAAAATCGAATTTCTCAAAAACTGAGGGTGATGGCGACAAACAGTTTGCGGATTCGTGTTCAAGGTGAAAAACTCTACAAGAATCGCCCAGTGGATATTGCGGAACAGAAAAAAAGTTTCATTTTGTTGGACTGTGCTTTCTAAGGTTTTCTACCCCACGGTGCAGCATTGGAGGAATTGGTAATGAGGCTGGCGAGTACCCAGGGGACCCGCAGATCTTAGGTTCGAGTTTCATCGCCCGAGGCTCTCTTTTTCCCCTACACTTCCAAACACCCCCTCAAACCAACTATTAAAATTCACTCAAGGATTAAACAATCAGTTGCTATAAAGAACCAAGTAAAAATTCAAGTTGTAGATCCCAGCCACCCCTCAGTACATAAACCATTTCCTTCCCACCCTAAAAACCCATCGCACTCTACATCCCACCATGTTCTAGCGACACTAATCCACCAATTAACTATCTCCTCATCAAGACAACTCGCTCCAGCACTCCCGTACCTCATTAACCAGCCGACACAGAAATTTATGCTACCAAAGCTCAACGGCAGACCTTCCGAAACCAAAACCTCGTGATATCCGTTGGCCAGCAGTGGCTGGATAGAAGTTTCCATCCGAATTCTCCGGAGGAATCTTCTACCAGCAACGTTCCGCTTAAATTAAACGCTCCTCGGCAACGTGAAAGAAACGTCGGCCGCGGAAGCGTTCCAGGGCCGAGGCCGAGTGGCTGTCGTGGGCATTATCCGTTGAAGTTTAATCTGGCGCACGTCATAGCCGCGCGTGGCATGCGAAAACGGCAGATGCCGCGACTTATTGCCACGAGCTGATCCACAATAGCCGCTTTAGTTTCCTGACGGAAGTTTCCCCTCGACGACGCTGTCCGTCCGTCCCGCGGAAGCATCGCCGTCCGAGTTGCATAATAAATTCGTATCGGTGGCTCAAAGCGGGCTGCGCGACATTCAGCGCGGCGTCCGAGCGGGATTCATCGTGGCGAACAGTGGACAGGCCACCCTCCCCTCGGGCGATTTCGCCTTGACGTAACGCGAATTGTTTCGTTCGCGTGGCTCGTTAGTCGACCAGGCCCCGGGTAGCATTCGTGTCTGGCGGCATCGACGCTGAGATTAAATTCTACTTCGCAGAGCCGCGGAGACACGGGCAATTTTCACGCGTCTCAATTAAACATTTCCCAACAGGGTTACGCGCCGCGAGCGGCCCCGCGCGAATGCACTCTTACCGGCTCGGCCTCGCGCGGGGTTAACGAGATTGTTAAAGTTTCAAGCGTGCAACTCGGGTGACACTTCGCTGCACGCAGCAGACCCGCGGATGTCTGCTTGTGGGATGATGGTGGGATGCGTGACGGTTCAAATGGGTGGGAGATGTAGGATCGCCGGGAACAGCATTGAATCTCTGGAATTTGTGAAGACTTTGTGAGTTTTCGGGGTTTTGATGAAATTTCTGTTTGGCGATAGAAACGTTTCGGATTCCATGAACGTCCCGGAACTTCCATGGACGTCTTGCGACTTATTCGATGTAAGAGACACAACGGTTGTTATCGATGAATATAGCGATGAAGATTAATTCATCAACTTTTGCAGAATTTAACCTTATAATATTTGAATGACATAATTAAAGAATATTATTTTGTTTTTTTTTGTGTTTAACCATTGTTTACTAAACTATGTCTTTACTTACGCGTTTGTTTTGTTGTGGGTTTATAAAAATAAATGTTTATTCTTATGCGTAGGTTAAAAGATTTATTGTTTTTTATTATTTAACTCCCCAACGGCGATCTCCATACGTGGGGTTAAATATTCCACCAACCCAATCATCCTACCATTTTTATACATGATCTTAATATATAAAGCAGAAAGTTGATGTGTTTGTGTGTTTGCCTGTCGCCTAAGAACTTTCGAACTGTAAACTTTTGGGGCACGAAATGTACCACAGCTCATTATGCCTGGTCCAGACGAATGTGAGTATTTTCACAAAAATAAAAAAGAAATAAAAAATTTCTCTTATAAAATTAGAATCTATTTTTCGGACGAAGCCGGGTAGTAAAAGTAGTAGTTAGATAATCCAGTATTATCTCTGATTTTTTTCTGGGTGTCACTCAAAAGGTAGTTGTGAAAAACCACCCGTAAAGCAGAAATTATTTTTGTTCTGCCCGTAAGAATTGATTTACAACTCGGAAAAATAATATGAAGTACAGCTAATATCTAGCTGTTTTTTCTCTGTTGTTTCATTTATTTATCTGAAGTAATAATCGAGAAAGAAAATAATAAAATTGAGAGCTTATACCCCTATGTTATCCTTAAACGAGAGGGTAGAGACCTGAAACTTCACAGAATGGTGGTTCAGGTGAGGAGCATTGTTTAGCAAACAATAACACCAAAATTTGTCACAGGGGTCGTTGGTTCACGTTTACCTTGTTAGACTCTTTATGTGGACCCGAGTGCACTGAGAATGTTGTTGATAATATTAGATTTACTTTTTCACAAAGTTGTTGATGTCGCGTGCTATTCCTATTACACTACGTTCTAATTACTGCATTCTTACTGCATATTATCTACATTCATAATTAGGTACCCAAACTGGTGAAACATTGGCATGTTTTTGGAACATTTTGTTACCTATATAATATAAAAATTAACATTTTTAAATTTACTTTAGACACAGGCGTTCGGAGAATTTTTTCCACGGGGGGGGGGGGGATGATAGTAAAGAAAACTATACCCCTCTTGCGTTTTTAACCCATTTTGTAGAGCCAATTTAATTAAAAATTTAAAACGGAAAATTAAAAATATTCCTTTTTTACTGTAAACTTAATAATAATCAGTTTTGAAAAATAAGCGATTTTTTTCAGTTTGATTTTGCACCCTCCTCCGGGCACCCATGGCTTTAGGTATCTTATCATAACATCGCATCGTTTGTGATTGTACTAAAAGTGTGAAAATACATGAAATTTATGTCGTTTTCCTTCTTTAATACATGTTAAGTAGCTACCAATGTTATCCCGTGCTGCCAATGTCCCCCAATTTACGGCACGCGAAGAGCGTATCTAATAAAGAAGTCAAGCAGCTGCTTTTAATGTCCCACAGGCCACTTAACTTGAACACTTTAAAACCCCGAAGCCCCCTTACTTTACAACGCAGAATTCAAAATCATCGATGTTCCTCGTGAGAAATCAAGATGCCACCTATTAACCTACCCTCCACACGAGCATTCTCTACAATTCACTCGACGCGCCCCTCAAAACTCTAATCCCACGCATCCCACATAAAGTAGCTAAGCTCAAAGCGCTCCTCCATCTTAATTCAAAACGTTGCCCGGTGAGTTTCCCGCGTTCAGCGTCAAATCCGCAGAATTAATGGCCTCCTCTCGCATCGATGCGACTCGTGCACCGAACTATCTCGTCGACACGGTCGAAGGATTAAATCGTCGCGGATTCGAGGAGCGGCGGAGCTCTAGAAGCGCGTCACAATACAGCGCGCATCAGCGTGCGTCATTCGCGTCGTCCCAGCGAGAGCAATTTCGGCGAGGCAATCGCCTACTTCCCGCTGGCTGGTCTCAAATACGCGTGGCGTGCGGTTACGCAGCCGCCGGGGCGGCCGTATCGAGGCAAGAATCGGAATTGTTTGCGATAAGTAGGTGTATACAATGCTCGTTGGCGGTTTTATGCGCCGTCCAGAGCGGGGAGGGAGGGAAGCTTCGCAGCGCACGCAATCTCGGAAATTGTCTAAAGTTGTCGTCTGCCGTATCAGAGAATCGAGGGCTGCATTCGGAATGGCACCGCGAGGCGGACGAAGGGCCACGGGGCGAGGGGGGGGGGGGGGGGAGGAGGAGGAGGATGAAAGAGGAACCCATGGTCGTACTCGGCTATCCTGAAAGATTCTCAATGCGAAAAGCTCCGCGAAAAGCTCCGCGAAAAGCTCGTTCGAGTACGAGATACTTGAGCGTTGCGACTGTGTATGCGTGCGCACCATCGCGTGTTCCCTCGGCTGCGATTCCACCGGAGCCGACGGATTTGCGAAATGGCGATGGCCAAGTCTGTCCTCCGTCCCCATAGACATTGATGACCGAGGAAAGAGCCCTCGGAATTTGAATATTTCCTTGTAGGGCCTGTGGCGTGATGATACTCGTTGGAAATTGAAAACGCACTCAACGCCAGGCGTAACTGTGTCCGTTACAGGTGTGCGTAGGTAGAATGTTGGGCTATGTGCGTATGAAGTGGCTGTAGAGATCCTTAAAGTATCAGAAATTGCTGTGTCGTTGATGGTATCATGAAATAATAATAACAATAATAATGCTTACAAATTATTTCCATACCAGCACGTACAATTTGCTCCGAAACCACTTTTAAGTGAACCAGTCATTTCACTGAAACGTGCAAACATTCCACCTTTCAATTTTGTGGAATCGACAAATCAAAATCATTGTTCGATCAAAGTGAACCGCGTAAATTCGCCGTTACGCTCCTTGTGTCAAACCCTACAATGTACCACGAGATTTGCTGGACGATTATAAACGACGTGCTCGCGCCAGTCAAAGAAAACAATTTCTATCTTGTTACACCCGCGAGGATTTCCCCAACTCGTCGCAGTAAACTCTGTCGTGGTTAGTGTCGCCGATAGTAACGACCACTAAAAACCGACCGAACCACTTCGCCACGTACGGTTCTGGCAGTCGTTCCTCCGTTTCTTCGACACACAGACCTCGCAGACGCTCTCCCCCTAACACGTGCGGCTACTCGAGACACCAGTTCCGTCCACTTTCCGTAAAATGGAGGTCCCCCAATCGCGGGGGAAGGAGCGAAGCGGCCGGCTGCTGGCTCGCAACGAGAAATCGCCCGCCTCGATTGTTAGAAATGTAATAATCCCGCGACAGAGTGCAATCACTTGCACTTCGATCGACGAGCATTGTAGGGCTGGCCACTCTATATATATCGGATACTTGGGAACTTCTTTATAAATTGAGTTTGATTCGACCATCTAAGTGGAACAGGTAAACGCGCCTGTCGTGTCGGACGATGATAAAGCGAAGTTTCCGCTGCCGCTGCGTTTCGTTGTGGAGTTGCTGCAGAATTGATTTAGACTTGCAGGATTTCTTTCAATTTAGGTGGTATCGTGTGTACTTTACTTTGACTGTGTGGAGGTAACTTTAGTTATTTTTACCTGTATTAGTTTTAGTCAAGTTTTTAGTTACAGATAGGTACTTAATCGGTAGACTTATTAATCGTATAGACTTATCAACAGTATTCCTACTGCAGCCTCGCGTTTACTCTGGAGAGTCTAGAGCAGTGTTTCCCAACCTTTTTTGAGTCGCGATCCCCTTTCATAATTGAACTCAAATCACCTGCGACACCCCCCTCGCCCCTATAAGGTAAGGTAAATTTAATAAGGTAAAGAAAACATGTTAAATATAGGTATTACAGAATATAATGCTAACTTAATAATATTTAATTATCATAATACATATATTAAATATACTTAAAGATATTTAATATGTTAAATATACTTAAAGATATTAATATATTAAATATGCTTAAAGATTTTAATATATTTAATTATCTTATTTAGTGTGATGTTTGTGCTTGCATCTAGGTAACCAACTTTTTCTTTTTTCATAAATGAAAAATCAGTGTTACGTCATTAACAGAATATGGCAATGTAACCATGGTTGGGAAAACCACAGGTTGAGAATCACTGTTTTAGATTTACTTTTATTTTTACTCAGCCGTATGTATTATTTTATTTATTTTCTATGCGTAATAAAGTCGTAATAATAATAATAATAATAATAATAATAATAATAATAATAATAGTGTGGTGATTCATTTGGATGTGGTTTGGGGAATATAAGTGAATTGGTTTTAGTAGAATAACGCTGAATATATTGTTTAAACTAGTGAAATGTAAAGTGAAGTTCGTACTTTGGTTATTCGCGAGCAGATTTCGAAGCATGTAGTAGTTGTTGAATAGTTTATTTAATGTAGTGTGATATACTGGATGATTATGTTATTTGATTAAAGTTAATCGAGTGTAGAGTGCATGCTGTTTGTATCGTGTTTGTCAAACTATTTCGCACATTGGTTACGATATTACATTAAAATAGTTACGTGGTCAATAACACTCGGATCTGTATGTTTGGAAACCAATTTTAGGATACTCGTCGTGGAATTCTGATCATACGAATCTCACTACAGTAGACAAATAGTGCCCATAACTTTGCACCTAAAACTTGATTACCATATTAAATTCTTTTGACACTCCCAAGAAGAGGTTGTTAGATGTCCGCCCCCGATTGCTTTAGTTTTGGATAAGTATGTTTTAGAGGACCAAAAAATAAGAAATACGTGTTTTTTATTTTAGGGAGTGAAACCACCCCTCAAAGTTAAGAAGGAGAGGTAACAAAGTGACTGATGACAAGAACATCATCCATGCAGCAAGTTATGACGAAAATGAAATTTACATACATTTTTATTCCACATTCTTTAAACTAACAATAGGAACACTTTTCCATTTCTGCACCATTAACACTAATCCATCATCCACAAATCATCACCCCCATCGAATGCAAAATTAAAAGTATTTAACTTACATCATTGCATGCACTTACTTTCGTCTACAATAATCAGAATTTGGTGAAACAATAGAAATCAATGTCGCTAATTGCGTATCGTTCGAAACAGTGTTGTCCAGCTGGTTCCCCCCGTGAATGGCCACGTTCTAGCGTGGAGGAAGAAAGGATTTTCGCCAGTGAATTTCCACGGCATCCACCGTGAGATTACTTTTCTGCAAAGTTTTTTTTTCCTCCCTTCCTTTCTTTTACAGCCGGTCCCTTCCATGTTGCGCGAAGTTACGTTGCACTGCCACGCCCGGGATAACATCTCGGTCGCGTGTCCCCGTTTATTTGGGTTGCCCTCTATTTTCACCGAGCGGATTTCCACCCTTGTTAAACCTCCACCGTAATGGACAGACACTTCGTGGCCCGAGAAGTTTCGTTTTCGAACCCACCCACGGCGCCGTTCCTCCTCGACGAACTTTACGGCGCGTTCGTGCGAGATTTTTATCAATATTCCAGGGATTACAATTTTCAATTACTTCACAGCTGCTGATGTATAGAATTTGAAGTGAAGTTTGTACAGAACCCTGCATTTTCTAACTGAGAGTGCCTTGATAAAGTACGGTAGTTCCGCGAGAAGCCCTCGCTCGAGTACACGCGCCAGGATGGAAAATTTTAAACGAAGAACCAGCTGAATTAAAAATTTAAGTGAGAAGCTTAAAATTATTTTCCAGTGAATTTTGTGAATGGAAACTCACGGTGCTTTAAAAAATCTGGTATCAAATTTGAAGGAAGGAGAAAAATGAGTATACCTGAACTTCGGTGTCCTTTAGGGGCCATATTATTTTCTATTTCCTTTTAACTGTGGCCCTTGAAAAACTAATTTACTTATAAGAATAAATGGACATAGCAGCACCTGGTACCAATGGTACCAATTGGTTACTTTATGTGACAAAAGTTTGCATAGACAACTCTTTCTCGAAAGAAATATCCCTGGGCACAATTGAAAATTTCCAAACTTAAAATCCAGGAAGCTGGAAAACCGGAACTCGCGTGTAGAGATGGTAACGACAAAAGTGGAGGATCTAGGCAGATGGAAAGCGGGTGAAAACGTGTCGCAATCCGAGCCCAAGAAAATAAGCCAACTGGGTTTGCCTATGGCGAGTACACCATACAGAGAAAAAAGAAAATCGAGGATTTCGAATCTGCATGAGAGCTCGGCGCCGCTGTCAAGTAGATTGAAACAACAATCGGAGGAGGTCGTCGCGAACTATGGATGAAAGTAAATCGAGACTTTCCTTTTCCCTTGCTTCCTTTTCTTTATTCCTCACTCGAGCCTTAAGCTTCTCCTTTGTACCCCTGCTTCTCTCACCCTCCTCCTCGCTTCCTTCGCCAAATTCCAGTAAAGTTCGCGAAAGAAAAGTCAATAGTCTTCTTTTGAACGCGTCGACCATGCTCGAGCTCTTTTCGCTGTACTTCTTCACGGATTGAAACAATGGAATTGATGAGTAAAAATATTTTTCTGCGGGAAAAACGGCCAGTGGGTCGTTGAAAATTGTCTGGTTATGTATTATTAGCTTTCTGTTCGATGGAGTTTGACGTGTCCTGCGTAGTCATTTTTGTTGGATCCAGGATCAATGAAATCTATAGAAAATATGTATCTAAGAATGGATTAGGGAGAATTGAGGAATCTGATTTGGCTTTTGTGCTGCACCTGCTTTTACAAATCTGCAAATCTGGAAATGGGATTTTACTCGTATGATTTCATGAATCTTATTATTTCAAACCTTCATGTGCTTTAAAAAATATTCTAATATATTATATGCAGCCACTCTCTACTATCACAAACAATATTATTCAACTGTGTGTAATAATTTGGAGTAATGAAATAGTTTCGAAGTTTTTATTTTAAGGAAACTCAACTTAGATTTTGAAGGATCATGTAATTCGATAACAATTCCTATGTAAATATTAACTACTATATAATATATTAAATATTATATATATTAAATATTAACTATTACATATTATATTAAATATTATATATAGAATATTAGTTATTAATAATAAATATAAACAATTTTAGTGTAAATATGAAGTATCTACTCTATTATTTGTCCCACTTACGATATTTTGGTATACTTAATGTTTAAATATGTACTTGAAGCAGATAACTTTATATTGATAATCAAAAGAATTTTCTTCAGAAACGATTTTAGAATTATTCCCGTTGCGGAACGAACAATTGAACTTGGAAAAGAATTCTTATAAATCCTTCGAACCGTATTTCACTCAGACATGATTCATTGCTCGCACGAGAGCACACAGTGCGTTAAATTTCACATTGAAAGCAGGACCCTTCATTAATGAAGAATTATTATGCGCCGTTAATAGCTATCGAAGTATGTCGAACGTGGGAACTTTGGTATCATGGGATTCTACGAAAAAGGAAATAAAATCGTCCACCTGTTACCAAATACGTTTAGACCCTGTTGAACTGATTTCGTTGAATGTATTGCATATAAAAACCAACGACGCAGCCGTTTTAATTAAAATTTCCATTAACAGATAATACACGGAGTCAAGGGAATTAAGGATATTCGTCATTTATCACTGCAAACTCCTAATTACTGAATTCCATGAAAATTAACATTGTCTTTGATGTACAATACTGCCCAATTGTTATTCACAATTTGTGTAACGCAGAATTCATTAAGAAAAATTACATTACTTCACTCGAGGTAATTACGCGAGACCAGAAACTCTAATACGAGCCTGTACGCGAATACTTCCAAATAAATTGTAGCAAAAAGATAGCGCAAACGGGTTAAGCAAGTTTTGCATGCTGCAATTTATTCGCGACACGGCAACTTTATTCGAACGATATGTAAATGATAATATATTTCATTCTCCTTGCTCTCTGAATAGATTTCACGACATTCTCGTTTAGTTTGCATCAAACGAATTCAATGCACGTCAACCAATAATAGCTGAAACAATTTGGTTTATATCGTTAGCTAAAATGAAACAATATAATCATTCCTCCCATTTAATCATTTTGAGGAATCACCAACTTCGTTATCCAAATTAAATTCGTCCGCCGCTATAATAAACGATCACAGAATTTTGACGAAGCCTCATTCGATTTAGTTTGAATTAACGTAACCGAATGCGATTTTATCTGACGTATTATTAAATGATTGGGAAATGTTGTTTTCCATAGGGAACACAACGTGGAATTATAGAACTGAGGCAAAGCAAATTTCGGCATTCTATAAATGGCCTCAAAGGAGACCCTTTAAGCGCGAAACGATATTTACGCTCACAGCTGTAATCGTATTGAATTTTTAATTTATATTGCTAAATTAACGCAGCGTACTTTTATCCAGTAACGTTCTACGATAACTTCGTATTATCAAGAGTTAAAAAAAGAGCGATCATTTAATCAACTTCGTGATGTCAGCAAGATTTTGCTTTGCGTTCTGAAATCACAGGCGAGCTTTACCTCAGCGAGGGGTATGGACGAAACGCCTGTAATTCGCAATACGAAGTAAATTACACAGGTGTATTTGTGCATTTTACTCACACAAGGAGGGTAGTTTCTCTTTCGACCATTTACCAGTATCGAATTCGCTTTTCTGCGTAACCAGATCGCTGTTAATAACTTTCAGAATAGTAATCGAATTAATTAATTATTGGGGTTAATATAATAACTGGACAATAATTGTTTGTGATAAATTATTCTTCCCACGTTATACAAATAACTGTACAAAAATAATGAGACCAGTAATTATAGAACCCTATTACTTGTCTATGACTGTGTGTACAATACAGTAAAAACAATAAATGATGAGATAAAGAAAACCATTTACAAATGAAGATTTGAACAGAAGTTTAAAAATATGAACAGCACAAAAACACCATAATGTAAAGGGATCGATCTAAATTCCTCAATCTGTGTCACACAAACGAGGTCTCTTATCTTCTCTGAGTTCGAATTAAATAAAAACAACATGTGCTATCAATAAATTAAAATTCCTCAATACCAAACTTAATATACCTGCCACCAATTTTCCATCTCGAGTCCACAATCTTACAAGCTCTCCATCTTGCCACAAAGTAACACGTCTTCGCAACAACCACGTCAACTTTCACCCTCCACCCAAGTCCACCCTCCTTTAATTACACGCCTCTCGTCGGCGGAGGCGTACTCGTATCATCACGTTAATGACAAAACGATTTCGTCTGTGTGCATTAAGATAGGTAAGAGTAGCAAACTCGACTGGCAGTTCGCGTTTACTGCACGCGGAAACGTTCCTGCGTGACCGAAGAGGAGGAACAACCCCCTATCTGGACCAGTCGCCAGTACCGGAACGGTTTTACGGTAATCCCCGGGAAATGTGGACATTAAACTCCCTCTCAGCGAGTGAAGAACGGCGGCTCATATACCGACGGGCAATAAAGAGTTAACACGGTAACCGCTAATGGAATAATGGACACTCCAAGCGTGCAGACAGCGGCTGGACCATCGCCAAATACGTACTCTCCTTCCAGAATATCGGTCTGCCCTCTTCTACCTTCCTTTTTACCTCTTCCCCTAATTTGGCTTACACCCTACCATCCTCATAGATTTTCATTTGCAAATAGCGAACGGCGTGCACGCTCATGTTTCATACATGTATAATTCGTGTTATAATATTGCAGGGCAAGGGTTATCGTGTACCTACTTCATACTACCGCAGATTCTTTTCAGGCTTGATGATTTCTAAATGGTAGCAAACTGCGTGTACATGTGTGACTTTACGAGATTTTTGTAGGGAATTTGTTTAATGGCGGACGCTTTAGTTTAGATGTTTAGTGAAACTGTGAATTCAATGAAAGTGGACTTCTTGTGACAAGGTCGCAGCGTAAAATAACGTAGGTAATATACATCAGTGTTCTTGAACCGGTTTTAATTTTATTAACTGCGGCGCACTACATTGAAAAATTTCAAAAAAAATTTAGGACAATAGTAACAATTATATATGTACTTGCAGTAAAAATATAATTACAGTTCTGCATCTGCTGCGATACACAACCGGTATTTTTTGGCATTTTTTATTTCTCACAGCTCAGAGTTTCAATTTAAAAAAACTGAAACGATTCCGTAATATGTGCTTCATAACAGAAATACTCCTGATTTTTTTTTTCAAATTTTTTATTTACTAGTATAAGAGAAATTCAGCAAAAACCAGATTTTCTATTTTTGACCTTTACTACCACCGAGTCAAGATAAAAGTTGAAACTTGCCACAAATGGTTCTATTTTATAAGCTTTAATAACTCATCGTGAGTCGAATTCGATTTTTTATTCGAGAAGAATTTCACCGAAATAAAAATGAAATCAAATTAAATTGTAATTTTATAACATTATATTTAATAAATAAAATACTATCTACATTGATTTTTATTTCTGTGGTAGCCGCCAGCCGGTCCGCGAAATATTTCTCCTATTTTCGCCGGTCCGAAGGTGTAAAAATGTTGAAGGACGCTGATCTACGTAGATCGCGTGATAATATTTATACAAAGAACAGATATATGTGGACGGCAAAGTCACTTTAATATATTAATGGGACAACAGGTAAATTGAATTTCTGAAATGTTATTGACATAGAAAATTAATAGGTCCTGGAATATTTTATTAAAGTGTCGAAATGTTAAGAATATGTACTTTCAACATTCGAACCACTTCTTCATTTATAAGAATTAAATTTCTAAAAAGGACTCCAAGTGCCATGCAAAATTCTATTTCAAGCTTTTAGTGTCTTAATAATTTAATTGCACTGAAGGTGCACTCCACCTCAAAATTAATCTAAAATTATTCATCACAAGTTACTGTACAGTTCCCAAAATTCTCTATAAACTTCACGAAGATTCGTCAAACGGGAAAATCGAGCGTGCTTGATTCCATGACAAACATTTGGAAGATCAAACAGCTCGTGTGCAAACCAACGTAGAAATTCGAGCCAAAATCGACGTGCGTGAGGAGTCACGTGCCAGAAGCTGGGTCAGGGGTCACGGGGCCACTGTGACCCCTCGACAAGAAGTCGTTACGTGACTTGAGAACCTTAACGCCCCGTTGTCAACACGTTCCCCTCGTTTCGTTCCGATCTGGGGAAATTCAGCATCTAATCGGCCACCAGTTTTTTTCAGACGAAAATGTTCAATTACTAGGTATCTTCATAATTTAGTTGTTTCAAATTATAACCTTGGCTTTGTATTTTTATTTCGGTCATGGAGGGTTGAAGCTTCAACTATATGGAATGAATTGAGGTAATGCATCACCTGAAATGTGTGCAGAGTGATGATTTTAAAGGTTCTGCATTCGTAATCCTAAACTGTGTTTGTACTACTGAAACCATGTATACTTAAGGTATCTGAAGTTACTGGTCCTGTACAACTTGCAAATCTGCTTTCAATTAATTTTAAAAAAAAGCATCATGTCACTTAAATATCCAATAAAACGTCCTGGAAGTTTCAAAAAGATTCATTCAGTAGTTTGCGTTTAATAAATTTCCAAAGATACTTTTAATTTTTGGGCAATTACCCTGTTGTGCTGCCTTAAAACTGTGCTATAGACATGTGTAGGTGTATACTTTGATTTTGAGATTCGATTCAGTTTCATTCTTCTGTCAACTTCATCCCACAGGAACACAATAGTGTTAAGCTTTAGCAATGCCCAGAAGAAAAACAATCTCTTTCCATCCACTAACATTTCCACCCGAGTTCCCCAAAATTCCCCGATACCCTCCATTCAAACAAACTCCGCGTCCTCCAATCAACCCTAAACTCACAAGCTCACCTTTCCAATGCCCACACAAATTCACCCGTCAAAATCCAACGTCACCGTTTCCCAGCAACCCCTTTCCAACAGCAGAAGTTTCGCCTGAAAAATACGTCGCAGCGTAGGACGAAGTAAACAAAGCAAAGCAGAGGCACACGGAGAGAACGAGAGTCAACGCCATGCCGGAGAACTGGGAGACGGGTCGGTGGCTTCGTAACTATTGGGCCCCTGGTGGCTGAATGTCGCGATCGTCCGAGGTTCGAGGGGGTGCGACCGCGACGACACGACGAGGATAATCAAATTTTCGCCTGTGGGACGATTCGTGCTCGATTTCACGGGCCGTCGACACCGTGAACCCGAGGCACGGCTTGACTCGCGCCGGGAGACGGCGACGCCCGCCTCCTCGAGGAGCCAGCGGCCCGGCGCTAATGAATTTTCCTCGAATTAACGCCGACGTACCATGAACCGAGCGGCAAAGGAAACGGTGCCGGTGAAACGAGCCTTCGCGGATGCAATTCCGCCGTCCCAAAGGATGCGCCCCGTGCATCGGCCCCGCACAATTAACGGCTACTGCAGCTGCGATATATTGGCAACGATAATGACGCCAAGCACGCGTTCACAGTCACCAAACTGAGTTGGCGGATGGAGACCGCCATAACTGGACGACGAAATTACTGGATCGCAGAGTGGAGTGGCCTGGTGGGGGCTTTATGAGTCGCAAGCAATAATACTTCGGATTATTATTGATGTCCCTTTTGTTCGGATGGGTCACATGAAACGTTATGATGTTGGTTCTGAAGAGCTGTTTCAGTAGGAACGAATTTCTTGTTCTGGATCTGTGGTGGGTTCTTTTTTAGTATTAGGTTGGTGCAAAAGTTGTTTCGTTTTATTCAACGCAAGTCTTTATAAAAAGTAAAAGTATATTATATGTTTCTTTAATCAAAGTATTTTCCTTGGCTATTGACGACTTTTTGCCACTTTTCTGGTAAAAGTAGAAGTAGGTAGAGGAGACCAGGGCAATTTGTACAGGGGCAGGTTGATACAGAGAAATTATCTGGACACTGTGTACATATATGTAGCTCCATTCGAGTTTATTATTGAAGTTTATTATTCAATTTTTTACTATGATAAAGCGTGCGTCTGCGTACATTATCATTAGCAATAGTTTTTTAATTGCTTTCGTTTTCATAGAGAAAAAGTAAATATTCGTGTTCACTTTTTCATTACTGAAAAATGTATCAACTTGCCCCGGTCTCCCCCATAATAAAAAAGACATTTCAGCACGCTGAATATTACCTAACAGTGAACGAACGAACTTTGATCTAACTGATCTAATATGTCGACAGGTGTATTGGTTTGTGAATAGGATTATTCGATTTGTTTGTTTGATAGTGGATGTTGATTTTAAGTCCATGGATAAGAATGGGCATATTTGATTTATAGTTGGATTTTCAAATGTTTCAGGTTCGATGCATTGATAAATAAAAAAGTGTCCTATTGCTATTCCAGTGAAATAATAACGTAATTCCAAATTTGGAAATTTTCAGATAAATGTGATACTAAGTAATCTCAGGCATATCTAATCTTTCCACTATCTTCGTCTCCTCTAAAATCACTTTTTTGCAAGTTACCTCCTTGTTGCACTGAAACGGTGATATGAGTAATTGTGAAGCTATTATAGTTTTAACACCTCTGTGGGTTTAAAGTTCTGCGATTTGGGTATCATTTCTACCCGAATTTATATTTATTCAATTTTCCTCTTAGTTCCTCCTTAACTTTCCACTTAAGTTTAAAATAAATGAATGAACACTACCATAAAAACAATTTCCTCACTTTGACTACTCTAAAAATAACAGATTTGAAACATCTCCACCATAATGAACTGTATTCGAAGAAACTCCCCGACAGACACCCAAAGTTTTATTATTTGAAACGGAGCGCATTCGCATTAGAGGCACGTCCACTCAAATCCTGATTGCTTGCCAGCGATTCCCGTTCGCAGGAATCGAAAAGCTCCGCGTTTAGAGGCTTTTCGCGGCATTTCTTTTCCATCAGTCAGCCCGTAGTAATTTCCCGGACGTGACGTTTCGCATCACCGTTGCCGTCGAAACATCGGCCGGATCTCATCCACGCATACCGACGGCGGCGAAACGAAATTGTATTCCACGGGAAGAATTTGATGGCGGCGTCAGTCACGCGGCGGCCGTGTGGAAAACGCGGAAAATCGAATAAGAATCGCGGGCGCGCGCGTGAACGGGTGTCGAACGTTTTGATTACTCACGAGACTTCGGCTCTCCCAAACGTGATTCGAACTTGGAATCGGATTCGCCAACTTTACAGCGCCCCTTTCGACTTATCGCCCGATGAAGTTGCTCGATCAGCTCGAAACGGTCCTTGTGAATATGCAACGGGGCGCGTTCTGGACGATCGTCAAAAGGTTTAATGGATTGAGAATGGTGTCTAATGATTTACCCTCGAGGATGTTTATTAGAAGAGTTTAGTTTCCTGTTCTGTGGAAACTGTGCGCTTGTAGGGAAATATTGAAAGACGTCAGAAATATCCTGATTTCTGTGGATACTTCTGTGAATAAACTAGAAGTGTAAAATCTCGAGAGTTCGATTCGATTCGAGCTCCAGACTTCGACTATCCCACGTAGTTGGTGGATACCACGTTTGCGTAATCGAACAACTACATTTCGAAATGAAGAACAACTGCTTTTAATATAATAGGTACTACAAATATTTTGTTACTCAACTTCTACTTTTACATGTACTATATAATTTCTGACTCTACAATATGTATTTTCTCTTTCTTGTTTCTTTCCTGGAAATTTCCTTTCTGGATATTTGTTTTTTCTCTTACTTGTGCAATAAAGAATTATTATTATTATTATTATTATTATTACTAGCTAAATATAGCATACAATTTAATAATTCCCTTTATCATTAGCTCTGGATATTTAATTATTTAATCCCACATAATTCACACGGGTATTGTTCCCAAAGCTATTTCCATGGAAATAGCTATTTTCCACGTTTCAAAAGACTTCAAACATATTTCTGAATGAGTAGTGATATTCTTGAACAGAATTCCTTTCACGAATTGTTTAACGAGGAAAAAGCTTAGCCAGTGGATTAACCAGTGATTTTCCATATTCAGTCTCGATGAGAGGGAAAAAATCTCCGAAAGCTTTGTCTGCCGAAATTCTAGGGACGTTGGAGAGACGTTACGTTCCGAAAATCGGATTTGGAAAAGACGAGGAAGGGGAGGCGAGGGAGAACACAGGCAAGTATCCACTCGAATTCGTGAAAAGTACACGTGCAGCGGCGCAGTTCGTGAATCTAGTTCGCGAGGGCTCAGCTCGTTCGAGTTCCAAACTGCACTCCAAGTCGCCAAACATTCCGCGACGTTCTTGCACTCCAGCCAGCTTTGCCCTGCACTCGACTTCGGTCACTTTGCGGAAAGTGCGCGCGAATTCCGCCGTTCTCCGGCGTAAACTCCGCGACGAAACCGAATTCAACTCGTTCAAACTATGCTTAGGTGTCTTTTCGTATGCACGCTACGTTAAACTGGCATTATTCTGTCTTCCCATGGCAACACGTTCCATTAAACGATGCAACTCTCTCTCTCTCTCTCTCGGTTTATTTCAATGCCGGCCGAATCGGCTATGTTTGCAACGAAAAATGGTTTCGTAATACGTATTCACTTAGAGTATTTCTACTAAGCGGATTAAGCACCACGAAGCCAATGGAGAAGCTGACGCAAAACTCGGCGCAGAGGGCACCACTGGCGCACGTATTAAACTAAAATGTCGTTATAGTATTAGAACTTCAAATTTAGAAGTTGTGTTTATTCACATTTTTTCGTTATTTGCTGACTGTTGATTTTAAAAGTAAAATGACAATAAAAGGTGAAAATGGTGGACATTTAACTATTGCCCAGCTTAAAGATTTCTTACAAAAACGTGAATTATGACGTATCAGTTCCAAATATTTTTCATTGTAATTTTACATGGTTTGTTCCAATTTCAGATTAGTCTTTTACGATAATAAGAATATTTTAACCAAAGCACCTTCTTCCTTACTTACTATTGATGATGATATGCCCTAACCTAACTACTTAATCACTCCACATGTATGAAGATGCATATCAAAATATAAATTCTATCACAAATATCTTGACATTAACAATGATAAAAATCCTTAACTATTTGGACAGGCAAATCTTTTTATTATATTCTCGCGTTCTATTGTATTTATTTATTTATAAAACCGACGACAAATGACACGTGTGCTGGTAGCGCCACGGGTGGCAGGAAGTTGCGATAAGCTTCCCCATGGAATAATGTGACCTGACGTAAATGTAACCAGTGTTTCTGAAACACTGAATGTATTGCTTAAACAAAGGCGAGGCCAGCGAACTGATGACTTAAGGTAAGCTCTCACTATGCCTCGCCTCGGCTCATTTTATTCTTCCTATGCTTTTCTTATGTATTTTAACAATTTAACTCACACTGCGCCTCGCCTCGCCTCAACTCGGCGCGACTTCGAACCGCGGATTCTTCCTCGAGTATAGGTATTTTGTGGAAGAGAGGCGAAGCGAGACAAGGCGAGGCCTAGTGTGAGTGGATGCAATGCCACCGCTTTCGGTGACCGCTAAAACAGGAAGGAAGAGGTTCTCTGAGCAACTGACCAAACACATGAACCGAGGCAAGCTCAGATAATTTCAGGTACAGAAAACTCGAGACGACGCGAGCCTAGATGTGAATGCGAAAAGAAGTTGCGTCGTGGCGAGGCGAGGCGAGACAGTAGTAAAGGCAGTAGACAAGGCGGCGTAGTGAGATCCTACCTTTAACCCCCCCCCCCCCCTCCTAATTACACGTGAACTACACATCATACTTAAGTTTCATCAAAATCTACCGACACCAGGTAGAAGAAACTGGTAATCCCTGTCACTAAGTGCAAGAAATCAAGTATCTACTCTTTATTCTACATTAAAGTGCCTAGTTTCATTGACAAGCTGAATAACACCAAAAGGATACCTGTCCCATAAGACCATCAAAAATATCCAAATAATGCTGCATGAAAACCAGGCTTTCACTGAGCACCTACTAAAAACGTGAGCATCAAAACTTCGTTTCCACTTTCACGTCCCCAAACGTCCTCAGCCATGGCCAGGTCCGATCTCCGATCGGTACAGCGTGTTCAGCAGAGGCCACCGCGGTGAACTGAATTTATTCTCCGCGCGTATGCTAAAGCAACAACGAGAGTGACTCGTATAAATCTACGTCCAGGAGAGTGGGCCGGGGGATCCCCCAAGCCACGAAATACAAGCGGCGACATGACAGTTGCGCCGCGACTGGATCCTACCCGGCCGAGGAACGCTCGCGGGTCTTTCCGGCCGGATGCACGTGCACGACTCGCGGCAGCATTGTTGCGCTGACATCCCCTGAAGAAGAAAAACGAGAAGAGCGTGGAAACCCGCCGTTTACACGGGCGAGCGTGCGCGCGCGCTGCTGGGCGCTCCGCGACGGGTAATTCCGTGCACAGACCGCCGGGACCGCGTGCTGCGGCACGCGGATGGACGAGTGTTCGTCTCGGCCTAGAGACACGAGCGCAGGGATGGCCGAATGCGATGCACGTCCGTGAAACCTTGCGACAACCGGGCGAGCGACGTGTATGGACGCGTACCACGTTGCGCGCGTTTTGACGACGCAATTAGCTCTTCTGGGAAATGTTTCGTTGAGTTTGCATTTGCATTTGGGAACATTCGGTGGTTGGTGGGTCGGGTGCTCGGGAACTGCTCGAGGCTGGGTTGAGCGATCCGTGAGGAGATACAGATGTGTTTTGTCATTCAGTGGAGGACTGTCAAGCCTAAACGTTTCTAGGAGAAATGTGTCTAAAACGATCCCTTTAAGGCGTAATTCATATAAAAAATACAAATGCACATTATTTAAATAAATGTAAAGTAGTTTTTTTTTTAATTAATCTATCTAACTTATTATTGGTTCAAATCAAATTTAGCTACCTGATCAGTTATATTTTTTATTCGCATTTCTGTGCAGACATAGGTAATAAAAAGATTGTTTTGTACACCTGCCTATGTGTATAAAATGATTTATTGGATCATTGTATACCTACCTGATTGTAAATACGATGAACGTTAAAAATCATAAAATATACGAATATAATAAATTAAAAGAATCTTCTAAAAAAATCAAATCTCAGATAATTTTTTGTACATAATCAATGAATAGAAATACTTCAAATCAACTAAGAAACAAGAAAATGAGATCAGCTGCACGGACTCAAATTTTTTCGCGCACCACCTGAGATTTCTGGGCTCATTTTACATTGCTAAGAAGGATCATATGAACCCAAACACCCAACTCACATTCAGTGGTTGAATATAACGTCAAATTATTACTTAGAATTATTATTTAGAGTTCTGAAATACTGATGTCCGAAAATACCTTCGATGAGGTTCTGAGTCGTTCCGGTAAGGTATTCAAGAGTGCTACTGTGTTTGATTCTTGTTGCTTTAAGAAGATCGCTCTATTTATTATACCAACGATATTAGTTTGGGGAGCAACTTTTTAGGTACATTGGAAACTAGTACTTTGTTGAGTATCATTTATTGAGGGCATGTACTGAGTCGTGTCACTGCTTGATATGCTCGACAGCGTGTTCCAGAAGTGTCTCCTTTCTTTGAATGTTTTAGAACACTTGCAGGATCGTGCAAGGAGTTTGACTTAAGGGGTCAGTCCACTGTGACGGTTTGAAAAATGAATCTATATTTAAAGATTTTTTTCTTCGTAGATACAACATACAATGCAATAAATCTTTTTGGTATTTATTAAGCTACTCTTATATTATACACAAAAAATTTAAAAGAATTTTTATAATTTGTTTTAAAACTTTAAACGCGATTATCTCAAAACAACATTTTTTCAACTGGTGCAGGTGATTGCAAGAAAACTATTTGACCAATCAGTCTGAAATTTTTACACGTTATTCAGTACATTAGTGGCTATGGCCGGAACTACGGAAACCTTTTTCGATTAACCATTTCATACTTTTTACAAGGCAAAATGATTGAAAAATTTGCCGTATTTCGACACTTAAACTTCAAACCTCCGCGATTTTGTTAATTTTTATCAGTAAAAATAATCCTAAATCCGGCGATAACCACACTCATAATGAATACAACACACTTTGAATTTTTTGTTTCAAATGCGTCGTTCTCCCGGATTCACCTGCACCAACACTACATCGCATTCTCAAGGCGCTCACATCAGTGCGATATATATTTTAAAAAAACTGTTGAAAATTTAAAATAGATTTTTTATGCTGTCAATAAGTGTATTAATAAGTAGAAAAAACGTTATATACGTTGGATATTCCTTTTACTAAAAAATAAATCCTAAAAAATGACAATTTTTCAGGACTTCACAGTGGACTGATCCCTTAAGAGCAGTAATATCGTTTACAACAGGTTGATGTTTCCTGTTGTAAACGGTATTACTGCGAAGAAGAAAAGGGGAAGGTCTAACTGAGAAGATAGTCAGAGCCTTTTGCCTTTAATGGAGAGTTGGTACCTAGAAGGCTTCTTCTTCTAAGGGAATATTTAAGGCATTGAGGACAAAATTGGACTAACCCACGTTTTTTATGAAATTCAGTTAGTAGCAATAATGTATTCGAATAGGCTGTACCAATAATATAAAACAGGCGGAAAAAAATTTTCAATGTGGGTTAGTCCGTTTTGCTCCCAATGTTCCTAGTAACTACCTTGATCAGAAATTTGAAAACACACCGATACCGTGCATCTTGAACTGGTAATCTATCTGAAATGCCAATTGTATCACGGATAACTGAAAACTACTTCAAAGTTTCTCAGACTTGTCACTTAATAAACAGCAACAACGAATTTTCACCATACACCAAACCATACACACAAGTTTCTCACACTGTAGACGTTTCCTAGGACCAAATTTCAATGCTAGCTCGACGACTTATAAAGATTATTCCTGTGGAAAACACGAGGAAAGCTCCAGCGGAATTTTTATCGGAAAATTATGGAAAAAGCTCTTATCACTGACAACCCGCTCTCGTTCCTGTAGGCAAGCCAACGCACATGCTGGAACGCTGTTCGCCCGACATCGATACACGGACGATGTCGTGCAAACAAAAGTCTCATCGGTTTTGTGTGGCTTATGTCGCCGAGGAAAAACTCTGAGAATATCCGATTCCGTGTTCTATGCGCATGCATCCACAAGAGCAAACGGAATACCAGCAGTGCAACGTTCTCGTGGCACCAATACCGGCGAATATCCAAGGTACTTGCAATCGAACTGGCGATAAAACGGCGGATTTCCTTTTCTGCAAATTTGCGTTAAAATGGAACAAAAATAACGAGTAATATAATAGCTTGTTTGTTTGAATTGCATGTCTCTGAACGTGTGAGAAGATGATTTGCTCCGAAACGAGGTAAGCATACTTTAGCAGCAATTTTTAAGTTTGCATCAGAAATGAGTATAGGATTGATATATAATGTAACAAATAATGTATATTTTAGTAAGAATTTGTTACAGTAACATGGATTACAATGAATTTAACCATTTTTTGATATGAAGCAACTGTGAAAAATTTAATGTAAAACTGTTAGAGTTTTATTAATTTTGCTGCACGGAATTTTTGCAAATGTGTTTGTGATATTGGAAAGTCCTTCTTTTTTAAACTTCATCATGTATCTTTTCATCATGTATCAAAATTTTCATTTGGTTCTTAGTAGAATGAACAGTGTTTTCATTTGAGAGTTTAAAATAAAATTCCTAATAAATTTTGTGTAACTGAGCAATATCTATTCACTACAAGGTATATACTAAATGATATATATGACAAAACATAGAAAGGTACTTCGTTGATGCCAGCAGAAGATTAAACAGAAACTGTCAGGGAACAAGGGAAACAGGTCGGCGTATGGTCAGCCGCAACTTTACTTCCCTATAATCTGACACTCCTTAATTATTTTAAAAATTATTTCAAGCAAAAGTTAGATGAACTGATGTCTAATTTGAAATCATGTAAAAGTTTTGCAACAATTTAATGTGAAACTTTCAACATTTTTATTGATGCAATACTTTTAAAGAAAACTATAGATTTCTTTTCTACTTAATACGAAAACACTGTTCCCACAATGAAATTAATAAAGAAGAGCACGAAAAAGTTATGCGAAAATCACTAATACGAAACAATTTATATTGAAATTACCGAAAGCTTTTTTCTATTTTGATTCAAAATCGATTGCCTCGCGCTACTAAAAATGCCTCATAAATTTATTCAACGTTCTCATTAATAAAGCTGGGAATATTGTTTCCATTTTTTTCTGACTACGACGAAGCACCCTGTCTAGATAGGAAGGACCTTGCTCAGTCCCAAAGGATAATAGTGCGCGCCAGTGGCAGTTGAAACAAAAATGGTGGAAACGGGACAGACTGAACGAGCAATATTCGTCTCACTAGGAGTTACACCTCGCTGGTTACATTGTACTCTTCTATAGACTGCACTTCGCGCAGTAGTCTACCGTTGCATATGCCAGGCAGACTGTGAAAGCTATTTATGAAATGAAACAAAAAGGATGACGAAGGATACGACCCTTGAAAGTTTCCTCGTGCGGAAGAATGTTTTCTCCGTACTCGAGGAGCACGTTAACGTGGTGTGCACGTTTAGGAATTTGATATGTTGCAACTTGGACTTTGTATTATTTATATTATATATATTATATTTATATTATTCAGATGAATACAGACGATACAGAGTGTGAGAATGTGGAGTAACTGTGTTGACAAAATGAATCACGAATCTATTAATAGTGAATTTTAGTAGATAGGATGGGATAGTTAGTAGATTATTCCAATGGGGGATTCATGTTTTCTGACACGTTACAAGAATTTTTCATTAAATTCTGTGGTAGTTACGTTAAATTCTGGAATCACTGAATATTTACAAAATAAAATCTTTCGTAAATATATTCCGCGGCCAAACTGTGTTGCAACTGAACTAGGTTGCAGCCGAATTTTAAATGGCTAACTTGTTCTGTGACCGAAACTTGTTTAATCGGCTCCCCAACATTTTAAATGTTATTACAGTATACTATCTCTACAAGGCTACTCTTCCACTATCTAGCTGTAATTCCATTCCCAATTTACCAGGACACATGGGTGTGAATATCAGCTTCTAATTTGCAGCAAGCCAGTGTTCAAATACTCAACAAATACTTAAATCTCTCAACCATCTTCACGATACCCTTCACTCAGGCTCAAAATAAAAAATCCACAAAACAACACAAAGACACCCTCGCCACGATAAATATTTCATATCCACGTACTTCAACCCTCAACGCAGTGCCACTCAATTTTCCACTTAATTGCCCGAATCATTAATACCCGAAATCGAAGCTCCGCGATGCCTTCGTCCGCCAAAGTTAATTAAACTTTTCCGGCAGAGGTACATTAATCACGTTGTGCCTCGATAGCACGTTATTACATGAACGTAAACCGCGATAGTTCCGAATATTCGAGCCTAAGGAACGAGAACAGAAAGGAACAGAATCATTCATTTTTTTTCCACGATTCGAGCCCCACTTGCTCGAGCCACTAGGCTTCCGCATCCGAGCTAAGAGCGCTCTCAAGGAACGGGGCATAGAGCACGTAAAATAGAAGAGGCAATTAATTAATCCGGAGACGAAAGTATGCCGAAGAAGTTCCAACACGTTCCCTGGTTCCCTGGCCTCTGTTTCCTTCGCGTAACAATGAGGATTGCAAGTGTACCCTCGACAGAGAGAGAGAGAGAGAGAGAGAGAGAGAGAGAGAGAGAAAGAGAGAGAGAGAAGGAGAACCGGAAATACTCGACGATTCCCGGTAACGAAGCGCGGCAGTCGTCGTTGCCGACGTCGCTGGTCCTGGATTTGCATAAAGTTCGAAAACTTTTCGAATAAACACGAGATACCGCCGTACCCCCACTCCCTCTACGCCGACCCCCGAAGTGGGTTCAGTTAACGGAACTTTTCCATTTCCAGTTGGTCTCGGCGCAGCAGCCTCTGGCTGCCTTTCGACGTCACTTGAATACGATGGGAAACTTAATTTCGAATTCATACCTCGTCTCGATAGAGATTAATTACTTGTATCGTCTGGAAACCTGTGTGGGGTTGTAGGGGGCGAGCCTAAGGGGGTTCTGATGAGCGCAGGTCAGCATCCATTAGCTTTCCGAGATGAAGGTAATTTGAGGACACTTTCACGCGAAACTATGTAGCACTGGTTTGAAAAAGGTAGAAAGGTATAGGGTGTGTGTGAATTTATCCAAAATATCAATCACTTGTGAGTTGTACGTTTTAGCATGGATTATAGGTGAGGAAAATTTTAAGTTGAGATGAGAAGTTGAGCTAATAAGAAGGAAAACTTATAAAAAATGCATGTGATACCAGAAATCAATGGAGAGATATATGACACCACGTATCAACTTGTGTGTGGGTCTATAGTGTCCAGTTTGAATAGTTGCTATGAAGTAGCGATTCAACTAAACATGGTTGTGTCTTAAAAACAAATGATTCGAGGCTATCAAATAATGCCGTAAATACAAAATTTTTGTTTGGAGAAATTTTGTTTGTTTTGAAATTATTAACGTTCTAAAGTCGTTGCTTTAATTTCTATTTTTAGGTAAATAAGTATGATTTTTTCAAAAATATTGTTGCTAAGGTGTGTATTATTAGCATACATATAACTGAAATCAACAAAATAGACGGTGCAAAAACACGTTTTTGTGTTGCCATTTTGTGGATATTTTTGGAAGCTTGCTCAAACCACAAAATTATTAAAATTTTGCTGCATAAGAGGGGGTGCTGGTTTAGGCTGAAATATCAATCCATCCCAAATTATTAGATCACTATTGCGCTGAAGGCCACATTTATGGATTCGTACTTATTAAGACGTTTTTCTTATTTTGTTTTATAAAATACGCCATTAAACAGTATTACACGCCTCACGGAGTTTAGAAACACACAAATAGACACATTGCCAGATTATCAACCGTGAGAACTGCGAGTAGCCACGTTCTTCTCTCTTGCATTTGCAAATCGGTCTAAGAAATATGGCCAGTTGGCAAAGAATAATGCGGCTGCCAATGCTAACTGCCACTGAATGGGTCGGAGAATTTTCTTGGCCACGGTAATGATGTTTTATGTGAGAAGAATCATGGCCCTTCCGGGAGCCGCGCGCCATTTACGGGGGATCGATGCACTAGTTAGATAAGGTATTTTGCAAATGGCCATAATGATGGAAACGTAGGTAGCTCCATGCAAATCAGTGGACATCCGTAATTCTCTTCTACTTCTAAATGATTTTTTGTGACTAACTTGACACAATTGTAGAGATTAATGTACCAGAAATAACTAATAAATTCTAATTTATTTGCCACTTATTCGGTACAATTTCTTCTGTTCTGAAATAATTGTTTTTTTTTCTAAATAGAAGTTTCAAATTCAGGAAAAGATAACCGAGAAAATTTTTTGGAAGAAAGTTAGTGTAGCCTAGATATTTAAAAAAATCAGTAGTCATCTGTGAAACTGTTGAAAGCCAATCGAATAGTGGACAGTACCACAGTAATTGAAAATCTGGCTCGTTTTCGATAGTTTCATGACCCCCCTGAACTTCCTCAGATCTCCGTTGAATTCCTTATCCAAAACTTTTCTCTAGATAGCATGGATGGCGAGCTTGAAAGTCGATAGCTTTCAACAGGTATTCTTGTCTTTTTGCACGTGATCTTTTTAAAAGATTGCGAGAAAAACGGTGACATGTGTCATAACATGAGTATCATATTCACAATATTTTTCTGTTTCTCCTTCTTTTATTATATTAAATTCTTGCACTAGAAAAACAGTTCCACGAACGAAACCCATGAATAGCAGGACTTCGAGGTTTCGTTTTTGCCACGCAGAAGTGTGACACGTGTCGAATTCACAGGTAGAAATTTAAAACGTCCACTGACGCTTTTGTAATATTGCCCCTTCAGCTTCACAATTATTTAAAATATTTCTTCTGTCTATATTTTGGGAAATAGTGTCGCCAAATTTTACTATTATTTAGAACAATTGAACTCTAACAGCAACGAGTGACTATATCACTAAATACTAAAATAGATGAATATGATATTTGACATAGAATCAATTCAAAATCACTATGATGCACAGAACTAAGTAATATTTATATATCATTTCGTAACGTTGCAAATAAATGAACATTTACAAACTTACATAAAAAACTATAATTTTCTTAACTGAAGAGTCCATGGGAAAATTCCATTGTTTGATAAAGCTACTTTGTTCGCATTTACAAGTAGTTAGGATTATTATTTAAAATGTGCTAAGAATTTAATTAATGTAACACTTTTGCTAAAACGAATAAAAACAGAACACGTGCGGGGATTACAAGTACGCTTAATCTCGTGTGCGACGAGTGTCTCTCTTCTGTCATTTTTGCTATTTCCGCGAGAACCTTTTTGTTTGCAACATGCCCTACAGTGTGCGCCGAAAATGCAACCGTGCAACATCCTCGCGCCCGTTTTTGCAAGTAAACTTTTTTGTAGCTGAAATACGAGCAGTTTTTATGACAGAAGAATAATTACTACAGAATATTCTCGCCTGCATGTGAAGTGTGGCATACAGAACGCAGTGAAGATTTTATACGATTAAAAATCCAAGCGACATTTTTGTGCTATGAATGTTGCAAGTTGACCAACAAATTGTGTTTTCAGAAAGTTTTACGTTTGAAGGAAACGACTTTGAAAATTGAAGAACCATGCATTCAACAGATTTAGATTTATCTGAGAGATTTTATTAAGGCTTTTAGTTGCTTCTATTTAACTAAAGATGGTATTCTGTAGGATGTGAATCGAAAATGACGAGCACTATTTAATTTAAGAAGACAGCTGCTGAGGTAAGCTAAATTTTAACACGGTTGGAGCGTTTAGAGTGCCATTATTTGCCATTTTTTATATTTTATTTCAGATACATCGAGCAACTCGAGCTAGTAGTAAGTGTACGAATTGATGCTTCGTTAATTTATAATCGCGCAGAGACACCAGCCACTGAATGTTCAGCAGGGAATAGCACGTGTCGTTCGCAAACACTAATACGATACAGTGGGCGTATCGTATGCATATCACGTGAAACAACACTGAAACACACGACTGAACGGGGGCTATCAAAAGTGGGCACACACAAACGCGCCGTAACCGTGAAAGTGCAAACGATTGTCCAGGCAGCGTGGTAACTTTATGCAAATCGAAGTAACAACTGACAGAGGAACGATCGTGAAAACTTGGTAACTCAAGCGTACAAGCTACTAAAACCATTACGATACGTTCCACTTGTATCATAAAATATGTTAAGCAATGAAGGTTATGTAGTCACCGATCACTTCTTCTGTTAAGCGACAAATAGCTGGAAATATCGACGCATTTAACGATTTATCAGTAGGGAACTGATAGAGTAGATGCATCATTAGAACGTGAACACGCGTTAAAATAGTTTGATAAACACAATGATACATGTACTAGTTGACCACTGAGGTAGGTTTGAACATATTACATACTGCAAAGAATCTAGAAATTCAAATTTCATGAACAAAGTACCTCGTATGAGTGAAAGATACATGTTCCACAATTTTTAATTATTTTTTAATAAGGAACTGCAGTAATACGTCGTTATTGTCCCGTTTTTACCATGCGTAGTACGCCCGGTGACTATCCCCACCATTTCTTGAAATCCTTCATTCGAGAGTGAGAGAACGAAAGAGTCGACGGCAGCTTCGTGTCAACTGTTTGAGGTGCCACGCTTTTTTGTTATTCTCGTTATTCTTATTGCTCGCTTGGGGTAAGGCCCGGCAACACCGCGGGAGCCCGAGCCGCCGGCGTTCGACTCTGGAGTCAGTCGTCCGACCGAACTGGACTCGACTAGTTTAACCTTAGTAACCATGTAAATATAATACATATCTTTATTTTACCACAATATACCATTTAAAATAGTCGTGGCTATGGTCTAACAATTGGTAAGAATACTTTCCCTCAAGTATTTCATACAGCGACATTAATTTCAGTATCACCGTCCTGCAATTAACCGCCCAGGCGACAAAAGTTAAGCGCGAACGATCATTTGCACAACTCGAAGGGCAAGATCGATCGCATCGCGCATCCGCCTTGAATGGCACCGCGATGGGACCTAAGCACCGAACTTTCGGACCACTAAACCGTCTCGAAAGTACGCGATTAAATCGAGCTCATTAAACGAAAGCGAGCGACGTGGTCGACGCAAAAATCGGCAAACCTCGTTTATTCCGTGAGCCTGTGAAAGTGCCAGGGAACGGTGGAACGACCGATGAAAAATTAATGATCAGACCAGGCCGCTGTGGCAGATCGGTCTTCGAATACGTGGAGACAATCCAGCCAGGGGACGACGAGGATACAGCAAAAAACAGTCGAGCAAAAAGTGTAGACAATCGATTAATGCAAAATTAATTACCCAATAGAAGGGAGGAAAAATGTGAAATAGGAGAGGCTCGCGTGAAAGAAGCACCACAAGAGTCCATACGATTAATTGATACGAGAAATCAGAGGGCAGATGTAACTGGCTGAAATCTGAATATAAATATGAATACAGAAAGGGGTGCATGGAATGAGAATAAGGGAATGGAAGGAAAGGGTGCAAATGTGGTTATGGAAAGTGAATAGGACGAAGAAGGGAGTAAAATGTTAATAAAGGGAGGTTTACCGAAAAAGAAAAGCAACGAGAAACGCAAAAAGGGGAGGAAAAGAATGGTGGTGTGCAAAGGGTAGACGTATTTGTGACGGGGTCTGATGCTTTTTCCCTCCTTTTAGTGCCTTCTGACCGCGATGAAATTAAACACGGCGGCAGTAGCTGTCGCGCGACGAGAATAAGTAAATTGAAACTGACACCTGGTGTCGTAAGTCGCGACTGGATTCTTTTCTCCGTGTCCATTCCTGGGTGGGAATTTTTAAACGAGAGCAAAGGGAGCGGATAGGTTGTCACGTTTAAAGATCTTTATTGACAGAAGCATCTTGAGGATTGTCTAACCGCGACAAAGTTCAATTTAACCGGGCATGCCAGTTACTTGTCGGATTATTTTAAGCATCGTAATAATTAGTGTTCTTCTTAATGGGAGATATATAATATATTTCGATATTTTACTGTTCATTGTTCATGAAGCACTGCCAAAAGTATTCTAGGAACATCTGCATTAAATAACAAAATCAGTATCAACTTAATGGGTTACTTTTAACAGGTTGGAAAATAGGGTTATTTTTATGATTTTTTTCATATAAAAAACATTTTATTTAAAAATCAAGACGTACACCTTTTTGCGTATCAATTAAGGTGTATTCTCTTCAAAAAGAAATTTGGTAGCTTCAAAAATGATGCCATAGCAGCCCCTTCACCCAAGGCTTCTTCAGATTCAAATATTACCTTTTTTTCTATGAGAAAAATCATACAAATAACCCTATTTTCCGATCTGTCAAAGGTATGCAGCCCCTTAACCCTAGGAAATCCAAGGGAGGGTAAAAAATATCCACAAAGTTTTAAATTTCAATTTTCTCATAAAATTGTGTAGCCTGCAAATAATTTGTGTTTGTATCAGAGAGTAATTGTATTTAATGACTATAAATTGATTATTATTTTGGATGCTGTCAAAATTACCTAAAACAGCCATGATTTCTTCGGTTTTGTATGTAATAAAGGACATGGCGAAGACTCATAGTAAATAAGTATAAGTTTTCCTAAAGAATGAAACAATATTAAATTAACACTAACATTATGTCATATTATTAAGTAGTATCTTATCAGATACTTTTAAGTGGAATGTTATTTGTTATGACATTTACTTTTATATTTTCTAACGCATTTCTTCAGTAACAAGTTGTTAGATGTTTTATATTACTTTATTATATAACAAAAAATAGTTTATGCAGAAAAATGAGCATATTTAGCATTTTCTTTTATCAAGGCACAAAAACCTTCCAACACCTTGTACTTGCTAGGCTTACACAAAGTGTTAAAGGTATATTACATTTACCACCGCGTTAAAAAATCATTTAAGAAGATCCTCTGATAGACCACGAATGTAATTAAACTTCTAAGCCTCCCATGAATCTTGCCCAGTTAATTCATTTCCATCGCGCCAAAAACACGGCACTTCGCCAGAACATTGTAACAATACTTCCACATCTAGACACTAGGTATCGCCGAGAAAAATATACTTAAATCGCCTGCAATTGTTGACTGTCGTTCCAGGTACCTACAGACACTGCGCGTCTTCACCGCTACCAGCGCAAGCCTGAAAACTTCAATTTCCACTTAACTAACACGCCTCCAACTAGCCAGACTACACCCCTCCGTTCGACTGGAAGGCGCGCCTTGCTCCCAAGTATTACTCTCATTGTCGGTGGCCGGCCATCAGAAATTTCCCATCAAACCCGCATTTACACCTCCAATCTGAAAGCCTGGATCCCTTAATGCCTCAGCCCCCCCGGGGGAAGAAAAACCGTCGGCCTCGATTTCGCCGATGAAGCTCCAACCACGATTCTCTTTCCTCCCTTTGTTCCCGATTGAATGGTAGGCTCGATATCAATTGAAACGTTCCCAGGAAGCGACTCCATCGGATCGGCCAACAGAAAATTTTTAATGAAAGTCACGAAGGGGCATAAAAGTAATGGCGGACTCCGACTGGGGAAGAAAAAGGTCTGGGGGTGGCAGGGAAGTCCGGGATGGGGGATAGGTGGGAAAGACGGAAAGCTAGGCGGGTAATCTCTGACATCTTGTTACAGCTCGGCATAAGAAAGAAGTAGGGGGATGAAGGTGGCTGAGACCTCTTCGTGGCCGCGTTCAATTAAAGCGTCACCCCGCGGAGGAAACTTTTATATGAATGGTTTTCATTACGTCGCGGACTTATTAAAGCCGTCTTCGCGAGGGCATTAATATCCCTCGTCCAGACGAGTTTTGTTATCAGACCGGCCTATTCAGCGGCTCGACGCTTCGCGGGATACGTAATAGGCGGTTTTATACGCTGACAATGTCGTTGTGCGTCACCTCAAACCTGCTTTCCACGAGTTAACGAACAATTT
This sequence comes from Andrena hattorfiana, assembly GCA_944738655.2. Lineage (NCBI taxonomy): Eukaryota > Metazoa > Arthropoda > Insecta > Hymenoptera > Andrenidae > Andrena > Andrena hattorfiana. The sequence goes on along the minus strand of OX122889.2, from coordinate 36,998,025 downwards.
GCTAGTGACAGTCTGTAACCTCGTGGAGGATGGGGTTTGGAGATGGGGCTTTTGAATGATTTGAGAAGGCGGCTTTATGTAATTGTTGCTGAGTGTTTGATGCACAGGGTGATGTGTTGTTGATGGTGAAGCTGGGCAGGAAATAATTCTTTATGGGGAAGTGAATCTCCGGAGGTGTGAAGGCAGGCAATTGTCCTAATTCGAATCGCAGTAGAAACTGTTGGACAAATATTGTTAACCTGATGATGAGATGGCGCTAAGAGCGTCGTACATTGGCAAAGAAGAAGTTCCTTTATATATACTTCCTCTCTATGTATATTATCTATCTATATAACTCATTACATACTTAGGGGAGACTAAAAATAAAGATTCAATAAAAATGTGTGAAAATAGATTTATAATATAATTTAAACATTACTATTGATAACGGATGAATAGCAATACTTAAAATAAACTGAGAGTACATTAAAATTCAACTTGAAAGAAATGATGCAAGAGGGATCACTTTACCATGTATCGGGTAAAGTGAGCTGAAATAAAATAAGAACTTTAATTAAGCATATAAATAATTATTAACCCCGTGCACTGGGATCACGTGTGTAGCACGTCAGCTTCTGTTTTTTTTGCACCGTCGTTGTCAAAAACTCTGGCGAATTTTTCATTTTTTCGAGATTAGTTTCTGTTCCATTACACCGCGTGGCTTTCTAGCCAGCTGACAGGTTAGGATATTGCGCACATCGCTTGCGCATCTGTTCTTTGCAGCTCAGTTTACCCTGAATATGTACTCAGTGGAATATTAATTATTTAATAGTGTTGGGATTAATGTTTTCTTAAACGCGTGTGCATGTATGTTTATAGGATTTTTTTAAACACGTAGAAAAAATTTTAAGTTAAAATAACACATTTATGACTCATTTATCCAAAAAGCTAAATTGAAAAGAAAACCAATCGGAACTCTCTAATAATTAATTTTTAAGCTTTTAAATGAATTTACAGTTTTCGATATCTAAATGTGCATAATTATCATTGTTATATTACATACATTTATTACGACACCAAAATTTGTAAATACATTCTAGTTTTAAAGAACAAATTAAGAAAGCTCATTTTACCTCGAGGCTCACTTTACCCCGGTCTCCCCTATCCTGTACCTGGAATATTCCAGATTTATTGCGTTTCCCACCTTTTTGACTGTAACATTACAGAACTCTTGCTTTCGCATTTTTTGTATGTTTATACCAGTAAATATTCATTCTATTTGTAACAGAAACGACTGCTGCTTCTATGTGTTTGAAGCAGTTTGCGATAGAAGCTCATTTCTAGCAGCAGATCTAAGATCTAAGTGTACTTGTTAAAGAGGTGATAATACCTTCAGTCAACAACAGAACTAACTTTACACATTCTCCAATTAGGATTTGGAACACTTACTTAAAATTTATTCTTCAAGCCTCTGAACGTGCAGGTTATCGCCTTGCCACTGAGCACCCACTACCGAGCACTTTATCTGAAACAGAAAGAAATCACTGTTTGTCAGTACATCGTGTTTCATCGACCAAATAATGGCATAAATATGAAAATACCTCCACGATATACAAGTATCGTAACGCGAATAGATTTTTAAGAAATATCGCCACGGTGAATCACGGCATGGGAATGTGTAACGTTAACGGATGACAGATAGGTATTGTGAGAAAAAGCAATTTGGATCGGAAAATAAAATATTCCCGTTCACGCTCGCGCCACGATGCAAGCATAAAATGTCACGTGCTATTTCATTCTTAAGATTTAAGTGCTCATAAACCATAGATAGGATATTCGCCAGTGCAAACTCGCATACGGAATACGGCGGCAATATCGCGGAATCTTACATTTGCGAGCGTGTACGTGTAATCTCGAGGAACGATCGTGCATACGCCGCACGAACATTCTATAATTTCCGGTTCCGTGAAATCCGGGGGAAAACATCGTAATTTCAAAAGTAAAACATCAACATTTTCACTTTCGCCCGCGATTCCGGTGCTGAGCCCTAAATTATGCCCGTTTCTTACGTTTTTCATAAGGATACGAGAATAAGAGGCAGAATTAGAGGGAGAAGGTGGCATGTCATGGAGAGGGAAGCGCTATCTCTGCAAATTAAATTCGAGTAGAAAATGGACAGCTTTAAATTTCACCCGGCTTATCTGTGCGGGCACAAAGCCTCATTGTTCCCCTTTGAAATTTTACCTCCGTCTTGCGCGGACACGAGCAGCAGCAGGAAAAACTGCAAATTCCATGTATGGGGAAATCCAGGCGTGTATTCTTGTAATGATCCTGCAGGCCTGATATAATAAGTGGCGGTGTTTTCAGGAATTCTCTTTCATCAAGGCAGAAATGCTGTTACTGATCCTATTTTCAGTTCAATATAGGCTTTCAAACTAAACAACACAGCTACTTATTCAGTCAGTGACACAGATAACCCAGAAGCTAGATACAGTTGCAGAAATCCGTTAAATAATACATAAACTTGCCATTTATAGCAAAGCTGTGTTAAGCAGCGATGGGCAACATGTTTATTTAAATAAAAATTTCGAATAACGAATAAAAGTTAGAAAAATTATTCGTCATGTGTCGAATAAAGTTAACCCGAGTTAAACTCGAAAAAATTAAGCTCGGCGAATAAAAAAATTAACTTTATTCATCGAATAATCTAAAGTTAAAGTAACTTTTATTCAATTCGTTATTTACATCATTTTTTATTTAGTTAATGCCCAACTCTGCCCTAATGTTAATAGCAGCAGTGAGTTGGGCCTCCGCCTTTTGCATCATACTCTATATTTTTTATGTTTGCAATAAAGCCCTCAGTATTATTATTATTATTAACAAAACGCCAATTACCACTCAGCAAATCAATCCGAAATTTTCCTTAGAATATTAAATTCTGCTACCACGAACGAGTAATTTAAAACTGTCCATATAACGGACCCCACAAGTTTTTAATTTCAAACACAGTAAAAAGAATCATGCCACATGACACACCTAATGCACATCACAATCCTCGAGCACCTTCCTAGAACGGCGTCCACCGTGAAGCTCGGCCGTTGAACGCTATTTTCAAGCTTTCCCGCCGGGTTATTTCCAAGCGTGAAATTATAAACGCCCGCTTGTACATGTATTTTATACGAGGACGCGCGAAACTGCTGGTGCTCCGTCCAGGGTCTTACTTAGGGAATGGAACGCGGTCGCAATTTTTCATTACACGCTGGTAAAAAAAGCTCTGCAAACGGCTCACTCCGTGAAATCAAGGAGGCCACACGCCTGGCGAAAATGCTTACGCGTGTCGCGCGAACATAATCCCGATGCCTCCGTTATCCTCTCCCTTTTTGTTGTTATTGCCTGCAACGAGCCAGGAGTTGCGCGATTCTAGAGGTTTCGCGACTCTCGCCGTTTAATATCCGCAAGCTGGATTCAAAAGCCTCTTTTCGGGACGAGCAACCCCCGCTATTCATCGTCGTACCAGTCAAAGTCACGTTTACCGCTGCGCGAATTATTTACACGCTTAGAAATTACCCTGCCCCGTTAAGATCGAGAGGGATTATAAGAACGATACGAGCAGGCGTTTTCGTGATATATTCACTGTTTATTTTTTTTTTTATAAAGAATTAACACGAGGAGATCGAACAGTTGTATATAGAATTAACGCGAAAATTAATAACTGACAAGGGAAGTTAGGCAAATTCAGAAAATTATGCAACTTTGTGTGCAAGTAGAGAATTTTATCTATAACATAAAGCCTCCTTTTTGTTGGTGCCGTAGTGCGGTTTTATGGGGTGAGATCACCCCTTAAAAAATGTAGAGTGGATTATCTCGAGACTGGTGAGAGATATCGAAAGGAAGTTTAAATAAAAGGTTTATCTTTTTTCAAATCTACAAAATTGCGTAAAAATAATTCCCGAATTAAGGATTGGTGGTGAGGGTGACTTGAAAAGTACGGATTTTTCGATAATTGCAACATTTGAACATGTAACTTTTGTTTAAACTTCTTTTCCATATCCATCAGTGTTCTCGAGAAATCCCAAGAAAAAGAAAATTCTGCATTTTTTCAAGGGGTGATTTCACCCTCTAAAACCGTATTATACGTTTGTGTCACGGATGAACTACTCTACTTCCATACAAAGTTGCATAATTTTCTAAATTTCCTGGTTGTCTAACTTCCCTTGTAAGTTCTGTGAACTGGTACACGTGAAAAGTGTTAACTTACGGGTCGAATGTTAATTTAGAAGAGTGAATAATGAAGATTCTGCACTTCACAATTCAGTCAGTTTTATAAGGAAGAAGCTTCATTAAAACATTAAAACTTTGAAATCTAGAAAAATAGATCACTATCTTCGTCGAATCTCCCAAACTAATAACTTCCATTTTGTTGCATATTATATTTAACACTGAGCACTCTGATACTTATTCTCAAGTCCTTTAAAAACATTCTTTCCACCTTCCAAACCTTCACAAAAATCCTCACGCGAGCCAAGAAAGAACCTAATCAAACATCCCCGTGACAGCGAAAAATAAACATACAAACGTCTGCTTCCACTTCCACCTTAACACTCTCATACACCGCACAATCGTGCTCGCCTCTCGCGAAACGAAAACTTCCGGCGTGGAGGAACTTCCCTTACTTAACCGTGCGTCGCGGCGAAAGCAATTTCGCGCGGATATGCAGCTCCGCTGGTGATAACTGCAACGCGACCATGAACAAAGTGCAACAAGCGCACACCCCTCTGTGTGAACTTTCCAAACGAAAAAGAAGAGCGTGAAAGGTGGGATGATGGAAGGGTGGATAGGGAATTGCAAGGGAAAACTCCTCGTCAAAAAATGAGTCGGATTCCGCGCCATCGCCACCGCGGTTGTTTGTTGAATCTTTTTTTTTTGTCCCCTGTCCAACCAGGTTTTAAGCCCCTTCCCCCTCGCTCTTCCTTTCAACCCGATACACCGCAATCCCCTGTCCCCTGCTACGCCCTGGACGTTTGAAAGCGGATTTGCGGAGCGTAGCTGCACCCAAACGTGATCCTAGCAATTTGTCGCAACGGCGTATTCATCGCTGCGAATCAAACCGATTAAGAGCACTAGTGGTTACGCGAGTACCACGGCCAGAACTCGACCCTTGCCAAACCAGTCTCCTGTCGCGAGATCGCTGCAAAATCCCGCGTTTTCCCAGCTTTTGCGCGCCTCGCGACAGTCGGGGGCAGCAATTATCGAAAGATTTCTGGCGAAATCCGCGGCTCAAAACGGTTGACGGATGTAAGGACCGAGGGGAGAGGCACAGATTACCGAAGAACATTTGAATTCGCTTCTCCCTTCGAGGAAGGGCGATAGGGAGGAAGGATCCGACCGACCGTGGAAGATCCCTTTTTCTCGCTCCTTCCGAGTGATTTCGCTAATAGCATTTGCCAGTTCATCGATGCTTTGCTGGATGGGAAATCTTTGGAATGACTCCTTGCTGGATGGTGTGGCGTCTGGGAGAGACGTCGGGCGTCGCGGGTTCTGTGATTGAAGTGGAATTATTTTTGCGTTCGGGAAAGCGATGTGGGGAGCTTCTCCTGTCTGGATTCTATAGGTTTCCTTGGCCTGGCTGATTGTCTGATACAGTTGAAATAGGTTTCAGAAAGGCAGCAGAAACTTTGTTCGGTGATTGGAGGAGTCCTGAGGTAGTGGTGAATCTTTGGTACACTTTTAGTGTAGAAACAGCTTCAGTGCAGAATAGAATGAGTGTAATTAGGGAACTTATAATTGAGGAGAAAATCGAGAAGGAAACTAGAGCAATCCAGTGGGTAATTAATCATTCTTGCAAGGATTCTGAGAGTTGTGGAAAACTATAAGCAAAAGGAAAGGAAACAAGAATCCTTCCACACAATATACCAAACTTTGATCGAGATGCATTACTGTTTATTGAAAATTTTAGTTGAAAATTAATATTTTTAGTACTACCTCTCTGAAAATTTTGTATCTCGCGTATCGAAAGTTGTTGAAATATTTCATTGGGATGAATAATGATACATTCAAGATTAGTGTTTAACCAAAAAATACAATTGCCGAGGATCTGCAGCTGAATTTACAAGTGGGATTAACCTAATAGGTTAAACGCGTAAACGAGGATTCGAGGGCGGGAGGAAGATCGACGATAAACCGAATCGTGTCGGGTTCTATTTAGTAGATTGCACGCACATCGTATAGCGAAGTGGAGGGTGAAAGATCGTTTTCAGTTTTGGTAAGTTGCATCAAAATAAGGCAGTGTTTCTCAACCTTTTTTGAGCCGCGATCCCCTTTTATAATATTCAAAAAACCTGCAACCTCCCTCCATAAAAGGTAAATTTGATAAGGTAAGGAAAACACATTAAAAATTTGTATTTCCGAATATAATTCTAACTTAATAATATTTTAAAAAAATCCGTGACGACCCTGCAGAAAAGACTTCGCGCTGCACCCCCTGGGAATCACTGGTTAAAGCTCGAAGGAGCCGTGTGAAAGCTAACAATGTTAAAACAAAAATATAAAATAATTAGGTAATCAAGCTTCCATTTAGAATCACCTTTGAATTTGAAATACTCCTGAAGTTGGTATCAAAAGAGGTAGGATCTGGCACGTCGATCTTTATCAAACGATGGACGACTATCGAACGGAAGGTGGAGTCTGGTCGTTCGTGGCGATCGGATCGATTTACCAATTTTCAATTTAGGATCACGGTAAACAGGAAAAGGGCTCGCAGTTAAAGTGCAAGCTCCTACGGAAATCGAGTCGAACGGGTATCAAAACGAATCAAACGAATCGGCTTTCAGCGTGCAAACACCCAAACAGCCTGCGCAACGTTAATAATGAAGCTGGAATAAACGTCAAGAGCTGGGCAATTTACGTTCGAGTTTGATTAAGAGATCCCCTCGTTTACTCGTTCAGTCCGCTACCGCCCGTCTATGTGTTCGATGGTAACGACCGAATGTGTAATTTTACGTCCCAAGGGTGAAAAAAGGTTCGGTCGCTGTTCAAACGTTTAAGTTCTCCTTTGAGCAACAGTTCGTGCACTTAGGCGTGTCTGACGTGGTAATTACGGAAATTTACTTATTCGCTACCTGTTGGTGAAGAGTAATTGTCTGTAATTGAAGGGCACTTGTGGCATGTCTTACAAATAGGTCGACGTCATAGCTACTATAAGGAAGAGGAGACAGAATTCTTATAGTTGGATATATTATTAAAATGCTAGTCTTCCTAATATACGTCCAAAAAGATGTTTCTGACAAAATTTTGTAGAAATGCCATAGCTTCGAAATAGTTGAATTTTCACGCTAAAAAGGTTACTGATACATTACCTCAGATCTATGAGCTACCATTTTCATCTTTTGTTCGTGCAATTTTTACACTTTTAATGTGTTATCCTTGAAACAAAAAGAATGGTGCATATTTGAAAATTGTTATGGAACATTTGCTGAAGCAATTGCAAGCTTTAGAATTCTTTATTTCAAAATAGGTATCTTATAACCAAGAAAAATTTCGCAGAGCTACAAGCAGAATAATAGACTATGAATAGATTAAGAGCCAGGGACAATATTTAGTAATTCAACAATATTCGACGAGATCTCGGATGCAATTCTTGGTGCACAAAGTGCGTCACAGTCAAAGGAAGCATTTTATGCGGCATTGTAACGCTTACAGGATTCCCCTTCACTATAGGAAAGATGGGAATTTAGCTCTCGCTAAAGGCTCTGTGTCATGCAATTACTTTTAAATTTTGAGTTTGTATACAAGCAACATCAAACGAAATTCCAACAAATTTATTTGCAAACAATTTACCAATTTAAGCATTTCACCCTTCAGCTTTCTTGTTAAGCGTTGGTCTTGTCACGTCTGTACTCAAGCAGCAGCAGAACTCTCTGCAAGCAACCTTCCTGCTCTCTAGCAACTTCTTAATCCAAATAATACACACGAACAGTTGAAAAACTATACAAAAAGTGAAAGAAATCATTCGTCTTATTCTACGAATTTAATTCTCTGAAAACAATTATATACTTTAATTATTCAAAACACATTCACTTCGATACCCAAAAACCTAACATTTCTTCTACGATCCCTCCCCTTCCTCGATCACCCAAAAATTCTAAGGCATCTCCTCTGAACCACTTGTATCTCATTTAAAACATACAGTCTGTGATCAAATTATTAGATCCACAGGACGAAAAATATTTTTCGTGTTTGAGTGGGAAAAAAATCAGTCAAGTGTATATTTGCAACGTACAAACATCAATATGTGCGTCATAAAAAGAAATAAGAATTCAGTGTGACTAGGCTTAATATAAAATCATCAATTTACGCAAGTAGTTCTAATAAATAATTGGATTACCCACTGTACAATTATCTTCGCGATCCCTGTCTTGAAAAATAGCTAGGATGGCGGAGGATGCGACTGGGTCACGGTAACATCCGTTTTACGAGACTTTCAGTCACCTATCCACGTTTAAATGACGAAACGTCGATAAGGGACGCGGCAACGAAAGTGTCGTTATTATTAAATAAGGCGTGGCTAAAGGGGGGTGTTGTGGCTGTAGTCGCCGGTTATCACGGGTTACAAGGGAGAGGGATCATGCATAATTCATCGAGAAGTTCGCCCACCCCGTGGGATAGCAGCCGAAGAGCCGCGATATCGGTGCATCGCGCCTCGAAGAATAACGGCACTCTGTCCTTTGCTTCTCGTCACGAGCTGCCCTCCGTAATCTTTACCGGGCCATTAATGTCGAACCACTTTTTACGACGTCCCCAAGAACTAGCTTCCCCACTGCAAGCCGCGTTTCGTTGCATCCAGCGACGCTTGTAACGTAATTTCTTGATCTGCTCGGAGGCTGGGCTACTGCTAAACGATAAAGGTACCGATAACCATTCATGAGCTGAATTCTAATGGGAATTCACTAATTTCAAGAACGTGAAATGGGTTTTGCGCAGGGGAGATTTTGTTTAGAATTATTACAGATGCACGCGTGGGACTTTATAATTCAGAGATTGTGCGGGGATGTTTTTGGAATGTAAAACTGTTTTACCTGTGTTGAGAAGTATATAGTTTTGGTAAGAGATTTTAAAGAGGTACTTTAATCCCTGTTGGTTGCTGCTTGGAGGGTCCTCTAGGCTGTTTTATAACGAGGATATAAAACTTTATGAATGTGATAGAGAATGTATAGAGCTGAACATTTATTTGGCTATAGGGATACTTACATTGCAGCCACAAAAAAGATCTGAAGAGTTCTTGTAGAAAGCACTGTATGTGCCACTTCTTAGTAGTACAGAATACTGAATGTACCATTCATTTAAATTTACAAGCACCGTAAATGCCAATCCTCTTACATGGCTTTCTACGGAAGTGACGATACCATATTTATGACCATTAGTAATTTATTTACAAAGGGAAATTGCATTAAAATTCTACACTATAGTATTACCATTGGCAAGAAGAGCATTTTCCAATAAAAAACTTTAATTTTGGCATTTACAGTGTTTTCTACAAGGACTCTTCAACTGTCGTTTCCCTTTTACAGTAATCACCTTGAGTAAAATCCAAAACCAAGGATCAACGTACTTCCTAATAGAACAGTGCGCCTTAAGAAGATAGTGGACTATTGGATACGTAAAATCGTTTGTATCTTATTAGATGCTAAATTACTTTGATACCAAATAATCGTTATAGTCGTGTTTTTCACTATCTATTGTGGACATGTTTACGAGTAATTACAACAACAAAATATCGTCGGAAAGTATAAAATTGTCGAAGTTATTAATCGTTGAAGATAGCCCTGTGCAGCGCGCCGCTGCAGGTGGTGTACATCGATTCAGGTGAGCCAATCATCTGAAAGCAAAATGCTTTGGGGGGACCACTTTATACACCAAAATCTACAGAGTGGAACTTTGCCGATGAATTTGAACAAAAATTGGGGAAATTATACACGAATCAATTTTTTCCTCACATTTTTACGAAAAAAAATCGTCTTTAATCAGTTTTGAAATGTTTCACAAGCATCCAATGTTGATGCGGGAATTCCACTCTGTAGAGGAAGGAATTCTACAGGTCCAGTAAAAATTTCAAGTGATAATATTCATTGATTCAAGAGTTATGATGTACAGTGTGTCTGATAAGGTGTTTAAAAAAAAAACGACTTCTCAATGGTGCACTCAATTACGTTCGCTGCTATAACTTCTACAATTATTTGAATTTCTTCATGAAATATCGCTTAAAATGTTCATAAAGTATAAGACTTTCATAATCAGTAAGAAATAAATAATCGATTTTTTTTAAGCTGAAATGGTCCACTACCCCCTTAACCAGCGACAAATATAACCAATCCTACTTAATCACTTTTCGCAGATACTTTCCAAACATAACAACGAATAAATGAATATCTCTTTCTGCTCCCATCGCACAGAAGGAAGCATAACAATCACGTGCCAGAGTAAATCTGCAAACGGGAGGCAGCAAATATTCCTACACAATGACAAACAACCTCTGAAATAGACGATTAAACCGTATTACACAGGATCCCACCTTCACCCGAGCTGTCCACCTGTCGCTTCGCCCTTCACGAGCAGAAGCTGTGGAGCATGGGCGTAAAAGTCGATGGTTCCAGCACCCCGGAAACAGAAATCGCCACGTAAGAACGAAAGAGTCGTCAGAGGATCGTGAACCTCGCGGAACAGCCGCTTATCATGCCGACAATATCCGCGAGGGGGAAACAGAGGGTGGCCTGGGAATTACTCGGATGCGAATACGCTTCAGAGCATTCGCCATAAGCAGGCGAGTAGTGCAAGCTCCGTCGGTGCTTGAAACTTAATCCTCCGCGTCGTCATAAGATAACGGCACTCGACGCCGCATAAACTTCATTGTCCTCGAGGTAAGCGGTCGTTGCAGCGTCGTTCCGTTCCACGGCTCCGTCCTCATTGTTTCCGCGGGGTCTGTGACGTTTTGGGTGACGACGCCGTCACGTTGACTCCCAGGCGCCCCCTTTTTGGATCACCACCAGGCTCAACTCTTCATCGACTTTGGATACGGCTGTGTGTGCATGAGCTCGCCAGCGGGGCCCTTTTCGCATGATACACTTCTGTGACTGGGGATGAAGCAACGGGACCGTAAACTTGGTGGAAATGATATTGGTTTGAAGAGAATAGAAAGATAGAATACGGTGACAAGATGATTGTCAATTGGGCCAACCTCAAAATGACAAAAAATTAGTTAACGTACCCTCTCATCAAGTCGCTCAAAAAATAAGTAATTTTTAGAATTTTATTTTTAAAAAAGTAAACCTCAAAATGTTAAAAAACTTTATAAGCTGTATTTGTGTATCATTGAAAATAATAAAAATTGTTTTAGCATATTTGAACTAATACTGCTGTCTGTTGGTGGCTGTAATCGAATTCATCTACACAAATCTTTTAGCACACTTCTACATGGACAAACCTGCATTAAGAATTCAGAACCTCAAAATAAATAAATTTCAGGTACAAGTTCTGCTTCAAAACGTGGGACTCATAAAGTATTCAGTGCCACATAATCAGTATTCTGGGATAATAAAGACAATAGAATCATCACGATAAAATCCTTCGGATCCTCCCGAAGCATGATCATGGTAAAATTTCTATGCACTATTTCTCCAGCGTAAAATACTTGGAAGTGAAGAGAACGAAGGTGATTTATTTCCCATCGCTACGAGGTTAATATCACAACTTTTCGAAACCATCGTGAAACGAGAATCATACAAGCAAAAGCTAACTTCATCCTTGATTTTTCATACGCAACGCTCTCGAAGGGCTTAAAGAAAAATGGTGCGCGATAAAGCATACACCGATCTAGGGGGACGATTTTATTTTGCCATGAAAGTTGCGCTCATAAATTGACGCTAAAGCTGAAAAATTGTAATGGAGCTGGCGCGCGAATGAATGATGGCGTACATCGCGGTGAAAAAGATAGAGAGCTTCGGAAACGCCGGTTGATTAATGCTCGATCACGGTGACGTAAGAAGGCGCGCAGAATACGGCGCCATCGGGATTTAAAACGACTGAACCGGAACAAAAGATAAGGGCGTGAATGCGCCTCAAGAATCCGCGAATTACCATTGAAAAAAAAATTAACGCTGCGAAAAGGGCGCTTTACAGGAGGAAAAAGATTATCCTTGACGAAAATTCCTGTTAAAGTTCGTATTTCGAAAACCACTTCTAGGGGAATACAGTGATTAATGAGGTCCAGTACCGTATCAAGAGCGTATAACCAATACATGCACTTCGGCTCGCGATTCGCGATATTTAAGGAAGTCGTTAATCATCATCAAACGTCTTCCTTTTTTCTGTTTTAAAGCACTTCTGCCTTCGGAGATTTTGGAGACTGTTGGGATATGGTTTTATGCAATCATAAATCCATCTCGCCAATTAATTATCAGAATTTGAAAGGAATTATATTTACGATTCTAAAGAGAAAATTCCTCAGTTTTAGGGAGACTACTCGATTCCGTTTGACGCGAAGAATTTGCATGAATCGATGCGTCCCTTAATTTTAAGGTACCTTGTATAAAACAGAAAAATTGAAATTCTGCCATTACTAAAACTATCTAAAGACCTGCTCTGAAATATATAATATACAGATTATACTAAATTTTTGCACTAGAGTTCCAAGCGCAACAAAAAATGCAACAGAAATGAAAATTTCAAGCACATCTATTACTAATAATAATAAAACTCAAAATTCTCAGTGAAAGCGTACCGGCAGCAAAGAAACTTAAATTTGATAAAAGGATAAGAAGGAAGACACCGCCGAGGCAAATTACAGCAGTTCGTATTAAAAGTTGACAGGGACGCTTGTTTCGTATCCCGCAGACCGTTCGTCAACGCCACGGACGCTAAGAAATCGCGAGAATTCTCAACGTTCATGATATTCCTCCGAGTCGCGGCGAAATTAGAAAGAGGAAGCCCCGCCGTGAAAAGACGGAGGACCCAGCCGAATAAAGCACCAGGGCAGCCGTCTTGACCCTAGGGGAAAATTTGCATCGACGATTCCTGCCCCCCACCCCCCTCGCTGCCATTTCGCCGTAGCTAGACTCGATTCCTTTTATTCCGAGAGACGTTTTATGCTAAGGAAACGGCAGCAGGGAAAGTTTCTAATCATTCTTGTCCCAAAGAAAACAACTCGCTCCCCAGACGTTGCTCCAAAAGAAGAGGAAGAGAATGCCAGGGCGAAGAACTGGCGGGTATCGAGCGAGCGATAAAACTGCGACGTTTTGTTGCAGCTCTCAGCCCATATAGCAACGGCGTTTTAATCTGTGTCATCGTAGGCGGATTAATAAACCGAGAATCAGAAATTTCTGCACGCACCGGAATGTGCGTCAGAGGGATAAATTGACAGGCTGTTCCTCGCGTTTACGGCTTCCATAAAACCTCCTGCAGCCAGCAAGCGAGGAGGAATAGAAACTGCCGTCGATGGGGATCGTAAAAATATGAATTGCATTTAGCAGTATCGTAACCGGGATTCTAACCCCGATTCTAAATTTGGGTTCAGAAATAAAAATTTGTGTTTTGAGGGTGGAAGAAATCCGAATTTCATTTTTGAGGGAAGCGAAAATCCAAATTTGAGTTTTGAGGGAGCGAGAAATTTGAATTTGAGTTTCAAGGAAGGGGAAAATTCAAATTTTAGTTTTGGGGAGGGGAAAATTCAAATTTGGGTTTTGGGGGATGGGGAAATCCACACTTGATTTTTGGAGGAGAGGGAAATCCAAATTTGTGGTCTTTCATGAACGTCCTTGACCGTCTCAAAATTTGGATTACCCCTCCCCCAAAACTCAAATTTGGGTTTCCCCCTCCCCCAAAACTAAAATTTCGATTTCCCCCTCCCCCAAAACTAAAATTGGATTTCTCCTCCCTCAAAACTCAAAAATGGATTTCTTCCTCCCCCAAAACTCAATTTTGGATTTCCCCCTCCCTCGAAAATTAAATTTGGATTTCCAAACTCAAATTTGGGTTAGAATCCCGCTTACTATACAACAGCATTCAAAGGCTTCGACCCAGCGGACTCGAGCGTAGAGCCAGACACCGAGATGAAACAGCAAGTTCCTTGATAACGCTGAAATTATAAAGAAAGAGGATATTTCTGTGCGTACGCGTTTCCGTGACGAGGAAAATCTTCGTTAACGTGTAAATTGAGTGGACAATTACGGTGGACTGGATAATGGACACTTTATTATATGATAGCGTCCGGGAGACCATTATCAGAGCTACCGTGGATAAAATTCAGGATCACACGTTTCAATGAACTGAAAATTCCGCTGGAAGTGAAATTCATTTCGCGTTGCAATGGAATATGGTATTTCCAAATTCGTATTCAACGACGCGCTTTAAACGAAAGGATAACAACGAGGGACCACTTCCGGTTGGCGGGAAGGGGTGCCAAAACGTTTCTCGTTTCATTTTGCCTGACTGGGCGGGACAGAGAACGAAGGAAATGATTTTCGTCGTGGGCGGACGCAAAAATTCATAACTCCAGACCGGAAAAGGAAAAAACGATCGAAGTATAACGTGCAACGGTGAATCGACGTGTTTGCAAATGTTCGACGCGCTGTTTCGACGACTCGGCCCGAAGAGAAAAATTGCCCATTTCACTGCCCACCATTTTTCTACCGGGTAAACCATCCCGTCATCCTCCCAACACCGTCGCAGCACAATCGGCCGAATTGCAGACGGAATGTTCTTGCCTGCCGGAGCGCAATTCTCTTTCCACTCAGTGCCATTCGACTTGTTTAAATCGTGATCGAATTTTTCTCAGACGGATTCTCATGGCCCACGGTCCAGGAAAACACTTTCTCTTGTTTGTGTGCGTGGGGAACACCGCTGTTTCTCTTGGATATTATTTTATGATATTATTTTATGTAATTGGAGAATTAACGTATGAGAGAATTATTGTTTAGTATCGAATAGTTGGAATATGAATGATTTTCACTAATGAAATTTTGACAACGTCAAAATTGTTGATAGGGAAGCCAATTTGAATCAGAGAATTCTATTAGAAACATTACATATGATTAAACAATCGAGCGTAAATCTTAGGTATGAAACACCTAACATACGAGACTATTACGCAACCTTATTGAAGAAGTAAGGCTCGATGATGTGGTTTTTCTATTGGAGTTTTCGATTCTTTGATCCCTTACTATGACTGAAAATTATTACATAATACAGCATATGTAATTATATATTTTTTCGGACATCCATGAGTGATTTTATCGCATAGACAACAATTATAGATATGATCACAGCGTGTTGTGAGGTTTGGAGTGTTCTCCTTTCAATTTTAATTTATTTCAAAATTATTAACAGTTCCCACTATCGTCTCCGTTTAAGCCTTATTTGTTTACCCTTCGGACGTTCCGCTTTGTGTATACTGTTCACCTCAGTCACGTTCCAACCGACTCGCACGGTGCACGTTCTTAGCTATCGTGCTAAATTTATAAAAGTAAACGCAGTATTTTTCCTTTTAACTTTCCTTGAAAATGGTCGCAACCAATGACCGAAACGTTGGATTTGAGAATTATTAAAACTGCACAACAACTTTTATTTATATGTTTAATTGACCGAACTAATGCGCTGATATCACTTTGTGTTTTTTGGATTCACTAATGAAATTTGATACATTTTCCTGATATTGGTTTAAGTGCATTTGGCAGTAATTCTGTCGAAAATTTGCATCCAAAAGGCCACTTGAAAATTACGTTATTCGGGAATTCCTAATTGTATTGGACAAGAACTTGGATGGTCTCGTGATCTCGAAAAAATAGAAAACATGTACCATTAGCTCTTTGAGCATATTTATCATATGAATTCGATCTGGATATAATTTTTTACGAAGACACTTAGGTATGTATATTATACAATACACAGCTTACAGAAAATATTAATACATTTATTTGCACGAAGTATTATGATTTAATACCTGTATCACCTTCCTCTATGCTGCAATAAATTCCATTCAGTGTGTTCGATTAATGTGATGATTCATTGTTACGCTGACAGATATAAATGTTATTTAAAATACCTACACATGAAAAAATATATTTAAAAGTCAGTAACCGTTGAATTCCCTTTTTCCAACGCAGTAACGTTTCAAACAGAGCCGTTTACCAGCACGAATGACATAAAATAATTTTTCTGATATTTTCGTGCCCCGCTACCAATTTTCCATCACAGTATAACATGTTTTGCAATTTGCCCATATATATGGATTTATTGATATTCCCGTGAACGCGCATTGTGCATTAATTGCGACACGATGAATAATTTGTAACAACGAAAATAGACTTTCAAACATGTTTCACGTTCGTCACTTCATTTTAACGAGAATTTAAACATGACATTATACTTTCGAATTATTGGAAACCAATTTCTTTATTCACACGGCACTGCTTTCCGCTGGAAAATATCGAATAATTGATTTCTGGTGTAATGCATTTTCGACATTTTAACAATCATGTTAAACTGAACGAAAATTCAAATAAAAATTTTTCTTTCTGAATGGAAAAACTGTCGATAATAACCCTTCAAATGCCACGACAATTTGACTGTGTGTGATATGTTAATGAATGTGCACGAAATTCGATTTAATTAATTAGAACATGGAACTGAATTAATACGAGGGATGGAGTATAAATTGTTTTACTAAATTCGGTACGTTTTAGTTTTGGGACACCTGAGGGGTAATCAAAATACAACTCCGATGTAGAGCATGCCCACTAATATTTCGATCATTATTATTACACGATGGAATGCATTGGCAACCAAAAGAACATGTATCGCAATTAGGTTTGTACCAACTTGTACCACAAGGGTTTTGGTGTTTTAGGGTTTCGTTAGGAAATATTACAAGGTGTCATAACAAAACATGTAACCAAATTTCAAAGGGGACAACAATCCCTGCCCCCCTTCCACAGATTAAACTCCATTTCGCGAAAAGCGTCGAACGACTCGATCCAACCAGATTTTCCCTAGCGTCTCGCCCAGCGGAACTCGTTTCGCGCGAAACTAGCTATCGAAAAAGCGGGGACAAGAAATTGCTCGTCATCCGTGCAACGAGATTGTCGATGAAACGTAACATCGTTACGTCCCAATGGTAACATTTATCGCCGCGGAATGTAAATGCACGATCGCGCGAATAAACGCATTTGTCGTCGAATCGTCGCGCTTTTTGTCACGCTGCGTTCACTTCCGTCTGACGCGCGCACTAAAGGCAGAATAAAATCGAGCTGTAGGTAAAAAATGTCCCCGAAAGTGGCTCGTTTTTTTCCATGAAACGTCATCACAGATATCTTTGATAATTCAATTTTTAGGTGAGGCAAATGATGGTTGAATTTATAATGTGATACTGCTCAGCAAAGTGGATGTAACAGTCTTTAGAATGGCTTCAGAAAAGTGGAGGGAACATTTCCCAGAGAAGAAGTAGAGATACTCATTGAGAAGGTGAAAGTAATTGTGTTGTCCTTGGTTTAGAACATGTTCACTGAATTTAGGAATATTACGAACTCCAAGATATTTTAATTGTAAAGAAAACATAAAAATAGAGCAAGTGATAGGCTTAATAATTTATCCAGAGTTATGGTACCATAAATCTTAAAGATTGCGTTACAATAATGCAAGGGTATTGCGAGAGCAATATTGTCTAACCGCAAAAACGCGAATTCTACGACGATGAAACAACAGAATGTGAAACAGTGATTGTATAGAGAAGCCAGATATTAGTCGACATGTTTGTACTACTCATGTGTAAAGTGTTGGATACGTGGAATTCCGTTTATCAGGTCAATCTGCGAAACATACCAGTAAAGGATTATTCGCAGCCGAATTAATGATACGTACCTACTAGTCGAATAACTAGGGAAATTGTTGCTTAAAGTTCGTATGCTAATATGATCACGTTACACAAGGTATAAAATTCCAAATATTACACGTGGATGTTCCTCAAATTAAACGATTTACGAAATTCTGTTCTTTTGGGCACTGTTAAACTCGAAATAGATGATCATTGTAATAGAACCTCGAGGAAGAAAAATGTTATCGCGAACGTTTGATCTAATAACGATAACAGTA
Source organism: Andrena hattorfiana (assembly GCA_944738655.2). Lineage (NCBI taxonomy): Eukaryota > Metazoa > Arthropoda > Insecta > Hymenoptera > Andrenidae > Andrena > Andrena hattorfiana. The sequence goes on along the minus strand of OX122889.2, from coordinate 36,979,911 downwards.
CGAGCTATTCAATCTAATCTAACTTACATGTACCTGCTAAAATCTAATCTCAACTTAACAATGATAAAAATGTAGCCACTTATAAATTAGGTTTCAGTGCAGAATATATCAAACCTGTGTTAGGGCTCCATAAAGCCTGCTTTAAATTATTATTTGACAAAAAAAATAATAAGTATGCTATCACACGTTGAAATCCCTGCCCCTCAAAGATTTATCCTCGAGTTAGTAACGTGAGTAGACAATGATTTTGCAACTATGTACTATATAGTACAATACGTACTCACAAAAATTCAAATGAAAACTGCATCACCACTAATTATTCCAGTCACAAGAAAACCCTCACCCTTATTTCCCTAACGCACAACAAACAAACCAAAATCCCTTCAATAAATACAAAACCCCTTTCCAAACTTACTCAAAGCTCCTCAAAACGACCCTGAGTCAAGGCCAGAGATGGACAAAATTTTTATTTACATAAAATTTCAAATAACGAATAAAATATAAAAATTATTCGTCACGTGTTGAATAAAAAATTAACTCTATTCGTCGAATAACCCAAGGTTAAAGTAACTTTTATTCGATTCGTTATTTAAATAATTTACTTAGTAAATGCCCAACTCCGGCAAGGCCCAGCAAGAGAAACATGCAAGTCTGATGGTTCTCCAGGAATGCAATAACGGTGCAGAAATAATTACCAGGATCAAAAGTTCGGTGACGCGTGCAGCAAAGAAGCGATCGGACAGCAATTTTACGTCGAGCCGAAAGGGAGAATGCTGGCTTGAGTGGTGTACATAGCGCGTGGTTCGGGATTCGTTCCATCGCCATCGATAACGCAGCATGATACCCGCCCTTAGACGAAGGGCCGCGATAAAATCAAAGGGGAATCCCTTGGAAATCGCGCGCGGAGGTAAACCACGCACCCACGCTGCCTCTGGATCGCGTTTCGATGCTTCGCCCGAGCGGAAGAACCTGCCAGACTTTTTGCAGCGTTGGCCCCTTTCGGCTGAACTGGCAGAGGCAATCATCTTCCGGACTGTCAGACGCGCCCCCTCTCGCGATACGAATCTATGGGGCTTGTAAGCACGTGTCCCGGCACTAACTTGTGAGAGTGACTTACTGGGACGAGCCGAGTAATAAGAAGCGATATTGTAAGTCACGCCGTTCGACTGCGATCCCTTGACGGGCTGATCGAAAGCCAGCGTTTTAGCACTTTTTTCCGCTTGGAGCTCGCGAAACGTGAATAGTGTGACAGGCTGCGATGGAGGTGGGTTGAGTGCTTGGTCGATATCGTTCACAAAACTAGATTTTAAAACGAATATTAGGATTCTCAGACAAGGTGACTTGGATGGCTTGCTTACTTCGCGATGCAGGTTGTCTGAGAGTAATACCTGGTATATTATACAGTAGCTGCTGGAGGAGTTTGTTTTAAAATCTAGTTTTGTGATGAAAGTTACCACAGTTATATAAGATACCCCAGTGGTCAAAGTTACACCAGTGGTTAAAGATACCCCAGTGGTCTAAGCTACTCCAGTGGTAAAGATACCCTCAGTGATCAATGTTACTCCATTCAATGGTAACTTGTAGATTCTTGATAGTTAGCAATACTTTAGCAGCGTGTGCATTATGCTTTGATCATGATAAACCTCTGTCCTTGAGTAGATAAACTTTTTTACTGTCTAAGTATTCCAGTGATCAAAGTTACCTCAGTGATCAAAGTTACCTCAGTGGTCTAAGCTACTCCAGTGGTAAAGATATTCCAGAGATTAAAGTTACCCCAGTGGTCGAAGTACCCCAGTGGTCAAAGTTACACCAGTGGTTAAAGATACCTCAATGGTCTAAGTACTCCAGTGATCAAAGTTACCTCAGTGATCAAAGTTACCTCAGTGGTCTAAGCTACTCCAGTGGTAAAGATATTCCAGAGATTAAAGTTACCCCAGTGGTCAAAATTACCCCAGTGGTCTAAGTACCCCAGTGGTCTAAGTACCCCAGTGGTCTAAGTACCCCAGTGGTCTAAGTACCCCAGTGCTCTGAGATACCCCAGTGGTCTAAGATACCCCAGTGATCAAAGTTACCCCAGTGGTCTAAGCTACTCCAGTGGTAAAGATACCCTCAGTGATCAATGTTACTCCATTCAATGGTAACTTGTAGATTCTTGATAGTTAGCAATACTTTAGCAGCGTGTGCATTATGCTTTGATCATGATAAACCTCTGTCCTTGAGTAGATAAACTTTTTTACTGTATTTTCATCTGATCTACCTATATAGTCGTGTCGAAGAAGGGCTTGCCATTTGATATGATCAATTCTTCCTAGCTGCCTGATATCATTTCAGCATCCCATACTTTCCCTCGAAACTACCAGCAACAAGCAGTTCCCCGAAAAAGATACCACGCCATTAACTCCCGCGTTAAATAACTCGGTGCGTTCACGGTGCGTCCGAGATTACTCTAATCAAGAAGATCCAACTCCATTAAAACTTCGCCGCGCAAATTTCCCGCGAAAACGGGGCAACAGAAAGCCAGACCCGTCGACGGAGCGAGATATCTGCGAATAAATTAACCTCCTGGGCGGATTATCAGGCCACGTGGGAGGGTACGCTGAAACAAAAGATCATCCACCATTGTTCTGCACGGAATACGTAGCAGCCCCGTGGATGTCCAAGGTTATCCACCTTTCAAGAAGTAGAAACTCGCAGGATCGACGTGGAAACACGTGCGAGTCGTGTGCGTGCCCCAGAGTGGCTGTGGGAGGTGCGATTTATTCGACGAAATGCAAATTGAATCGTAGTTAGCAAGCAAGCCGAGAAACGACGCGAGTAAATCGTCGTCCTCCACCCCCTTTCCGCGAGGGACTTCTTTCTCTTCCTCTTGCCTGCTCCATTCTCCTCGCCTCGCCAATAATTCGAACATAAATTCACGACAAATTGAAATAAAAACTGGGTCGATCGAGGCGCAATTTACCCGGATCCACTCGTTGTGACACGGGGAAAAAAATACAAGGGGTGGTGGGTCGGTGGAAACGAGTGGGAAAGTGGATTGTATGGTGCCTGGAAACCAATCGCGACGCTCGCTAATTCCCCTTTCTCGCATTAATAAACACGCTTCAGATAAACAACCCCTGGCGACTGATAATTGGTCCAGTACGTGAAAATGAAAATCCTTTCCTTGTTCTTCATCAAAATGGAACTTCCTCAGTGCTCTATCACGGATATGCTGGAGATCAAGGGGTACGCGTGGCTCTGAATTTTGATTCATATTATTAAAATATTTGTAACGACTCTGTTAAATGTATTTTTCACCAGCCTGAAGAGTAGCATAGTTTATAAAGGGGCAGAACGAATAAGCTTCTCTTTGTTACAGATTCCATGGTAAAAAAAAAACAAATTAACTAACGAGCATAATTCCAGTAGCGAAGCTAGTAATTGTAGGAAATATTCTGTGCGACCCTGTTTCATATCGTGGAATCTCATTATTAACTTCTGTTTGTTTCAACACATATAATAGACAACTAAAATTATTACAGAATATCAGTGGTGGTTATTTAATTAAACTTTTCTGTACGAATTTTCAAAATGAAGCAGTCCTTTGTGAAAAATCCCGACGAATATCTGAACACAAAAGGATAGCAGAAAGGACCCTCGCTAAATAAGCTTGAAGCTTCAAATAACTATACGAAGGAAAAAAAATTCTATTTCCAACAAAGGTTTTAAGCAGCCCTTCGTTTAATATACACACAAGAAGAACGCCACTGCATAATCAAAATTCGGCTTAATACAATTACTGTTTCGCCATCCATGCTAAATCCCCTCGGAACAGTATTTCGCGATCTCGCTTGAACCTGGACTTAGAACTTCGCCCGCCGGTATAACTCGAAATAAAATCCTTTCGGCGGACATGCTCGGCTCCACTCTCATTTACGAGCTGCACACATTCAAATTAAATTTCGCGTAAATTTAATTCACAGCCAACGGCCGTTCCCGGCATCTTTTTTCCCATCGTACCGTTTAAACGTAACCAGAGGGGCGCCCTCGTAAAACCCTTAATGTCACATAATACCGCGGCGCGGTAACAATTTTTATAAACCCAGGAGTGGCCATTAAAGGAGCCGGCCTCCGAGCGTGAGCGTTCTCGCAACGGTGAAAAAAAAGGACCGTTTCCCTGATAAAAGCTGATTCGCGAGCAACCACCGTGAACCCCTGCCCCCCTTCTGTCCCCAGGCGAAAGCAGCGACAGAAAAGGAACTCGTTACACCTTTGACGTGTTTCGCGCTAACCAGGCGGTTACTCTTGCTCCTCGCACCTCCGATAGGTCGATGCAGCGTGGAGATCGAAGGAAATTGAAAGGAAAGCATGAGATGCCATTTCCAGAAACGATACTCGTCGGAAAGTAGAATAACGAGGGAGTAAAACAGAGTTTAGTGGCGATAGCGTAATGACTTATGGTATTAGAGATTCGTAGCAAGGATGATCGCTTTCACTGGACCCCCGATTGCATGGAGTTCGATTAAAAAAGGGTACAAGCGGGGATCGTGACGGGGAATCTGCTTCGTGATAGATTTTACGGTTTTATAGCATTCCACAGGCGAAAGTTACTTGTTAGAGAAGGCGGAAGAAGAGATTTGTAATGAGTTCGATGGCTGTTTTTGTGTAGGGGAAAGTGGGGTATAATCAGGTACGCGGGTCAGACCGGGTATCATAATTTTTCTAAGACCAGAGCTGCGATATCCAGCCAACGTGTGGTGCTACATTCGGGTGGACCTCGCGACGGTATAAGATCAATCGCAGACAAAAGACCGATTTTCACCCAGAGATGTTTAAAATTTTCGAGTTGAAAAGTTCCGGTGTTGTGCTGCGACGAGATCTTTATTTGTGATTTTTGTTTACTAGATAAATTAAAATAAATTTATGTGCACGTTAATATTTGTTAAAATAACTTTCTTTATGACTTCTGAAATAATAGTACTAAAGGTTTTATAATTATAGGTATTATATTTTACGCGTTTTTTAATAGTTAAAGGTACTCGATATTACCCATACCTATTGAGTAAAATCGGGTACATACATATTTCCGAGAAATCTTGTTTTCCTATGAGCCAAATAGTTTTTTCAAAGAAGGACTCTCATTTTCTGATTCCGCAAGGCCCAATTAAGATTTCTAGAAGTGTCCAAAATTTATTTTGCCATCTGACCTTTTGCTAGTAGGAAAAATATGTACATTAGGTACACGGTTCTGCCCCACTTTCTCTTATTAAGGGAAAGTTTTGATGTCCTTATTTTTTAAATAATAATTGCAGTTAAATGAGGTAACCTTTGGGAAAGTACATTTCACTTATGGAAGGGTCGTAATTATTTACTGGATTTATTTTTACCAAAGTAATGCATATTAAATTCACTTACAAGTAAATTTACCTTCCACTTTCAGAATTTGAATCCCATTTCCTTCAATTTCCAACTGAGATTACATTTTGTGCACAGCAGTCTCTTACCTGAAACATAAAGAATGGTATATTGTAACCTAGTAGCACAGCCAGTAAAAAGTTATGATAGAAATAATAAAATCCGTTTTTTCTAATATTTAATTAATGAAGAACATACAGTAACTTCAGAATTTTCAATTTTACTTTAAATTAAAAGTCGTGTTAAAGCGACCCACCAGAAACAGGATACCTACTACCATATCTCTTGGATTTGAAAGTACAAAAGGATGTACCAACCTGAAATTATTATTACAGTTACCCAAGGTTAATACCAAATTAATAGAAAAAATATTCTCAAGTAAGTAACATGATAGTTTCAGTGCAATAAAAATGATTTGAATTCCCAACCACACAGTTTACGATCGAATATTCACCCAGCTAACCCAGGGTATGTGCAGCCACAACGCGCACTTTGAACATCAGTTATTGTAGGCGCTTTCGCAATATAGAAGAGCAACGAAATCCTGGCTCAAGCACAGAGACGGAGGCTAAAAAAATATCAAGCTTCCTTATAGGAAGATGTTTCCATTTTATCATGTACTCGCCAAGCGTCCTATCAACCTATATTATTGCATTTCAGGTAGATATCGATTTTTACCCCCGTGAGCATGCAATCCAACAAAACAATCCGCAGTTATTCCCGCGGAACGGCAGCGTGAACGAAGTAAATCAGAGCTGGCGCTAAACGAAGCAAGTGCAACAACACAACGTCATCGATTACACTGGTTTATCGATAAATAATCATTGAAGCTCAATCAAGATAACAGACTCGATGCTTCCATTAAAAACATTCATTTTTATTATGCATGATTAAACGTGTTACTCGTGGCTAAATAGTCAGCCAGAAAATGCTGATGTGATCTAAATTCGAATTTCAAAAATACGTGTGTCTTCAACACAATATCTTTAACCAGACAATAATTATTTGAGATCAATACTAGGTTTTGTCGGTTTTTAAAACCCGTTTTTATTATAAATCTGTAAAATTCGAAAATCGGTTTTTAAATTTAAAAACAAACGGTTTTATATACTAGAATTCATATGTCAAAATGAATGAATTATTTAATTAAAAACATTAACATTTTGACTTGAAATCGCCTCGGACACAAGCATATTGTAGTAGGTAACAGTTTACTGTAAAACTAATCTTCATGAGTTCATATTTTCGGAAAAAAAATACTAAATGAAATAAATTTTGTAGTTATTTCAGTTTTTTTTTCATTTGGTTCAGTATGCAATGTATTTTATTGCGTGGTATTTTTGTAATTCTATAAATATTAAAAAAAAACTAAAAATTTGTAAAATAAGTACAAATATTTATTTTCTATTTTAATTATATTTTTGTGAAAAATCAAAAGCCGGTCCAACCGGTTTTTTAAGAATACTGAAATTCGAAAACCGGTTTTTTCACAAGTCGGTTTTTGTATAAACCCTAATGATTAGGGCCTAATCAATACATCACAACTCAGTTGACTTTGCCATATGAACCCTATCCAAAACGTCATTCTAAGAAACCACATTTTCCTTTAACTATTTGTTAGAAACGACTTTAAAAAAAGTTGTAAGACGCTCGCTCCAGGACGGTTCTGGGGTAACGACTGAGTTGTCTATCACAGTTCTCTTACCAAAAATCATAGCCTTCCCCACTCCGTGGCCAGATCCTCCAGGAACAGAGTATCTATTCAATAGCAATACGGCGCCGGTTTGCAATTCCCATATTTTCCATCTCACTCTAAACAACCAATCCTTCGAAACCTGATAGCTGGGAGACCCAACGTGGTTACCAGCCATCGTCCGCCGCCAGGACTGTTTAGTCTCCTACACTCTCTAAGTCCCTACCATAATATCCTCGAAGGCATGACAGCCTGGGGCCATCCGCCCTCGACGTCACCCTTAAATTCGGTGACGCTAACATATTCTCATAGTTTTCTGAGAATTCAATGCAACCAATGTAACTTCAATGCAACCTGCCCCCCTGGCCCTGTTCGAATTTTGGAAAGGCTCATGAAGTACTAAAGTTTTCCTGAATTTTAACAAACGTCCCACTAACAAATTAGAAATTTCTGTGCATTGTATTATTACCAGTCTCTCTTACTATACTAAAACTAGAACTGTTGAGTCTAGTGAATAGTAAATGGCACCAACTCTGCTAATACTCATTTCCATCGTCCGAACACTGTGTCATCCAAAAACTGCACTATCTCAGCTCCTGCATCGTCCCAGACTCTGAACTTGATTCACTTACACCAGGGGTGCACAAGGAGCCGTTTTTAGCGCCTAGCTGCGAGCAACCCACCTGTCCTGTTGCTAAGGTTAGAATCGGTGAGGAGAATTACAGTAGTGTACGTGGGTGCTCGTAGGCTCGTAGCGTAAGTATATATGGCTGGGTTCCTTGTGGGGCCCCAGTGCAGAACAGGTCCCGTAATAAAATTCAGGGGAGTCATGAAATTTCCAAAATATCTGCTACTGCCGGAATTTGGTATGACTTGACGGTTCTATTTTACTGATAATGAAACATTTTTTGCTAATAATACTCATCTTTTCATCGACACATAAAATATTTAGAAGCTTAATACTATACAAATAAATAACTCGGACACAAAGAAAACCAAATTTTAATTAACGATAACGATAATTCATAAATGTTAGAAAGTTATATATGTACAAATATATACATATCTACACGCATGTGGTGTCCACCATTAGACTTAGACCATTAGCGTTATTTACAACCACAAAATTACATAACTAATAAATATGTACACGTAACAATATACGGGGAGTTAACGAAAATGTAACAATAATAATATATACATAATATGTACATAACTGAAAAATTATATACACAAGGATGGAAGGACAGAACAATACACGCAGACTTTGTGAAAGATACTAGGTGGAGTACATGCAATTATAAAAAATGATTATTGCGCTTTGTTGCCGGTAGCCGTTTTTGTTGTACCAGATATTCTATGTTTGGTTGTATACTTCGGTTTTGGCTCAAGAGCAACGAACATTTTAAATTGTTATCCGTTATGAGTGTCCGGAACGGCGACTTCGCTTTCTTCAGGGTAGAACCAAATATTGCTAATATTTTCGCGACGCATTTGTGCAAATACGGATATTCAATTTGTCATACATTAATAATACCATCCGTCTCCTGAATTTTTTTTTTCATTTCTACGTCACCTCTTAAATTTCTTAAGTCTATTTGTAATTGTGGTGACACTGTATCTATATTTACAGTTAGTGGACTGGTAACTACGTTCAATTCATTTTCGAGTGCATACAAATCCTGATACCGGTTTTCAAATTGATCACCCAACTTCTGTAATATAATTTCATATTGCTCAAAATTAGTATGCTGTGTCATAATTGATCTTAATTTCGGAAAATTGCACACATTTTTTGCCTGTAACTCTGCGTTCCATACTTGAATTTTTTTTTTAAAATCGCAAATTAAGTTAGAAAATTGAAGTATGGTTTTATCTTTTCCTTGCAGCTGTGTATTTAGAATATTTAAATGGTCTGCTACATCCGAAATAAATCCTAAATCACAGAGCCAATCTGTATTTTCCAACTCGGGAGCAGGATTTTCTGACATTTCCAAAAACACTAAGGTTCTTCCACGGCTAAGCTACCGTATTTCCGTGTATAGGGGTATCTCCGTGAAGTCTGCGTCTATATCTTTTAACAAATTTCTGAACTGCCGGCGTTTTAAAGGATTCATTTTAATATAATTAGTTATTCTGGTCACAACGGACATAACGTGTTTCATCTCTATACTTTTTGCACACAAATTCTGCTGGTGTATCGCACAGTGCATTGCCCTAATTTCCTGAGGAACTGCTAGATTTTTTAATATGCTTCGGAGGCGGTCAACGAAACCACGATGTTTCCCAATCATCGCTGGAGCACCATCAGTAGTGACGGACACTAATTTAGTCCAGTCTAATTTATGATTATTAACCGCCTCCTCTACACAAAACAGTATATCATCTCCTGTTGTGGTTTCTGCTAACGAAGAAAAATCTAGCAGTTCCTCAGTTACTTCTAAATTTTCGTTAACCCCCCGAATAAAAATTGCCATTTGCGGAATGCCGGAGATGTCCGTCGATTCATCCAGGGCCAAACTATAAACAATAAATGTTTTCCCTAACTCCCGCAATTGCCGCGTCACATCTGCAGCCATCTCTTCTATCCGCCGCATGATTGTCATTCGCGAGAGAGTGGTCGCTTCATATATTTTACGCTGCTGCGCATTGTCATCCACTGTGGCCAATAAACAATTTTTTATAAATTCTCCATCCGTATATGGGCGGGATGTTTTCGCTATTTCCAGCGCGATTTGGTAACTGCATTTAATTCCAGCGATTCTAATAGAATTATTTTCCTAGGATCAAAACAATGAGTTACTATAATGAATCTTAAAACAATGATTGATAATCGGGGCTGTTCCACGTTAAAATTAAAATTAAAGAAATTGCATTGCTCATATTTGAATAAAGGATTCCATTAGTTTTTAAATGATTATAAACACAGGACAATACCTCGAAATAAAGCGCAAATATTGAATAGAAGGATTCATAGATTATAAAATAACTTACTTTGTCTGAGATGTCTTCCTACTGCCATGGGGGCCCCTACTGCCATGGGGGCCCCTACTGCCATGGGGGCCCATACTGCCATGGGGGCCCCTACTGCCATGGGGGCCCCTACTGACATGGGGGCCCCTACTGACATGGGGCCCCTACTGCTTAGGGGACCCCTACTGCCATGGGGGCCCTACTGCCATGGGGCCCCTACTGCTTAGGGGGCCCCTACTGCCATGGGGGCCCCTACTGCTTAGGGGGCCCCTACTGCTATGGGGGCCCCTACTGCCATGGGGGCCCCTACTGCCATGGGGCCCCTACTGCCATGGGGCCCCTACTGCTTAGGGGGCCCCTACTGCCATGGGGCCCCTACTGCCATGGGGGCCCCTACTGCTTAGGGGGCCCCTACTGCCATGGGGGCCCTACTGCCATGGGGCCCCTACTGCTAAGGGGGCCCCTACTGCCATGGGGGCCCCTACTGCTTAGGGGGCCCCTACTGCTATGGGGGCCCCTACTGCCATGGGGGCCCCTACTGTCATGGGGGCCCTACTGCCATGGGGGCCCCTACTGCCATGGGGGCCCCTACTGCCATGGGGGCCCCTATTGCTTAGGGGGCCCCTACTGCCATGGGGCAATACGAAATTTCCTACCGACTGTAACCTATCCATCGGTAAGTAGCTACGAATTATATACCGAAATATCATTGTACGAAATATACATAAGTTTGCAAAATATAGATACAGTGTCACCACAATTACAAATAGACTTAAGAAATTTAAGAGGTGACGTAGAAATGAAAAAAAAAATTCAGGAGACGGATGGTATTATTAATGTATGACAAATTGAATATCCGTATTTGCACAAATGCGTCGCGAAAATATTAGCAATATTTGGTTCTACCCTGAAGAAAGCGAAGTCGCCGTTCCGGACACTCATAACGGATAACAATTTAAAATGTTCGTTGCTCTTGAGCCAAAACCGAAGTATACAACCAAACATAGAATATCTAGTACAACAAAAACGGCTACCGGCAACAAAGCGCAATAATCATTTTTTATAATTGCATGTACTCCACCTAGTATCTTTCACAAAGTCTGCGTGTATTGTTCTGTCCTTCCATCCTTGTGTATATAATTTTTCAGTTATGTACATATTATGTATATATTATTATTGTTACATTTTCGTTAACTCCCCGTATATTGTTACGTGTATATATTTATTAGTTATGTAATTTTGTGATTGTAAATAACGCTAATGGTCTAAGTCTAATGGTGGACACCACATGCGTGTAGATATGTATATATTTGTACATATATAACTTTCTAACATTTATGAATTATCGTTATCGTTAATTAAAATTTGGTTTTCTTTGTGTCCGAGTTATTTATTTGTATAGTATTAATCTTCTAAATATTTTATGTGTCGATGAAAAGATGAGTATTATTAGCAAAACATGTTTCATTATCAGTAAAATAGAACCGTCAAGTCATACCAAATTCCGGCAGTAGCAGATATTTTGGAAATTTCATGACTCCCCTGAATTTTATTACGGGACCTGTTCTGCACTGGGGCCCCACAAGGAACCCAGCCATATATACTTACGCTACGAACCTACGAGCACGCACGTAGTACACTACTGCAATTCTCCTCACCGATTCTAACCTTAGCAACAGGACAGGTGGGTTGCTCGCAGCTAGGCGCTAAAAACGGCTCCTTGTGCACCGCTGACTTACACCATAATTTCCTACACTTTTGTCTGGACCATTCATCTTTCCCCAAACAACCACAAAACCTGTATATCCACCTAACTACGACAAATCCATTTGAATTCAAGTCCAAATATTTTTACAGACCAAGTCAAGTATAGACTACTTTGCAAAGCCGCGAATTAATCTTCCACGTTAACCTCGGTGTACAATCCATCCACTACAAAATCTACAAAGCTTCAACGTTGAAAGCTCAAGAAAATTATCAAATTGTGCCACTTTCGTCCCTAATAGAGCATCCAGGTTTCATAGTTACAAACTGCTAAAGCATTTCAGATTGTCGCTCAACGGAGAAGGCTGTGATGGGTGAAGGGTAAAACTAGCTACCGTGGAGATAGTTACGCTCATCATAGCGAACTTTATTAAACTATTACAGCGTAAAACTCGTTAAATACCCGTGAGACAAGCATTATGGAGCCAGACGTCGCGGTCTGCTCGTCTAATTTCAGCCGACAAACGGCGTATTTGCGTGACGCCGCTGGCATCTTCACGCTCCACACGTCGAAGGCATGCCACGAGAATTCACGGATCGAACGGGACCGCGCGGATTCAAAAGTACGCACAGAAATCGATACCCGACGTTCTGGGCTTAATAACACCACCGTCCCTCGTCAACCACGTCGTTAACGCGAGCTCATTCCGCCGTCGGTCCTCACTTTCAACCGCGATATCGATTTCTTCCATTCGTTAATTGACCGATTCGTTTCCCAGCGGAAAAAGCGCTGACTTCTTCCATGAGAAACTCAACACTCGCCAAGATTGACGTTCCATTGATTATTCTGCCGTCATCGATGTTGACTTTACCTAACCATTAGTCGAATCGGCCTCGGACAGTTTGAGGTGCAATGGTGCAGATGAGCATACATAACATACTTTGGAATATTTTTAGTAAGTACTTGAGAAAAGAGATTCTTGGTAAAGAAGTTTGATATAATCTCGATTGTCATCGAGATGATCAAAAGAATGACACAAAAAGGAGGGGTGCTTTCGCCTATTTTTGGTCCCACGATTTTAGAATTGAATTTTGTGCTAACTAAATGATGCTTTAGAATGAGACAACAATCGCAACAAATCTTCAAGTAGAAGTGACAATTAGTTTCCGAGATACTTATGCAAGGTCAAAGAAATGAAAATTCATTAATGCGTTAGCGGTTAGCCCATACGCTTCAATGCACGGCCTTTTATGTCAGCCCGATAATTTAAAGAATTATTCTCAAGGGTTTTGAAGATTGCTAGCAATAAATTGGATTTTTAAAATTCATAATGGCCGATTCAATATAGCGGAGCGAATGTAAAAAATATTCTAATTTTCATAAAACTTTGATCTAATGTTAATAACGAAAAAAAAGTTATAAAATGAATTTTCGAAACTAAGGCAATATTTATGGTTTTAATAATAATTATTTTGAACTTTGTGGAAGCTGTGCCTTCTGATTGACAGAATATACATGATTACTTACGCCTTGTGCATTTCGAAAATCTAAGCTCAAATTCGTTGTTAGCAGTCAGCAAAACCCCTGGGAATAATTCTTTAAATTATAGGACTGACATAAAAGTAAATTATCACTTCTTTAAACCCCCATATCTCAGAAACTAATTGTCACCTCAATTTGAAAATTTGTTGAGATTGGTGTCTCATCATAAAGTATCATTTGGCACAACATTCAGTTCCAAAATCGTGGGACCAAAAATAGGCGATTGCTTGGGCCACTCTTTCCTTGTGCTATTCGACACAGCCTGAATCATAATTTTCAATTCAAGGAGAAATGGTGTTTCGTCAGAATCTCTGAATAAATTCAAGATAGGTAAAAAGAAGGCTACCATAATTTAAAAGGAGCTTCACGAGTCCAACTTCTAGCTTGGAAATCGTGGATTCGTAGTCCGAATCTGCAGCAGTTTCCATAAATTTAATAAATTTGACAGGCCTCGAGAACTTCACCACCCTCGGCTAGCCCCCACATTTTCGTTGTTAGAAAAATTTCAGGATGCAATTCGTATTTCTGTAACATAGTTGCTCTGCCTCGGTCAGATCGCATCTCGTTGAGAGTTAGTTACGCAAGCCTTCCAGCGCAGGTGTAAGGTTGCCATCGACAGGCTCGATAAGTTTATTGCTTACAGCTTCGAGGCGCGACCCTGAATCGAAACGGTTATCCCCTTGTGTAACAGATTCCCTCGTGTAATTTCTAGTTTTATACGAAACCCGACGCCGATCAGGAGAATTGCATCCTAGATAACCCTCTTTCAGAAACACTTGACCCTCGTAACATTCGCATAATACTCGCTACATGAGGATTAAACAGCTGGCCATGTTGCTCTCTGCCAACCGTCTAACTGTAAAATGAAATTGCTGAACGAATACGACGTCACGCGACCGCGAAAACACTTCATTGTGTAAAGGAGAATTATTATTCTGGAAGGAGGAAGACAAACTTTGATAAATGCATCATCACGTCCCTTGGATGACTTACAGAATCTGTGACTTAGAAATATACGACTTGTGGGACGTTCATGTCGCGGATGAAACTTTCAGGTGGCGTCCTAGAAAGCAGAGTTTTCCAGGATTAATAATTTAAATAATGATTTAAATGACGAATAAAATTTATTTTTTCATTCCACGAGAATTTATTTGATGAAGGAAGTTAACTCTTTTTATATGACGAGAATTCATTCGACACGATGAATATTTTTTCCAACTTTTATTCGTTATCCGAAATTTTATTTAAATAAAAAAATTTCCATCTCTGCTGGAATGTATCGCCTAGGAGCCATGAGGCTTCGGATTTGAAACTTGAGTTACTTAAGTTCTGGTATCAAGATTGGGCTGTTAGAGTCTGTTACTGAAAAAGACACACGGTTTAAGATATGATGATATTAAATTTTGTCGTATAAGATGTAACATCAATTGAAGAAGAAGGAACAGAAGATAGATAAATCGCTGCATAAATAAGAGAAATGGTCAGAAATTGAACTCACGATAGCTTGGAAATACTACAACTTAGTTAAGAACATCAGTCGCTGCAAAGTGTAGAAATGTACTCGAACAATAAGCAAACTTAACTTAGAATTACAAAACTACGAATTGATGATCTTTGTTACCCCGTTAAGTTTGCATGCACAATTCCTCACCACCCCTTTAACGTATATACGAACGAGACCATCGCAAATAACGCGGAATTGTAAAACTTATTGCGTTACATCTGCCGTAGGCGGGGCGATAACCCCCCACGGCGCGTTGGGAATAATTGCTTAATGAAAATTCAACGTCGCGACCGTGGAAAAAGGAAAGCTCGGTTCCCGTGAACGTGAAACGCTAGAACGGGCCCGTAGTCGCATTGAAATTCCACATTCAGTTGCAATAACCCCGGGACGAATCACGGTACAATAAGTGGCACCAGATGGTGCCTCCTAATAAGCGGCGCACCTTTGCACCCTTCGTCACCCACCCCCTCTGCCCCCAATCTAATTCCATCCCCCTGCCCTCGTGCGAAAGACGCGCGGCGGCGCAGCCTCGATTAACAAATTCTTGCAGGGAATCTCGGTTCTAATTAGAGGGCACAACTGAGGAAATTCTGCACGAAGGGGCGACGCTTGCGTAACAGCGCTAATTTATTTAAAAGTATCAACTCCTACGAATTGACACAGTGGTGACACTTAACCGCTGACGTCACATTTTGTGACATAAACAGTGACGTGGTGTCTCACAGACACCTCTTTAATAATTTGACATTGCCAAGCCTAAATTTATTGTTAACATATACTAAAGTTATTAGTCATTTTATTACATATTTGAAAAGATACTTTTGCATGTTTTGTTTAAAACCACTGAAATTTGGTTGAATTTACTGACACAAGGTCGAAAGTAAAGAAGGAAAAATAATTCTGCAGGAGTCTTCCAGACTCCACGTCGCCAGATAAGGATTAAGTATCGTCACACATGGGATTATACGAGAAATTGGTGACTGTGACAGTGAAAGGGAAATAGTCGAATTATTTTGATTGCATTACGTGCGTCTTTAGTAAGGGCGAAGTATGATGAATTTGGTGCCGTGGGGCTGTTGCGCAATTTGAAGTGTCCAATCTATCAAAGTGTAGGTATATTGATTTTAAAATTTACGAGCGATGTTTTTTTACGACAAATTCTACAAAGCTTGATTTATCCACGAGCACAGCGTATACAAAGAACGACTCCTATCGCATTCTACATGCTTCACATTTCATTATTAGAAATGATTCACTCTGGATAAACTAGCAATAAAAATTCATCCTCGAGCATTCAAACTCTTGAAACGACTCTTGAAAAGATCAGAAGATAAACGAACCTCGTAACACATCTCGCGACAAAAATAATCTGTCCCCCGGAACGTAACGTCGATAAAACGTACGAGGTTTCGCGAAGCTGTGGGAGGCCGCTCGTGCCGGGAAGAGCCATTGAAATAAAATACACGGGATCGTGCAGTCGTGATGAGGATCAGTCATAACGTCGGCTAGAGAGTCCAGTTCGCACGACCATCGGCGATTCGAGCACCGTTAAGTCCTGCAACTCTATTTCGCGTGCCCTCACGACGTCTCTAAAAGACACCTTCGCATACCGCTTGGATCAACCATTCCACGTAATACGTCCTCGTGTTTGTGCTGAGAGTTCGATGCCCGACACCGGGGCTCCGCTCATTCCTGCCTCTCCCACTTTAATCCTGTCTTTAACCCCTTCCTCTGCTCCTCCTGCCCCTTTTCCTGCGACCTTTCGCTCCTCTCTCCTTTCCCTCGCGCCGCCGTCCGCCTCGTCCTTCCTTCATCAGCCTCTTTCTGACCTCTCTTCCCCTCGTATCGCCTTTGCCACGTTATTCCCCTTCTTCTTCTTCGTTCATCTTTCTTCATTTTCCTTCTGCCGGATCCTCCCCCTCGGCTCTCCTTCCTGCGCCCTCCTCGCCAGCCCTTGGTCGTGAGGAACGGGCCGTGAGATTGAGAGCAGGACTTTTTAACGACTTCTACGTACGACGCTCGTGACGGAGGCGAGAAAAGGTGGCGAAAGATGGAGGCTGGATGCTCGACCTAACATCCTGGCCCTATCCCAGCACCCACGGTAATGGGATCCTCCTACGGGAGGCGGAAGGACCTAGAGGGTGCGATGTCTAAGTGCCCTCTAATCGCATTCCGCTTGTCGATTGCCCCCCAGTCGTTCCAGGCTTCCTAGTTTCTGTTGGGTGACAGCCAATGAGTGTGTGACTAGCTGGCAAGGCGATAAGACAATTCCCTCGGATTTCCATGTGATCGAAGGTTCTTCAGATTGCAGTTTATGAGGGAATCTGCGAGGACCGGGAATTGAAACTGCTTGTTCAGGCATCGAATGTGTTGGAGGGTTGAGTTGTGGTTAATGGGGGGAATGCAGGGTGTTTGAATGCTACATAAAAGACAAGTAGCTAACAAGGGAACACCATGAACCCGTACATTTTGTTAACGCAAGTTTGCAGCGTTTATTGTACCTTTAAACTTTTATTTGAAACATTTTTTTCTGTCTCTTGTGCTTTAGGAATTATACCCAAAAAAGTGGGAGCGCCTATTTGACTTTGAGGTTGGGTTTCACAACGTTGAGGGGTTATGTCTAGTAAACTGGCGAAAAAGAACGCGATTTTCGGGAATTTTTTGTGGAATATCTACCTCATATTTCTTTACAACTATTCGCTTATTTTAAAAGTACATATATGCAGCGACTCTGAGTAATTTTGTTTTAGAAAAACATTAAAAAATGAACGGGTAACGGCCATTCTCGAGATATTTCGGAAACCGGTGTACCAATTGGTCTTCGCAGACTTCTTTTATATACCAAAGACTAGTAGATATACGAAGGATTTTTTATTTTAACAAATACTCTACCTATTTTTAATTAACGAAAAACTAACAATTCAGAAAAAATCGGAAAAACGTGGTTTAATAAAACGGCCGCCATTTTGTCAAAAATCTACTTTTTAAAAAATCCTTTGTCCATCTACTGAATTTAGCCATATACTAACAGAATCTTTTTTTTTTGTTTTTTAAAACAGCTTTCGCGAGAATGGCTGTTATTCGTTCATTTTTTAATGTTTTTTAATAACAAAATTATTGAGAGTTGCTGCATATATATACTTTTAAAATAAGCGAATAGTTATAAAGAAATATGCGGTAGATATTCCACAAAAAATTCCCGAAAATCGCATTCTTTTTCGCCAGTTGACTAGGTATAACTCCTTAAAGGGCGATTAGGCACGAATGAAACATACCGTTGTTCTTAGTTTGAGTCACTGTATAAACCCATAAAATTGCATCCCAATCGGTGAGCGCGGGTTCGCGGTGTTCCCTTGTAAGTCTACGTGTGCTAAATGTTATCCTCACATCGATCAGCTAACTAGTGAATATTTTGGGATATTGGTTCTGAACTATCTCCCAAACGTGATTTAGAAGACCTAGAATATTAGATAAATAAGTGTGATGAGGTGAAGTCTGAGAACCATGCCACTGAAGATTTAAATCCAGCACACCCAATGTATTGAAACGTGATCGTTCACGTGTTCTTAAATACTTAAAACATAATGATATGACCCAATTGCTGCAAAGAAAGTTCCTATTAAGCGTAGAAGCATACTCTTCGCCGCGATATTGAACACTTAAAAAAGTAAAGTAAGTAAGCTTTATTCTCATAAACATGTGTCTCGTTGAATTGTGAAATTAATAACTTTATTCTTATGAATTTAACAAACTCCCTCTTCTTCTTTTTGCGCGCCACCTATCGCTCAGACGGTTAGAGTTTGACGCCAAGTACAATAAATTAAAATAGAATAAAGTATCGCGATCTCTGACAGCAGCTAACCGTTTCACCCCATTTTCAACGCCCCACAACGAACCCATCACTCCAAACGGCAGTGAACATGCTAAACACGTAACAAACAAAAAATAAACCGTGATTACTCGCAGCAGAAGATACCACCGCGACCAGCAACGTAGGGAATCATCAAAACGAGCCACCCAGCAACGGTACTTCCACTTCTATCGATTCCATCCAGAGTAAATCAATATGGTCGGAAGAGAAAAGAAACCGTCGTTTCAGTTATAATTACCACGCAACGTCAGTACCCTGAGCGATTCACCCCTGTATAACACGCTAATGTGCGCCCACGGCGGCAATGAACCTGTTCAACAAGACGTAACCGCGTGGCGTGCGTTTTTATCGCATCAGCAATGAATATATGATTGCCACAGACAGCCGCGCGGAGTAGAACGTTCCATCTAGCCAGCTACGCGAATCTAGCTCAATTACGCGCCACATGAATGACGCGTTTTAAACTTACACCATCGATCGGTTACCGTTAGATTGAGTAATGCACGTCACGGCTGCTCGAGGCGCATTGACAAGAACGACAGCCTCCTCTGAATTGACAGTCTTCCGGTTGCATGTTATCAGGTCATTACTGCGTAGCTCAGCGAGGAGGATCGCAGAGAATGGATGTTGTAAAAACACACGCGTGCATCGTCGAATATGCCGCTCTCCCAGGGGACTGGACGGCTGTTAGGAATTGTGCCAAATACGATATCCGCCCCGATAGGAACTGTTTGGATAAGGATCGTTGGCCGTGCACTGAAACGTACGCATTTTTACGGCCTACTGTTTCACGAACATGAGCGGCTGAACGGCGCGAAGAATGCACGAGGGAATTGACACACGTGTAAGGTTTTATCCTCGAGAGGCGGGAGATTAGTGGTGATTTATGTCAGTTTTATTTTTATTGAATTATCGACAGGATTTAATGAAGAACTTAAAAAGAACTTAGTTGGTTAAAGAACCACTGTGTAAATGTTAACGCGAAAAGAGCGTGGTAGGTGTTAATTCTTCATATTATAGCAGTGTTCATTCACTGAACAGGTCATCCTGATCTTTTTCTTTTTTCAAGGCCGCATCAACTTCGTGGTTATTAGCGACTACAGCATTTCGCAATAAAGATTTAATCTACGGATAAGGTCGAGTGCTTTCTTCAAGTTTTCTTCTGTTTCGAATATTTTTTTCATATTGTTCGGTACTTGGGAGCTGATTTCTGGTGTCTTCTGTGTTCTTGCAGTCTCATAGGATGTGTTTGGTGGTTAAGCTTTGGGTGCGTTCCGATTCACGCAGTGAGTGCATGAAATTTGTGGCATCGTATTGATGGCATCGTACGATTCCCTATAATTTCTCTCACTTGCCACCGATACGATGCCACTTCCGGTGCAGCGAGTGTGCAACAAACGCAGAAACTCAGAGGAGAAGCAGTCACGGCGCGTGCGCATGCGTATTTGTTTCTACAATCTGTGATTATTTGAATTTCTCTATTCCCAATAGAGAAATCTAAATGGCAAGTTAATATCACTTCATTTTCGCTTTCATCAGACGAATCACAGCTACTGCTTTCATTATCACTATTATTTAATAGTATCGAGATTATTGTAAACAACGTTTCTTTCTCCATAGTAGCATCCATATTGATTTCGCATGAAACGCAGGAAAATGCATAGACAAATATATAAACGGAGCAGAAGCTGGGACTATCGGCGAGGGGAACGTAGGCTTGGAGGGGAAGAGGCAGAGGTTCAGATACAGGCATGTCGGTTAGCTTCGGATGCATTCGGCATGCATAACCACTGAGTTTCCCGATTTACCGGTGTCGCTCCTCTTACCGCGAACCTTGCCTCGCCACCCCCTCAGCTTTCGCTCCGTCTATAAATGTCTATGGGAAAAAGCGTTCCGTTTTCAAGAATGCATGAACTGCAGTAACGAAACGGAACGATATGAATGCGCGCAGCGACTGCGCTGCGATCTCTGCACTCACTGCGTGAATCGGAACGCACCCTTTGTCAGCAAGATTCACAGGATGATGGGGTTGTTTCGTTGAAAATGTATTCGTGTGCAATCTTAGTGTGCCCAATAATTAGTCTGTTTAGTACTATGTACTTGGTCTTTTCTGTTAAATGTGGCTATGGCGTGGTTTGTACAAAAGTTATGAATAATACGATGACAGATTCTGGAGGGTATATTTTTTTTTTTCATTTTTCTTGCCATTTCTGCACAATGCGATTATTCTGGTATTTCGAAAAGTCATGGCAGGTATACGGCTGAAATAAATTCGGTGGGTTGTTAAAGCAGTTCTAAAACCCGATATTCCCTGGTGAGCAGGTATCCATATGATTAACATCGATATTCCTTTGTCTAGTAGGTTATTGTATATCCTAATTCTTATTTCTATGCGAAGTTTCGATTTGTGATGTTCGTTGCGTTGAGATTGCCAAAGTACCGACGCTCAATTTGCAGTAAAAAATGGAGTGTAAAAAGCGAGTGACGTGCTTCACGTTTTTCTAATTGATCCTCGAGGAATCATTAGGTTCAATTTTCCGCTCGGTACAGGCAAATGTTATCCGCAGCCACTTTAACCACAATATATTTCACTTCTTCGTCGAGTGGGATAATTACTGTCCTTGATCGGCACAAATTACACGGCAAGAGCAGTGGCTAAAAATGGTTTTAATCGTGAATTGATCAATGCCACGGCACAGGTAATCCGTGAAATTGCGAGTCGCGTGGAGAATCGAACGCAAACACAAAGGGTCAGTAGCCTGGGTGTGTTGCAACGAGCAGCTCGCTGACCTCGCAAACTGGTTTCGCACAAGTCAAGATCTAGATCGCGACCTTCTCGGAGCTGTACGCTGCGACCTCGGAACTCGACTCTCGATCTAACCTCGAGAAAACTCGAGGCCGATCGAGGCAAATTAAAAGTAAATAAACGAACGATCGGTACGCGTATCGAATATCAAGCAAATCGCCATTTCCAGCTCGTAATTAAAGTCTTTGTAGAAAACACTTGCAAGTGCCAAAAATCAAAATTTTCAAGACAAAGAGGAAACGTCCCTGACTTTAAATTATTTACGAAATTTTATTTGTTTTGATTGCTAAATACACTTAAGTATACAATAACCCAAATGGATAAAAAAAAATCTATTTTTTGCACTAATATAGTCAAAATTGATAATGTATTTACAAAGGGAAATTGCATTAAAATTCTACAGGTACTATAGTATTACCAGTGCTACGTAAAATATTTTCCGATAATTTTTTTTTAATTTTACCACTTACAGTGTTTTCTACAAGGACTCTTGAATTATTTATGTGCATATGATGTTTGTTTAATTATGTGGTGGTTAAATGAATTTATGTTGCAGCATTTTACTAGCGGAGCAAGTGAGGGATACTTTCGTAAAGCTGTTACTTTAAACTTCTACACCAAGTTTCTTACTGGGCCAATGGCTTTGTGATTCATTGCATATGCAACATCTTGGCAATCATTCAGAGTTTTTAATGAATCTCGTGCTGGCAAGCGTCAGGCATTTACTGTGTCTTCAAGAATACATCTGCTACTACATTCTAGTAGTAGCAGCTAATCAGTTGAGAACTTGTTGTTGAGAAGATTACAATATTCTTAGGATTAGAGTCTGATCTATCAATGAAATATTGGCTTAGTAAAGCTAAACAAGCAGAAACATGACAAAGGAGGAAGTTGGGATGGAGATGAAAACCTATAGAGCTTTCAAACTGACCAAATAAATAACCACAGTTTTCACAAAACCCCTTCAATTTCCGATTACTAATATATTATAAATCAACGATTGCATTGTGTCAAAAAAAGATCTAACAATTCGTTTCAGGTTTGAAGACTCATGTTCAGGGGTCGAATGAAACTGTTAAAATTTCAATTAATTATGAAATAACTGTAATTTTATGACTATTATATCTTCTGTCTCGAGAAAACTGTTACAAAATGCGGCGTATTAATTGAAACTTTTATTCCATACATTTTTCTGTAAATAAGAAACTTTTATTTTCCAGCAAGTAGAAAAAGTTCTGATTAAAGAGGAACATTTATTCTGGTCTGAAAAAGTTAAAGTAGTGAGAAGCAGATTTTATGAAAATGTTGTGGGGTAGATAGATTTGAAATTGAAACCATAAACCGTTTGGTGAAAATAATTATATAAAAACCATAATGTGTTTTATCTTCTGTAGTTATCCTGCTTCCAATTCCTTAAATAATACTAATTAAAAAATATATTCCCCACCTTTATATTGTATCCTTAAATATTTGTTCAAAATTACACGATCTGTCAGAACTTTTAGTAAGAGAACATAAAATAACTGTTAAAACTGAACTCTTACAACAGAGTTAAAGTGTTAATGTACAAAGTAAACTTAAAACAAAAACGAAATGATTTCAAAGTTAAAAGTTAATAATATAAAAGTTAACAGTTCCATTCGGTCCCGGCTCATGTCTGAATCAATCTAATCTTGTGTTCAATATCATTCAAAATTAAACTCAGATGAGGAAAGGTGGGCAAAGTTATCAGCGATAACTTCTAAATAGATCACTGTAGTAACTCATCACGTTACTCTTGATCTCCATGTACCGCCATTCGAATTTATATTACACAGGCATGCCGTAATAGAACGCCCATTATTTTTCATTTACTGTTACCTCGTATCAATTCAACCCCCTGTTAAACGTTGTTTTATAACTGAATAATGTAATACTTTATAATCCGATTATTAGAACAAGCGATTATTGAAGCTATATCGCACGATAACGGCACAGGTCGCGTTTTAAACGAGAATAACAATATCGTTGTTTCTTTGTATTAATTTTGATATACCGATTGTTAAATCGCGTTACAATCTCGTTAGCCTACGATTTTACAAAATCCAGCGGATATACGAGCTGGCTTATTAAAGTGGAAATTACAATCGCGCTTTGCGAACTTAATAAATTCGGTTTCACTCCAACGACGATTGAGAATGTTTGTGTTTTCGATCGGACTAATTTGAATACGATTTAATACGCACGACATATCGATACTTTTATCATAAACAATAACGTAGGTTTTGATTAATTTTTTTTGGTCGAACGGTATTTATGATAATGTGGCGTTTCGGATGAATCTGATTGGTGATATTAGGATTATTGTGCCTCGATACTTTTATCATAAACAATAACGTAGGTTTGATTAATTTTTTTTGGTCGAACGGTATTTATGATAATGTGGCGTTTTGGATGAAGTTTATAACTTATAACGCAGACGTGACTTCTGTGGTGTTTACGGAATTAAGGGCTGCTTTAGCACTTTTAAATTATCAGCTTATGGATAGGACAACTGGAAGTTTCACTGGATTTGAAGAATTTAATACTTCCTGCTATTCTTTGGCGACGAGTGATGGTAAGTTAAGTCTGGATTAGGGTTGCCCCTTCAGCTTCCGAACTGAAATTGTTCGGAGTTTAGTAACTTCCAGTCGCGTACTGCGAGCTACTTGGAAATACGTAATACAAACGTCCAAACAGAATTTCTCGGACTTAGTAAATACCCTTTGATGGCTAAAAGTGATTGGAGCAAAAGGAGAAGAAAGTTTCAGGAAGAAAAGCGAAGAGAGCTAAGTCTTGAACTCGTAAATATGGATGTCCAAGACACCCACGTTTTAAAATTTAAAAGCTAAACATTGGAGGAGACACTAAAGAACGTGGGGATGAGAGCGATGATCGCAGAAAATGTTACAAAAGTATATGTACAGGGTGTTTATCAAAATGTGGGACATTTTTTCATATAGTATACTTATTACAAAAAATTAATAAAAAAAACTACAACTTGTATGGATGTATGTCTACTTCTTAACTTCTTTTGCTTTATTTAGAACTGTCATTTGTTCTAACCATACACAAGAAGAAGAAGAAGAAGAAGAAGAAGAAGAACAAGAACAAAAACAAGAAGTGATTTTTTTAGCGAAAGATTATTATCATCACGCTGAAAATTTAGCACTTACTCTATGCAATCCTTCGAGTTATCTCCTTGTGGGTTAAATTCTATAGACCTGGCGACGGCGAAGATGTTGAAAAAAAGAATTCTCGAAGTACACGAGAGGCCTCAGACAAAAAGTGGAACACCGAGGAATAAGAATTCCAGCATATAAATTCAAACGGGTGTTCCTCAAATGAAATTTGCATAAATTTAAGAAATGGTAATAGGAACTCCGGGGAGGAAATGGATTACGCTTAGCAAAATTTGTAACGTGGAATTATTCAGGTTTCAGTACTGCAGAGGTTTGCGAGTGTAAATTATTTGGAAATTGATTATTAACCGGGGAGAAGCGGCAAAGATAATTTGTAAGAAAAGGGGGGTAGTTCAATAGGAGGACGGAAAGTTTTCTTGGATCTTAATCCGACGGAAATTCTGTCGGATTATTGAAAGCGATTCGCCTTCACCTCTGACCTTCCCAGCAACATTCCTGTTCCTCGGGATCCTCGGCCTCTCCAGACTCCTCAAGGATCTCTTCTTTTCCCAGCGAATCGAAATGGCTGCCGGTTTGCGATCTTCCCTTTCGAGAATATATTACGCGAGATGAAAGCACTTTTATCTGAATTTCTAGTGTCCGGGGATTGCGGCGGATGGAAAATCCTGATGACGTCTGGGACCGAGTTAGCGGTGCACGAGCGATGAATTCTTTTTCTGAATATGTTTATTAATAATTTTCCACTTGGTGGGCTTTCCGAGAACGTGTCTCCTTGCGTTCTCCCCGATGAACGTGTGCTCAGGGGTTGGAGAATGACGTACAGAGTGTTCCAAATACGGTGGTATGTATCTTATTAATTTTTTTTTTGTTAATATTTCACAGAAATCCCCGACGCGTTCTTGAATATTATAAGAATTCGAAATAAGAATTTTATAATAGCTGAGTTTCGATCGTAGAAGTTCATTAGGTACTACAGGAGATCAGAAAACTGAATATAATATACTAGCTATAATAAAGAAGTAAATAATATAATATATTTATTTCATACTTTTTAAAGTTTTCGTAACTTACTTCTTTTCAGTTAATAAATCGTTCTTTTTGTACCGGATTTTTTTTTAAATTTAACTTATTGGTATTTTGAATGAAAATTACTGAAAGGGACAAGATGCTTCGAATACAGACGTTTTAAATTTGACCAGGGATATTTGATGAAAAAGATCTCGACCATCTGCTTGAATGAACGGTGAGTTTTGTTGATAACTGAAGTTCTTATATAATTCGACTATGATTATAAGTGTACTGGAATTCATATTGAATTTGAATGACGCAGATTTGTATGTGAATATAACTCAGATAGCAATCCGCCCCAATCTCACGAATCACCCGTGTTACAAAAATTGTTCATAAAAATAATCTCGTCATAAAAGATTCCCCAATTGGAAGTGGGTTCCAGAAATGAAACGACCACGAATAAGGCGGTTATCTTCATAATACACCAAGAAGCGAGACGATCGAAAGAATCGACACACTATCCTCCTTTCACGTGGACGTAGCATTATGCAAATTCGTCTTATCAGTCAACGAGCTTTTCAGAATCGATAGAAACATCTCCACGAAAAACGCGCGTTCGCGAAAAAGAGAAATTTATTCGCAGTCCAGCGTTGTGTCCAGTGTGCAAAATTTTGAGACAGACAGACAAATTACCAATATTAATTCTTTGTTTTCACCCGCTGTGGTATCTCTGGCAGTGGAAAAATTATTTTGTTAACGTGCTGTCATCGATACGCACCCTCAACCGCTAAAAATATTCTCCACCGATGACGAGAATTTTAATTCGTTCGTTAAGGGGCACATGTGCCCCGATGGAACCGAATTAAAATGGAATTTAACGAGAGAATTTTCGAATGAGCGTAATTGATGCGCATCGAGCGGTACTGATAGAGAGAGATCAGTTTAGAGCAAGACAGAAGCACGCTAATGAGGATGGAAATATTCGCGATAAAGAGAGGAGTTTTAAAAGATATCAGTCAGCCGAAAATATTGATAAGCATTGAAGATTTGATACAGAATTTAATATATGCATTTGTCAAATGGGGCGCTACAAACATATGAAAGAAGAAGTTGCTCAGAGTAGAAAATCTTAAAGATCACAGTGATAAAGACCATTTCATAAGCACTGAAGAAAAAATAAGAAAGAAGACTGGACCCTTATTAGACACAAGAAATAGAAGCCCATCAAGTAAATTGAAATTAAAAGAAATCTGCATAAGGAAGTTTATACGAGGAAGCTGGATGTTGCAACTCTTTTAAAACAAAACACTATTCTAGCAAACTTAAAAACATAATTTCCACAGAGATCTTGGCAAATCTACGAGCAAAACGAAAGCAACGGTGACCTAAAAAGAAACAAGCATACGATACCCGTGCAAAATTGCCAGAGTCGTGTCATCTGGGCGAGCGTACAGCTCGCCAGGAAATCGGTCGTGTTCCAACGAATTACCGTTATTAATTCTCAGTTTTCACCGTTGCCAGCGCGCCCGCCATTATTCAAAGCCTTTCCCCCCGGAATCCACGCGGAAACGCGTCGAACGATTCGGCAATATCGTTCGACGCGTGGATGCAAGTTGTTCCAGCGAGCCAGGAGGAAAAGTAATTAACGATAAATCCGTTTCGCGGCTGCTGGGAAACCTCTGTAATATTTCTCCGACGACCTGCGAGCGCCCCTTTTTTTCAACGGTGCAACGCGCTCTGAAACGTTCATTCCGGCGCTGTCCTGACAGGCGGACGTAAAAGGGCGAGCAAAGCATGAAAAATTTTACAACCCCTAAACGCTAACGCGACTCGGATCTTAACAATGGCTTATTAATTTCCCGTGCCTGGGAGAATGGAACGGCTGCCCACAGCATCCTGTACAACGGAAAATTTCTTCTTTGAAAAACGAAAAAAGAGTAGGGGTATTGGGCGAACATCCTCGTCAGCGTCTAAGTCTCCTTTTTTGGCTGCTCGCTGAGGGAGAATAAAGAGCAGAGGGTAGAGGTGGGTGGAAGAGGTACAGAGAACGAGAAACAGAGGCGTAGAATATGAAATATTAATAGAAGGGGATGACGAATCTCGTGACATTTGGTTGTAACAGAACTCGATTTTGATCGATAGAATATAAATGCCCTCGTTAGTGAAAATTGAAAGACCCTCTGTGTTTCGTTTAGAACGGAGAACGTTGTTCAAAGGAAACGTGAAAACAGTGTTTTGTTTTGAAAAACGATATTGCTGGGAAAACAACCAAATTTGTTTTCAAAGCTTTTTATATGGAGTTTGAATCATTTTGAGGGGCTTTAATTTTACGAGAGCTGAAGTAACAATGTTCCATGAATGTGCGTGGTTTTTATTTGCAACAAAAAGCGATATGTATTTTAGGAATGTATATTAGTACCCAATGAAAATCAATTCGTTCTTCAAAATGAGTGTTACAAAAACAGAAGGGTTGAATTTTTTATCGAAATATGTTTTTGTTGCTCATAATTGGACGACCGTGTGCTACACCGTGAAATTGAGTTTGGTGTATCGAAGATAAATAAATTTGTACGACGAAATCTATCATTTTTTTATACACTTGCGTTACAAAAAACGTAAAAAATCTGCGTTACACTTTCGTAATACGAAATGACAATTAAACGCTGATCTTCTAAGACTGAAGAATAAGAAAATACATTTCTCCTATGGCGGGTAAATTTTAATTCTTGAATTGTTTTAACCACTTTTGCAGAATGGATTACAGTGGTGTCTTTAAGAAACTATGACAGACGGATTTTAAAAAACTTATGTTCCTTTCTTTCATGATTCAGCAAAAAAGCAAGACTCCAATAACGGATAAGGAATGAAAAATAGCGACGATTAAGTGCTATCTTAACGAGAATCTGTTCATAATGTCGACTAACAGAGGTTTACCTAATAAATAAAATTCCCTTTATCTCATGTTTGTGACACGATTATATAGATATCGCAGTTCGTAACGTAGAAATCGAGTTACAATTCCTTCAAACTAAAATAATACTACTTTAACTCTTCATTCTATCCTATATTAATCAAATTCATTCACTGCAACGTATTCTCTTATCGCACTTCCTATATAATATATTATCATATTATATTCACATTTAGAACGACCAATAAATCCATGAATATCTGAGTGGAAATACAATAATTTCGCGAATGAAGAAATACTTCATTGATCCAATTTGAATAAATTATTATATCTCCATTCCTTTTTCTCTAAATCTAAAACAAACTCGTAATAATTCCAGCTTTCGAAAAAAGCCTGGTTTGTCTTTTCGTTGAAACATCAGCCAATAATGAAACCATTCATGGGCCATATAAACGTCAAATAAAATTAAGCGTGCTACTTTGTTTACCCTGCGTATTAAATGCACATAACATAATACGCTGCTTTCGCAGCTCGAAGATCAAAGATTAATTTTCGGCCATTTAGCGACGGGCAACGATTCGTACGCGATGACAACCTGCTATTAACGACCGCATTGATTAAAATGATTGGCCGAACGCGAAGCTTCCCGTCCCAGCTCGTGTTTTCGCGTAATAAAAATATCATGGACAGCAGTCACGGAGATGATAATTGCTGGTGGTAAAAGTTACACATAATCGTTACGGTCGAGAAGTTTCGTCGTAAAACAGTGACGTTGATCCAGCGACATTGATCTGAGGCAATCTCATTCCTCAACGACTATGTACCCCCTGCGTGTTCCGATCGTTTCGATATTAAGCGTCTGCATCGATTGCACGCATACAGGAAATGCAACCATTGTAAAGATATCGCATCGTGTAATTGTATTTTAACCTTCACTCTATGTACAGAGATACAAACACACTCGAAGCTAATAAAAACGTAAACAAAGTTATCGAATGGAAACTTTCCAAAGGATTTTTAGTAATGCTATCTGTGATATGTTCTGTGATCTGTAATATGTCATAAAAAATTTATTTTCCTTTGTTTAAACACAGTTTTTTAATTTTTGTATTTGAAATTAAATGTTTTAATTCTTTTTACACGTATCTTCTTAATAATTAATAAAACGTCACAAATACTTAGGAACGCAGCCAAAATTTGTTTTCTGTACACTTCTATGCACTGAAAATGCGTGAAAATTAACGAAAAATTATTTGTACACAGAGTGAAGATTAATTTATTCTGGTACTGCAACTCGAGAAGAAACCAGTCTGATATATTTTACCGATATTATATTATAGCTAAGGTCAGATATAGTAACAGCACACTGGTTGCCCCTCGCCTTTTACAAAAGTAATAAATACGTTTAATAATAATAATAATAATATTATTATTATTATTATACTTCATAGGGTGCAGGAGAAGAACTACGGTAATTTGGTTTGGTTAAATCTCTGTGAAATCGGGAGTAATTACAGTAGAATCACTATTACCTGAACCAAAGGAAATATGACTATACGATGAAAGAATTTTTAGATAATAAAACAGTCGTATATTTGTAGTTGATATAACCATTGCCAATTCTAGTACTATGATAAAATAATGTATGATTAGCAACAAGAGCAAAGCAGAATGAAGAAACGATTTTCTTAAAGATTTACGTGGTCCACTTCTCTAAACAAGTTAAATCGCACAAGTTCCTTTCTTCAGTCTTAGGCCTTTTGGTATCATAAACTATCTCAAATTTTACATGCAATTTACTTCTGTATTACTATTATTAATAGCAAGTGGATTGCACGTGATGATATGAAAGGTTCTAGATAAAAGCCACTTTAAATTGAAGAAAGTGACGAGAGCAATGTTGCAGGATGTCGAGATCATTAGAAACTCTTCCTACACGGAAATTAATGTGTCATCCTTTTTTCTCCCGTGCAAGAAAACGCGTTGCAATGTTAACGCCAGCTGCGCGAACATCGGTGATCACGCGAAACTAGTTTTGCAGAATCAGTAACAACGTGAAAGTCACGTTCAAGATGGTTGTTCTCATTAAGGTGAGCCTCGTAATAAATGAAAGGAGAAAGAAGATGAGAAGTTACAGTACATAAGTGTAATTATTATTACTGTGATCCTGGATTATGATGCCACTATAAACAGATTTTTCTAGCATTAAATTCATTAGAAAGATAGCACCACCTTGTCGTGGGATGAATGTAATGAAGATAATCATTTGCGTCTACATTCTACAAGATGAAAGAAAAATCTTCCTCGATAAATGTAACGCACACTGTCGCTTATTTGCAATTTAAATGTGACACGTTTGTTATAAATTCAACAAGCTATTAATGTCTAATGAATCGTGGCCTAAAAAGAATATTAGACAGAACTGTGGTCTTTTTAATTCGCTAATCAGATGAAATTTTAATTGTGATATCATTTCATCTTCAGCAGGAAGCCTTGGAAACTCAAAAATGATATAAAACTTTATATTAAACCCAAAAATTGCGTCTCAATTTTCAGGGAAGGAGGAATTCTCCTCCAACAAAGAAGTCTAGATATATGAAAAATTCTTCAACCGTGGAACGGTGCGCGGGCAGAATTTTGTTATTAAAAGGCAACCGTTGGAGGAATCGAAGAAAAAAGAAGTATGTAACTTAAACTCCGTAATTTTTCCTGCCAAACGTCACTAAACTGAATATACATTTGGGACACGTACCGCTAGAATGTATACATTTTTATTCAAGTTAACGAACCACGGGACATGATTTTTTTGTAAACGTCA
This sequence comes from Andrena hattorfiana, assembly GCA_944738655.2. NCBI lineage: Eukaryota > Metazoa > Arthropoda > Insecta > Hymenoptera > Andrenidae > Andrena > Andrena hattorfiana. The sequence goes on along the minus strand of OX122889.2, from coordinate 36,948,522 downwards.
CGATCGTTGATGTAAAGTTTCAGAGTACATTCAAAACATCCAGGGGCCCTATTGTTCGCGAATCGATATTCTCGGTCGTCCAGCTATAAAAAAGAGCCGAAAAAATAAAAGCAGAGAGCAAACTATCGTTTAATGCAGCCTGGTAAAAAGTAGACTGCTGATTGTCCTAGATGTGGCTGCATATTCTGGATGCACCAGGGAATAATGAATAATTGGAGCGTCGCGGAAATCGCCGAAACCCGATAATTATTACAGGCTCGCTGAATAATTAGCATTTTATCGTGCCAGCGAACCAATAATTCTGTTACGAAAAAGTCGTACAACCTGCGGGCCGGCGGATTAACTTGAATTTAATTGCATTGGATGAATCAAGGTTATAGGTGGTGATCTAAAATGCAGATTGCAATAGGAATTTAATTTCACGCATCGCTTATGAAGAAAGTTATGAAAAAATAATCCTGGTGAAGCGCGTGGACGCGTGAACAGGAAATGGCGTGGCGTAATTTGAAATTGTGATGTGTAATGAAAGCTGAACCGCCGCTTGCACGGTTCTATCACAAATTACACCGTGCATCGTATCATTCCATAAAAAAAGATTGTAGGCTCCTGCAGGAAGTGAGAAGAATCGATTTGTAAAACAGAAAACTGAATTATACCAAGAGACTTCCTAAACACTATCCCTCACTACTTGTCAAACTGATTTATACTAGAAGTTCTTTCAGTCAGAAATAATTAATGTATCACGTTCTGTATTTTTTTAAAAACCAATTAATCACTCCAACTCGGGAAGGTTCAAACTTGCGAAAGTTCAAAGTTGAGGAGGTTCAAAGTTGAGGAGGTTCAAAGTTGAGGAGGTTCAAAGTTGAGGATAATCAAGTTGGGGAGGTTTAAATTTGAAAAGGTTGACACTTGAAAAGCTTCAAAGTTGAGGAGGTTCAAAGTAGGGGAGGTTTAAATTTGAAAAGGTTGACACTTGAAAAGCTTCAAAGTTGAGGAGGTTCAAAGTAGGGGATTATCGAAGTTGGGGAGGTCGAAACTTGAGAAGGTTGAAACTTGAGGAGATTGAAACATGAGGAGATTGAAACTTGAAAAGGTTCAAACTTGGATAGGTTTAAACTTTAGAAGATTTCAGTGACAAATAATTAATATATCACATAACGTATTAATGAATCACAGCATACCTGTGCGTACATAAAATCAAATTTCCAAAGAAAAGTTCTTCTAAATAACCAATTTCATATTCCATTTTCACAAAACAGCATATAACACGTTGACACTATTCCTTTCGTTTAATGCATCCTATCTACCATCAGGAGCAGCCATCAGAACATTGTATCGCAGAGATATAATAGCCACCACAGAAAGAGTGAAGAAATACCACATGAAGCAACAACCCAAGAACACATTTTCCTAGGGAAACTAGCTTTCCAGAAGAAATAACTCCGAAGCCACCCAGCAATTGTGTCTTCACCTATTGAACAACCCCCGTAAATTCATGGAATTACGTTCTCTGATGAATCGTCCATTCAATTATCACGATTTGTGCTCGAAGCATAGCAAGTGGCCTTGCGCAAATCGGCAATAATCCGCCTGCCAGGCAGGAATGCGGACTTTCACGACATACATACGCATTCTGTTGCTCGTGTACACCCTTGCACGTGCTCGGCGCCCACGCGACGCATCCTTGCGCGTCGGCGGAGCGATGAATCGCAGCTTAAGGCCCACATTTGATGCAATCAGGTGCTTCTGTCGCCAGACACGCATCATTGGAATTATCATAGACATCCTGCTGCTTCCTGCCCGTGGGAGTCGATAAACCGCTCTCGCTTTTAGATTCACTCCACTGTGATCAGAGAGATCGTACTGGCGAGGAGACACGCCCCGCTCGAGCAACAGGGCGTACCGGGTCAACTTAACTTTTCTTCTTTTTCTAATTCTGAGTTCTTTTTTTAGTATAACGACGATGGAACATTTTCCTGCCAATATGAAAGCTATTCTGGATCAGAGATTTGATAGATCGACGTAGACGCTGGTTACACGGGAGAGTTTCAATGCTCTGACGTTGATAGTACCATTTTAATAATTCTATGGCTGGGTGCAGTGGGAAGCGGAATTTGATGAACTGGGAAGATGTGAATTGCGCGAGGTAGTCTGTTGGGAATGGATCTTTGATTGAACGAAGAAATGAGGTTTTTTGTGGGTGTGGAATGCATTTAAATCTGAATTGTTAATTAAGGTATGGTAGCCTCTTTGACTGTTGGGAATATGGGATTTGAAAATTGAAATAGAGGTTTTTGTAATAGTGTTTCGTATAATATGTGAAACGTGAAATGTAATATTCTGGCCTATGCGATAGCTGATATTAGTTGAAGCTGAAATCAATAACTAGAGTAGCAAAATGAGGTAAGATAACATATCACTGCCCTAATCAGCTTGTTGACTTGATACTACACACCAATCATAGCTTAGACCGTGACGCCGGAAAAATTGGATGATTCATGTAACCTTGATACGCACACCTCGAGATTTATCAGTTTATCGACATATATAAATATTGAACTAAATCCTCCAGTATCGTCCGATACTAGGAATGCTATGAAAAGCAGATATGGTACAACTTCTAAAACATTTTTTATAGCTTCTGGATGACGACAAATAGAATTCTCAGAAAACCGTTGAAATGGTGGAATAAGTGACAGTTAGAGAATCAAAGTATAGGAGGTTGAAACTTTATAAGTTGAAAATCAGATGGTTCAAGCTTAGAAGTTACAAACTTGAGAAGATTCAATTTTGGAAGATTCATATACTAGGTTTAAACTTGAAAAGGTTCAAACTTGAGAAAGTTCAAATTTAGGAAGCTTCATACTCGAGGAGGTTCAAACATGGAAAGCTTAAACTTGGGATGGTTTAAACTTGAGAAGTTCAAACTAGGTTCAAACTAGGGCTGGGACTATTTGTCGAATTTTTCAATATTCGAATATTCGAATACTTCAGTTGCTTAATTATTTGGCGAATATAATTCGAATATCCAAGTATTCGAATACTATTCGAATATTTAAGTACTCGAATACTGGTGTATTCGAATACATCAGTATGATGTACTGATGTGTTCGAATAGTATGGTGTGAATTATAAATCAAGTTCTTTAGGTTCTTTGTCAGGGTGAAATCTTGTAAGCTAAGTTCACACCATACTATTCAAATATATCAGTATTCGAATAGATAATAATACTATTCGAATACATTAGTATTCGAAGAATAACATTCGAATACTCAAATATTCGAAGTGTATTCGTAGCATTCGAATACTTGTAAAATATTCGAATATTAAATTATTCGAATAGTCCCAGCCCTAGTTCAAACTTGAGAAGGTTAATATTTGAGAAGGTTCAAATTTAGAAGGCTCCAAACTCGAGAGGTTTAAACTTGAGAAAGTTTAAATTTAGGAAGTTTCATACTCGAGGAGGTTTAAACTCAAGTAGGTTCAAATATGGAAAGCTTTAAACTTGAAAAGGTTCAAACTTGAGAAGGTTCCAACTTCAGAAAGTCCCCAAATTTCCAGCTTCTTAAAAAAACTGATATCTAGAAAATCACAATTTTCTGTTTCTGCACTAGTGAATGCCAGATACATGGGCGAACATCTTGATGTAACCTGAGACGATTATGATTAAGCATTCATTTGACACCATAATTATGCTTCCTTTGAAACGAACTGCTGAGCAGGCAAGAGCATAGGCGACAGATTTTTTACATCAAGAAAGGTGCATCAAGATATCTCTTGCAAGCCGCAGACGTGATAATCGCGATCGCGACCTTACCGGGGCTGGTTAACCTATGCTAAGGGCGCTTTTTCATCGTCGACGACTCAGCGTGTTTGAAGACGACGCCTCGAGAGGAAGGATGATACCATTCTTCACATTTAAGAGGATCAGGCTGCTTATGATTGCCAAGATCTAGCTCTTAGTTCCTCCCTACCTGACGGGGTCGTGAACAACTTTTCGAGTAAAGACGGAAATGACGAGGCAAGTAGACGGTTTTAATCGCCTCTAAATTATCAGCCACATTAGAATATAATGTTTCCTCCTATAATTTCCTTTTACATTAAACATTGAACGTTGTTAGACATTAACGAAGAACATTGTCTTAACCATACTATTAAATTAAAAAATCAGCCTCCTATTTCCTGTTTATTCCCTTGTATGCCTCTAAACATTAATTTTTATATTCTTAACAGCTTGGGTACCATTTAAATCAAATAGGCATCGCCTTTTCACGAGAATTTCATAGACTTTTTAATGTTAATACACATTGACTTTGAAATGCATTTACATATTTCAAAAAGAATACAAGCATTGAAGCTGCGCTCGTTTAAATAGCTTATGACATCGTAACTGAGAAGGTATGAAAGAGATACTTCGATAGGCATGAATGTATATACTCCTGATGAAACTTCATGCAACAAAACACGGCTCGATCTCTCGTCACGTGTTCATTAAAACAAAGTTTGCGTGGCTTTATTGAACATACAGATATGGATGTTTCTAACACATCAAACTTGCGCATTTCTGTTTGCATTGAGCCAGTAAGCACGGTAACTCTTGAATTAATCCATCACCCCAGCCATTAGGTTAAAAGCGTATTTGCTTCCCCTTTAAATTACCAACGCTACCCGCGAGTGTGTTCTGGGGAGTGTGTGTCTGTGAAACATCTCTCAAAGCTATATTCTACATATAATGAAAGGAACCCAGCTCTACTTCCCACAAAACTGATAAAGGAAAGGCTTAATTGTCTTCAAGGCAATATACCAGGAAACCAAGTTTCTTTGAAAATGTTGTAGTAGAAAGCGCACTCTGGCATTAATTCCTCAAGGTTATCAAGGCTAGCGACACTCTATAAAAGGGACAATGTTCAAAGTAAAGATGTTTCAGTTTGAACAGACAGTCAGGAAATGTATCTTTCACGTTTTGCGGCGTGAAGGGAACAAATGATCTCGAAGCAACCTGTACTCAAAGGACCAGCAAGCAAACTTACCCAACTCATTTCACGGAGTAAACCATGAACTACCAATGATGACGACGTCGACGTCGTTTAAGCAGGCATTCGGGAATGAAGAACTCGCATCGAAGATAGACAGCGTGAATTGCGAAAACGAGGACTCTATCAGCTGGATAGCCATTAAGCGACGTCGTTGCTCCTTAATACTGTCACAGACACTTAAAAAGTAATTTACCTGCAGATTTGTAAGAGGGGAAAGGAACGTGAACCAGCTGAAAGCCAGATCCCGGGGTTCAACGTTAATTGGAAACGCTGAAACATCAAACAGTATCGAGATAGCGAAGAGGCGAAAGAAAAACTGAGTTTGGTTGGGGGCAGATCGCTGGACCTGCGGGATTAACAGCGACCCTGGGGCCATGTATTTGTTTATCCTCGACTATTATCGAAACTGGAACTCCTGCTCCTTTGTGCGTCTTCTAATTGTGGCAGCAGAATATGAACAGTGTGACGGAATAAATGTTTTAGAGTGCTCATGTTTTCATTTGTACCTTTAATCTTATAGTTTGGAGTGCGTTCTTCTTCGATTTTCCAGAACCCGATTCTTCCTCACCAAGGAAAACGTGGGCTGAGTTTCTTTCCCGGGGACCTCTTTCCCCTCAACGATCCTTTGTCCACGCACGAAGGGGTAGATTAGGCGTGGATATTCGGCCTAACACTGTGCATCGTATCGCGCATCTAAGCGAGCATATGTGTTCGTGCTAGATACGCGGTAATGGCGACTAAACGCGGCTGAATGTGTACCTGGGTGCATACGTCCGCCCGACGAGCCATTGTCTCAGATCATGCACACCGTCAACGGTGCAGAGATTAGCGTGAATGCGCCACGTCAAATCGACGACGTCTCTCCTGCAGGCTCGCCATGTATGCGGATTTAATTTGCAACGATTAACGCCAGGGGAAACGATAGGGTTACGGCTGACGAGATAAAGCGTGGAGGAACAGTACCCGTGGAACAGATTCGTTGGTAAAATGTCCGTGTACTTGAATAAAACTGGCGTTTTGGAAAGCAAAAGATCGAAAGCGAAGCACTAACTAGGACTAATTAATAATTAGGGCTTGGAATCAGTTTTGGGAATCGTTACGCTGTTTGTTAAGGGAGGAAAGTGCATTCTGCATGAAATGTTTATTCAATCGCATATGATAAGGAGGTGCAAGATAAGTGCTGATTTGGATATGATAATTTGGCATCAGATATTTAAAGTATTGTGAAATTAGAGTTCTGAAGAGTGTCTGCTTGTGCTTGAAAGAAATGAGTAGAGAAAGGTTTTAGATCGAGGAATTGTGGAATCATACACACTTTTCCGGCAAAGTGGAATTACACACGAGAAGGCTAGGTTTTGGATGAAATATTTTATACAACGGTAAACGATTTGCATAGAGTCGATAATGCAGCAAAACCATCTTCAACATGCACCTGAATGCATTACTGCAGCCGAAGCGATTATTGTTTCAGGACACGCACACGGGTGGCAGGACTGAGATTAGCGTCATCAAAGTACCCACATTCGACGCTGTGTACGCTTCCGACGCCCCATTAAGCGAATTAATTTGCTAAATAAATGTATCATGAAATTACAGAGAAACTCCATATGTTCGATTCATACACAGTGAGTGCTGCAGTGTTTCCTAAAGAAAGGAAATTAATAAAGCTTGATTGGAGAAAACTAAACACAAACTCTAGTATTAATATAAGCTACTAATTGTAAGTATAATATTTCTCTTATATAAAATTACTTTCTGAGAAGCAACAAGCTAAAAGCTAACTATAATTGCACTTGTTCTTTCTAACTGAAAATTAAAATATTCTGAATCCATTCTATAACTTTGTGTATGTTCTTTTTGATATCTTTGCACGATCTCATTGTGATTTTCTATTTTCTGGATAAAATGGCGAAACAGTGTTTTTCAAATAGAAGGTAATGCGTTTATGACAGGCTGAATTGGTGCTTACTCGAAAGCGCATCGCGATGCGCTTACGTAAGCTATTACTTTCTGACAAGCGTATCGACGACGCTACAGAAATTACCCGCGAGGAAGGTTGTCAAAGCACCGTGTGCTCTGCTATCAAGCGACTTAACAAGTTAATTAAACGACTTCTTGATCGGCTTTGGAAGCACGTCGTTTCCCATTCGCGCCTCGACGCGAGAAAAGCATCGACGGTACAGTTAAATTGAAAATTAATACAAAACACAAGAGAACTATTGATCACCATAAATTTTTCTTGCTTTGTGAGGCAATGAACGATATTATTTTCGAATATTTTCCAAGAAAACGTCGATTTAAATTAGGTTAAATAAATTTATCTTAACTTATTAATTTAATAATTTATTATAGATTAAATATATTTATAAAATTTAAAATGATAGAATAAATAGTTTTAATGTAATTTAATATGAGATTAATTTAAACCATTTTCATACAACAAGTACTTATATCAGAAATTGAAGTGAAGTTACGAGCAAAATATTCACGACAAAAATAAGAGTAGGTATTTCTAGAAAATGAATATACAAATGTATTACTTGCCTCAAATTGTCTACTTATAGCATAATGAAGCTTCTTACTTCATAGTACTCATCTAGCTATCTCTTTATTAAATTTGTAATTACACTAGAGAAAATTAAATATTCTGTTTCTGGTGACCCACCCTATATACAATGTATGAAGATCGTCATTTTCATTATTTAATTTCTAAAACCTTGTACCTTGATATATATATTCCTATAGCATTTAAAAATCATCTATCTATATTACTACACGAATTTGTTTCTCATCATCTTTCAATCTTTAAAATTTCTCAAATGACAAGATGGCTCCACTTGACGACAAAAAAACGCGGCATACCAAAGGAGTGAAACTCACCTTCGTGTCGTGGGAACGTCCCCGGTTCACAGCTTCCGATTCATCTAGATGATCGACTTCCGTTCGCTATTCATCAGATCTCGTTTTCTATAGCAGAAGGCAATCTCTCATGGAGTCGTCGGGTTCAAGCGAATAACCGTGAAAGTTTCGGGAATCGAGCTGGAAAAACTGTTACTCGCGTCGACACTCACGCCTCGGTGACTCTGAAAGTAAAAGAACACACCATTGTAAGCGAAACTTGTAACACAATCCGAGTCACGAAATCCTTCCTAGCTCACATCTAATCTACGTTTTAAAATGGCATCGTTTGTAGCAATAATGAAAAGTTTCACTATAACCGCGGCTGTGAAACGGCTCCTAAAATAAAACGAACAATCGTTCCATTGAAAATGGATATAAATAAATGTTTTAAGGAATTTGAACCAGAGGTCCTTCAACGAAAGGATCTAACAAAAAATCTCATCCCATTTGCAGAGTACCATCAAATAAATTGCGTTCTGTTTTCATCAAAGGCTGACTAGTAGTATTAGTCTTTGAGTGGTCAGACGGCCTGCTTCGCAAAGTTTCCTCGCAGCGAAACTGTATTTTGAAAACACTCGACTCTATGAAATGTCGCTTTGCTACAAAAGGAAGGAAAGGAAGGTAAGCTTGAAATGAAAGTACAAGTTACGGAAAAGCAGAGAGATATATGTATCTAAAAATTGTTGTTTTATAAGAAATTTGCAACAGTCATATTAATAACACTGTTCGTGGATGTTAGCAGAAAACTAAGGTGAAATATAACAAATGAAAGAGGCGAGAACAATTATGAGAGCGTTAGCAATTCTTTTTCTCTCTGCAAAGAACACTTTATGCTGGTAATTTCGCAAAGTAGTTGCGCGCAATGAACGTCACGGTTCAAAGACATCTTTGTTTCCTTGTATTTCATTTCAGAACAGACTATATTAAAGTCGTTGATGAAGTAAATGACGAAGCATGGAGGTTAAAACACCTTGGAGGTGTAGTAAAAGCTGAATGTCATGGCGTAATGCGTGAAAATATGAAAACACGTTTCGGTCATATTGGTTCGGTGGCTGACCAAATATTCCAAATTTCCAAATCCCATTCACATCCTTTTGCCACGTTGACGTGCGGTTAATTACAGTTTTTTTAAATTGCTCCGCGTTTTAGATTACTCTGTACAAAACATGTAGGAAAACTAGATTTATGTATCTGCTTCAAGTAGAAGAAGGACCAAGAAGGAACTATATTGCTACAATAAATTTGTGACCATCAGATGCACAAATTTGGTATTTAAGTTACACACATATATGAAGCTATCACAATTAAACTTTATTTTCTCGACCATCACTCTAAGGAAAAAGCTCGAATCATAAATAATAGAATCTAAAAGGTAAAGGAAGGGAAATGTTCGTGGAGAAGAGAGAAGAATTTAAATTTTTCTCCGCTGAACTGTCAGCAATGCCAACTGACAAAGAAGATAAAGAAATCGTGAATGAAACACGGGGCTGAAATTTGAAAAGATAATTGGAGCTGCGTTAGCCTACGATCTGTGATAAAATGGCGACGTTGCTGCTGACTGCACAGATAAAGCAACGATTCTATTAAGAGAGGCTTAATAGTTCTGACGAGCTGTAATGCCTTCTATTTCAATATTAATTTCAGCATCGTCGGCTAACAATAAGCGTATTTGGTACAACCACATAATTGAGTCGACTGCATACTATCGGTTTCTTCTTCTCTCCCCCGCTTTGGAGAATTTTGCTTATTATTTGCTGCTTGCTCGAACAGGGACGATAATGATGTATTTAATTAAACGAGTTCTCTGGGGGGGGGGGGGGGGAGTAAGAGGATTATTCCGCGGGAGCACTCAGATCTTTTCTTATAAATGAAACGAGTTCTTGGATCCTCTGAATAATACCCCTGAAGATGTAAAGAAAACACAGGAAAAAGAACGCGTTGGAACACGGAGCAAACACGAGACTTGTAATCATACTATTACTTATAGCACTGTGGCTGGTTTGAAAAATAGTCCGGAAAGAATGTACTAGTGGCGATAAATTTTCTTAACTAAAGGTGGAAACGGGAAGGTTAATTAAACTGAATTAAAAACGATAGGCACGGTACTTTAGATATTCTCCTGTAATGTCACACCACGTGTACCACATGTTCCAGTCAAGAATTGAAAGAAAAATTAATTAGAATACAATACTGATCGCTGAACTGTAATACTGCAACATGACCACAACAATTTTTACAATCAATTGCACCTACAATGGTAATTTAAACCAAGAATACCAACTCTCGATAATTCCATTTTCGAGATTAACCCAACTGATAATTCCACGTTTACATCGATCAATTGCTCGAACAATATCGACTGATTATCGAATTAAAATCTCTAGTAAACAAGTATCACAGTACTTATTAATTCGATCTAGATATTATCTGTTCGTTATACCACCATACGTTCCTTCGTTAATTCACGAGTTGTGCATTCTCACGATCATTCCTCCGATTAATTACAACTCATTGCACGTAACAATTTACTCGCTCGTGTAATTTCTTTTGAATATTTCCCCGCTCGTTTCTCTGCCCCGTCATTTTCATCATTGTTCCCTTTACGCGGAGTAACGCGAAAGGAAACCAGGCATCTGGAGCACGAAAGGGGGATGTTTAAATAGATGTGACATCGAGCGGCACCGCGAACGTAAAACGGTTGCTCAAAGACGCGACGAGCACGGGCAAAGGGGAAGGAGAGTAGGTTGTGTAGTGGCAGACATTCTGACTGCGTCAACGACAGTAGAAACAGCGGTAACGTAGCTGACGCTGACCGTACGACACACAATAAAATCCCGCTGTCAGAAGCTTTAGCGGCCCCGACGTTTTGTGACGGCGGCTTCAGCGGCTTCAGTTCTTCTCTGTCGTACGTGCTTGCTCGCGAATCAGGCGAGGAAATATTTTCACGGGAAGCAAGCAACGCGATTATGCCAGTCCACGTTCATGTTTCCTTAGGCAGAAGGTTGGTTTGGGAGGAGTACTTTGGATGATGTTATTCGTGCCTCGTGAAGGTTTGTTGATCGCGCAATTTTGGAGAAGTCTGAAGTGATGGATTAAGATGTTTAAGAAATTATTGAATTACTGATATTATACAGAATACAGGTTGGAGTGTGCACTAAGGTGGTACAAATGACTTACAAATTACTTTAGTGAAGCAATTTCTGGCGAGAAAATAATTGACCGTGCTTGAAGCCATCTTATACACTGAATTTAATGGTATGTGCACTTTTAGGTGAGTTTGTAATTGGCAAAATACTTCTGGACAGTCTACTGAATCATGTCCAGTGCAGCTTACTTGCAACGACTGAAAGAAAATTCAGCTGTTTCGTAAGATATACAAAAGCAGGCTCAGAGAAACCTTTGTCTGAGGTACTGAGGAGGCTGAGAAGAATACGAAGCAACTTTTATGTTAGCTGTAAGAAGAAGGGTTCATCCTTCTAACATGATGCCTCTTCGCGGGATATTTCCTGGAGATTTTACAAAGTCAGGAATGAAAGATGGCCGCAGACAAAAGAACGACGATGTAACACGAATCTGAAGGTTCGTTGGTAAACCTGCTATTCGTCTAACGCATGATTAATTCGCCACGATACAGGGGGATGGAAAGAGTGAGAGAGATGGAACGCCATCCATCAACAACAGCGAGTATGCGTCAAGCTGGCTTCCTCAAATATTAACACAATGGGAACATGGAGCGTTCGGTGGTAACAAGCTCCGTGCTTTACAGCCCGTAAACAGGAAGGGCGAAGGACAAGGCGGGAAGGAAGTTGACTTCCACTGGAACAGACACATGACCGAATAGTTTCGTCAAGTCCCACAGGGCATCGACGTGCTCGTATTTCCATTCACTAATCTTCAGTGGTAGGAGTATATCGTAATTTGAAGCAGATTTAAAGTAGCCAGTCATTGTCCACAATTATACACATCTATAACATCATGGTAAACAATTCTCAGTATTTCCTGATTTTATAAAATTGGGGAGCCCAGTAAAAACAGGCAGATGCCACTAAACTATGAATTTGCAGGAAAACAAGTTTTAGGAAAAATAATTAATTATTACTAAATAAAGTGTAAGTAATTATTTTAACTGGTAATTGAATTAGATGATAAGTGGCAGCTGCTATTAAATCTTGGTTCCAAAATTCGTGTTCTTTGACACCTTTTATTACATCTTACTTTGAATAAACCACTGATTTATCCGTGGTTCCACTGATTCGTTCTATCCTGTTATTTTGATATTTTCAATGGGGTTTGGCATATTATATTGCTACATATATTTAGTAAATCATAAATAAATGCATGATATTACACTAATAATTAATCAGAGTATAATTGGATCTTATTATTAGACTGCGAATGTTTAAGCCGGGAATCCACCGAGCAGCTAAGCTATGCTATGCGATGCTATGCTATGCCATGCTACGTTTTAAAAAAATTAGCTTCAATACATTCTTATGGAACAGTTTCCACCAAAAGCTACGTTAAAACATAGCATCGCATAGTATAGGTTGGGTTAGCTTCCCTGTGGATTCCCGGCTTTATGCAAATATTCATTTTTGTAGAAAAGGGTTGAACAAGTGAGACTTTGATAGAAAATATGTTTCAAAATATATTTTTTATTTTAAAAAATGTTATGCTTATTAATTTCTAGCATGTACAGAATTTACTTACTTGGCTCGAGTATAGTAGCGGCCATGATATAGTGTATTCGATTTTCTTACAATAGGGAGGTCGTAATTATTGTAATAAATATCATACTTGCATAAACTTCCGCAGACTACTTATTATATCGAATGAGAACTGTGCAACAAATTATTTAAACTAACTCTTTACAAATAGGTTACCGTTATCACCCATCATCACACCTCAATTATCGAACAAATAAAGCACACACAGAGTGTCACGGACCTCTTCCCCACTAGGTATTTGTTTGCTTTCAATATCGAGTCATTTTAATATGCTTCAGTTCGGGAAAGGGTAGGTATATGCCACAGTGCTACAAGTTGATCAAATGGACGCTAGATTGCAGGAGAGCTACTTGGTAGTACAAAAAACAGAAAATTTATATGGATGTGGCAATGTGATATGTGCCTCTTTTTTACTGAGTCCCTTAATTACTAAAAAAATGAATCGAATTTATATAGGTATCTACCTCGAAAATATATAAAGATTACATGAATATCTATGTCTAGCAGATTGCAATGAACATCAGAACCTGTGGTGTGTTAGTTACAATAACTGTACCACGAAATAAACCAGACATTTTCTCCTGATTCTTCCAGTTACTTCAAATTTCTGCTGAAAAAAATGTTGCGTCCACAGTTCACGGTTTAAATTCTAATCCAAACCACTGGCTCGAAATTTCAGCTCGTCGGAGGGAGATGTTGCGCAACACAGGGGGAAGTTCGACAGCTGCAGCGAAAGTACTTTAACTCAAGAGACTCGTGTTTGCTCGTAAGCTTCGGCAAGACCGTTTGCGGTCAGGCACAACAGGAACGACGAAAGCTCGCGGTGCTCCAAAGCTGCTTTCGAAAATAAGAACCGACAAAGTGTTTCCAGCCCAAAGTCTTCGCCAAGATTCACTTGGACAGTCAAAAACGGCCACAATCTCGTTGGTAACACAGCGTCAAGCCTGATACTTTGCGAAATGCATCTTACGATGGAAATTATACCACTGCGAGCGAACGAATCTCTGGGAATGATTATTGGGTCGAAATTAAACTTCGCTGTGAGATTAACAAGCTTGCAGTTTACTTTGCCGCGGGAACTTCGACAGAATTGAGACTCCGGAAGTTCTTACTTCGTTGGCAATCGGCGAGATAACGCCACGGTGTAATGTGGCGACACAGTCCCCGAAGATACACGCGCAACAATTTCAACGGGTGATGCGTCACCCCCGGCTTGGTATCTCGAGAACTCTCATCAACAGCGAAATTACAACTACTTAGTAGTTACCAGCGTCGAGTAGTTTCTGGTACACAGCAGTTGCAGTGACTAAATTAGACGTCACTAGCCTGCCACCGAAGCAGACACCTCAAATCGACACCTCTGGTGTGGAAGATGATTAGGTAAACAAATTGAATCTAGGAAGAATAGAGAAGAATGGTGACGTAACTTGATGAAACCAAGGCTATCTTCGGATATTGTTCCGAATGGCCTCAGTAGTCGATCGACACGAGGTTTGAGAGGAGAGGTGGGGAAGGGCAGTGTATTGTACTGAAAGTATTTTATTAATATCTCGAAAAGTATAAATACCCGGATTATAACTGTAACCGTAACCGGTATAGAACTGAAATAGAACCAATATAGAACCAGTAGTAGAACCATCAGCCCAAACCATCAGCGAAATCAGGTACAACTCAAACTTCCACTTGAAACTACCCACGAGCTCCAACCACAAGAAACGTGACCATTAAATGCCTCTATCTATCAATAACACAAAGATAGCCCTCGAACTTCATCAATCATCGTAGCCATGACGACTATCCGCAAGACAGGCCACAAAAATCTTCAACAAGTGACCTTCCTCCTTCAGACTCCTTCAGCAAATGAGCTTCCCTTGCATAACGAATGCCAGGAAACCAACGAGTCCCCCAAAACCAAAATCCAGCCGAAGCAAGCTTAAGATTCAAGATTAAGGATGTTCAAGGATTGTTTCCCAACAAAGGGGTGTCTTGTGGACGTTGAGAAAACGCGTGGGGGTGAAGAGTGACGAATGAAGCGAGCTCGGTGTTCCTTTTTCATCAGCAGGCCGTCTAGCCGTCGTTATCGCGGCCCTGACAATGTAGATTCGGCATTGTGTCCACTTGAAAAATGCTTGCCCGGCCGCGTCTCTTTCACCGGCGCGCTTCCCGCTCTATTTTCAGCCTGACCCTCCGCGCTTTTACGACGTCCCGTTCCGGCGCCGTTTCCCGGTCCGCTTTCAGCTTTCAAGCAGAGTTGCTTGATCGTCCCCGGCACCCGGAAACGGCGCTTTTGTCCACGCGTTACCGGTTACATCGAGCCAACTCGATCGATTAGGGACGGTCCGGGGTGGTTCTTGGGCAGGTGGCGTCGTTTTTCACGGCGCCCCACTCCTCCGAGGACGTGGCACTCTTCTCGCCTGCTAAGGGAAGCTCAGAGCTGACTGAATCTGTTCCATGGATCGATACGTGACACACAGATCAATATCGACGACTGCACCTGCGAGGGGATATTGAGCGAAAGAAGACGAATGATGCAGGGGATCCTGGAGCATGCTCGTGGATTGATTTTTGGCAGTTTTCGGGGGATTGCCGTGGAAATGGGATTAGCAGATGCGAGGGAAGGTGATGTACGAGTGAAGGAATTGAATGGGAGAGCAATTGATGCTGTTGGTTATAAGCTTCAGATATGTTTTGAGAGTGGAGATAATAATCGGGAGTAGACATTTTGAAAAGTTTAGTAGTGTAAGGGCTGCTGAGTAGCTGCGGGATTAAGGATGTGATTGGAGTGAGTTGTAGGATAATTAGAACTTTTAAACCCCTAAATGGAATAAGACAGAAGTACACTGCTGGCCAAAATTAAAGGATAATTATAATCTTCCAAACATTTTGGTCATTTTCAAATGTCTGTATCTCCGCGAAAAATGATCACAAAATATTTAAAAAAAAGCATTTTAACAAAAAATTTCAGGTAAATCCAATGACGGGCTTTTGTAGAGCAAATATATCTCTTTAATTCCGTTTCTTTGTTCTTTTGTATGATTTTTATTGGCCGAGTTATTCGCGATCAAAGCAAAAAACGTACTTTTCAATTTGAGCGCCTATAAATTGCGAGCGCAGGATCGTAGAAAAATTTTCCTGCGTGTTTTGGAAAGCTAAGAATTTTTCCTTTCAGAGCCTTTAGTTGCCAATTTAAGTTGACATTTGGAAATGACGAAAATTTTCGGAAAATTATAGTGATCCTTTAATTTTAGCCAGCAGTGAGTAATAAAATTTAGAAAAATGTCAGGTGTGCGTCCACTGAACGATGGTAGCTTTTAAATCGGAAGGAACAGAACATTTTCATCCGACGGGGACAAAGATTCCAAAACCTCCACCTCGTGCAGGCATTCAAGGCACGTGTTCCAGCCCGACGACAGCGCTACAATTACAACGTTGTAAAGTAACTCGAAACGGTGTCCGTGAATGGAAAAGCGGGCAGAAAATGTGGAGGAGAGAGCGACGAAACCGTAGTGAGAATTTTCCAGCTTGTAGGCGTCAACAGTAGAGACTTCTCGCTTTAAAAAGTGTCCCTTCATTTGCTTTACAACCGAAGTCTTTTTGCTTACTTATTGTTAGACGTCACGTGAGGCGCCAACACTCGCGCGATAATTCCTGACTATTTAATCCTTCTGCTCTGTCGCGTTTATTTGATGAATTACTTTCATTTATTCATGCATGCACATTCGGGCAAAATTTTAGGAAAGGAGATGAAGACCCACTTGAAGGACAAATTCGCACTGTTCATTCATAACAAGAAATAATACGTTAAATTAAGATAAAGCTGTTGAACAGGAATAATAGTTACGGAATCGTGAAAAATATATTGAAGTTTAATTTTAACTATAATGTTTGACAGTCATTTATTCAAATCACTTTCCTGTCACACAGTGCCAAAAGAGGAACTCAGGAAAACAGTATAATTAAACTCTTGACAATTCATCCACACATTCTTCATTCATTTTTCACCCAGAATTCAATAAAAACCATTACAAATCATACAGAAGGGAATAGTAGGGTTAAAACCTTTTTAACGTTCAACTACCTCGATTTATCCTGCATCCTTGGAGCAATAATAAGGGCAGCTTTCAGAGCCCTGGGTACCGCTGTTGCAGAAATATTCGAGGCACGCGTCCGTTTCAGACCGCCATCCCGTAATTACAGGGTCGTAAAACAAGTAGACGGTGGAAGTCACGCGGGGGAAAGAAAGGGGAAAAGTAGCGAAGAGAGGATCCACAAACGGTAGTGAGAATTTTCCGGCATAGAGGTGCAACAATGGCGGTCGACATGGAACCAAGTCCCGCTTCCTGCCCTTCCGCTCCCTCTACTTTTACCATTCCAGTTGCAAACCCTCCCCTGCGCCACTATTTTTTCAGACGCACACCGAGCCCTCGGCTCGCGCCCCAGTAACTCGAACGATGTAATCTGGCTTCTTCCTCGGCGGCTCGCCGGACGAAATTAACCTTCCACCGACTGCTCTCGACGAACGACGCTGCGGGCCTTGAGAATTCGCGGAGAACCTCAAGAGATTCGAATTACCAGCGTTATTTGCGACTGGGGCGGTGTGAATGCCGCGAGATGCACCCTTCGAGACAGATAGTGTAATTACGACGCCCTCTTTGAGACTGTTAACAGGAAGATCGTATTGTTGGCTGAAAGGATAAGACTTTCCTTGGACTCACGAAATGGGTCGTGATACGTGTGAGTTTTGAAAAATACGGATAGTCTATTCGGGGAGCCATGTTCTACTGATAATAATTTTACTTGAATGAGGACGGGTGTAATCTTGTAAAGCAGTGTAAAAAGTGAATTTTTGGAGAAAGTGGGAATTGTTTAACTTTGACAGGAAATGATATGCAACAATCCCTCGATGTGGGGATTAGAAATTATAAGAAATTATGAGGGAAATGATACATGGGAAAAGTATTGGTTTATTGGCGTAAACGCAAAAATAAAATGATAAACAAATTTAAGAAGAAAAAATAAAAATTCTGAATTTCAAATTGTGATTAGTAAGGTAAAAAAGAAGTACAAAAGATATTTTATATTTCTACCTCTTAAATAATGGAAATAGTCGCGAGTGATTAAAGTCTCGTGTGAGTTTGTCTCATCGTAGATTTGTACTTTTATAAGCTCGACTTCCGTATCGTTATTTAAACGTAAATAGCGACCATTCGATTGCACGAATCTGTATCCACTTTAAGAAGCCATTGTAAGAATAGCTCGCGTTCCGATTAACGGCGGGACAACAAATTCTGAGCGGAGCTTACTACAGATTAAACCCATAACTCCCGGCATGTCTCGAGCAGCTGGTTCTTTCCGACGAAATATATCGTAGTCTCCTATTCCGTACACTCGTCTATGGCCGTTGCTTAAAACAAAACTCTCGAAATTTCAATAAATCCCACTCACTATCGCGCAAGCTGGGTAAAGTACGCCGAACATCCACCAACAAAAATTAAACTCGTGGCATGACTTGAAACTTGCGCACCACTTACACCCCACGGCCTGTTTAATTACTAGAGCAGAAAGAACTTTCAGCAACGATTCAGTAATCAAAGCGAACTTCTAAAATTATTTTCTCAGCAACGATATTGATTTTAAATAGTTATATTTGCTGTTTATGTTATATTTGCAAGGAAAAATTACTTTCAAAAGTACTTAATTCTTGCTCATCAAGAACAATATGTCATACCTTATCAGACGCTTGAACACTTTAATTGATAATTCACAGTACTGTGTTAAGCCACGTTTATTGCTTTATGACATTCTCTCTTCGATATTTCTTAATGTATCTGAAAATGTGCTTTGAAATGTTCTCCACTCAATGTTAAGAACGGAATTTGACAATTATCACTTAATCTATACGGATTAAATGGATTTCCTGAATCTTCATCAGTGTCTTTTCACTTTCTGTCTACTACAACACACACTTTTACAAAATACTGTGCTTTAACCTGCAACTTCCTTCTAAATATTTCCTCTCATACTTCCCTACCCAATCAATTCACTACCCTTCCTTAGTTCTTCAGCACCTCATACACACGCACACACTCACTAACAATTTATCCTACTCACCAAAATAACCGAAACCAGAATATCACGAAATCCGTGGAACCTCGTCTTCCTTCTCGAAACTTCAAGTCCCGCTGTGCCCCTCCCGCCAAAAGAGACACAGGCAGGGAGGTGAGCGGGATAAATTCAAGGAACGTAATACTTGCGATCAATGTAAATTTCGTGGAGATGAGATTCGAGGGCGAGGTTGGAGTGAAAAAGAAAAACGAAAGGACTAGGCGGAACAGGATGACAAGCGGCGAGGAAACAGCTTTGGCAGAGGGAAGGGTGAGCAGGGTCCGAATGGAAAGCCAACCCCCTACCCCTGACGAAGCTGGGATTGTCGTACGACGATGAGCTTTCTCATAACGAAGTTTCTTTGCCGACTTGGCACGCGATGCACGTGCGATTCCTTCGTTCCTCCTGGGTCCCCCCAGCCCTCCCCGCCCGTTTTCATCCCTCGCCTGCCGCTCGAAGGCTCTGCAGCCGGCGGTTAATGGATTTAACGGCTGAGCCGAAAGCTGGACGAATCTCTGTTTGCTGGGAGATCTTCAGGGCCGAGGGAAAGCGGTCGTGAAAGATGCCCCGGATATAAGGGGGATTTATGAGGCCAGGCGGGCTACCAGGGTGGGGCGGGGGATGAAAGGCAAAGGCTCGTACGAACTGCTGGTGAAGCGAGTTAATTAAGACTCGGCCGCTACCTCTCACCCACGTCCGCGGAACTTGCTAACTACGTTTCACCCTCAGAGCTGTTTTTTCGGTTAAAGGGTGGCTCTGGCGTTTGTCGCGGTTTTGGCGTGCAAGCGGCTGAGGGAATGACTTCGATCGCGTCGCCCTTAATACAGTGGAACCTCTGTTACCTGAATATTTATTATTTGGACAGTAAGTTGGTGATGAAGTGGTTACGGCGAGAGGGAGTGAGAAGGTGACGAGTTTGAATGAAGCTGTGGAGTGGAGAGGAGAATTTTAGGGGTGCTACTTTGGAGGTCCTGGATACTGTGACGAGACATGGATAGACGTGTCGAGTCTGTGGGTTTCTTTACGGAGTGGTGACAAATGTGGTTTTTAAGGTTTTAACCTGAAAAATATTTTTACATTCTACTTCAATGAGACCCTAATACTTCACTGTACGTATCTGTTTTACTGTGCATATCCTTTTGGAAGAATATTTTGACTAGTTGCTAAAATCAAGTATTTTTTGCGAATTAATTACAATTAATTACAACAAGCAAGTACAGACTTCTCCTTTTGCACAATATTTATTACTATCGCCTAGAGTAAAAACATATATTTTTGTCAACATATCTATTTTACAAATGGCGCCACACGAGGTTGATTACACAGTGGTTCAGAAAAAGTGTTGTTGGTTTTACTCTGATATTGAGATTAAAAATAAAAATATAACGGTTTCTATGAAATTTGTTTTTCCTAGAATCTGTAATTTTGGAGGGGAGGTCTGAAAAAAGAATTCAATCACAATTATTAAAATAGCGACTAGGCGAAGGCGATTTTTACGACAAATGTCGATTTACGGGGTGCACAGGTGGTTGTTCTTTTTATCTCGGAGACTAGAGCTTTTGAACTTTATCTTGAGGTAGACTCCAGAAAGGAATATATTTTAAACATGCTGTAAAAAATTCAAGTCCATTCAAACCTCGGTTTTTTCGCAATCAGGGCAAAACCGCAGAAAAAACGTCTATACATCAGACGACTGTAGCGCCGTCATATACATGTATATATTATCGAAAAACAATTTTACAGTTCACAGTAATAATAAACATTACACGAAAGTACTAGTCAGAATTTGTATTCATCTCCTTGTCATTAATTCGCACAAAAATACTCGATCTTCGGGCGAATTGACTGTCTAGTCCCCTGAAGCGACTAACCTGTCAATTCTTTATATATCCAGGCTGGAAATTGGTTACAGTGGCTCAGAATAATGCGAGGCATGCACATCATAAAGCTAGTCTCGATGAAATCCTAACGGCTGACGTCGCCTCGAAATAACCTAAAATAACGAGGGTTGGCGGTGACGCGTGTGTTGAATATTGACGTGCTGCGTACGCTGACACGTACTATATTGCCCTACGGGACCTGTTTTCTCGTCTCCTAAGCTCTTTATTCCGCCTATAATAACGCCGGAATAATACTGGCCAAATTTAAAGGATTCTGAGCAAATACATGCCTTCCGAAGATATTCGAGAACTTCCGTGAGTAATTCCTATTGTGTGTCAGGCTTAAGAGGATGTGTATCCTATCTGAATGAAGCGCCTTAAAAGGAGGAAGTCGTTCTTTGTCTTCGAGACATTGCATTTCCATATTGTTAATTTAAATTAACCCACGACATACATATATACACCTGAACAATTAGTTAAAACTTGAGGGTGTACTCCTGAGAGAGATAAATTAATGATGTTGGTTTAATACAAGTTGAAACTGTTGTTACTTTTATGACGACACTGTGTGCCTTTGAAAGCTATTCACTTCAGCCACGAAATATAAAAATTATATACACTCAGTTGTATCTTACAATTATTCTAAACGTCTGCTGACTCGATCGAACGCGACTTTAATTAACTTGTTCGCTGAGAAATTAATGGCAAGATTCGCAAGTAACGAAATTCACAGTCACGAGCAGAGGCTCCAATGAGGCCGTCACTGAAAAGGGCTGAACTTCTTCGCGAACGACATGCATGCTGAAATTCATCAAGCAGAGATGCAAACTCAACGAGCATTTACACGAACGAGCACGCAAAAGACTGGAAGAAATTGAACGATCTATGAGGCTTCTTTCAATTTCTACCCTTCGTTCCCTCATAGTCACAATCGTGCCAGTAATTAGCCACGTCACATTTAAAGGATGGTTAAAGGGGTGAAGGACCTTCGTGAAACGGCGACCCCACTGTCGGCGAACACGCGAAATGAAAATCAGGGACGCTCGTTCGAGGGTGCATCTCATTCTATGATCTACGTTTCACGGGATTATGTGCCCCACCTTAACACACGAAACTTCCTCTGTCACTGAATAGAAGGTTTTTATATTAGAAAGAATGGGGACTCGAGCCCTCCTAACGATCCGGCGCAATGAATTTCCATGCTGCTTTGCGACCCTCTATTGTAAGCATGAGGAAGGAGACTATTGCGTGCATGTTGATTCGATCGACATAATAGAATTACAGGGACTGTAGAAAAATCAATAATCGCAAGAAGAAGACTGGCAGAACATAGACATCTTGAAGTTTGGACTAGAAACTCACGCGAGTGGTAGTTACGATGGCATCGATGTTGAAGTTGGCATTATCAACTTAACAGAGTTCATTGCCTTTGAGTTCTACTTAAGTTCGGAAGCAATATGTTAGCCTAATACCCTCTTCTTATGTTAATGTGATTATTACGTGAAACTGTATACTTAGGGGAGGGATTATTCACATATTTGGTAATAAAGTAATGATATAGATACTATAGACTTATAGTATCTTATATAGACTTAGATACCTAAGTAGACTTTCCATAATTCCATGATTCAAGTTTTTAAAATTAAAACTATTGCCAACTACCACGTGTATTAAGAAAAAATTCCTAAAATCATTCATTTTCGCTGGGGCTAAACCTATGTAACCCCTTAAGTTTAAATAACTTAGCTCAGACTTCTGCCGCAACTGCAAGGCTGATGAAACGTACAGTTCATGATTATTCAAATTCTAGAGATCTCTAACTTTACCCCAGCAGTACAATTGTTCTTTGAGTCGTCAACTTTGTTCTCGAAAGATTTATGCATATTCTAACACTCTCCCCATATAGAAATGTAAAGTGAATAAAATTCAGATGCACATTTTCCTTCCTATCATGAAAAATATCATAACAGTCCCTATAAAATATATTATTATCATACTGATATTTAATCCTTTCTGGTCACAGAAAGATAGAATCTTCTTAGAATCACAAATTGGTCGCATGGGGTTCACTGCACCCCAGCGTCATTTCTGAGTTAACATTTTCGTATTTTTGAATCTTTTAACTTTTGCGTGATAATTGTACATTCTTAATACTCATACAATCATGATCCAATAGTTTTCTTCTAGAAATGTAAATTTTGATATGACGACATTTGTAGTTTTGTGGAAAAAAGCGATATTCTTTGTTAAAATTTACCAAACTTTTAAATTGCAATATTAACGTCTACAAATTTATAAAAACATTGGGAAAGAAACACAATGGCCTGGGGTGCGATAGGTGTCCGCGTGACCATGAAGGGTTAATACCTTCCTCATATTCCCACTCTTCTACGCAAACAATTTTATCGACACCTCTCTGAACGCACAGAATCGCGCTCCCACTAATTATGCAGCAATCATCATCGAAGAGGACCTGCACGCGGAAGCAAGCAGCAATTACAGCCACGTTAAATGCGAAGGTGCAAACGGGCCCAGAAAATTCAAACAGGAAGCCATGGTTACACAACTGAAAGAAACAAAAACGTCACGCAACGGTTACACAATGACAGACCTTGTAGCCTGAAGTTGCAGAACCAATTAGAAGCACGGAAGCATTGGTGTCCCAGCGCCTTCGATATTCAAATCTGGCGAAGGGAAAATGCCGTGGCGGGCACAACGATCCCCGAGTGAACTTGTTGCACAATAAAGGTAATCACACGGATCATTGCACCGAACCAGACACCGGAAACGCCCGCGACGTTGACGCAACGGAGACGACGGACGAGCCGCAGCATCCTCGCCCGGAGAGATCCGCGATATTAGCTTTGTATCGCGGCGGCTGGCCGACCAGGAAAAGAATCGCCCATTAAAATGCTAATTTTATGGCGCATGCCCGGCCGCTTTATATCTCGCGACCGCGAAAGAAATTGGCTGCAAGCTACGAATGCATCAACCAAGACCCGCCAGGAGACGTTTCGGGGCAACCGTGAAACGGAGCAGAGCTAATCTCTCTCTGCTCTTTCCTCTCACTGCTATGAGTTACGGCTATATTACGATAGCGGGGCGGCGAATAAAGGGCCTCGGCTGCTCGCGAAAACTCGAGTTACGTGCGGTTTGTTCGTCACACTCCCCCGGAGGGCTCGGGGAAATGTGAAACCGCGTTGCAGTCTCGTTTCACGCGACTTACGAGTCGCGGGGACTCGCCCCTTGGCGTCAGCCTCTTTGGGGACCGTGGAATTTTGGTAACGCGCGTGGTACAGGTTTACCTTGTCTGCGTTTCCGGCTGATTTATGCTGGCGGGTGTGGGCAGAGTTGCAGGTTCGGTGGAACTGTTACTGGAAAAGTTCGAAGACCGGTGAATCTTGGAATTTACCGGCAAATCATAACACTCACCGCTACGGGGCGGCAAAAGTCTGAAATGTCCCACAAAAGCCTGAAGTTCAAATACTTTGTACTTTATAAGATATTTCGGACTTCAGGGTTAACAGAACTGGTCGATGGGTGGATGGTGTTCGATTTTAATAGAAACTGGTCTGCTACCTTTGTGGGTGCTAAATAAAGGGGAAGAAACGTTATATTTGGAGCAAGGGATGGAGTATAAAGGGTTTTTTGTTTTCTTGCTGTGATAGGTGTTATTAAGACTGTTTTAAATATAGAGATGTATAGAAACGTTTCCCTTTGTTGAGACCTTTGCGTTTCTTTGGGGCCATGATGAAAGTTGTACTTATTACTCGACTACGGATGTTTATGCGCGTAATATATGCACAAAGCATATGTAAATATGCGCGTAAAATATGGCATGTCTATTTTTATCGAATTTGTCAAGGGTAGACCGAGAGTTCCAAATTTCTTTATTGTGGTTGGAAGAATTTGTAAATGTGCATTAATAAATGTTAAATTTTGAGCAACTTGCGACTATTGGAAAACATTCTGAGCAGTTGCAATTGCAACGACATTAATTCAATTAAACGTTTCAACAGCCAATTTGCAGAAATAAAATATAGAGTGGAAATTAATAATTTTACTATTTTTGGGTGTTAAGAGGGAAAAATGCCTGAACCTCTTTAATTTTATCCAAATTGTTTATGTGTATCGGACGATTGTAATGAATTAATAATTAGTCTCTAGTAATGACTTATTCTATCGCATGATATCAACATTGGTATTTATCACTAATGTCACGTAACGGCTCGACAATTCATCTATGATCGCAACCAAATACAGTGGGATAGATATAAAAGAAATATGTAACATATGTGCATATGCCTTTTAACAAAACATATGCAATATGCAAAATAACTTTTGCATATCAATATATGCATTTGCATAAACATCTGGAGTCTACTTATTGCAGAACTATTTGTTCTACTATCGCTTCAACTTCTGTCAATTTTGTAAAAATTACGAAAATGGGTGAGTGTAATCTTAATTTGCTAGCACCTGGTACTTTTGTGATGTCAATTTGGAAAGTTATACCAGGAATTTATTTGTCGTATATCTGACACAGTGACCTGATATCGTATAGTGACCTGTGAAGACACTCTATCTTGCGAAAATTCCACGACATTGACGAAACCTCGCGTTTACAGAAACCCCAACATTCTTCGAATGCTTTACCTATTCACATCGCGAGTCACGCTTCTAATTTTCAACTTAGCGGCCGCGGTTCGCCGTGGAAACCGCGTTTCTTCGGTTTAACCGCGACGGAGGGATCATATGAAACCGCGATAATCCTCGGATTTATGCGTGCACGTACGGGACGACACAGAGCAGAAACTCTAGCCGTCCAGAGACCCGCGAAACTTTGCTTTTATCTTCGCGAAGAACTTCCTAACAGCGCGAGATGAAGATAGGGGAGGGGGAGGGTAGGGGCGATAAATTTCGTCGAAGGAAGCCAGACACGAACCAAAGAACGTAAAACGCGGAAAGATCATCTTATTTCCGCGAAACAACCTAGCTGGATCGGAGATTCCGTCTGCGTTAGGAAGCTTCTTCTCCTTATTCTCAAGAAATATCGCGCTATAAAGGACGCGGAGGCAAGAGCAGCTCTCGTGGCGATACCATCCAAACGTCCTGGCAATTTTTCTGTCAACTATATAAATTTAGCGAGTTCCTAGCAATGATATGTGGCGGCGTACATTTGGAGGGGAAATGGAGCTGGTCGATCAGACCTTTGAATCGGGATTCTAGCATGAATCTCTCAGAGGCTGAGGAAATGCCCAGCAATTTAAACCATCCAGGTGGTGAATCTTTTTATCTCTGAATCGAATACCCGTGGGATCAGCTGTTGCTGGTGAATGATGCTCTGAAATAAAACTTCACCTGTATGACAAATTTGACTACTGTATCGTCCCACAAGTGTTTACATCTACATCTTTTGTGCTTTAATAAACGTCTTATTTCTAATTCATCTACGAAACTCGAAAATCTTATTTTGTTTAGAATATTTCTTTAAATTTTTAAACCTTAATAGTAAAATTTAAAAATTTGGTAAATTTCAATTACAAATTTCATCATATCAAATTTTACATTTCTAGAAAAATACTATTAGAGCATGATTGCATGAGTATTACGAATATACAATTATCACTAGAAAATTAAAAGATTCAGAAATACGAAAATGGTACGTAACTCGAAAATGACGCTGGGGTGCGGTAAACCCCATGTGACCAATTTGTGATTATATTCTTATACTGTGACTACGAAGGGTTAATAATCGTGACACCAAATCATATTCACTATAGCAAAGTTAAATTAATGAATTGCAGTAAATTAAGTTCATTAATCCGAAGCAAGTATTAGAACTTTCGAAACCTTTCGAAACGCTGGGAACTGCAGAGTACCAAAACGAAATCCTAACAAATTGGTCTCACTGGAATTAAATCAAGCGCATAGAGATACTGATCGTAATACAATGTGATCTATAATTCAATTTTAAATCGATCCCAATTTATTCTGCAGCTCCACATTTTAATTAAACCCTCTCGTCGTGGCGCTACACTAATTACGCAGCTCGATGCAGAGAACACCGTGTAAGGATATAGAAGTACCAAGTTTCGCGAGAACCGAACATCGACGACGGAACAAAAGGCGACGAGGATCGTCGCGGTTCTACGCGCCTCTCGGAGAAAATGAAGCAATATGACAACGGAGAGATCGCATTACGGGGTTTCCCCATCGCAAATTTGTTACGGGCGAGTTGATTGCCGGTTCAAGTTAATTATCTTCTGGAGACATCGGATCTTTATGAATGTTTCTTGCCGCTTAGTGCTCTGTAACAATCAGCCGAGGCTGATGGCACTTCATTCTGTCGCAAAAGAGAAATAACCTCGGCCATCGCCAACCACGTCACGTTTTCGAAATACTCTTCGAGTTACACGAATCACTGTTAGAAAAGAAAAAGAAAAATCACATTTTCTTAGTTTTCGGTAGACGACTCATAATTACAATATGGCAAATAATGTTCTTTAGAATTTATTAACATCTGATACAGTGTCATATCTTGCGAGTAACAAAATACCCATGCTTCGCTACAGTAGAATAATTAAAATGAATTACTTTTATATCTGCTTTTTTAAGTAATTTTTTATGCAATTTCTGTAAAGTGACCTTATTTATATTCGTTCACACCTACTATTAAAAAATTAAGACGCCCCAATTCAATGTACACTTAGTACGAAATGTTACAAAAAGATCTGTTACCAGATCCAAATTTTACAATTTAAGGGTTGATTAGGGCAAAACTTAGAAATCGGTTTTTAGGCATTTGTGTTGTTAGACTAAAACCAAGTATCGATATCGAATTGGGCCGAAGAGATTTGGAGAAATCCAAGAAAATACATTTTACCCCTTTTCACCCCCTTGGGGATGGAATTTCTAAAAATCCTCCCTTAGTGAGTGCCTACGTCATAAAAACAATGTACCTTGCAAATTTCACGTTCCTGAAGATAGATAAAAGCGCACTTAATATCTTAAGATTAGATGGTACGTTGGAACATGAAGGAGATCAAAGGGATCTAAGTGTATCAATGTCAATAACTCTGTGACTCACTGTAAGTACGTCTGAAGAGGAAGAAACACGCAATTCTTCATCTTTACTATCTATGTATGTCTCGGCTATCTCCAGTACCTACACCGTCAGGCCCCTATAAACTTTCCTTGGTTAAGCGAATCCCAATAATTCCATACAAAGAAACAGTTTCATAGAGCTGATGGACCAATATAGACAAGCCAAACGGCCATCAACCATAGACCAAAATCGATGAACAAAAGGGTTAATGCAGCCCTCATAGACCGGCAATCACAGGACACGTCGGATCCTCTTTTATCGCTGAAAGATCTCCAACGAGCGAAGCAAATGCCGATTAACTGCATCACGGTCCATTATAATTCTCGCGTAAATTATCGCTATTGATTCGACCGGGCCTGTATCGAACGGCACACACTAATCGACTGCGTCGAAATAATTTCGGGTGCGTAATTTGGATAAGTCCGCAATTTATGCAATCTGCGTGTAATACACGCGTCCACCCAATGTACGCGATCATTTGTGTGCATCGTAACGCTAATTACAACCGCCCGCGACACCGACACTTTGCGTCACTGGCACGCTTGCAAACACCCCCGCCGGCAGCATTACTCCGTAACGCCACGTATTTATCGCATTTCGTTAATATTAATTTGCGAACGATTCGGGGGCGCGATGAGGTGTAATTGAAAAACCGTGCACACTCGCGTGCGAAACAGATTGAATATTTCCGATTAATCCGGGCGTTCCGGGTTGCGCGAAGGATATTAACTCTTAAATGATTTTTAAATGCAGTCGGCTCTGTACACTGGACTACACTGGATTCTTTCGTCCGAGTCGATGAATTTATTACGAGCCTCGAGGAAGAGCTGCTCCTATCAATTTCTAAAAAAGAAAGGTATATAACCTTGCGACGCAACATGTGCTCCTCATTTTCAGAAAACTGTAACCAGATACTACTTTAGAGTTCATAAATTCAAAGCAAATAGTACCATACGTACCACGGCGGCTATTTACCAACTCATCGCAGAGAGCTTTAAATTCATGAAACGCCAGTGATTGCATCTCAGCCTTCGTCCCGCCAGCAACTTGCCAATAAAATTGGTGGGCCCTCGTGTCGAAATCGATGAATCAAAGGAAGCCCGATAAACTACATAAAAGAAGGCTATTAGCTGCACACGGGCAATCCACCCTCCCACTCCGTGCACGCGTCGAGATCCAAATCCGGCGAAACGAGCTCGTGAAGCAGCTAAACGCGACTTGATATCGACAAGCTTTTATTAATGCCCGGATGTCCCGGGCACGCGGACAAATCGACGTGGGATATCCGCGAGCAGGCTCGCGGGATCTGGCCGATCGCCAGCCTCGATCACGCTCGAGTGGCTTTGCAACTGCAGAAGGGGCTCCCTTAATGGACTCTTCCTCCTTGTAACCCCGAGCCACGGTCCACGGAAGGAACGGACAAGGAGGGAGGAGGTGGACGACGCCAGGAAGAGATCCAGCCGATTGAGTGTCCAGGCAAAGATACGTGACCGGTTTTCGAGAGTAGATCAGCTCCAGCGTCGTGGATCACGGTAATTGCGAGGTACCTCTGCCTCCATTCTACTTCTGTCCGTCCCCCTTTGGGATTCTCTTTATGTAACCGACCCCCCTTAAGAGGTCCTTTCGCTCGTGCCTTCGGATATTCGAAACTGAAAGGGGGAAACGGTGGAGCAGTGTCTTTGATTCCGATTCATGGGGATGTAGATTGTTCTTGGGACCCAGAAGTTAGCGAATTTGAAAGTACCAAGGCCACTGGGAGGGAGGCGTTTCTGTTCTTAGCTCTTACCTTTTTTGTGGTTTCATTTATTGTGTTGAGAATCCTGGTGTCGGTGGAAGGGGAGATTTGAATTCCCCCCGAATGTGAGTAATGTCAATAAAGAAGGAATTGGGTGAAGAATGCACTATGAATATGAGCTAGATAAAGGTATGCCAGTCCAGCTAGTAGACTTTGCACGAAGCATCCAAAGAAAAGGAGGAAACATCCTTTTAGAAAATAATATATCATATAATAAATTCTCTCTCTAGACTTAGATTCCAAGGAACAGTATACATTCGGAAAGCCTGTGCCCATCTTCCGCGTACCTTGATGTTACTTCCTACATTAAACAACTCCCCTCCGATGATGCTACAAAGAAGAAACACGAGACGCTGTACAGGAGCTCGCAGTTTTCGATACCGCCGATTCGGTGCAGTGGCTGCGGAAGACAAACAAGGAGTCGCCCAACGAAACAGGGAGCGGACGAGCGAGAGAAACAATACGTTTCGGGGGGACCAAATAGGAGCCCCCAGTTGTTTATCTGAGGAGGAAGCGGTGAATGTACACAGAAGAAGAAAACGGGGAAAATGGGAGTACACAGGTCTACTGGGTACTGGTAAGAGACGAAGAAAACGTCCGTCTCTCCTCAAGAGCGAGTCAACGTTGACCTTTCGATGGCACACTTTCCCAATGGTGACGGAGGTCTCCCATGAAGACCTCTGGTATCCTCTTCACCGCGTGGCACACATAGTTCGAGGCTCGACCTATCGCGTTCCCCGATATCTAACGAGGAAGCGTCCGCGAAGAAAGTCCCTAGGAATGCCGAGAGACCCGAGACGCCTCCTCGATCGCGCAATTTCTCTTTCGTTTTATTTCGTGACCATCGTCGCCGAGCACGAGCATCTCCGGGCCGAGCATCTTCAGCGGAAGAGAGACAGGGATCTCTCTCTCTCTCTCTCTCTCTCTTTCTCCCGTGCGTTGGATACGCTCGTGTAATCGCGATCCCAGGCATCGGGTTCTCGATTCCCTAGTGCTCGATCGACAAGCCATCCGGGCGTTTTTAATTAAGAATCACGAGGACCACGCGCACCGCTTCTTAAACTCGATTCTGTTTCGAGTTCCTCTTGTTATCCAGCGCGGAGCATGCGGAGCGCCGCCTCGACAGTCGCGAAAACTGGTAATTTTCGCACTCGTGCGGGTAATTAAAGGTCTCGTTGTACGAGTGTTCGTCAAGTGGAACGAAAAATTAATTGGAAGAGATGAAAACGATACCGCGCGAACGGCTCTCGATTTAATTACAGCCACTGCTTTCTTATGGTGACGCCGGGGGCCGCTGAATTTCATGAATAAACGGGCGGAACAATAATCGCTGCGATTTATTCCGCTCTTACTTCACCTGCTCGTGCTTTCCCGGGAAAAGTGAGCCATCGACGTGAGTTTTGCCGTTTCGTTAATGGATGGGAAAGAGGACTGCTAGTTGTTCGTTTCTTCATGTAGGGTAATGGAGAGAATCTCCAATGAATCCACTGCTACATGGTAAATCCTTAAGATCCGTCATTTAGAGAGTCTCGAGAATGTTATAAGTAAAAGAAGAAATCACTAAGCCATTAATCACGCTCGCCAAAGTTGCTACACTCGTAAGTACCTATCACATTTACGTGCCGAAGCGATAACGGTGTAGATGTTTTCTATTCACACCAGGAATGCATTTAAGTATATAATTATTATTAAGTATGCAAAAAGAAATCATCTTTGAGGTAATACAGCCAATAAAAGCTGTAACTTAAAGCGGTAACACAGTGGCAAAGGTTTCGAGATGAAATTCAGTCTTATGAATCTATTGGATTCAAAATCATGAGCTGAATGTCAGGTTTCCTACGGGATGGAAGACTCAGTGCATGAAAAGGTTTAGTGAATATTCTGAGATCTCCATGGGGACCTTTCATAGATCCCAGCCTTATGAGATCTTTGCCGCGTTACATCCGCCAATAAAGAAGGCTGCACACTTTACGAAGTCCATGAATTGATTTCTTTAACCTTTGAAGAGCCTTTGAAGTTCAATGAACGCGAATTTAAAATTCTACCCTGATTATTCCAAAGCTACGACGTCGTTCAAGTGAATCTATTATTTTTATGGATCATTTTTCTTGGTTCTTTTCTAAACAGAGCGACACTGACAATTTTAACAGAAATCATATTACCCACTGGCTGAACTAAAGTTCGAAAATAAGATGTTGAAGGAAATCCAACGAAATTTAAATTCGCGTTAATTCTAGATCGCAATCTCCCTCGTTTGAGTGATTTTAAACTTCTCTTCTACAGTTATAATCACAAAAAGGCAAGGAGCAAGAAGATTTCCCTCGGTAACTCGGTTTACGATCATTTGCGTGAAGAATCAGACGGATCTCCTGTTAAGAGCAACTTAGCAGCAGACATCCAAGCGCGAAATCTGCCTCGTTTGCTTCTTCGAGTTCTCGAAAGTTCAACTCGAAGCTCGTCCAGGACAAACTCATCAGTCTTATCCAACTATCGATGGAGCATCGAATTCGAGAGGATGTCGTGTCTCGCGCGAGCAGGACACCGACTTTTTAGACTGTTTTCGCCAGACGAAAGGAAAGAAACGAAGGAAATATATATATTTCCTTCTTTCATTATCTTTAATAAAAGAGGCGTCGTAGAGGAATTAATGGGACTCAAGAGGAGTTTAAATTACATTTCGTCTGTATAAAGGTCATGCTAACGGTGTGTATGGAAACGTGTATTAACAAAGATTAAACGGACTGTTTAAACATCAGGCCAGGGGGAATTATGCACGCCAACTCGCAGTTACTAATATTATATTGACCTCTATTAATTATACTGCTGTTAATAAATAATCTGCCGTTGATATCAACGACGAAGTTAAATGGTATTTTCCTATCGACTATTATCAATAATTGATGGTAATGGCCCGAGAAAATGTAATTAATAAAAGCCATAGTTTGTTGCAAATATCTCGCGTCTGAAAATAGTGTATATAATTTTGCAAATGGGCTTCGTTAGAGTTTTTATTTGTTGACGACGAAGTGGTGTACGAGGAATTTGAAATTATTGAGGAATCGCACTATGTTAGGCAAAACTGCAAATTTTAGTTGTAATTAAGGTTCATATATTTTTGAGGTTTACGATTTATTGGAGCGGAATATACTCTGACAATCGATGTTTATAGCAGGTATTGTGCAATGGACGTGGCTGAAAGTTTGCAGTGTTTGCAAACGAGCAAAGTTTTTTCAAAATGCAGTCGTTAATAACTTCGCGAACGCCGTAAAGCAATCTTCGCTAGTGTATCACACATACACACGTTTCATTCTTAGGTAAGATAATTTGCAGACATTTGCGAAGAAAGTTTACGCCTCGAGTCGTCTGTCATCATCCAGGCTCGATACTTTCTCTTATAGACATTACCTCATTCGTCGAATACAGGGAACTAAATTTATATACTGGATGGTTCTACGAGGGATATAAAATGTTACTCAATTGATTAAAAACAGAAAAATATAAGTGTTCTGCTTCATCCACACAAAATATACAAAATGAGAAATGCATAATTAAAAATTTGAGCAACTGCTGTTTCTTGGATAAGTCTAAGATAACCTGAGAAAAACTAACCATCAACGTGTTATCAAAATTGTGATAAAAAATCGAAATCCTCCAACACTAATAACTCGAAGAATGTGGGTCACTCTATATTATCAACACATTTACTAAATCATATCACATATTTATGCCAC
This sequence comes from Andrena hattorfiana, assembly GCA_944738655.2. NCBI lineage: Eukaryota > Metazoa > Arthropoda > Insecta > Hymenoptera > Andrenidae > Andrena > Andrena hattorfiana. The sequence goes on along the minus strand of OX122889.2, from coordinate 36,915,239 downwards.
CCACAATTTTCCATTTTACACACACATCTTCACAATCTTCGAATCAGAAGATAAAGTAGACTCACCTATAAATGTATACTACATTCAAATAACGCTACTGAAAATGTAACACGATATGTGGCAGATTATCACATAATGTGAACGAACCAATTAATAACGAATTCCAGCCCCGTGCACGCGAATGCCTAAGCAAGAACAGAGGACTGACTCAATCCAAAAGCTCAATCCCAACCACTTTAATTGATACTCCGAAGCTTGGGACGATTACGAGGGCCGCGGCATCCACCGTAACGAGCGATTGAGCAACCCAGCGGCGCGTCAACGTCGGGGGGATCTATTAATTCGCGGTGTCAAAATAAACGTCGTGATTACGCAAACGACGACAGACGCGGGCCGCGTGAAAATGTCAGAGAGAAGCCAACACGAGGGCGAAAGACACCGTGTACACTATGAATTCCTACCAATTATCGAGGATTACGCTTACGCGAGCCTGCAGCGGGCGCTGCATCTGGCTGCGCGCTGTTTTAATAGCGAAATTTCGCCAGGGGGATTTCGAAGTCACCCAATGCTCGTCGGGGGAGGCAATCTTTCCCGTTCGGCGGGCGTTTTCACCGTGATGCAATTAGCGAGAACCGCGGCTGGTAATCGTCGTTGCACAATTCGAATGATCCTATCCCGCTCCCCTCGCCCTCTCTTAAGGACGAGCGATAAATCAGACGATTCGACTGCACAGGCGAATTTCCAGCTCCTCCCCCCCTCGGGGAGACGGAGATCGAAGAAGATAGACGATACACTCGAACGCACCCGCCTCGACGCTCGTCCATGGGACGTTAACGAAGCATGGGTAATTAAAACCGCGACACCGCTCGACGAGGCCCCGAGACGAGGCGTAATTGATGCGATTTCCGATCGTTATCGAGTCGTTGAAGAAACGTACGACGATCGTCGCGATACGCTACCCAATCGTATCGTTGCTCGGTCGTTCGGGGCCTAATGTTTAATGAATCGAGGAAGTACTAAATGTGACGCTTTCATCCGGTCTATAAATTTAATGACGCTTTTACCAAGCGTTTCTGAAGCTTTAGGGAAAGTCTATGTGTGGTTCTTTGGGCGTTTTAATTATTTTAACTTGATGCACGGTCTATTGTTCCAGGTTTATTGAGGCGGGGAAGGAGGATGCAGTGTTTAACATTTCGAGGTCGACGTTATTTAGAATATTTAGGTGCTGCCGTTGGAAGACTTGCGTTGGTGGAGTTTAATGGCTCTGAGAGGATAAATTCTTATCGCTGATGATTTTTGACGAAATTGAAGAAAATAATCAAGTTGACACTCGGGACTGGTATTGATATTGATATAGTTTGGGAAATTTACAGACACTGATAATGTTACGAAGGAGATTAAAGTATTTTATCGGATGAAAATTAGGGAATTGGATTTAGAAGCCGGTTTAGTGCCGTCGATAATTATGTAACTCGTCGTTTTCTGACGTTTATAGAAAAAAAACTTGTACCGAAGAAAATTAATTTGCGTCACCAGATATTTAACTGAATGATGGAAGTGCACGGCTTCCAAAATGAAGGATATTTCTGATCAGATCTGACAATTTATTGTCACATTAATGTAGGTCAATTTTATGTATGGAGACTGTGAAACATTAAATATTGCAAAACTTAACTTAAATATACAATACTGCCTTCACTTAAATGTCAACTTCTAGGTAGGCAGTAGGTAATTTAATTGGCAATCCTCAAATTTTATATTCAGCATATTTACCGGATACTCATCATTTATCTACATTCTCGGAGACGTTATATTCGCATGCTCTTGCTTTAGTCTATAACCATGCCAATCGAACTCGTCAAAACTGATTTCAATCTCAGCACTGATGAGCCAGCTCAAGTAGGGGAAACCTGTACAAAATCGTATAACCGGGGCAAAACTATATACCATACTTATTCCTGAAAATAAATTAAAGAAGTCCATGCGAGTTTATAAATTATTTTGCGCTATAGTGAACTGTTAGTCAACAGAGATTCATGACGAAATACGTACGCTCGAGCGAATTATTAAATTTAATCTGTTTCTAAGTGCTCTGATCTTATTTTCGACTGACTTTAAGTAGAGTATATAGTGTTTTGGTAATTAAAATGTATGTTACATGAAGATATCTATTAACAGTAACTATTTCTATTATATTTTGAACCAAAAGTGTACGTGCTTACGTCTTGAGGCACAATCGTACGGGGTAAAACTGTACCCCGCTATTTCAAGCAGCAAGAAGAAGAAAACACCTACTCTGAATGTAGAAGAATCTATAAGAGTTAAAAACCAAAAGCTGACGAACAAAAAATGCAAAACAAAGAAACGTAGAGAAAATATCGTTGAAAATAATTTTTGTGTATACATGATGAGCCACCTAAGACAAGCCACCTAAATAACTTCTATAATTTTTAAGACAGGAAGAAATGTTTGAGACAAAAGTTGTTTGGTTCCGAGGGGCCCATTACGTCGTGGATAGAACTTAATACTATTATTGTTACTTTAGATCGGGGTAAAATCATATAGTGAAGTTAGTAAAAAGAACTGGTTTTGTTTTATTGATAAATTAAGTAGCCTGTTTGGACTTTTCCTAGTTTTGTTATTTTGTGTTGTTTTTGAAAACATTTAATAAACACCGTTTTCATTATCCAATTTGCTTTATAATTTAAAAAGTTATGAACCTAGAACCTTTGGACAGGTTACCCCTACTCTAATCGTCAGTTCCCATTGTGGGAACATGCTTAAATGCTGCCGTTCCAATGCGTGGCTGGCGACGCTTCCACTAGAGCAAGGGAGAAGTATGCATCTGTTTCTCCCTTGTACTAATGGAAGCGTCGCCAGCCGAAGTCGCCAGCCGCACATTGGAACGGCAGCCTTTACAGAGAATAATCACGCAAACAACCCTCAAGACCTAGGGTTCTTTAAAATTACAAAAAAATCTAAAATGCATTTAAGTAGAATTGTGTATAAATCTTCTTACACATTCTCCTTTAAACCAGCACTATTGTTCGTGCAGAGCCTACTAAAAAGAATCACCCCCTTTTCATATATATTTTACATTAAATCCCCCTCATTTTTCGGGCACCGCGATCCAAAGCCCCCTCCAGTCAACAGACCCACGAAAAATATCTCTTCCATCGATCACAATTTGCCCGGGCATTTCCCTAGCGAGGCAGTCGTCGCGCTCTTCCTCCCGGCGTATAAATCCGCCATCGGCGAAGGCAAGAATCGCCGCAGTAAACCGCGAACCACCAGGGGAGAGTCTAAAGCGGAACCGAATCGTCTGGGGAACGTCAGAACAAACAACTGGAACGCGGGCAGAGATAGGCATTCTCTCGGTACTGGATATAAATCCGCCCACTCGATGTCACGGACCAAGAGGGAAAGAGAGAGAGGAAAATGGGGTAGGGAAGGGCAGTAGAAAAGAGAAAGATAGGGTGGGAATGGAGGGGTGAGGTGAAAGTTAGTAAAGGGCTAGGCTTTTTGGATATCCGCCAGAAACTCGGCCGGAGGAAAACACTGCAGTGGAGGCTCAGGTCGTTTCAAAGGACCCGCGCACTGCGAAAAACTGCAGCTTACGATCGTCCTCTAGGGCCGGCACAGGAAACTACGTGGAGGGTCACCAGTCGCCGCTCAAAGGGAAGTTTCCACGCAAGGGAAACGTGTCGAGTCCAAGTCGCGAGAGGTTTTCGTGGGTTTTCGGAGAACTGACTGGGGAATACGGGAAAGATCCGTTTATTCGCAGCTTTGTGGTCAGAGAGTTGAAGGGGATACGAAATTGTGGGTGTAGGCTGGGACCTCTTGTTTTGTGACATTTTTTTTGGAGAGTTATAGAGGGAGTTCTTGAACTTTAGCATATTAGTAACTTTGCTACTAGGGAATGTTATAAAAAAAAGCGAGATATAATAACAATAATAATAAGAAGAAGAAGAAGAAAAAGCGGAGGAGGAGGAGGAGGAGGAGGAGGAGGAGGAGGAGGAGGAGAGAAGGAGGAAGAAGAAGAAGAATAATAATCATAATAATAATAATAATAATAATAATAATAATAATAATAATAATAATAAATGTTTATTCAGCTTCACACCCAAGAATTGGACTTGGTTCACAATCTCTTACTGCATTTACAAGCTGCCTTACCCATTCATCCTTCTCTCTCACTCTCTTCCTCATAAATAATTTCTATACAATATAACTCTTTATGACTCTAGTTCTGACTAAGCTATCTCAGTCTTAGTTAGGATAACCTATTGCCTCTTCCTTGGCTCTCCCCTTTTTTGTCGCCTTTCTCATGTCCCTATCATTTTTTTTCTTCTCTTTTGTAACTTTTCTAACCAGTCTGTCGTCTTTGAGACTCTTTTTCCGCTTATCGCGTCGTTTTTTAATCGCGATCCCTTTTATAATATCCCTTTTTATCGCCCCCCCCCCCCCAAATATAAGGTTGGGTAAATATTTCCTTCCTTTTAATTATGAAAATTCAGTGTTACATCATTATTAGAATATGGCAATGTAATAAAAATAAAAATAAAAATAAAAATAACTTCAACTAAAAATAACCGTGACGACCACTCAGAAAATATTTTGAGACCCACAGGTTGGGAATCACTGCTACATATTATAATCCCGAACCGATACACTAGTTTAACCCTATCGCTGCGGCACTCGACTATAGTCGAACGCCGCTACATTCCCGTTCGGAGTTCGGGAAAAATTTATCCTCTTGTACTGTGATACTCAGCAATGTTCTCCGAAACCATAATTTCAAAACTGAAAACTTTTTTATTCGTCTAAAATTCACACTTTTCAAGAATCGTCCGAAAGCGTAAATACGCAGCGAAAGAGTTAAGACAAATGAATTTTTACAGTTAAGTGAGAAATAAAATTTAAATTTGCGGGGTGATTTTGTGATAGTATGTTTTATCGTATGAATAACCCAGGAAAATAAAGAAGTATAAAGTAACCCCATTAGACACAAATTCACCCCCGCATATGGTAGATACTAGAAATCTTGAAAATGTGTCTTCGATAAGCAAAGAGTTCGGATAAAGTAAATATAAAAACAAGTGAGTGGAACCAAGCACCGGAGGAAAGAAAAGGAAACCGGTGTTGGTTGCAAAGCATATAAAATCAATCCATAATCAGGCCCACTATCTTCGTGAAGTACCTTCCATCGCGACAGTCTTCAATGCTGCCGTATCGATCGAACGTGCACGCTCGCGCTCAGAAGTCAAGCTCCAAGTCAGAAGCAATTTGAAAAGGAATTAAGATCGTAATCCCAGTTTCTACGCAGGCAAATTGATCCACAGGCTACGAAGCATCCTCCCAGAGACGCAGTCAGATGCATATCTTAAAACTCCACGTTGGAATGCAATTAGTACCGTTTGATGGCCCGATCGCGATCAGAAACGACTGCTGGGAGGAATAAAAGTGGACAAGGGACAACCGAACGTTATGAGCCAACTCTTTGCAGAGGTGGATCCAAGTTTCCTGGACGATCATCTCGTAGAATTCTGTAAAGGGTACCCACCCGTAGGCCTCCCGTTACGATCGATCGGAGCACCTGTTTCAGAGATAAACCCCGTTACCTTGCATTATCGTGCAGATTATCTGACTTCCGCTCGTAACCGCAGATTGATGATCGAACCACGTTGAAAAAGGGGAACCATTCTGGTACCACAGAACAATGTACGTCAGAATTTTATTACAATGCTGAAGATTCAACAGCTAAAAATGAAACGTTTGATTACCCTTGCGAGAAAGTAGAAACGAAACAATTATTTAAATGCTGTGAACACGAACTATCGATGCCAGAATCATTAACTGAGGATAGAGCTATTGTTGAACTCTAGTTGTACTTGAATAGTATCGTTTTCTATGAGCCTGCAATTCGAGTTACCTGTGTTTAGCGAGGGAAGAGGTAAAACACTACGATGCTAGTGAAACTCTGCCTGACACGAAACTAGAGATTTTCGAAAGCCGCGAATAGGCTGGCAAGGGATCCAATTACTTCAAAGTGAAAATGCGGGAATGATACTTGCGAACCACTTCTACGACTGCAGTTTGCTCGCGAATCGATACGACAAGTGGAAAACCGGGTGATAAATCAAACCAAGCTGCGTCAACATCGATTATCTGCTCCTGCATGGACGCGTGTTATTGTTTGACGAATTTCGAGTGGACAGTTACCGAATACTAATTTCTACTTACTTTCAGCTGAATAAACAGGAAATATTGCGCAGACATAATTAACATCATTTGAAAGAAGTATGTATTATCTAATCTCATGAAACTGAGATAATGAGATAATAAGAAATAATTGATGTCATTTGAATAAAGTATGTATTATCTAATCTTATGCTACTGAGATAATGAGATAAAAAAAATCGGTCGTTTCATAAATGAGTTACTCTTTCCTTGCAGACTGTTGAATTTGGTAATGTAATATCATTTGATAGTAGCGCACTCAGGATTTAATCTTGAAGGGAGCCGAGTTGAACGGATAAAAATATTTTTAATGCAAATTCAATAAAATTCATTAGGTAATTATAAACATTTATTTAAAGAATATAATCCAATTTCTTTTCTCTTTATCCACCCTTTGGGTGCGCCACTGACATTTGATACCTCGAAACAATGGTCAATAATAATCTTAACGTTGTGACCACCAGCATGTATGATCGGCAAACTGTCGAAATGGAAACAGTCGGTAATTTCAATGGAACAACATTTCCTGTCCCAAAATCCGAGTTTCCTAATTACGAGATTAGCGTGAGTTAGCCTGATCTGTTTATCAGTGTGCGCAATTTAACAACAATCAGTGAAATTGATCACGTGAACACCTATGCACATATTTCCCCTCTCAAACAGTTTAATCTCTTCTAAACTTTCAGCATACAAAATTATCCTTTCTAGTCACCACTAATTCTCATTTAATCTCGAATTAAATTTCTCTTCGTGCTCCACTAGCCTGTAAATGATCTCCAAACTTATTTAATCAAATGAATATGGGTACACGCAAGTGATAAGGGAAAATCCCCAACCCGGAAATGAAATAGAAATTATTGAACTTTGGAGATATGTAGAGAATATATAGGTATCTATTACGAATTCTTTTTTGCCACAAAAATTAACTTTGGGGAGGGTGAAGTTGACCCCTAAAAATTCAGATATTTTCCGAGTTTGTGTTATAACTCCCAAACTGTATGAGATAGAAAAAACGTTTCCACATAAAAGATACTTCTTTTAATTAAGACAATCATTTGGTGACTTACAGTTCGTGAGTTATAACACAAAATCGGTAAGTATCGGATTTTTAAGGGGCGACTACTTCACATCCTTAGAGCAGATATCCAAAATTAGTTTTTATAAACAAATTTTGGAAAAAGTCATTAAATAACAACTTATTTTTATTTAAATGTATATAAATTTATTAAAAAATAAATTTCTCAAAAAATGAAATGATTAAAAAAATACTAATTTTTAAATGTTCTGAATACAACAAACCATTATTCCTGATTAAATTCTTGACGACCAGCAACCATTATCCACGTGTAACCAGAAAAATGTCTTGCTGTCGATAATGGTTACTGGCAGCAACAAAAAATTTTAATCCTTCATAATGGTTATTCGTAATCAAAATCATTTAATTAAAGATAGTAACTCTTATACCACAACTTTCACAATTTGTCGTATAACATTTATGAGCAGAAAAAATGCGTAATACATATCTATATATTCTGTACATATTCCTAATGTTTCATAATTTCTTGAATTTCTGAGTTGGGGATTTTACCGTGTGAGAAGAGAAAATATGAATATTATGTATCTAACCAATAGTCTCCACTTCTCTCTCCTTCTATAAACTAGATTCTAGAGTCTAGAAAAACTCAGGCAATTGCTTTATTGCAATTGCTTTATTCCGAGTGCCATTTCTCGAGAACACTAATCACGAAGCACATATTACATAGATCGAGCAACGCATGGGGTTGCAGAAATGATAAACATCGTGCAAAGATTTCGATTTTGGAACCAATTCCCGACACTTCGCTTTTTGATACACGGATATCGTAAAGCAGCGTCACGATGCAAAGTTCGCCTCGTAAAACGTTGACCTAATTCGGCGAGCGTAATAAACTCTAAATGAAACATTGACCCCTGTCTGTCACGGGCGCTTTCGTTCTTCCCTCCTCTGCCTGTACCTTCGCTGGGAAACGGAGACGGAAATGCAGACTCGAGACACTGGACCGTGCTGGGAAAGCGAAACAAGAGACGATTTAATCGCAGCCGGCCGGATGCATCCGCGGCAAAACGGCGCGAGCACGCGCGAACAACCTTCGTTTTAATGTATCGTCTCGATTGAGCCTCCACTCTGCTTCGTGGATAAATTTTTACGACTCTTATTCGGCTGCTAAACGAAGAGCGCTGTCGTTGCCATAAAAATTCGACGGGAGATTGTTTCAAAGTATAAATTTTATATTTGCCCGTAACTCCCGCAGCGCGAGGTAAAAAAAGGAAACGCGTCTCATAAATATTCGTTTATAGCGAAACAATGCCACGTCATCCGCGGTGAAGCGGGTTCTGCTTGCTCTAAGCTGGCGAAAAGTTAGAATTTCTTCGAGGCTGTATCCCTGTCGAACTTCTCGCGTGTAATATATTACGAGCATTAGTTTCGGAAGATGGGGGAAAGGAGAGGGGCGTAAGATGGTTTGCTACGGCGGTGAAGCCCTTTGGGAATGTTTCCGACGATATTTCCCCGTGCATGCGGCGCGATCGTACATCCAGCAGCGTTGCTTTAATTGGAAGGATTCCAATCAGCACGGCAATCGAATCATGTACAGAACAGACAGTCGCGGAAAGCAATCTGCCTGCAAAACGAGCAAGAATACCTCGATTTTAGCCAGGAGAGGCGAAGGTATCGGAATACCGAGAGGGTTCGCTTCATTTACCCTGCAAATAATTCGGAAAATTGACGCAGTGCTCCTGCAGTATTTCATCTGTGTAATGAAACGCTACTCTGGGGGGTAGTTTCTTAAAACTGAACCTTGTAACTTGGATAGTACACTCTGGAACACGTAGATTGGTATAAGTCTCTGGTTCTGTCTTCTATATAAATTTACTCTCCGAAGCGTTTACATGGATTTGAGAGACACTATGTGTGAAAATTAGCAATCGAACGTATTTATCATGTAATGAAGTTCATTGTTCATGTACCTATCAATTCTAAAACAAAAGAACCTGCAGAAGAACCTATAATCCTTGATAAATGTACTTTTGTTTTGCGTGTATTTAATTGAAAAAATTACACAGTTTACGCACAAAAATTGTGCAAGAGAATATTCGTTCAAATTTAATATTTAATTTATATAACCGTAATTACAATAAGTTATTATTCTTCTAATATTTCTGCGATTTTATTAAAAGCTTCTGTCTATTATGCATAGATTCAACTAATTTTTAGTGAAATTCGGGCTTATCTTGTTCCATTCTTCTAGGAAAATTTCTTTGAACATTTATTTGATAGATGGTACTTAACTAAAAATATATTTAGTTAATCAAGGTCTTTACTAATATAAATTATAATGGGCAATTCTGAATTTAACATTACTGAAATAAATAAAACTTTACTTTTGTGAGTAACCGTATGCTCCAAACGATACGACAAATCCCCAAACGCTGTGTAACAAGGCGAAGAGCATTTGTCCTCAAGCATCGTCCCGCAAAATATTTTCTAACACGAAACCAACAACATCATTAGTAGGAATTCTAGGGTAGCCAGCGTTCCATCTTCCTCCGCCAAGGACGGCGTTGTCGTTTCACCCGTTCGTAGCCTTATCAGCGGCAATCTCCTCCATGCGAATACACATTTTCGTGGCTTATACCTTGGCGAGAGCGAAGCTCTCCACTCTAGGATTAGATTACGGCATAAGCGGCTTATTTATCGCTGTGGCGACGCTATTTCGCGACTGAAGCGCAATCAGCGCACCGCGAAACATTCCCTCGAAACGTTCCGTGCGACATCGACGCGAACGGAATCGTCGAGCATTCCGCCCGTTTTTTCGACAGCGAGATATTCCAGGCACGTGTCGATCCGAGCTTGACGATACGTTTTCTGGATTCTCTTCGATTGTCCATGAATGATTCTTATTCTCCTGTGCTCGATTTTGCGCAAACGCAACCGAAGAGGAAGAAGCTTCATTGATCAGAAATTAATCTGCTTATTTAGTTATTATACAGAGGGTGAGGTATAAGATTTCCTACAATTTGCAACATTCTGAGACTGTTTTCTTCGCCTCAAAGCAGGAGTGGTACACATGGGACACATAGAAGTGTCAGGCAGATGGGTTAAACAACCATCTTTGACCATAAACTGGACGAGAACTGATGTCTCACCCTGTGTGGATTGCAGAATTTCTCGAGTTGATAAACCGCTTGAGTTATTTCTCCTTCTCTCTGGTCGTTAAAAATTTGTTGGAGAAAGGTGTGGAGAGCAAGGTGGATAGGAAAAGCAGGTCCCAATTCTATTGTTTGTGATACATGATAAAGTGATTGTTTTTGAATGATCAAATCGAAACTTGTGCTACATTATATCCAGCTGTTGATAGCACTTTTACACTGGGATAGTGACACTTACACGGAAAGATCCCGAACCCGGAAATTCAAAAAATTCTAAGACTGAATATGTAGGGGGTTTCCTCCAGGTTACAACGCAATTTTTGTTTGCTCTAAGTTACCAAATGATAGACTTAATTAAAAGAAGTACCTTTTGTCTTGAAACTTTTTTCTGTCTCTTACAGACTGCGACTTACAAAATAAAATTAGAAAATAGCCGAATTTTCAGGGGTTCATTTCATCTCCTTAGAGTGAATTTGGGCAGCAAAGAAAAATTGTGTTGTAATTAGGAGAACATTCCCTCCATATTCACAAACTGAAGAAGTTTTTTAAATTCCCTTTTAGATTCAGAAAACCAAGATCAATATTACCAACTTCAGCCACCAAATGGCTATCCATCAGCTATTACAAAAGTAGGTATTAGTCTAGTCTATTTCTTATCGAAGATCACAATCGCTCTCAAGAATCTATCTACCTGTCTCATATCAGACAGTGACATTTCATTTCTCTATCTCTGAAGAATCTATCATTTTAATTGCCTGAAAGTAACTAAAGAGTGCTTCCCGAAAACTCTGTAAGAGAAAAAATTAAAAAAAGCAATGTTTTATTGGAAAATGCTCTACATGCTAACGGTAATACTACAGTAGGTATAGAATTTGATTTTTGGCACTTACAGTGTTTTTTCACAGGCTCTTCAACTTAGAAAGCCCGTAACGCTGGCGCCAACAAACTTCACGCGATTCATAACATAATAATAATAAATTCATGCAACGCTTCTGTCTCCTAATCGCGATAATTGGACAGTTAGGTAACGACTGACTTACTTAACGCTACAAATCGCAGCATACCTTTCCTTCAAGATTGCACACCGAGCGAGCATCCAATCAGCGCGCGAGCTTCACGGAATCATTGCAATTTATCGCAATCGTGGACTCGGTCTATTCAGCGAGCTTGTTAAACGAATCGTAGGTACGCAAGGGTGTACGGGCGAGGAGAATTCGTGGCACTTAATTAATTCCATCTTCTCCAAAGAGAAGGGAACGTAAATAAAGCTATCGCAACGCGGTACGCGTACCGAATCGAGGAATGTGACTGATCAAACGAGCCAGCGCGAGTATCGCAACCTCTGCACGTGGATTAAACGCGTTTCCATGGCTGGCGTATCGAATAATTGAACCGGATAGGCCGTTCACCGCCATCAGAGAGGATGCTGAGCATCGACGAAACGATGGTAAAACCGTGAAATGAGAAATGAGCAGATTCCCTCTCGGAACACACGATGCGTCGCAAGCAAGTAACAAGTGTCGTTGCGGCTCGACACTTTCCCGCTCTCTTTAATCGACTTTCCATCATGCTTCTACACCGAAATCACGTACGTAGAAGCTAGAGCCAGCGTGAAACACGCGAATTAAAATTCCACAGCCATTTGCTCGATCGTCAGCTGATTCTTTAACACGTATCTTCTTACCAACGCAACGGTTGGAGGACTCTTTCAAGATGTTAGGAAATAGTTGTAGCTTCAAGATCCCTGTTTCTTGGGTTGGGATTCTTGTTAAAAGGTTGTTGCTATGTACCAATTGCTTGTCAGAGATATTTCATTTAGATAGGAAAGTTTTAAGTGTTTTTCTGTAGGTTCTATTTTACTATATAGGTAATTCGAAATTTCGAATATTAACTCCAAATTGAAATTGGGGAATTTCGAACATCGCTTAAAAATTTCGAAAAATGGTTTATATTTCGTTTTTATTTTTTTTTCAATGTTAGGTGCCGTCCGGCGTTTAGAGAACTCCCCTTATGTTTGGGGAAGAGAATTACAGCATACGATTTTCGTTTGCAGAAAGAAAATCGAAATTTGGGAGTGAACACTTGATATTCTGGCGTCTATTGACACGTTTGTAGAGGAGATTAAAATATTCTGGGGTCGCCGGCGACTCCGCAGTATCGTTCTAGGATTAAATATTCTACTTAGGTTTTTTTTATCAAGACTCTAGTCTGTAGAAAGAGTGGCAGTCGGACGGAGATAAATCCCAAGAGTACAGTGGACGTGGCACAATTTCAAGTGATACAGCTTTTGCAACGTCCAATGTGTAGCGTGTGAGCAACTACTGTTACGCGAGATACAAGGCTTCTTATTAATTAGTGCCACTTGTTTCTATGTCAACAAGAGAGCACGAGTTGATCTTTGATATGACGTTAAAGCTGTATTAGTATTTCTGGCCATATGTGTAAATACTGTGCGGCTATTTACAAATGAGACAAACTACATAATTATTGCTCCAGAGTTGTGCCTAAAAGTTCTTCCTAGTGTTAGTTGAAAAAACTTAACTTTCGGGATTTAAAAAAGAAACATGTATTGCACGTATCATTTTGCACGCTTGTATCTTTAATCTATCACCTTTTAAGACTATAAAAAAATTTGTAAGTATCAAGGAGCATCGTGAAAAACCGAAAGTCCTGATACACCTAAAATATATCAGGCATGCTCAGTAGACGTTACTTTATCGTTCGAAGTAGAATTTTGCAAATATAGGCAAAATTGAATTACTACAGTCAACCAAACCATATTTTTTGTTTGCTAAAATTGATAAATTTTTTTAACACAATGCTGTGATTAACATTTAACACAAAACTTTGATTCTCAATACTTTTTCATTATGCTGGTTCAGGCGATAGCCACGTGTCTCCAGATTACCAATCTTTTGGAACTTTGAAATCTTGTGTTAGATAACTACAAGTGCTGATATCGGGTCTGGCATCCGGAATGATAGTGTTCTCTTCGCGATGCTTATTCCGCTATAAATGGATATTTTTACTTACAAATTTTTTTATAGTCTTAAAAGGTGGTAGAATAAACCTACAGGCGTACATAATGATAAGTGCAACACTTGTTTCTTTTTTAATTTCCGAAAAATTAAGTCTTTTCAGCCATCACTCCAGGAAGACCTTTTAAGCATAAATCACGACCTGGATAAAGGATCGTTGAATGGGATTGATAGGTAGACGCCTAACATAAGTACAACGCACACACAGTGAATACAACTGTATAAACAAGTCCTAGAGCTGCTACCAAATGTACCCCCAAAAAATTCGATCTCAAGTGTCTAGAGCGATAATCACTTAGGTATGTTTCACCTGCAATTATTCTACTATGGCAAAGTCGAACAGCCAGTATTCGTAGATTCTTACAGTTAGAGCATTATCCCACTCGAAAAGTATCGTTCAAATTGTAACCTTCGTTTGTGAGGCCGTAAATAAAATTAAGTCTGATAAGGGACCAGGAAAATTGACTACAAACGCATAAGTGCGTCGCAACGACTCTTTAGAAACGGCAAAAGTTTCATTTGTCTATGAAAAGAATAAATCGCCGTCACTTCGGAGGCACATGGAGGTAGAAACTGCCACGAAGAAGCTCCATTACGCTTCATGAAGATGAATGTTTTATATCACTATCGGTGAAAACATTCGATGAAACAGTGGCCGGAAACGTTCTGATCCAACTATTAAGTGATCCATCAAAGTCTAATAAAAAAAAGTCGTCCCGCATCGAACAAATTATTAATTTCAACTGTCACTTTAATCAAGACAAATAAACCCGTCTGCGAAATGACAATTCGGCTAACCGAAGCATTGATTACGCTTCTGCGAAGCTTGACATTCAAAGTAATATTCCATTTCCAAAAAACCGGAGCCAAAAATCCCTTCGAATAATAGTCTGACGAAATTCCATTCAAACTACGCCAGTCCTCTTGAATCACGAAACAGCCGAAGCCAGCGAATTTTCAATTTTTAACAATCCAATGTTTACTCACGTATGGGAGCGAAGACTCGGAGCAACAATGATCGAGCTGCAGCAGCCTGACACCCACGCACTCGATGGTCGATCGCTATCCCAGCTTTCCCACCGATGCTTTCCATCCAGCAGCACCGCGTCCGAATCACTCACAGAACTCGCGGCTGCCCGAAAAACTTGGCCGACGCGCGGGGTCTCGGGGTCCAGCGTGGAACAAAGGGCCAGGGGAACAGGGCCGATCAGAGGCTAATGACTGTAATCCACGAGGGAACCGGTATACCTGGCGGCGACCAGGCGTTAACTGAGAGCGTATGGCGGCCGAAGAACGTCGACTGCCGACCAGTACACCTGTGTGCCTCGGTTAGGTAGTAGGAGAAGGTGAGGCGAGTAGGAGAAGCAGCCAGCAGAAGGAGAAGACCAACACTCCCGATGTGACCTTTATGCGCGAGATATGTTTACCGCGATAAACGGTAAACGGCGTGTAACGCGACCGGCACCCGATCGAAATTTAGTGGGGGGAATTTTCGAGTACGTGTTTGTGGATACGGTTACCTTGGAGGAGGGTGACTTGGATTGTCGTTGGGTTTGATGTTTCTGTAGGAAGGTTTCTGATACGTTGCTCCTGTTGGAGAAAGAATGAGTTGGTTTTGAGGCGGAGGTAAAATGTGGAATGTGATATGTTGCAAGGAAATTCCTTTTTCTTGTTCGTCTCTTTGAAGGGACAAATTGGTGATTCTGAGGGGTGGGTTGCTTGGGATACGAGTTTCCATGTTGACGATGTAGTGGGTGAGATGGAATGTGGGATATATGTAGTTGTTTGGAAAAGGCTTTGAATGTGGATTGACTAGTTTTTTGTTTTCGGAGCTTGATTGCAAAGTAAACGTTTCTA
This sequence comes from Andrena hattorfiana, assembly GCA_944738655.2. Taxonomy (NCBI): domain Eukaryota; kingdom Metazoa; phylum Arthropoda; class Insecta; order Hymenoptera; family Andrenidae; genus Andrena; species Andrena hattorfiana. Next base: position 36,899,916 of record OX122889.2, on the reverse strand, counting down.
GTTTTGTGGAGAAATGAAGCGTGCAATGCAAAATTTGAAGCATAATACTAGAAATAATTAGGCATTGAGAACAATGAATGGAATATTCTGAAATATAAAATTGAAGATGTTTTAAAGTCGACAGGCACTTGAAAGTGTAGAACATACGACATTTTGTTCACTAAAAATTGCTCACGATATATTAAGAGTACTCTTTGCCCAGGAAAATTATCCTAAATGCAGCAGAATACTCAGTACCATATTCAATAAAAATTCCAATGTGTATTCCACCATTAGAAGTACACTCAATCATAAAAGTCTACATATACTCTACCAATCCTGATATTCATCAGAAATAAAGTACAATGTCATGAAATTTATATGCATTAAACTTCACAGAGTTTGTTGAAACAAATATGCAATCAGCCATAAAAGTCTGCATACGCTCTATACCTCCGTAATGTTTAGAAACCACTTAAATTTCCAAAATTGTTTAATAATTACGGTTACAAATATTTTGAAAAGATGATAATAATAATGTTACACTTAAGTCGTTAGCAATAAAATATTGACAAACGTAAAAAACATGTCTGTATTTTCGGAAGCATTGTAAATTCCCATAGAGTTTTAGCTGTAATAGTGCCAATTTTTAATCTTTGTTAAGTTACAATAAATTGAACCACCAAACTTCAACTTAACAATATTTATTAAATAAGGAACTGATGTGTAACCATGTACAAACGGATTAAATACATTGACTTCTTAATTAAATCTTCTTTAACAACCAATTATTATTTTTGTAAAAACAACGCTTCTTAACGACGTATATAATAGATTGGGAAAAACACTAGGAAACTCTAGTACATATTTTTTTAAATGCCAGTACATTTAACTATCAATCTTGCATTCCATCAATATTCTCGTACCACATTAATCAAAGTTGAAGTTTGTAGATGGAGCCAGCAATTTCCTACGAAGCACTCCGGCGGTATCAATATTCATTTGTTCGAAGGTGTCTTAATGACCGTCAGATCCCTTTTTCCGAAAGAAGGATACTTCTTTCTCCCCATGAAACTTTGTTGTAACACCAAAGTTCGTTGCTGCAAGACTCTTTCGCCCCAAGATAAATTACCTACAGGCTCTCTCTACTTCAACAGGTGGAGCCGCGACGGTTTACAGTTTAATTCCACAAAGTGTGGAGAGAATGCGAGGAGATTCTTTCTCTCCTATTGAGAAGACTGCAGGTCGACTGATCATGGGGCGAGAAGGTCTTCGGCTTTCGCGCAAAGGCCATCGTGTGCGTTGCTTTTCCACGGCGAGAACAGGTTCTGCATACTTCGTCCATACTTTTCGTGCTATTTTCATAACAAGTTTCGCTTATTCATCCTTTACTTTAAATGACATTTTAGACATAATAAAAGAGAGACGATGAAAACTGGTTCCAAGTCATATTTAATCTTGCTCTTTATAACCAAACATGCTGAATTTATGTATGCCAAGTGACCAGCATTGTGAAATATCCTTTGACGCGTAAAGACCCATTCTGAAATAATTAATCAACTCCACTAATATTCGAAGAAACAGGTAGGCAGGCTTAGCGTAACGTATGCACATATTCCAAGCAGAATTAATCAAAACATTCAACCTCTTAAAACAACCTATCAATCATTGCTAATTCAATTCCTCTTTCACACACACACCGCAGCACCAAAAGAGCTGGACACACTACAAAAATTTCTTCAACCGCCCCAGAGTAAGTTACCCATCCATGTCCAATTAATCCCATAACCGACATGCATCGCACGGGCATTAAGTTCGGCGCGCGTAGTAGAGGGACGTCCAGAAGCCGCAACATTGCAGTTGTTGGAGGAATGCAATTAGCTGATAATGATGTCAGGGCCCTGTATCGGCCGTAATGGAACCCGAGCCCTTAGTTCCAACGGGTAAATGGCTGCATCGCGATACAGACAGCGATGGGAAAACTGCAACGATCGAAACGCAGTAGCTGCGGCCGCAGCAGCTATGTGGCTTGCATGCTGCGCGTACAAAACGATTCCCTGTTTCATTACCGGCGAGCTCGTTGTATTGTATCGGCCAACGGCCGAACGAATTGCTTCCTTCCATACGGTTTTCGAATTGCGGATACCATAAATACCAGCCCACCTATGGGGAATTCGTCGAACGGAATTCATCGGGCGCGCAGCCTAGGAATCGTAAGTTACCGGGATCGCGGGAGGAAAATTGAACCTGTGTACAATAAAACGCTGCTTCCGGCCACTCTAATCGTTATTCTTCTTCTTTTCTGCTTGGAGCAAAAATAACGCCGCCCGGAACGCTCGTTTTCTTCCACTTCTCAGTCGTGTGGCGGATAGAATGCGCCAAAATCGAGGAGGGGTTAACGAAGGATTGCTTGCAGATGGGGTTGCCACCCTTACTGTTTGTATTATATAGTATTGTACTACATTTCGATAAATTGTACTATATACTGTTGAAACAAAATATATTAAGCAAAATACTATATTTTCACTTCATACTTAATTTAAAAAAAAATAATTGTCAACCTGACTAAACTAACCTAACTGCAGCGAGTCTCACAAGGAGAGTATTTTAGGTGTCCGCCTCCGATCATTTTGATTTTTGGATATGTTGTAGAGGACCGAAAAATAAGAAATACGTGTTTTTTTATTTTTCCCCGTTTTTATATTTGGGGGGTGAAAACTGCGTTCAAAGTTAGGGTTGAAAAATCATTTTTGTGGAATATCTCGAGAACTATTAGAGATAGGGGAATAGTGTCAATGGACGGATTTTGTGTCTTTGAATGCGAAATATGACTGACTCACCAGATTTTCCCCTATCTCTAATAGTTTTCGAGATATTCCACAAAAATGATTTTTCAACCCTAACTTTGAACGCAGTTTTCACCCCCTAAATATGAAAACGGGGAAAAATAAAAAAACACGTATTTCTTATTTTTCGGTCCTCTATAACATATCCAAAAATCAAAATGATCGGAGGCGGACACCTAAAATACTCTCCTTGTCAGTGTTCCGAACGCACCCTTAGCTATCAACATCACGCGACAGTATGCATGGCCAGCTTAGGTTAGCTGTTAAGTTGTTCTTACATGAATATTCAATGGCGAGAAGAAAGAAATAAAGCTAGAATTAAATTAATAAAAAAATGAGTTAATAATTTATATTAATATGAACATAGAATGCCGGGACTCTTATAGTTACTTTGTAAAAAATAATTCCTTGATGCTAAACGCAAATACTAACAACAAATATACTTGGAAAAATAAGTAAAATAAAAAATAAATCTGTACTTTTAATTTTCCTAAATTGCCCTGAGAATACTACATTTTTTCAAGATTCCACGAAAATACTATATTTCCCCCCAAATAGGTGGAAACCCTACTTGCAGAGGATTTGTGGCTAAATGGAGGAATATTGTGAATCGAAGAGGTATGTTATTTGAGAAAGTGTACGAGTAACGTTAGCAAAGGGGAAGTTATTTTTGTAGATATTAAGTTCCTTATCGAACGAGACGAAGGAATATTCTATTTGCGTCATCGTGTTGTGCACTGTCAATCTTCGCGTGCAAGAATTTGCCAAAAACATTGAAGTATACATTTTCTAAAGATATCATTTCTTAGACAATTTGGAAACAATGCATCGACTTATTCCTCATCGCAAAGGATAAAGAAACTTGCTAGAAATTCTTCGTGAAATTTGAAATTCCTGTACTTGGAATCCTCTAGCATGCCAGAAACACTACACTTTGCAAACTCCAATCTTCACCTGAAAACTGCCATGTGTTGCGCAAAATCTGACCAGATCCTTCGATCCTTCTGTCACGCTTTTCCAATCGTCCCACCTGCATTTCACCGGGTTCGTCTCATCTGTGAAATAATACTGAATAATATTGCGGCTTCCTCGCAATAAAAATCAACAAGATGGAATGTAGCTTTCACTGAGAGAAAAAACTGCGCTTCTCACGGAAGCTGATATCGACCGGTTAGGACTTTAACTGCGGCAGGACGGAAGCCGTTGGAGAAGTCCTTCTCCGGATTAAACTACCTCGAATCGGGCAAATGAGACGAAGATCATCGACCGTTCGGGCTATCGATGCCCCACCAAGTACATCCTTAATTCTGATTAAACGTAATCTTCGGAGGAGGAAGGAAGGTTCCCATCGTTGATCCCCGAGGTAGGGGAGAAAAGTTTCGGGACGCGGTTCGAAGGAACTCGGAAATCGAACGGATCGAAACGGCCGGGGCTGGGATCGACTGGACATCCGGGGCGAAACTCCACTGTTTGCCAATCTCCGAGGTACTTTGGCGTGTAATCGCGGAAAAGTTTCGTACGTTTGATGCATGAACGGGTATGGAACGGAATTATCTGAACGAGTTTCTCACGATCACGGTGGAACGTCCTGCGATCGTGGAAATACAAAAAGCAAAAGTGACGACAGATTGCAGATCAAACTAAAGAAGACATCTCTAGGGACCAGAAGTTGGCCAATTTAATTTTGATAGAATTTTTAGGAACAGATCTTTGGCAGAAACTGTTTCCGTGTTATTTTAAAAGGGACATAAATTAAAAATAATATAAATTGGTAGAATATTTGATTATACATGTAGCGAAGGAAACTTTAGATTCTGAGGAATGAAAGAATCTTGAGAATTTAAATGATTGAAGGAAGTTACTTCAGATTAGATGCATATATTTTTTAATTCATTTGCATATGTTGCATAACGCAGTTTTCCTATTATTCATCAATAAATAACCGAGACGATTCTTATTCCACTCATTAACGAGAAGACTAACAGGATTGCGAGGAAGCGACGTCATTCTGTACAACCAGTGTTACGTTCACATAAATAATTGATTAACCACGGACAATGTAGCCTTTCGCAACGGCATTCTATGACATCATTCATCGATCGTTTCTACCTGAGACATTCAAATGAAATCCAGCAATGAACATCACGATTGCGTTTAAAATTTTAGCAAGATCATGATTATTCCATGGATTCTATTGGCACAGTTTTCTCTAAGAAACGTGATACCGTTGTCAGCTGTAATAACGACAGAATCGATGAATCGTTCGATACTCCTTCTGTGTGAACCAAGAAATTAGATATCTCGTTTCCTGCTCTGGCTGGCGAATTTCATAGTTAATTTCAATTTTCATCCAGACTTCAGTCGTCTACAGTGGAAGTGATTAATTAATTAGTAAAGAAGATTCGAATACTCTGAGTATCCTCTGCAGGGTGCTAGCGAAAGGAAGAACCCTTTAAAACTCCCTCGCTGTCCTTTTTCGAGTCATTCGAAGATTGAACCATTTGAAAAATTTTCCTTCTTTCCCACGTCCCTTTCAACTTTAAATAATTATCAGGATATTTATATCTCTCTTCGCTTCTTCTTCCTTGCAGCTTCGGGCAAAATACCTTCTATCTCAGTGGTTCCCAAACTGTGAGTCGCGACCCACAACGAGGTAAGATAATTGAATATATTAGATATAATATATTAGAGAGAAGCTCTTCTATATTAGAAGAATATATTAGATAATTATATTTGATATATGTATTAAGATAATTAAATATTATTAAGTTAGAATTATATTCTAAAATACCTATGATGTTTTCTTTACCTTATTAAATTTACCTTACCTTATTGGGGGGAGGGGAGTGTTCTACAGATTTTGTGATGGAGAATCGAAGGTTGTTTCAAAACTAATTCGATTCGTAATGCGGCACGATCGGTGGCGTAATGAATCAAATTTAACTCCTACGTTCCACATTCATCCTCGCGTAAATTAGCCTTCAACCCTATGCCATTCAAGTTCACCCGCGCTCGTATAAATTTGAAATGCATTCAACGTCGTATCACAGGATACCGTAACAGTATTCGGAGAGAAAGGGTGCAGCGTGGAAAGCCCGAGAAGCTCGCGAGCGGATCGACGCTAATCCTCCCCTTTTTGATGCATATTTCACAAGCGATATCAGAGAGAAAATAGATATCGAATCGCGGCCAGCGAAAATTGTTTAAATAAATGATCGAGCCGGACGACCGTGGGCGTAAAATCGGATTCGCCATGGAGACGTGCGGGAATATCCGATAGACCTATCGATATCGGCTGCTGGTCCTTGAAATACTCGCCCTCCGTCCATGAATATCGCGTGTCGATACGTGTAGTACGAAAATATCGAGGTATCGACGAGAAGGGCTGCGGGTGTATGTCAACGAGCAAAGTGGAGGAAGCCCCACGTCATCTTAGGAGATTTATGGCCAGCCATCGCATCAGGATAGATGGTTTTGCTTGTTCTAACTTTACGGCCAAGTAACATAGCCTCTTAAATCACTGTCATAATTGAAGAGGTCGGAAGAACAATAGAAGACAGATGGGTGGAAATAAACGGTGGGTTTATGGAACAGAAGACGCGGCCGCGAGATGAGGATGCACGGAATCTTATCACGTCGCGGCCCTATTAAAGGTAGCGTAATTCTCAGATTTTCATTCGATCCTTCTTAAGGGGTTATGCCTACCTGCAAAATTCGGAAAAATGGATTTTGGGGTTTTGACATTTTCTTAAAGTACAACATCTCAAAAGTATCGTGTGAAAGTTTCAATTTGATCCGACCAAAATTGGCGGAGCTGTGCGAGTTTTAGTATAGGCATGTCCTGGAGGATGTAAACCTAACTTAAAACTTTAAACGCGTTTTTCTCGAAACTACATTTTCAGAAACGGTGAGCAAAATATCTCGAGAACCGCTGCATCGAATGAATTCAGCTTTTGTAGGCTTGTTCTATATATAAAAATCTTGTCCTTAATCGTGGCTTTTTCATTTCCGTTGCATAGTTTTTATTTTACAGATGAAAAATGAGCGATTTTTGCGGCGAAAATCGATATTTTAATTTGAACAGTCCCCATTTTGTAGCAAATTAATTTGTCGGGATAATGAACGATTAAGGACAAGATAATTTAATATACTAACTAAATTCCTTCGAATTTTTTATGTCAGATGAATCAGGTCAAAGTTAGAGTGATCACCGCAAACTATTGAAAAAAAATCGCTGTCGGGAGTTCACTGATATTTCTTTTATTTATTTATATTTTCCATTGGAGTAATTACTACAAGTAGTATAAGATGTACACTTTCGAATACATAAAGGTTTATTTAAAAAAGTCTTCAAGTTTTTCCCCCAAAAAATCCCGAAAATACTTGCGTTTTCAGACCTTGCAGGGAGGCATAACCCCTTAACTCCTCTGACTCTCTGCTTTACGGGAAACTTCTCTATGAAACATTTATGCTTCGCGCAAGGTGAATTGATTGCTTGTAATTTGTGTTTGCCGAGGGAATAAAGAATTAGTTGGGATGGGGAAAAATGCACACACGGTCAATGCGAAAGTAAACTGCTCAGAATAATCATTCTTGGGTCTGGAAAATGACCGTGCTGTCGAGGAAATTAATGTTGTTCACGAGCAGTAGGGTAACTTTTGTCATTACCCCTATGGATTTTGTGGAAACACATTCTCGTTTATAGCGTGAAAGAAAATTTAAACAAATGTTTCTTGACGTGTAACTGACAACGAGAAGATACATGATTCAAAAGGAAAGCATTGATAGCGGTGCTGAATTAACCAATAAGCAAAGTAAGCACGTGCTTGGGGCATCAGGAGAAAGGGGGCACCATAGAAATTTTCTGAATTTTAAAATCTAACTTTTGATGGAAAGACTTTTTTAGTCAATTTATCAGAAATGCTTAAGAAATCGTACATTGCGTTAAAGTGATCGCCCTAAATAAGGGGACCTTAAAATCTTTTAAGCGATAGATTCCTGTTCATATGACACTCAAAGTAATTAACATAATTTTGAGAAATGTACCAAGTGCTAGGAAAGAAACAATTTAACCCAGACTCAATATAGTTCCCATACTTCCAATGCTTCGCATAATCAGCAGCTTATCTCTCGAAAATGCTTCCCTTTAAAAACATAAATTATTGGTAACGTCATCCAGGAATCCAATCCCCCAATGATTCCAGAAAATCTACGACCTGAGCCAACATATTCATCATAAAACACATCACCTTCTCTCCCATAGCCCAGAATACGCGATCTGAAATATAAAGTAGGACAGCCGCGCGCGAAGAATACATCCAAGGCTTATTCGCGCACGTACGGCAAAACGAAAAGGGTGGCTACCCCTTGGAATAGAAGAATTACGATGCACTGAGTTCGCGCGACAAGTGCAGCGATCATGGTCATCGTTTCACATCAGTTGCTGCTGGCAACTAAATTTGTCGGTCGCTGGACGAGGCCCTCGCGTCTCATATTTCCCTTTTCCTTCTTCCGTGAGAGTTTCATCCCCCGCGGTGTCCTTCGGCCGCCGATCGAACCAGCCCCCCAGCTCTTACATCACTTTTATACCCGCCATATTTCACGTCCACCAAAACGTTCCGACGAATGATGCATTATTTAGAACGCAATTCGGGGAGAACCGAGCCCGGGACCTCGCGGAACAAATGCGCGCGAAATGGGCCAAGAGCATCCGGCAGAATGTCGTCCCTCTTCCAGGACGATCGATCGACCTACAAAACTTAATTTCACTGCGAATCCCGCGACGCCGGCGACACGTCGAGCTCGGAACCTCAAAGGACAGCGGAGTTCACGAGTTTTTAACGTACAGGGTTATACCAGCTTGTCCTCGTTGGAGAAGATTGGAAAGGCGAATTGACAAGTAACCGAAAGGAACATGGAACTATCAGAGAGTGATTGTAGGCGTATATAAATTAGTAGATTTAAAAAATGAGGTAAGAAAAGTTATCAGCGTGGGCTGTTTTCCAATGTGCAACAAATTGGGAGAGTTGGAATTTGGATTCTAGCGAATTAGGATCGGGAAGACTTACAGACGCAGGAATTAAGTTTAAACAAACTGTAGTAGATATGGACCGGACAAAATTATTGGGGCACTATTTAAAACAAAATAACTTTTTGAAAATTGGTCGAAACGACTTGAGTTTTTCGAGAAGCTAGAAGGATTAGTTTACTAGGTGGCGTGTTTTGTCGTTTTGAAAAAAAATTTCAATTGGCCGAAATAGCGAAGAAAATATTGAAGGTCCCCTTTGCAACTTTTTTATCTGAGGTTGTAATGAAAAATCAAGTTTGTAGATTTAAGTAAGTTATATGCATACATGCTGAAGTTGTATATAGAGATTTTCAACATGTATACAACTCACTAAAATCTACAAACAGGGTTTTTAAATTTTTATTACAGGCCCAGATAAAAAAGTTGAAAAAGCGACCTTCACTATTTTCTTTTCTATACCGACCAATTACAATTTTTTTCGAAACGGCGAAACACGTCCCCTAGTAAATTAATCCTTCTAGCTTCTCACGAATACTCAAGTCGTTTGAACTAATCTTAAAAAGGTTATTCTGTTTTAAAGAGTGTTCCAATGCTTTTGTCTGACACTGTACCTCCGCAATGATTAAATAAGTAGGCATTGTTGCAAGAGAAATCATAACAGGGTCGACATAAATTTTCTGAAAGTTCCTCCTGGAGATCATTGACCTATCGTCGAGACTAAACGCAAGAAACTGCCAATTCAAGGGAACCGATAGAATATTGAAAACACCATTCGCCACCTTTTGTCGTTCCTCTTGCTCAGGGAATAACAATCCGACCTGCTTTTTCATCCATATGTCAGCTACATGCTCCTCGCCGCCCTCTGAGGGCGTATGAATTTCACGCGACGGGGAGGTGCATTATTTAGATGCAATTTTTGCTAGAATCACCGGCACGCGAAGAAAGGAACGCACGCGTCACAGCGGAGTGAGAAGATTAATGTTTCAATCCGACATCCGAACATGAACTTTCAATCTGCCCACCTCGTCCCTTTCGTATTCGCGTTGCGTTTCGCGTCGCGAATAATGCAACAGACGCAGACAAACCGTCGTCGAGTTTATTGTGAAACTGCTACGATTCTCGCTCGGCTGTGTTGTCTGTAAGGGACGCGGTGGAAGCCGCGTCACGATCATCTTTCCAAGCGCAAAGCTTCGCGTAATATGCTCACTAAATAATTCGAAGCTCGCCTAGTTTGAGTAACTTGATTGCTGCTTATGGTACTGAATAATTTGAAAGACTCAGTGTGTTAAGGTAGAGTCAAGAATTTCAAAGTCGATTTTCTCGAAAATGAAGGGCGATATCAAAAAAAGTTCCGGTTTCTTTTTTACTTATAGCAAATAAATATGTCGAGAAAAAGGAATAAATTTTTTGATATTGCTCTTCATTTTCGACGAAACCGACTTTGAAATTCTTGACGTTGCGTCCAGTCGCGTATAGGAAAAACTAGCTTTATAGAAGATGAAGAGTAACTTTGGGGTTGAAAGATTCGAAGGAGAGACTTATTGTGATAAAATAATGCTGCATGGGAGGAAGAAAGATTTTCAGTGAGGAAATTCTGTAGTATTTTGTAGATGTAGATGCCTTAATCTTGGAAAGGTACTTAAAAATAAGGTGAGGATAATCCTTGAGTAATCTTGAGAAGTTAATTGAATTTCTTTTGACAACAAAACTCTGGAATTACTATCTGTACAGGATTGTCCAGTGAAGCGTTTTTCAAGGGAAATTGAAAAATGACGAAACACTGTAAGGAACGTACCTATACATCCTTAAACGGCGTAAATGTCGGACGTAAAGTTAGTACGATGACTTCGAGCTTAATTACGTAGCCGACATTACTTGGGCTTTCTTCATGCCCGTTGCGTACACGGCCCCTCGGATTAAACGCTCCGCCCCGAGCCCATTAGTGTCCGTAGGTTAATTAAGCACCACGATAAATTATCATTCGACCATTTAAACCGATATAAACCCATTTCCTAGCAGCGACTTTCGATGAACACCTTCGCCTCTCAACTATTCAGTCGGCAAGGAAACGTGCCTCTAATTATTATTAACGGTAATATAACCAATGACGCGACAAGTTGCAACAGTTTCTGTTGTCTCATCGATTTCGCTGCTCTATATTCGCAGTGAAACGTGACGCAACCTAATTATGCTCAATAATTAGCATGAATTAATTACTGATAGGTAACAATGAACGAGTCCGCTGATAAGTGCTCTCGCGTGGGACTCGTGGTGCAACATTGAATTCGCGAAGCCAACAGATGTAGCTATTCAGAATTTAAGAACCAGGTAATTAAGACTTACACGATAGAAAGTGCTAATACCTCAGGTTTCTACCTATGTACAAGACATATTATTGCAAAGAAATGTTTCCACGTTTTATCCTGTGATTGTCACCTAATAACGTACATTTAACCCCGCAGTGCACACCTGAATTAAAATTACACCATTGCACGCGTTGGGCCTCACAGGCCCATATCTCCAAATCTAGAAATGCCTGCATATTTTGGAAATTTTTTAGACTGCGTAATCTATCGCACTCAATTCTTAATAACAAAAATATTTAATAACAAAATGAAATACTGAAAAAATATCTCTTTAACACTACGAGTCAACGTTACCTGAATATTTTTCAATATCACGAGGACTGTTCACTTGAGCCTCTCAGGTCTGTTAAGGCAGCTACACCATGCTGCGAAGCTACAATAGTAATAATAGTATTCCCTCAACAACAAACCGATTTATCTTATTTACTCTAAAGAAGAAAAGAAGCGATCTTCGTCAAAATGAAAATGGCCGCCTATCCACGTACGATCTCAATAAATACAATGTCAGGGCTACCTTGAAGCTTCCAAAATTCAAGGAAAACTAAAAACGAGCTGACGATAAAGGGTATGGGTTCATCAGTCATGTTGCACAGCGCTTATGGCGATCGAGGGCACTCCCATCTCCTTCCTTAATGCTGATAATATTTCAGTGGCCAGTCGGAAGAGGGTGGGAGCTCGCCCGGAAGAAATTGCTAGAGCCGTCGATAGTCATTGTCCGGATATCTGGCGACGAATTGCTTGGAAGATTAATCACCGATCGACAGAGATCGCGTCTTATAAGTCCCAGGCTCGAGGAAAAGCTTGAGAAAACCTCAGAACGAATACGTGTTTACCAGAATGGCCACTGCAAACAGGTTCAGAAAACGAGATGGGACTTCCAACTTCGTAGGTATAATACATCAAACGACGTGGAAGAAAGTGTGCTTAAACACTCGAGGCACCGAGGCTAATTCCAACTGCCTTCAGGTAAGAAAGACGCATGGGTACCACATGCAACCAAGAATGCACGTAATCAGGGAAAGATAACGATGTTTAATCGCCTTCGCTTCAGGAATACCAATCATCAATTCCTTACCACGAAGGCCAGTTAGGTCGAAGTGTCTTCTATAACGACAAATAATGTTCCGCTATCGATCACGTCCGAGGCGGGTTTCACGGCCCTTTCAGGCATACACGTCCCGCGGTAGGCGATACGAGAAGTCTAATGAACTCGGCGACGCGGAGCTTCTATCACTCTTCCTCCCCCTTTTCCCTGCGACTGCCGCAAAAATTCGCGCCATCATGCAGATTTATGCCCGCAAAACGGGACTTTTTTGCCTGCAGCTGGAGACTGCAAGAACGTTATTAAATGGCCAACCGATTTTTCCCGGCACATTTTAACGGGAAGTTACGACAAACTTCCATTGCCGGCTTTCCTCGGGCAACTCGCATCCTTATTCTACTAACTGGTGAAACGTCGATGCTTTCGATTCAATAATTATACTACTGGGTTAAGCTCCTGATACAAGGGGGATCGAAAGGGCGATAAAGGTGGCCATTTCCACGAAGGTTGTATAGAATGCAAGTAATTTCAAACTGGTTCGTGATGGCGAAATTCGCCCTTCGATGAACAGGTTTTCGCGACCTCATTAATATTCATATGCAGCGTATGGGGTGCCTGTACCATGCTTCTGTGTTTTGCACGTCATTTTTTCTTGAAGAGTTCGTAGGCACAATATTTACGGCCTTCTCGATCGCTGCAAAAATAGTATATAATGCTTTGATTTAATTACTTTGTGTTTTGGAAAGTGGAATCGTCAGTTTTGGACTCACAATTTTTTAATGAATATATCTGAGAATCAAGACACCAATCTAAGGTAAATGGCCCAGTCCTTAAACACGGCCCAATAATTAAAAATTGAGAAGAAATTTTATTAATAATAACAGTTTTACTAATTTGCAACGTATAAACTGTTCGAAATATGATTGCAAAATGTATTAGCTTTATATGGACACAATTTTAAGCTAACATAATTGAATAGTTATATCATGCAATAATATTATTGTACAGTAAAGCTTCAACAGTTTCAATCTCGTGTCTTACCTAATGGGCTCAAGTAAGCGAGAGAATATTTTTGTTAAGGTTGTAATTAATTATTATTGTATAATTTTTTAAATAGTGCAATTGTTTTAGATTTATTATATATTGAAGAATTGAAAATTAATTGGATCTCTTAATAATTTTTTGTTTTTAATATTGAAATTGTTGCGTTTATCCACTAGTACACGATACCATGACACAGACCAGTTATCAAACGTGTGTTTAATGGTTATGTAAATACTGGTACAGACGCCAGTATTCAGTGAAGTTTTAAAATTATTAACATTTATTGTACCAAAGTCCTATATATTTACGTTAATAATAACTAGACAAAAATATAATACTGTTTAAGAATTATTAGAATAATTAATCTTAAAAATCGTCACGATATTAACATAACCTAAAATTGTATAATATATTTTTAATCATTTTTTCATGCCGTAAATTTAACAAATTTATTATGAAAAAAATGATTTTATTACCCCAAAATATTACCATATTGATTTCTTTTCACTAACTGATAGAAATAGTTAAATTAAATAGATATTCAATAATTGGGACACTGATAATTAATGACTGGGACACGCTATGAATTTCATTTAATTACTGGGTCATATGAACAGTTTCATATTTTAATTAATTTAAAACTTTTCCTTCAACAAATGTGGATTCTTGTTACGTTATCTGAAAGTAGAAATGTTACGCTTTCGAATAATTATATTTAGTTATAATTTTATATTATTTAAATATAAAAGAAATTTCAATTATCTTAACTGCTTCCTTAACTGTTTCACCACTGGGCCATTTACCTTATGTTTTTCTTTAGCTGAGGCTTAGACCACCTTGGCCAGGTCAAGAAATACCGCATCTTCGGGAATTTATTTCTAAGTGACAAAAACACATTTTTTTTATTAAAATTTTTCAATAACGCTAGGGACATCTTTGAATAATATATACATTTTTTTTCACGTTTCCTTTAAAAACAAATATGGCGGGCGAGTGTATACGATGGTGTGTGCGGTTGGAAGGTGTACGTTATTTCTGATAAACAGATGTCTAAAACAAAATTTTAACAGTAAAATATTAAATTGAACTAACTTATCTACCGGCCGACGTTGAATATTTTTGATATTTTAATTTTTACCTGACTTATGCGTAAATGAAGGTCCACTTTCTTGCATATAAAATTGTGTTTTTTGCTTCAAAACTTAGCTACTTTATTATTTTTCAAAATTTTTAAAATTTTGTTTCACAAAGCTATTTGTCAGAAATAACTTACACGCCGTAGTATAGGTGCCTACTCTCGACCACAATATTTATTTTTAACGAAATTCTAGAAAAATTGTATAAAAATTAAATTTGTAAAAATTGTATTTTATTACTTAGAAATAAATTCCCAAACATGTGGTATTTCTTGACAAAGCCAAAGTGGTCTAACCCCTTAATCTCGATACGTGTGCCCGGCCCTTTTCCAGTCATTCGATTATCGCAGGCAGAGCAAGATGCAGTCTCTATCCAAACTACCCTGACCCAAGTAATTGCAAACTGCGCTTCGCGATGTACAGTGTCATCGTGGGATACACGGTTTCTCTTGCAATGCGCAACTTCGAAATATGGCTCAACTTGGATCGAAACTCGCAAGATCGCCAGGAACGTGGGTCCTCGCCGATGGACAAAGAGGAATCCGCAAGCCAAAGCAGAAGATCTCAGATTGCTTCCCCGTTTTGGAGTGTGAAACCACGCCCGTTTGACTACGTTCGAACTTCCCAGGTCACGAACTTGGACGCGTAATTGTTTTAACGAGCTGAATCGTGACGTATACCCAGATCCGAACGGAATCACCCGTCAAAATAGATAGATAGCAACTGTGCTGAAGTACGTCTTTATGGATCCCATACTACCCCGTCTTCGTGAAGTTTCAAAGTAAACTAGTACCGATTCCTCCCCTCCGATTTTCAGATAATACGGAGCTCTATTACATTAACAGAGCACCAGCTGTAATATTCAGTCTTCTCACAGTTGTGCACCATACAATACTGTAATTTAAGTAGAGTTTCGGAGGACAAGGCACAAGTATCACGAGTTTACCGAATCTAGAAATCACGGCACAACCGACGCAAACAACGTGCCATTGTTTCATTAATTAGGCATAGAGGCAAGTTAGCTTCCAATTCACGGTGCTTTCAGCACACCTCTCACCATTCTGTCAGGATGCCCCGGGTAATAGCCCAGGGGCTGTGACTCGGGACTTAAGGGAGAAAACCACTGCAAAAAATCGGAAAAACGGATTTTTTCATTTTCACATATTCTGAAAGACATATGTTTCAAGAATGCTCTCTCCAAGTTTTATGAAGAAATTCGTAAAAAAGCGCGCGACTGAACCGAGCGGAAGTTTAAACGCGTTTTTCTCAGAAGGATATTTTTCAACCGCTTTGACAGTATATAGAGAAAACTATACATCCAATTGACATGAGTAACAGCATTTATTGTACGATAAACCCGTCTTTATTACGTGACGATCTTTTTTTTTTAATTAACTGCCTCCTTCTATTTTTTTTATCAACGTCTTTACCCCACGAAATGATTTTCTTTTTCAGTGGTCCGCCATTTTTTATCTTTTGCGATATTGACATTTTTTATCGCAATAGACGTAAGCTTCTAAATATTTTTGTCTTTTTGAATTCAGATGAACCATATGACTAAGGCACTGTCAACGCCATAAGAACAATTTTGCCACAGCGCACATTTTGACAAAGAGTATACCGGAAACGGATTTATGAATTTGGTTGAAAAAAAATTATTTTACCCTTCAATATGTACATATTAATTATACTAAACAATACATTCATTTACATGCGTTGTTTGGTTGTAAAAAATTCCCGAAAACAACCTTACTTTTCAGACCATTATAGTAATTTCCGCCCTTAAGAAGGGACACAAAGTTGTAAAATACACATTTTTTACTTTTAGAAGAGCCACAGAAATTTAATAACACAAAGATACATACTCTGTGGCGAGGATAAATACAGCAGCGCAGATGAACCAAGTACAAAACAAGCATGCGGTATCCCAAAGCCATTGTGATTATAAATTTACAATACATTAATTAATATTAGTTGGCGGAAACTTTGCAAATGTTTCCACTCGTTCAAGTACCAAAAGAACTATATTAAGACACCCAAAGAACCATATATTGCCGACCCCTGTTAGTACAGTGCCAAACCTAAGCAGACCTAAATACACCACGACAAAACAACCCCAAACTTATTAATCCTTCCTCCTAATTCCTAGTTTCTCTGGGGAAACGCCTGATTTTTTCCAGAAGTATTATTTAGTGGACAATACTTATTCACGGGCGCGCGACTATTATAACGCTTCAGAGGCAAATAACCACAAAGGTTAGCCCCTACGTCGCTCGGTTTCATAAATCGAGCTACGTGATCTCTTCTCTGGACAAAGGGGCGATGAATGTTACTCGCGAGGAAGACTACAGGAGGGGACTTGATAATGAGTCCCAAGAAGATACGAAGGTATCGCAGAATAAATCCGTGGCTCGGAATGAATGATAATACGAGGCAGCGACGGGGTTGGAAGGAACGACGCTCGGAGAACACCGGAGCCGTGTTATCGAGGTCGTTGTGTACGCGAACATGGAGGAAGTACTTGGGAGAAATATAATACTTCACGTTGTTCTCTTGACCCTGGAGCACAAGAGAGCTTAACGAGCTGAAAACCGTCCCGATCATCGCCCGTGAAATGCTCCATTTGTATCCTGCATTATTCCTGCCAGGATGAAAGCAGATACTTGCTGTGATATGCGGTTACTGATGGCCCACGAAGCTGGTACTTTGGAATCGAAACGGCTCGATTAATTTCTGTTGGCAGATTCGACTGTGTTTTTGCTTTCTGCTGTGATAAGATTAGAACTTCCGTTAGTGAGCTGTTGTATAGGAAGCTTGAAAGGAGCAGCTTTGCATCTGGATGTATTATGAAGAGCAATTCCTAATTCAGGAATGATAGGGAGTTGTGGAATTTTGAGGGAGCGTGTTCTCCAGAAAATTAAAAAGTCTGGGGTACCTACGCTACGCTAAACAATAACAAACGTTCCACGATTAATGTATCCTATGTTTCATCATGAATCCAGAGTTCGAAAAGCATATGCAATGGTCCCACAATTACGTAGAAATTTCTCTAAGTGACTCTCGCGGAATTATGGAAATTATGAAAGTATAACAGATCCAGTAGTGAATCTATTAGCCCAAGGCAAAGGAGGATAATCAATTTCTCCAATGGCTGAGTACTCACTCTTTCACAGTAGCGGCAAAACACCCAATACAGTTTCTTCGCGGAAGCTTCGCGGCCAGTCGGATCCTGAAACAAAAACGAAAATAACCGATTAGTTTCATGGCTCTCAGCCGAGATTCTATCGAAATTATTGCTTTCTCCACTGAGAAATAAGTTTCCTCCCCGTAGACCGTCGAGCAACGGGCTGGAAGCTGTATTAAAAATTCAAGGGTGGTTCGGGGATGGACAGCCAGGCGAAAAAGAACTGAAAGAGAAATCCAACTTCTAACTCGGTTGCGGCACTGACGAAAGAGCACCCCTGACCTTCGAGCACTCCGAAGACGATCACTTCTTCCCTCTTTCGTCCCAAGGGATTCTTTGCCTTTCCCTCTCGACAAGAAGTTTCATTCGTCCCTCGTACTTGCAGTATTTTTGTCCCCTCGGAAACTGATAAAGAAATGTATTACATCGACTGGGTGGAACACCGTCCGATGTCCACCCCTTCACAAGGGCTGCTCCTCCACCCTTTCGCGTCGATGCGCTCCTCGCGAAGCATTAGGGAGCAACATCTTTCCTCTCTTCTATTCAATTTCTCAAATGAACGCGGCTCCCTTCGGAGCAGAGCCTCTAAATTGCCGCGCGCTGTTCTCCCAACTTACTTTGGAAACTGATTAATCGATTATAAGCGGATTATGTTCGAGATAACACGATTTATTGGAGGAAATTCATTGATTAGTTAGTTTCTCGTTCCCCGAGATGGAAAGAATTCCTTTACTTTACGGCGGAATTCCCTTGGGCACCGTGGGATAAGCAGAATCGATTTTTGAGGAGGGACTGGAGTGTTCCTTAGTTCTGTGTTACGGGAAGGGAATGTATTATGTCTCTGGTTACGAGGAAATTGAAAGAGGTTTGTCACAGGGCTAATTAAATTACGCTGCAGCACAGCAGTGCGATTAAATTCTGCGACATTCTGCTGCACATGTTTCAAATACTTTCTAGTGCTTAAGTAGCGGGATTCGTAAAAGATTTTCTGTAAAGTCACTCATTAATTACATGAAGCTAATTACCTAATGCAGTTATGAAAGTAGTGCGGACAGTAAGAGGAATCTATTATTAAAACTAATGAAACTCTTTTTGTTTGGAGACCGTTCACATCACATTAATCTCACTGACATTCACATTTTAAGGGGTTACCTTTAGCCGCGGTGAAAATGTATGATTTTAGGAT
Source organism: Andrena hattorfiana (assembly GCA_944738655.2). Taxonomy (NCBI): domain Eukaryota; kingdom Metazoa; phylum Arthropoda; class Insecta; order Hymenoptera; family Andrenidae; genus Andrena; species Andrena hattorfiana. Next base: position 36,881,105 of record OX122889.2, on the reverse strand, counting down.
TTTTTTAGGGGTTTTATTCAAATAAATAAAACAAAATGCTTATTACACATGATTTACTAGTCCATAGAGTACAAGAAAAAATTGCAACTTACAAAATAATGTCGCCATTATGGGCTGACAAGACACTTTTTTTATATTTCGTTTAATTATTTTTTATGCACAATTAGAGAGCGAAACTTTGCATGAAGGAAATTTATTTAACTTTAAAATGCCATAAATTGGTAACCTTTTGGAAATTAAAAAATTTGGCCCTTCAGCCCATGATGGCTGCATTATTTTACAGGAATGTCATTTTATTTTTCAAATCCATCGATGGGTAAAGGAGATATTATGCTGATCGTGAAGCGGCATTTTTCTGCAGTGGTCTAAAGAACCTCAAAAATCATAAATAATTTAATACAAAAATTATTGTAAATAAAGTTTCCATACACTTTATGAACTAATAAGTATTGTTTTATTTTTTTAATAAAACCCCTAAAAAATTCCTAAAATTCATTTTCAAACGCTCAAAATGCAGAGTCAATCCTAATAGCAAAGATATACAGAGGGAACTATATTTCAGGGGTACACCACAGAGCAAATATCATTCGAAAACGGATAAACGATGGCTGGGGGACTGCGAGTCTCAACATAGCGAGCATAGAGACTATTATCGACAGCTGTCGGCGATATCTAGATTGCGGATGGCTCTGGGTAGAGATTGTCGATCGTATATTACGGCGAAAGACATGAAGAGATTTATAAAATGACCTACTTCCAGAATTGCATCTTCCCCAAAGAAAAATAAAATTGTGGAGCATGGAAACTGTCCCATGATAAATATCGTATCTAAACTACACACGCAGGCAGTTGAATTATATCTGAAATTTAGCTAACATTGCGGATGAAATATAAGCACAGATACGAGTAAAATTTTCAGGAAGCAAATAAAATTAGTCATTGTCGCAATGTTGTAGCACAAGAATGAAAAGAGACGTGCAGTTCTTACGCCTGGAAGAATTGCTTCTCCATCAAGATCTGTTTTTCCAGTTTCAATCCAGCACTAACAAAGACTTATACAGACTAAACAATTCCGAGACCACGGAAATCCGAAATTACAGTTGAAGCTGAATTTCCTTCATTCACTTCTGAACTCTTTGAAGTCACTGATTCAATTAAAGAAATCGTTTTACATTAGTTATCAAACGTCAACTAATAGGAAGTGGTGCTCGTTAGCGCCGATAAAAATTAATTGGTCCTGCGACCTTCCAGCCAGCATAATTACGCGCTGTAGCACTTATCGTCCTCATGCGCATGGAAACACACGAAATGCTAGGGTGCACTGTTTTTCCTCGTTTCACCAGTCGAACACTGATTGACTGTTTCCGCCCAATATCCTGTTTGGTTAAAAACGAAGCAACGCGATAACGAATGCCATGGCGGCACAATACATATCGCGATAATGGCCACGGTCAAATGGGTCTATTGCAAGCTACAATTATCGTTACGTTACAATTAATATGGAGCCAGCGAAGCGTTCGCGTGCTTTTCCGCGAAATCACGTTTAATCGGTGAACATGGAATTGCTGAGAGGTGGCTAATTGCGAGCCCGTCGTCCATTAGCATGACAATGTTCACACCATGGGCATTTTTGTGCGCCGCTGTGCATGGGTTCTTCTGCGCCAATGGCTACACCCACATCTCCTCGAGTTGAACTCCTACGTTTGCGCGTTTCGCGTCCTACGTCGCCGCTGAGACATCATCCTCTGTATTTGGTCCGGGATTTCTTTGCAATCGCGTTGCACGTCACGCCAGACAAGAAATTGAAAATATTTCTACGTGGTTCTTATATGTCAGTTTTAATTGAACGCTCAGACCAAATTGCTACTGTGCGGAGATATAAAATCTGTGTTAGCAACTCAAACACTGAGATCCTGCGATGACATTCTTAATTAAATCATTCACCATGATTTATGAGTGCTGATAGTCAGCGATGAAATTACAAGACCTATCAGGGACGCCTATCAAATTACCAGAATCTTCTTGCATGAAACTTATTACACTTCATAGAACAGAGTTGGGCATTAACTAAATAAAAAATTATTTAAATAACGGATCAAATAAAAGCTACTTTAATTTTAGATTATTTAACGAAGAAAGTTATTTTTTTTATTCGTTGAGCGTTTTAAGTTGAGCGACGAATAAATTTTCTGGCGCGCTTCGGTTAACTGTATTCGACACATTACAAATAATTCCTTCATCTTTTATTCGTTACTCGAAATTTTTACTTCAGGTACTTCATAATCAACTATGTTGGTCAAATTAGAGTTGGGTAATAAACGATAAATACACAAAAAAGAAAAAACATCGCATTCATTCGGAGCGTTTTTTATAACCAAAATAACAGAAAAAATGTTCATAAATATTTGAATCGTCGTTCGATGCTTAAATGTCTAAATATATCGATTGTACGACGTTGCCACATTGAATGCTCTACTTAGTTTCTAAAAAATTTGCACGTAAACCTATTTTTTTATGGGCATTTACAAAGAAACCATGTGGTCAGTTTTGCAGAAATTAATAAATTCATTTCGTGACATTTCGATGTACTTTTGTGCCAATTTTGGTAAACTTCTTGAATATAGATTTCCTGTTTGAGAAGAAAAACTGAAACTATAACCCTCTTTTTTCGACTCTGCCATATGCCACTATGTTAAAATGCATCAACTTTAATTAACAATTTCTCGATTACTATTTAGTAAATCGATTTTAAACTTTGTACGTGGGTTTCTTGTATTCCAAATTAGTTTTAAACAAAATTTGAAAGAATTCTTGAATTTAGTAGATTATTCAGGAACTACCTTAAATAAAAATTTTGCCCATCTCTTGCATAGACTATAGACCAACGCGAGGAAACGTGTGGTGTAGATACTTCGCAATCGATTCTGTATCAGAACATCAGAAGCATTCACCTTGTGTATCTACCACTGCAATTGCAACCCTAAAGCTTCTACATATCGATGGAAATTTGATTCTCCCTCTGTATAACCGCCACTGAAAGCTTACTCCTCTATCACAGTACCAGGTCATCTAATTTACTTATAAACCTCTTGCAGAATTGAGTGTATGTAAATCCCCGCAACCAGTTCCCAAAGCAATACTGAACACACGATACTATTCCTTTAATCAATAAATTACCCCGACTTTCCTACCTTTCCTAAATTATTCATCACAAGTTTAAATCTTTCATTTTCTCAATACCTTGTACCTAAACTCTAAGAGTCGACCGATCCCGTCCAGATACGCTCCCTTTCAACCGAGTCCTTCCGTTTTCCACGCTTGGCAAAACGTTTCCGGCGTCCGTTCGTTCGCTCGCGCATCTAAATTTTTCACACCTAGCACGTCCTCCATTAGGTTTTCTATGAACTCTTCGCGCACGTGCGCTCTCGTGCCATAAAAGTCCCCGTACGCCTACGTGAATCCCGTGCTTCGTCGCGAAACTGTCTCACAACAGCCCCGTGTACACCTTCTATTACATTTCATTGCGAATTTTCCTTTACAACGCACTTCTGGCCCCTGCCAACCCCCGCCGCGGTACACAATTTTTCCCCTACATTCTACCCTGAAATTTTCTCTCCCCCCCGTGCACACATTCGCGCAGAGCCGCGCAGCCTCTCCCTTAATATTTCCCCGCGAAACTTTCCTATGTTTCTACGTGCCGCTCGCACGCTTTACAAGCTACATGTAAATAAGCCAGCCGAGCGTGTGCACGCGGAAACGTCGCGCGGGTGTGTGTGCGATTATTAAAGCTGCTATTATATGCGCGCGTGACATTATAGTCCGTGGAAGCAGGGATAGAGGCGGCGGGAAAGCGGGAACGGGACGGAAGGAGAAAGTAAAGGTGCTCTTAGCAAACTGTCGAGAAGCGTAAATCAATACCAGCTCGTTCGTGTCGGAGTGCCGTGTACCATTCGCTCGAAATTCGAGCGTGTCCGTACGGAACAAAGGTAACGACGAACAATCATTCGGGGAACTGCGAGTCGCAGCAAAGATCCAGTTAAATTCAATGATAGGAATGGGATCGGTGTAAAGGTGAAAAGTTTCCTCAGTCAGCCAATTGCTTCCCTTCGCTACTGTGCCCTCGAAAATCGCTGACAGACGCACCGCCGGTGGATATCTCCCACGGAACGTCTAAAATGCAATCACTGTAAAGTGAGCGGCCCGCGACGCGCTCCGCTCGCGGAATAAAATTAAATCTTCGCTAATTCAACGTAATGGAACGAGTTGCTCGGTGCATTAGCCTCGGTAATTGTCAGAGGAGCTGCGTTCACTCGAACCATTAATTGGCGAAACGACCCGAAAGAATTCGAGGCTGCTGTCGTTCATGGGAACGCGATGAATCAATAAAACGGGGGAGGGGGCGGAAGATTTTATTCGCTGGGGGCCACCGCTCTTTCAGCCAGATGGACTTCGCGGAGGCGAATTCATTGGGGCGGCCGTTCTTTTATGATGCATGAGATTTCCCCCCCGATCCCCCGGATAATGGAATGGGAAATAAAGTGCGAACAATTCCGTCACTCTCGAGTTCACTTCGGAGCATTCGCGCGAAGAAGTGCGCGCGCCGCCGGCCCATACAATGGAACATTGTTTGTGTGACGAATGCAGCCTCCAGAAGCTGTGGAATGTAAATTTGTCCGTGAAACTGCGGCCCAGTCGCTTTAGAATTAGACGATGCACAGGGGGTGCGCGAAACTCCAGCCCCGTTAGGAGACGGCAGTCGTTAAGCGTTTACGATTAAAGTTTTTCCTAGGAGAGAGGGTAAAGTGAAATATTGAACAAGAAGGAGCAGAGGTTCAAAGAAACAGGCGATTCCAGAAATCAGAGGTTGCGAATGTTTCTTTATCGAGGAAATTAAATTCGAAGCGGAATATCCACAGTAATCAAGCACGTTTCGATTTTCGATCCTTCCTTCTGTTCGAACAGCAAAAAGTTAATTCCAACGGTACACCTTGACTGTAGCTGGTATTCCATCACGACCGCGCGCGGAGCAGCAGGATCCTTGATTTCCTCGCGACAGGACAAATGTCGGCTCGAATCGGAAATCAATTAGCCCGTAATGCAACGTACCCCTGCTGGCACATCAAATAAATTTAATCGCCGTCGACGGAATCCGACGCCCCATTAGCCGGGACTACCAGGATCGTAAAATCAACTAGTCCCACGTAATAATGAAATCGTGTCGTAAACGAGGGTTGATGGCCAGCCAGGGCACCATCACGAATTTTTTCCTTCCACACTCGTAAAACGTGTTAGAAACTGCACCACCCTATGGGATCGTCGCATAGATATAATTATGAAATTTTGTAAGAGATTCAAGGTATTGATTTATGAAAAAGAAATTTGAATACCTTAAATATTGTGTTTTAAGTGTTCAAAGTATATTGCACAAATCCGTGGCCTACAAGAAATTCACAAATGACGTAAAGGGGAGATGTTTGATGACTGTGACTTGTAAACAGACCACGTAAAGGTACAGTAAAGTATTGTATTTGAAAGTAGAAAGAAGCTTGTGAAGTCCATACCAAAACGATGCATGTAATCATTTATGTTGAGAGAGTGCATACGAATTACTGAATATTTATTTTGTAATCGCGATCTTGAATATATGTAAGTCTATTACCAAAATCTACAGTATGGGAATTATTTTCTGACCATCGAATTTTGGTAAGTCACTCGCATGGTGTGTCTCGTAAAATAATGTCTTGCGTTTACTGTTATAAAAAAATTCCATATATATTGCAGTTAATGGAAACACATTAAAGGCTCAAAATACCAAAATTTTAATTTTTAATTTTTTCTCCTCACTTGTCAACACAACGCATGAATAACATCCAATCAGCATCGGCACATTTGTTACACTAATTTATACTGTTCATGCGTTGTGCTGATAAGAGCGATATCAGGTTGTTAGATGAACTTACATGTAAGTCCCAGTAGGTTGCAAAACGGTCTGCTCTTGTTAGTTGAGTGCTAAGGAGAAATGTTCTTATTTCTCAGTCAAGAATAAAGTTATAACTTAATTCACTATACTTATAACTTTATTCACTATAACAGTAAACAGGTGGAGTCTTCAAGACTTAACGGGTTACGCTCAGTCAGGAGGCCGAAAAAGATGTGATTATTGGGAATTTTTTTCTCAGAAACTATAAAACATTATTCAAAAAAACTATGTCTTGTTTGAAAGGTAGTACATTTAGCTATGTTTCTGAATTTTGGCGTTAAAAAATATTTATTAATATCACAGTTATTTACAATTTTCTAGATACCCTGTGCGAAAAAGGGGTCTGCGGGGATCACGATTACTAAGAAGTGGATTATTTAAAATCAAAAATTCCAAAAAATTTAGTTAATATGTTAAAATATCTAGTCCTCGGGCGAAGGGTTTTTCGAAATATTGATTTAGAACAAAATGGCAAATGTTCAAACGTAAAATGCCGATTTTCGGCCACAATCCCACTTAATTTTCGTTAATTAAAAAAAAGCAACAGAAACAAAAATCCTTCGTTCAAGGACTAGATAATTTTATATATTAACTAAATTTTTTTCGATTTTAGATAATCCACTTCCGACTACTCGTGGTCACCGCAAACCCCTCTTTCGAACAGGATATCTAGGAGATTGTAAATAACTTTGTTATTAATAAATATTGTTTAACGCGAAAATTCAGAGACATAGTTAAATGTACTACCTTTCAAACAAGAAATAGTATTTTGAATAAAGTTTTATAGTTTCTGAGAAAAAAATTCCCAAAAATCACACCTTTTTCGGCCTCCTGACTGAGCGAAACCCCTTAAAAACTGTTATTAACACAAATTATATAAATTTGCACTTGCACCACTATGATTCTCAGCCTTCCATATGGTGTATTATTAATACTTCTAACTTCTCTGCAGTGAAATAGCAAAATAAATATTTTTACCATTCATTCATTATGTTCCAAAATACGTCAGTCAGGGATATGACTTCGAGCTTGCAACCAATACTGCATCACAACAGATTGTACGCATGAAACACAGAAGCAACACGAATACTACCTTCATAAATCAACTTCGAACACATTCGTAAATCAGTTTATGCTAACAAGAGCAAAAAGAACGACGTTTCCCCGGTCGCGAAGAGATAAAAAGGGTTTCGATAAGTGGGTTGTCTGCCAGATAAAATAGTTGCGTGAAAAGGCAAATCAGAGGATCAGCCAGGCGAGAATAATATGCGTAACGCGCATAATGCATTCGTATCGGTAATAAGAAGCTCCGGCAATTAGAGCTGAATAATTAAAGGGTCGTTAGTCCCGGCGGCCACTGAAATAGCTCTTGGCTCGCGTAAAACGGAAACGGAGTCCAGGGATCTTCGAACACGGGCGACTCGGCTGAATTACAGAAACTATCGATCGCGTCAGCCTACCGTCTTAATTCTTGCCAGCCGTTTCTACGCGGAATGCAATAATCGTACGTTAAACGTGACACAACTCACCTCCCCCTCCCCACATAATTAGTGCCACACGAGGGGCGAGTGTCGCGTTGTAACGCATTCGCGATGCCGCCGAAGCACGTAATTACCGTGAGTTTGTCTTGCCGCCTGACAGTACGCGCTAACGCGGAAATATTAACAAACACTTTTTTTCCACGTGATGATTTTGCAATATACGAGCTCCATTTTTCGTTTCTTAACATTAATAGCGCTGTGGGGGGTAAAAATTAAATGTGACGAATACTTGGGGACAGTGATTCCCAACCTGTGCGACGCCAAGTGTTTTTCAGGGCAATTACGGTTTCTTATTACGGTTATTTACGGTTTCAGAATTATATTCTGAAAGACCTATTTTTAATGTGCTTTCTTTACCTTATTAAAGTTACTTTACTTTATATAGAGGAGGGAGCGGGTCACAGGTTATTTGACTGTTATGAAAGGGGACCGCGACTCAAAAAATTTGGAATTTTCTAATTCTTCCAATTTTGATGACGAAAAATTATAGCCTAATTAAAGCCCAGTCCTACTCAACCATACAAGTATAGTGGATATATGTATGGCTCAAGCAGCTGTGAGTATTAATTACTTTACGTTTCCAATTAAGTTTAAAGGCAATGCTAGGTACCTCACATGAAATAAATTCTCAGGAAGCTTGAACGTGAGTTCACCTCGGGTACCGAAACCTATGCCTTGTGTACGAATCGAATAGAGTCTCCGTTTATTACAGCCCACCCTTCAAAGCGACCATACAAACCCTTCAGACGTGACGATCATGAAATGTCAGGATGAAAATGGATCGAGGGTGGTGAAGGAACGACTTGCCGCGGAAATCTGATGGACAGCTTTAATTACGATCGATTCGCGGCCTAGCGCGCTCCCGCGCGCATGCACATACGGTAGATGGACGCGCTAAGTTTGTATACGAAACTGCTGCGTTACCCGAAGAATTAGCATAACGATCCTTCCGGCGTCATGCATTTTTCATATGTTCGTCCACCGGTAACGAATGCACGAATCCCTTTCCTTTCCTTTTTTTTTTTATTTGTAAAACATAGCTCGCGCGCTGCGCGCCACGGGTAAAATAATTTACGAAAATAAAAACACCCGTTGCGCTCACACTTGGCGTATTGAACCTCGAGCCAGGCACTTGTTGTTTTCGCAACCATTTGCATACCTTTGTGCCACGCTGTCGCGATGTTTAACGTCACGGCGACCGTTTGGTATTAACTCACTCACGAAAGAAATTTATTCTGCTCTGGGAAGAACGAAAATTCAGAAGAGACGGTTGGGCTGGCTTGTAATATAATTCTCTGGCCCTTTTTGTCTCAAAATTTTGTGGGAATTAATTTTTACAGCAACTTTTAAACATTGTGTGTGCATTTCCTATTTCCTGGGATTGTGAATTATCTTTTAAATAATTTTATTTCATGATGCCATTTTAAATTTGTGAGGCATTTTTACTGTAATTTGTATTATCATTTACCATTTGATACAGTAGCAGGGAGTTAAGAGTCACTCAACACGAGAAGAAGATATAATTAATAAATTGCATGGATCTCATTAGGATGAATATATGTCTAAACTACATAATGAATAAACTACCATGAAATGAATTGTAATGGTGCATGTGAAACATCTTCAAATTGATCGGAAACACGCGAAAGAGAACGTTCTTGCACCTCGAAGATCCATTTCGATCTTCAGGAAGGGATCGAAAATTGGGGTTAAAACAGGAGACGAACACGACCGCGGAGGTCAAGAGAGAAAGTTACAATCAGCGCACTTTAATCGAACATTGAATGGGCCCCGCGTGTATATAGTTACGTTACTCCGGAAAATCCATGAAAACCAGATAACCAGAGTTCCCTTGATGGTAATAACTGCTCCCAGGTCGCTTTCGAATCTACTAAAACTATTCCTCGCGAGAGGTAAATGAGTCCAAATTTCGTGGGAGTCTAGTAGGGTCTGTTCGACATTCTGAAGTTCCTTCAACACGACTTTGGATCGCTTGAATGGAAGACGATCCTCTTCGTGTCTCCGATAATTGTACCTATCGCGTTAGGTAGCAGATGTTAAGTCAGATTATTAGGAAAACTTTGCGCGTCTGCATTCGGCCAATATTCGTGCCAGAGATCCCGAAGAAGATCGCAGATATCTCCTTGGTGGATCAGGGAGACAAATCAACACGTGTATGTTACACAGGTTTGATAAGAACTTGCCAAGAATTGTATTCGAAGTGTTTCCAAGTTCAGAGAAAATGTTCCAGGTGATAAAGATAGGTCTGTTAATTTTGGTCTACTTACAATTTACAATTAGTTGAATTTAAAATGGGAAATCTTAATATGCAATTGAGTACCTTGCGACATGCCGGGTGCAGCTCCAGGTTTATCAAAGTCAAGTAAATTAGAAAAAACTGTTTATAAAATTATTGCTTTGACTTAACATTGAAAAGAGAACACTAATTGAAAAAAAATATATTTTCACACAATAAGTAGTAGTTATTTAGTTGATAAGCTCTTATTTCTATTTTTGACGAAAAATATTATATAATAAAAATAGAAATATCAATATTAATATTAGAAATATAAGAAAGTTTAATATTAGAAATATTAGAAATATTAGAAATATTAAAAATATTAAAAATATTAAAAATATTAAAAATATTAGAAATATTAGAAATATTATAAATATTATAAATATTATAAATATTAATATAGGAAATATTAAAAATATTAGAAAAAATTAATATTAGAAATATTAAAAATATTATAAATATTAATATTAGAAATATTAAAAATACTATAAATATTAATATTAATATTTGTATTATACAATATTTTTGCCCTAAAAATAGAAATAAAAACTTATCAACTCAATAACTACTACTTATATTTATATATTTATATTATATTATATTTTTATTATATTTTATAAAAAATATTAATATTAATATTTCTATTTTCATTTATTTGCAATAAATCGCTCATTTTTTATCGGATTTGCGTCAAACGTGCAGCAAACGACGAAGAATTTTTTTTACGTATATTACACGTTATAGCTGAAAAACTATCAAAAACGAAGCTGCACCCCTCTTGCTGAAAGGTCCGCAATTGTACAGTTATGCAGATTATTGACTTTGATGGATCGCAGCATGAATTCAAAAAGCTAAATAATTTGAAGTTCTTTAACAATATACTTAATGTTGTAATATAACATTGATGGAACACCATGCACGAATTATAATTTTTTAAAGATTCATAAATCGTCCACGAGAATGTTCAAACCGAAAGCCACACAAAGGTGGACCAGGTGCTAATTTAAATCTTTCTGGTAAAGGAACGCGTGGAGAAATCCACTGCTGCGGATGACAGTAATAAAAGACCGAAAGCTTGCAGATCCAAAGCAATATAGAGAATCAGGATGGATTACTCGACAAGAAAACGACGGAGCTGTACGTGCATTCAGCAAAGAAACGCGAGGAATATGCGAGGGATGCGAAAATTTGTGCGCGAAGGACAGGCGGAGGGGACAGAAGAAGAGGCTGGTCGCTCGTGTAAGCACGAAGAAGAATCGATGTTCGCCAACAAAGTGGTAATACCGGGCCATCTACTATTCAGCAGATATCAGCAGGCAACCTCGAAAGCAAACTCTTGAAAGAAGAAGGAAGAGAAAAGGAAATTCCTGATGAATTTTACCACGCGATGTTATTCAATTCTTAATACAACAACTCGAATTACACTAGCTACTGATTAAGAAGCTGATGTTTAAACCATTTCTTAAAATTCTGTATAAAAAATGAGAAATAATTACACCTAATTAATTAAGTAAGGTCTAGAATCCATGTACTTCCTTTTTATCAAGATCAAATTAATCCCACCCTATCAGTCATGGTATAATTATTTCGCCTTGTTGCTTGAGAGCTAACTATATGCTTTACGATCTTATCCCACTCTGACAGGAAACCTGGATCTCGAAAATTCATAACCAGGCGGACGATTTGACGCTTGGCAGAGACATTACGCAACGTTAACAACGTTTGATCTCGTCACTAGTGATCCTGTCGTTATCAACACCGAACGTTGTGTACCCTCTCTCTCTCTCTATCATCGTGGATCGCTCTATTTCCAGAAATTCGAATATTAATGTAGACAAACGGGCACCAGATTCCCGCGCAGCGTGAATCCAACCCCGCGTTCTAATTCCAAAGCTTAATCCAATCTGCATGCAATTGTCAACGAGGCCGCAGTGCCGTAGAGCCGCTTGATTTTAATTAAACCCAATGCAGATTAAATCTAGGCTGTAAACGTGCCGGGTTGGGGGACAGATTAGAAACTCGCCTTGTCCGCATAAATTAATAACGATCTGCTGATGTTTGGCCGTCTGGAGCTGAAACGAGCGATTAGGCTTCAAAGCGAGCCATATTGCACCTGGAATTACTAAAACCTGATCTGCTGGAAGCAATCGTTCCTGAATACCATAGTCAAAGACAAAATAATTCATCGCCACACGAAACAGTGAAAGTAAAGGCAATTATCATCCAGCAAGTGCAAGATCTGTGTTCAAGTATAGGGATCAGATTGCCTCATTTTTATGTCTCTATAAATTAATTTTATGAAGCAGTTGAAATTTGATTTTTTTCGCCGCGGAATCAAATTGCCAACCCCTTTGCCACAATAAACTTAAGCTGAAGCATCGCGGGATGTAAAGCAGCGGTACATTTGCATGAACTGATCCATTTGCAAGGGAAACCATAGAGGCTCAAACTTCAAATACGAACTGTACTTGGAGGAGTTTCAAGTCCCCCAGGGGAGATGCTAATTAAAAATTGTCCGGGGTAATTAATTCGTATGCTGGACGTTTATTGCTGCTTCAAGAATCCCGCTAATATTCTACGCAGCAGTCAGTGACGTGCCACGGATTAAGCACGTCTTACCAGCGAAATGATTCAAGTTTCAAGGAGATATTTCGACCGTGTGGCATCCAATACTGACTGGTTAATGGAACTTGGAACAATTATAATGTCTCTAAAGGTACGTATAGACCGGGTAACAATCGCCGGATACAATATGTATCCACCATCTCTGTGGAATACGACTCCCGCCTTGCTCCAAACGGGCTTCTAGAAATCATTCCATTTGGGCGAGAACCCCGTGCATAGCATGATTGTCACCTGGTCTTTGTCAGGTTGGTATTATTACCAAATTAATATGCAGATTGAATTTTCCAAAGTAGCCAAGAAATGTTTCCCATCCGAAACAAGAAGCACTTCGAACGCTTCGAAACTGTCTTGTATATCAGGCGACTAATTCGAAGCACTTCGAACATGATTTGAAGCTTAAAACTCTTGAATGTCTTGATAAGTCTTGAGTCTTGATAGGTCTTGAAAGTCTTGAAAGTTTTGATCGTCCTAGAACTCTTGAAACTCTTGCTTCAAAGTCTTGGTAGGTTTCGGACGCGTATGTACGTCCACCGCCGACTCGCGGGACAATGCAGTCATAAATCACCACCCTGGCGAGACCCTCTGGCCGATCAACCTGGCCAGTTTTTGGCAACCAGATGTTTATGTTCAAGACTTTCAAAATTTTCAAGATCATCAAGACCTATCAAGACTCAAGACTTATCAACACTTTCAAGAGTTTTAAGCTTCGAATCATGTTCGAAGTGCTTCGAATTAGTGCTTCGAATTAGTCGCCTGATACACAAGACAGATTCTAACCGCTTCGAAGGGCTTCGGATCCCATCACTACCCTGGACACAAGCAACATCAACGTCCATTACAGCCTGGGGCGGCAAATTTTGGGCGAAAGAAATTGAAACAGGTTTAAACACAGAGGCGTAAGACAACTTTGAAAACAATTCGTTCTTTTTTATGTAGCAAATTAGCAATAACACACGTATGAGTTGTTATATTGAACTCTTTAGAGGGCCGGGATTTTTCATGGAAGTTGTAAATTTTATTTACTTAAAATTTATGCATATATACCACCAAAATGGCCGGCAAAGTATCAAAATTCTTAGGTGGCCACTATAGTGGCCAGCCCAACCATCTAAAGATTAAAACATTTAATGATATTTCACGGAAAGCGTGGTAGACGCTTGTTAGTCTACGAGCGCCCAATCTCCAAATCCAACAGGGTTTAAAAGTGATTCAAAACTCGATACGTTCCAGTGTTCGAGATCTAGCCCAACGATTCTGAGATCGTCCGGGCCGAAATGTGATCCTAATCAGGCGGAGAATAGCACTATCAAGACTACGTTAAACGATCATGAAGACACTCTTGGAAGTAGATAACCTGCTAAAGAGTTGAAGAGGGTTTCGTTCTAACCTTCTAACTAGTAATTGAGCACAATTTGGGTAATAGTTGTGGAAGAACTTAGATCATTATTATAAGTACCTACTTTCAAATGCTTTTCACGTCAACGAAATAATTAGAAATAATTGTTTTCCCGATAATAATAACCCGTGTAATAATAACACAAAGCAAATGACAATACTAATCGGGTCCCTAAGTAAGTACTTAGTTATATTACTCATTCATCCAAAATGTGTTCATAATTTGGAGAAGCTATTCCAGATAAGTTTGCGAAGTGTAAAAATATTTGTCAAATAACTACACATAACAATGAATCGATTCCCCATCAGAATCAAACATCAATAATCACCCTATGTCTACAGTTCCCGCGCGGAAAGAAGACCGGTAGCAGGCGGTCTCGGGCGATGCAATCCGCCGCTGTGACGATTGGTCGAGTCACCTATTTGGGCACACTTCTAAAGACGGGGCACACGTATTTTGGTTATTGGCTGAAGTAGGCACATACATTGTCGCACCGCGCGACGAAGAGAGCGAACAAAACACGTCGGGATCGAGTGGGATAGAATGATCTGACCGACGAACGCCAAAACAATAGCGTAAGCATCTCAGACGGTTAACCATTAATATATAATAACATAAAAATTTCCTTATATTTCACAATATGTTCAGGAAAGTATTATCCTAATACCAAACCAATGATAATACTTTCCTGAACATATTGTGAAAAATAAGGAAATTTTATATATTAATGGTTAATCGTCTGAGATGCCTACGCTATTGCTTTGGCGTTTCGTCGGTCAGATCGCTCTATCCCACTCGATCTCGATGTGTTTTGTTCGCTCTCTACGCCGCGCGGTGCAACAATGTATGTGCCTACTTCAGCCAATAACCAAAATACGTGTGCCCCGTCTTTAGAAGGGTGCCCAAATAGGTGACTCGACCAATCGTCACAGCGGCGGACTGCATCGCCCGAGACCGCCTGCTACCGGTCTTCTTTCCGCGCGGGAACTGTACTATTCCATTCCTCCTTATTTCTTCAAGAAGTCTGTAAAATTCTCGGAATAATATATCCACACAGGAAATTAATCTATCCTCCTTGCGCGTAGGATATAATCGAATGTAAAGACTTCGAAATGTACAAAGCAACCGGTTCTTGCGCAACATCATCCAATTTCCTCGACTTCGATCAGCGAAAATGAACTCCACCCAGGAAGATTGCAGAGCGTCGCAAAAAACTCACTAATTCTCCCTGTTCATCCGCGACTAACACAGTTTCCGCTTCGGTCCTCTGTATATATCCCCGTCGTCTAACCGAAGCCGCCTCCTAATTGCTAGGACTATAAGGAGTTAATAGTATTAGCACGCTCGAGTCTTCGGCCCTGGGAAACAATTAGCCTGAAAGGCACGCTCAGTCTTTCAGCGAGATGAGTAGATTACCTCGTTAGTCCGACAACCGTGTTACACGTACGCGATACACTTCCCCTAGCATTGTATAGCTACCGTTTTCGTGGGCCAGCCTTCGCGTTCCGTTGAGTTTCGCGTGCCTTTGGTTACGGCAAAAATAGGATTGACCGCCCCTGCGCCACTACCCAAGAGACAATATTGTCGCGTGTAAATAACGAGCGTGAAGCTGCTGCGAAGTAAACGAGCCCGTGTGATGGTAAATCCTGTAAAAATGCAGGTAGAAGCGCAAGCTTCATAGTGTGAGAGTTAATAGTTCCTCTGAAGCTTTCGTTTACTTTCGACGAGCAAACTGTGTGGAATTTCTCCACCTTGCATTTAGTGTCAAGCTTCATTTTCGCAAATGTCGTAACCTGGTGCACACTTCTCATGCTGCTGATGAATTCCATCATTAACCCCACACTGCGCATTGTAGACGATCTGATACACCACCCTTAAGTTCAAAATAAAAGAGAACCAGATACACTTTTTCTGCATTGACTCTTCTAAACATATTGCTCGTTCCCTGTGTACTCTCTGGGTATCGTTATTTTGTGCAGTTTGACATTCAACTGATTTTGTGGTTAGTTGTAAAAGCAATGTGATGAAACTAGGCAAAGATGGGAAGTCCCAAGATGCAAATCATTTTCATTTATAAAATGTTCAAAATGTTGCTTGCACGTTTTGTCTGAACAAAAATAACAATTGTTTTGTAAAATTTCATAATCAATAAAGCACTTACATGAAATGTACTCCCACTGCACGATGTAGCAGATATGATACATGTACATTAATTTCAATAAAAACATGCACATGTAAGGGGTGCTTTAATCAAATGATGTACACCGGTGTGAAGAGAAAGGAAATATATATATATTGTTGCAAAGACCTGCTCGTGGTTACAATAGCGGCTCGACCACGACTGCCGCTCGGCGTCTGCTTTCTTTAGCCGCTCGCCTGTACGACGCAGCGTACGGCTCGCTGTGTTGCCACGTCGCTGCCGAATTCGTGGAAACCTCAGCACCATCATTTCTTACACACATGTAATCCAGAATTTTTTTATTTTTCCCGCATTCACAGGCAAAATCTACGTCAGAAACTATTTTTTTTTTTGCACAAAAAAGTGGCCAGGATGGGTTTTAAGTATAGTTCACCATGAAGTGAAATTCTGTGGGATCTAAACCTCATGAAACTAGTCGAAATCTAATAGACAGCTTGTGAACAGTCTCAGCAGTCATCGCAAAGCATCATGCAGAAGGTGTAAAATATATATTTGAAATCCCACAATTCAGAAAATCAAGCAAATTTCCTGGAGACTTTCAAATATTTGTATTCGAAGATAATACCTCCTATCACAGAACAAATATACCCAAACCACTGACGTGATCGACGTAGACAGCATAACGATGCAGCAGCGAAAGAAATGCTGAAAGTCGACCTTCGAATAACGATAACGATTGCCGGAAAAGGAAGCTCCTACTCAGACATTAATGGCCAGCGGAATCGCCTTTTTTCCAGCCAACGAACGCCCATTGAAGCTTGCTTTTTAAAGATTTATCGTTATTGCGAGAATGAAGTTAATTCTCCTGTTACATGCCGCAGTTAACAGAGAAGATAACGAACGTTCCATTTGGGAAACATTAACGGACCATTTTAGTATCGTTAGAAAATAACCCACAATGGCTACAATTTATTCGAAAACATAAAATTTCCGATAAGAATTCAAATAAATGGACAAAATGAATTAAAAGAGAGTGGTGTAAGTTCAAGTTTATACGTTTACTAAACTAAAATTTGCAGTGGCAAAATGAAGCACAGGCACTATCAGTCTAATGTGGCAAGGAAGAAGAAGGTGATTCCGGCTGCCAAAAACTTTTCAACGAATGCTGCAGAGTGGTAACATAACCATAAAACGACCGAGATCCCCACAAAGTTCGGGTATTTCATCCACCATTTGTCCCCCAGAAATCATCATACTGCCGAGCATGGTTTCCCGGACGCGAATCACGAGGTAACACGGAGAATAAAAAAGGTCTCGCAGACGTAGGACGGAAAGTTTATCGTTTTCTCGAGCTTTTCATTCGCCACGGAAGAGGATAGCGGATAGAGGATCGTTGGGAACGGTGGAATTAGAGCAGGAAAAAAGAGGGCTATGGAACTCATTTATTTTAACGTCCCGAGATCTTCGAGGAGTACTTCGACGTTTTCTTCTAAACAAACTTTCCTTTTAAAAGTACTATGCCATTTAAACGATGCTCAGCGTATCGCCTGAAGAACATTCTTCTAATTAAAAAGCTTCACGTAACAGCCTTTCCTTCCTTCGTGTAAACGAGCAATGTAGTACAAGCTAGGGATAAATAATTTCACAGCTTTCAGAATCGTTAATCAATACCGCTTCAAATACTTTTCACGAAACATTTTGTCTACGCGTTACTGCAAATGTATTCCAACGGCGTAGCTTTCTATCGAAACACTCCGACATTCGTCATCGAATGGGGGAAAAAAACGTACCTGCACGATGTTTCATGCGTCGAACTCGGTTTGAAAGCCGCGCGTCACGCAGTCACTCCTGAATGGGACAAGACAGCCGAAATATCAAAGAATATTTTCACTTACAACGAAAAAAAAAAAAGGATCCTCGCACATTCGAGGCGTGAAAGCTTTCATGTGGAAATGGTATTCGGAACGAGACGAACGGAGATTACTATCGATCTTCCGCAAAGTGTAACGGATTGCGAGGGAAATGCCATTTTTTCCAGACAGCAGGGGCGAAAAAATGTTCAACGGGGAAAATACTGGTCTCTGGGAACGAGCGGAAAAAGAGGATCGAGAGATGTCTAAACAAACGTTAGACGTCGTTTTCAACTCTATTTTCAGCTCGTAGGGACGGATGTTCGCGGCTCTGCCAATATTTGCGACGGACTGAAATGACATATCGTTGCTGTCGTAACGCCCCATTAAACATTGCAGCTACGACTTTAACGGTCTCGCACAACGCTGCATTGTAACGCAAATAATGTATACCGTGGTATCATAGAAATCGCCGTCGAAATGGTTGTACGTTCGTTTCAGCCAAAAGGGAGAGAAGTTATTATGTACACGGTCAATATGTTGCCAGCCATAACGGGTCGAGCAATTCACGTAATCGCGTGAAGCTTTTTAAGCTTCATTCTACACTTTTACGGAGCTTTCTTTGAGTAATTTTTCGTGTATTGTAACGGGAGTTTGATTATTTGAATTGATAAATGAATAATCCAAAAAGAATCTATTCTATAATACCTGATAGGCATATATCTGAGATTAAAAAAAATTTAACAAATTTTATGACGTGAGAAAGAAAAAGAGAATTTTCTAAGTGATTCTTTGAGATATATTTGAACAATTTTTCAAAAGAAAAATAATTAATAATATTATAAAAAATTAATAATTATGAAATACACTTTTCCACCAGACCCCTGTACAAATGAAATTCCAAATTGTAATTGTTTGCTATAAGTGTCTCCATTCAAATGGTGAAGTCGCAATGTTATTTTCGTTCTGTTAAGAAGATGAATCCTTCGAAACTAATGAATCGTATTATAACACACGAAGCGAAAGTCGTTAAGCGTCCATGGAGAAAAAATTCATTTGCTTCGTTTAAAATGAAAGGTTCGATTCCGCTCGACAATATGTCACTGCATTTTAACTACGCCTTCGTGAACCAATGGAGCTGTTTCGAAATTCACGTCACATTAATGCATCACGCTCATGCATCGCCATCATCGCGACGATTGAATTTTGGATTGCAACGTTCGGGGTAATGCGCGGCTGAAAATATTTTACGGACTGAACATGCAGAAATCCGTTCGCAGCTGACAACCCTCGCGCTGTGCATTATACACGATTTATTATTCAGGAAGAACTTGCATCACCGATTTATGTATATACATATATACATAAAAGTTATACTCAACGGTGATAGTGTTTTTCACCCTCATATAGCGACATGGAGTCAGTATTTAAAAAGAATAATAACTTTTTTCTAGATAGCCGTGACTGTGTCTGTGTATTTATCAAGCTCGGAGAGATTAAAGGATTCTAATTGTGGGACCTTGCAGCAAGAGGGGCCAACTCCATTTTTGACAGTTTTTGAGTTGTCACGTGTAATAGGTATAGGTGTGTAAAGAAAATCGTAAATCGTTTGGTGCAAGTTTAATGCAAATTCAATAACAAATGAGCGATTTATTGCAAATAAATAAAAATAGAAATATTAATATTAATATTTTTTATAAAATATAATAAAAATATAATATAATATAAATATATAAATATAATATAATATAAATATATAAATATAAGTAGTAGTTATTGAGTTGATAAGTTTTTATTTCTATTTTCAGGGCAAAATATTCTATAATAAAAAAATATTAATATTAATATTTATAGTATTTTTAATATTTCCAATATTAATATTTATAATATTTCTAATATTTCCTATATTAATATTTCTAATATTTCCTATATTAATATTTCTAATATTTCCTATATTAATATTTATAATATTTCTAATATTTCTAATATTAAACTTTCTTATATTTCTAATATTAATATTGATATTTCTATTTTTATTATATAATATTTTTGGTCAAAAATAGAAATAAGAGCTTATCAACTCAATAACAACTACTTATTGTGTGAAAAAATATATTTTCCAATTAGTGTTCTCATTTCAATGTTAAGTCAAAGCAACAATTTTATAATCAGTTGAAAATAAAATTGAGCTTTTCGAAGCCACTTCGAGCAGAGATTTACCGCCACCTATGTCGACGCAGCTGATGCACCGTTGCATACAGCTATCCTGATGCAGAATTAATTTCATTTAACCCTCAGCTACGCTCTGCGCTCCGCCAATTGGATTGTCCTTCCGGTCGGTGCCACTTAAGCGCCGTTCACCCACGCCATTAAAACATCTATAACATCGAGCTATCTATAACAGTCATTTCTCAGTTTTCCACCAGACCCCTCATCGAGTCGAAAGTTTCATGCACATCGAGCTATAATAGAAACCACTGCAGTATGCAAGCTTCCTGAAATCCTCTTCGTATAGAGATAATTACTCAAAATAATGAAAGGATCATCCGCCTAAACAGCATCATAAATGCGTTGCACTAGATCCTTTTCATATTAATTTCCTCTGCAGAAAAATGCTGCATTGTTCAAAGTAATTACAGGCTCGTCTGCTCGAACGAGGTATTCAAGCTTAAAAAGCTTTAATGCGCGATATAGAGGGTGGTGTACCGAAACCAGACCAAAGAAAAATGGTGGCACGGATGGAGATAGCCGAATCGACGGCTCAATTGCGACCTTATCAATTTGATTGGCCGTATAATGACTCTATCTGCATAACGAGAGCAGCTCGCGCGCCATTATTCGTCCTGGCATTATCGATTCCATTGCCTCTGAACGCACGTAACTCGGCGACCTTTGTTGCGGTTTATTGGAAAGCTGCGAGCGGCCAGGCATCCCGGAGCCGAACTCTCTTTTGAAATCCGCTAGTCCAGGCGTATCTCTCAAGTTAAACGGCAAAAAGTAAAGGGAACAGCCACCCCCAGCCGCTGATTAACGGAGCTGTATGCAAGTTACGAGGGAAGTTTCACGCCGCGTTGGCTCGGACGGCGAATTGAAACTTCGTTAGCTGATTTATCGTCGGGGAAAGAAGCGATGACAGAAAATTAATTAGAAGTTCCCCGTGCCCAGGGGAAAGCAAGGGGCGAGTGGAACGATCCTCGGAAAAGCAAGATGGAAAAATTCGTAAGTCATGGATGGTTTCAGTGCGCAGCTTACAATTAGATCCGTGAAAAAGTGCAAGAGCAAGGATAATCCGACGTCACGTGAGGAGGGAAGAGGAAAAGGCCAATTGGATGAAGACCAGCAAGAAGCGAGACTCATCCACGCGCTCGGGTAACAAGCAGAAATACGATTTTACTGGAGCATCTTATGTCCCTATACTACGCCGCATCGCATGGTCAGCGGCGTTTGCCCAAGGATGGGAAATCATGATGAAAATTTTATACGATGTGTAAGAGTTACTTGAGCGAGGTATGCTCCACATTTCAAGTCATTGAGATTTCAAAAAAAGAATGGGTTTATAATTAGTGGATTGATGAATGATTCACAACTAATTTATCCCGGGGAGAATTTGGATATCATCAAACATTTTAATTTAAAAGAGTCAAGACAATTTCAAAATTAATTCCATATGGCAACTCACGTGTGAGTTATTGCTAATACGCTATATTAAAAAGAAATGAATTTTTTTTAATGTTGTCTGAAGCCTCTGTGTTTAAACCTTACCCAATTTCTTCCGCTCAAAATTTGACGCCCTAGGCTGCAGCCTACTTAGCCTATACACAAATCCGCCTCTGAATATATCCTCAGTCGTAATAGATCATAAATTTCACGTTAGAGATCTAGCTATCCCTAGTCCAAAGTCACACATCTATTGAACGATATTTAGCCCGTACACCATGTTAAAGGTGTGACGCACAAAGAAGATTATTAACATGGTAGACGAAGCATCGCGCCAAACAGCGTTCAACGACCAAATAACCGATATGAGCGGCGAAATTAACAATGGCGTTAACCAACGGAGCCAGAACTGAAGCAAGAGATGCAGCCAGACATTAAATTAACTCCGCAAAGTTGAACAACGCCGCCCCAAGTTACCGCGGTACATGGCTAGTTCGTAATGAAGAGTAAATGAGACTTGCCCGTATCCTAGCCGCGTTCAATTTGTACGTACACCTGTTATTACTTTTCCCGCCTGGCTGCTGGCCACGGTGAACCGGAAGAATAAGCATAATAAATGAATGGGAAAGGAAAGTGGCACGAACGGAGCGAAATAACAAAAATAAAGGAGGCGAAGGATGGGGGTGCGGAATAAGACGAATGAGTCCTACCCAACGTAAGAGTATCTCGAGACTGAATGAAACGAGTGATGAATAAGTATGAACGAGCCAGCCGGATGTTTCCATCCCACTAGAACGTTGGGAAAATGTTCGGCTGGAGTTTGTCTTCCTGCTGCGAAAAATTTCTCAAGTACCTGGAAAATATTCCTACGTCTATGAGACTATTACGAGGTTAGTTTGAAAACTCGATAGGGGTCATGATTATTCAAGTGGCTCCGTAACTTGAGAAGGACAAGGAGTAATTTGTGCAGAATTTTCCAACTAAACCTCGCAGATACACCTTAATATCTTCTGAACCATCCAGCGCAGAATGATAATAGTCACCTTTGATTCTTGAATATCACAGGGAACAGTAACGATAACGAAGCTCACAACCGGTAGGCTCTTCCAAAGCACGTAAACGGATTTGCGAGCCACCGTGGCGTAATAATTTTATTCCATGGAAAATAGCGGTGCATAGTCGCGGGCGCAGAAGGCCTTGCTTGAAATTAGCAAAGGGGCGCGTGTATTGCTCGCGAGTCCAATTTGCACGTGCTCCCATCATCCTTTCCCTCAACGAAGTAATGTGTAATCTGCTTGATAGTCGCGGCACGCATCCCTCGTCGGATACGGAACTCCGTGCCTCGTCATATCGCGGCGACGGGCTTTTCGGAAAGGGAGGTTGAGCGAAACAAAGGGGGTTACATGGCGCCAGCCAGGCAGGCGTCTCGCTGGTAAGATGCAAGAGACAGCTGCACGTATCTCGAGTGGAAAATCATTGAACTCCTGAGCGTGTACGATTTAATCCGAACGAAACAGGCGCATTAAATTAAATTAAGCAGGTATAGTCTCGAAGGGAAGTTTGTCAGTGGGGCGAGCTGTAGCATGGACCCGGAGCTATTGTTGCTGCTGTCATTTGCAAGTGAAATTCCCCCCGATCGTATCTCGTGCCATTCGTCATACTTTATCGCCCAACTTTGCACGTCGGAATTTTAAATATTGCCTACTTGATCTCCTCCCAAATGCAATATTTCATTGCTGTCCACGGTTAAAGAACTGTGTCACGCTGCTCCTAATTGTCCCCAGAATAACTAGCATGATATCAAGTGGCAAGCAGGGATAGTAAAAATGTGAAGGTGAGACTGCAGTATTATAGTGTCCACATTAAAAAACGCATAAAAAATGAGAATTTTCAAAGTCGATTCTTTCCAGACGTAGATTATAGTTCTCGAAAAAATATTTGACACGTACTTCTTTTTATCGGGAATCTTCCAAATCTAGGGGATGAAATTAGATCTCAAAGTTGGGGGTGAAAAACGCGTTTGCCCCAATATCTCGGAAACTATGGACTGTAGAGAAAAATCTTTCAGACGAAAATGATGTATGACGATTCTGATTAAGTGGCTGAATTTGTTATAAAAAATACACCATGTTCGTCTAAAAGATATTTCTCTATAGTGCATAGTTTCCGAGATATTAGGCCATCGTGTTTTTCACCCCCAACTTTGATAAAAAAAAAGTGTCAAACATTTTTTCGAGAACTATAATCTATGTAAACCTCGTCAAAATCGCCGTGTAACAGCTGGGAAATGTCCCTTGTGAGCTTCGTCCGAGAAAGTCTCGTGCCACACCACTGACCCATATTTTTATAAAAAAAAGTCACCCACCCTTCTGGTTGCGCCACCTTCCAGCAATATGCAAACACAGTGCAACATTTAATAAGCTGACTCGTTAAAAATTAATCTCCAGATAAGAGGAAAAAGTGTGGGGACAAACGATTCCACCAACATCCAGCCGAAAATCACGAGCCGTGGTGCAACAATGAAAAAGATTAAACAGAAACAATAAACAGAGACGGTGCACGTACCGGCGTATGTATACACACGGCATATTGCGCGCGTTATCTGCATCGGAACGCGATTCCAGCCCGCCAAAGGTTAATTACTCCGTTCCAATTAATGCTAATAGTATTACAGATCGCGACGTCCCCTGAAACGATAATGCGGCCTGTAATAAGGTGAACCAATCGCATCCCCTAATTAGTGGCGACGCACGTAACGGGTTAAGCGTAACGTAGCAAGGAGGGGGTGGGAGGATATCAAAACGCGTGTATCTCTCGAACGAGGAGGAGGAGGTGGGATTCGTCAAGCAGCCGTGAGCTTACCAGCTCTAATTGGTACATGTTTCGCGTTAGCATCTGTTCATCCAGTGCAGGGGCTGCAACAGGGAGAAGGTGAAGGGACGACCTTCTCCTGCTAACGTAGCCAAAGGTAGATTAACTAATTAGAATGGCGTACATCCGACGTGACCCAGCGATTAAGATGGCACAGACGACGGCTCCTGAACTTAAGCAGGATGTAATCGTCTTAGGTCCGTAACGACCATCGGGACGGATTCGCATTAATCTTCCGGCATGTCTGAAGCTGCTTGATATGCCGCCCGAGAATCCTACCCCGGTTTCGACCATCCCCGAACCAGCAACCACCGCCAGCGCTACGCACCGACACGCTGCACCCTTGCCGGACGAGTACCCTTGCGTACCAAAGGCGAGATTAAGTCCTTTGCCTCGCCACACCTAGCTGAAACAGAGACATGTTCGTGGAAGTCTGGCGCGCGGTGCAACTGTTCTCGCGTTTTGTTGGGCGGAGCGACGCTTTGGATAAAAATGCCTCGCTGCGGGCGCTTCGTGGAGAGAGGATCTTCTTTTTTATCGTAATCGCCTTTCAGAGGAGGGTAGCAATGCCTGCGAATTTTCAGGGATCCTTTAATCGTTGCGATTTAAAAGGCAAGAGTTGACGAGTGTCGATGGCTCCTAGAATATTAGACACTGCTGTTCTTGATACGGCCATTACGAGAGGCACAATAATTATATTATCGTTGGTCGTAGCCCAAAAATAGGCAGAGACTGTGTGAAATTGTTTCAGCAACCATGTATGAGTTATGGAGTATCTTAATTGAAGATTTTCTGGTAATTGTTCAGATAACTATGTTCCCCCAATCTACCCAATCATAGACTCTTAGTATTCATCATCTGACTAACCGGACACTTTTGGAAACCACCTCGCAGGCACGCTTTCTAACATTTCCTCTCGTGCACGCACATCGCAGCAAATCAATATTGCACGTAGACGCGTTACACAGCCCGCGGAGCACGGCCCCGCGGTCTTTCACGCTATTCCACGTACGTGACGACATTACGTATCCCTCGCGAATCCTCGCGTATTTCCTGGAGAACATTCGCCGCGAACGTTTCCACTAAACTGCCTTCTCGAGTTCCAGGCTCGATATAAATTTCCATCGCGTTACGACGCGTGCATCAAGATCGCCATAAAAGGAGAAAGAGATACTGTTACTTTAAAAATAGTAGAAAAACTGGCAACGACACCGATAACTCCTCGGCTGGCCGTCTCCGTCGTTTACATTTCAATCGACGCGACCCCACTGATCGAAATTGAAACATTAAAAAGCTATTACGCTCGCGTAATTACGTATTCATTATCGCTGCCAGTCACGATACTATTAGTTAGCAGCCGTAGTGTATGAGCAAGGGCTAGAAGGGGAAGGAGGAGCTGCAACGTAATCGTCGTGCGAAATTCATCATGGCGAAACGTGAAAGTTCGACAAACTCGCGCGAAACATGTGACCTTAGCCGGAGTTCGCCGAACGTGGCGTGGTCAAAGGATCGTTTGGTATTCAAACCACGGACAGTTGGCTACCGATGCGCTTCCTTTTCGGTTCCTGGGTGGCGAACACGTCAGAGATATGATACGCGGCAGGGAACCGCTGCATCGTCGCGGTTAGATCCCCGACTCGCCCCTATTGCAAGCAGAAACGCCCCGAAACTACCTCTCTAAAGGTGGAAACTTACAGCACGTGGATTGGCGAGCTTGCTCGGCTCGCCCAGGCTCGGCGAGTCGGCTTGGCGAACGCGATTCGCCGATTCACGTGCCGTTAGATTCCACCTTTAGCTATTCCTCAGAATGAAAATACAGGAAAATCTTTTCAGGGCTTACTGGAAATTCAAAGATGGAAGGTCCAAATAAAAGTAAATAGGTAAGTGGAAGCTGTAGGGTGTATTCAGTTCTGAAGTCTTAAATCTGGAAATTTGGGATAGGTATACTAGTTCAATATCTAAGTACATAGATCGATGTGATGGTGTATTATTTTTTATTTGACTCAAACGATCAAAGAATCCTAATTCCGAGGGCTAAACTCTAAGAATGCTTCTAAAATGTCCTTGATGGATAAAAGCATGAGGACGCAGAGAAGAAACCTCTCATGCTTTCATCTACCTTCACAGTCTCATTTCTTTTCCTAGAGTGTGTCAGAGAGCAAATTGATGTCCTACTTTTGGTATTCAATCGGTTTTGGGATCAGACGTAGTCGAAGAGACGAGGCATTACGAGGGAACGTTTCTAGGCTAAGGTTGCCTGTCGAGTCCCGAGAATTTAGCCCCGCTGTGCTCCTCCACCAATTACATTGTAAACGTCATGTTCCTTAGAGAAGATTAACATGTAATAGGACTGTAGATTCGATGAAATCGCAGCACTGCTGTCGGAGTACGTTCGACTCTATGGAGAATTTAGGTGTTAGGAAAATAATTCTATGTTGTTCATGCGCGTCAAGATGCTCCTATGTATTAGAAATTTAAGAAGGAATCCAATTCACCTCACATGTATGCATGTGAGCTGTATAGCTTAATCGAAGTTACCTAATCAAATCATGAAAAACAGATGTCAACGATGGTATTCGAAAGGTAATTATTGAAAACTTCTCCACGAAATAACATAAAAGAAATCCTAAGGATATTCTTCCGAATGGCCCCAGTGGCTGATCGACACGAGGTTTGAGGGGAGGGGTGGGTAGGGGTTGTGGACCCTAAATCTAAAACTGTAGCTTTGGGTATTTATAAGTTTCCAAAATATTAAATAAAAAATTATTGTTAATTTTTTCTCAAAATTTTACTAACCACTAACCTACCCCCAACCAATACTAAAACCCGGGACAAGTTGGAAAGTGGAATGCATTGTGTCGAAATAAGTCAACAGAAATACTAAACGTTTTTTATTAATATCTCGGAGACTAATAAATACCCCAAACTACAATTTTAGATATAGGGTCCACATACCCTCCCCACTCCATCCCTCAAACCTCATGTCGATCGGCCACTTGGGCCACTCGGAAGTACAGCCAAAAATAATAAAAGCACTTTACTCCGCAAATTTTAATTCCACTTCACTATTTTATAACGTACGAAACAACGGGAGGATATAATATCCCAGAGGACATTCTGAAGCCCGAAAAAGTAATATGAAGGGTACTCTATCGGTATCCCTTATTATACACGCAACAACTGCGTCACGCTCTGAATATGCAAATCAAACAATAAGGGTGTCCCGAAGTGGGTGTAGGAAGCGAGGTTGCGCGGGCCGGGGATATTCGAGGGTGGCGAGTGAACGTCAGACCTGGGGAGAAAGAGCAATGATAGGAAAACGATAGAGGACGGGTGGAAAGGGCCGAGTAAGGAGGGAGCGTCTCGATTTACGTTTTACGAAGTTAATTGAATGGGTCTACTCTCTCCCTTGTCGTAAGATCGCTTCTAACGACGGGGGTGGAACGGAGCCTATGGAAGCGCAAAATGGTTATTATCTCCGGCGCCACAGACATAGCTGGCTGAGCTTCTGATTTACGAGCTGCCCTCTCGACTTAATCCTCACATCCACTACTCTCGTTCGACCTCCTCCTTTCGGCCACCCTCACGATCGCTGGAATTGGTCCTCGACTTTTAAGCTCCGACGATGGAATTAACACGCCGAACGCCTGTTTCTAGATCTTGCCGACTTTAACCAACCGTGGAAGCGGGTGATTGCGAGCCGGAGACCCTACCGACTAACAGATAACGGTAAATCGACGTGAAGTTGCGTGATAGTCTCTTTTCAACGCGATGGGACCTTGATTACCCGAAGTAATCCAGGGGGTACATTGCTCCGATGATCAAAGTGTTATGTGCCAACGTCGAAGATAATCATTTACGTCATAGATATTGAAGCTTCTACCGAGAAGGTGGGAAGCCTGCTAAGTATGCTGGGTAATTTTATTTTCTCTGACAATTTGCTCCAAATCTGACTTATATCTATTTCAACCTTCTGACTGTAAATGAGCTCAGCTCCTAAGTGCAAAATATCTTTAAACAACAACGTAGGGTAAACCAACCAGTGAATGACCGAATTGTTGAATTTATAGACCTTTGAGATTAATACTTGAATATATTTATGTATAACAACAAAAAACCTGTTGAAAGTGCATTTAAATTTATTTTTCTTGAAATTTCGATACAAATAATTACTTATTCTTATCGTAATTTAAAAAAAAAATGATTATAAAATGCAAAACGTGTAGAAGCCCAGTAAATGACCGCATACTTTTAATAAGAATTGTACTTATCAATGTTTGCTGAATACGCGTAAATAAAAGTATGGGATATTAAAAGTGCAACTACACTCCATTTATAAACATATAATATTTTTAAATTTATAATTGACATTTCTTTGCCTAATGGTCATTCACTGGTATGTGGTCAATTACTGGTTGGTTTACCCTACCTACATCACAATTCGATATTCGCGAACCCAACAGTAGAGAGGAATTCTAGTTAAAAATAGATACTCTTCACTTCCAATTAATTCCACTTGAAGCCTAGTTATATTTGTCGCGTTCAATGCTAATCAGACAATTTACAAATCGGACGAACTCGGGGCGAGGTTCTCCTTTCGTCGAGCCCGATACAAGAAACTTCGCCGTGCTGGGATCTCGGGCTGAAGTTGCCCGGCTCAAAAGTTGCAAGTGTAATCACGAAATTCACGGGGCAGGACTTACGGGGGCTGTCTAAGGAAATTTCCTCCTCTGGCTTGATAAATGGCAAGCATCAGGAACTCGTTCCTGAGGCTCACGACTCTTTCGGCCGTCCACGGGAGGCGGATCGCCTGCGCGAAACAAACCGCTCAATTTGCGGTCCGGCAGCCGAACGAATGACGGCTAACCGAGTTTCAGCGAGTTTAGGTATTGGTTCGAGACTTATGCCCCATGAGCTGCAGCGGATTCCACCCCTGTAAATGGCATCATTTTTCACGGGGTGATTCAGCTGCTCGATACATAGTAAGATGTTGTTAACACGCGCGATTCCAACCTCCCTTAATCCAACGTATTTGATCCAACGCCCAGAGATCGCTTCTCTCTTCACACGTACTTTCGACCAAACTATTCCTCGAGTAGCTTGCAGCCTTTCATGGGAGACACTTTTATAGCTGGGGATTGGTATTTCGAATATATTCGCACAATGCTATCTGTGGCGCGTGAATGTAACTGAGATATCACTCCGGACACGGGGAGTGTCTCGTGTGAGAAGGTGCTTGTATATAATATTTCTTCGAGTTTGACAGATATGCCTTCGCAAGGCCCTTAAATTTATTCCACTGGTCACTGTACAATAGGGAGCAAATTTCAGATAGTGGTCACGGTGGCTGTGAAACGAGAGATAGAAGGTGGAATGATAAGGGGATATGTGGAAGTAGTTCCTGAATAACTGAATGGCTAGGTGATCTAGTTTCGATTAGAATTCTGAAATGGTAAGCTTCCTATTTTATATTCTGATCGCTTTGGGTATAAATATATCACCCTATAACGTCATCCTATTCTTGGAGCCTACCCATACAAAATTTTTTAAAGCTTTTAACGTTTGATTAGCGACACTTGATTTGCAATTCATACAATTCATGATGTTGATTCATATATCTAACATCCAAGATCTTGCTTGCATACATATGCATGGAACAATAAGAGCACTTTGATATTACTCTGCACTTTCTGAATCGCGTACTTGCATATCTGTCACATCAAATCTACTTACCTTTCACTGTGCTATGTATTAGGTTCAAACTTATACTAACAAGGAGAGTATTTTAGGTGTCCGCCTCCGATCATTTTGATTTTTGGATATGTTATAGAGGACCGAAAAATAAGAAATACGTGTTTTTTTATTTTTCCCCCGTTTTCATATTTGGGGGGTGAAAACTGCGTTCAAAGTTAGGGTTGAAAAATCATTTTCGTGGAATATCTCGAGAACTATTAGAGATAGGGGAATAGTGTCAATGGACGAATTTTGTGTCTTTGAATGCGAAATATGACTGACTCACCAGATTTTCCCCTATCTCTAATAGTTCTCGAGATATTGCACAAAAATGATTTTTCAACCCTAACTTTGAACGCAGTTTTCACCCCCCCCCCCCCCAAATATGAAAACGGGGGAAAAATAAAAAAACACGTATTTCTTATTTTTCGGTCCTCTATAACATATCCAAAAATCAAAATGATCGGAGGCGGACACCTAAAATACTCTCCTTGTAAGAAATCCTATGTCTAATTTCCTCTACTCAGAAACGAATGACGTACTTTGAAGTGCTTATTGAACATTCTTTCCCAACCAACTTCAATATCACAACAGAAGTATGTCTCCAAAATACGTATCGAAGTGCTCTCCTAAACACATTTAGTTACAGAAAACTAGAAATATTACTCGTAAAGTTTACCTAATAATTCTTTCTACTCCAACGGGGTGCTTCCATTATGCTAGCAAGTATGACAGCAAGTCCACACACCTGTAATCAGAAGAAATTTTCAATTAGTCACAATTAGCAAATGCATAGAATCGAAAAAGATCAATTGTTATAAAGTAAAGGAAATTCATAATTCTATTTCAAATCCACCCCAATATTACCCCTCTGCATTAATCTATCGACAAAGCTCCATTAATTAGACATCAGTTTCGCATTTCAAATAATTTCCCACTGCAATGTATTTCGTCTTTTTTTTTATATTGTAAACAATGGAGTCTACCCGTCAAAGGGAATAAATAAATAATTTCCAGTAAATTAAAATTCCTTATAAACGTTAAACATTCTTTCCCCCGAAAGCTCTGTACAGAACTGTTCCCTCATACTCCACACGGCAGTATTAAACAGCTGAATGGATCGACAACTATCAGAGGATTACCGAAACGAAACTGAAAATACAATCTGCGAGGTAGATAGCTGGGTCTCGAAAAACGAAATCCCCGATTTTTTCAATATCCCAGGCAGCTCTGATCACCGCTGATGAATTCGACTACGATGGCTTCGACACCGAGCCAGAGGCGTACTCTCACCGCTTAATCGCGTTATAGCGTGATAATCCCGAATCCAATTTGGGCAATGCAATTTTACCAATCCTTCTCTCGTCTCGTCGTGACTTTCTCGTCCTCGCCAACATGTCTGACCTAACCCAGACCACCGAGGCAGGCTAATTTTTCACACAGAAGCAGACAGGCCGCGATTCATCATCGCGGACTGCATTTTTCGCTGACAAGTTTCTTTCAATTTCAACTTTCCAAGTTCGTGATTCCCTAGTGTAACTGCTGAAACGCCAAAAAATATCGTGCAAGTCTCCAAATACAATAAACATTCCACGGGAGTTTTCGCGTAAAACTTTTCACTTTTACGCTGAACATGCAGTGCACGAGGATGTGTACCCGCGCTTAACTCGCGGGAAAATGAAGTTTCGCTCGCGTGCGCGCCGCCTTCGCGATGTTTTACGAGACCCCTAGTGCTGGTATTGCACGAAAATTTTACTATCGCGATAACATCCTGTCCCAATATCCGGGATACCCGGAATTCAATATTTATAAAACAAGTGCGCAATAAGGGGGCGCAGCCGAATCAGGTAATATGCACAGTATCTCGAGGATCCGCTCGGCGATGAATATGAAATTGTTTTGGGAAAGAACGTCTACGTCTTTTTCGCGAGGAAAATATTTGGGTGATTTCACTTTTTCACCAAGTATTTCTGTGAGTGAACTCAGAAAGGGCTACTGACAATGTTAACTTTAATTGTGCAAAATTGCCTAATTAAGAACAAAAAAAAATATATATATAAAGTTCTTGCAAAATTTCTAACGCCAATTATTTAGCCAAAAGTGTCAAGTTTAGGACTTTAGGACCTTCTTTCTAAGTAACACATTCGCAGATAAAATTTAAAGAATTCTGGGCGTTCAAGTAAAATTTTATACAGTTCTTTGTGTTAATTATAATTGTTAATTTCAAGGTTCTATGTAAAGTAATGTTCAATGATAGTTCTGTAGTGTTATTTCACATTTAAATACATGTGTTTTTCTAATCAGTCTTTACAGAAAGCTGAGGCCTTTTTCCGTGCCGCAATCCCAAGAAAATTCAACGTATCACAATATCTTCCACTACCCCTCAACATTCATTTCGCCGCAACGGTTCGGCTTTCTGTCATTTCACGGATGACTGAGAAAAAAGGGAGGAGAACTGTGGGTCAGAATCACTCGATAAAGAACACGAGTAACTCCGAAGTCAAGAGGGTTTCGTCAGTCGGACCCAAGCCGCGCGGGAAATTGAAGTCCGACACGAAAAGAACCACGGCTCCATTCTATGTAGGGCATGGAGAGCAATAACAGTTTCTCCCTTGGAATACTTTACATCGACAGGGCACGCTCTGGGGTGGTTTGATCTAAGGGAAAAGGAATCCAAGGGCGGCGGGGCAGACCACATTTCGCCCCCGTGGAATTCTTGTATCGGATTTTCAACAAACGAAACGAGCAATCTCGCGGCTCAAGAATCCGTCCTTGAAGGGCAACCGATCGGACCTTGTCTGGTGTATCTTTAAAAGCCTCAGCCTCGAGAAATGCCCTTGAGTGTTGCCGCGGCTACCACTCCCAGAAGTGACTTCCACCCCCGTGTGGAATCGATCCGCGACATTGCTTCTCGGTGTGTGTGTGTGTGTTTTTTGCCCTCCTTCCTCCTTTTTTCTCGCTTTCTCGACACCAGTTATCTCTCGTTCCACCATTGCAGCTGCAACCCCCACGGAATGTAATCCAATCGAGGGGCAAAACGGAGCATAGTTCTTTTACGGTGGCTCGATAGTAAAGAATACGACTGGGGCATGGGGGAGCGTGTACAAAATGTTATCTGTTATTCCAAGAAATACTGCCGACTCGGGAGAGAACACTTGGGGTAAATCGATAGAAAGAGCTAGAAACGCACGAGCGGTTCACACTGCTCGTTAATTCCTGCTGGGGTAAAAATACTCGTTGCACAAAGTGCAACTAATTTTACACCGTGAGCGCTATAGACACTGCAGCCTGCCGTGACGAACTTTCGAGCGGGCATAAAAGTAACGCGGCGCTGATTACAGCTAAGTTAAAATTCCTAACATTCTAAGTGACCGCAAACTACTAGCTAGAAACTTTCTTATTACAAAACAGGACCTATCCAGTTCCAAAGTTAACCTATCACTTCCAGCAGTACGTGGTACCTAACATGAAAGCGTCCACCCAGATGGTAACTCGGGCAAATGAACTACTTTGCACTTCACTGAGCAATCCTAAACCCAGTCACCACCTTTCACACCCTAGAATGCAACAACGAAGGGGCCCTCGAAAATTCCCAGTCAACAGGGTATATATCTTGCCCGCCAAGGAATTCAAAACTATACCCTTCACCTCGAGTTCATGTCCGCAGAGATCACAGGCTACTTGCTACGGGATTCCATCCTGCACTCCATGCTCACCCTCTCTGTTTTGCAGTCGGACAGCTCGCATATATACGTTGGCTAAAGGTCGTGGAACGGCAGAAGGATGCTCGAAGGGTCGAGAGGAAAGAAACGGGACGAGTTGCGAGCTACGTACATGCCTCGATCGGCCTCCTTGAAGCCGTGCCGGCCGTGTGCACTTATCGACGCAATCTGTATTGAGCGCAATTTCGAACGCTCGTATTTCTTCGCGACGACGATCGAGCGTGCTCCTGGAGCCTGTACGTGTGCACACGCGCAGAGGTCCGAGCGATGCGCTCAGTTGTCACGGCTGTAACGTCGGCTCGTAATGTCCGCGATTTAATAACGAGTACCAGGACTGGTATTGATCCCCGCGGGAGCTGCGAGCACCAGTTGGCAAATGCGACCACGCCGCACTCGCCGTCGACGCGTTAATTCGATACATTAACGCTTTGATAAGAACCGTCCGAGCTGGCGCGAGGAGGTGTCCTCGACGGGAAGTTTTGGATAATAGGAGGGGGCTGCCATGGCCTGGATAACCGCTTTTTGAACAGCGCTGGGTTTAATTGGACACGTGGTAGCGCCTTCGCCCCATTACCGTTTTCTTCGGGTACTGGTTACACGAGTTCTCAATGGTTCCTTGAATATACTGGTGATAAGACACTTGGGTGTATGTAGATCGTCTGCACTTCGGGGATTAATAGAGAGATGTAGAGTGCACTGTTTGATTACTTTTTCATTCAGGGTCTCTTAGAAGAGACAGTAAAGGGAAACTTTGGATATCAAAGGGCCGTTTTAGGATCGTCATAGGCCCTAGACACTTTTGCATAAAAACTGTATTTGTAAACGCTTTGAATTTATTGTTCACGTCATTAAATTGTTAATATATTTACTTTATTTTTTAAATTAAATTATATTTTCAATTTTGTTTTTGTTATATTAGGGTACATTACTATTTAAAAATTAATTTTTAGACTTTCGTAGGCCCCTGTAAGTTTGTAGGCCCTAGGCACAGTGCCCACCGTGCCTATTGGATAAGACGGCCCTGTTCGTTTCATTTAGATAAAATGTGGTGTGAGATATTGTATATTTACTAGGGGTGTGCGGGTACCTGAAATTACGGGTGCTGTTTTGCGATTCGCGAGCCGATTTTCTTTTCGGGTCTCGGATACCCGATAACTTTTAAGTTGTGATTTTGCAGTGTAATCAAATGTAAGAATTTTATAAGCAAGAAAATCGGCTCGCGAATCGCAAATCGGGTCCCGTTTACATTAAAGGGTTCATCGAGTGTAAAAGGTTTAGACTAAATGATGTCGAAACTTCCGAAACTCGAAAGGGCCCAGTGCTGACAAGTTGTTTTTAGGGAAGACAAATCGAGGAAAAAAAAATTTTGAAATCGGTTAATATTTGACCCTCGCGCATCGGGGTCAAAGTTTTTAATTTTTTACCAAATTTGGCGACTTCCGTATATTTTCATAAATATTTGTATATTTCATTGTTGAATATCAGAAAATATTATTTGACATAATATTTGTGCCACATAAATACGTAAAAGGGTGGTCTATATATTGTCGCGAAGCGAAGTATCTACGTGTTGGTTTTGTTTAACTAATGAAAGTTTATTGATACAAAAATGATCTTTTATATTACTTCGTGGAATGCATAAGAGGACAAGGCTGAAATGTTTATATCGATAGCGAGAACAACCGATAGGGTCCGAGTGCTTGACGAATCTCTCCGCGAGAATTCATTCTGCCGGATAGTTTCAGAGCATAAAGACGTTGCCTTCCGAGTGTCTTAAATAAATTAAGAATTAAAACTACAAATGTGTTTTTAGTATCCATGGTTTAATTTCCTATACTGCTTCTATTTTGAGACATAACGCGGTTATATTGAAGGAGGAACATATTTCATTGCACACCGATCACTCTCCAAAAGTTGGTTAAACTTCATACACACTATGCATCAACTGAACAGTTGATGATAGACAAACGACAATACAGAAAGGATAAAATTGAGTACAGTATATTTGCAATAAATACTGCCTCGATGACACATAATACGTGTATTTTCAGTGAAAAATGATTGTGCGATATTTCGTCGCTCGAGCGCAGTTCGATTGTCTATTATCGGCGGGTTGAGCAGTGTGCATGGAGTATTGTACATATACATTTACTAAGCTACCGTAATCTATTGTTCTCGCGATTACATTACAATGGAAACGATAATCTGCCTATCAACGCGAACCAGGAGTGTCACAGGAGTTCAGATATTCAGAAAGACGAATTGCACAACTGTTTTTCTAATTAAAAACTACATCCATTTCAAGTTCAATGCTTGCGTAAAGTGCCACGTTCCACATAATCCAAATATTCTTCTTTATCAAAATAAAATAGGCCCCACTTCATCAATCAATCATAAACGCCTCACTTCGGAAGCTGAAGCTGGATATTGTCACAGGTATGTAGTGATAACAAGGCGAAGATTTGCACGGAAATGTGGAATCCTCGTCAATGGCCAGACCTGTTCACCAACACTACTGCGGATCGTAAACCAGAAACAAATGGCACCAGTCCTAGCAATGATTAATTGTAAACCGCGTCATAGGACGTGGTTAAGCGTGGTTAATCATCCACCGTTGGACCAGAGGATCCCCTCAGC
Organism: Andrena hattorfiana; assembly: GCA_944738655.2. NCBI lineage: Eukaryota > Metazoa > Arthropoda > Insecta > Hymenoptera > Andrenidae > Andrena > Andrena hattorfiana. Next base: position 36,844,654 of record OX122889.2, on the reverse strand, counting down.
AGACCATGTGACAGAACTATGGCGAACCACGATTGTTTGACAGATAGCCGCGTCAAAACAACCACCGCGTGGCCCTTGTATATGCAGTCGCCATGTGCACAGGCCACTGACACCTGTCGTGGCTCTTGGAGTCTCTGTCAGTTGGACTAACTGTTCGAACAATAGAAACCCACCCCCTATTCACTCTCATACATCAGGAGCTGACCGAGCTGGAGCAAGACCCGAGCCCTATAAGATAAAACGGTCAAGTATTCGTATTAAAAACAGTGCTGGATGGATGTAGCACTCACTCAGTGTCTCAGTATCGCCTCACTTCGAGCAGCTAATTACGGGGTCATTCTGGTAATCACGCCGCAAAATTCAGGTTTTTTTCTCAGTGAATGCAATGAATAATAAAGTCAATTTTTTTCATTTAGTAGGTTACTTATAATTTATACGAAACGATTTTTTAAATACACTCTTAATTGTGTTTTAATTATGTTATCTGGAGTTACAAATCGAGCCTTTGAAAAGACGGCGGGAGTGATTTTAGTTCACAGACTCATCTGAAACAAAAAACCAAACTGATTCTTATGCATTATGAATACCGCTATCGCAGGTGCCAGAATTAGCCACGTAAGTCAAAATTTAACAAAATTGCACGCATTTAAACTTCAAGTATCGAAATTTTCCATTTTAATTGAAGTTTAAATGCGCGCAATTTTGTTAAATTTTGACTTACGTTGATAGTTCTGGCACCTGCGATAGCAGTACTCATAATGATTAAGAATCAGTTTGGTTTTTTGTTTCAGATGAGTCTGTGAGCTGAAATCACTCCCGCCGTCTTTTCAAGGGCGCGATTATTAACTCCAGATAACATTGAAAAACACAATTAAAAGTGTATTTCACAAAATTGTTCCGTATACATTATAAGTAACCTAATAAATGAAAAAAAAGTTTAACATTGTTATTCACTGAATTCACTGAGAAAAAAAACCTGAATTTTGCGGCGTGATTACCAGAATGAGCCCTTAAAAGCCAACAGCTAATAAAACCTGGCGGATATTTAAAGGTTAGAGATGAGAAGGTATAGTGCCTAGAAAGGGTTGTAAACGCTACGAGTTCCAGAGTTGACAGCGTCGAGATCTGGAAACAAGAGGTCTAAAAACCTTAGCTACCCCAAAAATGCCAAACCTCTTGTTCCCAAATCTCGAAGTTGTAAACTTTGGGACTCCGGTAGCTCTTACAACCTCGCTATATCCCTTTTAGGTACCATACCCAGTTAGATTAGAATAAATATGAGGGATTTATATTGTAAAAATATTGTTGAAAGTAGATGTGGTGAATCTAGCTTCTACATCGACTAATTCTTTCTTTTCTTCCTTCATTTGTGGATGAAAAATGTGAAATTAAGATATCGTACGCACGACCAGTGATAAGGCACGTCTGAGCTATATTCCCATTAGAATTCTAATGAAGTTCACACTTTACGTTTACTTCGGAAACTTAATATGACTGCTACAAGCAATAAAGATACTGCAATCCTCGAGCACCTCGTAGAATCGTGCAACTGATACATTTTAAACGTCTACTTGTGCCACTAAGAAGCAACGTGCTACCAGCGTACGCTAAGCGATGGACGTGACAGTTTCTCTTAAGGTGCGTCCTCACTAGCGAACAGTTCGCGAACAATGCTCGCATGTTGTTCGCAAACTTTTTATAACCACTGCTCGTGTAAAGGTGCGTCCTCACTAGAGAACAGTTTGCGAACAGACGGTTCCTAGGAAACTCAATTCCCATACTGTTTGTGAACAGTTCGCAAACGCTGGTGGAGACGCGCCTTTATACGCAGGACACACTACAGGATTGGCCTAGTCTTAACCGCGGCCTAGCCTCGCGCTATCTAGAGCCTCGCAGAGGTCACACGTTCTAAGGCCACTGACACCTGTCGTGGGTTATCTGACAGCTTCAGTAACCAAACAATGGAGTGGCGAGCTTATACCTGCACAGAGATCTCATGGATCGAGGGCTACCTATGAGAAACGTCCGGTGTATTATGCGTATGGTAAATAACCAAGCGAGTACATTTAATTAGAAGCATTATAACTGGCTCGTAACGTATGAAGTATCATCACCATCAGATGCAAGATGAACACATCGATGGCTTACGAACAAATTTTGTATGTCAACTTTTGGTGTTTTCGAGATAAATAGGTTTAAATAAACAATGGTACATAAGATTCAAGGGCATACAATGAAGAAAAATATTACTTTTGACAAATTTATGAAGTAGATATAAATGTGATTTTTATACAGCATAAAGAAACAGTAAAAAATTATTTTTTGAATATAAAGACTTAACATTTTACAAATAGTGGACACACAATAATGTGCACTAAGCCATCGATATGTTCCATTCGTTTTGAAGGAAATCTCATGCAATACAGTGCAAGTGAAGTGTAGGAGGAAAAACGGGGAATGTCCATTTTTCGTCATTTTGCGATTTATAGCACATTTTGTTGGTGGCAACTAGGACTACAGAACTATCGAATCACAAAGGATTATAAAGTTCAAATGCCCCCGTAATATAACGTTAAAGATTTGGTATACTGGTTAAAAACAGGAAATGTCCATTCTGCACTGAAGAAAAGCACGGAATGTTCCCACTCTTTGCCTAAGCATAAGCTTCTGTCGTCAAGGTAAAATAAGAAATTATGATAAGAGTATAGAGATATTGCGTTGCGAGAAAAATTTATTAAGAGATGTGAATATTACGTGATATTTTTTATCGAGCCATCTACAATGGTTGTTGGTTGAGTATCCTCTTCACCATTTACAAAAAGAAAGACCAGACAGTAATAGAAAAGAAAAGAGTTCGATCTTCCTAATAGAGCATACAAAGAACTCCTACCTATTTCAAAAGCAAAATTTAAAGACCTCATGGTATTAAAAAAATGTAGTGATTCTAAGGCTCAACGATTTTATGAAATGTTGTCTCATGCATAACAAAATAGCTGACAATTAATAAAATGAGTAGCTTTCCTTATTTTGATAATAATCGTGGAATTTTCTTATTTTGTTTCAGAATGCTGCCTTGTTCAAACTTGAAAAAATATTAAAATAAGGTAAAACAATTATTATTTTCTTACTTATTTTTTTCTGATGCCTAATTAGGGTATAAGCTTAATGTTCTCAAGAATGCAGATAAATTCATTGAATCTTGTATATTTACTGATGGACTAAAGTACATATTAAAACTTTATTTTCTCGATAAAGCTGTTTTGTGACATTCCCTGTTTTCTCATTACCCTTCAAATATTCTCTACGTACGTTTGACCTACATTCGTCTCTTAATTTTTTTTCAATAACACTTTGTCTCTAATTAATGACACGTTGCTTTTTGCATGATGGATCGGTGGAATTCGTATCACACAGATCCAATCAGAAGCAAACGAGGTCGTTACTCAGTGAGGTCGAAAACCCTAAAGCAAATGATCTAATGAAGGAGGAAGGGGATCGCGTGTTCTCCATGTCAGTATGTGACTTAAATACTGAATAAGGGACGGACGATTATCCGATGCACGGGGCCACTTCGCGAACTAATTCGAATTCTAGAGTTATCCGTGATCGACTCTGCGAATGCAGTACACTGGAGTATCAACAAATGGGACAGACTGTGTTTGCTGGACAGTGTCCACACGGGAGTATCTCAACGTTCGCGGGCTTGAATAATTTCTGACTGATTAATTCGGATGTTTAGACGTCGACAGCTATTTCTATTCACTGGACTGTCTTTAGTTTGTGACGGGATTCACGTGAAGAGACGGTGCGGTTAAAAAATTTAGCAGAACATCGATAAAAAGCAGGATATCGATAAAAATATAAATAAATTCAAATTATGTTTCAGTGGAAGTCAACTCATGTTACGAATATTTTGATAAGTGAAAATTAAGTTTATTGATTGAATTACCCAATAGCTGAATTCCTATAATGATACTCTGAGGATTATTATATTTATGGAGGTGACACACTTGAGGTACGCTGAATAATTTATATTTAAATGATTAAGTAGCACAGCGACCTCAATTTTTATAAGTAGGTATAAGTTATTAATACCTCAATCTGCCAAGCACCGGTAATGTCTGTGATTCTGTAGGTAAAATCGATCTTGATTCTCAGTTACTAACTGCATTAGGTGGAGCCATCCTAAATTTGATGTAGGTATGGCAATATGGTCAGAAGGTACACCGCAAAGGATCATTACCAACGACAGATCCTAATTAATGAACACATCTCTAATTCGGATGGTCAAATAGCCGAACAGCTTGATACTGAAAGCAGCATGTTACATATGTACAGTTACAATGTAAGGACCAATGTGACATCCACATCGATATTAACTCACGTGCATCGATACTTTTCAAAATATTTACCAGCTCCGCATTACGGAAAAATAAAATAATCCTACAGGTTTGCTATCATTTACAAGCACATAAGAGTCCACCACTATTTCAACCCTTCACTATCGTGAAAGCAACGCAGTTCAAACGAATAAAAGAAGCTTAATTAAAGCCGGATTAAAATCAGAAGCACGTTAAACAATTAACGAAGCGATTCACATTGTTCAGAGTTTCAGAACATCGAGCCTTTATAAACAATACATTCAATTAACACTCCAACAGTGGAAAGCCAATACGCGCATCCCAGAGCACGCAATACCACGGTACGAAAGAATGAATTCATGAATGATGACCCTTTAGTCGACCTGACTGTGGAAAAACGACATAATACTGCTCGATAAACTATCAAAGTAGAGGAATCGCAGCGGCATATCTAGCGAAAGCGAATCAATTTTCGACGACCTATTGATAGTCAAGAATAGATCGGATCGATTCACCTTTGAGACCGTATCTGACCCCACTGAAACAAGGATCGTTTTCAATCAAGGTACATCGTCGCGGAACACTTTATCAAACACAGTGGTGATTTTCAGGCACGAATCGGTAAAAATGGGACTTTCTTCTTTGGGCCTATTTCAAGACATTGGTTTACATGAATAACCCACGGAGTTTACAACAATTAAAGGACAATATTTAACGCGAAATCAAAAAATTAACCCCACAAATTCTTCACAATACTGGAATAGACCTGGAAAAGACAGGCAACATGGCAGCAATCAGAATTAACGAGTATGAACTGAATATCTGTAAAGCGAATCCCTAAAAATGTATAAAAAGGGAGATACCGTCTGTAATGTGCATAATGCACGGCTGAAAATTCGAGCAACATGATATTTGCGAAGCTAACCTATCTACGAAATTTTCGAGTTACATACTAGCTGGATATTTCGAGAGTACCTCGATTTTCGAGCGAACAAAAGCGGAAGCATCAAAAGATGGAAAAATGCGCAACCACTGCGGTGAACGGAACTGTTCCATTTGATAAACCGTGCGTAAAGAAAATGAAATAGAATAGGAGGGGGAAAAGATATTTTTATTATTTCAAAGAGACCCGAACCACTGTAATCCGTCCTCTCGAATAAACAATACGACGGAGTGATTAAAATTGATTTTATCTACCTCCTTGTATTGTACACTCCAGATTATTTTATGCAAATAAAGATTCATGGAACTTCGACATCTATTTCTTTCGAATTCATCGCCGGTAGTAAAAAAACTTTACAGTAATTCGTCAAATAAATTAGTATTATGGCACAGAAAAGAAGAAGGAAGTCTAATATGAAATTCATTGTATTATCAATAGAAGGGCGTGAAGGAATAGGAAATAAGGAAAGATGCATCGGGGAAGAAAGACGGTCGAAGACTGGAGGATCGATATTATCGAAAAGAGAACAGCAGAAGATAGAATACATATGTATGTATGCAGATTATACCCGCACGTAGATATCCGTCTAGTAAGCATCTAATAGGAATAGAGACGAAGGGCTTGGTGCAAACTTAGATTTATGCTCACGTTGCAGCGCATAAAGTTCCTTGTCCTTGCATATTCTATGCACCGTGGCAAATTTCTCACCGTTCTAGCGATATTCTCGCTGACGGGTTAACGTCGAATATATGCGGAAGGACGAGGGATCAATTTTCGTAGAAGAGGGTTTCAATTGAACTGACTGCTCCAGACGACTGGCACAATCAGGAAGGACTATCTGAATTTTCAGCCTCCTACGTATATTAAATCTCCGTCTGACAATCGGCAAAATCGAACGAGATATACGGAGGGAATATTCCTGTTAATATTCTTATAGGAGCTTCAGTAAAGTGCGTTCGACGAAAGTTACAGAATATATACTGGTTTCATAAGATCTTGAAAGATTCGCAGGTAGTTACAGCCTTTCAGAGGCTCCATCAGAAATGTCAACATGACAACGTTACCATTACAGGTAGTCTACCAAATCAATTTGCACGAAGGCTGCTACAGTTTAAGGAATGCTGAGATGGGAATGGATGAACCCCGTACATTCAAATTGGGATTTGTAGAATTAGGTTATCGTGCCATGCTTGCGACAGCAGATGTCCAAGAGAGTGGTTCTTTCTTCAGCGCAATTGCTAAATGCTCGCAAATAAGCGTGAGCAAATCGTTCCACATAGTTTCAATCTATTAGGCAGAGGATTCTAGGCGACGTTGCGACAGCCTCGAGTTCTGTCAAAGATAATCGCGCGAAGTACGTAACGTTTATCTTTATACGGGATCGCATTTAACCGCAATAAAAGGAAGATGCCCAAGCGAAGGCACATAAATTACGCCTATTATCGGCTAAGTAAATTACTTGAAATACCCAATGAGTCAAGCGTAACCTTCCATCTCCAGCCTGTGAAAGGACGGCTCGCGCTGCCTTGCATATTTCCCGATCGCCTTGAGCCTGAGGGCTGACCTTCGTGCGCATCTTCAGATGCACCAGGTCCGACATTCACTGGCAGGAGAAACAGAAACATTCTCACGAGTCAGGGACCTTCTTTCATCGGTTTCCCATCCGAGGATCTCATCTGTGTACCCAGCTGCGACGGCCAACGTGCGAAGTGGAGGATGAAGAACGAGAAAATTGAGAAATTTTCGTCCCCTACGTTTACAGAAAACGTGATATTCTGACCCTTCTGTAGAACCGTATATTGGATTAAGGATTCTCAATGAAGAAGATCAAATGGGCCTGGTTAAGCAGATAACTATCAACCTTCAATGATCTCAAAATTATTGTGAGTACATTAGTTTTGAAGATTTTTAACTGTTAAAGAAAAGTAGCTTTATTTCTATTGGGAATATTTTATTTCTTGGTACTGTTTTACAATGTTTTTTAATGGGTTATTGAATAGTAAATAATATGATTAATACTATTTTAAATTTTCTGTGGTTTTTGTTTTAGTGGCTTGGTAGTTTTAATAATTGTATACTGTAAGAATTGTTCTATGGCTTTGTAATTTTTAGCAAAATAATGATCACAGAATAATGGGAGCCGCACTGCGTTTAACTAATTTTTGTCATTTTGAGGGTTGGTAGCTTTCTGCATAAATAGACCCAAATATTTGTATTATAGATTTCTAGTCGCTAAGATATACATACATCACTGGATTTCTCACAACCGAGGAGACAATAGCTTCCTCCAAATTTCCTTAATCTTTTCAAAGTACTCAGAAAATGAATTCCCAAAGCAGAATTTAAAATAATTCTACCTCAACAGAATTTTCAAAGAGCTCGATCATAAAGCAATTAAACTCTCACGCTTCCAAATTCGAAATTAATCCAACTGTGGAACATCTCACAACTAAAATAACGTCCAAATTCTAAGCTAACGCAAATCTAGGAATTCTAAACCCAATATTAACCATATACTCGATCTCCAAGCAGCTCGTCCCACCTCTCCAAGAATTCGGAGCGGAAATCCCGCGACAAGTCACGCGAGCGCTCAGCCCCCCTGCGCGCCGACGATCGCGCGAAAAATCCACGATCCCAACTATCGACGCGACAAGAAAGAAGCCTTTCTATCCAACAAGAATTCCTCCGTCGAATATAGTATACAGTTCCCAGCCCCCAGCTTCCCGTCAGCCAGCGGATTGATCCCCCTCCGCGATCTTCGCGTTTTACGACCAGCGATTTATCGGGTTGGCCCTCCCTGTCCTCTCTATCTTGCCGCCTTCCTGAAGCAGTCCATAAATTGCAGCTATGTACCGGAAGAAAAGGAATGAAAACGGGGTGAAAGGAAGAAAGGGGGGTTGGAGGAGGGGAGAGGGCAGGCTGCACACATCGCGGGTGAAACGCGGTTGAATAGGGCAACCGGTTACCCCCGTCGTTTCTTAGTCGACGTACGATCCCAGGGGCCGAAATCCATCCAATGTGCGAGAGGGCATCCTTCTTCTGTCATTCGCACCGTGCAATTCGCGTGCACCGCCTATGCAGCGCGGATACGAGAGGGACAGATTCCGATAGCCAGGAACGAGTCGGGTGTGTAAGTGCATCTCACGGGCCGCGATGGAAACGTGGGCCCGTTCCCCGCGCTCCTCCATTTCCGGCAGCGTCGATAAGATAGACCTGAATGCATCTTACGTTCCGTTTAATTTATGCCAGCGATTCAGCGGCGCGCAGCCACCGTTTCAGGGGCAAACAGAATCCGTGCGCCTCGACCACGATTCTACATACTGCTAATCGAGAGACGCGTGGATATCGTGCTACCGATGATCCCCCATTTCGTCGTGACCAACTATTTACGCGAGGGCGGCGGGTTATTCAAGAGCGATGAGAGGAGGCTGCATAGCGCATAGAGATTCAGGGTTTGGAATAAGTAGTCGTGAGTTTGTCAGACCTGAGGGAGAGTGTGGATGTAAGATTCTTGCAAGTGGGTGTATATACTTGTGGAAAGAGTAGATATACTTGATTGCTTACAAGGGAATCAATTAGATATTTAATAATTATTAGAATGAAAACATAACGGCTTTTTATGCTCTATAAAACTGTATAATCAAATTGTTTAAAATTTGGAATTTAAGCAGTAAACTGTTCCCCACCACGAGTTTTAAACAATTCGATTGCATAGTCTTATACAGAATATAAAACCATTAAATTTTCTTTATAATAATTTTTTTATATCTTTTACAGTCTTGAAGATATACAGGAATTAGGAAATCACACAATAATCTTTAAAGGATTAACCTTCAGGACTTTAGAGAACCGAGAACAGGCACAAATGAAAAATTGCCAGATACTTCTATTGATATCCTCCACAAACCTGCACAGTTTCAAAAAAATCGGAGTGTTCGGGTGACCGAAAAGTCGAACATCTCTTGTTAGTTATTTTAGGATATTGAATGTGTAAGAACTGAATTCAAATTATGTAATCTCTTTTTAAAAAGAGCAGATGAGAGTAAGTTCAAAGCACTACTCTAATAATCTCGAAAACAGTGTCCAGTTTCACCCGAAAATTCCCTCTGTTAAATAATGCCTCTATACAAACCTCGGAAATTTCACCAAAAATTCGGATCAACGAAACGCGTTCTAACCCGCGGTACGTTCGTCTCCACCACGCGCAAATTGCGCAAGCTGTATAATTTGAATGCAGAATGGGGGAATATTTTTTGGCAAGATACCGGCGTAAAATGAAACTTTGGCTAGAGTGCAGTGGCTTCGTTAAATATTTACCCTCTATTTTTCACAGAGGATAGACATTGAAATTTAGCGCTGACGTCAATAGACTAATGCAAATTCCTGCAGCGCGAATATTATACGAAATATTGTCCATTCCTCGCGATCCACAAGCCGACTGGAATTAATATCCATCGGTCGAGAGATGCTCTGACGCTCCCCTTAAATTCATTGCCACGGAATTATAGAATCCTTCTAATAAATATTCATAAGTCTCAGGATGGCGTTCGTCTGCTTGTCTGCGAGGAAACGCGAAATTCGATGGAATCGTGGCTAATAGAAATGAGGTGCTGTTTCATCAGCCGTGGAAAATAAAAAAATCCGTCCCATTTTAAACAATTCACATCCCATTCGATAAGATTAATTGTAGACTGTTCACTCCTCATTAAGAGCCTGCTGCAAATAAACCGCAGCTAAAAATCAATCGCCATCAAAAGAGGATTGCATTAATTAAACCCAAAAGGATACAAAAAAAACGTATCCCAGGCAGGCAAATAAAAAATCGAGATTTCCGCGACGAAGAGCTACGAATATAATCCAATCAGCTCTCGCAAGCCTCGACCAGGCGAGAATCATGAAAACACGATTCTACATCCGGCGAGATATTGCCGTAGATTTTTCTACGCGACAGGTCAAAACGAGAGGACGCGGCTCAATATCCAGCCGGATATCAGATCCCTGAGTCCTGGCCCGTTTTATCATCCGAGTAAGTGTAGCGAGCGAGTAAACTCGAGCGGATAACGCGAGTCTTCGAGGAAATACAACGAGCGGTCCGGCGAGTTAGCGAATAAACTGCCGTGAACGGACGAAAGGGGAGAGCGCGAACGAGACGGGGAAAGGTGGAAAAGCTGGAAAACTACCGTGTAAGGGACTTTATTTCCGTTTCGGAGTCGTTCAGCTTTATATCGGCCCTCCGACCTCCCTGTATCCTGCCTCTCGTATAAGCGGCCAGCTACCAACGCCAAATGTAACGGCGAAAGTTAATCTCGACGCTTATTCGCAGGCTTCTTATTACATGTATTATGCACAGTTTAATCAGCTACCCGCCGTCTTCGTGGTTAATCGCTGCAAAACGGGGGCCCCTTGGCTAGGTCTGGGTTAATTTTCACCGCCCGGAGCAAATCGGATTTCTCAAGCCCGCCAATGATTAATCCGGACACGTTCGCGAGCGTTTTTCCAGCGTGAAGGATTGCCCGGGAGTTAATTAAAACGCGACTCACGGTCCGCGTTGTCACTACCAATTTACGGAGGCCGGCAGCAGCGAAAAGGGTCAATCCTATTCGCTGCGGCCGTTGCAGCGGTGCCATTGCTTTGTATCGAGTTTCCTACCGTTAATCGTGTTATGCTTTTTTTCCCCTATGCTATCGCTACTAGTAGGAAAGAATTGATTGTGAAACAGAGTGTGGCGAGTGTCGAGACACTTTGTGTACCTATTTAGATATATTTCGATGTGAAACATGGTAGGTGTACTTTGTAAGTAGATTGCAGCTGAAAGGCAGCTGGTTCTTTATTACGTTCTTCGGAAGTGGAAGAAGAAAAATCTGACAATTCTAGGAAAATCTATGGTTTAATTTAAAAGGAAGATGCAGTTGCAGCTTGTAGATGCATCACTGCACCTGTGCACAGAGTGAAAGCATAGGAAGTCAGATATTCTGAAAGAATTCTTTTATATTATTCTTCTAATTCTGCCCCTTCTATGTCCACTTCAAAAGAAAATCTGATTTTCCTGAATTGTGCGACTCGTTCACACAATTTCTTTCTATCAGAGTGATTCCCAACCCGTAAGTCGTTTTCTGAAGGGTCGCCACACTCCATTGTTATTTTTACATGGATATATTTTTTAAGAAAAAATTTTAGACTGCACGTAATCTATTGCACTCAATCTTTATTAACAAAAATCTTTAATAACAAAATAAAATACTGAGCAAATATTTGTTTAATACTACGAGTCATCGTTATTTGAATCTTTTTCATTATCATGAGAACTGTTTACTTGGGCCTGTCAGGGTCTACGTGTGCACTGTTGGTTTAATATGGTTACATTGCCATGTTTTATTAATAATGTAACACTAATTTTTCGTAAATGAAAGGAAGAAAATATATAAACCTTTAATATTTCTTTAAATTTTCACCGTGGCGGATCTTGATTCACTGCCAAACAATAAAATACAGTAAGATTGTGTGATATATCTGCAATATTCTGCACACAATTTGGGATTCACGTGCAGTGACAGTCAATTATTTGTTGACTACGGTGTAGCGAAGGACAGCGAGTAAAAAGAGAAATGAAATAGAAATGTCGAGATATTAGATTGCGACTTGCCAATTTACGCTATTATCGTTTTTTTTTTCACACGAAGACAATTTATTTGGGTAATTATTATTTATTTATATTTTTGTTTACCTTACTTCGTAAGTATGGGGAGGAGAGCGCAGGTATTTGAATCTTATAAAAGGGGATCGCGACTCAAAAAAGATTGGAAAAACATTGTTCTATCAGAATAAAACAAGAAATAATCGGTTCCAGATTTCTCTCTCTTCTCGTAAATCCCTAAGAATTTCGATTTCCCGGAGATACTCGCATTCATATGTTTCACAAAATCGCCCCATTGCACCAAACAATGCGGAATCTAATAATGTTTCTATGCAAACCTCGTCTAGACGCAGTGTGCTTTGAATAGGGAAACCTACTCAGCGCAATCCTTAATGCCCCAAAGAGATCGAAATAGATAAAGCATGGGGAATGGAGGAAGAGGGATTAAGCTATTTCGCGATGCTGAACTCGTCTGACCAACGCAATGGTTGTTCGACGTGGGATTTACCTAGGGAACATTAACACAGACCGATTAAATCGTCCAATGTACTGTATAACCGAAACGTGGAATCGGATATGAACTCGAAATTTACATAGCTCGAGACAGTTGAATGCTTCGTGCGATTAAGTGGACGCAGCCGTCAGTGCGACACGGACAGTCAGAGATTTAAACGTGAAGCTATATAGTGATATATTTTAATCTTGCTTTGATATTGAACCATACGCTCAACCAGAATTATTTTAATCGTCTAGACGGGAAGATTTAATTTCCGTATTATCGATAAATTGAAATTCTGTAACAAGATAAAGTGAGAATTTAAAGAGAATCGATAACCTATCTATCTTTGCAAAGGAAATAAGTGATTTGTGTGCATACAGAAAATGGAGATTTTGGAGAAAATGGAGAGTCTAATCTATATCTATGTATATAAAAAAGTAAATAAAAATTTATAACAATTCATGTGACCAAAAGAAAGTTCTAATTACATATGAGGGATTGCAAACGTGCGTAAAAACTTCTAGAAACTTTTTACTGAGCTTCCTGAGCGATAACTTTTCTAGACCTTAACTCTTTCTTTTACTTGCTACAGCAGAAAGAAAGAAAAGAATCATGTGATGAGATTACTGAACTGGAATTCAAACCAGGATCTTTCGTTTAGCATTTACGAGCTGCATGCCCCTAAATCTAGCACTCGAAACGACTGCCACTTAGATTAATAATAGGACAAGAAAATATCTACAGAAATATATAAATCAAAGGTCCTAAAAACGAACGGTTATGTTGAAAGGAATCCCCAAGATCGTGAAAAAGAAAAGTAAGCACAAATACACATGAATCGAAACGTCCTTAGAACTTATTCCAGAGTCTTCATGCCCGTCGTAAAGCTGTCTAAAAAGCCGGGCACACGCGATCCGTATGCTCACTTGTTGCATGTCAATAACATTTAATGACATCTAAGTCATCGCTTCCAGTGCATTAAGTGCAGCGCAGTCGTAAATAGAACGGCTCGTAAAATGCTATTCGCGCCATTAATCCACATACACTTACAAATTGCCCAGCGGTGAACAGGCTCATGCGATGAATCACGCGAGCTTGATAAAGAAAACGGTGATCACATGTGGTCGCGACTTTGAAAAAGCTTCGCAGCCCTTCGACAGCATAAATCACGCCCTATAAACAAACTACATTCACCGGAGCGAAAGTGATGTAGCTAGATACTGAAGACGCACTCAAGTGGTGTGTAAAACAATATCCTAAATGGTACAATCCATCAAACGGACCTTTGGTCGCTCATCACAGTACTACGTAGATCTAAAACGCTTGACCACTTGGTGCTCTCAAGCCACCGGCATGCAGAACGTGTCAAAAGACTCTTGCCTCTTGACACACCACTCTGTTACCGTCTTCGCATCTGCTTCTATCGTCTCTCTATATTCCCTTCGCCCATCGCGCGCGTATATGTTTATGCAGCCGCGATGATACGTCCCGAAAGCAGCTCCTTTTCAATGAAAGGCAGAGAAAGGCTGGAAAAGTAGGAGATCCGAGCAGGAAGAGGTGGAAAGAGCGAGCGGCTTCGAGGCAAAGCGCGGAGAATGCGAGATTGAGACACCGGAAACGGAAGCCATTAATGGCGTTCACGGCGAGTACCGTGAAGTGGATGAAGCTAGATAGATGGAGAAAGAAGAGAGAGAGAGAGCAGGGAGTAGAGGAGATGAGAGAGAACGACGGGCTTACGAGTCAGAGAGAGAGAGAGAGAGAGAGAGAGAGAGAGAGAGAGAGAGAGAGAAGGGTAAAGGAGGGTGACCGTAGGAGAAAATCGTGCAGTGGAAGGAACGAAGGGGAGAGAGTTATACAATGGCATTGTGAATTCGTAACCACGCTTTCTACCCTCCCCTTTCCACGGTGCTTCTGCACCGCCATGGCATCTTCTACGAGTCTCCTGGCCAGGTCTGCAGAGCACCGTCAGAAAACCCCTTGACGCGTGTCGGGTTCCACGTATTTACCGTTTTTAATCCTTCTAGTAAAGGGCCCTCTACTGTGTACTTCTCATTCTTCTCCCGCAGCCTCGCTCCAGCCGCACTCAAGCATCGAAATTTTCGAACAGCCACTTCCCGCAAGGGGAGGAACGTCTAACTATGGAGCCGGGAAGCTTTCGTTTTGCCACTTCGGAACCTTAGACTATTTTAAGGATTTCGCTCAGAGTTGAAGCTCAATTCCGGGATGACTTACCCTCGATTTCATCCTGGAGCCTCGCTCAAGGACCCGGAACTTGGATTTGGCGAAGTAGATTCTAGTTACAATCTGGGGGATTTGGAGTTTCTTGCTGTTGGTCGGTAGCGAATCGTCGCAAACCCAACAACCAAAGTACCTTGACATGAATCTTCAGTGTAGTGAATCCTATCAGCTGATATTTTACGGCAGAATGCCATACTGTCGCTTAGTCGCGCCTATTTCTGCACGTTTCGTCAGATAAGCTAGGCACTGAAAGAACTGCGTGGAACGACCACGCGATGGAGAAAAATTAGTGTAGCCCGTTGCGGGGAGAAAGAAATGGGGGCTGGGGAGTTTATGCTATCGACGATGAGAGCGCGGATAATAAATCGAAGGGGATTTCGATGGCTTAACGATCACGCGACTTCCCATCGGTTGAAGCCCCCAACGAAGAATTTATGTCACTGGCGGCAGTCGCGTCGCTGAATTTCGGTACGGACTTTACGACTCCGCCGAAATGGGGAACGATCGCTGGAAGAATCGCTGGCGTGGAAACGCCGTCGCGCTATCAGGGCTATCAAAGATTTAGTCTTCTTTATATTCTTCACGCTGCCCTGTCAGAGGCTTGATTCGATAGACCAGATGTCCATTAATTCACGGCAATTTATGCGATACTCCGATCAGGAATTTAGAGGTAGAGCCCCTTCGACGGGGGATCTTCATTTGTTAAATGCCCACAGAGTGACGTAGTGGAAGGTCAGTATAGATTATGCCAATAAGAAAGTTTCTTCTAGTACCAATTTAATACACGTTCGATTCACTTTTAATGAATCAGAGAACTGATGGAGACTTCACTGCTCACATTAATTAATGGATCGATCACCATTAAATATAGGTAGCTAAAATGTACTTAAAAATGGCACAAATTCCATTTATTCTTCAACTCGCTGGATCTCCGCGAGGTATTACGGCAACATCGTGATGTTAAGCTCATTTTAAAACGAGGAGTCCGCTGATTCTTTTGCTGATAATTTTTTACCTGTGGCCGCTATGCTTGAAGTCGAAACAAAGCGACGGTAAAAGTGTAATGTGGTGAGTGAGAATTCAGGAATATGTATTAAATTTTTCACGTTAATTATTTAATTATACAAGCTACTAACTTCTGATTTACTTCTGAAGCTACAAAAATTTTGTTAGTCATCCCTAGCGACATATCGCATCTGCACAAAAAGCTTTCAAAGACTTTTAATTTGTAGCAAGAATTCTGGGCGCACTCAGGCGTTGCTTATGTCTCATGAAATTTTGCTGGCCTTCCGAGTCACTTCTGCCAATGGCATTTTAATTCAACGTGTTCGTGCATGCAAATTTTATATTGTTATTTTCAAATTAAAGCTGATAATTGGAGCATTGTTGGCATTTCGTGTCGAGCAAGCGTTATTGCGCCAATGCACTGCTGACGGTGATACAAGTGGGATACCTATAGATGTTTCCTCCTCAATTAGGGGGAAATAGACTAGCAACAAAAGACTTCAATTAATTATTCGCGGACGACAGAAAAAAAGAAATACATCACGTGCACATCCTACAGCGTTTCTGCGGAAACGCTCAACTCCCTGTGCGGAAAAAGTTCGCAGCTTTCCATTACCCTCTGCCTAGTCCCATTTACCTGGTAATTACCCTGAAAACGTGTAATTATCCCCGCGAGTTTTACGATGGCTTCGGATTTGGAGGATGCACCTTGGATTTAACGGGCGTCGACAACGTAAAACTTTATTGCCCCGCGTCACAGAGCCTTCGTTTTACGCAATATAATTCCTAACGCGATGCAAATTAACGATCTTCACTTTCTACGCAGCGCAATAAAGTAATTCCAACGATATAATTGGTCCTTTTTAAAAGCACTCCGAAACTCATCCCAGAGAACTCAAGATTTCCCCAAGTCTTATTACAGGAATAATAAATCCGAATTAATGATACTTCCTCCTTGAACCAGGGACTTCTTCAACTAGGTAACACAAGAAAAATGATTCAAGTATCCAGACACACGTTACTTAACTTTCATTCCGATTCCACAAGATGCAATCACGTGCGCGATATTATCACCCCAAGAACCTTTCGATTATCCTTGACTATCCACAAAAAGGAAGACTGAAAAGGCGTTACATGAACGTCAGAACTCGCGAAGACCTTTACGTAATGCCAGCCATCCATTACAATCGGGTCTTAAAAAGCTTTCGCGCTTAATGGGCGTCTTTTAACCTAACATGACGACAGAGAAAAGGCAGCGAAGCCACGCAGAAACTGCAGAGCTTGAGAGGGGAGATAATGTTTTGTGCTAACCTTTCGGCGTGTGCAATTAGCGTGTTCAGCAAAAAGCCATCCAGGAATAATATTGAAGCTAATAACCCCCATTTAACCGCGTAACGTTTCGTCCCCCTTCTAACGTCGTAAGATGCATCTTCTCGTGGTTCTCATCTGGGAACCGCGGTGCTCTCAGACCGCCAAGGAGTCCGACAGGTCTGCAGGACCGGTGGAGATGGCCCCACCAACAAACGTGAACGAGATTGTACGGGAGGAATTCCATGGAAGACCTTAAATCTCCCCTTGAACACAAAGCGAGGTTCATTCTTCGAGAATGAGAAGACTAAGCCCTCGACAGGGCCGCACTCTTCGGCTATCCGTCTAATAACCTTGAGATTAAGTTTCAGCTGTTCAACGACATTTAATAAGTCGATTCTATGAGGTACCAGCGACAGGAGCTTCTGCAGCGACGAAATCGAAGTGGGGTGACCTGTCCAGTGAATGAACACTTAAGCTGCATGTCTGTTAAAATTAGTATTCAAAAGTCGTTATTTAATTCCCTGAATGTTATTTCTGCAAGCAAGCTGTTTTATTACGAAAGTCAGACATCCCGGAACACAATTCTAGCAATGTTTGATAGTTATAACTTTCATTAAAAGTCTGGCAGAGGATTATATAAAAAATGGGCCAATGACCAGTGAATGAACATAAATTTCTAATGAATGAACAGGGGTACCCCAGTGAATGAACGGGATAATAACAGAGGTTAGGTTTCCAATGTATTTAGACGATTTTGTGTGTAAATAATTTTTTATTCTCTAATTGCAATAATATTATTGATTTGATACTTTACTAGTCTTATAAGATCATATTCATGCATAGCTAAAATTTATTTTCTGGGGTGGGTTAACTTAATCTTCACACTGGCGGCGAAAGTGTCAAGAGAAAAAAAGACAGGTTAAGTTGTTCATTCATTGGTAAAGTAAGAAATGTCCGCGTTTGCCAGTGAATAAACGGCCGTGGGGTCAACTGTTGAATAAACGGAATTAATGCCGTGTAAGTTAGAAGTAAAAAGAAAAACGCCTTTGCGAGACGTCTGTGGGTGTCCACTCTAAATTTCGGTGTAAGTTTCAACGTGAAATGCGCGCGATAGGCGTTAATTTTTCGTATTACATAAGCAACGTTCATTCAGTGGGGGGTGTTCATTCACTGGACAGGTCACCCTGGGTGGAATGCAAAAGACAGTAAAGATCAAGATAATGGGGTGTAAATTTGGTGAGAAATTGAAATTATGGAATGTCATTATTTAATCGATCAATCGACCGCCAAAAAGCCGACTAAGTCATTCGGTTGCTTTGGTACAGTGGTTACTCGATAAAAGCTCGCAATTCGCGACTGACAGCGAGCATATAGCGTGTACACAACGCGTTTCTCAAATTAATTTATTCTCAATATCTTCTTTTGGGCCAGAATACATCTGTATCACCTGCTTTCGTTTAAGTAACAGAAATGGCAGGGATAGCGATGAGCTTATAAAGTAGAGGGCAGGCTGAACTTATAACGAGGAAGTAAAGAAAGAACATTGTATTTTTATTTCTATGCCTCATCAAGTTATCACTGATACTAAAAATTCAAGGCCGATAAATCTGCCTTTTTGCCGACTAGTCGGTACATCTCCAATCGTTTCTAATAAAGGAAATGAGACTTTTATTGTGCTTCTGTATTTTTTTTTTTAAATAAAATTTGTTAGTTTTGATAGGATGTACATTATGAGTCTTCTTAAATTTTAGTGGAGGTCCCTTTCAATGGACACCGCGAATTCGTTATGGAAGGATCGATAAATACCCATTAAAATTTAATGCGTACAACTTCATCAAATGCAATAGACTTAAATTGCTGATCCTACTAGTCACTTTGTTCGCTGAGATCGTTTCAGAGTTTTCATCGTTCTCGATTCGCACAGAGGGAATTTTAGAAACTTTCTCAGCGACCATTCTTCATTTATACTCGACAACGCTCAAAAGTTGCGTCCAATAAGAAACGCTATAAATCAATTCCTAAAGTTCCTCGTTGAAAATCAACTTTATACCCGGAGCCCGGAACATTTCCTCGAACGAGAGAAATCTTCAGTTAATTCCCTGAAAGTCGCCGGAAGAGGATTCAAGATCTCGAATACGGTGTGGCGTACATCCACTCCTTCGAGAATCGACTAGATACTATCTATCAGACCCCGGGAGCATCTAATCGTCCTTCTACCTAGACAGCTCCTACCTCCCACCGTGCACACTTTGAATTCTCCGCTGCTCCCAGGCGAGCGCACGCTTGTTCAGAATTTTCAAAACCTTTGCCCAGCAGACACTCTATTATACTTCATTGTCCCGCGAAGGAACTATAGTGTTCCAAAGGTTCCAACAATTTATACACTACTTCCAATATTGATTCAATCACACAATGTGTTTGACAATAACATTTCGTTAACACTAGCACTACCGACAATTAAAGTACCTATACCTATTTCTATTAGAGCTCTTACTTTTTGACCCGTCGAGTACCCGGGTACCCGGACATTACCCGGGATAACTTCAAGCAATTGAATGTAGTATTGTCTGTGATTGTCTGTGGTATAGTCTGATGTTAGCCAAATAGGATTGAACAATACCATATTCAATGGCGTGAAGTTGTTTTTGGTAGACGGGTATCCGACGGGTCAAAAAATAAGAGCTCTAATTTCTACCAGACCAGTCAAAACAACTGGTTATTTATAAAAAAAAACGTTATGCAAGGAAAATAAACCTTGTCATTTTTTTTATTTTTATATTGTTAAAAAATATGTATATAATATTATACATATTTATACTATTTAGAAATACACTTTTTTCGCACTTAAAAATGGTAAATTTATTATTAGTGGACACAGTTCTTGCAAATACTGTTAGAGGCCTTTTTGCGTGTACATTTTATTATTTCTGCAATATCCATTTTGACACCATTTACGTTTATTCGAATTTTGTATGGCAATTCCCGAGATTTTATCTAACGAAAGAAAACAATAAGTGGATAGGGTATATCTCGGTATAATAGATGTATATGTAACTTTGGAAAGGGTGGGTGAGAGGAAGGAGGGGGCAGACAAATTAATAAATTTAATTTTTTAGATATTGCAATATATATCATGAAAAATTTCTGAAATGCAAAGACCTAAATTTGAGTAATTTTTAAATGCAAATTTAAAACCAATCATTTTTACTAGTTTGATAGTTCTAATGTTAAAGAAAGGAATTCCTGGCTGAATTCGTTTTTAAAATTCAACTAGTACCAACCCTAACCTTTAGAAATAAAATCTTCAGCATGTAGAATTCCTTTTCAAATTTCATACATCTTTCGCATCATCTCATATATCAATAAACTCTGCATGACCATGACACTCATACACAACACGAGCTACAATCTCATTTCTTTTAACGATGTTTAATTAAGGGGGGATTGCGCCTTGTTGGGCCGAAAAATAGGTAATTCTTTGTAAATTTTTTGTACAAAAACGATTCGACAAATTAATTTTAGGTTTGGCAGGCTGTTTTATTGTATCGTGAACTATTGTTCGGAATTTTTGTGTGACGATAAACAGGCAGATACTAAAAGAGCGTAGAAAAATAATCAGGTCCTCCTGGCGTTGACGAAAAGTACTGTAAGGGTTATCCGAAACACAAAAAGGAAAAGAGATTCTTAACCTATATGAATGTGGCTATCGGTGGTAGCAGATTTATTGCCGTATCTGTTACCGTTCCTTTTTTATTTAAAGAAGTTTTCGCGATTTTGGGGCAAAACCTGTTTCAGATTCAAATCTTCTTCAAAAGGCTGTCATTTTAATATTCTTTTATTTTTCTTAATGCATTTACTACCACCGATAGCCACATTCATATAGATTAAGAATCTCTTTTCCTTTTTATGCTTCGAATAAACCTTACAGTACTTTTCGTCACCGCCAGCACCACCCGATTATTTTCCAACGCTCTCTTTGTATCTGCCATGTTTTTTCACTGTCACACCAAAATTCAGAACAATAGTTCAAGTAACAATTCAACAACCTGCCAAACCTCAAATTAATTTGTCGAACCGTTTTTATACAAAAAATTCACAAAGAATTTCCTATTTTCTGGCCCAACAAGGCACAATCTTCCCTTAAAAGAGACACCTATGAACAATTTGGTTCCCACGATCTCCTAATGAAAGCTCATATCCGTTCATAGGACAAAGAATTCCATATATACCAGACGCCAGCGAGATTCTTGAGGATCGCGTAAAGGGGGAAGAAAATCCGCGTTCTAAAGGCGTGCGTGACTTCATTACGGGTCGAGCAAGTGGTCGTCTCTTCGTTGCAGAGCCTTTAAACGACACGACCTCTTGGGCTCACCTTCCCCTTCCTGTGGAATCACTTCGAGAAATAGAGAGAGAGAGAGAGAGAGGCCAACCAGGGTAAAGATCCACGGAACAAATTACACGAGAAAATGCACGGTTTGGCCGAGCACGTAATCGGTTTGCCTGCTAAAGAATCAAAAGGTAAGTAGGCGGCCTTCGTAGGCCACCGACCACCTAGCATTCGTTGTCGCGTGAACTTACACGCTCTTTATCTTTGCACCGATGCATATGAATGAACCACATCCCGTGCACGCCCTAGAAAAAGTAATTGATACGAAGGTGCCGCTGCATTTTAATAAAACCCAGCTAGACAGCCATTTCTCACTGACACGAGGCAGCGATTGAGGGTTAATTAACTGGACCCCCACCCGCACTCCATAAATCAAAAGAGTCGCGATTAGTTGGAGGTCTTATCGTTCAGGATCTTACAATTTCTGCAGAATTTGTGGATTTTTGAAGAGTGTAAGTTTTGATGAGAGTATACTCGTGCAATTGCAGCTAGCTTTCGAATCACTTGCGTGTGTTTAGACAAAAGACTGGTGCATGAAATGAAGGAACAGCCAGTGGGAAGAAGGAATGCTTGAACAAGATTTCAAGTATCGATTATGGAGCACGACACTGGGTAAATACTGCTTGATGCACCTTTTCGCGGTAACCTTTTCTTCGCCCGTAGCAAATGTCAGTAGTTCATGTCACCGTCGTGGCGCGGTGGTGTGTGACATCCTCGAAGGTACTACTGTATATGTATAATTGTATATAGGGTAGACCAGGGCGAATCGGATCACAGGGCGAATCGGATCAAAATAAGAATTTAGTCCATATTTCTTATATCGCGATAGAAATGATCATTCCAATCGTTCGTAGTATCTCAGCCCTCTCCCCCGCACCTACTGCAATAGTTCATCAATTGTTTTAAGTCATTGTTTAGAGCTGGTATACGTTTTCAGCGAGATGGTTACGTGCGAGCGTTACAATTTTGGTCGTTTCTAACCTACGTAATCTGCAATTTCGTATTTAAAATAAAAAGTAAGCTTGAAAATTCAAATGTGCTTATTGTTATTAGTTTGCAAGGTGTCTAAGATTAGTATTTGTTGTATTTTAGAGTATTATATCGTGATATGTTTATGTAATCTACAATCTTTGAAATACTTATATATGGGGCTAATCGGATCACGTTATGTGGGGCGAATCGGATCACTCTTTTTTTCATTTGAGTATTTTTATGATTATAAATATGATAATTGTTTATATACAGATGGTTCGTAGGTACATAAAAAAGCGCAATCAGGGATCATGGTGTCCAAAAAAAAAAAAATAAAGGAAGCTGTGATAAAAATTAAATCTAAGAAAATGACGAAAAAATAAATAAATTAATGGTTTTAAGAAGATGAGATTGTATTTACTGCGGTGAAAAATTAATTCGTCCATTTTCAGAAGATTGTCTGAGAAGAGTGGTGCTACGAGAATTGTGCTGATAGAGGCGGCAAAAAACGGCAATATCCTTCCGATCAGTGTGCTAAGTAGTGTCACTTGACTTCACTGTCATTAAATTAGATTTATTTAAGTTGATTCTAAAGATTTTGTTATGAAAATTTCAGTTTTTTCAGAAATTTCTGGGTGGTCCGATTCGCCCCAAGTTTCGGGGCGAATCGGATATTTCTCATTTTTTCGTCTTTTGTTTATAAATGAAAGATTTTTATGTTTAGTTTCAATTTTTATATATTCAAGTTGAAGCCAAAGGAGTACTGGTTACGAATATATTATAAAAACTTAGTTTTTTAATGTTTAACTATTATTTTTTTACCGTCAAACACAAAGTGATCCGATTCGCCCTGGTCTACCCTACTTAGTGATCCAATGAATTACGATAAACTGAAGATAGTTTGTAACAAAATTTCATGCAGAAAATTCACTGCAGATGCAATAATGCACTACACTGCTTATGAAAGTTTCAAGTTAATGATGTCGAGAACTGAATATTTTATTCGCACGTTTGTATGCGATACAAACAAGCTCAGCTGTTCTTAAAGTTCTGACATAATACTGTATTTCATTATTTTTCTCTCTTCTGGCGGTTGAATTAAACATTGCTATAAATGTAATTAATATTATGGTGACAGATGGTGTTTGAATATTGGAATCCTCGGTTCAAGTGATCTTCCTGTAGTTATGTAAAATTCAAAGAATCTTGTGAACGGTTTACTATCCGACGTGCTTACATTAACACTTTATATATTGTAGAATAATGAGAAAAATCGATTTATATAAAGCAATGATATAGTATATGCGATTTCATTTGAAGCTTTACTGCACCTGCAGCAAGAGGGGTGCAGTTCCATTTTTTACAATTTATGAGTTATTACCTGTAATACGTAAAAAAAAATCAAATAGAAATATAAATATTAATATATTTATTATAGAACATTTTTCGCCAAAATTAGAAGTAAACACTTATCAACTCAATAATTAGATACTACTTATTGTGTAAAAATATATATTTTTCAATTAGCGTTCTATTCTTAATGTTAAATCAGAGCAATAATTTTATAAACAATTTTTTCTAATTTACTCGAAGTTGATAAATATGAAGCTCCACCCCTCTTGCTGCAAGGTCCTCAATTGCAAACCGATCTAGACATTAGCGTCACCCTATAAATGGTCGAACATGAAGCAGAATCAGTTGATATAGCCTTAATATTACTTGCACGTTTCCAGGAGGGAAACGTATAATATTTCCAGCACAAAGAGGAGATGCATATATTGCAATTTGGCACGAGCGAATAATAAGCGGAGGAGAATGATAATAACTGGAGGGCTGAAGAAACAAACTGAACTGGGGTGTAACGAACGTGGTAACTTCAATAACGAACCGTGTAATTTCATGAATAATACAAAAGCTGGGGGCGAGCAGACTCGCTAAGTGAGTATTTCCCATTATTAACAAGCGAATAGGCGAAATCTATTTCTACTCCCCCGGCTGACAAATTGGTAATCGATAAGAATATTCTCGTGTGAATCGCCAAATCATTAGCAAACTGTCAAGGAACGCAGCGTGCGTTGCAGCATGCATGCAAATAGGCACAGGTCCGCGCATTTTATCTTCCTACAATTAACTAATGAACACTGTACGCTGTTCGAATAGAGAGAGGGGGGGGGGGGGGGGGGGGTAAAGTACCAAACGCGTTAAACTGCTCCGCTCCAATTAAATAATTCACAGTTGCTGTTCCAAAATTAATCTTGGATGATCATCTTCATTCGAGCACGTGCCGGCCAATATTTTCCATAAACAGGAAACAAATTCGCAATAATTTGCAAGCAACGACTTGCGTATCGTTTTATACTCTATTTCAATAATGTATCGTACAAATTGTCCTGCATTCGATGATGTTGGCCTCCAGTAATTATCATGTATTATTTCAGTGAAAGATTGGAGATTCAGCCGAACTGATTAAAGACGAGTGAATTTTAATCACTGTTCGCGGTAGATGGCAACTGCTAAACGCGACAATGACCCGTTAAAGTCGCGTACTAGATCCGACGAGAATGCCCGACATGGCTCAATTAACTTCGCTCATGATTACGGCCGCGAGTCGAAACTTGATCGAACTTGTCAGAACAAAATGACCATCGATCATCGTCACTTTAGACGGGAAATACATGGGACGAGAGAGAGAGGCAGAGCACGAGGGAATATTAACCCGCAATATGACGTTTCGTCACGTAACACCAGGCCATACAATGTGCTGCTTACAAAGGGATCGGTGCGACGATGAGTGAACAGTGTACGTGTTCATCTCCACGCTTCGGTAAAGTGGAACTCGATCATCGTTGCGTGTAATTCAACGTTAACATCACTAATATCGGCGGAACGATCCACGCCTGATGAATTACACGTCAATTAATATTTTCGAGTGTAAATTTCGTTTTAAAACCCTCGTTTCCTTTTTGCTTCCGCGGAAAGACAGGCTTCCACTCATTGAACCCTTTCACATTATCCTGGTGTGTCATTAATGAAGGGTAAAGAGAGAAACCGAGGAATGTCTATTTTTCGTGATTTTGCGATTTGTAGCATATTTTGTTATGCAAGGGTTATAAAGTTCAAACACCTCCGTAAGATAACGTTACATATTTGGTATAGGTACTGGTTAAAAACAGGAAATGTTCACTCTGCACTGGAACAAAATGCGGAATATGCCCACTCTTTGCCTAAGCATAAGCTTCTGTCGTCAAGGGAAAACCAGAAATTATTTAAGAAGGAAATTATATAAGAAAATTAAATTCTTTGAACCTCCCTTCTTTACTGGTGGACTAAAGTATTAAAACTTCATTTTCTCTGTGCTGTGACATGCCCTGTTTTTCTCTTTCGCCTTCAAATTATTTTGAATAAACCTTTATATACAGTTTCTACTACATACATACTTGATCATGAACTAGTTGCAAGTTAAATAAAAGGTCTCCTTTGATTTATCGCGAACCATGAAACATGCAACAAAACCTTTTATAACAAACGTCAATATTGCTACCATAGCCTGTTTTTTTTTCAACGTAAAATGATCGAATGGATCCACACAAAGGATATGGGCAGTAATAATGACGCGAGTATAGTATTCCAGAGCTTTGTACTTGCGAAAGATGAAAATATCAACTAACCTAGATAAAAACCCCATTTTTATTTATTGTCAACCATGAACGCTACACAACCTCCAACAAAACTCTCTACGTTCATTAAAATTGTTTTATCCGGGTCTAGTTTATTTTACATGCTGTGCCCATAAAATTGACTACATCCGTCCTCCCTTCGCAAAGTCAGCTTGAACGAACAGAAGTGGGTTTTCTATCTTTGATGCCACATCTACCAATTACCAAACCTTTCATATCGATTATCGATGCATAGTGCATAGCTTGCTTAGTGTATTGTTTGTCCATTTTTGGCGAAATTTGAGTTTTTATATGCAACAAATAGATCTTGACTGTTTCTTTATGCTGTATAAAAATCACATTTATATCTACTTCATAAATTTGTCAAAAATAATATTTTTCTTCATTGTATGCCCACAAATCTTATGTATCACTGCATGTTTAAACCTGTTTTTCTCGGAAACACTAAACATGGACATACAATATTTGTGCACTAAGCCATCGATATCTCCTATTTCTACAGCCTGAAATGTACTGACACCTCGAATGACTCTACCAATACTCTACCATATTCCTTGTGTACTTTTCCTTTCCATACACACCCCCTCACAGTACAACTTCCTTCCTCGAGGACGCCTTGCTTTCTCAACCTATTCTGCATTCAAACGCCTTACTATTATACATTCTACATCCAGTAACACCTTGCCTAATGATCCCACTTTCCTCTGGTTATATTTAATATTACTGCTGCTATTTTATACTACAATAGTACCCTTCCTTCTGTACCAATTTACAAACCTTCTACCACATGTTCATCAGGCGTAGCTAACGTAACAGACTACGTTATAATAATAATAAGGATATTTCTACCATGATTGATGTCTACGTCCTCGACTAATCTGCAACAGTGTTCGGGCGATACCAGCACGCAGGCCATTATCTTTGGAAAAACGCAAACGGAACTGCTGATAATGACGCGACATTATCTGCCGGGGCACAATAGAACATGCGAGCGAGCGAGCGATGCATGCACAAACGCGGTGGCGATTCAAAATTTCTACTTCCGGCTGGGGGAAGGAAAAGTGTCAGGAGAGGAGAGCGGAGCGAATTCACATTCCATCTACGTCCCTCGTTTCCTCTCTCTGTCCGAACTCAGAAAGTTTTCCCGCTGTAACAGCTGCGACCCAGAGCAGAGAAGCGGTTTTAATTGGGTCCGCAGCTTTCGCACGTAGAAACCGTACCTTAAGGTACACGCCTGTAATTTCGCGAATGGACCTCTATGAAGCTTCGGCTGTCCCGACGAAAAAGTCCACCGACAGCTATTTCGTTTCGCTGGCGCGGTAATTAAAAATTGATCGTCTTCTTTGACACGTGCCCCGTTACGGTGCAAGTACCTACCTCGAATCCGGGAATCGTTCTATCATCATCGTGCGGCACAGAATACAGAGGTAATTTGAGGGTACTTGAGAGAGACGCCGTTTTGTAAATGGATACATGTGGGTGGAAAGGGAGGAGCAAACAGCATTCGAGCCACGTTCAGCGGGAAGCTTTGGACAATCGAGGTTCTACGTGTAACTGACGACTGTGGACCAAGTCACGACGATAAATGTCAGCACGATTATATTAGAATTGTCCCTTATTATGGGACTCTTTCTTCATCTGGGAAACCGATGTTTAATTTCAAGGATTCAGCCAATCTGATGAGAGACTGTTTCTGGAAATGCCAGCTCGCAACTTTCCCTGATATAAATCGTCGCTCTGTGCGCACATGCTCGCAGGATACGACTGCTTATTCAACGAAGAACTTTCTAATGTTAATTACACCTATCCTGTTATTATTTGCACTGTTACAAACATTCTGTTATACGAGTAGTGGTAACGAACATAAACTCAATCGTACAGCTTGTCCAGATGTTTGCTCCTAATTACTTGGCACGAATATCTGTTGCAAAATCTACAGGACAGTGGCTCTTAATTAGAAACACCAGACAGAAACAATATCGTTTGGTTTCATCAAATATTTATTATAGGGTAAACCCGGGAGACGCGGACGACCTAATATAAAATGGCTATTAAAACTAATACAGATGTTACTTATTTTATCAGAACAAACCTAATATGTTCAGAATTTTATGCTGATTCAGAAAAACTGTTCGATATTTGCTTTAAGATAATATTTACTGTAAATCGGGTTGAAAACTGAAGTCATGACATCTGACCACCTCTCCCGAGGTGTCGGGAGAAATGGTTTTCGTCATTGGCAGAGACCAGTCACATAATTATTCATAGAAATATAACAAAGAAGAAAGCAAAATTATTTATGAGTGAATACAACTACAGATTCATTGATATTTAATTTGTTTACGCTAAACAATTAAAGAACACATCAAAGATAAAGCGAACTACCTACCGGCGATTAGCAAGGCAAATGAATGCAAAAGTGAATAAATAAAATAAATAAACATAAATAATAATAAAATAATGATAAATAAAAATATAAATAAAAATAATAAAAAAAATCATAATTCGACCATCTCTCCTTTCTTCTCGTTAGTTTTGAGAGGAAGAGTTAATATGGATAAATACTTTGGCTGCATTGTCCCTCAATATCTCTACTACCTTATTATTCCCAAACATTAAACGAAAATAAAGTTAGAAGTATATTTCAAATACGATTCTGTACACCGTTGTTTGTCAAAAGAGGTTAAATGTAACCTTAGTTTAACTTTTATAGCCTGTACATCTAGAAAAACACAGAAGGAACCGAAGTGACGCTATTCATTCAATTGTTTGGCTTCTAGAGAAGTAATTGATCTGCATTTTAACGCGTTTTTACGTATAGAGTCTGAAATGTAGCGACTCGACCAACTCTCCGGCCCGACCGCGTCTCCCGGATTTACCCTAGATACTGTGATGGACAGTGGCGGACTGGGCCTAAAAATATTGGTTGCCAGGATCCATCCAAAACTATAAGGCTATCATTTAATTTTTATAAGAAATACCGTATGTGTTAGCCTCACATAACCTGAATCAGAATTATTTTTTCAGAATTATTTCTTATAATCTTACATGTAAAGTATCGTCGAAGAATGAATTTATTAATTCTTCTTATTGAAATGGTAATACAACGTAAATTTTAGTTACATACAGTAATAATATTGAAACTTCTATTATATTTTCAAGCTACTAAAGGGTAATTAACATTTCTAACATATTGTTTGATGTTTAAAGGATGCCATCAGGCAAGCTGACATCCTGGCCAGTCCACCACTGGTGATGGGTTTTACAGGTGTCACGTTCAGAAAGTGAATAACAAAGATACCTCTGAAATTTGCAAAAAGGAAGTTTGATAATCACATGAATCGATCTCGAAAAGAATATCAAATTATTTATAAGTGACTAACTTCATGATGGAACATAAGAAAACATTGTACCTATCCACTAAATAACAAGAAAAGAATAATAACTGAACAAATATGGCATCTGCAGAAGAAACAGAACCTGAGAAAAATGTACCATCACTAAAAATAATACAAAACTGTTTCCCCAAACAAAATTTATTCTACTTTGCATATAGTCCCGTAAAAAGATCTATGAAATTAGCACCCCTAAGTGCAAATTTTTAGAAAATAGAAATAGTTTTCATTTGCCCACGATTTATCCACGTTTGTCCACCCTTCAAAAAAACTTATGAATAAATTAAAAAAAATTTATTATAAAATTAAAGAAAATTTTGGTTGGGCAAACGTGGAAAAATCGTGGGCAAACGAGCACTGTTTCTATTTTTTAAAAATTCGCACTTAGCGGTGCCAACTTCACAGACCTCCCGTAGAGCCTGTTACAGCTCCTAAAACCATCCTGTCTACCATTGCATCGCGATGCACAATATTAAAAAACATTATGTTAGAAGAGTGGGCGCAACGCGAGGGCGAATTTGAATCGCATGTTGCCGTGATTCTGCGATAGAAATGTTGTCCACGATCATTTGTCCGCGCAGCTTCCTGTCCTGGATTTCGTATTTCACTGCCTTAATAGCAGGCACTTGTACCAACCGGCGACGCGCCATGGAATCAAGAGCATCTATTAACCTGATTAATTACCATTATCGTATGGCACCGGATTGCGTCGCATCGGTGCGAAAGCAGAAACGCCGTCGGCCCGTACATGGCGAACGTCGCACCTGGATAGAAATTGTCGCTCCTCGGGCTGCTGTTGCACGACGGCGTGAACAACGATTCATGGAATGGGTGATTTTCTCAGGAGATAAAAGGAGGAGGAACCTCAACGACAGCAGGAATGGAAACGGGACGAACAGGGAGATAGACGGGGAGGAAGGAAAAGTTGATTATAACGTCAATCATAAACGGACGATGACCTCGAATTCGTTTTGTGCTTGTTTCCTGGTCGATGTTATCGACTTGTATCGAGGCTTGCCGTTTCCTCGTTCGGAACGGGGCAATTTAATTGAAAAGTGCATTAAACGAGGGACAATTAAAAGGTGCCTTTCTAACGATGGGTGACTTTTAGTGCATTCCGCCGCTCTGGATAAAAATGATTTTTGCCGCCCTTTATGGGTAATTATAAATAACTATTTTAAAAAATAATTTTTGGCAGTTAGTGCAATTTTTTCTAGTCAGTTGTTAAATAACAAAAGCCTTTTCTAAAGATCTTTAATACATTTAAAGGGTTTAAAAACAATTTATAAGTCTGATAATAAATTCAAACCTGTATTATCTACTTTTCTACCGCTTTTTCAAAAAGTTTTCCTTTTTTATTGAATGTGATTGAAATATTGCGCTGTTATCAAGGAATGTGTTTGAACAATTCGGAATGCACCCATCTGTAACACTCGTGTAGTTCAATATGTATGAAATGTGGGTTAAAAAATTGCGATGCTTGCGTCATGGTAGAACATTGCTACATCGATGCGATGTGTATTTTAATTGTTTCAAAGGCATTTGGAATTATGCATATTGATAAAAGATATTCACAATTCTACAGACACTTGCTTCAGAAAATGGAAGAGGATTGCTTTTAAAAGCGATATTTCAAATTGTAAATTAAATTATCAGCATTGTTATATAATTATCCTGAAACTTTTTAGCTTCAAACATTGAAATTTAGTTTATACTGATACAAGCAGTAAGATGGAAAGAGATTTCATGAGAACAGTTGAATAAATAAAATTTAAAGATCACCCTTGAAACGATACGCAGTTAAAATAAAGCAGTTCAGGCGTGATACTCTCCATTTCGGCTGAAATGATCCACAAGCGATGGAATTTAGTTCCACCAGCGTACAACCTTGCAGAAATGGCAACGACTTCACGTGCTGGAATCAATCGTGAAACTGATCGCTTTCGAAACGGTTAACGCGCTCGTCCCCTCGCAATGACGAAAGTTTAACAGCCTGGAATTGCATTCGTCTGAGGGAGACACCCTTCTTCCAGGAGAGACCGATAGGGAGAAAAAGAAAAGTTAGAGACGGTGAGACTCGACTGTCTGCGGAAAGAAAATTGGATTTCAGGTGTTAACAACGAACGACGCCAACAACGATACGTCTAAAAACTCGAGACTCTTCCTCTTTTCTATTATGTCTCTTCTACTGGAACAAAACCGATGTTTCTAAAAATTTGTATGCTTTCAGCATAATTACTAAGCCATGTATCTTACGTGAAACAGGTGTTTTTATAAACGAATTAAAATTTATGCTACAAACTACCTTTTCATATTTCATATTTCGTAACATTCGCTTCCGAGAATTGGTTAATAAATTTAAGATTATACTGCTCAGGAAAGTTAAAGGATCGCATTCGCCTGTTTTAATGATCCCATTAATCTACGTCATATCTTTTTACGTACCATAGGCAATTGTAAGTTCGAATAAGATCCTTAAGTTTCTACTGATGACTATCTATTGCAACATTTGTGTAGATGATTCTTTGTTTCCTCGCTTACTGCAAGTTACTGAACGCATCAATCATTTTCTCGTTGCCCAAGCTGTCACGGTTCAATGAAAACGCTGCGCAAGGGGATTGTCTTGACGAAACATGGGGAGGGCTAGTTGAACAAGTCGGTGACCCGACGAAACATCGACTTCCTTGAGACCCCGGCAGCTCAAAACTATGCAGGAACTGCTGCGAGCATACACGAGCAGAGGGACGAGAGAAAGGTGTATGGGATGGGTAGTGAAAATTAGCTCGTCCGAGAGCGTTGCAACATACTTTGTACGATGAACTTGGCTTAATGGCCGAGCCTCGATTTTCTGCAGCCATATGCTTAATTGACGTGTAATTAATTCGAAGTTGGAAGCATAGTTAAATGAAGCCTACATATCCTCGGCGAAGAAATTATATCTACATCATCCCCTTCGTTTTAAGAGTACACGAGGACTTAACGTAGAAAAAACTGAAGAATGTAATTTATTAGGAATATTAGAAAGAACTATTCAAAAGGAGCGCAGAAACACTTTATTTTGGAGCACTTACCAACACTGTCAATGTTTTTCAAGTTTCCCAACTATTCACTTGTTTATTGAAAGCTATCTAAACCTATGACTATTCACTGGTAATATCTTAATATATAAAGCAGAAAGCTTTTATATGTTTTGTGTGTTTGTCTGTCGCCTAAAAACTTTCGAATGATAAACTCTGGGATCACGAAATGTGCCACAACTTATTTTTTTTTATAAAATTAGAATCTAAATTTCGGGCGAAGCCGAGTAGTAAAGCTAGTGATTAATATTTGTATATTAATCTAAAATAATTATTACACGATTAGATATACTAAAATATTTTTGGCCAGCTTTTACTATACGACAATGTGTATGTTAACCCTTTCGCTGCGTATTTAAATTTTCGGACGATTCTTGAAAAGTGTGAACTTTAAATAAATAAAATAAGTTTTTCATTTTTTTTCAGAGAACATTGCTGAGTATCACAGTCCACAAAATACATTTTTTTCATGCGTGGACTATAGTCGAAATCCGCAGCGAACGGGAATGTAGCGGCATTCGACTATAGTCTACATTCTACGTTAATTTTTAAACTCGCCTCAATAAAATTCTGTAATGATTAATATTCTATTAATATTTCCCCTATTAAAAACTGACCGGTACATCAGTAATTATTCGATAAATATTATTTATAAATTTTTAGCACACGCAGATAAAAAAGTTCGACAAGTTCGTAGTCTTATGCTGATAAGTATCGCTGGATAAATATGAAATAAAATTTAATATTTCTTATGCCTGCGGAAAGTAGTAGATCGAAATCGTGGAATCATCCATACTTGACAGCGACTGTCAAAGTATTTACAGTGCGAAACCTAAGTATATACTGTCGATGATGCTTGACAAGAGAAATGATCGAACCGATGGAGATCACATTTTGAGATACCTCAATAAAATTAGTCACGCATGCTGGAAAAACGAAACACTGTACATTTTATGTAATACTGTTATTAAACGTCTGATTGATACATCACAGGTACTGCAATATCTAAACCGTTAGATAGCTCATAGGACGATGCACTGATCTAGACAGGCGATCTTGTACTTACATCGAGCAACACATTTTTAGATATCACTTCATGCTTCAGCAGGTAATTCCCAATCGAAACAAAGAACATCCGATAGCGTTGCCTCTGCAAACAGAAATCCTAGACACACACTGGCGGTTCTAACTTACCGAGCTGAACACGTGATCGCAATCGCAGAGATGAACTGCATTATTAGAGTGTCTAGCTTGGCAATTAAAATCGGCTGCGGGCAAATACATCGGTAATTATAATGGGATTTGGTACCGCCGCCGTATACCACGTATCGTGGATAGCCAAGCGGCTGGCCGATAATAAGGATATTGGTAACGGGAAGCGGACAATGATCATTAGAGACCGAGAGAGAGAGCCGGTGGGTGAAGAGGTATCATGACTCCCACATGCCGCAGGTCACCGACCTTTCAACGAAATCGCTCTTTTTCCCGTAAAAGCCGGCGAAACCCCCGTTTAACTCTTCTGCAACCACGGGCGAGTACCCTCCAGTTTCGCGACCAAGCGAAATCAGGGAATGAAATTGGTAAATACGATGTACATAAATGTGTACGCGTGAGGATTTAGGGAGGGGACTTCGCTCGCTCACCTGCAGAAGAGCTTGAAAATTCATTTAAATGGGTTCCTTTGATTTCGCCGTTGAATTATAACGTGCGTTAATAATTTAACGGGTGACTTTCGAGCGAAGTATTAAACGCAGAAATATCAGGGATGTTATAAGGAATAAATGGGGTCTTCTGTCGGGTGGATGATAAACAAAAGGTGTATTATTGACAGAGGTGTTCTCGAGCTTGCTTTTAACCACTTAACTGGGGGCGACGAGTTAACCCGTCATTTGAAAGTGCTCCGCATCGGATGAGACGAGGAAATGCTTCTAAAATTTAATA
Source organism: Andrena hattorfiana (assembly GCA_944738655.2). Lineage (NCBI taxonomy): Eukaryota > Metazoa > Arthropoda > Insecta > Hymenoptera > Andrenidae > Andrena > Andrena hattorfiana. The sequence continues at coordinate 36,810,214 of OX122889.2, read as the reverse complement.
ATTTTATTCTTGCATTAGGAGAATATAACGACGAAGTTAATTTCCCTCTTTGACTCTCAACTACGAATTCTAAAGTGACCAAGAGACGGTTGTAGCGAACGAGAGAAGACATTAAAAACGGAAAATAATACATAATGTGTATCATATGTTAACACAGAAATTACACAATTACTTTTCGAATCAACTGTACGCTTCGACAAAAAGGAATAGCAAAAGCCAGGTAAGTAGTCACTCGAAATCTCCAAGGTGGTTCTAATAGCTCCCCGGGCAAAGGTTTCTCAACCTTGTTTGTATCTCTCCAACATTTCCACCACAACTGATAAATCCTCGTGAACCAGAGAGCTCGATTCCCGTTTGGTTAAAGCGAAACTTATATGGATACTGGTTACTCGGGCGGATGCTGTAGCAGGGATTTAACGGACATGCTGAATTACATATACGGAACCTGGCGTAACATAAACGTGTAGCAAAAGTTATGGCAGAAGAATGTTGCTCGATATATGGAATTTATCATTTTTGCAATACCTAATTGCACCTTAGTTGCAGGTTTAAAGTCGCTGTACTGGATACTGAATATGGATTTGCTAAGAGCATTTGAATTTTTACAGTGATAAACAGGAAAATTGTGGATAATTTCCACCTGGCGTATATCTTCTGAATTTATGGTATGATTAAATTGTTACTAATTCGTCTGTACTGCCTAGCGCAAGTACATCCACGCGCAGCAAAGTTGGTAACTAGCCTCGTAATCTCGATAAAACCTTTCTAACGAGTTACTCGACCACGTTGTAATGACCGGTATTACGGATTCAGGTTCGCAAATATTAACAGCATTAATAAGGCCAAAATGGTTTACCTCCTGTTTATCCGCGAATATAAATTATAACGGACACACGAGTTAACTGTAACGCATTGCTGCGCCCCGGAGGATTGTAACCGAGCATTCCTTTAAGTATTTACTTAACAGGTGGCTCCCAAAACCATTTCTCTTCATTTTTTCTCGAAAAGTATAAAGCACGAACTGAGCGGAGGCAACTACAGCGAGGAAAGAGACTGAGCCATTTCTATATAAAATGAAATTACACATAAGGGAGGAAGTGAACGACTCACCAGTGCAAGTATTTATTATATAAATTGACCAAAATTAGGTTTCATGTACGCCGAAATTTATAAAATCCCTGAAATTCATTTGTATAATTATTTTTAAAAAATTCAGTCATCTGCGTGTATTATTGAATATTTGAAGAAGAAAGTCTGAACACTGATTCAGTAACCAGTGTGCTTTAGCAATGATACCCTGCGTTCACGCTTGGACAAGGATTGTCGTGTGGTGGAAGTAAAAGCACGTTGAAAACAGTGTCTTTACAGTGGATACGGTCGATAACCCACTTAGAGAAGCGTAACACGAGAACTCGCGAAATAGGTTCGAATCATGCCACGTAAAAACTCGACCACTAACGCTTGTCATAGCGCTGCCCTGCGTGCCTTTGCTGTTGCACGTGTATACTCGACCTATAGTTTCATGTTTACCATTAATTTACATCCTCCTAGAAAAGTGTGACATCCGTTTAAAAAATACAGTGTGCATATACTCTTCAATCTACGCTGTTCAAAATAGTTGCTTGCTCGCTCGATGGGATGCTTCAGTGTAAAATTCAATGCTTTTGGAATATAAAAGGGGGTGGTGGAAAAAAGTGCAAATACGTTTAGGAGTGTACTGTGGAGATAATTTTTAGTGGAAACGTCTCGTTAAGAAAAGTCTGTGTCTCAATAGTTGATAAGAGGATTTTTGCATTCAAATTGTCAAGTAGTGAAAAGAAGATTTCGTGTGGCTTGTTTTGAATCGGTAACTTAAATACCTACTCGGAAATCGTGATGGATTGTTTTTGAAATTACGCCACAAAGAGAAATCCATCTACTGCACGTGAGTTATCAATTACTCCGTATATTTCATGTGAAATTTCAAAAGTCGAAAGGGTTCAAGTAACATGTGGAATTTGTTTGCAAGAAGCATGCAGTGGAAGTAAATTCCTGAATGAAGTTTCTCCTTCGAAAGTTGCCATTAGAAATTAGAAGCGCCCTTTATTTTTCTGTGAAATGAATTACTATATAGTGTCATTGCCACTCTGAACACTACAATACTAAAACAACCATCAAACGTGTGCAAAGAATTCACCCCGATAAGTAAAATTCATTACAAAACACGAATATTCAAAAACCCCTATCCTAACAAAGCATGAAGAATGAAATCCCCATCGTCACATCACGTTTTACTGAAAATTACCATCAACATTCACTCGCAGATTATCCATAATTTATTCATCTTGAACCACCCTCGGTATTAAGCACGAAACATGAACTTCCTTTACGCCGGGCATACGATTAATCTTCTTTAAATTATCTGAAAAAGAGATCCCATTCTTGTCACGAGCAACTTTAAAAATTGTGAACGCCTATCTCCGCGCCCCGCGCGAAATCGAATTCTTATCGAGCCGGCAATATTATTTAACGTGCGATGCATGCACTCCTATTATCGACGCCAAAAATCTCGATAATAAATCGTGTCGGCTATGTTTTATTCCATTCGCGTGGCACGCGGGGAAGGGAACAATATTCATACACGGAGCGAGCAAACGCGTCGCGTCGGTTGGCTCTTCGGTCTCTCGCTAAAACGACCGGTTACAATTACAAACGGAGAGTCCCCGCTCGCGTAATCATGACATACGCGCTTGCAAACACGCTCGTTACACGCCGAGCTGGTACATTCGAGGCGGGAAACGATGCAGTTCTGCATACGGACAATTTATTTCCTGCTATCTGAACGAACGTCACAACGTTAACCAAAGCGAATCCAACGTCAAACGGTAACGACGCACCGAACGCCCCTCGTTCTACTGATCATTTTATCGTCCCTCAATTGCCTGGGAAACCTGACTCCGTTAAAGATTTCTTCAGCGCGTTTGCATTTCTAAAATCCTAATTATTAGATTTCATTGATCACCTTTGCTTTGATAATGATGCTTTCACGAGAATTTTACAGATACCCGTTCTATGAAAACGGGAGTATTATTTTGCTATATTGAAGGAAATGTGTAGTTGCATTAGGGAAATGAGTATCGATCAGAAATTACTCAGCTTCAATGAGATTTCTAGAGAAAGCACTTAAATACTTATTTAGGGATACGTCTAATTTTCGATGGTATCAAAGGGAAAAGGAGCTCTAAATTGTTATAAATAATTGGAGCTTCCTACTTGCCCGTAAATCTTCGTTGCTACTCCTCTGTGTCGAAGGGTTTGCTATGTATTTACTGGAAGGGGGAAATGGAGTACACCATCAATTGCAAAAACATGAAACTTCGATTAGCAAGTGTCACGGAGCTTACCGCCACAGTTTCATGAGAACCAGTGCCGTTGGTAACACGGAATATGTTAATACGAAAACAGTCGGTGAGCAACCCGCGGCCAGATTACGTGACTGGTTTTACTTTTCTCCCTGTGGCTTTATTTCTTTCGTGCCCGGAGATTGCGTTTATATGTGACCACAGCTGCTATTTACTCCTTTCCACGCACCAGTTTACATCGGTCAGGATGGATTTCAGCGCGACATGAAATTATCCGCGGCTTCACGTGACGTTCGCGGCAAGCTTCTCGTCGATAATTATACCTTTCCCTTTTCTACGGATCCTGTTCTCCCGGGCCGCTATTTTTACCTCGAACACACTCCCACTGTATAAACGGGATGTAAAACTACGGCTATCTCGAACGCAATAACACGGAAGCTCGCAATACCATCTAGCAACGCGTAATACAAACTACACTTCCTTTCGTTGCGATATTCGAGGCGTATGAAAATGTTTCACGTAACGAACACGCAGGGTTGCATAATATGTTGCCGGTATTGCTCCAAATGTGGGTAGAAGGCTGTATAATTTCGACAGAGTGAAGTATTGTGACGTGTTTAAAAGACACCTGGATATTCCTTTGAAAGAAGTGAAGGAAAGTCTGTGTGTTTGAAAAAGGAACAAACTAACTAACCACATTTAAAGATCTAATAAAAAAACAAATGAACATAACCTTCAATTCTTATAACAAGCAGTGAAAGAAGCTCCATAACATCCCGATAACAAAATTCCCTCCAACTGCATCCCTATCCAGAGGAAAAAGATCTCGACACCCGAAACTAACCTCTAAACATTTCGAAATCTATCCCCAGGCGTTCGCCCCGACACCCAGCTCAATTATTAACCCGTAAATTGAAAGTGCCGCAGTGGTAAAGGAGAAGTCATAAAAATATTCCCCTGGTGATTCACTGGAGAGCGCGACTCGTCCGCTCGTCGCCGGCGGTCGCCTTTTCGATTTCACCTGCGGTGCTGTACGCGCATTTCCATAACCTCCGAAAGCCCCAGGACGCGTGGATCGCCGCGACGTTTGTCCCTGGTGGATTCCCTGCCCCGCTTCCCTTGTTGGTTGGTTATCTCGAAATGGCAGGTATCTGATCGAAGCGAGTGGCTTCGACGTTCCGTACGCCAGAGATGCTTATGCACCCTCGGTATGGGTGTACAGCCTGTGTACAGTTACAGTGTGCGCGAATGTATACGCGGCGGTATAATTCCGCGGGAGGACGCTGCCGAGATACGCTGGATAGATCGAGAAAGAGAGGAAGCCTGCTGGAACGGAGGAGGCACGCTGGAAGAGAGGACAACGTTTGAAGGGAAGGCAAAGAGGAACGGAGAAAGGGCCAACGGAGAGAAGCAAACCGACCTGTCTGAGTCAACCGGTCTAACCACATGTTTGCCTGCAAGTCGCTATGCAACCGGATGGGGGTTCGCTCAGAACCGTAAGCAACCTCCGTTAAGCCGCATTTACACCGAAGAAGCAAATCGATCGTTCGTCGTCCTCGCCGCGGAGAGCGACGTTTATCCTGTCGATCGATGTCGACCGGGCACACACGCCACGGACCAAAGGCCGGCAACGCACGCCATGAACAAAAGGAGGGGTGAGGGCACACGCGTTGCGTTCACTCCGCGTGGCCCGATCACATTTAGGTTAATTAATGGGCCTGGGTGTTACCGATGCGACCCGTGGTGGCGCTCGCGCAGGCGAATCCAGATAATCGAGATTGAAATTTTTGCCCAGGGCGAAGGGGCACGGCGGGGCGCGCAGCACGGAACCGTCTAGATGGACGTCGCGATATCCGTAATTAGGTTTTGCCGTTTGATCGATGCGTCCTATTAAACTAATTTGAATACAATGGCGACGGTGATACGTGGGCACGTATGCACCTTTCTAACTGGCGCACCGCGGCGCTGCGAGCAGAGTGACCGTTAATTCGGTTTTACGCTCAATTATCGTTTCAATTTGCTGCGGAAGGAGATGTTCCACGCCGCTTAGTGTGCTAGCATAATTGGGCTGCAGTTAAATACCAAAGTTGTGACAAGTAGAGTTGGAATCGGTTTCTTATTTCATTAGGTGGTAGTCGTGTGGCCTGTGGTGCAGTTATGTAGCTGTAAATTACTGGCCATACGGTTGAGTTTGTTTTCTGTTATTGTATGGGTGAGGTTGTTCTATGCTGAACGCATGGATGTTAAGGAAACCACAAGGTCGAGCGACTAAATTCATCTCCAGATTTAATACATCTATCCAAACGCGATGAATTTCATTGGCGATATATTAATTCTACGCAAATACCAGCAAATTGGGGGTCTAATCCTCGCGCAAGTGGCTCGTGGATAAATCAAATTTAAAATTGCTTCCGGAATCATCCCACGTGCCCGATATTACTCATGGAAGTAGGGAGGACGGATTCCCCGTATCCCTTTCGATACGGGTCGAATATCGGGAAAAGAAAAAAAAGAGGGAGCAGCGAGGTAAATGGAGCTTCGTATAACCAATCATTCGGACCAGACTTCTAATAATCCATGGGCAATATATCCGGCAGGAGGAGAACAGCGGGGCTGCGCGAGATATCCGTTCGGGCAAATATCTACCCATTCCTGGATTCGATCGGACGATAAAAAGGACGAGGTTCGATCAGGAGGCGTGGGGAAACAGCGAATTACAGCTATCCAACCAGAACCCCCGAGCGAAACGGGTGACACAACGGGTGTGCGTGCACGTGCAACGGTATGCTGCCTGGCCATTTAAAATTTAAATGTTCTGCCCGACGCACTTTATATACCCGCCAATGCTCTTTTTCTGGTCACCGTGCTCCATAGTTTACGCGCGCAGGGAAATCGTTTCATTCGATATTTACAGAAATATCGTCTGCCATTAAATATTCACACGAACACCCTTCTACGCGGAGACTCCTGCTGGCGAATAAGGTTTCAAAATTGTTTCGATATAACGCATTTAATGGGCTGGCACAGTGCTCATTGTGGTCGATTGCAGTAAATTAATGGATTTGTGGTTGTGAGGAATTGGTTTTCGATTTCGGAGACTTTCTTTAGGGTGTATCCTGTTTGAAGAAGTTTACGATACTATTTTATATAAGTATGAGAAATTATTACAAATTAAGAGGGGGAATAGAGAGAGAAATGGGCATTTACACTCGCTTAAAGAAGCCAACCCCACTTGTGGTGCATCTGATTGTGAGTGTTACTAAAAGAGAAGAGAGTAATTCGTAGAAGGTAGACATTATTAGTTACCGACACTCAATTCGCAATAAATCAGTCAGCAAACTAAATCATCAACACCTTAGAAACTATTATTCTCCTAATTTATGTCCACCATATCTGTTTCCTTCCCACTCACCAATTCTATTAACCACCTACATACAATGACAATTATCACTCACGAACAGCTAGCCGGAATCACTTAAACCAAACATCGCGATGAACAGCAATGGAACGACACGCGGGAAGCCCAAGGCTGCCAAGAGGAAGACCCCTCCGACTGTATCAGGACAAACTGCTACGAGCAGGTGGACACGTACGTGGGCGAAAATAGGAGGAAACGAGGTTGTTACACCTTGTGCACGGGAATCCGCCTGGAAATCTCGACTGCGCGCTGGAGGGAGGCGGGTCGCTTAGAATTTGCGGCACGAGCTGGAAAAAATCCAAAGACGAAAACGACGGACACGCCCTGGACGCGCAAAAAGGGGGCCACAGCGTGGACTAGAGGAAGAGGAGGAGGAGGAGGGAGGACGGCCAGGCCAGCGGGTACAACAGAGATTGAAATGCACGGAATAAATTTCAGCTGCCGAACGCAGCGGACGTAACCAGAGATTTAATTAAAGATGCATTGCGCTTCATTTCTGAAGTTGAATGGGGAACCCGTTGGCGGCCCGAGCCTGCCCTTACTTCTTGATTACACCGAGCAACGACTCATCAACTCCCTTTTTCACTCCCTTACCTCCCTGTAACAAATGCAGGGTCGAGTTCATGCATCGCCGTCGAAATTAATTAATCGAACTTTTTCCTGACGCCTCATTTACCGCTAACTTCGGCGAGTTTGTTCGCGGCGGATTCGTACCCGCTCCGCCGGCTGATAGTGTGAAACCAGGTCTTCTTGTGAGCCTGAAACATCGTTCTACGGAATTTCAATAGTGCTCGTGAAGGAAGTAGAAGTAGGTTTATAGAATTTCGAAGATTCGAGGATGATGATATGCTTTAATTACGGTAGCGTTCCAAAGATAGGGAGGGTGTCAATAATTTGTAGATGCACAGTTTAGGGGTGGATAGATATGTCACAGAGTGAAATAAAAAGATCTTATGTGCGATTGGGGAATACAATCCCGGGATATGCTGGTATCCGGTTTTTGGATTTTAAAAATCCCGGGATTTGATATAACTATTCCCGAGAATTTCGGGATTTTTAAAAAATGTGTATTACGTTATGAACACCTGACAGATATAAAAATAAACACAATAAATAAACATAGTCATTTCATAATAATAAGGACAATAATAATAATAATGATTTATTTAAATAATAATATTAAGTCGCATATAACTAACTAAACTATATTTATTTTTACAATGATATTCTCACCTTCCGCTATTTTGAAATTGCTCGAGTGGCAAATCGCAACTTGTTTGAACACGAAAAGTCGAAACATTGTAGGTGTGTACTTCAGGTGCTTTGATATTTCTTGGTTCGCATTTTCAAAAATCTTCATCATGGTTTACTGATATTACCTACTTGTTCAGACTTTATTATTCTTCATTGTTCGATTGTTCTTATTGTTAAAAATGATTTTAGTTTATGTTTGAGACTAGTAATAAAAAGTAAGATTGTTTACGTTAAATACAGATTTAGAATTTTAGCACACAATACTTCATTTTAATTACTGAAATTTTCTATTACCTAATCCTGGGATTAATCCAGGAATCCCGCAATCCCGGGATAGTAAATAATGACCGGGATTGGGATTTCCTATGTGCGATGCAATATTTATTGGTTTTGGGCAGAGGTGGGCAAAATTTTTATTTAAATAGAATTTGCGAGTAACGAATAAAAGTTAACGAATTGAAATTAAAAGAATAAAAAATTTAACATTATTCGTCGAATAATCTGAAGTTGAAGTAACTTTTACTCGATCCGATATTTAAATACTTTTTTATTTAATTAATGTCCAGCTCTGGTCTTGGAAACAGAAAAAATAATTAAGGATTTTGGAAGGTGCAGATTAATACATCACCGTCGTGAGGAACGTTTCGTTCCTCCCGAAAGCTTAACAGTATCAAGGCTTTTACAAACGCATTCATCAAGGAATGCGACAATTGGTAAAACAATTCAATGAATGCGCCTACATGCATTTATCGCCCACTCGAAAGCGCGAGCTTTTAGCGACATTTGTGGTTCTTTCACCCTCGCGCGCTGACGAATCCACTTAAACGCTTCAATGGTCGATGCATATAGGCGGAGTGTGATTATTCAAGCGCGTCACTTTTTATCGCCATCTGTAGCCATCAGTGAAATATTTTTATTTTCAAATGCACAACGAATGTTTGTTCTCAGCGCGGGGCGCGTATCACGCGCTGAAAAATTTCAGGGGCGGGGGAGGGTGCCCCTATTGGATCACCCAAGCTTTTCGATGAAAGCCGGATTTAAATTGTATATTCACTGAAAATTTAAGCACCGTCAATTAAAACACTCCTCGTCAAAAAAACGTACTGCTCTCTCCCTGCTTGGGAGGGAGACCATGGCGCGGGATAATTCCGAGCATAACGCCAAAAATGTATTCGTATCGTGATCAAAATTTCATCCGGATACAGCGTGGCCGCTGAAAACAACTGCGTCGTCGTTTCGTTTCATGAAAAAAAATTCTTATAATAGCGAAGTAACGATACAGTCACGTGCAGAGAGGCCCATGTTTCACCCCATTTGAATTTAAAATCGTCTCCTCTGCCATGCAAAACATCGCGAAACGAGGATACATACGATTTTCGCTACGCTAAACGCGCCATCAGCTCGGAAAGTTTAAGACAAAAGGGGAGCGGGCTCGAGCAGCGGGGACGAGCACGGACCTCGATTCCCAATATGTAGTACACCTTCTGTGAAATACCAATAACCCGGAGGGAAGAGATTTACGGTTGTCTAGCTACGGTCTGGACAGATAAGAAATAAGTGCCGCAATAATGCACGTAACGTCTGCTCGTCATTAATGCGGCTGGAACGCAGGCAGCATTCCAAGCGACTGCGGTCAACTTCTATCTATTCTTTCTTGTTCCACCGGTATTGCGGGATAGAGGCGCTTTATACGAGCCCTCCACACAGTCGTAGGTCATGAACGTGGGGCCGAGGTGTTGGAAGAGGGGATCCGGCACGTAGATCCTTCGAATTACCTCGCGACCTTCTACGTGATCACCGAGATCCCTCTACTTGCCAGTGGCGCCAAGAATTGACAATAGCAAATCTATTGCGAGAAATAAGTGGTTCACCTACTCCGAACTAGCTTGTCTATACTTCGTGTCAAAATTGATCGATTAAAACGACGTTGTTCCACTTGGAAATTGAAATCTTTTATGGTAACTGTTAATTTTATGTGGGTCAATTAATGTAGTCTACGTCTGGGTAACCTGGAGACATAATAGAAGAGATTGTAGATTAAGAATAGGAGTGGGAAGAGCTCAATTTCTAAAGATTTGCGTTTATTATTTATTATCAGAATTTAAAATTTCTCGGATTTGAAATAGAATTGTGAAAGATTTCAGAATAATAGATAATTTGTGGAAAATTACACTGGTGTCGTGAAAGTAAGGAAAAATTTATTTGCTGCTTAATACACGATGCGTAATAATATACCATTAATAACAATATTAATATTGGAACAACTCAGGAGCAAAAATAACGCACCTAAAAACTTTACGATACTTAATTAATTTACAATAAATAGATATAAAGTGTGCAAAAATTCAAGAGAAGTGCATTTTTCTCTTGGTGAATAGTATAATTAGAATTCTCATTACAGTAAAAATATTCGTACATTCAAAACGAGGAGCAGTCTTTTTTCTGCCAGATTAAAAGAGCTCCCATATTCAAACAGAAATTCATCAGACCTATTTTGTATAGAGAGTAATATTCGTTTCTCTCCTTTTGGAAGATATTTGGTCACATATAACGTTGATATATGGCATCGTGTAATTATTAATATCACGGAACCAATAAATCTTCTTCTTCGCAGACACAAAGGACACATTAATCAGACGCTCGAATCAATATGCCACATTTTATGTGATATTTTCATCTTTACAGCAGCTTCGATGAATTATGGATCGTCGCAGCGAATTAATCTCGCTACACATCATATTATTTGTTCGTGCGAAAATGCACGCGATATTCAGAGTGTGTACAACAACATTGCTAATCGCATACGAGAAATGATATGTACCTGTGGAACACGGTTCCACTGTATCTACATATTTTACAGGCAAACAAACTACTTGACTTCAAAGACCAAACGACGTCCTTCGGTGCATAATTTATATTAAATTATACGCATGCCTTGACACATTATTTTTTTGGCCACGTCATTGAGACGAAGTCTCTATTCAAAGGCAGTCGAACGAGCTGGCGGATCTTTAGAACAGTGTTTGCTGAAAGATCCAAAGCGTAAACGCGAAATGGTACCGTGTTTACAGCGACGCGTGACTTACGCCGTACCACGCACTTAATGAAAAGGGGAAGAAGGAATTGGAGCACGAGATAGATTACCATATAATTACAATGTCGTTGCATGCAGCGACAAGAACTACGACCGCTTAACAGGCAATGGTCTGTAATCAACGTCGCAAAAATTGAGGAAACTGTAATATTGATAATAATACGCAGACATTCGTGTGCGTGCAATCACGTGCGCGTAATTGCAATCATACAACTCAGTGCAAATGCTTTGCATTCAAAGGTTTTTAATGAAACGAAATAGCATATGAAATTAAAACGCCACTTGATACGCCGGAGCAATCAATTTACATATCCAAATTACCAAGAAACAAACATGGTACTTAGAGTGTACATAATATAAGATTTTCTGAAAGAAAATTATAACAATGTGTAAATGTTACTCATCTTTCCCGCTGCCAGAGGCGAATTTGGAGACTTGGCGTCCCTGGGCTAACAAGTGTCTGCCCCCCTTTGCGCGAAATATCGTCACATATTTTAATTTAAAAGATTCGAAACAATTTCAAAATTAATACAATATGACAACTCACATATGAGTTATTGCTAATTCGCTATATGAAGAAGAAGTGAATTGTTTTTAAAGTTATCCCAAGCCTCTGTGTTTAAATCTTTCCCAATTTCTTTCGCTCCAAATTTGTGCCTGCTGCTCAAAAGAGTCTTAAAATGGCCTTGAAAGAATTGTAAAAAATGGGTCAAAGAATAACGAAGGGTGACAAGCCAAAGCTTCTGATTACTCTGCCTGACCCAACCCTGCCTTTGTAATCCTATTATAATTCCCGAATTCTCTCTGAGAACTCTGAACGAACTCAGCGTAGTAATACTTCGCAGGTATCAGTTGCCAAACTCGTGTACAGGGCCACAAAGAAAAGGGAAAAGATCGTGCAAACACGGAGCGTACACACGCGTCTGGTATACTCTCTGATCACGTACGGGGCCTGACGCGAAACGAATTCAAATCATCGAGCAAATAACAGGAGCGAACGTCGAGTAACGTTATATCAATAGAGAACGTCCTGGTGACGGCCCACAGGCGCGTCATAAAATCGTTTCCCTGCGATTACCTTGAGGATCGCCTTATTTTAATCGCCTTTATCGAAGCCATATTAGCAAGTCAGTAGTCTCGGGCGCGTAATGAATCGGCCAGAAATTTCGCAAGGTCCCTGGAGGCGCAGGGTGGATCGATCGATGGCCATTTAAAATGCTAAACGAATCTCGATACCGACGGGCGAGGGACGGTCGGTTTGTCCGAGTCGAACCACGCGAAAGCTCGTTATAGGAAACAAGAGACCGCGTAATCATCGGGTCTTGGCTTACATTCGGACGATGCACCGTTTGTCACTGGATACGAGGCGGACCGGTACTGCAAACTATCGGGATTCCCTGTGTTATCCCGTCGACAATCGAGCACCAACACGCGCAAAAGTGAACCCGGCGTGGAAACGTAGGAGACCTTCCCGGGTCCATGGATCAAAGCGGAGAACTGTGCAACCGTGAGTTTTTGCCACGACGGAAAGCCCCGATGCGACCGCCAGAGTGTTACGCGGCGAATTCAAAAGAACCCCGCTACATAATGCAGACGCGCGTAAAAAGCTCTACGTACACCTGTTTATGTGGGTCGAGCATAGCGCGCCTTGTCATTCCAGCGGTAACTGGGTTATTCGGTAAGAAAACGGGTTGCTCTACCCGGTTAAAACCAATCGTCAGCCTGGCAGGCTTCGACCGCGAAGACGCGACAAACCGCATCATTAACCCTTTCGGTGCTAGGAGTCCATATACGCTGTGCAAGTGACGTGATCGGCGTGTACAGTTACAGTGACTCAGAGGTTTGCACAAACAAAATCGAACTAACTGTGCTGGCTACTGTGTCGCTTCTGCTTCCGTGTCCGCGTTACCTCCAACTGCCTTATCCAACTGCTTTACTGTTTTTTAATTCCGATATGAAAGACTCAGTTCTATGGGATAACTTAAGTGTACGAATGTTGGAGACCTTCATGAACACGAGGCGAATATTGCGTTTGGGGGAGTTGTTTCCGAAAGGATTAATTACGCAGAGAAGGAAAGAGATCTGGGAAGACAAGATCGCCCATGAATTTCGGGGAAGTCTTAACTCCAACAATTAAACCGCAGCTTTGACTGGGAACACACAGTCTGTCTCTGACAACTGTGCCCACAATTCTCGTTTCTCCCAGGCTCAGCAGACGCTGCTCACACACGTGAGACGTAAACAAATCCCCCAGACGATAGCTTAGGTCACATTGCTCGGTCTAGACAGGCTGATAAGCAGCGTGCTCCGAAATCCGCGTCACGGTTGTGCTCCGAAAGCGACGCCTGCTCCAAAACGCGGCATCGGGAGTTCAAAAGGAGCGCGTTGTATCTGTGCACACTAGTAGTGCCAGAAGCCGTCAGAGACTGGAAAATACCAGAATCAACTCACCCGACAGTTGATCGACCAGGGGGAACGTCCTCGTCGGTAGTCTTGAACGGCAACGATTTCGTCGCGGCATCCACACACTTCTGCACACTGGTCACACGCGGGCAGGAAACGTCGGGTACGCGCGACGGTACGCACGCCAGGGGGTGAACACACCACCTCGTACGGTTCGTAGCCGCGGGGCACACCGAAGAAACGCACCGAAAAAACCGAGGGGAACGTCCACGAGAGCCGGTTTCTTCTCTACGCGTACGCGTCGTTGACAGGTGGGCAAGTTCAGGTAGCGAGATGCGACGGAACCACGGTATTCTATCGATACTCGCACGCCGAGGGACCGGCTTCGACTGTCGAGCGACGCCTGGCTCGGCCTCCTGGTCGCCGCTGCTGTCAACGACACGCGGGCTACGCAACCCTCTCGCGTCCCTCCTCACGGTTCCCCCAACGGACCATGACTACGCTATCATTCCCCCTCGGCCAGCGTTATCCCCCCACTTGGCGTCGCGACGCCCGACGGGCTACGAACCCTCGCGAACGCCCACGAGCGAGACCTGCGCGGATCCGACCGCAGCTGAACCCCGCGACGAATAAATTCGCGGAATGTCCGGTTTGCAGAAGTTGCGAGGGTCCTTGGCCCTTCGCCTTTCGGGTCAATCTTGACCTTGTTCATTGAGTCTCTTCCAACACTTGCAACATTATTATTCGCTTGTGTTAGAAGTGTATACTTTATACTGTTTTGGAGTATCACTTCGAATGTATGGGTTCTTATTAAACGTTCGCTATGGACTGAGGACTCGTATACCTACAGTTACTCACCAAAGTATCCGCCCACCTCAACGTATAACAGATATTACTTATATAAGTAATATACTTAGTTAGTTTAAATTGAGAATTACACATTATAATTTACATTGGTATAAACCTTGATTAAAGGGTCTCCCTACCTTCACGGACGAAAAATGATGCGAACTTTGGGAATTTTTTAAAAGAAAACTATTAAATATATTTACTTTCTGCTTTGTGGCTTTATTTGTTAATCTTTAGAGAATATGAGAAAAAAAACTTGTATGCAAAAGTAGTGGTTATATTCGGAGTTAGGTATAGTGCTTCAAAGAGACTTAGGTACAAACATTATATGCGCATAGTTAGCATCAAATCAGCCGTTGTAGTTGTCTGAAATAGAAAATTTAAAGATGTGTGTAATCTGTATGAGTGTGGCTATCGCCTGAACTAGATTAAATGAGAAATACTTTAAAATAAAAAAAAAATGGCATAAAACTAATTTTGCTAAAACCGGCTTAGTTTTAGTAACAACGAGAATGTGACACCTACTGAAGATATATAGAAGAAGATATTTGAAGTAAATTGGGTGATTGGTTTTTTAGATATCATACTAAACAATTCGAAAAATATCATTTTGAGAAAAATGCGTTTAAAGTTTCAGGTACCGTTTCTTTAATTAATTTTTTTTAAATGTTGTATAAATATGTACAAATATAGGCATAGAGTTTTCAATTAATATAATTTGAGGGTTTCTCTAAAAAAAAATCCCAAATATCGCGCTCCTATTCACGCCGTCGAAGTAGCAGGCCCCCTTAGTATATTTTTAGATAGGACCATCTACCAAAGAAAATTTGCTAGAGGAATGGAGCAAACTGAACCCGAATGTCACAGAAATTTAATTGCATCTATGCATAATAGATTGGAGCTGATAATAAAATCGATAGAATTTTAGGAAAATATTAACTTATCGTAATTACGTTTGTATAAATTAAATATTGAATTTGGGCGACTATTTTGCACGATCTTTGCTACTTCCGCGCATAATTTAAAGCTAAAAGGATTGAGAAGGATTTAAAGCCCGTTCATTTAATAATTTAATTAACTGGCACAGTTTTTTTTTAGATAATGAACTGCGAATAGGAGGACGTCTACTGTTTGTGTGATAGAATTATTCAAACATTTGATGAAGAAAATATCCGTCACTTTACTGCATATGTACCCCGTTTCATTAGAACGTTTACGATCCGACATAAAGGCTACCTGACACGTAAACAGAGGCGAAGAGGTATTCAAGCTTCACAACGACTCTTTAGCATCGTGTCTCCAATCCCGTCGCTGAAACATCGCTGACAGTCTGCGTGCATCCATCGTGCATACAATATGAGCGCGGAATTATCGCAATCCCCGACCTTGTTTCTTCGTCCAGAAGCACCAGCGCAGCCGCCGACCACTATTAATCTTCCCGATAAACCAATTACTCCCGCGAAAACCAGTCGAACTGTAAGCCGCTTAGATATTTCCACGTTCACGCCGACGCTTGCCCTGTCCCTACGGCTGAGATTCCCTCGGTGCCCCCGTTTTATCCGCGGAATTAACGCGGCGACTGATCCAATTACGCGTGGATTTGAACTCGGGAATTTTCCAGCGCGTACACACCTGAGCGAAAGGAGACAGGCTGTCGAGTGTCCTGGGGCGGTTAACCATCCGCGTCGCCGTGACGAAAGAAATCGAGCCATTACCAGCGAGCCGTTCCGCAGATTTAAATTCTAATTCGAGGTCGGCGATGGGTAGGGCTCGGTTAAGTTCGCCCAGCCGAGGCGAACTAATGCCTCCGCCAGCGAGCCCCCCGAAGGAATTTGTAAATTCGACGGTGGAAGTTTTAATCGTCCATCAGGGAAGAAACGAGGAGCACGAACTTTTCGCATAATAATTCTTTCCTACCTTTCCCGCGCGGCCGAGTCCGCTTCCGTTCCCTCTGCTCTGCGCCCAACTGGGAAAATGAGCAGAAACGATTTGCGTACGCGAATGAATATTCTTTGTAACTTCGGGTCCCCTGATAAAATAACCTTCGAAGATACGTCGTCTTTCGTTGCAACGCGAGTGAAGCTGCAACCACCCACAAATAGTGCCATCGAGATAGTATTTTCAACTACATAGTGAACGTGTTTTGGATTTCATCAATAGAGGCGATCAGAGTTTTTAAATACTTTGGTGGAAGGAGTACTGTATTCGTTGAGATATCCGAAGAAACCAGGGGTCCTTGTTTTCCTAGTGAGGGAGGGAAGTGAATGAAACTTTTTTTGGACAATTTGTTCAAGTGGGAAATTAAATTATTATCTCCATAATAGTATAATTTATATAACACAAAATAGTAGGAAGAAATATTGAGCTATTTTTAAATTTTACTTCGTGGAGTATACAAAAAACAATGATGAATTAAAATTCCAACTATCAGTAAATCCTTTTTCCTCTTAAAATCCTAATCCCAGTGTATTTGAAGAGAATTGCTCTCTATAAGTGAATCCATAGAGAAATTCTTGTTCGATCGTGACTTGAATAACTCTAAAGATTGAATATTTAATGTCTGCGCGTAGTAATTAATATTTTATACATTATACTTCACACATCTCGTATGAATATTCTACGTAGGTTCGTGGGGAAAGCAGTAAAAGGTTTTGTGAGATAATCCCAAGGGTCCGAAACAGCGATGGAAGTTCTTGAACCGTGGATATATTCCTAAGAGATATGAGGAGACTTTAATTCTGAAATATAGTCGTGAAAGTACCATAGGGCGGGAAATATGGTACAAAGGTATAGAACATGTGCCCAATAATTTTATTAATTCTACAGAATCATAAAAATAATAATTTTACACGACATACACAGACCAGCATGGTATTATTTTATAAAATTATGTGCCTCTCCTAATCCCTCCGAAGATTCTTTCTCTCAAATCTTCCAACCAACCAACCACCACACGTTTCTCGTTCGAAAACCACTAGACACCTTCACGAACGTGGAAAGCAGACGAGCTGCATATCGAACGTAGCAATCGCCTCAATCCACTGCAAATCACAAAGTTAAATCAGCCGTTCTCATCAAAACGAAATTACAGATGAACTATCACGCTCTGAAACCTGACGGGTCAGTAGAAATTCGATGAAACTGTCTGCCGTGGAAGAACCGCGAACCAAGCAGAAGCTGCCATCAGTAAACAGCTGTGCAACGACGATATTGACTACCTACCAAAGCAAAGTTCATCCATAGAAATACGTACAAAACGTCCGTGTGTCTATACGCGACCTCTAGATAACCGTAAACTCGCCTGGGAAATCAAACGTTTCTCGTTCGCCGCTTGATAAATGCTACGCGAAAAGGTCTACGGATAATTGCAACGTATCGAGGTCCAATAAAAGATCACCATTACGCTATTGTGAAATCGGGGAAAGATAGTTCACACTACCAACCAACGAGCTATCAAAACTAGTGACGGGCGTGATACCAGTCTGTCTCATGAGTTTCAAGCAATTCGATACCCAAGGTACTTGTTTGGAAGGTTCGATACGTATCGAAATTTTAAGAACTTGATAAAATGAGTACTGAGCGGTATTGGTATCACGGCAAAATACTAAATGTATCGATACTATTCAAGCATCCATAGAATCTAACCAGAATCAAGCATACATAGGGTGGATGTACCAGTGAATAAACATTTTTTATTAAAACGAGTGAAATAAGTTATTAAAATAAGCAACTAATTAATTAGAAACTTTTTCAATTTCTTGCTTCATATTTAAACAATTCTTGCAGCACGTGGAATCAATCACGCTCCAAACATAATTTTATCATTTTGTCATTACCCATAAGGGGTTAGCCCTAGTAGCATTTTTGGCTGGCCCACAGTATCCCCAAGTTGGGAATTATTTGGCCATCAAAATGCCAACAATAAGTGCTACTAGAGAGGCTACCTTGGAAGAAGCAAAGTTATAATCATTTTCGACAATTTTTTTTTAGGGAGATAATGAAATAAATGGAAAATTCAATATGAACTCTATTATTGTACAACTCTCGACGGAAAAAGTCATATTCTTTGTTGTACAAAATGGCGGCAGTAGAGCCATGATACGCAACATCTCGCCGAACGACGTTTTCCACAGTGCTTAATCTCACGACTATACCGTTTCACCTACAACAAAAAACGAAACAGTTTTCTTTTCTACATGCCTAAAACTCAAAAAGTAATGTGTTCATTATCTCCTTCAAAAAAATTGCCGTAAATGACTGTAACTTTGCTTCGTCCAAGCTGGCCTCACCCCTTAAGTGTTAAAGAGTAATGAATACTGTAGGTATGGAAAAGAAACGATTCCAAAATGATACTTACAAATGTCAAGATCCTTTAAACTTGACTGAGTTCGGGTCCGACGTGGAGCATACAAAGTCTCGCGAAAGGGGACCTCTGAGTAGTTCGACAAGGAAACAGAATGAATATGTATAACGAAAGTAAGCGAAATAGCCGTGAGTACTTACAGGGTGATCCTCTCGCGACGCTAGTCAAACAAACTGGCGTTCGGTCGCCCATGGCGAATAACAACACCCTTCGACGCCTCACCGAGTGTTATGGCTTTCATCAGACCCAACGAAAAGTATCTACGATTTTTTAGGAAATTTTTGGATCGTACTTTTTCTCCTAATCTCTACAATTTTGTCAATTTTCGACTTTCTTATTGTTTTTAAAGTTCATCGATAATGTAATTTGATAAATAATAAGAATAGTTTTGGTTTTGTTGATTCTAGACAAGAATTGAACCGCCGCCGTACCAAGATACCTCGATAGCGACATCTACAATGCATATTTTTAACATAAAAAATTATTTTTCGCATGTTTAAATGTTAAATATAAAGCTATAAAAAGATTCAAAGTGATTTCCTCATAATTTCTGCAGAAAAAATTGCCCAAAATCGGACTGTTTTAGCGTTGCGGAAAATATAATCTCCTCTTATGCAAATAGGTATATAGGTAGCACCCCACAATTTGCTGCCCTACGTTGCAGCCTACAAACATATACAAATCCGCCTCTGCAGAGAACCATAAATTAGAAGAGCTACAGACACCTATTTCCATTCACCGCTCTCTTTTCCTCCATTTCAAAAGCATTCGACATTTCGAATCAGCGTTAAGATACATGGAAAACTGTAGCCAGAAGAAAATCAACCTTTGATATTGCTAGACCATCTCAGGACTACTGCCTCTTGTCTAAGACCAATCATCGAAATACGTGGTTGGCGTCTAAAAAGAAACAGACATGCAGCGGAGATGGCTGCGTCAAAGTGCAGGTGAGTGTCGATCGAACCGTACGTCAGTTGCAAGCTCAGCGCAGCCGTTTAAATTTCACGAGAACCGTGATTCCGTGCCGCTATTGCGAGGCCGTGCTGTACCAGGTAAGGCTGCTTCAGGGTCCAGTTTTTACGAGGAGGATACGTCTCTGCGTCTTGCAGCGCGTCTTCTAGGTGTATTTGACTCCCGAGGTCGTGGGTTCAGTGGCCGGTTACAGGGCTTGCTCGCGCAGAACTATTTCTCTCAAGATCGAGCAGCCCGTTTTTTACGAGGAGGACGGATACAACGCACGGTACATACTTGTCCAGGTAGTGCTCACACCTTACATCGTGACTCTGCCTTGTTCTACTTGCTGTTGGTTTATGGACACGGCCACATTGCTGTTTAATCGCCAACACTGACGGGGTTGGATATCTAGATCGGTGGGTAGAAAAAGTGGAAGCTTAGTCGATGCTCATAAATCTTCAATATACATCGACCAGTCACCTTTACGTTTGTACTTGGAATTCTAGCTGCATCTTTCTTTAGATTGTGCATGATACTCTGTAGATGTCCCATGCTTGCACGGTTTAAGTTTGATACTGGATTCTTGTAACACTTTTGCAACCTGAATTGAGGAGTTGAAATGGTAAATAATGTAAGTATACCAGAAGTGAAAATTTTCAGTATTTTCTTTTCGACCACGTCGGTGATGGTAACTTGTGATCTCAGTTCTGTCTTATGACAGCTCTAGAAACTAAAATAAATTGTAAACTGTATTCAGTATAGAATTTAGATCATTTTCCACTAAAAAATATTTTTTTATTTCTTCGGCACTTGCATCACTTAACATTTCAGCTTCTCAATATTCTGAATGTTTCCCCGAATCCGAATTCTTCCAAAATTCTATTCATCAGTAGAAATTAGATATTTATTTTTTAATTTGTATATCTTAGTTGTTTTCTTATTTAAGGGGTTAGGCCACGTTGGACTTAGCACAGTTATAATCATTCTCGGCAATTTTTTTGAAGTAGATAATGAAATAAATGGAAAATTCTATGTGAAGCCTGTTATTGTACAATTTTCGAAGGAAAATGTTGAATTTTTTTCATCACGGCAGAGCCGTGATACGCAACATCTCGACGAACGACGTTCTCCACGGTGTTTAACCTCAGGGCTATACCGTTTGACCTAGAACAAAAAACCCACAAGTTTTATTTTCTACATGCCTAAAACTAAAGAAGTACATACCGATTTTGCGATATCTTGGACATATTCTTTGCAATTGAGACATTTATAAAAACAAAAATGCGTTTTTTCTTCGCATGTTCATCATTTCGACACAAATGAATATTCATGGATATCCATATGTACTAAATACAACATGTAAAAAATACAACTTTTTTCGTTTAGAGTTGTACAATAACAGGCTTCATGTTGGATTTTTCATTTATTGGAACTCTGCTTCGTCCACGGTGGACTAACCCCTTAATTCGCCTGACTTCGAATTATATGCAGATTTTATTTGGATCCAAATTCTGAGGAAAAGAAGATTTCTGAATCGCCACCGGGGCGCTTCTTCCGTATCGCTTAAAAGGCAATAAGGGTAAACTGGATTCATTTACGTATCGCAAGAAACACGCCAGGAGAATGCTCGTAAGCACATTATCCCGGGGCGGAGGCCATTACGCACGTCTGCAATTAACGCTGATTATTATTCGAGAGCCGCGTCCCCTATCGAAATTCGTTCTCCGCGACTTCTTGGCAGATAGGTTCCACTTAAAATGCATGGCGCCTCCTAACCGAACGACATTGAAAGTGTTTCGGGAATGTGCATTACAGATATATCGAAAATTCGATATTATCGAAAATGCGATCGCCTCAAAGACGCGAATAAATAGCTACTGCTACGTAATATTAGAAATGCAGACCATTGTTCGCATTATCAAATTCTTTCGCGTATATCGCCGTCTTGGTATCTAAACTATTCTTAAAAAGATTAAAACACAATAGCAACACACGACCCCTTCCTAATATACAAAGTCCCGCACCATCCTACTTAATCTTTACTTTCATTACTATTTTACATTTCTGAAACTGAAAATAATACCAAAAGTAAATCACAGATTTGTTCTTAACTACCTTAAGGGGTGACCCCAACCCTGAAGCCACTAACAAAAGACAAAGTTAGGAATTTTTTGTTCGTATAAATAAAAATGTAGGGCTTGGAATTTTTATTTAGTTTTAAAGCAACCTTTATTTTGCTAGAATTTTTTATGAAATATTGCTAAATATTATTCCTTCCCGGAGGACTGCAAAAAAAACTGGCCCACACTCTCGGGAATGATTGGATCATCTGAGAAGGAAATACACAAGAGATGTATAAACTGGAATATATTATCTTCCATGTAGCGTAAGATTTTACTGATATTTCAATTATTCGATTTTTTGCAAGCATTTCAGTGTAAATTTTTATGTAAAAAATTAAAGTCAATTCATCAAACTGCTATAATTTCCAAAATACTTCGAATTTTAAGAAAATTCTACACTATATGAAAGATAATATATTCCACTTTATATATCTTTTTTGTATTTCCTTCTCAGATGATTCAGTCATTCCCGGGAGTCTGGGCCAGTTTTTTGCAGTCCTACGGGAAGCCATTTTGTACAATTTTTCATAAAAAAATTTTTTCTACCAAAATAAAGGTTGCTATAAAACTAAATAAAAATTCCAAGCCCTATATTTTTATTTATACGAACAAAAAAATCCCTAACTTTGTCTTTTGTTAGTGGCTTCAGGGTTGGATCCCCCATAAATCTTTACTTCCGTTATTATTTTACATTTCAAAAATTGAATTGTTTCCCCAATTTGTCTATATCTGAATACGAAGTTACTTTACAAATCAAAAGCAAATGTTAACGATTTTTCTTCTTATACTACGATGAATATTTCGCCTGACAACAATGAAAATAAGTAAGAGTTCACGGAATTTTGCTAAAGGCGTCTTGCTTTTTCCTTTCACGGCAACACTAGAAACAATAAACAGTCGATAAAGGATTTATTTTCGATCCAGTCGAACAAAGGAAGATGAAGATGAGTGGATGCCGCCTTTCGACCGCACGTGCGTTCGGTCGCGATTGTGTCAAACGTGAACCTTTCCTTTGACTTTCTTGGGACCGCCTCAGTTAGTCAGTGTTACGCGTGCCGAGAAGATCGTCGAAATCCTCGGTCACAGTAGAATAACGCAGAATCTGGATAATCGGGACAGATCGCTGCGTTTTAAGTTTCTCTAACAAACCATGAGGATGTACAAACCGATCGAACAAACGTAAGAGTCGTTACCACAATTATTTCCTCTTATTCGAGATGAAAATGTGATAAGTGATAACTGTCAGAATTTCTCGTGGCTCCTATCTACATTCTACATTGACATACATATATCACTACTCCTATCATCAATTCACTTGTAACTCCGAGTTTGCAAAGTGTTTCGTTGTGATTCTTCAAACTTTGTGACTAAAATCGATAACGATACAAACCTAACTTTACACCGTTTCGGTTTCACGCGAACCAAATAAACGAAGTCGATTTTGGAATTTAGTTTGAATTCGATTGGTTGAACTCAGGAAAGGAGCAAGCTTTGGAAAATTCTGAGATATTCTAACGTATCTCTGCCCACAGTTTCGGGAAGTGTATTTAACGATTTTGTTTCGATTCATTGCAAAGGCAATGGAACAGTTGCGCTTCTTTTTAAACGATTTTATTCAGCTTCGATCCTCTGTATGTTTGTTTTTATGTTTGTTTCTATGTATATATGGTTCAAATCTGGTAACTCAAATTTAACCCACTTCCAACTGTCCAATTGTCTTGAAACTTTGCAGGCATGCGTAGTTTGGATGACAATACAATACTTAAAAAAAAAATTAGCTCCGAGCGGGTGAAAAAATTACCCAGTCATCAATAAATATAACCCATAACTACAAATTCAAACGACATGTTAATCAGCCACTCCCGTTCTTTACGAAAACGACAGAAAGCCGCTGCGTTCGGGGCGCTAGTCGCATCGCGATTGCCGAAAATACATAATTTATCTAGAAATGATTCGTCACGTATGTACGAATATTAAAAATAAAACTTTGCAGGCGTTCTTAGTATATCACCATCGAAATTGTATTAAAAGGAAAGAATTATTTTTTAATGACATTAGCACTATAACGTTTAAGCAAACTGTTAAACTCTATAGAGCAATAAAAGATATTTGTAAAGAAGTCTGAACTGTGAAATATAAATCCACAAACACTAAAAACTAGAAAATAAAAAATATATAAAAAAATTTTATGTTAAACGATTTTATTAAAAATGCACTAAAAAGTAAAAAATAATTCTTTTCTTATACTACAATTTCGATGGTAATTTTTCACTTTAAATAAAATCGTGGAGCAGGATATGTCATAACAGAATATGAATCAATTTAATACAGAATCAAGCGTCAAAATGAATTTGTTGTGACATATCCTGCTCCACGATTTTATTTAAAGTGAAAAAGTACCATCGAAATTGTAGTATAAGAAAAGAATTATTTTTTACTTTTTAGTGCATTTTTAATAAAATCGTTTAACGTAAAATTTTTTTTATATATTTTTTATTTAATTTGTGATTCTACGTTTTCTTTTGAATTTCACCTTAATAGCGATTGTGTGTTGGAAAGTGTTACAATTGTCCGGGCCTGTAAAACGCATCAATTATTATCGACGCGCAGTTTCAGTAACAAGAGTGAAGATGTTCGAAGGAAACGTTCTACAAGGGAGCCAACGACTTACACCTGCTCCGGTTGCAAATACGAAAGCAATCGCCAATACAACGTGGTGCGTCACTGGGAGAGAATCCATTGGGAGCAGAAATTGCGCACTTGTTGTGGTAAGTGAACGTTGCTTATTAAAATTTAGAATTTTTCTGGTATGTAAAATACTGCTTTCGTTAATCATAAATTTATTAGCATGATCATTTTCTTTATATTTCTATGCATCAGTCATCCTGAACGTTATTTTCTATTTGAGTACTTGGGTGCTTTTGGTTCTTTTTGAGAAAGTGGAAATTTTTTACTAGAACCACTCTTATTATTATTATTAATTGTCTTTATTACTAAAAAAAATAAGTTATGGCTCAGAAGTTTATCTATCTTAACCCGCCGTGGGCACACTGGGTCGTTTATGTATTGAGCAAACTGCCTCTTTTCTTAAACTTCCTTCCGAATTCTTATTTTTCATAATTAATCCTTTACACATTTGACTCAAAGAACGATCGTATATTAAAGTAGAGACTTGAATAAGTATCCCATAATTTTTTCAGATTTTTTGAAAGTCAAAAACAGTAAAAATAAACAGCCATGAACTTAAACGACCCAGTGTGCCCACGGACAGTGCGAAAATAAGTGTGCCGACGGCAGGTTAAAATACTTCGTCAGTAAATGAATTTTGATCGTTAGAATTTAATATGTGTAACTGTAGTTCGATTTTAATGATCATTTTCCTCGAGTAAAATACATTCTAACTGTTACTTTGATCGAGCGAGAAATTCGAACGCGAAATCATTACGATACAGTAAAAGCTCTTTTATGGGTTTCCCTAGTGAAGGCATTATCAAAAACTGTAATGAAGAAGATATCGTAGATTGAACTGAAGATTTAAAAATCGTTATTAAGACACGCCTATCAAGAATCTATCAGCAAACTTTAAGGAACATCTGATAACCTAGGTACGCAGTGATTACGAAACATTTACTGTAAAGATCAACTCTATCGAGATTAAAAAAACATAATGGAAAAATTCAATGGTACATGCTTTAAACAAGGCCCGATCTAGCCCTTCCGCCGTTTTAGACAAAAATGATTTTTGTCGCCCTTTGTATTTAATTATAAATAATTATTTTAAAATATAATATTCGACAGTGAGTGAAATTTTTTGTAGGTATTTGTTGGACAACAAAAACCACTTGTTTGATAAAAAATTAATATTAAAAAAGACAGTAGATAACAAAACAAAATTCGAGTTTGATACTAAATCCAAACATGTATTACCTACTTCTTTACCGCTATTTTAAAATGTTTTACTCTTTTATTGGTTTTTATTGATTTCAATTTTCTCGTTCTATCAATTTTGCCGCCCCCAAATTTGCCGCTCTGGGGAGCCGCCCTACTTAAATATGGAATTGACACCAGAGGTGTTCCAAACAAATATTAATACATATTTCATCAATTCTGTATTCGTTTCCAGACATTTTTCAATGAAATTTCTGCATAATAATTTTGATCATTCTATCTCGCAATAACCTTAATAATATTTTCAAACTGTCAGCATAAATTGCATATGAAAAATTGTCACGTGACATTCTTTTGAATTTTCACGGAGATTTCAATTTTGAAGTTATGTTCTTCTGTCATATTTTTAATTCTGTCTACGATTGTGTGCAGATACTCAAATCGACGATTTTGTTAATTAAATCTTCCTATGCTGTTAAAAACAATTCTTAACGCGTGTTATAGTTTGTAATCGCAACAATGTTCAGTTTGAAATTCGATAGGAACATAGCAACGTAGACATGGCAGAGATCACGGGACAGAGATGTTTAATAAATACAAATGCCGCCGTCTCTTATTTCTGTGATCGTCGCGGTTATCTGGGCACGATCCAAACAAACTAAGCCGGGATATAGAGGAGCGGGAATAGGACAGTTCTTAGTCAGTTGTCAATTTCGGAAGATAAAAGTGTTATCGTTTCTTCTGGAGTACATACAGTGCCGGGGTAAAGTATTGGCACTTTGCACCCGGACGAAAATGAAAGTAATTCTATACTGGAAAATGAGTAAAAAAAGGAATTTATTTGTGTGGAAATAATACTGTGACACGTTTAGAATAAATACACGTAAAAGTTGACACAATCGTTTTATTAAACGATTTCTTCAAAGTAATGATAAACATATATAACTGAAACATAAATAATACGTGTGAAAAAGTATTGGCACGCCTGACATTTCAGTAATTTTCTAGGTGGGGGGATTATTATTATACATGTGGGGATTCCCACTCATTTCTTATGCGCAAAAGGGGGAATACCCGATCTACTATAGGTTAGGTTATCACAGTATTCGGTATTGAACAGAGTTTATAGAGAGAATATACAAAATGGGACGCAGAGGACGAGAAACTTCTCTGGAAGAAAGAAAAATAATATTAAATCTCCATAATCAGAATAAATCCTATTCAAAAATTGCAGAAATAGTGAACAAAAGTAAATTTACTGTACGTAGTGCAGGGGTGCACAAGGAGCCGCTTTTAGCGCCTAGCTGCGAGCAACCCACCTGTCCTGTTGCTAAGGTTAGAATCGGTGAGGAGAATTGCAATAGTGTACGTGCGTGCTCGTAGGCTCGTAGCGTAAGTATATATGGCTGGGTTCCTTGTGGGGCCCCAGTGCAGAACAGGTCCCATAATAAAATTCAGGGGAGTCATGAAATTTCCAAAATATCTGCTACTGCCTGAATTTGGTATGACTTGACGGTTCTATTTTACTGATAATGAAACATTTTCTGCTAATAATACTCATCTTTTCATCGACACATAAAATATTTAGAAGATTAATACTATACAAATAAATAACTCGGGCACAAAGAAAACCAAATTTTAATTAACGATAACGATAATTCATAAATGTTAGAAAGTTATATATGTACAAATATATACATATCTACACGCATGTGGTGTCCACCATTAGATTTAGCGTTATTTACAACCACAAAATTACATAACTAATAAATATATACACGTAACAATATACGGGGAGTTAACGAAAATATAACAATAATAATATATACATAATATGTACATAACTGAAAAATTATATACACAAGGATGGAAGGACAGAACAATACACGCAGACTTTGTGAAAGATACTAGGTGGAGTACATGCAATTATAAAAAATGATTATTGCGCTTTGTTGCCGGTAGCCGTTTTTGTTGTACCAGATATTCTATGTTTGGTTGTATACTTCGGTTTTGGCTCAAGAGCAACGAACATTTTAAATTGTTATCCGTTATGAGTGTCTGGAACGGCGACTTCGCTTTCTTCAGGGTAGAAAATAACTGCTCGCAAACGTAAGTGGAACCAAATATTGCTAATATTTTCGCGACGCATTTGTGCAAATACGGATATTCAATTTGTCATACATTAATAATACCATCCGTCTCCTGAATTTTTTTTTTCATTTCTACGTCACCTCTTAAATTTCTTAAGTCTATTTGTAATTGTGGTGACACTGTATCTATATTTACTGTTAGTGGACTGGTAACTACGTTCAATTCATTTTCGAGTGCATACAAATCCTGATACCGGTTTTGAAATTGATCACCCAACTTCTGTAATATAATTTCATATTGCTCAAAATTAGTATGCTGTGTCATAATTGATCTTAACTTCGGAAAATTGCACACATTTTTTGCCTGTAACTCTGCGTTCCATACATGAATTTTTTTTTAAAATCGCAAATTAAGTTCGAAAATTGAAGTATGCTTTTATCTTTTCCTTGCAGCTGTGTATTTAGAATATTTAAATGGTCTGCTACATCCGAAATAAATCCTAAATCACAGAGCCAATCTGTATTTTCCAACTCGGGAGCAGGATTTTCTGACATTTCCAAAAACACGGAAATTACGCTATGTAGGCGGAAGAATCGATCTAAGGTTCTTCCACGGCTAAGCCACCGTATTTCCGTGTATAAGGGTATCTCCGTGAAGTCTGCGTCTATATCTTTTAAAAAATTTCTCAACTGCCGGCGTTTTAAAGGATTCATTTTAATATAATTAGTTATTCTGGTCACAACGGACATAACGTGTTCCATCTCTATACTTTTTGCACACAAATTCTGCTGGTGTATCGCACAGTGCATTGCCCTAATTTCCTGAGGAACTGCTAGATTTTTTAATTTGCTTCGGAGGCGGTCAACGAAACCACGATGTTTCCCAATCATCGCTGGAGCACCATCAGTAGTGACGGACACTAATTTAGTTCAGTCTAATTTATGATTATTAACCGCCTCCTCCACACAAAACAGTATATCATCTCCTGTTGTGGTTTCTGCTAACGAAGAAAAATCTAGCAGTTCCTCAGTTACTTCTAAATTTTCGTTAACCCCCCGAATAAAAATTGCCATTTGCGGAGTGCCGGAGATGTCCGTCGATTCATTAAGGGCCAAACTATAAACAATAAATGTTTTCCCTAACTCCCGCAATTGCCGCGTCACATCTGCAGCCATCTCTTCTATCCGCCGCATGATTGTCATTCGCGAGAGAGTGGCCGATTCATATATTTTACGCTGCTGCGCATTGTCATCCACTGTCGCCAATAAACAATTTTTTATAAATTCTCCATCCGTATATGGGCGGGATGTTTTCGCTATTTCCAGCGCGATTTGGTAGCTGCATTTAATTCCAGCGATTCTAATAGAATTATTTTCCTAGGATCAAAACAATGAGTTACTATAATGAATCTTAAAACAATGATTGATAATCGGGGCTATTCCACGTTAAAATTAAAATTAAAGAAATTGCATTGCTCATATTTGAATAAAGGATTCCATTAGTTTTTAAATGATTATAAACACAGGACAATACCTCGAAACAAAACGCAAATATTGAATAGAAGGATTCATAGATTATAAAATAACTTACTTTGTCTGAGATGTCTTCCTCCTCCTCCTGTAGCGCTTGTTCCTTTAAAACTTTTATTTTTTGCAGACGTTTCTCACGCGTGAACGCTCACGTTTGTAATCATTAGCATAATGCTGAGTGTAATGCCGCTTTACATTAAATTGTTTGGCCTGTGTAAATGTTGTGTAACATACAACACATTTCACACCACCTTTGTACTCGGTAACCAAGAAGGCTTCCTCCCATGACACCTTAAAAGGGATCAGTGCACTTGCACCCTTCCTTTTTGATGTCGATGCCATTTGCTCTATATTTTGCAAACTTATGTATATTTCGTACAATGATATTTCGGTATATAATTCGTAGCTACTTACCGATGGATAGGTTACAGTCGGTAGGAAATTTCGTATTTGTCGTAACGCAATTCATAAAGAAAAAACAAAGGCAAAATGACAATCAATAAAAATGGCGTTTCACGAAATACTAAACTTTAATAAACATTTCGGGCTGATATAACGCCATTTTTATTGATTGTCATTTTGCCTTTGTTTTTTCTTTATGAATTGCCCCATGGCAGTAGGGGCCCCCATGGCAGTAGGGGCCCCCATCGCAGTAGGGGCCCCCATGGCAGTAGGGGCCCCCATGGCAGTAGGGCCCCCATGGCAGTAGGGGCCCCCATCGCAGTAGGGGCCCCCATGGCAGTAGGGGCCCTCATCGCAGTAGGGGCCCCCATCGCAGTAGGGGCCCCCATGGCAGTAGGGGCCCCCATGACAGTAGGGCCCCCATGGCAGTAGGGGCCCCCATGGCAGTAGGGGCCCCCATCGCAGTAGGGGCCCCCATCGCAGTAGGGGCCCCCATGGCAGTAGGGGCCCTCATCGCAGTAGGGGCCCCCATCGCAGTAGGGGCCCCCATGGCAGTAGGGGCCCCCATGGCAGTAGGGGCCCCCATGGCAGTAGGGGCCCCCATGGCAGTAGGGGCCCCCATCGCAGTAGGGGCCCCCATGGCAGTAGGGGCCCCCATGACAGTAGGGCCCCCATGGCAGTAGGGGCCCCCATGACAGTAGGGCCCCCATGGCAGTAGGGGCCCCCATGGCAGTAGGGCCCCCATGACAGTAGGGCCCCCATGGCAGTAGGGGCCCCCATGGCAGTAGGGGCCCCCATGACAGTAGGGCCCCCATCGCAGTAGGGGTTAGTCTTGGGTTAGTAATATTTGTCTTACCTAGTCTTGGGTACTAATATTTGTCATATTGTTTATTTAATTCTAAGGTGCCAATACTTTTTCACACGTATTATTTATGTTTCAGTTATATATGTTCATCATTACTTTGAAGAAATCGTTTTATTGTGTCAACTTTTACGTGTATTTATTCTAAACGTGTCACAGTATTATTTCCACACAAATAAATTCCTTTTTACTCATTTTCCAGTATAGAATTACTTTCATTTTCGTCCGGGTGCAGAGTGCCAATACTTTATCCCGGCACTGTACCTACTCGGCAATAATAATTCAGCTCTGGTATCAATATCGCCCTCTAGTTTCACGTCTCTGTCCCGTGGTGGCTCATTATCCCCGACCCCACACGCGACAATGAGTCACTGCCCTGCAGGAGATCAGCGTGGAACAAACCCTGTTACGCACTTGCCGACCAGTCGCCGGCAACTTGGTCGCCGAGAGATCGGAAACCTTTGTTGTTCGCTGCGACCAAGTGCGTACGAACTCATATGTCCCCGTGCACCTCATTGTCGTCGGCGACTACGAGACACACGGGAACGTATGAGTTCGTACGCACTTGGTCGCGGCGACCAACGAGTCGCCGGCAACTACGAAAACGTGAGCGACGCACGGGAGACCAAGTGGTCACGGCGACCAACGAGCTGCCTGTTTCCAATGCACGCGTTCACACGACGAGCGACTTTGTTGGCGACCAGACACCTGCAAGAAATGAAATGACTTTCGATACGCAAAAATTTATTTTGCAAATTGAATCTCGAAAGGCATTATGTTGCCTCTTCTTTATTTTCTTTTTTCAATGCACTTCACAATTAGAACAATCTCCTCGACGTCCATTCTATTTGGCGCTTTCTACGAAACGGATAGGTATCGAGTTGCTCGGTCTGGTCGCTTCGTTTGGTTGCCAAAATTTTGGTCTCTCGGCGACCAAGTTGCCGGCGACTGGTCGCAAATGCGTAACGGGACTAAATGATCTAAAATTCTCAGATACGCGGACAGACAGTTGAAAATTTCGAAACGAATGATGTCACGAATGTGTCTTTCAAATAGGGTTGCCAACTTTTTTCCGGGCTAATATAGTACTTTACGGCTAAATGTGATAAAAAATATAGTACATTGTGAAAAATATAATACTTTTCAGAGGAAATTTGTACAAAATGAAACTACATTAAAACAACATCTTATTTTTTAAATGTATATTTTTTGTGTATTTTGCATTATTAATTAATTGATTGTCTTTAACGAATATGTTAAAAGTTTGATTGCACTAAAAGTCCAAATTATCACATATGAGGTGCTCATTTTTTATGAGAGATAGAAAGGCTCTGTTTCTCTCTTCCCGCCACTTCATATTCATTATAGAAAACATCCTCTCTGATAAAGTTTAATTGCGCAAATTAAAGTTTTGATGCTGCCATTGAATAAAAAAATAAGTAAAAATTGTACAATTCTAGCACGTATCAGAAATATAGTATTTTTACGTACTTTCGTACGTAAACCCGTTACGTACAACCCTACTTTCAACCTAAGCCTGACAATTACTAATAAATTTCTTCAGACACTGACGTTTTTATATCTATAAAATAATTGATTTCACGAGCACTCAAACAGAACGATAAAGGCAGCTTCCTTTCTTCTACAGGGAGCCAATTCTTCAACAAAGGCGATTACTACATCCACTGCGAGCAGCTGCATCCCGAGACAAGATTACACGCGATCACATCTAGGAACAAGTACAAAATTACTAGTGACACGATCGCGATCCCCGATGAAAGTGTTAAGAGGCCTCGTTGCAGCAAACGAGAAGCGAGTTCCTACTTGCAGACGAAGGAAAAGTTGGCCTTGAATCAGAGATTCTCCGAGAGGATTCGCAACAGGCAGCAGGGGCAAGTGAAGTCCATAGTGAGCGTCAAGTATTCGGTGACTTGCAGCGACATCGACATTGAGGATGTACCTTTGATAAGTTTCCTCACCGATCGCCGGCTGAAAACGTACATCAAGAGATTCTCTCCGGCCAAGTTGGTAAACAAGACCAGTGACGCGCCGAAGGGAAAGCCGAATGAGACCGTAAAGATCGCAATCTCGTCTACGGAAAACATCGAAAAGGCGGCGTCTGATAATGGCGTGGAAAACGTTGGAGCGAAAGTTTCCAATTCATCAGTCTCCTCCTTCACGGAGCTGCCTGCGAAAAAACTTCTTCTGCATAGATTCAGGACGAGCGTGAAGCACGAGATCGAGATACCATTACGCGAACAAAATAACAACATCTGTGGGCAGGTGAATTTCGCGCAGCATCAGACCAAAGAAACGATTGTTCCTGTGCTCCAAAATCGATCGACGTATCCGCAACGGTCCACCAGGGCGAACAAAGAAAATATACCAAAGTTTGCGTTCAGCTTGGAGCAACATTTAGACATAAAGCTCGACAGGGGAATAACTGTGCCGAAGGTCAGCCAACTGCATCGAGACTTTCTAGCTTCCATTGATTTCGACCAGTACAAGATATTTTAAATATCGAGAAGGAACGAGGGATTCGTACATTCCACGAGGAAATTGATGAAAAATGGTAAGTCACTGTTTCGGTATTTGGCATTTCGTTAATGACTAGGTATTATGCAGCTGTTTTGTTCATTAAAGATTTTGGTAATTATTTACTTTAGCGATTCCTCGCCGATTTTGATGAAATTTGGATATGTTGTCGGGGACACGATCCTGAACAACTTTTTTATATACATGTTATCGTCGCTCATTCGTAGTTTCCGAGATATTCGCAAAAAAATTTTTAAATTTCTTGCTTTGTTGTTATAATTTGGGGAAGTGTTGGGTTTGGTTTAGTATAAATAAATATAAGTGCACTTCATATTAAACATTATTTTCAATTATTATTGATAGAGTACCAGTATCGGTTGGGGCCAGATCAGTGTGGGGGACGCGCGCCCGCTCGCGGGCGCGTAAAGCATGGTGGCGAACTGATATGAGTCAGGGTGTTGATGGGAGCTCCACACATCTAATAGGTGCTCGCGAAAGCACCCTCTTCCTAGCAAAAAAAAATTATGTTTTAGAGCCAGAGGCATCCTAATATCCGGCGGCGCCGGCGCTGCCGAACAGAGTCTGGGTTGACTGGCATTCGCAAGTTTCTGGTTGAAATTTCCAAACTTACATCGATTTACTACCACGCTTTACACGCCCGCGAGCGGGCGCGCGCCCCCGCACTAATTTCACCCCAACCTATACTAATATCCGAGACAAATTGGAAAGTGGAATGCGTTGTGTCGGAATAAATCAAAAGAAGTTTTTTGCAAATATCTCGGAAACTAAGGCCAAGCGACGGTAACATGAATAAAAAAAAAGTTGTTCAAACTGTGGAGTTTTACAACATATCCAAATTTCATCAAAATCGGTGAGGAATCGCTAAAGTAAATAATTACCAAGATTTTCATTTATTTTTCAGGTACCAAAGATGAAACCTTTATTCGCATACCACAGAAAATTAGGTGACAGTAGTCTAGTTCCTTCTTCTGAATGCTCAAACTAATGTGATATCATATCGACGAAAAGTAGCACGTTTCAATTTTCTTACGAAAAGTAACACGTTCCATCGTTTCTGACGAATATAAGCGCGTTTGGTCTTCCGCCGCGAAGACTAACACATTTGACTGCTTCGCCACGAGGAATAGCACATTTCGTACTGTTGCGGCGAAAACTAGCACGTTATACTGTTTTGCCACGAAAAATAGCACATTTGGGAATTTGCGGCGAAAATTAACATATTATCCGGTTTGGCCACGAAGAATAACACGTTTTGGATTATACTGCAGACTGCAGAAACTATCACGTTTCAGCGCATGGTCAGTTTAAAAGAATTCAATTATTGAAAATATTGTTCAATAAATAATAATTCCATTTAATGTCCAAAAGACAACACATATGAAAATTTTAATCACGTGGCAAACCGCTCAAACGTGCTAGTTTTCGCAGCGAAAATCGAAACGTGATAGTTTTCGTGTGTACGAGGGCAAACGTGCTACTTTTCGTAAGAAAATTGAAACGTGCTACTTTTCATAACGCACGTCGATATATACCTGATAAGTGATAGGTTGTGTCGTTAAATACGCTATGAAAGCAACGATAGTTCCTGTATATTTTTATATTTCGTTGGATACCATGCGCGAATGTAAATATATCTTTGTAATAAATTGAAGAACGTAAGTCATTGGTGTTTTTATCAACCTCTGAAGACTGTAATGTAGTAGGGGAGACCGGGGCAGATTGTAACAAAAAAGTTTTCATAGTTTTTCTCGAAATTGTTTTCCTCAATCAGGAAATAAATTTGCGTGATTTACTACTTACATATGTGGTGAACTGATGGCGTGAAAGTACGTGACAAAATCTTGGACACTTAGACATCTAGCTTCATCTTAAACAAATCTGAACCATTGTTACAATGTGCCCCAGTCCGGGGTACATTGTAACACATCTCTTTTACTTATTTAAATACAGTTATGAACACAAATAAACATTTCTAAAAAATATAAATGAAATCACTGATCATTATTAAACATTTGATATACACGAGTTAAATAATTATTGCTTATTCATCTGATTCTATCAAAATCTTTTTCGCTTTATTTACTTTTGCATTTATACTCTTTTTCTACTTTTTGGATTCTCGATTGTTCTGTTGTTTGTTTATATAGAGCATCTTTTTCCGGTTTGTCAGCAAATAGCTTGCTTTATCACCATTTAGAGCGGAGTAACATGTTACAATTTACCCCGAGCTTGAATTTTTGCGTTTTATCCTCAGTAAAGGAGAAACTAAACATCAAATTACTAAAATGCGTACACATTATAATAAACCAATATGTACTGATTCGTTTGCGACAAAGAAGTAAAAATTCAAACGGTTTATAATGACGGTTAATTGAAATAAAAGTGCTAAGACAACATTTACTTACGTGCTCTAAATACTAAAATTCTGGGCTATAACTACAAAATGAATACATAATGCTCGTTTGTGTCACTAAAACTGACGGTGCTAATATCGTCAAGCAGCTCTCGCATGCTGTGGGTTACCAGATTTGTCGTTCAAAAGATTTTGCTTATGTTACAATTTACCCTGTGTTACAACCTACGCCGATCTCTCCTACTACGCACTTTGTAATTTAATATTTCATGGCCATTAACTTAAATATCTAGCAAATAGTGCATTCGAAACACTTGTCATCAATAACCCAAATATTAAAAGACCTATAGATATCCATAACGCCTCCATCAGAAGATTTTCCGTTGTGACACTGGAGAAACCCCTTCGATTTCTTTTAATCTCCATATGTCCCATTTCTTCTATTCAACGAATTTTCCAATGTGTATTTATTTTTACACTAGATCAAAACGCCCTAGATACCTTCTACATCACCCCACAAGAGAGGTGTAAAGACAGTTTCTATGTAGATATTTCTACAGTTGCTGAGAAGGGAATCGTGAGAGGTAATTTGTAACGAAGTAGGAACCTGCTAAGTATCCAGGATGATGCGACTTTCAGATCGCCCTATCCTCGAGTGAGTCAACTTAGTTCCAGCGTTGTTATTTTAATAAAGTGCACTTTAAGACTGAAATTATGCGGCGAAATGCTTGTCTTGCATAAACCCACACCTGGTTCGTCCTCATCCACGAACAACCCTCTGCCTGCGGGAGTACGTCACTTTCTCGACGCGTCAGCATTTTGTTTAATACCTCAATTTTAAACTCTTTATAGCCCGCGAGGAAACCAAGTTACGGAACTTCCTTTGTACAGTCTCTTGGAGCAACGTTTCATCATTAGAATCGTAGTGCGGTTTCATTTGCATGTCGAAGCTAATTACGCCGGCGTTTAAAAATTCTGTATACAGGGCAGATCCGCTTTGTCGACTGGTGAACTGGAGAATCGAGTTCTCATCGCCAACCATAACTGAATAGAAAAATATTTTTACGCTCTCCTATGGCACATCTAACACGAAGGTAATAATAGAAGCTGGTGGCATATATAAAACAAGTTTTAATCGAGAGATGAAGTTTCAAACAGTGTGTCTTTCTAGTTTGAGTCATTCTACTTTGATCGGCCGAAAAAATGAAGCTATTTTTAAAGATTTTTTCCTCTATAAATAATTATTTTTGGAATTTAATAAGCTACTCTTACCTATATTATACAAAAAATTTAAAACGGATTTTGTAATTGGTTTAAAATGTTTTTTACAGCGCCAATATGGCACCTAAAAAAGAGAACCGAAGAACAATTTTTGTCAAAAACTGATCGAGAGAAAGGATGTTTTGTCAAACTTTTTTCAAACCGGGGATTTTGTTATTTTTCAACAAGAATTGTCAAAATTGAGCTACGGGCGATAGCGACACTCATAGAGATTAAGAATCTTTTCAATTTTTTGTGTCAGATAAGCCTGAGTGGGGAAATCACCTGCACCACGGACATATATTTTTTTGAGATGCCATATCGACTCTATAAAAAGACATTTAAAATAAATTAAAAATCATTTTAAATTTTTTTGTACAATATAAGAGTAGCTTAATAAATTCCAAAAAGATTTATTTCATTATATGTTCTATTGACTTAGAACAAAAATCTTTAAAAATAGCTTAATTTTTCAGCCGGTCAAAGTAGAATGGCCCCTTAAACGCCAACAACACATAAGCATACTAGAATTTTATCTTTAATTCCGTACCTACCTTTATCTTTCTAATCCATATTTCCACTTACATTTGAAAAATTGTCTAATTTGAACATGAAGGCGACAAGTCGATGGAAACATATTAAGGGTATTCCCCTCCAAATTATATTACTTATTAATTCAAGTGTACATTTACGTTTTTCTGGCATACAAACACAAATATCTTATTCTACATTCTGTAACACTGGAACGCATAGTTTAACGTAAACAAGTTAACAACTATTTAAATAACGGGATGAAAGGCTACTCTGGCTCGAAAGAGTGAAGCGTTTTCTGTTTCCGTGACACGTTTACAAATCAATCGGGAATCGAGAGTCAGCATTTTTCAATTGCCGCTATTATCGTCAGGGGAACAACGCTGCACTTCCGGCTGCGTCGATTGCGTTATTTTATAAACATGAAACGAGTAAAGCGTCACGTATGTACATACATGCGTTGCAATTGCTCGGGTGCAATTATCTGTTCACATTGGTGTGCGAGGGTGCACGAGGAGATGGTCGTGGTGTTAACGAACCGGACAATGAGTAGTCACGGTTCGTTAGATACTCAACAACCAAATAATTAGCAGATGCATTCGGATTCCCATGTGTCTGAATTTTGGACACCGTGTCACGCTTTCCGTCCCAGACGATACGTTTCAATGTCGACTCCCGCTTTGCGTATCGACCACCCTGCTCTTTGTCTTACGATTTTACGCAATACCGTGACGCACGGGAAGAAAGAGTCTTTTCTTGTCTACGGCAGTTAAGAGATGCTTTTGATTGGTATTGTGGTCGAGATAGCGAGTAACAACTACGTAATATCCAAGCAACAAGGGGAGAATAAAGTGGCGAGACAAGTAGAAGATATAGAATTCTGCGAGCTTCTGTTGACAACTGTTTTATAGTCGTGTTTGTTTGTCGTACATATACAGTGGCTCACAGCCATAATCGTACACTCTTTAAAATCGCATAACATTTTTAAAATTGGTCCAAACGACTTGAGTTTTGTTGAGAAGCTAGAAGGATTAGTTTGCTAAGTGACGTGTTTCGCCGTTTTAAAAAAAATTGCAATTGGTTGGAATAGTGAAAAAAATAGTAAAGGTCGTTTTTTAAATTTTTTTTTTGTGAGCCTGTAATGAAAATTCAAAAAAACCCGTTTGTAGATTGAAGTAAGTTATATACATGCCTAAAATTTCATCAAAATCGGTTAACGCTGCTCTGAGCTACAAACGTTTACAGATCGCAAAATAAGGGCGAGAATCGCGGAAAATCCCGAAATCAGCAAAAAATTTAAAAAACGACCGTTACTATTTTTTTCACTATTCCGACCAATTGCAATTTTTTTAAAACGACGAAACACTTCGTTTAGCAAACTAATCCTTCTAGCTTCTCAAAAAAACTCAAGTCGTTTGGACCAATTTTAAAAATGTTATGCGATTTTAAAGAGTGTACGATTATTGCTGTGAGTCACTGTATGTATTTCTTGGATATGCATTAAGAGTATATAGAAAATGAGGATTATACAGGGAGTGTGAAAAAGAAAATCGAGTAATTTAAGGTGAAGTAAATTTTATATTATACTTACAGTGGGAACATTTAATCCCATCTGTGTTCTATTAATGTATTTTCAATCTTTCAATTAGTAAGTTGAATTGTGAATATTTTAACCATATGTCATTAAGAAATTTGATTGAAATTTAGTGTTTTAATATACTATAGCTGTAATAATGACAATAATTGAGAGAATTCAATTAGTTTCTTAAAATCTGTAGAGGAATTACAGCATCTCACAGCTGTAACAGGTAAACTCAGACACTAGAAGGAACCAAGAAAAATGAAACAGAAATCGATTTCTTTTCATCATTTAGTTGCAGTCGATTAAGACGCTCTAATTTTCATAGATCAAAAGGCACATTATTTAAATAGCGTGACGTGTTTCATTGCTCTCAATTTTAAAATATTAGAGATAGGTATTCGATGTTCCAGCGACTAGTAAGCATCTCGATCGATATTGTGTCAGTGCATTCGCAATCCGTCATATTGGCGCCCTCCCCTAATGAAAATCTCCTGTACTATCGACAAAGCGAAAATTGGTTAATCCGATTTCCCGCAAAATTCCCGTGGAAAGTCTAATGAAAATCTGACCAGGGCATCGTTAAAGTGCGCCAGGTACCAATATCCAGAGAATTGGAAAGTGTTGTTCACGAAACTATCACCGTGGCTGATGTAAATTTTGGGAGCTTTGCGAGATTACGTCATGTCACGTTAGTTGAACAATACGTTACTTGTATGACAACGTTTATATCGCCATTTAATGTGTAATCAAAAAGGACTGCCAATTTCATGAATTCAATTAATTGCGTCTGCATTTGAATTAGAATACTGGATAGTTGACACATACTTATGAAAATATGTGGGATCAAAAAACATGGTAGAAATGAAGAAGAAAGACAATTTCAAAGTGAGCTATGCCTTTTAAATCACAGTGACAAGAAGCAAAATACATGTATGTGTATGTTGGATGGTTTTATTAGAGAATTTGGAAACTGATTAATGAAATTTCACTACGTTCCAATGTCAATAGGCATTTGACAGACTTGTCCAATCTTTGACCATTTTGTCAAGCTATACCATCAATCCAATTTCCAATACCTTTCCTTGAAATGATGTTTGCTAATATTTGTACCAATAATAATCGAACAATTTGGACGCTCATTCCACAAGACTTGCAAGCAGTACCTATTAACACCACAATTCAACTCAGTTTCATCCGCATATTTCCAACTATCGAAATAACATCATAAAATTCGTACAAGCCTCCCGTTTGCTTTCCCTGGCCGTTTTTCAAACACAGTGGTTCCTATATCACGAGTCGAAAAATCCGGCATCTGTCTGTATTAATTCACGCTACATTTGCGCCTAGGAGGCTTCATCATCGCGCGATAAACGCGCGAGGGGGATGCTCCTGTTCCGCGGCCGTTGTTCGCGATCCGTTCGCGGTGGATGAATTCAAAAATTTTTCGAGAGCAAAGGGATATTGTAATAAATTTAATGAAGCGAATGCTTATGGTAGAAAAATTAGATGGTACTTTTGCGAAAGCGCGCCGTCAGCGGCTTCGCGTGGATATCCGAGGGATATTACGAGCAAGGGAGCAACGTCGAGGAACCTAAACGAGTCTAAAGTACCCACTTCTCT
Organism: Andrena hattorfiana; assembly: GCA_944738655.2. Classification (NCBI taxonomy): domain Eukaryota; kingdom Metazoa; phylum Arthropoda; class Insecta; order Hymenoptera; family Andrenidae; genus Andrena; species Andrena hattorfiana. Next base: position 36,769,741 of record OX122889.2, on the reverse strand, counting down.
CCTACTCAAGCTCGTTTCACAACGCGAGCGTAACCGAGTGTTTTCCTCGATGCTTCTTGACCGACTTTCTGATGCTTTCGTTGTGGACACAGTTGCATGTATACGTATAACCCCCTAAATACGCGCCTTCACCAGCGGAGAAGTATCGCCCGTGAAACTAGAGCCATGCAACTTCGCGCACGGTCCTCTTCTCGCATGAAAGTTATTTGCCAGCTCTTGAGTACGATTTGCAGTAACACAACCGCACATAAGAGTCTCATAAATAGCGCAGCGCTTTCTCTTTCACTGCTTGGAACATCTGTGCTTTGTTCAAGCTGGGTATCTTACAGAAATATGAGTACGTCTGAGTCGTGATTAGCTTTGATGGGAAAAAGGTATGAGGATACTGATTTTGTGATGTTAGGCCCATTCTGTCGGGATCGTTTAATACCTGTTTCGTGGTGGGAACTTGAAGGTTCAGGATTTATTAGTTTAGTGTTCCACATGCGAGGAAAGGTATTTCTGAGATATAAGTGTGAGTATGCCCTGTGATCCTATTATCAGCCTATTAGATATTTCAAAAACAATTAGAGCCGACTTCAAAAAAATAAAACTGCACTAAAAAGTAAAAAATAATTTTTCCCCTTATTTAATCTACGACTCTCAATTTTTTTATGTCGGCGCCTCATCATTTGCACTGTGTAAATCTACCGTCAAATTAAAAAATTGAGAATCGTAGATTAAATAAGGGAAAAATTATTTTTTATTTTTTAGTGCGGTTTTAATTTTTTTTAAATTATTTGTTTGATGGTATTTATATATATATATTGACACAACATGCCGAGGAGATATGCGCGTACGTACAGTGAGTAACGAAAATATTCTGACACTTTTTAAAATTGCATAACTTTTTTAAAATTAATCCGAACGACTTGAGTTTTTTTTTACAAGCTAGAAGGATTAGTTTGCTAAGTGATGTGTTTCGTCGTTGAAAAAAAAATGCCTGGGTCCGAATAGCAAAAAAAATTGTAAAGGTCGTTTTTTAAACTTTTTTTCTCAGACTGTAATGAAAATTCAAAAAACCCGTTTGTAGATTGCAGTAAGTTGTATACGTGCTTAAAATTTCATCAAAATCGGTTAACGCTGCTTTGAGCTATAAACGCTTAAAGATCGCGGAATAAATACGAAGAATTGGAAGAGCGGAATAAATAGAAGACGCAGAGAAAAATCTGAGAACATGAAAAGTGAACCCTACATTTCAAACTCGTAGAGATCACAAACCTCATCTCTGCTGCTACCAAAGTAACACCAATGGCACGTTTCGACTCTCTAAGCGTAGTATCCTGAAATGAGTATTACATACATGTAGGAATTGTAGTAGTGGCCGGTATGTGATACATTGTGCAGGTATGTATGGATGATCAGCGGGACTCTGTTTACATTTAGAGATAAGGGCTGCAGCGCCTTACGGCCCAAGGACAGCCGAGGCAGCCAAGGCACGTGTCCAAAGAATGGGTAACATGTGCAAAGCATAGTGAGGAGTACAAAGGATTGGTAGCGAGTGCAAAGCGTATGCAGTGATGGTATTCAATATTTTTGTTATATTATCCTGTTACATATACTGTTCTTTTGTTATTATATTACTTTATTTTTAAAATTTATTCGTGTGTCTAATTGTTTACTCGTGAAACCCCGACTGTCCTACATACATTTCATTGCGATAAATTTAGGCTACACGATTAAATTTTACATTCCAACCACCATTACACCAATGCGTTGCAGAAGAAAAGATGCGAATAACGGTTAACTAGGGCAAACTGCAACGCACATTGCGCGGCACGGATGCAGAATGGCTGAATGACGCATACATCCTTAACATAATTGCTGCAGGACCAGGACTCATACTCGGATCTTTAGTTTAATCAGGTAATATAGTTTCCCGGATACCGAAGCAGCCGATGCACCGTGGAATATTGCTGACAGCCACCCAACACTTCCCAGCATGGGTGATGTATTATTAATTACACCGGCGTGGTGCTATTAGACCAAGACAATAGCCTGTAATCTCCGTGTACCGAGGTAATAGCACATTCAGAAACGTATGGTGCGTTCTTCAGCAGACAATGATACCTACTATGTGCTACTTAATAATAAATATAGCGAGGAACCTAAGTTTAGAGAGAACAAGTACAAGTTCCTTTCATTCTTCACACTTGATATGTTCAGAGCATTATAATTTGATACAAGAGATATTAACAATTTCCTAGAGAAGATTTAGATCAGTTATCATATTCGTTGTGGATGAAAAGTAAATCACACAACTCAAGCTACGAGCAACAGAATGCAACAATTTATATTAAATGACTGAAATAACAGTCAAGATATTTCAATTATAATTGATAAAGTATCCAAGAGACACAATAGAGTTTCTACTAGAAGAAAGGAGAATCTGTTTGAAACGTTCGAATGCTATTTAGAGTACCTATTCATGTAGCAAGGATTCGAATTTTGGTATATAGTTGCTTTCAAGGATTCGATACATCAAAGATCCGTTCATCTGAGAATTAACAAGGTAGGACGATTTCTGACAGATTCCTTTGGAGTGGCACTTAGGTGCAATTTCCAGACGATCGCTGCAGCCGGCTGCTGCAACGCTTTATCTCCGTCTAACGAAGCTGCGGTCCGAGATCACGGCACGTGGAACATCAGGAACTCGTTAGTGCGTGAAGCATCCAGGTATTCCGGAAACTAACTCCATTTACCAGCGGTACCGTGAACCTCGGAGCAAAGGCAGAGAGGCCGGTCGAATTAGAACGTTCATCCCTTCGAAACGTAATTTACGTTTCCAGCAGAACGCATTGATTTGCGGCGGTTCCGCTGGGATGACGATCCAAGCTGATAGTAATCGAGATAACCCCGCGATTCAACGTGAAATTCCTGACTCTTTGCAAGCATCGAGCGCGATCAACATACCGCGATCGCGGCGCGTGATAAAAGCTCCCTTTCGAACTAGTTTTCGTCGATTTAGATTGCTTTTCGATTAGTGCAGCGAGGACAGATCGTCACACTTTGCGTAAAATTTTTGGCTATAAATTGGTTGACTCTAATTTAACTGTTTACGGTAGGTTTTAATGGAATCGCGCCTTTCTGTATTTGTGTGTTATTAGAAGGAGCAAGTGATATTTAATATGGCCTCATTATATTCTTTGACCTACTGATAAAATGTATGTCAAGTGTCATTAAAAAAGATCTTCAAACGTCCTTGAAGCAGCCATCCATCGACCTTTCTACTTGATATTCTACTCTTCCCCTCGAGTTCCTCCAACCCCTACGTGTTCAACTTTTTAACTCGGCGTGCTTTGCGACATATATCCAATTATAGATTGAAGTAGGTCAATCTATATTATTATCTTTGGGGATTCAGATGTCGTAGCACGAGGATTGGTCACACAATTCAAGATCCCTTTGGAAATTGCCATACAGCGATAAAATAACCCTTTCATATTTCTGCAGGAAGATTGAGAGCCCAACATTTAGATTTTGTAGCAATATGTTAGAAATATTGAAGCACCACCTCCTAAAAGGGACTGCATGGGTGCATCCTTAAGGTGGAATTGTTTAATCCATATTTATTTTTTATTTTATCTCCCTTTAATGATGGGTATATGAAAAAAACTGGTTAATGAACTCGTTTCAGAACCAAGAGTTCAGAATTTGTTTTTTTTAATCCCTAAAAAAAATTTGGAAAACTACTGTGTGACATTTTAGCAAATTTTATCTTCGACAAAACGAGCAAAAAAGATCAAAATCGGTTAAGAATTCACTGAGATACGGAATTTTGTCCACAAAAAGGCACTTTGGAAAGTATGTGCGTCGTGAACGATCTGCTGGTGGGTCTTCGTCGGAAGATTTGCGAGCCACGGTGAAACAGTTTAAACGAGAACTGAGGAGTGTACAGTCCAGATCCGTGAATGATGAACACGCTGTGTCGAAATTTGATCCGTCGCGAGACAACGCGGATATTGACCAGTCGGTGCGTCAAGTTGATCGACTCGCGCGTCGGTACATATGGGGCGATGATAATATGATTATTAACATTTCTCGCAGCCTGAAAGGGTTTGCACGGCGAATATTTGATGCGGAACATAAACGTGACCACACGCGGAGGTCACTAAAGACTATACTCATTAGGCGATTTAAGCGACCGGTACCGTTTGGTCTAGGATGTAGCATGTCGACAGAAATCCTGTGCAAGAGGTGGAAATTTATCCTGTGGATATTACGGAAGCGGACTGGATTTTAGCTACGCAGTTGCAGGATGAACAACTGAGTCCGGTACGACAGATATTCACAGAGAACGTACGAAACGCTAATACCAAAGAGTATTTTGCCGAATACATTCTTAAATTAAAAAGCAAAATTTATAGGCGGTTGGAAGACGATGTTATAGCATGGGTAGTACCACCAGCGGTGCGTTTTCAAATTTGTCGTTTATGTCACGACGACGCCAAGCATTTAGGATTAGAGAAAACTCTGCGGGGCATACGCGAAAATTGTTGGTTTTCAGGTATGGCTGCGTTTGTAAGAAAGTACATAATACCTGTTTTAAGCCACAGGTACTACCCATTTTCGATTTTTCCAGGTGTGGATTTTTCACGACATCTTTGTAGAATGTAGGTCATCGGGAAGTACGAGAAAAGGTCTCTAGACAGATTTTGCTAAGAAACGAACATCCACCTTAAGCGTCTTATTATATAGGATAGGGTTAAGAAAGGGTTGAAAGGTTTATGCAAAAAAGTTATGCGCTCCACTTAAAAAATTTTAAATACAAAAACATTGAATAGATATACGTCAAATCTACTTGTGGATATATGGAGCTCATCCTAAAGTTGTGTCCCTATCAACACTGTCTACAATTAATATTTCATTCTCTTCGAAAAACTGCAACTTTGTGTTAAGAGGTTATGCCTGCAAAATTCGGAAAAATGGATTTTGGGGTTTTGCCATTTTCTTAAAGTACAATATCTCAAAAGTATTGTGAGAAAGTTTCAAGTTGATCCGACCAAAATTGACGGAGCTGTGCGAGTTTTAGTATAGGTATGTCCTGGAGGATGTAAACCTAACTTAAAACTTTAAACGTGTTTTTCTCGAAACTACATTTTCAGAATCGGTGACCAAAATATCTCGAGAACCGCTGCGTCGAATGAATTCAGCTTTTGTAGGCTTATTCTATATACAAAAATCTTGTCCTTAATCGTGGCTTTTTCATTTCCGTTGCGGAGTTTCTATTTTACAGATGAAAAATGAGCGATTTTTTGTATCGACAATTGATATTTTAATTTGAACAGCCGCCATTTTGTATCAAATTAATATTTCGGGATAATGAACGATTAAGGACAAGATAATTTAATATACTAACTAAATTCCTTCGAATTTTTCATTTCGGATAAATCAGGTAAAAATTAGAGGGATCACCGCAAACTACTGAAAAAAAAATCGCTGCCAGGAGATCACTGATATTTCTTTTATTTATTTATATTTCTCATTGGAATAATTACTAGAAGTAGTATAAGATATACACTTTCGTATACATAAAGGTTTGTTTAAAAAAGTCTTCAAGTTTTTCCCCCAAAAAATCCCGAAAATACTTGCGTTTTCAGACCTTGCAGGTAGGCATAGCCCCTTAAGGGGGAACACCACTGTGACGGCCGGAAAAATGACCCCAATTTTAAGATTTTTTCAAGGAATAACTTACAGTTTTATTATAAAATTGTTATTACCTATCTTTAGTACAATGTCTTAAGAGACTATAAAAAAAAAAGTAATAGAAAAACATGCATAGATTTCCATATACAGTTAATCTCCTACACCCCTCACAAGAAAACATAGGTCGCTTATCGAAACGATATCTTTGGAACGGCAACTCTGAAATCAAATTTTTTTTTAATATAATCGGTATGAGTGTAGTTCCCGTTGTACGTACCGATTTTTAAAAAAAATTATTTTTGTAAAAATGGTGCGCTTGAGAAGAAAAAGTTTCGAAAATCCGCAAAAAAAGGTTTTCGATCAAAAAATCGGTACGTACAATTGAAGATACTCTTGTTTTAAAGATCCTGTCAAAATTTCAAGTCGATCGGATAAAAATTGACAGAGCTATTGATTCGATCAGTTAGAAAAATGTCGTTTCGAGAAAATCGCGTTGAAAGTTTGACTTTACTCGGAACGGCATCGTGACGCGTCTCACAAAATGCACTGTATCTTCGTCAATTCTTCGAATATCAACTTGAAATTTTCAGAGAGTACTTTTGAAGAAACATTAAGAAAGTGAAGAAAAAAAATCGATATTTTTTCAACTTTCACAGTGGTGTTCCCCCTTAAGCAGAACCAGTGGTGGATTTAAGGAAAAAGGCCCAGGTGGCAAGCGTTTTAAAGTGCCCATTTTATCGGGAAAATAAAGAGGTATTTAGTTTACTAAAAACGGGATAAATGTAGTAGTACAGGAAAAATAGAGTGTTTGGATAAAATCATAATTTTTTTCTTGAAGATGTAGCCCTGGTTTGGCCTTCTGGGCAGGGGTCCAGACAGCAATTGCTCATCGGCCGCCTGTTAAATCCGCCACTAATGGTGAGCAGAACCTAAGGAGAACTCGATCAAACTGTTGGCACCACCGAAGACTGATAAATTTATGGAATCACGATCGCATAACAGTACATTGCTACACGTCTACGCAACAAGATAAAGGTCTGAAGTACTATTTCACCCCGAACAATCGCTACCATCACCAGCCCTGACTTGTAACGGGACCTATGGCTCATCCTGCGTGTTGCACATTATTTAAACCCTACGCATTCCCATAAATCAGTTAATCTCGCCGCGACAGAAACTCGCCGCCATATAACAATTACAACAAAATGGTCAGATACTGCTTTGATACACATTGTTGCGGGGGCAAAAATTATGCGATGGGCCTGCGTGTCGGGGGCATAGCTCGGAGGGGTTGTCAGAGGAAAGAGGTGGGTAAAGAGGCGCGGTAATTATTATCATTGGAATTTATGGTGACACCGGGATTACCCTTTCTCCGTGACCAGTGCCGTGGAACTGCAAGAAACTATTATTACCCTCACTCGTGTTTCTTGTTTTGCCGTTCCCCTATCCCGAAGGACCCTGTCCTGGGTGAAGTCATAAATCAGCCACCACCCTCGGCTGCACCCCACCCACCGTGTCCGAGAGGCATCCTGTCTCGATAAGAAAGAGGAATCGAACGATACAAGTGCACTGGTAAGAAAATCGAAGAGGGTATAGCTGAAGATCCCGTGTAATTCCGGCAGATAAGGCTCCGCGGCCGTGTACCCTCGACCGAATGATAGTCGCCATAATTGCAGATTAATTATAATTATAAGACGAGGGAAGAAGCGTAGATGATGAATCGTCGCGAATTTCTCAGACGCTTGTGATCGAATAAACAGTGTATAGATTGCTGATCAAACTGATTAATGAGTCTGCACTAAGGAACATGATGTAACAAGGATATAGTGATTGTGAGTAACGTTAATTTAAGAGACTCAAACGTGACTGTAGTTAATTCCACTTCAGTCGCTAGGCTAGTGATGTTTCAAGAACTCTGTGAATATAATATTTCTTTATTTCAAGAGATAGTCTGAATTTCGACTTTAATCGCTTCTAATTAAAACTTTGTGTTCACTAAAATACGTTACATATTCTTACGGAGATCTCAGCATCAACGGTTTAAATTTTAAGATACACGAATAATTGATAGATACCTATGTTCATCTGGTGGGAATATTTCTTATAAAAATGTCATGCATTCTAGTGTTTGTAACTGATACAGGTATCGCAACAATGGACATTGATGATACGTGATGGGGATTTCACCCTTTGGATTGAAATATTTGGTGCAATGGTGCAACATTATTAGCTGGGATTAACATCAGCTTTCTCTATAGCCGCTGATAAGGGATATTTGAGAGGATTCGTCGGGTACAAAGCGAATATATAAGAACGTTAACATCAAAGGGATTTTTGTCATTGGAGGAAAAAGCAGCAATACCTTTGAGCGAGTATTGAGATGAATAAGAGATGCCAGTCCAAGTACATACTTAAGCACAATGCGCTAACAGGTATTAAGAGACGAAGAAAGAATTTTAGAGCTGTAGATTAGCCTTCCTGAAGAGCTTCTGTTAAAATATGTCAATAGAATCTCATTTGCTAATTATATACAGCATTAATTAGATTGACGTGCACTTTTTGGGCTTCCTTCAGAATTTCTAGTATTAATTAATGAAATTAAAATCGCAATTTCCATGCAGCAAGAGTGGCGTGCTTTGATTCAGACACTGATCTATGTCGAAGAATATATTAAATTGCATTTTACAGAGAAAAGTAAAAGAAATGGTCCCATCGAAGATATAAATGGACCTTCATCTTTTTATCTCATAAAATAAAAATGACATTAATGTTCAACGATCTATTCATTACAGATCTTCAAAACTCCCGCATTCAAACCTTCAATCAAATGAGTTCAATTCGTCCTAATGGTGACCACTGCATTTGAAGAAACAGAGTTAACCTTGAAATCTCTTTAATACCTCCAACTATCGATTTTCCTCTCTGAAACTCCGGCGACCTCGGCCTCCTTCAACCTCTTCAATATTCAATTTCTTCGATTCAACGTACGTTACGAGCTATTTCCACTTGTAGATTAAAATACGCCACTCTGTAAACAGAGTGCCTCATTTTACGTTGCCATTCTGCATCTTCTTGTGCTTCACGTGGAATAACATATTTTATCAATTCGTCTCTCACGCTTCTTTCACCTTGCAATCTAAAAACGATTCACAAATCGACGAACATGCATCATGTCACAACTAAACATTGTACCCTCAGTTTGAAGACTACGAACGCAAATTCGAGAAAGTATTAAGCCACATCCCCGCATGTGTAATGCCTAAGCCCTAACACAAAACACATTCGAAGCACTCAAAGATGATTGCTTTACAACTATGCCGCAAATCGTACAAGTGGGAACGTGACATTAGCAGACCACATTGAAATATCCCCGTATCAGGTGTCGCGTGGTTACTTTCGTCTGCAGAGTAACGCGAGCGGCATTACATAATTGACCGCGTGCTTTGAACAGGAAATTCGCCCGCGAGTTTAAGGCATTGCAGCTCGTAATTGCGCCACACGCGGTCTGCGCACACACATATAATTATCAGTTTACACTCCGGTGTGGCGTGACGGATGCATGCAGCTCTAGGCGCGAAATTTCCTCCACGCGAAACTACGTAAACGTAGCTGGGCGAAACGAAATAGGCGACAAAAGGCTTTCAAATGCGTAGATCGTAACCGACTAGGGTTGATGGAGAGAAAAAAAAAAGTGGACAAAAGAGACCGCCCCCGGGTTAATTCACCTCGTTACGCACGAATGGCCCGTAACTTCATCGCGTTCCTTCTTGCGCGCGGTATCGAGCTTGTATCTGTGTAGCGCGGTAACCAGATATTGCGGCGAATTAATTGCATACGCTGTCGACCGGTATCTCCGTAATACGGACGACTTTAATTAGCGATCGCGCTCTCGACGGTTCTTTTCGAGATAGTAAATTACGCGGCTTCTTGTCTTACACGTAATAAGAAGATTTCCGCAATAATGCGCGGCTATCGGTGGTCAGGTATCGTTTCTGTGTATAGCGAAGAGTTAAGAGCACCCCTCCGTCCGATGCAAGTCGAACATACCGCAATAACTCTTCCTACTTTCTGCCTCTGCTCGTTCCGTACAGTTAAAGATGCCGCGGTAAGTAAATGCCTACGGTGATCTGAACCTTGGATTTTGTATTGAGTTTCAGGCTACGCTCGTACACGTTAATCCAATGTGACCGCGAGTCGCAGGTACGCGGTGTACAGGACGTTCCATTTAACGTTTCCGGCGACTGCAAGTGCGAATGTGTACTTCACGTTTCACGGATGATTATCTATTTAAAGTTCATGGGGCTCGGTTCAATTTTCACTTAATTACGAAGATATAAATTGAAGCTGAGATTTGTCCTTTAACACATAGTTGATTAACATCATAAGATTGACAAAAACATGTTTTTTTTTTAGTAAAAATGTGCATTGTATGTGACGCTACAGCTGGATCAGTGAAGGGACTTTTTAAAAAAGTTTCTTTTGTTTTGCAGTGATAACTAAAAAATCGAGGTTCCAATTGATTCAAATCAAATTTGAGCATGTTCACAAAATGTGTACTTTCAGCCTGAATCTAAATTGAAGTTAATACACACTTTTATTGTTTATAAAAAGAAACTAAAACCTCATCTTTGTCTAACGAAAAAGGCACTTTTTTTTAAAAATTTCGTAGCTGTCATTTTCATAATTGTCTTCTTTTATAGGTTCAGTGCAGAACCAGTGGTATTCTGAAGTAGAATTTACAAATAGGTCGCTGAATTTTGTTTCATCAAAATCGCTGCAAAACAAAAGGAATTTTTTTTAAAAAGCCTCTTTAATCATCCATCTGCAGCGTCATTTATAATGCATATTTTTTACGAAACAAACATGTTAACAGGTAATAAACATTGTGTCAAAGAAAAAATCTCAGCTTCAACTATGAAACTTATTTCTATGTAATTAATTGAAAAAGAAATGCTTCATTTTCGACAAAATCTACTGCCTAAGTTTTAGGGTAGTTTTAAGGTTTGAAAATTCCGGGAGTTCGAAGTGTCTATGATCGAATACTTTGAACCAATGGCGGATTTAACACGGCTGCCGATGAGCAATTGCCACCTGGGCCCCTGGGCTCCAGGGCCCCATACTTAAAAAAAATTATAATTATATCCAAAGCATATTTTTTCTGTATTTTTACACTGAGTCCGTTTTTAGTAAACTACAAGCTCAGAAGGCCCCCCTAGGTCCCTGTCTTTAAAAAAAAAACTTATGACTTTATCCAAGCACTATATTTTTTTTCTATACTCTTTTGTACTGTTACCCCCTTTTAGCAAACTCTTCCTAGTACCTCTTCATTTTCCCGAAAAAATGGGCCTCTCAGAACGTTTACCCCACGGGCCTTTTTTTTAAATCCGCCACTGCTTTGAACGCTACCATTATGAAGATTCAAATATTTTTAAGACTGAAAAGTACATATTCTTAGTTTTGAAAATACAATCTCTGACTAAAGTCTATAGTCCTCATGGTGTTGTGATACGTCAACAGCAATCGAGAAGAAAGAAACACAAACCCTCAAAATTTCACTGAAGATAAGGATCAAAATCGTACTTAAAACTAGAAATACCTACAACTCCTTAACTCAAACACAGCGAAAAAATCACATTCGTATCATAAACTCGAGCAGACTTCCAACCCTACATAATCTTCCCCTGAATAAAACAATTTCTCCCCTTAAAGAAGCACTCCCCTCCTCTGGCACTCTGTCCCGCCAATCAGAAGCAAATCAAACATTTGCATCCACCGACCAGTGTCCTTCAAGCTCCTTTTAATACCTCCTTTATAAAAACAGAATACTTTGATACCAAAAATACACCGCCCATTAAACTCATCGATTATGCAATCGTTCGAAAGCGTGCAGGGTTGCCGATCTAAACCACAGGGGGATTAGCTCCCTCCTGCAATGGGCAATCTTTTTTCGCGCGATACGGTTGCCTGGGAAGTATGAACACTAGCGCACCGTCGACGACACAGAAGTGGCAGCGATGCGGCAGAATTTAAACGCCGCGAGTCACTCCAGGTGATCCTCAATTGGTCGATACGGGTGCCCTTATTACGCGGCCCGTCCTTAATTCAGAGTTACGCCACTGCGGCGTGCATCTACCTGCGAGGAAGAGTTTCCAGCCCAGATGAGAGTCCTTCGATTATCCGGGCCAGAGGAAGTGAAAGAGCAAAGGTTGTTCTCCAGTAGGCGACGGAATGCCGCCTTGATATTGGCGAACCGACCGACGCATGCGTCCCCCCCGACCGCGTCCTCGCTGCAATTTTGGAATCATGTCAACAAACATCTCTCACTGTGTCCTTAGCCCCTAAGCTGCTCCAGATATCCGTGCAACTGCACTCGACTCCTTTCCCAGACCGCCACGCCAGTTCCAGCGCGGCACACTTGCAGCTGCAAGTAGTAGCTACTAGGACCACCGAGTGTCACCTAGTGTCGCGCTCACCTCGGAGCACGCGTCGATTTTGTGCCACCGATAGGATACAAGTGCGAGCATTGTCTTGGAAGTGACGCAGTATTTGGTGAATTTTCAGTGGTAATTGAAGAAGGTGCTGCCTATAACGTGCGCGCGATTCATCTGAAGATGCAAAACGCGACCGTCGTCATACTCGCGGAGGAGTCTCTGTAAATTAGCCTGGGAACTTTGATGAATACCAAGTAGCCGCAGGAAACAGTTGGGAGACCCGCGCGACAGAATGGAGGAGGAGGTGGATCGCGAAACCGAGACGTCGATCGTTGCTACGCTCTCGAAAAAGTACGACACAGTTGTGGCTCGCGAAGGTGTTGTAAATAATTCTTGTTACGTTTGTCTGCGATTAGCATTGGCTTCCAGCGCATCGATATCGTCCTCGATCACCCTCACAAGGTGTATTACAGCGGGCATCAAGTTTCTGGGAACGTCCACTTGGAGCTGAATGAGCCAGTGGACGGTCTAGGTAAGAGCCTGGAGGAGTCGAAAGAGATTTGCCACTTGATCTCCTTAACACGGCGAATTCACTTCCAATGGTGCTTATTCTTAAAACTCCCCTGGTCTGTTTCAAATCACAGTTTCTCCTGCACAGAACAGTGCACGAGTGGGTATCGCAGTTTCGTCGAATTTATCTGATAGTTGAAAGCGAACAGCAGAGAGCAGATCACTGCTGATATTCCCGGGACGAAGGCGCATCGTAATTAATCGGCTAGCACGGATTCAACTGTCAGATAAATTTGTCACGGAGCGGGACAACTAGTTTTAAGTTTCTCTCGGTCGCAGTAAGCTGTTCCGCGATATCTCGCCCGCCTCTCCCCCGCCGCCGATGTATCGAAACTGTCGCCGCTTCGATAGACGCGGAGAACGAAAAGATACCCGATTGGCTTGCTTGTAACGAGGCACGACCAACTTTATATTTATTCTCGCGATGTTTACCCGCGCTCGCAATCACAAAAATTTCTCTCCCGTTCGACTCGAACGGCTGCCAAACGTGCCATCGATCGCGTTGCATAACGGGTGACCTAAAACATTCTACTACCCCTACACACACGCTACTAGGCGACGTACCACGTGATTCTGGTATTGCAGGAACGCTTGTAGCGTACACAGCGAAGGAAAGCGAGAATTAGCTTTGACGAACCCCTCGTGAGTTTTCAGAGGATCCAAACCGACTTTGTACGTGGTAGAGAGAACGTATTAGCCCCGCTATCGAGAATGTTATAGTCCATTGAATAGGAGAGTGTTTTGCACGTGCCCTATGCTTCCTGACTACCGTTCCTCCAATTCTGATCGATCTAATTTCTCGTTTTATTGCGTTACATGGATAAATGTTTCTTTAAATCGGTTGACTGTATTCTAGCTAATCGAAGTGTGCTAGATATCGTAGCCACGTTTTTTAGTGAATTGATATGGAAGTGGATAGCATGGAATAACGTTTCCAGCTCGTACGAACGTTGTAAACACGACCTTTCTGCATGCAGGAATTAGGCTTAAGTGCAAGGGAGAGGCTCAGGTGTATTTCACTGATCGATCGGCCGGCATCCGACGTAAGTTTTCGGCGCTCGAGAGTTACCTGCACGCGGAAACTTATCTCGTAGGCGGTAAGTATACGCGGCCGTCACGATCGCCATGGGGAAGGCCGATGTCACGGATTAACAGGTATTCTCGTCACGGTTAGATGGTAAAGAAATGTCAACTATCACCGGCGGCGTCTACCCGTTCACCGTCACGCTTCCAGAGAATCTGCCGTGCAGTTTCGAAGGACGATATGGACGCGTACGGTACTCGATTAGGGCATTGTTGGACGTAACGAGCATTTATCGGTTTCCCACCAATATTATTCCATTCACGGTGGCTCCTATTCTTGACCTTAATCGAGATTCATTCGCCCCCGTGAGTAGGGATCTAACAATGAATGATAACGCTTCTGAAGCGTTCTAATTCTCCAAAAGCAAATGCGCTATCGAATTAACGCTTCCCGTTGCTCTATCCCTTGCATAGCAGTCGCTGCATTCGGCTATCCATGTTCAATGATGCCTTTAATATTATAAGAACAATCGTTTTCAGTTGCCCATAAGCGTCCAACAGTCTAAGGTGTACATAGGTCAAACAGAGCCTCTCACCATATCTATGTCGCTGCCCGTTCACGGATACGTTCCCGGGCAAGCAATACCCATAAAGATCGCCGTGGCGAATCCTTCCACGGTCGTGGTTAAGAAAATCCGAGTTGTCTTCAAAAAAGTAACCCTGCCTTTTCTATACGTAGAACGTAGCTAGTAGTGCGATGCTTCCCCTGGCATGATCCGAAATCTTTTACTCCTCCGTTCAGTTCGAGAATCAAGTAGTGCTCCTAGCTCTAGCGGCGTATTCGAGTAACGAGTGTTTCAGTTGGTTTGGATTTTGTTCGAGGGGGATATCCCCCGACGAAGCGTATTGCGGTAAAACTTTCTGGGTCATGCTGGCGGCAGACCATCTCCTTCGGTGCATTCCTCATTTTTCTGCCGCTTGTTCTAAATAGTGCCTGTTTCCTTAGGTGGTGACTTATCATTCGATGGAAAAGTCCCGTAAGCATAAAGAGATCATAGTAGAAGTAGAGCAACCGGTTAATAAAGACCCCGATACGTACGACGTCACGTTTGATGTTCCTGCAGTACCACCCACAGGGATGATCCACTGCAACGTCATCGACGTTCTGTACACGCTTAAAGTGAGGCTGTCTTAAATTCAGTAGCGCGACGCTGCGCGATAAAATCGGGACGAACTAGACCTGCGAGTCGCTTGAGAAGCAGAATTTTGAGGAAACTATTTTTTTCTAATTTTACGCTCTTGGAATCGTAGATTATTGTTCATTTCTCGATCGACTTATTCGATTATTACACACAAGTATTGTTGTAGTATTTGATGGAGATGATGAACATTGTATTGGGTGATTGCAAAAAGTTTTCCGAGGTTTGGTGATATTCTGGGTTTTGTTTAAAATCAAAAGCAAGTAAGTAGTGGTGCAGTAGCCTAAATGTGTTGAAAATTGATCGTTAACGAAATTTGTGCAAAATGAACTTGATGTATGAAGCAAAGAGAGGTTTGTCTATTCAAATGAGGTTGACAACGGCCCATTTTACTAGCTGGAGAGATTGCTATTAGGGTCAATGAAAAAATATATAAAAAAAATTATGTTAAACGAGTTTACAAACAATGCACTAAAAACTAAAAAGTAATTATTTTCTTGTACTACAATTTCGATGGTGACATGTGACTTTAAATAAAATCATACAAACTCTGTAATTATCCTGTAGAATCGTTCAAATTAATTGTAAAGAAAAAGGATAATCACAGTTTGTACGATTTTATTTAAAGTCACATATCACCCATCGAAATTGTAGCACAAGAAAATAATTATTTTTTAGTTTTTAGTGCATTTTTAGTAAAATAGATTAACATAATTTTTTGATATACTTTTATTTTCTAGTTTGTAGTGTTTGTGAGTTTTTTTATACATTTCTTTTCCTATTTTTTATTTTTGATTTTTTTTTAAATTGCATTGTTATTCAATCTACGTACGCATGCAAAGCTTCAAAACAATTGAATTCGTGGAAACGGGTGAAAATTGAGTTGCCAGATTTGAATCATACCCTAAACAAACATCCACCAAACATACAGAGAATTGAAGCTAAGTAAAATCATTTAAAAAAATACCAATTTCCTGCAGGACAATCTCAGAACCTGTACCTCAATACAGACCAGGCAGTATAGTTAAAAGAGTTAACTTAGAACCTCTTTATTTACCACCTGCACTGCTAAATAACATACTGTTCAGGAATATACCAAAAAGAAGTTTGTAGCTTCAGAATCTTTCGAAAGTTACACCCATTTTCTTTTCACTCAATTTTTAGGTCACCTGAAATAGCCTCCACCAAGGAGCTGACTGGTTCGCAATAAGAATTGTACCAAGACTTTTGCAACCACCCACTGCAAAAGAACTTCTCGTTATATTAAGCTCGATTTTAAAATAATTGAATGACGAACTAACACACGCCCGCAGACTGCATATCCACACAAGCTATTCTTTTTATTAAAAGGTCGAAGCCTGCATAGACGTGAGCGAGTGGTACTACAGAATGTTTCAGAAGAACTTGAAATTGCGAACAAATATAGTAGTCGGTACGGTTCCACTTCAAAATTACGAGACCCCACAGAAAACCGCCGACGTGACGGAAGCTGTTCCATTTCATCCCCCGTCTACCGCAGCTACGGAAGAATACACGAACAGCACGCCGTCGTTGAAAAACTTGGGGATAGAGGATAGTACTGCGAAGCGAAGTTTGTCGTGTAGGTACACATATGTTATACAATATGGCAGCTGCGTGTTAATTATTAATTCGATTCGTCCGTCCATATTATTCTCCTGTTCGAAAACGTCGATATTCGTGGACATTTAGTAGAATGGTGTTTTCTTTGTAAACGAAAATTTGGAATAAATTCTAGTCGCAGATCAGGTCACAGGTTGAACCGCATGGAACATCCATTTCTATTAATTTAAAATAGAAGTACCATGGCTCGTTAATGAAAATGTTGAAAGATGTTGACCTTGAATATTGTTGGAGCAAAATATCCATTAATATTAATGGCAATTATATATGAATGGTAAGGGGGAAAACAGGGAATGTCACAAAACAGTTTTATCGAGAAATTAAGTTTTAATACTTTAGTCCACCATTAAAGAAGCAAGGTTCAATGAATTTAATTTTCTTATATAATTTCCTTCTTAATTAATTTCTTGTTTTACCTTGATGACAGAAGCTTGAAGCTTATGCTAAGGCAAAGAGTGGGGACATTCCGTATTTTTTAACCAGTATACCAAAACTTTAACATTACCTTACGCGGGTATTTGAACATTATAACCCTTTGTGATTCGACAGTTCTGTAGTCCCAGCTGCCACCAACAAAATATACTATAAATCGCAAAATTACGAAAAATGGACATTCCCAGTTTTCGCAGTTTTACCCTTCATATGAATAGGGTAAATCCGGGAGACGCGGTCGGGCCGGAGAGTTGATCGAGTCGCTATATTTCAGATTCTATACGTAAAAACGCGTTAAAGTGCAGACCAATTACTTCTCTAGAAGCCAAACAATCGAATGAATAGCGTCACTTCGGTTCCTTCTGTGTTTTTCTAGATTTACAGGCTATAAAAGGTAAACTGAGGTTACATTTTACCCCTTTCGTCAAACAACGTTGTACAGAATCGTATTTAAAATATACTTCTAAGCTTATTTTCGTTTAATGTTTGGGAATAATAAAATAGTAGAGACATTGAGGGACAATGCAGCCAAAATATTCAGCCATATTAAATCTTCCTCTCAAAACTAACGAGAAGACTATCTCTCGCTACAGAAAGGAGAGATGGTCGAGTTATGATTTTTTTATTATTTATATTTATATTTTTATTTTTTATCATTATTTTATTATTATTATTGTTTATTTATTTTATTCAATCACTTTTGTATTCATTTGCCTTGCTAATCGCCGGTAGGTAGTTCGCTTTATCTTTGATGTGTTCTTTACTTGTTTAGCGTAAACAAATTAAATATCAATGAATCTGTAGTTGTATTCACTCATAAATAATTTTGCTTTCTTCTTTGTTATTTTTCCATGAATAATGTGAGTGGTCTCTGCCAACGACGAAAACCATTTCTCCCGGTACCTCGGGAGACGTTTTCAACCCAATTTACAGTAAATATTGTCTTAAAGCAAATATCGACCAGTTTTTCTGAATCAGCATAAAATTCTGAACACATCAGGTTTGTTCTGATAAAATAAGTAATATCTGTATTAGTTTTAATAGCCATTTTATATTAGGTCGACCGCGTCTCCCGGATTTACCCTATTGTTATCCAAGTATTTCATGCGTTACAATCTAACATGTGCATTACTTTCTAAATATAATGTTTCAAGTTTTGTTTTGATAGCTGATTAACTCGCTGATTAAAAGTAAGCTTTGCATTTCTACCAGCACAAACACTCTACGAGAAAAGTGAAATATATCGATCCTCGAAACCTGACAGAGATGATCCCACAGGGGATGATGGTGACAGCGACGGAGAGGTCAAGCCGTATTCGCCTATGTATCGTGTGTACAAGTTCAAGTCATCTCGAAAGAGACACGTTATTGATTACACAATTAGAGATGGCCATCGTTAATTATTTGTTCGAAGGATGCTCGTTAGGGGTGTTCCTGACAGATGAACCAGGAGTGGATTAACCAGAAAGTATAAAAAGCTGTTATTGCTTCCAGCAATTTTATACATTCACCATGAATTACGTCCAATTTCGCGCTTTAACGATCGACCAGTTGCCTTCGATTTTGCCTTTGTTTCCTTATTTTTTTACGCAGAGAAGAAAAAAGAAGGAAGGTATTATTAAAGCGAAAGTAGCATCGAGAGTGAGATATTAAAATCCGTTGGGACCAACCGGTGCAGCTAATTAAATATCGTAATTACGCGACTAACTCGCGAGGAAAGTTGTTCTATAATAATCGTCCGAGCCGTGAAATCTCCAATACCCGTCGAAACAAAGTTTTGGAAACGCGCAACACAATGTATCGCTGTAATGTTCAATAAAAATGTCCTCAACGACTTCGACTTGAACTGCATTCCATCTATTATATTTATAGGATGGTGCATATGAAATTGTCGTTTCACGTAGAGAAGTTTAAATAAAAATATTTTATGCTTTTTTAACTATTCTATTATTTTTCTAAGTTTCTGTGACATTTCTCGAGTCGTAAGCCAGCGCTAGCAATTATTGTTGCTTCCCAAACATAAAGAAAGGAACTTTTATGCTATTCGCGGTCTGTAATTTCATATGCACCAACCCAATAATTTCTATCCTTCCCAGTTCCTAGTAATAAAATTCTGAAATTAAATACTCGTTCACTTTAGAATGTGCGTTTCGAGGAAGATATTATTAAAAACATTAAAGTATCGGAAATCGTAAGGAACGTTTTAGATGTCGTGCGCTTAGGACGATCATTAGGGCGACTGTACCTAATATCGCCACCCACTATATCTCGCAAAGTAAGCTCTAAAATTGATCGGTTATGCACTGAATTAGTACCTAAACATATGTAGGAAAACATACTGTAATTGCCGCATCATGTGATCCACAATTACAGAAAGAGAAGTATTTTAGCGAATCTTAATAGTGTAAAAATTTATTGAACAGTCACAATTTTACATCACATTCGGAGAAGGTAAGTCTAATAATTCCGTAAATGCAAGAACATCTACTAGAAAAATCTAATTAATGATGTACTTAAGGACTGTAATCGATTCAAATATTTTTTATAATGAAAATAGCGCTTTTCTTTTAGCACTATTAGCGTGTTCTCAATACCGCCTACCGGAGATCAATGGTTTCGATGTACCTAATGTTTGTTACAGGCGAGGTCACGAAATGTGCGGAGCAATCGAAACAAACTTTATTTGTCCAATATGTACATCGGAACGTAAAAAATAAAATATTTTAAAAATCTATATTTTTAAATTTCTATATTATTCTAATAAAAATAAAATCAAAGATGAATAAAAAAACATTTATAGAGCAAGAAATAATAAAAGCATATGTGAAAATGACTTTAGAAACTCATATATACATGAATTAATCAATATTTCTTGAGCTCGCCATATTAGGTACACTTTTTTCAGGACCCAATTTTTGCATGTCTTACGTTTTTTGAGTCCTAATTAAGAATTTATAGGTTTCAACGATTCTAACTTATGCTACATGAAAGATGAACAATTCCTCTTTATTTTAAAACGAACTGCATGCAAAAATATCAATTATTATTCAATTGGTAGCGATTTAACTTTTGCCTGGTGATATTATGTACAGTCACCATACAGCACCCCAGCTTGTCGTTTCGTAATCTTCTCAACATATGTACGAGCGAACGATCTCGTTCACGTCGTACGCTTGAATTAATGACGTCGTTAATGCGCGAATCAACAATAATGCGCATCGATCGACGTCGAAATGCAATTACAGAGAGTGGGTAGTCGGGGCAGGTGCCAAGTAATCGGTGTGCAAGTCTCGATGAGTGAAAAACGCAAAGGGAAGATTACATCTAGGCATTGCCTCGAGCAACATCGGCTCAACGGAATAAATAAAAATCTTATGATCGATACGGTGAATGGCAAACTCGAATCTGGTGTTTGATAAATAGTGAACTTTACGATTTCTTCTCTGATAGGGGAGACCGGGGCAGATTGTAACAAAAAAGTTTTCACAGTTTTTTCGCGAAAGTGTTTTCCTCAATCAGGAAATAATTTGCGTGATTTACTACTTACATATGTGGTAAACTAATTGCGTGAAAGTACGTGACAAAATTTTGGACACTTAGACATCTAACTTCATCTTAAACAAATCTGAACCTTTGTTACAATGTGCCCCAGTCCGGGGTAAATTGTAACACATCTGTTTTACTTGTTTAAATACAAATATGAACACAAATAAACATTTCTAAAAAATACAAATGAAAATACAGATCATTATTAAACATTTGATATAAATGAGTTAAACAATCATTGCTTATTCATCTGATTCTATCAAAAATCTTCTTTTTCGCTTTATTTACTTTTGCATTTATACTTTTTTTCTACTTTTTGGATTCTTGATTGTTCTGTTGTTCGTCTATATACAGCATCTTTTCCGGTGTGTCGGCAAATAGCTTGCTTTATCACCATTTAGAGCAGGCCTATCCAGGGATTTGCTCGCACGAGCAACCGCGAGTTGCTCTTCGCTCTTGACGACACCGAGCCAGGCCCTTCGCGCCTCTCAAGAGCGAAAGGTCCCCATGGTGGGGCATAACTGTCGTTCTTGCCTTCGCTGGCCACCACCCGCGGTTGTTCTTCGGAGGCAAGAGCAAAAGTTGATCGGGCCTGATTTAGAGCGTAGTAACATGTTACAATTTACCCCGAGCTTGAATTTTTGTGTTTTATCTCAGCAAACGAGAAACTAAACATCAAATTACTAAAATGCGTATACATTATAATAAACCAATGTGTACTGATTCGTTTGCGACAAAGAAGCAAAAATCCAAAGGGTTTCTAATGACGGTTAATTGAAATAAAAGTGCTAAGACAACATTTACTTACGTGCTCTAAGTATTAAAATTCTGGGCTATAACCACAAAATGAATACGTAACGCTCGCTTGTGTCACTAAAACCGACGGTGCTAATATCGTCAAGCAGCTCTCGCATGGTGTGGGTTACCAGATTTGTCGTTCAAAAGATTTTACTTATGTTACAATTTACCCCGTGTTACAACCTACCCCGGTCTCCCCTACCTCAATCTTATTTTATATTTTCCTTTCAACTTTCATTCACCGTAATAAACTTTCCTTTTTCTTTTCATTAGAAATATCTACGTATAATTTGAATATATATGATTAGTTGCTTGCAAAATGTCCATCTTATAGTAACTATGTAAGAAAAATAAATGTTGAGGTAGAAAGTGTGAAAATTTATTATTTTAAAGAATGTTCGAAGAAGTTTTGAAAGTGATATTCTAAAATTGTCTAGAAATACTTATTAGTGTCGGAAGACGACTACATTATGGATACAGTATTGTCTCCGTATCTGCTCGCTGGTCGGGACCGGCGTTGAACTCCTATCGTGAACAGATCCCTAATTCCGAGTGTTCGTTTCTCGCTCCTTTCTGGCCGAAGGGGGGAGTGAGATGGAACGCTTTGCGTGCGCGGCGAGCGTGCGCGACGGGTGCGAGCACTCGGATGGAATCGTGACTCCTCGACGCATGCGCGCCACGGTCAGATAGCCAGGCACGGCACGAGTCTTTTTTGCGCCCTAGGCGAGCTTGCCAAATTACGCCTTTTATTATAATACATTTATTTGAGATTATTGATAACCTTACTCTGAATTTTTAGTCGTAGTTTAATCCACTTATAGTACAACTTGTAATATTTAATTTTAAAGTTTATTTTCAACAATACCAGTAATGAAAATATCATTTTGCACCTCTTGTCGACTTTCCGCCCTAGGCAGTCGCCTAATTTTGCAGAGTAAAGTCATAAATAATCTCAAATAAATGTATTATAATAAAGAGCGCAATTTGACAAGTTCGCTTAGGGCGCAAAAAAGGCTTGAGC
This sequence comes from Andrena hattorfiana, assembly GCA_944738655.2. Lineage (NCBI taxonomy): Eukaryota > Metazoa > Arthropoda > Insecta > Hymenoptera > Andrenidae > Andrena > Andrena hattorfiana. The sequence continues at coordinate 36,747,395 of OX122889.2, read as the reverse complement.
CGGGCCTGCGTCACGATTTTGCGATGCGGTTCCCGTGCTCACCTAAGTGCTTGCGAACATCGCGCACGCTCGTCGCGCACGCAAAGGACGGAGTGTCACGGTGCCCGAAAGACGGAGGGAGACAAAACATCAACGCGTCGTCTGTCTCGTACCGTCCTCGCTCGCTTTCAGTGGCTCTCGCTCGCTCTCGTTCCATCTCGCTCTTGCCTTCGCCGGACAAGAGTGAGACAGAAGTGGTGGGGGTAGCGACGAACACCTATCGTGTACACCAAACCGAGCACATACGGAGACAATACTGTATACCTATATGTGTCTACAACGATGTCTTCCTTCTATTTATAGTTTGATTAAATTTCATGGTACTCGATCAATAAGATTTCGTTATGATTCCAGGATGAATATATCTGGTTACCGATATAGAATTCGAATGTTCGAGTGGGAAGAAACGATAATTAGATTCTTCGATGTAAGATTCGCTGAATACACAGGGTAACCCATAATTAAGGAGGAAGTCGAAATTCTACGTGATAGATACATCAAACATATTACCTGTCCCCAAGTCCAGTTTCTTTCTGAACAATAATAAAATCCATGAAGATACAGGGAACTTTCACATCAAGTATCACTAGCAACAGAATTCAGAAAATTTTTTGAACGAACGAGGAAGAAATACCCTCATGTCTTCTCAGCCTTAGGCGAATAATGACCAATGCACAGGCACGTTGCCAGGATTTTATTCAGGGAAGGGAAATAAATAGTGAAACCGAATTTTGTATTTATATATGTAATGCCGTGTAATGCGGAATTACTTCACAATTTAATTAAATAAAATAAAAATTAATTAATTTTTATTTAGTAATAAATTAATTTAATTTTGGACGAACGACTAATTTTTTCCCCACACCTTCTCGGCTACGCCCAGCCCCAATGCATCTAAAAAATCAGGGTCATTAATATTGAAATTCATGTTCCAAGGTTCGTTTTATAAAGATTCTTTGCACGATACTTAATATCACCCAGTGTGTTCACGGTGCGTCAGATTTGACATGGTGTGTAACCTTATCAGGTTCTTGATTTTGAGGTTGGCAGCAGGTGATGACGAAGCTACCGGAGTGGCTATAACTTTAAGGGCTCTGGATATCCCAATGGGTGGGTCTTTGATTACCAACGCCGTCTAGCAGATGTTTCTGTCTTTCTCTGGCCTCCTTCCTCAGTGGCTGCATCTTCTTCCAACCCCTGCGCCTTCTCATCGGCGTGTATATATCTACTTTGAAAGACCACATCATAGGTGGCTAGGTCTCTGGGTTCGGCTTAACCACGTGCCCGCAGCACGAGGTTATCCTAATTTCGTAGTGATTAAACGTTGCTGGCGTGCTCCACGACCAAAGGACGCGAATTTCTCGAAAATTGAAGCTCCTTGCAAACTGGCTACCTACTATTCCCTTCGAGTTTTCGTAAATTTAGATCGCGGTCGCGCAAACTACATATAAGGATTCCTGCTGCGTAATTAATGGTAATCCAGATTTCGGTATGGGGTTCTCCGTATTAATACCTTTGAAAGTAATATTATTCATAAGGGGACAAATTTAGTAATCCTAATTAGGACATAGTAATTAGACACAAACCTTGTATAGGTCGTTTATTCTTAGTTGTAATCAAGGAATATGATAGGTACTATTATACAAATTTCGTGGATCTACAATTATCCCACGTAACATTTACCAAAACTTCATTAACGAGTGCGTCAAATTTCTTTAAATCTCCAAAAACCCTGTTACCCAATATTTCACATTCCCGTTTTGAAGTTCAACCCTACACATAAAAAATACCATATCACTGACACCATTTTTCCAAATAATTATAAATTTATTACACGCTGCAGCACCACCTCCCCCCGTTATGATTACATTTCTACACGACGTGGCCGCTTTTAAATCGAACCGGCTAATTTTACACGCAATCTCTACGTGAAAAAAAGTCGGCTCGGGAATGTAGGCCGTGAATCATATGTTACCGGACTCAGCTATGGCAATTAGTGTTCTGTCCGCACGGAACGAAGAGACGTAAGCTTGGTCGTACGACGGCAAATCGATCTTCACTGAGGTCAGAGTTCGCTTCGATATACCCTTACGTTGAAGTCACGCCGCCAGAGCGTGCACCTAATTAAAAGTTCGTACTACTACTCCGGAACCTGGTGGCACGGTGTTACCACTATCGGCTGCGGCATAAGAACGAGTTTCTGCAAAGAACAGTCGTCCAGCCTGGCACTTGGAATTCCCCGCGTCGCGAATAGAAGGATTCCTCCCGGAAAATTCGAACTTTCTGCCCTGACCCAGCCATTGCCGCCTGATTACCTTATACATATAATTATGGATATGCCACATATGTACATCCGCCGAGGAAAAGAATTTTCTTAATCAAAGTATTAACCGTTTCAAGCCCTAATCTTGGATGGATTTTAAAATAAAAATTCTACACTTTCTTCATTGACAAAAGTGCTGCCTTTTAGAAGATTATTTTAATTTAATTCCAGCTATCTCATTATTAGTCATTTCACGTAGCACACTCTTTCTGTCACTTTTTAATAATACATTTCTAAACTCAAGAATTTTTTATTTAAATATTTCTGCAAGATTGATGAAGTGTAATGAAAGGCATAGAATATTGGAGCTTTCAAAGTATCTAACACCTATTGAATAATAAAATCACTAGGGCAGCCCATCCTTACTTATTATCCTAACCAATGCATAATACCTGTTTTCTATTTCCATTCACAGAAAATATGAGCACAGTTTAATAATTTACCTCTGGGACATTCTCTACAATAAGTTCAAGGTGTGAAGTCTTTACGACTGAAAGTACAGTGCTACGTATCGATCGCGCGGAGGCGTGAACGAGGCGCGAACGGTTATTTAGAGCTTTCCGATTTCGATTTCACGACAGGCCGGGGCGGGCCGCGAAATAATGGGAGAAACGTAACGAAGCAATTGGGCGCGAAACGTGAGAGTCGTGCTCTTTCGAAAAATTGAAGGGTAATGCTTCTATAAGGGAACAGTAAACGCGACCTTGCCACGCTGCTTACTCTTTTCTTCGGCGCTGTAGACTCTGAAAATCGGGTTTGCAATACAATGAGGGGCTTTTCACGGTAGCGTGCAACGTTGGCACTTGCCCACCGAACGACAAAGTTTCCCCTGAATTTCCCGCAGCGCCCCTGGCAGGAGACGAGTTTACGTGGATTTGCTCCAATCAGAGTTTGTTACGGACACACACGGCACATAGTTGCCAATGAAAACACGGACGACGTTGACATTTTCTCTGATATACTAGTTCGCATCGATACGCTGCTGGTAGGTTTGCTCTTTTTTTTACACTCTCGATCAGATACCAAAAGGGATGCTGCGGATGTTTGAACCCGCCTCACACCTTCGAGAGCTGTGGTGCCTGTTTGCTTCAAACGATTTTCAAATTAACTTTATAGAACTGTGTATCTACATACAGCCGAACATACAGTATCCAATCACATATTATTATTCAGTTCTACTTTCCGAATGTCTTCTTATTCGAACGTTCATCGCTCTCTAGTAATTCGGATAGTGGAGGTTCTGCTGTATTATTATTTTAATTATTATTATTATTATTATTATTATTATTATTATTATTATTATTATTATTACTATTATTATTATTATTATTATTAAGTGTCTTTATTGCACAAACAAATATAAATAAGCGAGCAAGAGAAGAGAAAGAACAAGAAGACAATCGCAGAGGCGAGTATGTTCAGTATCAAAACTGTTTTCTAACCTAACCTAAACAAACCTAACCTAATATCCTACTACACTGTGTTCCACATTACTCATTTCGCGCAGAGATACACTGTTGATTGGTAGTAAACCGGCAGGGAAAGTGCTACGACCAATCGCGTGTGTCAGATCCGTGGGAACAGCGCAGATCGGTCGCAAATCGGTACGGGCGTTGGTACCCTCTTACATGGAACGCAGTGTAGAGGTATGCGAGAACCCGAAAATGTCGGGTCGGGTTGAGACGATAATTTTTCTCGGGATCGCGACGGGTTCTCGAGGGTTCCGGGATTCCTGAGAATGTCAGGATTCGTATTATTAGGACTGACTGATGTTTATAGGTACCTACTTCGGAAAATCAACAATGTCTCCACACTTTTTCTTACGATGCGTCAAATGTGCGACGTCGAATTCATTAAACGGGTTTTTGAAATTTTCGGGAACCCCGACACTTTCGGGAGTCCCAACTCTCTCTCTCTCTCTCTCTCTCTCTCTCTCTCTCGCTCTCGCTCTCTCGCTCTCGCTCTCTCTCTCTCGCTCTCGCTCTCTCTCTCTCGCTCTCGCTCTCTCTCTCTCGCTCTCGCTCTCTCTCTCGCTCTCGCTCTCTCTCTCGCTCTCGCTCTTTCTCTCTCGCTCTCGCTCTCTCTCTCTCGCTCTCGCTCTCTCTCTCTCTCTCGCTCTCGCTCTCTCTCTCTCGCTCTCGCTCTCTCTCTCTCTCGCTCTCGCTCTCTCTCTCTCTCGCTCTCGCTCTCTCGCTCTCTCTCTCGCTCTCGCTCTCTCTCTCTCGCTCTCGCTCTCTCGCTCTCTCTCTCTCTCGCTCTCGCTCTCTCTCTCTCTCTCTCTCTTGAAAGAGAGAGAGGGGAGAGGGGCAGGGGGGAGAGGGGGAGAGAGAATCCCGGACATTCTCGGGAATCCCGAAATTTTCGGGAACCCGACCCGACCCGTTCCGACCTCGGGTTCCCGATATTTTCGGGTTCTCGCACACTTCTATATCCTACTGATCGAAATATACATGCCCTACTTCGAAGTGAAATTTGTAAAGAAAACACAAACTGACAAGTCTCATGATTGATCAGCTGCACAGTTGGAAGCTGACTTTGAAGATTTCCTTTAAATTCGAGGAGGAAGATTTGTGCTAGAGGTAACTCTCAGATATTCGCAAAACTTGAATGGAAGGGGCTGAAGTTCCGTCCCAATGAGCGAATTTTTGATGGCAATATAATATGTTCCCGCACATGCCTACAAGCATGCGTTTGTGCAACCCATGAACAAACCACTTGGCGTGCGATCAGAATGTAAAACTGCAGTGAATATGTATATGAACCCCATGATTCCATCTTGTTGTGTACGCTACAAATTGTGTCAAGTAATTTTGTTATGAAGATAATGGCACATAATTTCCGTCGGAGTGTACGTTAATAAACGTTTTCGCGAAGTTGATGCAATTAATTCGTTGTAGATAAGAGGAAACTTAGACCGAGCTTATCTACTTTCCAATCTTCTCTATGAAAGTGTGTAGTATAGTTGGACCAAAATCAAGCGATGCCATAACTTTTACTTTCGCGCAATGCAACCATGCCTTTGTAAATGAATGAAACAGAGCGTGTACACAAAGATTATTAGCGAATATACATAAAACAGGACGGCAGATGTAACGGTGCACCAAAAGTATAACGTGAATAGACTCTCAATGGCTTTACGAGGCCAGTTGATTTTGTTCCTACTGTAGCGTCGTTTATTTTTCACATTACCGTAGGAAGTGAAACAGTTTGAAACATTAAGCTCTTCTTCATGAGGAGTATGATAATTTTCTAATTACGTTTTATAGCGTATACGCGCACGTATCAGTAGTTATCTGAACGAAGATAAGTCTACAGTATTTTAAAGTAACAGAAATTCAAGGGAACACACCTGCAACCAAGAACACTATACTACCCATGAAGAACGTGTAACAAAAAACTGCAAGATTGCTTCTATTCTCTCACATTTCCACGAGAATTATGCAGGGCACCAGATGACCCCACAATAGGACAATACATACCGGTCGAACAAACTCCTTAAGAGTCATAACAATGAACACATAAACTCTCCATTTAACTCTGGCGAATAGCTCTCGCGCGGCAATTTGCATTTGCACAGTAGCAAATAGAATTCAGCTTCCTGCTGATCCCAAGGCGAGAAGTTCACAAAGCCTTTTCCACTGCAGCCAGTCTTTCCGGTGGCCTGGATAAATGTATCACGAAATTTTCCGACAAATTTTCGGGTCCGAACTCAAAGACCCGAGGCAGCCCGCGCCTCTCGTGCTCGCCGATTTCGTTGGCAATCGGCAAACTTTCGTCGACCGCGGAATTAAATCACGAATCGGTCTGAGCGGAACAGGCAAGCCGCGTGTCTGGAAACAGAAACTCGGAAGAAGCCGAAGGAAATAACGGGAGGCACGGTGTAGCTTGGCCAGGGCGGTGCTACCTACGAACGATGCGAAAACTTGTACACACCTTGCCCGAGGGGGCCTCCCTTTGAATTTCAATGCCCGATCCTCGGAGAATCAGAAACGTTTCCGCGAAGACTAAGTACCACCACCGACGTTTCATTTCCCCCCGGGACGTATGTCCGTTCTTGAATTCAAATCCCCGTTCTTTGCGCGCGATTCTCTGAGGATGCATGAAAATGATACTCGGCCCCGGCGAGTTACCGCAAGGGAAAGAACTTTTCGAATTTACGGGGGCGTGATTAAAATGTCCGCACCATGCCATGGTGCTGGATTAAGAAGGTAAATCGTTTTCTACTTGTGAAGCTGAATGAAGTTCTATCATCTCCTTCCCTTATTCCTTCAATTCTGTTTCTATATTGCGTTGCTGGGGCTGGCTGCTTTGAAGGGAACTCTATCTGTTGGTCTTTGCTTTTCTACTGGCGTCTTCATTGCGCATCCCTAATGGAATTAACCCTGCAAGGGTCTCTGCTGTTTTAATTTATCCTCTGCATTTTCAGATTACTTCTTTATGCAGCAGTTAGTACTGGGTATAGTGGCTGTAATTTTATTCATTGTGAGTCGTAAATCCTCAATTATAATTGGCAAGGTAAACTCTGCAGCTTTTCCAGTGGTTGCTCGATTTTTTCTCTGAACCACCGCTTCGACGAAGTTCTACAAATGTTTCAGATCCTGTAACTTTGCACAATGGTGTCACAATCTAATAGAGTCTAAGTTCGCAGATGCTTCGAGCACCCCCAAGAGACAGACTCAGTTGAAATCACCCTAACATTACTCGGATGAATATCTATTCTTCCTAGCAGCATGAACCAAAAGAAGAGAAAGGAAGAGAACGAAGAATACGATAGCTAACGGCGAACTTTATAACTCTACCTCCGTTACGTTATTTTTTTAATGACTTTTCTAATCTTAAGAAAAATATAAGCCAGCTGTTGCTAAATATATGTTTTTCCTTCTTCGAGGTTGGATTATACCTGAACTCCAGGTTTGACTGCACGGAGGTCCCCAATGACTCCAAGAGCCAGCCCCTTATCGCACCTCAACGGAAGTCCTCGCAGTGATTAATCAATAATCCGACTTCGGTAAAGACGAGAAGGAAGCTGATGATCGCGCTTAATAACCGTGCACGTGACAACATGAAATTTGCATCCGGCGTATCTGGGACATTGTGCAGCCTTTATTCGTGGAATTGTTGACCGTTATCGTGGCCGCTTCGTTAAAGCCGTCATTGTGCCACGGCCTCCGTAGGTGGCTACATAAATCCGGGACTTATTGAGCCGCGTAGTTAAGTACGAGCGGTTAAAACAATTAGCTGCGCTCGGCGCTGCTGCAGTAGCCTCGGTGTAAACAGCCCTCAGCAGTAATTCTGTTATCGGTGCTCGGCGAGCATTCATAGGCTTAACGGGGCTTATTTCCCTCTCTCCCTCTTGTCCACTTACTCCTCTTTCTCTCTGACTCTCAATCTCGCCCCCTCTCTATTCACCCCTCCGCCTCACCTTCCCGTTGCCACTGTCTTGTTGAATTACTAGGAGACCTCATCTTCCACGGACTGCATCAATCTGAATACGTTCGACGACGAAGTCCAATTTCCCAAATCCTGAAGTTTCCCTCGCGTTGAAACGGATTCACAACTTCTTCCAGCTCCACTGGAAATTTTGACGAGTGCCTCGGCACCGTGTCACGCTCTTCCCTCCCTTCGTCATCGCTCCTACCATTCCACGAGTAGGTAGGTACTCGTTTAGTTTGAATCGGCAACGTTGATCGTTGGTTTTTTTTTTTTACTAATTAAAACACTAATTGGACGAGTATTCATCGAGTACGAAGGGTAGGTGGAGTATCGTGATGTAATCAAGGAGGAGATGTTACTTCGTACTGGTCCTCGTTTTGAGAAGTCACAGGTTGCAATTCCCTCTTCCTTTTTAGGAAATAAAATCGACGCGCGCAAAGAAGCGAAGTAGGGAGAAATTATCAGAGGTTTTGGCATTCGTTTCGCGTTAGTCTTTCGGAACCGGAGAGGTTATCGTTCGCGATCCAGCCGATGAGGAAGAAAGGGAAGAACGATTATGGATCGTTAGGGGCGGACGTGCTGCGGTGGGCGAGAAGCGTTATGCAATTTCGCGCACGGGCGTCTGTGTCAATGCATTCGCGCGCGTGCAAGCACAGGAGTGTTCGATGCTGATTCCCCCGTATATGTTATCTGCCAGCTAGACACTTTAGATAACGCCTGGCAGTATGCAACTCTGATACGAGCGTGTACATTGCAAAAAAGGCTACCGTTCATAATGCTACTTCAAGCAATACACGCGTAAGCATGACTCTGCCGATATTCACCAAAAGGCGAATGAAAACAAAGAATTCTGCAATTCTTTCTGGCGAAAGCCACCGTGGAAATGAAACGGTAAACCTGGAATGAAACTTGCAAACAGAAAACGTTAAAAGTCTACGATAAAAATCCATGTAGTCCATTCAAATTGGAAACAATGAAACGAAAAGCACTACCGGAAACTATTTACGTCGATGCTTTTGTTCGCGACAATTTTCATTGGAATAATATTTTTTAGAGGCACGTTGACGACTACGCAATTCCAATTTTTTACCAAGAAGACCGTTGTGCGAGTAATATTCGTTTCCCATGCGCGCTCTAATTGTGCTTTTCCATTTAATTCTGCGTTTATTTTTAATAATATAGAATGGAACGAAACAAGACAAGTATGAGCGGATATGAAGGAATCATCTTAGAAGGGACATCGCGAAGATATACCAGGAAGAGAAAATAACGATAACGATAGATGAGTCTGTATCATTTCCGTAGTGCTGTCCACTACGGCGAAATCATGTACAGGGTGTCTCATTGTGTTATCTCAGAAAGGAAGGAGATTGAAAAAAGAAGAGTGATAGTATTCCCCATAGAAAAGTCGGTAGACAGAAATAGCAGACCATTTTAACATCAAACCCATTCTTTTAAGTGAAATATGTCTTCCATTCACGATCACTTTCAAGTTGAGTTTAATAACCTAACAAGTGCACTGGTTGACATGAAGAGTGGAGATTCAGGTTGTTCTTTCCACCTGTGGTAGGTCGTTCAATTGGTTTTAAAAAATAAACTCGAAGTATCAACTCAACTCGACTCAAGAATTTTAAGGACCCTAAATCTTCTTCCAGCCACACATATTCAATTTTTGTTAAATTCAATATACATTTCCAGACACATAAATTTATAATTTACAATGAAATCCTTAAATTCAATAGAAACGCGAAAAAGCCTCTTTAGAATGAAAGCCTCTTGTAGAAAACCTTATTACTGCAAGACGATAGACATATCTACGATTTTACGTGGAGAATGCATGAGTGTAAGTAATCCGATTCAAATGTCAAATTCTGTTCGTAACTGTGGCCTCTTAAATAAAATTCTTGGAAAGTATGCTCGAGGACAAGTGGGGCATAAGCAGTGGAAGTTAATACGCGATTACTTCTTCCCTGTAAGTGATGGAGTTTGCACCAGTGTGGATAACTGCGAGTTTTTCAAAACTCGACGAAGCATACCATTCAATATTCATGCATCGGTAAGGCAATCCCTGACTACAGGATTCCTGAGAGAATTTTCGATCCCATGGGTACTTCTTTCCCTCCCGCGATCCTGCTACGTGGGAGCGAAATACGTTCACGGATCATCGGTTCGATTTTTCACGGAGATATTACTCCGCGAACCCGCTTCGTTGTCGTTTCAAAACTCTCCCTACCAGGTTTTCGAGGCCCGCGTTTATTGTAAGTGGTAGTATTCTTGGGGCGTACACTCGAGATTGTTCGAACAAAGGGAGGGAAAAATGGAGAGGAATATTTGTCTGATCAATGATCAGCATATGTGTAAATTAAATTAGAAATTAAATTGGAACTGATTTTAATTTAGAATAAAAATAAACCCAACAGGTTTCATTTGAACCTTAAGTTTTCCACGTGTACTCGAACTTTTGCAATAATTGCATTAGTTATTTTCTGAGAACTATTTTTAATTAAACAAAATAATTATTACTTACTTATAATTGATTGTACCTTAACTTCAAAAATTCATTATATAAAGTTTGGTACTATGTGGAAATATTTAAATACAACTTTATAAACCGTGGCAAAAATATTCATTTGTAATGACTACAAACCAGGTTCTACTGGTTCTACATGAAGGCTTTTGTCAGAATTTTGTATGCGATAGTGGTGAGAAGGCAATGTTAAACAGCGGATAGATACAAATTGAACAGCTGGTAATACCTGTTCACGAGGTTGAGAACACAGAAATGAAAGGGTACAAAAAGCAAGCGCAATTTTAGAGTCGTTCGTGCGTTAAACAGGTTACGTACAGAACAATGGCACAATACACAGAAATTTATCCGATAGTAATACTTAAGCACTCACCCTTTTGCTGCCTCCACTCTCACCACCTCTAGGATGATTCTGCTGGGTCTCAAATCCATTCCAATTGTAAATTATCATGTCGAAATATCCCATTGTTGTTTATAATACTTCCACACTATTCTATTTAATAATGTAGAGTACGTGATCCTGAAACGTTTAAAATATTTATTTATTTATTACGGGATAACAATCCTTAGGCACATTATAATAACACGAAAAGACGTGAATAAAGAACGGGCAAATCAGGTAGAATTAAAATTAAAATAACAGATATCAAAGAAAACAACAGAGAGAGATGAAATAACATGAACGGATATTACAATACAGTATCAATATTGCAAATTACTCATCCAGTATACACAAAACTCTGAGTTTCTGAATGTAGATAAGGGAATAGGAAAATATTGCAACAACAGATTAAAGAAAGAATATTCAAAATTTCATACACATGATTGCTGACATCGCTAAGTACACTCGAAATTTTACATAGATTTCCATGAAATCTGAGTTACGAAATCGTATAATTAGATGTACGAATAATTTCCAGCATTCTACAAATGTTTGTTGGGACAGAGCCCTTTAAGCAAGAACTGCGATTTCGTAGAGGAACACTTTAAAAAATTACACTTCCCTGACAAGACAAACGTTACGATAACGGGATCGAAAGTCGGAAACAGTTCTCCTTGCACTCGGCAAGCGAGGAAAGATCGAAACATACGGAATGGTGGTTCAGGAAGTTGCTACTTCCTTATCAATGAAATAAATCGTTCGCGTGGGAGGAAGATTTCTCCTCCCGAACAGTTATCTTTTTTGTTCCTCTTTAGCCGCCTGTCGATACCCCCAAACGGTTCACGATTATTAAGCTTTTGTAAAGTGCCTGTCCACTTTAATTTCTTTACATAAACTTGGTCTACAGAATTTAATTAAGTGTGCACAAACGAGAAATGGAAGTACGTGTCCACCACTTGGGTGTATTGCCAGAAATGAATGATTTTGTGTTTACTTAATTACAGAGAGTGGCCAAATTATTATACTGAAAACATTTCCGTCAATTTTTGGGATCATTTTAAAATGGATTTAATACGATTAAAAACAAATTTTACATTAGCAATTAAAAGTTCTGAAAGGAAACTTTCTTAGCTTTCCAAAACACTCATGAAAAGTTGTTTACGATCATGAGTTCGCAAGTTATAGGTGTTCAAAGTGGAAAGTACCTTTTTTGCTCTTATCGTGAATAACACGATCAATAAAAATCATACAACAAAACCAAAAGAAAACGAAACTAAAGAGAAATGTTTGCTCTATAAGAATTCTTCGTTGGATTTACCGGAAAAAATTTTTTTTGGCCCGTGCATACGTTCAAACTAGGCAAAAAATTCTAAAACTTCGTTTCCTGCGCTTCATCTTGATAAAACAGTATCATAATGGATGAAAAAAATTTGTGCCCTTGATTCAAAAACGTCAAGCGTTAAAATGCGTTTCTAAATTTTTTGCGACCATTTTTCGTAGAGATACGGACATTCCATCGCATAAACTTACCAGATCTCAAACCTTTTTGTTTGAGTATAATAATTTAGCCACCCACTGTAATACTTATTTAATTGATTGTTTAGTACATTCGTATATCCCCTACTTCCCAAATGATTAATTGTCTACAGAATAGCACATGAACATACAGTTAGTAAAAAAAGTATTTGGACACTTTTTAAAATTGCATAACTTTTTTAGAATTGGTCTTAACGACTTGATTTTTTTTTAGGACCTAGAAGGATTAGTTTTCTAAGTGACGTGTTTCGTCGTTTTCGAAAAAATAGCAATTGGTCGGAATAGCGAAGAAAATAGTAAAGGTCGTTTTTTAAACTTTTTTTTGTGAGCTTGTAATGAAAATTCAAAAAACCCATTTGTAGATTGAAGTAAGTTGTATACATGCCTAAAATTTCATCAAAATCGGTTAACGTTGCTTTGAGCTATAAACGCTTAAAGATCGCGGGAATAAGGTCGAAAATCGCGAAATTCCCGAAATCAGCGATTTTCGACCTTATTCTACGATGCTTAAGCGTTTATAACTCAGAGCAACGTTAACCGATTTTAATGAAATTTTCAGCATGTATACAACTTACTTCAATCTACAAATGGGTTTTTTGAATTTTCATTACAAGCTCACAAAAAAAAAGTTTAAAAAACGACATTTACTATTTTCTTCGCTATTCCGACCAATTGCTATTTTTTCGAAAACGACGAAACACGTCACTTAGAAAACTAATCCTTCTAGGTCCTCAAAAAAAAATCAAGTCGTTAAGACCAATTCTAAAAAAGTTATGCGATTTTAAAAAGTGTCCAAATACTTTTTTTACTAACTGTATATATATTGAAAGATTGAACGCGCGGGACAAACAGAAGACAAGAAGAATGTTAGAATAATTTCAAACTTGATTAATCGAAGTATAATACATATAAAGTACATAAAACCTATTTAACAACTTGCCTTTAACCCTTTAACTCCCAGCGTTGCACCAGTGCAACACTCATTTTGAAAGTGCGTAAAATTCTATCGTCTGTTTATATTTGACTTTTCTTAGCAACCATCCGTAGTTTCCCTGATGGTAAAGTAGATTTCAATGTTTACGGTTTAAAAAATCAAACATTCTTTTAAAAAATTTATTGTGGATTATTATAAAAAAACAACAATAAAAAATAGATATTTTCCATTTCAAAATAACAAGATGCATCATATATATATTCTATTGTATTTATTTACTAATCCCCTTAGGGTTACAAGGTCTTCCGATTCACTTATTCTGCCTTATCCTACTACGCCGCTTCTCTCTACTTAGGACTAATCGCACCATGCTATTTATTACTTACAAATATATATATATAGAAAGAGAGAGAGAGAGACAGAGAGACTGATATATATATATATATATATTTATTTTGTAATAACGGTTCAAGGATCTGGGCGGTAAAGGGTTAATAAATATCTTACCACAAAGTTAAACATTACGACGAAACGAGTTCAATAATACAGAATATTATACAACTTTATTGAAAGAAATTGTCTTCCCTTGCTTGAAAGTGAAGGATTCTGCACCTGTTACTCTCGTTGCTATGGTAACCGTACGAACCGAATTGTTGCTACCCCATAGAAAATCTCCGTGGCGGATTTTTCTAATAAAAAAAGAGGAAACATGTTATACACATGAATAATTTATATATCGTTTCGTAGAAAACATATTTAGCCACTTATTGATACTATTTTCTGGCTATTTCTCTCAATTTGAACACAATAATTTCGAAAAAAAAATACTAGGAGCGTAGGGACCCCCTTCTGCCCCGTTTTCGGCGGGAAAGCGACTAAACGCCGCCTGGCGGACGGCCGTGAAACCAATCGGCGAAAGCCCGCTTTCATTGGTCGAGTTTGAATCGCGGTAGAAGCGGTTACATATAGCGTGCTTGTGCGATGTCAACGGTTTCGTGGCGCGGTGCAAGGAGCGTTTTTCGGGAAGCGATTTGGAGCGAATATTCGTGGAAACTTGCGATTAGAAATGTGTTACGCGCGTCGTTTTATTCAGTTTACGCGCCGAGTTCCAACGAATTGATAATCGTGAAGGCGTAATTGGCGCGAGACCGACGTAATCGACGAAAGACCATTGAGAACCTGTTGCGTGGCTTCATACATGACTAAACAACCTGATTTCGTTTGAGCAGCCTCCCACGTCCATTCGAAAATGACCACGTTATCGTTGTTGGCGAGCCACGATGAAGTGGTGCGATGCACGGACGTACTCGTGAACGGAGCCTGCGAAGAAGGTTTGCCTCCAACATATTTTACCCCCCCACAACGTTTCATTCGTTAGTGTATCTTCAGGAACATATATAGACAAGATGCGCGTGCAGGAGTTTATGCGCGTTTCGTGTATCTCCCGTATTTTAATCACCTCGATTTACCTATCCCATTCCCCATACTTTTTTCACTTCGAGTCCTAAGATAATATGAATGTTGTATGTGCAAATAATGAAGAAAGCATAACTGGAGTATCGTTGATGAAATCAGCGTAGCTACAAATGAAATAGTTGTAATATCAATGAGAGATTGAGACTTGTTTCTACTTTCCCATAGAATTTTTACAATTCGCGATAAATCAAGAGGAAATGAGGCAGAAATGGTTAGCGTCGATACAAGAATGTCAGCGCCTTCACTCGGCCTTAGAAAAGGCTCATCAAGAAGCAGCAGATTTAGACAGGAAATTGAGTCACGCCAGGAGACTCTTGGACGAGGAGAAACGGAAGAGACGAACTGTTGAAGAGCAAAGAAATTCATTGGTACTTATATCTTATCGTGGGATTAAGTTAGCTAGCAGTCGACTTTCATTATTCGCGTTTGTATAGGAGAGGCAAATGGCTATGGCTAGAGATCTTTTATTTAACGATGGCGGGAGAAATTTAAACGACGAAACACGGGAGAAGTTACAGTTTCTAAATAACACAACATTGAACGGGCACCCCAGTAACATGCATATTAAAGATTTACAAAACGATAAGTGAGTTCCCTTTTATAGATGGAAATATTTGGTTTTAGCGTTTGGAGTGCTATTCGATATTTATTATTTTAGATTAAACACTATAGCGGAGCTGGACTCCACTGGCTCGATATTAAGCGACCTAAGTTGCTTCTCGAAGTCGGAAGATGACTTGGATAACAGTGTAATCCTTCAGCAAAGTCACAAGAAACGTGAATGGAAAGAACACAGACCGAGCGGCGAATATTCCACTAAAAAGCGTCGCAGCGCTTTACCAACAGTTGCGGAATTAAATTCGTCCGATAGAATAGTAGCGACGACCACTGTAGTTATGCCCAAAGAAGGCACTATCACCGCGTCCTCTGTAATCGAGGCTATCCCCAGGGACGAGAACACAGACCCGCAGGGTCCATTACACAGCACACGTAAAAGGCGCAAGAGCGGCGATCGTAGTAAATCTAAGTTGACACCTGTTAATACAAATGAAGTACATGTCGATACTACTGTGAGTTATTGCACGCGTTGAGTACCCAATAGTATGCTTCTTATATGACAGCAATTAACAACATAATTATATTACAGCCGTCCGCACCGAGAGCAGATATTCTTACATCAGGTTCAGATTCGGAAGGTATTTTCAAGCCTAGTCCCAATATAGGTGGATACACTTTAAATACAAAATCTGCCAGAGGTCATAATTTTGTAGCAAAGACAGTAATTAAGCCAGAAGTCTGTACGCCCTGCGATAAAAGGTACAGGCATTTGCGCCGACAAATAAGTAAGGATAATAAATAACACACGTAACTAATTCAATCACTCGCCTCGAGCAACGTTTCAGAATTCGTTTTGGAAAAGTAGCTCTGAAATGTAGAGACTGTAGAGCTACCGCTCATACGGAGTGCAAAGATTTAGTACCATTGCCATGCGTGCCTACTGGAAACACTCCGACACTACGTGGCACATCAGTGAGTTACTAATGTCAAGCTCGTAACACTAATTTATTGTATAAAATTATCGTAACGCATTATCTCTAGGGAACCATAGCGGACTATACACCTATGATTCCACCAATGGTACCGTCATTAGTTGTTCATTGCATTAATGAAGTGGAATTAAGGGGAATGAGTGAACAGGGATTGTACAGAGTGAACGGTGGTGCATCAGATGTGAAATGTCTGAAAGAGAAGTTCCTCAAAGGCAAAGGAGCTCCGAATCTTTCTGACGTTGATATACCTACAATCTGCTCCACTCTTAAAGATTTTCTCAGGTGCGTTGGCCTAATACATTCTGTTGTAATGAATGTGGAAATAAGGTATACATGTTTATTTCTTTAATTATCAGATCACTGCGCGAACCATTAATCACTGTGGGCTTATGGGCAGACTTCGTTCGTGCTACTACTATTACTGACAAGCAGGACGCAGATGCAGCTTTGTACCAAGCAATTTCGGAACTACCTCAACCTAACAGAGATACACTTGCTTTCCTAATATTACATTTGCAAAGAGTGTCGAGTAGTCCTGAATGCAAAATGCCTATAAGTAACTTGGCGAAAGTTTTCGGGCCTACACTAGTCGGTTATAGCTGCCAAGAACCGTCACCTACTTCCTTGCTCAGCGAGACGAAGAATCAGGTCGCGGTAAGCATGTAAAATGACATTTTAATATTAGGTAGCTCTTTAAACATTGATACTCTGGCTGCTTACAGATAGTGGAAAATTTACTGAAAATCCCCTCGGATTATTGGGCGAACTTTGTCAATCCTGAGAACTTAAATAACATTGGTACCCATAAAACGGGAGAACTAAGGCATACACCATCCATTGAGTCTCTACTTAAACGTAGCACGTCTCGTGGCTTTTTTAATACTCCGCTTGCTTCTGGGTACGTATTTTTAGAAGTCTGTATTCATTTGCTACGTGCGTCGTTGATATTTATGTGCTTCCGTTGTCTCTTATAGTCGGACGTTCATGAGGAAGAATAAAAAATACTTTGCGACACCTCCGTCTAGAGCAGGTTTCTAAGAGAAATCGGTATGTAGCTTTTTCTTACAATAAGGTGCGAAGACTCTTTATTAGTTACTGATTATTTGAATATAACGACACTTTGATATTCATTAATGTGCAACATAATGTTTCTATATTCTGTTTAAAAAATTCGTGACGTTCCGATGCGAATACTTTTCTTAATGTTTGAACAAAGTACTATTAGAGTTGTAATGTTAGTCTGTTTGAAGTTGAAGAATTATAAATACTAATATATAATATATTAAATACTCGTTATAATTATTTTGTACATGTGAAGAGAAGTGCTAATGATAATAATCTCAATGTTATTGTCGAATTGGGACTAAAGTATAGATAGATCAGAACACACATGTTACATGTACTGTATAATTATATGCAAATATCACGATAGCCGTTGTTTGTATCACTAGTTCGAAACACGTTCGATGAAGTAAAAACGCAGATTATTTTATTTCAATATAACTTTATTTTCTCTCTCTTCGCGAGCGTATAAATACACGCACAAGTAACAAAAATTAGAAATTTATTACTAGTTTCGTAAAAACAACATGTGCCTTAAGCAAACTAAGTAAACTCGAAATGTATATTACAAACATTGCTTTTAAGTTCATTTACATCATTTCTTTTTAACGTCAGCAAGTATTTTCGATTTGTACATACGTCCTCTGTCTCATAATAATAACTGTACCGCAAGTACATGTTACATTTAAAACGATATCTTTTTTAACAATTTGAAAGAGGTACTTATTTAATTATGGCAAAAATAAATTCCTTGACTGGTACAATTAAAGTGTAAGTTGATAAAACGGTGCCTATGCCATGATTCCTTTCACACTTCAGCTTGTCCGTGTACACGATTTCTCCTTGGTTTCCCAACAAGATTCCCAGAAGTGCATCAGTCTATTATCCCCGTTCGAACAGAAGTTCCTAAAATCTTGAATGAGTTTCTTTTGAAACAATTCGTCGCCGGCTAAGGTGGATGACGATTTCCACTTCCGGCTGAGCATGTGATTCCACGACCAAAGAAATCCCACCTAAATCACCACGAATTATTCTTCCAACTGTCGCTTCCCAAACTAAGCCACAAATACTCACCCTCTTGTCCGTACTGTAATCGTCTTTATTTTTACCACTAACGTGTCTCGTGATGTAAGCCTCGTGCGGACTAGGTTGATCAGAATGAACTGGATACCCTTTCTGTCCTGTGTTCCGCCTTACAACGTTAGTAGCCGTTCGTGGACGCAATTTTGTGTTCGTTGTAGAAGGAATAAGTATGAACGCGTTGCCGGTCATATGCACGTATTGATGATCATTCTCTGTACTTTCTATTAAGCACGGAACGAAGCCAAATCTTTGTACAATTGCTTCTTCAAACAGGAAAAGTCGTTGTGCGTACGTGTCTTCTCGAAATTCTGTAATCAATCGATTTAAATCTAGTTTCTCGATACTTCAATTTTATGCCGTTTAAGTGTTCGCTAATATAAAACTGACGACAGACCTTCGAAAAGATTTCGTTTGTTCATCAGAAGAGATTCTATATTTAATGGTATAAAAATAGGTCCCCGTAGAGGATCACTTTTCAGGGTATACGGTAGTGCCAATGGATCACTGGGAATAGGAACCATTTGAATTCCGCACATTTGAGCCTTCCGTTGCCACACAAATATCTTCCCAAAACAGAAACCGAACCGGTAGCATTAGTAGCTTACGAAACTTCGTTCAAAAGTAACATATCAAGGGACATATGTACTCACAAGATCAGCGACTATGCTGCCCGACGATGCTACCCATTGCACTATAAGTTCGTAAGAATGATCCACTTTGTATATGGATTGATACCTCAAATGACCCCATTCAATTCTGTCGCTTCTGTTATTTAAATCTATATCCAAATGAGTGTGTTTGTATGGTGGAACTAGAAAAGAAACATTAGCAAATACAAATACCTTCTCGAAATTAATTAAAAACAGTGGTAAGAAGGAGTACGAAATAAGAGGTATAAAACATTTGCTTTTATGCAAATAAAGGACACTTCAAATTTGGTTAAATGCAAGAAGAATTTCAAAACAGTGGGATTTCTTTTTACCTTGCCAATCTTTATCATCTCCAGGATCTATTAAGTCTAAGTCATCCTTAAGAAATGATGGTACATTTGATTCGTCGACAGCATCACAATTAGGTATAGTTATTGGAGACGATACTGTTGGACAAGTTACTGGCGAAGTAGGCTCGCACCAACCTTTCGGTGCTTTTATTTCCACCTCAACCCATTCGTTTTCGAAGCTTTGCAAATCACCCGAGGGTGAGAAATAATCTGCAGCTTGAAAATGAATATGGTATAAAAAATAAATTGCATACTTTTGTGCAATGTAATAAAGGACATTTCCTCGTACCTCTTTGATTTTCCTTATCCTGCACTACGTGATATAAATAGAATCCCAAAATAAACGGTTTGGAAAAATCTCCAGAAGCGTGGCATATTAATTTGTCTTGTATCATGCCCTGGATGAGAAATATTTTATTAAAACATGCTCGATTATTTCCCGATGTGCTGGAAAACCATTCTTACATTCATAATGTTTATTGCTCCCTCCACTGTTACTCCTCCTTCTATATGATTGTTCAGCCATTGCACCGCATCCGCGCTAACGAACGTTTGACTTGGGAGAGAGGGATGTTGGGTGAGGAATCCAACACCGGACTGCGGGTGTTTCATTGCTTCTAAAATTTCATTATTTGGCGCAGTACTCTTGATCTTTGTCAGCTCCATGTTCGCACTGTTGATAAAGTACAAGTTAGGGAGACGTAGGTATATGCAAATAATTCCATTGAGTTTCGCATTCGTTCTACCTGTCCTCGTTAGAATCGAAATGATCCTGCTGCTGTTCAAGAGAAAGAGGCAGCACAGCTTCACTTGCAGGTGAAATTCGGCCCCTGTCCATCACTTTGGAACCTGACCTGACAAAGACAGGGAAAGCAGAATAATTACACAATGTTTCTACCGTCAAACAGATGTATGATAATAGAACATGGAGCGACTAAGAAACGAAGCAATGTTTGAAATTGCAATGTGAAAGGCCACAAAATCTTTTTCGCAAGAACATAATACCGATCGCATTTATCTCAAACAATAAATGGAATTGAATACATCTGCAGCCGATATGTGCGTACATTATGAATATCACATGGAAATACAAAAAGTCCAGTTACTTCTGGCATTTTCTTGGTAGAGAATTTTAATTATAACTTCAGCACTGAAGTGCCTAATGTGTACATACATATGTCGGCATTAGTAGCAAATATTCAAGTTTATAGTTGAATACAAAGAAATTAAAGGAGTAAACCAACCTGTTTGGCACGTGGCGAGGAGTGTCGAGGCACGTGCGGGCAGTCGCAGCGGTATTCACTACATGCCTCTCCTGTACAGAGAACCCCGTCACTCCCTCACTCACTACCAATGTTTTCTACTATACAGAGCATTCGTACGCAGTCATATATTCGATAATTTATTATACCATTGCTTTCTTAACTTTCAAACAAATAGTACAAATGCTCTGTTTCTTACATTCACTACATGATGTAAAGAAAGGTAAAAGCAGCTGAAAGATATAGAATGGGAACTATGTACATACAGAGATTTTCTTAAACATTTAGAGTCTTTTTTTCTATTTCGATTACACCCCCATCAGAAGGGTAACACAGTAGAGGTACCTTTATACTCGCCACCACAGTGGAAGCATGTGTTTGTAAGCAGATTACATAATATAGCATTCTTAGATTGGGTTCATCTGGATGCAACATTACAAGTTTCGTGTAGAAAACACATATAGAAATGGATCCAATTTTCACCAGATTTTGGTACAACATGCAGGTGCACAATATTAAAAATGATGTGCAATATCGTCGTTAAAATTGCAGTACAATTGTTTGAAAATGTATATTTACAGTGGTGTTCCTCTACCAACAAACCATTCCTCTTACCACAACCACAGATTTGGAAAGAAATGTTGTCTGTACAGTGATTTGTGACTTAAGAGTGTACTGTGATTTCTGTGCCCGTAGTCTTAGAAGTTCGAGATTCTGAGCGTTTTAACAAAAGAAACCAGTAGCAAAATCGCATCTGCAAGTTCAAACGCTAAATGTGTCTCTCGGCCCTCATTCAGGGCCATTTTGGCATCTGAGAGACATTATTCGGCGTCCTGATCTGCAGTGATATTACTTGCACCACTTGGTTTTTTCTCAAGTGCATACTCGAGACCTTGATCTTTCCAACAGTGTGCAGAAAACGCGGCACGCTTTCCACTATCTACTTGGATTTCTACATCAAATTAAAAAAACCACGTTCGTTCGTTGGAAAGAAGTTTCATTCCCGATAAACATCGTGAGTGACGTCGGTGAACATGTAAATTTATAATGGCCAGAAATATGTGTAAAAATGGTTTGAACTCGGTCAGGTTTTACCTCATTCGTATAAGAAAGTTGGGAGTATTTATTTAAAAATGTTGTGTACGTAATTGAAGAGGAATCCTGCTTAGTAATTGAACATACGTAGCACAAAGCAAACGAGCAAAATGAGAAATCATCAAACATGAAGTTGCAATGGTCCGCCATTGCAAAATGGATAGGCTGCAAGCTATAACATTACATCTGCATGAAGCAACAATGTCGAAATCATCAATCTAAGCTCAAACCTTGGTCTTGGTTTCTCTGGTAGACGATTGCTTCCAAGTCGCTCCCTGAAGGGAGAGCTGCCAACTAGACTGGTCTGAAAAGCATGATGAAGAGTACGGGTAACTGTAAATGTACGAGTAAGCTCATGATCATGAAGATGTATATCTGGTTTGTTTAACTGCAATGGCATAATTGTTAAACATTATATTCAAAGAGTATTATTACACTATGAAAAAAAAGAAGGAGATAAATTAAACGTTGACATTTTGCATTACATAGAAGCTTGCTAAAATCATGTGCGCATTCAAGGCGGATTTCAAGCATGGTTGCATTCAGTGTGGAATATGTCGTGTGAGCTGTCTGAATGTTCTAAGTAAAATATATGTGTAAAGGAACCGATTAAATTTAATTGAAATATAGTGTAGCTAAGAAATCAAAACGAATGGTGTATATGTAGAAATAAAAAGGGTCGTTGTGTCAAAATTACTCCTGCTTGCCAAGGAGGCAAGGTGTGTGTAGTTTGAAGCCTAAACTATGATAATGATTTCATTGACACCTGGCTCAGCTAATCGAGGCTACAGGATGCGAGGATATACCTGGTTAGTGAGGACTATCAGGCTCGTGCTGTGCCTGCGTCTGGTCAAGTGAGAGGCAGGATCTCTCGGCGAAACACCACCTATAGTCGGAGGATTCTGAAACATATCATGCTAAATACCCCACCCTGTACTAACACTCCATCGATCTATTTCTGCCCACTGTTCTGTGTATCTATGTAGGTTCGTGTGATCGTGTAATTTAGGCATTGGTGACCCGCGGGCTGTAATATTGGTTCGAAGAATGTTACACTAGAGAAATTAGTTAATATATGTAATAAAATACTGCTGTCTTCAAGAATGTTATAGTCATTATTACTTGAGTGCCAATGAAGCTTCTGAAAAATGTCGTGCTCTTTTCCCTTCATAATTATACAGTAGCCGACGTGTTACTATTTGTTATGTTCAACACATCTAGTGCACCATTCGGAAACACGCTAAATGATACAACGATACTGCTCCAAAACTTACAAAACGCACTGCGAGGGAACAAATTGCGACTTCTGATATATCAAATAAAATAATGTATATACTAAATAATAAATATGTACTCAAAACTAAGAGATAAAAGCATCAAAATAAATGGCGTTATTTAGGCATTGTACATTAGGCATGCGACATTCAGTTGTAAAGTGCGGTAATATAGCATAATATAATACAAAATAAATCATTGAACGGAACATAGTTAATATTTAGGTGTATGAAAAATAATATCAAGGCACCTTTTATAGAACGCTATACGGAATATTGTTTTGATTTCATTTTCACCTACATAAATCTGTATAATTTATACCGATTATTAGTTCCTATATATCGAACAATCCGATGATATAAAAAATAATTGTTATTAAAAAATTACCCAATTTTTGTTGGGGTTCGGACGTCGTATTTTATTCGGCCACAGCTCGATGAATCGTAAAAACCCATCCATGAGAGAAACTTGCTCTGATGCGGTGAGAGGCGTGTAGATATCGCATCTCGATGATCCCTCTAAAAATTTTCGGGTTGCCGAATTGTGCAATGGTAGTAAGAAGACACGAAATCTCCAATATTTAAGAGCCTATAAAATTGTCCGTCATTTTAGAATTTTAAAAATAAACGAGTGTTTAATCTTCGTTTTTTGATGTATCAGTGAATCTTACTTCCACTAAGGCAAAGTCAGTGTGGCCTCTGGTGCAAATATAGTGATCTAAATAATTCCAATTGTAATTTTCGAGTTTCTCCGTTGTGAAAGATGCCCACGACACTTCGTACGTATCATGATGTGGCGCATGGAATCGATAGAGGTAATGGATGTTAAATGGAGGGTAAGGATGCCTACAAGAAGACAGTGAAAGTATTTCCTCATCTTCTATCGACTAATGGTATAAGTGAATTGCTCACCTGGGCCGGTACCTTGTAACTGTTATACAATTATTGAACAGAGATATTTTGTGAAAAATTCTACCAATACTTAGCAAATACTCTTCTTTAGGCTCCGATTCCGTTTGCCGACCGCGCATTACGGAACTGATTGCTGGGACAGCATTACTGCCAGGGGTATTGCTTTGATTTTTATTAGTTGCAGGCGCGACAATTAATTGGAAACCCTTGATAAGAAATTCGATCAACATAAATGATGGTTGCACGCGTAGAGGAGTGTTTCGCAGTTGAAATTGAAATAGCTATTGGTACCTGTGCTAATCGTTGCGACACAAGTTCTTTGAATACTTCCACGGTTGTCAAAGGTTTTTTATATATCGCTCGTTGTTGGGCAAAATCTGAATTAACATCATCTGGCAGGAGATTATAATCTGAGACAACATAATCGTTCTGCAAACTTCTTTTATCTGGGAAATAGTCTGTAGTGATTGGCAAACATGCTGGGATTGTCAGCGACTTCCAATCAACACCTACAAAGTAAAATACACGATACACATAAAAGTTATACGCTTTTCAGGTGATAAATATCACGAATAGGTAATCTATTGAATGTTGCATGTTAACTTCGTGGCTACATGAATACTATATCTAACTATTTACAGCAGTCGACACAAAAATACAGTTGATACATGACCCTCTGTATTCATAATAGTAATTTTATAAGTATGATAATATAAATGTCATCATTATGTAAAATCAAGAATGCTCGTGGCTATTTAAACATGCAGTGCAAAATATATTAATTGTAATATATTCTCACGAACTTTCAACATAAGGAAATACACAGTTTTATGTTATGAAGCACAACAAACTGAGTGTAACTCAGGAGAATATTATTGGATTCGGCAGATATCTATACATAGTTGGTGCAACCAAATTATTTGATAGTCTAGTGAACTACAGAAGAGATAGAATACGCTCAGGTAATGCAGAAGTGTTTTATATATTAGTAAAAAAAAAGTCTACTGGGGACTACATACTACAAAGGATCATCACCATCGATAAAGAAATGAAGTAATCAAGGAAGTATGATAAAGTGAAAGAAGTATAAAGCAGACAAGAGTATGGTTTGAAGAACTTGTGAATCAGAAATGGCAAATCATGGTGTATAATATAAGCGATACGTAATTAATAACGAATGAAAACTTCGAAGAGTGCGAGATCGTGAAATAAATAGACGTAGAAGATAACGAAAACTTTTAAGTAGGTGTATACATAATCATAATACTAGTAAAGACTTAATAGATTACTGCCTATAGAGATTTCTTTGGAATTAGAATTATTTGTTCTTGATAGAGAACATACATGCAAAGAGAAAATCATAAGAACTAGAACAATGAAGAACTAAAGTTACTATAAATTACACGCCCTAGAAATAAATCTGTACCATAACCGAGTCAACCCTCAATAACGTATTGCGCTAACCTATGATTGCTGTTTAATATGACATCATAGTTGTACATCACACACACGCGTCAATGCGTCCAGCGTTGTATCCCAATAAGACGTACCATAGCATGGAAATAAATTTAATAATATTATTCATATAAATGATTGATAAAATTCAAAAATAAATATGAACATGTCTAAGAATGAAAATACTTCTTATGCATGATGATTTGTATGATTGTGTGTTAAACTTTCGCTCAATCAACGCGAGAAACAATGCCTTGTCTTTAAGTATACACCAACTATTTTCATTCTTTACGAAGTTGTATCTCAAAATGTATTTAATAATCCTTCTTAGTACTAATCAACATTAATTAAGAGCACATGTTTCCGCACAACTGAAGAATATTACACCTACGTTCCATCAATGCTTTCGCTGTTCTTCTAAAACAGCCAAGAAGCATTATACTTGACAGATAATGTGCGAGTTACGTTGTGCATTGTAATAAATAACAGACCGCTCGATGAAAACCTACTTGGAAATTCTTTCTTCAAACTGTAAACTGATTTTGTAATGATAGTATTGTTAATTGCATATGTTATGAAATATTGTTTGCCTGTGGTCGTATAATCTATTATCCCTGCGAAATTCTTATCAGGTGAACATATGCAAACCTGTTGTAAGCGCTGGTGTCCACTCTTGTTCACCAGTAGCACCCCACAACAGTGTCAGAGATTTATTTCCCGTAGAGGATCCAGGATTTCCACTTTTCTCGCCGCTTGACAATGAGAGATTCGGCCTCTGTGATTTACTTTTTGTGTCTACGAAGAACACAGTTGTAATTCCATACTATACTAATATATCACTTAAGTAATATTTATGAAATACTAACGATCTTGGAATTGATTTAAATTAGAAATTTCGTTATGCTCCATGGGGGATCCACTTATATTTGAAGTAACGTCGGACTGTGATTCTGAACACAGCTGTGCTGGTACAGCTTGATAATGATGTTGCTGTATGAGCACACCCGTTGGTCCTGCAACATTACCTGGGTTTAATTAAACAACCACACGATCACTTATCATAATTAATATTTACCTTTCGGGAAAATGTGTGTCCATCTTCGTCTGTTACTTGTAAGTTTAATCGTCACATGAGATGGATCAAACGGATTAATAAGTGCTCTGCTAGGCCTAATGATATTTGTTGGTTGAGATATTGCATTCGTTGGGCTTCCAGCGCTACCAACGACTGGCCTAAACGGCGGCGATATCTCCGAATCCGTTAAATCGCTTTTCACTGACGTCCTTGATTCTGCTCGGCATAAAATAAATGTATTATTTCCCCAAACTATACATTATGCATACATTCCAGTGAAATATTTCAAGTACATGCCATTAACTTCTCCATTAGACTCATTGCTAGCAACATCATCTGTTCTATGAGGTATCGAAATTGCTGCACTCCTTGTTGCAGCCACTGGGGGTAAATGTGGCTCGGGTGGTGGATGATGAATATCAGGGTCAGACATTTTTCTTTTTAGAAGTTTCAGGATATGTGCATTGTTGTGTGTCTCCATGCTTGCGACACTTGTTTTCTTAGCCCTTGTTGTAACTCGTTGTAGGCTACTTATATAAAATGTTAAACTACAGTATCTAATCTGCTCTCAGACTCTCGCCAACACATTACACATTTATATCGTACCTTGAAGTATGAACCGAGGGTAACTGAAAGACTTGCGCGTCATATGCATCATAGTCAAATAAAGTATTGTGTAAACATTCCCTTGGATCTTCCTGTAAAAGCTTATTTTTACATTGCAACTTTCCATTCTCTACCGGATGCTTTGATACCCTTTGGGGCAGTTTTATGCGAGGTATAAATGTTAAGTAAGGAATCTTTTTATTTGTCGAATAAAAACTCAGATTAATCCAGTGCGGCATACTATAGTCGTCTGGTGCATTTATAGATGTATCTTTATTGTGAAACTAAAAACATAGAGCGGATATCAATGCTGTGATGCTATTATACTATTACTTAGTATTGCGAAGTATATTTAATGTACCTTTAATAAAGGAACTGCGTGTAACGGTTGTTCTCCAACACATACTAAATCACTACCGACTCCATTGTCAATAATTCTTTGCTTCGTAACATTCGTTAACTCCCTATCAACTTCAAAGACCCCCACACCAGGTGTAATTACAACTGATAATTGACCAGTTCTATCAAAACTACGATCTAAGTAATGTTTTTCAAATACATTTAAGGACATGTTTAAAACTTCTAAAAAATTGCCTTGCGCAGCTGTCGAGTTCACTGCTTTCGGTATAACGATACCTGGCTTCAGATGATATTCTAATACAATCTTTTGGTAATCTGTAAACAGTTTGCGCAATTGCACTAATACATTACTCCAATCTTCAAATCTTTCGTTTTGTACTACCACCCTGTAGAAATCTTCGTAAAATCTTCTCCTATAATCGTGTTGTAAACATTCGCGCATATGATTTGGGAATTCTTCCAAACTGCTGGCATTATAAAATGTTCTTGAGAACAGGACTATTGTCACTTCGTGATTGCTACCGTTCTTCTTCCATTTTTGAAATAAATCAGCTAGAAACCCATTGACCGCCTTCTCGAAATACAGATCGCCATGAATGTCGAAATCCCACATTTCTGAGCTCATTTGAATGAAAAGGTATACCATGCTCGTCGAGGAACGAAACACAACCTAAAAAGAATGCTTTTAAAAATGAATGTTCCACCTACATTTCGTCACGCTGCGTTTAAATGCGAACCTTCGTATCGTTATTTATAACGCCACAAGCGACACGATCACCTTGCGACCACATTTCACATACTTGACACCTTATGCTACCTCCGCAGAACTCGATCTTCTTGTTCATATATACGCAAGTGTTAACCTGATGGAAATTCATTTAAAAACATGTAAGACGACGACACTCAAAAAGCCAATGCATGTCTAGAAGTAAATTAGACGCTCTACCAAGCTATTTTTCAGACGGCACATTTCGCTACGCCCCAAATATTGATCTTTAAAAGTCAGTTCAACGGAATCCAAAGCCACATCATCCGGCTGCACAACGTTCATGTAGACATCTCCAAATGTTCTTAGTTGAAACATTGTTGCTACATTATTTTCCACGCTAATCGTCTCGCGTCCTTGTAAGTCTTCCTTAAAGGATGTGACTTGGAGGAGCAGACGACTGAATTCGACCTCTGGATGATAAATCTCAACCACATCTCCTGTTTTTATACCTGGGTGATCTTTCGGATTGATTATTAAATCCTCCTCACTGAAGGTCTTTTGATGTACTATCAATTTAAAAAGCTTCATTTTTAGCCCATTACTCTGCTGCTAGTAAGAATCAACTGTAATATACAACAAAAGTATATTGTAGCCACCTTACCATAAATCATAGTTATCATCTGTTTTACATATACTTAGTAATACGCATGACATTAGTACAAAAGCATTGGTGTCACGATATTCGTGTTCCAAGAACTTGATATCAAGCTGCATCGCAGAATGTTTTAAGAGTGAATGATAGAAATATTATTGCTCTGCATCAGCTTCACTACACATAGGCTTTACATGCATGATGTAAAATTGAAACAATTCACTTACTATGAACGTTCACCCAGTACAAAATATGTCTTTAAAAGATCCACAAGAAGCACCCCTTTCTAAGTAATCCATCTGTGGATATTGTCAACAATGTGTCACTAAGAAATGTCAGAGTTATGAAATGAACATGAGGCATCACTATGCTTCATATGAATCCAAGGACCCTTCCCTCCACCTACTGAGTTCTCTGCGAATACATTCTATCGTGTACGATATGTTTAAATTGTTCTTCATTTAGCTCATGAAGATAAGGCACGTTAGCACTATATACAGGGGGGAGAGAATTAACATCAAACTTATCCAAATTTACAGTATGCTTTATTCTGCGAAACTTTGGTGACATGCATTTGTTCCGTACGAGAATGTAACTAGCCTCCTCTTCCCTTTATACGCGATCGATACCATTTGCTTGATGCAGCAGCCGCGTAAACTTGAACTATTCAGTTGCATATAAAAATGATAAGATCGTAGGATGTTTAAACGTTTGCAAAGCATTGTTTTACTCGTGAAGCGTGACAAATCGAAACGAAGTACGACAGACCAAACCAATTCGCAGCAGCCAAACTTAAGATTACGGCAGATAAAGCTGTCTTGTTTTGATCATGAAATGCAGATTACAGGCATCGAAGTAAACGGAAATTACGTAAATTCGTTTATCTACTACGTGTCTGAAATATGCTGGATTTCGTGATACGTTTTGCCTACATTTCGTGACATTATGATCATAATGGTCAGATAGTCAGATAGTCAGATAATGGTGCAGGTGTAGAAAATGGCTGAACTTACGTTACAAAATATGACATATTATATAAATGGAATAATATTAACGTTCGTAGAAGCTACAAATGTAACTCGCTTATGTCACAGGATTTAGTTGAGCTAGAAATATGCAACTGAGTAATGTAACAATGTTATACATCGTTTTCTCAGTAATGGTTGTATCAAAATATACCCAGATAGCACACGACGTCTATGAGCTGTCTTTAAGACGTCTTGAAAGTCTGCAAGACGTCTTAAAGACGGCTTATAGACGACGTATGTTATCTGGGCATGTTCGCTTTGTTCCTACAGGTAGTTAAATCGTCATCCTTACAATACTATCTCAATATCAGCTTTTTATTGAAACCTTTTTTTTTTTGATAAACAGAATACAAGTATTTGAAATAAGTTTTGTGCTAGCATAGTTCTTACTACAATATTGAGGAAAATAGCTGTTCACTGTGAATTCACCTTAATATAATTTAGTTTAATACTAAATTGAAAACTTGAATATTATAGAAACCTGAAAGTATCACAGAGAATTTAATTGTATATCTCTCCAAAATGTGAATTAAAGACAGTTGCCAGAGGATGGCGTTCAAAGTATCATCTACTGCCAGTATTCTGAATTTTGTCCAATAAAATACACATTTCTTGTCAAGTGAATTTAATGTATACAAATTAAACTCATTTTGCATAGAATTATAATTTTATATCATTTACACGTGTAAATTCTGAAAGATATTGTAGTCAGAAAATGCAATCTTTTGGCTCTAGGTAATTCTGCAGAGCTGAAGCTAGTGTTGGCTAGAACCGTGATTTGTGACTCACGAGTGATCCAATCACGTTCGTTCCCAATCACGGTGATTTTTCACAGTGATCCGTGATTTTCATGATCGCTTCTGATTGGTGCAGACAGAACAGTGATCCATGATCGCTTCTGATTGGTGCAGGCAGAACAGTGATTCGCGATGTTTATGATCGCTTCTGATTGGTGCAGGCAGAACAGTGATTCGCGATGTTTATGATCGCTTCTGATTGGTGGAGAGCATAATTGCTCTTTGCTCGCGCCACATAACCTCAACTTCTGCTTTCTCTCGAAATATTCTGAAGTCCTCACTGTTCTTATAGAATCTCAGTTGTATATTTTAAACCAGGGTTGACTAACTGGCGACTCACGAGCAGCCGGGGCCCCCTCCGCCTTGCTACCACGCTGAACGGCCCCCTCCATACCTACCAGACTCTGACGATCACAGTCGAAAAGAGAAGGAAAGAAGCAGGAATCAACTGCGATCGTCAGAGTCTAGTCGGTATGGAGGGGGGCCGCTCAGCGTGGCAGTAAGGCGGAGAGGCCCCCGGCGGCTCGCGAGTCGCCAGTTAGTCAACCCTGTTTTAAACCAATGTATTCGTTTTTTATCTATTTAAATTAACGAATATTTCTTCACTTTAGTTAAAAAGTATAATGTATATGTGAATACTTTAGCCAATCGAATCAGTGCGTGCATACATTGGCTATTTATGAATGTATATTCTATATATTCGCTGAATTAGCACACTTTGACTATAACACAAGCTATATTGAAGTATTTTATAAAAAATAATTCAATCAAGATCAAGAATTATGATCGCTGTAAACAATTCACTCAAGTTAAAAAAATCACGGTCGTGATTTAACTTCAATCACGACCGTGATCGTGATTCTGCGATCACTGTGATAAATCACTGTTAGTGATTTTGCACTCCATCCCTAGCTGAAGCGCATTGCAGAGCTACCATTCTCATACATTCCGATTAAAAAGTTCCTAAAAATGCAGCGTATGCTAGAGTAGGAAAGGGCGATTCTGTTCAAAAGAATCGATTATTTCCAAAAAGAATCGAAGGAATGATTAGGATCGCGAATAGAAACAATTAACTGTGAGATAAAAAGAATTTTTATTGAATCATTACATTGGAAAATACAATATGTAATTAGACTAAACGATTAGACTAACGTTGTAATTCAAAATGTTAGTTTATTGATAAATAAAAATTAAATTATTAATAATTAATACTATGGGGACAAGCTGCGCGGAGGAGGTTCGTTCCCTCGTGGAACAGAGACAGAAAAAAATGTTGATTTTTTTCTCGATTCTAGGTTTGAAAATAATCGAGTTATCGAGAATCGATTCCTAGAATAATCGGTAAAATAATCGATTCTTCAGAAAGAGAATCGATCGATTCTAGAAGAATCGAGTAGAATCGCCGTTCCCTACTTCCCTATGCTAGAGTACTGACAGTGCTTTGTTATCAAGTCGAATGCAGTTTAATCTAAGCAGTTGAAAGATTCCAAGTATTCTATCTATGGGATGAGCTCACGAACCAAGCCCTGTTCAATGCATTTAATTGATGTTCGCCTGCCAGCAACGTATTCCAGTTATAACAGTCAGTCATGTCGGGGACAATGTATAACCTATGTGTAATGTTTTTAACATAACGTCTCAGTGCAATTGTTATTTAAAAATCGACGAACAAACATTTGGTTAAATGATGAGAGATGCGTACCAAGGGCCTGCTACTGTTGCTTATCTGCATAGCAGGGAGCAGCATCGTTTTCATTGCTCTCAGCAATCAACGACCCTCTATTCAGACTCTGGTTACAGAGACCCACAAGCAGCTACGTAACTTCCAAGTAAATACAGTTAGGACTATTCGCTATAATCGATTGTGCGGGGGACAATGGTTTACGCTCTTGCTTCGTTACCTTTACAGGAGAACTTAAAAGAAGTAGAGGAGAAGCGGTTGGTGACAGACTCAAAGTATCTCGCGATGCTTGGTCTCGATGGGCAAGCGAGCACAACACCTTTTAGCCTTAAGTCTCAAAACGTGACTGTTGTCTCTCTTATAAGGCCAGGGAACGAGCAGCATATTTATGGCTTTGTTAGAAATGTCAGTCACCTTTTGCCAAATAATAGTATTGTCATTTATAGCGTTGGATTAAACGATGATTCTTTGCAAAATATTAGAGCAGCATGTAACTCTACGAAGTGTAACGTGATTCAATTCGATGTGAGTCAATTTCCAGCACACGTCGAAGACGATAGACTGCATGTTTATAGACCTTTAGTTATCCAGGTAAGTAACAATTTGTACGTATAAAGCCCATAAAGGTATGGCTATTATTGACAAAAACTGTTGAATATTCCTTTTACTTGTCACAGACAGCTTTAAATACATTAGGAAACATATTGTACATGGATTCAAATGTCCGTTTGAATTCATCAGACATTTCAAAGTACCTTTTACCAAAATCTGGAATTTTAACTTGGCCTACAAGGCATGCCATTAGCTCCTTAACGCATCCAAAGATGTACGAATATTTTCATGTTTCTGCGGAGAGTTTTTTCTTTCTCCCTTTAATAAGAGCATCCCACTTAGTAATTAGGAATTTTAAAGAAATTAGAGAGAAAGTAATGTTGCCATGGGTTCAATGCGCGCTAACAAGAGATTGCATTTGTCCCATCGGTACGTACGCTAAAAATAATTTTATCTACATATTATTTAACAGAATAGCCGTGCATAGAATTGTTACGCGAGCACTTTTCCTCTGTTGTTGTAGGAGCTCAATCGGCAGGCTGCCGATTTAATAAGAAACCGCAATACCGGTACTCCGGTTGTCACGCGTACGACACTTCTGCACTGAATATCGTGCTCGGGTTGCAGTTTAATTTCGACGATACTCATTACGTGCATCAAGAGCGGGACACGTACTTCAATAAGATTCAGCCTGATGACATCACGGAGGAGTATCTTATGATTACGAGGCAGAACAATGCAACCGAGACGAATTTAAGAAACTTCATATCATCCGAACGCTAATTTCTCTGAGATCTCAATTAATCTTGGATCAAGGATTAAGTGATACGTCGATCAAGCACAAGTTAATATAAGGATACATGATAAGTTGAAAAACAAATAAAGACGTTAGCAACTAAACTATCTGCCTTTTATTATCTACGATACTCCGAAAGTTTGGCTTCTACCGAAATACTGTCTTTCGTTTATCTCGCCCTTATGATGCTCCGCAAGTATATTGGAAGGAGATTGGATGTTTTAATCAACAACTTACGATCCTTTTAATCGGAAAGGCGAGAAATTAATTAATATAACAAAATCAATCTCGTGTAAAATATCGGAAAGCAGCGAGCGTGATCTATTTTCCATGCTGGTCGATTCGCAATAGTGCTGACAGTAAATCAACCAAGGCACTATCGAATCGCAGTCGTGTTAGCGTCACCACGAGTACCTTAATGGAGGGTGTTCCTCCCGATTGAAGGTGACGCCCCTGTCAATTTCAAAATCCGAACGCGAAATTGCGCGAGGATACCCAAGAAGCTTGTCGATAAATTTCACGTTGAAGCGCAATACCAGCTCGACGTCATTTAAAAAAGGATTCGCCATTGTTTGTGAGCGAATAGTACAACATCGCGCGGATCATGGACGAGTATACGTTCACGAGTTCCGCCCGGAATCCTAAGGACTAATTGGAAGACGCATCACAAGCTAACGATATGTGACGCCCTCTTAAAATTCGGCATACTTTAGTCTACACGTAATTTTCATCGCGTAATTGCCGGACACTTGACGATGGTTGACAGCGACGTTGACAGCTGGTATGACTGGAGACAAGGGGATGATTTTAATGAGATGCACCGCGAAAGGGGCACTGGCGTCAGGAACGATGTACGGCTGAGGGGCTCTGATCGTTTCGATCGTGTAACGTCCGACGACAGCCAGAAAGGACGTCCCCGAAGGAACGGATTAATCAGTTACAGTATGACTCCTACGAGCTCTAAATCTGGGCCAGAAGTTCGATTCATTAATCCAGCTATCTATGCCGAAACATTGAACAACGAGGACGAGGAGCACGAGATTCAGATTCGTGTGAAGGTCAACTCCAAGGACAACGGGCAACAATTCGAGGATAATCACGGTGATTTCACGGAAGTGAACGACATAATGTCCACGTTGTCCATCAAGAACGATCTGTCTACTTCGTTCGTGAACCACGCCGGCGACCAAGCTTCGGCCCAAGAAACGTATCGTTGCTATTCGTTGAATTCTCCACCTACGCCTACATCCCTAGAATCTGACATTGTACGTTCCAAGTCTGTAGTATCGTGTAGACCATCGAATCGAGTCGAGAGACGATGTAGAATCGCCGGTAGAGCAGACAATAACGACGAGCTTTGTTCTGCTAGGAAGCTCGACTCGGAAATGCAGAGGTATTCTGTACATTCGTAATATTATACAAGTATTAAGCTAACGATGTGTCCGTAAATAATGTGTTCGTGAATAAAATTTTTGTTGAGATAGAAGAAAATATTTCAACTTTGTGACGTGTCGCATAGGTACACGTTGAACGGGCACCGAGTCGTGCAAGTATCCACGGCATCGTTAACAAGCATTAGCATTTCGGAAGATAGATCGAACGAGAGCGAACTCGCTAAGAAAATCACTTACAGCGAGTGGATCCGTAAAAAGCAGGAATCGGAACGTCGGAGAAAGGAGGAGGAAGATGTGGTTGAGAGGAGAAAGCGAACGGAAGCGGAGAGGGTGGTTCGGGAGAAGGAAGAGAGGGAGACTCGGGAGCGAGAGAATTTTTTGAAGTGGACTGAGAGGAAGAAGAAGGAAGAAGAGAAGAAGAAAGCAGTGGTGGAGAAGGAGCTGGAGTTGCAGAAGCAGCTAAAAGTGGTCGAAGACAAAGCTTCCGTGGTGAAGACTTTGTATCTTCGTCAGTGGGCTCGCAAAAAGAACGAGAAAGAGAAAGGTACAGAGAGAAGCCTTCGATTCGTTCAAGATATGATATCTTCGATGTTCGTGTAGCTCGTCAGAGGACAGAGGAGATGAAACAGAAGCAGCTGGACGAGGGAAGGAAGAAGAGATTAGAGGAAAGCCTGAAAGCCTATGAAAATTGGACCAAAATGGCGAAGAACAAACCTAAGCCTGCCACGCAAGGACTTCTGCGTTAGTTTCATTATTTCCCTTATAATTTTAAATCTCTACCGTACCGAAAGTTACTTTCGCTGTAACAAAAAGTCACTCCGGTGTTGATGTTGACTTAACAGCTCATCAGAAAGCAAAGCCAGCGTACGTAAACCCTATGCCCTGGCAGCAAATCGTCGATGACTTCGAGGGCGACAAGGAGAGCTCATCGACCGCAAGAAAAACGCAAAGCCAGCCGAAGATTAGCAGCAGGAAAAGTGCTACATCTTATCAGTGACACGATTGTTAATTATTGGAACTCGAGGAATTTGTGGTATGAAGAGCAATCGCGCGATTCGATTCCTTAGCCTCGGAGCAAGGTAGACTCTTAGAAGAATATCATTAAATACTGTACTTTGGATTACAGACACGCGTGCTGCAGCTGTCTTTGAAGGCAGAACATCTTTGCACGAGATTACGTCATACGGTTAGAATGATTTTCACAGTCTGACGTAGTAGATGTCCGGGCAGATAATTTTATTTCATAGCAGATATTCTTTGATACGCTTTACACCCTTCGCTTCTCTTTTTGTTACGCTCGTCCCCGTGGTCAATGAATACTAACATATCTGAAGGTAATCGTGATTAGCTTATGAATTAGGAAAAAAAATAGTGGCAAGGACAGGTTGCAGATCCTCCCCTTGATACTCGAAGGTTTATAGATAGTAAGAACGAGAAAAGAAAGAGGAACTTGCGTGAAGGTAATTAAAAGGAAACGTATACGCAAAAACGAAATACTCTTATTATTTGTACTACTAACACTTGTACTGTATATTACATAATGTAGGCTCTTTACATGACCACCATTCCTTTACACCCGGTCACGGAGCGTACTCTCTACTCGTTCATTATGTCAGACATACTTTGAGAAAAAGAATGTCCCTAACGAAAGAATAATCCTAACACGCAGCATAAAGTGGCACATTATGATTTCTCCCTCTCGTCCCTACCAAATGCATACCATTCATTTTGCTCTTTCTCAACGTATGTCGCACTCATGCGTGCGAATGTTGAAATGTGTATGTAAAGAATTATCGCTGCACGGTTTAGCATCGTTCTGGTGGATCATTTATTTGACCAAACTTTCCTCCTCTTCCTGAAGCCTCTCGATGTCAGATTTGTTCATGAAGTAATAGGAAGGTTGTCGTGATTTCTGCAAGCACAGAATTCTTGTCACCATTCATTCCTCTTTAGTTCAGAAACTTAGTAGAGAAGAGATCACTTACCAAATCTTTGATGGTACGCTTTGCACCCGTCTTGATGAGGATGTTGCTGAGTTCTTCGACCGATGGTAAGCCCATTGCGTAATGTAAAGCGGTCCTTTCCAACTGAAACAGAACATTACGAGTCCTTTGCACTTAGAACTTAATGGAACCTATGATATTCAATGACGATTAAGAAATCTCGCGATCCTCACATTGTCACCGATGCGCAAAGTTTCTGGATACGTTTTCGCAATGTACTCGGCTAGTTCTTCGTTCTCACGAAGGACAGCAATGTGAAGAGCGCATCTGCCCATCGGATTCTTCCCCATCGCTAAGAGTTTTCCTCCTCCATTGTTCTTATTCAACAGTTCCTTCACTTTTTTAATGTTACCCGTTCTAATTTCATGATGCACTTCCTCTCGTTGTGCCTGTAAGAAAATACCACGTTTCTAGCGTTTTGTTACCATTTAATATATAGTATGATGCAATAGTTCATATGGCGAAGGTACTAATATCCGTTTCGCTTTACCACGTAATTTGGGATAGATTGCAAAAATTGCACAGTTGCGTCGCGTCCTCGTTCCGCAGCAATGTCCACGATGTTCACGCCTTCATCCTTTACGTCCAAAATGTGGTCGTAGCCCTCTAACAATAGTTCCACCAGTTTCTCAGTCTCGCCTGCACCGAATGAATGCAAATTTAGAAAATTATGATTTCGAAATTTATCATTCTGCATTTAATACCACTGAATAATTGAAAGGAACAGTTAGTTCTCACCCCTGGCTGCCAAATAAGCCACGTAACGATCGATTTCTTCGACATTTTCTCTGATGTTTGCTAGGTCAGCGACATCCCTAGCTGTTCTGTATAACTCATCCCTGAAGCCTATATTAACTTGACTTTCTTGAAGTAAATGGAACAGGCCATCCTTTGAGTAAGAACGAATGGCCGCGAAATGGATCACGCTTTGTCCATGTTCGTCCTGAAGAAGTAAAATCATCTGTTACTCGATCCCTTTTGTTCCACAAAAACTTCCATCTCTTTTCAAATGTATGTTCTGAACATTTATTGTGAATAAGTAACTGACGACTGACATACCCTGTTAGGGTTGCTAAAAGCTGATTCAGGGACATCGGAACCTGGACTTTGTGGGTAACCAGCATCTTCTTCTGGATTTTCATTCACAACATTTTCCGTACTTTCTTCTTCGCGATCGGGAATAATCAGCACATTTGGTTCCTGTAATATTTTCAAATTATAGTCCAGCATTCATTTATCAGGAATAACATTCCGCTAGAATCGATTGTGGCATTCACCTGTTCTTCAGCGCTGTTATTTTTACTCTTATTAGCAAAATTGTATAAATAGGTCGCCAGATAGGTAACAGGGTCCTTTGGACGCGCATTGGCAACTTCCGTTAAACCTTTGAGTAGTGGGTCACCAAGAGCTATTAAAATAGTTAACGCAGATTACATTTTATTTCAATTAAATCCGAGAAATCGATCTTATCATTGTAATCAATTAATATAACTTTCGCTTACACGATGCTAAGTAGCGACCCTCTTCTTCGCGAAATATCGATATGTCAAGTTGCTGGTCATCTGAAAAGAGGTTTATATAAATATTTTCGTTTGCGTTGCGTATCCATATTCGAATCTTTTAATATCCACTTGGGTCATTCAATGAAAATCTGATGAATGTTTGCAACAACCATTTTTCAAAACACAGAATGATTACGCACAAACTGCAAACGATCTTATATGAAGAAAAGGTGCACCATGAAAGCGTAGTGTGTTGCTTCACTCGGAAAAACGTGTGCACAGATACACATCGCAGGCAAAAAGTCCAAACGGCCGATTCACACGATACAAAATTCGAAATACATAAGCACACGTGTGTACACGTAACTGCGAATGTGTCACCATAACAGTCAGCCCCAAAGAAAAGTGCGCCCAATCCAAATTCGGTCATTTCGGTTTTATGCATACGATACTTTACATATGGTAGCTACTCAGGAAAATATACTGTTCATTGTAAATTGAATACATCAAGTTGGAAAGACATGTGCTACGTCGTTTTTTATTTCTGTGAACATCGAACTCGTGCGTGACATAAAGAAGCTTTCATGTACTATTCTTAAGCTTTCTTCCAGTTAAACGAAACTACTTCCCCCATAATCTGGGTAAGATCGTTACGGCAAGTGGCTCCGCGATCCAGATATGTACACAGACACATTTCACGTACGTAAGCATGGTGTCGTGCGACAACATGTCAAAAGCGTCGTAACAACTGTTCGTGGACCAATAACGTTCATTTACTAACCTAATGAATAGTCCAGTGTCCCTCCAAGTGGCTAATCCAATTAACCGAGCAACGAAATTTTGTTTAAGCATCGTAATTCGGTGCACGAGAAATAGAATAACGTTCACACACATCTTTCCAACGCTCATATGCCTCTCTATCGACATACGTGACAGTCTCTCTACGGTTTTACCCCTACGGGGATTAATTGGCAGTCGAAGAATTATCACAGAAGGTTTCCACGTATAAGCGCATTAATCCAGTGTTTTTAAAAAAAAAGAAGAAGAAATAAAATCGGTATAAACTGGGAGTAAAAGTCTCCACTGATGCGGACGATGAAAGGCAAGCTCGTAGGCGCAAAGAAGCTTCTCGCCTCAGTCAACTATAGCTTTGGTCCCATTCCGTCATTTATTTCTGAAATCGTTTCCCACTGGTGCGTTTACGAAACAGCCCCGCGATAAGACTGGCGATTTTCAGCGAGCTGTTTATCGACACCTCCTTTTCTAACGTTAAAACATTCAGCACAGCCCTACAGAAGTCTTGAAGAGTCTGCAGCTCGGTGACGCTCAGAGACTGTTGATTGCTGATTCTAACAGTGTCTTGCCGCGCAGTTTCGCGTATGCTCAGTCCACGAACGACGCACAGATGTTTCAAGTTGTCGAACTCTTTGGACAGCTCGGGGAACCGAATTATCACGCTGAACCTAAGGGTATTGCCGATGGCGTAAGGTCTCGCACTGAGGAAGCCTAGCTTCTTATCCCGCCTGAACTTGAGCTTCTCATCGAGTATCAGTATAATCTTTGCCAGCCTCACGTAGGCGCGACCTATGAGACCTGGCCGGTTGTCGCCGGTTCGACAGACGATCCTTAAGTGATCCTGGACGTTCACCCAGGCAGCAAGATCTCCCGCAGAAGTGACGTACACTCCTCGCCCATACGGCCAGTGTCTGCCATGGAGACGTTTATCATCGTACAGTTCGAAGTCTGTGATCGGCAAGAGCAAGCCAGCGGCAGCTAATTGAGCTCTGATAGGACTGGGTTGGTCCAAGATTTCGTTGAGGGTGAAGTACGTCCCCGGCTCGTCCTCGCTGCTACCCTCGGCCATCATCCCCGAGATTTCTTGGCTCATCAACTCATTAGTGATCTCGCGTTCCACCCTCTCCAACTGGTTCACCGTCAGCGTCAACGGGAACGTGTATTTCTCGAGGTTTCTGCAACACTCGATAATAGCAGCTTGAACGTACTTCGCTGAGGGATCGAGATCGTACGCCTCAATCGCCGAGATCGTCACTTCGTCCACGGTGTCTGGGTTCTCCTCGCTTTCGTCCTCGTCGCTGTAGAAGAACCTTGGCGCTGGGTGGTCGGGGAGGTCACCGCTGGCGGTCACGCAATGGATGTCTCGGATGAGGGGGTCGAAGAACTCCCCGAAGACGGTGTAGCTTTCGTAATCTGGCGCAACGACGGTCAGACCGCTGTCCTCTTCTGCGCTGCTGACGAACGAGTAAGCGCTGCTCGCTTTGCTGTTGCCAGTCGAGTTACCGTATTTCTTTAAAGCGGGCCAGATCACGTCAAAGAGATTGTGGTCCATGCGAGTCACACGGTGCTTGATATGATCGAATATGGGCCGTTTCAGGCAACGACTGATCAGTGTACCGGGGTTGCCAGGTGACTTCGGAGTCGTGATGTGCCTTGTGCCAGCGAGCAGTCGGAAGCACCTTTCCAAGGTGGCTAGGGTCTCTGGCTCGGTTATGTCTCGACGGGCAGAATACGTGTCCCCTCCAGGAACTGTTCGCATCGAGCATCGAGACCAGAAAGAGCCGGGGTCCAGTGGAAGACGAAGAGTGGAACGTGATGGACACGTTGATCAGGAAATTTGGGCAGACTCGTTAGTAGTGATTGGGGGATTGGATGATGCGAGTTGTTTCGATTCGACGATGATAGGGATGCTTGATGATGGGTGGAAAGTGCTCTTGGTAGTTTGATAGCTTTAGGGGGCGGCTAAAAACTGGCGAGTCTTTTGAAACAGAATAGGTACTTGAACTGATACGAAACATTGTGACGAAACCATCGAACTTAATAATACTTTTATGGGGAGTTACAGTTACGAAGTCTGTCAATGTGGCTTCCAATTTGAAGAATCCCTAGTAGCACAAAATATTGAATACACATACATCCAATATTAAAAAGACATTCAATCTCTTTTTGATATTTAAATATACAATATTTATTCTAGATCAAGAAGCAAATATTTTTTCTGAATATTTACCTTACATTTTTTAAATATTAATGTTACATTTGCTGAATATTTATTTTACAATTCTGAATATTTATTTCACGTTTCATGAATATTTACGTCACATTTTCTAAATGTTTATTTTATATTCCACGAATATTTAGTTCATATTTTCTAAACATTTATTTCACATTTTTTTTTGTATATGTAATATCTGGGTTCAATATTTTCTAATATTTGAAAAAAATATTTAACCAATATTTTGTGCTACTAGGGATGTTTCAAGCACCTGTATAAGATCTCATAATTAGTGACTCTGTGATGATGTTATATGAGGGTAAAGGTGAAACGTGTGAAAAAGCAACGTGATGGTGGTACTGTAAATAAATACGGCAGTATCTTGAAATACAGCCTGAACTTCAGTTCATTTGAGAAACAAAACGTGGAGTGAGATTTTTGACAGTGCTTCGAACGATCATTGTACATTTCTGTCTGACGTGATCGGTGGTGCTATAAATGCCTCGTCTGAATGAAATACCTTTGTCGGCCAACATTTCGTCGGCGAGGTTTTCGTTAGCCCCGAAACTGCGTAGCAGTGTTTTGTGTGAGAATTCGCTTTGATCTTGCTTATAATACTCCGCCTTGTGTCCGAGCTAGGTGACAAAGTAATTGCACGAAAAATATATTTAAAAATCCATAGTCAAAATTGAAACTAACACTGTGTAGCGTGCAAACATTTTATTACCAATGTAACTACAGGGAATAATGAAAAATACTACTACAAAAATAGTTTAACAATTTAAAAACAAAATATATAACGCTTCAATGTTCCTTTAAATTCAAAAAGTATTTATTTTCCGTACGGTGATAGATGAGTATCTTAATATGTTTCCAATTCCGATGCATTTAGT
The DNA here is from genome assembly GCA_944738655.2 of Andrena hattorfiana. Lineage (NCBI taxonomy): Eukaryota > Metazoa > Arthropoda > Insecta > Hymenoptera > Andrenidae > Andrena > Andrena hattorfiana. The sequence goes on along the minus strand of OX122889.2, from coordinate 36,704,994 downwards.
ACCCGTCACCAATTAAAATCGTTAATAATGAAGTGTCATTTTACAGGAAACGATTGCTTATAAAAAAAGTTAACTCACATTGTCTTGAACCAGAGGATTGGCACCCAAATGAAGCAGTAGGTTGTAGTAGTGTCCGTTGTCTGCAAGGGTGGCAGCGTAATGCAAGGGTGTTCGGCCATCTAGATCAATGGCATGCGCCGTTTCAGGAAACCTTCCTGCCAGGTACCTAAAAGGAACATAAATAATTAATAGGATAGGCGGCAGAAATCGATGAAACTTGATTGAAACATGACAAGGTAATTCGTTTGCCCCTCGCACTTTTAATTTCTCTGTCACGAACTTCGCGAAAGCACTTGCGATGTGAACTTTCACAAGCTATTATTTACTTTATCGAACTAAACAGTTCTGTGCGAAGGCCAGTATAATTATTAGAAAAAATAAGCATCACGATGGAAAAATATTATTGCTTGATATTATTGCTTGCAGTGTGGTATTTGGTAAAAGACCAGAGTGCATTACATGAATAATTTCACACAGCAAAACTGAAACTGCCTTGCCCCACTTTCAACTTGAATATTAAACAAAATCAATCGTTTCATCCATTTTATCTACTTGTTTCATGGAAAGTTTGAAGACTCTTCAAACATGGAGCGATTACGGAAGGGAGAAACTAACTTCCGTGAAAAATAATTATTTCTTAATTAATACCATCGCGTGTCTTACGCCAGTGTACCTGATAATAGCAGTGTTCCCAAATACAACAGCAACATGAAGGGGTGTTGCACCGCGGGGCGACGATCCATCCCTCGCGACAGCGAATTTGCGACGATCCAACGCGCTCTGCAGATCTCTCAGATTTCCCTCTCGCGCTGCCATATGCACGGCATGGATTTTACCCTGTAAGAATCATAGATATTCCTATTCATCACACAATTAACACGTGATTAGAAATAAAAGTAAGACAAAAACAAGCTGACACTGGAACAAGTTTGCAGAATAGCTTATTAATTAACGAATGAGTAAACACTGTCATCTACTGAATAACGTATGTAAATTATGTGGAACGAGTACGTTGAAAGACGCCTCCTCAAGAAATAGGCCGAACAAACAAAAAAGTGTTTCGCAACACAGGTAGCGCGTAATACCATGTAGGAAGGAACGCGATCGATGAACGCCTGTAGCTCAGGATTCCCCGAATGTCGTCCAACCAATCTTCTGCCTTCCCCGTTGAGAACTAAACCGGCCAACTGCTCCATGTTGCCGTTCTCCAGCAGCGTCTCGATTTCTGGGTCCGCCGTCATGCTGCCCTCGTTTACTTCTGCCTCCGGAAGCTCCTCGTGCTCGCCCACGATCACCTGCTAATCATGCCTAGGTGCAAAACCATGCGCACGGACGGACGGGCTCGTGCCGGTCGATAGAGGAAATATTAATCATACGGGGCAATCTAAACGTGCAAATCGATCGTCCGCTGTCTTCGCCTCGTGTCTGCATTGCGTGACGATGCATCTACACGTGGTTTTTTTTTCGATCGATATAGCTATATAGTCTGGTATTTTTCTTTTTGAAATCGTGGTGTGTTTTAATAAACGTCTTTAACATAATGTTTCTTTTTTCGTCGAGCAACTGAATGTTGATGTGAATTGTCTTTGTGCCGAAAAATGGTGGTCGTTTGAACGCTTGAAGGCTTCGATTTTTATTTCCGAGGTGTCTCTGTGTTTTAATGCTGTTAGGCTTGATGTTTAAGTTTCGCGGAATGTGAATGGATTAATGAGTGTTAAATACGTAATCAGTTTTGAGCTTTATACTCTTGGCGCTAAATAAAGTTCGTGGAGAATAAAGAAACGAGTGCAGATCATGAATGCCATCGCGATCTTTCGATAATCCTTCAAGTGTTCATGGGACTGTTTCATTGAGAAGTTACAGAACAGAAGTCCTTCGTTCAGTTATATATTTATTGGTATATTTGTGCGTGACAAAGAACATACTGTATAATATTTCGATATCGATCGTTTCTTAACTTCAATACACAGTGACACTTATAACCATCGTACGTGTTACGGTCAACGTTAGTAGCTAACTGGCTATGTACTCCCTTAATTATTCCATTCGCCAAACGAATGCCGAAGCCCGGAATTTAGCAGCTTTACATTCCTTTCCCTCTTCTTGTTAACTTATACTGATATAATATACTTATCTCGTATCTTGCGCTTCGCTGCCTATGAATCTCGCGTTTATGTCTGTGCACTAGCCGATTACGTTCCTGAAACTGGATTCGTTTAAGAGTTATGATGACTGTACCTGGTCTTCGTCGTTTCCTGGATCATCGACCCCAGAATCACCTGTGCTCGCCTCGTTTCTCTCTTCGTGCTCCACTTTGTTTTCCACCACTTCCTCTCCCTTCTTCTCCTCCTTCTCCTCGTTGCCTTCCTTCTCCTCGTTATCCTCGTTGTCTTCCTTCTCCTCCTCCTTTTCCACGACGTCCTCAGCTTCCGCAGATTCGGGGGCGTCAGCCTCCTCCTTGGTTTCCTCCGTTTCCTGTGTTCCCTCTGTTTCCTCTGTCTTCTCTTCAGGTACTGCTTCTGTCGGCTCCTCTTCGCCATCGTGTTCGGGCTTGGGAGTTTCCTCTCCCTCTTGCATCGGTGCACCCGTCACCACGTCATCGTCCGAGGACCTTTCCTCTGAATCGTCCACTTTCGTTTCCTGCGCGGTCTCTTCCTCCTTACTCTCTCCATTTTCTGTATCTTCTGGATGTTCTGGCTTCTCCTCCTCTGCATTCTCTGCCTTTTCTGCGTTCCCTGAATCTTCCTGGTGTTCTTTTTCTTCGCTATCTTCGACGTTCTTTATCTGTTTTGTTCAATTGTTCATTAATCTCGGTAATCTTAAAATTTGTTTTTTATTTTTCCTCTAATATCGAAGCAGGGTTTAGGTACTGTATAATGTCAATGAATACAAATTCGTATGAAATGGAGACACAGGTATTTGAACAAACTTTAGCTCCAGTCGTAAGTAAGGTGTACCTAAATGGAGTTTTCTCAGATGAAACTCTATCTGTATCTTTTAATGAACTAGGTGTTATTGTGTTCGAGACATAGACTTAGAGTATTAGCGTATTATTAAGTTAAAGAGAATTCAAGTGTTCACTCTGGTACCTGCTCCATAGACCTGCTGAAACTTTTCGACGCAGATTCAGCGCTGCCAAACGCACTATCAATATCTGCGCTGTGGACTTTCTTCATCCCTCTTGAAATCGATTCTTCTGCCTCCAAAATCCTCCAGTCCCAGTGTTTGGGGTACGATGGCCCAGAGACTCGAGGCGCTTCTGGTATCACCGTTAACAGCGATTGATCTATGTCCGATGGTCGGTTCTTATAAAAAGCTGCTGCTTTTTGTTTCTGATGGAAAAAAGGTTACACAAATGAATGCATGTGCTTCGTTTAGTAATTCAAAGCTTAAGATATTCCATCGCAAGTCACTATTTACTCAAATAATGCGAGGTACATCGAGGAATATAAACATCTTTTCCTTTCACGCGCTACTTTTATAAATTATACACAGAGATACTTGGAATTCTTTGATATAGGATGAAAATATAATAATATATTGCAATAATTGCATATTTCAGTTCCAACTGATTCGACTTTTGCCATTTCGAGTATTTCATTTCCATTTCAACTGATACAGTGGATTGTTGCCATTAATTTCTATAATTATTTATTCACCATACTAAAAACTTACGTTGTCTAGCTTGCTCTCGTCAGCTCCATGCTCCGATAACAAATCATACAGCGTTCCACCATCTTTCACTGCAGCTGCATAATGCAAGGGCGTTTTTCCATCGTTGTCTTGCGCTTCGACGACTGTTGGGTATCTGGCCAAGATTTCTCTCGCGATTTCCGTGTATCCCAATCCAGCAGCCTAATAGTTATTCAAAATTTCACCATTTAAACGACGCTTATCGGAATACTAAAATATCCAGAAACAGAAAATTACGGTTTTGTGTATCATTTACCTTGTGCAGAACATTTAAGCCATTGCTATCTTTGCTGCAGAGAACGACTGGCGACGTGGAGTCAATTTTCTTTTTAAGCTTCTCTAACTCGTTGCGCACTGTCGCTGCGTGGACTTCTTTAACGGTGCCCTTTCACAAAAGCACAGAAATTTAGTTTCGTTAATACAAAAAATTTTGGGAAATAAAGATACATTTGTAGTGGTAGATCTTTTGAAATTATTTTTGTCACTGAATCAACGAAGGAAAATAGAGGGAATTTTCGATATATCGTTGAGAAAAATAGTTTAAAATTTTGGTAAAGTCACGAACCATTATGTGGGGAACAGCTTCCAAAAATCTTTTCACGCGTGGATTGTTGCTGGTCTCCATACGCAATTTGTTTCCATGTCCTTCCCATAAAACCTGTTGCAATTTCCTGATGTCCCGGTTGTGGATCCATATTCTTATGTTGGATGGTTTGAAATCCCAGCCTAGGAAGGGAATATTTTCTTCAACAGTTATAGCAATTATTCAGACATTTCGAATAATGTATTCCAAGGACAGTGGCTTGTCGTTGGTCCTTTTATTCCTTTTTTTCTTTAAATTAATGTTTGATTGATAATTAATAATAGTGCCGGAAAATAATTTCTCAGACGTGTTCGTTTTCTTCTCGATTACAATGCCAGGCTTCGAAAATTGTCGGAAGAAGTGTGACGTACGTTTAGGTGCTTGGACATAGGTTGGGGTTTGAATTAATCAGAGGCTTGTACGACTTGTTTTTTATAATAAGTATCGTAATGACGTGGTCTTCTTGCCTCGAGGTATAACTGGTTTGTTAAGAATTCACGAGCAACAGGATTTATAACAGAGCGTTGCGTGTTTGAACAGTGTAATAAATATTTTAAACACTCGGGGGAATCCTCTTACCACGGTTGATCGATTATGTGTTCGACACTGGTGCTATTCTGGAGACGGGTGGAATAAAATCCTAACAAACTAAACCGTATCTCTAACGCATAAATTCAACAGAATGACTGAGTATTAAAATTCTCAAGTGTGGTTTGAAAAAAACCGCTGTCCATTTAAGTAATTATCTTACAGGAAACATCTGCGATTACCAATGAATCATTGATTTTTACATAACATAACGAACCGTGACTGAGCTGATTAAACCTGCTATTCCATTCTACACATACATTTACAAAAATGACGAATCGATGATAGTATTCAACAAATGTTGAAATGATAGCAAACAGTGTTCGAAGAACAGTGAAGAAGAAATAAGATGTATAGAATACTTTGCATCCGAACGGTGTTGTGATCACAAGTAGGGATGTGGCTTAAACGTGTCGTATGCCACTCGCGTGGGAACGTGGCTTAATATACCTCTTATCTGTTCTCTGATTTTAGCACGCATTTGCAACACGTGGGGACGCGGCTTAATGTTCTCTTTCGACACAGATTGCGTGCTCCACGATGCATTAATAAATTTTTTAGAAGTCAACCGAGTGCACGCACCCCGTCACGTCGCTGACACGTTTCGAGCCACCGTTTACATCGTACGTGCCCTATTGCTTTCTTAGTAAATAGATCAATCAATGTAGTAGGCGGGAATTCCGGTGTACATTGCAAGCGTAGCACACTGGCTTCATATGCGACGTAAAATACCGACTGCTTATACCAATTTAATGCGACTTCGAGGTCTGTCAATTTAATGGAACTTCCAATGTCAGTTGGAACAACTCGATGGCCATTTTCTTAGCTCAATGTAAATAGCAGCGTTCACGGTGCACTTATTCTTTCCCAGTAGACTATTAGCTCCATTGCATAAAGAAATGGTATCATAAAAATTGTGGATCATTTGAAAAGGGCTCAATTTTGTTTCACAGACATATCACTGATTTTAGTATTACGAGGTCCTTGCAACTTGTTCCCACTAAATTGAATGTAATCGTTATTTGATTATGCGTTGTAATCGTCATTCATTTACTACGGACATTCACGTTCAACTTTATAGAGCTATTAGGTATTCACATTTTCTTGGAACTGTTTACCATTCAAGCTTAAATGGCACAGAACAGAGGAATGCTATAGGAACGCAGATTTGCAGGATATTGGCTTGCCAGTCGATCTTCGAAGGAAATGCATATGTATTTACTAGTGAACAGAACATCCAATCTGTTCTGGGGAATTGCGCGGTTCTGTTTCAAGCGAAAATTAATTATAAAGCTGTCCATTTCTGACTGTACTATATACCTAGTATGTCATGAGGAATCATCTGGTTTTGATTAAATTTGAACATCTTTGCATCGTTACAACGTCGACACAGTTTCTGGGCACTACAGTTTTAAAGGGTTTCTAAATAACTCGCTGCTCGATCACCCAAGGCATGTCATCTTATCGATCGCTAGCAGTTTTCCTCGTCTTACAAATTTAAGTTCTATCGATTTCCCCTGGTCATTAGGGGTCGATTCCGTAGTAGGGTATAAGTCAAGGAATCTATATCCGACTAAGGTGGAGGATGTACGAAACGAAGCCTGCCGCAAGGTTATCTAGAATTCATTTACTAAGTTGTTTTCAACCAAGCTGTCTGCCCACTCACTACTTGTATGATGAACAGACATATTAATTGAAACTAACAATAACTTTCATTGCCTTCCATGTACCTTCGGTAGCAGTTAACTGCCATAGCCTCAAGTGCACTCAATATACTCGTCTTTCCTCAACATTCACATACCAAGGTCCCGGAATTTCTGTCCTTGTATGAAAGCATGTCATTGTTTGTCAAATTAATGTAAAGTTTTGTGACTAATTTTATATGCGTTTAAAATAAGCACTTCACACGCACGGTGGAACTTTACTGTTTGTCTTTGAGATGTAAGTTATGAACCTTTGCTGGGAAATACAAGGTGCATTTTTGAAGAAGTATCGCAGTTAAAACAAATTTCATGCAAACAGAAAATTGCTTTTAAATGTGCGCCAGAAAAGGCTTTTGGATGAATTCGTTTAAGTGTTTGAATGAAAACGGTGTACGTGCTTGATTAAAACCACTCACTTTCCTTGCCACTGCTCATCTTCCGGCGGGACATGCTCTCCACTTCCGGTAACTCGATTTCCGAGCTGTGTTCCAAGTAGTACGCCGCCGGGTTGCCCCTTTTGTCGCAGATACTCGCGTCGCAGTCGCCTTCTATGAGAACATCCCAAATCGCCTCGAAATCCTTGCAAGCTGCACAATAATGCAACGCTGTTCTACCTTCCTAAACATCAAAAACACAATATTATAATTCTCTCCACTCATAAAACCGATTACATCCCATGACACCGAAAAGCACAATGCAAAGTACAATTTACAAACTCAGAGTCACCAAAAACTAACTTCTTATCCGTTGAATTAAAAATTTTCCAATCACCCTTCAAACTTCCATCATCTGTAACCACTGAACTCGACATTTTAATTCACAGAAAAATGCAAAATCATCACAAAAGCAATAAAAAAAGTTCAAACTTTAATATTCCATGTCACCTCACGGCCAACGAGCAAGAATTGATTTCAAGCAACGATTCGTTCCACGTAGTCATTATTTGAAAGTAAAGAATGGCTAAATGAGCCAGCGTGGGCAATGTTTGCGAAAAGAAACTATCACTTGCCGCAAACTTATGGAGTCATCCTCGGTGAAACGTCACCGCGCGGTGTTCGGCGGGAGAAAAGGGGTTGGAAATTGTGATAGTTGAGGAACGAATGGTCGCGGAGGAGCAGCGTTGCGAGCACGATGTCGACGACAGTTAAACGGCGAATGTATGGGGCTCGAATTGAGATCGAGGGTGGGAAAGGGGTGAAAAGCTGCCGTTTGCCGTATCAGAGGCACTGCGTGCGCGCCTGGACACGAAGCTAGATGACTGCAGGGGAGAACAGGTGGTTTACACTTTGTTATTAGCGGCGTCACGCGATGCGGGAAAGGCGACCGTCGTTACAAAAAATGGCCTTTCGATTATTCAGCAGCCGGATATCTCGCGAGAAGCGCAAACGCCCCCGTCACGACACGGTCGTGACGTGCCAGCTATCTTGGGAATAGGGGTGGGTCGGGCTCGTTTGCTAATTGATCGCGATATTCTTCGTGTTATCGGTCGAGATCGACACTGGGCGTGTGGAAAAAGATTAGGTGGCTTTAAGAGTTTCTCGGGGTGAATTAAAATAAATTGCATATCATGGGGCGATTTGCTTTAGAATAGAGCGTGATTCGTTTAGCTTCGTCGCTTTCATGAGGTCAGATCTAAAAGATTTTCATTTGCTTGTTGAATTTGAGATTTGCATTCTTCACTCGTACCATTTATAAACTCTATCTGAGAATTGACCATGCTCACTCATTTGTTGAATGTAGAATATGGGATGTTAAAGTTTGAGATATGAGGCAACTTAAGTCATTGGAGTAGGTAATTTTCTGATGATTTTAAGTAGAGCAGTTTTTAAAATTTTTAATTCTGTATGAAACGTGGACGTTGCTTAAGTTTGGACATAGTAGATAATTGATCTGAATCGGCTCAAAAAAGATAGAAAGGTGTGAGAAACTGAAATGAAACAGTGATTCTAGAAACGAGTGATGAATAGAAAGTGAAAGAAGATAATAAAGAAAAGACGTATATGAATCTGTAAATTGTGCAATAGGGGAGATGAAATAACGAGAATCACCCTGTCCTTTTGCTGCACAGTGATAGGGTAATTCTGCACGAGCCATTCGACGATGTCCTGATGATCGTAGTAGACCGCTTTGTGGAGTAAAGGAATACCAGCTGGATCTTTCGCAATGGCCAACTTCTTTTTAGCCCCTTCTGTTACTAATTTTTGCACCTCTGGCAGGGAACCGCGGGAAACAGCATCGTGCACGCACGAGATTTTTGTCTGAAAGAAAAGTGACTATTTCTTGAAAGGATCTAGAATGTCCTGTTTTTGCGAATCGTGTTATCAATGATATATATACGAACCAAGTAATTTGGGAGTCCCTTCAGGAAGACTCGAGTCCTAAGATCAGGCGAGTGTTCACCCAACAGGCGAGCCCCACGTCCTTCTAAAACGACATGCTCTAGTTTTTCCAGCTCACCCCGTAGCAGCCAGGACTTCAGCGTCGTCGGATTCATCTGCGTCTGTGAAACGATTGCAGTAATCATTTTGGAAGCATTTGTAGAATTTAATTCATTGTTTCAATGATTTAATTATTAATAATTTATTTGAATTCAAGGCTTCAGAGGTGGTATAGTGAAGTAACAGAGCGGTGGTGAATTTTTTCAAATTAAGTTACTTAGGAAACTTTTTAAGTGTATTGAGCAAATGGTGGGTGAAGGCAGGCCCGGCTCGATCCTTTTTTGCGCCTTAAGCGAACTTGTAAAATTGCGCCCTTTATTTATGATATACTAGCAAACTACCTTCGCGCTTAGCTGCGGGCCCAAAAGATATTAAGGACTTCATGAAAACACATTTCACTCCTTTTCACCATCCCCCATTTGCATGGAAAACTTTTGTAAGTAAAAATCAAGTTGATATCTAATCGGGTCTAAGAAATAATAAGAAGTCCGAGAAAACATATTTCACCCCTTTTTACCCCCTTCGAGTTGGAATTTCGAAAAATTCCTTCTTATCGAGCATCTACGTCGCAAAAAAAAATATACCCTCCGAATTTCATGTTTCTAGGGTCAACGGTTTGGGCTGGACGACACAACGATTATATAAGTATAGATTTATGTGAACTTTTTGATGACCTTACCCTGAATTTTTATTCGTAACTTGAAACATTTATTGTACAACTTGTAATGTTTCATTTAAAACTTTATTTTAAAAAATATCGACAGTAAAAAGACCATTTTGCGTCCCTTGTCAATTCGTAGCTTAAAATATTTACAGTGCAAGTTGTAATATTTTATTTAAAACCTTAATTTAAAAAATGCCGACAATAAAAAGGCCATTTTGAGCCCCTTGTCATATTTGCGCCCTAGACAGCTGCCTAAATTTGCCTATAGGGACGAGCCGGGCCTGGGTGAAGGTAAGACGTGATATGGAAAGAATTGAAATAATATTTCTCATTTAAGGGGATATTTCTTAATTTAACGTTCTCTGACAAACAGTGGCAAATCACGATTCTCGAAACACCTGCTATTGATTTTCCATCAAGCTTATAGGATCGAGACCGCGTGTGTACACAGTTTCTCGTTTCACGTTCGTATCGACGCGCAGATTACTCCATACGATGCAATCTGCAAAGCTGAAAGGTCTGAAATTGTTACGCAGCTTTCTAAACAGCTTTCGAAATGAACTTGCCCAACCCCAGCCGGTAGAGTAAAATTACTAAAACGAAATTAATATGAAATTGCTGGTGCATAGTCACGCTAACACAGGTGAAGAATAAAACACTTTCCAATCACAACCAACCCTGAAGTCAGATACTACATAATATCTAAATTATTCTATTTTTCAACCCATGTTCTTTTTCGTGCGAATGCCTGTGATCAAAGAATTCAAGTGACGCAGAAGAATTGCGAAGTCGAGTTAAATTGACTTTCCTGCTCCTTGTATTCAGCTCCAGAACTCAAGTGTGGCTTTCGCAAGATAAAGTAACCTGTCGTCACTTCCCTAAAGAGGTCAGGGAACTAAAAAAAATGTGTTAATGGTCGAACGAGTAACAAATCTACGCAATTTCACGCTGGCCTCGGTTTTCCTTTTGCAGATATGACTGGTGAATCCCCTGGTTTGTGGGTCGCGTGTGAAGCCAAATGGAAGACAAACAGCGTCATGGACATGTGCGACGTTATCGTCGGCGAATCGTGTTTTATTTGCGTTGTAAAATTTCGTATGAGGAAACGCGCTTTACCAATCGAAAATTTCGCTTAATCGTTCCGTCCCAATTAGAGTGGCCTGCTAGGGTAGAGTTGTAGATGATTTATCTGATACCGGGAAGTACTTTTTCGGTATTACATAATAGACTTTAAATGTATAGCAATTTGTAGGCCATGTGGAGGCAAGCGGAACAATTTTTGTCTGGCGATAAGCCATCGGGGAAACTACATTCGCGATACCTTGTCCGTGCACGTGACTAATCGTGGATCAAATTGCAACCATTGTGTTTTTATTATTAGATGTATTATTAGATCGTGTGAAAGGAAGTATCAGCTATTAAAATTACTTAAACAAATGTTTGCATTGAATATTTGATTAAGCGTGCTTTATATGTACGTCGATAGAGACAGCAACAAACATAAATATAAATATTTATCTTAATTACTTGTGTCTCCGATATATTCCCACGTTAAAATCAACGAAAAGCGAAACTGTGGCACTATAATTATTCTTTCAAAAAGACTTGATTTCCTACTGGCGTGCAGTGACTGATGAAAGTATTGAAGCGCTTACAGGAAAATATTAAAATGAGCGCGTTACATCGAAAATTTCAAAACACTGCTGTGGCGATAATAAAACACATAATAAAAATTGCATGAAAAACTAACAACGAATTCGGTATAAAAGAACGATTATTACAAGCACGAGTCGCAAAATCTCAAAAGTAACCTAACAGTTTAGACATTCACTAGATACTAACACTTAATTGGAGTTAACACTTAATTTACCATTTGTATTAATTATATTAGTAATCAACTTCACACAATTCTTCCGTTAATCTGTCTAAAATTTAAACTTTTCTTCCAACATCTTCAATACAGAATATTTTCCCACAGACCTAATACAATCGTACATCGATTCCTAACGTAGCAAGCCGCTCATAAAAAAAACACAAGAATTAACTAAATGCGTAACGAGTGCACGGATTGCAGCGACAGTCAGTGCATCGTCAACAAACAAAAGTGCATAGAAAACCACGAATGAAGCGTGTGTATTGTGGTCTGTGGAGCGGTGATCTTATCTAGCTGATCACCTGCCCGAATCATTTTCGAAAAGCGAAATTACCTGATCGACTTTGGGTTAGGGGACTCTTATCATAACGGAGTCGTGGTCTTACGGCACTGTGCAATGGAAAAGCGCATCGCTATGCCGCGTACAATGAATAAGTCGCGATAGCCTGGGTGAAAAGCGTCGGTGGTCGACACGAGGAAGCGTCGCACGTCGAATGAAGTCGATGCCGAGCGTCGCGACGCCACCTATGAACTCGTTCCATAGATTTTGCCGGGTCGTCGAGACTGGACATTCGGTCAGCGCGGAAAAGAACGAGGAAGTAACCATGGAACGACGGTCTTCCTACGTGTTCACGCAAATAAATGGGATCGATCGTGAATCCACAGTATGTCTGACCTGGATAATTCCGTGGACTCGATCAAGGTACCCGAGCAGTCGAAACCGGCGAGTAATTTACAGTTTGAATCGAGGGAGGTATTTAATATGAGTGTCAAGGTTCGGGTATGTTGTGAGAACTTGGAGGAAACTGAATTTTAATCGAATTTCTCATGAATCCATTCCAACCACAGTTGGGCATTAATTAAATAAGAATTATTTAAATTATTATTGGCGGCCCGGATGTAAGCCAGAAAATTATTCGACGTCGAATAAAGTTAAAGTTAAAGTTATAGTTGAAAATTTTATTCAACGCTTAAATGGAAACGCTCGACGAATAAAAAAATTAACTTTATTCGTTGAACCGGGTTAACTGTATTCGATACAAGACAAATAATTTTTTAACTTTTATTCGTTATTCGAAATTTTATTTCAATACAAATTTTGCACATGTCTGATTCCAACTACTTGAATTTTACTCGTGCCCTCTAATTTCTGAATAAATCATCTCGAGCGAAGTCATACCTATGCTCATCTGTTTTCACTGTGACACAAGTGAAATGGTAATTTTTAATATTACTTTGAAAATTCAGATGAAAATAAGGGCTGTGTTTGAATCCTAATGGGTCAGGTATGAAAATAAAATGGAGAAAGATAAATAGCAACGCATCTCGTTTGTTTGCACCATTTGAAAAACACACTTCGCTCGAACGCGGACTATCCAAGAAACAATCGAGTTTCAAAACTAAATGTGGACATACTGTGCGATAAGGTAGGTCGAGTTTTTCAAGAGGAATCACAGCGAGTGTGAAAACATCGCGAATCCTTGAGCTCACGTCACTTCGGTGGAAAAACGTGCACGAGGCTAACGGCGCGTGCCTTCTATCGGTGAACCCCCTCGAATCAAACTATTTCCAAGCATCGAGAAATTGTAAATTAGATGGTAATTCTAATAATGGAAGTTGCGGAAATGATTGCGCAACGCCGGTTCGTGAAAGTCGTCCGATAAAGCTGTTTCGTCAAAGGAAATGCAACAGTTCGAGGAATAGTTGCACCAAGGAATATCGTTCCCCACTTATTTAGAAGGGCGTTAGGGTCACGATTGTTATTGTAAAATACAGTGAACTGTTTCACAATGGAACTTCGTTAGGTGTAACAATTAAACAGATATCATAAGTGTTATAAGACTTTTAAAAGTTACGGTATAAGAGTTAATAGGTACCTTTAATTAAATCATTTTGGTTGCAAATAATTATTAATGATTAAAATTGTTTGATTACACGTAATCATTATCGATGACCCGAAATTTATTTTGGTTATCGCTAACCAATATCGACGGCAAAAATTTTTTCTTGTTACATTCGATCGTTAATCAATTATTGTTATTAACATTACTGATAATTACTATTCACTCACAACATGAACAAAAATTAATTATAAAACTTATATCTTTTATTAAGCAAACAAACGATATGAAAATATATGAAACTAAGAATAGGATAAAAGATATTGTAATACAATTTACCGTTTTTGGCTTAATGAAATATATAAGTTTTATAATTAATTTTTTTTATGTTGTCAATGAGTACTAATTATCAGTAATATTAATAATAATTGACAATGAGTGAATGTTACCAGAAAAAAAATTCCGATGAGATTGGTTAGCGATAATTAAAAAATTTTTTCGCCGTCGATAATAATCGTTATCCATAATCAAAATAAAACTGGGGTCCCCGATATTGATTACTGGAAACAAAAAAATCCGGTCATTTGTATTGGTTACTAGTAACTAAAATTAAATTTCCGTCATCGTCAATGGTCACTGGGGGCCAAAAAGTTAAAAGTATTGATAAAGGTTAGTTGTAATCAGAAAAATTAAAAATTAATATTTTTTAATCATTTCATTTTTTAAGAAATTTCTTTGAGATTTATCGACAACTGGCATCTATTTAAATGAAAATAAATTTTTACTTAATGACTGTTTTCCAATTTTTTTTAAAATAACTGTTATTTTGGATCTCCGCTATTAAATGAAGAGGAAATCGCGAACGTTACATAAATCTACTTACAAACTCGATTTATATTAAAGACGATTGTTATTAATATTAACAACCAAGGCACTAAAAATATTTCCAGCGGGTGTTTGATCTATCATCAGACATTTCCAAGCAATATTTTTTTTAAAGAGAATGAGCTAAATGAAACACAATTACCTGACGAAGCAAGTTTGCTGAACTCTTTAGCGTTGAACTCGAAATGGGATTTAACATTTTCGGGTTACCTTTTGTATCGATTTTTTGTTATTGCTCGTTTCCTTGCGGTGTCCGCATTGAAACAGAAGGAAGGAATAAATGAGGTACCGTCAGAAGAAAGAAATCGAGTTCGTATTAGAAAGTAAATAGTTAAGAGATCTCCTTCATATTTAAATATATACTTCACATTGCCTTTATAAATATTAAGTGCACAAGTTAATCGAACGAGTCTCCGTCTGTCCCTGATACGGAGAATGCAAGGAACGAGCAGCATGTATCAATCTTTTATTCATCGTTAAGCGTCCACATTAGCCCTGGATAGGCTTGGACCTAACGATTATCGACGTTTATTTTCAGTTCGAAATGTTTTAGCTTATACTTCTTTTACGTATTTAACAACCAGCCAGTTCGCTGGAATCGATACTCCTTGGAGCAATGACACATCGATTATATACGTGATGTTGCTTCGATCGATCCTCTCTCTATTACGAAATACGCAATTATTATTATTATTATTATTAATAAATCAACGGATAAAACCTTTTAGTACACAGACTACATTGTAGTTACATTAAATAGCACACTACGGAGTAAATATAATGGTAATATATACGGTGGTGGTTGCCTAATTGTCCAATGTCCATAGAGAGAATTTTGGAATTAATAAACCGATCCCGAGAAAAGGTCACTATTTCCAAGCTGCCTAATCGCCTCATTATTTAATCATTTAATAAGCGCTGTTCCAAAACATGAGGAATAACTTACAAATGAGTGCAACTTTACCATTTCACCACTATCGATATCTAGCTTGCAAAAATAGAAAAGCTGTGTGACTCAGAAGTAGGTGGTATCAAATGAAAACAATTCAAAAGCTTATTCTGTTATTCGACGAACCATTCTCTCGTCGTCCGTGTTATACCATTTTTCTTGAACACTGCAATCATCGATTCGTTAATTAGTAGCACGTATTACCGTCACATTATAACAATAAGTGACCATGATTAAAAAAGAATTTCACGATAAAACACGTACGAGAGCGGCGGTGTCTTCTGTTCGACTGACGAGGCATAGTTTTCTACGTGTCTCCTTCAAACAGGGTTTCTATTATTCAAGAAGAGTATAGTATAATAGCCGCTACCTCTTAGGGTCACTGTGAAAAAGTTAATAAGGCTATATGGTGAATGCAACCAATCAAACGTGACATGACGCCTCAGTGAGCTAAATTCGTATCGTAGAATATATTGAGACGGATTATGCTCTTCCTTAATTAGTTATAAGCGTGATTAACGTTTGTTTTTACTTCCTGGAAAATATTTTCACACCTCGCAGCTACACATACTCCCGAAGGTTGCGATAGCGTATCAGAGGTATTGTTTACATTATAGAAGACTTTATTTTAAAGCAACACGTTTTTAGTATCTGTTATTGGCGATGTGTTAATACTATATTACACCGGGATAAATTAGGAAAAAAATGTCTTAAAGTAATTCTCAGTAAGTCTCAGAAGAAAATTTGTTTCGATTAAGATATAGTTAATGAGGCTTCCTTCGGTTTTTGAAGAATTGACAAATTCCAATGCTTGCTGATGTCAGCATATAAGACCACCAACAGCACCAGTCAATGTTTTCAAGTCACTTCATCGTCGACCACGTTGTACTGTTAAGTTATAAGCTGTGATTGCTAAAATGGAGAGGAAAATATTAACAATATCATACATAGTACTCATTTTTTCAATTGTATCTGCCAGTGGTAATTACAAAACAGTATCTATTTTTATGTATACTTATCCTCGCCAAATTTTGATCTTTTATATATTCTTCGATATTGTTAACTCACTTTAGAAAGAAGTCTCAACAGATCAGACTTCAATTGCAGCGGTCGTGCTCATTACAATGTGACTCTCACTGCGTATTATCCTGATTACAGTAGCGACGATGAGTCTGATTACTTGGACTCGAAAATGAAGAAACTTCGAACGTTGCAGGTTCGTTTACCAATTTACTACCATATGAACTTTTTCTACCTTATTTTACAGGATTGCACTATCACACAAATATTTTTCAAAATATGTAAATTGAGAACAATATTTTTTAGATAAGAGTTAAATGTACATGATTACTGGAAGACTTTATGAAATTACTACCAACTTGAAGGATATTTGATTGAATCGATGAATATATGTTACGGTAAAAGTACAAATCGATAAATGTGCACATTTACCAGCCTATGTACTTTTACCGTAATATATATACACATAACGTTACAGTACCATAAATATAACGTCAAAGCATACCTAAGTATTGCGTGTTTGTTTGATAGGATTTTCTTGATGGCCGCGCTGAATTCGTTACCATCTCCATGGATCTAGACTCCGGAATACCATATGGGACAAAATTCTGCATACCTGAATTGAATGCAAAGTTTCGACGCCAAATTCCGCTTCAGGTACGCCAGATTATTAATACGATCCCATAAATTTCTAAATAATTGCATTCCTTTTTAATACCACGCAGGCTAGAGACAAGAGCCCCTATAGTGACATTAAAACAAGCTCGGCTGATTTTTCGCACGTCGATATTTGCGTAAGGTCTGAGGAAGACAGTTACGATAATTCTGTTAACGGTGTGGTGACACTTTATGTGTAATTATATAAAGCTACTTAACTATATTTATGCGAGTATACTTAGCACAGAATGTAAAATAAATCATACACCTAGTGATGGTATTCTTTGAAGTGAAATTATACGTCTCATTACCACGTCCATTGGGGCCATATTATGAATATATATCCTGTTTCTTGTCCCTTTTATCCAAAATAATGAGAGCCCGGTATTGAGTGGAGCCAGGTTCGAATCATTCAGAAGGGGCTGTCTCCTGGACAAATCGTTTTCAATCTGGTTTGACGATGTCCAAACAATTTGTAATCTTCATTTATATCGCCAATTAACACGCTGTATGCTATTCCCTGGGTAGCTTGTATTGCGGCTGCATTTGGCACGTGATCTACGAATATTTTTATAAGATGACACAGATGAGAAAAAATATCTACATCGTTATTTTGAACTTAAGAAACTTCATTCCTTCGGTAAATTTATTTCCTATTATCCTCTCTATCTTTTCTCTGCAAGATAGGGAAGAAAGTATCTTCTATATTAAGATACGAAAAATACCATTTTTAAAAATATTACATCCAGGTAGCTTGCACTTTCAACAGTGACCTGACAAAATATTACAAGTGTCGTGTTTGGAGGTTCATCTTTCCGATCGTATTTAATTCTCGCCAACGTTGAGGTTTAATCAGCTTCTTCGTTGACATGCGTATCGCATTACGCAATGCACATCGCGATATACAGGGTTCTCCACTGACAATGAGCCCAGAACGCGCGCACAAGAACAGATTCCCTGCGTGGCCTTTTTCAGACAACCACCTCGACATTTGTCCTCAGGCTCAGGAGAAAACGACGCAAAAATCCCGAGCAATGCGTTTGTATGTACATCCAAAATCCAATTTCGTCTTTAGGACAGGGACTGTACTACCTTGGTCAATTTATTTGTCCTCGCGCGTGCTTTCTGAGTTACGTGGATAACCCTGTAGTTCGTAACTTACCATCAAAGCTGCCGATTATGCAAATTTCAGGACTGTTGGTGTTGTAGTTTGCCGTATGTGCCCCACGTATACCCCAGCCTCTTCCTTCGTACACGTTATCATCTTCTCCAACTACTTAGGAAATTGTAGCCTATGTCGTTCCAGCTCATAAATCTGGTGGTTCTATGAATCGTGATTAAACAACGTGAAAACAAAGTGTCTTCACACTTTGCATTACTATCCTGCTACTCCCATCACAATCATAGCTGAAGTATCTTGTACCTTCACTCAATGACGAACTGTTACAAATCAATTTCGATAAAATTTGAAATTAAATTATTGATTAAATTATTAAATGGTACCGCAGCTGAATACTAACGAGTCGAGTTTATTAGAAGAAGTGCAGCACCTCTGAAATACTGTTGGTAATTTGGAATACCGAAGTATTTAATAAACTATTAAGGCTATCTAATTTGTAACACCGTAGATAACAGGGGCTAATGACTTGTTAACTAATGACATTTGTGAATGAACCGCCATTTTGACATTTTCGACTTAATCCGCAGAATAAGAAAACATCAATTTGCAGAACTTTTACAGCAAGTATTCAATCGTTCTAATCATGGTTGAAATATGTCGAAACTTTAGAGTTTTCTGGGTCAGTTTTGCGATAATTTCGAGAATACAAAGTGTGATATGAAATTTTAGGTTTCAATGCCATGTTGCTAATTCGGTAAAGAATACCGAAGGTGAAGGTAATTTGGAATATTCCAAAGTTTAGCGATGCTTTTGCTTCACGCGTGACGGCCGCTGCCGCGGCGGTTTAGGCGAGCGCTGGTCACGTTATTTAAACACCGTTAATTAAACGATTTTTAAACGATTGTATTCAGCTTTGATCCTCTGTTTGCTTGTATGTATGTATGCTTGTTTGTTTGTATATTTGTTTGGGTGAAATCTAGAAATTCAATTTTGACCCACTTCCAACTATCCAATAGACTTGAAACTTTGCAGGTGTACGGAGTTTGGATGAACCATGAACACCGGAGAATATAAACTTTTGGGTGTTCTATCAAACTTTTTTTTTCAAACCGGCGCCATTTTTTTCTTTTCAACAAAAATTGTTAATTGTGCTAGGTGTACATTAAGAATCATTTGGAATTTTTTGTTTCTGATAAGCCTGAGCCGGGAGATTTCCCGGTGATTACCTACGCCGTGAACGTACGTATTTTTTTAGGTGCCATATTGACACTGTAAAAAAACAATTAAAACAAATTGTAAAAATTCTTTTTAAATTATATTTGTATAATATAACAATAGCTTAATAAATACCAAAAATATTTATTTCATTATGTGTTGCAGTTATTTAGAGAAATTTCTTTAAAAAGAGCTTAATTTTTCGGCGGTTCAAAGTAGAATAACCCCTTAAACTCACATACTGCATTTCAATCATTAACATCATGATTCGTGATAAGGGCAGGATAATTACCATCCATCAACACGAAGGTATTATACACGACACGGCGCACAGTGGTTCGAGTATACTACATGCTAGCTGGACAAAATTATTTTTTCGCGGGTTTGGGTTTACATGGGGTTCAAATTGTTAGAAAACAAACCTGATTCATATCACAGTTTATTATTTCACTGAAAATGTCAATAAAATAAAAATATGACTAATTCAATAAAGGAAAAAGAACGAAACGACAGTATTGTACTTTAACTATAATTATCAGGTATAACATTATGCCTATTCCTGTAATTTCTGAGTTTTGAAGTTTAAAATCTGGTTTTTGAAATCAGCTTTCTCTGCATCACTATTAAAACAGAGTTTTACTATAGGGTAAATCCGGGAGACGCGGTCGGGCCGGAGAGTTGGTCGAGTCGCTATATTTCAGACTCTATACGTAAAAACGCGTTATAGTGCAGCTCAATTACTTCTCTAGAAGTCAAACAATTGAATTAATAGCGTCACTTCGGTTCCTTCTGTATTTTTCTAGATTTACAGGCTAAAAAGGTAAACTGAGGTTACATTTAACCTTTTTTGTCAAACAACGGTGTACAAAATCGTATTTAAAATATAGTTCTAAGTTTATTTTCGTTTAATGTTTGGGAATAATAACATAGTAAAGATATTGAGGGACAATGCAGCCAAAGTATTTAGCCATATTAACTCTTCCTCTCAAAACTAACGAGAAGGTCATCTCTCGTTGCAGAAAGGAGAGATGGTCGAGTTATGATTTTTTTATTATTTTTATTTATATTTTTATTTTTTATCATTATTTCATTATTATTATTGTTTATTTATTTTATTTATTCACTTTTGTATTCATTTGCCTTGCTAATTGCCGGCAGGTAGTTCGCTTTATCTTTGATATGTTCTTTACTTGTTTAGCGTAAACAAATTAAATATCAATGAATCTGTATTTGTATTCACTCATAAATAATTTTGCTTTCTTCTTTGTTATTTTTCCATGAATAATTATGTGAGTGGTCTCTGCTAATGACGAAAACCATTTCTCCCGGCACCTCGGGAGAGGTGGTCAGATGTCATGACTTCAGTTTTCAACTCGATTTGCAGTAAATATTGTCTTAAAACAAATATCGACCAGTTTTTCTGAATCAGCATAAAATTTTGAACATAATAGGTTTGTTTTCATAAAATAATCAATATTTGTATTAGTTTTAATAGCCATTTTATATTAGGTCGACCGCGTCTCCCGGATTTACCCTATGTTCCACGGCGTTCCACGCAACAAGGGTTGTATGTGCGGAAACTAGAGACTTTCTAGTTTTTTTTTTATTCAAATGATCGATCTGCAAAAATTTGCAGAACTATGTTTGTGAATTGTTTTCGAGTGCGACACTCGGCAGGAGAGATAGCACAGTTGTTATATTTCAGACTCTATACATAAATGCCTCCCAAAAAAGGTCAGCTCACTAACTCCAGAAATAATTGAGTTGTTAACAAATAATTCCACTGAAACTGCTCTGCAAAGAGAAGTTGCCAGCACCATTTCATCACATTCTGTTGAATGTTCTTTGGATGATTCAAGTAGTGAATAAGATTAGCGGGTATTGTAATTAAGGGGTTATGCCTACCAAGGTCTGAAAACGCATGTATTTTCGGGATTTTTTGGGGGAAAAACTTGAAGACTTTTTTAAACAAACCTTTATGTATTCGAAAGTGTACATCTTATACTACTTGTAGTAATTATTCCAATGGAAAATATAAATAAATAAAAGGAATATCAGTGATCTCCTGGCAGTGATTTTTTTCAGTAGTTTGTGGTGACCACTCTCACTTTGACCTGATTTATCCGAAATGAAAAATTCGAAGGAATTTAGTTAGTATATTAAATTATCTTGCCTTAATCGTTCATTATCCCGAAATATTAATTTGCTACAAAATGGCGGCTGTTCAAATTAAAATATCGATTTTCAATCACAAAAATCGCTCATTATTCATCTGTGAAATAGAAACTACGGAAATGAAAAATCCACGATTAAAGACAAGAGTTTTATATATAGAATAAGCCTACAAAAGCTGAATTCATTCAATGCAGCGGTTCTCGAGATATTTTGGTCACCGATTCTGAAAATGTAGTTTCGAGAAAAACACGTTTAATAAAGGTTTAAGTTAGGTTTACATTCTCCAGGACATACCTATACTAAAACTCGCACAGCTCCGCCAAATTTGGTCGGATCAAATTGAAACTTTCACACAATACGTTTGAGATGTCGTACTTTAAGAAAATGTCAAACCCTCAAAATCCATTTTTCCGAATTTTGCAGGTGGGCATAACCCCTTAACAAGAAATTAATAGTTATAAGGCACACTTATAGTTATAGTTAAACTATAATGCCGTCGTTTTGTCTTTTTTCCTTTATTGAAATAGTTATATTTTTATTCTATTAATACTTTTAGTGACATAATAAACTGTGATATGAATCAGGTTTGTTTTCTAACAATTTGAACTAACATATAAACCCAATAACGCGAAAAAATAATTTTGTCCAGCTGGCATGTAATATACTCGAACCACTGTGCGGCGTTATAATGAAAATTTACCTTCTGTTCGATAGATTCACGATCATTCTTTAATTTAGGATCTAAAGATGTCACGTTTCTTGGGATTCGCATTGTAGACACAATTTTAAATAAAAATTATTAGAACAGTTTGCTTACCCCTATTTCCCTGGCTTTCCAATTCTTTCCATAAAAAGAAACGTACTCTAGTCGTATTAGTCTGCCCGTATCTTCATACATACACATACGTATGTACTAACGGGGTTAACACCGGAAGAGAATCAGCGCAGCTTTCGATCATGTCCTTCTGCATTTCCACTCTCGCTGTAGTTGCACCAGATGTCATTCATCTTCAGTCTACTATGTTGGAATTGTAAGAGGCTGCGAGAAATTGCTCTAAAAGATGATGCGCGCGTTGTACAAAGTCTCTGAAGAAGACTTGCGTATAGGATGTTGATCTAAAAATTTACAATCTAAAGTCAATTTTATTATCTGTAGAAATAGGTTTCGTAATTCCTATATGTTCGGGAGCCACGGAAGAAACGGGACCTCGGGGGCGATGGGACTCGAACCCACGATCTTCGGGGATCCTCCGTGCTACTTGGCCAGCCGCCTTCCCCACGTCGCCAATGCCAACTCTCCGAGGTTTCTTCTTCCTGATCTCACAATACGAACCCATGTTCGGACCTGCTTTATAATAACTTTCTAACAATAACTCCTGTTTTTTTTAGAACTAAAACTAAGTCACTAAGTCCTGAATGAATATTGTCTCCTATCGCTGCTCAGAGATGATTTGGCATGAACCTCTGCTTATTCATAAGATCGTTAAATAAATCTATCCGAATAATCTACGATTCGCTTTGCAATTTGTTGTTTCACGCTAGAAGTGAAATATTATTTACGTCTCGGCTACGGGAGTCGCGGGGAATGATCAATTTTGCCAGCACTTACCCCGACCACGAACCCGGTGATACTCATGAAAATCACGAAGCCCTGCAGCAGAAATTTAACACGCGTGGTCTGGAAGGGCCACATGCCGACACTGCTCAAAAGTCGTTTGTTCCACTCGTACGCCGGCTGCGCGAAGAAATCCATTCTACCTGGTAGCGTTCGCTTCTTCCCTCGGCGGTCGGTTGGGAGCGATTATTCTCGGCCGTTGGGGCGATTCGATGGCTGCGACGACAATCGCTGATTAATCATTGATTAGGGGATCTATACTCTCTTCTTTCAAGTCCGCGTAAATTGGCCAGCTATTTGACTATTAGTCAAGGGAGACTTTCGTCATAGACTGATTAGAGGACATTTCACGTAATAAGCGGGACGATCGATTGTCATTAGACGAAGCCAGGTGCCCGAAGAAAAGCGACGGCGGGGCGGAAAGTTTTCTCGAAGTTTCTATTAGCCGCTCGTTTGGGAGTGAGATTATCAGTCGAGACACCTCCTCTGCTATTCACTTTGGATAGTAACTGCAAGGTGGAATGGAACGATTGAAAGTAAAACCCTAACGGACAGTTGCACGTTTTATGCGCATTTCGTGCAATGACACATTCGACCGCGTAGGGTGCATTACTTGTGGCTGTCCCGCACAAGTGAATGGGTGAAATACAATTTATGTGGTGTAACTGCTTATATTTCAGCCGCTAATTGTTATCTACTAATACTTTTAATCCTAAATCCTAACGAAGATAAGCCTATCAACGGATGTGACTTCACAGAATCGCTGCTGTTTAAGTGAAAGATATACAGAAGAAAATGTGGCTAGCGATTGTGTTAGAAATTAGATAGTTATTTAATAAAAAGAGAGTCTATGAATTCAGGCACTTCGATGATTTGGCATGGAACAGAAATCTGCTAGTTTCAGATACGATCGAAATTTCCTTCCTTCTTCAATTTCGTAGCTTCGACGTCTGTTTATTCAACCCCTGTGCTTCGCATAATTTTCAGGTCAGAGGATTGTACGATGTGTGGGATGACTTCGATATGGTTTTGCAGATCTTTCCAGGGTTCACAACCTTCTTCATGTCCACCGCGATATACGTCAATGGAATTGTCAACCTAGACAAGGTATTCATCCCCTCGTGTTTCATTAACAAGCAACAATTTCCCCCCACAAATAAGGGCGTCCATAGACTTTGGGAAAAACAACCCTGATAATGACATCGACGAATCAGACCATGAAACACGCAGTGCGAATGGAGTAGCCCTCCTGCTTTTTGGAACCCATTTTGTAGGGCCAATTTAATTAAAAATTTGAAACCGAAATTTAAAAATATTCACTTCTTTAGTATAAACTTAATGCAGATCAGTTTTTAAAAATAAGCTATTTTTCTCAAAAGCCGGGGGGGAGGGGCAACTGCCCTTTTTGCCCCCAAATGTCTTTCGTCTAGATGGAATCGCTAGGCCAATCCTTCTTTCCCTTACAAAGTATCCTCTTCGATTCTATTAAAACGATATGCTACCTATATGTTCTAGATCAGGGTTGTGCTTCTGTCCATTGAGAAAGACTGCAACCGCTACACGAGTCGCCCAGAAAGCACGATTCTCCATGGCTACAAAGTACAAGGGAGAAGAATTGTAATCATCTATACAGGTAAGTGCCATCCTTCGCTTCTCTGTAATTAAACTTACGGTTCTACCCGAAGAGAAGATTAATTCAGAGATCCAAAAAAATAGTTATTTTTCAAATATTTTCGAAAAAAATATCATTAAGAAATGGTTAATTTTTTAAGTAAAACTTCTTTAGCCGCGGTAGCGTA
Organism: Andrena hattorfiana; assembly: GCA_944738655.2. Taxonomy (NCBI): domain Eukaryota; kingdom Metazoa; phylum Arthropoda; class Insecta; order Hymenoptera; family Andrenidae; genus Andrena; species Andrena hattorfiana. The sequence continues at coordinate 36,680,116 of OX122889.2, read as the reverse complement.
AGTTTTCTCGAGTGCGACGGAAGTATGAAACGCTTTCCCCACCAAGAACGCTTCCCTGCCAAGATATTCACTTCCAGTGACTCCTGCCCCGCGAAGGCGAGAGCGCGTCAGAGGGACCGAAAGCGAACGAGGAACGGTCCGAGACAGACGAGGTGTCTCGCTATGCTTTCGAGCGCCTGATATTCCGTCCTTTGCGTATGGGACGGAGTATCAACCTACCGAAAAACGGAGCGAGACAAAGTACAACGGGTCGTCTCTCTCGTACCGTTCCTCGCTCGCTTTGGTCACTCTGATCCGCTCTCGTTACATCTCGCTCTCGCCTTCGCCAAGAGAGGAGGGAGAAACTATCGCTCAGAATAGTGGGTATACCCCCATCGATGTTGAATGCTCACCATCACGCCAGTGCAGAACCGCGATCTTTCAGTGACAAAATACTGTACACACGAAATCCTCGTATGGTGTGTGCACAAGTCATATTAGTAAATACAGCTATATATATATACAGTATTGTCTCCGTAAGTGCTCGCTGGTCGGGACCGGCGTTGAACTCCTATCGTGAACAGATCCCTAATTCCGAGTGTTCGTTTCTCGCTTCTTTCTGGCCGAAGAAGGGAGCGAGATGGAACGCTTTTCGTGCGCGCGAGCGTGCGCGACGGGTGCGAGCACTCAGATGGAATCGTGACTGCTCGACGCATGCGCGCCACGGTCAGATAGCCAGGCACGGCACGAGTCTTTTTTGCGCCCTAGGCGAGCTTGCCAAATTACGCCTTTTATTATAATACATTTATTTGAGATTATTGATAAGCTTACTCTGAATTTGTATTCGTAGTTTAATCCACTTATAGTACAACTTGTAATATTTAATTTTAAAGTTTATTTTCCACAATACCAGTAATGAAAATATCATTTTGCACCTCTTGTCTCTAATTTTGCATAGTAAAGTCATAAATAATCTCAAATAAATGTATTATAATAAAGGGCGCAATTTGACAAGTTCGCTTAGGGCGCAAAAAAGGCTTGAGCCGGGCCTGCGTCATGATTTTGCGATGCGGTTCCCGTGCTCACTTAAGTGCTTGCAACCATCGCGCACGCTCGTCGCGCACGCAAAGGACGGCGTGTCACGGTGCCCGAAAGACGGAGGGAGACAAAACATCAACGCGTCGTCTGTCTCGTACCGTCCTCGCTCGCTTTCAGTGGCTCTCGCTCGCTCTCGTTCCATCTCGCTCTTGCCTTCGCCGGACAAGAGTGAGACAGAAGTGGTGGGGGTAGCGACGAACACCTATCGTGTACACCAAACCGAGCACATACGGAGACACTACTGTATATATATATATATATATATATAAAAAAATGCGAGGATTCCCCATCTGCTACTCCCTACTACGTCACGAGTTCCCACTTCCAATAGCTATTCCCCTTATACTACTACTTATTACGTCATGTGCCCGTTGCTTTTGACAAGTCTTCTACACGTCACGCGTTTGCACAGATCTACAGTGAGTGTAAAAAGTATTTGTACAGCGACCAATTTAAAGCAAAACTTTGTATATCCATGTGAGTTATAAATTTTAACGGAAAACAATGATTAATCAATGTTCCTCGATGTTTATAGAATAGATTTTGTATAAACAAAAATTATTCCCTTTAACATTTAAAAATATATTAACAAAGTCAGATAAACGTGCAGAAATGGACGCGCAAAAAGTATTCGCACAGTACATAAAGAATTAATTAACTATAGAAATAAACTAAATATTTATTGGTTTAATAATTTGTGGGATTGCGTTTTGATTTTATAATAGCACATTGAAGCACAATAGAAATGAGAAACTGGGCCCATTTCTGCGATTTCGATTTTTCCCAGATGACTCAATGAATTGTCGGTGTCAATTTCGGTCGAAAAAATGACTTTTTTCACATATTTCCATCGATTTCAGCCAAACTACTGAACCGATTTGAAAATGTTGTAAGGTAGATTTGTTGGCGATTCAATTATTTTTAATTTGAGATAATTTTCGACCATATCGGTCATTCGCAACACGAGATATTCGCAATTAAGTGGGACCACCTTTTTGATAGGTAGGTAAAAAGTTCACCTGTCGATCTCTCGAAAACGTATTCATAGAAAAAATTGTAGACCTTATTTTCGGAATCATAGGGCCATTTTACATAAGAAAAAAGTAGTGGCATCTGCTGTGCAATTTTTTTTATTTTGTAAACTAGCGTAACCATTATTGACGACCAAAATCGTTTTCGGTTACGAATAACCATTATTGGCAACGGAAATTGTTTTCGGTTACGAATAACCATTATCGCTGACCAGATTTTTTTTTGTTTACGAATAACCATTATCGATGACGAGAATTTTTTTTGGTTACGTTATAACCAATATCAATTAGGGTATATTATGTTTTTTTGGTTACCGGTAAACAATATCGAAGGCCGAGTTTTATTTTTGTTACTTTCGACTATCATTAATTTTTATTACATAATAATATTACTAATAATTTGTATCTATGAACGATATAAAATGAATATTAGAATTTATATGTTTTAAGCAACGAAGCAGAATCGCTCTTCAATCTGAGTTTTCATTACAGTATTCACTTACGTGACGCTGTTCAGTTTCATGGCGGTACCATCAATGCCACTTATACTTGATGTCGTTAAGCCACTGAATCAGTCTCGAGAGAAGCAATACTTATACGTAGCTAACTACGGAGTAGACAACGAGGAATATTACTATTATATATGCATCCACATGTACACAGGATCTCTTTTAGTAGGTCACTTGTTCGCTGCCTGTGAGAGCATGTATATGCTGTACGTGAACCATGCCGATGCCCTGCTTGCGATTGTGAGGTAAGAATTGAAGAGGAATTAGTATGTAAATGGGAAGGTTAATTGAAATTGCTGCAACGTTAGCGCGCTATCTTTCCTAGTCACCAGCTGAAAACGGTACACGTGCTGCATCCAAAAGGTTCGATAAACATAAAAGATGGGTGGATCCTTGAAGAATACGGTAGACGAGAGTTCACGCCAGACGAGCAGGAGCAGCTATACAAGAAGTTGTGTGCCTGTATACAAGATCATCAAAATGCTATCGAGTTGGTTTTATATTTTAATAATTCAGAGAATTCCTGTTACTGACAAGGTGAAGGTATATACAGGGTGTTCCAAAATTCAGGGACTTCTCGGAACATTATTATTACTATTTTTATTATCATTATTATCAACGGGAAAACCCTTTAGAATACAAAATATAAACAGGTATTTACAAAAGAAATAAAACAGTCTGCATGCTAGAACATAATTCGCGGCAATGTAGGTAACAAATTATACTAGAAGTCAATTGATATACAATTGATGCCGGAACGAATCGAGCGATAATTTAGTGGTGGAGAATTATCGATAGTCTGGACTATCCATGACGATCGATAGTAATCAATAGTTTGATCCCTACTATCGATAATTATCGATTGTTTCCGAAAAGTCAATTCACTATCATATACATATGTACATATTATAAGTGTATAATAATCGTCATCTTTATTGAAAAAAAATTAACAACAGTTGAATATAATTGATGTTCAATGCGAAATAGAAAATAATGTAAAATGAAGAATATAGTAAGTGTATAAAAAAAGAGCAGTGTAAGAAAATAGCCATTTATTATTCTTTAAAAAAACGATTAAGTCAATATTTTTTACTTTTATTCTGGACCTCCTCTCAAAAATTATTTGTTGAGTTTTACTAAAGATTCTTTCAGACTCAGCGAAAGTAGCCGGAATACAGAAATATTTCTTGCATAACTCTGACAGAGGTTAAAGTTCTTTATTTACTTAAACATATTATAATACTTATTATTTAAAAAAAAAATGGCTGTCACTGTCTAGAGTGTCGAGCAACGCGGATGGCGTCATGACATGAAAAGAGTGGAAGTGGGAGGAGAAGACTATCGATTACCATCGATAGTCATATGAAAATATCGATAGCTTTCGATATTGAAAACTATCGATAATTCTCCACCACTAAGCGATATAGAAAACAGGTCTATGTCAGCGAGGCACTTATTTACCTCCTCCATGGCACGGTTTATGGGGTCAGCGGTATAATGATAATAGTCTGGAACCTTCGACTCAAAAACATGCAATATCCTGACGCAAAAACACGTCGAAAAGTCCTTTACCCTTTTGGGATCCGAGGCTTCGTTCTCGAGATATTAACCGTTAAATATTAGCGGCTCATTTTCCGGGTTGCGCAGTTCAACGCCGAGTTAGCTGACAAGGAGAAGGCACAGTTGCGGAAATCGCTTTTGGAATGACAGTAAGGGAGAGTGGGGTAATTGCGAACACCTGAGCAAAAAAGTAAATAAAACGAAAACTATATGAGAAATGAATTTGTTTATTATTTACAAACATACTTAAGTATTCACCTATACGTACGTACTGTGACGAATTTTTGAAAAATTATAATAAAAATCAACTTTATAGGGAAAAAGCAAAACCCTGGGTGTTCGTGATTACTCGACTGCCGTGGGGTAATCACGAACAGAGTGCTAAATATCGCAGAAGTCGCACAGAAAGCGCGACTTCAATGGTCAACCCATAAAAAATGTTGCTACAACCTATACCTAATGTATTTTTCAAATTCCTCTTCTTGCGCGTTAGAAAAAAATTGCAATTGGTCGAAATATTGAAAAAAATAGTAGAAGTCGTTTTTTAAACTTTTTTTCTGAGCCTGTAATGAATATTCAAAAATCCCTTTTGTAGATTTAAGTAACTTTTATACATGCTGAAAATTTCATCAAAGGTTCGAGATTATCCCATCCGATTTATTCGCCAATACTCCACGACATCAGAAAATAAAAAAAAATTATTTCAGAGGTTAGAATCATGATTTAAGCAATGCCTTGGTCTCAAAATGTTGCTAAAAAAGTGCTTTATTTCAACTTAAAAAAAAACTAATTGTATCATTAATTCAACAGTAATTACATGAATTGAAAGTGGACAAAATATTACTTGAAACATGATGAAAATAATAAATTGTGTTTATCTTGAATAGCAGGAGCGTTCTGTATTTATTACTTTCTGTCCGGCGTTGGATACGACCTAAACTATTAGCTAGTGGAGAGGGAACATCGTTTTTATTTATTAAAACGCCGTAACATCGCATTTGCGATTACCCCGCGTTCGTGTTTACCCCACTCTCCCTTATATGGGTGTCGTAGTACTCATGGAATATAAAATTACCGTTTCGGCTTTTTTTCAGAATGGGCTTTCGTTTTCGAGATATTTTGATTTAAACTTTTTAACGTATCTAGTAATCCAGATACATAGCATCTATACCCAAGAAGGATCCGTGGCTACAACAGTCTGGCCGCAACATTCGCGAGAGCTGGTCAAGCGCACTAAGCTCCTGTATACTTTTCGTAACTGTAGCCGCAGTATTAAGATAAAGCGATCTTAAGTAAATAGTGATACAAATAGTGCTGTTAAAATTCACACTACTATATTATTTTGGGCCCTTTTAACGCGGCGGCAGAGCCCCACGCGTATCGGGTGCAATGTCGACGCCCCCAGTGCATGACGCAAAACGTGGTATCTCTGAGACTGAACATAAAGAGAATGTTCCCCCAGAGGCCTTCATGAGATTTAGGCATCAGAAGACTCCCAAGCTGCACCCGTTGCGGCTTGAAAAGCTTTACAAGGATCTCATGAAAGAAAAGAACAACAGAGTACAAAGTCAGTTTATGCCTAACCTTAATGTCGCTCGCAAGCGTTAGTGATCCTCTAGAGCAGGCCTTCCCAAGTATGGGAAAACCACTCCTGAAACACATGTTCGGTTTTCCCTCCAACGCTGCGCCTTCAGCTAAGGTGGGACGATTCCTACTACCCTCTCTCCGAGGAGACAGTAACGCCGCTAGGAAGCATGTTGGGGCGCTTTAGGATGAAAGTACCATATGTGTCAAGTTTTTATAAGAAATTTCATAATGACTTAAAAATAGTAGGAAAAATTAAAATTTAAACTAGCATTTCAAAATGACGTAAAAAGAATTAAAAAAAATTGATACTGTATCGTTGTATATAATAACTTTTTTAAAATTTTTTACGTCATTTTGAAATGCTAGTTTAAATTTTAATTTTTCCTACTATTTTTAACTCATTATGAAATTTCCTATAAAAACTTGACACATTTGGTACTTTCACCCTAAAGCGCCCCAACATGCTTCCTAGCGGCGTTACTGTCTCCTCGGAGAGAGGGTAGTAGGAATCGTCCCACCTTAGCTGAAGGCGCAGCCTTGGAGGGAGAACCGAAACATGTGTTTCAGGAGTGATTTTTCTCTACTTAGGAAGGCCTGCTCTAGAGAGGGATCGGAACAACGTGTATCGTCGCTGATTGTTTGCTGCGATTTGGAGCAAAAACGGTAGTAGACAGAGAAATAAACTGTAAGAAAGAAAGAGACAGAAATACGAGTAGAAAGAGATAGATAAACAATCAGCTTGGGAAGCAGACGATTTAATGAATGTTTAGGTTATGTTATTTCCGGTTTTGCCCCAAAATGACTGCAGTTATACCGATCACTCTCTAGAATCTAGGGCCTAGAGGATCACTAGCAAGCGTGGCCCAAGTGCGCCATCTATTGGCGATGCCCAGAAGTCTGGCCCTTCGCTACCCAGCACCCCGGCGGTGGAGAGCTGGGTATTTCCTAAGAAGACGAGTAAGAATACTGAATAGCCGCTGAAATCACCACTTGCCGACGTCGATGACAACCGATACCATGCCCTCTCGGATGTGGGTGTTATGGAGGTGGAAAACGCTAGCCAGCCAGAGGAACCCCCTGCGAGTGCTAAAAGGAAAGTCGACAAACAGCTCCCTATTTACACGATTGGTGAGAATGTCAACTCCCTCATAAATTCAATACTGGAGGTAAAAGTGTCTAAGACATCTTTCTTAGTAAAAGAGGTGGATAAAGACAACCATATTATCTATACTAATAGTGCAGAACAGTACATAACTATCATGGGAATACTGTCAGTTAAGAAAATACAACATTTTACATACACGCCTAAGGACAGAAAACCAAAATCCATCATGTTAAAGGGAGTTAGAGGCGATTTCAGTCTGGAGGAGATTAGACAGAAAATATCTAAACTGAACCTCCCTGATTTAGAGATCCAGGGCTTAATTAAATTCAAGTTTAGTAAGACGCACCCAGAGAAATCCCACCATTTCTTACAGCTATCTCACTGCAGCAAAACGGCCGAACTATTTAAGGTCAAGTCCATTGCTTGTTAAAAAGTCCGATAGGAGCACCTCAAGAAACCAAGTATATTTCAATGTAGAAATTGCCAAAGGCTCGGACATGCCAACTCAAATTATCATCTCCCATTCAGATACGTTAAGTGCGCACAGACTCACGAACCTGGGCCCTATCAAAGCCCTATCAAAAGTGAGAACGTGAGATCCTTGCTAAAGTGTGCGAACTGCGGGCAAGGCGGGCATCCAGCAGCATATAAGGGGTGCCCATATATTAAATTTGCTCTCGAGCAGAAGAGGGGAGTTAAGACAGCTAAGATACAAACAATCGAGACAAAAATCAACCGGATCTCGTCATCCGTCAGGGAGAACACATCGTTTGCGCAGGCGGTATCCGGAGCGAGACTGCAGCCATATTCTACCTCCAGAAGGACACCACCCTGGGCCCCGACAGTGCAAGGCACTATGCCCTCAGTGTCTGCACAGGAACAACCACGCTGGGAGGATCAGCGGCAAGCCTCAGGAGCACCAGCCTGGGTGTCAGAGTTCAAAAGGGAGCCCAATTTAATACTTTGGCCGCACAAGTTGCGGAAATTTCACGGGGGATAGATTTCATTTTTACCCTACTCGCGAAATAAAAAATGTCCAGTGCCATGCGCGCTGATAAGCAAATTATAATAGCGGCAATCAATGTTAATTCATTGATTGCCAATCATCACAGATTTGAATTGCTACAGTATCTTAATTCGCATAATTATGATGTGATTCTTTTGCCTGAGACTAAGCTCAATAGTGGGCGTGTGGTATCGTTCAAGGATTACAGTCTTGTTAGGAGGCACAGGCCCCGTGCGGTCCAGGGCGGTGGCATGGCCATACTTGCCAGGAGGTGTGTGTCATTCGAGGAGGTGGGCTTCCGGTCCTCGGCCTCTAATGAGATCCTGGAATACTCCATTGTAAAAATCAGGATGCGGGACAATAGCAACCTATCTAGTCAGCGTTTATGTAAAGAACGATAACAGGATTCTTTTTATTGAAGAACTCAATGGCCTATTCCAGGGCGTCAGATTGTTTGATAACAATAACTAATACATAATACCGGGTGATTTTAATGCCAGGCGCATAGTCTAGGGCTTAGAGCATATAAACATGGAGGAAGCATGCAATAGGCGAAAATGTAGACGGCGATAGAAAGAGAAAGATATACATGGGGGACACCCCCTCTCTTTCTAGAGCCAGCGTTTTTTTATGTTAGAAAGAGAGAGGGTGTCTCTCATGTATATTTTTCTCTTTCTACCGCCGTCTACATTCTCGCCCATTGCATGCTACCTCCATGTTTATATGCTCTAAGGTCTGGGGTGACCATGCTGATAATCAGCGTGGTAAGTACATGCGACAATGGGAGACAGACAGGGGTATTAATTACAAGTTGAGGGTAATTACTCCTATCTCCACCACGTTCAAGCCGGCTCAGACCTTTGTCGACATCTGTCTGGCGGATACTGCAATATCGCTGGCCTTTAGGGCGCAGACCGATTTTATCCCCTTATGGGGGTAGGTTACCCTCGATACCCCTAAAACAGGCCTTTTTTCAAACGGAAATTGTAAAGTGATAAATACAATAACAGTAGAGAGGACGTTTTCTTCAAGTTTTAATCGTTAGTCTACGAGCTTTAACACAAAACAAGAAAAGTCTAAATATCTCTATGTACATAAAAGTTGTGAGCAAAAACGTAAAGGCGTGTACGCGGTGCACCGTTTGATGGTGAACATAAAATCTCGAAAAGCGCTCCAATGATTTGGATGAAAATTTAATGAGGGATGCAGAAAACCATTCCCTACGATGTGTCGGGAGCAGAATTTCGAGATAAATTCTTAAAAAAAAGATGAAAAATATTTTTCATACAAGAAATCGATAAAATCGTATTTTTCAACATAAAAATTGTATTATTTTTTTATCAAAATTCTGCTCCCGACACATCGTAGGGAATGGTTTTCGGTATTTCTCATTAAATTTTCATCCAAATCGTTGGAGCGGTTTTCGATATTTTATGTTCACCATCAAACGGTGCACCGTGTACACGCCTTCACGTTTTTACTCATAACTTTTATGTACATAGAGATATTTAGACTTTTCTTTTTTTGTGTTAAAGCTCATAGAATAACGATTAAAACTAGAAAAAACATTCTCTCCACTGTTATTTATCACTTTACACTTTGCGTTTGAAAAAAGGCCAGTTTTAGGGTTATCGAGAGTAACCTACCCCCTTAACTGGACACCCCTCGGGATCGCACAAACGCAATTTTAAGGCCACAAAGTGGAACATCTTCACTAAAGGGCTGGCAGGGTCGTATGCAAATAATATCTCACCAGATAGAAACCTTTCCCTGGGTGAAATTGATGGTCATCTGCTGAAGATCATGGATGCGGTTTCTACGGGTATAGCCAATTCGGTCCCTATATATAAGCACGTCAACAGTGTAGATATATATTTGAACCATAAGCTGAAAAAGCTACAAAAGAATAAGAGTTACATAGTCTCATTACTCTACAAGCTGCACATAATCGACCCATCCTCACAGCTCGCAGTAACAAAAAGGGGCAAAGCTTCACTCAAAAAATTATCCAAAGCCCTCCAGCTTGAATTCAAGGCGGCCGTCAAGAGCCACTGGACCAATACTATTAAAAATATTGATTACAGAAAACCGGATAGTATTTTCCCTAGAATCAACGCGTTTTTTAGACCCAAGTAGTTTAATGGAATTGATGATATTCGTTTAGGTTCTGGTAAGGAGCGTATCCTCGCCAGGAGTGGTTGCAATCTTGCGAACGTAACTAAAATAGATAATGACTATGTCTTCTCTGAATATACGGATAAACTTAACATTATTTGGTGCGTACTACGAATCTATAAACTCACCTAGGCATCTTAATAGCGGGTCGCGTATTAAAGAAATTGTCAACGCTTCTGCGGGGGAGATAAAGCGTGAGTTCTACGCTGGCAGACAGTGTGATGCGACGTTGGTTCAATTTAATGCCACCAACTCAGCTATCTGTCCAAACCATATGGAGGGCACATTACATCCTTTTTGTAGCCCCAACTCGGTGATATACACCCTCAGAAACCTGAAACAGTTACCTTCCAAAATAGTAGCAGACTTAGTAATAATATTTCTTCTTTGCGCGTGAATCGCCGAACCCGCATGCCGTCTGATCTGTCATGGATCGCCGACTGAAGCTCGCCAAGCCGACTTGCCGAACCTGGGCGAGCCGAGCAAACTCGCTGATTCACGTGTCGTCTCATTCCACCTTAACACATTAAGGACCGCAAAGAAATCTGTAAGACATACGCCTGGGACCGCACGTTTTTGGGCAAACTTGTACGTTTGCGGTTACCTCGTGAGCGGTCCGTAACAGATCGAACTCGAAACTCGAGAAAACTCGTGAGCGGTCCTTAATGTGTTAAGGCCAACACGCATATAGTGGTTGGACCTGAGGACAGTGTATTCGATAGCGAGAAGTTCAAATTCTCCACTAAAATGTCTGAACGAGGCTTCTTCGATTTTCACAGACTGAACTTCGAGAAGTACTGGTGGCTGAATGGCGCCAGTGTACACATAGCGGAGCATCTTGCTCGTCGTCAGAGCCTTGCGAGGCCTGAGTAGCTACATGTAGCTTTCACCATTCTGAAAGCCCTAGCGGATTCATATGAACAAGTTTTTCTTTTCCATTTCTTTTGTACATAGCATCTAGTCGTTAGGTTAGTTTGTAAGTCCTAATTGTACAGCGTACAAAAAGTTTCAGGTTTTTTCGGGACATTTTTTTCTCCCCACGTTCTCAATTTTGCTGTCGCGATTAAAGACTGATTAACATTACATTGTTGTACCTTATCTCAAACACTCTATAAGATACAATATTAAAAAAATTGACGAGCTAAAAGTTTCAGAGGCGCTGAGCAATTAGCCACTTTATTGGATGTTATGGTAATTTGTAAAGGTTTTTGGTACCAAAAAATATGTAAGAAGGTTTTTATAAGATGTCGGCAATAAACTGTTTAAAAAAAAATTCAGTGGCTATAACGCTAGCGTGACAGCTTGCCACGCGTCCGGCCCGTATTCAAGTCCTCCAACTACTTGCACATTTTTTTATTTAGCAATTTTTTCCGTGGAAATATATTTTGTACATATTAAGTATTATATACTATGTTAAATATTGTCTTGCCCAAATTTTAAGGTTAAAAATGCATTAGAGAACACGTTTTCACGGTTTGAACCAGTGCGGTCGGCTCTACTTATTTTAATTGAAAATTAAGTAATTTGATAGATTATATTAAAATCTGTCAGCTGACTCGGCTTTAAACTCCGCAGCCCGGAACTTGGACCGCTAATATTTAACTGTTCATATCTCGAGAACGAAGCCTCCGATCCCAAAACGGTAAAGGACTTTTTGACGTATTTTGGCATCAGGATACTGCATGTCCCGGGATGTCCCTGAATTTCAGGATACCCTGTATGCATTCGCCTACTTTTCTCTATTAGGTATACGGAGCTGGTCGAGTCAATATTCACGAAATCCCTATTCTTAGAACTGTTCTGTACTATAATACGCCTGAGTATCACAGGAGCTCAAGTAAGTACTCGCAAAGAAATGATTTTCAAACTATTTCAACATTATATAACTAAACTCTATGCAAATAAATTAAAATGTGAGGAAATATATAATTGTATTTTTAATGAGAAAGCTCTTTAAGAGCGTGTTTCTGAAATTTGTGACTCTTCGATGCTTTTGTATTTTTAGACTGTATTGAATCTAGATGATCCAGCAGCTGTGATAAGATATGGGTCGTTCTCACTGTCACAATCATTTTACATATTACTGCTTTGCCTTCCCGGACAGAAGCTATTAAATCACAGCGAAAACGTGTTCACTGCTGTGTAAGAATATAAACCATTAAATAATATTTCTCTAACATTTCATACTTTTGCACTTTTGTGGAAAGTTTAATGATTTCATGTGTGCTTAGATGCGAGTCAATGTGGTACACATTTCCCAAAACATCTCAGAATTTGTACATGTTTCTGCTTCAAAGAAGTTTGAAGCCTACCCAAATAACAGCTTTAAATATCGTACCACTGACGATGGAAACATACCTCGCGGTAAACAAAAAGAATTCCAATTTGTGAAACTGCGTAATTTATTAGAATTTCTGAAAAGCGTGTCGTAAAATCAAACTTGTGCACTGTATACTTTTATACATATATCGCGATGTTAAACATTCATTAATAACAGACATTGTATTTTTAGATTATGAAGACGGCAATGAGTTACTTCACTGTGTTATTATCGGCACAGGAAGATGCTGAATGAAGCATTCAATTGATTATACTATGTTCAGTATAATTTGAAAATATAGTCGTAGTATTTAATTAGAATCCTTCTCAATATTTAATCAGGTTTCTCAGCCAGGAGCTTGAAGAAGTAATGGAATTTCCCTATCGTCGCGAAGATGTGACTGAAGCTCTTAGATCCTAGGTGCAATAAAGTTTGTACAAAAACGTCGATCTTCAAAGGATTGAAGTTATTGGTCTCTTCGTTCTTTCTGGGGCCCGGCTGCGTGTTCAGCACGTTCAACACCTCATGCACTCATTACGATGTCGCCAGAATACGCTGCTCAGGACTGTAGTACAGTAATTCGTCGTTATTGTCCTGTTTTTACTATGCGTAATAGTCCCGCTCACTATCCCCACCATTTCTTGGAATCCTTCGGTCGAGAGTGAGAGAACGAAAGAGACGACGGCAACTTCGTGTCAACTGTTTTGTTCCCTCTCGCTCGGCTCTTGGGTTTTCTCACTCGCGGCATCGGCCGCACGGAATAGTGTTAGAGCATATACTACTCTAAGGGAATAGTGTCCGCATCGCGTTATTGTCCCGCCGCCAGCCTCGTTCGTCGGGACTATAATGACGAATTACTGTATTCATTTCTTTCCTCATCGATAGTGCAGTCAATTAACTAAAAAGCGAGATCTTTGTCCGGTACTGTACGCTGGCCGCATTAAACTATAGAATACCTGGAATGCATTATTAATCCCTTTAAATGTATTAATCCCTTATTCCTTTCAAGTGCCGACCAATGGATTGTTATAATAAGTCGACAGCTTCTGAACAATTTCAGAAACAGACTGAATAGCGACACCTATTTTTCCATATTTAGAAGAGGGATAGGAATAGAGTACTGTAGCACGCAATCCCTTTAAATGTATTAATCCCTTATTCCTTTCAAGTGCCGACCAATGGATTGTTATAATAAGTCGACAGCTTCTGAACAATTTCAGAAACAGACTGAATAGTGACACCTATTTTTCCATATTTAGAAGAGGGATAGGAATAGAGTACTGTAGCATGCAGAAAAGGAAGATTCGAGAAATATCAACCATCGAGAAGTTTCACGAACACGCTTGTTGGCCGCCCCGTTAGCAGAGATGCGGGCGCGGAACCACGGCTCGCGAGGCCTGCGCTTGACGACGCGTCTGTCGATTTCTGCAGTCGCGGATACCAACGATTGGGTATAAATTAAGGTAGGATTTCCTAGACGCGATTCGCCGCGGCGGCCAAATCCTAAGCATTAGAGCTGTTCGAGTACTCGAAAAAGCGAGCCGAGCCTGACTCGGCTCGAAGAACCGAATACTCGTAAAACTCGATCGACTCCAAGGAATCGAGTACTCCAATTTTTTCGAGCGGCTCAAAGAGAACCGACTAGTCGATTGTTCTTTTTTTTTCTCTTCGAGTACTCGGCTCGACTGGGAAACCGAGTCTCGGCTCGGTCCGAATTTCAAGCTACTCGAATATTCGAGTACTCGAACAGCCCTACTAAGCATCGCTCTTATGGAGAAGCATGCATCTGTTTTCCTAGACGCGTTTTCCGACCGCTGTGTCAGTGCGTCTGCCTCGACAGCTACCTACACTGCGTTCCACATTAGAGCATACTTGTTTTGCTCAGGGATACACTGTTGATTGGTAGTAAACCGGCAGGGAAAATGCTACGACTAATCGCGAAAGTGCTACGACCAATCGCGTGTGTCAGAGCCGTGGCAGCTGCGCAGATCGGTTGCAAATCGGTAGGGCGTCGGTATGCTCTTATATGGAACGCAGTTCAGGCTGCTCGAGACGCAACACAATGCGATGAGTGTCTGTTTTCCGCCATTATGGCGGAAGCTCCCAGCGGGCGGCTAGCCGCGGCGCACAGTGGTATATAATGACATTTTTTGTTCAAATCACCCTACAGGTTGTAATTTTTCAGAAAACTTGACGATTTTTTTTAAATTCTTCGCAATTAAATTCTCTATCGATCTGTCCGGCCGAAATTTTGAATTTCGTTACTGATTTTTTTATATTTAGGAAATTATAGAGCACTTTTAGAAGATCAGTATCTGTGAGCTCTTTTGGACGCCAGTTCCGAATTTAAAGTAAGATTTCTAAAAATGAAAATGGCGAATCCAATATGTTGAAGCAAAATTTCAGAAAATGGGCTTATTCGGAAGAAACTTAGTGCGTATAGATTTTCGGAGACGCTGAGTACGTATATGAGCTAATTATTATAAAGATCAAAATTTTAATTTGTGCCACAAATCTAATACTGTAGATCAAATTGAAAAATTTAAATGGCGGATCGATATTCGTATTTGTATCAATTTTTAGGCTGATTTTGCAAATTTAAGCGTGTTTGTTTGTCTTCTTACCCGTTCTTAGAATTGACATTTCTGATTCAATATATTGATCAGTAAGATTTTTAATGTTTGATATCTTTCGAAGACCTGATTTATTATGTGATTTATTATTATTAATTTATTTCATTACAATCATTGTGCGTAGTGAAACGCATTACAATTCGGTCGATAAACAAATCGGACTTATCGTACGACTGAATTTCGCACATTTGCGCAAGAACTTATCTTCTCTTAGCAGAGTTCACTCAAACGATTCATTCTAGTAAGAAATAAACTACAGTCGACGCGAAAAATACTTATCATTAAAAATACTTATCACTTGAAGCTGCACGATGAGCAATGTTCTTCTAACGTTTATTACTTTTATTACGAAATAATACGCAATGCGTAGAAAAAAGTAAGACATTTTATAGAATACTTTTGTCTCTCCTTATTAGAACTTTTCATTTTTAATAAAATTATCGAACTTTTCTCTTATTTGCGCACAAAACGGGCGAGATAATACCGGCGTTTATTAAGTGATTTAAGTGTTCCTAGTTAGATAACTTTGAAAACACTTGTGTGATGTGAATATTATAAATTATTCTTCATAGTTATAGCGAAAGCTATACAATAAGGGAGAGTGGAGTAAACACGAACGTGGAGTAATCGCGAACGCAATGGTTACGGCGTTTTAATAAATAAAAACGATGTTCCCTCTCTACTAGCTAATAGTGTAGGTCGTATCCAACGCCGGGTAGAAAGTAATAAATACAGGAAGCTCATGCTATTCAAGATAAACACAATTTATTATTTTCATCATGTTTCAAGTAATATTTTGTCCATTTTCAATTCATGTTGATTTAATTACTGTTGAATTAATGATACAATTTTTTTTTTAAGTTGAAATAAAGCACTTTTTTACCAACATTTTGTGACCAAGGCATTGCTTGAATCATGATTCCATCCTCTGAAATAAATTCTTTTTTATTTCTTGATGTCGTGGGGTATTGACGAACAAATCGGATGGGGTAATCTCGAACGTTCGAGATTTTTCTTTTTTTGCTTAATTTCTTTTTTTGCTTAATTTTAATATTGAATTAATCGTTTTAGATTCTGCGAAATTACGAACGGAAAACGAAAACAACGTATAAGTACGTAGTTATCTACCATAGATACTGTGGAGGACGAACGAAAGTTAACACCTTTTAAAATCGCATGACTTTTTTAGAATTGGTCCAAACGACTTGAGATTTTTTGAGAAGCTAGCAGGATTAGTTTACTAAGAGACGTGTTTCGTCGTTTTAAAATAATATTGCAATTGGTCGGAATACCGAAAATAATAGTGAAGGTCGTTTTTTAAATAGCTGATTTCGGAAATTTCGCGATTTTCGACCTTATTCTGCGATATTTAAGTGTTTGTAGCTCAGAGCAACGTTAACCGATTTTGATGAAATTTTCAGCATGTATAAAACTTACTTAAATCTACAAAAACGACCTTTAGGGGAGAATGGGTAATGGCGGTCACTTAAGCAATAAGTGTAATAAAATCAAGATAAGGTGCGATATTTCTTGAAAATGATTTTTTTGTAAACTTAAACTATCAACCTATTTCTAGCATACGAAAATAATTAATATTATATTGATTTATTTAATAAAATTGCAAAATACAGAAAATATGTGTTTGACCGCCATTGTCCACACCTGCGGGTAATAGCGGTCACGTTGCGGGCGATTAATTTAAAATTTTGCGCATATGTATCCATCCGCCGAGTCCCATCCACAATATTCAGAATGAGCCGAGAGGTCACACGAGATGCATCGAAACCGCATTTCATTATCATGGCCAAACTGATAACAAATAATACACTGCTTTTTCAAGCGTTTCGGAAGCCCAACTGGCCTTCCCAGTTGTTCTAGGGCGTATTTTTGCACATCTACAGATTAAAATTATTCTATTGAAGAAAGATATTTTTATTCTACACTGGGGAATAATGGTAATCACGTTGCGGGTGTTAACTGTCACTGTACCATCGTTGCCCGCACACGTTTTCATTGATAAAATTGAAGCTTACATAAATAAATTAAATATATTTATATTAAAGTTGATTCTAATCCTTTGCCTTGATAGTATATCTGTATTTACGTAAAGTTGAAATGTAAAAAAAGCTTCAAAATTAGTATTTATCTCTTACGTGGTGCACACAAAATATAACATCAACGACGTTTAAAACACAAAAAGGGTTGTTTTTCTTAGTTGCTTAGCAACGATTAAAACGAAGTCGTTCGACAATATAGCGAATGATGTCGTGGAAGGTAAAGAAAAGAAATTGCACATTTCGGACATGCCGTTTTATAATAACACTACTGACCATCATTGCCTGTTGACCGCGATTGCCCTATTCTCCCCTACTATTTTTTTTCGATATTCCGATCAACTGCAATTTTTTCTAACTCACAAGAAGAGAAATTTGAAAAATACATTAGGTATAGGTTGTAGCAACATTTTTTATGGGTTGACCAATGAAGTCGCGCTTTCTGTGCGACTTCTGCGATATTTAGCACTCTGTTCGTGATTACCCCGCGGCAATCGTGTAATCACGAATACCAAGGGTTTTGCTTTTTCACTATCGAGTTGATTTTTATTTTAATTTTTCAAGAATTCGTCATAGTACTTTATAGATGAATAGTTTAAGTATGTTTGTAAATAATAAACAAATTCATTTCTCACCTAGTTTTCATTTTATTTACTTTTTTGCTTATGTGTTCGCAATTACCCCACTCTCCCTTACATATGTCATATACGTATGTATCTTACTTTATCACGTCTGAAGAAAACATGTTTGTACAGTGAAATGTTTTACCATCCGATAAGAATACTAATATATTCTCATCATCAATGCTCCACACATCAATAAACATGGGATAACAGTTTGATGCGAGACAAAAGTATATAAATAAATTGTCTTACTTTTTTTCTACGCGTTGCGTATTATTTTCTAATAAATGTTAAAAGAACATTGCTCGCCGTGCAGTTTCAAGTATGTTACAATGATACTACAGCAGCATATCAACGATACAACAAAGGTTGAATTTCACTGAAAAAAAATGGATTATGCTGTTTCATAATTATTTAAACCACCAATTCAAATTTCACGTGAAACAACATTTTAAAAAACATTATTGATATTTTTGTGTATAACTTTTTCTAATTGTTTAAACAATTGATTAAACTTTTACCACCTCAGATATCTAGTTGAAAGAAGTAACTTTCGTATTAAGATTTTTTTTCTATCTTTTACAGATTGCGAATTATAAAATAAAATCGAAAAGTAGCCGAATTATCAGGGATTAATTTCAGCCCCTTAAAGTGATTTTGGGAAATAATCCGGAGGAAATTCCCTACACATCCACAAAGTTTCAGAATTTTTAGAATTTCCAGGTTCGGGACCTTCCCTTGTCAGCCCAGAACGTGCGCACAAAAACAGATGCTCTGCGTGGCCTTTTTCAGACAACCGCCTCGACATTTGTCCTCAGGCTCAGGGGAAAACGACGCAAAAATCCTGAGCAATGCGTTTGTACATCCAAAATCCAATTTCGTCTTTAGGACAGGGACAGACTACCTGAGTTACGTGGATAACTCTGTAGTTCGTAACTTACCATCAAAGCTGACGATTATGCCAGGACTGTTGGTGTTGTAGCTTGCAGTATGTGCCCTACGTATACCCCAGCCTCTTTCTTCGTAAACGTTATCATCTTCTCCAACTACTTAGGAAATTGTAGCCTACGTCGTTCCAGCTTATACATCTGGTGGTTCTATCATTCGTGTGTGGTTCTATTAAACAACGTGAAAACATAGTGTCCTTACACTTTGCATTTCTATCTTGCTACTCGCATCACAATCATAGCTGAAGTATCTTGTACTTTCACTCAGTGACAAACTCTTACAAATCGATTTCGATAAAATTTGAAATTAAATTATTGATTACTGACGAGTCGAGTTTATTAGAAGTGCAGCACATCTGAAATACTCTTGGTAATTTGGAATATCGAAGTGTCTAATAAACTACTAACGCTCTCTAATTTGTAACGCCGTAGATAACAGGGGCTAATGACCTGTTAACTAATGACATTTGTGGATAAACCGCCATTTTGACATTTTCAACTTAATCCGCAGAATAAGAAAACGTCAATTGCAAAACTTTTTAAAAAATTCCGAAAGATTGTTAATCCGTATAATTGTCGCTATAGCCCCTAGCTTAACTGACAATTTTTGTCGATAAATAACCGAGATTTCTCTCATGGAACATCCGAGAATACAACTTTTTGAGTGTTTTGTCAAACTTTTTTCAAACCGGCGCAATTTTTTTACTTTTAAACAAATATTGTGAATTGTGCTAGAGGTTATAGCGACACTCATACAGATTAAGAATCTTTTGGAATTTTTTATTTCGGATAAGCCTGACCCGGGAAATCATCTACGCCGTGAACATACACCTTTTTTTAGGTAACATATTGACACTGTAAAAAAACAATTAAAACAAATTGCAAAAAATCTTTTTAAATTATCTTTGTATAATATCAGAATAGCTTAATAAATACCAAAAAGATTTACTTCATTATGTGTTGCAGTTACTCAGAGAAATATCTTTAAAAATAGCTTAATTTTTCGGCGGTTCAAAATCGAATGACACCTTAAACTCACATACTGCATTTCAGTCATTAACATCATGATTCGTGACAAGTGCAGCATAATTACCATTCATCAACACGAAGGTAGTATACACGACACGGCGTTATAAAAAAAGTTCGATAGATTCACGATCGTTCCTTAATTTAGGATCTAAAGATGTCACGTTTCTTGGGATTCGCATTGTAGACACAATTTTAAATAAAAATTATTAGAAAAATTCGCTTACCCCTATTTCCCTGGCTTTCCAATTCTTTACATAGAAGGAAACGTACTAGTCGCATTAGTTTGCCCGTATCTTCATACACACACCTACGTATGTACTAACGGGGTTAACACCGGAAGAGAATCATCGTAGCATTCAATCATGTCCTCCTGCATTTCCACTTTCGCTGTAGTTGCACCAAATCAAGTACAGGACACGTCACTGTCACGCGTTACACAAAGTGCCATTCATCTTCAGTCTACTATGTTGGAATCATAAGAGGCTGCCAGAAATTGCTCTGAAAGATGATGCGCGTTGTACAAAGTCTGCCGAAATGAATTCTGCCTTGGATCTTCAGGAAGATCTGCCTTGGATGTTGATCTGAAAATTTAATAATTCCTATATGTTCGGGAGCCACGGAAAAAACGGGACCCCGAGGCGATGGGACTCGTCGAACCCACGATCTTCGAGGGTCCTCCGTACTACTTGGCCAGCCGCCTTACCAACGTCGCCAATGCCAACTCTCCGAGATTTCTTCTTCTTGATCACAATACGAACCCATGTTCGGACCTACTTTATAATAACTTTCTAACAATAACTCCTGTTTTTTTAGAACTAAAACTAAGTCACTAAGTCCTGAACGAATCTTGTCTCCTATCGCTGCTCAGAGATGATTTGGCATGAACCTCTGCTTATCCATAAGATCGTTAAATAAATCTATCCGAATAATCTACGATTCGCTTTGCAATTTGTTGTTTCACGCTAGAAGTGAAATATTATTTACGTCTCGGCTACGGGAGTCGCAGGGAATGATCAGTTTTGCCAGCAGTTACCTCGACCACGAGCACAGTGATACACAAGCCCATCACGAAGCTCTGCAGCAGAAATTTAACGCGGGTGCTCTGGAAGGGCCACATACCGACCCAGCTCAAAAGTCGTTTGTTCCACTCGTACGCCGGCTGCTCGAAGAAATCCATTCTACCTGGTAGCGTTCGCTTCTTCCCTCGGCGGTCGGTTGGGAGCGATTATTCTCGGCCGTTGGGGCGATTCGATGGCTGCGACGACAATCGCTGATTACTCATTGATGAGGGGAACTATACCCTCTTCTTTCAAGTCTGCGTAAATTGGCCAGCTAATTGACTATCAGTCAAGGGAGACTTTCGTCATAGACTGATTAGAGGACATTTCACGTAATAAGCGGGATGATCGATTGTCATTAGACGAAGCGAGGTGCCCGAAGAAAAGCGACGACGAGGCGGAGAGTTTTCTCGCATTTTCTATTAGACACTCGTCTGGGAGTGGTATTATCAGTCGAGACACCTCCTCGGCTATGCACTTTGTATCGTAACTTCAAGGTGCAATAACCACGCACAAGTGAATGGGTGAAATATAATCTATGTGGTGTAGCTGCTTGTATTTCAGCCGCTAATTGTTATCTACTAATACTCTTAATCCTAAATCCTAACGAAGATAAACCTATCGACGGATGTGACTTCACAGAATCGCTGTTGTTTACGTGAAAGATATACAGAAGCAAATGTGGCTAGCGATTGTGTTAGAAATTAGATAGTTATTTAATAAAAAGAGAGTCTATGAATTTAGGCACTTCGATGATTTGGCATGGAACAGAAATTTGCTAGTTTCAGATACGATCGAAATTTCCTTCCTTCTTCAATTTCGTAGCTTCGACGTCTGTTTATTCAGCCACTGTGCTTCGCATAATTTTCAGATCAGAGGATTGTACGATGTGTGGGGGGTTGACTACGATGTGGTTATGGAGATCTTTCCAACGATGACAACCCAAACCCTGGCCACCGCGATATACGCCAATGGAATTGTCAACCTAGACAAGGTATTCATCCCCTCGTGTTTCATTAACCAGCAACAATTTCCCCCCACAAATAAGGGCGTCCATAGACTTTGAGAAATACAACCTTGGCGATGACATCGACGAATCGGATCATGAAACACGCGGTGCGAATGGAGTAGCCCTCCTGCTTTTTGGAACCCATTTTGTAGGACGAATTTAATTAAAAATTTAAAACCAAAATTTAAAAATATTCACTTCTTTAATATAAACTTAATGAAGAGCAGTTTTTAAAAATAAGCTATTTTTCTCAAAAGCCGGGGGGGGGGGGGGGCAACTGCCCCTTTTGCCCCCAAATGTCTTTCGTCTAGATGAAATCGCTAGGCCAATCCTTCTTTCCCTTAAAAAGTGTCCTCTTCGATTCTATTAAAACTATATGCTATATGTCCTAGATCAGGGTTGTGCTTCTGTCCATTGAGAAAGACTGCAACCGCTACACGAGTCGCCCGGAAAGCACGATTCTTCAGGGCTACAAAGTACTAGGGAGAAGGATTGTAATCAACTATGCATGTAAGCGCCATCCTTCGCTTCTCTGTAATTAAACTTACGGTTCTAGCCGAAGAGGAGATTAATTCGGGGATCCAAAAGAACAGTTAGTTTTCAAATATTTTCGAAAAAAATTATTAAGAAAAATTAAATTTTTATTCAAATGGCAGTCAATCGTTATTAAATTCCGCAGAAATTTTTTCAAAAAATGAAATGATTTAAAAATATTAAGATTTATCTGTTTTGGTTACTGACAACCATTATTGTAAACGGAAATATTTTTTGGTCACTAATAACCATTATTGACGACCAAAACTGTTTTCGGTTACGAATCACTATTATCGCTGACCAGAATTTTTTTTGGTTACGAATAACTAATATCAATTGTGGGATATTTTTTTTGGTTACCGATAAGAATACCCATAAAAAAACTTCCAACAAGTAAATAAATTACGCCAAGTACATGAAAAAGTCAAGGACGGAAAAGAGTATTATAAAATAAATCACAAAAAAAATAGAAGATAATAATAATTACAATATAAAAAAAGATGTGAAATCAAAATGAGTTGCAAGTATATAAAGGTGCTTTGTAATAATCACGGACATTTTAGTAATGTGAAGATAAAATGTAACATCTAGACCAGACATGCACAGGACCCCCAATTCCGGGCACGAGCGCATATTCGAGCTCAAGCTGAGCTCGAACTCGAGCTCCGTGCTCGTTCAAGGACAAGCGAGTCCGCCAACGAAGTGGGGAGCGGCTGGTGTAGTGGGAGCGGAGCGTCGCAGCTACCGCAGGGGTTTCCAGAGTTTGACGCTCTGAAAATAAGGCACATTTTGGGGAATTTTTAAAAGAAAAGTGTTGAGTATTATAATTCCAATTTCTGTACTTTTATTAATTGAAATTTGAAAAATGTGTTCAAATTTTTGTATGCAATAATAGTAATTTAGTTCAAAGTTATAATGGTAGCAGTAAGAGGAGTTTGAAAGAAGAATTTGTTGCTGGCGCGCATGATTTTGGCTGTCGTAATCATCTGAAACAAAAAACGTACAATTTTTCTTAATCTATATGAGTGTGGTTATCGTATGAACTTTAGTTCATGTTGAATGAATAATGTTGAAAAGCGCAAAAATGGTTGTATTTCAAATGAAAACATTAATTTTTTGGAAAACCAATTGTTAGTTTTTTGTGTTGCAAAATTGAATTTTTGGAAATAATTACTTCATTCTAGTTCAAACGATAACCACACTCATATAGATTAAGAAAAATTTTTCGCTTTTTGTTTCCGATGACTACGACAGCCAGAATCATCTTCGCCAACAACAAACTTTTTTAAACCATTGTTACTGCTATCATTATAACTTTGAATAAAATTATTGCATACGAAATTTAAACATTTTTCAAATCTCAATTAACCCTCCATGTCCTGTGCCTGAGTAAATTTTAACCCACCGCTTGAGATCGCTAACGCAGACAGTGACATATACACGCAGACGTGTGTATGTCTGTCGCGACCAAACGATCATTTAGCTGTCGGGGGTGTCATAAAAGCATAAACTGGACCTTTCCGGTGATCGTGTTGGGGCAACAATAGGAAGCTCGGGACAATACCATATGTTCCTTGGAGAAAACAAAATGAGGCATTGCAGTCACAGAGTTCCCCATCACGAGACCTTATACCGAGGAGTGGGGGATAAGCATACCACGGTCGAGCTCGAGGGCGCACCGACTGCCCTAGGGCAGACTTAGTGTGCATCCCTGATCTAGACATTTGCGTAGACTACTTTGCGTGGCCAGGCAAGGTATTCTCTGATCATCAATACCCATACCTTCCCTTTCCCAGGCTTTCAGATAATTTGTCAATTTAAAACTCTGACAGTATGAGTACATTTTTATTATATTGTGTTATAAAATAATTCTTATTCATCGTCATTTGACCTTGCCTGGCCACGTGAAGTGGTCTAGGCAAATGTCTAGATGTTACATTTTATCTTCATATTATTAAAATGTCCGTGATTATTACAAAGCACCTATATGTACTTGGATTTCATTTTGATTTCACATCTTCTTAAACGATTTTATTCAGCTTCGATCCTCTGTTTGTTTGATTCAAATCTGGCAACTCAGATTTAACCTATTTCCAACTATCCAATTGTCTTGAAACTTTACAAGCGTGCGTAGTTTGGATGACAATCTAATATTTAAAAAAACAAAATTAACCACGAGCGGGTGAAAAAATTACCCAGTCATCAATAAATATAACCCATAACCAAAAATCCAAACGACTTGAAATCAGCCACTCGCGTTCTTTACGAAAACGACAAGAAGCCGTTCAGGACGCCAGGCGCATCGCAATTACCGAAAATACACAATTTATTGAGAAATGATCCGTCATGTATATACGAATAGTAAAACTAAAACTTTGCAGGCGTTCGTAGTATATCACCATCGAAATTGTAGTACGAGAAAAGAATTGTTTTTTAGTGGCTGTAGCACTATAGCGTTTAAGCGAACTCTTAAACTCTATACAGCAATAAAAGATATTTATAAAGAAGTCTGTTCTGTGAAATGTAAATGGAAAAACACTAAAAACTAGAAAATAAAAAATATATAAAACAAATTTTTTGTTAACCAATTTTATTAAAAATGCACTAAAAACTAAAAAATAATTCTTTTCTTGTACTACAATTTCGATGATGATTTTTCACTTTAAATAAAATCGTGGAGCAGGATATGTCATAACAGAATATGAATCAATTTAATACCAAACCAAGCGTTGAAATGAATTTGTTGTGATATATCCTGCTCCACGATTTTATTTAAAGTGATAAAAACACCATCGAAATTGTAGTACAAGAAAAGAATTATTTTTTTAGTTTTTAGTGCATTTTTAATAAAATCGTTTAACATAAAATTTTTTTTATATATTTTTTAGTATATATTGTAATTATTATTATCTTCTATTTTTTTTGTGATTTACTCTATAATACTCTTTTCCGTCCTGACTTTTTCATGTACTGGGCGTAATTTTTTTACTTTTTTTAAGTTTTTTATGGGGATCTTACTGCTTTTTACAAAGATAATTTGAATAGGGAATATCTTCAGATAATTTTTAATATTATAAATTAGAAAGGTTCACCATAAACAGCCATGAACAGCCTTATCACAGGACAAAATTAAGGATAAATTCCACGCAAGTTTAACAACTAAATACGAAACAAACCATGTGCACCGCATTGTCGATCTAATATATGTATAATATATTACTTTGTGTATAGTACAAGTATATAGTACTAATATAGTACTTTGTGTATAGTACAAGAAACACTGATTAAATTCGTGCATTATCGAAGGTGTCCATGCATCAAAATAACTGAATAAGTATGTATACGAAATCCTCCTTGAAAAATTATGCGTATCTACATAGTCTGGCGTAGGTCACAGTATCATTTTACACTTCGATTATCTATATATACATAAAATCCTCAGTTTAGTTAGAAATAAAAAGAAATTGATGATATAAAAACATGTCGGAATTCAAATTTTGGTAACTTACCTTGTGTTTGAGACTGCATTTTTGTTGCAATACAATGGTACAACGATACATACTTATAAAAAAACGTGGCATTTCAAATTTTGACAACTTACTTAAAATTTGGAGTAGATTGCATAGTGAAGATAGAAATTGATGAACGAAACATGAGTTAGTTTCTATTGGCTGAAAGTGTTCGTGTAACGCGTATACGTATTATGTCGACAAAAATTTTATATTGAAGAATCAGAAGCAAAATCTTATCATTTTTGTATGATACATGACACGATATTACAATATCTCTGTCATACGTGGAACCAATTTTATTGAATTTGGTCTTATTCGAAAGCTTATATGCGGTATGCATGAGAAAAATGCCTTTAAATTTGGAAAATATTGCAGACGTGATGAGATATTAATGAAATAAGTTTCAGGTAAGATTGGATTAGCCGGATTACGAGTAAAAGATACGTGGCAGCGACAGTCGACATATACAGGGTGTTGAAACCGCGTCTCTAGATCGAGGGCGGGAATTTTATTTTAGTTACTGTCGACTATCATCAATTTTTATTACCTAATAATATTACTAATAATTTGTAGCTATGAACGATATATAATGAATATTAGAATGTATATATTTTAATAAACGAAGCAGAATCTCTCTTCAATCTGAGCTTTCATTACAGTATACACTTACGCGACGCTGTTCACTTACTTGGCGGTACCATCAGTGCCACTTGTACTTGATGTCGTTATGCCATTGAATCAGTCTCGAGAGAAGCAATACATATTCGTAGCTAACTACGGTGTAGACAACGAGGAATATTACTATTATTTATGCATCCACATGTACATAGGAGCTTTTGCAGTAGGTCACTTGTTCGCTGCCTGCGAGAGCATGTATATGCTGTACGTGAACCATGCCGATGCCCTGCTTGCGATTGTGAGGTAAGGATTGAAGAAGAATTAGTGTGTAAATTGGAAAGTTTAATTGAAATTGCTGCAACGTTAGCGCGCTATCTTTCCTAGTTACCAACTGAAAACGGTACACGTGCTGCATCCAAAAGGTTCGATAAACATAGAAGATGGGTGTATTCTTGAAGAATACGATAGCAGAGAGTTCACGCCAGGCGAGCAGGAGCAGCTATACAAGAAGTTGCGTGTCTGTATACAAGACCATCAAAATGCTATCGAGTTGGTTTTATATTTTAATAATTCAGAGAATTCCTCTTACAAGGGAAGTTTGGCAACCCGGATATTCAGAAAATTATGAAACTCGGTGTGCAAGTAGAATAGTTCATCCGTAACGCAATCCTATTTTTTGTTGGCGCCATAATGCAATTTTTGGGGGTGAAATCACCCCTTGAAAAAAATGCAGAATTTTCTTTTCCGTGGAATATCTCGGGAAGAGTGGGAGATATCGAAAGGAAGTTTAAACAAAAGTTGCATCCTTTTTTTATATCTACAAAACTGCGTAAAAATAATTTTCGAAAAAAACATATTTTTCAAATTACCCCCACCACCAACCCTTGAAATTAAGATTTTGTATTTTGTAAATATACGCTGAAATACCTCTGAATGATCTCTTTTCATACATATAAATAGTTTGTGTGTTATATTTTTTTTTGCAAACAAATAAAACCTCTATTACTGAATTTGAAGTCCATTTTAGCAGTTTCCATTAACAAAATGGTTGGTAACTTGAAAAATGTGTTTTTTTCGAAAATTATTTTTACGCGGTTTTGTAGATATAAAAAATTGATGCAACTTTTGTTTAAACTTCTCTTCGATATCTCTCACCCTTCCCGAAATATTCCACGGAAAAGAAAATTCTGCATTTTTTTCAAGGGGTGATTTCACCCCCAAAAAGTGCATTATGACACCAACAAAAAGTAGGGTTGCGTTACAGATGAACTATTCTACTTGCACACCGAGTTTCATCATTTTCTGAATTTCCGGGTTACCAAACTTCCCTTGTTAGCGACAAGGTGAAAGTATATACAGAATGTTCCAAAATTCAGGTACTTCCCGGAACATGCAATATCCTGATGCAAAAACATGTCGAAAAGTCCTTTACCGTTTTGGAATCCGAGGCTTCGTTCCATAGATATTAATAGTTAAATATTAGCGGCCCATGTTCCGGGTCGCGCAGTTTAACGCCGAGTCAGCTGACAAGGGGAAGGCACAGTTGCGGAAATCGCTTTTGGAATGACAGTATATGGGGGTCGTAGTACTCATGAAGTATAAAATTACCTTTTCGGCTTTTTTCAGAATGGGCCTTCGATTTCGAGATATTTTGATTTAAAGTTTTTAACGTATCTAGTAATCCAGATACATATCATCTATAACCAAGAAGGTTCCTTGGCTGCAACGGTAGCGTGACAGCCTGCCACGCGTCCGGCCCGTGTTCCAAGTCCCTCCAAACTACGTACACATTTTTCTTTATTTAGCAATTTTTGCCGTGGGACTATATTTTGTAAATATTATGTATTATATACTATGTTACATATTACCTTGCGCAAATTTTGAGGTAAAAAATGCGTTAGGGAATCCGTTTTCACGGTTTGAACTAGTGCGGTCGGCTCTACTTATTTTAATTGAAAAATAAGTAATGTAATAAATTATATTAGAATCTGTCAGCTGACTCGTCTTTAAACTGCGCGGCCCGGAACTTAGACCGCTAATATTCAACTGTTCATATCTCGAGAACGAAGCCTCCGATCCCAAAACGGAAGACTTTTCGACGTCTTTTTGCATCAGGATACTGCATGTCCCGGGGTGTCCCTGACTTTCAGGACACCCTGTATGCATTCGCCTATTTTTCTCCATTAGGTATACAGAGCTGGTCGAATCAATATTCACGAAATCCCTATTCTTTGAACTGTTCTGTACTCTAATACGCCTGAGTATCACAGGAGCTCAAGTAAGTACTCGCAAAGAAATGATTTTCAAACTATTTCAACATTATATAACTAAACTCTATGCAAATAAATTAAAATGTGAGGGAATATATAATTGTATTTTAAATGAAAAAGCTCTTTAAGAGCGTGTTTCTGAAATTTGTGACGCTTCGATGCTTTTTTATTTTTAGACTGTACTGAATCTAGATGATCCAGAAGCTGTGATAAGATTTGGGTCGTTCTCAGTGTCGCAATCATTTTACATATTACTGCTTTGCCTTCCCGGACAGAAGCTATTAAATCACAGCGAAAACGTGTTCACTGCTCTGTAAGAATATAAACCATTGCTCTAATATTTCACACTTTTGCATTCGTGTGGAAAGTTCAATGATTTCATGTGTGCTTAGATGCGAGTCAATGTGGTACACATTTCCCAAAAAATCTCAGAATTTGTACATGTTTCTGCTTCAAAGAAGTTTGAAGCCTAGCAAAATAACAGCTTTAAATATCGTACCAATGACGATGGAAACATATCTCTCGGTAAATAAAAAGAATTCCAATTCTTAAAACTGCATAATTTATTAAAATTTCTGAAAAGCGTGTCGTAAAATCAAACTTGTGCACTATATACTTTTATACAGGACAAAAAATCAGTTTGAATATATCGCGATGTTAAACATTCATTAATAACAGACATTGCATTTTTAGATTATGAAGACGGCAATGAGTTACTTCACTGTGTTATTATCGGCAAAGGAAGATTCTGAATGAAGCATTCAATTGATTATACTATGAACTGTGAACTGAAATTATACGTTTCATGACCACTTGACCCATTTTGGGGATTTATCCGTTATTCGTTCAATTAGCATATCCAAAATAATAATTGCCCCATACGTAGTTGGGCCAGGTTTTAATCAGTCTGTAGAGGCTGTCCCCTGGACAAGACGTTGGCTTGGTTTGACGATGTCCAAACAACGTGTAATTACCCTTTATTGTGCCAATCAATTCACCGTATGCTAGCAACATCTGGGTAGCTCGTATTGCGGCTGCGTTTGGATTGTGATCTACGAATATTTTTATAAGATGACACAAATGAGAAGAAATACCTACTTAGTTCGTTATTTTGAACATAGGAAACTTTATTCCTTAGGTAATTTTATTTCCTACTATCTTCTCTATCTTTTCTCTGCAAGGTTGGGAAGAAAGTATCTTCTACATTAAGATACGAAAAAGTCAATTTTTAAAAATATTACATTTAGGTGGCTGGTCCACGTCGAGGCTTATTCAGCGTCTTCGTTGACATGCGCATTGCATTACGCAATGCACATCGCGATATACAGGGTTATCCACTGACAATGAGCCTAGAAGGCGCGCGCAAAAACAGATGTCCTGTATGGTCTTTTTCAGGCAACCGTCTCGACATTTGTCCTCAGGCGCAGGGGAAAACGACTCAAAAATCTCGAGCAAGGCGTTTGTACATCCAAAATTCAATTTCGTGTTTAGGACAGGGACTGCCTACTTAGTCAATTCATCTGTTCTCGCGAGCGCGTTCTGAGTTACGTGGATAACTGTGTAGGTCGTAACTTACCATCAAAGTTACCGATTATGCAAATTCCAATACTCTTGGTGTTGTAGGTTGGCGAATGTGCCCCACGTACACCCCAGCCTCTGCCTTCGTACACGTTACCATCTTCTCCAACTAGGAAATTGTAGCCTATGTCGTTCCAGTCGTTTATATTCATGTGATGATTCTACGAATCATGATTAAGTAAATGCAGTGAAAACAAAGTGCCCTGACACTTTGCATTACTATCCTGCTACTCCCATCACAATCACAGCTGAAGCATCTTGTACTTTCACTCAATGAGCAACTCTAACAAGTCAATTTAGATAGAATTTGAAATTAAATTATTGATTAAATTGTTAAATGGTACTTCAGCTGAATACTGACGAGACGAGTTTATTATAAGCTACTATTAAGATAAGCTCGTTTTACACAGTTTTGCTTTCAAACCAGCTTTCCCTTATGCAGCTAGACATTGAATTTTACACATGCATAGGTAAATATTTCATCCATTCAATCACCTGAATGCTTCTCACACTGACTTTACAATTGTCTTTAGTCGTGCAAGCAGGCGTCTCGGAGTGATGAATAATTACGAATGGAGGTGGATTTATTATCAATAATTCTGGCGTCAGCTTCGGTGCCTTGGCGCCCCAATCTGCCTTCGATGTTATATTCGGACCAACTGGAAAATCAACACCCAGTTACGCATCAATTTTGTACGTTTCCAAAAGCACCTCAAACTTTACCAAACTGCTTTTATAAATTACGAAATAGCAGATTTCCTTTCTGTCAAATGAAGGAAGGAAATGAAATACTAAGTGATAAATCTATTTTCCTGTTCAAGATCTTTTGAAAATCATTCTTAAAAGTTTCAATATAGCATGTAAAGATGTTTTGCTCTAGGCATGATATTACTTCAGACCAGAGGATTGAATTAATTGACCTTTTTGATAAAAACATGAAGCACGTGGTCAATTACTTGTCACCTAGCGAGAAGACTAAATTTGACAACAGAAGGAAACGTTTTTCAACCGAAGGGGCTACATGTTCGCACATATCCTCATTATAGTCATAACAAGTCATAACAGAAGCTGCGCCTCGTAACTATATAGGGATTGCAATCGCGACAAATACCCTCCAATTTCTACCGGTAATTCGATAAATTATATATAGCAATATAGCGCATATATGCGTTCCATAATACCTTCGATATCTACTATGTTATCAATGAAAGAAAAGCTTCAAATTCTAATAAAGACGAAAGCCGAAGTATCTCAAGAAGAACCAACTGTAATCTAAAAGAAGACTAAACATCTGAAAATCTGAAGACTAAAAATATATACAAATGCTAGGGTAAACCAACCAGTAATTGACCGCATACCAGTGAATGACCATTAGGCAAAGAAATGTAAATCATTAATTTAAAAATATTATATGTTTATAAATGGAGTGTAGTTGCACTTTTAATATCCCATATTTTTACCTACGTGTATTAAGCAAACATTAATGAGTACAATTCTTATTAAAAGTATGTGGCCATTTACTGGACTTCTACAGGTTTTGCATTTTATAATCGTTTTTTTTTTAAATTACGATAAGAATAAGTAATTATTTTCATAGAAATTTCAAGAAAAATAAATTTAAATGCAATTTCAACAGTTGTTTTGTTGTTATACATAAATATATTCAAGTATTAATCTCAAAGGTCCATAAATTCAACAATTCGGTCATTCATTGGTTGGTTTACCCCAGGGTTGACTAACTGGCGACTCACGAGTTGCCGGGGGCTCCTCCGCCTTGCGGCCACACTGAACGGCCCCCTCCATACCTACTAAAGATTGACGATCGCAGTCGAATTCGTCCGTCCCTACACAGACATAAGTACATTCGATTGCTACGGCCGGCCACGGCCATACGTTTACATATAATTATAATTAATACGGCAATACGAACTGATATATACTTACTTTTACTCGTCTCTGTGAATTCGAACGTGCACATTGAGACCGCGTCATATTATTGACAAGGGATGGTATATCCACATCAATTTTTGTTATGGCTATCCTTAACAGCGAAGATAATGAATGGTCCGCTAATCTTGACCGATATTTACTTTTTATATTTTTCATAACGGAAAACGCACTTTCGCATCTGTATGTAGAATCAAACATTGATGAAATTTTTAAACCCAAATCCACCAATTTCGGATACTTTTCTTCTGATAATAATTTAAAAAACTCCTGTCCATATTCATTTCTGGCGAGTACGAACGGATCTGCTTGCAAATTACACAATTCAACTCGATAATACATTCCTTGGTCTTCGATCTTACATCCTTTTGGATTATTAAAAATTATAAGCTCATTTTTCGTAAAGCGCTTTTTAAATTGTTGCTGAAAATTTAAAAACACTAAGTTTTTATGCGAGCTCGCACTTTTAACAGATACGACATTTCATTTGAATACGTTAAATTTGAAATTGCAAAAACAAGGCCAAAATATTTCTGATTTGATTGGGCATATAAACGGATTTCAAAACCAATTGCAACTGTACATACTAGAATTAAAAGCGTCGGAATTCCACCATTTTCCATCCTGCAATGAAATTGCTAGTGAACGCCCAAATGCAAATTTTGTGAAATTAGTACCAATACTAATCAAAATACAGCAACAATTTAAAAAGCGCTAAGTATATATCAGTTCGTATTTTCGTATTAATTATAATTATATGTAAACGTATGGCCGTGGCCGGCCGTAGCAATCGAATGTATTTATGTCTGTGTAGGGACGAACGAATTCGACTGCGATCGTCAATGTTTAGTAGGTATGGAGGGGGCCGTTCAGCGTGGCCGCAAGGCGGAGGAGCCCCCGGCAACTCGTGAGTCGCCAGTTAGTCAACCCTGATTTACCCTATAAGATTTCTTAATGACTACCAGTCTAACAAGTGTCGAATCTGAGAGAGCTTTTTCCGCGCTTGGTGTATATTGTACAAAAATTAGGTCACAATTAGGGGACCAAAGTTTAGACAAATTATATTTTTTTCGTGCTTATTTGTTAAACAGTGTAGATAAATAAAAAAATATTTAATTATGTATGTAAGATAAGATTCTTTTCATTGTTTTCGTGGTGAATATCCATACTTAATAAGTATCAGTAGTTTGCTACTATATGCATTTTATATTTTTTATGTTCAGAATAGTATTATTTGCATATATATTTTATAATGTTCCATTAGATTTAAAAAAAAAGTTTTTGTAATATTTACTCTTATATTTTCAATACCTTAAAAAATACCGGTAAACCGGTTTCGATTGAAAATTTTACCGAATTACTGATAATTGAAGAAGTCGGTAAATTTAAAATCCCTATACGTAACACGACATCCCAACGTATCAATTAAATAATGATTTCCATAGAAAGATCAGATCTCATACGTACTTCACTGCCGCCGTGGTAAATTATCATCCTTGAATATGAACAGTATCATCGCTCTGGCGTAACAACAATTACCATGCTTTCGCGTCTATCTCGCCCAAAGAACATTACTTAATCGAAGGAAAAGGAATATAAAGAAAATAGAAAATAGTAGCATTATGATTGACTCTTCTGGCCAGTACCCAGAGTGCCACTAATGCATCGCTTTCGAACGAAAGACATATAGTCAATTTAGACTTTTCCCACTTTTCAAAGAGCAATGTTAAAATTTGTAGGTAATTATGCAGAACAGGTGTTTCCTCACCGATTTCAATGATTTTTGGATATGTTGTCGGGGACATGATTCTGAACAACTTTTTCCTATACATATAACCGCCGCTCGACCTTCGTTTCTGAGATATTTGCGGAAAACTTCTGTTGATTTATTCCGACGCAACGCATTCCACTCTCCAACTTGTCCCGGGTATTAGTATTGGTTGGTGCTAAATTAGTGCGGGGGGAGGGGGTGCGCGTAAAGCATGGTAGGGAACCGATGTGAGTTTAGAGATTTGGTACCATAAACTTGCGGATGCCCCTCAACACCCTGACTCTGTTCTGCGGTGCTGACGCCGGCGGTTATTAGGATCACTCTGGTTCTAAAACATAATTTTTTTGCAAGAATGAATGTGCCTTCGAAAGCACCTGTTGGGTGTGTGGGGACTCCCGTCAACACCCCAACTCACATCGGTTCAATACCATGGTTTAAGCGTCCCCCGCACTAATCTAGCCCCAACCAATACTAATACCCGGGACAAGTTGGAAAGTAGAATGCGGTGCGTCGGAATAAGTCAAAAGAAGTTTTTCGCAAATATCTCGAAAACAAAGGTCAGCTTCGTCATTTGTTTTGTCCCGTGCTAGCGCATACGCTGCCGCGGACGCGTACTGTACAGTAATTCCTCGTAATAAACCCGACGAACAGGCCTGGCGGCGGGCGAACGACGTGATGTGGACACTATTCCCTTAGAATACTATATGTATGCTCTAAGCCTATTCCGTGCGGTCGATGCCGTGAGTGAGAAAACCCAGGAGCCGAGCGAGAGGGAACGAAACAGTTGACACGAAGTTGTCGTCGACTCCTGCGTTCTCTCACTCTCGACCGAAGGTTTCCAAGAAATGGTGGGGATAGTTACCGGGCGTACTACGCATGCTAAAGACGGGACTGTAACGAGGCATTACTGTAGCAGTAGCAGCAGTTTTTCGCGAATATTTTGGAAACGAAGGTTGAGCCGCAGTAACATTTATAGGAAAAAGTTGTTCAGAATCATGTTCCCGACAACATATCCAAAAAACATTTAAATCGGTGAGGAAACACCTGTTCTACATAATTACCAATTGGTATTGTGAAAATTTCATTACCAACAGCCTCGGTTTCATCACCAAAAAACATCACTCGAAGAATCGCGAGCAGCAGAAACGCAAGTATTGGCGTGTCCATCTTCGCTCTTCCAGAGATACTGACACTGGACCGTCAAATGATTGTGATATTAATAGCAGCCCCACCCATCAGTCCAGTTCGTGGACTCATCCCGTTTCTGATCTTTGGGTCACAAGAGAGCACATTAAAGAGGGGATTTAAATCTCTTCCCCAAAGCAGCGATACCTACAGTGAGTGTCACTCAAAATCGTACACCGTAACGCGTGCCAGACTATCGGTTGAAAAATATTGTTACCATAGATGTAAGATGAAGGTTTTTTAGGAATAAACACACTAACATAATTGTATTCAATATATACTGATTGCAAATAAAAAGCTTTATTCGTAATAAGAAAATTATACATATTTGGAAGTAATGTACAGAAAATGCCAGTCACTGAAAATCGTACATATTGGTACACCTGTAAAAAGTACGGGAATAATCCGATTTTCTTTTCTGTAACAGTTGGCTATCCTTTCATTATACCTGCAGTCAAATGTTTTGTGTTACTAAAAGTCGCAAATTAGTGCACAATGGGTAAAATTAATTAAAATGAAGCAAACCACTCTTGAAAAACGGGAATTGGTTATTTACCATTATAAAAATGGAAAAAGCCTAAATAAAATAGCTGAAATTATTAATCGGAAAAGGAATACTATACAGTATATAATTAAAAGATCTAATGAATGTGATCGCGTATTAAACAAAGTAAGGAGTGAAACAAATAAGAAATTGAATACGCGGGACGAGCGGTGGATTATGAAAATTGTGAAAGATAATCCGAGGATTAGTGCACCAAAATTAACTACTGAAGTAGAAAAGTATTTAGGCAGAAAAGTAAGTAATTCCACTGTCAGAAGAGTTATTAGACGCAATAATTATCATGGACGAATTGCACGAAAAAAGCCGTACATCAGCCGGCAAAATAGGAGAAAACGAATAGAATTCGCAAGAGAATATATAAAAAAAGATTCTGATTTTTGGAAGGACGTTATTTTTACAGACGAATCTAAATTCAATATTTTTTTATCGGATGGAAAAATACATGTATGGCGAAAGTGTAACGAAGAGATGAAGATACAAAATCTTCGGCCAACGGTGAAGTTTGGAGGAGGATGCCAAATGGTCTGGGGTTGCATCTCAGCCTCTGGTGTAGGTAATTTAGTATTTATAGATGAAAAAATGGACAAATGGGGGTATTTAAACATATTAAAAAACAATGTAAAGCAAAGTGCGGAAAAAATGGGTATTTTAAATACTTCCAAATTTTATGCCGATAATGACCCCAAACATACTTCCTACGTAGCGAAGAGTTGGGTACTGTATAATTGTCCAAAAGTGATACAAACGCCGCCACAATCACCAGATATCAATGTTATAGATTATAGAACATATGTGGCATGAACTGGAAAAAGGTTAGATTACGCTGCGTTTATAATAAACAACGATTGAGGTCTGCACTGCAAGAAGAGTGGGCAACTATTTCGAAGGAATTTTGCGAAAAATTGGTGCAATCGGTTCCACGACGATTACAAGCAGTCGAAAATAATCATGGATACTCCACAAAATATTGAAATGCACTTTCGTTTTTTTCTATTAACGATAATAACATATTTTTGTACATGTGCGATTTTCAGTGACTGATATTTTCTGTACATTACTTCCAAATATGTATAATTTTGTTATTACGAATAAAGCTTTTTATTTGCAATCAGTACATATTGAATACAATTATGTTAGTGCGTTTATTCCTAAAAAAACCTTCCCCCATCTTACATTTATGGTAACAATATTTTTCAACCGATAATTTGGCACGCGTTAAGGTCGATTTACACTATACGGCACGGACCGGCACGTACCGGCACGGCGCGGTCCGTCACCGGCACGACAAAACATTGTACATGCGTTTTAAATGGGACTGTTTACACTATCCGGCACCGACCGGCAACGTTCCGTCTACGGCACGAACCGACGCCAGCCGACATTGTCGCGAAGAATGTTTTGCCGGTTCGTAACGGTCCGCGTCGGAACGTTTCGTCGCGTGTCTGACAGTGTAAACCAGTAAACGGCAGAGACCGCATGCAGCACAGGTTGCTTCACGGAACGACGTATCTTGTTTTTGTAACCCAGGTTCAATGCATTTCAGCAATTCAAAAAATTTGCATTGCGACATTCTGAAGTACTGATAAAACTTATCATCGTATTTTAATAATTCATTGAATAAAGTCCAATACTCCCCATCGACTTTTCTCTTTTTCAATATTGGGTGTACCCAAATTCTATTTCGCTTTTTTCCCCTTTTTGCTGCGGCATCCTCTTCGTCTAAAAGTAAGACTAGGAGAACCAATTCCTCGTCACTATCTGATCTGCTCATTTCGACTTCTAAACGTGAACTGCCGGACTGTTGCCGGAGCAGTGTAGATGCATGCATAATATTACGATTTTGAGTGACACTCAACTATAGTAATGAATATTATTTATCTGTGTAGGAATCGGTGACGTAATAAAATTTTGGGGGCTTCGGAAAAAGAGCGTGTCGTCATGGTGTCGGGAATCGAACCCGAGCTGTCCGCGTGCGAATCAGCAGCGCTAGCCACCACAGTTAACGCCGGCTCTCCGTGGTCCCTTAGTCCGGGCCTCCTCTTAGTCCCGTTACGCAATTGCGACAAGTTGCCGGCAACTTGGTCGACAAGAGACCAGAAACTTTTATTGTTCGCCGCGACCAAGTGCGTACGAACTCATATATTCCCGTATACCTCGTGGTCGTCGGCGATCTGGTCGCCGAGAGACCAAAATTCGGGCAACCAAACGAAGCGACCAAACCGAGCAACTCGATACCTTATCCGTTTCGTAGAGAGCGCCAAACAGAATGGACGGCGAGGAGATTGTTCTAATTGTGAAGTGCATTGAAAAAAAAATAAAGAAGAGGCAACATTCAGTGCATTCTTTATTGTAAGATCGCCGTAAGAAAAGAATGTTTACTGGCTTTCTCATTCTCAAACAAATGCACCATTTCTTCTTATTGTTTTTTGAATGTCGCGATTGGAGTATTCATTATATGACAAGTCCCAAATTGCGTTTCGAGATTCAATTTGCAAAATAAATTTCTGCGTATCGAAACTCATTTCGTTGCTTGCAGGGGTCTGGTTGCCAACAAAGTCGCTCGTCGCGTAAACGCGTGCATTGGAAACAGGGTACCTCGTTGGTCGCCGCGACCACTTGGTCTCCCGTGCGTCGCTCACGTTTTCATGGTTGCCGGCGACTCCCTGGTCGCAAGTGCGTAACGGGGCTTCTGGTGGGGGGTTCCTGATCCTACATCTGCAAACATTGTTTTTCTGCAAAAGACTTTTTCCTCAGCGAAACAATGTACGTGTGTCTAATGTTTCTTTCCTGTGGGAAGTTCAGCGTTTTCGCTCTGAACCAACTGATTTTCTTAATTTTGCATCAATGAGTTCTCCTGTTTCATTCACCTGACCTATATTTCTGACAACGTTCCACACTTATGTTCGTTTCCCTTTCACCACAGTAAAAGGTAGAGGCTAAGGACTTGGAGTGAGGTTTAATCATGTAAACACGAAAAGCTTCGCGTGTTAAAGCTTATATCGAGCATTTGTTTATATTCAGTGCGTGGAGTTACGTCATATGTAGAATAATCAATAAAGGGTAAGGTAATAGAAAAATACCCAGGCAAAGTGGTTTTTAATAGAGACTACTGCGATTACCCAATAATTAGCGATAATTGATTTATTTTACGCACACATGTGCAAGCAAATGAGGTAGCAGTTATCAATACCTTGTACTTAAATACCATGATAAGAAAATAAGGAATAAATTTCTCGCGAACATTGCTTATCGCTGTGTTGCGAACTTATTTCATTACCATCATTGTGCGTAGAATTACAATTCGGTCGATAAACAAATTGGACTTATCGTACGATCGAAATTCGCACATTTGCGAAAGAACTTATCTTTTCTTAACACAGTTCATTCAAGCTATTCATTGTAATAAGAAATAAACTACAGTCGACGCGAAAGAAATTATGTACTTATCGTTAATTCAGGTAGCTTAAATAACGTGCGTATAAAGTTACTGTAGTACTATAAACATAACGTGAAAGCATAAGTATTACATATCTGTATGATAGGACTGAGGTGGTATGTGGTACAATGATAGGGACTCCGTTTAACCAAACACTCAATTTATTTTCCAAAAAAAATGTAAAACAAGAATATCGCCAATGACTCGCGCGTGGACGTCGTAGTGTTCGCGCAGGAACTGCCTCAATCCAACTGACCTCTCTTCACCCACCGTACCCTTGACGAGGGGTAGAAAACGTGAAGGAAGGAAATAGAAAAAGAGAAAGACAGGAAACTGAAGAAAATCTGAGATGAAGGTAAAAGAGAAAGCTACGCGAGAAGCGACTTCGCTTGGACTCCCGCGGACCTGGTCGCCACATGTTCTCAACGAACGCCAGGCCCAGGCGAACCCCTCGAGAAACGACTGAAGAAGAATAGGCAGGAAGTTGTAAACCGTAAGAGAATTTAGAAAAGTGAAAGTTGGAAACGTAGGGAAAGAAAAGTAATGAAGAGAAAGAACGTGATAGCCGAGACGTAACTGCTACAGGACTTTCTTGAGGATCGCGCCGAATTCGTTACCATCACCATGGATGTAGATTCAGGAATACCATATGGGACAAAATCCTACATACCTGAATTGAATGCAAAGTTCCGACGCCAAATTCCGCTTCAGGTACGCCGCACTATTAATACGATCCCATAAATTTAGAAATAATTACATTCCTACTTAATACCACACAGGCTAGAGATAAGAGTTACTATAGTGACGTTAAAACAAGTTCAGCTAACTTTTCGCACGTCGATATTTGCGTAAGGTCTGAGGAAGACAGTTAACGGTGACTTGACCCTTTACGTGTAATTATATAAAGCTACTCATACGGAATGAATGAAACACAACGTTGTAACAGGAAGTATATTTGCTCGAGTATACTTGGCACAGGATGGAAAATAAATAATATACTTAATACCATCATTAAATAATTTTTGGTGAAGAGAAATTATGCGTTTGATGACCACTTGGGCCAGGTTTGAATCAGTCTGTAGAGGCTGTCGCCTGGACAAGTGGTTGATGCGGTTTGACGATGTCCAAGCAACGTGTAATCTTCCTTTATTTTGCCAATAGACACACCGTATGATATCAACGTCTGGGTAGCTTGTATTGCGGCTGCGCTTGGATTGTGACCTACGAATATTTTTATAAGATGAGCCAGATGGGAAATAATATCTAGTTCGTTATTTTGAACTTATGAAACTTTATTCCTTAGGTGAATTTATTTCCTATAGTATTTAATTCTCGCCAACGTTGAGGCTTAATCAACCTCCGCGTTTACATGCGCATCGCATTACGCAATGCATATAGTGATATACGGCGTAACTTACCAACAAAGTTACCGATTATGCAAATTCCAATACTCTTGGAGTTGTAGGACGTCGAATGTGCCCCATGTTTTCCCCAGCCTCTTCCTTCGTACACCTTACCATCTTCTCCAACTACAAAATTGTAGCCTATGTCGCTCCAGCCTTTCTGATTCATGTGGTAGTTCTACGAATCATCATTAAACAGTTTGAAAACAAAGAGTT
This sequence comes from Andrena hattorfiana, assembly GCA_944738655.2. Taxonomy (NCBI): domain Eukaryota; kingdom Metazoa; phylum Arthropoda; class Insecta; order Hymenoptera; family Andrenidae; genus Andrena; species Andrena hattorfiana. Next base: position 36,639,358 of record OX122889.2, on the reverse strand, counting down.
CTGACACTTTGCAATACTATCCTGTTACTCCCATCTCAATCGCAGCTGATTGTATCTAGTAATTTCACTCGAAGAGAAATTCTTATAAATCAATCTGTGTAAAAGTTGAAATTAAAGTATTGATTAAATTATTAAATGGTACCTCAGCGGACTACTAACGAGTTTATTGAGAGTTACTGTTTAACAAGCTCGGTTTACTCAGATTTGCTTTCAAAACAGCTTTCCCTTAGGCAGCTAAACACTGCATTTTACGCATGCAAATATTTCATCAAGTGAATCACCTGAAAGCTTCTCAGTCTGGCTTGACAAATTGCTTGAGTCGTGCAACCATCGGTCGCTGAGTGATGAACAATTACAAACGGGGGTGGGTCTGTTGCCAGGTTTTTTGACGGCCATTTCGGTGACTTGGCGCCCCACTCTGCCCTCGATATTATATTTGGACGAACTGGAGAATATTAGAACACCCAGTTACGCATCAATTTTGTACATTTCCATAAGCATCTCAAACTCTACCAAACTACTTTTATAAATTATGAAATAGTACTTTCCCTTTCTGTCAAACGAAGGAAGAAAATGAAACACTAAGTGATAAATCTATTTCCCTGTTCAAGATCTTTTGAAAATTATTTTTAAACGTTTCAATATAGTATGTAAAGATATTTTGGTCTAGGCACGATATTAGTTCAGACCAGAGAATTGAATTAATTGACATTCTTAATAAGAACATGAAGCATGTGGTCAATTGCTTGTCACTTAGCGAGAAGACTTAATTTGACAACAGAAGGAAACGTTTCACAACCGAAGAGGCCACCTGTTTCCACATGTCCTCATTATTTGACAAGACATAACAGAAGCTGCGCCTCATCAACTAATGATTTCTATAGAAAGATTAAATCTTATACGTAATTCACGGCCGTGGTAAATTATCATCCTTGAATATGAACAGTGTCATCGCTCTGGCGTAACAACAATTACCACGCTTTCGCGCGTATCTCGCCCCAAGAACATTACGTAATCGCAGGAAAAGGAACATAAAGAAAACAGAAAATAGTAGCATTATGATTGAATCTTTTTGCCAGTACACAGACTGCCACATTGCTTTCGAACAAACGACATACAATTAATTTAGACTTCTCTCAGTTTTCAAGGAGCAATGTTAAAACTGGTATGGTGTCAATTTCATTACCAGGAGTCTCGTGTTCAGCGGCAAACGTCGCTCGAAGAATCGCGAGCAGCAGAAACGCAAGTATTGGCGTGTCCATCTTCGTTCTTCCAGAGATACTAACATTGGAACCATTAAACGGTTGGTATTAATAGCAACCAGTCGTGTGTCATCACTTCTGATCTTTGGTCGCAAGAGAGCACATTAAAGAGGGGATTTGACATGTATAATTATGCCGATTCAAGATTCATCTCTATCAGTTTCGGACTGGGTTTCCCCAAAGCAGCGATACCTAATAATGAGTATCGTATGCAAACTTTGTTTACAATAGATAATTCAGTGACATCAGCTGTTATTATGTTCGCGCAAGACTTTATCCTCAGCGAAACAATGTACACGTCTATAATTTTTCTATCCTGTGGGAAGTTCAGTGTCTTCGCTCCGAGCCAAGTGATTTCCTTAATTTTGCATCAATTAGTTCTCCTGTTTCATTCACCTATCGTGTATATCTGATAACGTTCCTCACTTATGCTCGTTTCCCTTTCACCACAGTAAAAAGTGGAGGCTAAGGACTTGGAGTGAGTCCATTCAAAGTTTCGCGTGTTGAAGCTTATATCGAACATTTAATTATATCTAGATGGAGTTACGTCGCATGTAGAATGAAGGGGATGGTGCGGGAAAAATGCCCAGGGAGACTGGTTTTTAATCGAGACTACTGTGATTACACAATAATTGGCGATAATTGATTTATTTTACACACACCTATGCAAGCAGATGAGGTAACAGTTATCAATGTCTTGTACTTAGATACTATGATAAGAAAATGAGAAATAAGTTTCTCAGGAACATTGCTCATCGCTGTGTTGCGAACTTATTTCATTACAATCATTGTGCGTAGCGAAACGCGTTACAATTCGTTCGATAAAAAAATCGGATTTATCGTACGACTGAATTTCGCGCATTTGCGCAAGAACATATCTCCTCTTAGCAGAGTTCACTTAAACGATTCATTCTAGTAAGAAATAAACTACAGTCGACGCGAAAAAATGATATATTTATCATTAATTCAGACACCTGGCTCATTCTATTTTGATCGGCCCAAAGAAGAAGCTATTTTTAAAGATTTTTTTCTGAATAAATACAACATATAATTAAATAAACCTTTTTGGAATTTATTAAGCTACTCTTATATTATTAAGAAAAATTAAAAACATTTTTTTTTAATTTGTTTCATATGTTTTTGTATAGCGTCAATCTGACATCTACAAAAAAGATGTATGTTCGTGGCGTAGATGATTTTCCGGCTGAGGCTTATCTAAAACAAAAAATTTGAAAAGATTGTTAATCTGTATGAGTGTCGTTATCTCCCGTAGCTCAATTAACAATTTGTGTCGAGAAATAATCGAGATTTTTCTCGGAGAACATTCGAGAAAACACTCCTCCAGGGAACTTTTTTTTTCAAACCGGTGCCATTCTGTTATTCCTCAACAAAAATTGTTAAAATTATGAGCGAAAGGCGATAGCCACATTCATACAGATTAAGAATCTTTTCGAACTTTTTATTTCAGATAAGCCTGAACCGGGATATCACCTACGCCACGAACATACCTCTTTTTGGTACGCGTCACATTGGCGCTATAAAAAACATATGAAACATATTAAAAACAATCTTTTTAATTTTTTTTTGTATAATACAAGAGTAGCTTAATAAACTCCAAAACGATTTATTTCATTATATGCTGCATTTATTGAGAAAAAAATCTTTAAATATAGCTTCATTTTTCGGCCGATCAAAGTAGAATGACCCCTTAAATAACGTGCACGTGGCACGAATACTGTATGTAGTTTGCCAAGTTGCAGGCTAAGAAACCTGCGCTTTAAAATAATTATCATACCTCGAGGTAAAAATGAATATTTCTTATTTCACGTGTTTGTGGTTAGATAAACATTAATCAAGCCTATTTTCCTCGTAATTGTCCTCGTGGCACGATCCAGTAAATGCAACTGTCTGACATGTTTCTGTAGGAATATATTGCCTTTGAAAAACAATGCTTTTCAAATACTTTAAGCGTTTCGCGTTGCATATACAACAACTTCACTCGAAGCACTGACATTTCGCGTTGCGTTAGTCGTTTTTAATCGCATTCAAGGATCTTTGGTTCACAGCAGTGACTGATTCTGTGGTGGCTGTTGTGTTGGAGTACCTCGGTATAGGATGTTTTGTCCATCGTGGATTTGTCTGCACGTATTTGTAAAATTCGTCTCCAGGGCACAGAGTATCCCTTGCTTGTCGATGCCCTAAGACGTGATAACTTTCGCTAATTTTTCCCAGAGACACGCCATAGTCGATGAGAGCGTTCAGGGTTTTCAGAGCAGCGTCGTTTGGAACGAAATCTGCACAAAACAGTACATGTTTAGGTTTAAAAACTTGCTCTATTTTAATCAGTTTTCAGTATGAGTTATACTTGTACCTACACAAGTGTACTTTATTACAAATTTACTCTTCTTGATTATCGAAACCACTTAGTCTTCCACTCTTCCCCCGTTTTAAAATTTCAGATACACAGAGTCTGCTAATGCCCTGCTTTTATAAAGTTCCTTAATGCCAAAGCATCACTCTTTCAATTCAGCAAGTTATCACTGCACTAGTTCCACTTCTGAACCCCTTCTTCAACTAAAGAATTTATTCTGCCCAAAGCTATGCTTATTCAAAGGTGTCATGAAGTGACTTTACAAAAGGGCATATTTCCATTTTTGACCTTGAAGCAAATTTTGATGGCATCGCCAATAACACTGTTCGACAGCCACCTGGACTTGTAACATTCAAATGTTCTATCAGTATGAATAGCTGTCTCTTATAGATTTTTGTGTGCTGAAAAGGAATCTGCAAACCGTTTGTCGTCATCACCCTCAATTTTCGAGAAACTTGATTTTGAAAAATAATGCAAATTTTCAAATTGGAACATCTTTTGTGTCCAAACACTAATAGTTATTCGGTTGCTTGTAGCGTCAAATTAATTCTATGACCCCTCCCGAATGCAACGATATAAGTTATTATTGCATATTGAACATTACATATGTTTAAACAACGATCAAAGGGAAAAGGACACCCGAAATTTGCCAAATTCTTTCGTTTCTGTATTGAAAACAAAACGTGACTTGCCAGTTCTGTTGATGTTTTTCGAGGGAAAAATGTCTGCTGCATCGCTGCATCGGCGTAGTCAGATTTTTTCCTAGACACTTAGTTTTGGAAATGAATTGAAAGATATCTCCAAAATTGGATGCATTTCGGGTGTCCTTTTCCCTTTGATGGTTGTTTAAACATATTTAAATGTTCATAGTGCGAGAGGGTTCATAGAATAATTTGACGGAACAAGCAACCGAATAACTATTACTGTTTGAACACAAAAGATGTTCAAAATTGAAAACTTGCATTTTCTTTCAAAATCGAATTTCTCAAAAACTGATGGTGATAGCGACAACGCACAAAAATATAAAGAACCGGCTATTGAATGCTACAAGTCCGAAAAAAGTTAAATTTTGTCGAACAGTGCAATGTTAACTTACATCCCCCAATGGCACAAAACACTACAAGATAGGTTTAATTCCTTTTTGAAAAATTGTTAGTGAAAATACATGTTTCATACAAAAGATCTTATTTCCAAGTTTGTCTGATGAAATAATTTTTTTAGTCTGAAACAAACGGACATATTTCCTATACCCATCTGTGAAACTGTTATGAATTCAAAACAAAAGGAACTTAATTCCATAGAGTGACCCAAACATATACTAAATTAATTTAAAAACGTACCCAATGTCATAGTATCTTTACAATTAAATGTGGCAAAACAAAGTAGCCATAAACATTATATTATATTTTGAAAATGGCAGAAAAGATGGTGCAAGTTCTAGGGCTTATTTCCAAATGGTTTCATAGAAACAGGCTTATTTTTTAATAGTTTCCATCAATGTGTATGTGTACTAATAAAATTTTTTTTTAATAAACGTAGGTACCGCAGTTTTCTGCGGTTATTAAAAAAATATATATGTGGAAATGTACCCGTTCGAAAAATTATTCCTCAACTTCTCTTTTCCCTGATCCCATTTAAATTGCAGAAGAAAATGCACCTACCACTAAAGTCACCAATGACACATATCCCAATGCTTTGGGTGTTGTAACCAGGTGCATGTGCTCCAACGTAATCCCAGCCCCGTCCCTCGTAAGCGTTCCCATCCTCGCCAATGATAAAGCTGTAGCCAATGTCAAACCAGCCTCGATCGTCAATATGATAATTCTGGTAGGATCTCACTATCGCTGAGCATGTCTTCTGGTCGTAGCAATACTGCTTGATACCTCCGTGATGGATCACAACGTAAGGCGTTGGTGTCACTTCCATTGGCACACGCTCCACCGGTGGCCTGGCTCCCCATTCTTTCCTGGTCACGATCCTTGGCACCTCTAAACAGGCGAACTCAGGCTTCTAAGTAACGTTTACACGTAAAGAACTTCTTGATCGCTCGTACAAATCGCGAATCTGCATCGATAACGCATGACACGTAGATGATATGAGTCAACTAGTCAAAAAAGAGGACAACATGTACTTTATCATTTACGATGTCTGTATGAACCGTTACTGTGACACCGTTAATCGATTCTGAAGTGCTAGGATCGACGATTTCTTTCTTTTGAATTTGTATGGTGATCGCGAAGATGTGGAGTGTTAATTGCCGACGTTCAAATGGTGCAAGAGTCTTTGGAAATGATGTGGAAACACTACGAGCAAAGATGGAATGGTTTAAGAGGTGTGAGAATTTCGGTGCAAATGGGCGAACTTTCTGACGGCAGGTAGTCTACGAATTCGGCTCTGTGAGACTGCAGGAAAGAATCACTCCTTACCGGTGTCATTTTCGAAATTGGCCCAAGTGACTGGTAAAGAAAGAACAATATTTTCGAAGGACACAATTAAAATCAACGCGTGTGCCAAGAGGACCGACGACCCCATGATCGTAAGCACCGTGTCAGCTCGTGTTAAAAGTATAACTGAACGAGAATCATGAAACGACCGCGGCTTTTAAACGAAAAATTGAACGTAACCGGGAAGTCCCTCAGAGACGCACGTTGGGTCTTTCAACCCTCTCCCCTCTTCGAATCGTGGTAGCGTGAAAACGATAACAAAGTGGCCCGGCGAATTCAATATCTACAATTGATAAAGAGGCCCACGCCTTGCGAGTATGAATAAGAAAACCGGCTCTGTAATCTGAAATCGGTATAAAAATCGAAAAGATAGTGCAAAGATATAATATATCGCGAAATGTTAAACGATAAGATACACTGGTCGATAATTGCACGTTTATTAGTGTCAAGAAATCAAAAAACGCGAAATCTATAATAAATAATAAATATATCACACGATTCTCTGCGAGAAAATTCACGACGATGTTCCAGTAATATTTTTATTTTTTATTTTTGTTTTGTTTTCTAATGATCGTGTACAAATCACTGTACAATCTGATCGTTACTGATAATTCGATTGCGATTGCACTTGAGTGTAACGTGAATGAATTCGTTGGATAATTATTATCAATGGCACGTTAAACACGTATTCTGTATACCGTTTCAATGATTAAAACTATTAAACGATAAGAATTTCAAAGCCGAATAATATACTAAATCGTAGTTCTGTGTATTCTTTATCTAGCTAATTGTTTCTTTCATGACAGTTGTGTATTCGAAGCCATATTGCGCAAATTATTTTGCAAACTACTTACTTGCGTTATACGTAACAGCGCAGTTAATTATCATTCGTTTGCCTTAAATTCTGAGAAGCGGGGGAACACTTAGCTTAAAAATTATCTGTTTGCTTTCTCAGTACACAAAAACAAAGTTTTCAACTAACGCAATAAGTTTTGGTGTACCAAAAATTATGCGTAAAGTAAAGGATCTTTACGTCATCTAAATAAGAAGTTATCGTCATAGTGCGTATTACAAGAAAATGGAGAACAGCGTTGTTATTATCAGAATGATTTTGCAACTACAGATTGTCTCCTCATATTCACAATAAACGTTTCGAAAGATTAGATTAAAGAAAAGAAACGTCAACTCCACTAGATATATTACTTTGTTGATTCGTTCAATTATCATGTCACGATAAAAAAAGGAATTGAATTTCGTTGTCTACAAAAGCAAGGACTCCGATTTTGTAACCCATAAGATATTGCTGTCTTTCAAATCTCATTTACAAACTCGAAACATTAAACTTTAAAAGTAGTATGTTTAATTTATCACCAAACTTGAAGAACCAATGTTTACCAAATTTTAATAATAATGGAGAAGAGAAGGATATGTATTTTCAAGTATATATTTACAATGTGTATGGGCACGTTATAAAAACATTTTGTAAACCACTTTTTGAATTATATTCAGCAGCCAATCTGCAGAGGTCGTTGCATTCAGGAAGCCTCTACGTTGGTAGAGATCTAAGTTATCTTTGCCGGTATTATAGCACAGACTCGTCTGTGCAGTCAGCCTCGAGTTTATAGGTCGGTAAGGCAGTCCAATCTGGGCCGCAACCGCGAGAGTCCATAAGATGTTAGGTATATTCTATACCACGTCTGTGTCCGTACTTCAGATTCTTTTTAATAGTTCCTCTGAACATACTTAGATCTAAGTAAAACTAACGAGGATAAGATGTTCAAGTTTGGATTTTTAAAAGGCGACGAGGTCGAAGGTATTTTCGCCTCTTTCTCTCTGATTCGATTATTTAATGTTCTCATTAGGAACCGTTTTAAGGTTATGTTCCCGTCACATTGGTGTCTGCGCACCTGCGACCTTTAAAAATGTTTATCCAAACTTTGATCAGACTTTACTCACGTTCGAATGAAGTCACCATAGTGAAGTACGATACTGCAAAAAGTTTAATCATATCAATCGTTCCAGAAAAGAATGTCGATACGGATAAATCGACGATTACTTGGACACCTGCCTCCATGGTCGAGGTATCGAAATCACAAACCGAGAAACAATATGATCGCAACGACTTCGCGAGAACTGTAATATTTCCGGGGTTTGAGTTAGACTTAATTCGATCTGAAACGGCTTTAATCGATTTAAAACGCGAGGACTGTAAAAATATCGTAGAGGCGGAGTCGCAACATTCCGACCTTGTTCCCGCGAAATACGAAGGTAGACCATCGCTAATTTCTATTTCCAACCCTAAATTACGTAGAATGTTTACAATTTTGAGAAACTTGCTTCGTCACCGGCAGAAACAAGTAACAAATAAATCATACGAATTCTTGTATCAAGGTGGTTTAAAAATCTGGGAGTGCAGTTACGATTTAGGTCTCTATATATCCGACAACGATATCGATTTCAAAGACAAAATGGTTTTGGATTTGGGATGTGGTGCCGGTGTCATTGGTCTGATAGCTCTTTACAAAAAGTCCTTCGTTCATTTTCAAGATTATGTTGGTATCGTTATCGCTGCATGGAATGATGATCTGCATAAGATCGTGTACACAAAAGAATCATGTTACAGAACGTAGAAGTAATTAAAACCGTGACTATCCCGAATGTTTTGATCAATACGATGGATCGAAAAAGTACGTTAGAAAGGTGTGAATTTTTCTGTGGTGACTGGGAATCGTTTACAAGGCTGAATGTCTCGAATGACGAGATTGCGAAGTACGATCTAATTTTTACTAGCGAAACGATTTACAATCCCGACAATCACAAGAAGCTATACGAAGTTTTTAAGCAAAGACTGAAACCAGACGGCATTGGGCAAGTATAACAGTCGTGGCGTAAATATTCGATTAGGTTCCTATAGCAACGGTAGATAATATCGTACCTCATGGTATCTTCAGGTTTATTGCCGGTAAAACTTACTATTTCGGTGTGGGAGGAGGGATGAGGCAATTTCAGAGTCTCATAGAGGAGGATGGTTTTTTCCACGTTAAAACAGCGTGGAAAAGTCAGAACGGTAATTAATTAATACAAATACGTCGTAAATATATATATATCCTTGTATCCTTCGAAACAAACAACAATTGTATGTGAATATACATTCCAGGATTACAAAGAGAAATTCTAATAATTACAAGGAAGCAGCGCTCGTAGGTTTATCCTAAGTACATTTAAGTTTTTGGCCTATCTAACAACATATTGTATTCTCTCCGCATTTATTTAGAATAAATAACTGTAATTCCTTTTTCTATTTTCTACGGAGATAGTATTTCATAAACCCATCCATTATTCCCTTGATGAACGAGAATATTATCGACTTTTTCGTTGGGCTTAGGACGTCTGAAACGAATTCTGTCGTGCAAACGATCGCTTTGGCCCTGCCAGAATTCCACGAATTCTGGAATGATTATGTACCCTCCCCTAAAAGACAGATTATTAAATACACAGATGGTAACCTTTCAATAATTTCACGGAATGACTCGGAAGATTCGTGCAACCGTCCATCGAATTAATTACCAACAATCCGGCCTCTTAGTTTGCCCTTCTGGAAATTGCGCTATCAGCTCCCTTTCCTTCACCATAAGCGTTTGCCTGCTTGCGATCACGGTACTCTGTTTGCTGGACATACTCCCTATTTGATTCGAGTATGGTCGGCTTTCGAAGTAACGGTTGGAGTCCTCTGCTGATGTTTTCTTCACTTTGCCTTCTATTCGCACCTACATTGTTTAATAATAAAAGAAAACATGGATTTTTTTACATAAATGTGATTATATTATTGTGTGCCATAAATGGTAAATATAGTCGTATGTTCAGCTTTAAAAAAAAAAATTAAAACCGACTTAAAAAAAAATTTCAAGTCGGCGCCAGATTTACACAGTGCAAATGATAAGGCGCCGACTTAACAAAATTGAGAGTCGTAGATCAGATAAGGGAAAAAATTATTGTTTACTTTTTAGTGCATTTTTATGTTTTTGAAGTCGGTTATAATTTTTTTATTTTTTACTTTTTAGTTATTTAAGTTACATAACTACATTTTAAAAAAAATATGAGTAGGCGTACAAAAAGAGCTGTTCATAAAAAAGAACTGCTTGCTAGAAATGAAAGATTCTAAATATAAGCGACTTGAAAAAGGGAGAATAAGAATAGCTCAAATTCGTTATATGGGGTCTACAATTTACCGCGCGGAAATACTCTGAAATGCGAGAATACGTGAAATACAAATTATGTAATGAGGCGAAGTTTGAATTAACCACTATTCAAAATATTGAACCAATATTGATGCAGTGTAGGATGGGACCACCGGGGAATATCCCTCTTTCGAATAAAAAATAGATCATCAAAATCGGTCCATATGCTGAGGAGTTATTCGGGGACAAACATAAAAAAAAATACACACGAGTCGAATCTATAACCTCCTCCTTTTTGAAGTCGGTTAATAATAAAAAATAGTTTGTAGATTATCCAAATAATTCAGGTCTAGTAAATTATTATGGATCTAGATCCTTATTTTGTTTCTATTAAATCCCTATAGTAACCATCATATATCAATATTGATATCTTACGCATCGTCTGAGAGATTCCCAGTAAAACGTCACGGCTGCATTCGGGTTTTCAGCCTGAAAAGTAACTGAATACACATCCCGCCCGTCAAGTACACAAAGTTCGTTGACTTTATGCACTCACTAGTTCGCGACCCTTCCTGCTTTCGTAATTCGTGTAAAATTTGAAACCATTTGTGCTGTAACCCTTGAGCAGCACAGGTCTCACCGATGGAATACCATCTCTGCAACAAGGATATTTTCCTGAATATTTCTGCGAACCTCCACGCAATCGACATGAATCATTTGGTAATACTTGGTAGCTGTGGCGAGAAACATAGCGTTTGGCTCGAATATCTGCGGAGTGTTGCAGGCCTCGTCGAACCATGCCTTGAATTGACCGATAGGCTCCTTGCTCGCGAGTCGGTCTTCGGTGAAAGTTTCGCTTTTATCCTTATATTTGATTCGCATGCCTGTCGCAGTAATTAGAACAAATAAAAATATTCACACCTTTGCATTCTTTCTTTCGCGCGGCCCTCAACTTAAGACACGTGCAGCGTGATTGGAACGCTGCCTTTTACTCATGGCAGTATTCCAATCTCCTAAGAAAAGATCAGCACCTAAATATTTCAAATTGATTTATTACTTCGTCGCGAAAGCTACTTTGCAAATCTCCCGCTATCTCCATTTACAATATCGACAATCGTCACCAATGCCGAAGTCGTTGCAGCAACGCGCTCTCGCGAGGGACGACGCCACCTACTATCGCGCGCGGCCGTTCGATAACAGGTGTTTCAAAGGTAATGATCGCGCAGCTATCTGCTAGAAACTCATTCACGTGACTCATCGTAAGCTTACAGAGCAAACCATAGTTGCACTAGTCACGAGCAACAAATTTTTACAATAGTTTGAAAGTTGTTATTGAACGAAGGCGATTAATTCTGACGATGTAGGGGACCATGATAGGGATATGGTGTACGTCCGCATCCGCTATTCAATAAGTGGCGGTATTGATCACAGGAAACAATTGCCATTTCCCGACGACAGACGGGATTATTAATTAGATTATCAACGTTACCTCCAATGTCAACGCTGCAATTTGTATCCTGAGTGGTGAATTTTGCGGAGGACATGGTGGCAGAGTGCTGTATCTAATCGGGCTCACAAGGAAACAGCTGATACTCGACTCGAGGAAAACGACCGAAACTCACTGACGCGAAACGCGTCAACGAAGCGCGCTTGTAAAACGATAAAAATCAACTAACACGCTTCACTAACTACACCTTACTCGCGTTCGGTGTGTGTAGTTAACTCCTTTTAAGAAATTCGAGGTTATCCCCCTTCCTCTTTAGAATTCTGTTCACTGGTAGCGTAAGATGGCGCGCAGTGTCGTAGAGTATCCAACAATACACACTTTGTTAGTATATTGTTTGTTTATTTTTGCTGTACGAGTTTACCGAAAATCGTTCTGGCTCGGTGTCTCATTGCATTCGCATTTTCAGATAAAGTATGATTAGTCATTCCAGATTCAACAAGCGCATTCTAGAATTGAAAATTGGAACACGTCTGCTACGCCATTGCAATGTTTGTAAATATTATTACGATGTTAGCTCTGAATTATGTAATTAATAGATATCGTGTCTGTGTTTTCTGTTTATCTCGAGATAGATTTCCTATTTTATTCGATCGCTTGTCGTACACGATTTACGGTAACTTCATTCTCATCATTCCATCGAAATAATAGTGAAAAAAATATTTAAAGTGAATTATTGAAAGTGAAAAAAGCACCATCGAAATTGTAGTAAAAGAAAAGAATTATTTTTTAGATTTTTATTAGTGCATTTTAATTTAGTTTTCAGTGCATTTTTAATAAAATCGTTTAATATATTTTTTTTATATATATATTTTTTATTTTCTAGTTTTTAGTGTTTGTGGATTTACATTTCACAGCTCAAACTTCTTTAAAAATATCTTTTAATGTTGTATAGAGTTTAACAGTTTGCTTCTATAGTACTAAAGTCACTAAAAATCATATTTTTCTTGTACTACAATTTCGGTGCTGATATACTACGAACGCCTGCAAAATTTTAGTTTTACTATTCGTACATACAGACGTGCCGGATCATTTCTCGATAAATTGTATCTGTTTGTGTGACAAACACAGGATCGAAGCTGAATAAAATCATTTAAAAAAGTGTTTAACCCTTTGTGCGACCGCAAAATTTCTTCTATTATGTTCTTTACACGCTATGCATTTTCGCCTCGCATTTTTTTTATCAACAGAATTCACTTAGTGATATACTACGAGCGAAGTTCGTTGCAATACTGCCGATTAGATTTGCCGGGTGCCTTCAGTTCGCTTCGAGCAACATCGGAAGCAAATTATCAAAGCGCCTTTAAAAAGTAATAGTTAAAATAGATCAATTTTTAAATTTGTCCTTCAAACGAAATATCTATTTTTATGTTCTTTTTACTCCTCTAAATATTCCTATAATCTCCTCGTAGTAGGGGAGAGTATAGTAAAATGGAACGCTTAACTTTGGAGGGTGATACCATAAAATCGGAAGAAAAAAAAGACACGGGACAACGGGACTTCAACAGGAGTCTTAAGTGGACCTTAGACTATAAGAAAAGAAAATAAATTGTTAAGAAAAATATTGGTCACAAAGGGAAATGACATTTACCGGAGGTATTGAAATATTCGCCTCGCTCAAGTGGTAGGATTAAACGGAACACCCACTTGAAGACCATCTAAACGTACAAAATCTTTATTTTTATGATTTAAAAAGTATTCATTTATGTAAAAAACTATAAATATATGTTTTAGGTATAACTATTACAAATAAAATATAACAAAAATATATATTATACACATAAGAAAAAATATTTTACCAGATAACATAAAAATTACTCAAAATCATCAAATAAATAAATAAATAAATTTTCAGTGCATTTTAAATAAAATTGTTTAAATTAAAGTCTTTTTTGTATATTTTTTATTATTTACTTTTTAGTGTCGAAGTTTTGATTTGTGGTTACAGGCTGATTTCAAGTCGTTTGGATTGATTTGATTTGTGGTTACAGGCTGATTTCAAGTCGTTTGGATTTGTGGTTATTATATTTATTAATGATGGGTAATTTTTTCACCCCTCCCGGTTTTTTTCATAATTTTGTATTGTCATCATAACTACGCACGCCTGCAAAGTTTCCAGACAATTGAATTGGTGGAAGTGGGTTAAATAGGTGTTCCGTTTTACATCACGCAAAAGTGTTTCGCTTTGCCCCACATGCGGTAATTTAGTGAACATTTAATATTTACATTTCAGCGTGTCGTAAAGAACTGGGTAAAACGTCAAAATGTAGCGTAAGGACTATAGAATCCAACGGTGTGCTTGCCGTTATAAATTTTCTAAATCCAAGTGAAGAAAAGTGGTCGAAACTACAACACAATATCGAAACTTCGATACCGCAAATCTTTACAACACTGTTAATCGAAAAGTTAGTCCCATGTCACGTGATGTCAACTCATTCGCAGCTCACATCCAAGGGAAACATTGATGTTCCACTTTACCCACCCGTTCCGCTTTACCCTACTCTCCCCTATACTCACTCTTTTCCAATATTATTGTAACTAGACTAATTTAATAGAACTATTAATTGATTAATGTATTTAAATAATACTGTGCAATTCAATGTATGTTCAAAGGGCCGCGAAAATACAACTCAGAAGTGCGCCTGCGCTTACACGGAACGCAGGCACGTGCGCAAGCGCAGTTTCTGCCACGTGACAGCATAAAGGAAAGTATAAGTGGTACCTGGAACCGGTACATTCAAATTAACACTCCAACAAGGAACTGCACTCGGTTTGTTAGATATCAATGTTAATAATATAAAAAAAACACTGGGCTGTGTCGTCTACACGGCCGTAGGTGTTTATGCGTGACGTCTATGGGCGGTGAGACTGGTGAGAGAAATGATAGACTGTGTGGGTTTGTTAAAATCAATTTATTTGTTATTATTAGACTGCGGATGTTTATGCAATTGATATGCAAAAATTATTTTGCATATTGCATATGTTTTGTTAAAAGCCATACCTAACATATTTCTTTCATATTTATCTCACTGTATTTGGTTGCGATAACTAGTGATAAATCGCAATACATACAACGTTTCGTACTGATGTTGATATCATGCTATAGAATAAGTCATTATAACTCGAATATTAAGGGAAGGGAAAAATCTTCGAATTATAGATGTTTCGGCTTATCGAGTTTTCAAGCAAGGGAGGTTCAACAAACGAAAATTCGAATTATAGAGGCTTTGTATAACTGTTCATTTTTCGATTTGTGAAGCTGTAAAGCAAGTCATTCAAGTTTTAAAGGTCAATTGTTTACTGTATACCTATAATCAAACATATCCACAAGTTAAATGTATTACATACACATTTTATGCTTGCAATATTACTCTTCATTACGTATTAAAAAAATTGTGATTTTTCTTTGTGCTAGTCTTTTAGTGTATTGTAAATCAATAGCATTTTCAATCGTGAATAATGCAGAGAAAACATTTTCCACAATATTTTGAGATCTTTCTACGAAATTTCGTAATACATATATGTAGAAGTAAACTTCGACTTGTAGAGGTCGGAGTTCTTCTGAATTCGAGTTGTAGAGGTGAAATACATAATTTAACATGCAAAATATAGTTCGAGTTAAGGAAATTTTATTTCGAGTTGTAGAGGTGTTCATAGCAGAGCGGAAGGGAATGAACAAAATTTTCGTGTTATAGAGGTTTTCGAGTTATTGAGGTTCGACTGTAAGTAGAGACTAATACTTAGGCCGGTCTAAAATAGCTCGTTCATTATTATCGCTCGATGCGCCTAAACAATTTCGATAAAATTAAAGAGGTTCGGCCATTCTTTTTCTCTTCATTTTTGGCTATTGTATTACTTAGTCTGTTTACGCACAAATTGATACCAGAATTGCATTGTTCCGATGAGCCGTACGCTCGCTACTGCGTTCTTTAGTATACTAAATCGCTCGAAATTAGAGTTTCGAGTCGGGGCTCCTCCGGCGGCCTGATGACGTCATTGCGATACAGATGTTGTGTAAGGCATGAAGTCTAAGGGCGGTATTCTCAGTCGTTGCTTAATTATTAAGATCGTCTTAAGCATGCGGCATCCTTTACTAGTTTACGAGGTTAGTAGAGGATGCCGCATGCTTAAGCATTTGCTTAAGAATAAACAACGATTGAGAATACCGGCCTAAGGACCTACCAAGTACCCACGCAATCGTATATTTATATTAAAACGTACTGCTAATTGTTGAAGTGTAATTGCGGAGGACCATTTCGTGACACTCACTTTCTGAACATGAGGGGCTGAGTTGTAAGACGTTGTCGCGTCAACATGCAACTATAGTACTTATTTTAATATTGGATCTAGCAAAAATGAGATGTATTGAAAATGTATAAAGATAATATTGTATCATCAATCAGATAAACAAGAAGTATCATTGTTAATGGGATTAAATTTGTAAAAAGAACTTGAATAAAATAGGATGTAAATAAACGTAATTACAGTTTTAATATCTTCTGAAGATAACTTTATGAGTCTAACAAAATATATCATTTATATTATCGTGAAAGTTAGACATATCGATATGTTTGAGAAATTTCCATGCAAAATAAACTTTCCTGACCTCATAGATCAATTATTTGTCTTACAAAAGTAAACGGGAATACAATAAAAGATTTAATTTAAACGGCATACGTTAGAAATGTTTCCACTTACGACATATAATGAGTATTTCATGTTGACCAGTGAGATACTATACTTGCTTTCGAGCACTTGTGTCGGTAATTGATCATCCGAAGAAAGATTTTCTAAGTTTTGTTGTTTACGTTTAATATCAAACAGAAACAAACGAAAGCATGTCGAATAATTATCGGTTACAAAATCGAAATACATACGCAAATTTTCTCCACTGTACTACGACGAATAGCAGATAATATCATTGTTAGGTTAGAACGAATCTAGAATAAATTTGTAAATGTTTGTAAGCCTTAAATAAAGAGTCCGTGAAATCTAGTTATTCGAGTAAATAAATCTGCCATTTAAAATTTACTTTTCACGCACAAGAACCGAAAGTTAAATCGAAGTGTGACGTTTACTTGATCAACATTTATTAACCAACCGAAGGTTGCCGTCGAGATTAACACTGACGGTTGAACTAGATTAATTAGAAACATATTGTACTCGTCTCATCTAGCGAAATATGTCTTACAAATTTTATTCAGTGTTATATCACATTATTAAATACCAGAGTAACAAAATCGTCAGTCTTATCTGCTTCACGAGAGTAATAACACAATTTAAAAAGTTATAAACAGATAATTTATTTGCAAAAATTATGGGTATACATTTTTATGCAATTTTCTTTAACCAACTATACAACTGTTCGATTTCTGACGAGGTGTCAGAATCTTTACTGAACGCACTGCATTCTGCAAACTCGATATTTGCATCCAAGTGGGAAAACTCAAAATCTTTTCCCTCTTTACCAAGGAAGAGATTTGTCGCTAATGCGTCTGTAGCTTCTAGTTGATTCGTTCTTGTCATACGCAATAAATTCATTTCTTTCTCCAACAAACTCTTTATGACGGCGGAACCTTTCGCCATAGTTTGATCCTGTTTGTTACATAGCACAAGAACAGGTTTCCTTTGTATAGCTCTGTCAGACAACAAGGTATACAAGAACCTGAAAATTAAACCTCCTTGTCGTTTCTGTTTCAGGATGGGACGACCCGGCGTTCGTATGTACTTACTCCGCTACGTCTCGAATATCTTTCTGGAAGGTCACTGAATCGATCACATAGACCAGTCCCTTCGAGGACAATTTAAATTGATCAAAGAATTTGTACCGCAAACGCTCGTGCCCAGGTATATCAACGATTTTCAACGAGTGCTAAATATACGAACCACTTTAAAGATCTATATTCTTAAGTCACGTTCCTCCGTAAAATATAGTTAGAAACACTTACATTATTAATTACAATGTCTGCAATATTTTCTTTCACAGATGTGTGAGTTGCAACAAATTTTGAAAAAACTAGACGCGCGTATATTAATGTTTTACCAGCATCACTGAGACCGGTTAACAATACGCTGTTCCCAATGGACTTCTTTCTGCGCCATAGGGCAAATAACACTGAACAAAGAGACAGGGCAAAGATTTGTAAGGAATATGGTAATGCCTAATGTTGGATTGCCGTACCAAAGAAATGGCCCTACAGAGTTAAATTTATGGATACTGTGGTTATAGCCTAGGGAAGGTCTCGCTTAAAAATGTACCTATTTTTGTATTACATATACAACCATAACATTATGTTCGTTTCATTCCTTGTATCTATCATTATATTATTCCATAATTACTGCAGATATAATGATATACATTTACTTTAAATAAATGAATGCAATGTTTACAAGACTTTATGAGACATTAAGAGACTGTTTATGGACTTGATTGCGTGAATCACTTTCACATCGCTTTACTGAATGTATCTCTAATTTCACTATTTACAGAAAAGAACTGTGATGTTATTTTGGACAATGTGATAATAAATATTTGAAATATATTTCATTCGCAAAGCGAAACCTGTCGTACGATTTTTATGAAAGTTTTATCAGATTATACGAAGCGATGTTGACACTAGGTATACCCGAAACATAAGTTAGTTATAACCTAAATGTACTAAGTTTAATTACCTATGGTTATGATAATTGCAACTATAGCGAATAATACCCTCACTAATTGGGAATCCATATTATAATATGTTAACAGTTTTACATGCTCTCTCATTGTTGCTGTATTACTGTATTAATTTCAGAGCACCTCGTGGACAGAGGCCGATTCCTATAGAATCACGCGAATAATTGTATACACTAACTGTACTATCAATTCATCTCATATGGAGATAACACGGACTAGTTGAAAGCCTCTGAAATACTTCCGCCAGAGGGCTACGAACTTTGACCACAGACGAGGTATAGAATAGACCTATCACTACAGACGAGGTATAGGATAGACCAATCACGCAATGTAATTTTGTGTCACACGCTCGGGGGGCTCGCGAGCCACCTTACCATTTTCATGTCACACCCAACGTTATCGATTCAGTCTAAAATAAGATTGTAGCGCTACGCGTGGTAGAAATCAGAATTCAACACGGGTAAAACTTAGATCATTTGAAACCCGCGATTTACAAATGATTCTGTCAGAGTAACAATTTAAAGATCGTTTTATAAACGTATTCCGGGCAACGACAGAGAAAGAAGGATCACAACAAAACAAGAACACATATGTCTTTCAATCTTGCTGTTCTATTCCAGTTTACTTAACCCAAAACAATTTTATTGAACATAAAAATTTATATAAACAACATTATTTGTGGAAGACATGCTTTTACAATGTAACGTGGAATACCTCGCCAAGGAATATATTTCAATAAGGTGCTGAAGCAGAGAGGACTTTAAAAATTGTCGAAAACACATCAGTTCCAGTATTTCGATGAAATATTCCAACATGCACTTATCCTTCTACCTTAACAATATACTCGTGCTCTGGGGGCCGATAGAAGCAAACGAACAAACATTTCAAGTTACATATTTTATTCTTACATTCTACCATAGTATTGCAAGTTAAATTCTTAGATCTAATTAGAATATTTGACAATCACAGCTATCGGCTCGGTTTTCACCGATTACCAGGTCTCACCACGAGGAGGTTGCTGCGTTTCGAGACCCGTAGAGAGATAGATGGAATCAAAGTTCCATCGATCTCCCTGTACATGAATTCCTTAGCCTACTAAACCAAAGAGATGGATGGAATCAAAGTTCCATCGATCCCTTCGGTTTAGATATCAAATTTAGGGAACTGCCAAGCAATCACACGATTAAAATAAATTCAGCAAAGAAGGAAAGACTACGGGTGAACATGAAAGGAGTATTGGATGGCGCAGTTCCTACCACCCTGCTGCCCGAGTCGAAAGAGAAAAGCGCTCGACGTCTCCCAAACGATTCTTCTGCACCCAGCGACTCGCCAGGAGCAACACTAGGTGTGACCTGACTCAAGCCGACTAACGAGGAGATTGGGAATCGGACCGGGTGACTTACGCAGGCAGTATACCAAAAGGTACACTCCCTACGCCCGAAACTTTTCCCTTTCGACAAGAACACCAGGGGATGAAACTGATCCACCCATACCGATTCCATGCCCAGTCGCTTGCTTCCGTGAACGGAAGTAGCGGCGACCTCCTCATCAGAGATGAGGAGCCAATAAAAGAGCAACAAAGCTAATGATTTAGTGACTACTTGGCAATTTTACATGGGGCCTTAAATACTTCATGCTATAATAAATTAACCTAGGCTTCCTTAGATGTCTTCATTCACTACCACTGTTCACTATCACTTTTCACTATTTTCTTTAAAATATATTATTTTATTAACCTCCTTCCTGCGAGAGCGTGGATCTGAAATGCTGAAACAATCAACTACATTATGTTAGTAATAGTATGGTGGACTTCAGAGAAAACTAAGAACATACTTATTCGGTTGGTGCCGATCGACATGATTTGAAATTGTCAGAAGAGCACGCACGAGCATGCAGAACCATCGTAGAGATACCTACATGAAGAAGAGCAGGAAATATAAATCCATCGACGAGATGCACGAGAGGGAACAAATTCAAAACCATCAAAGGAATGCATCAAATTAAATAAATCATGCAAAATCATCGAAGAAATGCATCAAATAAAATATATCATGTAAACCCGTCGAAGAAATGCATCATGTAAAATAAATCATGTAAACCCATCGAAGAAATGCAAAAAAAAATAAATCATGTAAACGTATCGAAGAAATGCATCGAATAAATTAAATCATTTAAACCCATTGAAGAAATATACGAAATAAAACGACTCATGCAAAAATCCACGAAGGAATGTATGAAATAGGACAGATGATGAAAAACAATCGAATAAATCAGATAAAAATGAAAAGAAATCGGTTTTGGCCTTGGCAGAATAATACAATTTTGAATGGCTTTTAACGAACCCGAAAATTTCATCGGCACCAACCGAATAAGCTAACCTAGGTCAGGGGGCCGAGGGGGTGAAGGACCAAGGGTTGGAACCCTAACCAGGTCCCCGGGAAGTTCAGGTGGCTCGGGAACTCCATTCCAGGGGGCCGAGGGGGTGCAGGAAGGACCAGTGCTGAAACCCTGACCAGGACCCCTGGAAGTCCAGTAGGTCCAGTAGGCTCGCCAGCTCCAGGGTCCCCGGAGGTCCTCCAGGCCCGGAGGAACGACGACGACTGAGTACATGGAGTCCGTGAGCTCCCTATATACACTTCGGGAAACCATGTCCCCCGATCAAAACAAGGTCGACGGTTGATTACAATTGCGAAATCCAACGAATTCTTCGGCAAAAATGGATTTTCTGCTAAAATATTCATTCCAGTGGCTATTGCTATGACAAATAATGTTAACAACATTTGCACTAACCGGCCAGTATAAATTATTATTAACTATGATCGATACAACTCGAAATATTAAGCAATTAGTAACATTTGGCCTTGGATTTGCAAATGATTTTCTACGCCGCATGAATTCTCTTTTATTCTCAATGTTTAATCGTTCGATAAATGAATGTTAATGCTTATACATATCACACAGTATTATTTATAATGTATAAATACATTTTAGTTGAACTTAGTGTAAATGAATAGTTGGAGGAATGTTTGGAGAAATATGAGTGACATACTTGTTTCTTCCCCTTAGTTACTAACATCGACGAAGTAGTCAGTTTCTAAAAAAGTCTTTTAGGTAACGGGTATATCTCAGTGAAATTCTGTTAAAAGGCCTCCCACATGGTCTAGTAATCGATGAAATTGTTGCACGAATTGGGAAATCAGGAAATAATATGCACTATGACATGCACACGCTTCACCGAACACTGAACCGATGAATTTCTCAGGGCTAGACAAAATCTTATTTCGCAATGCGGGTTTCAAAAGTAACTCGATTTTCAGTTGCATCCATGCACCCCACGACACTCATACATCGTGCACCTTTCTGCGAGGCTTTTAAAAATTAGATTTTACTGTAAATTTCAAGGTCGGCGGTAAAGTAATGCTCGGGGCAAATAGAATCCAATTATTATTACTTCACTAGAATGTTCAAACAGTGTATTAGAAACTCGCGGGAATGTCAGTAACATCGTGAATTTTTAATACTTTTCGGCGTACGATACGTGAAAGGGTTCTACTTCACGCAAAGTACTAATAACCAATGTCATCTTGCAATTTGTAGCTTACACTGGGCTTTGAAGAAATACCATTTTTGAGCACCATAGTGTCTTTGATCCCCGAAATGGATTTTCGGAGAGAAATCCGCGTGAGTCGTTAACAAAAACAAGTCACACGTATCAAGCATGCATACACCTTTCAGCATTTCAACACATTTCAGAGTAGTTGCCGAATTGGACGCTGTTCATGAGCAGATGCCACTACATTCAGTCCTCAAATTATGGGTCGGTAACGCAGTTTGGGTGGCGACACAAATATCCATAAGGTGATAGGTCTATCATATACCTCGTCTGCGATAAAACCATCGACAAAGTATAGGATAGACCCATCACCTTATGGGACTTTGTGTCACCACAGAGCAGGTACGCGACCTCCTGTACGCGACTAGACGCATCGTCAAGAATTTAAAAGTCGATTTTCTCGAAAATGAAGCGCAGTAACAAGAAATTTTGTTCCTTTTTCTCGACTTATTTACTTGTTACAAATCAAAAAGAAAGAGTAACTTTTTTCCATATCGCGCTTCA
Source organism: Andrena hattorfiana (assembly GCA_944738655.2). Lineage (NCBI taxonomy): Eukaryota > Metazoa > Arthropoda > Insecta > Hymenoptera > Andrenidae > Andrena > Andrena hattorfiana. The sequence goes on along the minus strand of OX122889.2, from coordinate 36,616,806 downwards.
TTTTCGAGAAAATCGACTTTGAAATTCTTGACGTTGCGTTTAATCGCGTACAGGAAAATCTAGCTTAATGAAAATCAGGGGCGATTTGGGCGTACATACTTAAGTGGAATTCGCCCGTTATCGATTCAGTCTAAGATAACATTACAATGCTGCGAGTGGTAGGAATTAAAATTAAATCTTATCGGAAACATTTACAATTAAAACGGCCTGAATGTTTACGCCTAATGTCCAGAAACATATTATATAATTCACTTTATCACAGATCACAGATCTGTAGATCACATCCGAGTTACATAAGTCCGAGCATCGACGAAGTATAGAATAGACCTATCACCTTATGGGATTTCGTGTCACCACCCAAACTGTATTACCGACCCATAACCCGAGGACTGAATTTAGCGGCCTCTGCTCATGAACAGCGTCCAACTTAGGAACTACCCTGAAATGTGTTGAATTGCTGAAAGGTGTGCGTGCTTGTATACGTGTGACTTGTTTAGAGTGAGAGTTTGACAGAGGACAGGCTTTTGTTACGCTACGCCAGGGGTGCACAAGGAGCCGTTTTTAGCGCCTAGCTGCGAGCAACCCACCTGTCCTGTTGCTAAGGTTAGAATCGGTGAGGAGAATTGCAGTAGTGTACGTGCGTGCTCGTAGGCTCGTAGCGTAAGTATATATGGCTGGGTTCCTTGTGGGGCCCCAGTGCAGAACAGGTCCCGTAATAAAATTCAGGGGAGTCATGAAATTTCCAAAATATCTGCTACTGCCGGAATTTGGTATGACTTGATGGTTCTATTTTACTGATAATGAAACATTTTTTGCTAATAATACTCATCTTTTCATCGACACATAAAATATTTAGAAGATTAATACTATACAAATAAATAACTCGGACACAAAGAAAACCAAATTTTAATTAACGATAACGATAATTCATAAATGTTAGAAAGTTATATATGTACAAATATATACATATCTACACGCATGTGGTGTCCACCATTAGACTTAGCGTTATTTACAACCACAAAATTACATAACTAATAAATATATACACGTAACAATATACGGGGAGTTAACGAAAATGTAACAATAATAATATATACATAATATGTACATAACTGAAAAATTATATACACAAGGATGGAAGGACAGAACAATACACGCAGACTTTGTGAAAGATACTAGGTGGAGTACATGCAATTATAAAAAATGATTATTGCGCTTTGTTGCCGGTAGCCGTTTTTGTTGTACCAGATATTCTATGTTTGGTTGTATACTTCGGTTTTGGCTCAAGAGCAACGAACATTTTAAATTGTTATCCGTTATGAGTGTCCGGAACGGCGACTTCGCTTTCTTCAGGGTAGAACCAAATATTGCTAATATTTTCGCGACGCATTTGTGCAAATACGGATATTCAATTTGTGATACATTAATAATACCATCCGTCTCCTAAATTCTTTTTCATTTCTACGTCACCTCTTAAATTTCTTAAGTCTATTTGTAATTGTGGTGCCACTGTATCTATATTTACAGTTAGTGGACTGGTAACTACGTTCAATTCATTTTCGAGTGCATACAAATCCTGATACCGGTTTTGAAATTGATCACCCAACTTTTGTAATATAATTTCATATTGCTCAAAATTAGTATGCTGTGTCATAATTGATCTTAATTTCGGAAAATTGCACACATTTTTTGCCTGTAACTCTGCGTTCCATACTTGAATTTTTTTTTTAAAATCGCAAATTAAGTTAGAAAATTGAAGTATGGTTTTATCTTTTCCTTGCAGCTGTGTATTTAGAATATTTAAATGGTCTGCTACATCCGAAATAAATCCTAAATCACAGAGCCAATCTGTATTTTCGAACTCGGGAGCAGGATTTTCTGACATTTCCAAAAACACGGAAATTACGCTATGTAGGCGGAAGAATCGATCTAAGGTTCTTCCACGGCTAAGCCACCGTATTTCCGTGTATAGGGGTATCTCCGTGAAGTCTGCGTCTATATCTTTTAAAAAATTTCTCAACTGCCGGCGTTTTAAAGGATTCATTTTAATATAATTAGTTATTCTGGTCACAACGGACATAACGTGTTCCATCTCTATACTTTTTGCACACAAATTCTGCTGGTGTATCGCACAGTGCATTGCCCTAATTTCCTGAGGAACTGCTAGATTTTTTAATTTGCTTCGGAGGCGGCCAACGAAACCACGATGTTTCCCAATCATCGCTGGAGCACTGTCAGTAGTGACGGACACTAATTTAGTCCAGTCTAATTTATGATTATTAACCGCCTCCTCCACACAAAACAGTATATCATCTCCTGTTGTGGTTTCTGCTAACGAAGAAAAATGTAGCAGTTCCTCAGTTACTTCTAAATTTTCGTTAACCCCCCGAATGAAAATTGCCATTTGCGGAGTGCCGGAGATGTCCGTCGATTCATCCAGGGCCAAACTATAAACAATAAATGTTTTCCCTAACTCCCGCAATTGCCGCGTCACATCTGCAGCCATCTCTTCTATCCGCCGCATGATTGTCATTCGCGAGAGAGTGGTCGCTTCATATATTTTACGCTGCTGCGCATTGTCATCCACTGTAGCCAATAAACAATTTTTTATAAATTCTCCATCCGTATATGGGCGGGATGTTTTCGCTATTTCCAGCGCGATTTGGTAGCTGCATTTAATTCCAGCGATTCTAATAGAATTATTTTCCTAGGATCAAAACAATGAGTTACTATAATGAATCTTAAAACAATGATTGATAATCGGGGCTATTCCACGTTAAAATTAAAATTAAAGAAATTGCATTGCTCATATTTGAATAAAGGATTCCATCAGTTTTTAAATGATTATAAACACAGGACAATACCTCGAAACAAAACGCAAATATTGAATAGAAGGATTCATAGATTATAAAATAACTTACTTTGTCTGAGATGTCTTCCTCCTCCTCCTGTAGCGCTTGTTCCTTTAAAACTTTTATTTTTTGCAGACGTTCCTCACGCGTGAACTCTTTGTAATCATTAGCATAATGCTGAGTGTAATGCCGCTTTACATTAAATTGTTTGGCCTGTGTAAATGTTGTGTAACATACAACACATTTCACACCACCTTTGTACTCGGTAACCAAGAAGGCTTCCTCCCATGACACCTTAAAAGGGGTCAGTGCACTTGCACCCTTCCTTTTTGATGTCGATGCCATTTGCTCTATATTTTGCAAACTTATGTATATTTCGTACAATGATATTTCGGTATATAATTCGTAGCTACTTACCGATGGATAGGTTACAGTCGGTAGGAAATTTCGTATTTGTCGTAACGCAATTCATAAAGAAAAAACAAAGGCAAAATGACAATCAATAAAAATGGCGTTTCACGAAATACTAAACTTTAATAAACATTTCGGGCTGATATAACGCCATTTTTATTGATTGTCATTTTGCCTTTGTTTTTTCTTTATGAATTGCCCCATGGCAGTAGGGGCCCCATGGCAGTAGGGGCCCCCATGGCAGTAGGGGCCCCCATGGCAGTAGGGGCCCCCATCGTAGTAGGGGCCCCCATCGCAGTAGGGGCCCCCATGACAGTAGGGCCCCCATGGCAGTAGGGGCCCCCATGGCAGTAGGGGCCCCCATGGCAGTAGGGGCCCCCATCGCAGTAGGGGCCCCCATGACAGTAGGGGCCCCCATGGCAGTAGGGGCCCCATGGCAGTATGGGCCCCCATGGCAGTAGGGGCCCCCATGGCAGTAGGGCCCCCATGGCAGTAGGGCCCCCATGGCAGTAGGGGCCCCCATGGCAGGAGGGGCCCCCATGACAGTAGGGGCCCCCATGGCAGTATGGGCCCCCATGGCAGTAGGGGCCCCATGGCAGTAGGGGCCCCATGGCAGTAGGGGCCCCCATGGCAGTAGGGGCCATCTCAGACAAAGTAAGTTATTTTATAATCTATGAATCCTCCTATTCAATATTTGCGCTTTGTTTCGAGGTATTGTCCTGTGTTTATAATCATTTAAAAACTGATGGAATCCTTTATTCAAATATGAGCAATGCAATTTCTTTAATTTTAATTTTAACGTGGAATAGCCCCGATTATCAATCATTGTTTTAAGATTCATTATAGTAACTCATTGTTTTGATCCTAGGAAAATAATTCTATTAGAATCGCTGGAATTAAATGCAGCTACCAAATCGCGCTGGAAATAGCGAAAACATCCCGCCCATATACGGATGGAGAATTTATAAAAAATTGTTTATTGGCGACAGTGGATGACAATGCGCAGCAGCGTAAAATATATGAAGCGACCACTCTCTCGCGAATGACAATCATGCGGCGGATAGAAGAGATGGCTGCAGATGTGACGCGGCAATTGCGGGAGTTAGGGAAAACATTTATTGTTTATAGTTTGGCCCTGGATGAATCGACGGACATCTCCGGCACTCCGCAAATGGCAATTTTCATTCGGGGGGTTAACGAAAATTTAGAAGTAACTGAGGAACTGCTACATTTTTCTTCGTTAGCAGAAACCACAACAGGAGATGATATACTGTTTTGTGTGGAGGAGGCGGTTAATAATCATAAATTAGACTGGACTAAATTAGTGTCCGTCACTACTGACGGTGCTCCAGCGATGATTGGGAAACATCGTGGTTTCGTTGGCCGCCTCCGAAGCAAATTAAAAAATCTAGCAGTTCCTCAGGAAATTAGGGCAATGCACTGTGCGATACACCAGCAGAATTTGTGTGCAAAAAGTATAGAGATGGAACACGTTATGTCCGTTGTGACCAGAATAACTAATTATATTAAAATGAATCCTTTAAAACGCCGGCAGTTGAGAAATTTTTTAAAAGATATAGACGCAGACTTCACGGAGATACCCCTATACACGGAAATACGGTGGCTTAGCCGTGGAAGAACCTTAGATCGATTCTTCCGCCTACATAGCGTAATTTCCGTGTTTTTGGAAATGTCAGAAAATCCTGCTCCCGAGTTGGAAAATACAGATTGGCTTTGTGATTTAGGATTTATTTCGGATGTAGCAGACCATTTAAATATTCTAAATACACAGCTGCAAGGAAAAGATAAAACCATACTTCAATTTTCTAACTTAATTTGCGATTTTAAAAAAAAAATTCAAGTATGGAACGCAGAGTTACAGGCAAAAAATGTGTGCAATTTTCCGAAATTAAGATCAATTATGACACAGTATACTAATTTTGAGCAATATGAAATTATATTACAGAAGTTGGGTGATCAATTTCAAAACCGGTATCAGGATTTGTATGCACTCGAAAATGAATTGAACGTAGTTACCAGTCCACTAACTGTAAATATAGATACAGTGGCACCACAATTACAAATAGACTTAAGAAATTTAAGAGGTGACGTAGAAATGAAAAAGAATTTAGGAGACGGATGGTATTATTAATGTATCACAAATTGAATATCCGTATTTGCACAAATGCGTCGCGAAAATATTAGCAATATTTGGTTCTACCCTGAAGAAAGCGAAGTCGCCGTTCCGGACACTCATAACGGATAACAATTTAAAATGTTCGTTGCTCTTGAGCCAAAACCGAAGTATACAACCAAACATAGAATATCTGGTACAACAAAAACGGCTACCGGCAACAAAGCGCAATAATCATTTTTTATAATTGCATGTACTCCACCTAGTATCTTTCACAAAGTCTGCGTGTATTGTTCTGTCCTTCCATCCTTGTGTATATAATTTTTCAGTTATGTACATATTATGTATATATTATTATTGTTACATTTTCGTTAACTCCCCGTATATAGTTACGTGTATATATGTAATTTTGTGGTTGTAAATAACGCTAAGTCTAATGGTGGACACCACATGCGTGTAGATATGTATATATTTGTACATATATAACTTTCTAACATTTATGAATTATCGTTATCGTTAATTAAAATTTGGTTTTCTTTGTGTCCGAGTTATTTATTTGTATTCTATTAATCTTCTAAATATTTTATGTGTCGATGAAAAGATGAGTATTATTAGGAAAAAATGTTTCATTATCAGTAAAATAGAACCGTCAAGTCATACCAAATTCCGGCAGTAGCAGATATTTTGGAAATTTCATGATTCCCCTGAATTTTATTACGGGACCTGTTCTGCACTGGGGCCCCACAAGGAACCCAGCCATATATACTTACGCTACGAGCCTACGAGCACGCACGTACACTACTGCAATTCTCCTCACCGATTCTAACCTTAGCAACAGGACAGGTGGGTTGCTCGCAGCTAGGCGCTAAAAACGGCTCCTTGTGCATCCCTGGCGTAGCGTAACAAAAGCCTGTCCTCTGTCAAACTCTCACTCTAAACAAGTCACACGTATACAAGCACGCACACCTTTCAGCAATTCAACACATTTCAGGGTAGTTCCTAAGTTGGACGCTGTTCATGAGCAGAGGCCGCTAAATTCAGTCCTCGAGTTATGGGTCGGTAATACAGTTTGGGTGGTGACACGAAGTCCCATAAGGTGATAGATCTATTCTATACTTCGTCGATGCTATCACCTTATGGGACTTCATGTCACCACCCAAACTGTGTTACCGACCCATAATTTGAGGACTGAATTTAGCGACCTCTGTTCATGAACAGCGTCCAACTCATGAACTACTCTGAAATGGGTTGAAATACTGAAAGATGTGTGCGTGCTTGTATACATGTGACTTGTTTAGAGGGAGAGTTTAACATAGAGGGCGGGCTTTCGCTAAGCTACGCTTTGGCTCGGTTTGTCAACGACTCACGCCGGATTTCTCTCTGAAAATCTATTTCGGGGATCAGGAGCCTATATGGCGCTGCAATATGGCACTTCTTGAGAGCTTATACAAATTATAAATTGCAAGATGAAATTGATTGTTAGTATTTTACATGTAGTGGAACATTTAACTAATATTTTCACGTGTCGTACGCCGAAAAATATTAAAAATTTACGCTATTACTAACATTCCCGCAAATCTCTGCACATCGCGCGTGTCTAAATAGATGGTGCCCATCCTACGACATGTAAAAATCATTGAAAATAATGAATTGAAACGTTTTTGTAAAGTTTATATTCGTAGTTTTTGGGACCCGAGGCCCCTAAATCCCTACGTTTCATTACAAATTGATTGGCTCTGTCCTTATTAACTATTGAATGGATTTAAAAATTATAAAAAAGTTCTACGATGTAAGTACACGAGCGTAGGTATCGCTTACGTTAAGATCTGGGCACACAGCAGTAGCGTGTCAGTTCACGTAGAAATCAAGTACTCTTCATTACTTTCCTCAATTACTTTACTCCAAGTACTTTCCATTACAGTCATTAAAAATAATTAGGATTTTATCAAGTTTGGTGTCATTTTCATCAGAAAAATACTGGTAATCCATTTGTGATACTTCTATGATAGAAATTGCCATACTCATTATTGAATGGCCTATTGCTGACTTTGTCCTTATGCCACTACTCTAGCGTTTATGACCCCCGAGCCGCATTGTTCGAAAGCTTTTACCTGCGAACCCATCAGTGTCGTAAAAAAAGGTACACGTTACCGTTCAACCGATTTCAAGAGAGCGTATAGTGCCTATCCGAGATATAGTGACTTAGGTGTGAAGTCCCTCAGCGGCGTCTTAACCGACACCCTGCTGGCTATTGGCCGCTAAACGTGGTCCCCTAGTATCTCTTGCAGGACTGTATTTAGAGGAGACCAGGACAAAACCGGGGCCCTAACAGAAATTTCTGTTTTATTTTCTGTTTGAGCCCCGGTTTTGTCCTGGTCTTCTCTAAATAGGGTAAATCCGGGAGACGCGGTCGGGCCGGAGAGTTGGTCAGGTCGCAATATTTCGGGCTCTATACGTAAAAACGCGTTAAAGTGCAGACCAATTACTTCTCTAGAAGCCAAACAATTGAATGAATAGCGTCACTTCGGTTCCTTCTGTGTTTTTTTTTTTTTAGATTTACAGGCTATAAAAGGTAAACTGAGGTTACATTCCTTGAGAAGACCATCCCTTGCTGCAGAAAGGAGAGATGGTCGAGTTATGATTTTTTTATTATTTTTGTTTATTTTTTTGACTTTTTATCATTATTTTATTATTATTTTTGTTTAATTATTTCATTTATTCACTTTTGTATTCATTTGCCTTGCTAATCGCCGGTAGATAGTTCACTTTTCCTTTTATGTGTTCTCTACTTGTTTAGCGCAAACAAATTAAATATCAATGAATCTATAGTTATATTAACTCATAAATAATTTTGCTTTCTTTTTTGTTATTTTTCCATGGATAATTATGTGACTGGTCTCTGCCAACGACGAAAACCATTTCTCCCGGCACCTCGGGAGAGGTGGTCAGATGTCATGACTTCAGTTTTCGACCAGATTTACAGTAAATATGGTCTTAAAGCAAATATCTACCAGTTTTTCTGAATCAGCATAAAATTCTGAACACATCAGGTTTGTTCTGATAAAATAAGTAATATCTGCATTAGTTTCAATAGACATTTTATATTAGGTCGACCGCGTCTCCCAGTTTTACCCTATTAGGAGTTTTTCGTACATATTTATATTGATTTCCATTTCAAATTTACTAAATTCACATTTATAATTCATTATTTATGTGACACTCTTACTTAAGTGGCCAACCATTGTACTCTTTACCCTAATTCTCTAAGAATCAACTGTTTCGACCAACTCTCCGGCTCGGCCGCGTCGCCTGGATTTACCCTATAGTCCTGTAAGAGGTAGTAGGGGGGCACGTTTAGCGGCCAGTACCCAGCAGGGTGTCGGTTAAGACCCCGCTGAGGGACTTCACACCTAAGTCACTATATCTCGGATAGGCGCTATACAGGGAAAAGACCAGAAAGTCGTGGCCATCGAATTTTCACTTTCTAAGTACGAATACAGATCCGACACTGAAGGAAAAAGATGAATGAGTATAATGGTCTTGAATTTCAAAATTTTAAGCTACGATAAGGTTGATCGCGGCGGTATACTCCTGCACGGAGAGATTTTTCGCCTCCTACGTGTAAAAGCCACAATAATGGCGTATCATTCCAAAAAAATTGGCATTAATGGAAGCCGATATAAGCGTGGCGTTGAGTAGCTAAAAGTTTAAAACATTCAGACATAAAAATTCTAAAAAAAAAATTAAAACACCGCTACTATCAAAGACACGTCTGATTAGTTGCCCCTTAAGTCTTATCTATGCATACACTGCATTAAAGATAAAATTATGAAAAAGAAAACCAGAACAATATATTCTGAGGTCTGCAAACACATTGTTGGTCGTGGCCGAAACCGCGACGTCGAGCCCGTCGACATCGACAAAAGAACGAGATGGTCGGCGGCCGACGAAGGCAATCTCTTCGGAAAGCTGCCAGCGACCGCTGAACAGCAGTGATCCCCGAGCTTCGAAAATTTTGGGATGGTCTCTTTGAAATTCACGTGGCAAAGAGCTATTGGGAATTGCCCGGCCCAGGTAAGCGAGCTGCGCGCTCCGCTTTTATGATCGGTTTACCACTCACCCCAGATTACTGTAATGAGGTTTGAAAACAATGTTGACGGGTCTCGTACCCGTCTCAGTTTCAAAATTTTTAGCTACGACAGGGTTGACCGCTGGGCTATACCTCTGTACGGAGAGATTTTTCGCCACCTGCGTGTAAAAGCCACAATAATGGCGCATCGGTCCAAGAAGTGGAAAATCATAATTAAAACCAACTTCAAAAAAATTAAAATGCGCTAAAAAGTAAAAAATAATTTTGTTCCTTATTTAATCTACGACACTCAATTTTTTTATATCAGCGCCTCATCATTTGCACTGTGTAAATCTGGCGCCGACTTAAAAAAATTGAGAGTCGTAGATTAAATAAGGAGCAAAATTATTTTTAATTATTATATGTCTGTATTATATCATATAGACCATCATTAATGTATGCACAAACACATGATGAATGGGTGGGGTTCAGCAACAGGTGCTCTTAAAAAACATTAAAGCACTCTTTTTACAAATTACATTATTGCAAGCGAATGAAATTTGTTTTGCATTAAATAAACCGGAATAGGACAGCAAAGTTAAAAGGCGAATGTAATATCGTCCTTTCTCTTCCGTTGAACGGAATATATTCATAAGACGATTTTTAAATTGTTACTCTAACAGAAACATTTGTAAATCGCGGGCTTCGACTCAAAAAGTAACTCAGTTATATCCGTGCTGAATTCTAATTCCTACCACGCGTAGCGTTACAATCTGTTTCGAGACTTCGCCGGTAACGTTGCATGCGACACTAAAATGGTAAGGGGGTCCTAGGACCCCCCAAACCGGTGACAGAAAAGTACATTGATTGATAGGTCTATTCTATACCTGGTCTGTGATAAGATTATAACGCCACGCGTGGTAGAAATCAGAATTCAACACGGGTAACACTTAGATCATTTGAAACCCGCGATTTACAAATGATTCAGTTAGAGAAACAATTGAAAGATCGTTTTATAAACGTATTCCGTGCAACAACAGAGAAAGAAGGATCATAACAAAACAAGAACACATACGCCTTTTAACTTTGCTGTTCTATTCCAGTTTACTTAAAGCAAAACAAATTTAATGAATATAAAAATTTATATAAACAACAACATTATTTGTAGAAGACATGCTTTCATGATGTAACGTGGAATACCTCGTTAGGGAATATATTTCAATAAGGTGCTGAAGCAGAGAGGTCTTTAAAAATTGTTAAAAACCCATCAGTTCCCGTATTTCGATGAAATATTCCAACATGCACTTATCCTTCTACCTTAACAATATACTCGTGTTCTGGGGGCCGGTAGAAACAAACGAACAAAAATTTCAAGTTAAATATTTTATTTTTACATTCTACCATAGTATAGCAAGTTAAAGCAATTCTTATACCTAATTAGAATATTTGACAATCACAGCTATCGGCTCGGTTCTCACCGATTACCAGGTCTCACCGCGAGGAGGTTGCTGCGTTTTGAGACCCGTAGAGAGATAGATGGAATCAAAGTTCCATCGATCTCCCTGTACATGAATCCCTTAGCCTACTAAACCAAAGAGATGGATGGAAAACAAAGTTCCATCGATCCCTTCGGTTTATAGATATCGAATCTAGGGAACTGCCAAGCAATCACTTGATTAAAATAAATTCAGCAAAGAAGGAAAGATTACGGGTGAGCAAGAAAGAAGTACTGAATGGCGCAGTTCCTACCACCCTGCTGTCCGAGTCGAAAGGGAAAAGCGCTCGGCGTCTCCCAAACGATTTCTCTGCACCCAGCGACTCGTCAGGAGCAACACTAGGTGTGACCTGACTCAAGCCGGCTAACGAGGAGACTGGGAATCGGACCGGGTGACTTACGCAGGCAGTATACCAAAAGGTACACACCCTACGCCCGAAACTTTTCCCTTTCGATAAGAACACCAGAGGATGAAACTGATCCACTCATACCGATTCCATGCTCAGTCGCTTGCTTCCGTGGACGGAAGCAGCGGCGACCTCCTCATCGGAGATGAGGAGCCAGCAAACGAGCAACAAAGCTGATAAAATTCTGTGACTATTTGGCAATTTTACATGAAAATCTGAGCCTACTAAATCAAAGAGAGGAAGGGAAACAAATTTCCATCGACCCCTTCGGTTTAGATATCGAATCTAGGGAACTATCAAGCAATCACTCGATTAAAATAAATTCAGTAAAGAAGGAAAGACTACGGGTGAGCATGAAAGGAATATTGGATGGCGCAGTTCCTACCACCCTGGTGTCCGAGTCGAAAGGGAAAAGGGCTCGGCGTCTCCCAAACGATTCCTCTGCACCCAGCGACTCGTCAGGAGCAACACTAGGTGTGACCTGACTCAAGCCGACTAACGAGGAGACTGGGAATCGGACCGGGTGACTTACGCAGGCAGTATACCAAAAGGTACACCCCCTACGCCCGAAACTTTTCCCTTTCGACAAGAATACCAGAGGATGAAACTGATCCACTCATACCGATTCCATGCTCAGTCGCTTGCTTCCGTGAACGGAAGCAGCGGCGACCTCCTCATCGGAGATGAGGAGCTAACAAAAGAGCAACAAAGGTAATGATTCAGTGACTACTTGGCAATTTTACATGGGGCCCTAAATACTTCATGCTATAACAAATTAACCTAGGCTTCCTTAGATGTCTTCATTCACTATCACTTTGCACTAACACGTTCCACTATCACTTTTCATTATCTCTTCTATTTTTAAATATATTATTTTGTGAACTCCCTTCCCCGCGAAACGGTGAATCGGAAAAGCTGGAACAGTCAACTACGTTATGTTAGTAAGAGCGTGAACAGTCTGGAAGGAAATTAAGAAAAAAAACTCATTGAGTTGGTGCCGTTCGAGATAATTTCGACCTATAGAGGAGCACGCACGAGAATGCAAAACCATCGTAGAGATACATGAAGTAGAGAGCTGAGAATGTAGACCCATCGATGAGATGCATGACAGAGTGACACAAGATATACAAAACCATTAAACAAATCCATGAAATAAAAGAAATCATGCAAAACCATCGCCGATTCTGAGGAAATAGATCAAATTACGCAAAACCATCGACGAAATGCATGAAATGGAATAAACCATGCAAACCCATCGTTGAGATACATAAAGGAGAGCTGGAAATGGAAATAATCTCTGAAAGATTTCACCAGAGAACCCTTCGGCGAATCCCTCGGCGAATCCCTCGGCGAATTCCTCGAAGAATCTCTTGAAGAATTCTTCGATGGAATGCTTAAAACTAGACTTGCATGCCCAACTTTTCTATGTTTCGCAGCACGCACACACACACACACCACTCAGAGGAAGCATAACAGACTATGCTTCGGTATATTAACCCTTCGGACTGTGATTGCAATATACGGTAAATGGCTACTACAATTCATTTAAAAAACTTTACTTTAAAGTCCAAAGGGTTAACATACACGCGTGAGAGAAATACACGAGAGGTTCTCGTCGATCTCTCTGCATACACACGATTACAATTTATTTCGCATATTTTAGAGGTTCGCTTGCATTGCTTTCAAGTGACAAATAGATTCTGAGTATCTCATTGCAGAGATAGAAAAGAATTGACGAACGGACACGGATTCGCCGTCGCGAGAGATCTCGAGCTGCTCGATACACTCACGCATTGCAGTTGCACAGACAAAACGCTAATACGAGACCACCACTCATCCAGCCTCCCCCATTAACGGGAGCTCCCCGCTCGGGGCCGCGCCTGAGGGGGTCAGAATCACAGCAGCCCGCCTCACAATTAAATCACATGCAGCTGCAATACGCGCTCCCACCACAAAGCCGACAATTTGCATAGGCGAGTGTATCGTGCCCGAGCATCTTGTGCTAATTCAAGATCTCTCCCGAGAGCGAATTATATTTCCGGAAAGAGAGAAAAGAGAATTGAAAGTAGGGAATATAAATGTCACTATGACAAGTGTTTAAAAGTATGCTAAATGAGAAACGACACGGTGCACGGTGAAGCTAATTGTAAGAGAAAGCAGAAGCAAAAGGTGTCACTCTCAACAAGCAAGCGCACATCTACCCTTAAATTTAGCCTATCGCACTCTTTACAATGGGCCCTAGTGGCATAATCTATTGCAAATATGCACTTGCGTAACTTTCGAGGGATATGCGAAAGCTAAGAATCTCCAGATTGAGATTGCAAAAGAGACTGAACGACTAAAGGACCGTAAGACGCGACGCGACGCGAACATTCACCCTCGATGCACCGAATTTTCGATTCTACATGGCATGTTCCATATCACGCCTTTACACAGCCATGGCGAGCGTAGCCAAGAACGAGCCATCTGAGACCACAGAGCCGGCCGAGGTGGACCGAAGCCCGGTATCGGCGGGATAACTAGAAAATCAGAATGGTCATGAACTGGCGCACATCTTCGTCTAACAATGGTCCTCTGTGTAAAGCCGTGATAAGTTGTACCCAGCACAGCCGGCCTATGAAGGGCGAGCACACCATGCGAGAAATCGAAATCAGTAATCGAAGGCGAATTGTATTTCTAGAAGAGTGCGTTTGGCACTCTTATATTTAAAAAGAACGAGGCGGAATAGAAGCTTATCGCTCGAAGTACGGAAGTGCATATTTGAATAGACGTCCAGACCGAACCAAACTCACCGAATGTAAGTTTGGCTCGATCTGGGCCCTTAACCTAGATCGTAGGCTTTAGCCTTGATTCCGTTTCGCAAGTCGCAATGCTTGGAAAACGTTACCAATTCCAGGCACACCAACGTGGAGGTACCTACGAAAGTGACCCATTTCTACGAAATATTTCTGGCCCGTGTTCGACCAATGTTTTGCGCATTTTTGAAAATTTGGAAAAAGTCTTACGACTAAAGTTGTTAAACTAAGACTTATTGCTAGGCTGATTTTAAGATTGTAAGGAGAGAGCAAAGTAGAAGTATAGTGACCAAGTAGTACCAATATCAACTGTCATTTTCAGTTATTATTATTTGTATGAGAAAGAGCTTCGAATTATATAGTTGAAAATCCTTAAGAAATTAATGCTTTCCATTCTCGTTTTATTAAGAGGATCTAATGACTCGTATGTAATTAAGCTTGAGAAGTGTAACTCGTATTCAAAGCATCAAGCTTTGATTATAAAATTCAAGAAAAATAATTTGGAATATTTAAAACGCATTATCAGAACTTTGACCTCGAATTTCAAATTTATTTATTGCTTTTGGTCTGTATTAAACATTTGGAAGCATGCGCGTTAATGTTACTGTTCATGAGTACTAAGTACTATGTATTCTTGGTCACCGTGTTCGCTAAAGCAATCATTTGTTCAATAGCATGCAAAAAAATTGAAATATTAAAATGTACCACTCACCGATCGTTGAACACAGTCTCACTCCTATCCATGCAGACAGGAGGCAGCCTCTTCAGCAGGTTCACAGACTAAGACTACTACTAAGTAGTACCGAAGAGATTGTATCACACACGCAAATATGTCACTATTATTTCACGATCAAAAAGCAATTTGAGCACCGGTGTATAGTATTAAATAGTTGAGGATGCGTAAAAACACTGATTCTACACTCGCGTTGACACTACTAACACGTACAGCCATCTCATGTTTTTAAACAGAAAACACTGTACGTTTTTAAATTTCCCTAAGCAGTGAGGACCCCTGATAGGACCCGAGAAAAGTGTTGTCTCAAGACTTCTAGATACCGGATGAATTGCAATAGAATCTTGTTGAGCGACCTCCCACATGGTCCAGTAATCGATGAAATTAATCCAGGAATCGAGATATCACGAAATAATATGCTCACGCGTTCACTGAGATCCGATCACAGTCGCAGCTAAAGTTCAACTGGCAGAGTACGAATTTGGAAGAGGTTGTTGACGTTCTGTCTCGCTCCAACGACTCGCAGCTCCTCGAGAAAAGTATTGCTCAAGAATCGTATTTAAAATATACTTCTAAGTTTATTTTCGTTTAATGTTTGGAAATAATAAGATAGTAGAGATATTGAGAGACAATGCAGCCAAAGTATTTAGCCATATTAACTCTTCCTCTCAAAACTAACGAACAGACCATCTCTCGCTGCAGAAAGGAGAGATGGTCGAATTATGATTTTTTTATTATTTTTATTTATATTTTTATTTTTTATTATTATTTTATTATTATTTAGGTTTATTTATTTTATTTATTCACTTTTGTATTCATTTGCCTTGCTAATCGCCGGTAGGTAGTTCGCTTTATCTTAGATGTGTTCTTTAATTGTTTAGCGTAAACAAATTAAATATCAATGAATTCACTCATAAATAATTTTGCTGTCTTCTCTGTTATTTTTCCATGAATGATTATGTGAGTGGTCTCTGCCAACGACGAAAACCATTTCTCCCGGCACCTTGGGAGAGGTGGTCAAATGTCATGACTTCAGTTTTCAACTTGATTTTCGATTTATAGTAAATATTGTCTTAAAGCAAATATTGACCAGTTTTTTTGAATCAGCATAAAATTCTGAACATATTAGGTTTGTTCTGATAAAATAAGTAATATCTGTATTAGATTTAATAGCCATTTTATATTAGGTCGACCGCGTCTCCCGGATTTACCCTATTTAACGACCTCCCTCATGGTCCAGTAAACGATGAAATTTATTTAGGAATCGAGATATCACGAAATAATATGCTCACGCGTTCACTGAGAACCGATCACGATCGCGAATAAAATTGAACTGGCAGGTACATTGTTCGGCGATTGTGTGACATTCATAGAGGTTGTTGACGTTCTGTCTCGATCCAACGACTCCCAACTCCGCGAGAAAAGTATTGCTAAAGAAGTCTTCTAGATACTGGTTGAATTGTAGTAGAATCTTGTTAAGCTACCTTCCACATAGTCCAGTAATCAATGAAATTAATCTAGGAATCGAGATATCACGAAATAATATGCTCACGCGTTCACTGTTATCACTGTCGCAGGTAAAGTTCAACTGGCAGATACATTGTTCGGCGATGATGCGACTTTCGTAGAGGTTGTTGACGTTCTATCTTGCTCCAACGACTCTCAGCTAACTCGAAATTCGCCAAGGCTGGAAATAATTTTATCTAGCAACGCTGATTGCACCACTTGCACTTTTCGCAACTGCAGCTATCCAAATTGCACTTTCCTTATGTCTTCCAATCCTGGGGACCCATGATAGGACCCGAGAATATTGTTGCATGATAAGTTTTTCTAGATAATGGATATATCTCAGTGGAATTCTGTTAAGGGGCCTCCCCTATGGTCCAGTAATCGATGAAATTGATGCAAGAATTGAGAAATCACAAAATAATATGCACTATGACGTGCACACATTTCACTGAACACTGAACCGATGAATTTCTCAGGGCTAGACAAAATTTTATTTTGTAATGCGGGTTTGAAAAGTAACTCGATTTGCATTTGCATCCTTGCACCCCACGATACTTATGTATCATGCAAATTTCTACGAGGCTTTCAAGAATTAGATTTTACTGTAAATTTCAATGTCAACGGTAAACTAATCCTCGGGGCAAATAGAATCCAATTATTATTACTTCACTAGAATGATTAAACAGTACATTACTACGGTTTCACTACGCGCAGAGTATTAATAAACAATGTCATCTTGCAATTTATAGCTTACACGGGCTTTGAAGAAATACCATTTCTGAACGCCACAGTGTCTTGATCTTCGAAATGGATTTTCGGAGAGAAATCCGCGTGAGTCGTTGACAAACCGAGCCAAAGCATAGCGTAGCAAAAGCCTGCCTTCTATGTCAAACACCCACTCTGAACAAATCACACGTATACAAGCACGCACACATCTTTCAGCATCTCAACACATTTCAGAGTAGTTGCTGAGTTGGACGCTGTTCATGAGTAGATGCCACTACATTCAGTCCTGAAATTATGAGTCGGTAACACAGTTTGGGTGGCGACACGAACATCCATAAGGTGATAGGTCTATCCTATGCCTCGTTTGTAATAAAGCTCACATATTATGGAAGTTTGTGTCGCGCCACCTGGTTTGTGACTGTATGTACCTCGTCAGTGGCCTTAATCAATTCTGTCGGTAATGAAGGATTCCAATGGCTTTGCTGCCATATACATCGGTACTAATTTGGAAATCAAATAGAAGGAACACATGGAATGCTAATTGAACGCAGTTAATATTCCTGAAAGAACATATTTAACTATTTCTCAGAAAAAATTGATTTTGGCAATATGTATTCTTTTTCAGAAATGTCTTCCATTATGGACAGAAGATGGTACCGGTCTGTTGCTTCGACACTTTTCTTCGAGATATCGCCATCATCGATCTGCTTGGCGCGATTAATTCAAATGGACCTGTTTTTCAAAACATTTGTAGCATTCACGTTCTATAATTGTTATATATATATTTTCCCTGTTGTTTAGAATACGAAATAATCTTATCTCGGTTAACAAACCCCGAAACAAAATTTATTAGTTATTTAAAAATGACCTAATTATTTTAGTTTATCAAGATGATGTTCACAGCTCAACGGTTTCAAATTGAATGTTTATAGGAGATCAAAGAAATTGAAAAATTGAAAACAAGAATCACTGAAATATCCATGAAATATTAACAGCAATTATAATTAACTGCTATCAATGGTCAAAAACCAGAGCTTCTCCATCAACCCCTGTTGAACATTTATGGCATTGCGAGTACCCATCGTTGATCATTGTAAGCACAGGTCTTTGCAATACACGAATAATAGAATAAAGTATTCACAAAGTTGCAAATCTCAGGTTTTCTATGTGTAACAGGATTCAGTACACATGTCCAAAAATCAAGATCGTAGAAATGAAAGTAGGTGGGACCTTTAAACCTCTTACATTAAATGACAATTATTGTAATTTAAACTGCGATTAACAGCCCGAAAATTTGTAGTTTTTCGCGTTTTCAGTGTTCAACGAAATTCTCGCCGTAGATAGGAATATTCGAATCGCTTTAACGAAGGGTCTTGAGTTTCCATACTTGGTGGACGGCGAAAAAAGGGTTTTGTGCGAGCAAGTCTCGCCGCTATCAGATCCTTCTGTCGGCAACGTATCCGCGAATTTATTGCTTCGTTTCTCCGCAAAGGCGGGAGAGCACGATCTCTCTCGGAGAATTCCCTTTAGGATAGCGCCTTGTCTGTCAATTCCTCGCTATGGTCAAGACACTTGGTTCCCCTCATCGATTATCTGTCCTCCCTCGAGGTATCCATGCAACCAGAACACTTCTCAGGCCACTAACCCGTTCGCACGGAGGGAACTTTCAGGAACCATCCTTTTTACCCTGACAGTCAAATTATTTCGTGAGTACTCGTTTCTTCTGGAGCATGATTTCAAAAAAGTATCAAATATGTTAGTGTCCTCAGAAGTAGAATAGCCAGTGATGACCAAAGAGCAGAAATACCATAGACCAAGTAATTAGAAGAAACTGAATTCCATGTTTCTCATCACATGAAGGTAAAGTCACTTATACACTTGCATGAAAATTCTGTAGATATTATTACACATGTACATGTATAGCTGCATGATTGAAAGGTGTTAGATATGGAATGTCATCATCTCCCATCATATTTGCTATTAAAGTTCCATACAGGGTTTCAATATAATTACACACGTAGATGTATTTAATTTTGAAGACGATAATTTACCTTGAATCAAATTAGTCGATTCTCCTTCGGATCCAACTCGATGCTCGAGATTAGTAGTGGATCCCGTGTTTTCATAATCGTTGCAACAAAGTTTGCAAATAGCCACTTTGCATATCTCTGCATCAGACGCCGTGACGTTAATAGCATGCTCCAAAGGATCTTGATAAATTTGCAAGCTTGTTCTTAATTACGTCGGGCATCGTTCATTATTAAGTGCGCATCAATTATCATCGACCCGATCGGGCCCGTGCACGGCGAGAAGATGATAGGTTCCATCATGTAAATACATCTTGCTCCAATTACACTGGCAAGATATGTCATCTTCGCAGAATACAGACCTTAATTAGCGTAATGTTAGACCGTCGTGATTTGAAACCGAGTTGTGTATCAGATAACGTCATTTTGGTATGCTTCCCGACGATGATATCCTTGTTAACACATTCACGATTAGCCACATAAATTTGCTTCAACGTGGTGATCACTCGGTGGCGAAGTACCTCTGGTAACACTCAGGTCTACTGTTTAACATGGTCTAAAAAACGTCCCTTAAAACGAAACATCACAATGATATTTTAAAAACCGACAAAATGAAAAGTAAAATAGCGTGCTACCTGAAGTGACATTTCTTCAAGTTCACAATTCGTTTCCCACAGACATTCGAACGGTCCCTGACTAATCATCAACCAACGATTTGCCTCGTAATCAATACCAGAATAAAAAGCCTCGGTATCAAGAAAGAAAGACTTTGATTATCAGAATGGAGGACATAATGAGTCCTCCAGTGTCCTTGCACAGATTCAAGCCTTTAAATCCGCGACCAGTGATCAGACGTACAGCTTCTTTATTAACGCGTCCTTGGGAAACAACTATTAAGCATCGAAAAGTCCACGGTCCCGTCTATATACTTTCTCTACCTTTGTCTCAGGACCGCGTGCCGAGCGATCGAGCCACAGCAAGAGGGATTTTGGTGGGCTGGGAGAGGGAGAAAAAAAATCGGGACACGTTGAATCGAGCTACCGTAAAAGCGGGCGCAGAAGGAGGAAGGGAGCGGGGACATTTGCGGCTGGTTGAAAAAGGAGGGCATTGTGATAAAGTGCGGGCAAGAAGTTGGTCGGAGAGGGCAGCGGTAAGGGATGACGAGGGGGGCCGAGGGGGCGAGGGCAGGGTGCGAGTTTCTTATGGCGCGGTAGAACAGAAAGATCCGCCGCAAAAAAGGACCGCCCTGGCTGCGTGGACGCGCAGAATCTGCAATTATATCGCAAAAAAGGAGCCGAGTGTCCGGGACAAACTGCTTCCTGGCCCGTAAACAATGCTGCCAAATAAGTCGCCGGGCATAAATCGTTGGCTCCGGGGCGACTCGGTCGCTCGCACGAGCGGCGCAGCCGCGTCCCAATCGCACGATAAAAAGCCAATCGATCGCTAAACTCTTTATTCCGCCGCTGAAAGCTCGGTAGGAAGGAAGAGACGGGTGGCCGCGGCCGAGGGAGATACGAATTTACGAGTCGATGCTGCTCAACCGCGGCTCCAACATATCGCGATATAAAGTTTCTTACTGCCACCGACCGGCCACTCGTTCTCGATGAACGTCGTCCGGTGTATCGATTTTATTAAATACCCCAGTTCCGACAGCCAGCCAGATGAAAGGCTCTGTTGCTTCAGCCTCCGCATGGTTACGAGGTACATGAACGCGGGGCTTCTGTTCCTCGACTCGTTGGCGGCTTCTGACGTCTAAGGGAGCGTATTTCGGTGCATTCTGGTACTCATATGTTTGAGTAATAGACTGTTTACTATATGTAGCAGGGAGAATTCTTGGGTAGGTTAGGATTCGAGTAGACGAAATTTACGTTAGATATCTAAGGGCAACAGAAGCATTCTAATTGAATAAGAAATTGTGGTATTAGAGTTATTCATACTGATGCGTGGGCATATCTGTTTTTAGTCTCAGTATCACCATCACTGTAGTTCCTTTTGCGCAGTGGCGGATGTAAGGAAAAAGGCCAGGTGGCAAACGTTCTGAGGGCCCAATTTTTCGGGAAAATTAAGTGGTAGTTTACCAGAAACGGTCTAAGTGTACAGAAATGTACCAAAAAATAATATAGTGCTTGGATAAAATCATAATTTTCTTTTTGAAGATAGGGCCCTAGGGGGGCATTCTGGGGAGGGGTGCATTTTTTCGAGAAAATGAAGAGGTAGGTTATTAAAAGCGGTCAGGTGTAGTAGTACAGAAACAAAATATAGTGTTTGGAGAAAATCATAATTTTTTTTAAAGTGGGGCCCAAGTGGCAACTGCTCATCGGCCGCCTGTTAAATCCGCCACTGCTTTTGTGCTAAACGTTACGGTAACTCGAAGAAATTCCCATGTGAATATTGTCGACCCTATTTACAACCTTATGCAGGACTCTTTTAATTTAGAAAAGGTAGAGGATTCGTAGTAAGGTCTCATAAATTTGATTTTAGCGAAGTCTAGACTCTAAACTCTAGAGTATTCTCCAGACATTGGTTCGAGAAGTACAAACAGAGTCAAGGCCTTGATTTCCTCACGTTTTCGATTCCTATCCTCGCCCTTAATGGCTGCTGGCGAAAGGTCGAGGCCACGAATCTCCGTGGGACCTTATTAACCCCGGCCAACTTTCGACCGTCATAAATTAACATTTTATCCCGCCGCTTAATACGCGCCGCGTTTCAGCGCGAGAAACAAGCGTGAGATTATTTTAATGCCCGGCCGATTGAAATATACGTCGATACTTAATAGCGTTTCGCTCGCAGGTTCGCGATAATGAAAGGAGGGACCTAATTAATCCGGCGTATCGCGAGGCTTTGGGTTGCCAGGCCGAATAGTCGGGGGGCCTGGAAAGAGAAAGAGACGCCCCATTCGCTTGCAAATCCGCCCGGCTGTGGAAGCTCTGGCCGCGTTAACGCTTCGTACGTAATTATAATGGGCCGGTTAATCTGATGGGATTAATTCTTTTTTTCTCTCTGTGCTGACTGGAGGCGAGCGCTCGTTGGCCGGCTCGTACCTCTCGATTATCAGGCGCCTGGTGCTCACACCTGGTTAACGCGCTAATGAATTCCCAGCATCGCGTAATTATGGGGTAAAGCGCGAAATCTCGCGCGAGCTAGCGCTCGCCCTCGGTGCCTTCGCGTTCTCACTTCGTTCACTTTCGTTTCGTTTCGTCTCGCCGCTTTTTTTTCCCCCGCCTCGTTCTTTTGTGCCCGTTGAAAAATAATTACACCGTCGGGGCCAGGCCGATATCCGGTTACGACTTGACACGAGCTCGTTCCTCTCCGCGCGCGCACACACGGGTTATCATAAATTAGTGCCCCACGAGAAAGAATTCCCTTTCTGCAATCGAACTTTACGATCGGGGTGTACCGCTTATTGAGATGCTGCATTGGCGAACGTTAACAAGGTTGCCGCGAAGGGAGCAACGGGGCGGCTGTTACACCATTCTTTGCCCGCCTTGTGGGGAAAAAAGTGGTGTTAATTAAGGGTTTTTGTACGTGCCAAGTGTGCAGCGTTTGGGAATGGATCGCGCTGCACCTTCTTGGACATGATAAATTTAGGGATAGGCGTCGGCGATGTGTAGTGCGAGGCTGGTAAAGAGGCACATACTACGCGGATGCAGAGGATTAATTAAAACAATTGATAGAGCAATCAATTACGATCGTTAAACCTCGTTGTCATTAGTCAAGTCACTTGACTTCAAGTTTGTGTTCAGTATTGTCAGCTGCCTCCAAGTTACTTTTAATCTTACTCGAAGCAAGTAGATATCTAAAATGGCATCAAAGAAGGTGGTGTTTGCTGCATTGTGTGTAATAAGGAATGAATTTACGAATGAGTTATTAAAAATATTCAAAAAATGATTGAAAGGAAACGGTTATTCAACAGTCAGCTTACTTTATGTGACTTTACGTTCACACTCATACGTAAGTGAAATTTTCTAAAAACTGAGCAGGGGGCTAGATTCGTCTCTAAAAAACTCAAACTTAGAAAAAAATACCCTGCGCCTAATGCTTTCGAGATATTCGGGGCCGTGCTTAAATTACGTAAGAGTAATTTTGGCGATTTCTTACCCCCTCCTTCCACCAGTATAAGAATTTGTAAGATTTTATATTGCAACCCCTTTTTACGTAATATTCTTTACATTGAATTTTTTTAGTTATTAAAATTCTTTTAAAGGTTTACATAATTCATTTCACCCAGTTTCGCGAAATATAAACTAAAACAACTTTTCTGGAACATTAATGATAGAATTGGTATTTATTGAAAATTAGGTTAAAAAATATTACATAAGACGCTACCTGACTCATACCTTTGTAAGAAAACGTAAGAAATTCGCAACCCTCTCCCCTCCTCCAAAAAACCTTACGTAATTTAAGCACGAGACCTTCCAGAAAATATATTTTCAACCCCCAACTTTGGAGGCTGTTTTCACCCCTTCAACATGGACGATTCCCGATAACAAAAAATACGTGTCAAATATTTTTCACTATTCTACAAATCTGCAGAGTATCATGAAAATCGGCGTGTGTGGGTTCGATATGTTCCCTTGTAAGTGTCACTCACAATTAGCATCAAGAAAATTGCTCTGAACGCCCAATCAATTTTCTTCCAATTATAATAGCTCGCAGTTGAGTATATACGTGTTCACGATTACTGTGAAACAGCATCAGAGGCAGGCTCGTATCATCGCCGCAGATGAAATCGCGTCGTTAGTTAGATAAGTAGCTGGAAAAGGTATGTAGGTATCTCTGGTAACATCTCTTCGAGCCGTTGATTGTACATCGTGGCGAAAAGCGGACCTGGTCTGAAATCGACGAGGATGCTGGATAAAGGAGCTGATTTACGAAGACGCGAATTAGCCCGTAATTGCCTTTAAACGGATCGCACATTAATATATATTGAGTTGCCCTCTTCGACGTACGGCTTTATCGC
Organism: Andrena hattorfiana; assembly: GCA_944738655.2. Lineage (NCBI taxonomy): Eukaryota > Metazoa > Arthropoda > Insecta > Hymenoptera > Andrenidae > Andrena > Andrena hattorfiana. Next base: position 36,592,688 of record OX122889.2, on the reverse strand, counting down.
ACGTAAATCGGCCGTTACCTGCACAACTCCGCGATCACGCCCTCGTGTAAGCGTTGAGTATACAGTTGGAGCAGCGGAATCGAGCGAGATTATCAGCAATGGTGTGTAACCGATCGTAGTTAGAGTTATTAGCGTAGTTAGAGCACGCGTGGGCCGAGGGTAGCGAAGTATCGCGGAGGGTCTCAAAGTTTCCTCCCAAAAAGTCGTTACGACGAAGTCACGCAACTTAAGGATTAAATATCGTGTAGGACATGGATTTAATTATCAAAGTGAAATCGGGCAATTTTTACGGTAATTAAGGTTCATTAGGGAGTATCTGCATTCCTAAATTGTCCATTAACGAACAGTCCAAGGCAGACCACCAAAGACAGATTTCTTATTCGCCTCTTTTCCTGGTTAGGATACGAAGATATGTACAGTGAAATACGAAAGTTTCTTTTAACTGTAGCAATTTTTATATTTGAAACCGACAGCTAAGTAATTAATATTGAAAAATATGAAATTATATCCTATACAAATACCTAATCATGGTAAGACCAGGGTTGCCACTTCTCCGGTTTTGGTCTGGCGACTCCAGGTTTCGAAGCAAATCTCTGGACTCCGGTTTTTCTGGAAAAAACTCCCGGTTGTAGAAAAAAATGAGATAATAAGAAAATGTGGTATTATACAATGGTATCAATTTTATATACAATAAAAGTTATTAATTAAAAAAACAGATACTTTTAAATATCTGAATTGTTTGAGCTTAAAAGAATTGCACCTCTATTTTCCGGATATTCGAGAACAAAACTTTTTTTCTGCTTTTTCCATCTCCGGGTTTATAGGTATTTGAATCTCCGGGTTGAAATGTGTGGCACTCCGGGATTTATATGGTGATAAGGTGGCAACCCTGGGTAAGACCCAAAATTTTAATGTTTTGAGTTAGATACCATAATTTTGATGACTGGGCAACAATTCGGTGAAATTCGGCTTATTTTAGTATGTGGCGTCTCAAAGTTTTTTTAAAATACATGTATATATGTATGCAGTTATTAATGTTCGAATAAATTATTTATTGTTTTAAGGGGGGTTTGCACATTGTTGGGCCGAAAAATAGGCAATTCTTTGTGAATTTTTTTGTATAAGAACGATTCGACAAATTAATTTGAGGTTTGGCATCCTGTTTTATTGTATCTTGAGCTATTGTTCTGAATTTTTGTGTGACAGTGAAAAAGAACTTTAGTAGATTTATTGTCGTATCCGTTACCGCTCCTTTTTTATTTAAAGAAGTTTTCCCGATTTTGGGGCAAAACCTTTTTCAGACACAAATCAGGGCGCTTCATCTTCTTCAGAAGGCTGCCATTTTAACATTTTCTTACTTTTCTTAATGTATCTACTACCACATAGCCACATTCATATAGATTAAGAATCTCTTTTCTTTTTTGTGTTTCAGATAACCCTTACAGTACTTTCCGTCAACGCCAGGACCACTCGATTATTTTTCAACGCTCTCTCTGTATCTGCCATGTTTTTCTATTATCGTCACACAAAACTTCGAAACAATTGTTCAAGATATAATAAAACAGCCTGCCATGCCTGAAATTAATTTTTGTCGAACCGTTTTTGTACAAAAAATTCACAAAGAATCCTACCTATTTTTCAGTCCAGCAAGGCGCAAACCCTCCTTAATTCTATAAATTTTACCATCTCAATTAGAAAAAAAGTTTCCTCGGGGATAATTTTAAAATTCCACCTAAATTGATTTGTTCAAACGAAATATCCAATGATTTAATTTTATCCATTACTTTATTACATTGACAAAACACTAATTGATACACCAAGTACTGCCGCAGGATTAATTAAAAGTAAACCTGAAGTTCAAGAGTATCGATGTCTTTTTTCCAACAATCCAGGTTTGGAACATTGAATAAATTCAAAGAAAAAGAAAACAGTTATATGATTATTTTCTAACTCGTTGCGTCATCTCTGACTTACACAGTTTTCCAAGATTTTACCGATATCATCCAGCTTATAGGTTATCTACTCTCCAGCTGGAATCCAATTCTTAGAGAGCCCACGGAGAAAGCTTAGCGATTTTTGCCCGCAGGACAAACCAGCCGTCGCGAGATCGTTCAGGTCGCTCCTTTAAAGGCGTCCTCCTATTCCTTCCCGCGGCTTTGTGCGTCGCGGCACTCGTGTCGGCATAAAGAGTCAACATTGTAACAGAAAACCGATCATAAAAGTACCGTCCTCGCATCCTTCCTCTCGTATGGGCACGGAGCATAAATCTCCCCGGATGAATGCAACCGGTAGGGCATAACCGCCTAACAGGGCCCCCATGAGAACAAAGTCAGGCCATTAAAAACGTTTCTCTCCTCTGCAAAGTGGCTTCTCGCCGGGGCTGCGAACGTCTCGCGGACTTTGATGCCGAGGTCAGGCCTCGCTAATAAAATGTTACAAATTCGTTGCACGGAGGGTAGTTTATGGCGCGTGTGAGGCCTTCATCGAACCCACCGCCTTGCACGGGGGTTTATACCCGTCCGGATTTACTATTCTTCAGCTTTGTGGCCTATGCTCTTATGGCTCTGACCCTCAGTCTCGCGATGGCAACAGAGGCGCGGGTTAAATCGATTTAATTCGTGCAGAGCTGAATCGGAATTCATGGCAGGTTACACCGTGCTTTTACGAGATTGAAATGCGCGGGGCTTAAGGCCCGTGGAAGTAAAAAGTTCTCTTTTCAGTGAGGCCACGATAAATCATAGGGTTATTGGACACGTTTTGGGACGATCCTTTGAAAGTGTCGAGCGTGTTCGAAGCATGTTTTGAATTTCGAGTGTAGCACCAATTTCGTTCCTTGGTCGATGTTGGTTTATGAAGCGGAAGATATTGGTGAGTTATGACGGTGGAGATCGTTGATGAATTGTTGTGAGACTTTTGTGGCGAGAGGTGAGGAAACAGTGTTGCCCGTGTCTAATGTACAATTTTGTTCAATTTATTGTTTCTTCTTAAAGTGTACTTGTAGTGTCATATGTACCCGGAACAGTTGCTATTATAAATGCAATTTTTTCAAGTTAAGGGGTATTCCCGTTTGATCGGTCAAAAAATCGATTTTTTGGGGGCATTTTCTTATTGTTTTTGATCCCAATGTATCTGCAGGGTACTGCAGCGGGAGTTGTAAAATTAACAGAGTTATAGAGGCGCAAAAGTACAAACTTTTCGTTTTTCTCAAATCGACATTTCTTAAGACAGGCGCAGTGGTTTCTCAGGAACCAGTAGCGGTTTCGCGTAGGTACGTATTCAGCATATGACTGGCTATGATCGATGTCTCCAACTTTGTTTTTGTTAAAAGTAAACAATGTTTCAGGCTAAAAGTCAAAATTTTTCTTAAAATATCAATCGTTTTTGTTTCAAGAACCGTCATTTTGTTAATTTTGGGGGTTTTGGGATGACTGAGGAAAATACCTAAGCCTTAGTTTTTTTAATCTTACATGACGGGGTCAGCCGTTACGAATGCGTCCGACAAATGAAAATTGTTATGGAGGCTTACGTCATCGACTATAACATTGTAAATTTTCACGAAAAACGCTCATAAAAATTCTGTGTCGCACTTCAAACATACTTTAATATGCAGACAAAACGCCATACAGTATAAACTTATAGTTTTCGTTAAATAAATTCTCAAAAATGGCGTTGAAAAGGGGGGGGGGCAGTCAAATGGGAATATCCCTTTAATCATGTTTTGTGAATAGTTGATTACATATAGTTGATTATTTTTATCTTTACGTTAACATACACATGAGTATACATTTATATGCCTGACGTTCTGACAGCACTATCTATTTTCCTCAGTATCACCATAAATATCCATCATTCCAGTTTTTCGCAAAGGCAGCATTTCCACGACCATTGAAACTGTCATAAAAGCTCCTCGAAACAAATGTCCCCTGAGTCTAATTAAAATCCTCCACCACATCTTCGTCATGTGAATCTCTGGGTACATCAAGGGGGATAATAAAACGGAAGAGGAAGTAACAAATTACATTTTATACTCCTGTGCGTCGCGGGGAAGACAGTGGTGTACCTCCCACAGATATAAATTCAATCGTCGATCATAATTTCAAGAGACACTTGGATTTAACGCTGCTCAGAAGTTCAATTGCTCCCCCGATTCTGGATCGTTCTTTAATGGAAACGGTCTCACTATTGTGTCACAGATCTTTACGATTCTTTCATTCATTAGCTGGATCCGGGGAAAGGTTTCATCGACAGATTCTACTCTATGGTGGTGGAGCCACTCAGGGACCGCGGATGGCGGTAATTTCTTCGCGTGGTTCCGTGTCTGGGAAAGATTTCTCTCGGCCAGGTACAGAAGGCCGTATATTTTGACAGTTACGGCGGTTCTTAACGGTGGGATTAATTTTTATCGCGAAATGAAACTCTTGAACCCGTTCAAGGAAGCATTTCGAACCACTTTATGGGTTTCCTTAGAGTTTAGAGCGTCTCTGATGCTTCGTGTACCTTTTTATCTGTCGGGTTTCTGGCTACAGGTTGCTCAACTATGAGGAACGTGTAAGGTGAATTTCAAACCGTTGATCAAGTTTTAGATATTCGTTCTAACAAATAGGCAAGGATGAAGGGAATCCATACATATATGAATTCGAAAACGTCTTCTCTTTGATAGTAAATTCCTTTCTTTTGCAACAGAGTTAAATGTGTCAGAAGTTCTAATCCAAAGGTGCTGTTATCAATAAAGGCGTAAATCAATAATGTCCCCGTACTCAAGCACTACTGTGTATTACTGTATGCTGTTGACAGAAATAGGAAGCGCATATAATCTAGCAGCTACCATGTGCTTGGAGATTCATAGTTTTAATAATCCTCAATAAGGGTTGATTTAGAAGGCAGGTGCTGTTTCCCCGTAGACGCGTGAGAAACTTCACGTAACGTTGATTTTCTCGACGGAAAACGTCTTCCTCGCAGGTGGTGCGCGGGTACGAACTCTAGCTAACCGCCCCTTTATTACGTCGAGAAAGGCAGCGAACCCTTAAGAAACCCCAATCTCGATCCCCCATTCTCGCGGTGAATCCAGAAATCTGGAAATTCTATATTATCCGACTCGTCAATGCCGCTTTGTCGGATATGTGGAGTGACACGCGTGGTTGCAGGCACCCCATTGTCGTATCTCGAAAGGATTTTTCCCTCCCACGATCCGGTTCTCCAGAGAACGGGGTTGAAAGTTGAGCTCCCTTCTCGGTTAACCGATTATTTGGAAATATTGATCCGGCGTTTGATTCGGATCGGTCTAAATATTGATCTCCTTTCAACGAATTTTTGAACAATGCTTTAATTGACTTCCTTAGCCGTAAAATTTAAAAAAAGTGTCTAAAATGTACTTTTGTGTTGATTTATCACATTACAAGTCTATAGAACACGCGTTATTAGATATTATCAAATATAATACAGATTATTACTATTTAAAGTAGGAATAAATCAGTAGCTTTAACATATCTGCACAATATGAAGTCTCAAAAATTGAAATGGAAGTAGATTATTTTTTATAATAAACTCGTGGTTTGTGCATGTATCCTATGTATTCGTTTTCTGTTCAAATAATCTTTCCATTAATGTTTCTAACCAGTAGGAGTAAAGTGAAAATTCGTTACGTTCAAAAATATGAGAGAATTTTTCTGTCAAAAATCTTCTGAATTTTTGTTGCGTAAAATGCATTTGGTGAATGTGAATGTAATTTCTATCAAGTGCATCGATGGAAGATCAATTTTTTTTACATTTTTACGGTCGACAGACCCGTTTCGCTATCCCTTTCCGCCTCCGCAATTCCCGTCTAACTTAAACCCCCAATTTTCGCACAATGGAGCTTCTCGACGATCCTTATAAAAATTCGAAATACAATGAGGCCTTTGTGCCCGGACTTATCCCATCCCGTTCGATAGAACCGGACAATTTTTTTCTCCCCTCGACGACCCTACACGGTGCGCCGATTTCTGGTGAAACGTCCGAAAATCGGACACACTCGTGAAGAGGTTAAACCTTTTGTACGGGAATCATCGTGCCAGCCATTCACCGAAACCTTCTTCCACCTTTTTCACCTACCCCGTTTTATGATACCGACCCGACAAAAAATCTTGTTCGAGAACGGAGTTCAGACTTTTTTCTGCTTCTTTTTTATATAATCTACGCATGCGTTATTTTACAACATTTTTAGTTTAAACCAGCATTTGTACTGAATTTCCGCCCTGCATTCTAATCTACCATTTCCTCTTCTAATCTGTATATAGAAGAGCTCTTGTACAGGTCCTTCAAAATAATAATTACGGGAATTGCTGTCCTTTGGATTTGATAAAGAAGGATTTGATTAATAGCAATCAGGAAAGGAAATGATAAAAAAAAGGGTTATAAAAAGATGATTCTTTCCATTGAGATTTGTTTTAATCCACTTAGCTCCAAACGATTCAGAATTCTAGGCACTAGTGTACAGAAACATAAGTGATACTTAGATTAAGCAGCGATTCGTTGAAGAGTCGAGCGCTGAGGTAGGCGAGGAAATCAATGATTCCGCTTAAGCTGGATTAATGGATGCTGTCGGTCCACACGGTCGAAACATCCGTGCACAATTCGAGTAATCGAATCTGCCAAGCTATTTAATTCAAGCCGATAGGAAATGAAGATTCTGTAAGTAGGTATCAGAAATCTGACAGCAACAATGATATTGATCCAGTAAGTACCTATTTGTTATATCTTCACTTTGCCTCTGTTCCGCAATCAGCTCTCACAACACCGACCAACCAGCACCTCGTACCAAATAAAATCGCACTTCTCCTGATAACATCCGCAAGTGGCTCTACCGCGATCAAGTTAAGCTTCTAACGCGCCGCTTGGAGCACCCATAGAAAGCTTGTCGCGGGATCGCGCGCCCGTTGAGCGCCGAACGCTCCGGCGATCCCTAATTTGGTCTGGTGGCTAGGGGGCAACTATCAAATTCCAATATTTACGGTATTTAAGGTATCTCGCGATTGAAATTCCAGCGGCGCTCGCCAGGCCGGTACCGATCTTAAATCGCGGCTCGATGGGGGATTCGCAAAAATTTACGATACTAGGGGCCGATAGGGGAGGCGAGCGCGGCTCACTTTGCCTCTGGAAGGGAGCACCGGCTATGAGCAACAGATCACAGACAGGAAATCGCGATAGCGGCCGCGGGGATTCCAGTGAGCAGCCAACTTTATAACATTTCACGAACCGGAAATGCAATATGGCCGGCGCACGTGGGCAGCCGCCGCGTATATACGTGGATGCCAGGCAGCTAGCGTAAAAGCGGCGGCCCGCCGATGTTTCGCTTCTCCTCGTGAAATGAATAAAAGATGCTGGGCCGGCAGCATCGCTTACTCATTAACGTTCGTGCTGCACTGGCCTCGCAGGGGCTGGAATTTAAGCGGTAACGTGAGAGACCTGGCGTATACGGCGGGGTGGGGGGTGGGAAGACGCGTGGGCGACTCGATGCTTCGGCACATAATACGAATGCATAATTTCGTCGTGCCTTGCCGGCGAACAGAGGCCCCCATAAGCCGTACTTTTAATGTAATGGAGTTTAATGAAAGCCCGTTTCACTTGGCGCTGCTACACGCTTCGTAACGCCCGCTCGCTTCTGCCTGCTTAGCCCAGTCAGGGCTTAGGCACCGATGTTTGTTTCCCAGAACAGGGTGATATTGAATCGGTATTTATGTGGCTTGTCGCGGATTCCGTTCTGTAAGGTATCTCAGGCTCCCACGACCAGCATTCGTGCAGGGGATAGTGTGCACGGTGGTTGGATGGTAATAATGAAACTTTGGTAACCCCAAAATTTCGATTTCTTTTTTGAGACTTTGCAGGGTTTTAGGGGATTTCGATAAAAGTTTTAGAATAATTTTTTGTTGCTACTTTTTGGTTTTCTAGGTGAAAACCAAAACTTAAAGGTTAATTATCCTTATATCTTGAAAATTATAGTAGATATAAAAATGTAATAGTGTTTTATGCTCTATAAAACTGTGTAATCGGATTGTTCCAAATTTGTAGTTTAAATAAGAAACCGTGAAATTTTAGGCACGTAGGTATACAACTTACTTCAATCTACAAACGGGTTTTTTGAATTTTTATTACAAGCTCACAAAAAAGTTTGAAAAACGACATTTATTATTTTTTTTGCTATTCCGACCAATTGCATTATTTTTCAAAACGACGGAGCACTCAGCAAACTAATCTTTCTAGCTTCTCAAAAAAAAACTCATGTCGTTTGGGCCTATTCTAAAAAGGTTATGCGATTTTAAAAGTTGAAAACTTTTATAATCTATGCATTCACAGATTAATACTTGATACTGTATTAGTACCTAAATTAACTCTCGTTCAAGTATCTTAAAAAAAATCATCTCATTTGCGAAAAGTAAACGTTCATTCGGTGCCTGAATTCCCAATTACTTCCCCTCGCCAGACAGTTTAGATGAAAGATAAGCAAAGTCGAAAAGTCGAACGTTCTCAGTTGGCAGGGGTCCAGATGTGAAAAAATTTGTAAGGGGGGAAGCGAAATGGAGGTGCTAGTTGTGTCCCCCAGCGTAAACCGTCTTAATAACCGGGCCCACCACGTCTAGTGGCAAGTCCAGTCACTGTGCCGCTGTTACTGATGCCACAGGAGGGGAACACCAACGACGACAACTGGCAGCACGACGATAACAGAGAACGGGAAGCCGCGCATCGGCCTGCCAACCGAGCAGAACGTGTTCGTCAAAGAGTTTCATTCATCCGCGCGGCAAACTTCACTCGTGCGGACACGCGTGCTCTGCAGCCTGCCATTGTAAACGGGGATTTATGCCCTTTCGGCGACACTCAAGGCCCTCTTTTAACGCCCTTCCTCCTCCTACTCCTCTGTTCTCCTCGTTTCTTGCTCCTCCGCGCGCAAGCTCATTTGCGACTGAAGGCTTCCTCAGAACTCTGAAGCTAGTTTGTCCATTTCACAGTTCTCTAGGCCTGGGGCGATATGCTCCGACGATCGGAACTGTCTGTTTCAGTTCTAGGAGTGGTTGGAAGGTGGAGAATACTTCCAGTGTTCAGGGTTCGGGGAATTAATGGGGGGGAATCGATGAAATCGTCTGTGAATGAATACTTCTCGTAAGAAACAGTGGGACAGATAGCATCTTCTGTGTTTAATGGACTGGAGCAGTGGCGTTTTCGCCGATATTTCGAGTCGGTCCTCGATTCGAGTCCATTCAGTCGACCAGTGCCTGGACAAAGGGACACTCTCGATCCTCCGCCTCGCGTATTGACGTGGCGTTATCGATCGCTCTCACATTTGGGGCCTGGCGTCTCGATTCTCTCGCTTCCAGGGCGTATTTGGCTGTGGAGCCAGTGACAATGGACTTGGATTCTCGCTCTTATCACGCTTTCTATCGCTGGGACAGGCGTCTATAATTTGTTTCTCTGCCTCGAGGGGAATTGAGCTGCTTGAAAGCCATTTAAAGAATTATGTATAATTATTTTGTAGGTAAATGGAACAGGAAAGCTTGCTTTTTATTTGAGACGATACATAGTCTGTTGCGTACTTGCAGATTTTATACAAAGGGAATTTGCGGAAGGATTCTGAGTTGCGTTTTGAAAAGTTGTTACCTGATGCTCCTTAAAGTGAACTGTCTTTTGAAATGTGATATATTATAAAGGGGGAACCTGGTGCAATCGCCAGAAATCAAGGTTCATTTGGGGATTTTTTTCTAAGGAAACTACACATGCGATCTTTTTAAAACTTTCAGGCTATATTATTATGTATTTCAAGAAGTGAACGCATATTTTTTTTATATAAAAATAACGCGGTAGTTCCAAATGGCGCAAGTGTTTCGAAGTGGCCTGAAACCAGAAAATCAAATTGTTTTGTGTTTTTAATAAAATTGTGGATACCCCTCAATTCGCATTGCTCCTCAATGCTGAGTGTTTGAAAACATAGTATCGTTTTTCACTAAAAAATTTCACATTAATTGTGTAGTAAGATTTATTAGATTTAAGAATATTATTCCGGATTGAGGTACATCCATAGCTCTTACGTTCCTCAACTGGCCAATAGGTACTTTTACAATAATCACCTGAAACTTCTCTCAATTTTACAAACCTGCTCAGTATCGCTCAGAAGCAAGAACATACCAGACACCCTTCTCGCGAAGGTTAACTGTTCCTCCCACAGCATCTCTGGAAGCTCTCAGACAGTATTGATTCAATTCCAGTAGGTAGCCTCACAGTTTCTCCGATCTGAATGACTTCGTTATCCCCGCGGCGGCAAGACGCCGCGAGAAATTGATTGGTCCCTCGCGAGATCGTTAGACGGGATAGAGGAAGGATTTGAATTAAAGCCTGGGGGCGCGTGGGCGGACTACTTAGCGGTAACAGCTTCTGTATTTCCTGGCGCTGGCCCATCGCGCCTTTTACGGTATAAAGAATAATGGTCCTCACCAGATCCTGCCGATCTTGTTCCAGCTATCTTAGATATCTCACTTTGGCGCGCCTTGTCACGATGCTCGGGAAGTTGGTCGAACCTTTCGTTCCTTTATTCGTCCGTTTGTCGTGCGAGCAGCGTCGAAGTCGCGTGGGCGCGCGGACGAGTATCGAGTAGCTTGGCCACGGTCGTTTATTCCGCGTTACTAGGCGCACTGCATTAAGAGTAGTTTAATAAATTCACGGGCGGACGACACGGGACAGGCTGGAGCTCTTCGCTTGAATTACGAGCGTATTTCGATTCGTTCCTGTAGCCGGAAGCTGGCTCCCTCGCCGACCGGTATGGCTCAATCGAACCACGGTGGGAGGATTTTGTGGGTGGCTCCTGGAGATGTTGAATGGACTATGGTGGTGCAGGGATCGAGTGATTTGATTGATGTACCACAGTTATTTCCAATGCTTTGTGGAAAGGCTTCTTTTTATTAGGTATTTAATTTAAATTATTTGAATAAATATACCAATAATAATATTAACCCTTCGTGGTCATACGGGGTGTATCGCACCCCAGGCAATTTTGTTTTTCTTTGCCAATATTTTTGTACACTTTTAGACCTGCATATTAAAATTTAAAATTTATATGTTATTGGTGAATTAAGAAATCCATTTTTCACAATCAAATAAATTGGGCATCAACGATATTGAAGTTATGAATATCCAGATTTTAAAAATATTGATTTTAATTCATATGAATTAATGAACTTGAATCAATAAATATATTTTGTTTATTAGCTGTTGATAATCGTATAATTACCCCATATAAGATTCCTGTTTGACTAATTTCTACTTCCACTTATGTAATTCATTTCTGAACAATTCTATCATTAGGAATAAAATTAGATGTAATACCAGGCCGAATTATTCAAATAATTTTATATTCTATTCGTCCAGGACTATTTCATGGTCAATGCTCAGAAATTTGTGGAACAAATAATATATTTATACCCATTGTATTAGAATGTACATCCATTAATAATTTTAAAAATTGATGATACTCATTTTAAACTTAAATAATTAGTTAAGAAATAACATTAAATTGTCGTTTTAAAATTATTAATAAATAAAGCATAGTCAGTAGTGCAGTGGATTAGAAATTCGTATACGTTACTTAAGCATTCGATTCTAAATACCTATGTAACGTAAAATACAGTTTAGATGAATTTCGAATTATTGTATGGTAGGTACTGCTTTCTGAGCTAGTATCAGGGATGCTTTCGAAAAGTTTGGAGTTCAGTCCTGGTAACAAGGTAATAAATTGAATTCAAATGAAAACTGGTCGAGGCAAGTTCTTGTATGTTAGTTTTCATTTACAAGCCCTGGTACCTCAGATGGTTTCTGTATGTATACTTGTCAGATATTTATAGTCATGAAATTGAGTCTAGATTTTTAAGGAGCTACCACCTTCCTTTCATGGAAACGAGTTGTCGAAAAAAAATTGTGCGGTGGCTAATAACCTGGCTTCATTAAGTTTGCAGAATGGGAAAAAGTAGCGTTTATCGTTGAGTTGGTCTACTTAAAAGCGACAGAAAGAAACTAAAGTTCATAAAGTTAATAATCTAATTCATTTGGACCTTTCTGTAAACTTTTTATGTAATCTGAACTACTGAATGGATATTATATAAAAACCTAGAAGTGGAAAGTTCGTGTTTCCATATTTGCACGTATGTTTACATGAAATGTGCACTGGGCAGAGGATCTCGATATTTTGAACCTGGCTTTCCAAACAGCAGGTGATATCTTATTGATAGTTCATAAAAAAAGGGCTCTCGACACGAGAGGCCAAGGTTAAAGAAAGGCTGGCCATCTTCACGTCCATCAAACGCATATCGAATCACAAGGGAGAACGATGAGGATCCATTGTTGTCAGACTTTTGTGAGGCCTCTTTTTTGCTGCACTCGAGAAGGAAGCGTAGTCTCAATTATTCGTTAAATGGATCCTTTGAAGTGGATGATACTTCTGACCAAAACGAAAGTGTTTGTTGTCTCTGCAGAAGTGAAATCAAATAGTAATACAGTGACCATCGTGCCTTTCTCCCATGATAAATTCAATGATCAATTTTGATATTAGAATCTTGCAATTTTCTTATCATACATATATGCACTTTTCCTCTTGTGAATTATTTTTAGTGTTAAAATTGGAATAGGGAAGTGTTGCCAAGTATCTTGAAACTTAAAACACTTATTAGATATTATTAACTTCTTGAGAAGAAGAAATTAATTCGCTATCAATCTTCTTATGACATAATGAAAAAATTGCGAAATTTTTTGTTTCTATTTCTTATTGCTCTGTTATTTATTCATTAATTGAAAAGTCCTTGTGAAATGATTTACGAAACCAGTACGATATTGCCAACTCTCCCCTAACATCTATGTGTCGTGAACATTTCCATACTAAGCAGATAATGGCTAAGAAAAATAAAACAACGAAAGGCCTGGGTTTACCTGCGGGAGTTCCGTTCACATTAATTTGCACGCAACCCTCCGTACGATGTGAATCATCGGTCCTTTGATGGCCGCCGTTGAACGTTCCCCCGACAGAAAGATTCGCGGCTCCTCGATCCCTCAATCGATTCTTCAATAATGAAATTCCACTGTGACGTTATCGTGTAGGAAATGAGTTACGTGATTGTCATACGTCCCGAGTACTATGCCGAGATGTCGAACGTCCTTTCGAGGTTGCTGCTGTTGCTGTCTATTGTAAACTGTCCAGACACCGGAGTGCTGGGAATAAGATTCGTGATGGAATCCATCGCGACTGTCATTGTTCGAAACGTTTGATCGAGAAGACAATGATGGAGAGATGGGATCCAGGCAGCCAGTGGTTCTCTTCTATTGCATACCACCTCCATTTTTCATCTACTATACCAGTCCAGCGTGCACTCGTGACGCATCGCTACCACTGTGCTCCTTGTGATCCTCCGTATAACAAAGTAGCCATTAAAACACAGCCGTGCAATGAAACTCAACTACCAAAGGGTCATACTTGTCCACCTCCATCACCATCAACCGAAAGAACTGGCCTACGAAGGTCTGAAATCTTGGAGAAAAATTGAGCGCAAGACTAATGGACACGTTGCTCCTCGGTATCTCAAAATCGACGACATATTCGTAAACTGTAACCGCGCAGTAGGGCGAGTGTTCGCTTGGCTCTTATAAATAGAATTGTCAGGGCTGCTGGGAGCGCTAGAGCAGTGGTAGCAGCCGAAATGGCCACGTAACTTCTCGATCTTCGAGGCGAAGGTGAAACAAGAGGAGTCTGGCCCCGAAGTAAGGGCAGGGAGGGAAGAAAGAAAGGGCAACGGCGAAGATATTTCATCACGCGACATCTGCATATTCCTATATCAAGCACTGGGCGACTCGAAAACCAAAGAAAACGCACACACGTCGAAGGAGCATTCGAGGGCAGAGTGGGGTATAAAGTATCCGTGGAACGATCGTAAAGCATGTGATATCATCTTCGTGGCCGACCGCCAGTTGGGGGCTTTGTCTCTTTGTGAGTTGTGTCGTTGCATTGTCTTCCGGCCGTTCTTTATGGGCCCCGAATCTTCGGCTGTGCGCCAATAGCGCAAGAAATCGAAGGGCACCGTGCCTCTTTCTCTATTTGGAGTCGCGCCAACCGGGCTGCATGCAGGTCTTCTTCGGTCATTCTACATATTCTGCCATTTTTTGCCCCGGATACAATTCATCCGAGATCATTGCTTTATCGTAGCAGCAGAAGACATCGTGTCGCTTCCTAATACCCCCCAAAATTGACCCTGCATCGTCTCCAAGTGCACTGTAATTTAATTCCCGAGGGCAATCAAGCTTCCTGCTCTACTACTTCGATGAAGCAGACACTGCTCTACCCGTGAGATTCGTTTCGAATGAATTTGAAGCTTCGACTTCTTCGTTAGAGCGAGGGACGCCGGGAGAGATACGTTTTCGGTGCTCGAGGCGTTTCCTGCTGGAATAATGCGCAATTCCGAACGTCGGTGGTGACGTTGGAGAGGCTGCACGCTTATCGTGCATCGACATCGCGGAAATTCGCATTTCAAGCGGGAATTATGCGCTCTCGAAAATCCGGCGTCGGTGCTGTGTACGCCGTGGCGCGTTTGATCGGGGCGGCGCATTTGAAAGTTAAATTGCCAACTGGAACGGGAGTTTCTCGTCGGTGTGGAGTTGCGGAGGCCGCGGTGGACTCTCGGCGCTTCGCCTGTACGTACGCGCAGCACACGCGTTGGCTTGGCCCGTCGCATACGAACGGATCCGCCCGTGGACTTCGGCTACTGCCTTTCCCTCCGTTTCCATCAATCCGCTTTGACATGCAAATAATTCGTGGAAAAAATCGACCGGCCATGCGGCCGCGACGTTACAATTAATCACGTGACCGTGGCCGCAGCCGTAACACCGCGTCCCTGCTACCGAAGTCACAATTTGTTATGGCTGACAGGGTCCACGGTCCCCAGCGCATCGACAATGCACGCTTTTTCTGCACCTCGCCGTCGACTTGGCTGCCCCCGAACCGAGCTGCTCCGCCGTGTCCTTCCCCCTGTGCTGATTTTCAAAGATCTCGTTGAATCCCCACGAGACGTCGATACAGTGGCGTACAGTGCGTTTCTGGCGAGCGATTAATCCCGCAGACCTGCAGAGTTGCCTGACTTCGATCGACGCATAAATGCGTCTAAATTAAGAGTGCTTGCGTACATATTACGCTCGATTCTCTTATATTAAATCTTGAAGGTAGTGAAAATACTTCCAAATGGAAGGCTGAGAATCGTAGCGGTGAAATTGCAAATTTTGATAATTTGAGTTAATAACAGTTTTTAAGTGTTATTATTACAACAATTAAGATATAATAAATGCTGAAGTATAATCTGTAAATGGGTAAATTTTCTTGCAGTCGTGCGGCATAGGCAATTCTATTCTTCTGCGGCAGCGAGATGCGAGGGCAAACCGTCGGTGCATACATGTGCATCGATGTGCATCCTACACCGTATGCAACATTGACCCGGACATGGCCCATGGTGGCTACCGCGTAACATGGTTCGTGCATGCATACGTGGGCTCGAATACGTTCTCTCTCTCTCTCTCCGTCTCTCTCTCTCGCGCTGGTTTCAGTGGGGAAATAAAAAGTAGCCTGCTATACATCTATAAGCATACTGGCGAGGGCGGTCCTGCGCCATGGCCACGATAAAGTTCCGTGTTCGCCGCGGAGAGGCTCGCCTGGAACGGTTGCAGATATACGAGCACGAAATGCGCGAGCCTTGTCACCGTACGTTTTCTCGGAATATTACGTCGAATATCGCGTCGACGATTGTTTCTGGCCGCATTAAGGACCTCGTGGGTACTCACCGGCGAGAAGTGTCCGCGTGGGTGGTTTTATAGAAATTGTATTTCCTCGTCCCCGGAACGGTAACCAGGGCCTCGGCGTAATCTGAACTGCGACGTTTGATTACGGGTGCCGTTTTATTGGCCGACAGGGAGAAAGGTATTGTGGGTTAAGAGAACGAGGATGTTAATAAAAATTGGGAACAGTTTGTCAGGGGCTGTATTTTCCTTTCTTCTTGGGCAGCGATGTTTCTGGGTCATTTGGAGCCGTTTCTGCAGAGTTGCAGCAACCGTGTCGCCAGTCTCCGTCACTTGCCTCTGGAAACTGGAATTCTGGTTAGATTCATTGTTTATTTTACGGTGGTAGATGAGGGGTAAGTGCACTATCAAATCTGCACTATCGAATAGAAAAGTTAAAATAGCGTAGAAATGGGAAATATTTTAAGGATACTTTATTAACTTTGTTACTTCGTATTTTCTAGAAACCTATTGAAAACACTGCTATGGATTATAATAGTAATGGTAACAATAATAATCTTAATATATAAAGCAGAAAGTGCTTGTGTGTTTATCTGTCACCTAAAAATTTTCGAACGTTAAACTCTGGGATCACGAAATGTGTCCTAGCTCATTATGCCTACTTAGCTAATCCAGATGAATCTGATTATTTTCACAAAAAGAAATAAATAATTTATTTGTATAAAATCAGAATCTCAATTTCGTACGAAACTGAGTAATAAAGTCAGTAATATTACAATATACAGGGTGTTCCTCAGCGTATTTAGCCGAACTTCAAAGTTAATTTTTTCAAAAACGAAGCTTTTACCGCGATTTCGTCACTCTTGATTTTCGTCTTATTTTTGCTTGTATAATGACCCCTAGAGTATTCACTATGGGTATAGAAACACCCTGTACATATGTCTTTATTGCACCATTTCAATTACAAATATACTACAAGGCACTAAAGAGAGTAGAAAAACAGGAACAAGAAGAAAGGAAGCTGAAATTAAAGAAGTATCAAGGAAACTATAAGAGGATTAAATAACGAACACTGTGTTTAAAGAAACTAAACAACAACCGAAAATACATTCTCATCTATTGCAGAAAAACTTTGTACAAGGATCCGAGGAATATTTTAAGCACCATGCAAACTAACGAATAACGCTGCTGATGGATCATCCGCACTTGAAAACATACCCCGATATTTCAGATTATTCGTCGCACTTCAATCGATCGTGATTCCACTGCTGATGAATCATAGAAATTTTAATGGACCTGCCTGATCTTTTCATATTACGCGGGTTCGTGCAATTACTTAGAATCTAAAAATTAGCGGCCTGTTATTCACAGAAACCCGACGCTTTCCCCGGGTACGCGACTCGGTCCATTAATCAGCCACTGATCAATACCAATAATTTAAATATTGACTCAGCCCCCCGCACGCGGGATCTACGCCGCATGGATGCGGTACGCGCACGCAGCGTAGCGGCGCTCGATGCCTGCCCGATCAAGATTAATGCATTTATATGCATCGATAGCGCGATCGGCGTCTTAGAGCGTTGCACGCTGTGCGTGAATGCGCGCAGGGATGAAGATAAATATTTGTACTGACGAGTCAAAACTCGCGGTAACCGCAATCAGACGTCTATTAGTTTACGATGACTTGGAACGACCGGTGGGTTAGATCTCCTCTCCCCTGTCCCTCTGCTGCCCCTTTATTTCCCTGTTGCGTTCTCTATGAGCGTTCCACCGCCATTGGCTGCAGGCCAAGTGCCTCATTCAAATGTAAATCACTGTCACCTACGAGGGTACCTGGACTATCGTGTCGATCTTTCACGATCGACGCTCCCTCCGCATGCAAAATAGAGCGGTGTTTATATTCCTTCCGCCAAGGAGAAAAATGGGAGACGAATCGGTGATCCACGTGGCGACGTCCGACGCCAGACATTCCTCTTGGTTGCTCGATCTCCCGATGAATCCGACTCCTTCGTTGATTTGTTGATCTTGCTGATCGTGTTCCTGATATAGGCTCGCGAGGATTTGTCTTTGATCGATTCAGGTGTCCGCGAGATACTATTGATATCGAGGGGTGGACGGTTGGAGATTTGATCGGGGATGTTGCGGCTGTAAAACGACTTCTTATTTTACTTATCGTGAGGCATACATAGATGAGTAGATGAGTTAAAGTTCCTAAATTATGTAACTTCCTATTGTCGAAAATCTTTCGTGTTCGTGGGACGTTCTGTGCTACAGTATTGGAAATATTTATTTCCATCACTCAAATTTACGTAGTACCCATGATTTTCATAGCAACATGGATGATAAAATGGTTCATATCCATCTTATTTTGGCCATGATAGTGAGCTACACATTTTTGCAATAATATTTTCCTGGTACTAATAACAATAAAATAGGAGATATTAGTGATAACATTTTTATTCTAGTGGTGCAATCAATATTTCCAATACTGTAGAAGGTTGAAGAGGCAAAGAGTACTCATAAAAATAGATGAAATATATATAGGTCGGGTTGTTCGAAACTCTGTGTAATATGTGATTTTTCTTTCGATATATTATGTTAATTCGCTCGTCCCTATAGGCAAAATTAGGCAGCTGCCTAGAGCGTAAAGTTAACAAGGGGTGCAAAATGGTCTTTTCAATGTTGGCATTTTTACAATAAAGTTTCAAATGAAATATTACAAATTGTAGGTACTATAAATGTTTTAAGCTACTAATAAAAATTCAGAGTAATGTCATAAAAAAAACTCAAATAAATGCATTATAGTAAACAAAGGGAGCAATTTGGCATTCCATTAGATTTTTTCTGAGCACTGTATTCCTGTAAATTATTATCATCTATTGCATTATTGTTTCTACTGTTTCACTCTGTTGCTTGGACTTTGATAGACGTTGGATTCTGAGCAGCGAACATTCAGTTTGCAAAAGTTACCATCGCTGCTCCATGTCCCCTGACTTTTAAGAAGCTTTGCCAACCGATTCGAATCGATTAGAGGTAAAAAATAAAGGAGTTATCCCGTGTCTTCTTCCCACGGCTCGTATAATATTGATAGATGAGCCGCAGCCTCCTCGGTGCCACGAAAAAGGGGGATCTAACGTTCGAATTTATCAAAATCATTTTGATACCTACTCGGCGCAGCATGACGTCACACGTCTCAGCGGTGTTCCGGCTGATCCGTCATTAAGAAATTTGCATACGCCAATCAGTCAGTGGCGGAAGGATTAGGACGGCTGTTCTTTTTTACTGAAAAAGGATTTACATACATCCTTACTAACCGGAACCTTTTTATGCGGTGCGTCGAGGGGTAAACACCTGAAGGCAGAATCCTACTCAGGGTGGTGAAAATATCTTTTTGTACCCCTCACTAGTGAAGCAAAGCAAATTGTGACTATAGAAATTTCCCTTTCGCAACTAAAGTGTTATGAAATATAAATTGTACTTGATATGAAGTCTATTTAATTCTTTACTCATAATGGTACTTTATTCATTTAAGATTTTGAGAATTCATTCAAGTACCTATATTTGAATTCGAAGTAGCAGAATACTTGTCCTTATCGTGTCAAAGCTTAATTTTTCTGCACTATTCGAGGAATATTAAGGTTCGCCTGTGCTCATGCACGTTTCATGAGAAATAACCTTCGTGATCACCTACGGTGCCCTTCTTCCCATGTAATCGCGATGTCACGTCATCAGATGAGGCACGAGGCGGGCTGAAGGAAAAAAATGTTCACGCGAACGAACTCTTAGCTGGCCACAGTAACCCGAGGGATACGTGCTGAAAGAAGCTGGCCTCAAACTGCCAGTTCACTTCTGCCTTATTATTAAATGTCGAGTTTCATAGCTGTGGAAAGCGTGGTTGTCACGCGCTGAGTGATGATACACCTTTCCCTTTGCCGCAAAAAGCTTCGCGAAAGCCTCTCAAGCTTCTTTTTCCCCGCGCACCGCCGTAATTTAATTCCTCCTTACTTCTGGTCAAACTTCCATCGAGGCAGATTGTGAAGCAGCCTCGGTTAAACAAATTCCACTGTGTTTTATTCATATTATTCTGCGATTCGTCATTCTGGATTCTCTATGATGCGCTACAAAGTGTTGCGGCTTTGGATCTCAGGGTGCCGTCGATGTTTCAAAGTTTTTCGGTGCTTGCTACATCCGTCTACTATGGAGCAAGGATTTCCATGATTCGAATACGAATCAGTCTATTTCTCCAGTTTTTCTCGGGGAGACCAGGCACAGTCGGCACACGTCGCTTGCAAAACGACATTACTTCCCGTCGCGTGGGTCTGCAGTCGCGATGCACCGCGAGAACCGAGTGCATTCACACGCGTGTCCCTCTTCGACGCGGCACGAATGAATGAATTCGCGTAAATATTTATAGAACGTCGAGACAACACGAGAGCCGGTACCAGCGGATGCCGCGCGAATTGCTCGTTTTGTCGGGTGTTTCCAATTCGATTACAACCGTGTCGTCGTCGCATGCCTAGGCGCCATTGATCTGACAAGCAGTTTTCGTCAATTTTCGCGAAACCCGCGAACTTGTGCTAAAACATACCAACACCAAAAATTCGGAATACTTTATCATGCTTAAGCTTCCTAGTTTTGTTTGCATAGGATAAACCGGGGGGTGTCGGTACACCTGACATAAAATGGTTATTGAAGCTAATAGTGATATTATTTATTTTATCAGAATAAATCTAATATGTTCAGAATGTTATGCTGATTCAGAAAAACTGGCGGATATTTACTTTAAGACAATATTTGCTGAAAATTGGGTTGGAAACTGAAGGCATGACATCTGACTATCTTTCCCGAGGTGCCGGGAGAAATTGTTCTCGTCGTTGGGAGTGGGTTCGCGGCTTTGAGAGAGATGGCCCACATAATTATTCATTTATCTGTTTCATTTATCAATCTGTTTTCTAATACGTCGTCGGCACTACAGTAGTGTTGAAAAGACAGTTTAAATTTTGAATGGTAACAGAGACAAGATAGGTTTATTAGAAAAAAGTATGTCTTAAACTTTATATGGGCCAAGTTATGCAGAAAGGTACCAACGCTCAATGATGTAAAATTGAGTAAATTTAGTTTGAAGATTTTAATTGTTACAGAAAAGTAGCTTTATTTCTATTGGGTATATTTTATGTCTTGTTATTGTTTTACAATGTTTTGTAATGGATTATTTAATAGTGAGTAGTATAATAAATATTATTTCAAATTTGATGTAGCTTTTGTTTTTTAAGCCTAAAATGGAACTATTGTTTGGTAGTATTAATAATTGTATAATATAAGAGTTGGTGAATGGGTTGGTAATCTTTTTGCAAAATGAAGATCACAAAAGTATGGAATACGTACTGTTAAACTAATTTTTTGTCATTTTGAGTGTTAGTAGGTTTCTGCGTAACTGGGCTCATATATTCCATAGATTGGGGGGTTCCCAAACTCATTGTAAGTTAGTGATACAAACATGATACTTAACCGTTCGTGGTCACACGGGGTGTATCGCACCCCAAGAGACATTTTCGAGTTCAAATGTCACGCCATTACGACTTCCAAAGGGGATTTATCGCGAAAAAAATTGCCTTTTCCACGACCGTGGAGACTCGCTCTTTTTCAACTACAAGCTTCATCATATCAGAATTTACATTTCTAGAAAAAGACTATTAGAGCATGGATGTATGAGTATTACTAATATAGGGGAGAGTTGCCTATATTGGTCCGGCTCCTAGTGTTTTTTTTTTTGGTTACACTGATTTAGGAAGTGGAGATGGAACGTGCGAGAACAGCGATACGGTTATTCATTAGTTTGTCGTTCACCGTCGTCAAAATATAGAAACACGTGGTGCGCGATCATTATTTTTCGTGCCATTTCAAGTGAAGTTCTTTCTACAACTTGCAAGTACCATAATTTTAAACGTTTCTAGTGTAAAGTGTGCTGTCTTAGTTACAACTTCATGTCTTTACTTTCCCATATTCGTATAAGTATAATAATGAAAACATATCTGTTTGATGGAACAAACAAGTTGCCTAATATTGGACCATCACTAGTTGCTTGAATTGGACCGGTCCATTCTAGGATACAATCTATGTTATGGTAGCGAATAGTTAAAAGCATACTAAAAAAATTTAAAAAACAATTAAAACCGACTTCAAAAAAATAAAATTGCACTAGAAAGTAAAAAATAATTTTTTCCCTTATTTAATCTACGACTCTCATACTTTTTGAGTCGGCGCCAGATTTACACAGTGCAAATGATGAGGCACCGATTTAAAAAATATAAGAGTACCGTAGATTAAATGAGGGAAAAAATTATTTTTACTCTTTAGTGCAATTTTATTTTTTTGAAGCCGGCTTTAATTTTGATTAAATTCTTTATTTTTAACTTTTTAGTTTTATATATATTGACACAACATGCTGAAGAGAAATGCGCGTACGTACATAAAATAATAATAATTAGGTGACAATAGTCTATATTATTAACCAGAACTGGCAAAATATTGCGCCAATGTTGAGGCAGTGTAGGATGGGACCACCGGGGCATCGCCCTCTTCCGAATAACAAAAAGATCATCAAAATCGGCCCCTATGTTGGAGAGTTATGCGGGGAGAAATATAAAAAAAAAACATCAAAACAACGTACTATTGTGTTTACTATAGTGTTTTTTAGATTGTATATTTAAATTCATTGATTTTTAGGAGCGGTCCAACGTAGGAAACCGGTGGTCCAAATTACGAAATCTATTGCCTGGAATGGACCTAAGTCATTACTTTAGTTTTTTTTTTTGAGATGTTATTTTAATCACATATTTTATCAACACACTAAATATATGATAAAATCTACATAAAATGTAGATCTTTTTCCCGTTTCTGTTTGCTTTCTGCAATGTGTTATGCCGGTGTAGGAGAGAAAAATAACAAGGTGGTCCAAAATAGGCAACCCTCCCCTACAATTATCACTGAAAAGTTAAAAGATTCAAAAATACGAAAATGGTAACCCAAAACTGACGCTGGGGTACAGTCAACCCCATGTGACCAATTTGTGATTCTAAGAAGGTGTGACCACGAAGGGTAAAGCCTTCTATGGAGTTAGTTATGCTGACATGGAAGAATATCAGTTTTAATTTTTCTTTAACCACCACTGGATGTTTCGATCATTCTCTCATCAACGTGATCCAACTTTCTACCACAGCCCTAACAATTTGAATTGTACTTTGTACATAGTTGAAGCAAAGACAGGAAGCTCATTTAAAGAAGCCCTCGAGTTGCCCGGTTGTGCGCCACGTGATGACCGCCAGCTACGCCATAAGATATTACGGGATAGATCATCTACACGGGCACGCCGTCATTATTTCTCCTGACCTCTGCACCTGAACGCGATCCTTTCTGCATGAGAAAAGTACGTAATTTACGGGTCTCGCGTTTCTTGAACCACTACAGGGATTTACTGCGTTGGGTGCCCGGGGTCACCCTAGCGGGGGTTCCCCTGCCACGAACACTCGCGGCCCCTTTTCTCTCTCTCTCTCTCTCTCACCCCTTATTTTAAGCGAGCCTTCGAAAACGAGAGTCCAGCGAGTCGAACGGATCCCTGGATACGACAGAGCGAGAGGAGGAGCACCGTGGATGACGGTGTAAGCCGTGTCACGTTCGCGGATTATCGCCGTGGGAGATTATCACCTGTGCCAGGAAATTACTGGCACAAATTATCGTGGTATTACCGCGGGGTATAATCGACGTTCTGAAACGAATAACGCCTCGACTTCTTCCAGCATGCGTCGGTATTAGTAAATTGATCGTTACTCCTGAACCGATCCGTGGCCGTGATACTCGTTGGCATTTCCATCGGGGAGCCTGTGAAATCGCGCTACCGAAGCTGCCCGGTCGACTGGTTTACTCGTAGCGGTTTCTCCGTTTCTTTGAAGTGCCCGACCGTTCGGCGATCACGCTGCTCTGAACTGCGGAACGAAAAGCGCTTGAAAGGCGGGAAATTGGAATAATGAAACGGAGATCGTTGATGCTGATGTTGGTTCATCCTTTCGACGATATTAACCGCGGATGGTGGTTTTGACATCTTGCTCGGGGTTCTAAGCTTGATGCCTGATTCTGGTCTTCAGATAGAGGCGTGGAGATGCTTCTTATTCATCTTCTTTATACATTTCCTATGGATGTTAGTTATTTCTGCTTTGGGATGTTGATAGCAGTATCATTGCTCTCTTTTATGTAGTTGGTGGCTAGCAAGATTTCTTCGGTGTCTTTTGATTCTGCTGATTTCTGGATCATGTATATTTCGTTCTCTAGCACTGGGGACTTGTTTCATTGGTGATTACTCCCCAGAAGCATACGTTCAAGTCGGGAACTGGCGATCCCGGGGTACCTAAGCTGGCTCTCCAGTGCTGAGACCTTGTAAGAGGTTCTATTGGAAGGCTTCTATGTTTGCTTCAGCTATACCCAGACTTAATGGGAAACGGGAGCGATGGGATTCAGGGTTATATCAGAGCGTGTACTTTCTTTGCATTCTACACGAGTGCAAGTGTCAAGAATTCGGTAGAACCCTCATGGGCAGTGGTTAAGTCCCAAAACCACGCTGTTAGTAAACATAGTAGCAGTAGCTTGCACTGCTTTCGTGGAAACGCATCCTTGAAATTGTAGAGACAAAGGATTTGGCAGTTGTTCTTCACTAGCTCCGTGGGATACTCAGTGGATCACGAATTTATCAGCAAACATTCTTTTCTCAGAGAATATTTACTATCGCAGAAACGGTTGCATCGCCATTGCATACCAATCTCCAGTTCTACTTCAAGAAAGGGTAAACACCACCTGAAATTAGACAAACAAGCTGAAAGAGTAGGATTTCTTCGACCCACGTTGCTCATCGCACTTCGTGGACCGAACGATCGCAAGAGTCACGCGCTCCGCCGGAGACGTCCCTCGAGATTCCCTCTCCGGTCTCGCAAAAATTCAGACCGCGTAATCACTCGCGAGGATCACCAGGGTCGAGAAGCATAACGCGAGAATGCTGTAGCGGTGCGCTGGCTCGGAAAGGGGTTGAGGCGGTCCCCCGAAGGGCCCCTCGACTGTCTCCCACCACGCGGCGGAGGAAGCGAGCGGCGCAGAGGACGCAGGGAGGAAAGGAAACGCTGAAAAGGGCAGGAAGGGCGACGGGGGCCTAGTCGGCAGGTGGCCTCGTCCATGGGGCCTGGGCGAGGATGAGAATCTCGACGGACACGCGCGCGCCACGAGATGGAAACGCAGATTACGCGGCCGTTCTCCTTACTCTTCTCATCCTCGCCGGCCGTCTTCGTCTTCGTCTTCGTCTTCGCCGCTCGACCCTCCGCGGCCCTCTCGCTCGCCCGCCTCCGACCAGGATATCTTCTCCTCTTTCACTGCGCCCCTCTTCTGCTTCTGTGTTAATCTCGGTCCGCGTATCTTCTCGGCTTACAACTCGGGTACCAAGTCGCGGAGGACTTTATTTATTAAGACTTGCATTACAAATTGGGTGGAGTAAGAAGATATCATTGAAAAAATGTCAGTATTCGTACCGCGCACCGCTCCAAACGCGGCGATAATATCGTCGCTCTTCTCCCACCCCCTTCCCACCTTCGTCCATCCCCCGTTCGCCTCCCTCCCTTCTTCACGGGAGTTCGCTTTTTTTACGGGTTACACGTTGTTTCGCGGTGTGTTAAATTCCGTGCTCGCGTGCGGAAGATAGCCCCGCGGAACCTGTTACGAGCGTTATTTATTAAGCCCGGCGTTACGCGAGGGCGTACGAGGGAATCGTTATTTTTCCATTATGTCTCCATTCGAAAAAATGCTCCGCTGGGAACGTTGCCAGTCCGCGGGCTGGGAACGTTTGCCGTTACGATTCTCTGTAATCGCGCGGCTTTCCGCGCTCATGGGATTGATGGGCCTGCGCGCGGTAGATGCAAACGCTACTGCAGCGCGATTCTTTTTTTTTTCTCGCGTACTATGTCCAGTTCGTGGTTACCGGTAGAAGCTGCTAATGCATGTGCACGCGGGCGCGCGTGATAAATGGAGGGAATGGGTCGAAACTAATAATAATAGCACGCTCGGCGCGCGGAGCGTGTCGTGTTCCCTTATTTCACACGAGACTCTGTCAAACTCTCCTGTTACTGGCAGCGACATGACACGCTTTAAATCCCCGCTCCTTGGCCACGGGATTTGTGTCAGTGATTCGTGCTCGAGTTCACGCCGATCGTATATCTCTCGCGGTTTCGTGGGGGACCGTGGCAGATAATGATTCCAGCGAGCGTGTTCGAGCGGTATCGTTGCCGATCGTGTAACCATAATTTCGTGACTGTAAATCACGACAGGTGCCTACGTCTTTAGAGCCCTGTAATTCAAGCCGAGAAGGTGTCTCCCGCGACTTCCACCTCTATACCCTCAGGAAGCGCGTGTGCACGTTACGGCGGAGGCATAAACTTGGTCACTGTAGGCGATTATTAGTGAATATATGCACAGTGATGGGCCAAAGGCAGTCTGCAATGTGCATGGTAAAGGGAGTACCATGGTTTGGTGAAAAGCGATTGTATCACGAAGACGGTGTTACAAAGAGTAGGGGTTATCACGAACGTGGACGACTTCTGTTGGTATATTTATTAGTAACTATTTACATATATTGCAGTTTACGCTTTCATTTTTTTTTAACAAACGTGTGCAGTTGAGATACGGAAGTTGTCCATTCTAATTCGATTGAAACGTGAATTCTTTGGCTCATCAACGAAGAGCTCTAGATTCGAATATTTATTATGGGAAATCTGATATTTAGTTATTAGTCTTCGCATTGCATTCTTTTCTTTTCCAATCTCGTGATCGAGGATTTATGAGGGGATTCTCGTCTAACAGCCCCAAAAGTAACTGATATTTAAGAATTTTTTTTTAGAAAACTGTTAGTCATATTGGCTTAAACTCTCTTGGGATATACTGAGGCATCTTTAAACTTGAAGAAAATATTTTTTTATGTTGATCTTCCTTATTATTTATTAATTATTGTGGAATCGTATCCACCTCCACCTCCTGCTGACGGGATGTGTAGCATCTATCACATTCATCTGATTGCAAAAAGATAGAAGTTTCTTAAAGTTAGATAGTTTACGCTGGTATTGGTCCACTTTAAAAGAAAACATGGAAAATTCAAAGAGTTGTAGCGTTTGAAAGAAAAAGTAAATTTTTCTCTAAGGAAAATATATTATATATAATAAATCGATATAAAATTTGTCTAAACAAATTTTTCATATTATTCTTTATATCGACGAAAAAAAGTATTATAAATAAAAACTAAAATTAAAATTTTAGTTCCAGTACCAGCGTAAATTATTTAACTTTAAGAATATTTTCTTGTTTTTGCAATCACATGACATGTGAACATCAGACACGATTCCACAATCATTAATAAATAATAATAAGGATCAACATAAAAAAATTCTACAAGTTTAAAGATGCCTCCTTATATCCCAAAAGAGTTTAATGCAATATTAAAAACAGTTTTCTCGAAAGAAATTCATAAATTTCGGGGGCTGTTACAGGAGAATAACCGCGTAAGTAGTTTTTCGATAATTAAAGAGGCCTTGCAGAAAACTCTGCAAGTGCTAAAATTAGGAAAAACAATTTATCGGAAAATGTTCTACGTGTCAATAGTATAGAATTTGATAATAAAAAAATATTCAAAAAGATTTGTTTTAAATTACACGGTTTTGGTGTCGATGAATGATCTTAGAATTATTTTAAAACGCAATATAATGAAAATGTACTCATATTGTCATAGCTTTAAATTCGCAAATTATCTGAAAGCCTGCGAGATAGAAAGTATGGGTATTGATGATCTGAGAATACCTTGCCTGGCCACGCCAAATATTTGACTTCCAGGCCGCGGACATCTAGGCAAATGTGTAGATGTTATATTTTATCTTTACATTATTAAAATGTCCATGATTATTACAAAGCACCTTTATGTACTTGCAGCTCACTTTGATTTCACATTTTTTTTATATTGTAATTATTATTATCTTCTATTTTTTATGATTTATTTTATAATACTCTTTTCCGTCCTTGATTTTTTCATATACTTGGTGTAATTTTTTTACTTTATTGAATTTTCTTTATGGGTAGAATTTGATTTTTGGCACTAACAGTGCTTTCTATAAGGACTCTTCAATTGTTCTTAAAGCAGAAATAGAAACTGACACTTATAATTTAGAATGATCCTTGATGTATTTGAAGGATAACAAGGAAAAGTGTTCCCCACTCCAGAAAAGCTACTTGCAAGCAGAGTTCCAAAATTATAACAGTTCAAAATATGCTGACTTTTGAAGCCGATCTGTTAATGCGTCAGTGCCCCAGAACAGGTATGGAGAAAAGCAACATTGAAAGTCTGAGTACGCATTAATTCCTCAGGGTTGAGTCGCGAGATCGTACTTACGAGATGATCCGCATCGATCTTCCTCCTTTCATGAACCTGACGCGATGCGGCCACGAGCGATAACTGAAATAAACATATCGGAGTGTACGAACGGTACGTCACGTAGGATCGTATCATTCTTAAACGACGTAGTGAAAGAGCAAGCGAAATTGAAGATGTCAGCCACGTCTAGACGCTGTCTCGTCAAACTACCCGCGTCGACACTTTATCCAATTGGCAATAATAAGTATCATTGCCGCTGTCAACGACGGAAATGCATATTATCCTGCAACAAACCTTTATATATTGAAAGTGCAGTGGAACACAAGAGCTTACTCGATTGGAGACTGATTTTTTAAATCACTTCTTCAATTCGAACGTGTGCTGCACGAAACAATTAGATGATTGAGACTGGGAGACACCGTGTTTGTAGATTCTTTCTTTCTAAATTGAATACATTATCTTTCTTCTTTCGTATGCCAGGGCATTTCCTAAACAATTTACTAAATTGAGACAACAAAGTCGTATGTAGATAGCGATACATTCGTCAAAATGAAGCATAGAGAATAATTTATTTGGTCTTTCAAGAAATTGGAAAGGAATAGAGCTTTTAAAACGTCCAACTTTTGACGATCCATTTACAAAGGATCATAGAGCATCAGGATTTAGAGTTCGTTTGGAATTGATTAACTTCTAAGATCTCAGGTTTGCAATTAAATCACATTCCTGAAAAAAACTGCAAGACTTCAGAGTGCTTCACACTTCACACGATTTCTTTTCTCAATCATCTCAAGATTTCTTAATTAATATGTACAGGACTATTATAAACACGTGAGAATAATAGAACGTCTTCTGTACCTGATATCAGCCGTGGAAAGTATTTGTCTTTAGCTACCATGTTGGCTGTGAAAGAAGCCAAATGCGGTGCAGAGGACTCACGATCGTACCTTGTATTTGTAAAAAGTGGAAATCATCTTGATCTCAATGGTAGGCCCTGTGGGAATTATTTATCTAGACTGAACTCCATGACAAGAGTTTCTCAGAGGACAGAGTTCCTTGATATGTGAAATAAAACTACAGATTGCTCTCGAGAGTTTAGGTGGAATCTTGTATGGAACTAGAATCTTAGGTGGAAACTTGCAGGGTGCAGCTTTTAAACAAGCTTATATTTCTTCACATTCCTTCGCTGTTTCACTTTCTGGCTGTAAAGATTGATGAAATGGTAGAGAGTCAAAGGTGACCCAGTTTCCACTGTGGGAGGTGAAAAAGAACCAGGAGGAAATTTTATTAACTTCGTAGATGTTAAATCTGTAAAATGTTCTTCGATTTCACCGTGCTCGAGAAACTCGGAACTTCCTGCACACGAGTTACTATCCTCCGTGTTTCTGTCATTCCTTTAGCCATTTATGGAGAAGACGGAGGCTCGGTGACATTCGAGAATTACAGCATTGTAATAGCCGCGTACCGTCGATCCTCTGTAAGGAATTGCCTGATTTATATTGCGTCCTGCAAGACAGATCACATACGATTCTTCACGTGGTAAATTACTTTCTCGTAAAGCAGTGTACAACAGTGTAACGTATTGAGTTGTAACATATAAAGTGTTCTTTAGAAATTAATACTGCAACATTCGTGTAACTACATGCAAATATAATCCATCGACACGATGACGCCAGGAAATTAGTATTCATCGCCATTTTATTCGCCAGCCTGTTTCTTGTATTGAAATCTATAATATATTAAGCAGTCTCAATTATTCTTCTAAATTAATTCAGATTTATAAGGTAACGTCCCACAAATTCGGTCAAGTTTTCGGCTGCAAATTCTGAGTGTCCTATATCTCATAAATAAATATAAAATCAATCAGTTTATCAAAATTATAATGACTTCATGAAGCAACTTCGTAGATTCCATTATATTATAACTAAGATTGTCAATTAAGGAAGTACGCGTACTCACGAGCAGACTCTTCATTTCTCTCCTGACACGTCCAGTTCGCAGTTAAACAGACTTTTTCCTGATCCACCCCTTTTCCGGCTTTCAATCCGACTCAGGATCGACTCCTTGACGCGTAAGGATGATCTCAATTAAACGGGTTTATCCGAGTCGACGGGGGGCCTTAACCGGTGCACGGGGGGACAACAGCGTATCTGAATAAGAAATCAGGATACGCAGGAAGGGTGATCGCTTCACGGTGTCGTGAGAAAGGACATGTGTCCAGAGGACTTATGAATATACTCCAAGTCTCTTTCAGGGTGTGAATACCCCGTGTCACACAATCGTCGCAGCCACCTGAGCTGCTGGGAGATGGTCGTCGACTTCGAGGGGTTGTTGTCCGTTCTTCGTTACGTAACGCAGTTGTCGCACTGTATGTTGTAAAAAGATTGCAGGTCTGTGCGATCAGGTGTTCAGGAACGCTCAAGGATTGTGGTGACGCGAGAGGTTTATCGAACGAGGGCTGAAGGAAATGAAACTGTTCCATTCGCTCGTTTAACGCCACTGTAGGAAATTGAGGCTTGAAATATTGATCTTTCGTGAATTGTACAGGGTGGCCCATGTATTTGGATCCATTGTTCTATGGGAGGTAATTATTCTAGTATTTCATAGTAATTATTCCATTTCTGATACATGTGTCTATCAATTTCTACCGTTTAGTTGAAATATTCACCTTCTCATACACAAAGTGTGATATATTTAGATTTTCTTAGTAACTAGAATCTGAAAATTGAACCTTCTTCGTGTGACCGTAGTTTTTAGTATTTCTAACACTGGTGTGTTTAGAGTAAGAAAGTAAAGATTGGTTGCAAGGTTTATAACGCATGCGTGTAATACGTGCATCACAGGTTCAGTGATCCTTAAATAAAATCTTAGCCAATTCTACTCCATTTCGAACTTTCGTGTTAGGAATAATTTAAAAAACACATCTCCCTCTTACAATCCATATTTAAAGACCCGTAGAAAATTCTGTTCCACTTCAAAGTTTCATGTCACGAGTAATTTAAAATCCACATCTCCATTTAACAATTCATTTTTCAAGACTTCTGTACTCCTAGCAAATTTAACCCCATTTCGAACTTTTGTGTCACAAATAATTTAAAAAACACACCTCTATCTTACAAGCCATCATTAAAGAGTTCTGTACCTCTAGCAAATTCTGCTCCATTTCAAACTTTCGTGTCACAAATAATTAAAACACATCTCCATCTTACAGGTCATTTTTAAAGACTCCTACATCTCTAACAATTCTGCTCCATTGCAAACTTTCATATCACAAATAATTAAAAAAACACATCTCCATGTAACAATTCATCTTCAAAGACCCCTGTGCCCCTAGCAAATCCTACTGTATTCCCAGCTTTAATAATAACTTTCCTTAATAACTTAGGAAACACATCTCCATTAGGGCTGGGACTATTCGAATAATTTAATATTCGAATATTTTACAAGTATTCGAATGCTACGAATAAACTTTGAATGTTTGAGTATTCGAATGTTATTATTCGAATACTATTCGAATACTGAGAAAAGATTTCACCCTGACAAATGAACCTAAAGAACTTGATTTATAATTCACACCATACTATTCGAATACATCAGTATTTGAATACACCATTATTCGAGTACTTAAATATTCGAATAGTATTCGAATACTTGGGTATTCGAATTATATTCGCCAAATCATTAAGCAACTGAAGTATTCGAATATTAGAATACCGAAAAATTCGACAAATAGTCCCAGCACTAATCTCCATACGTTCGAAGAATAAAATCACCAGTCTGCAAAAGGTACCCACACGGCGAGAGTAAAGTTGGAATCCGCTTATTGTAATCCATCTGGCAGCGGTACCCCGCAAACGCGGTATTGATTGCGCACGTCGAACAGGGGCTGGCGGCCGGCAAAAAACGGAGTTTCGAATCTTCGTGACCGTTGTTACCAACTATCGTTCGAGGACACGGTAGGTGGGTTGGAAACGGAGCGGGGTGCGGCTTGAATTGATGAGCAAAAACCAACGAAATCATGAGCGATTGCTCGGGCTTGAGCGGCGGCGCGCATCTCTCCGCTCCGCTCCTTTCGCCGCTCTGTGTGCTGGCTGCAAAAGCAATTTTTTTCCGGTGTCGTCGACGCCGCCGGTCGTTAGCTGCTTTTTCCTAACTAATCTCGAGGGGTATCCCCTCCAGTGTTCCGCGCGGCTGTATTATAATGAGGTGTGGATTGTAAATGAAGCTTAATGACGCCGACGCCGCGAGGTCATTTTTCAGCGTTTCACCGTAAAGGAAGGGAAGGTGTCTTGGGCCGAGCCAGCTCGCTCCTCTGTCGCGATTAATATCCGGGATAGGTTTATTTGTTTAATATCTGCGCTTGTGCACACGTTAGTAGAAACTTACCACACTTCTCACATGCATTTACATCGATACCTATTTCTATTGTTATGCTTAAATAATTTTGCTACTCGATTTAGTGGATAAATATTTTGCGTGGTGTCGTGACTATTTTTCCTTTCAATTAGATTGGTCGGTGTTTAATTTGTGGGATTTTTGTTAATATGTTACTATATTTAGAATTTCGTGTGCATTAAATTCTGTGATTTTGGGATATATGTATTCATTCTGGGAAAATTTTCTGTGGCTTTTGGGGGTGGATAAATAGGGGGTAGTAGTGTAAAGTGTAATAACTTTGAACATGTAATTTGAGGGAAATTGTTTATAGAAAAACTTTACAAATTGCTTAATGTTTAATGAGCCTGATCATAAATTTAGGATAAAGTGTCTTGACTACGTGCATGTGACGTTTCCAAAGAGAGAAATGTATTCATGTCCGTTACACTTGTTAAAAAAAAAAGTAAAAGGAAAAGAGTGGCGGTAAACAGGAGGCAGCTGGTTCAATTGGGGTTGAAATTATTTGAATACACGAATCATTTATCAAACGTGAAATTACCTGAACGAAACTCGTTCTTCGAGTGGGGTAATCTTCTTTCACCGAGCACGTGACAATTCTCACTTTACTACAAACGTGTTGTGACCGGGCCCCGTCATAAAATATACGAACCAGAGTTTCAACTCTCTGTATAAAAGATTTCACAGTAAATTCCTTTGGTTTATAACACGAAATTATTTTTTCTAAGAATTCTACCAATAACCTATGGACTTTATTCCATGGAAGGACTAAAATTTTTGTGAAATTCACTTATACACTATCGATTCTCAAAATTTGAGTTCTCCCCATTGTGAATTTTAATAATATTAAGGGAATACGGTACATAGTAGGAACTCCACTCGAATTTAATTTTTCTAAGCTCTCTTTATTATCAGAATTACAAGATGATTACATTTCCCTCGTTAATACATTGATTTCCAACCCCTAGAGCGTTGTGAATCCGTTACACTTGCTGTTGGCGACAAAAAAAAACGCGTAGTCCCCTCGTTGTCACTCGGTGCATCACGTGGGGCGAAATAAAGTAGGGGAGCTCGCTTCCGGACCAGTTTTCGAATCGTCTTGTTATGAAGTGTCGCCACTTAAGTATCGCATTTGTATACGAATTGCTCGATTGTGGTTCTGGATCGAGGCCTCCCCTCCTGCTCACCAAGCTCGAGGTACATTATATCGTCGTTTAGCTTGACACGTGGAAAGGGGACCGCCGTTTTTAACCAGAAATGGAAACGAAAGAAAGGGGTGGATCGAGCCACAAAACAGATCGTTCCAATTTTTCGGGACTCACATAACACAGTCGTGAAAGTACCCTTCAGGCATAATCGTTATCAATAATACTCGAGGCTCATCGCTGCATCGATCTCAGCAGCTGTTTTTTAGTGCAACTTCTATAAATCGAGGGAGAGAGATCGGATCGCTTCTGTATAGCGATGGGATCGACTGCATCTTAAGGTTTGGAATGAGTTCCTCACGTTTCTTTGAATTTTTAAGCAAATATTGGTTCTATTAATCAGTTTCATATTATTTAAATTTAACTTTTGGAAAGGATTAAGTGTGTGAACAGATTCGATATGTTTGGTTGAAGAGATAGTTACTCCCTCGTGTTCATTTCCTAATGTTTTAAAATATTAAATATTCAATATGTAATTAGACTTACTATTAATAAAATTCCAAGCAAAACTTAACACGTACGAAATATCTTTCGGAATGCTTTCCTCCAAAAACTCCTTGTTTCATCACAATTAATTTATTCTAGGTGTACTACATTTTCTTATTTATGTTTTGAAGAACAATATAAACATAGCTTAGTAATTTGACAGAAGCATTAAAAGCTTCCAAATTCAATCAAAATTACCTCAAAAACTACTCACCAGATCTATCTAAAAATATTTCCTTGCACAATTTGAGAAACTATAATTCCAAACCACGATTTATTAAAATATTCTCACTTGTTACTCTGTCAGTAGATACAAAATTGATCGATATTTACTAGTCGTGCTCGATTCCATCACTACGCATCCACGAAGCAAAATTTGTTCTTAGCTTCGATTCGAAGATCGAGCACCTGCCCGAATGATGATGTCCTGCCGAATTCCGTAATATCAGCGGACCCTGGGAAACATTTATTCGCCCGACGGTCTGGTTCCTCCGTGAAAGGGCCCGAGATGCAGTTTTTGCGTCGAGCCGCGACTCATCGCCGAGGAACCTATCGATTTACAATGAGCGGATCGTCCGCGACGCTGGCAAGTCGGCGCTGGTAAAAACTAGTATTGGATTAACGCGCACAGGGAGACCGCGAGTTTTTCGGCAAACGAGACCAGTTGCGAAGAAGAGATTGAAGTTTATGAAGATGTCCGAATCTCGAGGACACATGTCACGGTGCATTGATTCTTAGCGGTTCCACCGAAAATCTGTCTTCGATCTTCATCCCCTTTCAAGCAATTCTCCTTGTCTGGTTTGAAGAGACAATTGTTTATTTAACTCGACTACGCTCCCTTGGCAATTATAACACGGAAGAATTTCCACAGTACACTGCATAACGCGTTATTAAGATTTTAGAATCGAGTCTTCTTTCTTCAATTTTCTTACACTCATTCTAAAATATGTCCAGGAAACGTAGAACGTATATGGCGGGCTAAATATTTGCTTCACGATAATTTCACATGCTTCAGATTCACATATCCAACGAATTGTGCACCCAAACCTCTAAATACGGAACCACAAATTCGACATTCGGCCGAATTATTTATCAAATGTTTGCAGTTACCGATTATGAGTTGAAATGCTCGTCATTTCAGTCATTTGTCGAAAAAGCGCATAGTGTGAAGATATACACGAAAACTTTGGCGAACAGTTTGTCGAATACCGAATATTCGAATGCCGAATTTGTGGTTCCGCCTTTAAATAAGTAAGAAGTGTACACGTGTGCTTCATTAAAGATTCACGATCTTTCGGTGTATATTATTACGTCCTCCTCTTGAACACTCCATCGACTGCGAAAGGTGTATACGTTTGCGTCAGTATTGAGGTCTTCATCGGGAGCACGTCCAATTTTTACCGTATCGATACGGGGTGTAAGTGTGAAAATAAACAAAGCAATCTCGTTAGCCAGTTGCAGGCTTTTATCTTAACCGAGGATGCACGAGGTGTTATACCGTGAAATGGAGTCCCGTAGATGAAAACGATGTTGGATTTCAGTCCTCTCCCATTCCCGGCTCCCCCGAGGCTCCATCATGGCCGTGATAAGTGGCTGCCGTTTGCACCGTGGGCGCCAGAACTGTTCGTCTTCCTTTTTACCGAAACTTCATTTGTACAAGTCATTAAGGACCTACCCGGGGTGGACGGCGAGATCGAACGGGCCCTCGGGAATCCTCTCAGAGTCGTTTTGCTCCCTTTGACACTCAAGGTCCGGAGGAAAGCCTGTGGGAGGTGAATACTGTGTTTCTGATTTAGAAAGGAAAGAATCCTTCGTGAAGGAGATGAGTGACGGCTTTGAATGACGTGAACATAGAGCCTCGAGTTCCACTCAAGAATAAATATATACATATAGAAAGTTTGTGGCTAAACATCTTTTGATTTCGGTATATGCTTCGGTATATGTATACATATACCCTAAAATTAACCCTTAACTGTGCAGGTTCAGTGCTGAGAATAAAATTATAAATAACACTACAATAAATATTTAGATTTAATCTTGGGGGAGCCGAGTTGAACGGCTAAAAATATTTCTGATGAAAATTCAATAAAATTCAGTAGGTGATTATAAAAACTGATTTAAAGAATAAAATCCAGTTTTCTCTTCTTCTTACAAAGCTCCTTCTTTGGGGGTGCCAGGGTCTCTTAGCTGCGCTACTGCTCATGAGAGTAACTATTTCAAAAAAGATTTCTGCACATTGGAACACCCGCGTCCTACGCGAACCATAGCCGTACACAATCGAAACTTACAAAAGCCACGTAACTCTGAAATTCGCGTCGCAGAACGGCAGCATAAGGCCTGCATCCCAACGTCACGAAACGGAACTTTCTCTTTTTCCCCTGGCCGGTTGAGTCACGAGCTCTTTTTACCAAAAGCTGCCGCATCACGTATGCGTAGTATGTTATCGAACAATGCGATTGCAAATGCATTTATCGGCCCCGGCCGAATGCAGCGGTGAGCCAGCCGCGTATATCTTCGCGGGCATCTCGCCGGCTCGGGGAATTCCGAATAATTTGCTTCGGTCGGTGCCGAGGATTTAGGCCCCGTAATACCGGGTGACTCTTCCCTTGGGCGGAGAGTCTCCGCGGGGCATTTGTCGCGATAAAACCAGGGCACGACGGTAATCGGGTGCTGCCGCGAAGGTACGGTGGCATCCGTGCGGTCGCCTCACATTCATCAGACGGCAATTATTTTACTTCTGCGCACGTCAGGACCTATTAGGACAACGAGACTAATCGACGTCCTTAAATGGCGCGCCGGTGAATTCCTGCAGCGCTATCCAGGGGAGCATTTCGCTGCACGACCGCGCGAGAAAGAAATCGTGGTAAAATGTCCCAGCACCGCCGAGCGTGAATTGTGATAAGAAATGGCGTCGAATCGTCGCGAAACGGCTGCAGGATACTTTGGAGAATAGATTGCGGGATTTCTTTCTCTTTCGGGATTCTTTTGTCATAGGTTTGCCATATGAACGTGTTTGAATATGTAAATCAAAGTAGGTAAGGGTAATTTTTGGGCACCTAAGTTCTTGAAGAATCAAATTGATAACTATTTTGTTAGATTTATACTTAATTGAGGCATTTGATGGAAAAGGGGCACATAGGTCTATGTGCCCTTTTTCCTTAAATCCTTTAAATCGACTCAGGTATATGTTATATATATAATATCAAGGACATTACTTCTCTCGCGTTCAGATTAGCTAAATGCTGCTTTATTACGTAGCGTGATCGACAAGCAGCTACATAGTCGTTGAGCGGTCGCACTACCGTGCTGTCGTGCAAAATAAGGACTTTTGTTTCATAGAGGATTTTCTGTATGTGAGGAAATATAGAAAGTGAGGCGACTATCGAATCCGCAAGGAAAGAAGCTAATTTAGGAAAGAAAAAATTGATTTGTAAGCAACGTGCTAAAAAAAATCGACGAAACTAATACTTACTTAAAACATACCATTTTTTGTTTATTTTTGTGCTTCCTTTTGTATTTTTTATTTAAGCAATGTATAAAAAATGTGCAACGAAGTGAGTAAACAAAATTATACTTAAAGAACTAAACAAAGAAGCAATTTTGTTAGGAATTTACCTCATTTACGGAAAAAGGGCACATAAACTACATGCTTGAAACTTATAAATAAAGACACATATCATTTTCAAATCATGACTTCTGTTTTCAGAACGTTTGAAGGACACGGTAACTACATCCTTTAAAAAAATGGATTTAATTGCATTACTTTTTATTAAGTAATACTATAATGAAAACTTTGAAATCGACTTTCTTGAAATGGTATTTTATTTTATGCGCCCTTTTTCCATCAAATGTCTCAGTTGCTACGACTGAAGTTGACTGTCTCCGAGTATTCTCACACGTGTTCGTAAAATATTTTCCACGGTCCGGCCGATCGCATCGTGGGCATTCGTTTTCGGAGTGCGGCTCCATCAGTTCTCGTCCCCTTTCTACGTGGGCCAAAAGCAGGGCTGGCCGACATGTCGGGATGATTTTTATCAGGATCCACTTCTGCCCCAAAAATTCCACCGAGATTCAGCGAGTTTTCGGCCTTCCGAGCGATTAGGCCCGAAGATACGAGGCAGAAACAAACAAATAAGAACAAGCGTGGTCGGCTACCTACTATTCTCTACGCTCACCATGAATCCTCGTGGTGTCCTCTTGTTTTCGTGCCGCGGCAGGTGCACACCACCGTGGAATTACTCGAATGTGACAAATATGCCAAACATCTTCGCTAGGGGAGACCCTGTACAAGGGAATACGGTTCTCTTCTTTTTTATCTTTCTCTTTTCTCGCCGAACGCCGCTCGCTCAAGCCCGGCCATTGTCTTTGCCGCGAACCACCCTTCGAGATCGCCTTTATCTGACTCCTCGATGCTATACGGATACGGTTAGAAATTTTATAGTAGCGCCGGAATGCGGGGATGTGTAGTTCAAAATGTATTTCATACCTTTTCTCTGTTTCGGAGGTGAGAAGCTGGAACGACGACGAAAATTCAAAGTGAGAAGTAGGAAATTCTTTCTCAGATGTAATCTTACTTCTCTAAGTGAAAAACAACTCTTAGTAATTCAATGGAAATTCTATACTCTTCGCACTGGACCCCATGTGAATTTTATGGAATTTGATTTTGAAAGTATATTTGTTCTGAAGGTCCTATGCGTTATACAGAATGTCCAGTAAACGACGATTTTAGAAGGGTCATATAGCCTTCCCATTGTCAGGAAACTCGAAGTTGAGTGCTCTCGAATTTCAGTGAAGTCGAGAAGGCGTTCCAGTTCCTCCCTTTGACGCACTTTCAAATTGCTCTCTGCTCCAAAGGACATTATGCTCCTCGATTTTCACCGTGGATCCTTTGAAAGCAGTGGTTCTCTTTTCCAACTCGTTACACATCTACTGCCCCAGCTTTTCTTCAATACAAACAGAGCTCACTTTAAGATTCCTTATTTTCGAAATAACCAAAGTGTCTTATACCCTTGTATCCTAAATGACACTCAATTAATTACATCTCCAAGGATCCCAATCTACTGTTACTCACAAGAGGAAATCATTTTCCATTTGCAGAGTAGAATCATCTTATACACTACCATAGAAAGATTGTATTTATTTTATTTATTTAGGATCTGTATTTAAAAGTACACATTTCTGTGAATTTTTTTAGTGCATCAATCGACGGAAAGATTGAGAATCGTTTTAGTCAGAATAGGTTGGGGGTGCTGAATGAAAGTCATTCAGGATAAGACTTGCCTCCGGTTTTGGGGTTCATTGATGCTCAAAGTTCATTTTTGACAGATGGTCCATCTGCAGCGGGCTACTTTGTTACGTTCTCGTTGCGACCATCGAAACGTTTAACCGTGACGGGCACACTGTGCGACGATTCCAAGTGAATCGACTCCCACCGCTCTTTTATTGGCTAAGTAATTGTCGAGCCTAGTGCATGGGAATTGGCCTCTTCTATTTTGCGGCTTTCGAGAAATGGGCAAAGGTTATTGCTGTTTTCATTCACATCTTTTGAAAGTGCTATTGGGAAGTCGAGTTCCTCTCTCAAGACGCTGCTGCGTTTACTAGCGAACTTAGAAATCGTTCAAAAGGATCAAATTCTCTAAAGGAGAACCGCAGATACTTCTACCATTTTCTTCTTACGATTTTGCTATATTCTGTGCACTCTTATCTACTGCGAAATGTGTTTAACTCTTCGACTGCTACGGGCCAGAGATGGGCAAAAAATGATTTTAAATAAAAATTTGTGTACGAAATTTTCATTTAAAATAATTTTCTGCCCATTTCTGCCACAGACGAATAAATGCATCGTGAAATCGGTGTTATCCTGTATTTTCCTTTGGTATACAGAATTTATTCCAGGACGAACTTTCGGTATTCTCCCAGGAACTTATGTAATACAAGCCAGGTATGACTAAGTAGCAGCCGAGGTGTTAATTCCCTGTTAATTTCCTGAGTAGCTTCTTCATATGAGGAGATTCTCCTTTGAGGATCTTGCAGTAAAAGGGGTGCAGCTTCATCTTTACCAACTTCGAGTAAATTAGAAAAACTATTTATAAAATTATTGCTTTGAGTTGTGATTAAAAAGAGAGCACTAATTGAAAAAAATATATTTTTACACAATAAGTTGTAGTTACTGAGTTGATAAGTTTTTATTTCTAGTTTTGGCGAATTTTCCAAATCTGGAGTTGCCAAAACAACAATATTACACAAAACAGGTTCAAAATTTGCAATAAATAGCTCATTTGTTGTCGGATTTGTATCGAACGTGCACCAAACGATGTGGAATTTTTTTTTTACTTATATTACACTTCATAACTCAAAAACTGTCAAAAATTGAACTACACTCCTCTTGCTGCAAGGTGCTCATTTGAAGTTTGTTAGAAAGATGATGGTAGAGGCATCTGCATCTGGCCATGCATAATCGTTTCGCGTCGAAGCTTAGCCATTACTCTGCTCGCACTTTTGCCTGGCAAGTATCTATTCTCCCACTGACAAAAAGTAGTGCATTCAGCACAAGGAAACGCGGAATTCATTCAAGATCCCGGGAATCGCCATCAATGGGCCCTGCAAGGGATACTTTGACCGGAGCTGCGAGTAAAACCCAGTATACACGTTCAAAGTCGAGTGACTTTGTAGTGGCAATTCATTCACCATTTTCTGAAGATTTGACGCGCCCCGGTGCTCCTTTGCGAACTCCTCGAGGGTCACTCGTTGTCTGAGAGATGTGGATGGTCGGCGCACTCGGCCAGTTCGTTTTAAGTGACAAATAGAAGACAGCAAACAGCGAGTTTCGTGAGCTCGAACTAACTTGGCGCTGGCTTCACGAGAACCGAAGTGTAGCAGTTCTGGGAAAGCTTCCAATAAGCATCAAATTTATCTGCAATTTTTCAAGCTTCAATCTACGCTTCGGTGTTTATAAGAATTGTATATCAGCAGTTTATAAATTCTGTATAGATCCATTATCTTCGAGTGACGTAGACAGATCAGTTGAATTATAAACTACTTTCTAGATCAAAACTAAACTTATCCAGTTGCATCAGTGGCGCACCCAAAGAAAAAGGCAGGAGATTAATGTAACCATGACTGAAGTAATTCAGGAGCTAAGCAGAAGAAAAGAAAACTGGACCATATTCTTTAAATACATTTTTATAATCTCCTAATCAGCACATTAAAAATCTTTTTAGCCGTTCAACTCGGCTCCCCCAAGATTAAATACCGAGTGCGCTACTGGGCTGCATTAATTCTGTAACTCCTATTTCTCTCCTTCTGCAGTGTCTGCTTGAGATTTGCAGTCGTAAACATGTCCCCCCCTGTCAGAAGTTTCGCGTTTAACGATAGTTAACCAACGGAGGGACCCAAGGAACTCAAGAATCGTTCGGCATGATAACCGCTAATTTCGCTGTCCTCGGGTAGAAGAGCACTCGTCATCATGTCCAACCCCCATCTTCCACGGCCCATACATTGTGCCGCGCAGCGCAGCGCTGCCCTGACGCGCGATCATTCTTCCCACCGTGACAGTCGGGTACGTCCACGGCCGCGTACGCGCCGGGGCGGAATTAAAAAAGTCAAATAGACTGGTCGATACACCAGCTGCCTCGTCTTACCGTGCCACGGACGTATTTTCTCGCTTCTCAAGAAGGCACGTGGGTGGCGGCATGGCACTTTGCCGGTTTTATGAGGCCCTTAAGAATGGTCCCAGGGCCCGTCCGTCTCCCTCCCCCGCCCCACCTCACCCCGCTCGCCCCCTTCCAACCCGCCGTCCGCGTCCACGTGCTTTCCCCCCGTGGCCGCGCGAGTTCGAAACTTTTTGCAGAGTCGCCATTACTCGACAAAGTCCTTCGCCGTTTCGGGCCCTTGATGGATGCCCATTGCGTGGGCACCGTCGTTCCCGTCTGCCCAATGGCCTGCGACCGAATCCACGGCGCGGCTACTCCACGAAAAGACACGCGTCCAGCTTTGTAAATCGTCCTGCTGCCATGCCGCGCCGCGGCCCGGGGACCGTTCTGTCTCTCCGTCCAGCTCCCGCCGAATTTACGAAAGGGAAAATACACTATAAGCTCCGCACTTTGTTTCGCGGGGGAAACATCATCATCCCCCTTTCCCCGGCCACCCCTTCTCGA
This sequence comes from Andrena hattorfiana, assembly GCA_944738655.2. Classification (NCBI taxonomy): domain Eukaryota; kingdom Metazoa; phylum Arthropoda; class Insecta; order Hymenoptera; family Andrenidae; genus Andrena; species Andrena hattorfiana. The sequence continues at coordinate 36,550,221 of OX122889.2, read as the reverse complement.
ATCCCGCGTCACGTTTGGCAGATATACGCACCCCGCCGGGCCATACCGCTTACAAACACCTCGGCTGGATGCTCAATAAAGAACCGGCGAGCGGTATTCTCCTTATTTTATCGTTTGCCTAAATTTCTTTACCGGGGCCCGAGTTAACGCCGTGGAAATTAGGGTCACACCGGCGGCGATAAATATGCCGGTTAAGATCCGAAGGCGTGCTAGGTTCGGAGGTTTGAAGGTGATGGACATATTGCGCGGTAAAAACGTAATTTCTGTCCGAATATATTAGTGGTAATCTTGCGTTGATGCAAGTACGAATATGTTTTATTCAGAAATCAGCCGAGTCTTTTAGTAGAATTAAAAAATGACTTGAATGTATGAAATTATAGTTCTTGAATTGGATAAAGGACTGGAAAGGTTTAGTACGAATATTCTTGAATGAAGTACCTGCAGGATATGTCTCTTGTCTTTAATAATTAATTCTTTAATTGTTTCATGCAGTGGCGCACTCGGGACTTAATCTTGGGGGCAGTCAAGTTGAACGGCTAAAAATATTTTTAATGCAAATTCAATAAAATGCATTAGGTGATTGTAAAACTTTATTTATAAAATAAAACCCAGCTTTCTTTTCTTTTTACAAAGCTCTTTAATTACTTGAGTCGTGGTTACGTTAATCCCCTTTTCCTTTCTTCTGGGTGCGCCACTGGTTTCATATAATAATTAAACAAAGTTTTGAAACTGGTTACTGCATTTCTCAATCTGATTTCCTTTGAAACGGTTACTGGTCCAAGATCGGGCGATTTAGATACTGTTACAGTCATTCGAATCGCGTCCTCTAGGAGCCGCGTGTAACCCACACTGCATTTGTCCCCGCGCACGCAAATAGTTGTCAGGATGCCCGTGTGTACACCCACGCGACGATAATAAAGTCACGGACGATTCGCTCCTGTCGCTTCGCCCCGGATAAGAGCAAAGTATCGCCGGGACGACGATCTCCCCCGGCAGAAATCCGATCTTCGCCTGGATTTTTCTCCGTGCGCTCGTTTGCGTTCTCCTTACGTGGGAAGAGATATTACGCGAATAATATGCGAAGCGCGCGTCTTGAGAGCTCCTTAAGTGATTCCTCAAATTCACGCTCCCTTAAGTGCGAATTCGTGTCCAGGAACGATACTCAGCAGCACCGTTACATCGGCACGACTTCCTGAAACGAATCCTGCACGTGGAGGACGCAACCAAAACGTCTCTCTCAAAAAAATTAATCATAGAATGATCGCAACAGAGAACAAAATTCTGCCTACAGTTAATTAACAAGCAGGTGTTCGCTGTCATTTTCGAACTCTCCATGAGGGCAACAATCGAACTTTTTACCAAAGCAACGTAGAACTCCTCTCGTTCCATCCTCGCCCAGCCTCTTCCCACCTTCGCCCGCAATTTGCGTGCAGAAAAAGGAGCTACAATCCTCGAAGCCCTGTTACGACCGACTCAAAGAACTCGCAGCGTTCCCCTCGTCGAGGAGACTCTCCAAAGGAACGTACAGGCCATCTAATCGCGCGCAATTCACCCTGTCCTTCCTGCAGCGTCGAAAAACATAGATAGAGCACCGTGGACGGGATGCTGGACTGCCAAGTCGAACTTTCGGAGCACGTACCAATGACGGGCGGTGCAATTTCGTAGGCGTATGAAAAGCAGAAGGGAGGATGGGTCGGTGAGAGGAAGAGGATGAGAGTGGAAAGAGCGAAGAAGGTCTCACAAAGGAGACTATGTGCTCTTGCAAACAAATGGCCGGCGATTACCTGCAATTTGCCATATATACCGGCGCCGTGGCCTCCCCCTCGCGTTCCGGCCGACAATAGCTCGACGTTCCTCGTTTTCGTGGCTGTTTTCGGTGCGGTGCTTCACCCCCGGGGCCATACATCGATCGCCGGGTAATTGTCAGCGCTCAGCGCCCCGAACGCAGGTGTAGCAGGGTAACGGCTAACGGCCGCAGGGTGCTACGTAAGTGTGTTAATTTATATAGTTCTGCTGGGGGGGAGGGGACGGCGAGAAGGAAAAGAGACCTTGGCTCCCGGGGTGAGCCGCGAAAATCGACGGGAGTTGATAGAAATTCCTTCGAGACGATGCTTCCACAGGGGGTTCAGTCTGTGGGTTGGAATGCGTTGTGCTTTGAGGCTGCAGCACTTCAAATCATTAGAAGTATGGTAGGTATCTATGTTGGGGTAGATTCGAGATTGGTGTAGGTAGGTATATATCGTAGGACAATTTTAAAATCAGCCGTTTTGTAAAAAGCCGAGCGATTTTACAAAATTTTTATCTGAAGTAGGCAGAGTTATATTTACAAAAGTATGAACTTTAAGGAGGAACAGCACTGTGACGGCTGGAAAAGTAAGACATTTTTAAGAACTTTTTTCAGGAATAATTTACAGTTTTCATATAACATATTTTTTTTTAACAGACTATATAAAATGAGTAGAAAAACATACATAAATTTTAATATATTAATTAATCTTCTAGACTCCTCACGCGAGCTGGTAGGATGTCTAACTATGGACCGGCAGGTCCGAAATCAAATTTCATTTCTTTTTTATGAACTATATGAGTATAGTTTCCGTTGCACGTATGGATTCTTTGAACGAAAACAAATTTTTAAAATATGCTCGCAAGACTGTCCATCTTTATCCCGGATTTTCGATACTTCTAAAACGCAGCATTTTTACAAAATTAATTTGTTTAAGAAATCGGCGTGTGCAACGGAAACGATACACATACAGTTTATAAAAAAAAATTAAATTTGATTTCGGACCTACTGTTCCATAGTTACATATTCTACCAGGGCACGTGAGGGGTCAGAAGATTAATTAATATATTAAAATTAATGCATGTTTTTCTAGTCATTTATTTGCATAGTCTTCTAAGACATTGTATTAAAGGTAGATAATAAAAATTTGATATGAAAACTGTAAATTATCCCTGAAAAAAATTCTTAAAAATGGCTTACTTTTCCGACCGTCACAGTGGTGTTCCCCTTTAAAATCGTGAAAATATATAGTTGAATTTATTGTGAATTTTGGGACAAAGGCATCGGTATAAAGTGTGATAAGCCTATGTGGCATCTGGAGTAAACACTCCCCACCCCGATACAGGACAACCTTGCGATAGGCAACATTACAATAGGTGCGGACATTCTTCGGTCGGATCGCGTACCGTACAGTTCATTTAGTGTATAGGTATGTCGCAGGAGAATTGTAAAATCAGCCTTCTTGTTGTTTTTACCTCACAAAGGAAGTTAGGCAACCCGGAAATTCAGAAAATTATGCAACTTTGTGTGCAAGTGAAGTACTTCATGCGTAACACAAACCTATTTTTTGTTGGTGCCATAGTGTGGTTTTGAGGGGTGAAACCACCCCTTGAAAAAATGTAGAATTTTATTTTTCGTGATCTATCTCTAGAATGGTGAGAGATATCGAAAATAAGTTTAAACAAAAGATACATCTGTATTTTATGTCTACAAAACTGCGTAAAAATAATAATAAAAAATCCATAATTTTCAAGTTACCCCCACCATCAGTCCTTAATTCGATAATTATTTTTACGCAGTTTTGTAGATTTTGAAAAAATGCAACTTTTGTTTAAACTTCTTTTTGATATCTCTCGCCGTTCTCGAGATATTCCACGATAAAGAAATTCTCTACTTGCACACAAAGTTGCATAATTTTCTGAATTTCCGGATTGCCTAATTTCCCATCTCAGTATAAAATTTGAACTTGTGAAGCCACCAATTGGAAAGCAGAGTTCTAAAAGAACCAAAGAGTGTAGCACTCATCAATGCAGCTCTACATAATCCATCTACTTCCACGTACGTGCATCCATCCACGTTGTCGATGATAGTCGGCGACTCACATTTTCTCGCGGTCAGAAAGAGGGAACACCCGTGGCAAGCATCGTTCGTCGCTGAGCCCTGCCATTTCGAGCCACGCTCAGCCCAGGATTCTCTCTTTTTAGCTCTCGTTGCACTTGCACGTGCGCCACGTGACGAGGCCCATCACAGCTGCCACATGCAACCCGTCCTCTGGCTCCGGTGTCGTTTCTCCCCTTCCGACGGCCAGAGGGAAGAAGGCCGGGCGAGGAATTTTTACGGTGAAAAAGGGAGGACGGCGAAAGGGTGATGAAAGGATGCGACTCTGCACGAGGAAGTGTCTCATGTGTCTACGGATTGCTCCGAGTTCTCTACCTGAGACACTCGATATTCCGAGCGTGTATCGCGTGTGCCGCTTATAGAGGATCGTGGCTAATGGCCCGTAGATTACCCGGCGTTGCACGCAACTTCTATGCGCGCCGTGACAGGTAAGGGCATCGGGACACTCGATACGCTCAACGACAGCCTGATAACCACACTGCGTAATCCATTACGCCGCCAAAAAGAGTCCGAGGAATTAACCCATTAGGCGACCAATTCTCTTCTCTCGTCGTCCCTTCGGGGGCAAGAAGAAGACTTACAACTACCGTTGGTAAGTATTAGCTATTAAGACACCTATTCTGTGTGGAATAATTGTGAAAATCGTTGCATATTTATTGAAGAATTCTAATAAATATCATTTTATTTGGTATTTTAAATTAAAAGCAAGTATTCCATCTGTACCAAATTATCATATTTTCTGCAAATACAGCAGGTGTCCCAATATTTAAGAACGGCACTATACCTTTGGACATTTAATTCTTTAGATCATGTAGTATAATGAATGGCAGTTTAGGATTGAACATACTGCCGTGTTAAGGGGAGGTTCTGGTCTAAATGTCGATTTTTTTTTATTTCATTTTTCGAATGTTCAACCTTTTAGGAAAATGTGTTTAAAAGGATTTGTTGAAATTCGTAAAATTCTCGAAGTTATAGGCATTTGAGTAGCGGCAAATGCATGGGTCACAACCGGTCACTCGGCGCTCACGTAAAACTTTAAACGCGTTTTTCCCGAAACAGTGTCCTCAAAATCGGTGGGACCTGTATCTCCAAAAGTTATTATCCGATTCGACTGAAACTTTTTTTATTTTGAAGAATATACTTCTGGCTAGGGGGCGGGGCTAAAAAAATTACAAAAAGTTGAAAATTTATAATTTTCAAAGGCGATAAAAGGACGAAAAATACAGGGAAGTGATTTCAAACTGGAAGTGTCGTTATTTTCTAAAAAAAAATGTCATTTTTGTAATTTTTTTAGTCCCCCCCCCCTAACCAAAAGAATAATCTTCAAAATAAAAAAGGTTTCAGTCGAATCGGATAATAACTTTTGGAGATACAGGTCCCACCGATTTGGATCAATTTTTTGACGCCTTGACTTTAACGACTCCCCAGGGCTGTCTGCAATGATTAATTATAAAACAAAAAATATATTTCTATAATTTAAGATATCCTTAATACAATGCAAAAAGTCCCATTAAATTATATATAGTAGTTTTCCTTTAATTAATTCCTAAATATCACCTATTTTTTTGGGCTCTAGACCAGAACCTCCCCTTAATTCGAAAGGGCGTATCTGATCAAAAGGTGGTTCTGAGATAAGTGACTTTTTCCATTTTGTGTTATGCCATCGGTATTTTATATAAATCGAATTAGGTTAAATATTAAATCTGGATAAAAAGGTAGCTAAATATTTGTGACAAACCCGTAAATACCAAAATCAGGCATCGATTTCATATTACGTCCGAAATATAAACTATGCTGTCTTCAGTTTCAATGTAGATAAACTATTTGTGTGCCACCTGGCAACAATAGCTCAATTTAAGCGCAAGTGGTAGACGAAGTTGTTTTGTAGACAAGGATAGGTGCACCACTCTCACAAGTGTTTCTGTTCTCTCGTCTTTTGACGAGAGCTGTCCAATGTTGTACAAAAATCAATGCTGAACACTGAGAGTGTGAAATAGTTTGAATATTTCATTCCTTTAGTTGCATTAGATTATCTAATTTATATCATACACTTGTGAGAATTAATGGTGGTTGTTAACCCTTAACCGGTGACGTCTCCCTATGTGACATAAACGGTGACGTGGAGTCTCACAGACTCCTGTTTAATAATATTTGACATTGCTAAGCTTAAATTTATTTTTAACATATACTGGAGTGATTGCTGATTTTATTACATATTTGAAAAGATACTTTTGTAAGTTTTGTTTAAATCCATTGAAAGTTGTCTTCGTGACTCGACATATTTTATGACAAGGTTGAATGAAAAGAAGGAAAGTATACGAAACATAATTCTGCAGGGGTCTTCCAGACTCCACGTCATCGGTTAAGGGTTAACGATTTTCTGAGTGAATTTCAAAGATTCTACTTTCTTTCTACGAAAGAGATCCTCCATTCTGTGTGATCGCTTTGCGAGACACTGTTTCGATCCCATTCTCTGCCTTCAAAAAGCCTTTCAGGTGGATCGTTATGAGAAAGGATGCCCGCGATTTTTCATTCTTCATTTGTTTCCCAACCACCGCTCGGAGGCAATACCTTCTATACCTTATCGTTAGAACGGGGGAACGTTGATCGAGTGCATTTTAACTGGCTGTAAACGACCTCTTTTTCACTGTCAGTGGAAGAGAATACAGACAGAAGGGAAATCATCCAGCTCGGAGCGAGCAATTAGCAAACCGAAAATGCCTTTGTATCCCCGAGCTAGCTCGATTAATCAGCATATTAAATCGATCCGTGGACGTGCATTGAAATAATCAATTTTATTTGCCTTTGTTATCGATGGGCCGTATTTTAACCGCCTTGATAAATCTTGCGGTCTCGGGCCGCGTCAAATAATCCACGAAGGAGCGAGGACCTTTCCGTGCGGGATGTTTGCCAGCAAATATTTCCGCTAAATCGGGAAAGCTAACAGGTTCGGTGTCCCGCAAAACGTATTTTCGATAGAGCTTAGTCTAATCACAACGGGATAATCCGGATAGAAAATCTCGTAGCAGGAACAAACCTCCTTCCACTTGTCTTAGGAAGGTGCAATCAGGAAACAGAATGCTTCGCACACCTGGCGATGTACAAATACTCAGGGAATAGGAAATGCAAATTTTTTGACAGATAAATGCGTGCACAAGTGTTTCTGCAGCGTGTGTGTAGGTATTTATAGTACTCCACCCCTGTATATTAATTCTCGTGTAATCCCTTAAAAAATTTAGGATTCTTTTGAAAGAAAAGTGTATCAGATAAAGTAAAAAGTCTTTTTGGTATTGATTTATACAAATTTTAAAATGATAATAAAATACTTTTTTATTGTTTTTCTCCGATGTAATCTTGAATAAATAGGCGGTTGACAAAAAGACGGTGTACGTGATATTTCAATATAAGTTCATCTGAAATCGAAAATTGATTTTTTTTTAAATATATGAGTACGGTTATCGTATTATCAATCGTTACTGCAGAATAATGAAAATTGGTTTAGCTAAAGGTTTTAGTAAAAGTGCCTTGAAGCCGGTAACTTTGTATGCTGAATAAAATCAAATTGGGTGGATCAAAACTTATGAAAGTTGGTAATGCGATAGCGAGTTTATTTATGAAAAGAATCCCGAAAGAATTTTTTAAATCCGTCAATTAGTTCTTTTCTTTTTATGTACACCGTTTTTTTTTTTATTATAATTAACATCATAGCAATTTATTCAAGATTACATCAGATAGGAAACAATAAAGAAAATGTTTTTATAATCGTAAAATTTGTATGAATCACTACCAAAAAGGCTTTTACCCTATGTGTTACAGTTTTCTTTAAAAAAATCCTAAATATTTTAAAGGATTACACGAGACCCTTAATTTATTTTCTGTACTTGGAGGCACGTAGTAGTAAGCAAATATTACTTTTTGTAAAAAATTATAAAAGCAATTTTAGCCTTTAAAGTTATCATACGCAATTATGCATCGCCCAGTATGCATTACAAGTTCGACCCACGTTACTCCAAATAATTTTGGGCGAATATTCTTCGGCTTAGTAATTCATGCAACCAGCTCATGGCATGCACACGCACGGGGGGTGTAATGCATGCTGTGCTAGCGTGAAATGCATCGCGATACCAAAGGCTGTGCGAAAAGGTTCCGAGATGCAGCACAAAGGTGCACATACGCGATATAAATGGATCAATGCGGTCAGGCCTACAGGGATTTACCTAATTACAATTAATGATGGGAGATATTACGGCACCACGAGATCACGCGAACCAAGGGTTACTAATATGCCGACGGGATTAACGATGTTGAATTATCGCTCGTGCAAACCCAAAGAATCGGATACTTCAAACCACCTCTGGCGCCGATTACCTTAACCAATCCATAAGATACTTCTCCATTTCATCGACAATAGTGCAGTAAGCTAAAGGAGATCTTCAATCTTAAAATTCTACATTTTACTTGTCACATATTCTAAAAAGGTGGTCTAAAATTCCATTAACCCTAAGAAGGTATTACTATATTGAACAAATCACAGTAAGAAACTGTTAGAAACTAGAGTACTTTATAGTCGAAGGAGAAAAAGTTCAGATGTTACGTAGTATTCCACAGGTCGATTGGTTTAATAGACACGTGCTGAATCTTATAACCTATTATATTCTGCCAGAGCAAGCACGATACAGTATTGTGAGATTACCAAATAAAATATCTAGAGTTATTATAATCAAAAGAAAAAGAAAATCGTTATAATATAAACAAAAACAAATACTTAATACTGACATTCTAAAGCTTCTACTATTTAACATTGTATCTTATACCGTAATGACGTAATGTGTGAGCTGACCGCACGCCGGTACCAGTAAGAAGAAAGAGGAAGGGTTGGTCTGCCCCCTCTTCCTACTTCAGTAAGTGCGGCTAATTCAAACTCACCCACTAAATTATTTTGCTGTTTTCGTCGGAAACAACCTAAGAAGAACATGACTGACACAAGTCCCAACTTCTAACCCTCCAATGAGATTCCATTAAATATTCACACAAAAATATATACACGCAAGCCCTTAGTGACACAACATTAGCGTTCACTCAAAGGGACCAAAGGCGTCTGTGACTTCCAGCAGCCAGAGCTTCAGCCATAGACCTAGCGAGATGGAGGCCAGTGTAGCATCGATGTCACGAGATAAATAATCCTTGCAGCGAGCACGTTTCGCGTGGGAGTGGTTGATGCACGTGGTGTTGCACGCGCGTAACGTGGACCGACCTGTACACGGCTGCCTGCACATAAGTAACGCGGCTGCCACGTGTAGCGATGGTCAGGGGGAAGGGAAGTAGGGTGGTCAAGGCACGGCGCGAGGCGGCTCGTCTGATTGGCTGAATTTATGGGGTCTACTTATCGCGTACTTACCGCGTTGTATATCAACAATGACACCCGCACCCGCGGGCGCTCCCTTCCGCCCCTTCGCCCCCGACCCTTTTACGCCCCTTTCCAACGAGCACGGCTGCCTGTCGCACCTTTTCTTCTCCGCCCCACCGCCTCGCCCCGCGCCCACCCCGCCGGACGTTTACACCGGGTAAATGGCTCCGCGATATAGGGCCTGCTCGTTGGAAACGCGAAGATGGTGGTAGGATACGTTTCAAGGAGGCCGTTGCCGGCGAGATTTATAGGAAGACGATAGGAAGTTGTAAAAAGAATATTTACAACTAAGTCTCTTTCGGCTGAGTAACATTGCTCCTCTATCGACTTCGACAGGGCCGCCGGCGGCTTCTGAAAACGGTAAAAAACTATGAATTTTGCAGGATCGAGGGTACTTCGATCTTAAGAGAGATTTTGATGTGCCCTGAATGGCCCTGAAGTATTGTGGTATTTAGAGATTGCTGTGGGGTATTAGACGTTTGGCGAAGGGGTGTTTAGGAGGTTGTGACGAAATGGAAAAGTTTCTTTTGTATTTATCGAAAGGACCGTAGGGTCTTCAAGGATATTTCTGAGAGAGATTTTGGCTCGAATACTGATGCTTTGCAATTGTTTTCAATTCATTGCTTTTCGATAGCTACTTCTGACCAACGTTCACGTTTTACCTAAATTTTAGGGAGCCACGCATGAAATTACAGCCTCATTTTCAGTCCGAGCAGGTCTGAGCGGTAGCCCGAGCTACGACCCCTGTAAAACACGACTTCCTGAAGCGTCAAATCGTTGCCTCATCGATGTCCCCACGGTAGAATACAAGTTACCGTATAATAAACCATTTATTAATGAATTGGTGACGCGTATAACGTTGAATAGGAATTGCCTGAGCGATCATCGTTGAGACACGCGTCGCGACAATATTTGTTAACTTCTGGACATCCTGAGAGGACAGGCTGGCGTGGGACACGCTGTGGGCGCCAGGAAGGAGCCGTCACGCGTCAGGGTCGTGAATCACGGAAACAGGAAACCTCGCCCCCGTGACTTCAATCGAAATCACCACGGTCGCGAGGATCCGGAACTTCATTTGGCGCCAGATAATCTTCCATGGCATTCTTTTTAGGCAGAAACAGAAGTTCCTACAGAAATTGCTATTAAACAGTCTGGAATGACTACAGAAATCCAGAACAATATTACACTTGCGATTTATTTACGTATTAATTAAATAATACACGGGATAAAGTTCCATTAGTATACAAGAAAGCGAGAAAAAACAAAACAATATTTAAAATAGGTTAGACCAGTGTTTCTGAACCGTCTTTGAGTCGCGACTATTCAAATAACCTACGAACTCCCTCCCCCCATATAAGGTAAGGTAAACTTGATAAGGTAAAGAAAACACATTACAAATAGTTATTTCAAAATATAATTCTAACTTAATACTATTTAATTATCTCAATAGATATATTAAATCTACTTAAAGATATTTAATATATTTAATTATCTTATTTAGTGTGATGGCTGTACTTGCATCTGGGTAACCAGCTTTTTCTTTTTCTCATTTACGAAAAATCAGTGACCTTACATCATTAATAGAATATCTATAACCATATTAAAATAAATAAGTGCTAAGAATAGTCAACTAAAAATAACCGTGGCGAGTCCCCAGGAAACACTTTGTGACCCACAGATTGGAAACCACTGGGTTTGGCGATTTAAACACCACAAACTCATACGCTATGTAGTTACAAACGTTTTTCAAGTACTCAAGAAAAATGGTTCTATTTCAATCGTGAGATTGCGAGTGATAGTGTAAATCAGATAGGATCAGAATGTGCAGGAACTGTTCAAAGTTCAAATTATGTAATTCAATGTGCAATGAAAGTGGCAGCTTGGTTCACCGAACATCACTGATGGCGAAACAGGAGGAAGAGTGATGAGTGAGTTAGGGAGTAACAAAGTATGTAAGTTCTAATTAGAAGAGATGATATTGGCGCACTGGTTCGGTCTATTAAATGATTAAATTAATAGTACATTGCGTGACAAGGGAGAGAAGAAAGCAATTCACGCGAGGCGAAATCGCTTCTCTCCCTTGTCACGCACTATATTTTTTTCAACACCTGCATGAAAAAATATGCATTGGTTTGGTGCTGTGACGGTTGTAATATCAAGATAAAACACGCATGATCGATAACGATTAGTCGAACAACTGCATCTTCATACCATAGGGTAACGCCGAACTCCAGTTTCCTTGGGAGGAAAGTAAAAAATAATGCGAATACGCATGCGCGTAAAGTCTTTTTCCCTTGGGAGAAAAGTAGAAAACGCGAATACGTCTGAAATTGGTCATTTTGCTCCCGCTCAGCAGGCGTAAAAAAACACGCATTTTCATGCAGGTGTTGAAAAAAAATTATTTACTATTTAAAGTATGTAAGTACTAGCCAGATTCAACACAATGCTGGAACTACAAATATGTTTCGCATAAAATCAAGTAGGAACAAGTAATAGGTTTGTTATTATACTTTTTTCTATTGCAATTGCAATGCTGTAGTTGGGAAGGTGTTACCCTGTTCTAGCAATAGAGCATAAATATGTAGCCTGATGTGTGCATCAGTTTCCTACCTACATGTAATTAAATCTTCAGTCTAATTCAATGTTACCTGTAACGACGCTATTTGGGTTTCGGTGTCACGTAGTATGCAGCGCAACGTTTGCAGTATTTGTCACGCAGATATTCCACAGATTGTCGTGGCCTTTTCTCCGGCGTGCTATAGGCAGCGATCTGTCGGCGAGCGACAAAGGCTGTAATCTAATATTTTTGTAGGGTACTGTAACGAAGCACCACTACCGGGTGGCTCTTCGGCATATGTAGCCGCTGCCTTGTGAACGTAACATCGAACAATGGAAACAGGAGACGGTGGACAGGTTGATTTGTTTCAGACACATTGTTTTAATCCGAGATGGCACGAGCATTCTGTTGGCTCGAGAGTGCTGGATGAAAGCACTCTGTCACTGTTACAAAGATGTATTTCCACTTGAATATTCTCTTCTGCGTTAGTGAAGGCGACATAATAGGTTTCTTGAGATATGAGCATACTCTATGATATTCCAAATCTGATTCTGTAAGAAGTCATTTTTATCGAACTCAAACAACGGAATAGAAGATTTGGCAGTCTGATCTTCTTTTGATCATCTTTAGTATTTCATCTTATTTCGTCCTTTTTGCAAAAGAATATTGGCAGCTTGGAAAGTACATCTGTACTTCACTCTTTTTTCCTTTCACAGTCACGTTTCAAACGTGGGACGATGGGCGAAGGAGGATGAAAGAGTCTGATCATTCTGACCGGGCCATTTTCTGCACAAAATGTGTTAACATTAGTCATGCCTGGATTTTTACGGTTCTCCTTATTCGTATAATCGACGAGCTGAATAGGTACACTAAATGATCTTTATCTTGTGAGACTCCTGTCAAACACTTCACAAATATATGATACTTATTCAACTGTTTCTGTCACCTGTTGACATTTTCTTGTGTATTATTTGATAGGAATTCACTGGCAAGTCATTACTACCACTGACAGTGCGAAAAAGAGAGTTAAAATTCATATCAAGGCAAACAGGCCTTCCTCACTTTTCGTTGCATCTAGAAACTTTGCCAGAAAGAACACAATTCCATCCTCTTGGAATTCGTTCGTGTTTCCCAAGAAAGGAGATCTTCAAAGGCCGAAGAGATTGTTGGCTTCGTTAATTTAACGGTTTAAAAGGCCGTGGCGATCGAGAGCGATCTTGGCGTTGGTGCGACGCCTGCAGGGTTGTAATCCAAAATGTGCAATTTTAGAAAATATCCCCTTTCAGGAAACGTGGAAATTACAGGGTGGGAAAAGAAGTCCCTAGAACGGTCCCGAGGGGCTCGGCTGGTCGATGCGAACGTTTCCTTGTGTCGTGACGCCACCGTAAGTGGCAGCTGTCTGTTCAAAATTCTCCGCCGATAACCTCTTTCTACCGAAGAATCCACGCGTATCCTCCGCCAGGAAATTTTTTCCAGCCAATCGAGCCGTAATTACATACGTTTAAGACGTAATCGTATCCGGTGACTAATTTTAAATTGCTCTAATCGTGAGGTTCTTACAAACTTCCCCATGATTTCACGTGATCATCAAATTCGATAATATCTTGAGGAAGAATTAAGGATCCTCAATATAGGGAACCTTCGATGAAACTGAACTGATCACGCATTCCTTAAAGCGAATCTATTCCACATCCTTCATCAAACTATACTGGGATCTTGACAGCTTGATAGCAATAAACCATCGCGTTTAACCAGCACGAAGTCGCGCAACATGTCGAATACTTTAGGACCTATTAAAATAAAGCAACTTATCCCTTGTTTCGCGATTAACTTAATCACAAGGCAGGGGAACACGGCGCGCGTCACTGAAGATATGCACATTCACAGTGAAGGTGCATATCAGGATTTCAAGATTCATATCATTCAGCAGGTCTCTAAAATTCGCTAAAGTGCCGAAAGTTTACATAAACCTGTCGCCAGGGGATTTTAAGCGATTTCAATCTTCGAACCCTCGGAGCGTCGAACGGCATATTGATCGAGGAGGGAAGCAGGGGCGACAGTACCGCTTACCTGTTTCAATATGTAAGCTGACGTCTACGTTTCCTCGCGTCTTGTGTTCCTCGGGCGTGTCGACGAGACGTCCTTACGTATCTGCTGATTAGCTGAAAAACGAGACTTTTGGCGCCTGGACGGCTGCGTCACGGGTGCACGTTCGTGGGCCACGTCTAGACGCCGAAATCCATGAGAGGGTGGCGGGGGTTTGTTTGGGTTGCTTAATGAAATTCCAGTCTCGCGCCACCTCAACGGGCCATTCATTGTATGCTCGTTACTTCATGCCCAAGTCATTCACAGGAAGAAAACGATGACACTCGCGCGATTCCACATCGTCCGTTTATAAATCACGAGGCATATCAATGATTGCACAGGAGTCACTTTTTTAAGTGAGGATAAAAGGCAAGGATTAATCCTTACTTAGCCGTTAAATGGTGACATGGGGCCTCATGGACCCCATGATGACGTCGAGGATGCTGAGGATACAAAACACTAATTATAGTTTTATATTCTTTATGAATAAGATCTTCGAAGAAAAAGTCAATAAGATCCGGTGGAGTCTCCTGATGATACCCCAGATGTTTCTTTATTTCGAAGTTTCTTCACGTGGGGATTACAGTTTTATATTCTTTGCAAATAATATTTCATTCATACCACTTGTATTATTATAGGTACTTACTGAAGAGGCTGGAATGCATTATCCCGAAGAACAGCTAAAAAATTGGGGCACGTCAGACCCTACCTCACCATTTAGATAACAAAGTTTCCACTTCGTCAGTTAAGGGTTAAGAACCCGCTTCGCAATTCCCCACCAGCATTACGCTGTCGCTCTGGACTCGTGGTTAGCCAGATTATCGCAGCCACCCAACTGGCCAGTGTTGCGTTGAACTCAAACACTGGGGCATAGATAGCAACCGAACTAGTCGGGACATCCCATTAAACAAGCCCGTGTCCATGTACCCTGGCATTACACGGAACGAAGAAAACGAGAAAAATTTTCCGAGTTTGCACCTTGCGGTAATTACGGTGGAACGAAGGAAAAGGCAGCTTAACTACCGGAGGAACATCGTGGCTCCACGGAGGAGGTCTACCAGGCCTGTAATCTCAAGCAATTACGTAGTTTGTGCGCCTCCCATTAGACAGGCTCCTAGAAGAGACACCGCGTGTCCCTGGTCGGCGCGGGGCAGGCTTTATTGCGTTCACCGGAGGAGCAAGTCGTAGCCCCTGACTCTATCTACCATCTACCCCGAACGGGCCAGACCAATGATAGGCCGGTGGAAGGACACGCGAATGAGGTATATCCGCTTAATTGACGGTTCCACTCGAAATATAACAATTAGAGGCGCGTAAATCAACGCCCACATGGTACGGCGCATTATTTTCTTTAAACGCCGAGGATTCGCGAGGCGACGCCTACTCCCGGACCGTTCAATCTGCGGTGGGGACACGGCCAGCTGACCTATTTAAATTTCGATTTCTTTTCGAAAGTCTCGCCTTTCTTGGACGCGCCGCCGCCCCGACAGAGAAACTCGGGCAAATCGTGGTGCATTTTCTGGCCCCGGACGAATAAAATGAAGGATTTATGAGTGCCTCCAATCGTTTCTGGGGCAGAATGCTCGGGAATGGAGACATACTGATACGGGTGAGTGAAATCTCGCCGTTCCTTCGACGCGGGGGCGAGTGGATGGTCGGTTTGCTCAGGCATGGCTCGGGAGGAGTATCGAGCGTAGGCACTGGATTCTGAGAATCTTCATTTATTATACAAACTTTGTGAGATATTATGAAAATTAGGCTGAAGAGGCGCGTCATCAACGGCATTAATGAGGGTCCACTTTAGGGTCCATTTTGTGCCGGCAGCCTAGAATTATCGTGAAGCTCGTGGCTGATCTCTGACGGGCAAGAGGAAGGCTCGAAAGACAAGCGATGGGCAGTTTGGGGGATAATTTTATTCTTTTAGAGAGGTCCGGTAGAAAAACTTTGACCAATTTTTCACGGAATTGGAGATGGCAGTTATGTTCCTGCTGGTTTTGGGATTAATGGTAGAACTTTTGGAGGAATGTGATAAGTTTTGTACAGTGCATGCTCTTTTTACAATTAGTGTAGGTTAAGTTTAATAAAGGATACATTGAAAGTTGAAAATTTTACCAACATACTACTATTTGTTGGTAGAATTTTAAACGTAACTTTAAAGATAGAGTCAGAGATTTTTGTCCCGAGTTAGATTTAGTAAATAATTCTTTCACAAAACCCCCAGTCGAAGCAGTAATTAAACATGCTACTCCAACAACGTCAAAATTCAGTAAAATTTTCTGTTCCACCCAGTTAACTGTATGAGGAAGAAGATAAGGCTCCTGTAGCCGAGGCAACCGCCAAGCACACTTGTTAAGCAGATTGCCTTTCACTGTACCTCAAACGAAACACGTGCAACGACGCACTGTGCAAGTAAAGTACGAAATGCAAAGCAAATGCGGAGGAATCGAGTTCACCGACCTCGAAAAAAAAAGAGATTTTACGATCCGTATAAGATCGATCAGCCGATGAAATAAAAAACTCTGGCGTGTGCAAAAAAATGAGCCGTGATAGCAGTATTATTTGCCCAATTAAAGCAGTTGAACGGAGGCAGTTTAGGCACCGTAACCGTGACATAAAATGCACGGCAGGTGAGGCAAAGTATGAGCAGCGAAAAAAGCTGTCGCATCGGGGCGTCATGACACGTGTGCCGTGACACGGGGATTTTTATGGTGTCACCTTTCCGTTTTTCAGCCCGAATCGCTTAGGTGTGCATGCAGCGTCGTAAAAAACCCCGTCGAGATTTATATACCCCGATTTCGTTACGGTCTGATAAATATGCAAGGCTGTAATGCGATTGTATGCTGCGTCGCGATACATCACCGGTATATGAATTTTCCATCGTATTTTAATGCTTAATCTGTCCTGCCACTGATCGCATACGACGGATAATGAACGCGCCAAAGCTGGTGATCAGTTTCTAAAGTGTTAAGATGGAACCTGAAAAGGGTTATCAGGAATACATAGTTGCTTCAATGGAGGAGGGTTAAGATGTACGGCTGGGGGAAATAGATTTTTAAAATACATAAGCAGAAATAAATATTTTTATTTCTTCCCGTGATACAGGATTTGACAAATAACCTTTTTTTGAAATAGTATTTCAAATATATATTTTAATAGTAACTCATACAAATACCATTGCGAAATGAGTATTTCATTGAAATATAAGGAAATAGTATTTCGAATAATAATATTTCAAACAATAACTAGTTTTTCAAATAATAATATTTTAAATAATGACTGACTGAGAACACAAAAAATATGTGTGAACATAAATACCTGTCTTCAGAAATACTTGCAAGAAATATTTACTTTAGATTATTATGTAATCTTGAAAAGGTAGCGAGCGATATATTGGAGATCTGTTTAGTTTTGAAATTTGTATTTCCTACTTTCGATTCCCTATTTCCTATATTCGAATCCGAGTGTACATAAATAAGTAGTAGTTACATAGTATTTACTCATGATTTAAACATTTAATGAAATAGTATTCCCAAACAGTATTTGTTTATGGAAATATATGAGTTTTTAGTGTTTTGTCTCAAACTATTTCAAATTCCCCTCAGCCCTGTTAAGATGTATCGCGACGTGTTTTCGGTGAAATAACTGCTTGGACAGATTCTGTCACAGTTAGGCGCATAATAGCCAGCAGCACAATAACAGAGAAGAGAATTGAACGTGTTAGATCGGTTGGAATAGGTGTGCCGCGTCTAGGGAGATTATCGTCGAAGCCAAATCCTCTTAGAAAGCAGAATTCAATGTGCAGGGTGGCTAATTCGATTCTCCCTGAATTTAAATGATCTATCGGCAGGGAACGATCGAAACGTTTTGTGCTTTACAGGCTGATACTGCTGATCGATTAGTCCCCAGCCAAATCTATTGAGTTTCTCATTAATTTCATCACGAAGGTAGGCATTTAACGCCCTGTCTATCCGTAATCCGATCTGCATATAATATTCAGTTTGTCATTAATATACGATATATCATCGGCTACTTATCGGGCCAAAATCATTGTCGCGACTCACGACACTGGAGCTATTTGAATAACAATATTCGGGCATTAGACGGCTCACCTTTTGTGCCACCTAACGAACTCTTATGTAAATTCAGCCCCATTATGACGCGTCACAATATTGAGGAGATTTAACGATTCATTTAACCCACTTATCCTTCGCTCATGGAACACGTGACAGACTCACGTTGTTGATTATAGTACTCATAAAATTCTGTCATGAACTTGTGATAACTCTAGGTGACTGTGATGAATGGGGCAGATAACAAAGTCTAATTATTTTCTGCTTTCTTATTGGTGGAGTTGAAATGAATAGATTAATATTAAATGGTTGGAATATTGTTCTTTTCCAATATTTATCGACTTCCTACTTTATAGGAGCTCCAAAGCAAAATAGAAGATGCAGAGAACGTAAATTTCAAAAAGGAGACATATAGAGCTTCGACATCTGCCTTCCTGGTATTTCGCCCTCGATCCGGGTGGCTCCAGGCATATCTCTCTATCCGTGCCCTCCGTTCTTTTTATTTCGCCCAACGTAGCAAAATAATCCAGAAATCGAGGTCTATTAGCATCGGAGGCGTACTGGCATGGACCCCAGAAAAAAGTCGAGTTCTGGGTCTCCTAGAGTAGCCCACGAAATAGCTGCATCGGAATCAGTTCCCTGTACGTGGGGAACCTAGAAGGTCTCCTCGGGGTCTTGTGAGAATGCGGACGACCGCGAAATCGCATATAAATTAAGGTTTCAACCTTTTCGGGTACCCCTTTGTCGGATTCGCGGTGTCTCGGGGGAGCCATTTTATCTGGCCCGAGAAAACGAGGAACGGACTCGATGCCGGGAATGGAGGTCGTACCATCTATAACGTTTCGCCCGCGTTCACGTGAATCTATAATCTGATATCTGGAACACTATGAATGCATAGGATTGGAAGAATTTAGTGAGCCCACTGACAATTCGGTTGCTTGAAAGTTCGATAGAATTCTCTTCCCAAAGCATAAAGGGAATTGGCCAACCTTATCTTTCCAAGTTCAGCTTTCTACAGATAGTGTATACTTGTAAGTTATCGAGACGTTCCCGTTCCAAACTTTCAGGTGACCTAATTCTGTACCATGGAAACAGAGAATCTTGATTATACGAGTAGCCCAATCGAATAATCGATCAAAGGGTTTTACTGTACGCAGAGCTTCTTTGTTGAACTCGTATCTTTATGTTACAAACATTTTGAAATGAAAAAGGAGTCAGGAGAGTACCGGTGACTATGAAAGTGGCGTAAGTCATGTATTTTTTGTTTCGAGATATTTAGACTGTTGTGTTTGGGCGTATTGAAAAATATTTTCCCATTATTGGACTAAATGTTTCTCAATATCTATCATTGTAAAATTTTATGAGTAACTTTTACGAAAATGTATTACTTACTTGACGGCTATTTTGTAACAATTCTTCCATAATATTGAAGTATAACTCGATATATGTATAACATAAAATAAGAGAAATCTCAATTTTTTTTACTTACACTACTTTCATAATCACAGGCACACATCTGTCAAAGGGGTCGACCTTAAATTACGCAAAGCCTTTGGGTGGAGGAGGGGGTCGCAAATTTCTTACAGGGGGGGGGGGGGGGGCGTCAGGTAGCGCCTTACGTAATATTTTTAACCTAATTTTCAATAAATACAAATTCTATCATTAATGTTCCAGAAAAGTAGTTTTAGTTTAAATTTCCTGAAACCGAGTTAAATTATTATATAACCCTTTAAAAGAATTTTAATAACTGAAAAAATTAAATGTAAAAAATATTACGTAAGGAGGGGGTTGGAATATCAAATCTTACGAATTCTTATACTGGGGGAAGGAGGGGGAAAGAATTCACAAAATTACCCTTACGTAATTTAAGGTTCTTTAAACCTTAAAGAAAAATTTAAGGTTCTTTAACGTTCTTTAAAAAAGAAAGTATTTAATCGATCTTTCTGAAACTTTCAGGATATTGTATTATCAGGTTAAGGTAGATGAAAAAAATTTATTAAAAAAGAGCGGCAAATAACAAAGTTATAAGGGCTTATCCCCAGCCCGTTGGCGACGCAATTGTTCCACTGCGGGCAACGTAGCGTCTTTTGGTTTCACCTGAAACAAAAAATCGAAAAATTTTCGTTTAGTTTATGAGTGTACGCACGAATCGTATAAATTCATAACTTAAAAGATGCAAATTTGAACAAATGGCGGCCGCTTGAAAAAAAGTTCACTTTTTCCAACGAAATTTTGCCTTCAATGTGTAAAAAAAGTTATTTATTTAAACAATATCATTATGCCAATAGCTAAGTTCTGTGAAGAAAATGTTCACAAATATCCGTGCACAAGGCCAAGTCGATTGGTTAAATATTTTTGGAGTTACATTGCCCGCAAATTGTAAAACTGTCGTTTCGAGAAAAACACATTTCAAGTTTTGTGGTAACCTGGCGCTCCGTAGCAAAACTGGTTATATCCGCTTTAATTTTTCGAATAACGTTTTGCGGCTTTGGGAGCATATTATCACGATGTTTAACTATTGATTTATGCAAAAAAATCTTAAATTCTTCGACCTGCTGCAGCAGGCTCCCCCCTTAAAGTTTTGCGGTAACTTGACGCTCCGTAGCAAAACTGGCTATATCCGCTTTAATTTTTCGAATTTCGTTTTGTGGCTTTGGGAGCATATTATCGTGATGTTTAACTGTTGATTTATGCAAAAAAAAGTCGATTTCTTCGATTCGCTACACCAGGCTCCCTCCTTAAGGACGGCTCCAAAGAGGTGTTGTACATCATCCAAACTCCTAAGGTGTCATTATTACGCGATGATTTGCGAGGTTGTTGGTCCGATTGTCTCACAATTACGTAGAAGCTGCCTAGAAAAAGTTGGTGCAGCCGATGTACAGGGGATCAAGGTAGCCGGGTTCATCTGACTCATAACAGGTGAACGTGAGTTATAAGCTGTGGCAGTCTAACTGGCTTTGAAATTGTCTGTACACCTTCTGCAAGATTCTATGATTCGAGAGTAACACGCTTGTCCACCTGGAATTATTTCTCTACTCATTTAACGAGCAGGCAGTGTTTCAGTGCCTTGAATGGTACTTAGTGTTCTAAATAGTTAAGATGTGATAAGTAAAAGTGTGATAGAATCACCTTCATAGTTCAATCATTTGATAGGATACTACATATCAGATATTCTTTAACATTTGGTTCATGGGTTCTTACTTTATCATATTCTCTAATTAATTCTTGATGTAGGAGGTGCTGAGGGATGAATATTTTTGAGCAGACTTTGCGGAAAGACTTAGGGTAGACGTTATAGTTACTGCTACTGTCCCTATTCCCGTCACTTGATTTATTTTACTTAATAAAAACGTAATGTATAAAGAATAATGTACAAAAAAAATTGTTAATAAATTGAGACTGTTATTCTTCTTTTTATTATTGTACACTATACTTTATAAGTTACGTTAAAGTAGCAGTAATGGGGACAATGAATTAGTATATTTTATTAAATTTTTAGGTGGTGGTAATAATTTCAGTTGACGTTCCGTGAAAATTGTATAGCAGGATGCGAAGGACAGCCTGTATATTTGGAAGGTTTCGTTTTCTTCTCATTGATGCCGTACACATTGTACTCGTGACTTACCGATGCAGCCTGCATGACTGGCGACGATCCCCTCGTAATGCAGGTTAATCGATGCACCGACCCGTGTAAAACACCAGCAGGATAGCCTGCGCCATGCAGCCGACGCAACGAAATGCAGTCAACGGAGTCTTTCTTATATAACCGCTTCCTGTTTACTTCTTCGTCTCCGTACTTTCCGTTTCCGAATTAGCTGCGAATACACTCACACCGTCCACTATCTCCGAGTTTCACGATGTAAAATTAAAGCCTCACCAGTCTGCAATAGCCTCCACATCCTATCGACAAAATTTTTCTTCGTTACATAAAAAGTATCTGCATCAAAATTCGTCACAATATTATTTTTATTATTATACAATCAATGGGTGGAGAGTGCGAAGACTCTTTAGTTTACAATAGATCAGTGTTTCCCAATCGTTTTTGAGTCGCCAGCCCATTTTATAATATTCAAATAACCTGCGATCCCCCTCCCCATATATGGTAAAGAAAACACATTGAAAATAGATTATTTCAGAATATAATTCTAATTTAATAATTGAAATAAATAAGTGCTAAAAATCGCCAACTAAAAATAACACCCCCCACCCGCGAGAAAACATTTCGCGATCCACCAGTTGGGGATCACTGCATAGACAGTTAATAAAGTTAAAAAAATATCGAAGAATACCTATATAAATTTTCTATGCATACGATCACATGGTTATTCTACCAAATCTGTGAGCCACAGTCAGACTGAAGTTTAATCAATTTGGCATGACGATACAGAAAATTAGTCGCACGTGCAAGTTCCAACATCTGCATGAACGATTATTCTCCATGCATTCCGATATAACATCCTGTGTCGCGAGGAGGTTATTAGAAAGTTCGACATACGGTGCTGCGGAGAAGTTGGGGGCCTGGCCCTCGTTATTTACGGCATTCATGAATTTTAATATTTCATCGAAGCAACCCTTTTTCCAGGGAACCGTCGTTAGAACGATTCAACGAAACTCGAATATCACCGTGCCATTATAATTTCCGCGCATTTTAATGTCCATCCGTTGGGGAAAAAAATAAGGGAGGCCGTCAAGGTCCTCGTACCTTCCAGCAGATGCCCTCCTGCCATCGAATCATAATGACTGGCGAAAAAAAATCTGTAAGAAGGGCGCAACCCGATCTGTTGACGTTTATTGTGTCTAAACGGGCGAAATGGCGCTATTAAAATTTCCTCGCCGCGCGATCTATGTATCCTTTCCCAACGGATGGGGTTTATTAGTGCAAGTCACCATGGGAAGACACCGAGAGCTGGATAAGATAGAGGGAGAGAAAGAGCGCGGAGCGTACGATAATCGCGCGTTCAACGATCAAACCTTTTCTCTTACGTATTGATTGATGGCTTGTAAAAGGGTTCCTGCTATTTTGTCCGATGTTTAGTCATGCAGAATACCGGCGAGGACAATGTTTCGTTCATCCATACGTATGTTACGTCTTTTCCCCTGTAAGCAGTAAAAATTGCTGGCGAGGTTTCTCGAGGTGTAAATCTGAAACGGTTGGAATATGCGTTTCATGACAGGGTTTGGTTTATTTCTTCCATGTCTTATAACAAGGAAAAAAGATATTTGGAAAGGATAAAGGAAAGTAATTTTAAAAGGGTTGCATTGGTGAGAGTATAGACGGTCTTCTAGACAATCACCCCCGCGACACATTTGGAAATGAAAGGTAAGGGAAAAACGGGGAATGTCCATTTTTCGTGATTCTGTCATTTGCTACAGAACTGTCGAATCACAAAGGGTTACAAAGTTCAAATACCCCCGTAAGATAACATTCCACTTTGAACGGTCGAAAATTAAGCTATTTTTAAAGATTTTTTTCTCAGTAAATACAACATATATTGAAATAAATCTTTTTGATATTTATTAAGCTACTCTTATATTAATACCAAAAAATTAAAAATATTCTTTTTAATTTGTTTTACTTGTTTCTTTTACAGCGTCAATATGGCACCTAACAAAAACAGTATGTTCGTGGTGCAGGTAATTCTCCGGCTTAGGCTTATCTGAAATAAAAAATCCGAAAAGATTTTTAATCTGTATGAGTATAGCTATCGCCCATAGCTCAATTAACAATTTTTGTTGAGGAATAACAAAATGGTGCCGGTTTGAAAGAAAAAGTTCTCCAAACTGGTGTTTTCTCGAATGTTCCCCGAGAAAAATCTTGGTCATTTTTCGACAAAAAATGTTAATTGAGCTACGAGCGATAGCAACACTAATACAGATTAAGAATCTTTTCGAATATTTTGTTTCAGATAAGCCTAAGCCGGGAAATCACCTGCACCACGAATATACCGTTTTGGTTTAGGTGCAACATTGACGCTATAAAAAAACAAGTACAACAAATTAAAAATATTCTCCTTAATTTTTTTGGTATTAAGATAAGAGTAGCTTAATAAATACCAAAAAGATTTATTTTATTATATGTTGTATTTACAGAGAAAAAAAATCATTAAAAATAGCTTAATTTTTCGACCGTTCAAAGTGGAATACCTCCTTAGGGGGTATGCCTCAATACCTTTTTCTGGTGAAAAAGGACGCGATTTTCGTGATTTTTTTTGTGGAATATCTACTGTATATTTTTTACAAATATTCACTTATTTCAAAAGTACATATATGTAGCAATTCTCAGTAATTTTGTTATAGAAAAACATTAAAAAATGAACGAATAACAACCATTCTCGCGGAATCTGTTTTGATAAAGACATTGTGTGGTGAGTACGATTCCTATGAGCTGAATCATCTAAAATTAAAAATTCAAAAAGATTCTGTTAATATATGGTTGAATTCAGTAGATGAACGAAGGGTTTTTCAAAAAGTTGATTTTTGATAAAATGGCGGCCGTTTAACGCAAACCCAGGATTTTTCGATGTCTGAATTGTTCGTTTTTCGAATTGTATGTTTTTCTATAACAAAATTACTGAGAGTTGCTGCATATATGTACTTTTAAAATAAGAGAATAGTTGTAAAAAAATATGCAGTAGATATCCCACAATAAATTCCCGAATATCGCGTTCTTTTTTGCCAGCTGTGTAGGCATAACCCCTTAAGAATTTGGTATAGAGAAATTATTTAAGAAGAACATTATATAAGAAAATTAAATTCATTGAACCCTTTTCCATTAATGATGGACTAAAGTATTCAAACCTAATTTTCTCGATAAAGCTATTTTCTGACATTCCCTGTTTTTTCCCTTTATCCTTCAAATATGATTTCTTCTTGTCATATTACGATAGTTTTGTTATCCTTTACTTTGAAATATAACCTCCTTTCAATCATTTTACATATTCTGCTGGTGATTAATAGTTACACGTGTTCAAATATCTCTCTGTTCCAGTGTACATACAGATCGAAAGATTTCATAGCGGTATCGTGAAATTGCTTGCTCAGCCCGCGTTTATCAAGTCTCTTATTTTAAACTCCAGAATTCATGCGCCTCTAAATATTCTGACACCGGGAGTAGTTGCCCATAAATTGCTTGAGAAATGGTATCGCCTTTCAAGGGCGACACGTACGATGTTCCTCGCGATTAGGTAGCACCTCTTAACTCCGCGGTGTATATCATAAATCGAGGGTAGTTTTCGAGGCTGCCAAGGATGGACATGTCAGCCCGGAGAATCAGGCATCGACGTGATCGGCCGTGATTCACGATCGGCGTCAGTGCACGGTATAATCTCCCTTGTCTCCCATAAATTGGCCTTTAACAAAGCTCGTCCTTGGTATGCATAATATCGGCGGCACCGTGCTCACCTGCCGACAAAAACGAGAGCGAAGCTTAACCATAATTTAATAACCGATTCAGCCTTTAGTTTTGAGTGGCCGCGAGAGACGGAGAATAAGAGAGCGAGCTGAAACAAGTTTAAAGCCCCGGAACGGTCTCATAAATAAGCCCCGGCCAGAATTACAATAATCCGATCCAATTAAAGCGGAAATTTATAGTCGCAAAAAAGCGTAGACGCCACCCCACCCCCGTCCCCCTCCTCTGTGCGCTCGGGATTTGCATTTCGAAATTTGCAAGCGTAATTTCGAATTTGCTTAATGGGCCAGCCCCCCTCTCCCGAGGTTACTCGCGTGATAGATTCCAGTTTTCGTATTCGCTGATGCTATTTACTACGCGGAACCGCGGGGAAAGGGACAGTGAGAGAGGGAAGATCACACTGGGCCCGGGCGCTCTCAAAAGGGCCGACGTCCATTATGAATTTCATACACTGGTCCCCTTTTCGCTCGTCCCACGGGGGCGGCCCTGTAACTTTCGACCGTTTACCATCTTTTGCTGCAGGTCAACTCGCCCCGGCTCCGCATAGCCTTCGCTACTTTCTATCAGAATCAATTACCACGGTTTCTGATATTGTTTTTGAACGAAGGCTTCATCGTCCAAGGTCTTATTAACCAGTCAATAGTTCACGATTTGGTACTTGTCTTGGTTTCCACGGAATTGGGATTGCAAGTACTATTTTACTCTGTATCTGGTGGAAATGCCTGATAATTATTAGGTTTTGTTATGGTACGATGCTGCGGGGTGATAATGATTCTTTGAGAGATCAATTATGTAGTATTCAAGTCAAAATTACTCGATACACACTTCCAAGAGAGTAGTTTTGCATTCATGGTTCTGTTTTTTACAGAATTATTATTTCTTTAATATTTATTTCTCAGAGGATTAGAAAATAATTGGGCATTTTGATGGCCACGTGTGCTAACGATTGCGTCAATTTTATATTTCAGCTATCTACAGTATAAGTAGGGGAGACCCGGGTTGGTTTTCTCAAGGGGTAGGTTGACTAATTGTTAATAACTTTACACCGACATATGCTCTACTGCGGAAGGATTTACTGTAGAAAGAATTCACTTCTACTATCGCACGCATTTATGTCCGACCCCTCGATCGTACGTTTTTTAACAGTTATCAGCGTTTGTCGAAAAATTAACTACGTAAGTAAATATTTTTTCTAAAAATTTTATTTCTTCACGCTCTATATAGTTACAATAGAATAAATGTTAAGGGACTATTTTAAAGTTTGTTTATTAGACTATCTATTGATAGAGTATTTTTGTATATACAAAAATAATTGAAGGTTATATAGATCATTGAAGTCAAAATGATCAGTCGAGGCTGATTGACTAATAACGTTAATAAGATTTAAATTGTTATTTTGTTATTCAGAAAGCGATTTTTATTTCATGTTGAAATTTCACTATGTTATAAATACATTATAATTTATGTTTAAGTTGAAAATTTTTTCAATTTATTATTAAAATATGAAAGAAAGAGATTAATATTTGATAATGAAACAACTCTTGTGAGATTGTGTTACTTTATTACCACTGAGATAAGTTGCTAATAACATTTTCTTAATTGATTGTACCTATAGTCATCCTGCCCCATACTGTAAGTCAACCAACCCCAATCATGGGGTGTGGAAGGCGTTAGAAAAATATTAAAATACTTTAATTGTTGTCACATTGAATCAACTTTAATAATTTTATCAGATAGCCAAATGTATGCCCTATCAAGTATACTAACCGGTTTAATGATAGTTCGTCGACATAATTTATTCAAAATCAAAAACTGAAAAACTGGCCTACCAGCCCCGGTCCCCTAACCACTAGTTTTTAGTACTTTTTGAAGTTACTCAATGGCATTATGAAATTCATATCCCTTTCATTCAATGAAATTAAAAGTAGAGCCAGATATTTTCTGGAAAAATTGATCCCTCTTCCGCCTGCTGGTCCACGTCCACCCGTTCCGCCATTATATTGGACGGATCGAAACCAGATCTTAACAATCATCATCCCAGAAGTGGTTGAGCCGGTGCCAAATTCGTAGGGACCCTAAAATTTTCTGCCGGGGCATTAGCATAAATTACCAGCATCAAGGTGACCGGCCACGTAGCCCGTTATTCTGCTCGCGTAATCCTGATCGCTAATGTCATACATTCGGCTTTGGAGGTGTTGAAAACGAGGCCGCAAGGTGGCAAACCTCGGCGCACCAAAAACTCGCGAAACCATCGAAAACTGAGCAGCTCACCTTAATCGACATTCACCGAGATGTCGGTGATTCGTGTATTTTTAGTCTTAATGGCGTCTAAACGATTGCCTCGGACGCGATCCTGCCTGGAACATCAGGAAGACGCCCGATGGCTATCAATTTCGTTCTTTCGCACAGGTGCGCGATTTCTTGTTATAATTCCCCGAAATTAGTGCTGCGTGGATCCTACCAAGGATACTCAATCCCGTCCGAGCTCTTCTGCAGAGATCTGCAGCCTCTCGAACCGCATTGATCTTTCACAGCACCTCCAGTTCCCATTGTTCACCGCGCCAGCTTGTTTAAGATCAACCGTAAATGGTCCCGGGGCGTTTTTCTGCAGGCTCCAAGGATCGCGCTCGAAAGTTCGCGAGAATATCGGATTTCACAATGTGGTCCCGTGAATTTTATTAAGCGACCGGTGAAGTTAACAGCCGCGACGATACGCCTCGTCACTGATGCCTCAGTGAAAGTGATCGAGTCTGCGGAGACGTTGAAAGATACGGAGGAAAGCCGCGCGCCGAGTGGAACCGTGAAAAATTACTCGCGTGACGATGAACATTACGGTAGCCTTAATGCTCGACACTTTTTCTCGTGCCTCCGGTTTCGCCTTTTCTCGATGGCGATAGCGGCAGACGGAGGCGGTGCCCTGCTCTCGTTCTCCGGCAGGGCCATCATTTCTGGGCCGATTGAGCCGTCAGCGAAAAGCGCGATGTATCTCGCCCAGATGGCAACAGATACACGCTCGTCAGCAATAGAACGCCGAAGGTCGACGCCTAGGATTTAGAAAGCTCGCTCGACCTTCGTATCTTCATCTCGTTCAAGTGAAGCCGTTGGACTTTTCGCGGTGCTTGCGTCAGAGATTGCTGAGATCTGCTCTCCACTACTTACCGCTCGGGAAGAGATGGGCGAGTCTGATTGCCAGCGGATAATCCTGGCTCCTCTTTGAACGTCTCAGTCTATCTGATTGCGAGCGCGAGGGCCGTTAGCTAGGAGATTCGGATAACAGTTTCCCGGGACTTTTAGACTTTTGCTGGGGGACGATAATCAGCTCTTTGTGCGGAATGATTCATAACACTGAGTCTCGGTTTTGTGGGATCGTAGAGGTCGGTTGGACTAGGAAGCGATACAGGAACTTGACTTTCTTCCATTGCCTTTCATAGTATCACTGTTTAACTTTCAAACGTCTCACTGCAATGGAATAGCTTGATTCATTGGAGCATTATAAGAATATTGGGATTAAATTTCTTACCTCTCAATAAAGAGTCACCCTCCTTTCAATTCTAAAATTAAATCTTAAGGGGTCTTTCGACTGTGACGTCCTAGGGAATTGTCGTTCTTTGGAACTGCTTTTTGTCACAAAAAGAATGGTTTTACTGGGTTGAGTTTTTTTTCTATTTGTAAATATGTGTTTTGGGAATGCAAAGGGATTTATGTCATATTTTTCTAATGCTTGCTTTCGCCAAAATAAGTGGATGTAATGTGTGCTATAAAAAAAGACGCTTCGATTGCGCGATTGGTTTTAGGGGAACCATGTATCTGGGGCGGGGGAATCGGGAGGTTTGTTATCAGTATGTCTGTCGCTATGGCCCGAACTACTTAGAATCACACATTTTCGTCGTTTTTTCTCATTTTTTGCGTTCCAAATTGATTACAAAATTTAGCTAACTTCGATAGTTCTTCTAATTTCTTTATACTGATTACAAATCCGTTTGGTTTTTTGTTTCAGATACATAGTTCCTCCAAAATCGACCGCGCAATCAAAGTGGATTTTTTTTGTATTTTCAAAACAAGTATTAAGATTACCCTCCGGTTAAAACGCTTGAAAATACGTGATTTTCATGAAGTAAATAAAAAGAAACTGAACAACATACAGTAAAAAAGCTTTTTGGGCATTATTACTACATATTTGCAGAGCAACAGGAATATTAATATTTGAATTTGATCAATGTTTGCATTAAATATACAGCATTCATTGTACCACTGTAGAAATTAGAGCTCTTGATGGGCGCCATCAGAACTCGTGACAGGATCGTGTGAAATAAAAAAAGTAAAAATATTCTTAAAATATGTGTGAATGGTTATCGCCTTATCCGTCTTGGTTGCAAACAATCAATCCGCCGATTTTGAGCACAAGTTTAAATTCAATGTTGCAAAAAGAAACAGTTTTTCTACGCATAAATTTGTCCATAACAAAAATGGGTGATCCAAAATTACTCTTCGCGGATAAGGCGATAGCGAGTCTAATTATAAATAGAATGCCGTAAGAGTTTTTGAAATCGGTCCATACTTAAGCTTTTTACAGTGGCGCCCGTCAAGAGCTCTAATTTCTATAGTGGTACAATGAATGCTATATATCTAAGGCAAAAATTGATAAAATTCAAAGAATAAATTTTTTATTCATTCTTCAAATATGAAGTAATAAAATAAAAAAAAACATTTTTACTGTATGTCGTTCAGTTTCCTTTTTTTTAATTCATGAAAATCGCGTATTTTTCAAGTTTTTTGACCGGAGGGTACACTTAGTAAATAGAAGAAACTTCAGTTTAGTAAGCACATTCTTTTTATGACAAAAAGAGTTCCATACAACGGTAATTTTTTAGGGCGTCACAGCATCGATCCCTTAAAATATCCCCGTTCGTTTCAGCGATTATGTTATAATCCAGAGCAGTTGGAATAAAAATCCCCGACTACAGCGTGGCCAGCCGAATTCGCCCGTAATTATGCAAATATTTCACGGAGCGCAGTGTTTCGTATAAAATCGACAGGGCTCGGGTTGTAAGAGACAGCGGACACATTGTCCCGGGTAATCGGGGTAATTTTA
Source organism: Andrena hattorfiana (assembly GCA_944738655.2). Taxonomy (NCBI): domain Eukaryota; kingdom Metazoa; phylum Arthropoda; class Insecta; order Hymenoptera; family Andrenidae; genus Andrena; species Andrena hattorfiana. The sequence continues at coordinate 36,519,698 of OX122889.2, read as the reverse complement.
AGGAATCGGATAAACGGTGCCCTGGAAGCTTGAATAATTGAAACGTTTGTTTGCATATCGAGCCCTTTGTTCCATCCCCGTCGCCGTATAATTCACCACGCGGTGGAGCAGCGGTGGGTCGAATTCGAATTCCAGCGAGACCCTTCCAGCTCGTTTTATTTCGCGCGATCGCCACCCCGGCAACCGATCGGAATCCCCAGCGTTTCAAGAACTCGAGGCTAGTCCCGGTGCCCTGCTCGCGTGTACCGCTCGTTACGCTCCTGGAATAAAATGTTCCTCCAGGAGGCTCTCTCTTAAAATGGCCAGCCATTGTTCGTGGCCCTTGGACGCTGTCGATGGCTAAGGGCGACCTTAAATCTCGCGTAATGCGCCTCCCGTACACGCGAACGGAGCCCTGCTCGCCGTGTTCCCCTTGTTAAAACGAAGGAATAAAAAGAAGGGACGATGGAAGGACGACCCCGATGATCGCGGGATCTCCAGCCGACCTGGTGGAGCTGCTGCTACCACGAACACGACGAATTAATATCATAAACGGAGGAACATCTCCTTCCACTTCCTTCTTGAGGTGAGCGCGCGTTACTTCTGGACCTTTCTCTGCAATCAATCCTCGAGGATTCCCTGTTTCCTTCTTCTGCTACTAGAAACGATGCAAATCAATTGATGAGGAAGATATCAATCTCTCGAGGTGTTCTTTAACTCTCACAGCTATGTAGGTGAATTAACATCACGAGATTACTGATTTCGCTTAAGTGGGTACATTGGTCTTCTCCTCTTTCCATGGAAAGTTCCGTTTGAATGCTGTCTGATCGACGTGAAGAAAGCGTGGATCGCGCGCAGTTTTGCTGGTGGAGTGGCCACATTTTCTCCTTTCTACGGTGGACACGTAAATTCGACTTTTAAATCGCGTTGGATTTTATCAGAGAATCAGAAGGAAGTTCGCGATTTCTTTTCTTTCTTGCAGCCGCGAAGTACACGGGCGCAGGGTCCTCGACTTCGACCGGGGAGCAGCTGGTGAAGAAGTTGGGTCTATCTGGAGCGATCTGGACCCTCGAGATCCGAGGGCAGGATCAAGATCGAGCGAAGATACCGCAGGGAACCCCGCGGATTATGCCTGTACGGCGTGGTTGTCGTACGACCGCGTTAAAAGTTCGTCATTGTCCTGGTCATTGTGTCGCTTGTCGTCGATTCTATTCGAGAGAAAATATTTAGCCCTTATTTCTCACAACACCAGACACCTTTTCTGTGGCTCTGCCGTGGACAGCTTGCACGTCGTCGGCTCTTTTAATATTCTTCTGCACCTATGCTTTCAGACACTCACTCCATTTCCGCCATTAACTGGGGGCAGTAAGGAGACATTCTCATCAAATCGCTCAAAAAGTATGTAATCTTTAGGATTTTTTTAAAGAAGTATACAACTTGCAATACTACTTCAAATATTATTCTATAGAATACAAAATTGGTTTTCTGAAAAATTTTAATGAGAATGTTCCCTTAACACAAAAATCAAAAAATGATTTCTGAACATATATGTTAGGCTTCTTTACTAGTTTTAGAAATCCAAAAACGTGATGGTCATTTTTTTTCAAGCGTGTACGTGCATTTACGTACTTCAGTGAGTAATTGAGTGTCAAAGAAAGTTGTTTATGTGTAAGTAGAAACAGATGTTGATGTTACAACATTTACCATTTATAGGAAGCTGTTAAAAAGTCTTAATAAACATGTGTTTCAAGGTTTACTACCCCTTTCTAGACCCTCCTGTCTTCTCATTTTGAGTCCCTTGGTGGTATGTTAGAGGAAACGGGATCGTGAGAATTTTTGTTACGTAAACTTCGTTAGACGGAGCATATTCTATTCCTTGTGCATGCGATCCACCCGTCCAAGGATTTTTACGGCCGGCTATAAAGGCGCGTGCCCACCTCAAGGAAGATTTAAATTTCCTGGCTCCCGAGGAAACTCGCACTCGAAATCGGCGGTTTTATTTCCACGCGTAAAAGCTGCCCCTAAAACTTCGGGCATGTCAGTTTCTTCCTTTTACGACGGGTACGTGCCACCACGGTAGCCTTCTCAGTTTTAATTGCACTTCCAAGGAAATGACACACCTCGAGATATACCGTTTTTTTTGGGGCGTGCCCTGCTCGCATCTGGACGACAACAGCTTCCTTGGAACTCGTCTATAAAAGTTAATGAAGTTATTCGAGATTCGAAGGAGAGCTTCATTTCAGTACAGTTCAATATTTTGCGTAGAGCCTTAGGTCACTTCAAAAGTCTTCGCGCATTTCGTAGGACGCATTTGTGAAGATTTATGCGTTTGTTTTCTGCTTAAACCATTCCAACGTTTGTCTTCTTTATCGAGGATTTCTTCAGTACCAATATTCAATTGGTCAATCGAATTTATAGCCAGTGGTCGTTAATTTTAGTCTCAATAATGTTGGCTTTACGAATTCAACAAATCCATAAATGCTTCATTTATTTATTAATAGAAAATATTAATATATTATAGAAATAATAGAAACTGCAATCAGTTAATCTTTTAACTCGAAACATCCTGATTTTTTTTAAAGAGGCACCGACCAGTTACTAAAACGATGGCAAAAGATCATTTAAAAAAAGATAAATCACATTAATGATTCCATTAACTTATTCCATTGTATGTTTGTCTTCGCAGTAAAGTTCAAACAAAAAACTTCTGCAAAGACTCCTGAAATAACTTGATACATTCTCTCGAAACGACACAATGTGTAATATAAATGAGAGCAGGTGTCCACTGCTGCAATTTGGCAATTGAAATTGGAAGAAACGTAAGGTGTCATGATTCTTGCCCCAAAGAGAAATGCTCGTGAAGTTGGAAATGCCTTTACGATCCAAATTCAGCCATACACATAATCAGCCGGTCATTAACGGTTACACAGTTTCGTAACCCCCTGCTTTTTATCAAACACGCGATTCAATCTCTGTCAGCAGTCGGGCTAATTACAACGGACTTTTGACCCACTACTTAAAGTCGATATAAATTACAATCATCGCCCGATGCGCCAAATAGTTTTTGCCCCAAAAGAGTTCAACGCAGGTTTTGCTGCATGCGCGTACTTTCTCCTCCCGTACCAATAACCAGCATCGTTTCCTCAAATCTTCCTGCACATTGCGCCCATAAACACTGCCGTCTTCTATCATTACCACGATTATTCGAATTTTAATATAAAAAAAATTTCACCGTGGAACCGTTTAAGAGTGGAAACCAGCTTGCCGGCCGGGAAAAAGGGCAAATTTCGAGGTAAATTAAAAGTTTTAGTAAAATATCTTTATTGGCATTAGGAAGTACATATCTTGAACAAAAATTTTTCAAACATATCATGTAAAAATATTGTTTATTGCATGCGTTATTTCTTCAAGTTTTACTTTAATACTTTAAGAGTACATTATTGAGACCCCAAAAATTACAGAAACACAAAAAATTTCGATTTTCCAACTATCACCACTTGTGTTTTTCTTCTCCCCTGAAGTGATGTGTCCGTACGAGGTATCGCGAACGAATTACAGTTTCGGCGTGTCCCCTGATCGCCCCTTTCACTCGGGCGCTTGAAAACGCGTCGATCGTCGGGGAATAAAAGATCTGGAGGGATTGTCCCGACCCCGGGGAGAACGTAGCCAAGGCGAAACGACTTCCCTGTTCGCTTCTTCCGCGTTCGAAATGCGAAACACGCGGCCCGAGTCCAGCATCGTTCCGTGGATACGGGCACTTTACCAATTAGTCTTCGTACAATCCGCTCGTTATCCGGCGAGATATCTGATCGACAAGGGGCGAACGGGCAACGGCATTGTACGTCTTTATCGTCAACGTGATCAAATTATCCGTGAAAGGGCGGATACACTCGAGTAGTTCCAGAAATGGGTCCACTCGCTCGTTACGTTCCTGTCGAAATCTAATACGGCCCGTGGCCACCGATGCGATCCTGCGTTTTCACTGGGGCAGATTTTTTTATTTAGGCCTCCGTCAGTTTTCGTTTCGTCCTTAGAATCTTGGGAAAAGTATAATACACATAGGTATCTTGTGCATTTATCTTTAATAACTCAATAATTAGAGAATCAGGAGTAATATCGTTGCAGACATTTTGTGAGGAGAAACGATTCCCTTTGATTTGGAAACTGAGTTGACCAAAGGCATGTTTTCCTATATTCGTCTGGACCCAGCGTCAAGAAATTCAAAGACGATTTTGTCAAAAATGAAACGCGATATCAAAAAAATCACTGTTTCTTTTCGACTTACAAGATGTAAATAAATCGAGAAAAAGGAATAAAATTTGTTGATATTACGCTTCATTTTCGAGAGAATCGACATTGAAATTCTTGACGTTCCAAAATTGGATCACTTATACTTGGGATACTCTGTCTAGTCAAGTTCCAGAGATACTTGATATCCACCCTTTCAACTCTTCTGAAACTTCTAGTATCGTTTCATAATCTTCGTAAGCCAAGCATAAACGAGTTACCTTACCCTCGAAATCAACCCAATCAAGATCCCTTCCTTTATTATCCCTTCAGCCACACGTCCACATTAGTAACGATCACTTTTTCAGAAGTAGCATCGAAGTAGCTTCTGTGCCCAAGCTACGTTACTTTAATAGACACATCGTCTGAGTTTTTTGTGACAGTTCGAAGACTGTTGTTTCCCTGCAATTCAAGATTGCCAGGGCAGAAAGAGTGGTTGTGAGGAAGGATAGCAACGACCTGCTAACTGAGACCGTACGACTCGGTCCTCCTGGAAGGATCGACATAAACCGCACTGATCGAAACGATCACCGACGGATTCTGCGACCGTCTCGCGGCGCAAATATAACAGTATCCAGGAGATAACGAAAGGTGTCTAAAGTATACGGATCTGGCGGTATCTCGGGGCCCCTATTGCCCTGTATCTTAGATCGCAATCTCAGGGGGAGCGTGGGTGTTTCAATGATGTGACCGGTCACGACGTCGATGATCAGATAGCGTGAATGACACCGCGACAATTTTATTTTATTGGCGAAACTCCCACTTCGTTAAACGCAGCAGATCCTAAATCCGTTGCTTTTGTAACGAACGGGTTCCAACGACACGACGACGTGGCCCCTCGCGATTGATCTGACACTATAACTCCGACGTTTTATAATCGATATCGAGAAGCATAGTTCCAACTCACGACCGGTATTAAACTTTAAGAGCTTTGGAAACAGCGTCACTACAATCGGAGACACGCTTTTACCTTTAACGCCTCCAGGGTATGGAACGATTTACATCACTGTCGGTAGCAGCAACAATGGATCACTTTCGCGCCTTCATCTGCTCATAGATCGCATCTCTATGCATCCTAATTATATATATACACGTCCCATTTCCTTCTGCTAACTATTTACCCTAATTATTTATTGCAGTCTTTTTTGCACGTTAGCACTCTCTTTGATTCTTTGTCCTCTCTGTTTTTTTTTCTTTATTTTCCTTTCTTTTCTCTTGCAGCTTCTCGAGTCAATCTATAATCTTTTTATCCTGCCCTGTCGATTTCCCTACATTTCCTTGTTAAATTTTCTAGGCTCCCCAATCTATCCCCGCACGTATCATACCCAATTATATTCATCGCTTTAATCACCGTCAACCGTGAAGCGTCTTAATTATTATCGTCACAAGCAGAAATGCTGCTCGGAATAGTTGAAATACATTCCCAGGAATATCCCTGAGTGGCCACTGCCGAAAGAGCCACGTCAATCTCGCGGAAAGTCAGTTGCCCTCTGAGGAGTACCTAGCGATGCATGGCGCACTTAGGCATTCGCAGACAATGAATCTAATCGAAATTCTACTGGGCAGTGTCACGAATTAAATTACACGCCAATCACGTCTGAGCGTAGCAGGAATCGTAGGGTGAGCGTGCCGGGGTTACTGGGAATGTCGAAAAGAGAATGGAATCCGATATTAATCGTAAACAGAGAGGTGCGATCCGTGAGACGTGTAATTGCTCTCGAGCAATCAGCGGTGATCCAGCTGGAAGGAGGCTGGAGCTGGGCCCCGGACAGGGCCGCCAGAGGACGTGGAAGACACGGCGCACAATGGACAGGCCGTGCGGCCCCCTGGTGGGCTTCGCGAACACCGCAGACCTTATCTGGCGAGATCTATGGGCCACGGACTAGGACCCAGGGGCCCTGTTAGAAATATCGCACCGGCCGATCGCAGATAGGATCACGATAGCAGCCCCTCTTTTCACCGCGAAGAGACCTCTGACGTGCTCTCCGGGCCTGGCTGGAGGGGGTGGCGGATTACGGGCAGCTGGTGGACCCCAGACAGTTTACAATAAACGGAGCTTGCAACAAATTCGTTCGGGCGGAGACGTCGGCCGCGAAGACGCTGACGTCTTCGTCACAATGAGACGAGGCATTCGCGGGGCATCGGACTCTTCCTTTTGTCGCGCTTTCGATTTACATTTCTCCTTCGCCTGTGGATGGAGACTCCAAGGCTGAAGAGATTTTGAACCTTGGTTCGTCATTTCATTCAGAGTAGCAGTTAGCGTTGATGTACCTTTCCTTTACAGAAGTACCCTTTATGTTGCAAGAATTCTTCCGAATATTTTACAGCTTGGTAAACTTGAATTATAAATGAACAGAAGGTTCTTCGCGAGTAGGACAACCCCACCGGCTAGTTCGGCGTACCATCCGCAGGTGGATATTCAATTTTTTGTGATATCATCCTCGAATTCGGTGATTATCCCGAAACCGTCGGTGAAATCCGTTTCACGCAGAGGCACGCTGGTCTCATCACAGAAATAATAAGATATTAACCGCACGGAGTACCGTAGGGGGTCATCGTGGAGGAGAGGCGCGAGTCATTCGCCTTAATACGCGCCCGGTTCGTCTTTGGTTCGACCTGTAGCCGACGCTACAGGTGAATCGGTTCGTCATTAGAGGCCCCACATTAATTACAGAGATCGTGCTCATCTTCGGCTAGCGTTGGTCCTTTGACATCGCGCTAGGAAGCCCGTTTCATCTCGCCGAAATATTAATTCCCGACGCAGGGCACGAACCAGGCGACGAGGACCCCTTAACGAGGCTCGGGATGACTAAACGCGAAAACGAACGAGGTAACGGGAGCAACTGGGGAGGAGGACGTAAATACCACCTTCTTGAATTATTATCGCCTTCCATGGCTTCTAATCACTGGCTATTATTTACGGGGACCTAGTCCCCGTGCAAGTGCTATCGCCATCGATCGGCATGGTAACACTTCAAAGGGCCCACAAATGACGAGCGGTGTTTAGTGTCCAATTTGATGCGTAGCTGGCTCCTCAATTTTATTTATCTTTTTGTCTATGGGAGGATGTTTTCGGGGATAGTCCACACATCGATGATGGGTAAATTCGTTGGTTTTTTACTCGTGTTCTCGTTATAATCATTAGTTTCCTTCGTTAGCTTTCATGGGATGGAGAAATTTGTTGTGAACAATTCGGTGGATTTGATGGGATCAGTGGTTTATTACTTTGTTTTATGAGATTTTCAAGGAAGTCTGAACTGTAAAATCTAAATCCACAAACACTAAGAACTAGAACATAAAAAAATATATAAGAAAAAAGATTTATGTTAATCGATTTTATTAAAAATGCTCAAAACACTAAATTAAAATACACTAAAAACTAAAAAAATATAATTATTTTCTTATACTACAATTTCGATGGTGTATTTCCAATTTAAATAGTTCATTTTAAATAAAATCGTGGACCATGGAATTTCATAACAGGATATGAATCACTTTAATGCAGAAGCAAACGTCGAAATGAATTTGTTGTGAGAAACTTTTCATTCGCATTAATGAAACAAAATGTTTTAATTACAGGATACAGATTGTAATGTGACATAAAATTGATAAACTGTAGATGATATTCCAATTGCTAATCGATACTTCAACTTCTGGTTGCACAAGGTGTCCCACGAGTTTATTTAAAGTGAAAAAACACTACGGAAATTGTAGTATAAGAAAATAATTATTTTTTAGTTTTTAGTGCATTTTAATTTAGTTTTTTGTGCATTTTTAATAAAATCGTTTAATATAGTTTTTTTTTATATATTGTTTTTTATTGTTATGATTTTGTGCTTGGGTTTTTTGGTGATATTTAGTTTGCGATTGTCAGGAAATTTTATTCTGCACCAGCATGGTGATGTTTTACAGGAATTATCAATTTATAAGTCTTCCCAATTATCTCGCGCGACGCTAGCAAATTTCTTAAACATCTATAGCATTTATTATAGTTTCCTCGCATGTCCCTGGACCAGTACTTACACCACTGGAATCTCTAATGGCCTGAAATTTCCTAGAAAAAGGGGACCGAAGTTACACTGAACCCCCAATTTCTTCGGCATATATCTTACTAAATTTCAATATTTTCGCATTCCTCGTTCAGAGAGTGAAACTTTGCATACCCGCTGCCTAATCATTTTCGACGATCCACGTTTTCATCGATCATTATCATACGTTCAACATATCCGGCCGACGTTAATCTGCCGCCAATAAATTTACACGTTCCACTGTTATCAAGTGTCAGCGTACAAAAAATTACTATCATCGTGGCAACTCAGCACTCCTCTTTCTTGCACGTCTTTAATGCCCCCTATCATTCGCCTTATCCACAGCTGAAGATCTCCCAGGAACTACGACATCGCGAAAGCGCATAATAGACATTTAGTGATCTAAAAAGCATCGAAATGGTACAATGTCTATCGAAGACTCGTCGTTACTTATCGTACGATCGATCATCCGAGAATTGCACTTGTGATAATCCGCTTTCGCTGCAAGCGCGCACCAATGTGGAAGGCGCGAGCAAGATCTCAGTCGCGTTTCGTTCCTACGCTTCGTGCACGCGGAGCTATAACAAATCCATTACGCGAGTAATTCCACGCGCCACGAGCTACGCCCGACATTTATTTCTCGAAAGGCGGTGCTGATCGTGGCGGCAACCTTCTTCAGGGTGCACGCAACAAGCCTTCGCTATCTCGTTTAACTTCTTCCATAATCGATCCCAAGCAGATAGAGGAGCAAGCACGATCGTGATTTCACTTTACGCGTTTGTAATTTAACGTGGAACTCTTATACGCACGGTGGTCTCTTCGATACTATGGATTATATATTTAATGCATTTTGTGAGGGCTTACAGCGACTTCCCGTCATTTCGTTTTAAAGCATCGTTAAACATTCTTCAAATTTCATAATTGACAGAATAAAATTATTGGTAGCTTCGTAGAATAAAGTGGAGGGCCTTCTACAGGCCTCGTTATAGCCATATAGCCATCTTCGGCAATTTTTTTGAAGGAGATATGAGTAAAACTGAAGAAACACAAACCGATTTTGCGCTATTTTCAAAATATTCTTTGCGAATGACACTTTTATAAAAACAAAAATGCACTTTTCCTCCACATGTTTACCATTTCGACAAAAATGAATGTTAAGGGATATCCATATGTACTTCTTCAGTTTTAGGCATGTAGAATATAAAACTTTTTGGTTTTTGGGGGTCATGCCTAGTTGGCAGGCGAAAATGAACGTGATTTTCGGGAATTTTTTGTGGAAAATCTAATGCATATTTTATTTACAACTATTTGCTTATTTTAAAAGTACATGTATCTAGCAATTCTCGGTGATTTTGTTATAAAAAAATATTAAAAAATGAACGAATAGCAGCCACTCTCCTGGAAGCTGTTTTTTAAGCGGTGAGCACGATTTCTCCGAGCTGAATCATCTGAAATTAAAAAGTGAAGGAGGTTCTGTTAATATATAAGTTTATTTGGTGCGTGAACTAACGATTTTTCAAGAAAATTATTTCAGACCAAATAGCGGCCGTTTAATGCAAAATCATGATTTTTCGATGTCTGAATTTTTCGTGAAACCATAGTTGAAACCACGGAAGCCTTCTAAATATAAAAATTTGCAGAATGGCAGCACTTTTAGTAAAACTGTTCGATTGTCACGAAAAATTAGGCTGTTTTTCTTCTATAATATTAATCTTTTACAAGATAGAAACTCGCCCGAGCTTCCAACCATAGCCAGTTATGTTATGAACGTGTACGCAAAAGGGCCACTGGATCGGTCCAGTAGTTTTCCAGATATGCAAACGTCCGTCTTGAAACAACTCTGTTTCCAGAAAAACGCGTTTAAAGTTTTTACAGACAATAGTGCCGTACGGGAGATACTACCTTTGGACTTCTACATCTCTGCTAATATTTCGAATTTCAAAGAGTCTCTTTGCAGAAAGATTTGTCACACCACGAACTACGAGATAATTAAAAAAAAATTGTTTTTCTACCATCTACACTCGAGTACCCCCTGAAGCACTGTGCAAAACGTCATTCGGCAAGATATTACGTATCACGGCTCCAATGCCACCATTTTGCACGAAAAAAAATACGTACTTGGTCCGTCGAGAGTTGTACAATGACAGACTTCATATTGAATTTTCCATTTATTTCATTATCTCCCTTAAAAAAATTGCCGGAAATGGCCATAACTTTGCTTCGTCCAACGTGGCCTAACCCCTTAAAAAACTAAAGTAATTTCCTCGTCCTCCCGAAAGCGAAACCTTCAACCCTTACTTGCAATTTCCACTTTCGAGTCCCTCAGGATCCCAGCGTCAAGGGGATGACCGCATTGTCCACCTGCAATGAAACAATGCCGCCGGTGCCACCTTGCATCACACCCTCCGCACTTTCCTCCACGACCCCTTATTGTTCGCTAACAAAGGGCCCGCGGGCTGTTCCCGATCCAAGAAACTGCACCTTCCCTCGGCTTTATTTCGTCAAAGTCTCATTGTCTCTTCTGGTCGCCGGTGAGTCCTGCCAGCAGGTGAACAGGGTCAGTGCTATAGAAAACGGTCCCCCGAGGAGTCACGCCCCCTCGATGTCGCTAAGTCGCTGGAGATCCCTATCGAGGTGGCTCTTTTTTTTCTTCTCAAGTACCATCTCGTACGGTTGACTCCTCGTTACGCGGAAGGTTCTCGCTATGGTAGCCGGTAACGAGAATCGAGCGTCTCGCAATCGATACAAATTACGCGCAGTGTCGCGCGAAGAGCCCCTCTGATAGGGTTACATTGAATTTACATGAAGTACCCCGAAACGCCCTTTCAAAAGCGTGCCGATCGCGAACGACGTCGGAACGTTTACGCCCAAATATGCGATAATGCACGATAATCGTTGATAATGAAGATACGCTGGTACAGCAGGTAGAGCCGATCGATTCCTCGAGGACCAGCGGCTCAAAATCTCGTCGGTGTACCCTCCATACACCTTCTTTCTTCCAGTTCAATTTGTCTGGAACGGTGGCGTAATTAGCCTTGTAACGTTACACCGATTTATTATAATTCCAGCGAGTCTCTGCAGGCCTTGTACGGTAACGGCTGGATAATAGTGGCTTAATGATATTCAAGTTTCCGTTCCGTGAGTTCTTTCCATAAATTTAATAATCCACGTTCCTGTGTATTCAGAGTGCTCAACACTCGATGTCATAATTATATCAAGGCGAAGGGATTGAATTTCGTGCCAAATAATTCCTCAAATATTAGTGATTAAACGTCCCCTCTGTATGCTGCTATATAAACTCAGCGCGTTAGGGATGAACCAATTGAACGACAATTAAAAATCTACAATTACCCGCGTGATTTTCTAATTTTTCTTTTTACTACCGCAGTGTGTTGTACAATTGTCTGCCAGGGATTCCCCCCCGCGGAATCTCGAATTGAAACGAATCGAGGCCACTCGGCACAAAAAACATTCACATCAGACGAGAAAGCCCCGGAGCAGAGATAATCTTTATTAAAAATACGTCCCTTGCCCACTTTGTCCTTAATGCGAGAGTGCCACCTGTACTCCCGTAAGTGGTTATACCCGCCACTTAGGGCACAGATTATCTTCTCGCCGAGGGAACGACGTGCAGCCCTCGTTTGGGAAGCAGTCGATCGAGAGGCGTCCGTCGTTCCGCCGACGTCCCCGCGGTCTCGCCGCCGCGATTTAGCGGGAGGCGTTCAAATTAATGACACCAGCCCGTGAAATCCCGGCGCGGGGAACAAGAAAGGGAAGCTTTCTCTTTCGCTTGAATTTTCGGTCGGGCTCCTCGGACGATGCTCTAGAGCTGTGCAATTAGACCTCGTTTAGGGATGTTTAGAGGCCCCCCTCATCGTCGCCATTACTGTTATTATCGACTTATTACGAGGCTGGTGCATCGCCACAGTCGCCAGGATAGGTGGCACGTACTCCACCTGCAACGCAGGGGTACTGCTAACGGTTATCGACGGGATATCGATGGTTTGTCGATAAGCCACGATTTGTCGATCACGGGCTCGAGATATTGGTAATGCTAGTAGGGGTAGGATGAAACAGAAATTATCTGTCGTCTGTTGAACTTCACGGAGCAAGTGGAACACCTGCTGAAATCTTTGTGTATTGTATCTCGGAGCTGGGCAAAATTTGTATTTAATATTTTTATTATATTATTATAAAGTTAAAGTTGAAAAATGTATTCGACGTTCAAGTTGAAGCCCTCGACGAATAAAAAAGTTAACTTTAGTCGTCAAATAATGCGAAGTTAAATTAACTTTTATTCGATCCGTTGTCTGAGTAATTTTTTATTTACTGAATGCCTAGCTCAGATGAATCTCTGCTTCATAAGAGACATGCAGTATAATATTCTTAGATTTCTTTATGAATTTTATGTTAAATGCATCGAAGACCTTAAGTGGAGTCTTCAAAATGGATTTCCATTTGTCCTAATCGTAAGTTTCCAAGGCTATTGCCAATTTGTATTTTTTCCAGTTAAATTTGATGTATCAGCAAATGTTAATAATGCGTCAAGTACCCCTGCCTCCAGTGCAGCATGCATTCGTTCACCCCTGCTTTGACGCATAGTCACCTTTGTTATCCACGATGCATCGAACCCTCTTCTAAAGTGCAACAGGTTGCAGCAGAACGGGGATCGAGGATCTTCATTCAACATCGTATGTAGGTGAACAGTGCACTGGGTAAACTTGCCAGTAGGGCAGTTTGGTGAAACTGTGGATTTCACGTCCCAACGTGTAATCACGTGCTGACGTTTCCTTAATGAGCTGCCTTTTGACAGCGCAGTTTAGGTGCGCGGCTCGTTGTGAGCACCCAGGAGAAGGGTTAATGCGTGTTCGGTTTTATGACATTTCTTTGGGGAGAAAGTAGGTGGTTATGTGGGGGTTTCATTCGAAGAACTCGAATAAATATCGAATGGTCAACTAAGTAAGTAGGTTTTGATTTAATTGAGTTATTAACGAATTTGATTAAAATAAGGTGTAACGTTATGGTCTAGAGTCTAGACCTGCTAGTAAGTCTGAGTTTGTAATTTTGATGATGCAGATTCTGTTAGAGAATTTTCGGTGGGTGAAGAAGAAGTCACTTACGAAGTGAGTCGGTATGATTTATGTTTGTACCTTTCTACGAGGAATTTTGTAAATTCGAGATTCTATTCATACATTCGTTCGTACATACGTATGGGTATATTTCTGTTTTGAGCAATGTCGTCTACGAGTTAGAAACTTGGGAGGAACGCTAACGGTTCGCTATCAAGGAAGAGTATTATGACCGACGATTACGAGTGAAAAATCACGAAGGCGCGAGCAGAAATTGACCAGGAGAGAGAGTAATTACAATGAGATTAATCTTTCTTTCACGAGCCGTCTTAACGAGCACCAAATGGATCACCGTTGCACACGTGTGTTGCTGGTTCCGTATCAGTTTAAAAGGAAATCGTTCTTTCTCTTTCTGTCTTTGACTCCTCTGTGAACACTGTATAGGTAGTCTGTATTACTTCTCAACACATCTACATCAGATTTCTCTCCTGTAATCCAATGCAGCATATAACTATTCATAATAACAGTATGTAGACTCTTCATATTTCTCAATGTACGAACATCAAACTGACTTCTAATAATTGTGATGCACTTAAGGAGTTACCTACCCTCAACAGGTTGGAAAATAGGGTCATTTTTATGATTTTTTTCCATATAAACAAACGTCATATTTAAAACTCAAGATATTCAGCTTGTTGTGTATAAATTAAGCTATATTATAAGTGGTGCCGTAGCAACCCCTTCTCCCAGGGCCTCTTCATAGTTACCTACAGCATTTGCGGTATTGAAAATATCTCAGAGATTACTGGACCGATTTGAATAAAATTTTGCATGAATATTCTTAAGACTATAATCTACTACTTACATAGAGTCGATTTTGAAAAAATTTATTTTTTCAAAAATGGCAGCCACTTAAATTCAAGCATGTGATCTTCGACCTAAGTTTTCATTCTCTTTTGTTAATAAAAACCAAACACAACACTAACCGAAAAATTGTCTCGATAAGTAGGTACTAGATTATAGTCTTAAGAATATTCGTGCAAAAGTTGATTCAAATCGGTCCACTAATCTCTGAGATATTTTCGATACCAAAAGCTGTAAGGTAACTATGAAGAGGCCTTGGGAGAAGAGCTCAATTTATACCCAACAAGGTGTATATCTTGAATTGTAAATATGATGTCACTTTACATAAAAAAGAATAATACAAATGGCCCTATTTTCCGACCTGTCAAGGGTATGTAACCCCTTAAGATAGCAACCAATTAGCAATTAATTTTCCTAACCATCCAGTAACCCACATATCTACTTCCGTTTGAATACATTCTTCTGATTTCCCAAATTTTCCTAATCCTCCAGGAACTGCCGAGCAAAACAGCTCGGAGCTAACAAAATTCATGCCTACTAACCAGTTACGCATTTGCACAGCCACCTGTTCGTTCCCCGATCCTCGAGGAACCGTGTTCCTTTGAAACGATCGAGGCTACCCGAGGGAAACCTTCTCGAGGATGATTCTGGTGGTTAAGAAGTGGTTGAAATATCACGCCTGCGAAACGGGAAGACTCGCCGTGGCATGACGTTTTAAGACTATGCAAATCTCTGGGAACTCTCTTCCTCGTTTCTTTATATTGTTTGGCGCACAAAAGGGAAATGCGGCAGGGTTGCTGCGACGTGGGCGAAGCGTGGCCAAGGACAATGGTACCTGCCAGGATTGGCAATCGACAATGTCGGAAGAAAAAGGCGAGGCAGGTGGGAGAGGTTGCCAGTGAATAGGACCTGGTGTTTTCCTTTTGCCTCGAAAAAGTCCTCGTCGAGGATGAATGGGATCATTAGTCTGCGGGGAAACTGCGAGGAGTCACCGATCGGGATCCATTATTCCCCGGTATATTTTCGTAGGATCGTGGACGAAGGATCCGTGGAGGATTCTTCGATCCTGTCAGAAAATAAGAAGGATCTCCGTGGCCTGCGGTGCTGCCGCTGACAAATTGTCTTCGCTTCGTCACCGGCCCGTCGAGGCTCTGTTTCGTCGTTCGATTTTCGACCTTTTTACATCTGAGAGCCTGGAACAAGGCAAGAAACAAACGCTTCGCGGATGCTTCATTAGTCATTTAGGAAGGGGAACTCGTTTCCGGGGCATTAATTGCCGGCTTAGCTCACCTGTCGATATTTTGTATCCTTCGAATTGGGTTTAGGAACATGTGGCATAATTAGTCAAATTTCTTTTGGTCCTTCGTAGAGATCCTGTTGTAGCTCGTGTATTTTTTAAGGAATTTGGATAGCTTGCAAATATTTTCAGTGTAACTTCAAACTATTTCGGAGGTTTTGAATTTGTGAGCTTCATGAAATCATAAAGTTTAAATTCCTTTTTCTGAATTCTGACACGAAACGTTTCGGAAATGTTAATGTTTATGGAAGTCTGAAACTATTGTAATAAGAAGGAATTTGTTTTGTTTGTAGAAATATATCAGAGTCCTAAAGTACGAAAATTATACTCAAGATGTGACAGCATTGAACACAATGGTTTATACGTTTATAAAGGTCACGTTTGCAGTAAAATTTCAAACGCAACATAGCACGTCGTTGGAACTTTTTTCTCCCAAATCGTTTTGAAAGTAACAGACACATATTTTATTCTCCAACGTGTCCGATCGAAGCCGTATAAACAGCCGCCTTGTGCTAGCAAAATTATAAATCACAGTAATTTACGGCATTCCTGGATAATGTAATTCGCATAATTTGTGCAATAAATTATCAAAGTATCTTATACTATTTGCATACCCGGTTTGAGTGTCAGCCCCCAGAGTCGGAACAGCATCTGCGATGCTTTGACGTTTTACGACCGCGTTTAACATTGTATCCATTGCTTTCACTGATATGTATAAACACGTTTGACAAAATTATGGCACTACTAGCTTTTCCAGATGTTCATACCATTCGCCACGCGTGTTTGAACCTCCGATTCAGCAGGCATTGCGGGCGATCGGATTCCTAACACCGAGTTGGACCATTTTCAGAATACGTCACTCTTCTGAAGACCACTGTATATCAAAAGAAAATTATCAGTATCCTAGCAACATTCGGTTCAAAAGCAATTGAGGGGCTCAGTGGAAAACAGGCACATGCCACATATGCATAAATATACGTTATTTTGTACCATTAATTAGTTCCTGCAATGTAGTGTAATTCTACTACCTTCCCGAGAAAAATATTAAATTTTCTTCGCGCTGTGAAAAAAACAAATATGTAGTGGAAGAGAGACCCATGCCACACAGATCTTACATTGTTTTCAAAATGGATATAACCGATAGAGAGTTTAATTATTATACGACGCTTATTACTATTATTTCTTAGTTATTTACTAAATACACAACACATATTTAGCAATATAATTTTCCAATTTGTTAAAAAATATTCAAATTATAGGAGCTAATAATCAATGATTTATTCGAAGTAAAATGTACTAAATTTGACCAAAGAAAAGTCATTCTTTAGCAAAAATTTGATAATAGTTGTCATTTACCATCTAGTTCAAGTACCGCTTAAAATAATTACAATATCGTTCCGCATTTCTTATGAAAATAATTTTTCCTTCAACTTGCTTTCCTCTAAAATCAGAAAACGCTGGCATGTGCTTGTTTTCCACTGGGCCCCTTAATTATTAAACGGCCACCCTCAATTCACACAGTACCTGCTCATTACAAGGGGCCTTTCTTAAATTACGTAAGGGTAATTTTGACAATTTCTTACCCCCTCCCTCCCCAAGTATACAAATTTGTAATATTTTATATTCCACCCTCCGTCGTCTTTCTTACGTAATATTTTTTACATTGCATTTTTTCCAGTTATTAAAATTCTTTTAAACGTTTATAACAGTGTTTGTCAACTTTCTTTGAGTCGCGATCCGCTTTTATAATATTCAAATAACCTGCGACCCTCCGATACATGGTAAGCTAAATTTAATAAGGTAAGGAACACACATTAAAAATAGGTATTTCAGAATATAATTCTAACTTAATAATAATCAAAAGAAAAACTCCCAAAGCCGGGGCTCCTCAGAAAACACTTCGCGACCCACAGGTTGGGAATCACTGGTTTATATAATTCATTTAACTCGGTTTCCTATGTGCGATGAAACATCATGTTTTAGGCTCCTTCTATTGAAAAACAGGTTAAAAAAATATTACATAAAATACTGCCTGACTCCCTCTGCTCTTCTCATAAGAAAATATAAGAAATTCACGAACCCCAACCCCGAAAAGTCTTACATAATTTAAGAACGACCCTCAAACACTAATAAGAAAGCAATCACAAATTCCAAGAGTCCGTATACCGCCTGGGGATCAAAATGAATGCGTACACGGTGAAGTAGGACACCTACTTATCCACGACACAGAGACGCTAGCAGCGTAAATGCAAAGGGATGACAAATTAGCCGGATAAAACTGCGTGTAATTCCATAAAATTCCGGGGCGAGACACCACGCGATCTGGCCGCTCACGCATGCGCCTCGCGAGTGGCTAATTTACGGCATTAACTCCGTTGCCCGGCTAATTAAGGCGTATAAACAAACGCAGAGGTGCAAAACACGAACGGCTGCGAAATCGCGCCGGTACACGCAGCCGTGTCCCGCGCCGGTGCACGCGAGCTGATCAGACACAGGCTTCTAAACAGCCAGTTAGCCTCGAACAATCAGGCTAAGTGGTATGTAGGTACTAGCTAATGGAGGCTAATCTGGCGAATTCTAGCGGCGTGTTTCTCGCGCACGTGTTTTAACTGAAAAAAAAACAACAAATAAGTAAAAAGAAAGAAGGTAGAGGGGTCAGGGAGGGAATCTACGAAGCGAGAAGCAAGAGAAGACACTGGCGGCGGGAGAGTGGAGGCGCATGTGCCCAGAGCTTGATGCACGTACACACGCGTCTTCCGTGGGCCCCGGACTCGGGTCCACGCGAGTTTTATTGGCCGCAATCATCTTTGTTCTAGGGGCTGTGCCCAGCGGACAGGCTTGTTCCGTGCTGGCCTCGCGCCTGTAATTTTCACACCGTTCGCCAGTTGGGCTTTGCAAATGTGCGAATGATAGCTCGGCCTGGATCCGGCCGGATGATTGCGGCGAGGGGCAGAGGCGGAGGTGAGCCGGGCAACTGTCTTTCGTCGAACGAGGGTACGAATGCGATTTCGGGGCCTACCCGACGAAATGCCCGTTTGCATATCGGCCCTCTGGGGGCGCACGGGTACTTAGCGAGCGGATCGACGCCGCTGCAATTTTGATACCCTTGTTAGGAGTCCCTCCGCAGAGGTGTCTGTCGTTCGTGTCGCTGGAAATTCGAGGTTTCGCGCGGCGGTAATGCCTGGTTCCTCCTTAAAATCACTTTGCCCGGCAATCTCATTTAATACATACGCTCGCGCTTGCTCGTGCTGCGACCCTGCCAGCGAGCTTGCCAGCTAATGAACGTCTAATGCGAGGCACTGGTTTGAATACTCGCGGTGGGGAATCGTGGCGTGCCGAATGGCGGCTAATTGATCAATTTTAATATCGACGCAGGGCCGCGCGAGTCTCGGCCACAATCACGTAATTCCTCGATCGCTCTCGATCACTGTGATCTCGGCGCAATTGATGAACGAACCGCTGCGCCGCACGGGGACGGACTTCTACGTGTTTCGCTCGAATTAAAGAGTCGGGACGGCTCGAATGTTAAAAACGTGTCCATTAAAGAGGTGTAAGTAGCTGGAGATCGCTCGCCTGCGTGCGAGGGGACATATTTTTAAAACCGAGGGGCGTTTAATGTTGCAAACGGCAAGTTTGAATTGGTCACCGCAGGGCAGGTGGAGCGGGAGTGGATGAATGTAATTTTGATACCTTCGTTGCTAAAGATTTCTCAGGTATTCATCACCTGCACTCGAACCAGAGTCCGACAGTCTGCGTAATAAATGGCTCAGAGCTTTCAATGCTTTTGGCCTTTAATCTTCTCAGCTTACCTTAGGTGTCTTTACGTCACGAATCATCACTTAATGATCCCATATAGTGACCGCGAGGTGAATTGATATGGAAAGTTCCTTTTGATTTTCTGTTTCCACTGATTTGGAAAAAGATTCATTTCTTTCACGTGGCGAAATAATGTCGAAGCCTAGGGTAGTAATTATATTAATAAATTCTCAGCAAGAACGTCTCGAAGTTGGTTAATACGGCCCCATTAAGAGTGCATCGCGCTGAGGAAGTCGTAAGGCTGCAGGCTTTCTCAGCTATCAGCATTTTTCTCGCCCTCCTTCCTACACTTTTTACCCGGGCCCGGTGCATCCTTTCATCAGCGTAGCAGCACACAGGTTTCACGCAAATACTCGCCAGTTACCTATCCAGCAGTCTTTACAGCTCAGCGACTGTCTGCCTCGGTGATTTAGGGCTCCCGGCCATGAGAATTTGCGAGGAACAACGAGGTGTAAAGAACACCGGCTCTGCCCCACGAATATTTTCGCGATCCTCCGCCTGGGCAGCGTTCTTTTAAATACGGGTATCCAGCGCGCCGCGTGCAAGCATAAACCGAGGCAACCGCTTCTCGTAACCGTGACTGACAACGAACGCACCTCGGTTCTTCGAATCTGCTCGACGAATTTTGGATAACACGTGTCTTCGGAGGAGCTCGGAAACTCTGGACCACAAAATGAGCCGTGCAGCTTGGAGAGTGACGAAGGCCACGGACAGGGATGATTCGTTTGTCGTAGTCGATTCGGAGTCGCGTGGCTCGCGTCAGACCGCCGGCTGTCAAGATCCTTCCTTGTATTATAATAAAGAGAGCTCCAGGCCACGGGGAAGTTCCTCTTTTTTTTCGACGGGAACGATTACGGCCAGCTATTGTGCGGCTGTGGTCGCGTGCGATAGTCACGCCACATTACGTGCGCCGAACGCTTTGGATCGCCAGTAATTTTCTAAATCGACCTAACAGCTGCGGCGCCCATCCCGATGAAAGAGCTGTGTTTCCAGGCCGAAAGTATCTCATTTCGCGGGGTGAATCGTGCTAATTGTTGCGCCGCGTTCGGTCTCCCGTGCGAATGCCTCGCTCGCGTGTCAACTCGCGAAGCATCGCCTATGCAGACGGCCGAGTCCCCGGCTCTAGAAGGGGTTTTTAGAGCCGACGATGGTGCATGGTCTGGTGCAATCGTCTTCGGACGATTTAGGTTTAGAAAGCTCCATTGTGCGAGAAACTGGCGCTGCAATTTGAAACGATTTGGTTTCTGAGGAATTTAGAAATTGGGGGCTTGTAGATGTTCCTCTAATTCGTGCGAGGTTTCTAACAGGTGGCGGTAATTGTGTCTGAATGTCTATGAATACAGTGGAAGCTACGAAGCTGGGAAATATGTTGAGTAAATTCTTCGTTGGGTTGATAATGATATATGCAACACAGTGCAGGCTTAACCTGGACGCGAAAGAGCTAGCCGCCTCAGGGGGGCCCCCAAAAATTAGAAAATTAAAAAAAAACGAAGTTTGAAATAAAAAAATGTATACTATAAAAAATTGGAAATGGGCCCGCTAACTGTGACGGAAAGAAAATAACGAATGCGGCAAAATTTAGATTTTAAAATGAGGCCCTTTTTCACGTTTAATCTTATTTATTTAATTGTTTGAATAATGGTTCACTTCGCGTGTTGGCGCGGTAGTTTTGATTTTATTTAATTTAGTATAACTTAGAGGGTCACATATGGAGCTCGCCTCAGGGCCCCGGGTAACGATAAGATGACACTGATGCAACTTAATATTATTTTGCAAAAAAGGGGTATTAATTCACGTCTTGATATCTGCAAACTGAAGGGTGATAAGCCAATAGAATATATAGTACTGGAAATATTTATTGTGTCACTCTCAAATTTACGTAGTACATACAATTTTCATAGAGATATGATTGATGACATTTATTTTGGCCACGAGAGTGACCTACACATTTATGCAGTAATATTTTCCTAAGTAGTACTAATAATAACAGAGGTACTAGTAGGATAACGTGTTTATTCGAGTGATGCAATAAGTACTTCCAAGGGGCCCTGGCACTCCCCAAAGAAGAAGGAAAAAGGAGATTAATATAGCCACGACTGAAGTAATTCAAGAGCTTTGTAAAAAGAAAAGAAAACTGAATTTCATTTTATTTTAAATGAATGTTTTGATTTTATTGAATTTGCATTAAAAATATTTTTATCCGTTTGACTCAGCTCCTCCAAGATTAAATCCTGAGTGCACCACTGCTGCTGTATATGTTTGCCAATATTTAAACGAAATCGAGTTTCACGATCAAGAAAAGAAGCAGAAAATGCGGCAGAATTGCTGTTGAAAATTTAATGGGCATCTGGGAATCACTGCGTGATAATATGTAATACCAATGAGGCGGTTAAATGAACTTAAATGGCTTAAGTATCCCTAATATGGCATCATGAGCGTCAGGCATTAATACGCGCGATTTTACAAGATTGCACAATAATATTTTCATCAAGCAACAGAAGCGCGAACGGGAAAAAGCGTTGCTGGCTATAAAACGGAGTACTGCCTTTCTCCAGAGAGTCCCTTCCTCCCCACGGTTTAAAGTGCTGTGTTTTTGCCAGCTCTCGCAAATTTCTTGCTGGTAAAATACGAGATCCCGAGCATTTATTGGCCGCTCGTACGGTCATCTGTTTTTAACCGAGAGGCTGCCGCCGTATCCACCCGAAACTCCACGAAATTTAGCGAGAACTCGGTTCATTTCTCCGGTAACGGCGTAATTTCGAATTCATCGGGCGTTCGGGATGAACGCAACTGGGCTGTACTCAGTTTTATGCCCGTCGCCCCGTGAAATTTCCACGCCCCAATTAAAATAAACGGGCAGTTAGTCCTCTTACCTAAATCTGTCAACGATACCAATCGACAAGAACGTGAACCAGTCGAGGGGGTTCCGTGGGCCACGCGGATTTTTATTATTCCATCTTCTAGTGGGGCTTGTCAGCTGGTATCGAGCAAAGGTGAACCTTCCTTGTTAGCACCGATAGAACCGTTGCTTCGCGTTTCCAAGTCCCAATTTATGCAATCACTAGAAGTAAAAGGTTGTAAACTTCCTACTAACTGGTTGTTGCAAAGCTTCAATGGAGAAATTTAATTCTACTACATCTTTCGCGCTGGTGTCGAATAGAAATATTGCTTTTATCTATTAAGGTTTCAAAGGTGGCATCAATAGTGCATAGAGTCAATGTGACTTTTCGGTAGGTACATATAAAAATTTTCTTGGTATAATAAATATTTACAAACTGCCGCGATGTTTTATTCAGCAAACGTCCCGAGAAACAATGTCGCGGTAGTATTTTTTCGCGCATCCCCATAAAAGTGTAAGGCGTACCGTGATCGACAAATCAGGAACCAGATTCCGAGCGAAGGTGAAGAGAGGCTCCATCGACACCTGCGCTGTATCTTTAATTCATCGAGGTTGCTCCGCGAAATATGATGCACGTGGCGCACGTCAAGTGGTCGGTAGAAATCGAATGTAAGGCCGAAATGAGTTTTTTGTAGCGATAGAGATCGGTATGCTTAGTCGCCGACAGGGAAGACAGCTATTATCGATTTAATCGTTCGATGTTCCAGGCTTCTATAACAATGAATTATCATTTGCATATTGGATTGGGGGAAGTGCATCATCCATCATTTTTGATTCCTGTTATTAAGACATAAAAGAATTGGAGAATATTATTATTATTTATTTAAACAGGACTAGCCCTTGATATACAAATTGTACAGTTATAAGTAAATATTATGTAATATCTAGATACAAAATTTCGTTGATGCAACCGCTCTCAGTTAGTCGGCGGTTAAACTATATTGTTGTTAAGAGCGTGGGTTTGAATAAGGGAAATGATCTTATTTTCTGAGGATAAATTTCTTAATTTTGCTGAGGATATTAGGATAACAGATATAACCGTTTAAAATTTTGGGAAGAGAAGCCAGATCAGCCACTACTCTTATTTTGTGAAGTGAATCTATATTGAGTCTATGCAATATTACAAGAAATTACGATTTAGATTACTATATTCTATTTAACTACTTGCCCAACCAAAATACACCACATCTTCGAAATAATTTCCATTTTCCCGTTACACGATCTCCTTTCTCGAAATTCCTTAAAAATTCACCCCTCCCCACGAGCCACGGGATACAGCGTCCTCGAGGCGGCCAGGTTCGCCGCTTCCACGAAATCTCCACGGTAACCAGTTTCTGGATCACTCCTATTAGGCTGCTTAGCACGTAAACACGTTGGATGATCTCGTTTAGACGGTGCGGATGGTATTTTCCTCGACGCGGATGGATCTCGCCTCTGAACGGCTCGCAGCCATATCCACGGCGGATTGTCGGCAATTAGGCAGTTTCTCGAGAACATAATTAACGCTACCGGCGTTAATGAGGCCGCAGAGGTGTCGAACGCGGTCGTTGGAGTTACTCGATGCCTCGGCAGAGATTCACGGACGCGGTCGCGAACAGGACGACCACGGGGAGCGTCGAAACGACGAGGAACACGTGGTCCGCGCTGCTATATTCGAGGGGGCGAATAATTGGCTTCTGGGTGTATCGAGCATCGAGAATTTATTCCCGCCGCGCCCGCTGCCAATGGATAAACCTTAATTCCCTTGGTGGAACAAGCGGGCCCCGGCCATCCCTTTCTGCTCGAGCCGATCTCGAGCATCGCGTGAGACCTCTCGAAGAAGCTAACGAGCACACCTCTGATATGTTTGTTCCGGACGGATAAAGCCTTCAGAACTCTCGCGGGTGATTTGGCGAGCGGCTCTCCGCAGCTTCTAGTTGCAGGGGCATGTAATTTTATTTCTGTAGGCTCGCTTTGCAAATTGGTCTTCTTCTTGTAGTCCCATGGCGGGTTTATGGGGCGACTAATTAAACGCGCGTCTCGTTGCTCGAAACCGGCATTCTATGTAAATATCACGGTCCTCGGGGCTCCTTTCGCGCAAGCTACAGTTTCACACGTTCCGGAGCGGCTCCGAATTCTCACGATGGAAGATCGCCGGAGGTGAGGAAGTAGAGAAACGTGGCTATTGTTGCTGGTCTCGTTACTCATTGGTGTATCCTGTGGAGCATCCACTTCGGAATAAAAATACAGGAATCAAGAATTCTTTTGCATTCTGCCCACTTAAGGAGGTATACTTACTTAGTCAGGAGGCCGAAAAGAGGCGAATGTTCGTGATTTTTTTTTGAAAAGCGGAAGCATATATTTTTACAGAACTTTTTGCACTTAAAAGAATAACATTTAAAGAACATTTGGTAATTCTTTTGTAGAAAAATATTTGCGTTTATAATAAAAATACAACGACATCCAAGAAGTCTTTTTAAAAACGGTGAGCAAGATATCTCAAAAACTACTGCACCGATCTTTCTGAAATTTTTTGGGCCCATATTTTTTATATAAAAATCTACTGAATGACGGAGGGATTTTTTTCCATTGTATAGTTTCGATTTTATCAACCAAAAACGGCTATTAGTGATAACCGATTTTTCGTTGATATAATCGAAACTATACATTGAAGAAAACAAATTCCGTCATTCAGTAGATTTTTATATAAAAAATAAGCCCACAAAATTTTAGAAAGATTGGTGTAGTAGTTTTTGATATATCTTGCTCACCGGTTTTAAAAAGGCTTCTTGGATGTCGTTGTATTTTTATTATAAACGTAAATATTTTTCTACAAAAAAATTATCAAATGTTCTTTAAATGTTGCTCTTTTAAGTACAGAAAGTTTTTTAAAAATATATGCCTCTGCTTTTTCAAAAAAGTTCACAAACATTCGCCTCTTTTTGGCCTTCTAACCCAAGCCTAACCCCTTATTACAATTTTTCATACTACGCTGGTCAAACCTCCCGAAGTCGTAGCGGAAAAGTAACTTCTTTCCCATACAGAACACCACTTCTCCACGAAAAGGCCCAACAGTCCCCAGCAACGTGCACTCAATCACATCCCTCGCGACAGAGCAGTAACCCGGTCCTCTGGACAAATACCCGTCTCATCATCCAGCAGGCAAAAGGAAAAAATCGGCCAAAAACGGTCCCTGATATTTAAGTCGAACATATCGACGGAACACGCGGGAACATTTAAATTTCATTGCGCAAGAGTCAGCCGAAGAAGATGGTATCTCCGGCTGTCTAGATGCCTTTTTTCCCCCGGCCATCTTGCCGAGGACAGCTTGACGTGGAATCGTCGAAAAACTCGCATAAAGCCGTACGTAGCCGGTGATTCGTTTTACGGCCACGGAGGGCGTGCGGCCTCGAAAGAAATTCGCAAACTCATGCATATACAGAGGGGAGAGGGAGGGGCCGCTTCAATGGTATCAATAGCCGATCGAAAAACTGGTACAATCTTGCACGCCGCGTTCCCTGCGATCCGGGGCCCCTTCCCTCCCTCCCCTCCCGACTGGCCCTGGACCGTCACTGTCGGCGATCCCCGCCAACGGGGCCTCACCTGTGCCTTTTTACGCGAGTCACTGTATTTGCGCGAGCGTGCCCGAAATATTAATCCGCGGGGCAGCGAGGAGTCGCTCGCCTTCAACAGTCAGCCACCTGTACCACAGGAGAGATAAGACTTAACTCGATTCCACGGCGCCGTTCCCGCAGCAATGGCCACTTGCCAATTGGTTTGGACACGTGTTGCTATCGGCGGGGCTCATCTGCGGGCTTCGTTCCTGCCTGAAGGGAGGCATCGGCTGCAGGGGCTTGTGCACGGTCGTTTAATAATCGTTTTGGGTTCGAACACGTTAATCGTTTGTGGAGTAATTCGTTTCTTCTGGAGGAGTTATTGTCTTTTCCAGGCTGATGGTTTGTAGTCTTCTGTTGCGATTAGAGGCTCGACGGATTCTGCGTTGGTAACTGGGGATTCCATTGTTGAAACAGTGATTTGCTGAAGGTAGCATGTGCTGGAGTTGCAATTTTTTAAATGGAAATGGTATTGATATTAGAATTTCTTCTTTTGGCACTGGGTAACCTTGATGGGGTCATACCGCGCTTGAAAATTTGCATAACAGATACGTATGTAATCAATTTTAATATCGTATTTACAAAAATCCTTGAGGACCAAGTGGCCAGAGACTCAGAGAGCAAAGAAACGTATGCGAATTCGCTTCAGAGAAGGAGACAGGGGCAAACAAACAGCCTATCTGGGAAATGGGGTATCAGGGATCTCCGAACGATCGGAATGCCACGAAATTAGTAAGTCAGCGCCAGCTCGTCGGATGTAACACGAAAAAGCTATTTGAGATATTGGCCGGGACACTCCGAGGGGCGAGATTATCGTTCTTAATGCAAAAGCCAGGACGTCGGGGGACGCCGACAAAAACGGAGGGGAGAAATTTATCGGAGTCGAAATACGTGATATTTGGCCGTTCCTAGAGATCCAACACGCTAGAAGGGGCCGCCTTAAATTGTCGGGACAGAATGTTCGGTCCTGCGGTGGTAGGAGTCCTCGCAGGGATCAAAAGACGCCTGGAGGATACTAGAGAAAGGAGTGGCTGAACTGGATCCCAGCTAAGATAAGGCTGAGCCACTACCGTGCTACCAAGCAGCATAGAGATAGGATACCTCGGGAGAAACTCATTACCCTCTAATAGTTCCTCGTCCCGAAAAGGTACCGCGGAAGGGCTATCCAGAATTTCAATTTCAGAGAGCACGGGGGAACAGGCCGAAACTGGCCGCGCTTTGCATAATAAATAACCCCGCTTTCGAAGATCTCTGGCATTTCAGGAACACTGCTCTCCGACCAGTCGCTGAGATATTTTATACACGAAAGTTGAGCCGGCTTTAAACGACTTTGATACTTCCGAATGGACGCTGATGGTAGTTGCTGGTGGGAGAGTATCGAGAATGAATTTGGCTTCATGGAAATGAATATTCTTTATACCGAACAGAATTATTCGAGGGTTTCTCAGTTCTGGTGCCTAATGTTTTCTGACAAATTTCTAGCTATTATAGAATTATAAGTTTTTTGTTCCTTTAATTCAATCTAATTATTTTGATCGGGATAATGTAGGTACTTTCTCTTGAAGACACGTGCGCGTTGTTTAAACCCGAACGCTTCCACTAACAAGAATTCCCTTTTAAGATAATTAAATCGAGAAGAATTCAAGATTCTAAAATTCCAGCACCTGCGTCAGGTTATCTTGGCACTTACATCAAACTAGCCAGAGATGTGTGAGATTCTTAGGCGCTAATACAGAATTCCAATGTGGACGTTTAATAGTTATTCCCTATCGTCAGCTTTCATCGAGTTTGGGGTACTGGTTACTTCCCTATCGTTCTACGGGGTAATCGTCCTGGGCAAAGTACGGTACCGGAGCCAGACGGGATTTTGAAAACGTGGAGTGTCGGAAAATTAATTTCCTTATCGCGAACATCTGAGGAACGATCTGCCTAGTCGGTGCCCACGGACAAGCGCTTCCAAAACAAGATCCCGAGGACGCCGTTAGACTGGCCTCCAGTTTTCGGTAGTGGCACGTTGAAGCGGTATTTTAACGATCTAACGACACGTCCGTCCCGTTGACATTTTCGAGTCGGTTCCATGAGGACCGTGGTGCCCCTTTCTGAATAGATAGGCCCTTAACCCGGTCCCTTAATTGGGCCCCATGTTGGTCCACTATCGCCGCCTCGACGTTGCGGTAGCAGACGGTAGTTGAGGTACCTTTTCCCTCCTGCCCCCTCTTTTTCCACCATCCGCCTCGATCTCCCTCCTTTCCGGCCCCCGATCCCATCGCCGTGTCCTTCTCAACCCTTCACCATGACTCCTCGACCTCTTTGCTCGTTTTCTCCAACTTTTATCTCGCCGTTGATGCACGCTGTGCGCGGGTGCGCCTGATTTTCGAAGGATAAAGGAGAGGCTGAGGAAGAGGCAGCCACCGTGGACTTGTAAACGCGACCAACTGGGGTGGCTCGCTTGATACGCGCGGAAGGACGATGGTGGAGGGCCTTGGGCAGGTTTCTTGGGACGGAAGCCTGCGGCTCAGATGGAAATAAAGCTTTCTAGAATAGATTCTGGGGAGATTTTGGAGAGAGCTAAGAGTTAGAGATTTATATTTCTTCTGAGTTCTATGTGCAAAGTAGTCAGAATCGAGCACCTTACATTTTCGTGAGTTGTGATGACTTTTTAAAGATTTTTAGTCTTTAGATTAAAAGGCTATCTACTGAATTTTCTCCGGGTGTTAACTTTTGAAATTCTGCTTTTGCTTTTAGTCTATTTAAAATATGATCATTAACTGATAAAATTTCTGATTGTGGTCTTATAATTTTAACTAGTGTTGGTGTTACTGAATCTGCTCGCTAGCTTCTCTTAGACTACACTAACTTAATCCAGTGCATACAGTTTTACCTGATTTTTAGATTGTTCGATTGTCCACGCTAAACTATAGCTTCACTTATCAGCGGTACCCTTCTGCGTTCACCTCTCTCGAGTTCTATCGTCTCACGTAGACGGATTAGGCGTGTGCTGATGACAGATGGCCAGATTGGTGAAACTCACGGGGGGGATATCGAATGACCTGAGTGTATACCGGTAGCGTGGAACTCGATACTGGTCAGGCCGAAAGTAGCTCGTCCAAGTTAATTTAGTATACGACAAGGAATTCTATACACGATGTAGGACCTGCCTCTTTTGCGAACACCAGCTGACACGCTCGTCTAACCGGGCCGTGGAGTCTTCCGTGCTTCGGGAACTCTCAATTTACGCCGGCATCGAGAATAAACTTATCACCCCTCGACTGTTCATTCATAGTGACGTTTGAATCTTTCCGGTGTCGTGGCTTCCTCGGGGTTCCAGTTCGTGGTGTCCAATAGCCTTTGTCGATGATTACACGTGAAAGAGGAGCTGCAGGTAGAGCTCTAGAATTTAGTGAGTGTCGAGTTTAGAGAAACTCGCAATAATGGACTCATTCTCGCAAATTATTTTCCTTCGAAACAAGTGCCTCCTGTCAAATTCAGAAGACATGATTTATTCCTCTTAGGTGACTTAAAATCCTGTAAAATTCACTAACCAAATCCAGTTAGTCCCATTACGATTTCTGCTCAGTAAATCATTTTAATCTCAACCCCAATCTTCCTCTGAAATATTGTGTTTCTTCTTTTATCGCCAAGACTGACAGAGGTAGTTCAGTTTCATCTTTGCATAATTCCACCTACGCTTTGACTAACCCCACCGTACCAAAAGTACGTATAACACCGACTTCCGACCAGCAATTGGGGATTGAAGAAATTACAGCTGGTCATAGCTTAATTACACATGGACCCATCATTAAAAAACATTTCTACGCAGAGTCTCGACAATGTCCCCTCTTAGCGTGACATTTCTATTCACCCTGTCCCATAATACCACACTCGTATAGACTACCTCGTCTTTATCAGGGTTTCTCGGCAAGAAAACGAAGGAAACGAATGTCACCGGTGTCCACGGGAATCCCATCATTAAGGTGGCGCATAAAATCTTTAAGGATCCTCCGTCGTATCGAATGGGGCAGCCTAAAGTCAGCGGAGGCCGAGGTCAGATTGCTCGTAATAAATAGACAGGAATATGAAAGGTATGCAATCTGATCCCCGGGTCCCTCGTTTCCTGCTGAAATACGCGCGGGTCGCGACCCACGGTGCTTTAATTAAAGCGTCGCGTAAAGTTAATTTATGGGAAAAGAGCAGCGGCCCATGAAGAAAGCAACGGAAGCCAATTAGGCCAGGAGCCACTTCATCGGCGGCGGCGGCGGCAGCACCTCCGCTTATCGGCTTCTCGTTTCTCCCCTTCACCGCTCTATCGGGGGCTCGTTTGTCCGTTGCGCCGCCTTTTCTTTTGTCGTTGCCTCATTACGATCCTTGAGAATGCTGTTGAAGCGCGGGCCACGGCGATAGAGCCGTACGTAACGCCTCCGATAATTAAGAGCTCTAATTACATTCAGAAGTTCGACCCGAGCTCGTGGCTTTAACAACTTCCCCTTTCGACGATTACCCCCGGTGCCACGATGACGAATGGCTGCAAGAACGCATCGGCTGGTGTTACTGTTCCCGTGATTCAGCGTAATCGATGCCGAGCATCGCGACGAACACGCGCAGCAATTAATAGCTTGCAATTATAATTCTTTCGTCATTACCTCTGTTGAAACTACATCAGGAGTGTGGATATATTGAATACACGGCTTGGGGGAGGAAAATGAAAGCAGGTATATATGGAGGAGTCAGAAGTGAATCAATGTAACTCTAGTAATATTAATCGTAGAGTGGGCGCGACGCGATTTTGTAAACATTGAGCGCTTCCATTTGGGAGACCAACTGAAGTTTAAGTGGAAAAAGTACTTCTTTTAGTTGGAAATATTACAATTTTAGTAATAGTAATAAAATTGTAATACCTATTTCAAACTGAAAAAAGATTTTTTTCCACTTTTCCACAGAACAGTATGATAAGTAAAATATTCTGAAGCAAATAAACGTGCATTTATCTGTATTTAAGAAGTCTGAATATAATATAAAATTGTTTTTAAAAAATCAACATGCATTTTTTGAATTTTGGTTCTATTTTTGGTTTTTGGTTTTATTTCTTAGGCTAAAATAATCAGCTAGAGTGAGAATGAGTACTAAAAATTCAGCAATAACTAAAATACTTAAATGGGCGTGTCGACTCTAGGGTTAAAACCGAGATTTACACTGTTTGTCCTCTAAATAATTCTTAGTAATTCCGTGGTCAATATGAGTACTGCCATTTATTTCTTACTTAATTGATTTATCAACTGAAAATTTTAACAATAAAGAGGTTTTTGAACTCCGCAAGTCGTAACTCATTTTCAAGGAAAGTTGGACTTGCACTGAATGGCGTCTGAACCCTCTATATCATCATTTTTAAACTCCTCAAACTAACTATTCCACGATCTTCCTCCTAACCAGGAGGATGTCAGTTAATACTCCAGCACTAAAAACGTCCCGCTCTACCCAGAAAAAGGTAACTAACATTGAAACTCTACCTGACATAATTATTGGGCCCAGCAGAGTGGCCAAAAAACGTCTTCACGCCGAATGCTCGCGCGGGCCAATTTGTCTGCGTCATATAGACTCGCCCCGTAAAATAGAGCACTCCACATCCGAGAGAGTCGCTCGGAATACCAATGACTATGGCGGCGGATTTCGCAGGTTGCCGACAGTGGCTTCATGGGAACCAGCCAGGTCCGTCGAGACGGTAACACGGCGCTGGGCACAACGATTGACACACACTCGCGCAAACGAGTCGGAGGATCGACAAGATCGGATCGCAGCCTCGACTCGGGCCGACCGACCGACCGACCGGTCCTTTATAAATCTGAAGCCGCAGCTGGCAATTTCAGACAGCCCTCCTCCCTCTACAAGGATCCTGTAGGCGGCAATGAGAGATGAACTGCGGAATCGTAATCGAATCGTACCTACATTGTTTCACGTATCCTAGCATTGTGCGGGCAATCGATACTGTAAATCTTCCCTCGCCGAGCTGGATGTATCAAATGGAACAGTCATGCCTCTTCCTGGATCAAACGGATTTGATTTATTCCCGGTGCTTGGCTGCTGGTTCCTTTCAGAGAGCTCGCTGCTGCTTTCGGGAGGTGAGTCTTCTGTGGTTGGGTTGATGATTCGGTTGGATTATGGGCAAACGTTTGAGGCATCTGAGAAATTATGTTAATGTTATTAACTGGGGAGAAATGTGTATTTTTTACAGTTTAACACGTCTTGTCTTTTCTTTCTTCAGTATTGTAGAAATTGAGCTTGTCCTGTAATTAATAATAATAATAATTATTATGTGGGTATTTTTTACAGTTTCACACGTCTTGTGTTTTCTTTCTTCAGTATTGTAGAAATTGAGCTTGTCCTGTAATTAATAATAATAATAATTATTATGTGGGTATAATGAGAGGAGAAGCGATATCGAGTTAAGCTGCCGTCTGGATCAAATAAATTCGATTTATTCTCTGTTTGGCTGCTGGATCCTTTCAAAGAGCTTGCTACTACATTTTGTGGGAGAGTCTTCTGTGGTGGGTGGGTTGAATAGTTGTTTCGAATTATGGGGAAGCGTTTGAGACTTTTGTAACAGTATTATGAGTGCACGAGAAATGCAACAGGCGAAGCATGCAACGATGATTAAGTGATTGGTAGTGATAGGATCAGGAATATTGCAACTCCCTTTTCTTTGTGAAGGCGTTAGTTGTTTCACGAAGAGCAAGTGTGTCTTTTGATTTAAATGTATCACATTTTGAATGATATTCAAGATATAATCGGAGAGAAGAAATATGACAGAAGCGAAGAAGTCTAAAGACCAAGTTCCACACTAGCACGAGTGAGAAGATAAGTTGCGCTCACGAGGGCATTCATCAACTTTCCCGGAACCAGGTGGAAACCGCGAGGCTCTCACGGTTTCGCGAGAAGGAAGTTGTTCCACCGGGGGTAGAAATTTCGTGTAATGCTGTCGTGGCGACACACCACATAAATCTTCCTGTAATAGAATAATTACAAGCCACCTCGGTGACGTGTGGGACACCAGGACGACTATGTGCGCGAAGAAGGGGGAGAATGATGAAAATGAAAAAGAAGGACCGAGGATTATTATCGAGGAGCATCGGGGCGGCGTCGATTGTGCCGTCTCAATCAAGCAAATTAGCCGTAAGCACCGGATAATTGCGCGATCCTGGTACAATTAGGCCGGCGTGCACGCCTATGACAGATCATGGTCGACTTTAGCCTCGCTCGAACTGGTTTCCCATGGGCAGACTTCATCTACATCGGCCTGATTTATCGCTACGCTCTGGATTCCGCGAAATTATCGAGACACGCGTGAAATGTGGTCACAGCCGTTGGTACGCGGTCATTAATCCTCGTGGAAGAATAAGTCCTGTTGGTCGGGCGCGGTCTGTTCTCGTATGAACCATGCTCGAATTAATTAGCGAAACTTCGTGGCGGTATGCGTTCACCAGGCACCAACATTCTTCGCGAAAATTGATTTTGAGACAGAAGGGAAGGGTCAGCAATTCGTTTGCATGGTTTGGAAGTGTAATTTGTAATTAGGGGTACCCTCCCATTAAATCACTCCAGAAGCAGATCATTTTTAAGATTTTATTCAAATAAAAGTAAATGTCACAGGGTCAAGAAAACGTGTTTTGAGAATCATGTTTTCTACATCGCTAAGATTTTGGACGCCAAATCAATTTTTTAGCAAATTTTAATGGGATGGTACCCTTAATAGGAATGGTGCTTGAAGTTAGATTGTAATATATTTTCTTGGGCAGTTCGTCGAATTTCGTGGTATTGCCACATTGAAACAGTTTGATTCAATTTAAATCATTTAAATCGCAATATTCTGTTAATTTATTGCGGATGATGCAAAGAAATGTAGTCTCAAAGGGAGAAAGCTGTTGGACTATAATTCTCCGATTCGTTTTTCTGGAAAGGAAGCACTATGTTGTATAATATTATCCGCAAATCGAGGTAATGTGATTTATAACGGTGCAACTTTCCCTCGTGAAAAACCCCGCTTTCTCACGACTTCAAGTCGACAGCGGCGCTGATAACTATCCTGGTATACGCAGACGGGGGAAGACAAAAGAATAATAAGCTCTTGTTTAGGGATGTTAGTTTATTAAAAATATGTGAAGTTAATAGATGTCTGAAGAATTCAGATCTACTATAACTAGCTTATTAAGACAATAATTTCACTTATAAGTAAAGGAAGTAGGTACTTCTTCACCTTGCACAGACGCCTACAATTTAATACTGCATAAATCTGATTTATGATAAAAAAACAGCTCTTTCCACGTTGATGCAACAAGTTGATTTGATATGAAACGATTATAAATTTGAATATCAAAGTCTACGAGGTGAAGTACACGAGGTGAAGTACATAGCAAGTACTTTCCACTTCGAAAGTACCCAGAGGCGTAAACCATATTCCACGTTGCCAGCGGGACCACCACGAATCACTGGATCCGGTAATTGCATAACTGTGGAGGTCGTGTCCGCAACGAGCTGCTTGTTTCTCAGATCTTTGGAATCGGAAGGTTAACCAGGAACACGTCTCGAGAGCTCGATTTTTATTAAATGACGTATCCTCATCCTGCTTCCACTTAGCAGCGGATAATTAAACGCTGTCGCGATAGTCCAACAGACAGATCCATGTTCACGACTTTTTGTCCTCCATCGACGGTGCCCGTATCCTTCTGCAGAAATCTTCGATAAATCACTATTGACACTGTCGATGTTAATCCTAACCGAGCATGAAATATTGCGAGTCCCTTCGTGGTTGGTTTAAATTGAAGTCGTGGTAACAGTCCTCGCGTAGATGAGACAATATATCTGCGGGTGACAAGGGGCCACTGGTAACTCGAAAAAATGAAATTTTAACGAGTTCTTGTTGGTAGAGACCACGGACATCTCATTTTATTTATGGATTCACTTTTAAGGTGGAACACCCCATTTTCTGATACTTGTTGAGAATCTGTGACATTATCTAAAAAATTGTTGACTTTGGAGAAATTTGCATAACTGTATTATTCATTTCATGAAAATTGGTCAAATACATGGGGGATTAAGGAGACTAGACAGTGAAATCGCTCGAAAATCAAGTCTTTTTTGTGAATTAATTACAAGGAGGTGAAACCAAACACAGACTTTTCCTTTTATACAATGTTTATTACTATCAAGTAGAGTAAAAAAATATATTTTTTGTCCACATATCTATTTTACAAATAGGATCACAAGAAGTTGATTATACAGTGGTTTAGAAAAAGTGGTCTCCTAGATCCTGTAATTTGGGAGGAGACCTCAGAGAAAAGAAGCTAAACCTCCAAAAACTGATTAAAATCTGAATACTTGAGTTATCAGTATTCTCTTGTGATTCGAGGGTAACCTCAATTTATCAATGTAGGTATCATAGTAATGAGTCATAAGTATCTCATGTTTTTCTAATCCCGCAACAGTAACGACACTGCTCTCACCTTTTTCTATTACCTCACGTGGCGTTCACTCGATCATTCGCAATGTTTCAGAGATTAGTTTCAGATCGTTCCGAGATTGCGAACCCTCCATCTGGTCGCCGGTATCGAGAACTGGTAGGAAGAATTCGCAGGAAAATCAGTTCGTCGTAGGAGTGATAATATTTGCGTGGCGAAGCTCGAGCCACGAGCGTTCCGTGACAGATTTTTTGGATCATTTCAGACAGGGTGATTAATTGATCGACACGGGTCAAGAGGAGAATTGCCGTGTCGCGCGAAGATAAAGTCAGCGCGCGTTTTCTCGGTTACGCTGGTTGGTCAAACACAAAGGGAACAGACGTCGACGCCCGAAGTCACGTCGTCGTCGTCCAGAATCGCGTGGGAGTCTGAGGAATTGTTAGATGAACTGGAGAATTGCTCACACCCACGATCTCAAAACGGCCAGGCGTTATAAATTGGTACAGAACGCGGGCTATGCAGCCTTAAAATTGAATTCCCATTTCTCTTATGACTCACTCGCGTCCAACTTGAAACCGTACACCTCCGAGTGGCCAATTTCAGCGGTTTAACCTTATCTCGCGGCCATCAGGATTTGCATTAAAGTCTTGCGACCTCTTTCGCCAAAATTCCATCCCAATACCACGTTCCATTTAGTGTTAATTCATATGAAGTATGACGAAGAGAAATTGCTATCTGATATATTATTTGTGTATTGTGTGAATCCCGAAAATTTTGCAGAACCTTTACTTTTCACCGATGAGTCCTTCAGCGCCTGCGTTTCTGCTTCCCAACTTACACACGTGCCAGTCGCGATACTCTGACTGCCTTCTGACTAATACACTACCTCTTGTCAGTATACACTTTGATCTTCACGATTTCATTCTGAATCATATTTAAATTATTCTTAAAATTAACATTCTATGAATTATTAATACCTATCATGATTTCCTGCATGTTTCTATATTTTTAAAACATAAAATCACAGTGTCACATTAAATGCAATATAATTTCACCTATGTATACCTATAGGTAAATTTATATATAAATTTAATCCAACACAAAAGTGCTGCTTTATGCATCATGAATTCGTTTTCCAATTACCCAAATGAGGCATACTTCTTCGTGTGTTACTTATTGTCACTAGTAGCTTATTTCTCACGTTAAGATTATGTAAAAATTGAGATGTTCAACTGTAAACAGAGTCCTTTCTTCATGGACCAGGTGTTCGTTGATCGGGTTTTTATTAAAGTGATGTCAAATCGCGAACACAGCGGTGATTGGCGTCTTTCGACCCAGTTTCTGACGCGCCTTCTATTCTTTGTCACCTCCGATGGCGTTGCCGCTGATATTGGCGTCATCGACATCTTATATTGGCACACACGCGGATTTATTGGTGTCCCACAAAGCGCGGGAACAACGTGTCGTTTCTCGCACCGTTCGTCGTACGCGTTTCGCATAGCTTGCCCACGCACATGAGTCAATCCTTGCAGCGGCTCGATGACGCCAGGCATGACTCTCAGTGACACGGTCATTGAGTCATGTCCGTGTCCAACGATTTTTTGACGTGTTGCATGTACGCACACCTAATTAGTGATTTGTGCTATTTAGATACTACGAAGAACATTCGAGTAGCTTGAATTTTCAACCGAGGAACATATGGAGCACTAGCAAAATATCTTCGCGCTTCGTTTCGGACCTAAGAGATATTAACAACTCCATGAAAACACATTTCACCCCTTTTCACACCCTTAGGGGTTGGTTAGGGAAAAATCCTGAAATTGTTGTTTAGGCATTTGTGTAGGTAATCTTTTTGAGTAAGAACCAAGTTGATATTTAATCGGGGCCTAAGAGATATTGGGGAGTCCGAGAAAATAAATTTTACCCCTCTTTACCCCCTTGGGGATGAAATTTCCAAAAATCCTTCCTAATCCATCCTACGTCATGAAAACAATGTACCTTCCAATTTTCACGAATCTAATTTTAATTTTTTTAATTTTCCAATTTCCGTATTTCAAATCGGGGAATATTTGAATATTTTGTCAAATTTGAAATCGGGAAGTATTTGAGTATTTCGTCAAATTTCAAATCGGAGAATATTTGAGCATTTCACCGAAATGAGAACTGGGTCGTTTGTATAATAGTCCGAATGGCGTGAAGAAAGTAAGTAAATCAGAAACGTTAGGGTAGATTGGATTTTCTGAGAATTTATTCAAGCGATCCCGTGTTTATCCAAATTTAATTTATCCACAGAAATCTTTCGAGTATTTTGTTTGATCCGTAGGTCAAAGGTTCGCAAGTGATTCTTTTTAAATACTCGGGCAGTTTTATCAGTGACCTATCATGA
This sequence comes from Andrena hattorfiana, assembly GCA_944738655.2. Taxonomy (NCBI): domain Eukaryota; kingdom Metazoa; phylum Arthropoda; class Insecta; order Hymenoptera; family Andrenidae; genus Andrena; species Andrena hattorfiana. Next base: position 36,482,034 of record OX122889.2, on the reverse strand, counting down.
AACACAGATTGCCAGCAAACAAGTTGCCTGTTTTTAGGTATGAATATGTATGTATGTAGAGTAGCATGACGTATTTTCATTTCTCAGGTCGACTTTCGCCGGCGTCATGACACTGACACGTTATACATAGATGAATAATTTCTTCATTTCCTTTGCTAAAACTGTGGTATATTAGCTCCGAGATATAAGTCATGCGATTGTCCAGCGCAGAACGTTACTGCCGCAGTGTTATCGTTCGTCTCCATTAGCCTAGAAATCAGTGGGAGGCATCATTAGCAGTTATCTAAGACACTTACCAACCTATTCAGTTATCTGCCAAACTTTTCAACCCTCACGAATATTACATGTTCACTTTAATTGCAGATGTGTCGTTTGCAGTGGTCACTAACATTCTGCAGCAAAGAATTGAGCAGAAGTTTTCAAATTTTTATGAAAGTGACAATTTTTCTGTCTCTTACAAATAGGGAAAGAAATATCTATTCTATATTTGGAAATATTTTCTTATCCATATGAAAATCAAATAAGCGAACCTACCTAAACTTTTGAGTCATAGCAACTTCTAAGAGAAGTGTTATACAGCACATTACTATTGTCTAGAAATTCGTAGGGTATTCAGTTAAACTATATAATGTCCCTCTTTGGTTTAAAATTGTAGATAGTATTTTTTAAGGAATATTTTTGGGGAATAGATGTCACTGCGGCAGAAAATGTATTATTCGTGTTCAGAGGCCTTTAAACATATGTATACTTCGACGTGGACAAATCATTGGGGGAGATCTATTGCGTAAATCCGGGATGCATACTCTTCCATTGACGTAAAGTGAGTCAGTGCATCGTGAGTGATTTCGACGAATAGCCATTCAGCTCGAATTTCATTCAGGTGGATGCGTCATGCCCGACCTTTGGTCACCATTCTCGGAACTATGCTCGAATGTGCAAAGAGTATCACCCACGCTCGTTACAGAACGTTTCACACTTTTCGAGCATCCTTAATTCTCTCAAGGACTGCACGCTGTGATACGATAATTCGTACTTTTTGTATTCAATTTCAACAGTTTAAAGTTCGAGTTTATGGTACGCCTTCACTGTAGGTGGACAGCTGAATATTGATAATTGAGTACCTGTAATTATCTCTGTCGCATGAAGTTGTTCAAGTGTTTCCCTACTTTCAATAGCAAGCAGAACTGATGTATGTACTTTCTAAATAGAGGCAGAAGTCACTTTTACCACGAAATCACTCTTTTGAAATGAAATATTATCTAGAAGCTCAGAGAGTTCATAAAGCAGTCGATTATGGATTTATTATAAGTAGAGGAGGATACTTATTGTCAGATAAGTTAGGTCAGTCACAGAATTTATACTTTAACACATCTTTCATTCCCAAGTCCTACAGCGTGGTATCACAATTTCGGAATTCGTATATCATTGAAGATATCTATAATAATAATTTCCAACAATCCTTTTGCACTTTGACCCAACACGAATTTACTACTTATCTTGTACCTCTCACAAATATATCCTCACATTATCCTTACCGATCCCAGTTCTTAAACATTCCATAGCTCCTCCATTTCCACGAATCATTCCATCCCTTTCACAATCTTTCAAAGCAATAAACGCCCAGTCCCTCTCGTTATTAATCAATCGAGCAACGAAAGACTGAGAAACGTGGTTCGACGGAGGACCGACGGTGGGAAAACGCGAATGGCTTGCACTATACTTTCATAATCGTTTCGCAGAGCGTTCGGGTGCTTCCCTGCGTTGGAACAAGGCAACATGGATCGTACGAAGCGCTCGATAAGATCTAATATTCCCCACACTCGGCCATGTTTCGACCTTTAGCCGTGGTGAACAAGGTCGGAGGCCTCGCAAGCCCGTAAACCATCCTTAACATCCGTGAAAGGATTCCAACACCCACGGTCGAGAACGCAGCAGTCGGCCACCAGTCGACTCCCACATCGCGGATATAGAAGTTGGAAACGAGGATGAGGTTGCCGAGGATTATGGGGCCGTGTGTCTGAGAACGCTGAAAAGGATTATTCAGGGTCTAGACGGAGTCTACGTAAAGGAAATCCGTACAATACCTTAAGCCCTCCTCGACATTTTTGTTTCAGATGCTCGTTTATGTTTTGTCACAGAAAAGTGAATGGAAAGTGAAGACTATGACGGTTCTAGTGTGCAACGCGAAAATATTATTAATGGATGATTTGGATAATTGAAGAGTGCTTGTAGAAAACACTGTAAGTGCCAAAGTTAAAAAAAAATTGTCGGAAAATGTTTTACGTGCTACTATTATTGAATTTGATTTTTGGCACTTACAGTGTTTTTTACCAGGACACTTTAATTCATAAATAGATATATCGTTAATGGGTGTGATTTTATCTTCATGGAAATTAATTGCCGCGTTACTTTCATATTTCATTAGGAGACTCGAATAATAATGCATCCTCAAAATTATCATCAATTTTAAGAGATTTCTATCTTTATTTTGATCTGATTTTAATCGTCGTGATCACTAATGCTTTTCAAATAGGAATCGAGGGAATCAATTGCTAGCATTACTCATCAGGCTCTGTGGAATTTGTGGAAAATTTAGCAGTTTTTTAAAGTGCTAAGTCCGTGTCGACAAATGCAGGTGGAAGAAGGGTTGAAAGAAAACGCAACACAATGTCGAAGCTGTGGCGTGATCTTGTCCACTGCATTTTACACGACAGGAGAATTGAAAATTGAACGCATGCGCTGCCATCGTTCAGCTATAAAACGATAAATTGAGGCGGCAAAAAGATTGGTACAAGGTTGTGGTTTAAGTGGAGGCTGGCAGGCAAAAAAGCCGCGAAATAATCGAGGTTTTCTGATCCGCCGCTAGCAAATTTCTGTTGTACTCGGCTTCCATGCCGCGAGACTCCAGTGCATCGCATGTTCCCTGGACAGGAAAGTTCACGCACCACTAGTTCTCGACCGCAAACACGATCGTCATCCAAAAAGCCGGATCGCGCGCAAAACTAAGTGATCGACCGCAGACCTTACCGTTAAATGGAAGTTTCAGTTCCGCTGGGCTTCATTTCCAATAAAATGCTTTTGAAATTGAGTATTGAATGCTCGCCGCACGTTGATAGGCCATTACGAGGGGTACAGGGATGTTCGTGGAAGACTGTCTTGTAAATTCGGAAATCAACCTCTCCTGGGATTTCATTTCAAAATATAGTCTCGTGACAAACAATATTCCCACTTGCAGAAGCCGGCCACTTTTAATTATTCTATTTATACGTCCTTCGGACAAATTTATGATAAATCCGGTTTCCTGATGCAGTGAAGCAACTACCGCTTTCGCTGAATTTAGATGCACAGCAAATAAACATAATCAGGATAAAAAAAATCATCCCACAGGCCTGGGAGGAATAACAAGCTCCCATGTAAGAAAGTGAAGATACCCCTGTAGTTAATTTCCACTTTGTAGCTCCACCTATGTGTATACAAATTCTTTTTACGATCACGCATCCCGTCCTATTACGAGAACTGGCGAGATTACTTCATGTTTCTTGCGACACGCAGAAGCGTTTCACGTTCTTGTAGTTATCCACCATCGGTGTTTCTAATCGTCCAGGGATAGAACGCAGGTGCAGATAGGTACTGTTGAATTTCTCGTGCCTGTAGCTGCTGCGATTTCTTAATCGTTTGGCAGTACCCAGCGTTCGTGATGGGAAAACTAATAATCGCAATTCCGTTTGCTTTTAACAGCTTTCCTTTGAATCTTCTATGTCCTCCAGGGCCTGAGATTTGTTGCCATGGGAGTATAAACCCTGGAAGCATATCCTCAGGACGGGAACCAGCGATCCCGGGGTCCCGAGCTGGCTCACCAGTGCTGAGGCCCTGCAAAAGGATCAACTGGGAGAATTGAATCTTCCCCTTCACTTCTAAAGTCAGGTCGAATCAACTGATGGGCCTTCTTTCTGGCTAGAAAGTGGGTTTCTCTATTCTAATCTGGGTTACCTCTGGGCGAGGTCGTTAGGATTGGTTAAGTTCGTTTGGTCATAAAATTGCAAAGCAGAATTTCCATGTCCTCTGAGAGGAATTCTTTATTTCGTAAATGAAGAAATGACATTTTTAGAATGTCCCTTTGCTTTGATGTCCAGTATTATTACCTGTTTGCACAATTCGCAGTTGAATTCTATGTAAAAAGGAAAGGATTCCTCAATTTTTTGAAGTTGACTTCCTCATACAAGAATTCCACTTTCCTCACCTTCTTAAATAAAAGTATCTTGCGTTTCCACACAAGACATTACACTTCAGTATCTTAATAGTACTGCATTCTGTGGCTCATCTGTTTCATAGCCCGCTCATAGTAGCTTCATGCCCCAATCTTCCATTTTTTCTAAAAGAAAGCAGAAAGAAGTGGCATCGAAGCGCGCAGCGGTCTCACGACCTCTGCACGTTCACGGTGACCAAACGAAGGTGTTTCTCGCAGCGCTGATAAGACCACCTGCGCGTCAAGGCCCGTTTCAGATAAAAATCTTGCGCTTCTTGTAAGCGACTTGCTGGTGAGCCCATAGGTAGTGCCCACCATCCACCACAATGGTTATTGTTTCAGCACGGTATGCGAGCGGCGTTGCGCGCCGCCTATTTATGACACATTATGCGAAAGCGCACCCGATAGAGTACGAGTATTGCATTTCGTGCCATTGTGATGGCAACAATGATACACCCTGGGCCATATAGCCTCGATACCACTACATAAATCATGATTCGTGCTGGGCATCGATGCCCTTGCTGGCTCCGCCGAGGTAGGTGTCGCGCAGAAATACTTCGCGCCCCTTTTTCTCTGCCCGAGCGTGATCGATAAAAGTGCCTCGATCAGCTGCACGGGCGATCCAGATCATCTGGATTTTCATATTACGCTCGAGTGCACCCACCACACTATTTCAATCCCCGCAATTTGCAAATATCCAAGTCAGTGGCGCACTCAGGATTTAATCTTGAACGGATAAAAATATTTTTAATGCAAATTGATTAAAATTCCTTAGATGCTTATAAAAATTTATTTCAAGAATGAAATCCAGCCTTCTTTTCTTCTTACAAAGCTCCTTCTTTTAGGGGGTGCCAGCGCCCCTTGATTCTTCTGGGTGCGCCACTGATCCAAGTACCTCCACTGACTTCTTCCATCATTCATATCACCTTCAACTATATCCTTCCGCCTAAATTATTTATCTCTGACCACATACCCAATTCAGTCTCAGATGAACTCATCTATCTCATCTATCAACCTTCGTTTCCTCCTATTAACCCCGCTTTCTTAAGAATTCGGGAACGTTTCCCGACTGGTTACTCCTAAGGCTCATAATTATTTTCCCATACTCGAAGCCGTCCTCTTAATTGCTCGCTCTTATCCGTCCCCCGTTCCTTCAGCTACATAATTCCAAGGATCCACATCCACCCCCGGCGACGAGCGGGCGAGAGGGTGTGTTCCGGGGACAGGAAGGTGGATGTCGCGTTTAAAATAGCGTAAGCAGCGGTGGTCATATATCGCGGTGGCGCCGGAATCGCAGAATCCGTGCCCTTAGACATTAACGTTCATTAGGCGGGTCGTTAAGCCGAAAAGAAACGGCGCGTACCAGAATTTCTGCGGTTGGGAATAATAATTCTGCGACGAGAGGCGTGCGTGTGTCGTCGGTGTTGCCGGTGGAGCCGAGATCGAAGCGCGTTCACGTGGAAAGGGAGGGAAAAGGGTGCTGAGAACGAAAGGATCGGTAGCTGTCGGTGGTTTATTCGCGAGAGGAGAGAGCGAGAGAGGCTGGGTATGCAAATCGGGGCTCTTGGCTCGATATAGGAGCGACGTGCGCGCGATTCGAAAGGACCGAAGGCTGGCCTCCTCCATTCACCATATATCCTCGTAATTAAGTCGGTCCCTCTTATTAAGCACCCTGCCTTCGCTAGGTGTATAGTATCACTGATTAAAGGACATAATCTGTGGCGACGATGGCCCTCTCTCTAAGGGCGCATTATATCCGGGAGCTTCATTTCCTAAACGCTGCTTCGTAGTTTAGAAAATGAGCCTATGTAATTGGCGACCTGATCCCTGATCCTGAAGGTCGCTGCAAAAATCTCCATGGGGAATGATCGCTGTGAATCTGGGATTCTGCGAATCTGGGACGGTTTAATCTACTGGAGGAATCGACGGCGAGGTTGCTGATGAGTGGAAAGTCCTTTGAGGCGAGTTTTATGACCTCCTCACTTCTTTTTGTCATGCTTAAATGAAATTTTTGATGCAATTATTAATAATTGAAATTGAAATTTACCCATCTAGCAATTCCTCTTTCACAGTCGCAAAATTGATATTCATTCAATCTTTGCACCTCGTTTTATTTACTTCTTCCCTCTCTCCCAGCATATCAATTTTCATGTAGACTTACAAAAATTAAATGCCAAGTTTCTCATTAAATTTGTCTCACTTAATTCCCCATAGAAGAGTCATTAGAGAGTAGTGTTTTGTAGCTCGTATCAATTTTCTTTTTGAGATATGCTTAGTCACTGTACACGTGGCAGATTTTTCGAGACACGGAAGAATAGCCTCCGAATTTATAAAATATCATTGGGAGCAGAAGTAGGGAGTCGTGATCCGGCGGATCCTTGGTTCTTATTCTCCTTTTCCTATTGGCCACGGCGCGTTTCAGTCGCGAGCGACAGAACAGCCGCGCCGCATTCCAGCCACGCGCCTTGCCTAGGAACACTGGCGTAACTATCGACCTTAACGAGGCGATTTGTCAAGACCCTTTCATGTCCCTCGATAAGAAGACGCGTCCGCCACAATGATGATTACATAGCGATCGGACGTGAAATGCCACCGGCGATCGGTAGGATTGTCTTCTGGGCGTTTCTCGGTGAGATGGCCTTGCAGCTTCGGCGTAGATATCGGAAACGACAGTGACGGCCTTTCCCACGTTTCTCTCTACTTCTTTCTCTGGAACAAAGAAGAGATATTTCCCTGTCGACCTGGGATTTCCTTTAAATGGAAAAAAAGGGGGCGATGACAAAAATGTATATTTATAGAGCACTTAGATGTTTTGTTTGTCAGTGGACTGAGGAGCTGTAATGACAGTGCAACTACTGGTTCTTCAAGAAATTATTTATTTTGATAGACCGATAATATTCTAGAAATTGAGTTAGAAATATTATCCCGAATGATTGGAATATATTCAACAAACTTTTTAGTGATTCTTTGATGAAAAGGTATGTTGGTCAGGGAACTAGTATTTCTTGTGTCCGTACAGTTACCTATCCCACCCAGGATAAATTCAATTACTTTTTATAAGGATCCTCCAAACACAATTGCAAGTCACCAAGCTATTACTGCAATGGAATTTCCTAAAGATGGGACTGGCCAGCCGAAGGAAACTCCCTTGATTGGTACGATCAAGGGAGTTTCCTTCGCCTGGCCAGTAAAATCCTGACGACACATTGGGTTTTCTGATGAGAGACACTATTGAAAGTTCCAAGTAACCCGGTGAACACCCGATATTCTGGCTACCTACGTCAATGGGAATCTGCTAGGTACAGCAAGAGCAGCACGAGCCGAAGCTGTGGAGTCGCGGTCGAGCGGAGGCGGTGGGAGCCGTCCTCTCCATCGTGGCGAAGAGAAGCGAAAGAGAAGCAAAAAGAAGCTGAGCGGCGAAAAGGTATGGGGAGTGTGTGGAAGGGGTTGAGCGCGAGAGGTGGTGGCAGACGAAGAGAAATGCATGCCGCGCTGGGAACGAACGAAAGAGAGAGGAGAGGCGCGACACAATCACGTCCTGCACGCGCCGTGCCCCGAGCCACATCCAGACGCTGTTACACGAGGCACGGTCTCTCCTATCCTCCACTTCCGGACGTATAAAGTACTTTTTTATGTCGGAAGCTTCGTTCCGCCAGGGAACTCGATATTCTAGTTCGCTGACAGGCCACGCGCTTGGTTTCCATATCTGCTGTCTGCGCCTTGAATACCAGAAGCTACGACGAGGAATGTCTATCCTTTTATCTTCTACTTAACCTAACAAAACATAGGAATGTCAGTAGAAACGGTCCTAGTACGACTTTCTTTGTATCTCAATCCGCAAAGGGAATCATCATCGATTCAAGGAAAAGCGTGGATATGTGCCCGATTTAATTCCTGGTGCATCCCGCGAGATGGCAGCACGATAGATGACTGATCGTCCGCCGCAAATTGCACGCCGTCCGTGATAAAGACACCGGCGCTGCCCGACGTGGATCGAGCCGGTCCGTCTCGTGTAACATTACTTTCGATCACGATCGCCGCTCGAGGCGCATGCAGGCGTCTGACCCATGCGCTTCCAGCGCTCGAGGCAACTCCGAAGTGTGGGAACTCCTCACCTCGAAGCCTCCCGACGACCTTTGCTGCAACCTGCAACTGCATATCTTCCTGCACCTTGAAACTGCATAGATATGTGGGGCTCGACACGGTTCCCTTTTTCTTTCTTTTTCACGCGCGGCAGGGGGAAGGCCCCGAATGGAGTCCTCAGGATAACGGGTTCAAGGTAGACCCATTAACTGTGACGTATTCCGGTTTACAGAGGAACTTATTGTGCCCGGCTGATTGCGCGCCCCGGGCTGCTGGCCAGCGGGCATTCTGCTCGCGCGGCCATTTATCTTGTTCCTTCGCGAAGTCGAAGAAAAACCGTTGATGATAAAAAAGCACAGGCGGCCGCCGTCGTCGTTGAGAATAAAAAATGATCACCCGCTCACGGATTGAGCTGTTCGAAGTAGGCTAGCCTAAAATGGTGGCGCGGCGGGCTTGGCGGGCCGCCGTCTCGTTCTTTTCTTTTATTCCTGTTCTTTTGCTGACCGGTGGTTACGGTTTTCTCCGCCAGCAATGTTAATTCGGGGAGAATAATTAAGGATTGGTGGGAGGTTTGATTGGTACGTGTTCGACAAGGTGGATGACTTTTAAGTGTGGCGATATATCTTAACCAGCGAGTGATAAATGTGGCATATCTCGTTGGCCAAATGTGGATTTAGCTACTAGGATTTATTGACTTGGATATGTTCGTTCTTAGGATGTAATCGGATAGTGTTGATTTTAGCGCAGGTTTTAGTAGAAACTTGATCCCACTGATTATTCAAAAGTCAAATTCTCAGTGGACCGCTTCGAAATAAACTTCTTCCTTACAGATACATAATCGTCAAACGTTTCCTCGTATTCACTTATTTTTACAGGATGTACCGTAAACTGGGAGAATATTGGCAGTTACTTAACATGTATTAAACAAGGAAAAGGACAAAAATTGTATGCAATTTTTATATCCTATAACAAAATGTCCCAAAAACATGCCAATCCCTAAGTTCCTCCAGTTTGCGGTAGGGATCTACTGCTGTATTTGCACTACATGTGATATTTGGAACAGATTGAATACCTTCACTGCTTTTAATTTGAAATATCAAATACAATAAAATTTCTTAGAGTTCTTCAATAAATTTGCAACGTTTTTTAATTCGTTCGTTAATTGTATATCAATTTCCACGTGCCATTCTCTATCAGTATCTCCATCACACGTTCGATCACTCCACCAGAAAAGGATAATTACAGAAGACATACGAATCGTTGCAAGGCGCTCTAAGTCGTGGATCAGTGAAACTGAAATACACCTCCGGAGCTCTCTGTTCGTGACCTTTCGCCACGAGCAACGAAGGATCGACCATCGCCGCGCGACCGTGATCTTCGATCTGGATCGAACGGGTGATCCGGTTTCTGGTCCCATCGAAGGCGAAGGCTCACAATTACTATCACAATGTCGAGTCCTCGAGGGTGCGTTCGGTCGTCGTGCGACCTAAGTACAGGCTACGATCGGACCTTCGTTCGCGGATCGTTGCGTCTCCCGCGATTGCATCGTCAGTGATTGCTGCTCGCGTTTGAGGAGGGACCTTCGGGCCCTGCGGCTGCGTTTACATGTTCATCGACTCCACGCCCGAGTAAAGTCAACCTCGAGATTTTTTACTCGGATATGTTGGATCAGGCGGTTGTCAAGTGTTTACCCAGCCCTCGGACGGTTCTTTCATACCTGAACATCGCGGTTCGCGTCTCATCCAACCCCTTTTTCAACAGTCATCTTCGAAGGCTGTGTTACACAGCCACAGGACATCAGAATTTCATAAATTACTTTTTTTGCTCCTTTCTCGAGAAAGGTAAAAGTATGTAACTCAGTTACACAGAAGCCAGCTTCAAAGCTACTGCGCCACTTTGATACCTATTTCAAGGCAAGACCAACGTGAGGCTTTAGCCCAGACACCTAGTCGCCTAAACACACGGGATAGACAGTACCATAGCCAGCGTACGTTTGCGTATCTAATGGTGCCAGCACTCCTTTCTCCGTTACCTACGATGCGTAGATCGATGCTGGAACACCTGTTTTCAAACATTCGTGTGTGACGTTCCTACGCAGTCTTCAGAGGCAGCCACACCTGTTTGTCGCAGCGGTCGTCTCTGCCACGAGCTGACGAGGAATTCAGACGCGCCTATTTTTAATTACCATTCCCTACGACCGGTCCCACTTGATAACACCAATTTCGAATGATGTATCGCTCCTCGACGGTGGAATGTAACAGTTTATCAAGCTACAACGACCTCGCGGTACTCACCATTCCTCAAACCTGATAGCTAACATGATAAAGCATGTTCGCGATGAAGGAACCAGCAGAGACTCTCTGGAAATCACTTTCCTCGCTATATTATACATCAGAAAAATGGCATCTTCCCTGAAACAGGGTTTCTCTTACCATCGCGACCTGCTACGTGGAATTTCGTATATTCTGGTCATCATTAGTGTCGAGCAGCTCCAGGAAGTAGTGTGCCTGGAGAAATACAGGGAAGGCGGATTAAAAGGGGCATTCTTCCCCGTTGCGTTAGACGGCATCACACCATCATGATCCTCCTCGATTCGAGGGAATCTCCTGTCGGGCGGTTTTTGCCGGGACAGTTTTGCCCTCGTCAGTTGCTCAACAGCGCCTCGTGGAACGGCATTGGGGGGAGAAAAAAAGCAGTTCTGTTGACCGTTCCCGGGGAAGGACGTCGGCCATCCGTGCCCTGGGGCAATTCCACCAGCTCTATCCGCGGGATTCCTGACTCGTTCGGCCAGAAAAAAGAAATGACACGTGCGTCTCTGCCTTTCCGTCCACTCTTCCGGCGACAAGCCTCACCGTCCCCGAGTCGATTTTCACGACTCTTTGACCGAACAAGTTGCCGATACCGCCAATTAAGCGCGCCTCCGCCGCCATCGAACGACGATTTATCGCCAGTTAAGGCTCCTTTCTTGGACAGAGTGGCAGTCGCGGCTGGAAATGTTTTCATTCCGTCGGAGGTTCTCCTTGGACGACCACGATTAGCGCGTCGATGCCCGTGAAATTTAAGGACTGGAGGTTGGATGCCTCGGTTAAAGCGGAGCTAAGTAGTTTCGTACGTCCAGCATGATCATTGGGAGTATTTCTGCTTCAATCTTGGAGGAAAGAGATAAGAAAGGAAACCTTTATGGGTATAAAGACGCTCTTACACGCCACTACCATTTTTTTTAGGAGTAGTACACTTTTTGCTTGCAGGGTATATGCATGCTTACCTCGATGGCATAGTACTATTTTAATGTTACAGCAGGGGAAGCTACGTACCACTTGCATGTTGCAAAGATTCTTCCTTAGGAAGAACTCTTATAACTACTCTGTTCTATTCCAGAGCTTAAAAAAAATTCTCCTTCAGCTGTATCCTGCCAAATATTCAATTACTATCCCAGATCACCTTCATGATCTCTATCTGCACCCATCCCAGCTCTGAACACCGAGGGGAGCCCTCAAAATTCTTCAGATTGACTCCGCGAACGGTTAGCCTCCCCGTGAGAGGGATCTGCCGCGTACGGCGAAAAACGTCGCGCTTCTCTATTTATTTCCTCGTCGCCAATTAATTTGGCCGTGGAAGCGTGGCGTGGCCCCGGACGAAAACAAAGCAATCGCGCTCTGGTATCTGCGGTGGCGGGCTGGCCGGTTGTTTAATTAGCGAGTATTGTGCAGGCTGGTAGAGGGAGTCGATGGCGACCGAGGACCTACTCGCCCGGATATCACGTAACAAGATCTTATTCAGTGTTCGGTGCACGGAGGGTTAATGATGCTATCGCCATACAGTGCCAAAGCGATCGCATTACAGATACTATTCCGGCGTATTCGCCCGTGGACCCGCTGGGTAAGGAGGCGCATACGACGTCGATATTTCTTTAACGATCGCCGCTGATCCCACGTGGCCGGCAGCCACTCTTTCTCCTCCAGCCCCCTGCCGCCTGTCCCTCCCCGTACACCTCTTCGATCTTTTGTTGTGGGCCACGGGAGGCTTGTCGTATTACTTGGTAAGGATTCCGCTGGGACTTTCGTCGATTAATCGACGAGAAAACGACCAGCGCCGGTCTTATGAAGATTTTATCGGCACGGGAGCACGGGCTACACCGTTCCTGAAATTGTAACGTTTGTAACCACGATATTCTCGTATTGTGGGAGGCTGATACTGTGGGATCGAGCAACGTGGGAATAGTGATTTCGTTTATCTTCATTTGGGTTGGGACCCAATCGTTGCTGTGGTAATTGTCCTTTCCTAGAGGGTGATAGTAAGGTAAGTGCGAGTAATAAGGTCTATTTAACCCTACAGTGCACACCATTGCACACGTAGGGCCTCACAGGCCTATATCTCCAAATTTAGAAATGTATGGATATTTTGAGAAAATATTTTTTAGACTGCACCTAATCTATTGCACCCAATCTTTATTGACAAAAATATTTAATAACAAAATGAAATTCTGAACAAATATCTCTTTAACACTATGAGTCATCGTTATCTGAATCTTCTTCAATATCATGAGAGCTGTTCAATTGGGCCTGTATACCTAGAGCCTCCACGCGTGCACTGTAGAATTCAGGATCCATAATTCTTTTCAGAAAAAATTATATATATTTTTGAGAACTCTGTATTTTATATAAATCAATGAACATTAAGCTATAAACTGTCATATTTTGAATAATATATGAAAACAACGAACGCGAAAATTGTTAAGTTTTTAAAAATCTTGAAATGGGCCTTATTTCGTGTAGAGTAGGTAATTAGGCCCATCCAGTTAGGGTGTATATTTCGGGCAAACAAAGAGATCGCCGTCTTCAGGTGTGCACTCAACGCAATCCTCATGAACCCAGGTGAGACACGTGTCATGTGCATGACACACTGATGCATATCACTTTTGAATTCAATTCCGCATAATTTACAAAACAAGTTTCTTCTGAGTTCGCGTCTACGTTTTCTCTAAAGGTGGGTGGAATGAGCTCTTATTCACAGATTTCTGTTTTTTTTTCTTCCGGTTTAAGTGACACGAACTCTGGAGCACTTCCCAATGTTATTCCCACTTAATATTTTGGTGGGCCTCATTATATGTTTTGTCGCTTCGTCATTCTCGAGGTTATATGTTAAACGTGCACTTTACAAAATCAACAATTTTCTGGAAATACGTTGCCAACATACGTACTTATACATACCTGTAGTTGTACAGTAATTGGATGATGAGTATTCCCAACACAAATCCAGGAAAACAACGTAATTGTTATAATTATAGCAACGAAAGTTGAGGGGGAAGCAGTTGTTAAATTTACAACTGGTAACTCTTCGAATGACATTTCGTATGCAATAAAAGCAATATAAAGTACCAGGATTGTAGATTGACATACCACGGAAAAGTGACGGCTGGGTCTTATTACCTACTGGGCCTTATTACCCGCACTTACCTTTCAAGTGAGGCGATTTCTCCTGGACCGTACCTTTTCTGTGAAACATCTAGTTGCCGATAAAATTCGGTTTAATAACTCCGTACGACCACTACCGTCACACCCTCTTTACTTCGCGATTTCTTCACGGATAACGAAGCCTTCCTTCCCGCAGTACACAGGATTGTTCCGAAATTGCTCGTGCATGATTAGCAGGTGACTTTGTCTTTTATCAACTTAGAAAATCGTTGCTCATTGAATCCCTCTGCCGCGTGAGACGTTTTCCACCAGCGAGGAGAAATTTCCTCTGAAAGTCGCAATCTCCGCGTTCTCGTTCCGCGGATGACGCACATCCCGCATCGATCCTGCGCATCTCCCATTCTTCGACGATGCCGACGCGAAGGTCGCCCGATCGCCCAGTTCCTTCGACGTTTGTGGGAACGCAAGGCTTCTCACGTAGACGAGCGAAAACAGCTGGCGGAGATCTCGCGTAGCGCGGCCCGCGCGATGGGAATCGTCTGATTATGACCGTCTGGATCCACTAGCGTCGCGACCGACATTGGTCCGCATTCCTCTTCACGTATCTCGCGCGGCTTTCGACTTGCTCTTCCTCATCTGCCGCCGTTACGTTAATTCAATTTCACTTCCTCAGTGCCCGCAGCCTCCTGCAGGCTTGCGCTTAGTTATCACTATGAATCGTTTCCTTGAGAATATTTTCGTCGATCGGTGTTCAGGCTGACCGAACAAGTTTCAGGTATCTAGATACGCGCAGCGTGCCTCCAAATTGAGGAAGTATAAGTAGAGAATATGATTTTTCTGCCCGGAGCGTCGATTATCGTATTATTCATCGCTCAGGACCACTTATCCGGATTACTGTATGAACGTTTAAAACCTGTTCATCCTGTAGAAATGAGACATCCAAGGAAAAGTGTTAATCTGCTCGACATACGATCCCTGATAAGTTGGCGATTGGATATTTCAATTCTTGGGTGCAAGGATTCCCACGAAACATTGTGGAATATGCAATGATGCAAGGCGAAATGAATGTGAGTTAGTGTAAAGAGGGTGTAATGATGTTTGCAAGTTTGGACAGTATTCAGAATTCACTCAACTAAGAGAGAAGCATTTAGTGGATCTACTAGGTCGAGAAGCACTACCACACCAGATCATGATTTTTGCATTAATTAACAGATACAAGAACTTAGAAACTGTCATCAAACGTCTTTAGATGTCTTAGACGTCTGTAGACGTCTTTAAATATCTCTCGACGTCTGTAGACGTCTTTAAATATCTCTCGACGTCTGAAGATTAATATCAAGATTTTCATGTATCGAGGTATCAAACAGGTATTAATACATTCGCAAATGTAAGTATCAAAGTATCGATTCCTTTTGATAGCTACAGGTAGCAGGAGGACAAAGGGCTGAGTTTTAAGCTTTTCTTAAAATGTTGATAAGGAGTAAGTATATTCTGTCACTTTATAACTAAGTAATGGATTGAAATACAAATTTACTAAGTGTTGTAGGTATTTAATAGTGAATGAAATAGTCTATTTAAACTTCGTTTTTACCTACTTTTTTCTATATTACCTCAAATTTTCGGGTGCCAATGATTGTACTTTTATACCTATTTTTGTTTTTCATTGAATATTTTTAAAATATAAGACTGAATATGTACTCATACTGTTTTCGAAAATTAAGACCATATGAAAATTCCACAAAAAAAAATATAGACATTCCCATTGGGATTTCCGCTTATGGTGCCAATCGTTGTACAGTTTACCCTACATCGCAACACTACTCATTTCCCGCGACCTACTTATAGAACTCCACTCTAGAATCGAACACTTCCTCCGTCGATCGTTCCTCTCGTGTTCGCAAGCGATGGTGCAGATACATTGCAACGAGGGTTTCATCGCATCAGAAAATATCTTGCAGCTTTATTTTCGTCCCGATGGTTTTATTGGACGTTGACACTGCATAACTGCGTACACGCGGCGTGCATCACGGAGTACTTAACGACCAACAAGGCAAAGATATGGGAGGAGCTGTGTGGCGTGTAAACGCCATGCAGCCTAATTACTATATTAATTGCCTTCTCACTGGTTATCTTATTGATTAAGGCCGCGTTGGATCGCAGGATACGCGGGGCGTAAAGCCGCGAGGCTGTGTAACCATTGATGTACAAAAGATCCGATCGAAAATTAGCTGCGCGTCCGTCCTGTTAACGTATCGGCCGTTGTAGCAATTTAAATACTTTAAACGGCGTGATTCAATATCCCAACGACGTTTATTATTTTTGCACCGCGCCGTTGCTCCATTCTGAAAGTGCAAAGATGGGAATCTCCTTAACAATCCCCACCCCTACGCTCACAGAACACGATCGGATGAACGAAGAAGCATTTACTTTTAATCGGTTCCATTTTTCATCCTTCCCAGCCGTGCAATTGTCTTGGCTGTTTTATTTAATTAACTTCGCGCGATTAATTCGCGCGTGTTGGCATACGCGTCGATGTTATTATAACCGAAATTTTTAGGACATTGGTAAATATTGAAGATTGGATATAAATTAACACAGTGTTACCCAACCTTTTTTGTGTCGCGATCCACTTTTATAACATTCAAATAACCTGCGATCCCCTCCCCGCCTCCATATAAGACAAATTTAACAAGGTAAAGAAGACACATTAAATATAGGTACCTATTTCAGAATATATAACCTTAACTTAGTAATATTAAAAGAAAAACCAAAAAACCGTGGCGACCCCCAGAAAACACTTTACGACCCATTTGGAGGTCGTGACCCATCGGTTGGGAATCACTGAATTAACAGGTCAATTTAAATTTCATTTTGTAAAGATTTCAATCTAAAATAAAGGTTTGTGGTTCTTATGTTGTAATAGTTGAATATGGAACTTTTGTGACTTAGCCACTGCAATATAAAACGCAGATAATATGATATGTTATCTCAAAGTTTCCTCAGAGTGCTTGCTTGAAATTGGACATTGCAGATCGCGTATTAATCTTAATATAAAAAGCAGAAAGCTCTCACCTAAAAACTTTCGAACGGTAAACTCTGCATCAAAATTCCGAGCAAAGCTAGGAAGTAAAGCTAATAATATATAATTATGAAATAAAATATTTGCAACGCACAGTGCAGGAGACAATGCATTGCAGGCAAATAGTGGAGAATTAGAAGACTGAAGAATAAGAATGTTAAAATCCCCAGATGAAAAGCTTCAAAGATGTAGGAATCGAATTTAAAGGACTAAAATGTTGATTCTTTGAAACACAGACCAACCATCACAACACGAATGGACAAATTTGAAGGAGCCAAAGGAGTGAAATCTTGACATACTATTTGACTCTGTATTTCACTAAAATTCTGCAACTCTGCTAATCAAACATGGGTCCAAAAACAGTCATAGAATATTCAAATTCCAAAAAATAATAATTCATGAACAGTGTGTGGCACGTAGGACCTCATTCAGCCTGTACGTTCTCAACTACAGACCCGAAGACACAGAGACCTACATTACGCCGATGGTTGCGACTCGCTGCCGTCTGGAGGGCCTTGCAATGGACATTTCGGGGTGTGGGTTTTCGTGGAAAGGCAGTAAAGCCTGGCGAGGTCGACGGAGACCGCAGATTTATGCGTAGTAAAGGCGGACAGGCTCGCCTCTTCGACGTCCTCTTCATCCCCGTGGCTCCTCTTCGTTGCTCGCGTACCCGCGCATAAGAACGAACATTAGCGTTTGCTCTCGTCGGTACTTACGGATAGTTACCGCCTGGAATCATAAATTATTGCCCACGCCCAGCAACTTTTAGTGGCACTCGGAACTGGCGGGAGTTTTCGGCTGCAAAAATTACGTTGGCCCGCGTGGATCGACAAGAGAAGCTCGGTATCCTCATTTCACCCTGCTGCTCCTTTTGCTGGTAACCGCTGAGATCTGAGCATAAAAATCATCGTTTCCACGCGTCTCGGCCAGCGAGAGGGACTGTCCTGGCATTATGCTAATTGGAGGGCTAATTAAGTTAAATACGTCGGAAGCGATTATCAGAACGGACGGTTGAGTTTCGGGCACCGAAACGCGCCTTCTCTTGGTCTAATTCAAGGTAACTACGAGTAGTTTCCTTTTTACAGCTCTGAGGGACCCTTGCTGCAAATGTTTACTTACACTTGATTACACTATTCCATCAATGTTTCTTCGATCTTCAACGAGAATCGAGGAATACTTCAATTTTTGTATTAACAGTGACGTGTTTCTAATCGGAAGATAAGAATAATTCTGTATAGACTGGAAATCCTTTACTCGATGATTCGTAGTGTTAAAGAGATATTTGTTCAGTATTTCATTTTGTTATTAAATATTTTTGTTAATAAAGATTGAGCGCAATAGATTACGCGCAGTTTTAAAATTATTTCTCCTCAAAATATCCATGCATTTCTAGCTTTGGAGAAATGGGCCTGTGGGGCCCAGCACGTTGGTGTAATTTTAATTTACGTGTGCGCTTTACGGTTAAAAAGGAGGCGCCTCATGAGTCTCGTCACTACAGGCAATCAACGCAAGCTATAATCTCACGCAACATCCGAATTCGACCATACTTTCGCGCGTCTGAAGTAGAGCGGGACATCATTGGCGCGCCCAGTAGCCTCGTGTCATCCCAATTATTTTTGACAGCTCATACGCGTACATTGTAATTGACCAGCAATCAGTCGAGCCGCGCCATTGCCTAATTAGTAAGCAGATGAATCGTTGCACGGACGTTGCCAGGTTTGGTGGCCCAACAGTAACGAGCCAGCAGCCACCAGGCCTCTGCAACGTTTCACCAGTCGCCGCGCCGTAACGAGAGCTATATCGATTCGAACACTCGAGTACGATCTCTCCAATCGGTTCCCTGCTCGCAGCATCGCGGGAACAACCTGTAATTGTATTTATCCTTCGACAGGGGGACCGCTCGCAATAACAGACCCGCGATTGCCATTCGAAGCGCTAGATGCATGACCAAGCGAGTCGCGACTCTTCCTTTCCTGCCTTTTCTTTCCCGAAGGCCAGTTCCTGCCTTTTCTTTCCTGCAGGCTAGTTCCTGCCTTTCCTTCCTCGTCGCCACGCCACCACGCTGAACCGTCATCGATTCTTGCACGCTGCTTGCAGCTCGTGAGTCCGTGACGCGTCCTCTGACGCCCCAGTCCCCCCTTCGTCCTGGTAGAATGGTTCTCTTTCGCCAGCGGATTTACACGCGTAACGAGCTTTTTACCGTACCGCGACGCTAAAGATAACGCCTCGCGCACGCTGAAAACGTAACACGCGTGGCGATCGTTCGCTCGCGATATGTGCCGAGGATCGCAGGAAATGGTGAGATTTACTGCGCCGCTACCAGATCGCGTGCAATCGGGCTGCTTTTTGATGCGCGCGGCCTCGTGCCTCTAACCGAGGCAACAAGATGATCTTGAGCTTCTTTTGTTAATGGAGGTTGGATTTTTTTATACGAAGGCAGGGAGGTAACTACTTAGGTGGCGTGTAATTCTAGGGTTGTCATCATTGTCGCTGTTTTTGCGTTTGCTTATATCGTAGGCGTACGAGGAAAGTCCTCTGTTTTCAGAAAAATCCATTTTTATTTCTCACGAGAAATGTAAAATAATTATCGTAAAGTGAGGGAACATTGGCAGTTAATTAATATTAGTCTTCTTTTCCTCAGTCTGAATTTTTTTTTCTTGCTTATGTTATCTTCCACAGTCTCTGTATACTAAAGAGTTTTTTCCGTTGATAGTAATAATAATATGTATTACAGAAGGAAAAGGACAAAAATTTTATGCATTTTCACACTTGTAGTACAATTACAAAAGTGCAGTGTTATAATGGGATACTTAAAACAACTGTAAAAATGTTAATTTTTATATTAGGTATACATATAACAAAATGTTACAAAAACTTGCCAACCCAATTTACACAACCACCACTAGGTGGTAAAATAATGAATTTTAGCAAAAATGAACTTAGTGGATTTTTTTTGTATGCCCACAATATGCTTCTGGGTCGTTTTGTGAGTGGCTGAACATTTTTGATGGGTGTGAAAGATATGTCCTTTGGAAAGTGTATTCTAATACTTTATAATTTAGTGTTGTAGGTAATTTTAAGGAGTATTCTCATGCTTTCGCTCTAGTTTGAATGGTTGCACTGACTTTGTTTGTAATGTTTCGTGATTTTAAAGAAGCTTTTAAAGACTTATGAAGTTTTCAAGTATATTATTGCAGCTGAAGCTTTCGAAATACTGTTCTAGAAATCCTCCAATCATAGTGTCTGATAGATTAATAGTTTCTTGTTGATAATCTTCCACCAAAGAGTCGCTGTCAAGCTCATGTAAAGTACCTAAATACGTGTTTTCCTTTGCATAAATTATTCCTTTCAATATTCATATAATTCCAATATATTCAGTTTCCTAAATAAAAAGAGCCACTGTCACGTTCTCGAGAAGTAACTACATGTTTTCCTTTCCATAAATCATGTTTTTTAATATTCATACAACTCCAATGTATTCAGTTTACTAAACGAAAAGATTCCGATATCGACAGATCATTAAAGCCACCATCACGCTGCAGATTAATTCGTTAATGAAAGCCAGTGAAAGTATTCAAGATCCTCCGCGATAAATCTATCAGGCTTTCTTTCGATTGCATTCGTAGAAAGTATTCGCAGGTCTTGTAGCACGTCGCTGGGGAACTAGCTTTCGTTATCTGCATTCGTATAAGTTCATGGTTCGATAACGACGACACTCCTTGTCGTCGATTATCGCGAAAAATGTTAGCCTCTCCGATAGTCTCGCCCAGAACAAACACCTTGTACGTGAACAAAGAGACTTCGTGCTGCCTTTCGCGGATTTCTAGACAATCCGCCTATTCTGGGAACTGGATAACACTAGAAACACCCCAGCAAACTTAAAAATTCAAACACAACTACACATAATCGATCACAGGAATATTAGAACAGATATCAATTATCAGAATTCTTCTGAATCCAATCAATTTCCAATATCTTCACTCAAATAACCCGCTAATTCACTTCAAAACTGATTAATACATTGTCTTTCATCTTTCGACAAAGGCGCCTCCTCTACATGAAAAAATCGATGTTCGCGACGAGCTGCACTTGGCGAATCATGCCAGGGAGTTTATGGTCTCATAAATAAGGGAATGTAAAGGCAATACGTCTGTTTTTTATGAGCGAAACGAAATCGTTTACCACGGTGTGCGAGTTTACGCGTCCTGCCCGCTGGTTGGCTTCTTCTTTCCAGTCAGAAGATGCACCTTGTGTATCTGCATACGCGTCAGAGCTTCTGGGCGAAGCTTGTACCCTCGCGAACGATCGTCGATAAGCTTGCCTAATTTATCGCCCTTTTCCCTCGAGGTTAATGTACCGAGGTGTGCTCGTTCTTCTGTTCGTTTCGAGCCGCGTCGACTACTGTATCGTCGATGCGCAATGGAGAATTATTTCGGAGACGTTCTCGCGGTTTTGATGGAAAAAGAGGGCTGTGAGAAGCATTGGTAGCTGTGCTTGGAGTGGGAGCATAGGAAATAGAGGAGCTTAGAGGAAATTTCAGAACTAAGGCGCGCTTGCAGAAGGGAAGTTCATTATTGGTGTCGTATAGAGGTGGAGATATGGAAATTGGGGCATGGAAAATCGATTTTGAAGAAGTTGCTTCGTAATTGTTTGATTTTTAATAGTTCTTTGGGGATCCGATAAAAAATGAAGCTGGGTGTTCGGTTTTGTTCTATAAAGTGGATTCTCTTTGAAAATGCTATTACTATTATAAGTTTTGAGGTTTTGTAAGTTTAAGCGATGGAATAAAATAGATTTCTCGTTTTTAATGTTATAATATTATTTTTTAATATCAGTATATGTATTTAAGAATGCAAATTAAATACGTTTAGGTATATAAGCCTATATTGTACGAGAAATACAATTACTCAATATTTGGTGACTCCGCCTTTAGTTTTTATGATAGCTTGGATTCAGCGAGGCATGCTTTCAACGCATTCTGTATTATTTTCGTCTTATTTGTAATAATCTTATCCCCGCCCTTTTAAAAATAAATTAAATTTATGTGTTGAAAAATTACTCACAATATTGCCAGATGTTGTAGCTAACACAGTCCAACAAAATGAAACTTTTTTTTTGTTCCGCAATATCCATTGGGTGATTCTTGTAGAGTTTTTCGCCCTGAACGCGAATACGCAAGCAGAATTGCTCTATCACCCTCAGTTTTTGAGAAAATCGATTTTGAAAAAAATTGCAAATTTTCAACTTTGAACACCTTTTGTGTCGAAATGGTAATAGTTACTCGGTTGCTCGTTGCGTCAAATTATTCTATGAACCCTCCCGAATACAACGATGTGAGTTATTATTGCATTGTGAACATTTAAATAGGTTTAGACAACGATCAAAGGGAAAAGGACAGCCGAAATGCACCCATTTTTGCAGATATCTTTTAATTTATTTCCAAAACTAAGGGTCTAGAAGAAAATCTGACCATCCCACAGGATGCAGTAGACATTTTTCCTTGGGAAATTATCAACAAAAGTGGTAAGTCACGTTTTTTTTTCAATACAGAAGCGAAATAGTTTGGCAAAACGTGCGCCATCGACGGGGGTAGTCAACGGCGGCGCGCGAATCACTGCCGCCCAGCTTAACACAATCGCTTAACGCGCGTGACTACCACTGCCGGCGCCGCACGTTTTGCCAAACTATTTTGCTTCTGTATTGAAAACAAAACGTGACTTACCACTTTTGTTGATAATTTCCGAAGGAAAACTATCTGCTGCAGCGCGTGGAATGGTCAGATTTTCTCCCAGACCCTTAGTTTTGGAAATAAATTGAAAGATATCTTCAAAAATGGATGCTTTTCGGGTGTCATTTTCACTTTGATCGTTGTTTAAACATATTTAAATGATCATAATGCAATAATAACTTACATCGTTGTATTCGGGAGGGTTCATAGAATAATTTGACGCAACGAGCAACCGAAAAACTATTACCGTTTTGACAGAAAAGATGTTCAAAGTTGAAAATTTGCAATTTTTTTCAAAATCGAATTTCTCAAAAACTGAGGGTGATAGAGCAATTCTGCTTGCGGATTCGCGTTCAGGGCGAAAAACTCCACAAGAATCACCCAGCTGATATTGCGGACCAAAAATCGTGTTGGACAGTGTAATCAATAAATGAAAAAACAATAACATTCATGCATTGTTACTTTAATTACAGTCACGACTTTCACAGATTTTGACAAAAATATTTTGAGTATAATAATTTGGCCACCCTCTGTATAGGTATACTACCTCTTTGTTTAAATAAATTGGCATATTACGAATCTGATTGCGTGGCTGAATCTGTTATAAAAAAAATACACCATTTTCGCCTGAAAGATTTTTTTCTATAGTGCATAGTTTTGGGGAAAATGTATTGTTCACCCCAGCTTTGAGGGCTGATTTCACCCCCTAGATATGGACGTTTACCGCTAAAAACATACGTGTCAAATACTTTTTCAACAACTATAATCTATGTAAACCTCATCAAAATCGGCGTGTCACAGTTGAGTGGTTTCCCTTGCTAGTAGTATACTTTCAACTCCTAATATTCCACCTGGAGTAATTACTATGTTTCCTAACTACTCATAGTATATAATATCCCTATTATAACGTAACCTTATCATGCTCCATATTAGCATCCATTCTTCTTCTAACATCGCTGCATACAATTCAGCTGCAAAAATATACCCACTCCTCACAAAGCACCTAGCAATCCATACAACTTCCGCAAAGCCAGCCAAGTCAAAGAATATTCTCACCAAATTCCCATTCACGTAACAAATTACACCATACCCGCCAACTTGAATCCGAACCAGAAACACACAAATCTCCACTGACCCTAGAAACCCAGCAAAGAAACCAACTCAACTCCTCAGGTTTCACCTCCACGTCGAAAGCCATCCCTGGAAGCACCCCTCCCCGCGAGCAGAAAATCACCGATTCCACTTTCGACGGCAAAAGGCTCCCCTGCCCCTTCCCTGGAGCGTTGCGCAACGCTTGCATTACGTAACCCCCCGGCCCGCTATAACTTCATACTCCGGATGCAGCGTGGTCCAGCGCGCAGCACCTGCGATCGGGCGCATCGATCGCGATATTCCTCCGCGGTGGTCTCCGCGGTCGGTGCATACGCGCGAGAGTTCCTCGGTACCGCCTCGCATCCGATAACGCGACGCGCTTGCATGCACGTGTTCCCCCGAGTTTCTCGAATATCCAGGCGACATAAAACATTCCCCGCCGATATAAATCGGCCGCGCAACGAGATCGATCCTCGTTACCGCATCGCCGCGCAGACAGTGGACTCTGGCTGAGGCTGCAGAGGTGTGTAGAGACGAGGCGGGCAGAGCACCGGTGCCTTTTGTTTTTGCCCGTACATCAGATACTAGGCGTCGGTTATCACCAAGTGGTATCAGGCCCACGGCGAGGATGTAAGTATACGCGGCGCGTTCCCTGGCGCACAGTGTGTGTCTCAGATAAGATATCTCCGGGTCCAGGGTACCGATGCCTCTGTCCACCGCGCGCGGCACCCCTCCCCCTTGTCCCTCTGCCCTCCACGAGAGGCAATAAATAACTTGGACCGATCGGTTTTTGCCGATCGAGCCGTTCCACCCTGTGGCGCGCGCCCCAGCTCATGCCCCGTTTCGACGTTCCCGCTCGCCCCGGCTCGTAAAAACGAGGCAGCTTGCGAGCTCGTGGCTTGCAACGTCGCGGGACCACGGGCGGGGGGGGGGGGGGGGAGGGTGCCGGGAGCTTGATGCGTAGCCTTATTGCCGCTCGTCCTTCTTTTTTGGCGGGCTTTCGACCGAGCGTTTGTTTGTCACGCGCCATCCGTGGCGCAGCCTCCTGCGTTTTCGACGGGCGGGTGATTCCAGGCTCGGGGATGGGTGGGTTGATGCGCCGCAACGAGGCAGCACTCGATCCCGCGCATGAGTGAATCGAGGATCACCTGGAACAACGAAAATTATGATTGCCAGAGGACGGTTTAGCAAGTTAAAGCATGTCTCGCGGCGCGAGATCGGAATCGGTGCCTGGCGACCCTATATAATCTGCGCTCGAAAATTACGATGATGTCCAGCGGATAAAGCTCGGGAGATGATAATGCTCGGGCGACGATGCAAACGAACGAAACGGATGTCTGCGAGCGTCTCGTTCGTTTTCGTCCGCGCGCCGGGGCCCCGCTAACGAATGATAGCATCGCGGCTGATTATGAGTTTCGGCCGTGGTGCGGCTTCAAGAGTAATGCGCCGTCGTGGCTGATCGGGGGGGCCCAGTTATAGGGATTTCGATTTTAATGGCTTCAAGGGACGGCTTCAAACTTCGCCGTGACCTGCGAGTCGATGCGCTCGATGGATGTTTAACGCGTCGAGTGATCACTCAATTTGCTGCATTGTCATTCTACTCGGAACTTCATCTGTCATGGTCTGAACTCGAATATTGAAAAGCCTAAGTAGTCAACATTCACAGTACAGGTGTAGATATATAAAAAGGCTAGTTGCAGTTATTAGCATCTATTAGCATCTTCTCTCTCTATACATCAGATATTCTCCACGCTGTGTATATTCTACACTGTAACTTCTTAAGGATGTATCAAACGTATAAAATTTGAAATACTTAAATATCTACGTCTTACGCATGGTAAATCGAGATGCAAGGAACTCGAACGACAGTTGCAATCTTATTTTTACTTCTAGAAAGGTATTTTTCACTTTACAAATGTTTTTTCAGGCATTATTTGCTGAACTTTTGGCAGTGACAATGTCCTAAGTTCATAATTTTCTCGAGTTATAATTTATTTCTTTAAAACTGTACAGTGAAAACAATTGAAACTCGACTGGTATTTTTATCTATCCGTATACTACATGTAAAAAAAAAAAATGAAAACTTTGGTACCATTTCGTCAACATTTTTTCAGCTGTTTTATCTCTCAAGATCGTCTCTTTCTATGAGAGTACCTACTTGTAAAATTAGTGAAAATTAAAATCGTTATAACTCAGCAATCGTTTAGTGAATTCGTTTAAAATTTTTGGAGCACAGCGGGAAGATTGAAAAGAACAATCTCACACGTTTTCATCAACTTGGTGCCATTTTGAAGATAGGACCGAGACATCGTTAAGGGGTCATTCTACATTGATCGTTCGAAAAATCAAGCTATTTTTAAAGTTTTTTCTTGGTAAATACAGCATATAATGAAATAAATGAATCTCTTTGGTATTTATTCATCTACCCTTGCATGGTAAATACATGGGTAACACCCGGCCACTCGGCACTCACGGAAAACTTTAAACGCGTTTTTCTCGAAACAATGTTCTTAAAACCGGTGAAGCCTGTATCTCGAAAACTTATTATCCGATTCGACTGAAACTTTTTTTATTTTGAAGAATATACCTACTTCTGGCTCGTGGATAAACCACTGAAATTTAAAAAAAATTGAAATTTTGTCATTTTTAATGGCGTTGAAAGGACGAAAAATATAAGGAAAAAGTAATTTCACACTTCAAGTGTAGTTATTTTCTAAAAAAAATGTAATTTTTTGTAATTTTTACTGCGTAGTCCACGAGCGAGTTTCATGCCCTTTAATAATCTACCATTGTTTTTTATTTCAGACCAATGGTTTAAGTGCTAGAGGTTTCACCGATTTGGATGAATTTTTTAACGCCTCGACTGTCACGATTTCCCAGTGCCGTCTGCAATGATTAATTATGAAACAAAAAAATTATTTCTATAGCTTAAGACATCTTTAATACAAAGCAAAAAGTCTCGTTAAATTATACGTAGTAGTTTTCCTTTAATTAATTTCTAAAGATCACCTATTTTTATGTGCTCTAGACCGGAACAGCCCCTTAACACGGAATTCCTCTTAACCCTCTAACACCCAGCCACTCCACCAGTAAATCCACCTCGACATCTCTCCACGCCTACACCCCACCCTCACGTTTTCATCTTCCAACACGTGTTTCCGAAATTTTCAGTCAAATCAAGACATCATAATTTCTATCTGACCGATCCAAGCCCGTATTGTGGTGCCACCTGAATAGCATTCGCAGTCGCGGGTACGCACGGCCCCTGCGCAATCGTTCCAAGCTCTCGAGCGTTAATCTCACGTTGAATCCGCGGCGAAGTAGCCGCCGTATCGACGTGTTGCGTAAGCTCGCGATAGCGCGGTGCAACCGATCGCGAAACAGCCGTGCGTGCAGCGTGCTGGACGAAAGAAAGCCTGGCGATCCCACGGAGCCACGCGATACTTCATGCTCGGCGCACGTGACCCCGCGACCTTAAAACCGAGCACTATTTTCCGCCGCGGACAGATCCTCTCTCCCCCTTTCATGCTCGCCGTCGTGTTACAGGACGTGGCACGACATGAGACCGGAGATTAATATTATCTCGCGCGTACACCGGGGAGGACCGCTCCGGAGCTGCTACACGTAGAGCAGCCTGCTGAAGGCATCTTCCCTCTATGTCTTCCATAGCTTCCGTTCTGTTCTGCGAAATTGGAGGCTGACAGGGTCGCGGAACTGCTCGATAGACCTGGCAGCGTGGTCCAGGCGCGAGTGGCAACGGAATGTAACTTCGCCGCAAGTAGACGTGGGTTAGTTCCGACTTGGCGATGGTACAGATCCCATTTCGATTAGAATACTAGCAGTACGAGGAGTTAAAGAGTGTATAATTGCAAGTTTGAAA
Organism: Andrena hattorfiana; assembly: GCA_944738655.2. Lineage (NCBI taxonomy): Eukaryota > Metazoa > Arthropoda > Insecta > Hymenoptera > Andrenidae > Andrena > Andrena hattorfiana. Next base: position 36,454,512 of record OX122889.2, on the reverse strand, counting down.
GTTAGGTCCTTTGGAGTTCGTGGTTTCACTAGTTTCTACCTGAAATTCTCATCTTTCGATTACTAATCAAATTCCAAATTATTCTCCGAGCATCAGAGTTACAAATCCCACGTGATATACTCCATACATGTCTCTCCATTCACCTGGATAAATTCGAAAACGGAACATTCGTCTTATTATACCCAGGAATGGAATATTCAGAATTTTCTTCCGAGTATTTGATTCCAAGCTTCCTCGAGCGTCATGTTAGCGAGTACCCTTCGCTTTCGAATATAGTCTTCGCTGAATACTATTCCAACGAGCGGTGTACCGACCACCGAGCCTCCTCGAACCCCATTAACATACTTTGCTCGCGTATGCATATCGCTACCATGCTTTGTACACGGGTACACGGGTGTCGCACGAAAGCACGACCTCCTTACGACGTATACGCGAAACAATAACGTGTACAAAGAGGGACACGGGCACAAAGCTGCCTCCGGGCCGATAAAATGCGCCGTTTGTATTTCCCGCGCTGCTCTTTTGTACGTGACGTGCACGCGGCGCGGTTCGAATGCGTTTTTCTCGGAACGCTTCGCACGTTTTCTTCACGGGTCGTGGGACCCTGAGCGCGATTTTCGACCGCGCTTCTCGGACTTACTCTCGGATGTGTTTTGTTTCGAGACACGAACAGAACCGATGGCGTTTCCTCGTGGACATTGTGTGACACAGTTCAACAGCGTGCGTTGGAAGACGGTGACGTTTTTAGTTTCCCATTCATGTTTTTGAATTTTAATGAATGAAGGGTTGAAATGGGAATACTTCAAAGGATTTCATTTGATTTTCAATGCTTAACGGTACACTCTCGTGTAATGCCCTAAAAAAAGTAGAATTTTTTGTAAAGAAAAGTGTAACACATAGGGTAAAGAAAGTCTTTTTAGTATTGATTTATACATTTTTTTATTGTTTTTTTTCGATGTAACCTTGAATAAATAGCTAGGGAACCTGAGAACACTAGAGAAGTCTGATGGGGACAAAAATACGATGTAGACGATATTTCAAGGTAGGCTCATCTGAAATCAAAAATTGAAATGAAAGTTCGATGATTGGTACATGTTTCACTAAAAGTGACAGAAACCGGAAAATTAACACGTACTAATCATTCATTATTTTGCAGTAACGATTAGTCACACGATAACTACACTCATATATCTTCAAAAACTCGAATTATTGATTATTGATTTCAAATAAGCCGATCTCGAAGTATCACGTGCACCGTGTTTTTATCACCGTTGGAATTATAGCTATTTATTCAAGATTACATCCGAGAAAAATCAATAAAAAAAATGTTTTTATCATCTTAAAGTATGTATAAATGAGTACCAAAAATACTTTTTACCCTATGCGTTACACTTTTCATTGAAAAAATCCTAAATTTTGTAAGAAATTACACGAGAGTGTACCCTTAAAGAACCGTGCCGCGAGTTATGGTTGTGCAGCGCTTCCTGTTCATTTGAGGCAGAAATTGAGGCTTATAGAATACAACAATACTTCAGATACTCATTTGAAATTAGCCTCCTAGAACGGGGTAGTTCAGAGGATTCTGGCAATATCCATTTTCTCTGAATCTCTTCTCCCTAGTGAGCCCCAAAAAATAGAACTCTTCACCTCCATTACTTAACACCAGCACCTTATTACTTCCTACTTCTTCCATAAAACAGTCTACCACTCGAATACACATATCTTAATTCATTAATGATCCTAAGTATCTCAAGAAGCACATGTCGAACAACATTTTCAACACGCATGAATGACAACCGCCAGAATAAACTGAATCGTACATCCATACGATGCAAGAACAGTGTTGCAGCCAGGGCTCATGGTGCCCTGGCAAGTTCTTTGGCTCGAAAAATCGACCGAAAGCGCGAGTACTGCATGGTGGACTAAGCTGCATGAACAATGACGAGAGAAAGGCAAAAAGAAGAGGAAGCTGTGGAGGAGCGACAGCGCAACGGCAGCTGGCGTGTCTAACGCGTCCGACGATGCGCGAAACGCGTCTGGTGGCATTCTTACAAGTACGTAAAGGGCCTCATTACGGGCCCAGAAGGACGGTAGTGCTCCTGTCGTGGGCATTGTATCGTTCCATCGGCGATTTCTTTGCCTCCTCCTTTCGGTACATCCCCCTCGTCTTCTGCGTTTGTTGGCAGGACCCGGGATCACGTATTCGAATCATCGATTACCAGCGTTACCTTGCACACGGCAATCTCGTTTCCGCCTCGTCAATTCGCGCAGATGATATAACACGCGGGGTTGCAAGCTGAATTCATTTCGCGTTTCAAATATACAGTGCAAATGAGATCCCTTTTCTGTGAATAGGGGTTGAAAGCATCATGTACTTGATGTGGGTACGAGGAAGGTTCTAACGATGAGTCAGGCTTAATGAAAGGTTCTAGTAGTTTCTCTAAATTCTTTGCGTTATTTTGTAAAAAAGTATTTCATAAATTCGAATTATTTTAATTAGGAAACTTTTAGGTGGGAAGGGGTAGCTGAGGGTGGAACGAGATTATCTGAAAGGTAAGGGAAAACAGAGAATGTCACAAAACAGCTTTATCGAAAAAATCAAGCGTTTTGTTCTAGTGCAGACTGGACATTGCCTGTTTTTAATCAGTACAGTAATGCCTCGTTATAGTCCCGTTTTTAGCATGCGTAGTACGCCCGGTGACTATCCCCACCATTTGTTGGAATACTTTGGTCGAGAGTGAGAGAACGAAAGAGTCGACGGCAACTTCGTGTCAACTGTTTCGTTCCCTCTTGCTCGGCTCTTGGGTTTTCTCACTCGCGGCATCGGCCACACCGAATAGTCTTAGAGCATATACTACTCTAAGGGAATAGTGTCCGCATAACGTCGTTCGCCCACCGCCATCCCCGTTCGTCGGGTTTATTACGAGGAATTACTGTACACCAAAACATTAACGTTATCTTACGGGGGTATTTGCATTCTATAACTCTCTGAGAATCGACAGTTCTGTAGTCCCAGTTGCCACCAACAAATATGCTATAAATTACAAAATCACGAAAAATGGATTTCTCGTTCTTTCCCCTTAACATTCATTTAGTATTAATTAGTGAAAGCTGAATTCACTTGTATGAACGTGTTTTTCAAGAATTCTTGGTAACGCAAGATGTTTAATGACCACTCTTAAACAAATACGAAACATTAAATTTGTCAGAGAATGAAATATATAATCATGTATGAACCGTAGCCTATCATGTTAACGATCAGTTGCTATTAGCCTTACGATTCAGCAGCAGATTAACGACGAAGTTATCAAGTATCTTAATAATTAAATATCAAACTTTATGCTAATAACCACAGTCCATCGATAAAGAAAGTGGAACGCTTCGATTTAAGAGACACTGTTGGCACGACTCTGAACGTATCAACGACTCGTAAGTGGAATAAGTTCGTGAAAAACGGACCAAATCGTGTGCAAGCCACGAAATTCTTTCAATTTCGGGGTAATCGAGGATGCTGATGATCCTCGTACCATCAAGCGCATGATTATAGAAACGCAATTCCAATCAAAGCGCATACTATCCAAGTACAGGATTCGAATGCAATGCAGAGGCTATATAAACATTCATAAAATTTCGAAATGCCATTTGTTGGTCTTTAAAATCGAGTAAGTACATTTTCTTCTTCCCATCGCATTCAATCGATTCCTTCTCTTTTTCAAGACCAAGAATATACCGGCTATGTATACGTTTATCTTCCTCGCGAGCGGTTCTTAATTACATCACCAGCAATTGACGATCCTCCATTTACCTTCGAGGCTCGCTCATGAAACGTCGTGGCGCTTTCGCCGCGCAATTAATAAACCATCGCGTATTCCGATCGATAATAACTGATTAATTAATTACCAGGATGAAATTCAGTGAAATTATCGTTACTCGTGAATCGTGATTCGTAAAGCGATTGGTGGTTAAGAATGCTGATTAATAGTTTCCTTGTACATCAGATATACAAAGCATACCTGCAAGTGTCTTCCTAATGAGATCGTAACGAACAGAATTAATTTCATCGCGTAACCAGTGGCGGATTTAAGGAAAATGGCCCAGGTGGCAAACGTTCTGAGGTGCCCATTTTTTGGGGAAAAAGAAGAGGTAGTTTACTAGAAACGGGTAAAATGTAGTAGTAGATACAGAAAAAAAATATAATTTAGATAAAATCATCATTTTTTTTTAAGATGGCCCCCTGGGTGGGCCTTCTGAACAGAGACCCAGATGGCAATCGTCCATCGGCCGCCCTTTAAATCCGCCACCGGGCGTAACTTCATTCCTGAAAATCATAATCTCAAGTCCTGCCTTGGTCACTTCTAAATTCCCAACTTCAAATACAAATAACCACCATTCTCTGCTTGAAGATGAAGCAATTTTTCCGCACCTTCGTCCAGCCTGTACAAAACCCTATCGTCGTGAAATCATTCCCAGTGGTGGACATAAGAAGGGAGAGGAAGTATCTCCCATCCGAGAGAAAAATTGCATGGTGAAAAAATGTTCGTAAGGGAACATTGTCTGCGAAGAAACCGGAGGGTTCCACTTGACTACCCTCCCAGGGGAATCCTTTGTGGAAGCGAAGAGTCCGTCGCTGGTCGTCTGTACGGTCCCTGACTTTTTTGCGCCATCTTAATTCCCATCCTTCGGCGTTGCCACGAAAGAGAACTGCGGATAATTTTAGCGAGTCACCGCGTGATGATACTCGTCCCTGTTTCTCACGTACTGCCTCCGATGATAGCACCACGTGGTGGTCATTAAAGTTTCGCGAAACACGCGGAATGTGAGGACAGGCTTCTCTCCGAGCAGCAACGCGCGTCCAGGGTCTTTGTGGCACTGCTTATTTCAAGTACCGAGTCACGGTCAATCCCGTATAACTTGAATGGGTAATTACATTGTATTGGAGTGTCTACGGCGGGACGATATTTTTAGGAAGTCACAAGGTTACAAGTTCTTTGTGAATGGAAGGGAAACTTGCAAGGGAAGATCACCAAGCTGGAAATTCAAAAAATTATGAAACTTTTATTTTTATTACGCAATTTTTGTTGTTCCCCAAATTCACTCTAAAGGGGTGAAATTGGTCCCAGAAAATTCGGCTATTTTCCGATTTCGTGTTATAATTCGCGAACTGTAGGAGATAGGAAAAAGGTTGAAGAGTCCTTGTAGAAATCACTGTAAATGCCAAAAATCATCGTATTACCATTGGCATATAGAACATTTTCCGATAATTTTTTTTTTTAATTTTGGCACTCGCAATGTTTTCTACAAGGATTCTTCAGTTTCCAGAGGAAAGTTACTTTTCTTTAATTAGGACTATTATTTGATAACTCACGATTCTGACAGTTCGCGAGTTATAACATAAAATCGGAAAATGGTAAATTTTCAGAAGTCATTTTCAGCCCTTAGAGTAAAGTTTGGGCCGAAAAAATTGCGAAATACATACCTATGTATCCTCGACATTAGTATGCCACTTATTTTTCGATTTTTTGATTATTGAAATGGAACTCCCGCTAGTTTTGTTCCTTTTGATTTAACCTGTTAATTGCGGAATTTAGTTTTAAAAATCCCTCACAGAGTGCGGAATTAAAGACACGCATTGACGAGTATACACGTCAACCGCACCGCAATAGCGATTTGGATTGACGTGTATACACGTCCAACTGGTTAAAATTGCGCCACACCAAATTTCAGCTCATTCAGATAACACTCGTATTATCCCGCGGCGACAACACATGGAAATTAACAAACGATTACCTTTTCAAATTTTTATTGAAGGTTTTATCTTATTTCAAATGTTCCAACTGTCTTCCAAATCCTACATACTTATATTCTAATTTATCGAATTAAAAAAATTAATCCCCATTCTGGAACATATCAAAGTCAAGTATAGATACAGTTTTACTGTTTTATTATGCTGCGTTTATAACTGATTTGATACACGGTGATTTACATAACCGTTACAGATAACGACAATTCTACGAAACGATAAAAGTAAAATGGAATAGCTGGGGTTGCTACTGCCTTCGTTAATTTTCACTGTTTGCAAGATTTCTTTGTAATTTTTTGAAGTTCAACTTCAAATCGCTACGGTTTAATATTATTCGATTAAGCTGAATCTTTACACTTCACAATATTAGATTAAATGGAACAAAATTAGGGGGGCCCCACTGAAAATTTGAATTTTTGTACTCAGTAAATAAGTGGCACCCTACTCTACATATCCCCAAAGTTTCATAACTTTTTTAATTTAATGGTTAGGGGATCTTCCCTCGTCAGATATCTTCGTAATAATTATTCACTCGTTAAGTATGAATTCCAGAGAAGCATTCACTTTCCTGACGATTTCCTAGTAGTCGCACACAGTTTAAAAATGATCTTAAAACACTTTCCGCAAAAAGTTCCCATCTTCCTGCACCAGGTGTCACTCGCCACCCACGACGCTTCTGAGAGCTGGCCATAGAATAACTCACGTAAAACACCCTTTACGTAATAACACTGGATCCCGAATACGCAAGAAATGCATTTGAAAGTCGAGAAACACCGTGGTGGCCGGTGTAACCACTATTATTTACGATATCACGAAACGCACTGTAATGAAAGAGTTATTTGATCTCTGACAACCTCATCCGAAGGACCATTACAGCAAAAATTGGCGTCCGGTCGAAGGCGCGAGACACCGGCATTGCAGGAACGCATCGCCTGTCCCTGAGAAGGGTAAATTACCGCCGTGGGCGAGGGTCTCTCATAAAGCACTGTGCAAATTAAGTAGCCAAGAAAAGAGTGGGGGAGTGGTGGGGTATATCGTCGTTAGCGACCGAAGGGAAGTGCAGCCCTCGAAGAAACGGAGGGGGAGGCTCGTAATTTTTATGGAAATTATTATCGTCGGTAGGAGGCAGGCTAGAATATCGTAAATTACGTCGAGCCGCGAGTTTCGCCTCGTCTAATTATTATTTGGCAATTAAATTTAACTCTTTATTGCACGCGCACGCCTCTGGGACTTCGTAGCTGTCGTTCAGACCTATGGTATCGTAAAAGGCGAAGGGGGAATATCGTTAAGCACGCTCGCCGTGAATGTCGTGTTCCTTTGCGGGGGTATCCGTGATCAACGCTACGATGCTGCTTTACTGCACGGCTTTTAATGGTTTCCCCTAAAAAAATCGGGTAAATCACGCTCAGTGACTGCCACTCGGGTTGACAAGCCTGATGGATTAGATGGAAGGGCACGCAAACTCTTCGGCTAAATTTCCCTTGCATTAGAATTTCATCAGAAACTGGGGACTAAGCAAAGAAGAGTAGCTTCTTAATTAATTGAGCGATCAAATGAAATTGAACTACAGTGACACCCACAAGCGAGTTTCTTATACAACTCAAGGAGACCTATACTTTCAGCGGTTACTTATTAATAAATGTCTACAGTCTTCTGACATTTTCTCTTCAAGTTAGTCCTCCTTCATACTACTCATGATCTTTCTCGTTATGAAGCACCTTACGTAAAAATCTCCCCCTGCAATCTTCATTATACCTAATCACCTCCTCCTGCAGCGCGTTTCCAGCGCTGCGCCGCAATTACCCTTAGCAACGGGGGTTGCTCTTCAACTCCTTCCCCGTCACAGGATTTCATCCAGCTGCGATTCGTGGAAACGCGGCACGCTACACTGGCGTTTCGTAATATCCGAATGAATAATCACCGGGGTTTGTATATAACTGTCCAGTTAGCGTCCGACTAAATAATGCTAGGGGAATGTTATAAATTTTATAGCGTTCGCGTTTCGCGTCGGTGCCGGGACGTTATTAAGCGATCGCCCCATGGCAAGCGTGGAGCGCTGTTTTTAGCGGAATAAAGCCGAGCGTTACACGCGAACGAGCGCCCGGGCTTAATAGATGTTGCATATAATTATCCAATTAGCATCTGTGTTCTCTGCCGCGCAACGCCGACAAATTGTCGTTTAACACGAAGGAGGGAGCGTGACGGCGAAGAGGACGGCAGACGGGTCCGAACGGCGTCGCGCCCGCTCGACGAGTCGTGTTTTCGCGTATCACCTTCTTCAAGATGTCATAGCACGTGTCCCCGCTGCCGATAAACTATCGCCTCCTCCTCCGGCTCGTTTCGCGATACCTTTATTGCATTTAACCGAACACCATCGTTGACAATCTACTTCGTATCGGGTAGCCTGGCTGTTCCGCGAAAGGGAACGCGAGTGATGTAATTGGAACGTTTGCCTGCTCGCTGCGACGATAATTCTGCGCAGGGGAGGGTCTGCGAAGGTAGATCGAAGGCGATGTCAAGTGGGACAGGATTTTTGCAAGACTCTCCGAGATCCTTCGTTGCGAAATAAATGTATCGATAAGGAATCTCGGGGAGAATTGCGAAATCGTTTGCGGTAGAAGTGACGGATGGCGATGGAATTGATTCTGACGCACGTGCTGCCTTTGCTTCATAAGATAGTTCAAGTTATTTTCAGTAGGTACATTGACACTTTACAGTTTGACTTAAGTTATAACGAAATCGGTGTTTTCTGATGTAGTGATAATTAATATTATTATTATTATTTATTTACTGGTAAAGGCCCCTTAGTTTACACTGATCAATTCATAAAGTTAAGGAAGAAACAATGTGAAAGAAAATAAAAAGAGAAGAAAAGCTAGTACATAAATAAAGAAACCATAATGCAAGAAAATAATAGAACCAATGAACTAATAAAATTAAAATTATAATTAGAATTAACGGACGTGTACAGAAACGTTAGTGTGAGCCAAAGCCCGCACATGATATTTAAAATTATGTCAAAGAGAGGAGACTGTTCGTTAACCCTAGATTACTAAACTACCCTGTGAGTGACGCTGTTACTAAGCATTCGTAAAAAATACGACTTTAAAATGAAGCACCAATATTTTGGAAATATACTTTTATTCAAGTAGAAACATAAATTTTACTTCTTTGGTAGATCAGAAAACAATACAAATAATGAATTGTTTTTTATTCGGCACTACGGCGTTTCATGCAAAATCTGGTTTTCATTTTCCTTGACATAGATGAACACAAGGCGCATTATTTTTTTATAATTTTAGGAATCGTCGATTTATTTTTTGCGGCAGTTTAGTAATCCAGGTTTAAGTGTACCCCACGGTCAAAATGCTTGAAAATACATGATTTTCATGAATTTAAAAAAACAAACAAAATGTACAACATACAGTAAAAAACGTTTTTTGATTTTATTACTAAATATTTGAAGAGCAAACGAAAAATTGTTGTTTGAATTTTATCAATTTTTGCATTAGATATACAGCATTCGCTGTACCACTGTAGAAATTGGAGCTCTTGACAGACACCACCGTAAAAAGCTTAATTATGGACCGATTTAAAAAATTCTTACGGCATTCTATTCATAATTAGACTCGCTATCGCCTTATCCACAAAGAGTAATTTTGGATCACCCACTTTTTTTATGCAGAGATTTATGCGTAGAAAACTGCTTTTTTGCAACACTCTGTTTAAACATGTGTTAAAAATCGCCGGATTGTTTGTTTGCAATGAAGACGGATAAGGCGATAAGCATTCACATATATTTTAAGAATATTTTTCGTTTTTCTTATTTCAGACGATCAAATACAAAAATGGATCAAATTCAAACAATAATTTGTTTTACTCTTCAAATATGTAGTAATAATTTCCAAGAAGCTTTTTTACTGTTAAGTTTCTTTTTTTTTTGAATTCATGAAAATCACGTATTTATCAAGCGTTTTGACCGGAGGGTACCCTTAAACAGAACAATTCACACAAATTTCTCAAGAAATATATCACTTTTGAAAATTCCTGAATGCAGTGTCCGCGAGAATCCAAGCACGTGTCAAACTGCGCGCCCAGAGAGCGACGTGTGGAAGCCTGGAAGAGACAGGCTGGAGGATTCTCGTTTACACTGCACCAGCTCGTTTAGCTCTCTTTTCTACCGTTGCCACTAACCGGCGTGCATATTTAGTTTACCCCCGTGGGTAATAATGACACTGGCAAACGGAGGAAACGGCGTGCATGCGCACATAGAGCGATGCGCCCGCTGAAAAGTGCTGCGCGCGTGACCAGACTAAGCAAATTTACTTTAACCGCTTTCGGGCCCGAAGGATTCAACGAGTGTCCAATGTAAATTAACGAGAGTCCAGCCTCGAGGGAACACGCTCGTCTCCGGTCCCTGTATCTCCGGGAAAATCGTGGCGCTACGAAAGAACGAGATGAATTATCGCCTTTTAAAATCAATTAGTGGCAGGCGTCCTGTCAATTGCTCCGGGCACGTTTCCAACGGCGAGGGCTCGCTTAACGCGCTTTCTAAGAAACCGTACCTGCTCGTCCGCTTCCCAATATACAGGATGCTCCTAAAACGTTTGATTTTTACGTATGGGCGTTCTGCCTGTGATCGTGCAGATGAAAGGGTGCGATACGAAAGATGGGTTCACAAACGCGAGTTCCAACACGCGTTAGTGGAAAGATTCCAGTTCTAGAGTAAATCGCCAAGCATGCAAACACTATTCGACAATACTCGGATACGATAACAGAGTGTCAATAGACAGATACCGAATGGTCATAAGGATGATGGTATGAGTTCGTAATTACAGTAATGCAGGCTGGAATCTTTTGATCTGTTTGGTAATTAGGGAGGGTATTATATAGTGAAGTTTGTCTCTTTGCTCACTTTCAATATTTCAAATTCGGAAATTCAAAAAATTATAAAACTTTGGGGATATGTAAAGGATATATAGGTACCTATGCATTACGCCATTTTTTTGCTGCCCGAATTCACTCTAAGGGGGTTATAACTCGCGAACTGCAAGAGATAGAAAAAATATTTTCTAGCAAAAGTTACTTTTTTATTAGGACTGTCATTCGAAAACTTACATTTCTGGCAGTTTGCGAATTATAACACAAAATCGGAAAATTGTCGGATTTTCGGGGATCAATTTCACCCCTTTAAAGTGAGTTTGAGCAGTAAAACCAATGTGTAATATATACCTATATATCCTCTACCTACATATCTCTAAAGTTTCATTTTTTTTTTAATTTCCGGGTTGGAGATCTTCCTTTGTGATTAACTTCAAACGGCTATAAATGTGCAGAAAAGTATTTATGGATCTATCAAGTATCGTTACATTTAGGATATATTTATTATATACACGTATATATATATCGTTATCGTGATTTAGGATTGCTTCCTCGTGTGTGAATCTACTGATGCTTCTTCCACTTTTAAGCCACATCAATTTGCATTATCTTGTTGAGAGATGTAGAGCATGCACTTGCATATTTCAATAAGTGGATGAGAGACGAAGCATCAGGGGAGCAAAACGGTGTGGTGGAAGTGTAATCGATCAGTGATCTTAAATTGCCAATACCTTCTGTCTAAACTACAGTGGAGTACAGTAGAAAGGTTTAGCTAAACGCTTTAGGAGCACCCTATATGTACGTGTCTTATCAGAATTCCCGGCAGGCTCGCGTATTACGCGCGTTTACGACGAAGATCGAGAGCCAAGGGAAATAAAACGAGCTTCCTTATCGCTGTGCCGTGTTCGCGATGCCGGCTTTATTAGTGTGCCGATAACCTGCGGGCCTGTTGTCATTTAATGGCTTAACGAGTGTCTGGGTTCATAACGCCATGCTAGAATATCAGTCATTCCGCGGCGCGCATGAGGAAATTCGACAAAAAAATTCCCTGTCACTGGTAGTTTAAGGTTATCATCATTAGAAGACATGGGTAGTGGGATGCGTAATCAAAGAAAATTAACGATCGTATACTATTCCCTCTACCTTAAGATTGATAAGTTTTAATGCTAGATATAGGAATTTTCGCAATTTTCCTCGACCTTGTGCTCGTTACTTAAAAAAAATTTATACCACGAATCAGTAGCGCAGCTAGAGGGGAGCCAAGCGGCCCTGGCACCCCTCAAGAAAAAGGAAAAAGGAGAGTAATGTATCCACGCCTGAAGTAACTCAAGAGCTTCGTAAAAAGAAAAGAAAACTGTATTTTATTCTTTAAATAAGTTTGTATAATCACCTAATGAATTTGATTGAAATTGCATTAAAAATATGTTTATGCGTTCAACTCGACTCCTCAGAAGATTAAATCCCGAGTACGCCACTGCCACTGATAATATTTGAAATAAATTTGTAACTGGCAAAATAAACTGTAGCAGAGTAGCTGTGCTCCAACTATAATCAGGAATATTCCTTGACGTTTCTTTCGTAGCTAAATCTTGGCGATAAGATGTCCATCCAAAGGAAAATTTTGAAGACGGTCAAGTGTTTCCAAGCGAGGACTCAACAAAAGCTACTGGGATGGATAGAAAAACATTGACAGGCGATGAGAAACGTCTAGTATCAGGGACAAATATAAAATTCCTCCCGGGGGAGGCGATAATCGTGCTGCTCGAACAATAGGAATTAGTAACGTCAAACAGTGACGCGGTGAAAAGTTTCCACGGAGCGGCGCAGCACCCCACTGCTCTAAAACTTACAGCGTTATCAGACGTCATATTTCAAGTACGCTGTCAAAATGATCCTCATCCCATTCTCATTGATGGATGGCGCACGCACAAACATGTAAACAGTCGGGCGAAGATAGAAGAAGGCGTGACGCGAAGCAATTCGTATCTGTTTAATACCAGGACAATGAGCAGATGTTTGATTGGTCGGCGTCCAGCGGTGTCCGTTTCAAAAATAATCAGCGGCACGCTTGGCCACGTGCCCGTGAACGTGATCGCCTGATACAGGGGAAGATCACCGTTGCGGAATTCTATTCGTGGAAATTTATGACGCTCGGGTAGCGATGGCCTCGACACGTATCGCATCACTTCAAACGCATCACACATGTCTCAAACCATTTCAGATATCATCCGAAATCAGGAGTTCTCCAAGACTCTCGAGTGTCTCAGAACTTAGGAGTCATCCATGTATCTAATACCTTCGATATTTCCACAGTACCCAGTACCAACTATTATCGCGATACAATCTCCATTCGCTATTATTTACAACGGTGCGTGTTCCACACTATTTCTCAAAAAATAAAAAATCTGTGTACCCACAGATGTCCTCTCTCAGCTTCTTCAAAACTGAAAACAACTAGGTATTTATCTATTTCTAGATCTTTTTCTTTCTCTTCTTTTTTTATCGGGTTTGCTTCTACTGTGCATTGGCCACCATTGTTCTGTTCATTTCATTTCATTTTTTTTTGTACTAATTAGTATTATGTAATTGTTAGTATTATGTTCTTAGGATTAGGCTTATTAGCAGTTCCTACTGCTTACTCTTATCTTACTTTCTTTATATGTATTATATCTTCCACTTAAGGAGTCTTCCTCCGTTTCCAACTTGGGAATTAGTTGGCCATCAAAATGCCAGCAATAAATGCTACGGAGGATACAAGGCTTTCCAGGACACAATGCCTCCCGAATCTACATATTATTGAGTTGTTCGTAAACTTTCACTCGAGAGATTCGAGAACCCGTCACTACACGCGGGTGGTCACAGGCCGCGTCTCGATTTCGCCGCCCCTCCTGGCCCCACCCCCACCCCATTTCGATGGACGCGCTGCGCGCGATAAGCGCTCTCCGCGAAAGGAAATCGTGCTGGCCTCGGCGTACGCAGAAATCTGCCGACTGTCTCGTGATCCGCGTTCAAGTTCCACGGCCCCCGCGACCTATTGCGACAGACGCCACAGGGGAGAACGGCAATTAAATCGATAACGATTAACGGCGTCGAGCGACTCGGACAGAAGGCGTCCGCGTTGCCTTCCACGCGTTATCGATGTCGGCCGATTAGCCGCGAACCGGCACGTGACACCCTCCACGGACTTTGAACGCCTCGTTAAGATTGTTTACGAGGAAACATCATTAATTCCATCGATCGCGCCGGCTCCTAGCGCGTTCGCTGTGATTTATCGCTGAATGATAACGCCGTTGATCGGGGAACGAATCGGGAAATCGTTTAGCGAGCGCGGAGACGCTCGAGAGGTGGCCTTCCGTGTTAGCGTGAACATCGAACGGCAGAGATTATCGTCCCGTGAACCGTTGCACTCAATGAACGAGGAGAGTTCGTAGATGACGTAGATTTCCGTGTATGGCTGTTTGAATGGTTGATTGTGTGGAGTAGATGTACTGGGCCTGTTTTTAGTTGCTCCCTTGCAGTTTTCTTCTGAAGGGTTACTGTTTGATTACTCGATTTTACCATTCACGGTTATTCGTTTGTCGATGTTTGTTGGGAGGTTGGAGGTTCCAAGTGTGGTGGTTGGAGAAAACTTAAATCTTATTTTAATTATCTTAGCGATACCTATGTAGATATTTTGTTTTAAGGGGGTCTTCTCGTCTAGAGGGACGAGATTTGTTATAAATCTCCTACATACTTACTGATTAAGAATCCTTTTGGTTTTTTTTGTTTTTGATCAGCGAAACTTTTTTTGCACACGCTTTACGATATGACCCAGATGTTCATTAATTATTATCATATACGGCTGAAATTTTTTTTACTACTTAGTGAAATGTTAATAAATGCGTTTGGATAATGCTCATCGGTAGGAACTGTGTAGTTTTTGTGTGCGTCGCCCCTAAAGAAAGGCAAAAATGGCCTTCTAGGCGAGAATACTTGCCCCCTTAATTGAGAAATTTCTCATACTAATTATCAGTTTAAAATATGGATATGGATCGAAGAATCTCTACGAGGGTGCTCCAAAAGGCACTGCTTATGGCGAAATAGAGTATACTTTAAAAATGTATAATAACCTTGCTCCTTAAAATAAATTTGCAAATATTGCAATGCATGGATGGTATTATTTACATAGTTCTCCCAATTCTATATATGCCTTTGCCTCTTGGAGTAGCTTAGCTTCATCTCCCATTTAACTTTCTACACGAAGGATAAGTTAGCCCTCTTCCACCGAAAAGTGGTCCATTTAGCCCCGCCCTCGCATCGACGTAAATTTCAGAGACCTGACATTGATGACACGATAGGAGCGATGGCAGACGAAATGTTTGCGAAATTCGTGGCCGACAGGAGTAGTAGACACCTGGAAGTTGCCGGCGATAAAGAGAGTCAATGATCCTGATTCGTCGCCACCGAACCAGACAGCCCGAACTCGTTATCGTTTCTGGAGCACCGTTATCGTCGTCCGACAGTTCTTCGATGGATGTCGGGCGCCTCGTTACCGTCGTCGTGCTCACCTGTCATTTGTTTCTTTCTATCGAGGAGGACGTAAATGAGCGTCGTCTAGACGCGCGTCCGTGCAAAAACTGGGATAATTGCCTGGAAAATAGGAGTGAATGTCGGCGTTGAAATCAGCTGAATCACATCGCCTTCGGTCGATCTCGAGCCACATAGAAATTTCCATTGATTCCCCTCGTCGCGAAAAAAACCTGATCAATTATTAATCACGAGGCACGGTTATACGCAGGTCAAGCAATTCTTCGTTTCTTGTTACGCGATAGATATGGCATACAACGAGATTTGAATAACGTAGCATTCCAGGAATGACGACTATATTGCTTGCTATTCGAAAACGTGATGTAAATGGAAGCTGGTTCCTTGAGAATGAGGATGATCGAACACGTAGGGGGTAGTCGTTTTATTTTCAACTAGTTAGAAAGGGGAGATGAAGAGATTAGAGGAACATAATGGAGGGATTGTTGATTTTCTGAAGAGTTGTTTCAAGCTGAAAGTAATGAGAAGAAAATGGAATTACATATTTATCTGATGATGTTGATGATTAAAGAATAGCCATGTCACACGAGTCAAATATGTACATTATTCTATTTCAATTATTATAGTAAAATATAGTTTATACGCAAATAATGTGCAGGTACTAAACACACCATAATCTTGGAAAACTTAATAACTCTCTGCAATAAATGGTAAATTTTAAGATTAACCTTAAATAGGCGCATCGGGTCAAAGGTACTTTGATCGCTAAAAAAATACAGAACACCTAGGTTTGCGAACTTGTAGCTCCCAGTAACTGCCTTTCGTATAATGCAATTTTGTTTTCAGTAGTGATCACAACATTGTCGCGTGCACTTTACACGTATACTTGTTTTTACTTTTCAAAACCTTTTGATTTTGCCAGTGCGCCTAGTTAAGGGTTAAATTAAACCCCTAACCACGACAGTGTTGTTTTACAATATACTAGTCACTTTCAACAGACTCTCCACATCTACACTCCTGATATTCATTTCTTCCCTCTGAACATTTTCATGCGTGGACTGTAGAAGATATTACGCACAGGAGTTCAGAACTTGAAGGGTGCGCAATACTCATTACAAGATCACTTTTTGACTCAGTCTAGTGCAAATCCACTAATTCTCACTAAATCTCTTTATTAAAGTCAGGAATCCACCTGAAAGCTGAGCTATGCTATGCTATGCTAAGTTTTAAAAATTAGCTTCAAAACATCTTTATGGAATCGTTTCACTAAAAGCTAAGCTAAGCTGTGCTATGTTTTTTTTAATGTTTTATAGCACAGCCAGCCTTGTCGTAGCAGAGTATAGCCTAGCTTCCAGGTGAATGCCCGACTTCACACCAAGCACACAGAGTTAAAGTCCCAACTGCATTAACCCTAAAGGTAAAAATTCTCCTGTATAAATAGAAATTAAAATTGGTCTATCTCAGAACCCACCTTCCCAGTTAAATAACAAAGTTTCCACCTCACCATTTAATACTTCAGCTTTATTCCTCACACATAGTACACCAGGCTTCGCTTCTGCCAACGTTCTTTCAGCCATATCGGGGCATTCCATTAACGCTGCCGCGTTATCGGCGCCATTCTACGTCGACGCGTAAATGCGGCAATTGAAAGGCGTCCTTGGCGTAAGGAGACCGATCGTTGGACGTGACGCGTCAGTCACAATGCTCGGCGCGCGGCGTCACGCATGCACACGTAGTTTCGTGTGCTAGGTTATGGTTTCCTGTTTCGCGACCACGTTGCCAATAAAGTTCCCGGAATCCGCTGATTACGCCCGATCCCGCGGAAGATACGCCGCGGCATTATTTTCGTTGTGACGCCGCCGTGGGACCGTCGGCCACCACGACGACGATGGCTCTCCTTAATGCACTCGTAAATTTTCCTTCTCATGGGTGCTCGCGTGACTCTTACTCTTATTATTGCGTAATATCCGGCACGACGATTCCGCGGAGTACCAACTCCCACGCGCTCGCTTCCGCGACTTGCATTTCCTACTGGGGTATTAGTTTCCTCGTTCACTGATCAGCCTTCGACTCGGTGCTTCTGCTGGATACAGATCAGACTTAAGGTGTCTTCTTTCTTTTTGAATTTTGTGCTTGATACAACTACAATTGCTGATACCAGGTCTGGTACCTGGAAGGATATTGCTCTCTTCACGGTGCTCCTAATCCGCTATAAATGGATATTTCTACTTTCAATTTTTTTTTATAATCTTGAAAGGTGATAGAACAAAACTACAAACGTGCAAAACGATAGGTGCAATACTTTTTTCTCGTTTTAATTCCCCCAAAATTATCTTTTTTTCTGCTGTTACACTAGGAAGACCATTGAGTTTTGCCTGTTTACGTTTAGATACGTTTCGGATGACTTTTTGTTTATTTTCCTTTTATTTATTTTTTTATAGGTGTTGTTCATTCGTTCTGTCTGCACCATGTACACAATAAGAATGTAATGAAGAGGTAATATAATATAATGTGCTGGAAATTCTTGTTATTTGATCTGTTTTGAGTAAATGGTTTCTGTAGGTGGTTCGGAGTAGCGTGAAAGGTGAAGGTATTATTGACCTGTACTACTTAGAGGAATTAGAGGATTGCTTATTTCATGGCTACAAACTGTTGGGTATGCTAGTTGTTCAGTGAAAGTGTTACTGTGTCCAGTATGTACACTGTGTTTCTTTGATTTATGAAGTTTCTCGAGTTTCACTGAATTTTATGAAACAGCGATCATCTAGTGATTATGAATAGTTCATTTCGAGCAGTGACCTTGCTAGATGGGAATAACCAATCTAGATATGTAAATGAAATCCTAGACCGTTGTTTTTATTAGGATTGTGCTTCTCAGTTAAGTTTGTGAAAAAATATCCTGATATTTATCACTTTACTCGTTTTAGTTAAAATTCCAACCTCATCTAAAAGTCTAAGATCTTATCAGCAAGTGATAGCTTGTATTTTGAAATGAAAAATAAATTAAGCCCTCTTGCAGGTGATGACCAATTACATCTAAAAATTAAAACACAGTAGTCTCCTCTGTATCAAAATAAAACTGAAAATTTTGCAGTGTTCTAAACTGCCATTTTATTTAGGAAAGTAACAATCCCCAATTTTTGCGTAGTCATGTGCGCCACTATTAGATTTTGTGTACACTTTATTTACATTTTGATATTATTCGTGGCGACTGTCTGTCCGCCGGAAGTATCGTAACGACACGTCTCCCATTCACATACGCGTATATTGTTTCATGAGAACTGTGACGCCGCAGAAAAGGGTCATGTGAACGTGTCACGGGCATCCACTGTATACTTTCATTGCGAATCCGAGCTCGTGGGACGTTGACCGAAACGAGTAAATAAATGTTTCTCCCTTGCAAATCGAGTTCGACACCTTTCATGTACACATTTCCTGGAAGCTTATAAGTTTCTCAGGATTTTCTGCAGCTACTAAACAAACCGAAAATAACGCAGATTTTTAGATTTGATAAATTCCTCGTTTACAGAAAGCACTTACACGTGATGAATGTTCGCAGTAATTGTTAGTGGGTTAATAAGTGCCATAATATTTGGTTTCTTTTGATGAATTTCAAGATTCCTCCCTCTACCTTCTTTGTACCTATTCTTAGCCTCAGAAACGCGAGATCCTCGACGTTGCAGGAATGAGAATCTGGGGTAGGCTTACATTAGGGGCAACCACTCTGATACGGATGACACCGTGATGCGCGCTTGTGGTACAGATAGCCAGATGGTGTTCAATCTCATTGCTCTGCTTACTAATGTACATTTGATATGTAAAAACGACATGAGCAACAGTTGGAGTCCTTCGAAAAATCTTCTACTTTCAGGATCGTCATCAGCTTCTCCCAGTTCGTAATTCAATTTCAAGGAATATCCAAACGTTCCATCCTATATCTCTTATTTGTACACAAAATGCACATTATGTACGTAAATCTTAAATTTCTCGCGTCTTTTACTAAGTGCATACGTGGGGCTTGACAGGCCCAAGCGAACAGTTCTCATGATATTGAAAAAGATTCAGATAACGATGTTTCGTAGTGTTAAAGAGATATTTGTTCAGTATTTCATTTTGTTATCAAATATTTTTGTTAATGAAGATTAAGTGCAATAAATTAAGTGCACTTTAAAATTTTTATTTCTCAAAATATCCGTGAATTTCTACATTTGGAGATATGGACCTGTGAAGTCCAACGTGTGCAATGGAGTAGTTTTAATTTACTATCATTGACATCCACTAAGTGTGTCATCCACATTAAGGTAGATTCTCGTCTAACAGCCCCAAAAGTAACTGATAATTAAGAATTTTATTTTAAAAATCTGTTCGTCA
This sequence comes from Andrena hattorfiana, assembly GCA_944738655.2. Taxonomy (NCBI): domain Eukaryota; kingdom Metazoa; phylum Arthropoda; class Insecta; order Hymenoptera; family Andrenidae; genus Andrena; species Andrena hattorfiana. Next base: position 36,434,936 of record OX122889.2, on the reverse strand, counting down.
TATTGGTTCAAACTCTTTTGGGATATAATGAGACATCTTTAAACTTTCAGAAAATATTTTTTTTATGTCGATCCTTCTTGTTATTTATTAATTATTGTTGAATCTTGTCCACCTCTTCGACGATGTAACACCTGATGGCGGCATGTGTAGCACCTATCACAGTCATCTGATTGCAAAAGTAATAGAAGTTTCTTAAAGTTAGATAGTTTACGCTGAGATTGTTCTTTAAAGAAAAAAAAATGAAAAATTTAAAGAGTTATAGCGTTTGAAAGATAAGGTAAGTTTTTTCCTTAGACAAATATTTCATATTATTCTTTTTATCGACGAACAAAGTATTATAAATAAAAACTAAAATTAAAATTTTAGGTCCAGTCCCAATGTAAATTATTTAACTTTAAGAAAATTTTCTTCTTTTCGCAATCAGATGAATTAATAAATAATAAGGATTGACATAAAAAAAATCTGCAAGTTTAAAGATGCCTCCTCATATCATAAAAGAGTTTAATGCAATATTAACAATAGTTTTTTAAAAAAAAATCATAAATTTCGGGGACTGTTACACGAGAATCCCCCGTTAAAGTTAAGAATTAAATAAATCGTTCCATCTGACAGGAAAAGTCTCAAGCTTCCTCAACACAAATTTTCACACAGTGCTTGTACCTCACAACTCGTCACTGCAACAGATCCCGTATTCCTTTCTTTTTGGTTACTTTCCAACCAGCCAGAGAAGAAGACAAACGACACGATGTGTAGTATTTATGCGCATAGTACTCAGTCTCGCCTATTATCCGCAAGAATAGACAGTATCATCGATTATCAAGCCGCGTTGTTTTGCAATCGTAGATGGACCATCATCCGCGACGCAGTACTCATAATAATGAATCGAGGAATTCCCTGTGTGCCTCCTGCACGCCGATGTGTATTCCGCGAGCCGGTGGCTTTTTTCCCCGCGGACGCCTATTAGCGAGAAGGGTTGCTCGCAAGGCGAATGCTATCATCGTCGGTGGCAAAGAAGCGTTCATAAATATATTCCTCTCCCCCCGCCTTCGACCGTGCCCGTATACGTTAATTAGAAACCTCTATTTTGATTTAAGAGCACTGTTAACGAAGTTCCTGGAATGCACACGGGCTAGCACGGTAATGGTGAGACTGCATAAAGAGGCGTCCTCACGGGAGAAGTCGACGCACGCCAATCCCCACCATCATCCACGTGGCTGTACGTGGCGACCCGTGCCTCCTTAAGCCGCGCTCGCAACTTTAATTCCCTTTTCCGATACGCATCTTCTGACGTCGAGCGTCGGCTGATTTCAAATGACCACTTTTCATTGATACGATGCTATCTGCTTGTATCGCGTACATCAGCGTTTCCTTCTTGGTGTTCCGCGAAAGGAAGATTAGGGTTCCGCGAAAAGCTACCTTATAATGAAATTAAATAAGGAAACTGGTCAAATATAGAATAATAGGTATACCTAATATGAAACAGTATAGGTAAATTCTTTTTTTATGTTAATTCAATACTGAAAATGATTCATAACGTTAGAAACATAAGACTGCTCCTAATTTGAGCGTAAACAAGTAACCCATAAAAATATTTTATTTCTTGCGATTGATTTTGTAAAAATGACATTCGAAAAATTAACTGGTATTCCATATTTGGCTACTTTCCTGTATTAAAAAAATGTGCAAATTATTCAACGAAAATTTGAGGTGGTGTGGTGTCGTCAGCGCATTGTGTAAAAGAAAAAAATATCGAGGTTGGAGGTTCAACCAAATTTAAATGAGTTTGGAAGAGTTCCGTCGCAAAATTTAATTAGGAAAAGCTGGTGTACGTTATTTTAATTTCTCGAAGAATTTCACTCCACAAGATCATTTTCGCCTGTACCTGAATTTCTTTTGTGATAATGCAGACTTTTTGCTAGAGCTTAGTTTGCCACATATTCTCTCAACTTTGTGTCTAACATTTTCTAAAGCTACCAAGTCACCACTTTTGCATAACCATTTTTAGTATTTTTAAAAGTTTTCATACCATAGGCGCTGCGTTCGACTCTGAAAATCGATTTGCACCGTAGTTTCCGCTAATCGGTTTCTCGGAGCCTGCGCCGACCAGTTTGCATGGAAGTAGGGTTCCACGGATTTCATGAATCGCTGAAGGAAACCCCATTTTCAGCTTTCACACCTCGCTCTCGGGCGCAGAGGAGAAACGTGCTTCGAGCCACAGAAACAGAAGTCTCCCCCGGACACTCGGTCGCGTGAATTAACGCGGACCGTGTCGTTTTACAGCAACGTTATACACGCTTACGCGACGCGATAGGAAAGTCGATGCACCTTCCCGTTTCTCTGCGTCCCCGGGGGAGATAGTCTTATTTTCCGCTGATATAACGGCGATTAAAGCGTTTGCCTCCGCGTTTTCATCTGGCGGGTACCAATTAACGACGGCACGGTTACGCGAAGAAACGCGAGGGAGATCGCACGATCTCCCACGGTCGGAACAAGGAGGGAACGTTATCGTGAAGCCGGAAGATTCGAAGCCGGCTAATCGAGGAATCTGCCTTGGATAATAAAACTTAGAAGGCTCACTTGGAACGGGGGGAGGTCGAAGTGTACTGCAACCTTAGATAACGGTTTCCTGAATATTATCGCTAATGGGTGACGCTTTTTAATTAATTTGTTGCAACCAGAAATACACGGTATTGAGAACTTTATTATAAATGTGGTAAATTTAGTTTCTTGCCAACTCCTCTATCCCTATGCTAATTTTGTTTCGTCTAAAAATTCCTTTACCTGCATTGGATTTCTCAAAATCATGTGATGGGACTTTGAAAGGACTATGAAGATTGTCAATGAGAGTTCCTTATATCTCGAATAACTGGGGTTACCATATTTTCTGGCCAGCCAACCGGGACAGGTAAAAAAAAGAAGGGCACACCTATAATTGTTAAATGTGGGGCCATAAAAAAGTTCAAAATAATTTGCTTCATAATTTTTCCAGAAAAATTTCCCCAAAATCTGCCGGCTTTAGCGTTGCCTAAAGTACAGTCCCCCCTTAAGGCAAATTCAATAAAATTCATTAGGTGATTATAAAAATTTATTTAAAGAATAAGATCCAGTTTTCTTTTCTTTTTACAAAGTCCCTTCTTTGGGGGTGCCAGGACCCCTCCTCGCTCCTAAGTGCAGTACTGACGACAGCAATCCATTTGGGAGTCAACTCATATTTTTCTGTACATAAAACTTTCTTCAGAAATGTTTCATTATTCTTAATTTCTTCGCAGAACTCCGTCAAAAGCATTAATTGATCGCCACACGTTGGATAGAATTATTAATCCCAGCGAAAACCGTGTCAGAACGGAGCCTGGAATAACAAATTCCGTCGTTGGACGGTCATCCTATCCGGCGGTTTGCATCTATTTACGGGGCTGCGCGTTTCTCGTGTTTGCATGGTGGTTGCGCAGAGTGTCGCCGGTGTGCGTGTGCAGCATGCTGTGACTTTTTGAATGTGTGAATCGGAGTGTGTCGCGGAGGATGCGCCCGCGCGAGGGGTCCGCCAACGGAGGTAATGACTGGAGCTTCCTGCTGTTCACAAGCTACACGGGAAGGGGAGACGTCCCCCGTCGCAGGATATCCGACATTTAATCTGATTTCTGGATTATACTGGCGTGGACAGGGCTGAAAGAAACACTCTCACTCTCGCGCGGCCTCCCCTGCCTGTGCCTCTTTCCTCCCTCTTTCGTTTCCCTCGTTTCACCGGCCGCTTCAACTGCTAAAAATAATACCCAGCCGTCACCCCTTCTGAACTTTACGAGACGAGTTAGCGGATCGTCCGAGGGGACGCTTTCCGATCGTAGGATGATGGATTATTTTTTAATTGGGTATCGGGGGAGCCGTCCATTCGTAATTATAGTGTGTCGCAAAGCTGCGAGTGCAAAGTGAACTTGGTACCTTGTAGAAAAGAGCGGGAGAGTTTTTGTAAACGGATGCCTGAAATTTTATGTCTATTAATTTTATGAACTGTATTCTGTTCTATCAATTTGTGTGGCAGTGTGGTTTCAGTGAATATCGTTGACTATTGAAATATTTCCAATGGCTAATGCTATAGTTACTATTCCAACTATCCAACAGAGGACCATTCACTGCATACTGTCTTAAACATCAAATTAGTCGAATGACCGAATAACTTATCCCAATTAATCACGTGTGCAAGAGTTCTAAACTCAGAAATGTATATTCACTTCAACCACATGCCCTCCAACTTTTTCCCCCACAAGTCCACAAGATTGAACACCCAACGCACAATTTCCTCCCAACAGGGACGCTAAAGAATGACCCTCCCTTAACCGCCAACTGCGTTTACCCACTTAGCACCGACAATTTCCGCCGTTTTCCCGAATCATCAGTCAAACCGTAACAGGAATCGTCGCGACGCACCGCGCCGCTTACCACTGACGATTAGTCTCCTTCCTAATTCCACGGTCCTTTATTTAGCGCGGCAGCCGTGCAACAGGAAGGAAAAAACGGAACGTTAATATGCCGGATGGCGGGCAATTAACCGCGCACGTTTTGAAAATAGTCCGACCGGCGCAGCGCCGCCAAGCCGTGTGTTATTTTTCATTGAACTCGGATAGGGACACACTACCCTGACTGTGTGGCTCGTGACGGTGATAATGACGTTACCACCGGGACGTCACGCAACGCAGGCTTAATAACTAACATTTCTCTAATATCGTCCTCTTTGCTAAACGAGCCACCGCCTCACGTGGCGAGCATCAGTTACGAAACGCTGTTATTACTTGGCTGCGGATGCATGAGACGACCAGGTGACAATTGCGAAACGTGAGTTTCAGGCTGCGTTTTCCACAATGGTCGACTGCTCTCCGCGATTTCTACGTTCTTTGAGAAGTTGGACGAGGGATAAGTTGATCCTCTCTGCTTTCATCACGCGTTGGATACGCTTTGGATTTGTATGAGCTTTTGCGAGGGTTCTTATCTCTTCTGGACTCTTCATCAACTTGGTCTTCACTCTGAGGCTATTACAGTAGCGTAGGTAGAATTTTGGAGAGATATAAGCAGAGTATCTATCCTGTTTGAAACTTCCTACATTTAAGAATGAAGTCCTCGTAGTAAATTCAAGTTGCTCATAAACTGAAAACGTCAAGAGCCAGCGTTTTCACATTTTAAGATGGTTTGGTTTCTCCCGTACCTCACAACTGTTTTCATGCAATTAACAGAGCCCCTAATTAGTATCCAATTAGTACACCAGTAATACGTTCCGACTCTCCCGGCGGAAAGTCAAATCAATAAATTTAATATCTACTTACATCTTCCTGAGCCTGCGAAGCTACGTATCCCCGCGACGTAAAAGGATGAAGGCGAACTTTTATTACCGGTTTGCCGACGAGGATGCATCAGGTTAAAGATTGATGCCGATCGATACGCGTTTACGATCACACGTAGCTTGATGCACCCCAGGACAATTGGCTGCTGGTTTGGTCAGGTGATTCGGCCAGTTTTTGGCCGTTCCCAATAATCATGTACCGTGGCGCGTATCGCAAATAAATCGGCGCTGTCATGAATAAACAGGTGCGTTTTATTGCTCGTAATTCCTGGCTATGAAATCGTCGTGCCGGGGGACGAGGAACCGAGCGCAAAAAAAAGATGAAGAAGAAGAATCGATTACTGTCTGCCGCCTCGTATTAATTATCGAAGTTACCGTTGCCAACCCTCGTGGCTTCATCCGGTTCGAGTTTACGCCACGCGCTCTCATTAACAATAGTCCGCGGGACCCTCCTTTCCACTCGATGCTTACGGCAAACGAATCTTTCGACTCTGCCGCGGCTAAAAAACACGCGATTTCCACGTCCCTTGACGTGCACAGTGCACGCGCGTCTTTCTCGGCTGGTTTTATTAAAGATTTATTACCTCGTGCTGAATCTTAACCAGTATCTTTGCCGTTTACTCGCGGCGCGGCGTGTCTAGTGTCGAATGTTTATCGTCGCTTGCAACGGAAACGTTTGGCGCCTCGGGTGCCGGCCGAGACCTTTTTACTCGCTGAACTTTGAATGCAGGATGTAACATAGCCTTTGTAAACTGTCGGTAATTGTCGATGAATTGCTTCGAAGAATAATCGAAGTCAACAGTTCTACCATGCTTGTGGAAATGAAATCCATGATAGTGATTGTGAAAGTGGTAGTTCGTCTGAAATCTAAAAAATTGAATTCATCACTTACCACTTTGTGTTATATCACCTTACGTTACAAAATAAGTGATACGTTCATTTTTTTAAATTCTTGATCGATTTCTATCTATACTTATTTAGTAAATTTTTGTACGAAAGGAGTTATTTTACAATTTTTTTGTTAAATTATATTAAGCTTAATATATAGAATTATCTTGGCAGAATATTATGTTAAATTTAGAATTTAGGATATATAAGTTAATTTGTAGATAATAATTTTTTCAATAATTCTTTAATTTATTTTATAGAATTATTTTATGACTTTATTTGTACGAAATATTTTTTGTACATTCAAGATCTTAAGGATCCTAATATGGGGGAGGGGGAGGGGGAGGGTTGTCAAGGTATATTAAGTAGTGTTTCGATTATTCAAGATTTTGAGCTATTGTAAAACAATCGATTAGGAACTTCAAAATTCTTGAAATCTCAAACTTGAAAAAGAAAAGTTCCCAACTAATTTGGAACTCAGTATTTCCACCTCTTCCTTTATAAAGCCTTCACCCAATTCTACAACACATGAAACCTTCATAGGTAAACGCGATCACGCTCTGCTATTTACAGAAGTAATTTTACCGAATCGCTTGTCAAGCTGCTACTGAAAGTTTCATCCTGTTCGACGTAGGCGCGTCTCAGGCGGCCTGCAATGCCTGTATCCCCTGCAATTTTCTTTCCGCTGTTCATTTGTCAAGGGATCTCCTTAAGCCCGGCGATTTGACGCCACTCGGACGCGACACTCGAGTTTAATTTTTCAAGCTTTGGCCGCTCCACGATCGCCGCTGTTTTTCTTCCTTCGCCCGCTTCCCGTGTTTCCAGAGCCACGTAATTATTCCGGAGCTGGAGGCAGCTTGCATCATTTGTCAGGATGAAGGTCCTTCCTGACGTTTCTTCCACGACAGTCGCGACTGCGACCTGTCCTTCAACAGAACAGGAATTTTCGATGGACGCGACGAGAAAATCGACAAAGTGGCAGCCCGAGGTGTCCTTTATAAATCTTGCAGCACCTGGCCTCTTTTATACGCGACAAGCTGAACTCGAGAGATCAAACTCCAACTGTGAATTTTAATGAAGCTTTTTAGAGTAATAACGATTCCAAGGAGGTTTTTAAGGTAGTCTGTTGAGAATTTTAGTGACTCTATCGGACTTGGTGGCGAGAGAAATGATTAGCAAGCAGGGATGAGTAACGAAGTTAGTAGGAAGCAGAAACTTATTCCTCGAAGTGGAATCAGATCTTTCCGCTACTTTTATCTTTTATATCTTTTATTTTTTAATATTCATGATTTATTCATACACGGTTTCAACTGCTCCGTCTAGGTCACCTCTTGTCTGTAGGCAGTTTCTGAGAAAGGAATCAGGTTGATAGAGGTCCGATTATCAAGCTCTAATTATATCCCTCAGTTGGGAGATGCCAGAGAACCAGAGTTATTTTTCTGCGAGCAGTTTGCTAGAATCTTTCAAAAGGAAACATAATCTTAGTTTAATTACTATCTTCTCCGTTAATTTTATTATTATTATGCCTGTTCCTCTTGGAGCATGCTCCAGACCAAACACGAGTTTCAGACAAAATTACAAGTCAGTTGTTAAGGTTTAGATTAAAATGTACGAAAGTCTAGAATTGATTTGCATAACTCGTCTCGTTTCAGGCTCACAAAGAACATTATGTAGGTATCATCAATTTTCTTAAGTATCTGAAGCTGCGAAGAATTGAAGAATCCTTATAGAAAACACTGTAAGTCCCCAAAATCAAATTCTGTACTATAGAATTAGCATTGCCACGTAAAACATTTATTAATATTTTTTTTTTATTTTTGACACTTACATACAGTTTTTTAAAAGGACTCGTCAATTATGCGATTAATCTGACTCGAATCTGTTTCAACTGGAATCTACATGCTCTAGTAATTTAGTTCCTTAGTTTCCATGCTGGTATCACAAGAAATTAGTGATGTAACTTTTGGTAAATTTACAAAAATATCAGTGAAGATATCGAATATCACATATCCGAATGTAATAAGTTAAGTGGTTCCACGTACGAACGTGTGACGTTGGATAAGTGGTGCAATCGTGGTGAAAGCTTCGAAATCAATTTCTTTTTTCATCATTGAATCTCGAAACCCACAATGACCTGTAGTAATTGGCTTCTGAAATGCAATTTCTGATTAACAAACTCCCCGTAACAATTCCATCGCGTGTCCAGGTATCTTTTATCGGGGATCAACGTTTTCGTGGAACAATTCGTGTCATTCCGGAGGTTCTACGGGCGATGACTACGATCCATGATAGTTGGTTGCTGCAGTTTCGCAAGAAAAGGGACCAGCCAACAAAAAATCAATATTCCAGGGTGCACGGTGAATTGAGATACGAGGCATTTGACGACGATTAGACCCACCAGTGCGGTCCGATTCGTGAGTGTGTCTAATCTGTAATTGGTACGGGATCTCGATGCTCCGAGCAGCGAAACATCACGAGAAGGATTCTGCTCTCGAAAATGTGACTGTACTACCTGCGATTTCAGCAACTCTACAATCTCCATTCTAAATAATGCCTCTTCTAAAAAACACCCCTCCATCTCGACTTTTATAAACGCCAGACATTTCAATTCTCTTTTCATTCCTTATAGCATTTATCCAAAATAAATTGCCAATTCTTCCAAAAACAAAGGGTAGGTAACTGCAATAAATCTTGTTCAGTCAAATTTCAAGAACCAAAATTTGAGCCTCCACTGCAAGTCCAAATAAGCTTATTTATCCGTGAATTTCCAGTATTCACTTTTCACATTTCAAGCAAATTAAATCACTCGAAATTAATGGCACCCTAACCCAAGCTGCACTTAACTCAACCCCAGTAATCGTTCTCCCGTTTTATTCCAACTTCCAATTGTATCTTCCCAATGTATCAGAACATCAGAACTACATGCACGGGTCTCGTGCACAGGTATCGAGGGAATTACACGAGCAGTGTGGTCCTTCATTTTGGCACCTGTCCACCAGGACAAATGACCGAGCGGAGCGGCTTCATGGGCCTGATAACGGCGCGCCGGTTAAAAGGAAATTAGGGTCGGCGCAATTGTGTGCGCGCGAAGGGCAGCGAAGGGCCCCTCCCCGCCGCAAGGACGAGGGGATAATCTGCTGTCATTGAGGATGGTATAATGGGCCACCCGTGAACACGTCGCCGTCCCGGCCACGTTTTACCCCTGCAGCCTTGGTCCGCAGCGATCGCTTGGCCCGTGATGAAGAAATTTTTGCCGCGGACCGTGCGAAATTACGCGGCGTCCCTTCGCGAACGTGGGACGCGCGTGTGCTTAACGAGATAACATCCGGACATTGTTGGAAATTATCGTCGGTGCCGCGAGCCACGGCAGGTGGGCAGGATCCTCGAGCTTCACGAGAGGTTGCCCGTCGTTTTGGGGACCAACGAGAATGGGCAATTTACGCTGGGGGTGCATCACCTCGGGCCGATTGAGAGCTTAATACCCCTCGGAGTGTCTCGCAACCGGAGCTGGTGTAATTGCGTTGGATAACAGACCTTCTGTTAACCCTTCGTGGTCGCGCGGGGTGTATGGCACCCCAGGATATATCTTCGCCAATATTTCTGTAAATTTGTGGACCTTAATAATAGAATTTAAAAATATGGTGAATTTTAACAAAAAATATCGTTTTTATACAGAACTATTTTTTCAATTATAAATTTCAACATGGCAAAATTTATAGTACATTTATAGAAAAAGGCGAATGTACAATAATTATCACTGAAAAGTTAAAAGAGTCAAAAATACGAAAATGGTAGCGAACCCGAATTTGTGATTATAGAAGGTGTGACCACAGAGGGTAAATCCTCTTTTTATTTGAGGCTTTGGGCGATATGTATGTGATTATCGAGCTCAGTTTCCATTTCACACTGGGACATTGCGACTGGTTTATCGAGGGGGGATAAATAAATTTCAGGCAAGGTGCAGTTGAAGTTGGCACTCGAGGTTCAGGTTCTCGGAGTACCGCAGTGTTATTGGTCCCTTTGCTCAGGTGGGGGTGGGTTAATCTCATTTGATTGAGAGCGTAGGTATCACTAGTGTGACTAAAAATGCGAATTGGCTTCACTGTGTTGGATAATGGGTATTCTGTGAACTCTGAGTCACAGGTGACAAGATTTGAGTGACAGGTGTCGTGTGGCAGTTACTTTTAAAACTTATTCGTCATCGTTCTCATTTTCCGTTTTACACTCAGAAATCACGTGTAGCTTGGCGAGGAAGGCTAAGGATGATTCAGAAGTGGCTCAGTTCTATCAGTTCATTGCAAGTCAGGGATATTAAAAATTCATCATATTTCATAGCCGGTCATCTTCTAGTTCAGGGGTCGGCAACATATGCCAAATATGGATCTTTGGATATCTAAATATGCTTTTTTGATACTTGGAGGAATACAAAAATTTGCGAAGTGTCCGCCATCTAATATGTATTAAGGTGGGAACCTGGTTTAGGACACTGACAACACGGTGATTTTTAAGAATTATTTTCGCAACAAATATAAAGCGAATCTTTCCAAAACTTTAAGGGTGTTTTATCGTATATTCAGACAAGATTTTTTTTTATTAAAAAATAATTCATTTAATATTGTTTTTCATATTTTTACATTTTTAATATTCCTAGCGGATTCAATTTTTGCCTGAAATAAAAATGCCGAAGTTTTTCTTAATTGACATCAGTTCATATCGTCGATGTATTAAAAAAATAAGAAAAAGGTCTAAAATTGAAAGAAGCAAGAATTGATTAAAAAAAAATGATTTCATTTAATTCCTGCATAAATGTTTTTCATTCATCGATGATGGTTGTTCAGTATGTAACTAAAAAGCTCCGGGTGAAGTCAATCGGTCAAATAAAGTTTTCTCTATCATGTACACAACTTTAAAAAACGTGTTTTCGAAAAAAACGTGTTTGATGTTTTCCACTGCACCTACATATATCTGCGCGACACACATTTGTTACGTCGGCTGTATCTGTGAAGTTATTTCGAATTTCTGTCTGTAACTTTGGGAATACATTCTCCATGATTATTACTATCGATTAAAAAAAAAAATCGATTTTTTTAGCGTCCTAAACCAGATTCCCCCTTAATATGCTATAAATTTGTAATCACAATGGTTCTGGCGTACCGCATGCTTGCTGTGTACTTGATTCATCTGCGCAAAGAGTATATAATTTCTATGGCTCTTCTAAAGTAAAGAATGTATATTTTACGTCCTGTTGGCCCTTCTTAATTCCCGAGTTACTGACCCCTGTTCTAGTTGACAATCCTCAGCTCGATTTAGCTAGGCAATTCGTGCTGCAGCCCGCGATATACCGAGGAACTGTCACCGGAACATCCTATACCTATTATTAAGAGTTTCAACAATTATAGCGTGTTTCCGCGTAACATTACTGTGTCGTGTTTATTTCGTTGAATGCGCAATAGGTATCTACGCGGAAAGGTGACGCGCAACGGGAATGCCTCGCAGTGAAAGACGGGGAATTCGTATGCGAATTTGGAAAGTTGTTGACGCGTGAAAACTCGCGTTGTCAGTGTTTGTTGCATAATGTAGGATTTAAACCTCTGCCTTCAGTGTGCGATATCTAGAAATTGCCTATGTATTCTGCTAGCTAAACGTGCGGGACTTGAGTATCTATTTTCACTCTCCAAAAATTCACAATTCGCAATGATAAAAATGTCACAACCACCACTGCTCTCTCTGCCACAGTCACCTCAATAGCATTTCCATTCACACTCGTGGCCTAAAGGAAACTTAAATTTAAAACCCATATTTCTACATGTCTGCATAACAAACTTAAGTAATACGAACTTTCTTTCTTTATTTCTTATAGAAATGTCACAACCTACACTGTCCTCTCTGCCGCAGTCACCTCAATAGCATTTCTATTCGCACTCGTAGCCCGAAGGTAATTTAAATTTAAAACCCATATTTCTACATGTCTGCATAACAAACTTACAAGGGGACACTACGGGTCATGCTCTCGCTTTTGGAACCACACGATATAGAAGTTGTAGTACACATGTAGCATAACAAAACCCTAATGGGTTTTTTCAGAATGGGCCCTAGTTTTCGAGATATTTTGATTTAAAGTTTGATACGCATCCACGATTAAAAATTAGTGAACAATGGAAAAAGAGGAAAAAACAATTATCACGAAGAACGAAGATTCGAACTCTGGCCGGCGGCGTGATAAACTTGTACTCTACCGCTGGATCCACAGATCACTCTTCGATTACGGTTTCACAGAATTGAATTACTAGATGCGTATCAAACTTTAAATCAAAATATCTCGAAAACTAGGGCCCATTCTGAAAAACCCCATTATGGTTTTGTTATGCTACATGTGTACTACGACTTCTATATCGCGTGGTTCCAGAAGCGAGAGCATGATCCATAGTGTCCCCTTGTTAGTACCAACTTTTCTTTCTTCATTTCTTTATTTCTCAAAAATTCTTTGCTATTTCTAGCAGAACTATCTTACTCCTATTACCCCTCACCGTTTAAACTTTCCTTCCACTACTGTACAAAACACGTTGATAATACAGCTTAGAATACATTCATCCGTGCTTCGGAAACGCCTCGCCACGTGTACCCACTCTCCATTACCCATAATTGCCCGAAGGAAAAAGGCGTGTAGCAATAAATTGCCGACGTAAAGGCCACCGAGCCGGGGACTTTTCCCGCGGGCGCGTATCTCGTCGCGATATCGCGGAGCTGGAGCCCTATAACAGGTGTATCGGAGAGGTTTCCGGGCCATATCGCGTTATCGTCGCGCGGCGAGGCGACGATACAGCGCGAATATCATCGTCGAAACGACGGTGTCATCCGTGAACTGCGTTTTTTACAGCGTCGATTAGCTTATCTCCGCCCTGTCGTAATGGCGACGCTCGTCTGGCGACGGCGACGTGTGCAAAAATCAGCAAGGAAAGGGGACGAACGGTGGCGCGGGGCTTTTATCTCAGCTTTCAGCCGCGTTATACTTGTCCAGGATAAACCTCGCTCGAATCGCGAGGCGTCATAAACCGACCCAATTGCACGTGGAGACGACGGGGGCCTGTGAGTTTCAATCCCGCGGCTCGGACGCGCGCTGCACGGGGATCGAGAGTTTTATAGGAAACTGGGTGGTCGACGATTACCTTGGACTTATCGGCGAACCGGATGAACGGGATCGGGAATCTCTCCGGTGCGATCTCGGTGAACGGCGCGCCTTTCGTATCGGAAATCGATACGGATCGTTCTCCGGGATATCACGTGAAAAACGAGCGCGCGGGTCGATAGAGTGAACCTCCGTGCTTTTTATTTGAGTTGATAAGATTAGATGTTTTCAGCGAGGGGAGAGGGGGGGATGTATTCGGCAGATTTGGAAGTTGATTCGATCGGCAATATTCTACGTCGACCACTGCCTCCGCGGCTTTTTCTCCTCCTATACCCCATCAGCTGTTTCGAGTGCCGCTTGAATTGGAGATTTATTCTGACATGGATCGTGAATGACCAGGGGGAAGTTTGAAAGTCAATTCATCGTGCGTCAATCACTTGATTTAATTCAGCTCTGTTCTTCGCGCGTGTTCATCGAGATTCAAATTGAACATTAGAGCAGGCTGATGTTGAGATTTTTATATTAGCAAGCTTGCATTCGGCTGTAACGTTTTCTCTGAATTTTCTTTGTTTTCTTCTTTTTGTTCTCGAAGAATAGTGTACGCTAAGGACTCTGAATTAAAATCCTACATCAGGATAGACGTTTATTCCAGGTTTAATAGGTTTTGGAACAAAGGAATCTCCCTACTGTCAGCGGTTCTATGATTTTCCCCATTTTCAGGTACAAGGAGCCCGCAGCGTTAGCTATCCACTCATCAAGCCACGGCGCGTCAAGGCTCGTCACACGAGTTTTCTAATGCATCTGCTTCTAAGTAAACGCGAAGAAAAAAAAAACGTGTCCCCGGCTCTCTTGGAAAACGTGTTCGAGTGTACACGCGGCAGCATCAGGTCTTTCCACGATTCGTTAAGTCGTCTCGCGACAGGCACACGAACGGCACGTAAAACAAATACGTGCGCCGTGCACGCGGTGGACCTGGTCAAATAGGAGCGTATCTGTTAAAAAAAGGTCAGGCGCTTGCATTTTATTAAGTGCAAGCTTGTTCCTTAGTATTTCGAGTCCACTGCGCCAAGCGGAAATCAACATATAAAGGGTGAGGGGAAAAACAGGGAATGTCACGAAACAGCTTTATCGGGGAAATTAAGTTTTAATACTTTAGTCCACTAGTAGATAAGTAAGGTTCAATGAATTTAATATTCTTATATAATTTTCTTCTTAAATAATTTCTTATTTTACCTTGACGATAGAAGCTTGAAGCTTATGCTTAGACAAAGAGTGGGGACATTCCGTATTTTTTAACCAGAAATACCAAACATTTAACCTTATCTTACAGGGGCATTTGAACTTTATATCGATTTGTGATTCAATAGTTCTGTAGTTCCAGTTGCCACCAACAAATCATGCTATAAATCGCAAAATCATGCACAATGGGCATTCCTCGTTTTTCCCCTTACCTTAATATCCATTCTTCTTTCACTTGTACTATGATCTTTCTGGGAAATATATTTTCCAATCTGTAAGAGCGAAACACTGTATTATCTTCTAATGTACAGTGGGTGGCCAAATTATTATATACAAAACATTTTCGTCAATTTTTGGGATCATTTTAAAATAGATTTAATACAGTTTAAGAAAAATCTTAAATTGGCAATTAAAGGTTCTGAAAGGAAACTTTCTTAGCTTTCCAAAACACTCATGAAAATTTGTATACGATCATGAGGTCGCAAGTTATAGGTGTTCAAAGTGAAAAGTACCTTTTTTGCTTTGATCGCGAATAACTCGATCAATAAAAATCATACAACAAAACCAAAAATACCAAATTAAAGAGAAATGTTTGCTCTAGAAGAGAGCTCTTCATTGGATTTACTGAAAATTTTTTTTTGGCCGGTGCATACGTTCAAACTAGGCAAAAATTTCTGAAACTTCGTTTCCTGCGCTTCATCTTGATAAAACAGTATCATGATAATGGATGAAAAAAATGAGTCCTTGATTCAAAAACTAGAAACTTCAAGTGTTAAAATGCGTTTTGAAATATTTTTGTGACCATTTTTCGCAGAGATACAGCCATTCCATCGCTTAAATTTACAAAATCTTAAACCTTTTTGTTTGAGTATAATAATTTGGCCACCCACTATAACATAGCATTATCTTTTAATTAACAATGCATTCTACCAATATCCTTCTGCAGAGTCTGTATTTCGAAATGTGGGAATAGTTTTGGATACCTCTGAACTGAAAGTAAAGTGCAGTGCGAGGGCCATAATTTTCTGTATTCACATTTCTACTTTTCTTCAATATTCTACCGCTTAGCCCTCGTTCCCACTAGTCAAGTAACTTGACTTCAAATTGCTTGAATTCAAGTAACTTGAAACTACATTACCAATGTGAACCTGTTAGTTACTCGACTTAAAGTATCCTTTCAGGTTTCTTTGACGTTCCAAGCGAAGTAGAGATTTTTTCAACTTTACTTGCCTTTACTTGACTAATGTAAACGAGGGTTTAGAGAAATATGACTACCTTCCTTGAAGCTTCTTTTACTGAATTAAGTGGTAGTAGTATGTTCCTAATATTTCTTACTACATGTCTTTTTCCCTATCAACTAACATTCGTCAAGTACTTGTGCCGAGAACTAACGAAAGATTTGCAAAGATTTTCAGCGATGACAGAACATCATTAATTCCCTCACTCGCCACTAAACTATCGCCTTGTCCATTGAAATGAAAGTCAGCTTGAAGTCCAGCGTCACGCGCCGCTCATTTAAATGTACAATATTTCTCACTCGCTCAGTCGCGTTCCATTTTTCTAGCACGTGCCCGATATAGGTGGTCGTTAACGTTATGCGAGTTTTTACACGGGAACAAGGCTGTGCGCCTCGTGTTCGTCGATAAACGTAGAAACGTGTTCGCCGTGCCCCATCACGCGATTAGGCTGAAGGTGAGGCGAGAACGTCACCGAAGATACGTTGACATGCTGACGATACGTGGACGAGCACACGCACGTCCGTCACGTTTTTGCGGGGCCACGTACGACTTCCTTCATTACGCGAATCGATTCTGATCGATAGCTTCTCCTCGCGCGGGTCGCCGTGAAGCGTAGCTGCCAAACGCCATGAACGAGCAACACTAATAGGGGAACAGGAAATGGTAACGTACGCTGTACAATGACGTGGAAGAATTTTCATTTGCATTTTGAATTCGCTTATATTTTAGTACTCGAGGGTCAAATGAACTGCTGCTACTTGAGAAATCTCTGCTATTCCACTGTACACCTATTGTACACCTATTCGAATTAAAATGATTTGCGTTATGCTCCTTCAAAAAAGGGAGCTTGGGCTGGACCAAAGTTTGCCATTATGCTTCACGATGCTTGGGACTATGTAAGAAGAGGAAGTAACGGAGAAGCGCGTAGATAAATATGAAGGAAAAAAAGGTAGTCGTTTCTTCGGCCATAGGATTGGAAGGAATTTCTTAAATGGCTCCATCAACGTGTCTGAACACCGTGATGGACAAGAAACTTAATCTCGAAGAAGAACGCTGTTATCTAGGGTTGAACTGCGCGCGACGTGCGGTATCTAACCCGGCTGAGACAACATTTGAGGAAACTTAGAACCTGAGCGCAGGTAGATATATACGCTCAGAACCGCTCCTCTCTGCTCTGGGAAAGTCAAACAGTCAAACAACCACGCGCACCAAGTGTTGACTCGCGGCATACATTTGGTAGGAACACTTCCCCTACGCCTCGCAAGACAAACAACCTGTCGTGATAATGATACACCGGATAACGGCAGATAAAAGTGCAAGACACTTAGGCGGAGAAGGGAATCGAATATTGGTAGCGTTTATTCCACGAACGAGGGACGTCGTATCGGAGAATATTTCTGTCGAAGGACGCCCAAAAATTGTGGTGCGAGGATCTATCAGATTGCTATGATATAATTAATATTCTGAAGAGAGTAGAAAGCTAAAGCTAATTGCCAAGTAGCAAGGGATGTTGAAAGGTTGGCACTATTCACCTTGACTGCTCCGTCTCCTAAATTTTCACAGGAAAAGTGATCAAGTGACGAAGGAATTCTCTATAAAATTCTTCAGCGTAGTGTGTCCGAGTCTAGTGGTAACTCTAAGCGATTTGTAATGTTACAAAAAGCCTCAGCCTTCCTTTCCGGCTGAAGAGTCCGCAAAAAATTTAGCGCACCTACCGAACGACGCATTTTTCCACCAGCAGAGCAATCATTCCCGACGTTCACGAACCCTCCACCCGTAGGGCCTTCCAAGTAGGTGTTCAGCGTGGGTGCACGCGAGGATCGTGAGCTACCATCGCGAGAGAAGGACCACGCGAGCGGAAGGAAGGAGGACACGAGAGAGCCGACGATTCATTCCCACAATTACGCAACCGCGTTCCCTGTATCTCGGCCTTCGAATTCGTCCTTAATGAAGGATAATCACGTTTAATTGCCTGCCCCGAGGCGTTGGCTGCACCCTCGGGCCAGGATCTCTTACACTGTTACCAACAATTTCGTGAGACCATCCCGGGGCACCTCGTCTCTTTCTGCCTCGCAATTAGAAGAGCCTAGCTCGGTCAAAGAAAGCATTAACGACTCTCAGATCCAGCGGAACCTGTGGTTCTATCGCATAAGCTTTCAAAATGGCTGGGCAGACCTGAGATTCAGAGATTGGAACTAAGGTGGTTACGAATATTCTAAGTAGGTAAAGTATTCAACTATTCAAATATTCTATGTAGGTATAGTATTTGAATATTCAAATATTCTAAGTAAAGTATTCGAATATTCGAATATTCTAAGTAAAGTACTCGAATATTCGACTATTCTAAGTGAAGTATTCGAATATTCGACTATTCTAAGTAAAGTATTCGAATATTCGAATTTCTAAGTGCAGTAGAACATTCGAATACCAGTGGAATTCAAATTTGAGTCTCGAAAATTGTTCGAATAATTCGGAGTATTTCAACTTTATTCGAATAATTATTCGTATTCGAATATTCGAATTATTGGAATAAATTATTCGTATTCGAAATGATTCTCTAATTGGAACCTTTAAAATCTACAACACGTAGAAATTCAACTTCTTTTAACATCTCTTTGATTCTTCAACTTCCAACTATCGTATTCTGTATTTACGCTTCGACTTCAGAAGAGGAACAATCTATTTTCGTTGACCCCCGGGGAAGGTCATAGTATACTTCCCATTGACCCGTACTTCCCTGTTCCATGGATTACGCAGCGGAATGATAAAAATCTCATGCATCCTTGATTGAGCTGTGATCGTTGCCAGGCTTTGCTGAAGCCCGTGGCACCGTCAACGTCGGATCAGCTTCTAATTGCGCGGATAACCACGGTAATTCCGTGGCTGAGGGACGGGACAGTCGCGGCGTGTCAACGGTTTTAACTGCGATGTAAATCATGCCGATAAGTATCGCGCTGCCGTGTGCTGCCGCCACGTCGAGCAAGTAAGGTCGCGCCTCAGTGTCTCTCTTTCCTTGCCGCGTAATTAATCATTTCTTGCCCCTTTCCCACCGAACGGATGGCTGCGGAGAGGTGGAGTTCATGGGCTTCAATGGTGGCGAGTAATTAAAAATTCCAAGTGGAAGCAGACGCTTCTGGGTAGCGACTGACGCGTCCTTTGACCGGGCTCCTGGATATCTCTGAGCATAAAACGAAGTTACTTCTATAGTATAAATCCTAGATTGTTCCTTGCTATTGTGGTTATACCGGGTGAGCAGAACGAGGCATCACTTTGTATAATGAACCTTATCATTTTCGCTATCTGTCTTTTGCTGCCTCCGCATATATTATAGGCCAAATGCGCCAAATTGCGGCTTCCACGGCAAAAGTGATAATAGTGTATTAATAATCTGTAAAGAAAAGAGATTTATCTCGAATAGAAAATTCGCTCTTACACCTTTTATTTCCACTTAAAAATTACCTATATCTTTCAAGTGACCTCCGTTATACTGCACACACTGCTAGAGTCGATTTCGGAAGCTCAAGATCACCCGCTGTAGTACATCCTGTGGGATGTTTGCAATTTTTTGCTTTATGCAGGACGTTATGTTACATAGAACCGTCTTCTCGAAATTCTGTAGCAAGGTAGTGCATAGCGTCGATTGAAGCGTCTACGAAACTCTCGTTGAGTAGTCGTTACAGACTTTATTGGAATAACTAGCTCACAGTCGCTCTATAGTAAACAAAGCTCCAAGAGAGGTGGAGCAGCTTTCAGGTGTCAATCTATAACGCGAGGAAGAAATTCTCATTTCAAAACTGTACACGGTGTATCAAAGAACGCACTTGCTGACTTGGTACTCAAGGATACCCATTCCTTCAGAAGACTGCTATCCAGACGGGAGTTTGCTACTTTTTCCTCCTCTAAGCTTAATATTATGGACTTGAAATGCATTCTTGAATGTATTCCTATTTGATTCTGAGGATTAAGATACTATCGTTGGACCGCCCCTTGAGGAAAGATTTATAGATGCGCATAGCAATCGTGATCTTGGTACAAGATCATTCTGGAGAGTTTTTGGGCTAGTGACCTTACTGCGAAACTCGCAACGCGCAAAGGATATCATGTGCGCGCGATAAGATGTAGCTGAAATTAAATCTTTCTAACGGATTACCTTGCTGGTCTATAAAATCCAATCTTAACGCGGCAAGAACAGCCGGCCCACGCGTTTCTACGGTGAAACATGAGTATCCTGGCGGTAGCGGCAATCGGCCGCATTAGAGCCGACACTAGATCCGAGTATGCGAATTTTTCAGCTTCCCTGTCTCCGGCGTAAAAGATACTTATACCCTGCGCGCCGTATTTACGGTACTTTGAATGCGAATTCCATTCCTAATGCCCAGAAAGCCGTTTCAGCGGCGCGCGTCAAGCTGGCGCGGCGCCCATGGTGATTTCCGCCGGGGGATTTTCAGCGCGCTGGGAAACTTGCTTCCCAAGTTCTCATGGCTCTAACGACAGTTCCATCCGCGAGAACTTCGATTTTCTTCGTCTATGGATAGTTAGAGTCTCGCTGAATGAATTACAAAGGGGCCACGATGGTACTGAATTGACTACAGCTGTGGCTAATTCTGTCTTCTGAATGGTCAGCCTTGTGCAGTGGCGGATTCAAGGGAAAAGACCCAGGTGGGAAAAGTCCTGGGTCACTCTGTATACATAACAGAATTATACATAAATTTTTGCGGACGCGGTATGAAAATTATAGGGAACAAAAAAATATTGTTTGGATGAAATCATAATCTTTTTTGCAAGGTGGGGGCCTTCTGGACAGAGGTCCAGGCGGCAAGTGCTCATTGCCCGCCCGTTAAAACCGCTACTGGCCTTGTCTGTTGCTTTGGGGATTAATTGGCAATGTGTTCTTTTATTACGTTACCAAATTTGTTATAGTATATTGACCGTAAGGACGTGGCAGTGCTGGTTCCAAATGTTCAAGGCAGTGGCGCACTTGGGATTTAATCCTGAGGGGAGCCGAGTTGAACGAATAGAAGTATTCTTAATGCAAATTCAATAAAATTCATTAGGTGATTATAAAAAATTATTTAAAGACTAAAATCCAGTTTCCTTTTCTTTTTACAAAGCTCTTGAGTTACTTCAGTCGTGGTTAAATTAATCTCCTTTTTCCTTTTACTTTGGGAGAGTGCCAGGGCCCCTTGGCCTCTCCTCTGGGTGCGCCACTGGTTCGAGGGATGTGGTTCTGGAGAGTAAACCCGTAATGGAGAGTAAACTGAAGGGGGCTAGTGAACTTATTATAAACTGAGCGTAAGTTTTTTGAGTACTTCCCTCAAAAAACGACAAAGTCCCCTGTGTTAGTTGATTCCTAATTATTTTCTGTGACACAGAGGCTCATACTAGAGTTTTTAGACAAATGAAAATTCCAGAGTTCCTACCTAAGTAGTTAATAGAAAAGCAGTTTCGACTAACGTTATGGGCAGAGATAAAACACCGGTTCAATTATCCAAGTTTAATAATATAATTATTATCCGTTGGTGTATCGTGGAGAAAATCTCACCTCGCGATCGATGTTGAAAATCTTTCTCGACGATGCGATAGATGCACCACGTTCCAACATGCATAAAGGGCGACAAATATTAATTAGTGCCATAGGCGTGCATAAATTGCGGAACGCGGCCGCGTCGTTTAGGGTGCTCATAAATAACGCCGAAAGTATGATTTCGCCTGATAACCGACTTGGGGTAATTAAAATCCTGGGGTAGTTACAGGGTCCTCGAGGATTTCTGCGTAAAGGAATGTTGAGATATTTATACGGGGGACAGTAAAGGTAGAAGTTAAATTTGGTGATGGCATGGTAGTTCAAATTTTCCTTTCTTCTTCCATTTTTCTGTCGTACCCTCACCACATCTCTATAAATCACTGTTTAGAGTGGATGCATGGTCTTTCGTGGCGTAGCTGTATAGCAGGGATATTATTCTCTGCAATTGTATCGAGAATCTTTGTTTTTTTTTAAAGGGTGCAATTAGTTGAGTTTAGAGATAGGACAAAAAACGAGGAAGCTTTCTTTCAATCTTTTCCTAGAATTTCATGGTACCGAGTTAATATTTTATGGTATCCTTTAATTTATATAATATGGTATCAAGTTAATATATGTCTCATATTATGTACTTATCAGATTTTTCACATATCTTTCTTAAATAAAATATTAAATTTTCTTTTCTATACCATGAAAGTACTAGAATGAAAAAACAAACTTACAAATTGTAATCTAGCTACCCAATCTGTTCTCAATGAAAAAGCTACAATACCTCCAAACAGAGAAAACTAATTATAACTCGATACCATGTTGGTACTTTCCACTTTACATAAAAACTTACACTTTCCAGCATCCATTCAGTTTCAAACAGAGCTCGATACTTTCAATTTCAATTACCCTTGAATAATCTCTGAAAAAGAAGCAGCCGAATCCCTCGATGCCGAGTAATCGGCCGAGCGCACGACACACAGAGGAAACGGGTTTCTCGCGAAACGCTTTATCCGTTATTTATTATCGCTTCCCCAGGAATTACATTCTTTCGTCGGGTCTTAAATAAGCCCGGCGCACGAACCGATGGTAGCACCTAACAACTTAGGACCAGGGACAGGAGACGTTCAGCTGCGCTCCCTTAGAAGGGTACCGCTCGTTAATTCGTGCCGTTAATGATAATTGTATGGAAATATGAAATATACTCGGTACCCGTACTCGGGCTGCTGATCATTTATTTCAATACCGGTTTCGATAATACGCCGCGGATTATTATTTCATATGGCGCGGCCGTGGAAGAGGCAGAGCGCCAAGTACATTTCTGCGCCATAGGGAGGATTACTACCCTCTTGCTAAAAAACCGAAAAACAATCATACTTGCTCCCTGCGTTGCTCGTTGAATCGCGTACAGGTGTTGCGATTCTGGTTTAGCTCGTTTAATGGAACAGTAGGTACCATGCGACGTGGGTAGACGCCTGACCTTCGTCTACGCAGACTTTATATCCGCTTCAAAGTATTATAGTTGCTATATTCCGTCGTGTCTGCAATTACTGTACACCGGCGAAGGAAATTGTGAAAGTAATGATTTTCTATAAGTGACTTGCACCGAATATCGAGCACTGCAAGGCGGGCTATCATTTTGTGGTGCACGCCTGTAATGCGCATCCGAGGCGGCCACTCTCCCAATTACAATTTGCCACGATGATTTCACGAAGAGTCTCCTCGTTAGAAAAAATCGTGGCTCCACCTTGCGCCTATTAAAGGGGGCCCGGTGGAAGCTCTCACAAAACGCTTGTTAGCGTGGCGAGACGAAACTGTCGGTCGCGGGGCACGTTAATCCGGCGAATTATTATCATTATCGTTAATCAGGCGAGGCGGTGCGTTCGATTGGTACGTTCACACGATCTGCCGATAATTTTGTATCGGTCATTAGGTTTATTGCCCCGGCCGCGGCGCGCGTTATCGATGACTTACGGTGGATAGGATCAAGGTGCAGTAATTATTCGCGGCGTGAAGGGAATAATCGGTTCCTTGATTGCTCAATCCCCCCCCTTCGGAACGGGACCCGCCGCTTAATCGTTACTCATCCTCAAAAAATCTTGGACGCTATCTGGTTGCGCCGACTTTTAATTTGCGTATTAGCGGCCCTATATACGCCCGATAATTAGTACTCATCGATGGGGTCATTAATATTTTCCTGGCGGAGACCCGCCAGCCTAAATGCAATTACTCCTGACGTCGGTCGCCCGGTCTGATCGCGATTATGTCGATCGATCGTCGTCCTGGGGCTGACAGACAGGGCCTTTAATCGAGCGCGAGACTTTCGAGTTATCCCTTACCTTGAAGCGTCGAAGGAACTTCCAGGGTGCGGGTAACAAAATTGGTAGGAATGTCGTGGTTTGTAACTGTGAATGTCTGGTGAAGACGGTTATCTTGATTGTAAGAGGAATTGTGAAAGGGATATAAGTAGATTTTGATGTTTGGTCTCTATTTAACGAATGTTTCACTTCATGCTGATTTGTGTAAATGGAGTATGGTGCTGAATATCTTGTAATAATAATATAATTGGTGACAAAGTTTGTGGAAAGCTTCTTAACCCGGCAGTGCACACGTGGGGATCTACTAGACCCCCAACCGTAGAATACCTTATCACCGTCTGTTGTTTCTTTAGCAATGGGGTTGACCCTTAGTCTAGCTTCTAGATACATTGTTTGCATTCAGTATATTTAAAAAAAAATAAATAACTTGTGTGTTTATTAATATTTTTGCCGTATACTATGGAGTAACGTTAATGTTCGCTTCGATCTGCATTGCTTGAGTGTTAATAAAGAGTCGTAAACACAGATTTTTCTATATCGTGGTCAATCAATGTTACTTTGTACTGGGGGTCCAGGAGCACCCCACGTGGATACTTGTATTTCAAAAGTCCACCTGCGTACTGCAGGGTTAATACTTGGAAGTAATGTAGCCTTTAGTTATTTTGAGGATTTAGTTATCCTTAGAAGTCGATTGGTGGGTATATTGTTGCTTCCATGGAAGTTGAAATTTTTTCAAACTTGTGCAGGAATTTAAATTCTTCAATTATGAAAGGAATTTAATATTTGACTATAATATTAGAATGATCATAGTACAATTAGCCTGTTCTAGGGAATCTTCTTCTAATTTTGTGGATTGCAGAGTGACAGATAAGATATTTTTTTTAAAAAAGGCGTGTTTGTTACTGTTTTCATTTTAAACTTTCTTTGGGCCATCTCTTATCATATGCTATTACATATTCCTCCATTATAAGGCATCTATAAGCATGACTTTTAAAGTCACACGTAGCTGTTTAACAGTATCGATAACAGTAATCTCGCGGAAACAGCTGATAACAGAGTTCACCAAACGAAACGCTGTGTATCTGCCTCAGTTGCTATTTCTCACCCAGTAATCATCTTTCTACAATAACAGGTAACATTTGTTCATTCCTATAATCACCACTAATATCAATAGTCATCATTCAAGTAACACTTTTAAAGAAACTCAAGCCGGAGATGATTTAGAACGAGAATCACTCTCCGACGTCAGGATTACATTATAATCAAGGGCGTCCGTAGACTTTTTTCCAGGGGGGAAGAGGGGGTGGCAACTTTGAGAAACGGTCAAGTTTCATCACTCAACATCAGTTTGTAGCGCCAATTTAATTAAAAATTTAAATTTAAAAATTTTCACCTCTTTGGTATAAACTTAATGAAGATTAGTTTTTAAAAATAAGCGATTTTTTTTCTCAAGCCGGGGGGTCGCAATCTTCTTCTTGCCACACATTTTATCAAACAAAATTCACAATTGTTGCTTTGAAAATATGTAAATCTGAGCTCACCTCATTCAGCAGTATTTCTACAAAGAACGTTTATACTAATAAATAAAAAAATTATGTAATTAATTTACATAACGTTCACAGAACACTGCAGTTCGTCACAGATTTATTCAAACAGACTCGCGGATATCCAGGAAACGGCATAAGAATATAAAATATTGCTCGTACAGTTCGATTTAACACAAGTTTCTAAGTATGATGGTCTGCGTAATGCTTAGGCGCCCGACGATTATACTCGTCATAAACACCTCTGCGTTTTTATAGCTGCACGTTCCTCGTCCGCGGCAGCCTTCAGCGGTGTAAAATCGGTCCCCGTCCGGTGCTTAATTATCAAATATCCTGTTGCGTCGCGATGCGCGACAAATGCAGCACGCATCGAATGCAAATCTGGAAGGGAAAGTCCCGGGGGAACCGGAAGTAGCCGGTGTCCGAGCGGCGGACTCCTGCGTCCACCTGTCCCTTGATACAGAAATCAAAAGCGGAAGTCTGGCGTGGCGCAGGAAGCATCGAACCGTGTCAGTAGCCTCTTGTCAGCCTCGTCGCTTCCTTCTTCGTGGAATCAGCTTCACGAGCTGTCAACCTTCCTCGATACCAACCCGTTTGCGTCCCTTGGTCGGTAGAAACTGCGAGTCGTAGAAGTAGACGTTCTGTTGCCGCGTAAAACCGAATGGAATTAATTTTTACCTTGCTCGACCTCGCGTTTTAATATCTGTGATTATTCGAATAGCTCTGCAGCTTGTTTTAATGATCATTGCATAAGGAAGCAAAGCGTAAGCCTGCTTTGAAATCAAAAGATAAAGAGTAACTCCTGCTTCAAAATCAGCGTCAATTTGAAATGGGAAGCGACAAGCGTAGGGGGTATAATTAAATACTGATAGATGTGGCCATCAGAGATGCTAGATTAGAATGAGCTGGAAAGTATTTAAGTAACTAAACCTTGGACGTGGTACCTGTCCAGCGCAAACACCAGTGTTTTATCAGCAAACTGCAATCAGACAGTGCCTTTGACAGGGTGTCGTGCAGGAAGTTGTTTCCATGAAATGTCTGCCACTGGCAGATTGAAAGGTTGCCAGTAAATATCGAGCGAAATCGACCGTGAGGTGCAAAAAGCCCCGAGCAATTTAACCCTGTGAAAACTATCAAAATGTTCGAGCCCCGGTAAAACCAACAACGACTTGACTCTTCGTGACCGCCCAGGCTGATCAAACGGCAGTCACGGTCCGACGGGGCCGGCCCCCTTCAAACATTTAACGTTTCCTGCGACAGAAAACCTCGACTCGATGGATTTCAGGGGGTTAGAAACCGGGGAACATCCCTTCCTGTTACGGAATGCTTGCCGCGCTTCCGTGTCAGGTTCCGCCGTTGTACAGGTGCATCTGCTGGCGGTTAAATTAGCCCCGGAAAGAGTTAGCTAAATGCTAATTATTATACAGGATCAAGCGCTTTGAATTGCCTGCAGTAAACTGGGTCAAATAATAATTCTCTACTTCCTTACCTCCAGACTTTAGTTTCCTGTAATAAAATTCTTTAACTGAAAAGGCTTTGTAGAAAACACTGCAAGTGCCGAAAATCAAACTCTGCGCTATAATATTATCGTTGGCACGTAGAACATTTGCCGATAAAATTTTTTACGTAGAACTACGTCTTTCCCTGCAACGGGTATGGCGGTGAATTTGAGAATTGAATGTCACGAAAAAGTGCAACCCCTTTTGCCGCTACTGCTCGCAAACGGAAAGGGATAGAGAGATGATTTATATAGCGTTAGGTAGAGAAACGTACTCTGCAACTAAAAACTATATGAATCGTTATTATCAATCGAATCTGAGCTAGCTGGCAACGACGCGAAAATCAACGAGATTTTACTGTATTTCTACGTGAAATATGCAGCATACTACATTTATTTTTACGATTTTTTTTTAAATTTTGGCACGTACAGTGTTTTCTACAAGGACTCTTCAATTCTCTTTTCAAATACAGTAGAACCTTGATAACTTGAAAATTTGAAAACCTCTCTAAGTCGAATATTTTCTTCATTTCCTTCCGCTCCGCTGTAAATACCTCTACAACTCGAAATAAAACTTCCTGAACTCGAACTCTACAACTCGAATTTAGAAGAACTCCGCCTCTACAAATCGAAGTTTACTTCTACATATTGCTCATTTGCTACAACAACAACATAATTAAAAATTCACGATTTTTGGGAAAACGGGTTCAAAAGTTTTGTTAGACAACAACCGCCTTATCTATACTAATAACTCAAAAACTGCAAATTTTGAATTGTGTCATTGTTGCAGCAAATGTGCGATATGTATTACAAGTAAGGAAGATCTCAAAATATTGAGAAAAATATTTTCTCTGCATTATTCGCAATTGAAAATGCTATTGATTTACAATACACTAACAGACTAGCACAAAGCAAAATCACAATTTATTTTTAGTATGTAATAAAGAGTAATATTTCGAGCATAAAATGCGTTTTATAATTATTTTTATATATGTAGGTATCTGTGTAGTACATACTAAGTTGTAGGTATATTTAATTATAGGTATACAACAAACAATTAACCTTTCAGACTGGAATTTGTCTTGCTTTACAGCTTCACAAGTCTTACAAAGCCTCTATGAGTCGAATTTTCGTTTGTTGAACTTTCTTAGTCGAAAACTCGATAAGGCGAAACCTCCATAATTCGATTTTCTCCCTTCCCTTGAGATTCGCGTTATCGAGGTTCGACTGTATATATGAATAGATACATCTTTCAATTCTAGAATCTGTCTTTTCATAACGTCACCAATTTCATGACTTCTAAATCCTCCTTACTCCATCAACACAGAAAATCCCCTCAGTTCCCACTAAATCCTCTATTTACATGTCCCGAACCACACCGATGCCTCCATCCAACGATGTAACGCCGCGTTTCGTAACAGCGCCGTTTCGCCGGCAAATTTCAATTTAAAAACGTACGTCATTTTGCTTCATATACCTGTCGAGCTTAACCACTAATAAATACGTGGCAGGACGTGCGTACCCAGGGCTGCAGGTTTCACCATCACCCACCACAGCGAAAAAAAGAAATTTTCCCATGTACCTTCCCGTTACGGATTACACTTCCGTGGGCAGGAAACAGGTCCTGCTATTACGCGCGGCTGCATCTGCCGCGAATTAAATCTGGATGGCATGCAAGTGCGCCGATTTCGACGTTTAATGCACCACGGGGCCCCGTTCGTTTCGCGTTTCTCGGGCAACAGGTTTCGTTAATGAACGGGCTACTGGAAAGCCCTCGGGATTACGTAAGCTTAATAACAGATCACCAGCGAGACGTTGCATCCCTCTCCCCCCCCCCCCCTCCTCCAACCCTCTCCACGCGTGGAGGTGGATTGAACTGCCGATGCCTGCCCGCGGGGATCGTGATTTCGCAACGAGATTTCGTTCCTCGTACGAAAGACACGTGTTCTGGTAACGCACGCGTATAATGTCAAGGATAACGCGTGCATTACGGAACAGGCAACGCCGACAGCTGCAGCCCGGCGGAGAGATGGGTTAAATAAGCGAGTCGGAACAATCGGGCGGTTTCCATCGACGGCCACCGTCGTTCGTCGCATGACAAATGACATAATGAATCGTGCAAATCGATCGGCGCCGAAAGATACCGATAAATTATGTAAGATTCCGCTTGGAAACCCTTTGATATCGCTGCGCTGTTTAAATCGTGATCGCCGTGGCGCGCAACGCGAAACTGGTTTGCACTTTGCGGGGATCGAAAGTGCATCGAAAGCTCGTCGATAATACAACGCCGCGGTGGCAGCTGCGCGCGGGGACAAAAACCGATACAAATGATTGTCGATCATACGGATTTAATTATGATTTATGCCGGCACATGGCTGGAGGTAGGCGCGTGCACGCGGCGGCAAATGCGGTTGCATTAATTCGGCCAGTTGCGAAACAACGGAGTTACAAATGATCATGGAGGTTTAGCCAGTTGCCTGACGCGTGAATTTCGACGCCTTGTTAATAAGTCGGAGTGTAATTGCTCGTTGATGGTCTCTCGTTAGTACTGCTGCTCGTGGACAATGAAATCGGAGGCTTATATAATTTATTTGGAAATATTGGATGATGGTTGAATGTGAATCAGATCAAAATTCCGAGGATAATTGGTTTTTGATGAATATTTTGGTGAATATGATTGAGAGGGATTGGGAGCTGATTAAAGTAGTATAATTTGTAGGTTCTTCAATTTTGAATCGTGTATAGAGTTCTGCAGGCTCGGCTCGAGCCTTTCTTGCGTCCTTTATTTATAATATATTTATTTCAGTTTTTTGATGACATTACTCTGAACTTTTATTCTTAGTTTAAAACATTTATAGTACAATTTGTAATATTTCAAGATCAAGTGCGTCCCTTGTCAACTTTACACAATACGCGGCTGCCTAATTTTGCCTATAGGGACGAGCCGAGCCTGGAGTTCTGTATCTGCTTGGCGATCGTTTTTATAATATTTATAATATTTATAATATTTATTTAGCTGCAATGTACTCAATTACTATATTTTAAATTAACATTATTTATTAAATCAAGAACTGACATGGCACCGTGTACAAACTGAAGATTATAGTTAAAGTTAATCCTCCTTGCCAACAAGCTATAATTTTATAAAAGCTAGCAGAATAACTCTAGGAACTATTAACATGAGACCCTACACCTGTAGGTAAGTACAATATCCCCAGGGATTGGAACTAGCGATTCCGGGGTCTCGAGCTGGTTTACCAGCGCTGAGACCTTACTCAAGTCTCAACTGGGAGTATTCTGTGAGCACAAGTGTCCACCATAGTCTAAATATCAGCGATGGCACAAGAACGGGGGATTCCTCTTCATTTCGCAAGCTCTAGTCGGTCAGATAGCGCAAGTGAACCACCTCCTGTACTCAGTTATCCAACATACAAGTTCTCTTTTTCGGATGTGGTTTTCCAGGTCTGTTAGACAATCCTTTACCAAAGTCTTGTATTCCTTCCCTTGCACTCTCATCACGAATTTCAGAGATGCCAAGATTTCCCAAGTTTATTCATAAGTCCTTAATTATTTCGTGCAGCACTCAAATAATTACACCTGCTAAAGCACACCACCGTTTCAGTGTTCTTCTACTCTGAATACAATGCACGAAAGTCCGTTTCATAGACTTCTTCATCAGCAGTTCCATCGGAAGTGCATTCCCCTGCAACTGTCCCCGAGACTCGTCATTCCAGCTCCGTGGAAAACCCAGCTGTTCCAGAGCTCACAGTGAATTCCGCATCGCGTCGTTTCGTATGCAGCGCGGTTTTTTTTTTGCCCCGCGGAGTAGCACGATAACCTTTGCACGCGCCTTGAGGCCGATTCACTCGCTTAACGAGTGCTCGGCCGTTAATAAGTGTTTACGTGTCGCCGGAAGATAAATTGCGAACGCCTGCTTCGTGTGGGGCTACGATAAACTTCCTATGCCTTTCAGCCTGCGTGCAGAAGCGCACGAGCTTTCATCGTTATCAGCGCTTCGGGATATAGGCCTCCTAATGCGTCGCGATTGGCTGCCACACGTCAATAAAATCCCCGCGAGCCGAGCACTCGCGTGAAATCTCTCTCGTAACTCACAGTCACTACTAAAACAACTGGGAGACATTATTTAACAGCTCCACCCTACTAAAGTTCGATGGAAATACTCTACACCAATTAATTCGAATCCGGTGCATCTGTCTGCAATGGCTGCACACAGCGCTGGCTCATATTTACTGCAGACTTGTTTATCTCAAAGACAGCTTATGTAAAACACTCTGCGGGAAATGTCTGGAAAAACAACCGGAGAATGTAATTATGCAACGCGCTAGTTGTCTAACGATGCAGTATCCCTTGCTTTTGTAGACTGCGGTCCGCGATGATCGAATTAAAAGTTTCTTAAGGTGTGTATCGACGTCGTGAGGATTGCCCGCGAGGCGTGCCTTTAGGCTCCTTTGGAACGACGCAGTGCTTCGAGTATACTATGTATATGCTAGCTGGACAAAATTATTTTCTCGCGATAGATGTTAGGTTTATATCGGGTTTTAATTGTTAGAAAATGAATCTTCTTCGTATCACAGTTAATGTTACACTAAAAATATTATTGTAACATTACATTAATATTATATTATTATAAAATTATATTAATATTAAAAATGTACGTCACTTGGCTTCACATACCTGTCTAGCTTAACCACTAATAAATACGTGGCAGGACAAGGTACCCAGAGCTGTACGTTTCACCGTCACCGACCACAGCAAAAAAAAGAAATTTTTTATAGGTATTTTTAAGTTATGATAATATTATAATAATATAATTAGGTTTTTATAACGGTTTGTTTTCTAACAATGAAACTTCCATATAAACCCAATCCCGCGGGAAAATAATTTTATCCAGCTAGCATATGGTATAGACACTCGAATCACTGTGCGACGGCTGCATCTTCTCGCCTTGCCTTTTCTTGTTTTGGGGTTAATTTATTGGTGATTAATTAACTCCAGGGTTACCAAACTCCAGATAACGTCGCCCGAACTGTGGTTTTTTTGTGGCTCGTAGGAATCCCAGGTCGTGAACCAGCTTACTCCCTGGAAAGGTTTAGATCCACGGTTGATCTTAGGGTTATCGTGGCGATAGTGCTGTGGGAGTTTTCCTTTCCGAGATTAGATTAGCGAGCGCTCTATTTCGATAATTTCCGCCAGTCTCGGCTTCGTTCCTTTCCTTCCTCTCCCTTCGGAATATTTTTCTTGGCAACCGGCGTCTCGGACGTGTGGCGAAATTGCGGTGGGTTTCGTTTTTGGCGTTGGCGTTTCGCAGCAGTTTGGCATCGCCTGGCTGGGTGACGCGTTTAACAAGCCAAGGTGAACGTTAACTGCTGAAACGAGCTGGAAAGCGCTTCGTTAGTACGCCGTATTTCACGAATACTTAATTACCCTCGGCTCCACTTTACTGCAGCTACAAATAATCATAAAGTCAGGGTATATATTAATATTATACTTGAACTATTAATGCGGCATACTTCAGCCTGTCGGTGACGTTTATCGTCCCCGATTTATTTTTCCCGCGACACCCACCATCAGCGATAAATTTCAGGCACCAATTTCAGTCGCTGAGCACGATTTTCCTGGATTCATTAACGCGTTACGTTTACGCGTCGCTTCGACGTTGGTTTCGTTAACGAGCAAGTTTTTTTTGTATCTTCCACGCTGTTGGAGGGTATTGCTAGACGAGCTTCAGCGTTTATCGATAGTAACAAGTGTGTGGAATGGGGTATTGGAGGAAAATTGGCTTGGTTACCATCAAGTGGAGAGTGTAGTCTTCTCGAAATTTACATTTTTTGGAACACATCTGTAAAATAGGGTGGAGTTTATTTTGCAACTACGAAAATATTATCTTCTTACCACCTCAATTTGTTCCTTGTTATAAAAAACAAAATCGAGCAGAATATGAGCACAATTGATCTATATTTGGGGCTAGCTCAACGATGGTGACATTTCCAATGTACTGATAATTATATGAAAGGGTATGGAACCCTAGAAAATTTTTCAAATGCATTCATTTGCTCATTAAGAAAAATAGAAACTGAGAAAAGGTATCATTGGGCCCTATCTGACGTATAATTAAGTAAAACAATTGGTAGATTGTACCCTGACAGCAGAAAACAGATACTGTCTGATGTTTAACCCTCTGGGGACAATAAATTTCACAAATTTTCAAATATAAATTTCATGTAATGTAATGGAAATGTAAATGTATGAATTAAAATATGGTTATTATATGATGAATTTTCATAATTTCTATAATCTTTGACTCACTTGAGCTACCTCTAAACATAAGTATGCATTTTCCAAAGTTTCTACATAGCGTCTGTATATCTAACGGAACTAATCAGACTTATAAAAAAAATATTTAATTTTCTATTTTTGAAAAACAACTTCTCAAAACAGATCATCTTGACTAATTTAAATTTACCCACTCAAGTATCGTTGTGCAATTGAATATCCATCCAGCTTATATTTCTTAACAAATTTCTCTACAATCACAAAAGACATGCATTCGTGAAATAACATTTTTGTCACACAGTTTGTCGAATCAGTAATCCACGTGTCGATACTTGCAATGCCTCGGCTGACAGTGACTCGCCACGAATCTCCTCGCGTCGCGATACTGCGTGTTCTCGGGCCCCGAGCCTAGAGGACGAGCGTAAATCGGCATCAGAAGCCATAAAGCACGTGTAGCGAATCGCGTGTGCGAAGCTGGAACACTTGGAACATGCTCGTGTCTCACAAAAACGATTATTCCGGCCTTCTTGAACCGGCGGGACGGTATTATCTCCGTGGAAGAAGCCACCGCCGCCATTGACGCACGAGTGAACGCGATAAAAGAGGCTAAAAGGTATTCTTTCCCGCGACCTCCTGGCAGTGTTATCGGCGCATGCGAGTCGCTCGTAAGAATCGTCGCCGATAAAGTCAATTCTCCTCGTTCCTCGCTGAATCATCGGTGCAACTCCTTCCTCTTCTTCACTTCCCCGTTTTTTCTTCCTCATTGTGGTGCACTTCCTCTTCTCGGTGAATTTTTCTCTTCTTTTCTTGTTGCACCAGCCTTCCTCAAGGTATCATTCTTTCATTATTAAGTTTGCTTTGTCGGGATGGCTAACCACTTTGGAGA
The DNA here is from genome assembly GCA_944738655.2 of Andrena hattorfiana. NCBI lineage: Eukaryota > Metazoa > Arthropoda > Insecta > Hymenoptera > Andrenidae > Andrena > Andrena hattorfiana. The sequence goes on along the minus strand of OX122889.2, from coordinate 36,401,067 downwards.
CCTTGCTCGTTGCATTTGAACAATAATAATAATTCATTCAGGGTATGCATTTCACGATTTACTTACGCTGTCGTTCATAAGTATGAGGACACCTGGTATATTTCCGCAAAATTTGATATTTGGTACAGATTGAGTACCAAATAAAGTAGAATTTGTTAGAGTTCTTCAATAATTTTGCAACGTTTTTCGCAATTGTGCCGGTGATTATGAAAGTGCTGTATTTTTTGTTTCGAGATATTTAATCCGTTGCGTTTGGACATATTAAAAAATATTTTTTCATTATTGAACAAAATGTTGCACAACATGTTTTTTTTCTGTATTTAAGTTTATCTATCTTTGTAAAATTTTATGAGTAACTTGTATGAAAATGTGTTTTTCATTCCTTTGAATGTCTCCAAAATTCCAAAATTGCTGAAACGTAGTTTTTCGATCTTTACAACTTAACAAATTCAAACGTTTCATCGAACAAAAGCAATTTTTATTTTCAAATACTCTGCCACTACAAACTTTACCTACCATTTTTGGTAATGTATTCTTTACCACTATTTCTCCTAATTTTTCTCATATCTTCAGCATAATTAAGTATATTTCGTGTTTTCTTTCTTTTTATCTTTTCTTGCCCCACATCTAAGATTAATGCATTCTTAAAAAGTATGTAATTATTTCTATTCTCACAAATTACTTACAGAGTACAAATTACTTACACCACTATCGAAATAAACGTGAAACTGTTGCGGCTCATTACGAAAGTGACACTATCATGTCACTGCTTACTTGACGGCTGTTCTGCAACAATTCTTTCGTAATATTGAAATATAAATCAATATAAAATAAGAGAAATCTCAATTTTTTTGATGTTTTCGCTTACACCACATTCATAATCAGAGGCACAATTATTCCACACAGAGTAGGTGTCATTACGAGTATTAAATATTACGAGCATTAAGTATTAAATATTAACTTAATACTTATGAACGGGGGTGTACCATGAGTTCTTGAACCTAATATAAATTATGTTTCCAAACTATCAAAATCCTCAGACATTGATAAAGATGAAATTCTTCCTTTCTCAAACACCCTCAATCTCAAGTCATCAAAAGTACTTCTACTACTCAAATATTTCCCCCATTCTGCTCTAAACAAACTCCCCCACAATTTTCCACCAACCCCACCCTGCTCCTCCTTTTCCAGAATATTCCACAAGGCATCGAGTATCCTCGCAAACAAGCTAGCCTCCTCATGGCAGTGCTCACTTTCCAATCTACCCACGAAGTGTGTCTAATATCACCCCGTGACACGTCACACGGTTCCCCTATCATCCTCAGAATCTCGCCTTCCATTTTTTTTCCCGTGAAACCCGCTATCTGTCTGCTCTCTGGCCTCTTGCACACCCCGTTCGCCGCCCTCGGCTCATTTTTCCCTCGCGACGCGGGGCCGCTCTCCGCGGCGGCTCGTCCATTTTTCTCTGTCCGCGAAGGGGCCGCAGCTCGTGTCTGTTCGGCAGCGCATAAAAGCCAGCCGACTTGCGTGCGCCGGTATCTTCGACCTACGACCCCTGCCTCGGCTTCTTATTTCTCCTGGAGAGCGAGAGAGGCTCGAAAAATACGGCGTTACGGGCGCGCGTGTTATCGCGTGCGCGCAGGGGGCATCGCGGCTATCCGTCGGTCGGGGTCGCCGTCGTGGGTCATCCTCGTGACCCAGCCGGACCCGCGCCAGCCGCTGGTGATGGGAACGTGGCGGTTTGATCACAGGCGGATGGTGTTATTGATCTGAACCGGGTACCCGATGCTGTCCGACGACTCTCCGCGTGACCCGGGCGGACTGGGTTAAGTAGACTGGGAGTATTATTGGAGGCATAGCGGGTGGAAGGAATGTAGCGAGGTTGTGAAAGAAGTAGAAGTGGTTGGTGAGGATGGCGAGATATCGAGGTTGTGTTGAAGAGTATCGAGAGTTTGGGGCTCGCCAGGAAACGTTCCCAATCCGAAAATTCTGATTACAATGACACTTCGTGTGGATGTAGACTGTAGAGCATATTGGAGTGTGCAAGAGCAATTTTTTCTGTGGAAATGCAGGTTATTACGTCCTTAAGGTTATTACGTTTTTTTTTCTATGCTTCAAACACCATAGTTTTTCCAGTAATTACACATGTGCCAAGGAGTACCGAGGTGAAATTCGCAGAGTATTCTAAATAATATGAGTCATTGACAGCAAAAACGAAAAACCCACATTTTTTGCGAAATTGAGTTAGTAACAATAATGTATTCAAATAGGCTATATTAATCATATACAATAGGAAATTTTTTTTCAATGTGGGTTAGTCCGTTGCTGCTCTCAATGCCTCATATAGGGAGTAAGATGGTTGGAATGTCCGAGTTACCTAGTGCTTGAGTTTTATTTTATCTTTGTTGTATAGTGCTTTTGTATTCAATATCGTGAGGTAAACTTCACTAAGTCAAGATACAGGGTAGATTTTCCTAAAATTACATAGAATACACGTAAAGTTAGTATTTTCCTAGAATTACATAGAATTACATTATATAGAATTATCGATAATCTTTGGGAGATGATTTTGTTATAGATTCCCTTACTCCTTTGCTTACGTTGAGAACATACAAGCACTTTCTTCTTTTATATTTTGATATTCACCCTTAAAATACAGTCGATTTTAAAGTACTCATTGTTAGTGCACATTATATTTGTGTAGAATCCATTTTTGACATACGAATCGTCTCGAATAATTCTTCATTTCCACAATTCGTCACAGCATACCGATCATTTCTGAAGAGCCACTCATACCCATTGTGACTCACTGTCCTTCGTCTCATTAAACAGACTTTTCCTAAATTGTTCTACGAGGAAAACGCGCGAAGGGAAGGGCAAGGGACAGTGACTACTAGACGATAACCTAGAGCCTCGCGTCTGTCGCTGATAAACACGTCGATAATAGAGTACCGCTTCGCGCGATAAACGACGGGAGTTGTTTACTCGTAGCCTAGTGACAGCGACGTTGCTTGATAAATGTGTTCATCTTCGATCGTCCGGGGGCTCATTGCTATCTACGGACTCCCTTGTATCTCGTGATCGATCTGCCACGCAGGTAAATACCCGTCTTACCAGTTTTTGGCAGCGCGGCTGATTAGAAACTAATCAAACGCGCGGGTAAGCCGCTTACGTCATTTTGAATTCTGACCACTCGATTCATCCATCATTAGCCGACACGCGATTCTATCTCGTGATCGATCGAGAGTTATGATAGACGCGTCTTAAGAGCTGGGCATCGTTCACTTTCTGCGCGAAGAAAAGTGATTCCCTCTTCACTTGCTGAAACATCAACAGTGGAAATGCGATTTAAAGGAACTCCCATTAGCCCACTACTATCAGTCTAGTGCACTGAAATCAGTCTCCCATTCCAAGGAAACAATTCCTAATCCTCCACAACAATTAATGTCATTCATATCCTAATTTACAATCCTCCACCTGGTCCTCAACACCCAACACAGGTTCTCCCACAAGTTTCAAAACACCACCCTCGAAACTCCCTCGAAAACTCCCTGATTCTAAACCCGATCTAAACCTCTACTCTCCAACCACTAACACTTATGACGCGCCGGAATAGAACAGGTCCGCCAGCACAACGCTGCACGACAGCCAAGTCACGAGAGGATCCATCCAGCTGGACAAGAGAAAATCGATCGAAAGCGGCCAGCATTGACGCAGTCAGCGTAATCATCGAATGAGATCCTCTCTCATTGTCCAGTGGTCAGGGCGAAATTAATAAATCGCTCCTCCGCCAACAATCGAGCGGACCCATCTCGACGGCGTGACATTTAAGGGGAAAAAGAAGAGCGAGTGCTAAAGGAACCGAGGCCGAAGCCGACGAGAGAGCGTAATCTCAATGGTCGTCGGACCGGCTGGTTGGAGCTGGTTGGGGCTGGCCGGTTGGTTTGGCCCACTGGAGCGGACACCCGGAGGAAGCACACCCGCCGGAACGTGGCACGCTTTGTAGCCTCGTGTATACACCGGCACACGTGCAACCACGGATACTTGCGGATACCTCTGTGCTTTTACATATGCAACCACGTCATGTACAGGGTGGCCCTTTCATCTTTGACGCGAGCTTCTTCCTTTTATCCCCTTGTCATCGGTAGCTTTCCAGCATCATATTGGTGGTGATTTGGCTGGGGGGGTATTGGTCACTCGAGGAAGATCTAGGGGCTCTGAGTGTTAGATTTAGATAGAGTTTTTGGTAGGTTTGTGGAGATTCCAGGGGCAGTCTTATTGGGTTTGACTTGGGAGGTATCCTCTCTGGAACTATTAGATTTGGAGATTTGTTTGTTAGGAAGTCTAGTGGATGATGCTTCAGAATTTGAGAAGCGATTTTTAATTTATTAATTCATTCTCTACCACGAGTGGTGTATTATAACTATCTTTCTGATTGGAATAAAGCCGACTCAGAACATCGTTTCAATTACATAAATGCTATCAGATCCGGCAGACGAAATTAATTATCTCCATCAGAACACCGGTCGGGCAAACCTGTTACAGCATCAGGCCCACGCTGCTCGGGGAATTAACATCCTGTAAGATCATCTTCGCGAGATGTCCAAGCCTAGAAGCGTATCACGGTGGATCGTTGGAGTAGCAGTGTTACACGAGATGCTGGTTGGACTACCCTGTATATGCACGGTACGTGAACGCAGACGTGACAGGGTGAGCGGACGGAGGAGCAAGTGAAAAGGAAAAGCAGGGGCCCTGGGGTTCAGAGGGAAAGAGAGAGCGAGCAGAGAGTACGGACCGAAAGGGAACTGCGCACCACTAGCCGGAACCGTCCATGGCGCAGTCATCGCGACCATCTCTCGTGTCTATCGCATCTGCATACGTGAGTGACGACCCGAACTTGTCTGCGTGCTGCACGCGTGCACGTACGCATAGGCATGCGCGATCTGTGCGCTGGGCTAGGAGGCATAGATCTTGCATACGTGGATCGAGTGGCCTGGCCCCTGATGCGTCCCGGGCATACGAAGATGAACAATCGACGCTAACATGTACAGAATTTTTAGGAAGCTTTATTTCTTTTTGCCTCTGATCGAGACTTGTCGACTGCAGCGAAAGTGGCGGCTGGAATGAATGATAGGCAGGTTCTTTTTGGTTTGTATTTGCGCTTCGCTTGTTTCTGATGAATGGAATGGGGATTAGGGTTTGTATTCATTGAAATTCAGTGGGAATAGAGTGCTTCCTTGATGATAATAGGGTGATTTAATAGTTATATGGGGTATACTATTCAGGGATTTAAGTAGGCCTTTGTAGATCAGGCTTGCATCTACTTCTTTTTCAAGCAGAATTTCATATTTGTGTGTGAAATTTCAGGTTTCTGTTTTCAATTTGAATAGAAAACAGCTGTCGATCACTTCAAATATTTGGGTTCGAAGGTTGCCTCACCAATCTCGTCAGTTCATCCGCATTCTTCCTATCTGCCACACTTTGACGAATGTTCCCCTTTCTATGGAAGGCATCCTCGCATAATAAGGGTAGTTTAGCCTACGAGGTTTCTTGAAAGCAGAGGCTGTCATGTTCTTCGCTACAGCAGCGAAATCACAGCGTGAATCCTATCACGTGTTTCTCCAATCCGTCCGCGTCAGGAGCCAAAAGATATAGCGCCTTCGTGGTAGGAGAGGCAAATAGGCACGTCAGCTAGGTCTGAGAAAAGTGCCATGGTAGGATGAACTTCGAGGCGTGAATTTTAAACAACCATGCTAGGCGCATCGGGCGCACGCAGTAGTTGGAACGGCTACTGAAAGTGCTTTCTGAAAGTGCTTTCTGCATTTCCCTTCTGTTCTCACATTTTCTAGAAATGCTGGCTTCCATTTCCCTTTATCAGATAAAAATTGTGTATCTAACTAGTCAATATGATAGTATTGGATGAATGATCTAATACACTCACTCCTTAAGGCCAATGTCTAACATATCTCAGATCCCATTCGTAGACAATCGATCAGTGAATAATCAGTTTGCTGGGTAGTCAAGGATCAGGCACGTGGCAGTCGACCAAGTACCAACCTCTCGACTTCGTGATTCTCAACGATTTTCTTCTGCCCTGCTTCTCCACCTTTTTACCTGCCGTTCGTTTTTCGATTAGCGGAGCTAGCCGAGCAAATCGTGGAGTTCCGGAAGCCGCAGCCTGCTCGTCGATACGAGCGACGGTGGCGCACCCACGATCCTTCAAAACGGACAATCGTGGCGAACGTTGCGGAGTGTTTCTCGTTCTGCTACGGTAACTTCATTTCCACCAGATCCTTTTTGTCTTTCCTCTCGCGCTTCCGGGCAACGGAAAGTGACTAGAGATAAACTTGGATCTCTGTCGCTGGTTAAGACATCCTTACAGATTTATTGAGTGATTGCAGCATTTCGAATGGATCCCTTAAGGTGGTTGTATGTGTACTTGAATCCATATCAACTCAACTCTTAGCATCAGGTTTCCACAAGATTCTCCCGACTATATGGTAAGTCTAACTTAACTCGACTAAGTAACCCCAAAACCCACATCCATTTTTCCCCCGACTATCTGACACCACAGTAGCATCCACCAGTCATATCTACCTTAATCATCTCTGCGCATCATGTGGCCTCGTAAAGATCAGCGGCGGGATCGCGGCACCGTCGAGCGCGTTCCTGAAAACCGCCCATGGATCCACGCGCTTCCTTCCTTCGGTTGGCCGTCACGCTGCAGAGGATCTCCGCTTCGCGGGGCCAAAAATTTCGGCTGGAAACTGGTCGCTCGAGTGACTCCTTTGTTCGACGAAGTTATGCAAAGGAACAGCAACGGCCGCAGAAGAAACAAGGAAAGGGGAGCAGGGACTGACGGAGAGGAGCGGAAAAAAAAAGGTAATGCCCTCCCGATTTTCAGGCAAACGAGCCAGCTCCGGCGCTAGCGAGCGAGTCGCGCTTGGGCCACGGGGAAGGGCGAGGAGGGAGCGAGGCGGAGGTAATGAGCGAGCTGAAATGCATCGGGCGTTTGGAGGGCATAGTCGGAGCGTCACCGTGACACTAAGCGGAACGCGAAACTGCGCGAATAATTGCGGCACGTTCGAGCGAGTCGCGCGAGTGCAACAACACCGCATAAGAGGCCTACGTCAGCACCGTGCTTGTGTGGGCATAACCACGGCTGCACCCACTCGGGCCCAACCACTGCCGGGCAATTAACCCGGATGGTAACGAGCCGCGTCGAGTGCTACGAGTCGTCTACCCGCCTCTGCCACTGCGAAACCTCGCGTTTCGGTTGCCGAAATCCAGCCCTCGCTCCCGTCGCTGTTGCTTAGTGTCTTCCCTCGTGCGATGATGACAACCCAGCGTGGTTTGCATAAGGGATGCTTCGTGGGGGTGTCGAGTTTCAGGGACGCTTTCGAGCTGAAACGTTTGGATGGGTATTCTTCTGATGAAGGATGACGTTGGGGATTCAGAGTTTTTGTATGGTGGGTGGTTTCAGGGTTATATCTATCGAGGCGTTAAAAAATAACAAAATAGCTACACTTTGAAGCAAAAATCTCATTTTCGTGTGTAAGAAAATGGACTTTATTTACGCATAAATCCGGTAAAAATTAAAATATTGGAAAAAATTGACAGTCGGACGATAGAGAATAATTTAAGAATATCTTTGCAAAATTGTATAAAAATCCATAGGGTTTTACTCAAATTACAGCGTACACCGTTTCGGAAAACGTGGTTTCGAGAATAATGCATTTAAAATTTTCGGAATGTTTTGATATTTGACAAAAAATTGTATATATTATTCAAAGATGTCTCTATCCTCATTGAAACATTTTATCGATAATAGTGTTTCTGTCACTTAGAAATAAATTTCCAAAGATGCGATATTTCTTGACCTGGCCAAGGTGGTCTAACCCCTTAAGTACCAAAGAAAGCAACTGCCATCTAATATCTTCAAAGATGTCACTTTAAAAAACATTTCACTGTTACTCGGTCTCACTATATTTCTTCCCCTATTATACCAGGCGCTTCTTCCCAAATTATCACGGATATCGGTTCAGTATCTTATAGACAAAGTGGAAGCTGCCTTCGTGATGGTCCTTTCAGCGATAGATCTCGACGAGAAACTCGATGAAGGAAGAAGGAAGAAGACAACAGAAGTTGGCGACAATTTGCGGTCGTTGTGCAACGATTTCCCCCTGGAATTCCTTGAGTGCGACAAAGATTGAAAACGATCACTGAGCCTCCACATTCGTTCCACAAAATTTAACGCTAAATATTTCGTAATTAATAACACGGCCACGTCGGTGGGAACCGGAGGTTGCGGTTTGGTACTCGCTTGACCCCGCCGTCCGCGAACAGTTCCATTAAGGATTTTCTGGGGTCGGGCTCGTTCGATCGTAAAACCGCGAAAGACCCCTTTCTTTCCCTGGTATTTCATCTTCCTCCACCCTCGACGACCGAAGAAGCTTCATGCTTCCTCGAATGTGAAATCGCTGCTTTGGGCCGTTTAGGGCTTCGATCGTGACTGCGCGAATCAGCTGAAAAACTTTCAATTTGAACGCCTCGACGGGGGTGACAAATACAAGAAACGAAGGGCACTTTTTGCGTCAGAATTCATTATTCTCCTCTGCGGATCTGGTGCAGTAGATTTAAAATGAATTGGTCGAGATATTTAAAGATCGCTGATCTTCAATTTGGTGTCTAATCCTCTGCCCAATACGATACGATATTAATCTGTAATTATCAAAACAATCCACGGGACACTTGTTCCTTTTCAAAACAGATTCCAGGCGATTATCACGCGTACGATAAATTATCATGTAACAAGCCTGATTACGTAAATCGTGCAACGCGCACAGGTGCACGCACATTATACCGTGCAGCGATTTAAATAAACAATAAATCAGCCACACAGACAATGTCACGAACACCGTAACTCCCTGTAACGAATCCCCATTAACTAGCGTTTATGGGCGTCGTCCATCGGACAATTAGCGAGGGTCATTAAGAGGCGGCTTAACCACAGAATCACGGTCCCGGCCTTCTCTTTTTTTCTCTCCCTGCTCACGAAAGGCGTGAAACGCGATCGTAATAGCAAGCTAGGAGTGACGTTAAAGTCTCGTGGAATAATCAGTCATCCGTGAGATCCTCGGAGCCGGTGGTTCGCGTTCACGTAAACCACCCAGCGAATCCCAACGAAAATTGCCCGCTGGAATAATTCACGCCGTCAGCTAATTATTGTTATTAAACCAGTGGATCCGTCTGCACGAGTGATCGTTCCATGCTTCCGATATTACGACCCGGCCAGCCATTAGCCAGAGCTCTGATACGTTTTTTGTAGACGCGGAATTCGACGGCCAATTACACCCGGAGGCCTGCCGATTTCGGTGTAATTACCGACGTCGGGGGCGTTTGCTAGAACTGGAACGCTTCACGGTAGCCTGATTTCGAGCCGCAGCAGGAACCACGGTAGTAGTTATCGCTTGTTGTTTCGATATTTCGACAGCCTCGGGCGGCTCGCGTAACGTTGCTGATCGATCATGTGTCAGGGATCGATTCGGAATCCTCGATCCCATTTGAAATTATGGAAATGATCTCTCGGGAGATCGTCGAGTTCGCATCGTCGGGGAATCAGTTTGGAAGATCGATGAAAATGGCCATTGTGAATTCTAATCTGCATCTGTTCTTAATTGGAGGTTCTTTCTTATTTTCGGTGTTTACTTAGAATGGCGATGAAGAACGTCAGATAGGGAATTGATTTGGCAATAGAAACTAGTAAATTTATTACTGTATTGAAGTAGAATTATAATTCAGTTCATCCTCGTAATCTATCCACAGACATAAGCTCTCCTTTCACCCAAAGGACCTGCCAAAAATGTTCCAATCAGTCAACACCAAATGTTCTCCCTTTCAATATCAACGACACCTTCCAGGAATCAATAAAATGCTTACTGATATGATGCAGCGCAGGGTTCAATTAACTGTTCGCTCCGTAATCGCGACGATCCATCATATTTCAATTGCCCCGCGAATTAACATGTCACTTACCCAAAAGGCGAACCCACCTCGCCGCTGGTTCTCTGTTAAGCCGTTAAGTCGTTAAATAATCGCTCCGGAGCGTGCGAGAGAGCAAAGCAACTGCTGCCAACATTACGCAAGTCAACGCGCACTCTCAGCTGCACCTGCACTTACCTGCGGCACGACCCCGATCCTGGCTACTAATTCGAGCCGTTTTTTTCACCACGCGACGATCACCACCACGCACGCGGCGCAATCTCTCGGCTATCTTATAGCGAGGCTGCTTATCTAATTTCAATAGCTTCCTCGCGACACACCCACGTCGATATGTCGGGCTGCTGATAAAGTGGAAGGTCAAACACCGGATACGACAAATTTCGGCACGGAAAAAACAGGGATTTTACGACCAGGAACGTTTACACTTGTTCCACCACGTGATCTACTTGAAACGCTAGAATGTTTTATTAAGTGCGCTCCAGGATAATAAAGCCACCTTAAAAAATAGCAGTTCTAAAAGTTTGGGTTTGGTTATTAAAAAATTACCATATCGCGTTATTCATATTTTTACTTAATATGTATTTTTTTCATAAATAACACAAAACAAAAAATTATCTTCCGTATAAAATTTAAACATTTAAAATTTAACAACAAAATTATGTCCCAAAATGATAGGGACACTTAACTAATCCTTAGGCGCTGAACTTTTGGATCACATATTGCACGAGTTGCAGTGCCAATAATAAAGTCATTGCATCAAGTCGTTGAAGTATAATCAAAATAAAATTGAAAAAGTCTGAAGAATCCCAAATTGCGATTCTCAAAAGGACATTAACTCAGAAGTGAGCCAACTTTCTCTTAATTACGAATAGTGGGAAGACTTTGCAATTACTCAGAATCTTGATTCGATAATTAAAATTGCAAGAAACAGTTCAGCTTGGACGACGAGATGAATGGTCCCAGACCAAGCTAGATAGAACGTCTTGTCCACGATTGCAAACAATGGGGCGTTGTTGACGTCGGTCCACCGTGGAACAATCGGCGCATTCTTCGTTGCATTGTTCGAGCCGGAGCTTTTCGGCGGCCCCCGTTGCCCGGCCTGTTTTGTCCTCCGTCACTTGCCCTAATTCCTCGAGGCGGTGCACGGAAAACTCCGTGCGTTAATCAGGATTTCATAGCTCAACGTAGGGGCCAGGTACCTGTCCATGAATCTGCCTCTGTGTTCGAATTTTTTTCCCCGCATCGCTGCAGCCTCAAGTTTCTCAGCTTTTTATAGGCCAAGAAATCGAAACTCCTTCGTGAACAATGCACCATTCAGGACCACTAAACGGTCCATCATGACCGATCAGATTTAGCGGAGAATGTTTCTCCTATGGCTTCGTGACTTAGTCCGATAGGAGAATTTAATTGACTGCCAGAGTGCACGAGAAAAAATAAGAAAATGTGAGAACGCGTCTTGGAAATATCCTCGAGGTATTAAGAGCCTCCAGCGAAGACATTACAAATGCAAATTCAATACCATGTACAAAATGCACACACAGAAACACTGCGGATTAAACCCAGGTACTTAAAATAATACAATCACGGTGCATTAAAGAGCTCAGATTGATTTTTCTACAGCATCCGACAAGTGCCAGCGGACGTTAACTGCGTCTTGCGAGCAAGCATTATCGGTTTCATCGAGATCTCGAAAGACCACGGTGAGGGGAGGAATGGGAAGAGACGAAGAAAGCGAGGTTCCCTAGCGCACGCAGCAGGAAGATCCGATCGTTCGGCGCCTCGCCGTAAAAACGTGGCCCCCGCATCGGCCAACCAAAAGGGTCTGAAAATAGCCCATTTAATCCGTGGGACTCCTCCCACTCGGCGCTATTAGCTTTTGCATTTTTACCCTATGAATTCATCTCCGAAAATTAACAACCCAATTAAAGCGGCCATTAACGTCTCGGTATCTCATTAGACGGGGATCGTTTGCAACTTTTAATGGAAGGGGGCACCCGGTTTTTGTGAAACACACAAACCGAGAGCCCCGGAGGATTCTCATTACGTTGGTGGGAGAGAGAGGGCTCGCTTTATGATGCTTTCTTATCGCCGTTATACCATCGGAGCAGGCCGAATCCCGATCTGGTAATTGATGCGGGCACGAACCAAGTATCGAGAGTTGCGCGTATGCGCGCGTTTTGCACGTTTTAACGATCGTTAATGTTTGAGGCAGATCGTGTCAAAATCCGTCGGGGGTATATACAGAGTGGGTAAAGTAGATTGGGGAACCTGTGATCTTCTAGGACCTAGAATCTAGATCCTTTAGTGCAGCTTTTTAACTGTATCGAAAATTTTACAGAACAAATCGTTTTATTTTTATTAATACACTTTTTTCGATAAATGATGGACACCCATGTAGAGGATCAACTAGGCCAAGTTATGCAGAAACCTATCAACCCTCAAAATGACAAAAAATTAATTGAACACTGTACCTAGGAATCACATAACTTTGTGATCTTTATTTTTCAAAACATAGAACAACTCTTACGTGATAAAATTATTAAAAGTACCAAGCCATAGTTTCATCTTAGGCTCAAAAACTAAAAACTACAGAAAATTTAATAGAATATTAATTATTCTTCTCACTATTAAATAACTCATACAAAATTATTGTAAAATAATAATAAGAAATAAAATATACCCAACAGAAATAAAGCTACTTTTCTTTAACAGTTCAAATTTTCAAACTAAAACTCGATTTCAGACCATTGAGGGTTGGTAGCTTTCTGCATAACTTGACCCAACTGAAACTTTAAAATTAACAAAGAGTTTTCATTTCTTAAAATTATTAAGTATTTTAATTAAAAATTTTACAAAATATTGTAACATTTTTAAATTGAAATTTCTTGAATGCAGCCTTATTTGATTACAGCTAAATTAGTGCAGACTTTCAACATAAAAACGTCCCCCACCCCTTAATTAGAGTGTGGGAGGATCTGTCACTAGTTCCTTAAAAAATTTGGGGGTGTGTAGTATAAACTCACAGAAATATTCTGGTATCTGGGTGACGCAGGTTCGTGAGTCACTTTTGATGGAAGAATATTCCGAAGTATACTTTAACATGGAATAGTCGGTGTTGTTAATCTACAAACCTCGCTGTGCATCTCAAGGGCAGACACAACATCGTATTATAAAAGATCTAAATGAAGATTCCACTTGCAGTAGTGATAACTTATCTCCATGAAGCGTGACTTGCAAATTGGAGCTGAATGAATGCATTTCTTCAATGCCAGTATTCTTGCCAGTACTACAGCACATCAATGTCTTCCTTTTCTAAATCACTCCAGCGATATCTACGTTTTTACTTTTCAATGATTCTGACACTTCTACCAGAGAATCTCTGGATACCCTGTATGCATCGAATCCTACTTTTTCTTCACTTCATCGTGCCCCTATTTCAGCATTACGAGTCAGCTTCTGAGCAACATTTTACGCAGCAATCTTATTCCACTCGTGCTGGATCCTTCGTATTATCGAGTCACCTCGACTTGTCCACGATCAACGCTGCTGATAATATTCCCGCGACACGCAAAGCTCGCCATAGCGATTTAACGGCCACGATCATCGGTTCCACCTGTAATGGGAACGTTGCCTCGGCCACTGTGTTCGCCCAGAGCTTCTAATCACGTGCAACGCCCTCCTCTTTACACGATTTCTCAAAGCGTCTCGGGGAAACGAGCCGTCTGGGTGCCCATTCATCATTGCCCGTCCATTTTTGGGCACCTGCATTGTCTTAGACCGATGCTGCCTTCTCGGCTCCCATTGTTTCGAGGACGATACGCACGACCAGCTCCGGCCTAGCCTCGTTAAATAGCATTTCAGCGGCGATTAACCGAATCTCGTAACTTCTGTTCTACCACCCCGACGAATCACCCCGCCGCGGTGAAAAAAGACCGCGCGCCTGACTGAAAGCGACCGAAACCCGGCTACTTTTTCTGCCTATTGTCTTACTTTCACGCTCGATTACCGCGGCCTCGGTCCACCCAGCCTTTTTGTTTCGCGCGGATCGTGGAACAATGAAGTTTAATTAGAAAACGCCTGGGTATTTCGCGCGCGGGACTTCGATCATTCCTCCTCGACCACCGTGGACGAGGGATGCCGTGTGTTAATTGGGGCGTGGAATAAGGTTCCCAGAAGTGTGAAATTTGGTTACAGTTTGCATTAGATGGATCTACTTGCGCGTTCCGAGTCATTTTGTTGATTGGAACGAGTGCAGAAATCTGTGCAGAGTTTGGAGACTGTGTAGGCTTCGTAAAAAGAAAAGAAAACTGGTTATTATTCTTTAAATAAATTTTTATTCTCACCTAATGAATTTTATTGAATTTGCATTAAAAATCTTTTTATCCGTCAAACTCAGCTCCCCCAAGATTAAATCCTGAGCGCGCCACTGCTCTGTAGTATCTTTGATTTTTCATGGAATTAACTTCTATCGATTGAGACTTGGATTTATCAACTATAGTTATAGTTATAATTTTTCACTTGAAGTTGAATATCGAATTTGATGAAGGTAGCAAGTCAGTACTAGTATGTCAGGTTCATTCATGCTTCTGCTTATTTTTCTTACACACTTCTTCCTTTTAAGAATTCTTTGATTGTCTTTATTTGTGGTTGGCTTCAGTGACAGATACGAAGACTGAGAGTAAAGTTGAAGGTAGCACTGTGTCAAGTAAATTAACACGGGCAAACCTGAGCGTTAATAAAGGCCTCGCTCCTGAATTCAAGGATGCCGCATCGATCAGATTAAACAGGAGGAAAAGGAAGAAAAAGCGAGACGGGGGTCGCGAATAATTAAATCTCGATGAGGAGCTCCACAAACCCTTTGTGGGAATAAGCAACGTCCCATTGATTCCAACACCTCACAGGAATTTAATTAAAAATTTCCAAAGGCCCACTCATCCTGATACATTAAATTTTTGACGTGAGGTCAGACGGAACTTGAAATACTTCACGAAGATATTCATATTTAAGATATATCACTAAGATTGTCAAAGATTATTTTCTAAAACAATTTCACGATAATTAAATTTCATTACAATGATCACGTATTTATTTTAACTTGCTCGCCATTTCTAGTAAAATTAATTATTGGTTCGTAATTCGTTGGAACGTGCAGAATTGAAGCATTGAGAGCAAAAACGGATTAACTCACGTTGAAAAAGAATTAATTTTTCCTATTTTATATGATTAATACCCACAGCCAATTGGAATACATTATTGCTACTAACTCAATCTCGCAAAAAAGGGTGGGTTAGTGCGTTTTTGCTATCAATGCCTCAATTATGCAGTGGAAGAGTTTTTCTTCTCCTTCGGCTACTTTCAGAATCTGCCATTTCCTACCATTGTCCTTTATGCGACCTTCCTCTGGACGTGCCACCCTCATTAACGATATTCATTGGCGGCTCCGCGCCGATAATTCAGCCATTCATCAAGCCGATCTAACGATCCCGTTTGGTTCTTGCGCCAGCCTGGGCGAAATCGATTAAAGTGATCGACTGCGGTCGTCCCTGCGTATAGAAAATGAAAGAAAGATCCGCAGGGGTGATCGTTGGATTTCGTGAACGAACATGCACGCCGCCGACTAATTCTCGAGACAATGCATCACCGTGTTCGGACGGAACACCTCATCAGAGAGCTCCACGTTAATGAGCGCCCTGATGAGTCCGTCAAGGAGTAGGTATGCATTTATTTCATTCTTCCCTTTGTTAGATCGCACACCAGCTCACCTCGATAATCATTTTCAGGTGTTTGGAAAAATGAAACGGGCAAGCTACTTCGAATTCCAAATTTCCTTATTTTTCACCATGACTTTGGGGCCGTTCTTAAATTACGTCAAAGTAATTTTGCCGATTTTTTCCATCCTCCCATCTCCAGTATACGAATTCGTAAGATTTTAAATTCCAACATTGCATCTTTACATTGCATTTTTTCAGTTATTAAAATTCTTTTAAAGGTTCATATAATTCACTTAACCCGGTTTCAGGGAAGTTTAAATTAAAATTACTTTTCTGGAACATTAATGGTAGAATTTCTATTTATTGAAAATTTTGTTAAAAAATATTAAGTACGTAAGACGCTACCTGAGTTCTCCCTTCCCCTTGTAAGAAAACGTAAGAAATTCGCGAGCCCCCCCAAAAGCCTTACGTAATTTAAGAACAACTCCTTTTTAACTCTGTCACATTTTTCTCCATCCCAATCACCAAAATTCTAACTAAAAAAATCTTTGCTACGAATGGCCACTAGAATTCCACTCCATCATGGATTATTTCAAAAAAACAAGGTCCCACCGTCCTCCATCTCAGCATCAACCCAATCAATGTGCCGAAAGTATCAGAGCACCGTATCAGCCTGAAAAACGCGACGCATCCGCCGCTTCTTGTCCCCGTATCAGCGTTCACGGTTCAAAGCACCACTTAACGACCATCCCAGAAGAAAGGGTTCCCGTTCCGTGGCAGATAAGGATGTTACCAGTTTCCCAGCAGGGCCATCGATCAAATCGACAGGACATACGGTACTCATTAGATTCGTCAGTTTCGGCGTCATTTTTCTCACCGTGCCGGGGCGCTGGTTTCTCGAAGATCGGAAGACTTCTGTCGGGTCTCGCGAGCAGGTGAATCGCAGTCGGCGGTGGTTGCTCATCCGAGGGACGTGGCGTGCTCTCAGCACGGGTTTTCGGGTTCCCCGAGCGCGCAGTGCCGCCCCAACGGGGGGCACCTGGCGCCCCGTCGCGTTGCCCCCTCCCTAAATCGTTTTGATTATACCGGGGACCCCCGGTTAAAACCTTTAGATAATTACCAGCCTCTGACTTGGTCGGTGAATCGCTTACGGGCGGCTATTTAATTACTCTATTTAATTTAACTGTTAATACCTCGGTACAAGGCCGAGCGCCTATTGGTCTACGCTCCACCCGTTCGCCAGCGCGCCTCCGCTCCGTAATTTAATTAAGCTCGCTGATGCAAATGAATATTATAATTGGACGATATTTTATGAGTAATCGAAAGCCCACCCGGCTGGTAATTATCGGGAGGCCTTCGATCCCTCTTCCTTCGGACGAGTGTTTGTCCAGTCCGGATCGCGCCGTTCGATTTAACTCCCCGATTTATAATAATGTTTGGCGTGCACGGTGATTAATGTCCCGCATACTCGCCGCGGGATTAATGGCGGCGCTGCGTCGTAGATCGCAGGCACGTAACGAATGGAAATTCGTCACGCGAAGTCACAAGGATTTTTCGCAGCGGGGTGGTCGAAAAAGCTTCTCCGCGTGCCTCCTGGACCCTCTGGGGAATTTATTTCGGTGGACTCTGGGATAGGGACACACCCTCGAATTTCCATTTCGAGGCCGTCGTTGCGCGTATATCCTTCGTCGTCGTGGTCGAGAAGCTGGTGGACGGCTCTGGTTAATAATCGTTGGGGAGAAAAATTGGACGGTCTGAGGGTGGCTGTGAATTATACTCGTGAATCAGGAGAATACGTTGAAGGTTTCAGTCGGGTCTTTCTGGTGACAAATGAGGGAAGGTTCGATGGTTCTTATCATGCAGAGAGATTTTAGTGGTTCAGGATGGAAAGTGATTTGTGTCTTGTCAGATACAGGGTGCTTTTAATTAAATTTGAGAATTTGGATTATGTGTAACATTTCTTCTATTGTGTTTCAAGGATATATTATGTGATAATTGTGGGTCTAAACAAAGGTACAATCATTGCAGAAGAATTTGGATTTGGTTTTCATTGAATTTAGGGTATATTCGTGCAAAAATAAAAATAAAAATAAAAATGTCAAGTACTGTTAATGTATAACAGCATATGTTAATAGTATATTCTAATTTACTAATGACCTATTCAGGAGGTAGTAATTGCAGTAAGAGGTGAGATAGTGGCACAAGTAAAGAGAAATAATACCTCCTTAAATGAAAACCAAAAGTTAAGAGGCTTAATTATTCGAAAGTGGAAGTATTATATTGTGACTTAATTCATGCAGCACTTGACCACATTAAAGTATCAGAAGAGAAACTTATATTACTGTCACTTAAGAAACTCACACATTTCACAAAATAAAATTAATTTATCAGACTTAAAATACACATGTCTTTTTCTTGGGAGACATAGCCTTCAGTGGTCCCATTAGAATTTGTAAAAAGACTCTAAAGACGTAAGCAGCGAGGAATCGAATGAAAGTTCCTGCATCCAAGACTATACATCCTTCCTCGTTATGCGATTCTAACGTCCTGGCCGAGCGCCTAAAAAGGCGTGCCTAAACAATGAAGTTTATGGGCTAAGGCCCTGCGGGAGCGGCCATTAAAACAATCGACAGTCGCGCTTACAAGGGATGCAAATGTTGGCGCGAGCACAATGGAGTTTCGGGAGAGGCCGCCGCAGTAAATACCAGTATAATTGCCAGCCTCAAAAAGTTAAGTCACTTTTAAGAACCCCTTCGGCCCCTTTAAGCTTGCCCTTATATGCAAACCGCAACAGACGCGTGCAGGTTTAGAATTTTAGACCATAGGCGCAGTCATTCGGTCTTCCTGCAATTTACTCCATTAAATTCGCGAATGGATTCTTTTGAATATAGAAGGGTGCAAGACGAATGAAAGGTGGTCAAGTTGAGGTTGTGTATTATGGTGATGCGAAAGTCATTTTTCATGAAAGACAGTTTATTCGAAAAAGTTTCATATGATTTCAATATCCTAATGTATATTTCCTTATAGTTTTATCCTATATAGTTATTTACCATATTAAACCTTATAGTTGTTATTCCTTGCCAATAAGTATTACTTAGAATTAACCAAATTTCATGCAGGGTTTAAAGGAACCGATTGCATTTATAATTTCGCGAGGAAAGTGGTGCACAGGAGAGCGAGCAGAGGATTTGCAGAAGAAAAAAGCGCAGTCACGAATCCAAAACAAATTATGCGACGCTCATGCGCAACGCCACGCCCGCCAAATGGCCAATTCGTGTTTGCAGATTGCCTCTATCTCGGCGCCCTGTCGTGGTCCAAGATTACAGTTTCCTCTTTACTTTAAATCGAGCAGAAACGAGAGCGCCGATGTGCATTGTGACGAGCGTTTGCCCTCGATAAGCGCTCCAGTTGCAAAAATTATGCGAAATTCGGTGAGCAGACGCTTCGTAAATTATTGCTGCTGCAGAACAGAAATGTACTCTTAGCTTAATTGATGATTAATGCATAACATTGAATGGTACAGTTCGAAAAGTCACACCTCGCAGGAATTAATGAACGTCCTTTAAAATGCACTCAACTGTGGAATTGAATCATCTTAAATGCATGCAATAAATTAGGATGGATCTGTATAATTTAATGTCGAGTGACAAAGCGAGGGACGTGTGCTAGACAATATTTATTAAGGGGGGAAGCCACTGTGAAAATTTTTCCTTCCGATTTTTCTTTTTGTGCATTTTCATAATATTTGGGGTCTCTAAAATATACCTGCACAATTTCAAAGTGGATCTCGAAAAATTCTGGGAGCTACGGTAGATTTTGTATAGGTAGCGCGACGCTCAGAATGAAATGCACGCATAAGTAACTTGGTGTCAATCGCCCGAAAAGTTTATGTCCAAAAATCCAAATGTATCTAATAAGAGGGATTATGAGCTTATATATTGTTTAGAACTAGGTAGAGAATCACTGACCACGACGAGACCGTATACAGCTGCGATCTTTGAGTTGCAGAAAATAACTTCTGTCGAAACTTTAAACGCGATTATCTCGAAACTACATTTTTCAAACTGAGCGCATTAATAACTCAGTCAATTTTTATCGGATTCGCTTGAAATTTTCAGGGAATATTCGTAATACAATTATCTTCAGTTAAGCGTACCAGTTTTTTGATCGAATAATTCATTTAATCGTAACATTAAAAAAACATGTTGATTTTTTATACTTTTTGTTCAAGATTTCTTCTTAAGTCCGCCATTTCTTCAAAAATGACTATTTTTTTAAATCTATACGCTTAACTCAAGCTATTGTAATATACTTTAAGAAACCGTTCGAATTTTTCAATTCGGAGCAAATGTTGGAAAGTTACAAGAGCGCCCGTTTTGTAATTTTTTTTTGCAGAGCCTAACGATTTCGTATGCTGTGTCCATACTACCGAAAAAAATTTCAATCTGGGAGCGTAAAATATTAGTTAAATATATGGATTTTCAATTGGTAATAAAGATGTTTCGTAGAAAGTTACATTTCATTATAAAAGAATGTCTTGAAAATACCCTTTATTTTCGACCGTCACAGTGGCTTCCCCCCTTAAACATTACATACATTGAAACTTTACTTCATGATTTATAAAAATGCAATAATAATTTTTGTGAATTATTAGCTCTGCCTTCACGACGCCTGTCTAATGAAAAACAAGTCCTTGCAGGCGGCACAATCCTCTTTCCTATCTCTAAGCATTGCATAAATTCCAAACCCCGACGTCGATTCTTGTGTACTTGATATCTACGAACTCAATGGTTATAACCATTGGGGCGAAATGTTGTCGTTCCTCAGTTGTTCGCGACTTCCAAAAGAAAGTGGTTGTGTCTTCTTCTTCAGTACGCTTTTTAAAATAATTCGATGCTCGTTTAAGTGGCCTTTTTTTATCAGAATCGAGTTCAATGCGACTGGTGTTCTAAGCGGGTGTGTTCTAAGCGGTTGTGTTTTAAGCGTTTGTGTTCTAAGCGTTTGTGTTCTAAGCGTTTGTGTTTTAAGCGATTGTGTTCCAAGAGTTTGTGTTCTAAGCGTTTGTGTTCCAAACGTCTGTGTTCTAAGCGTTTGTGTTATAAGCGTTTGTGTTTTAAGCGATTGTGTTCTACGAGTTTGTGTTCTAAGAATTTGTGTTTCAAGAGTTTGTGTTCCAAGCGTTTGCGTTCCAAGCGTTTGCGTTCCAAGCGTTTGTGTTCCACCCGTTTATGTTCCACGCGATTGTGTTCTAGACGATTGTATCCCATATGATTCCGTGTGAAATCTACTTTTTCACGCGTTTACTAACTTCCTAAATTCCACGACGTCTATCATTTCCGTTTTCCATCCTTCTTCTTCTTCACTTTCACGCCGTCAGCTTTCTACGTCTCCTTCTGGATACTCGTTTGCTCGTCGACACTGTTGATGCTGGACCACGTGCGGCGATTCGTGTACCGCGAATAAGAATTCTGTCTCGATGGACACAAACGAGCCTGGCGCGGACTCGGTGCCGATTTAACGTCAGTTAAGATTAAGTCGAGTACCACTAAAGGTGCGCCGCATTAGGTATTCTCCGTTCGAAGTGGTTCGCCTTCTTGCAGCCTCGTAATCTCCATCGTCGCCCCAATATGCAGCACGAGCCAAATCCGGAGCGAACGACATATGTAAGTAAGAGTACACTCTTCCATCTTTCATGGGTGCTCGTTTGTTTTCTCACATTCATGCAAACATGACAAAACTGGCCGAACTTTCTGCGAAACGTAATTCTTATTTTAATTACTGATATTATAATGTAGTACTCAATTGAGCTAAATCCTTTCGAATAGCGATGGAGAATCTTTAGGTCCTTGAATTTGTGATCACATAACATGAATTAAATAAAAAATGTTCCTTTTATTAAAGCTTTACTTCACTAGAGCAAATATTTTATTTTAATATTACTTCCTAAGCAAATATTTCATTCGATGTTCTTTCAAAATAGTCAACATTGTGATTTGTGATCCCACATAAGGTGAACAGAAACTGATCACAGCTTGCACAAGTAATCTACACATCCATTTTAACAAACATACACTCACAGAACACAATGCTAAGTTCTATTCATAAAAATCTCTGTCATCAAGATAGGAATAGTCTCCCCAGCAGTACAAACACTACAAAAACATAAATTAATTTACTATGTAAGAGATTGTGCCCTGTTCTACATAAAGTACTCAGAGAGGACCTTATATCGAATAATTAGAATCTACCCATCACCCACTCACCACTATCAGCCTTTCCTCTAATCATAATCGAATGTCCGACTCCAACACCCATCGCGATGTATCGACGCATCTAGACCACTCTCGGTCACCTGACTCCCAGCAGAACCGAGGCTACGTTAGACCAAGAGGCACAAGGCGCTTTCGCGCGTGCACCCATATAAAGCCGTGGTTCGAGTCGCCGTAAAAGACGAGATCTAGCCGCGATATATATCGAGGGGACGTGATTTCGCGTGGCCCGCATGGGCACGTGAGCGTAAATGAAATATCTCGGGGGCGAAGCCGGGCGCCACGCCTCTGAAAGTCGTGGCCCGCCGCTTTCAGGGAACCCGTATCTGCGTAAAGGCCACTTGGACGGGATTAAAAAGGACAAGCAGAGACGTCGAACTGCCGCGTATAATTTCTAGGGCACAATGGGCGCCAGGGAAAACGGAAGGCGATCTCCCCGGAGCTGATCGTTTCTCCCCAGTTTTATCGACGCCTTCTTTCCTCCCGGCGATTCTACTTGCGGTGTGTGGGTACGCGTTTCTCAGCTTTACAGCACGGCTCAATGCTACTTTGTGGTTGAGGCAGGAAGTGCTCATGGATACCTCACAGGTACATCGTAGGTACTTCAGCGTGATGCGTAGACGAAGCAATGCGAAAAAGTAGTTTGATGATCCTTTGAAATTTTTTGCCACTCTGTGGAAGTAGTTGCTAGTGATTGGAGAATTTATTTGATAGTGTTTGGAAATACTGTTTTCATTTTTTAGTAATTGAAGTTTTTATTACATCAGTTTTAGTTAATAATAGACCAGCTGGTTAGGAGTAACGAATTTAGAAATTTAGGAATCTGTCACCAACAGGAGGAGAAATGTAGGAGTGTCACATTAATTTATTACTACAATTGGTGTATTATATACAGGTAAATAATATTTGGGAACTTAAAGCACTTCGACCAAGTACAATAATTAGTTAGCTATAGCAGATACTTAAAACACTTAAAAGGAAACATATCGAAGTGACAATCGCCAATTTTAATTTGACTTTGGTTGAAAGTAGCTCGTACAAAAATGTTTGACACGTATTTTTTCTAATCGATGGACATTTGTGTTGAAGGGGTGAAAAGAGCCCTCAAAATTGAGGTGTGGGAAACACATTTGGTCGAATATCTTGGAAACTACTACAGCTGGAACTACGGTGTAAATGGCAAAATTGTGTATTTTGTAATAAGAAATGCAGCTATGCAAACAGATTCCAAAAAATCTGTTTTTATTTAATGTATTATTTAAAGAAACCGTTTTTTTTTTAATCTGTTTGCACAGCTATATTCCTTATTAAAAAATACACAATTTTGCCATTCACACAGTTCTCCTAGCACTGGTAGTTTCTAAGATATTCGGTTTCTCACACCTCAACTTTGAGGCCCGTTTTCACCCCTTCAACCTGAATGTCAGCCAATAAGAAAAAATACGTGTCAAACATTTGTGTAAGAACTACTTTCTACAAAAGTCGCATCACAATCGGCGATTGTCACTTCGATATGTTCCCGTCTTAGCTCAAGTGATTCCTGTTAAAAATAAGCCTTCGATGAAGCCGTGAACTGCAAGATTAACATCTAATGTTATTCACACAGCCACCAACTATCAATTATTTAAAAAAAATCAGTAGCCCCGCAAGAGTCTTAGCGCAGAAACTGCTACTCCCAACACTCGCATCCAAAAATATCAAGCGTTTTAACTGCGTCCTGGCGACAATGCCGCGATAAATTCGAGAACGTTTTAAAAATACTGCCGGTACCGCGAATATTTCCACGTACCCGCGTTCTCTGTCCTCCGCGTTCACGGCTCCAATTTCGCGGTCCTAAAAACGACGGTGAACAACGCGGCGAGGTCCGCGTCCCCGTAAAAAATAAGCGCGATTTATCGCGGAGACGCCGTATATCGGTGTACAAAGAAAGAAAGGGAATCGGTGAAATTTCTGCGCGAGGTTCCCCGTGGCTCGCGCATAGTTTGCATATCCCACTTTTCAAAGTAAACGCGGCACGACCGACTTCCCTGACCGCGCACGTGCGTGCCTGGCACGTCGTTCACGCATACTCGTGTTACCTCGGCCAGCGCGACCAAACAGAGGAAAAGGAGCAATAAAGACGAGAAGAATAAGGAGTCGCGGGTGGAAGATAGGAAGAAAGAGACAACATTATTCCTTAACACTAATCAGTTCGAAGATAGGTCAGACTTATCACAAAGAACCTAATGGAAACTGAAAAAACTGAGAAATGGCACTCTCGTTTTTCATCGAATTAACTTATCCCAGATGATATCCTATGAAAAGTGAAGTGAGATATTTCAGCGGACACTGCATCATCATAACGTTAAGACTAAGATTCATTAATCTTCCCTCGTGGATACTCAGTTCGTTAGGCGAGGATCTATGCAGCTTTAAAGTACCAGGCTGTTAGCTTCAGTCGCTGGAGATCTCGATCGATCATGTCCGTCAGTGAAGATCACCTTTTTTGGCCGAGCCTATGCCTCGATCGAGAACCTTGGACCAGTGTAAAGGCACCGTCTTATCGTGCGCAGGCCATTCCGTTACACTTTCTTCTGGGAAGGAGTATGGGGCCACTGGGTGGGTGAACCAGGAGCCTTATCAGAGACTGGTTGCTGCCAATATTGATTATCCGCGTGTACAGGGGCCCAGCTCGAGGACGCCGATAGCCGCGACAAATTGCACGCCTTCGCGACTTTCGATACTTGATCGCTGCTTGTTGCCATTTGGCGCCGGTGCCACCGGTGACATCACTACCGCAACTTTTCCTTTCCGCGGTCAACCTTGCTCGAGGCTTTTTGACCTGGATTGCGAGCATTTGGGGGATGTTTCTGAGTTATGTTTTGGGTGTACATTACTCCTAATCCGATAATATAGATTTTCATCTGGTATTCTTTGTATGTCCAGCTTTGCTTCCGCAACGTTTAGTAATTAGTCTTATCATTGTGTTCCTTTATGTCACCACTATATCTGTACTCATTTTGTATATGTGAATCGTTTATCGAAATAGGTGGAAATTTCTACTTCTATCAAATCAACAAGCTTTATTTATTATTTAAAACATGTACTATGAAACCAGCACTACTAAATTAACAGAAACTCTTCCCCCAATTAGTTTATTCTGAAAGGGAAGTTCCATTCCTCACAATGGAATTTGGTAACCCTATTCATTATCAAATCTCCTCTATATATTTCAGTATCGATACAATATTAGAAAAGGAAACACTGCTCCTCACAGTCCCTACGACCACTCTGTGAGAATCTATACTTCTTCAGAGTCCTCCTTCGTCTTAAAAACCGAAGGCAGATGAACCAGTCCCTATTTCGTTCAAACGTTATGTGGTCATGTAGAACAGCGAGTGCTGTTAAGTAGAAAATTGTGCTGGACTAAAGGAAGCGTGACTTTCGCGTTAGAATGTGTTTGAAGAGGGTCACAGGCAATCATGTTCCGGATAATTGCCCGTGAAGTTTCATTATCGAAGATCTCCGGAAGGCACCCAAGCCTGTTCGACGCTCTAACACGCCTCTGCGGTTCGACGAACTCCGCAGTAAGATTGGCTTGAATATCGATTAGTCCAGTTCGCGTGCACCGAACAGTGCTACCGAAGAGAAAACTAAATGACCCTAAGTTACAATGTGCCAACTTATTATTTTTTCGACATTCTTGGGAGCTCGCTGCGCCACTTTCACCGTGCAAAATTTCGATTTATGAACCGTGTAACAGTATTCAGTCCCGAGTTCTCCTTGTGGTCTAGAACAGACTCGATTTGAAGCTAATTATGTAATTTGGCATGGGCACTAATTTATAGGGACTGGTTCATTGATAAGATTACCGACACCGGGGGTCCAAACTTGTCGAGCTGCATTGTGGAACTTGAATTGGTCATAAAACCTAGCAAGGCTCGTTTGTCTGTCGTTCATTGTGAAACGTCACAATCACGTACCTTGAAATTTACGCGAACGTGATGGGGGTCCAAAATTTTCAGGAAACTAATTGTAAATAATGTCCTTGCCAATTATCTAGTGCAAAAAAAGTCACTAAGACACTTTTAGTTATTGTAGCAGGCTGGGTATTACAAAATTGAGGATTGTGGGTGCATACTAATCTTTCTCACCGACCCACAAACCAGCCATTATAATCCCCAGAAATTATTTTCACGTTGTTCCTAATATTTCCGAAGAAACAGCTCCTAACACAATTTGGGACACTGTACAGTATGCTAAAGATTTCCTATTATCACTCAAGTTCCAATCTGAAGCAACCTAAATCCTCCAAAAACGAAAGCAGAGCTCGCACATTCTTTCCCGTAAATTTCACGCTCCCACTTCACACGATATGAGCCTCCAGTTCTGCATCACCAAGGACCAGTCACAATTCAATATTTGCACCGGAGCCAACCACAACAAACTCGCTAAATTCGCTGGTCCAGGGAGTCAGATTGCCAAGCAACGCAGCTCGCGAGATCAGATGGGGCAGGTCCCTCAGAGAGCGAAGGTTTCATGGGTCCAGGTTGTTTAGGCTACGTCGAAGGATTAACGAACTCGGTGTGCTAAGGTCGAGCTAAACCAAGGAACGTTTGGTGAGATATTTCTAAACAGGCGCGGGCGGGACGTCGTTGCTGGAGAGAAGGAGAGAGGGATAGAGAGCCGGAGCCAAAGCACGCGTATAATAATAGCTAATAAAGTGGACGTAAAAGGGGGTCCCTGGTAGGGCAGGTGGTCTTTGGAGCCTCCTCCATGGGGGCACACTCCGGTTACCTCTCCGTGACCAAAAACCAAGCTGGTGTCTCGCCTCCAGGCCCACGCGAGTAAAAGCATCCTCTCCTCTCTTTCTCTCGAGCTGCCTTTGTCTGCCTGAAACCCAGCGACAAAAAAATAACGAGCGCGGGCGTAAGCGAACTCGAAAAGATCGTGGACATTAGGCCAGCCCTTAAAACGATTCCTAAGATTCAATTCGTATCCAACAAGAACGTATTTGACACTCGTTATTAGCAGAGAAAAAGGGTGACCTTTTACTATTCTGAATTTTTATTGGATGATCATTTTAAAGGACAGTGTATTACTTTTGAGTCTTAGCACACTGTGTAATCAGTCGTTTTATTATTATTATTATAGTAGTAGCTGTACCCAGGGGTCAGGTATTTTTTTAAATTTTTCTATTTCTAATATTATTCACATAGTTACTGTCATGGAGGTCATCAGTGACCACTGACATTAGACTTTTAAACTTCTGTAGTGCGGTAAAAGGGGGTAATGACGGTCAGTTCAGCTGTAATTGTAATAAAACCAAAATAAGAGGTGAAATATTTTTTGAAAATAAAAAAGATACAAGAAAGGCTTGTTTTCAACAATATAGCGAATAGGGCTGTACTTAAATTACGTAAGGGTAATTTCAAAATTTCTTACCCATCCCCATTCCCTCTCCAAGTATAAAAATTCGTAAGATTCTATATTCCAACTCCCTCCACCCCCCTCCTTGCAAAATATTTTTTACATTACATTTTTCCAGTTGTTAAAATTCTTTTAAAGGTTTATATGATTCTCCCATATATGAAAAATTGGGTTTTTTAAGTCACTCATATTGAAGATTAGGTTAAAAAATATTACGTAATATGCTCTCCGACTCCTCCTCTCCCCGTGTAAAAAGTCGTAAGAAATTCAGGATCCCCTCCCTCTCCAAAAAGCCTTACGTAATTTAAGGACGACCCCAATGCTGCCATGGAACCTGAAGAAAAGAAATTGCACATTTCGGACATGCCGATTTACAATAATAATACTGACCATCATTGCCCGGTGATCGCTAATGCCCCATTCTCCCTTATATTACTGTCATTAGGAACGACGTAAAGTAACAAATGCATCATTAAATTGTAAAGCATCCTTATTTCTAACGATGCACATTTAAACTCGAGTGAACGGAGAACGTGGGCCAATCTCGTGGCAGTCAGCGTGTTAAATGGTCCCTTTTGAATGACAACAATGCAAGAATTCCTGCGATTCGTTCGCGATGTGTTAAATAACATCATCCGTGACACAGAATTTAACCGACCGCGGGAAGAAACGGAAAGCAATGCTTCCCCGTCGCTCCCAGCTACCTAATGCACTCCCCAGTGGAAGTTCCGCCAGCGTCGTCAAACAAACGCGCTGATAGGCATCAGAAAAGCATGAAACGCGTCTAAGAAGCGGCGTGGCTGCATTAAAGAGGGGGCTCTGATTGCGTCCCTCGCGCATCACACGAAGAAAATGATCTCATCTAAGGATTCGCCACGGACCGCGCCCCGGCGTGTTAAGTTATAACAACTCGTGGAAGCATGCAACCGCTTCGAGACACGAGTTGCATTATTATGATATAAGCCACGCGCGGCCTGCATTACCCATAAAACCACTGTTTCATCTGGCCGGCTCTTGTAGGACCCGGAACATTTGTCAGAACATATGATGCCACATTACCGTCAGCGCGTGGCTCGCATGATTCTCTCGTTTTCCTCCCTTCGAACCGTTCCTCGCGCGGAATCCACGAATCGCATTGCGCATTCTGCGCGCTGATCTCAGTGTTTGCATTCTAATTAGCCGCGTGACTCATTTTAATCACCGCGTGGAAGTTGGGCGAGCTTACAAAGTGGAGCGATATTAAAATTGCAAATTGGATTGGGTGTCTGCTAATCAGCTTTCGATAAACAATATGCTGATATACGTTTCTCGGTATCTTTCCTGGAAAGCTGGCCGAGAGTCGCTAGTGGTTTATCGAAGTAATGTTGAATATCCCTTTCAACTGTCATATTCGAAACGAGCAACCATCCTACGCGCGCTGTCCACTTTTCCGTCGAGCATCATTTTCCGCGCGGGCGCTCGTAAAATCCTGAAAGAACGACCGCTTTTGAAGCTTGGAGCCGTATCGATCCGTGATACACACGTTCACATCGTCGATGTTTTCACTTATCATTCGCTAACGAGAGATATCTGTGCTGCTCAGTCGAGCTTGTGACATCACGATCCTGTTTGGAGTTTGCTACATTATTCTAGGGACCGTTAAAGTGAATTTATTCGGTGATAGACTGGTGCCACATTTTCTTATCGACCTCCGGAGCACCAGAGAACTGATAGTTTCGAACGCAGCATATAATTCAGTCTCATTTTGCAGGTATCAATAGCAGTAGAATTGTAAATAGAAAATAATAATATTGCAGGGTAACCAATGCTTACACGCAAGCAAGCATATTTATGTACCATACTATACTACCAGATGCTAAACTCTCTTAGGTGGAGAATCTGGTTTAGTGGGTCCAACTTTTCGATTTATTTTTTCTTTAATGGATAGTAATATTCTTGGAGAATATATTCTTGAAGTTTCAAAGTGAAATTCGAAGTATTTCGCAATTATCAGCAGTTACGCGCCGCGCAATATACTTACACGCGCCCGGCTGGAAACCATAAACTTTAAAATATTTTTCAAGTTTGCGGGAAAGATAAGTAGCAGAGAAACTATTTGACCGATCGACTTTTCCCGGGGCTTTATATTTAAGGGGTCAATCTACTTTGATCGGCCGGAAAATGAAGCTATATTTAAAGATTTTTTCTCAGTAAATACAACATTTAATGTAATAAATCTTTTTGGAAATTATTAAGTTACTCTTATATTATACAAAAAAAAATTAAAAAGGTTGTTTTTAATTTGTGTCAAATGTTTTTTTATAGCGTCAATATGACACCTACAAAAAGAGGTATGTTCGTGGCGTAGGTGATTTCTTGGCTCATGCTTGTCTGAAATAAAAAATTCACAAAGATTCTTAATCTGTATGAGTGTGGCTATCGCCCATAGCTCAATTAATAATTTTTATTAAGGAATAACAAAATGGCGTCGGTTTGAAAGAAAAAGTTTCCCAAAAGAGTTTTCTCCAATGTTCCCCGAGAAAAATCTCAATTATTTTTCGACAAAAAATTGTTAATTGCGCTACGGGCGATAGCGTCACACATACAGATTAAGAATCCTTTCAAATTTTTTGTTTCAGATAAGCCTGAGCCGGAAAATCAGCTACGCCACGATCATGCCTCTTTTTTGTAGGTGTCACATTGACCGTATAAAAACGCCTATGAAACAAATTAAAAAAAAATCTTTTAAAATTTTTTGTATAATATAAGAGTAGCTTAATGAATTCCAAAAAGATTTTATTCATTATATGTTGTAATTATTGGAAAAAATCTTTAAAAATAGCTTCATTTTTCGGGCGATCAAAGTAGAATGATCCCTCAAATATTGACCAACCATCGTCAATGAACTAAAATCATTTAGAAAAATTAAATTAAACCAATCTTTTTACATAAAACATCGAAATTTTTTCCACAAAACCGTAACATTTCCTTTTAAGTCTCCCAATTTTGTCAATTCTAGACTTTTTTTCTTATTTTTCCAGTTCATTGACAATATTCATGAAAACCAAGAAAAATTTCGGTTTGTTTATTTTGGGCCAAAATTGAAGGCTACATTCTTCCCGCCACTTCACAATTCCAGTGACGAGACCCACTTAATCCATGATTAATCAATGTCGGTTGTGATGAACATAAATTTTTTAATTAAATTTTTGTTTTTAGTATTCTTTAAATCCACATTAACCCTTTAGCGCCCAGTGTGACGTATACGTCGAGGTATAAAAAAAATCGATAGTCGTTAATTCTGGGTTCCAAAACAGTTCAGTTCTCTAAATGGCTCCGAGATGCAAGCCACTGATGCTTTTACCGCTGTAAATAATGTTTACAGTAACCATGGAAATGTTTCACGATGACATTTTTCGATAATCTGAAACGTTGCTCTTGTTTTCTTTAAACAGTTGAGAGTAAAATTATTTTTTTTACATTTTATTAGGTAAATACGTATAAATTAATTTTTATACTAAAAGAATAGTACTTGTAAAGTTTGATTTATGAAAAACAATCGCTTTTTTAATCCGTACACGCCCAATTTGACGTATACGTCACATCGAGAAAATCATATTTCAACTGGCTTTTTTGGGAAAACAACGATGAAATGCATATATTGTGACCATTTTTGAGTTAACTAATCGCAAGAAATCATTTTTTTCCGCCGAGAAAAGTGTCTGGGCCTTAAAGGGTTAAAATACCTCCAAACTTTTGGAGAGATCGGTTTTATTTTTCTGTGTTAAAAAAAATCACGAAAATCATCTTTTTTGAGCGTTCTAAGCCAGCTTCTCCCCTAAGCCTAATCTATTTTCCATTTCATTCTGTTCCCTACTCTTTATACTCCTCACCCTCCCTTCATCGATTCCCCTCTACAAGTCTGAACGCCTCCCTCGTTGAAGCTCGAAACGACTGGAGAATTCCGCTTTGGCGCCTGCACGCCTCCGGGGTCGTTCGGCCCGAAATCGCGACCTCACGAACAATGCCGCGAAGGTGGACGGGTCTGGGGGCAGGCGGGGGCGATTTTCTCGTGCAGCCGGGCGCGTGCACGTTTCCCCGGCGACGAGATAAATTCCTGTCGAGTAATTTCAGTAAAGACGGGATTTACTGGGCCGACTTTCGTCGTCGCCCCCACAGCGAAACCTTCAATTTCACGAGCGCCGTTTCGACATAGAGAGGACTCTGGAGAGCGTACCGGAGGCGAGTTTGCGGTATCGGATCGGCGACAGGGACGGAGGATGCTGGCGAGGGAGCGCGAAGAGGAGAGGAAGGGTCCGAGGAGCGTGGAACAAGGAGGGAACCTCGAAGCGGACAGAGGACGGTGGTGATCGAGGGCTAAGAGGGAAAGAGGGTGAGGGAGGGAATAAGGCAGAGTAATCGGCAAATGGAGATGGCCCCTAAGTTCTGTGCATCGTCCCGCTCCCGCCCACGCTGCCAGACAGAATAAAACTACTCGGGGACGGTCGTAAGTACCGAGGAAGTACGCGCCTCGTGCTGCTCTCGAAGAGGACCGAGCGCGGACGAGGGCCAGGTCGAGGGGAGAGACGGAGAAGGAGCCGTGACGATAGCCCTGGAGCGTCACGATGTGGTCCACGTGCAACGGGGGATGAAGGGGAGGATGAAGAAGACGAAGGGAACGCCGCGTAACATCGCTTTACGGCTCCACCGGTCCAGTTCGACCGCTAATGTTTTCGAACTTTCCGTGTGGGCGTGCCGGGAGATCCGAGGACCCTGTTGACACGGGCGTTATT
Organism: Andrena hattorfiana; assembly: GCA_944738655.2. Taxonomy (NCBI): domain Eukaryota; kingdom Metazoa; phylum Arthropoda; class Insecta; order Hymenoptera; family Andrenidae; genus Andrena; species Andrena hattorfiana. The sequence continues at coordinate 36,368,904 of OX122889.2, read as the reverse complement.
TCATGTGGCCTACGACCATTGCCGCCGGGAGGACGATAGATAGCTCTCGAACAGCATGAATCATCGAAAGATCACCGACGGGGTGGAATCAGAGCGGTCGTGTTTTAGATTTGATCGATGGAGGTGTGGTGCGCTTCTTGGCAAAGAAATTTGTGTTTTTTAGGCGACTTGGGAATTAGTCGATTGACCAAGCTAGGATCGATGAGTCCATTTCGAGATTGATTCGAGGTCCACGAAAATGAGTGTGACGATGTGTGTAATAATGCGTGACAGAGCGGGGAAGTGATTTATTATTATTATTTATTTAAAGGGATCTAAGCCCAGTATATACGCAAGGAAGTACACAGAATAGGGTAAATCCGGGAGACGCGGTCGGGCTGGAGAGTTGGTCGAGTCGCTATATTCAGACTCTACATCTGTGTACAGTGGCTCACAGCCATAATCGTACACTCTTTAAAATCGCATAACATTTTTAAAATTGGTGCAAACGACTTGAGGTTTTTTGAGAAGCTAGAAGGATTAGTTTCCTAAGTGAAGTGTTTTGTCGTTTTCAAAAAAATGCAATTTGTCGGAATAGCGAAAAAAATAGTAAAGGTAGTTTTTTAAACTTTTTTTGTGAGCCTGTAATGAAAATTCAAAAAACCCGTTTGTAGATTGAAGTAAGTTGTATACATGCCTAAAATTTCATCAAAATCGGTTAACGTTGCTCTGAGCTACAAACGTTTAAAGATCGCAGAATAAGGTCGAGAATCGCTGATTTCGGGAATTTCCGCGATTCTCGACCTTATTCTGCGATCTTTAAACGTTTGTAGCTCAGAGCAACGTTAACCGATTTTGATGAAATTTTAGGCATGTATACAACTTACTTCAATCTACAAACGGGTTTTTTGAATTTTCATTACAGGCTCGCAAAAAAAGTTTAAAAAACGACCTTTACTATTTTTTTCGCTATTCCGACCACTTGCATTTTTTTGAAAACGACGGAACACGTCACTTAGCAAACTAATCCTTCTAGTTTCTCAGAAAGCCACAAGTCGTTTGGACCAATTTTAAAAATGTTATGCGATTTTAAAGAATGTACGATTATGGCTGTGAGCCACTGTATATGTAAAAGTGTGTTAAGGTTCAGAACAATTAATTCTCTAGGAATCAACTGTTTTGACCAACTCTCCGGCCCCGCCGCGTCTCCCGGATTTACCCTATACAGAACGAGAGAAACAATAACAAAAACAAAAACAGAAATGCCTCAAAGCAATAACCCTCAAAATTTTTATAAAAAAGACGACTGAGAAGAAGATAACTGACCGTTTGAAAGCATCGATGAGGTGCCAAAGAAGTTAATTCGGTCGGCTACCTCATTCCGGCGCAAACATAACCTAGAAGTAGAGTCCCTCAGATGGAGATTCGTTGTATAAAATTGGACATGGAACAGCGGAGTGTAGCGCAAAGATCTGGGCAAAATACAAAAGTTAATTAACTCCAGTAGTTGAGAATTTACTATGGAAATGAAACCTGCAAAGCCTACTTGCCACGAATATCAACGATTTTACTAGAAGACGCTTCGTTCGTGACGTAGCATTACTCTCGAATCCTCCACCACCCCGCCGTATATCACAAAGCGAAGAGAAAAAAAATTCCAACGTGTGGAAGACGCGTAAAAATCGGCCCTTAAACGTCGCCCGCAACAGCCGCCTCCGATAATTTATGCCCGAGCCCCGCTATCCCCGCGGAGGATATTAAAATATTAATACGCTCGTATTTATAGACCCGTGGGCATATAAAATTAAGAACACATCCGGTCGAGGTCACGAGGGTTCGAATTAGTTAAAATTTATAATCCGGCCGAGTGTGGCGCGCCATACAATAGAAGGAATAATCGTCCTATGACTCTTTCCGATATCTTTGAGCCTGTTTCTACGATCGATCGTATTGCCGGTCGACCCACTTCCTCTGGATCCCCAGGTGATTTACTCCGTTGGACGGAGAATGAAACCAGGGCGGGAACGATTGCCTGTTAATTTGCCGTGGATGCGATCGACGATGCAGCGAGCTGCTGCCGATGGTACGCGACCCTGCTTGTGCTTCCCTTTCTTTCTTTTTAATCGTCCAACATCCCCGGACGGTAATAACCGTTAATAAGCGCCTTTGCCGCCGTTAAGTATCGGCGCGTGGGCGATCAACGGGGAAACTGGGACCAGCCCACGGCAGGTTGTTGCAGCGATTCTGCTGCTTTTTGGCCAGGTGGACCGAGGGTGCGCAGGTTTCGGGCTTTTTCTTTATTTTCACGGGACTGAGAAGATAGGCGCGAAAAGTGGCGTGCTGGTTATTTCAGCAGCTTGTAAATAACTGTGAGGTAGAATGTGAGAAGGATGCGTTTGTTTGGGAGTACGAGATCTCTGTACAGAGATCTTTCAACATTTATATAGTTGATACAAATGGTGAGTGTTTAGTCGTGAAAGATTAAATTAGAATTGAGTGTCGTGGGGATAGGTATTGACTTTAATTTGTGAAGTTTTGGCAAATGAATAATGTCACTGTTTCTGGCTAGAAATCGAAGTTCAACAGCGAAACGCAAGTGCAGGACGGTTCGTTGCTAGAACCAGAGTCCTTTAAACTCCTCTCTACCAAGTTGAACCACATTTGACGCAAGATGCAAGAGTAGCTTTGCTTAGTTTGAAGATAATTCAAAGATTAATTGCATTCTAGAAATTCCTCGATCTTCCCTATTAAATGTAAAGGTATAAACCCACAAACTTTTACATAAACAATACTCCACACTTTGTGTATCAACTAGGGATTGCAAATTTACCGACTTTTTCAATTACCGGTAATTCGGTAAAATTTTCATTCAAAACCGGTTTATCGGTAATTTACCGGTAATTCTTTAAGGTATTGAAAATATAAAAGTAAACATTACAAAAAAATTTTTTAAACTCTAATCGAGCATTATAAAAAATATATGTAAATAAAACTGTTCTAAACATAAAATATAAAATGATATAACACAAAATAGATATATTTGTATAACTATTGACATTACTTATTAATATGGATCTTCACCGCGAAAACAATGAAAAGAATCTTAACTTATATACATAATTAAATATTTTTTATTTAACAATTCTTTTTAACAAATAAGCACGCAAAAGACATAATTTGTCCAAACTTTGGTCTCCTGATAAAGCGCTCTTAGATTCTACACTTGTTCTTCGGGTAGTCATTAAGTAATCATATGCCGTTTGTAGATATTTTCTTTTTATTTTTTCTACTTGAAACTACGTCTATTCTTTGGTGGCTTCAGATTTTTAGTTTTCTTTTGGTTTAAAGTTGGTTCTCCTGAGATACTTCGGTTTTCGTCTCTATTATTAATTGAAGCTTCTTTAACTGATACCAGAGTAAACTGATAAATCGGTGCAATCCCTAGCATCAACATATCAGGGTTCAATCTTCAAGAGACTCATACCTATGCACTGCCAAAAAGAAAAATGAATCTATATATCTAGACTCTACAGAGTCTCAGCACTCCAGCTACTGTTCTCGATTCAGCATACAGAAATTCGCGCGAAGTCCTCCGAGGGGGAGCGCATTGGACTTCCAAATAATCTCCAAAATGTTGCAGCGACCTCCAGAGTATCCCTTGCAGCGATGTTGCAGCGACAGGGATGCTGGTTCGTGTTTCCCGTTCCACCCACCCTTTGTTTCCATAAATCACCGCCGCGACGGAGCTCTCCAAGAATGGGCAGGTGCTCGTGCACCCACTGTCACGCTCCGTGCACCCGTGCCCGCAACTCTTCCACCGTTTCTTCTTCCTCCTGTTCGTCCTCCGCTGCCTTCCTCCGCTTCTACCGGCGTTTCACCCGCGCGCAACTTCTCCACCTTTAAGTGCCTTTTTATGTGGCTTGAACGTTTTGCTTCTATTCCCCTCTCTCTCTCGCTCCTGGCCCCAGCGCTTCCGCCGTCTCTCTCTTTGTCTTCGCTTCGCCACCTCGCCCTAACCCGTCGTCTTCTTTTTCCACTCGGGCTCGCGGCATCCCCGCTGCAACGCGCCTTTACTTTTAGGCCCCCGGCGTAATTATCGCGTCTTGCGGTTTGCTAGCGGTCTGCTCCGCTGCTGTTCAGCCTACAGGTGGTCCACCCTGGATGGGAGGGGTCCAGCGTACGCGTTCCTCTCTCTTACCCCATCTCTTCGGTGCACTTGTTGGTCCATTTTTCAAAGGAACATATGAATTCTAAAAGATTTCGGAGCGGCAGGTTCATTAACTCTGAATTAAAGCGACGATTCCAATTGGTCTTGAGGCTATCCCAATATTCTGTACGACCAACTGCATTCGTCACAGGGAATTTGTCTCCGGAAACAAGAAGGAATGAAGCATGGATCTCAAGGAGCATATAATTTGGCGTAATTTGGATATTTGACGGTTTTAAAAAAATTCTTTCCTTAGTTATTTCTGCGATTTTTTTTTTTTGACGGCGCATTTGAATATAAAAGGTGACATCTACCCTGTTGTATAAATCTTTGTCCAAACTAGCTTTCTACAACGTCCCTTATCCATACTTATTTGGAAGAGGAGCTGTGCTCCGTGTACATTGAATCGATTTTACGCGATTGCGCAATTAAAGGTTGATGACTGCTCGGCGATTTTACGATCCCACTCTTAATACGCGTTCGACCGAAACGGGCCAGAAATTACCCGCTTCCTCATCTACCTCGTTCGCCCCCACCCCCTAGGAGGTTGCATTTCCTTCAAAACGAAGGAGCGTATGAACAGGTGGCATCGATTACCGCGGCATGCGCGCCGAAACTTCCGCGATTTTTTGCCCCTCGGCCATAATAAAGGCGCGCGCCCGTGATCGTTAAATACAGGGTGGTTCCTCGCGTGGAGGCAGTATTGCGGGTCCCGATGATTTGGAGACTCGAAGAGAAGCGAAGAAATTAATACCACATATAGTCACAGTAATTTTTTTATGTTTCTCCAGTTACACTGCTCAAAATAACTAAGTAAATTCTTCAAACTGCTATAATTTCCAAAATAATTCAAATATTGAGAAAATCCTACGCTAGGTGTAAAATAATATATTCCTGTTTATATATCTCTTTTGTATTTCCTTTTTAGATGGAATCAGATCCAGTCATTCCCGGGAGTGTGGGCCAGTTTTTTTGCATTCCTCCGGAAAACCATTTTGTACAATTTTTTATCAAAAATTTTTTTTAGCAAAATAGACGTTGCTTTTAACCTGTATAAAAAATCCAAACCTTATATTTTTATTTATACGAACAAACAAATCCCTAACTTTGTCCTTTGTTAGAGGCTTTAAGGTAGAATCCACCCTTAAGCATCCTTCCCATAAAAATATGCAAAACATCGATTTTCGCTGCTGGTTGGTTTCCATAATGTATTTCCTAAATACAATTGACCTATTACCTATCGATATTTGCTTCTACTTCCTCCTTAGTCTACATTCATACGACGAACTCGAAAGCCCTCCACGAGCCATCCATGTTTACAACTTCCCTTCTATCACCGTCCAAACCAAGAACACTAAGTCCGTCATAAAACGACTGTCCCGCAGTAAACTCCGGATTGCGTCACTGGGCCCGTCCACGATACAGTCCCAATCGTGGATAGACGCTAACCTCCGAATAATTACCGTTCCCTTTTTAGATTAGTCCGGCGACTATCTGAAGAGCCTCCCTTTCGAAATAGAGTACCCCTCGAGATACGCTCGGTTTTATTACGATGAAAATCCATCCGCTCGGAGCGCACGCGGCCCTTTAAGATCGTCGTCTCGCCTCGTCCCACCGGGGGCAGGGAAAGTGGGAGCGAGAAGGAGGGCCCTGAATAGGCTGAATGAGGGGCGATCGGGGGAAGATAAGCCGCGCTACAAAGAACAAGTATTTTACTCGCGAGTCATCGGCTCTACGGGGTCGGCCGTTGTGTGGTACACGAGCCCCGGCGTCCCGGACACGTTGCACTTTGACTTTTACGCCGAAATAAACGTTTTATAATGATGCTGCAGTATCTCGGGAACTCGTTTCGTCCATTAGCCGGCGATGCACCTGTACCGTCGGTCGAGAGCGCGGGGGTGTGCGCCTTCCTCGGGAAAAGGGTTGGATCGTCCTGGGACCGACCCTCTAATTTCACCGTCCCGAATAGACTCTAGCCCAGAGAGAGCCTGTCTACGGTTTTCAGGGTCGACGGGGTCAAGCCTCGAGGTAGAACTTTTTTTTCGTCTTCCCCCACTTGCCACGTCGCTTTCAACGGGAGTGGCCGTTCTCTATTTCCGAGGCCAGGTAACGAACGAACGGTGCCTATGATTGAGGTGAATTAGAAACCGGAAGGGGTGGAATTAGTTCTGTGGTGGTAATGGTGGGGGCGAGGAAGTGGGATGTCTTTTGTACTTGTTCCTGTTCCTCGCGCCTCTGTTGCCGCGCTTTTAAGTGATGTTGTGACGGGGAGATCCGTGAGTGACGCGGAAGTGATTGCTTTCCTTGGAGACGGGGTAGAGAAAGAGTAAAGGGATTCCTCGTGGGAAAACAGGTGGGAAGTGTAGGGATGAATTCCTTTGAGCAAGGCTCTGCTGTATGCTGGCATGAGTTCAGAGTTGGATTGGGGAATCTAGAAAAAGGAAGTCTTTTTATTTTATTATTGGATTTAGTGTTAAATATGATAGCTTAACTCATGAATGCGGAGATCCTGATAGTCAGTGTGTATCTATCTCTATTTCCAGTAGGAATTTAAGCATTTGTCCAATCATGAGGCACATCAATTCCAAATCATATTCTACTGTATGCGTACCGTTAGAATCCGGAGATTGGTGCAGACCAGTTTTCAATAGGTACAATATTTTTTCAATGATGAAAAATTGAGAAATAGTATTTAAGGGATCTCCCTACCTTATCGGACAAAAAATAATGCGAACTTTGAGAATTTTTTAAAACAAAACTATATTATATATATTACCTTCAGCTTTGTGGCTTTATTTGTCAATCTTTAGAGAATATGAAAAAAAAATTGCATGCAAAAATAATGGTTATATCGGGAGTTATAGTGCTTCAAATAGAGCGCCTTACAAAAATCATATGCGCATGGTTAGTATAAAATCCGTCGTTGTGGTTGTCTGCAACAGAAAATTTATAAATCTGTGTAATCTGTATGAGTGTGGCTATCGTCTGAACTAGATTAAATGAGAAATACTGAAAAGTAAGAAAAATATGGCAACGTAAAGCAGACATCGATTTCTGCAAAAACTTCGCTGGTTTTTTAAGTCGCAAAAGTCTGCTTTTGCAAAAACCGACTCAGCTTTAGTAACAACGAGAATGTACTGAACATATATACCAAGTTTGAAGTAAATCGGGTGATTGGTTTTTGACATGTCATGCTAACTAATTCGGGAAACATCGTTTTGAGAAAGACGCGTTTAAAGTTTCAAGTACTCTAATTTTTTAATTATTTTTCTTTTAAAATGTTGCCTAAATATGTATAAATATAAAAATAAAATTTTGAAGTAATATAATTTAAGGGTAACTCTTAAAAAAAAAGAAGTGAGGAGATCCCTTAAAAATATTCACTCATCCACTTTTATAAAAAAAAATAAAATTCCCACCTACGAACAAGTCGCCCAACATTTACTACCTCTTCCTACGCAAAGAATCACCCAAACTACAACTTTTGACCCCATCACAATTTTCACACGAAAGAAGCAAACCATTGCAAACCCAAATACAAACAGTTTCGACTCTCTGCCCTGTGCAGATAGTAATCCCAGCATGCGCTTCTCTCCGTGGGTCCAAGAAAGAATGCGCGGCTGGAAAGTAAGACGCCTCACCGTTCGTTATCGAGAATTTCTCGGCGGAAGCGCGTTTAAGGTACACCGATCGCGACACCGCCGCTGACGTCGCGCGTCGCAATTACTTTTCCTCGGGCTGACGAACGGCCGGCACGTTATCTGCTTTCGCGACGCCGAAGAAAATATCCCCCTGTGGCCGATAATTTCGTGATGCACGACCAGCGGGATCGTAACGTGTAACGAGAGTCGATTTCTGCTTGGAAACGAGGGACGGCGGAGAGACACTGGCGCGCTGCCCGAAAAAAGAAAACGTCCCCGCGGAAGACGAGTGGGGGTAACGAGAAGAGAGAATCGAAGAATTCACGAAAGAAGCCTGGAATTTATCGCCGTCGGAATATTTACAGCCAGCCGGTATGAATATTCAGCCGGGTTTATTTTACGTGCTCGCCGCTTCCTTATGTCCCGGTTCGTACGCCGCCGTCGGGTCAGGGGTTAATGAAACTTGCTGAAAAAAATGCAAATAAGTGAAGGAGCGCACGCTCTCGCGGCGTACGCGCGGCGGCCGCCGATAAAAGTATCCGTGCAACGCAAATTGGAGGCTCTCGAGCGTAAAGGTATCGAGCGAATTTGACCGTGTGAGCGTCTCGCGAGCCGCGAGCCGCGAGCCTCGGCTTGTACGTGAGGCAGGTAATGATAGCCGGTCTCTTTCTCTAAATCGCCGCTCCCCGTTCGTATTGGCGCCCCACGACGTCCATTTCGTAGATCATCCACGAGGCGCGTTGCAAAACGGGCCCCGGGCCCGTGGGACTCGTGGACGTTGGGCCTGGCTCGTTCTTGCTCCAGTTTCCTTGTGCTCCAGTTTCATCTAGATACTTTATATGTAAGTTTGATGGACCCTATCGAGTGATCGCGGTTTACTAGCTTTGTGTGATTGGTTGCTTCAGCTGTATGTAGGTATTGCTTTGTGGTGACTGTGGATTGAGATTGAGGATGTAGGCTTGGAAGTGATGTGGTCTTTGTTGTGTTTGCTTGCTTGGAATTGATGAGAATGAGTTAGTGAACTGAGTCTGCTTTTGAGGGCTCTATTTTCTGCTTTTGTGATTGGTTGCATGAATATACCTGCATCTGAAGCTTTGTAGTGACTCTGGTTTTGGAATTTGAGATAGCAAACTTAGTCTTGAGATATGGTTGGTTAGAGTTTCTTCAATTTGAAGTATCTGCTTTGTTTGATGGGACGTAATTCTTTCTTACCATCAGTTATTACCGCCCAATATTCTTGTACTTTTCTACTATCATTTGGGTCTAGTTATGCAGAAAACTACCAACCCTCGATGATCTGAAATTGAGTTTCAGTTTGAAGATTTTAATTGTTAAAGAAAAATAGCTTTATTTCTATGAGGTATATTTTATTCCTTGGTGAGGAGAATAATTAATATTGTTTTAAATTTTCTGTAGTTTTTGTTTTTTAAGCTTAAAATGGAACTATGGCTTGGTACTTTTAACAATTATATAACGGAAGAGTTGTTCTATAGGTTGGTCATTTTTTACAAAATAAAGATCACAAAATTATGTGATTCCTAGGTAGGTACTGTGTTCAACTAATTTTTTGTCATTTTAAGGGTTGGTAAGTAGGTTTCTGTATAACTAGGCCCATTTGTGACTGGATGCTTCTGTATTAGTTCTTGTTCACTATTACTTTACCACTGACAGTAGCATAGATGTCAGTTACATCTAAAGCATATCACTATCTATTCTCGTAATCTCCCATCAGAAAATTCTATTACCAATCGCGATTCTCGTAAACACTGTATCCAATTATTCTCAATTTTCCCAAGTTCCAATTTTTGCACAGCTGACGAGACGAAATTCAGCACTCTTATTTGTGTATATCTCATACAACTTTTGATAAACAAAATTCCAGATTCTTTGACAGAATATAATCATGGTCTGAAGATATCTCTGCTTTTCCCTTCATTACGAGGAATGCAGTGTAATCAAAACTCAAATCTTATTCGACGGGGATATCTTCGGCCACTTGTACGCACCGTACGTTGGGGAATTAATTATTTCTCGGTGAAATTTCCGCGCAGTTTGTCCAGACGGAAAAGAAACGGACTTTCAGCGGTGATTTACGTACCGTGACCTTTACGTGTGCCGTTGACGAACACGGGATGTGTGCCTGTAAATGAGAATAAGACGGCAGGTGCGCGTAACACGGTAGTTCCTTGAGGAGAGGACCATCTGGTGACGTACCGTTTCCAAGACAGAAAGTGGGACGTAAAAGGATGTTAATAATTACATGTACGAGCACACTATGCGATGCTTGACTACGCATACCATATTATAAATTATAAACTGTCAAGTGTGCAGAATCGATTCCATGCAGATGTGCTTCCTCTACGATATTTAGGGGAAACCAAGGACAAACGTAACAGTTCGCCTTTTTGAATCTGTAACTGTTCAATTTTTTAAACATTCCTACACGATGGTAAACCTTGAACCGAAAAACTTGGAATATATCACACCAGTTTGTTTAATCGTCCGTTGCCACACTGAGTCAAAGTGGCTCACATTTAACTTCGAGGTACAAAATATAATTGAAAACTGGTTAAAACTGATGATACTTTAAATGTTAATTTTCAAAGACGAACATATATCCTACAATTTTCAAATTTTATCTCAAAACGTTTGTAACTTAATTTAACAGAGAGATTTTAAAAAGCAGCTAATTGTGTGATGAGTGTGTGAGTGTGTGAACAGTGACAACTACGTTCGAAAAAAAATAGATGTAACAACCGAGGATTAAATCATCCTTTCTTTAAAATTAGTCATTCGTTACTTTTGTTCCCACTCCCAGGCATTCTAACACCGTATCTAATTTGATTAAAGAATTCAATTAATAAAAAAGATGCTTCTAAATGTAATTTTTATTTATTCTGTAATTAGACATAAACATAAATATAAACATAAACGAGACAAAAAGTTGATGGTCGATTGGCATTTGTTTTATAAAGCTTGTGAACTTCGTTCCGCGTTGCGTTTGTCCCGAGCCTCCCCTAAGTTGACACCACCACTAACATCAACGACAAATTCATCTGCTTTACAATCTCACTACACTGTGACCAGTCTTTGAGGTTCTGAAAGTTTTACTGAAGCCTGCCTGTCGTGCTTGCTCCATCTTTCAAGCTTGCCTTCGTTCTACGCTGTTCTATTTTTGCAGTCCCGCGTTGCAGCCTCAGTGAAGAGTGGCGAGATGTGGAAAACGGCGAGAGAGCGCGTTACTTTGACCGTGATCCCCGTTGTAAAGATACCCCCGTGTATTCTGTGGAACGGTCGGGATAATGGGTCTATTCTGGATGGGTTTAATCGCTGTTTTAAATATTCTAATTAAACCCGGGGCCTATGTTTGCGGCGGGACGAACGGTCGTGTGACTCGTGAACGCTCGGATCCGCGACTCCTTGACTTAACGTTCGCGGAATGTAACTGTTATTTTATGGCGAGATAGTAAAAATACATTTGGGCAGATTACGGGAGAGCCGTAGTGGCTGATATATATCTCCCGGTCCCTCTTAAATTATAGATTTAATGGATTTGCTTGGATACTTTGCAAACATTCTGCTTAAATGCCTACACGAGCCTGGCTTTGCAGCTGCGATCGTAAAATTCTCGTCCCCGCTGACGTTTTTCAAACGCTTCATCGGCTATACAGTGGATGGCGAAAGGAGAACAAAGTATTTCGGGAGTGGTTAGGTGGCGCGTAAACGTGCGATCCGACGGATTCGGGTGTCTAATGAAGTCCTGCGTATCATCCGAGTGGACAGTGGATGGTGGCTGGGCACAGCTGTTCCTCCTGCTTGGCTTCCTTCACTTCTGATTTCTAATTTTACTGGGTCGATCTTTGATTTCTAATGACGACTGTGAAAATTTGACATAGATATGCACACTGTCAGATTCGTTAATTCTTGGTGACTTTGCTGAGCATTCTACTCTCCATCTGTTTGTGTTGGATTAATTAAGTAGGCAGGATTGAAATGTGGTTCAGGAACAGTTTTATAACTATACCTCAGTTTCCTGCACTTATATACTTTCTTCATCGCGACAGTTACCTTTTCTTACAATGTGGTATACTGAAACTATGAAAGGAGTGGTGTTTAAAAACACAGTTAGGCAAAATATAATCTAATTACAAAATACAAATTACGATTAAAATGTAATTGTGTAATTGGTTACACATTATTTTCTGTAATCGTTAATTTAGGTAGTTAACAAAATTCTGGTCAACTACTTAAATTAAAGATTACAGAAAATAAGGTGTAATCAATTACACAAGTACATTTTAATCGTAGTTTGTAATTTGTAATTAGATTATATTTTGCCTAACTCTGTTTGAAAATAATTTGGGATTTGAAAAAGAAGTCATCTGGAAACCAGAAGTCAATACTTATCCCCCAAAGAAAGGGCTTGGTAAAGAGAAAAGAGAAGTGGGGTTTATTGTTGAAATAAATTTTTATAATCACCTAATGAATTTTATTTAATTTGCATTAAACATATTTTTATCTACTCAACTCTGTTCCCCCAAAATTAAATCCTGAGTGCGCCACTGCTTAGCACTCTTACCATTCTGCAACATTCTATAAGCAGACAAAACAAATTCTGACTAAAGGGACTAGCTGGGTAAGCATAGGGAAAACAGCCCCAGCACCAATTTTAGTAGGTTTTTATGTATTCCAATTAATTTTCTATGTCTAAAAAACCACTGAGAGAAATTTCAGATCTCTACCCCCTCTCGTTAGAGTGATATGGGGACAACAACCCTAAATTATAACATTTTTTTTCTTAACAAATACTTAAGATAATCAAATGCTTCAAAATGCACGTAGTAGGTACTTTCTAGCTTTACCACGTATTATTTGGAATACATAAATACTAAAATTGGTGCTGGGGCCATTTTCCCTATGCTTACCAAACTAGACCCTTTTGCAAGTATCTATTATCTAAGAAATGAAGTATCTTTTCTTCTGTTGATAAAAAAATATTGCACCTACCGCAAGCACATTTTCACATAAAATACGAATTTTAAATTTCAAGCGCTTCACAGTCGTCAGATGGATGAAGCTACCTCGTGGTCACGATTCGTACCGTTTCTGCGACTTGCACTGCTAATAAAGTTCCCCAAAATTTGCATAATACATGGCCAAACATGGTAGTCGTGACTTTCCCGCGCTTACCCCCTGATAGTAATGCAACGTGATTTACTACCGCCTCGGCGGCAGCGAGCGTGTGTATTACCTTACAAAGCAGGAACACTTCTCGGTTCCCATGTTTGGCGATCGATAATGCATGTTAATTATCGTACATTGTTTTAATTCCAACGTGCGGCGAGCTTTATTATCGGGCGGCTTTTGATTTACGGGCCGACAGTAAACTGTACCTGTGGCCACAGGGGAAGCCTTACATCTGATCCATCCTTTTTGGACGAAAGTACAATTTTTATTATTCGTCTGAATGATACAGTGCATTCAATTTATTTAGTACACTTTGAATAATTTAGGAACATTTTGTGCGCTTCGTTTTTAAGCGGTTTTGTAATTTCGGTCCAAATTGTTACCTTTCGATTCAAGAGGAATCACATGAACAGGTGGCCAAAGGTGTAATTTTCGTGAAAATAACGGTTTTTAATGTTTGCTCGACTGATACTTATGTGTACAATTAATTTCTTTCATCTTTAATGGTTTTGAGAAATTCTGTGGTGATATTTATTGGCGTCTGGGTTTCGATTTATAACCTGAATGTAAATTATACTTCCTGCCGTGAAGATATTAATAAGTACAGTCCCTTTCACTTGCTTTCAACTAGTGCTTTGTTTCAAATCTGGCGCATTGGAATTTGATCAGTTTTATTGCGTTTGTATTTTGAACATGAGGAACAGGTTCATTAATTTTAATGATTACCTTTCTAATTACCATATTTGCGAGAGTATACTTATTCTACTCTACTTTGTAGTGAATATTTTCAAAATAGAAGCATCAATTGAGGAAATTTTTACTACAATGTTACAGTAACAAAAAAGTAGGTATTCCCACTAATGATTAAATATCATGTATTTCAAATTTCAGCTAGAAGGTATTATCAGGGTTACTTCACGCGTGCATAAACTACCAATATGTACAGGGTGTTTCCTAAATATTTAATCCACTATAGATTAATCATTTCAAAGACTTAAAGGGGTAGGTTACCCAAAATCAGAATCCAAAATCAGGCCCTCTTTCAAACGAATATTCTGAAGTAATAAATGAATATAGAGATAATTTTGGTTTTAATTTTGAATCGTCATCTCGTTGACTTTAATGCACAAAAAGAAAATTTTAAATATATTTGCAGGAAAAAAGTTATAAGTACAAATGTCAGAGCGTATACGCGATGCAACGTCTCATGGTGAACACGATTCCGGACAGGTGAATTATCCAAATCTCAAAAGAAAGACATTTTTATAATCCGTAAGACAGTCTCCATTTTGTGCCGGAAGCAAAATTATGATAAACAAATTAATACAATTTTTATGTTGATGTATATGATTTTATCCTTTTTTTGAAGGGCAAATATTTTTTATCTTTTTTTTTAAGAATTTAAATTGAAAATATGCTCGCGATACATTGTGGGGGATAATTTCCTGCACCTCTCTGTAAATTTTCATTCAAATCAGTGGAGCGGTTCTGGAGATTTTATGTTCACCGTTTTAGAAAACGTAGTTTCTGGGAAATCGCGTTGAAAGTTGGACATGCAGGTTTGTCGTTATCCGATCTCAGGTGCAGGCTCGTACATATTTTACTCTAATTCCTTCAATTTTTTTAATTTCGGGGCCCGGTTGTGCTTAAAATACGTAAAAAAGATGTAGCTAGCGGAATATGCAAAAATCCTAAAAGCAATTTTCGAAAATTTTGAGGGTTTCCTTCCCCTTAACTGAGAACCTTTGAAGTTCGAATCCTCATTGCCCTGCACCAATTCCCTCCTTTCACGAAACAAGAAAGAATCCCCCCGCAGTTACAAGCACCCAACCCTTTTCTTCTAAAAATTTCACGAATCCGTTTCATCAGATTACAATTTCTCTCGAAACACATCCAGCTCACCCGCCGTTTAATTCACCAGCGTTAATCCCGATTTCCCGAAAGCCTCTTTCGGCGCGCCTCGGTTAATTTAAAGCATCGCGCAACACCGTCGGCGAAGAAATCCGTTCGAGGCCCCTTCCCATGATCCAAAACTTTAATCCGCCGATTTACCACTCTCCGGCTGCCTCGCCGGTTAAGAGCCATTAAAAGTTTTACCTTTAATATCGCGCATAAACACCGCGGCAGAATTTATGCCGCCGTATTTAATCGACACCGTCTTAAAAGGGTCCCTCATCGAGGCTCACGGGCGTCACAACGTTTCACTGCGGGTATTATGCCTTTACTTAACTGGCATACCGTTTTGTTTTGCCACCGAGAACGCGCCACGGCCGCGGCGAGGATGTGGAAAAGCAAGGTGGACCGACACAGTGGTTCCCGCTGGAGAGTAAAAAGAACGAAAGACAACGAGGAAACAGAGGAGGAGAGGCCGACTGGCGACGGGCCAGCGAAGAAGGAGAGGACGTGACGTTGATATTAAGAAAGAAGAACGGCTGATGTTAAAAGCGGGGGGGATCAGGGAGCGCGTCGAGCCTTGGATCCTCGGTTTACCGTCGACCAGGCTAATTGGACGTAATTAAATCCGCGTAGGTACGCGTGCATCTGCTCCTGGTGTCATCGGATGTAATGAAAATCCCAAGCTGCTTATGAGTACAGCGCTCTGGGTCTCGGTTGACCCTGATTTCGAAGGCAGTCTCGTATCCCAGAGACGTCATCGTCAATTCTCCAGAGGGACTGTTTACTGATTATTAAATGGCGTATTAAGAGATCTTTTCCGATGAAGATTTCTGTCATGTTGTCAGTGACTTCGGGTTTTTGTGGAAGGCTGCCAGTGATTGCTGTAGTGGTGATCGTGATTGGAATTTGTTAAATGGGGTGGAGGATTAATTGAATGGTGCGGAGAGGATTTTCAGAGGTAGCAAGGCGATTATGTTGATAAACGTGGCTGGGCTGTGGTTAGGCTAAATAGGCAACCATGAGTGGCTGATCAGAGATGATGCATCTTTACGGTGATGTTCTTCGAGTAGTTGGATGAATGCTTCTTTGAGAAGCAAGGGTTTTGTTTTTTAAGTCGTTGTCTTGAATTCATTATTTAATTATAGATTAAATTAATGATTTAATTATGGGTTAGGTTTAAGAATTTTTTAATTCTTTTAATGCACATTAGGGTACACTGGGGATACGTTATCTTAACATATTTTATTTCTTATGCTACAAAGGAAAGCGAGCTAACAAAGGCTGCATGTTTATATTTTTTTAAGTAATTAATTTTCATTGTTTAATTAAGCTGAAATTTTAGCTCATCTGTCATTATTCCCATGAATTTCCATTTGAGATGGATGTTTGGAAGTTACTGGAAGTTACAGGGCCAACCTAATGATTTAATATTCCTTCGATAATAAATTCTTCATGAAATTTTAAAAACGTCCCTGCCTCGGTTTATCGACGTTCAGCTGCATCTGTTGATCCTATCCACTTAAACGGTTAACTATTAATCCTCGGACCGTTCATTTGGTTAACCGCATATTATATTGCGGTGGATCTGCGTACGATCAATCGCCCGCATTTGCGATAATAACTTCATTGCGGTGTCGGTAGCATCGATCTTGGATAACGTGCGTACACACAGGAGCATCTTAAAATCTGACGAACATGAAAATTAATGTCCCACTTGCGTTTAAAGGGCCCATGTTCTCAGCTTTTGTACATCGTTTAAAGTACTTGGAAGATTACATTTTTACGCGAAACAGTATAAATTGCGAAAAATGAGGGTGGTGAAAAAAGTAGGAAGTACAAAGATTGAGTGCCTACACCATCGTATAAAATATCGATCTTAATCTTTGCAACAGTACTCTGGCTTCTTAACCCCTTCATTTCCACCACCTTTCATTTGTATCGATCAACCTACGTACCTAAATTCCTTAATTTAGTTAGCAAAATCCTCTATAATTTATTCTAAGCTTCCTTCCTAAAGTTTGGAATTACTTCGACACTTCCGATAGATATTCACTCTTGAAGCAGAGAAATTCAAATAACATCCTTATGCTCCAATTCTGAGATACCATAATCTCGCAAAGCAAAGTGTATTCCAATGATTCCCAAACTCCTTCACTTCGAATCAGGAGGAAACTTGTCACGCGACACGCCTCCACTAAAAATCAGCAAGTAATTCCCGACTTTCATGCAGCATATAAATCAATTCCTCTCAGTGCATTCTTCCCACGTTTCTCCAGCGCCCCTGCGAGCTTCGCGAGGCACCTGTTAACGAACTGCCATCAACAGCGGCAAAAAGCCTCGTTCCCCAAGCCGAGATGTTGAAATCGACGATTCTCATTCACGTAAGGAATCTCTCACGCTGATACCGGAACTGGCCAGGCCGAATCGCAGAGGGAAGCCCCCCGCGCCCGTGCTGCCCAGAAATCGTGGAATCCACGGCGGTCCCGGGGCTTCTTTGAGCCCGTCCCGACGCTGCAGAAAATTAATTCGGCAAATTACGCGGCGAGGATAAGCGTGCGCGGAGGGGTTGCAGCTTCCACGATTCGGCCGGTTTCGCGTACAAGCCTTTAACGATACGGAACGAAGGTTACACACGGCATAACCGTTGGTTATCCCGTGCTCGAGTAACATTCCAAACATCCCACGAACGGTCACGCGATATTCCCCGGGGTCCTGGAACATTCGTTCGTATATGGCGGCGCATTATCCCGGAATCCAGCCAAACGGATCGCCGTTTCCCACGAAGCGTCGCCCCTTTCGTGGCCTCCGCCGACGGATTTCGCGTGTGCATAACTCCCGGGGGCCGATTAATTATCGCCCCTCTAATTGCTGTAATAATTATGACCACGCAACCCACGTGGACGGCACCGAGGGGGGATCTAATCGCGCGACGCTCGCGAGAGAACGCTTTCGTCTGGGCGCAAAGGTTATCGATGATGATAAACGAGGGGGATTAATGTGCTAATATCGAGGATACGGAGGGTCGTGAGCGGAGGATTTTTTTAAGTCTTTGGGGCTCGAGTGCAAGAGTTGAAGGATTTTGGGAGAGGATTTTGAAAAATGGAGGGGCATTGTTCAGTCGACGGTGCTTTCCGAGTTCGGATTTTTGGTTTGGTAGATCTAGTGGAATATTTGGGGTTGTTTATTAAAGTGTGTATCAAGCTGTGTTATGTTCTGCTTTGGGGTTTCATTTAGCTGATTGCATATTGTGCGACTAATGATTTTTAGTTAGCTTCTGCGCGCGATTTTAACCCCCTTTCGTAATATTTCGTTTCTTGCAAACAGTCTCAAAATTCCACCCTTATAATGTTACGATTGATAGAATCGTAACTGCTTTACGCTTTTTTCGAAAAAAGTGTTTCATCCCAGTTTATTTTATAAACATTTATATAGTAAAATAGAAACATAATAAAAGGCTGTAATTTTTTAACGATTTTGTCAAATTTAATGCGTCGTTCAGGGGTTAAGGCCAAAAAATTTTAAACGATTAGATAAGTTGAACAGTCTTATTTTGTACACTTGTGTTCTCTTTGTATTCACTCTTGTATATCCTTGAATCTGTCCACCCTTTCTTCATATCCCCTCCATACGAAAGAATTTTATAGATTAACTATGTTGTAATGTCACCAAAGTGACGAAGTCACATTTGGACCTATACATATGTTTTTGTTTCTGATTAATCTTACTTCGACCATGGCTGTGTTGAATTCAGAATATCTTATCAGTATTTCTAGCATCTGATATCTGCGATTTCTCGAATTTCCATGCACCGCAAGAAATATATGACTCTGTAAGGGTGCAGCAGTCAGCGGTTGAAAAAAGGAAAGGGTCGAAGTCTTCATCGCGTTGCTCTGTTTTTTCGAGCAGCATAATTTTCTGGTGCGCCGGTTTTTTCCACGACGAGCGAACCACCATAAATAAATGTTGTTTTTACGGCTGCCAAATTGGGCGTTTAACGTACGCTCGGGTTTTACTGGCGGTGGAGTTCGTCGACGTTCCCGCGAGGGTCTGCCATTTCTTTTTCGTCCGCGAATACGGCGCAACATTGAAACGAAAATTAGTGTGGGAATTATGTAGCGAGAAAATATTATTCCCTTAGTGACTAAAACAGAGGAGAAATCGAGCACAAATACAGATTTATACACCTATAATTTCTGAAATTCCTCAAGTGTTTTCCTCCTCCTCTTTAAGCACTATAAAACAAAAATTCTAGAGTTCAATTCTTCGTTATTTTTGCACTATCGGACAAATAACTGCACGTGAAAATTTCGAGAGAAAATGATATCTTCCAAATAGTGGAAAGTGAAAAATCTCTTGTTTATCGAATTATCTCGTTTATTAGTTCCTAAATAGTACGAATGTATCATGGTTATATGGTATAATTATTCAACCTTCGTTCAGTCGGATTCGACGGAACCTCTTCCTTGAAAGCACCCAGCGAAACAAGACTACGAAATTGCCATTGGCCGGTGCACGGGGCCAGGGTGCTCCTCGCCGGAGGTACCAATTTTTTCCCGAAGATAATACAGCACCGTAACGCATCGGGCACGCAAAAATACCGTGCACCATCACCATCATCAGCGAAAACCATCCCTGGCGAGAATCGAACGTAACGTTGCCTGTGGAAATAGACACGTCGCCATGTATCTCTGCCTAGTGAAGCTATTCCTCGACTATTGCAAACGATGTTGCTAACAAACGCAACCTCGATTATTCAGGAACGCAGTATTTTCGATCATTTCCTCTCAGATCTTCTGAATTTCCACAGACAACAGAAATTTCCTTCAAGTACTTCATCTGATTATTAATTCACTTCGTAATTCTCGTGTCTTTTGTATAATATAAAACTGCACTTCTTCTGTTCAGAAACGTACAATAGTATACTTTGAATAGTGAGGTAACCTGTTATCACAATATAAATCTCGTGGTGTCACACATCCCAAACCAAATGGAAAGAGCAACAAAAAGATTTGTTCTCGAATATCTGGAAAACAAATGTGCAATTCTTTTAAACATGAAGAATTGAAAATTTAAAAATATCAGTTTTTTAATTAACAACTTCTATTATATACGAAATTATAATACCACAATTTCTTATTATCTCATTTTTTCTACCGGAGCCCGAAGATTTGCTTCATGTGCCGAAGTCTCCAGGGAAAAACCAGAGAGGTGGCAACCCTGGAGTTAACAGGAAAGGGAGCCTCGCGACAGAATCCGATGATTCGCAGCATCACAATGCAAGAAATCATTGAAAGGGTCGGATAATTCCCGATCAGAAGAGGAATTTGAATAGCCCCGCACCGCAAAGTGCAGCATAAGTAAATGATTGCCCGGGCAAATCGCGCGCCAGTCCCGTTTCTCCGAAATCCAATTTCTTTCCTGGCCAATTACGTCGGGGGTCAAACGTATACGATCGTTTCCTTCGATATGTAGGAAGTCCCTTTTCAAGGGACCTATTAAAAGAAATAGGCTCTGATTATACTCGGGCAAGGGGTGCAGCTGCGGCGTAAGCATCATCGCCGGGCCGGGGCCGCGGTGAGGACACAATCCTCCTTCGTGGATGCGCTCACAAAGTACGAGGAGGTCTCATTATCTGCCGTGAGAATTTGGATTGCACCGAAGGTGTACGTGGGAAAAGATTACACTGTAATCTCGCGCGGGGTTTGTCGGTATCGTAATTCCCTGCTGGGAAGAAATATATCAGAGGAAAGTAGCTGCGCGTGTTCCATCGCTCCAGGGAAATGCTTTCGCCGCGTTTATGCTCGTGAGGATTCTACGTAAGTCCTTCGCGCTCCGCGTCAGTGGCAATCTTCCCTTAGCCTAAAGCTTTCTATTGACCAGACTTGTCGCGGCTTCTGCCAAATTACGCGCCAAGTGCCCGATTGCAAGCGGGTTGTTATTAGCAGGGATGGGGGTTCGTACGGTGTTACGTGCACCGGCGGGCGAATGTCTTATTAAAATATTTAGGGAGTCATTTGCAATTCAATATCGTCCTTGCTACGTGTGCCTGGCTCCCGTGAATTTTCGAGCAACGAGGATGACGTTATTGAATCCTCCAGGGTCGTTCTTTCAGCTTCTGACTACATTAAATCGACATCAAACGTTCCACGGTGTCATTATCGATTCAACCACCGCCTGAAGGGGACACCTATAATCAGCGGCGATAACGTGAAACTTGGGAATCATTTTCGCAACGGACACGGCTTACATCTAAAAAGAACTCACAGGATTATCATAAAGTCGGGAACATTGGCAGTTAATTAACATGTATTAAAGAAGGAAAGGGGCAACAATTTTATGCATTTTCACACTTGTAGTGCAATCACAAAATATGCAATGTTATAATGGGATACTTAAAGCAAATGTGAAAATGTTAATTTTTATATTATATAACAAAATGTTACGAAAACCTGACAATGTTCGGAGGAACGTGGGGAAACTTGGGAGTTTACGGGACCTCAAATTGAAGATTTGAAATGGTAAATGATGCAAGTGCCAAAGAGATTAAAAATTATTCTTTTAGTGGCAAAGGATGTAAATTATATGCTGACTATGGTAGTAAACGCTGTAAGTGCTAGAATAATTTATTTTAGTTTCTAGGACTGTCACAAGACAGAGATGAGATCATAAGTCCCAACGTCACCGTAGTTAAAAAATAAAATACCTCAGTACTGAAAATTTTCACTTATGACGCTTACATCATTTACCATTTCAACTCCTCAATTATGTATAACGTTAATTAACCCTCCATAGTCACGCCTTCTTATAATCACAAATTGGTCGTGTGGGGTTCACTACACTTCGGCGTCATTTTTGAGTTACCATTTTCGTATTTTCGAGTCTTTTAACTTTTGAGTGTGAAAAGTTAAAATCCTTTAACACCAGTAGTCTTTTTCTACAAATGTAAATTTTGATATGTTGAAATTTGTATTTGAAAAAATAGTTGTGGATAAAAGCAATTTTTAAGTTAATATTCACCAAATTTTTAAATTCTATTATTAAGGTGTACAAATTTACAGAAATATTGGCAAAGATCATGTTGCCACGAAAGGTTAACCTCTGTTGTGGAAATAAAATCAACTGAACTCTCAATCCCGCCCCCGTAACAAGAATGCAATCTTAAGTGAAGAAGAGATGCAGTCATCACATTGATTCTTCAACATCACCTAAATAATCCCCTGCTCAGTTCTCCAGATCTCTCAGCCCAACAAAAGAAGCATCCAGAAGAAGCATTTCTAATGCTTCATCCCTCATTAGCGGTGTTTTTCTGCGTCTCCTCAATACCACGCTTCGACTCAGCATGAAATACAAAAATCCCCGACCTATTGCGTCAATCCACGCTCACCTGGAACCGACAAGTAGAAAACGCGAGAAAAATCTCTCAAACATGTCTGAACCTCACTCCCCGTTGAATCAGCTCGTTACTTCGCGGGTTCTTGAGATTCATTCCTACTTCTGCGGGTACTATCGCGCGCGCTACGGCTCGAGAGCCGCGCATGGAAATTACCGCCGCAAGATGTAGCACGTGGAACAGCGCGGAGTTTCCACGTTCCACGTGCGCAATGATAGGCGTCGATCGCGCTGGGAATGAGAGAGCGCGATTGCAGAATGCACCGGCGGACCTATCATCGATCCGAGCACGCTAATGACGGGTAGAAATCTAGGTCTCGGGAGGACGGCTGAGATCACGGGGCAGAAGAAACGGGCGTTCCACGGGGCACCGTGGAAGCGAATCTCGGACTGGCCAAGATGCGCCTGGAAAGGTAATCGTTTCGCTCCGGGCGACGAAGGCGTCCGCTCGGCGAGCGAGCAGCACGCTCCGCCACGCTTCGACATCCCCACCCGCGCGTAAAGGCACGTTTACACGCCGCGATCGTGACTACCGATTGTTCGCCGGGCACAATGAGTCGATTAATCATTTGCCGTGGTTACTGTCGAAGCAACGCCACGGGGAAACGTTGCTAGCAGTTTTTGGCGACCGTTCGGCATTCACTTTTCCATTTTTGTCGCCTGATAAGGGGAAAATATGCTGCTCGTCGTGAATTCGAGACCACCAGCCTCGTCGAACGATACATGACACTCATTGGCTTCGTTGTGTAGCTTACTAAAATATGACTACTTCGCTGTTCTATAGTGGAGATCCTTTACGTAGAATTTTTTATCAGTGCCTGAGTTCCTGAATTCGGTAGAATTGAATAAAATCGATCTCACAAGGGAACATATCGAAGTGACAATCGCCGATTTTTGTGCCACTTTGGTAGGAAGTAGTTCTCACAAAAATATTTAACACGTATTTATTCTTATCAACGGATATTCATATTGATGGGATGAAAACAACCCTCAAATTTGAGGTGGCAGAAACATATTCAGTCGAATATCTTGGAAACTACTAGAGCTAGGAGAACGGTGTAAGAGCAAACTTGTGTATTTTCTAATAAGGAATGCAGCTGTGTTAAACAGATTCCAAAAAATCCGTCTCCTTTTAATGTATTATTTAAACAAGCAGATTTTTTTTAAATCTGTTTACGCAGCTGCATTCCTTATTAGAAAATACATAACTTTGCCCTTAACTCCGTTCTCCTAACTTTAGTAGTTTCCGAGATATTCGACCAAACATGTTTCTCGCACCTCAACATTGAGAGCTGTTTTCACCCCTTCAACATGAATGTCAGCCGATAAGAAAAAATACGTGTCAAATATTTTTGTAAGGAGTACTTTCTACCAAGGTCGCATCAAAATCAGCGGTTGACACTTCGATATGTCCCCTGTCAGTAAAGGAGCGACCTAATTTCTATCGAGCTAGAAGGAAAGGCGAATTTCTCTCCGCAGAGTTGCACGCTCAGCGGAATGGGTGCAGCGGACTGTTCTACGATGCGTACAGCCTCAGGGTGATCATTAGCCTTGCGCTAATGCACGAGTCCCTTGATTTTAGTGCCGCTGCCACTCGGGAACTTTACGGCCCTTCGTTTCCATTCGACTTTACGCGACGACGTTACGGTTGGCGTCGTTGTCTTACCGGTTCGTTAGCGACAAATTCCGCGTGGCATAGCGGCCTCGTCCGGGCGAATTATCGTCTCGAGCGTAAAAATGACGACGATCGGGCCCGCGTGCGCGGAGGCTTCTTATTTACGTGGACGTAATGGATTCGGTCGGTAGTTGGCCCGTGGGTCTCGAGTAATTGGACGTGTCTAATTGGCGGCGGATTAAATGCGCGAGGATTTGTGGGATTCGCTCGTGACGGTGGGATCACCTCGGCTCGGGATAAGTAAAAATTTATATTCAACCGTGACGCTGGGCACACGCAGTATGGCGCATGTTTTAGGGCGCTCTGGTTGTATTTCATTCGGTAAGGATGTTCACTGCACCCTTTAAACCCGATGGAAATAATTTCCGAGTTTATGCCGTCGAGGTGGAAGGAGGAACAGCTCGGTGCTTCTTGCTGTACCAAAATTGGAGCCTGTGGGATGTCGGCGTTGCGAAAGGAAGGCTGGTGAACGAGGATGTTAGTAGGGATACGAAAAGAATGGGTTATAGTGTTTTATATTCTTGAAATTGAATAGCAAAACAAGGTTGGTGGAATATTTTGTAATTTAACTGCAGGCTTTTTATTCTTTATCATAGAAACTTGTTGTGCTTGTCTTTCTATTGGAGAAACCATTGTTGCATAAACCTTAATTATTATTTTTATTATTATTATTATTAGTAGTAGTAGTAGTAGTAGTAGTAGTAGTAGTAGTATTAGTATTAGTATTAGTATTAGTATTAGTATTAGTATTAGTATTAGTATTATCATTATTATTATTATTAAACGTCTTTATTGTACAACACAATCAGATAAGCAAGAAACAAAAACAAAGATAAAAGCAAAGGCGAAGTTCAGTTAGAGACTGTTTTTCAACCTAACCTGAGACGAAAACTTAATCTAGACTTAAATTTAATACAAGACTAACGCGTGTACACAGTAGAAGCTGCAAAACAAGACGACAGAAGAGTTTAGGTCCGGTAACGAAAAGAAAAGATGACATACTGACCAGATCGAAAAGTGGGTATATAGCATTATAAAGGATGAAGAAGCAGAAAAGATTTGCAAGACCGCCTGAAAGAGGAAAGAGTAGAGAGTGCGCGGATTTCAGAAGGAAGAGATTATATCCAGTGAACGATTTCTATTAGGGTAAATCCGGAGGAGATGGCCATAGTTTCGTTGGGAGTCTCCTATAGCCAACATACAGAACATAGAACAAAATTTTAATCCTTTGTCTACATATTCCTTAATAATAATAAACGAAAAATTATTATTTAATAGAAGAATGTCACAAACAAAAAATGTATCATTGGCCATCTGTCCTGTTAGGCTATCTCCCCCGAACTTACTGTAGCCAGTCGATCATCCTCTATCCACAACGGTATTCCTTTCACCTACTAAACGAAACCGCATCTCGAACACTCGACTTTAGATCCGCCTATCGTGTGATCGATTTATCGACTCATCGTGTACTTGTTGCTCTGCAACAAAAACCCAAGTTTAGATCCGCCGTAGCCCCCAGTCGAGGCTCCCTCGCGCGCTGACCTATCTGTCACGATTTTTTCCCGTTTCGCGGCGCAAATTGCGCTGAAAATTGCCAGCACTGGTTCGCCCCCGATCGCCACACGTGTGGGAGAACCCGAGGCCAGAACGTGCGTGTCCAGCCTCCGCCGTGGCGACCTGGTCGTTACGACTTCACGCTGACTTTTGCACGCACAAACTTGCGCTGCCGCCACGAGGGCTCGTGCAAATGAAACGCGCCCAGCGAACGATCGTGCCTCGACATGGCGCGCCGCGCCGGTCGAGGCTCGAGCTGCCTGGAGCTGCGGCAGTAAAATTGCGTAGGCAGATTACTCGAGTTGTTACTCTGGCCATTACTCGGGCGAGGCAACACTCGGAGCGATCGACCGGTCGGAAATCGAGCCGCGACCACCTTCGCGTGATTTCGTACAGCCTTCTTCCTTCGTCAGCTGAGAACGTTGGGTGTTTGGCGAACACGGTTAGGATGAAGCACCTTAAGTGTACTGGAGAATTTGGGAGGCGGAGTGAGTAGGATGTTCTTTCAGGAGAAATATCCTAGAGTATCCGGAGATTATGAAATTGTGTTGACAGTCATGATTGCTGAGGAATTTGGGATCCCAGGTGAGGCGTGCTTGTGGTACAGAAAGATGTTGTATAGGATGGTACAAAATTTCGAGCAGTTTTAGTTGGTGTGCTGCTCTGTGCTCTTTCGTGATACACTTACAATCCTTTATAATTTTAGAAGCAGTAGCTTCGAATAATAGGGGAGGGTTGTCTATATCGCACCACTTAAAATATTATTTTACAGTATATATCGTATTTGGTATTAATTTGAACGCAAGTTGATATGTGATATTATAGCCTGATGTTTTACGCACATACTATTAGATGTTTAAGCTTTTGTTATTATCAGATACAATAAAGTGGTAAAAAGTTACATCATTACAGTTTACTATTAGGTACATGTCGTTCATATTCATTAATTATGTATTGAGAAATTGATGAGGGACGATTTAGGCGACTAGTACAATATTGGCAACTTTTCCCTACTTCAAAATTTCGATAGTTATCTAAAGGTAATTACTCCGAAACAAATTACGATTTTAAAGTCTTCTTGTATTATATTGTATCTGATGAGCTCTAGGTAACTAGGAGTTTTCCTTTACGTAGCAAAAGAATTTATGGAGTGAAGGACGAAATATTTCTACAGTAAATTAAAATAACAACAGACGTCCACAGCATCAAGTCCCTCCAGAAAGAAGAAGTCGCTTTCCAACACCAACACCTATAGATCAGACCAAAGATAACGCAAATCGCCTTCTCTTTTCATTCTCACCTCGCTTGGAGGCTTTCCACCAGGGACTCGTGACTTCCTGGTTCCTCGTTGGACAGGCGATTTTCAGTAAATCTTGCAGGCTCGTCGCGACTCACGTCTCGAGGTGGACGTAAACGACGAGGACGGTCCACCTCCCAACAGGTGGTCGAACGTTAGCGGCAACACTTCTGCGGTTCGATCACAGCCGAGCACCTCAGGGGGCACCGAAGCGAAATTTTTATCCATTGTCATATCCGCGGTGACGGCGTGCTCCTCGGGATGAGCCGTGCGGCAACCGAAATCGTGCTGACGCCGGGCACGCGCCTCACGCTGCGAAATAACGGTACCTGCCCTTATTCCAGGATTTTAACCCGGACCTAACGGCCCTGCCACGACCGAAAAGCTCGCGACTGATTACTTGGCTTGTAACGCGCGGTCGCAGGTGTCACGCGTGCTGTTAAAATTCCACGGAAACGTCGATCCCCTTACTGCATTCCACAATCGTGTCCCTCTTTTGGAAGTACAGGTTTTGGATTTTCGTGGGCTTCCTCACTTCGATTGCAAATCTCTTCTGAAATGTCTAATAATCATTTTTAATGTAATATTGAAACTTGATCACTTGATGAAAAGGAGGTGATATAGAATTTTGTTATTTAAAATGCAGGTTTGTCTTAGTGCTTGAATAAATTTCCCATGACGAATATGGTACTATACCCATGTTTCTGTGAATTAAGAATTATTAGGTCGTTTAGAAGAAGAAAGACGTTGCATGTTTCTCAAAAGTGTGGCGTGGGGTTGAAGGTGAAGAAAAATTTGGGAACCCCTGCTAGATCGTGCCATTGAAAATCCTCTGACATACGGTGGTCGAGATGGAATCCATAGGGAACGCCTCTTCGTAATAGATTGTCATCCGCAGGTGGATGCGGCGCTGTTCCCTCAGACAGTAAAAACCGATGGGGTGAGGTTCTCAATGATTTTCGAGTAAACTAGGGTGGGTCTAAGTAGATTGGGACACGCGTGTAAACTTTAAATTTGTAGGAAAAGAGGTAGCCTCGTTGATAGTTCAACTACAGAAAATGTTGACATGGGGAACAACGTGTTAGCAAAAGGACGAGTGGAATTTTTTCTCATCCATGGATTTAAAGTTTTCTAAAATTCATCACGCCAGTTATACTCACATACTGTTCCTGAAAGTGATTGAATAGTGTCATCCAAAAACCTGTCGTTCCTAAAACGCAGCTACTTAAATTCCCCTTTCTCCTTCTACACACGGAGTACTCGAAACTCATTTCACGCCATGAATGCTCGACAATTATATCAACGGCATTAAAAATCAGCCGGTATGCTACTTAATGGAGGCCATTTGGAACGCCCACTTTGAAGTAATGCAACTTAAAGTGGCTACATTTCGCAAAAGAAAGATTCGTGAATGCTCTGTTCATCAGAACTTCATCTTTCATTTCATTCTTTGCCCAGTATTAATCATTGCATACGTTGATATAATACTCAGGCAGAGTTCTCGTTTTAACAAAATTTATGGCACAGTAATTATGATGCCCGCTTGGCCACCGAGAAGGGCATTTACAGTCGTAAACGAATAATAAGAGATGGACAGGATCGCTGTGCTTACGTAATAATTATCAATTATCAGCTTTATTAATAACATACTTTGAGAGTGATCCTCTGTTTCGTGTACTTCGCGAATTCAGATTGTGCAACGTCGTTAAGTCGAAAATTAACGACCTTCGTACCCCGCGGTCTTCAGCGGGGCCCTGCGTTCGGTAACCGTGGAATCTCAAAAATTCGCGTTGCCTTTGAGATTGCGGCTCTCGGAGATAAAGTGTTCTCGTATCGACGGTACTTCGTACAGAGACAGGTTTCTTTAATTACATCAGAATGGCACATTCCGTTGGAAAAGCATCGCGAACGAAAATAATTCGGACGTCGTTGCGAAATGAAGAACTGCGGCTATCAAGCGCATCGACAACGGCTCCGCCGTACTCCCTGACTTATTTTCTTGTCGATAAAATACTTTACTGCCTGGTCCATGCCAAACCAATCAAACGTAACCGAGAGTTTATCGTACCATTAATTTATACGGTGGCATAAAAATAATCCCCGCCTCTGTTTCCGGAAGTGCAGCGAGCCGCCGTTAAATTATCGTTGATTAAAGGTTGCGGTGGAAACCCAACGAGAACCCGAAGGTTTTTCATTTGAATTAACCAGTTTACGTAAGCCTACCAATGCACGTTACACTGCACAATTAAATGAAATTGCAACACATTAGAAGACCACTTTATCTATTCCATCTACCAATTCATCCTTTCCACGTTTTACATTTGCATTCATATTAGATTGAAGGTGAGCCTCCTAAAACTATCCTCTACCTAACGTTTCCCAGATTCGAATACTGTAAACAAATTCTATCTCTATCTCTTTTATTATACCATTCTTACATAACCATCGCAGCAGCATGATCACGCTCAAGGTATATCAACTTCGATCCCACTTTGGAGACCTAGAATTGCGAGCCAGTTCAGGGGTTAATTGCGGCCAATTCGCCAGGCTCGTTTCCATCACTGGGATTCCGTGGATTTTCAAAATCGTAGCCGGGCGTGCCTGCGGCTAGGAACGGACATGAGATCGAACCTGCGCGCCGGCCAGACGAAGTTCTGACCGGCGTAATTATCCAAGGACGAAAGGAGTCGGCAGGTGATCTCCGGGCCGAGAAAGGTATTAGTAGATATCCCGATTTCTTTCGGGCCCGCTCGTGAGACGGGCAAAAAGTGTGGACTAGTAGATGCCTAGGAAGCCCCCGATGTCGGTCGACGCCTGGCCCTGCGTTCCACCTCCGCCATTTTCGGCAGGTGAAGCGGGATATCGCGAAATGCCGGGGAAAGAAAAAGGATTTGGCTCTCTGTTCGTAGTCGGCGGAGCGAGACCAGGCTCGCGGAGGCGACTCAGACCACAGCTCGGAATCAATGGTTCTGATTCCTCTTCGTCATTGCCAGGTCAGGCTTCGATGGGAAGAATACGTGAGGAAATTCTCAGCGTGTAAGCTTTTTTAATGTCGGCTGAATGGAGCAGGTTATGGAGACAGTCTGATCATGAATTTCGCTGAGAACGTTTTTACGGCGATTCTACTTCAGCTTTGTAGATAGATACTTCAAACACTCGTTGTAGTAGATCGCGTGATTAAGAGAAGTGATAGGTACTTTAGATAAGAAATGTAATCTTCTGGCATGATATCTGGAACTTCAAATCAAATGGAAGGAAATTGGTAATATCAAATACTGAGTGGCATGAATTGATGATGTATTTGAAGAGTTACTTACTACGTCTTAGGGGGCAACATACACCTAGGGGGTGAAAAAGGAGAAGAAAATTCAGAGAATAGGCTCCGTGGTAGCTATTTTTGTACAACGGTTTTTATAGAAAAAGAGTCTGCGGTAACCATCATATCCTGTTTTTCATCTGAAACAAAAAAGGAAAAAATATTCTTAAGGGGGTACTCTAGTGTAACTGTCCGTTTTTCAACGCCATTTTCGGGAATTTATTTAGCAAAAACTATAAGTTTATACTATCTGACGCTTTGCCTGCATATTAAGGTATGATTGATGTAATACTCGGAATTTTTTGATCTAGTTTATTGCACATATACATGCATATAGACGGTGGCACAAACTTCCTAAAAAAAAATTCTTTTCCGACGGGCGTTAGTGTGGGAACTGTTCTAGCCACCCGAAAATGGAATAACTATGATTTATTTTCTTTATTGTGTTTGTCGATATGGTTGGAACCACGGAGGAGCCTCTATATTGTATAAAATTAATACTACGGAACGAAAACAGAAAATTTATCAGTAAGAATCGAACATTTTTTTCAAACTGCTGTTATTCCGCAAATTTTTATTGATAGAAGGCCTCTGTGGTTACTCATTCAAGTAGACAAAAAAAACTTGTACTTGCCGTAGCCGATTTACGTTTTACCAATTTTTCGCAGAAGGCGGGCATTTGAACATAGAAGTCGACTTTATGACTGAAAATGTGAAAAGTCATAAAGTCGACTACATCCCACTTTTTCGTCTCCTAAGTGTTCGTTAAAAAGGTTAGTCCAACCTCTGACGAATCTGAATACATTCTCCTCGATTCGAGTGGTCCAATTGGTCAATTCCAAAGAATTATGATCCACTGTATGAAATTAGTAGTTCACGCCTTCCACCAGCCGGCTGCTGAATTTCTTTTTCTTTCACTGTGCCTGAGCCCCTCGACGTGCCTACCGAACTACCAATTCCGCGTCTTCAGCAAACCGTAAGATCTCTACTAGCCGTGGAGCGCGATCAGCAGCGACCTTTACACGCGAATTATATCGCAGTGGGGCAGGTGGATCGCTGAACAATCTGTGAAACTAGTTTGAAGCTCGTTGCGTGTGCTCGTTTTGCGGATAACACGGCCTCTAAGGCAAGACACTCGATCTCGAAGGTCTTCCTAGTCTTCCCTCCGCCGTTGGACTTTTTTTCGAATATTCCGAGCTCGCACCTGCCACCCAACCGACCAGCTCCGACCTCAAGGACTAGGAATAGTCGTGATCTTTTTGCGGACACCGGCTAATTCGTTTCGCAGGCTCGTAAGTGTCACTCGAAGCGAGGCTCGATTCGTTAGTGTCCAGCTCGGCCGACGGGAGAGGGAGCAGAATGATCGACCGGCGATCGTCTTTGGCAACTACCACTTTTTCTCGGTTACCGCATTTTCTCGTGGGTCGTTTTGCCTTCCACGTCTCGCCGCGGACACCGCTGACATTTCGTTTGATCGTCCGCAGAAGCATTTCGCGAAATATCCCCTTGGAACCCCGGGATTTAGTTGTAGCCTCTTAATGACTGTGTTATTTAAAGGATTCGACCGGGAATCTTGATCAGACTGGGGCTCGATTAAGGCGTACTTGTTTCACAGGATCCGGTCAACTGCTTCGACGAATGTTTCATTGGGAGATCGTTAAAATCTGGAAAGCCTACTGATAATTAACCCTAAAACACTAACAAAGACAATATAGTGCCTTAAGAGCCTCACTAATGAACTATAAGTTCTTTAGTACATGCCTATTTTCACTTAAAAATATCGTTACTTAAAATGAATAATTTTTACAAATTTGATGTTAATAAAATTAGTATAAAACACAACTATTTCTATTACAACGTGGAGCACAGTGCGCTCCATGTTAGTATTAGTGTCACCAAAAATTAAAGCTAGTATTCCAGAGTTAAAAGAAGCTTCAGTGGAAAAGTGGAAAAGCAGAGTACTAAGGGAAGTGAAGAAATTCAAAAATTCTTATTCAGCAATTTACACTGTTTCCGAGATGGGCAAAAATTCTATTTAAATAAAAATTTAGAATAACGAATCGAAGTTAAAAAAATTATTGTCACATGAAAAAATTGACTTTATTTGCCAAATAATCTAAAGTTAAAGTAACTTTTACCTGCTCCGTAATTTAAATAATTTCTTCTTTAGTTAAGGCCCCACTCTGCACTGTTTACCTCCCATTAACCCTATTGCAAATTATTTATGCTCTCTTCACCGTTCCTACGTTTTAATAATTTCACCTTGTCACTGATAGATCGCCCTATTCTGAAACTAGTTCCAAGGAATCCTTGCCCGAGAAGATAATACGTTCCTTCGACTTGGAACTCTTTATCTCCCCACTGTCCACAGCCTGCTAGTCAATCATTTTTCTTCGCGACTCGCGAGATTACCATCTCCAGCGCGAGTTTTAAAGAAAAGGCGAAAGACGGATGCGAGACGACGCGATGGCCAACACCCGCTGCGAGGGTGCGACGAATCCTCGGGCGAGTCGTCTCCCGCGGCGCCGGGACGCCCCGAGAACAATTTCCTCGTCACGCGGAAATAGTTCGCCGCTCGCCAGGAGTTGTCGAAACTCGAGGCACGTGCCTCTATCCGGTTCCCACGTGCCGTCCTGCCTCCTCTTTCTTCTCTCGTATTTTCGTACGCGCCGCTCGCTATGAATAGACCCTAAGCCTGGGGATGCTCCGCGACTTTACGTAACCGACCACGTGTGAGCACGGCCGGCCATTGTCTCCTGCATCCCTTTCTTCTTTTGCACGTGGAATGCGCTTTTCAGGACAGTTCTTTGTTTCCAAGACAGGGCCAGGCACGTGAAAATTGATATGGAAGTAAATCTGGAACTCGACTGGCCCTGAGTTAAAACGTCCCTTTGGGAAAGCTGAGTGGTACAGCTCCCTGCGGCCTTCTCCGAAATATTTCAGCACACTTGGATGAAATTTCTGCCACTTGGATCTTCTTCAAATATTCGGTCCGCAGAGCTTCGAACTATTCATTCTGTGTTAATTAAATGGTCCCATTACACTCAGCGGTACCACGCGTGCATTATGAAATCGTGGGAGATTAAGAAGTTTCCTTGAATTAAGGCAAGGAAGGTTGACACGATCGACCAAGATAACTATAACAAACGACCAGAATGGAGACGTTTATAAATGACAAGCAAATTTAAGGTCAGAGGCGGAGGGTGTACGTTAGCGTGCTAGTGCCGTGGACGCAGCCAGCGAGCTAATCGATGAAGCTGTACGAAAGCGAAACGGGTTCGTGGCCGTTCTGAAATGACCGACGATCAGAGCTGGACACGACGTGGGTTACTTTGCATTCCGTACATCATGCTAGCACGCCCTAGAACGTTCCCTCGCGAGCCTCTATTAATCTTGGCAGGGTCGTGGAGTAGCCATTAATATTAAGGAGGGGTCACCAGCGACCGCGTATCTTCGTGAATTATCGCTCTCGGACCGCGTCACTCGCGGTGACTGTCTTTTATTCTCACGTCCGATGTCCAGTGAGATAGACAGTTGGAAGTCAACTCATTATGACCACCATCTGCGATACTTTATATACAACAGAGAAAAATTTCCATTTCGCAGTATTCTTCTCGGCACAAACTTCTGTTCGTGTAGGTATCATAATATTAGGTTGTCATATGAAATTGATATTTATCGTAGGGAAGTTTGATTGAAAATATTTTTTGCTTTTTAAGTATTTTATTTTTTTGAGCTTCTGTGACATTTCTCGAGTCGTTAGCCATCGTTAGCAATTGTTATTGTATCATTTGTATCCTCACGATAAACAAAGAAGCAGACTCCATAATTTTTTGATTATTATTATATTTATTTTAATTTCCTGACACACTGCCATTAAATATTCACAAATTATTTCAACACCGGCACTTACAATTTGTTTCATAGCGATTTTTAAGTAAATCGGCTTGATCAGTTTCATTAAAATGTGTAAACATTCATCGTTCAACCAAAGTGGACTTTGTAAATTCGTCTTTACACGTTTTGCAACGAGCTTACACCTGTTCCATCGTTTCCTTTCCAATTCGCAAACTGTTCACCGACCCTGTCAGGGCGAGAGCTGGAGTAATTAACAAATGATACCCTCGACGGTCGCATTAATCTCGCAATATAAAGTACAATTCATTTCCAAACGGTTTGTCATGACCAGATTTTTACGCCCGTTTTACGAGTCCGGCGATCGAACCGCAGCTGGTCACGTTCTTTCAATTAATCTCTATTTTCGCCTGTGTGTAGGCAATCGATGGGAGCGCGCACGCACACGCGCGCGCGCAGGTTCAAGGATCGTGATGCCGTCTCGTGAGCATTCGCGAATCAAATTCTACGATAATGAACCGCAATTACGAGTTAATCTGCCGTGCGGTATCACGGGATCGCGAGCATTAACTGACGACTTTCGCTCGTGTCCGACCGGTTCCCTTTGATTTTATCCGCGGACCGAGCTTGATCGCTTTTGAAAAATAAGTCTGCGCACGCGGGGCATGAATCCTGGCTGATTTGGCCACATGCACGCCACGTGCAAACGAAAGTCCCTCGTTCGATTCTTGCGCGATGGGCTCCGTGATCGCTCGCAGCGCTCGGGCCATGAAAAATCGTCGGAGATAGCTGCGCGATTGTTAATTTCCCCCCCTGTTGAGTAACTCGGGTCCAACATTTTTTAAAACACCTACGGAGCTCGCTGTGATCTGCTCCTTTCGTCAAACGCACGCGAGTGTTAATTTAATAGTCTCGCCTGGTAATCAATCCACGTCTTGATACAAGAAACGAGATATTTCGGCTGGTGTGTTGGTTACTTTAGCATTCAATTTCACTTATTTCGTAGTCTACTGGTGACTATCCTTATCGATTTCTCCAGCTTTGCTAATTACAAACGTTTTTATTCTTTCCTTTTATTCAATCGTTATAATTCATGTAACAATCATCAGTTTAATGGGAGGTGCGACCCTGGACGCATGAAAATCATAGATAT
This sequence comes from Andrena hattorfiana, assembly GCA_944738655.2. Lineage (NCBI taxonomy): Eukaryota > Metazoa > Arthropoda > Insecta > Hymenoptera > Andrenidae > Andrena > Andrena hattorfiana. Next base: position 36,333,755 of record OX122889.2, on the reverse strand, counting down.
ATATAGCAATTTTTTTCTTTTAAATAATGAACTCAATAGAAAATCTGATTAATGGCATTTATTATACCTACATCTCTTGAAGATTAAAAAAATTCAACAAATGGTTTTATAGTTGACTCGCCAATCGGCGCTGCGCGTTTCATTTGTTGAAATTGTTTTTTTAATCTTCAGAAAATGTATAATAAATGCTATTAATCAGATTTTCTATTGAGTTCATTATTTAAAAGAAAAAAATTGCTAAACAAAACCTATGATTTTCCTGCACCCAAGGTGGCACCTCCCCTTTATTCCTCATACACGGCATCCAACTGCCTTTTCATTAAAAGTCTTCTTCAGTCTCCGTCTCTCCTTCAATCATCATTTCACAATTCGAAAACAATTCATCACCCAGCTCAATTTTTCGCCAAAGCGAATTTCCCAATTGCGCCAGCGAAAACACCAATTCCGGCCGCGCTCCTCCAATAAGTAAGAGGAAAGGAAAGTCGTAGGTGCCAAACGCGGAACGTGCCACGCGAAAGAAATTCAGAATCGCGTCGCCGGACGAATGTCGCGACGACCATTTATCACCGGTGGCATCATCCATCTCTCGCAGCTGGAAATCTCTATTTGCATCCGTGGCTTATCTGGCGTCAGGCGGTGCCAGGTCGTCGCCGACGACCACAACTGTGACGAGGAGCCCCAGTGTCTCGACGCTGCTACGGTCGTATAACGAATCGTTCGTATATTAACGGTCAGTCGTGGAAACGCGGTAATACGTGACTTTCCCTTCTCGTTAATCTTTGATTTAAGCGTCTCACTATTTACGATATTGACTACGAATTACAACCTGTCCTCAGCGTGGACTCACCATGCCCATCAGGTACCAATGAAGGTGCAGCCATCTCTCCGTTTTCCCCCATGGAATATTGGTTTTAACGAGCCATTGTTTCAAATGGTCGATCATCACTTTCGGCATTGTAGGATTTATTATTAATTCTCGTCTGGGGGACATAGGGTCTATTTAATTTTAGATCCATGGTAAAATATTAAACTACATATTATTTATTATTAATAATACTTCTTGAAGGAAATAAGAAATTTTACTGGCAAAATGGTAAATTATGGCGAAATGGAGTCTATATCCGAGGAGTGGTAAAGTATTCGCTATCCAAGAGTTACATCTGCATGTTTGTACTTTGAAGGAAAAAACGATTCAGAAAAGGATTAGGGTTTTGGAGATGCGAGTGGGAAACTTGTAGATAACATAGATTGGTGTATTAATTCGAATGAAACAATATGCAGATTTTTGGAATGACGCGATTGAGTTACGAACCTTACTGCGTCGAACTGCGTGATTGGATGATAACGAATAATTGCCCAGCACCTCTTGTGCAAACAAATATATGAGAGATAATAAGATAGGTTGACGTAACTGCTGATAATTTCATTCTGCCTTCGCACAGCTTCGACGAGTACAGTATCTAACAATAAGTCACTTTCTACATTGGAGCTGAAAATTGTATGTTCATAGATCTGCGTTAATAATTTTCTACTTGGTTTCACAAGAACATACCTTTTTCCCTAAAGGGAGGTAGAAATATAAGTTCCATTAACCAGTGAACAATATTTATACGCCACTCTTTCACCCAACGAAGTGTTACACAATGAGAATAAATAATAGAATAGTTGCAAACATGTTTACGTAAGCATTACTAAATGCAGCAATGCCTCGTAGATCCTGCTGGGCTCGAGCGTCATTTATCTTCTACTTTCGTTCGGCCAAGATTCGTCGTCGAGATTTTCTCCCCTGTCCACAGTCGCAAAGAGCGCAGCTTGCGTAATCGTTTCCATCGGTAGCGTGCTTTCGATTGCAGATTAATCGGTTGCACACGGCCGGAGATTAATTCTGGAATTAAGGGCGCAGCGGGGTGCGCGCCACGGGATGGAATATAAATTACCACCGAAATTGCGCCAGATGGTAATGAGCATCGAGCATAAACGTGGACACGCGGTTGCGGGGTCTGCTCGTCAATGGCGCCAAATCAGTGGTTGCAAAGTCATGTTTCATATGCAACCGGAACCGAATTTAAAACACCACTGCTGAGAGGGAATAAAGTACACGGAATTTCTTGTATTTGCAAATTAGGCGAGAAAATATACAATATTCCAGCATAATACAGAATCCATGGATGTAGGGGAAAGTTACCTATATTGGACGACTTAAAAAAGTACCTCCATAAATCGGAAACGTGTTGATAGTCTTGAGCAGAAAAATTTGAGTTGACTTGTTACTAACAATAAGGAACGTGTGAGCTAAAAATGCTAAGAAATATCGTCTAAGTCAATTAATATCTGAATAAACACCATGGTCCAATTTAGGTCCCAGTCCAAGTTAGGGCACTTTCCCCTATGTGGAGCAAAAGTATAAACAACTGCGATAAAAAATTATAATACCACCTTTTGTGATATCTATTTAGTCACTATATTACCGTACACTAAATTAAAATAAAAACTGATTTGATAAGCGAGCACTAGAGTTTCATAAAAATTCGAGTTACGAATGGTAACTGCAATTACGCTTCATAAGATTATCTACTAGAGTTGTTAACCTGATTGCTCACGCTGGATATCTGCAGTCACATAAAAGGATGTTCAGCAAGAATTAAATTCCATTTGCAAGCTACAGGGAATATTCCTGTCAGCCGAGACATCAGTCGAAAAACTGAGCTCACGTTAACCAGTTTCCACGTAACGCAGAGGAGACTTTCAATCAGGCAGCTCGAGCTCCCGCCTCCCATAATTCCCACCGTATTTCATGGACCTCGATGAAAGGCCAATCCGACTTAATTGCGATAATTAGGCGTGATTATCTCGTTGATTGCGCGTGATCTGACTTAACGGTGACCGCGTGTATTTCAGCCGGCGGCCAGTAATCTTTCCTGAAAGAATCAAGGCTAGCGGAGCTTCCGGTTTTTGCGCTGCCTGCATCCAATCACCGTGAAAATTCCCGTTTTTCATCCCACCGACAGACAACCGCCACAACATCGGCTATCTCCAGCGATCCTGACGTCTTGGAATTCTTCCAGCACTTTTAAGAGGTCCTGTTAGACGCGCGACACGAGTCCCTGGCGATGGCTGAAGAACGGAAGTCGAAGAAAACTTGCACTGTAACAGTTGACCTGGCAATTAGGAGCATTCCAGTTCCTAAGACTATTTGAGGCAAGAACTAGAATCGTGCCAGTCACTTTTTCTTCCTCTATATTCATTCTTCCACGTTATTTTTTCAGCTCCATGTGGAGCAGAACCTGATTCCAAATGATATTAAGGAATTTTCTTTCCCTTTTGCGTGTTTTCTCGAAATTCAGAAGTCTGTTGTCAGGTAGCATGATGAAACGCCTGGAATGCTGTCTATATCTTGCGACCATGATCTGAAATTGGTCAGCAGTAACGGTGCAGTGTAGATTTTTTGCTTTAGGGAGGTTTGACGAGATTACTTGGAAAACAGGATCACTTATCGGCTCTTATAATTCCAGGACGTTGGATCATCCTGGCCGATGAATGATTTAGACGAACTACATAGCGTAGCCTGGTAGTCTTCATTTCTAGCGATTTATCAACTTCGATTTGGGCAACGTGTACTTTCTGATCTCTCTGTTGCGTCACTCGAGATTTCTGTTCTGTGTTACTAGAGCCTCTCGAGATACGTTAAGAAGGGAAGGTAGGTATGTGGTCAGTGTCGTCAGTTGTGCGTCAGATACTTCTGCCCACCATTTGCAAAATATCTACTACAAATCTAGTCCAATTTATATGATCCAACTAAATAGTCACAGAAGCAGGAAACTGAACAGTATGCTTCACAATAACGACCCATACCGTTTCACTTCGATTGCATTAACAAAAAATAAGCACAACCGTGCCCCTTCGTTGGGTTCGCATTCACAGACGATACCAAACACGTTTTTATCTCTCGAGGCTCGTGCTAATTTGATAGTCCCCGAAAGATTGCAGCAAAGATTCGCCCGGGTAGACTGTCCAGGGGACAGTCCTCCCTGGGAGGGCCACCTCGGACCCTTTGGCACACCTCTTCCGTTAATTACGCCGTGGACCTGCATGTCGCGATAATACATCGAATAGTAATAAGTTTTGGACCTACGATTCGTTGCTCCCTTCGATATCCCCCAGCGCCAGTAGATAAGTGAGTGTTCCTGCGCACGCTGCGGAGGGTACACATTCGTTGGTGCTGCCTTCGGAAGAGGGGCGTCGGGCTACGTTAATTATTTCAGGCTCGATTGCAATTACTCATACCGGGCTGGTCGTTAAAGCACGATCCGCAGGCAAAGAAACAGTCTCGGGGCTCGTTAGCCGCAGGGAAATATATTTCGATACGGTTCTGCCGGTCTCTTTCTCTTCGTACAACCCGAAGATGGTGTACTTTGTGTATTACACCGCAGTGATCAGCCGTGGCCCTGCTTTTCCATACACAGAGCCTTATTTCTGCCAGCTAACTGCATCGTTCGTTGATTAATTTCAGGAGCCCAGGTGATCTTGTGTTCCTTGATGTCCCTCCGGAATCGGGGCTTGTTTCATGGGTGATTATGACCCGGCAGCATGTCCGCAAGCCGGGTACTGGCGATTCTGGTGCACCTGAGGCTGCCCTAGTGCTGAAACTTTGTAAGAAGGTACACTGAATACGTCCCATGAGTGCAGCACTCTTGGCTAGCTTTAATGAGAAACGAAGGCGTCGGGAATCGGGGTTAGACGAAGGGAGTATCTTCTGTACGGGTAGTCTAGGGCCTCGTAGAGTGTCAAGTGTCAAGGTGAACCTTGGTGATCACGAATGGCAGTCATCAGACTCTTCCTCAAGAATACTCTGTACATATGTAGATCTCTTGGCTTGTTAGAAAATGCAGCTACAGAATCTTGCAACCCTACTTCAAAAATTCACAGTTCAAAATATATATATGTGACAACCTAGGAACTCCAAGAACCTTTTGCTCCCCAGTGCACCAACACTTCCAGTTAATTTTAAATTAAAATAACATTGGTATTCAAAGAGCAGTCATTTCCAGATTAACAGTGATCCATAGCGTAATCAAGCTTACGTCACCAGTTTCTCAGAAATACCATCGTCTTACTGTCCTTTGTATAACTCGCCGAGCCTTTTCTCTCGATCGAAACGATCCGCAGCTCGGAGGGGCATTGGGAGGCGAGCGAGCGAAGTCGCACGAATTTCAAACCCTTTGTCTCAGCGTTCACCCACTTCGTTATCTCGATCCACGCGGTCATCCGGCTCGTTTATCCCGAGTCGTAAAAGGATAGCAGGGAGATCGTGGTTCCGGTTGTGCTCGTTCTTTCTTCGCGTGCCCGTACCACGGGGCACTCCGGGCATGCGGCCGGTTCCGTGTCACACCGAAATCCTTTTCCTCGAGATATGATTCATTGTTATATGCACTCGATGGACCACCCAGTGTATCATGCTCTGAAATGCTCGTCGAAGAATCTCGGATCGATACAACGAGGTGCGCCCACGCTCTCTGCCTTCGCGCGCTGATGCACTGTCAGGGGCGGATTGACCCACTCTACTCGACAGCTGATGCTTTCCTACATCGACCTGGCCACGATTAATAGAGTCATACAGCCACGTACCACTGCGTGTCCAAGGATAATGTATTCCCACTGGAAACTTCCTTCAACCCAAGGTTCCTTACGATGGCAACTCGTCTGTAACAGATCTGGCGCACTTAAGATGACGGATTGCGGAGTACACTGGGGGCTCACGTTGGGATTTTTAGGATTTTAATATGTTTTAATGATGTGCGGTTGAAGTGAAGTAATTAGTCTTTGAAGATGTTGTTTTGGAGGAAGTACAAGAATTATCTACTGAAATTTTCTCTTTCATCTGGACACTAGATGGTGACCTGCTCTCCAGAGTAGGTAAAGGTTTCGATTTTTAATAGAGATCAAGTCGAATAACTTACAGTACCTTATAAATTTACTGTTTTACAGCAAGTGCAGTCTTCTTTTCTCAGAATCCTGTAGTCCTTGTCCCATTAATAAGTTTACTTGCATTCAAAGATTTGAGATTCTTGCTAGTTTTACGGAATATTAATTCTGGATGGATATAGTAACCGTGTTAACTGATATGAAGGTTCTTTCGATTACTCTGTGCCTTTGTTCGTAGCGATTGGAGTGTTCATATATACCGAGACAATAGCTTTTCTATTAATCCGTCCCTGTGCACAGTGCGCTATGGAGCAGCAGGCCCACCTGGGAGCAATCGATACGAAAGATATCGGGATAATCTCACGGCGTCGGCCGAATTAGAGGTCTAGCGAGTCTTTAATTGAACCTCTGAATAATGATCGTGGATCCTGTGATAGGACAATCCCGTCACGGGGGCGGCCGTCCTTCGTTTCTAACCGACTTTTCAGATTACTATCCGACCTGCGTCTACCTACATTAACTGTTCGCAGACGGATATCAATCTGATAACCAAATGAACGGTCTCGGGTGAGCTTATCTCGATGAAACTTTAAGTACTATTTGGTTTATTAATTAATAGTTCGACGCGTGGATCATTTTTTTTAATTGTGCCACAATGTTGACCAGGTTGACAGATGTATCTCCTGCAATATTTATGCAAGTGAATACGATACTTTGAACTGTGTGCTGTATCTTGTACTGTCTCATTCTTATTCTCTCGATTAAAGAACCCAGGTTGTTCCCTCGCGAAATTTTAATAAATACAATCATTCAGAGATTCTTAATTAATTCCACAAATATTGTTCCTCGTTACTCGCTCTGTTCTCTTTATTCTTCACCTCTTTACCATCCTTATAGAGTTTATAAATTTCTCTTACCAGAATCCTGGTACTCTCAAATCAGAGTCACGCACCCCATCTGTCAAATGGAGAAATGATCGACCCCCATGGATGGCTGCCCGCTATTTTCCAAGGGCTGACCATCGACGGCAATTATCAACCGACACGGAAGCACTCATGGCCAGGCCTGTCAGACTGTACGATTCCCTCGGCGACTAGGAACACGCCTAATTAAATTAGGCGCTCGCTGATAGATTTCAATCAGGCTAGTACCCACCGCCAGCAAGCTGCGCTCGTTTAAGTGCAAGAGCACGGGGCTTTCGATCTACACGCCCCTAAAATTTAACGAGCTACCGTGCGCGTCCACTTCCAGCCTCTCCCGCATGTCATCCTGTCTCCTTCCTCCGTGCAATTAATTAGCCCCTAGGCTTTCCTCGTCCCACCTCCGTCTTCCACGATGATTCTTTCGCCCCGGCCGCCCTGTAACCCCCCCGCGGCCTCCCCGTGTAATTTAATCTAGGCGGAATCAGGGTGCTGCGGGTCCAACGCCACCGGAGGGGTTGAACGGTCTCGTGGACGTTAACCGTTTCCGTGGGAGAAATGTAATTTCGTTCCAGGCGAGCGTCGCGCGGCCTGCCACCGCTCGCCATTTGGTAATTGCGTTTTTAGGAAATTGCGGTTTCAGGTTCGTTAAATTCAGGACAGGGTGCAACTGCGAATCCCCTGTATCGAGGCTTTCTAGGGACGAGCGGCTGGGCTCGCTCCACCATGGAAATGGACTTTGTTTTTTCGAATTCTGCCTCGACAATGCACCGGAGCAGAGGATCGTTTGCCCCCGGACCGTGGGGCTCGCTTTCCGACGGGCACATCGCGTGCGGGAATCGACCGGCTGCGAAATTGTGGGCGTATTAATATCAGCCCGATTACGCGACCCCCGACAAATCCTTTTTACACACGGAGAAACGCGGGGCAGGGAAGTATCCGAGAGGAGAGTCACGAACCTCGAGGTTCGAGTCACGAGAGACGCTCGGCTCCGTCTGGGGTACTTTTTCTCTCGTGACGAACATTGATCGCCCGTGAAATGAGCTAGCTGGGCATGAAGGATGCGATTCCTTCAGGATTCTTTCGCAATAAAGTTACACCACAAACTAGCTTAACTTGAATGTGATAAAACAGTGTGATAAACAATGTGATAAAACAAAATGTGGATTCAACAGTGCTGCTAAATAACCCCATCAGTCAACTTTGTTGTAAGTCGTAAGCGATTATGGTGCTACCTTCTTGTGTTCTTATATAACCCCTGGGAATATGTTTGGAACAGTACGTAAAGATACGAAACTAACGAAAAATACCAATATTTTTCATATACAGTAACCCTACATATAACGTAAATATAGTTTTTACCACCAAGCACCAATAGTTTATTTACTTTAAATAACATTGTGATATCGTCGCTTGCTCTCGTGAGACTAACTGCCTGGGCAACGCTTGGCCCCTCCACGTCGATCTCGAACGGCTCTCCGCTAGGGCGAGGAAAGGTCGCGTTTGGCGACCGTTTGTTTTGACGCGCTACGTTTCCTGAAACTTGCTGTGACGCGTTCCGCTCGCCACATTATATATAAAAAGATACTTTCGTATCTTTGCGTACCGTTTCAAGGTTATTGCCAGGGATTGTATAACGCAAGTGACAGAAGAACACGCGAGTTTAGCCTTATTTAATTGTACATTCACGTAGAAGTACTCTTTCGTAGCAGATCGACGACAAACATTTTGATCAGCTTTAAAAGCTCACCCGGGTGGACGAAATAATTCGTTCTTACGATACGCCACGCGACGGCACGCGCTCGTTTCCTTAATTTATGCGACGACTCCGTGGAACAAGTTTCGCGGAAAACGGGAACGATCGCAGGGCGATATGGCGGCTGATAACAGCTCGCAGGAATAATAATAAAATCGGATCGTGCAATTTGTAGCTAGAGCGCGATGATATTTCTTTCAATGTTTCGAAACGTCCGCTACTGGAACAAGCTTGCAGGAGAAACGGGGACACTTTGTAGCTGTTGGCTTCGTTACTTTATCGCGAGATAAACATCGGTGGCGGTTCAGCGACAACTTTAACAGCTTCCCCGACGATAGATTAATTATTGATAATTAAGCCTGATTATTAGTATGTTCCGCGGTACTCGTTATCACCCCGTAAACACTCGAACCGTAATTTTCGCGCGTAAATCCTGGCGAACCGGTCCTCGAGCTCCACAACTCTCTTCCTGTATGTGATCGAGCCTCTTGCCACTTCTCTGAAGCCATAATTCCTTTGAATCATTGGCTGCCCTCTAATGCGTCTTCAACGATCATCGATCCTACACCCTTCTGGGTTTACGATGGTTGAAAGTGGTGTTCGCGACCATGTCATCATGCTGAGATCAGAAATTGATGACATAAGCGCGACATCCGTGACTTGGAAGCTGCTCCACAAGCACAGAATTTAAAAATAATACTTGGAGTGGCTGTTTTCCAAGCACGACTTTCAAGGATACCAAAGTAATTTCTAAGGACACTAAGGTGAAGGAATTTTGTAGAATCTGTGTACTAAATATTCAAAGCAAAGGGTCACAAGGGCAATAAGGTAAAACCCGCAGAAGCTCCAGACCACGATAAGTCACGTTATCCTCAAAGCATAGTCATCTCAATCACTGTTTACTCCAAAGAACATTCAAAATAGAACCCCAATATGGGAAGAACACTTTACAAACAAATCCTCCATTAACACCCCTGCCCAAAGATAAAACGCCACATCCATTAGCGACAACGGATTCGAATTTCCGGCAGGATATCGAGTACTAATTAAAGCATGGCCCCTGAGGATGCAACGTCCTGCCGACGTGGATATCCTTGAAAGGGCGCAGAGTCTCGTGCTGAAGGGTATTGTACGAGGGTGTTTAGGATAGTGTGAATTCCTCAAAGGATTGGCGCGCCCCGGCGGCATCCTTTAGATCCCGGGGATCCTGGGAAACGCTGGCAAAGGAATTAAGAACCCGTAAAATGGTGCAACGGGCAATAAATGCCTTTTCGCCAGCTGCCTGCTTGCGCTTCTATATCGCCCCTCTCCGCGCCTTTCTTATCCGGGATTTAAGGACTGCATTTACCTGCGTTACATCACCGTAACTTTCATCATTTTTCGGCACGCACGCCAGCTCCGCGAGAATAAAGCAAACAGGAACCGCTCGGATGAACGCCCCTGGATAATTGAAGATCGTTATTTCGCGCTGGACGAGGCTGCACGAAATCCCTTGGCGAGGGAAGTGCGGAAGGTGGACCTTGCAATCGAGTATCGTTCATGGGGATAATGTTTCATTGGAAAATTATGCTGCGTCGACTATATACTGTTTTATAGGTAATGAAGTTCATACAGTTTCCATGAGTGGGTGCTTTGTTGTTGCTAATTAGTAAAACATGTGGTTTTCTTGTTTGAAGATCGACATAATTATGGAAATATTATTGGACTTTAAAATTCCTGAAGAATTACGAATGGAGAGGTAGGAATCGTTGAAGTTTTTATCAAATTTTGATATTTAACGTTTGGGTTCTTTTTTTCTGTAGTATTCTTTACTAAATATGTGCCTTTTTTAGCATTTTTGTTTGTTTTATTTTGAAATTTGTATCCTGTTTGGCGAGGTTTTGTTCGTAAGCTCCGTTCCGCACTTGGCGACAGATCGCCGACGACCATGAGGTGCACGGGGACATATGAGTTCGTACGCACTTGGTCGCGGCGAACGACAAAGGTTTCTGGTCTCTCAGCAACAAAGTTGCCGGTGACTGGTCGCAAGTGCGTAAAGGGGCTAAAGGAACTGTTTTCTACCTTTATCCGCATTTCGAAAGCCTGTAACGCGAAACAACGCAAGAGACGTTTCTTGGAGTAATCGCTGTTGAACGTGTGCCAGCTTTCGCTGTTGAATAAACCCACGATGTAAAAATGCCAGGTTTGCGCGAGCGCGAAAGGTAATTTCAGGGTGAAAGTTCGCAAAAAAGCAGCATGAATTAGTTAGCGCCAGTCGTCAGCTGTATTAACTGGCCAACACAAAGCATCTCGCTCGCGGATAACGGCAACTCATCACAAACTTCTGCCTGCGGCCCGCCCGTGCAAAAACAAATTTAATTTAACGCGTAATGACACTTCGCTGCCTGCAAGCTTTTTCCACGACTGCGATCAAACCTGCCACGTGGTAAAAAACTGTTCGAACTGGGCGGATACCTCATTGCGCGATCATTGGTACACTTGCTCGGGTTCCTGTGTGCTCCTGGTGAATTTGTTAAGTTAATACTCTCGATGCTACTTTCTCGTTTCGCCCGTGTTCTTCACGAAAGAAAGGTTGCATTCACGAAATCATGTCTCCGTATTTCTTACATTCTCTTAATGCGCTCCTTGATAGCGTTGCTACTTTTTTCCAGAGGAATATAGTCTTTTTGTGGAAAGTTGAAAAATATAGTACTTTCAGAGAATTTTAGGAAAATAAAAAATACAGATTTATTTTTTGTTTTACTTATTTTTCCAAGAATACCTAATTGTTGTTAGTTTGTGCTTTTAGTATCAAGGAATTATTTTTTACAAAATAACTAAAAGAGTCCCGGTATTCTATGTTCATATTAATATAAATTAATAGCTCAGTGTTTATTAATTTAACTGTACCGTTATTTCTTTCTTCTCGCCATTTAATATTCATAGAAGAACAACTAAGACATTGGCAGCTAACTTAAGCTGGCTATGTATAGTGTCGCGTGATGAGCACTGAGTCTCGCTGCAATTAGGTTAGTTTAGTTAGGTTGATAACTCAATTTTTTTTAATTAACTATACAGTAAAAATATATTATTTTGCGTACTTTATTTCGTTTGAACAGTATATAGTACAATTTACAAAAATACAATTTTAACTGGCGACCGATGAGCAATTCCCGCCTGGGTCCCTGCGCAGAAGGCCTCCAGGGCCCCATTTCCAAAAAATTACGGGTTTATCCAAACACTATATTTTTGTCTATACTACTACACTTGGCCCGTTTTTAGTAATTTACCTCTTCATTTTCCCGTAAAATGGGCCCCTAAGAACATTTGCCACCTGGACCGTTTCCCTTAACTCCGCCACTGGTAATCTAATTTTCCCATTACTTTTGAAAGTCCTACCAGTCTAAATCTCCACCGTGGCAAGGAACCTGTCAATCACCTTTGCATCCACAAAATATTCCCTCATTACACTGTCTACCCCCAATATAGCGTTTCATCTTCAAAATACCAACTTTAAAAACATCGTCACATAGGTATCGCCGAAAGACTCACGGGTTCGCTATCAGCCAGCGTGACCTCTATATCAGCCACTTGGATTGCCTGTAATCGCGCGGATCTCGTAGGGATTATTCCGCCGATTTGACACAGTTTCGCCGGTGCAGACGGGTTAAAAGACACCGCGTGAGTTACGATCGCCTGGCGGCGGCTATCTGCCGCAGCTGGCACAATAAAATTGAAATCGCATTGTGCCGCGTTTGCTCCTGAGGCGCAGCAATCAACGTTACTTTTATCGTTCAGAGAAACGTGCTGCCGACACGGCCCGTCGCCAGCGTGGCCCGTGCTTTATCTTCCGCGGCTTTTAAATTGTGTAACCTCGTTCCTTTCGTTGCCCGATCGGGGATAATTAATGGCGCGGCGGGGGGATGGCGCGCGTTCAAAATAAAGTCGTAGAAACGCCGGGGTGTCGTTGAACCTTGCTGGAAACGGTCCCCGATTACAATTATCTCTGTGAGGTTAATTGGCTCGCTCCGAGGCGCGATCCACCGTTGCTCTTTTATCAGTCCGCTCCTCGAGTCCTTTCCTGTGCTGGCTTCGAGGAGGTGTCTGTGAGCAGTTACGCTGGAGTTGGTCCGGCGCCGATTTAGATAGAGAGCCTACCTACTGTGATCTTGCATGAAAAAGTCAATTGAAAGTGTGGATTGGAATTTGTGCGCGTGTAGGACTTGTGACTAAGTCTGTTTTATTTGCAGCTAGTTTCTGGGGTTGAGCTTGACGCTAATTGAGCCATCAAGCGGCGGAGCTGGCCACACAGTGCCCCAGACACGCATTTCTGCGTTCACGTAACGGCGACCGATACGTTTATCGCGAGAAGAAGCCCGTAATTCATCGGAGCGGGGCTAAGGCGAATGGTACAAGGGAAATAACGTTTATCGGCGAGAGTCGCGCATATCCCCGCAGCAATTTCGCCGCTTCAAATCGCCGGCGACGATTAATACCCATCCGCGGGGATACCACCTGGCCGTGTTCAATGACCGAGCTACGCAGGAGGAATGCGGTAATAAATATTAGATTGCGACACGCGGGATGCCGGTTTCTTACGCTGATATATAAACACTTTCCTCTTCTCAGTGAAAAAAGTTCATGAATCAAAGTGTTAATCGTTTGTAGCAGGCTTTTTGTACTGGCGAACTGTCGGGGTATAGAATTTCACTTGTGTTATTCAGAACCGTGAGATATTGTACTCTATAAGTTTTAAAAATTTGTCCTTAAGCGCCTGAAGGCTTGCACGTGTTCCTGGTGTCTCGAATATCGTGTAGCACTGATATCTCGCGATTGAATACAAAATCATAATTCAGTTACATCGATCCTCAACTCGAAATGGTCCCCGTCACAAAACCAGTGATTTTATTTGTAATTTAAGGACGGCCACTAAGGGATCCTTCGTGTGCGGACAAAATTACTCCTCCCTCGAATGTCCCGGGCTGATCCCGTGTCGTCAGACTTAATTACTTTCCCTCCCTTGCATCAACGGCGGCCAGCGCAATTGCACGTTTTATTACTCCTTCAGCAGGTGAACGAACGCTGCGGACCCGTTTCACATCGAATGGCTTCCGTCGCGCTATTCCCGCGGCGATTAGCCGACGAATCGGCGCGGCTGATCCGATACAAAAGAGCGCGAGACGATCGCGGTTGCCTGCTGCAAATTGCTGGCCGCGAGACGGCCGCGTCGGAACGAGCGAGCGCAGAAAAGCTCGGTCGTGAGTTGCCCAGAGCCGATCCCCCGATCGCAGCCTGTATTTTCGGGTACCCCGCGAGGTTTCCTTCCTGGAATCGTTACCCTTACCGAGCGATAAGTATTTCCTCCTCTCTGACGGAGTGCAATCACGTATGTATGAGTATGACCAGTGCGCGGGGACGAATACATTAAAAGGGACCGTCTGGTGTCGAAAGGGGGCAATAAATGGCTGACTTGTCGAGGAGCGAGTCGCGGCTGCCATCATCCTGACGGCTAACACCAGTGGCGTTGACATTGGGTGGTTTGATAAGTATGTACATTTTCAAGTCCAGATTGTACGCAAACACTTCCCTTTTACTGAGGTTCATTTTAGATGATGGTCACCACCTGTGGCGGATTTAAGGGGGAATCCTATATTTTGGAGCTAAAAAGATTGCAAAATTGGGGATTTCTTTGTTGAGAAACTAGAGATTCAATTCATCTAATATTTGGATCATCTTTTTATGCATCTTTGAAGATGTGGCAGGTTTTTATTATTAAGGAGTTTCTTAACAAAAAATCCCACACAATAGAATTTCCTTTAAGGAAAATGCCCAGATGGCAAACGTTTTAGGACACCCTGTATAGGCAACTAATGCGCCACTGATCACCACCGGATTTGCAATTTGGAAATACATACTTTGGGAAGCTGCTTCATCCACTGTCGCACTATACAAAGATCGTGAGTTATGTAAATGCGACTCGGGTGTGTCAGCGTTGATTTGCCCTCTCATCTCGCTGCAACTCCAGTGCGCCTGTTTTGCAGAGTGCAAAATTCGTAGGAATGTTAATTCCCTCTGTGGATTTTTACAAGACAGTACTGCCCGTGATACCAACGCGTGGCGTGTTTCGTTACGCCCGATCTGTCAGGGCGAAGCATCGTCCAATTTGTCTCCCTGCAACCTGCGAGTCGCCTGTCGTGCTCCTCCTGCTGTCGTTCACCGTCAATTATTTGTCCAACCGGGCGAAATTGCACCTCGCGGAGCCATCCCAGCCTTCCGAGATGAAAGGAAGCTTAATTGCTTTTAACCGTTACGCTGGAGCCCGCGCAACCATGCACGTGTCTCGGCCGTTACAATGTTGCTTTACGACAGATAAATTGCGGGGGGGGGGGGGTGCCCTTGACGCACCTTTTGAAGTTTTTTTTAGGAAACCTTTTACCGTGCATCACGCGTACATCAGTCTGGAAATTAGATATTCCACTGCTATCAAGAGAAGCGTCCCTTTCACTAAAAAATAAACTGAGAAAGGGAAACCTCCAATTTAGAACCCCTGCTTGCTAATTCCCTATGTACTGGGTAAAAATTGGAAGCATAAATCACTTTAAGATAATACTTCTGTCCGTTAACACTGGAATTACCGAGATAATGAAATTAATGTATACCTATTTCTAGCAAACCAATCGAAATGACTGGTTATTTATAATATAAAATACGTTATGACAGGAACGTAAACCTTAATTCATATTCTTTTAAATTTTATATTATCAAAAAATATTTATACTACTTAGAAATACACTTTTTCATACTTAAAAATGGTAAATTTATTACCAAATTTAAAACCAAATTTAAAACTGGTTTGGTAGTTCTAGTGTTAATATGGAAATAGAATTCAAGGAAACCGCAGTGCAGTTAACTGTCAGGAGCAAAGCTGCAGCTTAAAACGCTTCGAAACTCGGATCCTTCTCAGGTATTCTTCGAATTAATGATTCTGAGTGCACAGAGCTCTTCCCACTTGCATTCAGCCTTCCAAGTGCATTTCCAGCTGTGTGTCTTTAAGTATTCTCGATACACGGTAAAAATCCCGATGCTATTAGTGCAGCAATATGCTCATATATTCCCAGCGAAGGGGTGGAAAAAGCCTGCATGCAATTAACGAGTAGTTAAACCAGACACCAGGACTAACATTCTATCGCCCCCCCCCCCCCCCTACAGTAATCGTTATTAATACAGAGGCATATGTTGTCGTTATTCGATCGTCAACCAGGAGTTCACGTTCAGCCCTCGGCTTAATTGCTCCCAACATTGCGTGAGAATGCGCGGGCTCAGGGCGATGCACGCACGGCACCGTGGCGTTGCTCGTGCTGCGAATAAATTGCATGGGATGCTCCCCTGAATTGTACGAACTTTTCAGGAAGTCGTGCCACTACAAAGGGCCTGTACGCCAATCAAGTCGAGATTACACGGTGCTCTGCGCTGGGGTCGTAAAGTAGCGATCGTTACGGCCGAAACTCTTCTTCCATTGAGTTACATACAAACTTTGACCCATGTTTGTGGAGATGTCTTTGTGTTGTTGTCTTACAAGATTTAAGAAGGTTTCTTATCTCTCAGGATTTGGATTTTCTTAATGTGTTTCAAAGGAATGGAAGCTGATGACTTAAGGAGGGGACAACAGGATAATGGCCTCAAAAGTAAAGGTACCTTTACTTTTATCTTTCGAAATTTATTAAAAGCAAACTACTTAATGAATCGTTTTGAAACTTTCAGGACTATAACCGAACTAGGCGAATTTTCTTCTTAAAAGTTATTTAAAGCAGATTTATAAGCTGTACAGGACCAGTAAGTCAGTGCTGCAAAAAATCTGGTTGACAGTTTTCCGACGATACGGTTCTTCTAAAATCAAAAATCAAAAATTTTTTAGAAACTATGTGCGCGTGGCTATGGCATCACGGGTGGGATTTTGAAATTTTTGAAAAATGACAGAATGGCGAAGCTCTGAAGAAAATTGTGAAATCTTGTTAGAAAATTAACCTCTTTTGTTGAGAAACAAATAGAAGGAAACGACTAATCAAAAACATCTCCCGCCGTTCCATAGCCATTCGCATATAGTTTCTAAAACATTTTGGTTTTGTGATTTTAGAAGAACCATTTCATCGGAATACTGTCAACCAGATTTTTTGCAGCCCTAAGTTACTGGTCCTGTACAGCTTATTAATTTCCTTTAAATAAATTTAAAGAAAAATCGGTATAACTTAAATATTCAATGAAAAGTCCTGAAAGTTCCAAAAAGATTCATTTAAGTAGCTTTCTTTTAATAAATTTTGAAAGATACCTTTACTTTTGTCCCCACTTAATAACATCGGTTCTGCTCATATAACGTGTGATTTTCATTTAGAGATTGCACTTGGGTTCTCTTGCAAGAGTAATAGAATATTTTAGAAGCTAAAGTCATGAAGAGCGGCTCCATACTGTCCCAGTTTATGCTTCTGAAATATTCTTTTATGAAATTAAATTTCTCAGCTGCTCATTTGAGTCTGCAGTCAGTTTATAGTAGCGAGAGCTTCAGGAAGTCGTGCAACTAGGAAGAACCCGAACACCAATCGATGTTGAGCTACTTATTCCCATGCAACTTAAGTTACTTATTCTCAGGCTTTTCCCTTGAAGAAAGACTAGACATCCGGTCGATACACCAGGCTAAAAACAGGAGCTAGATGCACCCATACTATTACATAGCAAAAACGTAACAGCATGGATCCATCGAAGGAAGTGTTTAAACCCCTGAAATTCCTTGTCTCGTGGCAAAGTGTTGCCTCGTGGTTATTCTTCGCGGTGGTGCACCGTCGTTGATTGCTTCTCAAGCAAGGGAATTCCTCCGTTCACCACTTCTTAGCGAAATTTTTATTGACTGACTCTCAATCTTCCTGATGACTGTCATAAAATATATTAAGATCTGTTGAATTGTACAAATGTCACTTCAACGCCAAATGTTGGATATTTTTACAAACATTTCACGTTTCAAAGAATGCGGCACCTTCATCGTGGAAGTTCATAGTCGCGTTTCGCGAACAGGTAGGAGGACACGATTCTTAAAGCTTCGTGGCGCCTCTCAAGGGCCCAGGAGGGCTCTATTTACATAATGGCCAGGCCAAACAAATGTCAGACAGACTCACGCACCCTTTCCAATTATCAGAGCCGCCTGAGACACTCGAAACCCTCTTACGAGCTACCCGTCTGGGGTGGCCGGCAAGCAGATAAGCTAAAAGCAGAGAGGAGCATCCTCGCACGGATCCCTCCGATCTCGCATGTATATTTATGACACGTGCGATTCTCTTCACGCGAAACGCGCGGGTCGCCCCGCCAATGTTAATGGAACTCCGAAATGTGTCTCTGAGACGAAACGCAATTCCCTGTCAAGTGTCGATCGAAATCTTGACGGCCGAATGGAGGCTAGCTGATGTCATTCCGCTGAAACACGTTGGACTGATGTTTCGGGACACAGTCCACGTTATTTGCAAAGTGATGACGAATTCCGTGGCTGTAAAATTGCTTGAAGGACAGCTTTTGTAATAGCCGCATTTGCGAGAGATTCATTCTCCATTGCTTTTACGAACATCCCTGCCTTTTGAATGCACTGGGACATTGCAGATAGGTACTTTCACCAGGGTTTATAAAATATTTTACACGTGTTCCGAAAGTCACAGAAGAATTATTCCTGCTGTATACTGTCTTGCTACTGTTTCCTCAATTCTCTATTTATCTACCACTGCTCTACGTTCCGACAGGAAATCGCCGCCTATCCCATATTACCGCAGCCTTCAGCCGCTTCCAACCGAAGGCCGCGCGAAGTTTCTTCTGGCACCTCGAAACGCGCGATAGCCACAAGAAAGCAGGTCCGTTGGAAACGCAGAAACTTCTTAATTACAAAGCGTCCGGAGTCGTTCTATTCCTCGACTACCGTTCGCCGCTGCCGGGCTCCAATAAATCGCGGCCAGCGTCCGCGGCTTTAATACCGTGGCAAAATCAATTTACCGCGGGTGGCTGCTATACATATCGAAGTCCGTGGCTGTAATTAAATTGTTACTGCAGGCGGACCGCACGCCAATCGACATGGGCGGCCACCGGACACCCACGTAACCCCGTATATTTACGATCCTTTTATTCCAGGCCGCGTCCTCTATTAATAACCCCGGGGCATTAATGAACTCGTGAAAGGATTCCATCGCGTTTTCCTTCCTCCGCGGCTCCTAGATCGCGTGGGTGGAAACGTAGGCGCCACGACCCCCCGATCCTCCGCAACCTTTATCGATTTATTCCTCCCTCCCCCGCCCTCGCTCCCCCCCTCGCGCATTCTATCAGCGCGACCTTCGTGTATCCTATTAATGAATATTCGAACGGTCGATCCGGCGTGTTCGTCGCGTACCGTGGTAGTGATCTACGGGCTGGGATCCGTGAAAGGGACGGTCGATGGGCCGTCGAGGGGCGAAAGGGTGGGACGGTTAATCATTCCCAATGGATGTTGCATGGTAATTTATCGATCTCGTCCGCGCTATGAATGGAAAATTATCGCGTGGGGCACTACGTTCTCCGATGCTCGATCAGGGGGAGGGTCTCGTTTCTTCCTTTTTTTTTTTTAGGGGGGAGGAATGGTACAGGCTGCGGAGCATTGCCGGGCATTCGATCTGTCAGTTGTCTGGCTTGATTAATAACGCGACGAGTGCGAAAGTAATTTCGATCGGGCCCAGCGGATCGCTGTGGCAAATTGAATGGGCAGGGATGGGTGGTGATGCTTGGTGTTAATTCTGCGCGATTCGATTTGGGAGTGATAGTTTCTTGTGGATGGTTTTGAGGGTTGAATTGAATTGATTTGAAAATTGCTTTCCTAATTCTAATAGGAAACATAAAATGACATTTAGAATCTATGGAAACAAATTCGACTCATTTTAAAATACGAACATAATTGAGAGACTGAGGAAACCATTTAATATACTTCTTATTAACTTATGTACCCATCAAGAAAATTGAGTTATTCTCAAACAAATCCATTCTCATATCTTCAATAAACTTCATTTTACATCTCGATATTTCCTGCAATTTAAACACACTTCAAAATTTCGAAAACCATGTTCCTCCACAAACACTGATTCTTCAAATCTATCTTGCCCAGATAAACCCTCTAACCCCAAGAAAAAACAATGTTCTGTCTCCATGTATTTTCATACAAACTGGGGCTGCCAACCCTTAGCCGGTGCGCAACCTTCTTCCTCCTGACGCAAAGTACACGCAGCGGAATTTGAATTGGCGCAGCGTAGCGCCGCTTGGGGTTGGTATTGCGAGCCTCTCGACCGCGGTGCGGTCATTCCAGAGGTGTTTTGTTAGGCTCGAGGGTATTATTTCAGAGACTCGCCACCCATAACGCGTAACAATTGCCCCTGGCTACGTCTGAGGTTACAAGTAGGATTGTGTTGCACGTCCCTAGGAAGGAAGGGCTCGCCAGCCGCTGTAGTCTCGCGTGCCTTGCGAACAATCACTGGAGCATCCAGGAAAGACGCATATGTGAGCCTCGATACCTCACAATGGGAATAGGAGGGCGGATTCGTGGTATCGATAGTGGAAGAAAATTATGTGAAATGGTGACTAATTTATTTTATGTGAAATGATGACTAATTTATTTTACCTACAGTGAGTAAAAAAAGTATTGGCACACTTTTTAAAATCGCATAACTTTTTCAGAATTGATCCAAACGACATGAGTTTTTTTTAAAAGGTAGAAGGTTTAGTTTGTATGTGACGTATTTCTGAGTTTTGAAAAAAAATTCAATTTGTCGGAATAGCAAAAAGAATAGTAAAGGCCGTTTTTTTCAACTTTTTTTTCTGAGCCTGTAACGAAAATTTAAAAAACCCGTTTGTAGATTTAAGTAAGCTGTATACATGCTGAAAATTTCATCAAAATCGGTTAACGATGCTCTGAGTTACAAACATTTAATGATCGCACAATAAGTTCGAAAATCGCGAAATACCCGAAATCAAGCGATTTTCGACCTTATTGTGCGATCATTAAATGTTTGTAACTCAGAGCACCGTTAACCGATTTTGATGAAATTTTCAGCATGTATACAGCTTACTTAAATCTACAAACGGGTTTTTTGAATTTTCGTTACAGGCTCAGAAAAAAAAGTTGAAAAAAACGGCGTTTACTATTCTTTTTGCTATTCCGACAAATTGAATTTTTTTTCAAAACTCAGAAATACGTCACATAGCAAACTAAACCTTCTACCTTCTAAAAAAAAACTCATGTCGTTTGGACCAATTCTAAAAAAGTTATGCGATTTTAAAAAGTGTGCCAATACTTTTTTTACTCACTGTATGTGAAATGGCGACTAAGTAATTTATTTGACATGAAATGGTGACTAATTTATTTTATATGAAATAGTGACTAATTTGTTTTATGTGAAATGGTGTCTAATTGAAGAGTGCTTGTAGAAAACACTGTGAGTGCCAAAAATCAAATTTTATACTATTTACCATTGATACGTAAAACATTTTCCGCTAAAGTTTTTTTTTAATTTTGGCACTTACAATGATTTCTATAAAGACTCTTCAATTTATTTTATGTAGGCTTGAAAGTACCTATACAATTCTCACTAGTTCTTCTTTGGAAAACTCATGAAGACTTACAGAAAAGACTGAACAACTTTAAAAAAAAATATTCAGGCATTTTAAGTCCTTTTCTAACTATATCTAGTCCTATATCTAACTGATACATGGAGCTTCAAAATTTGATCCATTCTTTCTTCGTACCGCCAGCTCCTGTTTATATCCCCCAACAGTTCAAACTCCTTAAGGTTTCGTTGAGCTTCGAAACCGAGGGGCTGTATTCACTCAAGTATCTCGTTCCCCAGGAGACACGATCTGCACGTGCTGATTCATAGCCAGCGTCTGACCGACTTTTCGAAAGGGATCGCGTGTCCAGAATGCTCGATTCGTTCCGCAGAATGTGGCGGAAGAGAGAGTCGCGGTTTGCCACAATGTATGGAGATTGCTGGCATTTAAGACGTCGGTCTGATAATCGAACGCCCTGATTCGATTTGCGCCTGATCCCCATCGATCGCCCCTGTGTCCGGTCGAACGCTGCCTCTTCTCCATTGCACCTGGCGTAATTCGGTAAACATTTCGTAGAAAGCGTGCGCCCCGGTCGCTTATGCACTCACGCTCTCTTAACTGGAGAGGATCGAATGCTCGGCGAATTGGTGGCACGTTTAGCGACATGTTAATCGAAAACGTGACGCAACGACGTCACTTTCCGCTTTCTATCTGCTTGCTTGTTCACTCATTTACGCAGGAGTTCAGGTGGCTTTCCCTCTTTTAGTCAAAGTGTCGGCGGGAGGTGGTTGAAAATTGAAATACGCAACTAAAACACTCACTAGCTTCACCTTCCACATAGCATAAAATGAAATCCTTCCAAATCTGCAGACAGTGCTGGATTAACCAATAAACAAAATAAGCATGTGCTTAGGGCATCAGGAAGAAGGGCACCATAGGCAACACTTTTTAGTCAAATTATCGGAAATGCCTAAAAAATTGTACATTGCGTTTAAGTGATCACTCTGTACAAGGAAGCCTCAAAATCTTTTAAAGGAGAATTCTCGCCTAACAGCCCCAAAAGTAACTGATATTTATGAATTTTTTCTGGAAGAACTGTTTGTCATATTGGATTAAACTCTTTTGGAATATAAGGAGGCATCTTTAAACTTGCAGAAAATCTTTTTTTTATGTCGATCCTTCCTATTATTTATTAATTATTGTGGAAACTGGTCCACCTCTTCGACGATGCAACTCCTGTTGGCGGGTTGTGTAGCACTTATCACAGTCATCTATAGCAAAAAAAATAGAAGTTTCTTAAAGTTAGATAGATTACGCTGGGATTCGCCCTCTTTGAAGAAAAAAAAATGAAAAATTGAAAGAGTTATAGCGTTTGAAAGAAAAAGTAAGTTTTTTCCTTAGACAAGGTTTTCATATTATTCTTTATATAGACGAAAAAAGTATTATAAATAAAAACGAAAATTAAAATTTTAGATCCAGCCCCAGCGTAAATTACTTAACTTTAAGAAAATTGTCTTCTTTTCGCAATCAGATGACTGTGACAGGTGCTACACCCGACGCCAATATCATCGAAGAGATTAACACGATTCTACAATAATTAATAAATAATAAAAAGGATTGACATAAAACAAAAAATTCTACCAGTTTAAAGATGCCTCCATATATCCCAAAAGAGTTTAATGCACTATTAACAATAGTTTTTTAAAAAAAAAATAATAAATTTCGGGGGCTGTTACACGCGAATCCCCGTTTAACTGCTTAGGACCTCTAAGATTTTTAATTCGGGGCTGTCTGCAGAGTATCCAGTCTGTCAATAATCACCCAATCGGGGTACAAATTGCTTTTGTAGATTTATCCGTACCCTCTTTGGATGTTACTATGTCCCGTGTGTGATCAAATTTGTCAAGATCATCCGCCCGAACTCGACGTATGCAACACAAATGTCAGAAAATCATCTTACCAAGAATGTTATTTTTCTCGAAATATTATGAGGAAATTAAGCTTTTTTCAAAATACTTAATTTCGTTAAAAGATATTAATTTTAATAAACATGAATCAGTCACGTTAATAACTCGGGCGAAGCCGACACGGGGCATGCTAGTTAATTAATATAACAGAAATGAATTTTCTCTAACCTGCCACAGCTCTGCCACCTCTCCTGAGAGCCACAGGCAACGAGTTTCGAAGCAACTCTTTCCAGGAACAGAATTCAGGGCTCGAGCAACCCAGCTTTCGGATTGCTTCCCTTGCACCCCGCGTCCACGTCACTTCCGGCCTTATTACGACAGATTATTATACCTGTCGGTGCAGCGTGCGCGTGGTGTCGTCGTGGAATATCCGTCCGTTGAATAGCCAGGTCGTTTATTGTGCCATCGAGGAGTGAATAGCAGGCTGCTTAAACTCTAATCCACGGTATTAGGTGAAACCCGTTCAGGTTTCAGTGAAGCATTCGTACTCGAGCCGGTATCGACGAGACACAGGTAGTTCAACCCCGGTTGAGATCTGTATCTAGCTCGTCGTCCTCATCCCCTGCATTCAGGATTTACGTCGGTTTCCGCTCCCGCTCGGGTAAATATTTATCCTCGTTGCGTTCTGCTCGCGTCGTCCACGCGAACCCGCGACACCAAAATCCTCGGTTGTCAGCTGGACTTTGGGGGGATTTGCGCGGACGTTGGCGAAGGGTTCTTAACTGTGGCGTGGAAAGCTTTGCTGAGGGGTCAGGTGAAACCGTAGAGAAGAGGGGAAAGGATTAGGGGTGGGGAATATATAGCTGCAGGAAGGAAATTTCTATGTCGAAGCAAATAATAATAAATCGTCAGTGTAGTATATTGTGATTACAGATTGTGATACAGTTGCAGCTAAAGTACCTCGTGAAAAGTAGCGATATGTTATATTACCAAAATCTAAATAATCTTAAAAATATATCTTATAGCATGGTAAAACCTGATCGTAACTAAAAATCGTTGGATTTGTAGCAATTGAAATTCCAAGCGAAAAGGGCTACGTCGTTACCTTGCAAATATCGTACCCTAAATAATTAGCGGATTTGCCAATTATCGCGCGGGCAAGCGAGCAACTATAAACGCAGCTCGTCAGATCCTCGACTACAAAGATTACTTACGACCGCGTTACGTTCGTGTTTAATCCCCGAATTCCACGATCCTCGCCGTTTGCATAAATTCGTGGCCTCGTTAACTGGGCGACGTAAGAGCCACCCTAAATTACGCGTAGTCTCGCGGACAGCGGAGCACGACGTTTTAAAGAGGTCCTACTGCTTAATTAAGGACGGACGAGACAGCATTTTTACGAATTTAACGAGCCGCTTTGAGGCACGCTACTCCGTCTTCGCTGACGACTCGAAACAGAGATTAAGTAATTACGCTCTTATTAGGGAATTATTCGTGGACGTCTGCGGAGAACCGTTCCGATCCCGGCCGGAAGTTTGCGTTCGGCTTGTTTGCTCGGATTTGTCTAGACTGCCAAACGAGTGGCGGGTAATTGCTTTGTTTTAGGCGGACGGATCCTCCGTGGTCGGCCGACAGACGTAATGATCCGTCTTTGCTTCGTCTGGGAGACCGTCGTCTTCGGGCCGCATCAAAATCCTAGATGGAACGAGAGATAAGGGGCTGAAGACGCTTCACGAGATTCGTTCACGGCTGTTCTTGGCTTGATGGAGGAGCCAGGTGAGACCTTTGGCAAATTGTGTGTGGAAAATTGTACCGGAGCTGCTAATTCAATGTGACACTGGAAGAAGCTTACTTTGTGGTATATGATACAGTACTTGTTGGGAAATGGGGAATTAAAGAAGATTGTTTAGGGTGTACAAGTGAAGCTTTTAGATAGAAGGGAGCAATATATCTCAAGTTCAGTGAAAATTCATTATTTGGTGGGTTCGGAAGCCAATCAGTGTAATCCATTAGCATTAAAACCGAGATTTACACTGTTTGTCCTCTGAATAATTTTGGTGGTGATGTAATTGATTTATCAACTGAAAGTTTTAACCATAAATTTCAGGCCCATTTTCAGGGAAAGTTACACTCACACTGATTAGCCTCTGAATCCTCCATTGATTGTATGTACAGTCTTCTGGTTTAGATACTAGACTCATGCATTCGCAAAATTCAGTAGAAGGTTAGTGATTCCAGTAACTTTATGCGTTACGAGTCTCTTTGACATGGTTTTTCTGAATTAAATCATCTTCAGGTTTATTCAAACACAAAAACTAAGTAGTTTCTGAAATAATCCATCATGATGAATCCTTGTAAAAAGTTCAATCAAGAACAAAAGTTAAATCAAGTATAGTACAATGTTCTGGCACAGAGCCTCAATTTCGAGAACATTCAGCTACTAACGAGAATGTGAGTTTCGTTCCAGGTTCAGTGGCTGAACAAAACGGGGCTTCTGAATGGGGCGTGAACGCTGACCAGAATCGAATCGAATCCCAACCGTGGAAGCTAACTGTACCTACGTTCCTGCGACCGGAAGGAACTTGCACGGATCGCGAACAAAGGACCACCCGAATACTCACGCGTAACAGCCTACCGTTCTCCCTGTGTATCTGTCTCTTCACTATTCCACGAACCGAACCCGGAATCCCTCACGAATCGCAACAGATTCCTCTGCTGCGAGTAGCAAATTCGTTTACGCCAGATTCTACCTATTATATCCTAATTATCCCGTGGATGATGGAATATGCTTGCTCACAGCTCGACCACCGCCGCGTTTAAAAGCGTGGAATTAAACACAAAAGCTTCTTGATGAATAGAATTCGTTATATTAAGTCAGTGCGAAAATTCATTAAAATGTCTATTTTTACTACTTCTACTTGTAAGTACCTTTATCAGAAAAGTGGCAAAAGGTCATAGATAGCCGAGGAAAATACTTTGATTAAAAAAAAACTGTAATATTGTGTTGTAACGAAAATTCGAAGCGTTTTTCAATAGAGAAGTTTGGGACATTGAAACGCCACCAATTAAATGACACAAATGACACATGAACATATTCTGAAAGGTGCAGATAAAAGGAACAAAATGATACATATGTGGTTAAATAAATCTGTGTACAAATATCTAAACATTGTCTTTGTATTTTACCTGTTGTGAGAACCTGGTTTAATCGGCAGAAATCGAGGTTCTCCTTGGGAATTTTTTTAAAGGAAATTATACATGCATTCTTTTTAAAACTTTCAGTCTATATTATTATGTATTTCAAGAAGTGAACAAACATTTTTTATACAAAAATAACGTGGTAATTCAGAAAGACGCAAGTGTTGTCTAGGCTCCGTTGTAGTGGGCTGAAACCAAAAAACCAAATAGTTTTCTGTTTTTAATAAAATTACGCTCTGGATGGACCTTAGTCCATATATTTTCGAAATGTTTTCACTTTTAACAAAGACATTGGTTCAATAAAGCGAACGAACTTTTGTCGAATATTCGTCCCCGATCAATTTAATCACTTTTCCGAATCTCATGAATGCATGTATCGTTAGTGACACGTGAAAGTACTTTTTCATTCAACGACTCATGGTGTCCGACGCCTCAGAGCGAAGTGTCAGCGTGTAATCTCGAATTCACTGGGCGTATGGTGGAAAAAAAGTGTTTCCACGAATGAGCATGGCCCCGTCGGGTCTCGAGCGACGAAATCTCAGGCCGAAGATTCGAGTTTCGCGTGTGGAACGGTCGTTCACGTAATTCGTGAGTAGTGGGCGTGCATTTTGCTCGGGACGAGGAAACATTGCTTGGATCGCTGCCGGCGATTCCTCGTTACGTGCCACCCGCTAGCGGTGAGATCTGAAACACGCTTTTGATCCCTCAGCGAAGTAAAGAAGCGACTAACGATCCAGTAGTCCGTCGGCGACGTGACTCGTTTGCAAAACCACCGACGGGGGGGCCCACTCTTGCTCTTTTTAGGTGGCTCCGATGTCACGTAAAACTTCGCCGCTCCCTTTGCCGAGCGTATCTGAATAACGCGCCTAATGCCGATCCAAAGAAGCTAATTCCTCCCCATTATCCTTCGCGTAGTGGTGTTTTGCAGACCCCTGCGTAAAAATCGGAGGAGATACTTCAACGTAGCTCCAGCACGAGTTACAGTCGCTCACAGCCATAATCGTACACTCTTTAAAATCGCATAACATTTTTAAAATTGGTCCAAACGACTTGAGTTTTTTTGAGAAGCTAGAAGGATTAGTTTGCTAAGTGACGTGTTTCGTCGTTTTTAAAAAAAATGCAATTGGTCGGAATAGTGAAAAAAAAAGATCGCAGAATCTATTCTATATATCTTTAAACGTTTGTAGCTCAGAGCAACGTTAACCGATTTTGATGAAATTTTAGGCATGTATATAACTCACTTCAATCTACCAACGGGTTTTTCGAATTTTCATTACAGGCTCACAAAAAAAAGTTTAAAAAACAACATTTACTATTTTTTTCACTATTCCGACTAATTGCATTTTTTTTTAAAAACGACGAAACACGTCACTTAGCAAACTAATCCTTCTGGCTTCTCAAAAAAACTCAAGTCGTTTGGACCAATTTTAAAAATGTTATGCGATTTTAAAGAGTGTACGATTATGGCTGTGAGTGACTGTATCTCTCTACATGTTCAAAGGTATTCCTATTAATTTAGTTGCGCTGAAAAGGAGAAATGAAAAATGTCACAGAGGAGAATGAAATTGGTGACACTGATTTTTTTTTCCAACTGTTTAAGCATTTGTTAATCCTCGTTGCAGGTTTCTACCTGTGACGAATACGAATTGAGATCAAATTCCAGAGGTTTTTAGCAGGAATGAATGGAAGCCGTGATCTCGTGCACTTGTGAAAGCGGTAGATCTGGTGGTAAAACAATATTTTAGGCGAGTTTTTTACAGCGAGGCCTGCGGACGTTGATAAATCATTGACGTATAACGAATGGAGGATAGTTTCCAAAATCCTAGCTCGTGGTACTGAAACGAAACGACAAGCCAGAAGGATTTTACATCATCATAACGTGGCACGAAGGAAACGTTTCGTAGCCTCTCGGGACAGTTAAGTGTGATCTATCGATTTTAGAAAATTCCTCAAATTTACAACTGTCGGGGTTACGCAATTCCCTTCGACTCGAATAAACCACCTGGCTTTGCGCTCCTGGCTAGAATTCTGAGGATCGTAAATCGACGTGACGCAAGGATTTTTTGATCGCTCGTTTTCACATAGATCAACAGGTTCCCGAGGCATATTTTTTTCACGGAGATATTTTCCCAGTAACTCGTTCTCCATTCCGATACCCTGTGGATCGTAAAATCGGTGAAGTGGCAACAGCCAAAGTGTACCGAACGAGACGTAATCCCATTTCTAAGGGGATTACGATTCGTCGGGTATCCTATAAAAGTGTGTTCCCATTTAATTAGCATTTATTGGTAGAGCAAGTGACAGCTATTAAATGCCCCTTTTTACGATGCCTCTACTGTGCTACGTCAGTTAGGTGTTGGCGTTCGTTGTGCGATATTAACTCGCTCGTAAATCACGCTAACCAGCGAGAAAACCGTATTTGATTTATCTATCGGTAACTGGGATCCGTTAGCTGGCTAGTAGATCGTATATCGATCCCTGGTCTCGCGTGAAGATCGAACTAGCTTCAATTCAAAAGTATCCTCAGCTTCCTTGGAAAATTACTATCAGTGTACGAAAGTGGTGAAAAAGAACAGTACAGACGTTAAGTGGGTGTTGAAATGGTATAATGTGTAAGTGCCAGAAGCGAAAATTTTCAGTATTTTCTTTTCAACCACAGCGACGATGGTACTTATGATCTCAGCCCTGTCTTATGACAGTCCTAGAAACTGAGATAAATTATTCTAGCACTTACAGCGATTGCCACAGTATTCAGCATGGAATTTACATCATTTTCCACTAAAGTTATGATTTTTAATTTCTTTGGTACTTGCATTCACTTCAACACCTTTTTTACAAGGATGCAGTTTCCCTTGCTTATTGTTAATTGGAGAATGGCGAAACGGTAACAGGCAGTCTCCAGTTCCCTGTCGTTCCTATTTATTTTAGAAACGAGAGATTATATTATTCTGCAAGGTGATAGTATTGCAGATCGAACGTTCGTCTCTGGACAAATTAATGTATCCTGCAAGAAACCCCACTGGTCCTCCGCGAGAGGGGAGGAAGGGATAGACGATCCTTAAGGTCGACGACGAGGTTCAAGTAGCCAGAGGAGAGACTACATCCCGTCGTCCTTTGGCAGACGTCGGTTTAGCCACGACCACCGACTGACCGTCGTCTCCACGAGGACCTACAGCAGCGCGGCGTTCCACTCGAGTGTATTTACGTGTTTCGGAATGTTATTAGAAGTGGAAACACTCGTGGGCACTGTGTAGCGGCCGCCGGAAAGGTTGGGCCCCTCGTAATCTTCGCGTAAAACGCACGCTGACGCGATACACCCATGAATGCTGACATAGCCGAGCACTCTATTGATTCAAGCACGCGTCGCGACTTTTCCCCGGGTTTCCTGTCTGGCCATTCCTGGCCGCGCACTCGAATCGGGACACAAGCCCACCAGGTACTCGAGGCACTTATTTTTTCACTTTGGAGGCTAGAAGGAATTGCTGGTCGAACATTACTGCGTCTGGTTTGGAAGATATTCGCGATAAAGAGTCCCTTTCTGTGTAGGTACAGCTGTGGTAGATGTAGAATGTGTTTTAAATAAATGTGTGTACTTTTGAATTTCACACATATTCCTTTTACTCAAAAGCATAATGTTCCACCCCTATTTCTTGAAATTTGAAAAATATCATTTTTTTTTAGTTTGTCTGACTTTTTTTCGAAAACCGTTTGTCGCACGAGAAAAATTAATACAACATAAAAGATGCTCCTTATCTAGATCTACAACTTTTGTTTGACATATTTTTTTATGTAATCGATGAGTTGGAGGATATTATATCAAATCGACTTTGTGAGCTGTTAAATAATTATTTCAATGTTCAAGGGCCCAGGGGCAGCTTTTCCCGTTATCCGATTAGGCTCAAACATTACACAGTTTTTTTTTACTATTTGGAACTATTCTGGGAGGAGGGGGTGAAAAAAAATTTCACCAAGTGTAAATAAGAGCCACCCTAGTGTGCATCAATAAGATTGAGGCATTGAAAACAAAAACGGACTAACTCACATTTTTTGCGAAATTGAGTTAGCCGCAATAATGTATTCCAATAGGCTCTACTAATCATATAAAATAGGAAAAATTAATTTTCTTTCAATGTGGGTTAGTCCGTTTTTGCTATCAATACCTCAAATATGAGCCAACGTGGTCGCTGCACGAGCGAGAAACTATCCACCGTCCAAGGGTTTAAATACCTCCTATCCAACCACCACATAAATGCCCCAAAGAAGGTATAGGTATACTATATACCCTCGTTTCCCAAGTTACACTTAAACCCCTCCCCTCTGCCCGAAGCATCCTCCACTTTCACTCCAGCCATCGCAGTCCATTAAAATTCATTCTCCTCTCATCGCGGACGCGATCTCGGTCCTGTCCCCACGTTCAATCTCGAATTTCGCCTCTGCCAATTACTGCGTGCACAGACCTCGAAGTGGACGCGTCTCCATAGCACCACCCTCCCCGAAAGATCGAGCACGTGGAATTCCTCGGCAGGCAGGATCTCAGGTGTAAGTCCCCGGCGATCGCCTTAAGGACCGCCTTAACGAGGCGTACATCGTGGCCACGTGTGCCCGGGCCTGGAAAGAGCGGCTCGCAATTAGCGCTTCGGTACTCGCGGTTCGCCACTCTTCGCGGTCCAGCCCGATAAAACTTTCATAATACGATTTCGCCGCGCGGGCCCGGCTCGACATGGGCGGTCTCCCCGTGCCCGCCGCTCTCCTCGCTTTACGCGTACCCCGAAAAAACGATTCGGCTGGATAAGCCAGCCGAGTTAATAAATATGTCAACCCCTGTACGGCTCGCTGCCGCGTCAGGCCGCTTTGCGCCTTATTATCGGGACGAAAGGGGAAAGCACGCGCTCTGCCTTAGCCAGCGGGGTAATGGAAATTCGATTGGACCTCGCGAACTAATTAGTCGGGCCTGGAACCCTCGATTGCCGGCGTGCTTCGCTAATTTCGGACCCACCCGCCCCTCTCTACCTTCGAGGCACCGCGACAAAGTACCCGCCTCGATTTTATCCCTGGCTCTCGGTCATCTCCCGTTGGGGATGTCTCGATCTTCCTTTTCTCGACTCTGTTCTTTTCGTCGCTAATTGTACGAATTCCGTCGACGCAGTCCCTCGGCTTTCCACCCTAATTAGTACTCGCGATCGCGAGCCAGGGTGGATGAAGGGAGCGCGTAATGGTCGCGTATAAACACTGTGGATGAATGGGGGGCGGCTGGGTTGGATGGCGGAGCCTTCGCTGGATGTGCTACTGGTGATAAGTTTGGGGGTTCTTTTGATTGTGTTTTGGAGTGTGGGGAGATGGGAGTAGTTATGGACTGGTTACTAGGGGCTGTAATATGATTTCAACCCTTGAAGAGTGTCAGATCTTTTGCTGATCTGATGCTAGGAGGGAAGAAACAAATGTAGGAGCCGTTATAGTAGCTGGTAACCAAGAAGAAAATGGTATTTCTGCGGTTTTAGTCAAAATTACTATGAAAATAAATAATAATATATATTTATTAAAAAGAATACAATATTAAACTTCACGAACCAAATCAGATTAATATTAATAACCCAATATCCCCCCACACCATTACATAAAACAGTTAACATACCTGAATTGTACGACACTTGAAGTTTGTCAGAGTTGTTTAGATATATTTACAAAAAATTTCTGCCTTGGTATTCGTTCTTGGTGCAGTTCTGTATGGCGTTTGTATGACGAGACATTGTTTTTTAAGCTACTCATCTTGAAAATTAGGTTAAAAAATATTATGTAAGATCCTACCTGACTCTCTCTCCCCTCTTTGTAAAAAAACGTGAGGAAATCGGGACCCCCTCCACCCCCCAAAAGCATTACGTAATTTAAGGACGACCCCTAAAAGGCGAAAGCAAAAGAAAAACAATTTAAATGAATTGAACAGGTAATGCCACCCTTCCCTCTATCACTTTCAGCTTCCTTGAGGTTTATTCAGTTAAACCTACCCCCAGCACACAGATTTATCCTCAATACTTATTCCACAATACTCATACAAGAACCTCCGTTTCCGCAAGACACCTCCTCATCAATCCCATCAACACACAACTCTAACAAAAACACTTGCCCAAAACCAATCAGTTTCCATTCTACCAGGGGGTAGTTAAGGCTTACGATTAGCGAGGCACGCGGAGTGCACCTGCTTCGACCGAGGAATCCGGTCAAACGAAATCGAAGGGGTTCGGCAACAATGTTGCCTATACTGTTGAGTCCAACGCCTGTATTTACGACATAGTGGTTACTCGTTCACCATCTACGCGCGGAAAATAAAATCAGCCCGTGAGATGCTCGGTAAACGCACACGCGCTGGCTTAATACACAGCCATGACCACTGGCGTGGCCCGAAAAAAAGGAATCGCCGCGTAATTGGCGGTAACGCTGGATGAGCTTTATTTTTTCCTATCTGGCCGCGGCGGATTTATTTTTATACGGTTTTAATACGAGCGCCGTTGGTTGCGTGCCGCACGAGGCGTTTCGCGTTCCCTTTTTCTGCATAAATTTCTCTCTGCCCGGCTGCACGGGCGGGACGCAGCAG
This sequence comes from Andrena hattorfiana, assembly GCA_944738655.2. Classification (NCBI taxonomy): domain Eukaryota; kingdom Metazoa; phylum Arthropoda; class Insecta; order Hymenoptera; family Andrenidae; genus Andrena; species Andrena hattorfiana. Next base: position 36,300,890 of record OX122889.2, on the reverse strand, counting down.
CGTTTCGTAAACACCACAAACGAATCACGTTGCAGTGGATGCCGCGTACCCTGCGTAATTAATACGGGAGCGCGTCCAATATTATGTGAAATTATATGACGCAACCAGTCGGAGCCGGAGGAGTACCGGCTCGCTGGGAAATGACGCGGCCCGGTTGGGTCACGATTACGAAATCGGATCGCACCGAAAACCGTGGCGCGGCCAATGGGAGAAATCGTTACGATCGCCGCGCAGGATTAAAGGAGCGATTACTCCTCTTTATCTCGATCTGAAACGAGCGGGCGAGCAGACCTGGCCCAGCGCGACGCGGTTTAAACGACGGCCCTCCTCCGCCCTGCTGCCCCTGCGGACGCCGAATTTGCTTTTCATCCCGATATGCACGCGATATACGCAATTATGAACGGCAGCCAGCTCGAATTCGGTTTCGCAAACGGCTCTTAAAAGGTCTATCGACGCGCGTGTGGTCCGCGCGCATGGCTGCCAGCGGTTTTCGCGTTTGCGGGCTACCGCTGGACGCCAAAGTAGCGATGGGCCCCCGATGCATTGCCCGCCTGAGATTCGATCAAATTCTTTGTAATCGTTTAGGGTGATCGTGATTAGTATGGGAGCTTTCAGTTTTCTTGCAGAGTGATGATGGTGCCGATGCTGCTCGTGGGTAGTTTCATCGTTGATTCTTCTTAGTACCCAATTGGTAGGGGTGACTACCAAGTGACTGTTATTCAGAAGAGGCTTAATGTTTGCACGATATGTGACAGTAAGTATATTATGAATATATTATATTATTAAAGTATGAATATTCAGAGTATTGAGAGCAGAAGAGTCGTGGCTGACCTTTGTTTTTTATTCAAGGTTATTCACGGACATTCAAATAATTCCCTAATTTCGCTGGTCAATTTTAATGCGGCCACTCAACCCGTCAGAACACCTATGCTCTTCAGACCTTCTCTATACTCATCGCGTTTCAGTGTTACGGATCCAATTTTCAGAATTTGTACTTTGGCGAACTATTATAATGAAGGGATAGATTTTATGCACGGAACGTCAATGCCTTTAGGTCTGAACTGCTTAGAGCTTTTGATGGGAAGTTATGATGATAATGTTGGGTTAATAGTGAAACAGATATATGTATATTCTTGAGTGCGTTACAATAGAGGTATACATATAACGTGTCTCCCTACTCAGTTTGGCGCAGCTGCCTCGGCCGCGCAGTTCTCCCGGCCAATCGCCTAGCAACACTTCTCTGGCAACACTGTGTCTTGCAGCGCTTGTCTGGCAATGCTGTGTCTGCCGCGACGCGAGTCTACTAAAATTACGTGAAAGGTTACTTATTCAGTCGAGAAAGTATTTTCTAGTCTTGTTTTATTGTGGTTTCTGTTTGTACTTTGAATTTTGTTCTCGGGGTATGATGGGTTATTTCTCGTGTGTGGTAATATTTTTTTGTTATTTTTTAATTTTGTAAATAATGGGATCTTCCCGTTACAGATAATAAATAAATAAATAAATTATTACACTGAATCGTCTCTGGAAATTGTTACATCATGTAAAAAGTACACTTTTGTTGGTAATTTTTTTGGTGATGTATCGTCACTGAATCTGTAGCTGTTCTTTTTATTTTTGTTGCGAAGAAAATTCTGCTCTAGTTGGGACTGGAACTAATGGTATACTTACGTACTTTGTATTTTTTAACATTTAGAAAGTGTTTATAAGGGTCCCTGGAAGATAAGATGGGAACAATTAAAAGCCCCAGCAGAATCGGTAACAAAGTTTTTATGCTACTCATGTAAATACACAATTAACTGAACATGGAAGCGGATAATTAGTTTCATCCTTCTTTGATACTTCTTGAAAAGAACGACGATGGAAGAGAAAGAGGAGAACGTAGAACGAAAGTAAACGTTTAACGAGCCTCGAAATTGTTCACTTTCGTAAGAAATACCATTGAAATCCCATGAAACTCTCGACTGAATATCCGAAAGGGATCGCAGCAGTGTTGCTTCCATCGCTAGCGTCCACTTTGAAATTCCAGCGGACGAAATCGACGTGCCATACGCACCGCTCGCGCATATTAAGCCCCGATCTTAGGCGATAAACCTGGAATTAGGCCGATTCAAGTTTTAATCGCTCCGCCACCCAAGACGCTCCTTCGCGGTCCACAGTGGCCACCACTCTCGAGGCTAAGCTTCATCGATTAAACGTATACACGTTTGGCTGTCAAGGAATTCGATCTGGCTTTAAACTATACCGACAGGGAATGACTTGCAGCGATATTGCCCATGGAAACCCTTTTCTGGCTGATCTGCAATTTTAGCAACACCGCGTCTCTTTGGTCCGTTTGATACGTCACCAAGCTGTTCCTCGCTAATGGTCATTTGGTAGAGTGAACATTGAACAGTAAAAGGTTGCCATTGAAATCGGCGAGAGGCTCAAAAAAGTGGTGGCGTTGATCGCTTTATGGCGAACACTTTCGAAGCGATCGACGATTGTGATACGAGTTAACATCGAGATCCGGCGTCGACGAAATCTTCGACAAGTGGTAATTATGGGTAATACGGTGGTTCAGCGACGTGGCTGGTCGCTTAACCTCGTTTGTTCAAAAAATTGAGTTATTACGCGCCTCGAATTCGACGCGGTTAATTGCACCTTTTCTTGAGCCTGGTGTGCTGTGATTCCTGGGAATCGCGAACCAGGTATCGTCTGTCTCGCGTGAGGAACGAATCGTGGAAAGATTTTTTAACTAACTAGTTCTAACTAGTTGGGTTCAGATTTTTGAGACAAATGTTAGAATAGTTATTCGTCTTCTGTATTACAATAGAACACTAGAATATTTCAGAAATTGTTGCTTCATGCTAAAAGTACACTTTGGGTGATAGTTTTTATCTTTGACGACTTTTCGTCGATTACTAATTTTGAAGTTAATATTAGATGACAGCATGTCTTTAATAGGGCGTAACTCGAGGATAATTTGTCGTAAACGAGTTGGCCAATACAATTAGAAGATTAAGATCCCACCCTTATTTTCTCCTGTGCTTACGTAGTATCTAGAATAAAGTAATTATATCGCGGACAAGGCAATTATGCTGTTGGCCCTTATTGATCCAGTCACGAAGGGTACACCTGTAATTTTGCGATACACTTTAATTCGAGTACATGTTACTTCGACAACTAAACGTCAAAATGAATAAAAAGAAGGCTCTACTGTCTACCTCTCCAACACCTGCCCATAGTTAATTTCTTGTAACAAATTCTGTAACACGTGGAACAACATATTTTCGTAAAATTGTCAATGGCACCACGTTCAGAACCGATTACCTCGAAGTCCAATAATTCTACAAAAAAAAAAAAAAACAACTAATACACTCTACATTTTCGATTCATTTTTTAAATCAGAATTACACCCATCCATTACACGTCACAAATTAGCCTGTACATTGGCAAAATAACGGCATAGAGCTCACGACGATGTCCTTAATCGTCAGGCGATCATCCCCAAGGGCCCTGCTAAAGTTCCTCGACTGACATTGCAAATCTACACCGTCATTAAGCTTCCCCGGCCAAGTAACGTACAACATAGTCGTGCAATCATCACAGAAGCCCCCCTAGACCACTATACGTAATACCGAGCATTAGCCCTCCCGCCCAGTCGGAAGAATCACTTTAATATCCCGCGCGAGCCCACGTCGGAGTCCCTCTCTCCGTCTATCAATTCCCACGGTGCGGAGGGGGCCCTGAAATTCAACATAAACACCGAAAAACAGCGTCTATGCGCGATGGAGAATTACGCAATAACCGAGCCCGCGATGGGCTGCCCGTTCCGGCGGTTTTATGGCGGGCTAAATTAAGACCTACCATCGCGCTGCTGCCTATTTCGCCCCGAATGTCCCGTAGGAAACGGCCTCCACCGCAATTTGGCGAGATTACAGGGTGGCGTGGCATTGATTAGAGGGGGGACGATTAAACAATCTAGGCCTCCCTGGTAGAACTTCTGGGAGGGCGAGCCAGCGATTCCACGCTCCGGCCCCGTGTCTAGTCGCGAAACGGTCCTCTTCTCGCTCCCCTTGTACGCTCCGCCGTCCGCTTCCTCGCCGACCGGCTTGGCCCGCGAAGGCAGATGATCGCCTTCAGGCTATATGCTCGAAATGAAGCAGTTATACGACCGAACTAATAACATATTTAGGAGGGCATGCGGATCCCCCCGGTGGCGGATCCGCGACCTCCCAAGACGGGCACGCTTTCGAGAGACCGGCCACCGGTTTTTTCCACTTTTTTCCACGTGTAACTTAGATAAAAGTAGCGGATCCAGGCGGGCGCAGGTGATGGCTGCTCCATTTCGTCGGCGGATGCGCGCTGCCGCGTGCGTGCCTTGGGTAATTATACCACAGACGAGGTACGAGATAGGCCTAACGTCTTATGGGTGTCAGTGTCACAGGAACTGGATTATCGAATTCGTAAAACGTCAATGGCTCTGTCGCGCAAGTAAAGTTAAGGGGGGAGCTCTGTTGAGGATGCTAAGAATAAGGTGATTCTTGAGATTTTTTTCTAAGAAACTGTTAAGCGGATCTTTTTCCAACTTTCAGAGTATTTTAATTCACTTTCAAACAATAAAAATTAATTTTTTCGTTACAAAGTGATCGGTAGAAATGGAGATATATGAAGATATATATTCTTCCCTGGAATAAAAAAACCAAGGATTTTCTTATTTCTAATATAACTACATTGTCGATGGATCTAACAAACAAAAAAAAAGTTAAAAGTTGGCAAATTGGTGGGACTTCAAAGAAAAAGTTATGATTCTGCCTTAAGATATTTCGTTCTATTTATGGAAAAAAAGTTGTTCAATTCAATTTATCAAAGTTTTAGGTCCATCGACAATGTAATTATACGAGGAATAAGAAAATCCTTGGTTTTTTTTATTTCTGGGAAGAATTGGGGCTTCCAACATAATCACAAATTTGCAACTCCCCCGCGCGAGTCCCTGCGAATGTGTTCATATATCTCTATTTCTACTGAACACTTTGTAACGAAAAAATTAATTTTTATGGTTTGAATGTGAAGTAGAATACCCTGAAAGTTTGGAAAAGATTCGCTTAACAGTTTCTTAGAAAAAAATTCCCAAGTATCATCTTATTCCTAGCGTCCTAAATAGGGCTGCCCCTTAAATGACGATGACTCTGGGAGATATATTCAAATTAATTACTGAAGAGAGTTAAGTAAGTAACAGTGCAATATACTCACACTACGCCTACTTCAAAATACAGGTTACGATTCACACGTCCACAACTTATATTTCATAGCTTAGACTTCACAGTCTATACTACGCAATTCACACTTCACAATTCATAGTTTATAATTCACGCTTAGGACTTCGCGGATTACACATCATACTTCATATTTCAAAATTTATATCTCAAACATTTCGCAACACACAATGCACACGAAGTCCTATAAATTTGCAACCGAGTACAATGCACAATAAAGTTGCAAAGTGAAACTTATTGTTAGCCTTTCTTGAAGGTGCAGGTGAAACTTGAAAAATTTGCTTCTCTTGCAGAAGTAGACCTGAAAATCTGTTTCTCTTGCAGGCACAGAGCTGAAAATCTACTTCTCTTGCAGCTACAACGACTCAAAAACAGATTGTTCCGAATTCCATTGCACGTTACTTGCACCTGTAAGAGATACAAATTTTTGGCCTGCGTTTAAAAAACCCAAATTTTCAGCCCACAACTAGTTTTGCAGGTTCGGCGTGGAAACCGGGCCTCTCTTTCAAATGCAAAAATCGTGCAATCGAATTTGAAACAAGCCAATTTTTGAGCCACTGCACCTGCAAGGTAAACAGTAATTTGATCTAAATCTAAATCATGGCAAGAAATGATAGGGACAGCGACCTGCTTTTTGTACAGAGAACAAATCAAGCTTATACGTCGAAAATACTGGAAATCCCACAATAGTTATTGTTAATAATTCTAACTACGTTTTAGTGGCATAGTGATTGTATTTTATCCCGAATCGATTACCTTGCATGCGACACAAAATTGCACATTTAATCACGTGTGACAAAAATTGACATTGGATGTAAAGTCTATCCTATACCTCGTCTGTGATTATACTAATACGCATCTTCCAGTGTGTACTTAGAGGAGTCAGGTTAAATAATTTCGCCCGGGGCACCATAGAAAGTTCATTATCGATTTTCGAGATTGGGCACGCGAGTCGGTTGTCTGCTATTATTTTGGCAATGTTGTGTCGAATCTAATAAGGGTTGCATGTGCCGCTTGCTGTCGTGAGAGGAATGTGGAACGATCTTAATTTGCTCAGCTTTGATGGAAAGTTACATAGTAGAACCTCTGCTATTTAATATAATGAAGGGACAGGATAATGGAAGATTCTTTCCTTGTGTTATTAACCATTCCACATTTTAAGCAGTAGGTATACTCAAAATGCCAGTAGCCCAAATGGTAAATATTAGAAAGAAATATCATCGACCTTCTCTTTTTCTCCGCTGAATCATACAGATCAATCCACTCCTCGATTAATCCTCGAATCATCTGATAGAAGCCCACATTCCCCACATTCTTTCAAATCCAAACTCTGCTCCCCTGTTTCGAACCAAAGCCCCAAGTAAATCGCCCAAATAAGAAACCTCCGACCATTAGAATCCACCAGTTCGTAGTGAACAGGAGGCTAAGAGGGTAAGAGTCAGAAATCTGCAGAGAACCTAGAGAATCTCAAGTTGTTCGGGACGCCAGGGATCCGTCACCGGGAGACGCGTCTCTTTTTTCCACCCCGGTTTTCGGGGATAAATCTGGGGACGTGCGTGTCCGCCGAGGAGCAGGCACGACAATGCGTCCAGTTTCCATGGACTTGAAATTCTCCACAATAGGAGAAGCGGAGGCGCCCTTTGTCGGCGTCCGCCTCCGTGGAGCCGCGACGTTTACGGCTCTCGACGGACCACCAACACGTGCCAACGGACCTGAAACACGTGTTACGGACTTTCGCAAGACCGGCTCATGTTCAGACTTCTGATGGTGCCACCGTGGAGAGAGAGGTCGACTGTCAGGGACGCGTCGGTTCCACGTACGCCTCGTCTTTCGAGAAAATTTTATGTCCTTCGACGGGATTCCGTGGATTCCCTCGTTCAGCGAGGATCAGCCTTTTTTCTGTCCTGCCTTTAATCGTTTACTTCTCAGCAACACGGCCGCTCGTTAACGAAAAATGCTTGATTCACCTGGGCCACGAGATTCTTGGAACGATTACATTTTCCTGAACGGTGTAATTGCGGCGGCTGATTCCAATCCGATGCGAGGAAATCTCTGAATCTTGACTGCTGGGGTGTTGGTATTAACATCTGTGTCCTGTTGTAGCTTTGTGTTCAGTGTCTTGTTTGAACAGCGAGAGGGAGATGTTTGTATATGTAGGGTAAGGGAGAAAAACAGGGAATGTCACAAAACAGCTTTATCGAGAAAATTAAGTTTTAATACTTTACTCTACCAGCATAGAAGCAAGGTTCACTGAATTTAATTTTCCTGTATAATTCTCTTCTTAAATATTTTCTTGATTTACCTTGACGACAGAAGCTTGAAGCTTATGCTTAGGCAAAGATTGAGCCATTCCGTATTTGGTTCCAGTGCAGAGTGACCAGTTCCTGTTTTTAACCAGTACCTATACTAAATATTTGACGTTATCTTACAGGGGAATTTGAATTTTATACCCCTTGCATGACAAAATATCCTATAAATCGCAAAATCACGAAAAATGGACATTCCTCTTTTTCCCCCTTAGTTACCCTTCATATGTAGTAAAAGAAGAAGCAGTCAGTTGTGCATTTATTATTCAGTCTTTAGTCTTGCATATTTCATCGCGGAAAATATTTTCTTCTCAACAAGAACCAAGTAAATGATCCGCATCAGTAACGGTATTAAAGAATTCCAGATTCTTGGATATCTGAATCCCGGATCGACGCAAAAATTAACGGGGAGAAACTCTCCATGCCAATGATGAAGAAGTTAAGTAGCAAGGTGGAATGAAGATATTTCATCGTTCGCCTCGTAAAGAACGTCGTAATTTGACGTGCGGAGAATTTATGGAGCTCGCTGCCGCGATATCCACCCTTATCAATCGTTCCATAGCCGCTCGATACCTTCGTGGACCGAGAGATCCGGCCTGATAAAGCGCTTCCCTTTCCCGAGGAAGTAATTAGGTGCGTTCTCTTCATTAGCATAATAACTCTTTTACGATCCAGAGATGCTCGCGTTGCTCACCCTTCCAGGCTCTATCGGTCAGTCGAAATCGAGCGTGCCGTTGCCCCCTATCCCCCGAGAGATTCGGAGCAGTTTCCAAGCGCTGAAGGCGAGGGGAGGTGTCGAATAAATTGAGGTCGCGTGGGGCGGACGTTTGCCAGAACGGAGGACCACACTCGTGTATTTCGCTCCTACCCTCGGGGCTCCTGGATCCGAAGAACTGCAGTTTTTGGCCCGGCAGCCCCTTGGGGGGTGGGTGGAAGAGTTGCCCCAACGAGGGCGGTCGTGCCTTTGAACTGTTTCCATTTCCTGTTGGCTTTTCCAGAATCTTTTCCTCGGGCATGTTCCTTCACTTCTCTGGAATCTGGTGTTTTTAAATCTTAGTGGTTACAAGTAATGTTTCTCTTCGAAATTTCTCTAAAATTTCTGAGGATCCCTCACATATATGTCGACAGATTTGAAATGAATGTAATGTGTGTTATCGAGTTACTTGGGAGAAAGAGTTACTTTTTTTCAAAATCAAGCATTCATGTAGCACCTGCTCACTGGGCTCGTCTAATAATTCAGTTTCTGAGTTACGAGCCTACCTGTGGCATGTCGACATGCGAGAGCAAGTTTTTAATGGGTTCACGGTAAATTAATTTCCATGGACAGGCGTAGTGAGGAGCAGGTTTGACAGGTCTGTGTTTCGTGAGATCTATGACAGTTAATGGCAAGCTCGAGGGGAAAGGAGATCGATATCTGGATAGTGTGGGGCGGACGTCCGCCAGAACACAGGACCACACTGGCAGGATCCTCTTCCAACCCCGGAGCAGACGGGGCGCCCAAAAGACTTCCTCCCCAATCGTCGGAAGAGTTGCAGACAAGGCGGCGACGTCCTTTCAAACGGCGCCGTTTCGGTCAGAATTGCCATGGGTCTCGGTTTTCCCAAGGAAGAATCGAAAAAAACCGGAACCACCCTGATTCCGGATCCAGCATGTGCTGTACAGAAGGGAGGGGCAGGGTGCAGGTCGAAACAGATTTTACTCGAGCCGGTGAAAATGGTCGTTGGAACTGGTGATGGTGTTGGCTATATTTCTTCGTCACGTTCCACTATTTTTGAATGCATATTATATTCTTTGAAGGAGAGAAAAATAGGAGTGGTTATAAAACATTTTAAATGCAACGAGTGAATTTTAAAAACAGAATTATTCTTTTAGAAATCATGTGGTTAGCTTCAAATTAAAATTTCACTTTACAGCTCTTTCTATTTTATTTAAAATATTTCAGTATAGTTTTGATAACTCTATGCTCATTATTTAGAATTATTAATTGATTCGATGTTTAATATTTTTTATCACACAAGAGCTCTGTGTAAAATATTTATCCAGATGCCTCTGAAGCTGGGAAATAGATTATTAACTGCATGTAACCACAAAAATGACGACTTTCCCAGAGCATATTTCGAGTTCACTGCTTAATTAGCCCAGTGCACGGATGTTCCCCGTGTCCTGTGTAGATAACGTGGCCCCGATCCCATTTCCCAAAGACTAGATTGTCCCAGCGAGCAAACTGTAAAAATATCCTCGCGTATGCGGAGCATCATAAAACGTTGCTGAAAGTGTATTCTAGACCGAACATTTGTTCCATGTTATCGGCCAGCTTTAAGAAAATAGACGTGTGTATTTTACCCTGCCACATGGTTTGTTCATTCTCGAGACGGTGGTGAGTTGAGAACGGCATCGAGAACCACATTCTTCGTTTCAACGAAAGGCATACATGTGGATTATAAATAAAATTAATAAATACGACGGTACAAAATCGATCACCATTGGCACGATACTTGGACTCCACACTCATCGAAATAATGTCCACCTTCGAAGCATACGATTAACTGTCGCTAATTGCCTAGAGACAGGTCCCTACCAGGAATGGGAAAAGAAACGAGCAGCTAATAGACGAAGGAAGGAACAAATTAAGTCCACCCATGGAATCTATGCTGGATGTGGTAATTTGCCGAAACTGTCGCAGCGGCCCGGTGATTGTTCACGAAGGAAGAGGACATTATTAGACAAGACGTCAATCAAACTCGTCCCTATTCGACATCTGTCCCAGGAAACGACCCTTACGCTCCACGAAGCCTATCTCTACTACCTGTGTGGTCGCGTTCGTCTTAACGATCGCCTGAAATACGTCATTAACTCGAGACAGTTGATGTTCAGGGAGATTCGAGCGGATTAGTAGCCACGCCACTTCCCATTGACAGTAATTACACGCGTGTACACTTAGAGAACTCCATTAACACAAGGAAAACTTGGAGACTGACAGCACTGGAATTATGTTAGACTCGCCTGGCGCACTTTGCACTGCTCTTAAATTCTAATTGAGAGGATTGCGCTAGTTCTCGGCCTCTTTGCTCGTGCTGCCTTGAACCCATCAGAAAAGAGCAATTTAATACACATTCAGATAGAAATTTCCATAAATACACGCTTTCGAGTGCGTTCTCGTTTTCAAGAACTCGGCGGTGCAAGACACGTCACAATTCTAAAGTGCACGGGGTCAAGTATACCAGTGCCGTGATTGAATATGCAACTGAATACGTCTCTAGCAGTCTCGTTAACCAACTCCTCAGAGCTCCCCAGAATCTGACCAGCATGCTCCAAGCCTGTCGAGCATTTCCCCAGGTCCCTAAATTATCGCGGGTAACCCGCGATGCAAGTTTCTCCAGTTTCTCCTCGTAATTGATTCCCCAGGTTGCAACGACCCGGCGGCGCGGGTGCACGTGGAAGGAAAGCAACAGGATGAGTCGTGTAAGCCGCCTATCGCACCGCGTTATTCTCTCCTCGATACACCTGCCGCCTTCCCACGTGAACGCTGGCGCACCACCGCGGTCGTCATCCGTCCCCGCGGAACGAAAAACGAACACGCGAAGACAGAGGCGGCGGAGAGAGGCGAAGGGGCCTCGATCAGTGGCCCCGATAAAGCCACGGAACCATTAGATAGACATCTCTAAGAGGCCTCACGAAGACGTTCGATATAATAAACCTTCGGCCACGATCGAATCGAGTGGGACAAGTTCGGGGCCCCAGTATTCAGTGTCAATCAGGGAAAGTGATTTCTAAAGGCGGTACCCTTCGGTGTCGTGAATGCCCCGCTGGAAACCGAACACGCCGCTCCGGGGGTACGCCGCCTCGGCTCGATTACCGTGGCTGCTTTAAATTATAAAACCAATTTCCGTCTCGTGGAATGAGGTCGGGCCGGGGTCACCGTGCATAATGAGGACCCGATCGAACGGATGCTGCGCCCTGGTTTCCCTCCCTCCCGAGGGAGAGACATTGGGGAGGGCTTCGTGAGAGCTGAGGATGCACTTTGCCGCGGGGGAGGTTTTTTTGGGAACGGGTTGCACCTGTGGTGGAATATCGGGGGTTAAACTCGTGCAGAGTATTAACGTGGAGGAACAGTGGAGGTACTGGAATTGGTAGGTTTTGTGATCATGAAGGTTGTAGAGTTGGGTTTCATAGTGCAGTGGTGGTCTGAAGATAAATAGTTTAAAAGCAACACAATGTTACAAATATTTTCATTTAAGGGGGAGGCCACTGTAAAAAGTCGGAAACATCGATTTTTTCTTTTTCGCATTTTCTGAAACACGTACATTTTAAGAATGCTCTCTCCAAATTTTATGAAGAAATTCGCAAAATTGACGGGGATATAGACAGTGGCGGATTTAATAAAAAAAACCTGGTGGCAAACGGTTTAGAGGGGCCCATTTTTTCGGGAGAATGAAGAGGTATTTTACTAAGAACGGGCTGAGGGTAGTAATACTAAAAAAAATATAGTTTGGATAAAACCAATTTTTTTTTAAGCATGGGACCCATTTTTCCAGGAAAATGAAGAAGCAGCTTACTACAAACGGTCTTAGTGTAGTAGTGCAGAAAAAATATAGTTTGAATAAAATCATAATTTTTTGAAAGATGGGGCCTTGGGGGGCCTTCTGGGTGGGGGCCCAGGCGGCAACTGCGCATCGGCCGCCCTGTTAAATCCGCCACTGGATATAGTATTTTCCGTGAAGCGGTGTCAACTGTGCGCAACTGAACTGTGCGGAACTTTGAACGCGGTTTTCTCAGAATGACATTTTTCAACCGCGTTGGCAGCATAGCGAGAAAGCTAAGTAGACATCCAATTGACATGTGCAAGGGCATTTATTTTATGAAAAACCCGTGTATATTATGCGACCAAAAATTTTTTTTTTAATTAACGACCTCCTTCTATTTTTTTATCAACATTTCTCCAACTTTTTACTCCCAAAAAATGATTTTTTCCAGTGGTCCGCCATTTTGTTATTTTTTGCGATATTTACTTTTTTTGATCGTCACGTAATAGACGTAGGCTTCTAATTTCTAAATATTTTTGTCTTTTTGAATTTAGATTAACCGTATGGCTAGGGCACTGCCAACGCCACAGGCACGGTTTCGTCGCAGCGCACATTTTGACGAAGAGTATACCGGAAACGGATTTATGAATTTGATTGAAAAAAAATTTTTTACCCTTCAATATGTACATATTAACTGTACTAAGCAATCCATTGATTTACTCGCGTTGTTTGGTTGAAAAAAAATCCCGAAAACACCCTTACTTTTCAGACTATTACAGTAGTCTCCCCCCTTAATAAGAAAAGACTGTAGATATCGATAATCTATAGTTAAAAATATTCGTGCCATGTATGTTGTATGTTTGAAAGCGCAAAACTCAAAAACTACTGAACCGATTTCGGTGAACCATATACCAGAAGAATCGTTGTTTTAATGGAGCTACTATAGACTACGGAATATTTCCAAAATCCCAGCGCAGAAAGCGCTACACTTATTTTTAAAATAAAATGTTAAATTAAATGAGAAGGGAAAGTCTAATGTGGAAACGGTTTTCAGAAGAAAGTTTTACGCGCGGAACTAATCCATACCACCTTGAAGCACTGGTATTTTGGCACTAATGCATAAAAATATGAATGCTGACAATTCTTTTGGCCGCAATGAGAATCTCAGTCCCACCGAGATCACAGAGACGCTATCGCAGTGTAAATGGAATTCTCGACTCTCCGTTCAAGATCCCCCGATCTCCCTTCGCTAATCGCGCCATCAGATCCCAATTAATTAATCGGCCACATTCCGCGACGGATTCCACGGGCGCGCGACCGCGCGTTGCTTTTGTTTCCGCGCACGCTGGCCGAATGATTCAAAGCCCCTGCCCGCAGAAGACGAGTCGCCCGGCGGTTGCGCGCTCTTCTCGATGACTCAGTGAGCGAAACGCCGCGCGGTGGCTATTAAACGGCAGTGCGCTCATAAATATAAATCATATGGGATTGCTTTGTTGCTCCTCGATGCTTCTGTCGGCCACGACCCTGGGAAACAGCTGTCCGCCCAAACAGGCTGCCTCACAATGCCGCCAAATTTGGTCGCGCGAATGCTGCGGGGATTACGATTCGCCCGTGTTCCTGCTGCGGGAACCGTGTCTCGCCGGCCCCGCGGAATCTTCCTCCGCTGTTCCTGCGGGCCGTTCCCCGGCGTCTCTTCGGGGCGCTGCTTTGGCGAGAGTGGATTTCTTGTTCGAGATTTCTGCGGGGGCCACGACATTGTCCGTGCTTATCGATCGCTGACACCGTGATTGCAGCGTGGTCAACACGGGCGAGTAACATTTGTACGGACATTGTTGGACGATGGGTTTGACGTTGGGAATAGTACAACTGGAAACCCATGGCATGAGGCACTCGCTCGAAGCGAATGTTTTATCGTAAAGTTTTTGTTAGCTTGGAGAAGATCGCTGCAGATGGTTTCCCGATTCTAAAGGTCTCGGGATTTTATCGGGGTATATTTCAATTGTGTCGTGATTGTTGGGGAAGGTAGTTTGCCATGAGCCTCGTGAAATACCAAAGTTAGAGCAGAATCAATTGGTCGTTTAAGAACACTTCTCCCATTATAAATTCGTGGAGTATAATACCCACTTCTTTTATCCACAATAACAGCCTACTAGTAAATTCGAATGACCAATTCCTTTTGTTCGAACTGTAATACATACCTACATAAAAACATAAGAAGCAGCAGGGTAACGGTACCTAATGTCCTCTAGCAAAAGTTAAATCGCTCTTAATTGAATAATAATTGATATTTTGGTATGCAATTTGTTTTAAAGTAAAGAGAAATTATTCATGTTTCATATAGCATAAGTGAGAATCGTTGAAACCTACAAATTTTTAATTAGCGTACTCAATAAATATTGATTAATTCGTGTATACGTAAGTTTTTAAAGTTATTTTCACATGTGTTTTTATTATTTCTTGCTATATAAATGTTTTTTATCCATTTTTTGATTAGGATTAGGTTTAAGAAAACCTAACTGCTATTTTCATTACGAAAAATATTTGCAGCGATTACAATCCTTAAGGCGGGATTGCGCCTTGTTGGACCGAAAAATAGGTAATTCTTTGTGAATTTTTTGTACAATAACGGCGCAACAAATTAATTTCACGTTTCGCAGGCTGTTTTATTGTATCCTGAGCTACTGTTCTGAATTTTTGTGTGGCAGTGAAAAAAGATGGCAGAAATGTGGCTATCTGTGGTAGCAGATGCATTAAGAAAAATAAAAAAATGTTAAAATGTTAACCTTTTGAAGAAGATGAAGCGCCCTGATTTGAGTCTGAAAAAGAGTTTGCCCTGAAATCGGGAATACTTCTATAATAAAAACGGAACGGTAACAGATACGGCAATAAATCTACTACCACAGATAGCCACATTCATATAGATTAAGAATCTATTTCCCTTTTTGTGTTTCAGATAACCCTTGCAGTACTTCCCGTCAACACTAGGACCAACCGATTTTTGTTCAACGTTGCCAGTCAACACTCTGTACCTGCCATCTTTATTTTTCACTGGCACACAAAAATTCAAAACAGTAGCTCAAGATACAATAAAACTGCCTGCCAAAACTCAAATTAAGTTGTCGAACCGTTTTTGTGCAAAAAATTCACAAACAATTATCTATTTCAGGCCCAACAAGGTGCAATCTTCCCTTAAGTACATCATTAATTAGGTATTTCTAGTAGATATTCTTGCATTCACAGAATTATTAGATTTATCTTCTCCAAATGTGACGTAAAATTGTCGCAGTCTAATAAATTTTTACACTGTTAAGATTAACTAAAATATACTATCTCCTCCTACACGTGTTTAGGTAGATACTACTTAGGTTCATGACCGATAAATTTTAGTGCTTGCTTTGCGAGATATAACGAGTGGCGATATTAGGAACCTGGCCGGTATTAGGTACATTCACGCTAGCCATAGCAGTTATCCAACTGAGAGCATGTGTACACAGGATTTAAAGGAGACCATCGATTTCTGAGCCTTAAACAACCGTGTAGTATACTTCATCACCAACTTCCCCCGATTATCAACCACCGTGGCAACAGAACGAACACTTATCAGCAATTAAAGCATCTTTCTCCCGTCAACGGAGCACTCTATCAGCCGACGCAGGCCGACAAAGTCGCGAATCGGGGAGAGCAATGTTGCCGATAAATAACGGGTGCCTCCGTAACCGTTGGTAGCGTCCACTGGCTGTAATTGACTCGCCAGACAGATGAATTTATCGGGTCGATTTTGACGAGGATCCAAGCCCGTTGCGCCAGCGATCCCGGCGCGATATTTCGCGCCATAAAACATCCGCTCAACCGCGTCGAGGGACATATAAATATTCATGGCGTATTCCGCGCGATAAAAATCGAAAAGGATACCCCGGCGCGCGACGGCGGGGATTTTTGGGACGATCGATATAATTTTCGACTTGCCTATTTCGAAGATGAGCCCCGTCCCCAGCGGTCCTTTTTTTCTCTCCCCGCGCCGCAACGTAATTACTCCTCGGACGGTCCACCGTTGCTTCGATCGTCGATCGAAATTGCGGCACGGGTGGCATAGGCTGTCTAATCATCGCATTGGACACGCTGAGCCTGTTAATGAGCAAACAGATGAAATGACGCGGGGTAATCGCGTTTTAATTAACTTTTTGCCACCGTCGGCGGGTAGAGAGGGTTTAGTCGTCTGCGGCTGCGAGCTGGGCGCGTTTCGGTATCGACGATCGACGCAACGGTGAGTAGTTGCGGGTTCCTGCGCCTCGGGATAATTAAAAGTAACGATGAACACGAATTCTGGTTACATGGAAAGCCTTGTCGCTTCTGAAAGTCGCGGATGTAAAAATGGCAGCTTTCGTTGACAACTTCTGGTGTTCAGGGATCAGTGGCAGCGTGGCTCTCAGGAGTGGATCGTGGACCACCACTTTCTAGCAATTTTTCGGTGGCTCGAACCTCTCCTCGATAATCACTGGTTAGCTCGTGACAGACCGCGAACAGTAGGCTAATCCACGCGTTCACGCCACGGGAACGAAGCTGCGATCAATCTAGACCAATTTAAATTTTCAGACAGTCTCTGCCTAGTCCCCCGTCCTCTGTTCGGCCAGGGCTGATTATACGTCTGGTGCATCCCTTGGCGGTGCGCGAGGCGAATTTTTATTAGCCCCCTGCGTAAAAAGTGATAGAACAGCGAGCTGGTGGACCGGAGTTTCGCAAAATCCTGAAAAATATTTCGATTAAAATGCATATGAGGGAGAAAACGATTGCCGTGTCTTGGTTCCGATATTAGAACCACTCGATCCCGGGACCAGCGAGGAGCTGGCTGGATGATAGAGCGAGTCGATCAGAAACACTGAAAGCCACACTGGAATTCATAAGCAAGAACAGAACCCATTTGTTCAATCGAATTTATAAATTCTCCTTCCCCTACTGACTCTTACGATTCGATAGCTCGTTCGTAATTACGAAACGCGTGTTTTTAATTAAAACACGCCCCCTTCAGGGTATGCAAATAGAGAATAAGGCAGCCGAATATCATTTGAAATAGCTGCTCGAAAATTGAGTAATCAATCAGTGTATTCGTGGGATTCTTCCCTGTTTCATTCCTCTGCTGTGTCTCTGTAATCGTTCAGGTTGACAGGATATTTTATACTTTATGAAAGAAAGGGAACCTCTTCCTTAATCCCCAACCCGGAGATTAAAAAAATTATGAAACTTTGGGGATATGTAGAGGATATATGGAACTTTTTTGCGGCTATACCCATTTTGATTTTGTGTTATAATTCGCAAACTGTAAGAACTATATGTTATCAAATGATAGTTACAAATAAAAGAAGTAACTTTTGTGTGAAAACTTTTTTCTGTTTCTTACGGATTTCCAGGGGTTAATTTCACCCTCTTAGAGTGAATTGGGGCAGCAAAAAAATTGCGTGATACATACCTATATATCCTCTACATATCCCCAAAGTTTCATAGTTTTCTGAATGTCCCCTGTCAGTGCAACGATTCAAAGCACCTGCTAACCCAAGTAACAATCTACTTTGAAGATACTATCAAGGTTAATATATTCACAAATAAGGTTTCCATCAATTTCCAAAACTAAAAATCCTTATATTAGAATTTTTAGAATTATTTACTTCTATTTAGTTCCCCCAATCCTGAAACACATCACCAACCTTTAACAACTCCAATTATTCAAATTCCTTTCGAATCAAGTGAATAAATTCGACAAGACTACGGTGGGCGACGAAAGGTTCCCTGCGCTATTCGCCACGCGCCCAAATGTTTTCCATGCGGTCGCTCGCATAATCGTGCAAACAGGAAGAGCGATCTCGAGGGAAAGGCGTGGAATTGGAAGAGTCCCTCCGCCAGAGAGTGACTATTTATACGTATTCGTCATGGGAAACGTTCACGAGGGCGATGCATCAGCCTGGGTGCCGCGTTTTGCGCGCCGCCTCAAAGCGGCTTTCACCCCCGAAGAGAGTGACGATCGCTGGTTATTATTGGCGCCAAAAGGCGCCCACGCACGTGCGTAAGTGAGTGCAGGCCGCCACGCGATGTTTGGCACCGATCCGGTCTCTCTGGCTAATTCGTTTTTCTGCGTAGACCCTGCCCTCGCGCAAAACGTACGACTTTGGCGGCCGCCCAAAACGAATGAATTATAGCAGAGGCCGCGGGATCTTGGCACCGGTACACCTAAAGCCCGACGCGGAGCGTTATAAATTCTCGCGACGCTTAACGCGCCCGTCTGCGGGTAGATAAAGTCGAATCGCCGAGCCCGGGGAATCTTGATCGAGATGAACGCGCATGGGACTTTGTGTCACAATCTTCTCCGACCACTAGGAACCTAATAACAGAAAAAGAACAATCAAAATGGTGCTGCTATAACTATTCCACCACTAACGCAATATCTGCAGCTCTGGAAGCTAACCGTTTGCTGTAAACTGATTCGGAGAATTGAGAATCGACTACATATATCAGAGCACTACGATAACTGTTTATCAAAATTCGATCACAATTGAGTATATTCGATAAGAGCCACGGGTGTGAGCTGAATGCTACTAAGAAACGGAGCAAAAAGACAGCAATATTCAGCTGCAGCAATTACGCGTCTTACGTAACCGGGCGTATGTACATATGTACGCGTTCCTCGTCTCAGCCTCGGCCAGACAATGAACGCCAGCGTAAGATAAGAAAACAAACCGCGGCTGCGAAAGAGTTCCACCTGAGCACACCCTGCCGATAGTCCAAACACTCCCCTCCCCCCCGGGCTGGTTTCGTAATCTGAAATTGAAAGCGACAAAATAAATAAATGCATCGATCATTAGCGAGGGGAGCCGCGCCTAGCGCGGCGACGTCGGCTGCGCGTGAGCACGTGGGCGCGCGAGCTCGCTCTCCTACGAGCGGCGTGTGGGCTCGCCGCGTGCGTGTCGCACGCGTGTGCGTGGTCGATGGAGCGTGTGCGAGCAGACGTCGGGACGAGCGGCGAGAGAGCGTGGAGAGCCGTGGGACTCGGACGAAGGTGGAGGAGTAGGTAGTGAAGGAGGAGGTTGCTCGCTGGTAGAGGGATTAGTGAGGGAGCGAGCGAGAAAGAGAGAGAGAATGAGAGAGAGAGAGAGAGAGAGGATCCGAGCAGCGAGAGCCGCTTAGTCCCACGCGACGGCTCGTGGCTCCTCGTGGCAGACGCGCGTCGCGTCGTCGCGTCGCCCTTTCCTGGGGATTGATAGCGAAATCGGGGATAGATCAGATAAGGACCCTGCGTTCCGAGCATTGCACGTTTTGGAATGCGAAGAATAAACGCTCGCTTGCCTTCCCTTCTTTTTCGAGTTGTTTTATTGACAGCGAAGTGGAGCTTGAAGTAGGTGTAGGTACTGCCCGCACTGCGAGTACAGTTAGTAGGCAGGTCTCAAGCTTCTTTTTTATTAGCCATGGGATGGAATTTGTTTGAGATAGGGATGGGGCATTTTATGGACAGTGGAACGGAGATCCTGATGTGGCTTCCACAGTTTAGGATATATACCTATCTGCATTGCGAATGTAGCTTATGGGAAGTTAGATTCTAAAGCTGTTTTCATTGAAGCAAATGGTACGCTACTAACGTTGCTGGTCGTGAAGGTTTCAAGTGTAGCGTGTATTCAGAATGCACTTATTGAACAGATAGAGACGTTACCTTTCATTTTTTATACCCATCAACTCCCAGGACCTGAGGCTTGCTTCCGTGGGAGTTTTAAGCCTCAGAAGTATGTCCCCAGGACGGGAATTGACGATCTCGGAGACCCGAGCTAGCTCACTAATGCGAGTTCAGCGGACTCAACTGTTGAGTAACCGCTCACTGATTTTTCGCTGAACACTACCTCTCAGTTGCTCACTTATCAACACGTTTAGTGATCGCTGGCCATGTTTTGTAGCTCAAATATAGTCCGCTATTTTTACGGAACATGTTGAGTTGCTACAAATATCGCTACCCTCCCAAGTGTCGGTCAGCGGAACGATGGACTGATCAGGACTGATCACTGTTGATGTCTCAACGGTTAAATAAAGGTGAATTCCCATGGCGCGTGGCTCGGCGACTAAGGCAGGAAACTCGCCGAGCCACGCGTCGTGAGAATTCACCTTAAGAGGCTCAACTGGTAGCTTGATATGAATGTGACAGTTCCACCTGAGCTTCCTAGAAGCCAGAGTGTTAGGGATTGGGGTCAGAAGGGTTGGAAATTCGCCTTCTTTCTGAAGCTAAGGCGAGTCAAGTGATCGAGGTAGTTGCCACCGACTGTAGCTCATCGTCCATAGAATTGGCAGGATTTATTGAGGCCTGCACCCCTAACATGGAAACGGAACAGTCAAATGTATATATTGGAGAATTACCTATGAACATCAACAATCACACAAAGTCCACTGCATATACTGTTTTTGGTGTACAGACTTCATAACCAACGTAACCTCAATGAAATATTCATTAACAAGACAACCTTAATGACATCATCAAGCCGTCACCGTCCAGCCACCATCTTGTGCAGAGTTTCCACGGACATATCGCGTCCCGAGCAAAGCAGCTACACGAAAAGGAGCCCACGTTTCTTGCGAGCCCACGACGCCCAACCTATGGCGACACATCAGTCTCGACCAACTGTCGGTTCGTTTACGTCGCGGCTGAAGAACCATGAGCGGCAGGAATTAATGCAAATTGAAAGAAAGAAAAAGCCGGAGTTTTGTAAGTGGCTCGTGGGAATGTTCGATGGAGCTCTACTGTCATTAGCCCGCTGCCACGAGACGCTCCCCGGGCTCCCCGTGGCGGACACTCTCATTGACATCGGCGCGGCGAAAAAGAGAAAGGAACAGGCATGGTGGGAAATCGCCTTAAGGTCGCCAGCAGAAGGTTCGCCGTGGTTTATGCGTCGCGACTGGGCACCGTTTTAACCTCGCGAAGAATTTAAATGGAAAGTTAAGGTAAACGCGCCAATTAAGGTCGCGCAAACCGTGTGTCGGCATGGCTGCATCAAAGGCCACCGCCTGCAGTACGTTCTACAGGAGTTTCTTAAGAGCTACAACTGTGCAGGACGACGTGGCTCGTCCTGATCGATGTGGTCCAGCCTGTGGTGCCCATCGATCGTGATTGAACGCGATCGAACGAATCGCTGTAAATGAATCGCCGCGAAAAGAATCGATTTCGCTGGATCGGATCGGCCGCTCTCTGGCTTCCTATTGGCGGTGTGCACAAACACCTGGCGTTTGCAACGCAATGGTTTTCTGGTTGCTAGCTTCCGAGGAGTTTTAGTTCCGCGGTCAAGCCGCTATTACTGTGATAGTCATTCCAGAATTCTGATGATACTATAAAAGGCTAGCTCTAGTCTAGTTGGATATTCTTCAGAGATAGAGGCTCCATTTCGTGAAATGCAGTGCTGCTTTTACAGCTAAAATTGTACAAAGCTACCGCGGTACATTTCCGATTTCCCTTCATTCAATTTTCTAACCGCACTCCACGGAAAAATTATTTGGAACGTCGCATGGAGCGCTCTATAGATCTGAAGTTAATGCTCGACGTAGAGCGGCGTTAAGTAAAGGGCAAGAGAGCTCTGGAATGCGAGCTACTCCTGTTAAAACCTAGTTCATAAAAAGCTGATTAGCACAAGGCTCGATTAACACACGCGGCGTAAAAGTAGGCAATGCATACCGACTACTGAATCGAAAAGCGAGAACGTAGCGGCGCGTATGTTTGCGAGTGGATGACGAACGCTTTATCAACAGAGAAGTTTACAACCAAGGCAGCCGGGTAAGAACTTAATTGCTATTGTATTAACGATTACCTGGTCGCGTCCTATTAATACCACCTTATCAGCCGGGGCACGTGATTTCGACACCGTCGCTCGTAAATAACGTAGCAATTCCCCTTGATTCGATTTAAATTCCATCTGATCTGCTTTCGGGCGGTTCGCATGCTTCCTCGCCGACTTCTAAACACCGACGACCTCGAGAAATCACGATTCACATGCGGCCGTTCCACGAAACCGAGCGTGCGTGCCGATCGCCACGCCGCGCGAACGTGTTAAGTGTTAATTCAGCTGAATCAATACACACCGCGCGGAATTTTAAATCGGATTCGCGGCACGCGCGCGTGGGCGCATCACCGCAGGAAATACAAGTCGCGGGCAGCCTTGAACGGAGGAACCGGCACGGTTGGTGACACAAAGCGACAGCGCCTAGCCCGTATGATTTATCATCGATTTCCCGAAACGATGCAGTCCGCGGTACAACCATATCGCGATCAATCGTGCCTCTTAATCGTCGTGGATCGGGCGTAAACCCACGGTGCGCAACTACTCTGGAACCGCGATAAGTCATCATCGTCTGTATCTCTTAATACAGAGTGGAAATGGCCACGAAACGTGCTCCGATGAGGAACAAGATTGACACATGACAGTAGAGGACTGATCAGGTGCTGATAAGTTATAATGGGAAACAGAGGAGTGCTGAAAGATTCTGTTTCAAACAATGGGGCTTGGTTCCTTTGCTATCCTATATTCAAAGGAGGGGAAGCGTTTTTGGGAACCACCCACACGTTCACAGATATTTCTGTGACTAATAAATCGTATCTCCGACACAGTCACTTGGCACAGATAGCGCTAGTTTGGCGAAGAAAGAGGGACATAGGGAATGCGTGGAACGTCAGAAATACCTGAAAAGGTCCCCGGACTGCGCAGCGGAACACGTCGACCTCATCGATCGAGCGTAAATTTCCAAGTGTCACAGGCAGCGAGGAATGGCTTTGTGTCGCGCGGAACGGGAAGCAGGGCAAATATTTTCATTGCGTTCGGTTTCGATTCGCGTGCGCGAAAATATTGGCAATAATCGCGCGCAAACATTGCGCCGGGAGGCGAGGCAGCAGGCGGGGCGCGGAGAGTTGATCTGCGAGGGCCCAGCGCCGCGGAGCTGGACCGAGCACAATGGCTAAACTAATATTGAAATATTGCCGGCCGATTGGGCCCGTTGAGCATTTTTCAGCGTCGCTGCCGAAGCGCGGCCGCTAGCAAATGCGTTTGATTTACGAGCCGGGGAAAGCATTGAATGCCGATTGTTAATACGAAATCATTTATTTACGCGGACGCGCTCGATCGTTACGTATCCCTGGCCGTCGTGGAGACACCAGCCGCGTCTAAAATGGTCCCCGGTGGTGTGGATCGACTGCGCGGGCTAGATCGGAGCACAACGTTGCCCGTGACGAGTTTATTCCCTCTCAGGACCGTAATTGGACCGCGGGGATAAATTAGAAACGGTCGGCACAAGTCACGAGGGTCGGTTGCCCATTGATTGCAAAATATATGGGACCGTGGGGGCATTTTTTAAAACCCAACGCGACGTCGCACGCAGATACGAAGAAGCACTCTTGTTTTTGCGCTGTCACGTGTGGGAGGGGCAGCAGATAGTAGCTGATAGTACGGGCTCGGTGTATTTCTGCGATTTGTTGATAAGCGTTATCGCGTGGACGAGGTGCCGGTGCCCCGAAGCGATTGATTAGCTCGAGTGTCAGTCTCCTTTCTCTGGGAGCAGTCGAGTCTCGTTCGAGGAGTTGATGCATCTTTGGGAAGAGCTATTTGGAGTACTCGATTATCCTGGTAATGTCTGGAGTAACTCGATCAAATTTGAGTGTCTTATTTAATTTACTCAAACTATTCATGATCCTTCTAAATTTTTCATGACCATTCGTTTTAATTACGCGAAGATAAAATATCTCTCGCAACAAACACGTCGAGGAACAGACGTTTCTTCGTGCCACAGCTCGGTGCACTCCATTGCTTCATTCAACCAGGAGAGTGTGAAACTTAATCGCGTCTCACACTCATCCTCCCCTTTTTGCCAAGCACGTCACTTTCTACCAAAACACGTCGTCCGCTCAGAGGCAAAGGTGCCGATGTCGCCAAAAAGCGGCAGAAAAACAGACGGTCTTACGCTTCCATTTTAATGAGAGAACGATCACGGTCTCGAGCACGCTTGACAGTCTAAGTGCACCGAGCGGACCAGTCGCTGGCGTTTTATTTTGCCCAGGATCATCCCGAAAGGATCGGTACAGGCCTCCGTTCGGCAGCACGGTACACCTGTACGACAAAAACGGCGCCCGATTTTTCGGCGTCGCCGTACCCCATATATGTAACACGTAATTGGTCATATTTTCAACATTCCGACAGAGGAACGCGTCCTGTTCACGCATACCGTTCGCCTCTGCCCTCTCCTCCCCTTCCCTCTGTCCAAGGTTTATACAGGGGCTCGTCTTCAATCACGCTACCAGCTTTTTGCCCCGTCGTCCAGTCGACCGGTTCCCGCCAAAATTGGATTCAAATCGAAGGGAGGGGGGGATTAACTCGGCGCAAAGTTTGTAACTCTCTGTGACGCACGAGGTTGCGCTCGCTACGCTCCTTTTGTTTCGTGACGTGCTGGACCTCCGCGAAGGAGCCGGCTCTTTCTCGTACGTCTTACTCCCTCGGATGAAAATGCTCGTTAAAGGGTACCACGGGAGATGGACACGCGTCGCCGGTGATGGATGAAGGGAGTCCTTGCGCCGATTGGTTCGAATTAATGCCAGGCGTGACGAGTGAGGCTAGTTGGTCTCGTTGTTTTAGCTTTTGGGATAGCGTAGGGAATTCGCGGGTTTCGTGACAGGCAGTTGAGTATGTTTGTGAAACAGGAATAGAAGTCTCGGAGGGTGACGATTGACAGAGGTGTTGAGTTACTGTGGGAATTTCGGTAGCTTTGGCCAGTGACAGTGTGTTAGTACACTTCTGACGATGGTGCCTACTGTGGTGCCTTAACCCTCACCTGAAGGAAGCAGGGTGTATCAGGACCCAACCCGTACTTTTACTCATTACATACTTGGTAGTACCACTGCTATAAGAAAATAAGGATTTTATAGAAGTTTATTCTGAGCAATTTATAAACGAATTTATATTACAGGTAAAATGGACCTTATATCCGCCAGCGACTGTCGGGATATCCGCCAGGCAAGGGTTAAAAAACTCGGTTTGTACAGTGAGTGGTCAAATTAAACTCAAACAAAAAGGTTTATATTTGGTAAGTTTAAGCGATGGAATAAAATAGTTGTCTCGTTTTTAATGTTATTATATTTTTTAATACTAGTATATGTATTTAAGAATGCAAATTAAGTACATTTATATAGGTTTAAGACTACCTATATTGTACGAGAAATACGATTATTCAATATTTGCCCTTATTTCGCCCTTTTAAAAACAAATGAGATATATTTTGAAACATTACTCACAATGATGCCAGATGTTGTAGCTAATCAATAAATGAATAAACAATAACATTCATGCATTGTTACTTTAATTACAGCCACAAGTTTCACAGATTTTGACGAAACTTATTTGAGTATAATAATTTAGCCACCCTCTGTAGAGTTGTAGATGGGAAAATTGATTACAAAACGTGTCATACAAATATAGTCTTCATCATGATGAAGCTCATCTTCGTCTTCTACCGCGCATTCCCACGTTCCGCCATATTAAAATATGTATGTATATGAATGTATATGTAAGTGTATGGCCGCGTTATCGGAATCTTGACAAATTCATTCTATCCTATTGGTATTGGCTAATCTGGAATATTTATATCCTTACATCATGGTCTTCATCAGGATAAATGAACGAAGATCAGAATACCATCCAGAGGAGTTCACAGAACAGATCGCACTCGAAAGACTATACACATAAAAGTGGGGAGTACAGCACAGCAAGTTGAGAGCAACAAAAAAAACGTTGCCCTAGACTCTATATTCCACTCACTCTCTCCAGAAAAGAAAAACGTTCATAAATTTTCATTTCCCAATCTCTGACTGACCCAGAAACCGTAGCCAAACAGTGGAATCACGGCCCCGCCGTGTCACAGCGTGGAATTACCCTAATTGGCCGAAACCGACACTTTCACGAGACATTAAGCTGGCCCAGGGCGCGGGTTATCGACGTGCGCACGGAGGAAGAAGGAGCCAAGGAGCACGATCACGCGCGCACGCGGTTACGAAAGCGGCCAGCGCCCGGCCATATGAGATTCCGCTCACGCGTGTCGCATGGAATTATGCATCTCGCATTTTTCCCCGCCGGGCTGACAATGCGGCCGCGCGCGTCCCCGGATGCCATTTGTGGAAAAGCCACGCAATTATCCGCCGGCAAATCTGAGCGGCAGCTGTGTACTCCAAGTTTGGCCTCTTCCTCCTTCTCGCTCCCACCTTCCCCGTCACGGTAACGTACGCGGCCCCGTTCTCCTCTTCCCGGCCTCTCTTCCCATCGCTGGCCTGCCCGTGGCCGTCGGTCGCGACACTCGCGTGCGGTCTCTCGCGGCAATCTTCGTTTCATTTAAGGCGTTTGATGTCTTAATTGGACGTGGCTGGTTCACCTTGAACAGGCGGCTTCTACGCGTGCAAGGACGCTCCCCTCGCGCCGTGCTTCTAATCAATGACGGTCTCAGGCCGCGGTTACGCGATAACGGGGACGATTGCGACAGCGCGTCGAATTTCGATCGACCGCGCCACCGTGGCGTGAGAGATTGCTCGGGGTGCCCGATTAACTGCGGGCTTTCTTGGAAGCCTCTCGCTGGCGATGACTCCTTGCGCCGCGATACTGGAGGTTGCTGATAGTGGGTAGGGTTAGTGTATGCTGGTCAAGCTATGGTTTTTCGGGATCCTGATCAGTTGGGATATTCTTAAGGTGGAACCACACATTCGGTATTCGACGTATGCTCCGAATGTTCGCTATTCGGCAAACAACTACTATCTACATATCTACGTGGATCTAGCAAAGTGGACAAATGTTCGCTATGCACCGATTACCAGATGTTTGCGCGAGATTCTATACGAATGCTCGCAGTTCCAGATCACGAGTCGAAACTCTCGTCATTTGCTGAATAAACGCATAATGTGCAAATATACGCGAATACTTTGGCGAACACTTTTATTCAATACCGAATACCTATGTGGTTCCGCCTGTAGAGACTCTAAAGACACGGGCAATTATTTTCTAATCGTGAAACTTGTTGGTTGATGATCTGAGTGCTTGAAATGGTTCTGGGAGACTTATGACTACTGATGACTCCTTTTCTTCTCGTACTGTAGATTGCTAAGAGTATTTTTGGATGTAGTAATCGTCGGGTGTTTGATTATTCGTAGAGTTTCTCGGAAATTTGGAGCTGGAGCTGCTTCTCTTATGATACTGAAAATTGATGAGAGTAAATTTGACTGTAATTATCGCCTATGCAATTAATCTGGTTTTCTTGGAAGCTTCGAACTGGTGATGACTTTTGCTGTAATGATACTGAAGGTTGCTGATAGGCAGCGTAGCTATGGTATTCATCGCGTATGCAAAAATTTGGGGTCTGATCCTTTTGGGAACATCTTGGGAATTTTTAATCTGATTCTGACCATTCCTAATACTGAATTTAGCTAGAGCAATGATAGTCCACGTGACTGAGGATCCTCATTAATTCGAAAGCTTCTTACAAAATCCCCAGCTGATGACTTCTTGTCTTGTACTAGAGATAGCCGACACATTCGCATAAATAACGTTAGAAACATTGTCCAAAGTACCTTTAATTTCCTATAAAGATACTTGATGCGCATTCAAGAATGATTCCGAGTTGAAAGTGCGAAGATAGTGAGTAGACTTCGAGGTATCTACGCTTTTAATGCCTGGTGGAGAGATAACATTGAAGTGTACTTCACGAATTTAATGATTCATCGTGGCTTTAAATTAACACGGTACGGTACTTAAAGACACGAGCCAGAGACAGAGTTCAGACACGGTCTCTCATTTACATTTCGTGATAACAGAAACCTGCCGCCGTTTGATGGTCGGCGATGTAAGAAAAAAAGTTCCACTGTTTGTTATGACGCGTGGCACGCGGAATTTCTTAGCAAATACTAAACAGATAGCAAAGATCTCGTGTCAAGGTTCTCGTGACAAGGCGTGTATCATTTTTATTAGCATCGCTCTAACACTATCAGTCTCCCTTATACACCAGAACTTTCCATCGAACCTAAACAAATCTTTTACATCACATTTACCAAAATTTACACCAAGAACGATCAAAATCACATGAACGCTTATCAAGACAGAGAATTATCATCAACCATACAAAATTCTCTAATAATCGCTTTAACAAAAGTTTCACAATTCTCTATGAATTATTCACCGAGGAAGCTACACTTTTACAGTCACAATCAACTTACTCCACTGCGAGATGGTAGTCAAATCCCAGAAGCAGGGCGATGTCTCCTCACGTTAGTCTCCATCAGTTAGCTCTGATCTCGAGAATCAGCTCGCGTCGAACACAATAGGCGATGCCAGGGCGTGCTCGTGGAATACATTAAAAGGGAAAACGAGAAAAAGGAGAAAGAACTGTAGCTCATTTTGCGCTGGACAGCCGACGACGCCCAGTCTGGGTCGAGTTATTTCAGACGAGCCGCGTTCCGCGTGCACTCTCGCCTCGCAACCGTACATTTAGCTTTGAACGTGGACAGCTAGACAGGTACAGAGGGAATAAGCGGACCGGTTTAATATAGATATACTGCTTAATTAGCAGTTTGCTGCTCGCTTTGCTCGTTGCGAGCTGGGATGGGCGACCTGAACATTCGTACGCTTTCCGTGAGTCTCGCATGCCCTACGCTGGTCCCGCCGCGGACCCAATTTACGGGGTTGTTGATTATCATCGAACACGAGAAACCGTGTAAGACGTAATCGAATTAGCGTCCACGGAAAATTTTTAATAAATCATTGCGTGAGATTACTCGAAACTCGGTTCAACCAAATTTGGATGATCGTAGGTCGCTTGAAGATTGAAGATTCTACTACACACTGCTGCCCATAAGTATTAGAAATTAGCACAGCCGCTGCATTTGCACAAAATGTGATATTTGGTACTTTTCACTGGTTCTGCTTTAAGATACCAAATAAAGTAAGATTGGTCACAGTTCTTCAATAAATTTGCCTCACCGGGCAGAATATAAAGCCTCACCGTGATACAAATTCCTTTGAGAAGCTCTGAGGATTCTCTTTGCTCTATCATTTTCATTATGCCAGTCTATCACCTGGGTATTCCTAGAAAGGCGGACGCAAAGCAGATACTATCATCCCGGCGCGGATCAAGGATTTCGCATTCAGCGTTCGTCGAATCGATAAGTAGAATCTCTTATCGACCTTTCGCGCTGATGGCAGAGGAACCAGTCGGAGCTAACAAGATCAAAAATTGGGGGTGGGTCGTCCGGAACGGACGTGGGACGCGGTGCGTCGGTGCGCCATCCGCGTGGGATCGGTTTGGTGTGCGTGGAGATCGCCAAGTCCAGGTCGTTACCCAGATACCAAGGCGTCGTGTGCGTCCACCACCACCGACGCCGTCGTCGTGACGCGTCCTACAGTCGACGTGACGTGTGGGAGGCTCTGGCTCTTTGCCTCGGTTACTATCTCGCATCTCCGTACTCCTCGTTATTCCATTTCTCGCGTCTCTTTTGTGCTCTCCTGCGCTGGACGGGCGCGAAAGTCATCTGCTCATCCCTCTCCTCGATTATTTTTAGAGGATTCAGCAGGAGGTTAGGCTAGACCACTGAGACACTCTCTAGTCAGTTAGGATTCAATTTTGTGGTACGTAATACTTTGGTAAACAAAAGTATTTATTAGCCAAACTAGCTCTACTTTCACGTCTCTGTATGCTGAAGAATTTTATATTCGACGAATCCAGATAAGAAGTAGCAGAAATTCCTCTTCGCCTTTAAATTATCGCTGGTGTCGTGATTTCGTTCCGATCGAGCCTCCGTTTCTGCAACACGAGCCGCGGACTTTAATTCCTCCCTTTTCTCGGACGTATAATTCGTTCCCCGTGTCCGGATCCCGGCACGCGTCTCTCCCCGCTCATAATTTCATTTTTTCCTGTCCGTGTTCGGCCGCGATCCGCTTCGCGCCTTTTTCTTTCGCCTCGTTTCTTTTTGCGTATCGCGCGCAGGCGACGACATGAACACGAAACGCTGCTCTTGTCGACATCGACGCGCCATCAGGCACAGCCTCGATAAATTTAGCCGGGCAGTGTCGTGCAGGACCGCTCGTTGGACGGAACGAAGCTTAATGATCAAAAATTTAACTCGATGGCTCATCGCGCGGATCCGATCGAGCATCTTTGCCGACACCACGGACGATTTATCGCGATACGCGCTCTCATCTCGCTACACGCCGCCTCGCAGCCACCGGTGTTTGTGGGTTGCCAACTTTGTGAGCGGGAGCTCGCGAGAACGACAGGAACAGCTGCCAAGAACTTTTCACAGTTCTTCCAGTTGCTTCTAGTAGATAGTTCTACGAAGCCTCAACTCAGGAACCTCTCAGTGGGAACGAATTTCTGTGCCATTTTGTCCACCCACTCGAATTATTATCAAAGATGCTAATTGACGCAAATGTAGAACGCCCCACGTCCCGGGTATTGTTCATAGGAGGAGGCATTGTCGAATGAAATATCGCGTCTGGTCCTATTGCCTCCGATTTCATCTCTGGAAACTCTGCAGCCCGACTGCGCGCGCGCCGTATCTCGAGATCTCGATCTGGCGCTCGCTAAACTCCTACAACGGTGTGCGCGATGAAATACGACGCGGCTCGCCCGGGGAAGCCTTAGTTATAACGGCTTGAACAAATTACGACTGGCGCGTGACTAAAATGGTCACGCCGGACGAATTGTCGATCATTAACACCTCCGTGCCAGCGAGCACGCCGACGATGATATTTGCATGAGGCTCGGCTCTTGCCGCGCGCAAAACTTGGCCAAAAGAATAGGGAAGAGAACACCAGGATATATGGTGGAGGTCCAGGCATAGCTATTTCACAACCATAGAACACAACTCTTTTCGTATCAAGAATTGAGGATTCAGCAGAGCTATTTGGGCTCTATTAGACGCCAGTTCTCTGAATCATGGCGCGTTTCGAATGTCAGCAACTGAGAGGTATCTAAGTTCTCGCAGAAGTCACTTAATTGTGAATTTTCTTTGACCTTCGATGAATCTCCTGGGTTCTAATAGACGTCTAAATTATATTATCCAAGTTCTACCATATCATAGTGTTTAATATAACGAACACCATCTTAACACTTGCCAGCTGGAGCAATCCTGTTCAAAACAAGGCCACCCGTTGTGCTTTGTCCTCATACTCACCAAGGAACATGAGAAAGCATCCACCCCTTTAAAAGGTAGTCCCTTCGCAAAATCATATCAGAATGTTGGTCGCCCGATCAGACAACGCAAAGGTTCCACCCAGTCTCCACATAAAAGCCAATGGTCCCCGTGAAGCACAGTTTCCACGGCCCCCGGACAGTTTTATCGCAACTAGTCCAGCAGCCCCGCCTCGCGAGGCCAGATCCTGCACGTAGCTTTATCATAAAAGCGGACGTTCTCATGGAGACATACGCAGTCATCTCACCTACCATCGTCCACCGATCACAAGGATCTCCCGTAGACAGCCTCGAACGTTGTCGATTTGAATTTTCATACGGTCCGCGGCCGCCTATCGCCGCGGATTGCCATTGGAACTTTCCGGCTGCGCCCATCGGTATCTTCAGCATCCGTTACTAGATCGCGGCTGGTGGCCCCGCGCGCGATTACGTACCGACAATGCGCAGCGCAACGGCGACGTGTGGGCTCGTGAAGTGTGGGTTCGGCCGCCTTTAAGCGGTCGTATTTGGCGATACACGGGACGAAACAGCCGTGTGGGCTCGTCCAGCCTACCCAGCCTCGGGGATCGGCGGTGTACTTGGCGAAAGAGATACTCGGGAATTAATCGGCGGGACCGTTCCTCGCCGCGGAGCGTTTACGTCTTCGATAAAATCGCTAATGCAGGGGGCAATAAAGCGACGGATGCGACGTGCGCGCTATCATCTTCGTGGAGTCGCTTCTCGAGGACAGCGCGCAGTGGCCCCGGAGCAAATCTATTTTTCTGCTCCTCCTGCACGCTGGTTGGGCTTCGTAACTCGGTTGTAATTTGACAAGGTCGAGAACGAGGCTCGTCACGCGAGCTTCGACGTTCCGTGCCACCGTGCTGAAGAGGTTAATGGAAAGTTATCTTCTTTAATCTCGAAGGCTGTCGCGCTCGTGCGCGGCGCTTCGCTGCCAGAGGCAATTGAAATGGCACGTGATTGGCTCGACTTGGCGAGCAGTCGCACGGTTATCGTGCGCTTCTTCGACACGCACGGCTTTCGTTAGGATGCAGCCTCTTCGGGGCGCGATTTTGCTTTGAAGGACACTTTGCTTGCGTGTCAACGTATGGGCGTTAATGTGATGGGTAAAGGAAGAGGAGGTGGGCTTCTTTTTCGTTGAAACTGGGCAAGATTCAGTAAGTACATGTACTCTGGGAGCGGTTTAGAATTCAAATTAGGGTCTTCATTAAAGAAAATCGTGTTCCTTAATTCGATATTAATCTCCCAGGACTTTGCACTCAAGAATCACCTTTCCTACCTTCTTACCACAAACTAATTCCTCAAATATTAAAACACGAATTATTCCAACTTCCATTAGTAGAATCGAAGTCACATAAAGTCTCCGCCGATATAAATCCACGTGGACGCAGCCGCTATCACGCATCGCGTCCGTCCGCGCGTAACTTTCCACTCTCGGCTGCACGCGCGCGAGGAAAAGCAATCGCTGTGTCTGAGCGGGGCGTCGGGGAGGCCGCAGGATTTCCAGACGCCTCCAGAACAAAATCGCGTTTGCACGGTAAACACTGAATCCGCGTGCCGCGCCTGAAACGTGCGCAAACACCCAGCTACGAGAGAACGCGCGCTCGCGACGGGCCGCGAGGATCTCGTCGAGGATCACTTCTGCGGCGGAGGGGGACGACGAGGAAAAGCCACGTCGCCTCGGATGTCGTAACTCACCGGTGTCTGCCGGCACCTGTTCAAATGACGACTGGGCGGCTCGCGAACGAGCGAGCGCCAAAGGTCGCGATCGAGGTAGCCCCGCTCGTCGGAAGCTCGCGCGCGAACCAGACGCGGCCTCGTCACCCACACGCGTCCGCTGCCTCTTGTTAAGGAAGGTTATCATGACCGAAGCGCGATATATGCGACGAAGAAGGAAAGGCCGAGGAGTCTCCTTAAAACCTACGCGACTAGGTCGGCCCACTTGAACTTAAACGCTCCTGTACGGGTGAGATGTATGCGCGCGTGATCGAAAGGACAACGGGGGTAGGCGCTAAGAATGACCTGCCTACGGACGTCTAATTAGGCGTCCCCGCGTTCCTCGTGTTCCTTATGCGTCGCGGCCGGAGAATATGGTCCGTGGACGATGTACGCGAGCCACGTGGGCACCCAGGATATTAATCGTCGCAGGAACAAGAGACTTGTTAGGCGCGGGTCGAGGAGACGCTCGACTTGGCGCTGGGCTCTTTCAATGGCGCGGCTTGTGTAGTTGGGAGGGTTTGATTTGAGTTATTGGCGACTCTGCGGGGGATTTTTAGGCTGATGATTCACTGAGGGCTACATTTTCTCGGTTCCAGTTGTGTTTGGATAGGTCGAGGGGCGGAGGATTTGAATCGCCTTCCTGTATTTAGGGATTTCGGTAACTTAGTGTGATTGATTGTTGAAGGTTAGGGTGCCATGAAAGGTGAAATGGCTTGTAGGACGAGGTTTATTTTAATTTACATTTTCTGGAACTCCTTTGTTCCTAGTGAGTTCAATCTTTTTGGTTGGATATATGTTTCACTGACAGCTTCAAAGAACGCTGAGGGATATATTAGAACTTGGGAATAGGAATCGCTGGATAAGAGCAAGATTACTAGAATAACACATCTTAGTGAGTTGTTGTTGTCATAATTGTGATCTTGAAATGGAAGCTTATGACGTTTGGCTTCCATACCCCGTATTACCCTTCAGCAGACCCTTTACCCTTTGTAAAGCAGAGCAATAATATCTAATGATTTCGATGGGTATAGAATCTAGTACTAATACTAATCTATTCGCTACGTTTCGATTCTGATAAAAGTATATCAAAGACGACCCTTGTACCATCAAAATACATCTGCCGGATGGCGCGTGGCAGTCGTGGCACCCTGTGTTAGATTTGACCCTTTATAGGGAGCAGTTCACAGTACTACATTCTGGAGTATCGCACAGATAAAAATTTGTAACGTAATTTCGTGTTGGCGTGGGAAACACGTGTTTGGCTAGAACCTATGGCAATTGAATATCTCTCTACGTTACCCATATTCGTATCATGTGCCATTGCTCGAGTACAGTTCTTACTTAATCAGCCCATCGTGAAGGATGCTCCAGGCGAATAATCAACTACTGAACACTTACAGCAGCCCTCCAACCATAACGTTACAATTGCTTCATCAAAAGTTGTTCCACGCTATCCCCAACCACCAAACCCTATCACAAAACACCATCAAATGGTCCGCCAAGAAATCCTCCATTTCCAAATGCACTCGGCCCCGAGTGGTGCAAACGAGGCGCCCGAAAAGGAGCCCTCGTCCTCGGCTGCCAGGCCGAAAACGAGCTGACAGAACGTGGGCACGATCGTGCCGTTGGATTGATCGTGAAGAAGCAGCAGCTGCTTGCACGATCGAGTCAATATTTGATACAGTGGCCCCGCTTGTCCTCTGACCAGTTTCGGAGGGGTGACGTCCCACCCCTTTCGCGGATCGGGATCCAGCGCATTCTTTCCACTTTTTGTCGGGCCACCGGACATATATCGGTGGAACGTCCGCGATCGAACGCCAATACGTGATTCCGCCCGAGTATCCTGGCGCTTGAACGACGCTCGCTGCATCCGAGGCAGCGGCGAAAAAAGGGGGGAGTTATTAATAAGATGACACTGTTCGCCGGAGCTCGTACGTGAGTAACGATTGACAGATGTTACGTGGCTGTGTTTTTCGAGTTTTCGATACATGGCCCTGAGGGGAACTCGCGTACAAAATGATCGAGTGTTCCTGTTGCTTCCAGGAGGCTGCAGGTAATTATCTTTTTCTGCATTTATCGCGCAGAAGGCTTGCTTCCCCGTTGGAACGCGGCCCCGCAGGATCGCACCGCTCCGCCGAATGTGTACGTACGTACAGCGGGTTTATGACGAGAATCGAGGATGGTTCGATTCTTTTCAGACCGCCGGCGATCGTAACGCGAGATTCTTAGAGCTGGAAAGGGAGCAGCCTTCTTTGGGGGCGACGCTTCCCGACACAAGGGCCCGCTCAGGATTGCGCATCTAGATTCCGTTTTTTGACGTTCTGGCAAACCGTGGGACGCCGACGTCCAACGGAGAACGAGCCAAATATGTCCGTCGGCGGAGCCACATTTTCATCAAGTTTTTGCCGGCGGATGAATTATCGCCACGGGCTGAATGCTAAACGCAAGGTGACCCGAGGAAATAGTTGTGGCTCCTCTGATTCTATAAATCTCTCAGACCTGGCCACGAATACAACGTCAGTATAAAAGTCTCACAGGAGGGTGGAATAATTTCAAGCTCCCCGATCTCTCTTCAAATTTCCACTCGCAGAAGCTACAGACCTCAATTAAATAGTTTCTCCAATTCCCCAAGTGTCCTCCGCAAATTAAATCACTCCCTCTCCACCCCCAAACACCTCAACTCCGTCGAACCTACCCGAAATTCGGTCAGCCAGTTGGCAAAGGCCAGCGGTGAACCCATCGCCGCGTGCTCTTCCGCGTCGAATTGAAAATATCCCGAAGCTGACTCATCGTGGAAGCGGGCCACGCGCTCGCCGCGCCGCGTTGGAGGGGATTTGGAGAACAAGCGGACAGTCGCCGCACGGGAATGTATTCCGAATGTTTCCCTCGTAATCGTCTGTTTGTTCGTCCGTGGAAGCTGCCTCCCCGCCGAATCTTCGGGCCCGGAGGGGTGTCGGCGGGGCCGAGGATGGGCAGAGAAAGAGACAGCTTCTTGCGTTGGATGTTTGTCGTCGTATCCACCGCGTGATTGACGGACGTACCAAGAGACGAGGGCTGCCTCTCTGTTTCCCGACGTCCGCTGATCCCGATGTTTATCTCCGCTGGTAGCGAACTCCCTTCTGTTGTTCCACTGGCGCAACGTATGAGCGCGCGATTTTACCGTCGTATTTCGTGGCCCTCTCCGGCTCCTCCGGTCGCAGGATTAGCGTTCGAAAACGTCGGGGCGAGGCGGGGGCGGGAGGGAGGGTGGATCTCGTCGAGATAGGGGACGCGCGATTGACAATCGACGAGGCGGGATCCTTTAGCGCAGGGACATCGAAGGTCCGCGATCGGGATCAGATGTAAGATCCGCGCGCAACATCCATCGTATCGCTCCTTTTGATGTTTCGGACTGCCGTTCGCCTTCGATTATTTTTTGGTCCCGGCAGCGCGCCGTCCCCGGGCCACTGTCTCACGGTTTTGCGCTACGATTTCGTAGGAATCTTTGGGTGTTTGATATTTATTAGGGTGCTCGGAGGGTCCCCCTCGTAACCGTGTCCCCTTCAACGAATTAGGGGCTCGGTATTCGCTGCGATCCCGTTCGTTTTGTTGCCTTTCGGGAAAAGGAAGCTGACTTTTTCTCTGGAGGCGCTCTTTGCAGCTCAGGGTTTGAATTCTGGTGATTTTCCTCGAGTAATTGTGACTCTGGTAGGGGCCACGGTACAGAGAGTCCGAGGATATTGTGGATATCTCTGATTTGAGATTTTTCCTTGGGAAATTGTAAAGATAGCACTCCTGCTGCGAATTGAATTTTCTTTCTCAAGTGAAAGATGTTTTCAGAGAGACTCTATACTGTGATTTGAGGCATTGAGAACAAAAACGGACTAACCCACATTTTTTATGAAATTTAGTTAGTAGCAATAATCATATAAAGTAGTGCGGTTAGTCCGTTTTTGTTCTCGATGCCTCATTTATATTGTTTGAGGTACATCAGGTGCTTCTTAGAACGCAAATCTATTCACTTTTAATGTCCCCGATGTAAATCGCTCGGACCCGTCGCGCGGCACTAAATAATTACCTATCACGATTTAACGTCTGCATTAAGCACGCTGATCGCAATTACACATGCCTCCGGACGCTGTTAATGACGAGGCGGTCGTGACATTCATCACGGGGACGTCCGAAAGCGATTGCTCGTCTAAAATAATTCAGGCAGCAATATATAAGAGGGAGAAATTTCAAGCAGCCCCTCCCCCCCCCCCCCCCGGCTGGTAGGACGGCCGATTCTCGAAATGCATCGCCCCAATAATCAGCATCGAGCCCGTGCACGCAGAAACGTGGCGCGTTTGAGAGCCAAATAAGCCGAAAGCACACCATTAGCGTATGTAAATATCTCGTTCGGACAGGAATCAATTACCCTGGTCGTCCTCCTGCGATCCTTGCGCCGTTCCATGCATAGCAATGAAGCCTGAAAACGAGGTGGCGGAGGAGAAGAAGGCCCATGCATGAGGAGAAGCCACTTAAGATGTAATTGCGCGTAAAGCGTCCGGTGATTCCGCGAACCTTAGGAAAGGTGTGAACGCGAGAATTGTAATTCGCTCGCGCATAAACTGGGCCCGAACGATTTCGACGCCCTTATCTGTCGAACGGAGGATTCCCGTCGATGCTGTAATTCGATTTCGAAATAGCGAACGAGTTTCTAGGTAGCCTGCGGAGCCAGTAGGTTCCTAAAAGATAATGTCGCCAGAACTTGCGCTTAAGCATAGATGGCATTGAGATGAACGGGCTACTACGAGCTACTGTGCTTGTTAGAGCACTGTTATTTGAAATTTGGGAAGCTGTGTTCTGTATATAAATTCATAGAACTTTGCATAAGTTCCGAAGGAACACTATTAGTATATATTTTTTATTTTTAACTGGTATCCCTGCATTCTACTTTTCCGAGCCGAGCCAGGGCTACCTCAAGCCGAACGTTTACAACGCAGTGGAAGCTGAAAAATGCTCGAGCTGCACACGCAGCTAAGTTGCTCTGGACCAGCACGAGCGATAAATGAAACTGCTGCATAAAAGATATCGATTGAGGAGTCAGTGTTTTAAGGGGAGCCATTTATGGGCGCAGAAATGAAACTTTTATCACTTGCCGCGAGGGGATGAGCGACGCCACGAGGTGTTGATTAACCGAGGGGTGTATTTTATGACGCTGATAATCGAATTCAACTGGTCGTGCGAGGAGGACGGACCAGGTGCGAATTATGCTCCACGATTTCCTTCGAACCGAAGCTTTGGCCATGGAATTCGCGAGGCGTACACGAGCCGTTCAACAGCCGCGCAGTTATTTATTTTCTGCGCAGCGGTTACTGCGAACTGAAGCAACGAAAATATTCCGCGAACTGGAAGGAAAATGCAGCTCCCTTTTCTGCTTCGATCTTCCGAGAAGGTCGGCGAAGATCTATTTTCTTCTCCTCCTTTCTTAGCGCGGGATACGTCAGACTAGAAGGGTCAAAGGATTGCGTTGTTTCTCACGTGCAAAATAGATTACTTTACTTGGAAAAGAGTGCGTTGGCGCTTTAGATCTTGAGACACTATCGCGCCATTTGACTTCCTCCAATATTCATCTTGATTATAAGGCAAATATAGTAGAATAGGGTCATGGCAGTTTACTTCGTGATGCAAGATGTCCAGTGATAGCAGATGGACGTTTTCCAAGTGTTATATTCAAGTTGGAAATCTGAATGAGAATATAATACTAGTGTTGCTTATTCTGTAGAAGTAGACAGATTTTGGAGAAGCAAGTGATCGTTTTACAAAACAATTAAGGCAGCAGCATACCAGAACGCATTCCCAAGCTTCAGAGCAGCTCCTTTCTCTTATTCTCCTTTTTCTGCCATTACGAACCGAAGGCTGAACACTGCTCCAGAAAATATACTGGAACCGAAGTATAATTGTACCGATTGCCCTTGCACGCAGATATAACTCGCGGTCCAGCGGCATGATAATTTCGCTACGCCTCGTAATGATTCCTTTCACGCAATAAACACAGTGGCAGAAACAGATAGCCGCAATTAAATGCAAAATTTAAATTCCTTAGAGTGGCACCTGGAACTGGGTGTGTGCCTGCTTGCAGAGACACTTGCCGTTGCGTTCGTACCTTCAGAAGCTTCAGATCAAAGTGTAGTTTTTGATACCATTCAATCATATGCAAACTTCGTGACAAGTCACTTACATCATCTACCAAATCGTCGAATCTCAGAAGCATAACAGTTTAGCACACTTCATTCAAGAAAATTACATTATTCCTCACAAGTAGCATAAAGCCTCAAAGTCTCAAAATTTCGACACACCCTACTGATCTCCTCCTGCAATACAACACTTCAACTAGACGAAACTTCAGAATACCAAACTCTAAATCCCCAGGAGCACAATACTTGATCAACCGTCAAAGCTGAAACCCCTGAAGACTCAAGTCTTTAACACCCGTTACTCGTAAAATCCCAGGAAGCGCAAGCAGGTTCGCGACGAAAATTCAAGCATCAGCCACACACTCGGCGGTCGCTGGCACGCCTCAACCATCCAAGCATCAGCGTCCGATTAATCACAGGAGCAGTCAGTGTCACGTAGGAATCCAAGATCGTTTAAGAGCTCGGTCAGCAGAACAAGATCACATTGTTCGCCGGGGAACGGCGATTCGCTGGCAGCGCGAGGGCGCAGCTGGTTTCCACATCCTCACCCACGTGGCAGATCGCGAGCAGGCGGCGAGGAGGTACGGAGCACGCGCGTGCACGGTCGTCTAGCGCACGTGTCGCGGTTTTCTAGCGCAGTATTACGCGCTCGGGAGCAAACAACGAAACAAGAGCATCAGATAGACAGCCCCGCATAGTTGGTGGCTCTCCGTGGCACGCAGCGTGAATAAATCCTACCGGTCGACCCACACGCGCGAGCGCGTCGCCCTTCTGGCTCTCCGCCTGGCTCAAGGTGGACCGACGATAATCGTAATAATCGTAAGCAGCGGCGGTGAACGAGGATGAAGAGGATGGCGACGTGGGTCGTTGCGCGCCTTCACGCTCGCACGCGCCTCCCGTCCCTGCCCTTTCTACGTGTGTTATTAACCTAAATTGCCTTGCTCGTGCGCGGACTCTCACGCCCTTATCGAGTCCCACGCGACGTCTCTTCTACGGTTCTACGGGAATTAGAGCAATTGCGAGCGGGTGGTAACCAGCCACGTGCTTGACGACGTCCCTC
This sequence comes from Andrena hattorfiana, assembly GCA_944738655.2. Lineage (NCBI taxonomy): Eukaryota > Metazoa > Arthropoda > Insecta > Hymenoptera > Andrenidae > Andrena > Andrena hattorfiana. The sequence goes on along the minus strand of OX122889.2, from coordinate 36,260,651 downwards.
GCGATGGGATAAAGTCGGATACCGCTGAGAAATTGAAAGAGAACTGGATGGCCTTGCACGGTTGCTTTGAGTTTGAGGTGAGAATTGTAGTTGCTGTGGTGTTTCGTCTAGTGTATTTTTGGTATGGTTCGGGCAGATATTTAAAGGTAGCGGCCCTGACTAAGGATTGGTGTTACTATCTTTTTATATTTCTGTTAGTTTGGGCTGATCAAAGTACATGTACTTTAATACTCCACTAAGTTTACGACACTGCTGTACTTGTTCTAGGTACTATAGGTACAGTGAGGAGGCTTATTGAGGATGATGGGAATAGAGATATAGGGAATGGATCCAGTTTTTCTGAGCAACTGTGAGAGTACTTCCTTGACTCTCACGTGAGTCTTAGGTAAAGAAGTCTGCAGCTCAGGAATCTGGACGGCGTAGATTGTAGAACATCGGAGTGAAATTGCAGAGAAGGTTAGTCTGTTCTTTAGAAGATAACGATGAGTATTTGTACCTTAAGAGGGGAACCTGATTTAGGACGCTGGAAATACGATAATTTTTTTAAGAATTATTTTCTCAACAAATATAAAGAGAATCTTTCCAAAACTTTAAGGGTGTTTTACTGTATATTCAGACAACAAGACAACTTTTTTTTATTTAGTAATAATTCATTTAATATTGTTTTATTGGTATATTTTCGCGCCGCCGGAGTTGTTAAATTGTGCACATCTTAGCGGATCCAATTTTTACTCGAAATAAAAGAGCCGAAGTTTTTTTTAATTAACACGAATTTATATCGTCGATGTATTAAAAAAAATAAGGAAAAAGTCTAAAGTTGACAAAGTTATGGGACTTTAACGAAAAAGTTACGATTTTGACGGAAAAATTTCGACGTTTTTATGCAAAAATTTTAATTTAAAGTTTAATTTAATTTCTGCATAAATGTTTTTCATTTGTTGTTCCCCCCTTAAGTCGGATTCCCACGTGTGCAGGGGACAGTGTCAAATTTTTAGAAACTAGAATCTTCCGAACCCGATGTTGAATTGGAATAACAGAAAGAATAATATCAAAATATTGATATTTTTTGGAGAATAATTCATACAAACTTTGCATGGATATATCGGTCTAATAAAATCTACTTTTGTTATTGCAGAAAGTAGATCCCCACGTACAATTGAAATGTATAAAGCCACATTCCAACGTACCCTACATCACACAATATAGGATCTCAGTGTCTACTGATGAATATGCAAGTGGCAACAGTGCATTTTATTTGCATGAAACATGGAATACAGTTCCATGTTACTTATCAGAAGGGCCAGAATAAAATTGCTCGAATCGCGTGTATTAGAAGCCACGGTGCCGCGAAGCCAGGCTCCGTCGGATGGGCATTCAATAATATGTAAATCGCGGATTACACGTGGCGAGCAAGGTCCTCGGGCGAAGTGTCAGGCAAAAGAGCTTACACGAACAATGGTCGATCGTGACTGGCGTAGATCGATACGATTTGATGTATGCCCATCGTGCCACGGGCCAACCTATGGAAATGTAGACAACGCTGTAAGCGAAGGCTCGATCCGTTCCGAGAATAGCGGAACAATGTGTTCCGAGTTGAATCCGAGAAATCAGCCCCGGCTGGTTTCGCAATCGATCGTACCAGCACGCAAAGCCTTTCGTCATCAACGCTCGGCTGGGTCGAAATGAAAGAAAAGGTGATTCCCAAGCGTTGGGCGGATAAAAATAGATCGCGTTAGCTTGCGGAACTGGGATTTCAAATCCGGCAGACTGAATAAAGTGCAAGTAGCCGTTTCGCCAGCCTAGACTGCTGACACGCGTTCGCGAAACTCGCCAGCGCCCCTCCCCCCGTCATTCCTCGAAATAAACATCGTTCACTTCCGGAGAGCGGAGCAATTCGAGCCGCTTGGATATTCCGTTTGATTATTCAGCGTCTGGCTGCCCGTTAGCCAGACGCTTCGTCATATTAACATTCTCGAAATACAAAACCGTCGTTCAGCGAAGGGAACCATCGATAGGCTAACTAACGGCGAAGTGGATCGTGCATCGAACAGGAACTCGTGGTTCGAGCGACTCGCTGAGTAGACTAGTCTCGAATCGATCTCTGGGGCAAGCGTAGATAGCTCGCCGATAATTAATTTTCGAGCTATCACTCGTGCCCAGTTCGCTGACCTCTGCACCGTGACAGCGCGAGTTACGTAGTCTGAGCCGCAATTTATTTATCTTCGTCTGGGGGGTGTCTAAGGATTGAATTTTAATTGTGACTTCCAGTTGGAAGTACCTTGACAAACATTATTTCTTCAGAATGACGGTGCCTTTTAGATTCACTATGCGTAATTATAATTTCATCCACTATCGTAACTGTTTTTCGCTGCAACGTTTTGTTGCCTTTTGGGAAAAGGAAGCTGACTATTTTCTGGACAGGTCCTTTAGAGCTCAGGGCTTGAATTCTTCTAATGAAATGGCTTAAACACAGAAGCTTGCGATAACTTTAAAAACAATTTACTTTCTTTTCATGTAACCAATTAGTAATAAGTCATATGTGAGTTAGTATATTGAATTAATTTTGAAATTGTCTCGACTCTTTTAAATTAAAATATTTTATTATATTTTGCAGAAAGGGTGCCAGACATTTGTTTGCATAGAGGCGCTTAATCCCCAAATCCGCCACTGTTCGTGTTATATAGTACCTAGAAGAATTTAACAGAGCTCCAAATGAATTAGACTCCAATCAATCTTTACTCTTCCATGATCTCTATTCTTAACATCTGCTTGACCTCTTCCTTCATAAAATAGTTCAAACACAAAATTATTCTGAAGAGTTCCCAACAAAATTGTATTCACCCCAAAACACAGAAATCTCTTCGATAGACACCTCGATACCCTCTCAATGCGAAACAAAATATTTCCTCACAATTAGTGTTCATGGCCAAAACATACACATTTAGTAATGCAGAGTTCATTCGTGTCTCATCGATGAAACAGCGTCTGTTGCTCACGAACTCGGTTTGTTGTCTGTGGACCAGCAGGCGCGCGGTATTCGGCGCGTCTTCGGGGCTGATACCGGTAAGCATGCTGACCAAAAGTCGAAAGAGGCAAAAGAAACGCGAAGAGTCATTCCTGCGGCACGTGGAACGCACGAAAATGGCCGACTTCTTTTGCCCCGCGACGAAGGGCCCCGTGTTTCACGAGTAGCCCTGCTGGCAGAACACGGTAAACGGCGCTTTGGAAAAAACTTCCAGGGCGATCGTGTACGTGAGACGCGAGACAAACGACTAATCTTCGACGGCTCGTACGTTCCTCGAGGGCTCCTCGTGGCCCTCCGAGCCACGCTCGAAGTCGATTCTGATTTATACTTCCTCCCTCGTCGCGATGCGTGGCTCGTACGCCACGCAAGTAGAATAGGACGGCGTTGGTCAGACTAGGCGGACCTTAACTGTGACTGGGGAGCTAAACGCTATCTGTTTACAAATCTGTGATTCCTTGACAAAATCTAGATAGGAATTTTCTTTTATTCTTCATGGCTTTTTCATTGAAAATTGATTTCGAAATGAGTAGATTATACTGGTTCAAGTTTGAATGCCACTTATCTGTGTTTGAGTAGCGGAACAGAATCAGAAGAAGAATCTTCCGTTCCATCTGTGTATCGTGGAGTAATCGTTGAATGCCTGTTTCTTGCACTCAAGAATTTTCAAAAATAGACTCCATTACTGCAGCTTCACCTCGTTCCTCTTTGCACGGACGTATAATCAGAGTCACAGGATTAGAGGAAGCAGAAACCTTCGCATTTTTCCATGAGGTGCAGATAATGATCGGCTGCGCCGGCACCGTGACGCCGGATAACACTTATCATCGACAAGGGAACACAAAGTTTCAAGTAGATATAATATCTTTATTTATAATGCAAAAATCAGAATTCTACTTTATCCGTATTTTGTATTTGGGTACATAATTTTCACACAGAAATATACAGGAGATTAAATCTACATTTGAATAGGAAAACTAGTAAAAAAAACTGTTTCTTAATAGTTTTTTTCTGGAAGCTATTTGCGTAGCTAAATACATAACTTTACCATTTAAATCTTTTTTCTAGCTTTAATAGTTCCCGAGATATTTGACCAAATAATGTGCTTCTCGACCTCCATTTCGAGGGCTGTTTTCACCCCTCAATGTGGACGTTGGCCAATAAGAAGCAGCACGCGTGAAATATTTTTGCGACCATTACCTTTTACCCAAGTTTTGTGAAAATCGGCGATTGTGACGTTAGGATGTTTCCTCGTGAGAGATTGACGGGAGTGGCTGAGCACAGTCAGTAGTCGCGGCGCGAGTCGGAAGCGTGGGGATACGGGGCAGCGAGGCATAGAGAGATGCTGTAGAAGAGAGAAGAAAATGAAGAGAGGGAATGAGATCGAGAGAGACCCCCCACTTGCTCTTCGCGAGTGGCGGCGCGTGTCAACCTTGCCTTGTCCTTGAAACCACGCGACCGCGACCATACAACGAGCCAAGTCGAAGCGGCACGCTAGTAAACGCTCGCGCGGTTCTAGGAATCAGCTGATTGCCCGACAAAAGGGGAATTCCTAGAGCCTGCCTTGGTACCGTCCGATTCTCGCCGTCCCCCTTCAATACCCGATGAATAATTAGCAATCACTGTGACTAAAGAACTTTTTCCATTTCCATCAGTAAACTCGCGCGTCCAAGGTGGCTCCCACTCCGTTTCCCTTTCACTCGTACTCATTTTTGCCAACTCCGTTGCCAAATTCTTGACTAATGAACGAAGGAAAAGCTTGAGGAGCTGAACGGTGGAGCTAATCCTGCACGTGGTCCGATCATGAAATCACAATATGGTCCAGGGATACCATTTCTTGTCATTCATGAGAGAATAACGTTTTTCGTGAGGACGCCACGGTGGTACGTGCCTGGAATGGAACAGTTCTCAGTTTTAGAGCTGTGATCTCGTAGGCGACTGCTCCGTTTGCCAGAGAAACGGCGCGGAGCCACGCGAAGGGGACAAAGAGTCCGCTTGTTCCGAGAAACAGCCGAGTTTTTTTAACGTGCTGTATGGAGATTGGGCAGATAAAGCCGGGGCACCGCGAAAAAGCGCGCGATTTAATTAAATTACCTACTAAATTATGCGCCCCGATTATCATCCTAATGACCATTAGAGCCGGCTCGGTTCGAGGCTGATAAATAAAGAACAGCCAGTTAGCCGACAGCCGGCGAGGTAATTATGGGCGCATCTCGACGCGAAGAAAACGCCTGTCCCGGCGTTGTCGTTATGGAAATCGTACGTGAGAAGTTAGAGGGAGGAATCTGGCCGGGCCTCGATACCTCGTGAGACCTGTTTGCCGGGGATTTCACGTAACAAAAGATAATCGACTCGCGGCGCGCGTAGATAACTGGGGAACTCTAACTCCTGATGGTGCTTATGCAACGCACGCGTGTGTACGAGCGTAAGGCTTGATTCCGGCGGCCGGACTAAACCGAAAGGTCATCGAATCGCGAGTATGCAGATCGATCGGATTTATTGTCACGGCGATGATCACAGGTTTCCTTCTCGGCTTGTCCTCTCTTTCCTCGAAGACGAAACATGGTTCCGGGAATCATTTACTGTGACCCGAGCCAGGGGTTCATGATCAAAGGCGATAAGGTGCTGCGCAACTTGTCGGACAAATTGCAGCGTCAGCGATGCCACTGCCTGGGGAGGGAAGGATTATGGTAATGCGAGTCTCCGACGTTTTGGTGAGAAATGCCTCGGAAATGACTAGGTGCCAGACTCCGAAATGACTCCTGCCGTTTCCTGGAAACTGTACTTCCGCGTGGATTTCGAATGCTTCGAAATGCTTTGAATGCTTGTCGTGAATTTTTTAGGATTCATCAATAGATGTTCCACGTGTAACAGTTCTGCCGCGCATCTTGAGGTGTTTGTGATGCAGGCGGTACTCGATCGATGTATATGAAATGTCATTTGTCTGCGGCTCGAACTCGATGGTATAATAACGCAATATAATTAGCAATTGCTATACGCGGCGATAAAGGGGAACGAGTTTCTTACGACACGTGTACATGAATTTGCAAAAAAGAGTGCTCGTAGACAACAGATTCCCAGGAACTTCGAGCCAAGTGTCATAATTTTCCGCACCGGAAGCGCAAATAGCTCGAGGTCTCACTGGAAAATTACTCACGCCCGATTACGAGAGAAAGTCGAAGGTGATAATCGGTTATCGCTGCTAGCAAGGGGGGCCAGTCTTAAGATTAGATTCTCAAGCTTCTCGATAGCTTCTATTTCAGTTCCACGCCTTAGATGCGTCGCCGTATCGCGCAGACGAGAAACTGTTGCTGTTGTTGTTCCGATAATCTTGGGCGCCCTCTGTTACCTCGGGAGGATGAAAAGGGCCCGAATTCCGGGGACTTAAGGGCCCTGCAGTGTTCGAGGTCCTACCGCCAGACGGCAGCAGATTCTTGACAGCCCGTAGCTGTGGCCCACTTTGGAGTGGGGACAGTTTTTGGGCCCCTTATTGGGAGGCAGGGCCAGAAAGGGGGACTTAGGACCGGTTTGACTCGGGTATGTCTTCGAGATTCTCCTTTAGGTGGCAGCACCTTGGCGGAGGTATCTTTGTGCCCTTGGTTAGTCTGGATTCTGAGCTGCAGCAGTGCGAATGTCGGAGTCTCCTTTGAAATGGATTAGCATACCCTTAGTCAAGCAGACACTCATCATGTATTGTATGAATTGAAAAACTTGTATAGCAGGGTGTGGAGTATTAGGCGAGAAAGCATCAATACATGGAAAGAAGGAAGAGTATGAATAGAAGTCATTGGGGGTTAAACGTAGAATCGTCAATGTGGAATGATGATTTAAAGATTACCGAAGCGTAACTTCTAAAGTTAGAAATACACGATGGTGGAAGATTGGGGAAATGTGGAGGGATATTCAAATAAACTTGGCCCAAATTAAGGTTTGAGAAAGAGATCAATATTTATTTGATACTCTTTGCAGTGATAAGCGTCGATCTTTTCTATTCTCACAATAGAGAGGAATTATAAATTGAATTTCTCTGCACTCATATAAATATAAATAGGACAATCACATAGTCTCGCAGTTTACACGCACACACACTTCGCACGCGCACACTCATGACCCTTAACTATATTACAAACTAAATTCGCGTTAATTACAAAAAGTTCCTCGTACATACAACGATACAATGACACTCGCTCGGCGTTTTTACGTACAAGAAACAGAATGGAAGACCTCGGTGATTCTTGTTGCGTAAGGCACTTAAAATACGATATCCTTCTAACATATGTACAGGGGGGCAGGAGGAAAGGTCGGAAAGAATTGAGAACGAGGGCGTTGGGGGGACGCGAGAGAACGAGAGAAAAAAAAAACGTTTAACGAAAACGTCCGTTACGCGAGGGTGTCTGTACATTGTTTCGGTGGCGACCGATTTAACAGTAATAAAAATATTTACAAGGCACTGTATAAGGCACCGCCTCATAGGCTACTGGCCAACTGTGTACGCACTCGGGTACTGAACTCGCGATCCGCGAGGCAAGACATCCCATAGCTGGCAGGATACGTCCCTTTCGCCTTAAGGAACCAATGGTATCCGTGTCCCGCGGGATTCCAGCGCGCGTTACTGACAGACAAACCGATCCACGTGTCTTCAGTCAAAGCGTATCACTCGAGACATGTCTTTCTCTCTCCCTCTCTACGTGTCACCCGCGACGGAACAGTTTCAGTGTTCACAACGGGAACTGTCGATTTTTACCACGGCCTCCACGGTTTCTCTTCGACCTCGGGCATCACGCTCTTCCTCATCACCAGGGCGAGAGGTTTCTGGAGAGGTGGGCTGTAGACACGAGGGTCGAACTCGGTGTCACTGGTGTAACCGTTGGCTGGTGACGTCGCCACATCCCTGTGGCTGTTCCCCGTGTTGAAGGCTACCGGCTGCTCGCGAAAGCTCGCCGGTGGTGCCTCGAACGCGACAGGGCTCGCCGCCGATGTCGACGTCGAGCTGGCCGACGAAGACGAGGACGATGCGGACGCCGTGCTGGCCGTTCTCTGAGGGATAGGGATCAGAGTTGGCAGAGGCGAGGTTGGTGCCGGCGACGAGGCTGGCGACGTGACTGGAGTAGCCTTTGCTCCTGCTGGAAGGACCAGAGCGATGTCCCCGTTGGGCAACCTGGTCGGCACGAGCTGGAGGCCAGTTCCATTAGCGTTCGTGAAGAAGATCCCGTTCGATTGTTGAACCTGGATCCTTGGCGTGGCGTCCACTTGCGGGAGGATGTGGACTTGCAGCTGGGTGGTCGGTGGCGCCGGTTGAACAGGCTGCTGGTTCGTTGCCTGAACGTTGGTGTTGCTCGCCTCGACTGGTCCAAGGCAGGAAGCCAAGTGGGCCATCAAACGTCTCTTCACCGAGGCGTCCAGACCGGGAAACCTGCCAACCTCACCGGCGCATTCCGTGAAACCAGCCCGGAATTTGTTCAAGACGTTCGGATCTGTCGCGGCTGCCAGGGCAACCTGTTGACGCTGGAGCGTTTCCAGGTGTTTCACCGTCATCTCCAGGATATCCGCCTTCTCTAGCTTCGAGTGTCTCGCTGGCTGTAATCAGAAAGAAAATCCAGCGGTTATGTAAGAGCTCGACAGCCTGGCGAGACTTTGGATCGGATTTCATGGGAAAAATCGTATTGATAGGAGGGTGATCGCTTTAAGAGCGAGTGTTCAAGAATTCTGAGAGGCTACGATCTGTCAAGGAATTCTGAGTGAACGATGGTCAAGATACTCACGTCTTTTTTCATGGCATCCAGGATTAGGGTCTTCAGGTCGTTCAGGCAGTTGTTAATGCGGGCTCGCCGCCGCTTTTCCATAATCGGTTTATTACTCTGCAACAGAAAGGAAAATCGCCAGGTCAGACACAGTGCCGGACTACTCCAATTCAGGATTCTTTCTAAAGCGGCCGCACGAACGGTGTCATAATCCCACCCCGAGACAACAGAACGAAGTGAATGCACTATTCTGATGCCGTTGTTTGATGGAATTGCTAAGCCCTGATCAAGATTGTCGAGGCCAATTGAATTCTATTCTCATCGACTGCAATGCTTCCACCCCCAAGACTATCTACTCTACTCTGCAACTTGTTCTGATTTCTATCAGCTCCTCTGTACTCAATTCGTAAGACGTTACTAGACTAATCAATTGGACTAGCATTTTTAGTCCTCGATTCGAACATTGATCTATCATCGTATTCTCATAAAGATGGATGAAGACCTATCGAAGCTCAGACACCCCACTAATCGCGATTTTGCGACGACGACTCGAAATGCCCCAAGAAAATCTAAAGTCTTCGAGAAGACACTAACCCGTCGATTCTCTCCAGATCTCCTAGTGGTTGCTGTCGTGGTGGTGGTTTGCGCAGGGGGCTGTCCAGCCTCCTGGGGCACGTGTTGCGCCGGCGGCGTAGCACCGACGGTGACACCGCCTGTCGGCATCGTGGCACCCACCCCGGTCACCATCTTCTTCTATCACAGACAGAACGGCAACGACAACAGGAACACCGGCAAATTGTGTTCACAATTTGCCGCGTAGCACACTGCACTGGTAATCCAAAGTTTTGCTACGTATCCACCGGACGTGTCTTGGATCGCTGGCCACGGCGTAATCCAAGTGGCCTAGCGTCGAAACTCACAAACAGTGAGGAGGTTTGTTTAATTAAGACCGAGAACGCAGTAAGAGGACCTGGTGTCCCTTGACTCGCTTTCGCTCGTAGCCTGAAGTCCACAGAACTCCGACCACTCGGTACGGGCGTCAGAGCACGACTGACTGTACGAACGGCGAACGTCTTCTGTCGTCTCGTCGAAGCGTGCCACCCGTTGGAATGCCCCGGTGGAGGCGCTGCCGCCCCGCGGGGTGGGGGAAAACGCCGACGACCCGAGGGGAGGGGATAGCGCGTGACGGTTTAACCTGGGCTTCCCTCCACCACCCGAATTCCGACGGTCAGACGGCACCCGGGTTGCCTTTAAGAGCCCCCACTTCGTGATCGAGCCCCCTCTTCGGTGTCTGAAAACGACGGCCGTGGCGGGTTGCCTCGCGCGAACCCCCCACTATCCGGGCACTTGGATCGATCGGATTTTTCTGCTCTGTCATCGAGTCGTTTCTTTTTCGAGAAATGTACTTTGCTGATGCTGCCCTAGTACCGAGCACCCATTCGGGGATCACACTCTGGGAAACTAGAATATTTTCCAATAAAAGTACAGACACATTTTTGGATACTGAAGTATACCTGTCCACCAAACCTGAATTGTAGAGGGTTGCAAAATGCAAGTAGTTGTACAATTGGCATTAAAATGGGGCCTATAGTGTCCGTGTCGGGCCTGAAATGAACGGCACTCGACAAAGAACAACGTCGCGGGAGTGTGTTCCGCGAACGGGAGGGGAGGCGATTAGTCTCGTGACGCGTATCGCGCGTCGAAAGGTCATTAGAACCGGCTGGCCGGTTCGCGCGCGTCGCGATCCGTAGTGGTAATGGTAATTTCTAGACGGGGACGCGGGTATGCCCGACCACGAGCGTCATCGGGGCTTATATCACGTTCTTCGAAAATAGCCGAGTGCCACCGTGTGTCGAGAGCGCGGACTGACGCACGCGCGCACCACTGGCACGTGCCTCCTACTCCCTCCCCACGTCTTTCGAAATTACTCTTTCTACTTGTGCGACCGATTAAACGCACGCCGTGGCATTTATCTTTCGCATACGTGCACGTACGCGCGGCACGAACACGCGGCTACGTCCGTATCGCTCGTGTATCGCGTAACCGCTTTACGATTGATATGCGATCGAACTGGAGCTACGCCGGGGCTATCGTGCTCGTGTACTCGCACATGAATACGATTCCGGATGTGTCTGAAGACCCAGTGACATCAGCTAAACGGACTTCTATAAGGATAGCTCCGCATACTTGGACGATCCCCTAGCAAAAGTAGTAGCTGCATTTTCCAAATTCCTTCCTCCCCCATTTCCTGCCGCACTCCAGCTCGCCATAGTGCAGCGGAAAAAATCTCAGGAACCCTGCTTCACCCAGCTCTTACACCGATCCCCGCGCTATCTCCGGGTATCTGTAGTTCAGAGAGCACAGACGTGTCAAAGTCTCGTGGAAAGATAATCAACGTTCCCGCGTCGATGGTTCCGGCGTCGAGTATTCCCAGCCGCTGAACTTTACCGCCCTACAAAGGGTGGGAAACGAGCGCAAGAAGGGCGATAGGTGGGGGGAAGGAAGGAGAAGCAAGCCCAGGAGTTCGTAGAAGCGCGCTAGGTGCGAGGAAGATCGCCTCGAAAATCGTGCTCGTGTCGTCGCGAGGGAGATGGAGGAGGGTGAGAAAGGTTAGGGGGACTCGGGTTGGGAAAGGACAGAGGAGCGTGGTTGTGCGAAGGGAAGAGCGGGAGAGTGGAAGCACAGGGAGAGAGGCAAAACGGTGTTCAGGAACAAGGGAGGCTGACTGTTGGCACAAGCGAGACAGCGCACGGCGGCCGCCAATCACGTGACCGAGAGTCGACGCGGCGTACGACGAACGAGCGGTGATTGGCTGAAACTCACCCCCCACCGAGCGCCAGGCCTGCGGACGAGCGTGCCGCGCGCGACGGTTGCGTGGGTGGTGGGGGCGAGATCGTCATTCGACTTTGAGCGGTCGAGCGGCGCGGCGGCGTCGCGGCGCGTGGGTCGCGGCCCCCGGGGCCACTCGATTCCAAGGAATGCGTGGGGGAGAAAAAGCGTGCGCGACGTGACGGGGGAGGCGAATACCTGTGGCTAGCGCTGGGGCTTGAGCGCATTTGCTCGTAAAAGTTCCCAACGGATCAAGAATACTCAACTCGAAGTCGCTTTGATAATGTCTTTAAACTGAAGGCGCTTTGAAAACTTTTGAAATCTTGCAACTCCGGGACTTCTGTTCTACTTGAGGGAATATTTCAAAGAGAAGGAGCTATTTCATACGAAAAGCGGACCAGAAGGGCGATATTCTGAATATCTTGCGCTTCTGGCTACCTCTTTAGTAAGACCTTTGAGAATTTCAGGGGTTTTGAGGTTTCTCAAGTTCTAGAAAGTTTTGAAGACTTTGGGCCATTGAGGTCTTGGACGTTTTTAGCCCGTCTTCAGTTTGTATTCTTGATTGATGAAGTTTGAAGCCCAACCGTCCCTGTGGTCTCCCTGGGAGAATGCACTTCAGATGCATTCGAGCTCATGGAAGATCGTGTGCGAACCCTGAGAGCACAGGGCTCTCTATAAGAATCGAGGGTACCCTCGACTGCTTCGCAGATATCTTGAATGTAATTGGAGTGTTCTAGACGGCTCGCTGGGATTGAGTCGTCTTTGTAGTGCAGTGGATGCTCAGTAAAGAATAGAATGCAGTTCAGGTGCATTTGGCGGAATATAAGAATGGAACAAGTGTTGGAGGTTGTTTGAGAGATTCTTCAGGTGAGAGACTTTCAGATGAGAAACTGAGTGAATATGACCTAAACACTAATCCACAGCTAGCAAGTGTCTCATCTGAAAGAGGCTTAAACTGTTCCAAGTGACAGGGAATGTATTTCTGATTTCCACGAAAATTTAGGATATATCTAGGAAATTTTTAGCATTTCTTGATCGTAGACGGTTCATATAGGGGATAGGAACACGGATGTTTGAAGAATTTTAAGAGATATGAACTAGGAGACGGATTAAGAGCGACGCCTGATTTATGATGGGCGTTACTACTTGTAATATCTAATTACGGTATAACGGTGAGACATACTTAAGAGCTCGCTGAGAGATTCATTTCCATGTCTAGGTCCAGGGAAGCTTGTACAAGTCTTTCGGCATTATGTATGTTGCAGTGTTGCTTCACATGTAACAACAAAAGTTGTTTAAATAATAGATTTTTCCAGTTGTTCGAATGAAGACGACACCACAGCATGATGGTTTTGCTTATGGCGAAAAGGCATTTCGGTCCAGGAGAGATTAGAAGGCTCGAGATGCGCCGATAGTGTGCTTCCATCTGTCGGCGACTTCTGTAGGTTTTTTCCCCTGAATCTCTGGCACGCTCGATCTTTACTGCCTTCTTAAAACTCAAATTAAATTCAGTTCTAATCAAATTCCTTTTAGGCACTTACTTCAAAATTGAGTCCAGTTTCAAATCTCATTTAAACATTTTCAAAAATTTGAAGTATAATTTAATAAGTACCATTGATTTTTTCAATCTGTAGTGACTCACAGCAACAATTTGATTTTATCAAGTATTTACACAAATTTATAATTATTTTGTTGGTTAAAGCTAGATTCTCCAGTTTTTTCGCAAGTTTGTTCGAAGGAACATTCAATATTAGCCTGAGGCTCTATGAGTGACGCAGAAACGGGGCAGATAAGAATCGTAACACTTCGAAATTGCCCTCGATGGGTGTTAATCTCTCAATAAGTTTCGTAATCAGAATTCGCCTTCAATTTGCCCACTGACGTTTCGATGCAAAATGTAAAACGCGGAGGTCATCGTACCAGCAAATGTATTTTACCAAACAGGCACAGGAATCGGAAGCCTTCGATCAGTTAGACATTATTTCATTTCAGACACCAGTTAGAACACATTACGTAAACTCTAACCACTAAAGTTGACAAGCGCTATACGCCAGGCGTTAATATCTATGCAAACAGTTATTTATATCCACTCATAATATAATTTTTCGGTCAAGGAACTCCTGGCATCGTTATCTCTGTGTTTAGCGTTCAACGTAACTCGTGAACCATGTATAATCTTCACGTGCCATACACTTCTCGCGTATTCGGCAATCTCGCTTAAAATCAATCACTAAGCAAAAAATCACGTGTTTCATACAGCCGAGTGTTCTGATAAAATGGATTATACTCAGATACACATCGGAGCCACTTTAATTTGTAGATATTTCCATTCGAGGAAATATTTATGTCTTCTTTCGAGCACTTACTATCGTCATTTACTTGGAACTCTATCTCGCAGAAATGTGTCAGCAATAGCCCAACGATATTCGGAGAAATTCTATTAATCCTTCGTGGTCACATTTCTGTAAAGTTCCGCGGTGGTCACACTGGGTCCATTGGACCCATCCGGTTTTTAAACAGCTACCATACGAACTGTATCAGGTCAATCGATTCCCAAAAATTATAACACACAGTTTCAACATTGTAGAATATGGAATAGTCGCGTTTTAGTAAGAAATGAAATGATAACAGGTACAAAAAAATCTTCACGATAAAATTCAGCAATTCCGAATGAAATGCTAGACTTGGCTATAGAATTTCAGGCAGAATGAAAATTTACTTAAATTCTGATGAGTAACTCTAAGGTGGGGGTGGTTAAAATTGGAATTTGACTGATGAATTTTACGGAACTTACCGGTATCAAGCTCCAAAGTTAAAAAGTGGGTCTACTGGATCCAGTGTGACTCTAAGAGTAGAACACTTCAATTACATAAAGGGTTAAATTGCCTTAAATTCACACTGTCCCCTTTCTCTACACAACAATGTACATCATCACGCATTAAAAATTATATTTTATTCCATAAAGGAATTCTATAGTCAGAGCGAAGTGAATTATCCACTCACGTGCATACAGTATCTACCCTCACCAATGCATCCCTAATTTATTAGCTCCTCCCACTGTATTTGATAGTCTGCCATAGTGCCTTCCTCATTAAGAGCACCCACAATTCCATTCGCATTCGAAGGATATAGTACACCCATTTTCAAAGAGACATTTCGAGAAGCCCAAATACATTAAGTATTACCTCCTCATTCCCCACACTCGCCTCAGTTATCATCCGCAGACTACTTAACCTCATCAGCCGTTCTTCGCCGAGGAAAGCCCTCAACAATGCATCCCCCATGAATTGCAGCATTACCGCCCATTGTATCGCGAGACAAAGGGCGCTCGCACGGATTAAAAGTCTCCGTTCCAGCCACAGTTACGTTTACTCCGATTAACAAGCCAGAATCGAAAGGAGCTTGCCGGATAACCCGAGTGCAATTAGACCTGGAGGGTATATTATCTGAGATAGTAACCGAAATCCCCTCCTCCTTATGGAGAGCATTATTAGACCGTCTTAGAGGCATACCTGTCCGCCCGGGCTGTCCGCAGTGGCCATGAACCCCGCATGACTCATTAGCTTTATGGGGTGCCGGAGGATTACGTACGTCTCGGCTGGTGGCCGGATAAAAGCTCACGCAAAGAGCGGCATCGGCTTTGCCCGCAGCAAACGGACATTAATATTCGCTCCCCTTGCGCCGAAATATCAGATTAGGGTGTCTGCCGCGACCACCGCAGCTCCCCGTACTTTATTATACCCCGCTAAGAAAAATAAAGGAGCAGGACAACGGCCAGAAGTACTCCAGCGAGCGTAAGCCTCCTACTCGCGGAATAATCTGATTTCGCGAAAACCACCGTGGCTGGTTTCCTGTGATCCTCCCCACCTCCCCTCCCGTGCACGTCCCCACGGGGGGATGTTTCTCCGCTCGCCTTCGCCCAGGGAGACTGTAATTGCGCGCGTGCTCCGACGTACCAGCCGCTAAAGGGCGTTTTATTGGCCGGCCGAGCGTATTTTGGCCGCTCTGTTCTGGAACCGCGCATTCGGGTAATTGAATTATTTCCCCGGCAGGTTGTTTAAACTCGGCTCCGGTATCGCAGCGGAGGGTGGAAGTAGCCAACTCTGAAAAGGTTTGTAACTCGATTTTCATTTTCGATGAAACGATATTGCATCTGATACATCGTTCTTTTTTTTTTTCGGTTTTGTGGGAGTGGCGGTGTGTACTGCGCCATGTGCCGCGGAAAGTTATCGCAGTCGCAGAGACGGCGCAAAAATAACGCCACTGTGCATCGATGTGGCCGAGGGCGATAATTCTCCTTTTGTTCCCATGAAATTTTACGTTTCATTGCTGCTGGAAGGTTTCCATCGATTCAGTGAGTTTGCGTGAATTACTGGTAGCCGTGAATACCCTTTGTATCGCGTGTTGCACATTGAAACGGTAAAACGTGTTAATATTCTGCTGCCTGAATACAATTGGTTAAACGGACATTTATTGACTCTGAATTACCAGCTGCACAGAACCTTCGCCAATTCTGCTGTAAAGTGTGGTGCATGAAAGCTTCTCTTGAATCATACTATTAAAACAGAAATTCTATTTTGTAGAGAAAATTTATTTACTTATAAACTTCCAAATCAAAATTGAGGACCTTGCAGCAAGAGGGGTGCAGCTCCATCTTTACCAACTTCGAGTAAATTGGGAAAAACTGTTTATAAAATTATTGCTTTGACAGTGAAAAGAGAACATTAATTGAAAAATATATATTTTCACACAGTAAGTATTAGTTATTGAGATGATAAGTTTTTATTTCTACTTTTGGTGAAAAAATATTCTATAGAAAAATATTAATATTAATAGTATAATATTTTTAACAGTAATAGTATAATATTTTTAATATTACTATTAATATTTCTATTTTTATTTTTATTTGCATCAAACGTGCACCAAACGACATAGAATTTTTGTGAAAAATGGACCTGCACGCCTCTTGCTGCAAGGTCTCCAATTCCACTTTGCTTTTCTGTATAACTAATAACCAACACCTAACTCAATTTTAGTATCTACTAGATCTCAGACCACAGAATATTTCGTGACCAGCGCACAATACATTAAACAAACCGTGCATGCATCCTCGGAGAACACAGAAGCTCCCCATCCCAGAAACAGACGAGCAACGGTCCGCTCCGTCCAACAGTCTCGTTTCTCAACAATTATCGAGTTCTCGATGCGCTTTGCAGCACACGACATCCGTCTCGTGCGCCGTGCTGGTCTCTAAACGCGTTTCTAAGCACCGAGCGAGACCGTCTCCACGGAGCTGCACGAGACGTGCACCGTGGAGGCAACATCTGCTGTCCCAGGACTCCTTTATGCCAATCATTATGCGCAATTCCGTGCACGACCCGCGGCCAGCTCGCCTTTATTGAATCTACGAAACGGGCCCGAGTCAGTTGTAATTGGCCGAAAAAGAGGAGATTATTCGGCAATGTAGCCCTCGCTTCTTATTCGCCACGGGAGAATCGAGGACGCGTTTCTAATTATCCGAGTCGTCTACTGCTCACGGCGTTATTTGCTTACCCGATAATAGAGCCAAATTGTTGGCCTGTCAGTCAGCGGATGCATCACGGGCGTGCACACGAGTGCAGCCGAGTGCGTGCCAGTTTTATGACTCGCCCGGGGCTGCCAATCGAGAATATCGCTGGACGCGACGATAGCATCGGAATGGCACGTGCAATTTTCGCTGGTCGATTTTTTGGCGAGAGGCATGCCCGCGAAACCGGAGCATCACGCTCTGCAACCGTCTCCGGCGTGCCTACGGGCGATCGATAGTGATAGTCGATATTATTCTACAATGTAGAAGCTGGAGGATTGTGACGTGCAGTGATAAGGGTGTTGTCCTTCGCTCGGGAAGATTTGCAGGAGTGCATTAATTGTGGTAGATTAGAAGTTAGGTACCTATTTGAATCTCAGGGTTTTGTCACCGGGGGGCATTTATGTAGCCAATGACTGAAATTTGAGATGGATTCGCTTGACCAGGTGCGTTTCTCTCGAAATGACCCTAAGAAGTGAAACCAGGGTGCCGGCCGTAGAAAGGCTAATTTCGAGGCTCTGTTTTTGGTCAATTAAAAGCTTGTATAAAATATCTTTATTGGCATTAGAAAGTACATATTTTTAATAAAAGTTTTCACAAAATATCATGTAAAAATATTGATTATTGTAGCCACAATAGTCGATGGCGTGATAGACCTTCAGAAATTTGTTTAAATAGGGCGCACTTGAAGATTTGCAACGGTAGCTCTAAAATAAAAATTTATAAGATTTTCTTAAAATCTGAGGCAATATCCTCAGTTGCACTTATATTGCAATAATTTGTTACAAAATAGCGGATTTTTTAAATGAAAATTCCTCAGTCCCATGCTATAAGGGGCCCCGCGGTCCACGAAAAGTTCAGCGTAAATTTCGCGGGGCCCTATGCATAGATATTTATTATTATAAAATTTAGAAGTACATGGAAATATGTTTCTTTGACCCCGCACAATTTTGGAACGCGACCCTGCAGTAATTCAAGCCGGCCCTGATTTAAACAGTGCACGAATGCATCTGTAACACCAGTCGTGAGCCAAAAGTGTCGCGTGTGAAATAATTTTTACGTGTAATCCTACTGGATTTCAAATTAGATTTATTGTTTTTATTACCAGGCAATTAATCGACGTCTCGTTGCATCGGTATTCAAATAAGGATATCACAGCAAAGAATTTTATTGCAGTCACGGCGTTTAGTGTCGATTTTTTAGACGTCAATGATGGTAGAGAGAGAAACATTGAGTGCGAAGTAGCTTTGCACACTTTATGGCAGGCGAAAAAACTGCTGTTCAGCAGGGGGTGGCGTTAATTCTGGCGAGAATTAAACGCTGCTTCTTTTTTGCTGTCGTTTTTTCAAGCTGTCGCTGCCGTGGAAAAAGCAGGGTGGTAGGCGAAACGAAAAATTGCAGGATACCATTCTTCAGTAGCGGACAAACGTTTTGGCTCGGCGAGTCACGGTATGATCGTGTTTACGGCGGGTAACTAACGAGGGGGGTCGTATTTCTCTGTGTCGACGGTGCAAATAAATCTCGAAAAATTGCTCCTGCAGCCTTGTCCCGGGAAACGTGTTGTTGCGTTTTTTGGCGCGAACAAAAAAATCGAGGGCTCAATAAACGCGCATCGAGCACCGTACCCTGAAAAAAATTGTGCGCTTCGCGAGGAAGGAAATGTTTTTTTACCGTTTTTTTTTCACCCACGGGGCGATAGCTGAATCGAAAAAAAGCAACCCCGATGCTCGATCCTTGCTTGATGAAAAAATCGACCTCTGTAATGACCCGCCATTAAACAGGCGGAAGGGTTGGCGACTTTTCGAGTTTTCGAATTTTTACTGGAAAACCTTGTTCAACCTTTCTGTTGCGTTCTTCAGGCCGTACCTGCAACGACCAGAAAATCGTCATGCCTTGGGTACAGTTGGCGCGAAGGTAGCTACAGTGAAATGTTTAAAAAAAAAGGGGGTGGAAATTGTTGTGGAGAACTGGTTGCAGATTTATTTTTAGAGGGCATGGGAAAGTGGAAAGAAAAGATTACGTGGCTAAATGTGTACTTGCAAAGGCTTCCTGAGGGATATACCTTAAACTTTTATGTTGGAAGTAGTATTGCTAAAAAGCAGACTCAGTTTTCAAATTACTAATCATCAGATTGGGTGCACAAGATGTAACATTATGTTCTAGAAACTGTGTAGTGACTGTTATCAACAATTCCACTTCACAGTGAAATTGTTACTGCAGTCACTTCAGTTGTATTTTTTCTAGAAATAGCTTTCGAAGTAGGCAATGCACTTGCTTCCTTCAACTGATTTTTCAATTTTCAGTTAGGGAATAAATACAGCTGAAACTAATTGCTGTAATTACCCTGCATGGCAATGAATTGATTTACCATTGTTTGCATGGGTTTTATTATTTTAATTTCAACCTTATTCCACGAAATTTTAATTTATTCTTGATTAATTCTCGAAATAGGGAATACTTATTGCAGGAATTCAGATGCAATAATTATCGTTAGCCCGTCGGTGAAAGGGTTTATCCTAACCCCAGTCATCATCGCCTCGAACCGAATATCGGTGAAAGGGTTGCAGCTTCGGGTAGCGGCTAGCTAATCCACAAGAAAAGGGTTGCAGGGCGCCTGGCAATTTTCTTGGTGACAGTATTATGTGCAATAATCGAGGCAATGACTCGGTTTATTGCGTGGCACTCACGTGCAACTACCAAGAAATATTACTTCTGGTACACAATTCCTTCCTCAAAGATATTTCAAATTTATGATTCATGTGACATTTTATTCGCGTGTACAAAATTTGATTTCTTCTTTCATTCAGCAATAAAGGATAGGCTTGTCATTGCAATACTTTACTTAATATCACAGAAAGAAACTGTTACTAACATTTCCTCCGGGTGTTTCAAATTTGACTGCGGTCAAGGCTTGGAGTCTGAATTTTTATATCCTCGCGATGCAATGGCCTCACAATAACCTCGACCAGGTTTCTCGAAATCGATGGCCCTCGCTGACAGGGCCGAAATCCTCTCCACCATTGTGAACCGACGGCATCGGCGGTAGGCATCGATGTTTGCCAAACATTGTGCTTATAGGAACTAACGGAGGCCACGGACGGGCCGAGCACGAACGCTTACCTCTTTAATTAGGGTTAAATCGTAAAACGCAGACGGCCGTCCTTGGTAGATCCTTAAGCCTTTGCGAGAGGGAAAATTTGCAAATAGCAGTCGTAAAGTTGATGGATGGGGGGAGGTATGCCTATCCATACCCTTTACGGTCAAGAGACCGTGGCTAAGTATCTGGCGTTGATTTCACGGAGGAGGCTTCCCCGTCTTCCAGTGCAACGCGAATCCACGTTCGCCCGTATACATATAACGTACGTTAATTTCCTAGTAAACACTTTACTAATGTCTGTAGAGAATGCTTTAAATGCCACATAAGTTACATGTGGGTAGTCTAAATGCAGTTCTTAAAATATTGAAATGCAATGGTGATTAGTTTATTTAAAGAGTGTTGACAAACTGGTAAAAGCTCGACACTATTTTTTGCCGAATATATAATTATGTATGGGTACATCAATTGAAGCATAAATGCCCATGAAAAGGCACATTCAATCTTCTTAAAAATCATATAAGAAGTAAATAAGACGAGGACTAATTTATTGCGACACGTTTTTTTAACGATCAAGTTTGTCGCTTTAAATAGTTACTTATTTACTAATTCTAAAATTTGAAACAATACGCCATCTTCTTCTAACTAATAATTGGCAATCTAAAATAATGCCATTTATGTATCAGATGATGCACTATTTACTTTACATGAATTTCGTTTAACGCCAGAGAGAATAATTTTTTTTAAAATTTATGGAGACATGGAGTCTTGAATCAGTCTTTCCCATCATATGAGAGCTTTGGTGTACTGCGCGTTGCTTCATATTTCAGGTAAATGGAATCATTCAAATCAAGATTGTTGCCAGGATATAGAGGGAAAACCTTCTCAGACGATTAAAATCATTACTCCATAACTCGAATACAGTACGCTTCTCCAACACGCTTCTATACATTTCTACCAGTACTACTTGAGTACAAATCTTCGCGAGCTCCCCAAGAAATAGACTTCCCAGAAAGCCCCGTGTACTTTTACTTCCCTTGGTAGTGAAGCAAGCACACCACAGCATCCTTCAGCAGCGACGTCCCAGTCGGCGGAGTCCCTCGGCGTTCAATTAACATCATGGAGCCAAGGCAGCGGGCCCTTGTTCCTCTTATTACCCGCGCTCGTGGGGACCAATAACGTTGATCACGCGAGACAGGCATCGCAAGCGGTTATCCGATTGCGAAGGAATCCAAGGGGGAAGTCGTGGGAGATCCGTTGGACGCGAGCTGCGGCGACGCGACTGTGAGAGGAGAGACGTTGTTGCATGTGCGTAGCAGTGCGCGTGCCAAAAAAGAGAGCAACCAGATCTGGAGCAAATGAAGTGCAAATTGAGCAGGCTGTGCCGCGGGAGAGAGGAAAAGTCCGCTCGACCAGCCGCGACCACTTGAGCAAACTCGTTCGGACGTGAGGCGCAACGTGATACTGCTGTGGCATCGGCCGAGAGCAGTGCCGTAGTTCCTCTTCTCTTTCGATAACGTCCTCCGAAAATCGGCGGCACATGAGGCCTGTACACTGTCCCTCTTGTTCGTCGGGGCCGCTCGCGTGATCCGTGATTCCAAAGAGTGATTTCACCGGAAGAAGACAGGCGTGGAACGTTTTCGAACGCAGTTGGGAAAGGGACCAGTGGAACGGGTGAAAAGGATTAAGGAATAATTTAATGCAGTCTTTCCCGATATAATTTTACCATGGAGTCCTTCCAAACTCACTGAAATTCGGCGGAACCTCCAACCTTAATAGTTTTTATTTTCTATAGGTACAGTGGGCTGACACCGCGCTGTCTCAAATTTTACAGTCAAGTGTATGTTTCTCGTTGAATAATTTACACATTTTTTATTTATTAAACGATTTTATTTAGCTACACTCCTCTGTCCGTTTGTTTGTTTCTTTGGTTCAAATCTTGTAACTCAATTTTAACCTACTTCCAAAGATCCAAAAGGCTTGAAAAACTTCGAAAATTTAAAAAAACATTGCATCCCCTACAATTTTATGCTATAACCACAAACCCAACCGACTTGAAATCAACTTCTCGCGTTCTTCTCGAAAACGACAAAAAGTCTAGAAGCATCGCGATTTCTGTAAATACACAATTTATCGAGAAATGATCCGTCACGCACAATTTTTCCAAATTTTTTAGTTGCGAAACTAAAAAGTAAAAAGGGGCAGGATATTTCATAACTGCATATGAATCAATTTAATACAGAATCAATCGTCGAAATGAGCGATTAAACGCGATGAAATATCCGGCCCCACGATTTTATTTAAAGTGACATATCACCATCGTAAAAATAATTAATTTTTAGTTTTTAGCGTATTTTTGATAGAATTAAATAAAATCGTTTAACTTAAAAATATTTTTTTTCTGTATTTATTTTAATATTCAAATCTTATTATCAGATAAGCCCAGGGTTCCGTGGAAAGACTCGTGGAGATTTGTAGGTAGAACTGAGGAAATGTTTTGGGAGCAAGTATCGTGGAGATATTTAAGTAGTAACGCTTTTAAAACAATCAATTGCCAGGGGTAGAAATTTTCTATGTATAAAATACTGTTTATCTTTCGTTTTAAATTTCACCCTGTAGGGTGATCGATATTGAACGCCCCTCTTGTCAGATTTGAACGAAGAATGGTGGGTGCCGCGGAATACGAAAAGGTGAATAAATCAGGCGGCGTCTCGCATCTCCAGTTTCGTTTTAGATACGCGAATAGTAAGCATTTATCTTTACTCCTGCGCCGTAAAAGCACGGTATTCAAGTCGAAACGGGCGTAAAATTTCGCAGGCACACTCTCGCCGGCGTGGCCATTAAAAACCCGGTAGAGAGAAGGACGGCTGATGCGCATAAGAATTTCCTGTCACCGGCGCGAATCTTCGTTTCGGATGATCGTGAAAGTGCACGCGCGCCCGAAATGCCGGACCGCATTTTTCGCGCGAATGGGGCTGTAAAAATGAAACGGCCCCGGCGCAATTTATAATCAATGCGGCGGAAGTAATATCTCGCTCGGTCGATGAGTATTGCGGCAACATTTCATGGGAAAATTGTGCATTTGCGGGAACACAAAGATAGCGGCTGCTTAATGATGTGAACTCGCAGGACCGGGGCGCTCGTAATTTTCCCCTCGACAAATTTCTCTCGAATAAAAACGTGTCGGTGAACATAAACCCGAAAGATATCGCTGTCTTAACCTTATTCTTCGGGACACGTTCGCATATTTTACCATTACGCCGAGGGGATACGCGGAAAAGAGCATCGAGGCCCTTGCCGCTCGTAAAATGGTCACAGGCGCGATAGCTTTCAATCTAATCTGGAGCAGAGCAGATGTAATTAGACGGATATCTCGCCGCTAATGTTATCGCTGACGTTGAAAACTTAACATATGCGTAAGCATTTGTCTTCTAAAGTAAGGGTCTAGAAATCAGCCCATTTACCATTTCAGCTGACCACGCGGAGAGCGATAATCTCTGGACCGATGTGTTGGAGATAGCAAGGATGTAATCATTAATCTTACGAACTAGCAGTATAGATATTAGTCTACTCAGCATCTCAATTTATTATGCGGAGAAAGATCATCTGTTAACTGGGTGACAATCTAGTATCTACAGAAATTTATAAGCACAGCAGCATTAATCGTTCGATCTAAAAATGTACGAATTGACCTGGATCTGATTGCTTGACAAACGACGCCGACCACAAGTCAAAAGAATAGGTCATGATTATTATGTTTCGACTGCGTAAAGAGTTTCCCAACGCCAGGAATTTTATTTCCTATTTAAGGTACAATGTCCCCTGACACGCGACGGCGCGTGCCGGTGTCCTGCCGTTTTTAAAGGGGTGGACAGAGGGTAACCCCTTGAAAAATACAGCACGCCACAAAAAAGGGTGTATTCGAGCGGGTTAAGCAGAAAGGATCGCTGATCACCAATAAAGGGGTACACAGAGCCGGCAATTGCGTCCTGCAATCCTTTTTAACCCCGCCACCGCGACTTAAGCTTCCCCGATTGTCGATGAAAGGGTGAACCGGACACTTTGCAACCCTTTTACGACCCCCATGGACGCTCACCGGGCGTTTCCAGAAATATTTCCATGGTTAAAGAAGTGAAAGTCGAAGAAGTCCCTTCGCGAGGGGCCATTGGGGGGTCCGAGCCTCACGATCGTTTTACGATCGCGAAGGTGGTAAAAAAAAGAACGGCGCAGTTAAAAAGTTGCCTTGGCCCGTCCGGGAGAGGAGGCTTTACGATATCCCATCTTCGCGATTTTTAAGCTTTAACGGAGGATTTTCCCTTTGAGCACACCTACAACCCCTTTTACAATCCTTACGGATTTGACCCTTCCTGCCTGGGGGTTATACTTTTTATGGGTTTATTACCCCCGTCCGCCGTGGCGTACCCTCCAACCCCTTGAACCGGGGAAGGGGCGACAGCCTCCGCTAGAAAATATGGTAGTTGGGAGGGGAAAAAATCCTGCGGTTTCCGGCTATATTGCTATATTGCAGTGTTACCCCTACCGAACGACCCCCTGGCTACCCTTACTCCCTGCCCACCGTCATTTTTTCCGTCCACGAGCCAAACGAGTGGCTTTATGGTGGCCAAATCTTTCCAGCTGAAAGTGTTCAAAGTGCCATCTCGTGATGGCCGTGCGTGTCGTTGGTGGGACCCGTTTACCTGTTTCTTTAATGCCTAGATGGTGTCGAAGGCTTTTTTTACGACTGCGGCGCGGGCTTCCTGCGTTTCAGCTTCGATGTTTATATTTTGCAACCATTCCCTTTGCGTTGGTACATTTTAAGACGTTCTTTGTATTTGTTAAGGCAATCGTTTTAGAGGACACGAGTTCTTTCATCCTCTCATGACTACCTTAATATTTCCTTAATCTTTCCTTCCTTTCTTCTGCTTTTCTACTTTATTTATCGTGTTAAATGTCACATTGGGTTAGGTAGTAGAGCAGCAGTTATGCTGAACTATGTACCTACTACTTAGATCGAATTCCACTTACTCCCAAATCGCCCGTGATTTTTATTAAGATAGGTTTTCCTATACGAGACTGCCCTAGTAGCATTTATTGTTGGCATTTTGATGGCCAACTAATTCCCAACTTGGGGATACTGTGGGCCAACCAGAATTGCTACTATGGTGGACGCAACGTCAAGAATTTCCAAGTCGATTTTCTTGAAAATTAAGCGTGATATAAAAAAAGTTACTCTTTCTTTTCTACTTGTAACAAATAAATAAGTCGAGAAAAAGAAATAAAATTTTTTGATATTGTGCTTAATTTTCGAAAAAATCGACTTTGAGGTCCTTGACGATGCGTCCAGTCGCGTATAGGGAAAGCTACCCTAATTAAAATCACGGGCGATTTGGGCGTAAGTAGAATTCGCCCTTAGTAATGACGTTTATTTTTTGGACGTGTTTAAAATATAACAAAGACTCGTATGGTAATGCTTTAGACTTTAGACTTTAGATGCACCCAGAGAAATATTCACGTACAGTGAATGAGACCTTTGGTTTTCTATCTTCAATTCCATCTAGTGGAATTAGGTTATCTTTGATCAGCTCTGTCGATTTGGCATCTTCATCTTTCCAGTTACGTTGTCAGAATCAGACTTGGGAGCTCGAACTACCAGCCGCGTTATATTTCAGTTTCGACCCGTCCACCAATCTCCTCTTTCCCCATTGTGATTTCCAACGTATCACCGCCAACGTATCCGTGGCATTTCGATCGCGTCTCACCTTTCCTGACAAAGGATGCGCGCGTGTCGTTCAATTAGCAAGGATCGCTTTGCCTGTCGATCATTTATTTTCCGTCGTTACGAGGCGTACAGCGCTTAGAAAGCCTTTTTTCATTCCGCGGAATTCCGACTCCGATAGCCGACCCGTCGAAATGTCACGCTGAAACGTTCGATTGCGTCCTCAGCCAGCTGGAACTGTATTTCACGGGGGAAAAAAGGTGGCTCTCGAGGTTGGGGGATTGCAAAACTGTTCGGGAAGAGTCGACGTCGTTTCAGTGGATGTATCGCCGCTTGTAATTTGCGCCCACGCTGTGTAATCGACGCGACTTGTGCAGCTCGGCTTAACGCGCCTCCAAGGCGATGCTATCGAACCCGCGGTTAGAGAATCGCGTGGAATTAAACGCTACAACGAGTTAGTTTGTTCAGCACTCTCCTTGATGAATCATTAATTTCTTAACGGACGAGGGGAATTCTTTTTGGTACTGGAGATACTACTATCCTAGTTTTAAGATTGTTATTTTATACCTGGATGTTGGTTGTTCCTTGCAAAGACAATTATTAAATAAATGGTAAATGGAGTGCTACATTGACTTGGGACTTTATACATTTATTTAATTCAAACTTTCATGTGAAACTGTCATAGGCAATTGAGTATTGAGAAATAAGTATAGAGATGAAATACGTGTTACGGAAATGAATTTGATCTCAGCTAAGCAGAATATGTAAGAATAATAATAATACTACTCTATTACATTCCCAAAAACACACAAAGAGAAGTAACGGGCAAGATTCAGAAATTTAATGCTCTTAAGTGTGATCCTGAGACTAATGACAAGCTACAAATAAATACAAATAATTACAAAATCTAATAAAATGAAATACAAAAACCAAACAAAAACAAACGCATCACAGCAGGCACATTCAAACTTACCGTGATTTTACTACTTAGCACTAATCCATGTAATTATTCAAAATATATTTTTATGACTAAAGAAAAACAGAAAATCAAAAATCTACCTAATCTACAGTACGCGTATACACATTTGTGTGGAACATGCTTAATTAATTGTTATAATCTTATGATATCCTAAACTGTGAGATGAATGTGAAAGTTGATATTATATCAGGAAACTTATCTGAGGAAGCTTTGCAAGGCAATTGTGGATCCTTTTGATATCATGCTACTATGGTGGAGGATTAAATAAGATATCGACTAATCTCTTTTTAACTTTGTTTATATTTTATTGTTATTTTTTATATTTTATTATACATCTCTGTAAATAGCGATAAAGGAGTATAAGCATTTTTACCAGTGTAAGATTCTATTTACAGCCCCACTTCCTTTACAAGCGGGAGAACGTGTGCTCGCTCAAAAGCGTGTCTAGAAAGTGTGGGCTCCTTTCTATGACGTACGTGATATCCCCTAGCTTGGATTTCCATACATAATCACGATCACACCGATCGACAACCGTTCCCCTCATGGGAACGCGAACCGAGCTACGCAACAACGTCATTACGAACTCCCACGTGCGACTTAATAAAAATATGGCTCGATGATTAATTGGGTGGCCACCTCTTGAACCGTCTAAATTGAGAAATATCACAAAAATCAACGAACAGAACTTCGGTACATTCCAATGTACGTTCAGGGATACTTGATTACAGTACTCATAAATATCGTTTCCCTTTTCCTGTCGAACTTGCGTAATACAATCACCAGTAGGAAAAAAGGTACCTGCTTTTTTACTTTTACAAGAACATCAAGAATACCTTCACATAATTGACTAGTGATTGATGATGGTTTCTGACGAGGTCCTTGCAACTTTCCTCTACATCTTCTGACGAAGTCAAAATTGCAAAGCGTCAGAGTCATATCATACTTCTACAAACAATATTTCTAACACTTGATTTTCCTTGAAATAAAGGGACATTTCCTACATAAAATTACATTGCGTTTCTAGAGATACACTTGACTTTTAATTTAAGGGTCCAGCCACTAGTACGACGAGCACTGGCGCACTAAGGATTTAATCTTGGGGGGAACCGAGTTGAACGAATAAAAATATTTTTAATGCAAATTCAATCAAATTCATTAGGTGATTACGAAAATTTATTTAAAGAATAAAATCCAATTGTCTTCTTTTTTACGAAGCCCCTTCATGGCCATGGCACCTCCTAAAGAAAAAGGAAAGAAGAGATGAAGTAATTCAAGAGCTTTGTAAAAAGAAAAGAAAGCTGGATTTTATTCTTTAAATAAATTTTTATAATCGCCTAATAAATTTTATTGGATTTGTATTTAAAATATTTTTATCCGTTCAACTCGACTGCCCCTGATTGTAAGATTAAATCCTGAGTACGCCACTGATGTTATTATAATAGGAGGTAGTGGAATTACACTACATTGCAAGAATTCTCACGCAATAACACGCAAGAGCTCTTTTAGAATCTATTAACCACTGAGCCCCTCAATTAAGGGACAATCCACTTCTGTGGCGACAGCTTTTATCAAGCATCTACGTATACGCGAAAGCGTGCAAGTGACGAATTCGACTAACCCGAGTTTCCTAAGGCGGCGGGAAATCGAAGGCTAGAAATCGAGGG
Organism: Andrena hattorfiana; assembly: GCA_944738655.2. Taxonomy (NCBI): domain Eukaryota; kingdom Metazoa; phylum Arthropoda; class Insecta; order Hymenoptera; family Andrenidae; genus Andrena; species Andrena hattorfiana. Next base: position 36,232,040 of record OX122889.2, on the reverse strand, counting down.
GGAAGTAACGGGAGAGTGTCGAGCAATAAGAAACGCGGTCGGTCGCGCGACACGGAGTCCCGGTCGCTGTTGTTGCCTGGACGACACGGTTGAGTGTTCCCCTGCAGTAAAAGTAATTCGCACGTCCTGCTATAAAACGGCGCCGAACAATAAACTGTTTACAGAATTAATTTTACTACTTGAATGACGACCGACAACGAGCGTCGCCGCGTCCAGGTAGAAAAAGAAAGTTCCGAGGGCGGCACGCTGACACGTTTAATGCCCCGCGCATTCAATGGACGCGTGCACCTTATAAAATTCTTACCTGGGATTTTCCTACGGTATATATAAACTGGCGGCACGTGGAAAGATTCTAATGGCCCGACTCACCCACGTGACTCCTCTTGGACAGTCGCTTTGTGCGCCAACTGCGAAGAAGTGTCTCGAGAAATGCATGGAAAGAGGAGTATTCACAGAAATAAATACAGTTGCGATGGTAAAAGTGGATTGATGCTACCTTCTATTAATCCCACACTTAGACATCAATATTTATGCTTTCTATTTCTGCATCTCCTTCACTCCTGTGTTTCCATTTCTCTTGTTAACTGCACACTCGCCTGAGTGATATCACAGAATTAACTTTCACCCGAACGAAGGGTAGTATAAGTAAAATTTATGGAAAGATTCCCGCTTATTTTTGCATAAATAGTGATAGTACAATCGTCCACGTTCGACATCCTCCAGCTTTCACAGTAATAAACGTAAAACGATTGGCAACGCGGTGACTGTTAATTTCTAAACGAGCTACACGAAAGTGTCATGCTTTCTCTAAATCTGGCCCGAGTGACGATCAAAATCCCGGCTACCATTAATAACAAAATAAAAGAAGGAAATACATATTACATAGTTAATGAGTTTGATATACACTCCACGGGACAAATTCGCAGCGTCACTCTTTGGAACTCTCCTGAAATTGAAACTCCCTGACCAATATCAATCCTCGGTCCCACCTAAAATCATTATCGGAATCGAATCTCCCCGAGCAGGCGACGCTGAATAGTCTTGCCAGGAAAAATGATTAACGATTATTCAGAAATAATTGGACCCTTCCGTGGAACGTTGCTCTCCATTCATCCTTTCTTCCAGCCCTCCTCCCTCCTCTCGCGGCTTCCCTCCTCGTTTTGATCGTTTTCTCGATCGCGAGCGGCTCTAATGAAACTGACATTCCGAAACAAGGAGGGCCCCGGAGAGTGGTCGCGCGTCGCGACGCTCGCCGCGGCCCTCCGGGGACGTGAAATAGGATTTCGTCTTCGTTTGCCGGATTAATGCGCGCGGCCGTTTAATCCGACAATATTAATGACCGTCGATTCTACCGCTCCCCGGCTTCGTTCACGATTCAAGGATCCCGCGTTCCTTTTTAGAAGGAAACGAACAGCGAGGAGGAGCGCGAGCGGGCATCCCCCGGACTGAAAGCCTATTCAGTGGCCTGGCTTACGCGGCTCGACGACTACCGGAGTTCCACCGGCTGAAATTAATCGAGGTCTTATCATAATAATTTTATTCAACCGGCCTGAAAGAGCGTCTAGCCGCCGCGAGGATTTCCAACCGGGGGGGAACAGTCGCCGTCGTTTCTTCTTTTTCTTCGTTCTCGCGAGCGGGAGAAGCTAGCAAGCGGGATTTGAATTTATCTGAAAGGGAGGTTTGGAAAGGGGACAAACTGTTCCCTCCCCTGCCCTTCGTGGCCCCCTGAGCGATTCGTGGGATTCCGTGGAACTCATCGAGCGACAGGATTGTGTCGCATTCAATGGCTGAATCGTGTTTTTACCGTGATTCGAGACCGCTTGACGGTCTCAGGAATATTATTATGAAAGTCCACGTGGAGGAGGGGGTACTGATGAGTCTTCTAAGTAATAGCTTCACTGGATGCTCTGTGATCTTCACGTGGAGATGTTCGGAACTTGAGGTCTTTGATTCGACGTTTCTGTAGAGGAATGATCGCTGAGATGTCTCATTTTCATTGAGTGGAACTCGGGGAATTCGTAAGGTAGATGGAATTATGGTGCACGTTTAGGGGGTGAATTTTTTAAAGTTATTTGCAGTGTTTTGGGTAGGTATTAGAGTTGTAATTATTTGAATACTCGAATATTCGAATAATTTGATTAATTTCGAAACCAAATAATTTCTTCGAATATTCGAATAATCAAAAGTATTAGGAACTAGAATATTTTTATTTCTTCACCTGTTACTGTAACGAATATTCGAATGCGCCTAATTATTCGAATCTCAAATTCGGATATTCAAATATTCGAATACTCCTAATCATTCGAATCTCAAATTCAGATATTCGAATCTCAAATTCAGATATTCGAATATTCGAATACTCTTAATCATTCGAATCTCAAATTCGGATATTCGAATATTCGAATATTCGAATACTTAGATTATTCGAATATTTCTTACAGTGTTACTAAGTAGGTATCTTACGACTCAAAGTTATTTCAGATTTTATTATTTATTTACGGCCTAATAGTAACACTAATTGCTTAGAGACTCCAATTTATCATAAAATCTCAGTGTTCTGATGAATTCAGAACATAAATTCTAGTATTTATGCTTTGAGATTTTGTAGAATATTTCTGTATGTTACGATATTCACGTCGGTGCAAGGATTACGGGAGGGTTTACGGGTGTTTGGGATACGATCATTCCCGCAACACACGAACAACCATCTCAAAGAGCTTTCCGCTCGAACATACTTTCCACGGACGCGCGATTTACCAGAAGCGTATCGCGGAAACGTTTCCATCTCATAAATACAAGGTGCGCAAGTCCTCTGTTCTTCTGCAACGATCGCCGAAGCGTAATATCAGCCACCAACCTGGGAACATTACACGCGTTTCACACGCTTCGTACCCGCCGCGGCGACCAAAAACGGCTGGGCTGGTTCCTGAAACGACAAACTGCGACGCCGTGTCCTATCAGTGTTTCTCAATTTTCTAATATCAAAATACATTCAAAATTCTCTGCTCATTGCCTCAAATAATTCTGCTTCGTTTCTAACGAATAAGTTGTTTTTCAGGCCTTAGTGTCTTCTGAAACTTTTTGAGTTTAAATTTAAAGTAAATAACAGTAACTATAAGTAGAAAATATTGCAAATGGGTGACCGAATGATCCGATACAAGCAGACATATTTCACCCCTTTTCTGTCTTCCCTTCAAGAAACACGCAGTGAGTCACAAAACTCTGAATTTACACATTATCAGACTATACCCACCAGAATTACAATATTAGTAATAAGATTAGTGATTTGATTAAATTTTGTTATCCTTTTTTAGATTTATTTATTCTATATTTGTCATGGGGGTCAAATTTATAGTTGAAATTAAATAGAAGAATAATATTTAATTATTTTATTTTATTAATTCATTAAATTCCTTTAAATTTTTTATTTTTGAATTCAATTACATTTCCTTATTTAAATAGTTTAATTAAAATTTTGATTTGGGGGTCAAAGATGTAATATTATTATATTTTCCTACCATTTCAAATTCAATAGGATACATAAAATTATACTGATAGTAGCATCTCGAACCAAAGTAATCGTGACCCATTTCTCCAGGACCTATTTGATCCAGAAAATTTTCAACATGATATTTTACCTATGATATCCATAAAGACAGTTGCACAAAGTGGTAGAGGATCCCTCCAGTTGGGAGACGCTGTCGCGACGTTTCACCCCGCGGAAGAAGAAGTCGATGGCGTAGAAGCAAGGGGGAGGGGAAGATGTGATGCGGTGGCGTACGTCGGGACGTATCTAATCGACGGCGAGTTATGTAAATTTTATTGCGCCGCTTTACAGTATGCCGGAACAGGGGAATTTATCTCGGCGTGGAAACGCGCGACTCGCGCGAGAGTTACAGTCTGGGTTCGATCGGTTACAGGTGTGTCCGATTGCTGTGCCCGGGCTCCGAATGGAAATTGATCGATTATGCTAACGGCCGGCGCGGACGCAACCGGCGAGGAGATAAAAGAGGGACTCGGGTTGTGCGCGATTAGAGGCGCGGTTAAACCATAGTGGTAAGCCAAATTGATCCTACGCGGATATTCCAGCGAGTGTGGGTGAAGGAAAATGCTTTCCAAAGAGAAGGGTGAGAGCATTTATGTTTAGAGGTTGAGTTCTAAGAAGAAGCTGGAGAAAAGTATCTCTGCCGACGCTGCGAGCTGCAGGAATTCAGGATTTATACGTTCTTGGGGGGTTTTAAATGAAATCGAAACGAAGAATTGGAGCTGTATAAGCCTTTGCGTACGTTTCCAATAGTACCAGTCAATATCACTTTTTCCCGTATTTTTTTTACGGGAAATCGTAATAGTAGGTATATGTCAAAAACAGTATTTGGTAGGAAAAATAGTATAAGTTGAGTTATGTCGAAGAATACAACGAAGAAAATAATATTTCATCTCAAGTTAAACAGTTTCACTTTTATTTTTTTTGTGCATCAAAGTTAAAAATAAAATTTCCTTTGCTCAATTATTGGTAATTTAATTCATATTTTGTATTTTTTTGTACTTTTTTCGAATATGAAATATATATTGAAAGTTCAATGGGATGAGACATGTTATCAACACAAATTTCATGTCCAAAATTTAACACCTGATCTTACATATCACTTTAAATATCCTAAGTGTCTTCCTGCAAAACTAAGAATTCTAGTTTATACTTGTTTGCCCACCCATCAGAGATATGTATAGGTACCGCGGTTTACATTAGAACACCTACTCTGTATGGAATAATTGTGAAAAACGTTGCAGATTTATTAAAGAACTGTAACAACTTTACTTTATTTGGTATTTTAAATTGAAAAAACTGGAAAATATCATATTTTATGCAAATACAGCAGGTGTCCTAATATTTACGGGTTACAGTGTATATACACAGACCTCAATATTCTTGATTTTTAACGCTCGCTTACTTCGCGTTTCAATATCAAAACTGATGTAAATATTTTGACGATTCAGGCGATGAGGTGGGATCGCTGCCCACCACCAAACTATTCCTGATTGAAGGAGCGTAATCCTTCAGCCTCCCAGCGCACTATAATTCCTACAGTGTTTAATTTAAAGTAGGCACTTTATCTTTTCAACTGGGTTTCAGGCAAAGATGGACAAAAAATTATTTGAAATCAAAATTTTTTGCTGTACACAAATCTCGTTCACAAATTTTTATTTCAAATAATTTTTTTGCCCATCTCTGGTTTCAGGTATGCGGATAATTAGAAATATCCAAGAAGAAGTTTTCTTTTATGTTAACTCTTAAGTAGTCGCACTGGCAAAATCGCACAAGTGGGTGCATGCGATCAGCAGGCACTCCAACTTTCTTTATGAGAAGAATCCAAAAGAACCTGCTGACCCCATGCGCCCACTTGTGCAATTTTCGACTTTGCCAGTGCGCCTACTTAAGGGTTAATAGAGTTGAATACATCTCCTTACTGGATCTATTTACCTTTCATAAAAAGCTCGATCCACTAGTAACTTCCAGTTACCAATTCAGACGCCTCCACCTGCCATAACCGCTAGCACCTAATGAATCCACGATCACACAAGAATATAATACTTTCCCACATCTGAGAAACGTATATCGCTCCCAGCTACTGATGTCGCGTCGAGTGTCTGAACAGAAATGAACACCGGTTATAAATGGTATGTCAACCAGCGCGCGTTAATTAATCACATCGAACGGCAGCGTTTTCCTCGCGTACAGGTTTCTCATTATCCACTCTGCCCTTCGAGATTCGCCCAACGGTCGAAGGTATTCCCGAAAAAAAGGCCCGAAGCCCGTGAATTCAATTACGCCGCCGGCTGAAGGGCCCCGCGCGATCGTCAATTACATCAGTCACGTGACGACAACGAGTCCTTTTTTTCTTCGTCCACCCTCCCCGCCCCTCGCTACCCGTCTCGTACCCTTTCTTACGAGCAGTCTTTTTCACATAATTCCAATTATCTACGCCGGGGCTGAGACGCGTTCGCCGGCGCTCGCCAGCGCATTAATTAGCGGAAGCTTCCTGGAGCCTGGCAAAAAACTTTTCGTAAGGAGTCACGACGTTTTGTCGAGCCCCCCGGGACAGCGCGCCAGGATTACTCGTTCGTCCTTTTCCCTCCCCATTCGTACCCTCGATTCTCACCCCATCCAGGCGAACAGGTTTCCTCCTGGGGCCGGGAGAAGAGCAGCACGGTCTCCCGTGGAAAAAAAGCAGACTCCCGATGCTCCTTGGCGCATTTCCACCATCCCCTCCTGTGGTTTCGGTTCGTTAATTTCGTGATACGTCCGCGTTAATTGTGGGTAGCGAGCTGTCTAATAGAAATAATATGGTAATTCGGAGGGGGAAAGGGTCGCGACTCGGCCACCGCTGGAAAACATGACGGAAGAGATTCACCCGGGGGTTGTTTATTCTCCCGTGTAAATATTGGCGCAAGGGGTGGCCTCAGCCGCTCGCCGGAGATGCTAATTGCCTGGAAAGCAAAGCGGAATGTAGATACGTTGCCGGGTCGAGCCCGGGGACACCGTGATTGGACACGCAGAGAAGTCGTTGGGAAACGTTGATTGCATTGTTTTTTAATCCCGCGATGTCGTGAAAGGATTTCGCTGGCGCAACGACGATCGATGATTGATTGAGATGCCGTGGATGATGGACGAGCTCCAGCCTTCCACTCTAACGTTTTGATGGAAACCATGAACTGCACTGATTTTTACGAAACTGCGCGTTGCTGGTGCTCTATGTGGCTAGCAACCATCGTTACTTTCTCTAGGAATGCTCTGGCTGCAAGATTGCTGGCTGACGAAGGAAACTTTGAGTGTTAACTCACATATTTCCACCTTCGTATCAAAATATGGGGAACAAATGTAGGAATTTGGATGATAGTATTCTATAGTCTTTTGTTTTGTTCTGTGGAATGGTGGGTATACTCTCCATGATTGGGGCCAATGTTACGGTTAACATTGAACTGCCAGTCTGAATCGTGGTAGCACTGTTTGAGAGACCTGAATACAGAATGCGCAGACTGCACGACCCAAGACCCAACTTTAATTAATGGTAACATAAAGATTGCGCGGAGCTGTCTCAATCGGGCGGAATTAGAATCTATTCTACTTAATTGGATATTGTGGCTCGTGTAGTGAATCACAACGACTGACTTTCGTTCCGTGAAAATTGCTCGGCGAATGAACCACGAAAGGAGACAGATGATATCGATTTACCAGGGAGCTTCTTCTAGGGCCTAGGTGCAGCAGCAGTAGTTAGAATTTGGATGTTCTACTGAACAATACACGTACACACTTGTTACGTTTGACGTTTTAAAAATATTTCTTGGGGGGGGGGGGGTAAATAAATCTAGCCCCAACCAATTACCAATCAGAGTTTTTTGTTATTAATTTTTTTAACAAACAGTTGGGTGTTACCCAGGATGATGATCTTGACAACACCAACATCAACTCATAAAAGCCCGAAAGAAATATTTTTTCCTTAAAATTCTAACTTTTATCATAAACTGTTGGTGAATCTTAGGTTGTAACTCTCCAGTGAGAACATTATTTCGAGCTTTCACCAACGTTCATGGGTAAATCCTAGCTTTTACCGGTAAATCTTAAGATATTCTGGTTTTTACAGTAAATTATTCACAAAATTCGAGGCTAGTCTTTTAAGAATTATAATAATTCTTGTGCCGTAGCATAATACCAACGTGATAAATTGCTATGGCACCGCCACAAATTGGGATGTCAGGTACTTGGACAAACTTTTTCAGGTAGGAGTTCATTTCAAGTAGCATCAATCTTTCATAATGTTCTTTTAACCTCCGAAACAATCTTTCGAAACTTTCAATCAAGTCTATCCATACTGTTCAGTATATTCTTTAACTGCACACATTTGAATGATAATGTAGGCAATTCAGTACACATTCCATGTAGAAACCACACACTGAACTTCACTCGTCACACTTCAGTAACACACTTAATATTCGAAAGCCTTGCTTCAGCCACCGACCTTAATACCCGGTGTCAGTTCGCACAAAAAGAAAGGAAGTGAGAAACTCTGCCCTTATCCGCGTGCTTCTTCTTTTCCCATGTCTGCCCTGTCCACTCGCGTGCAGTACACGCACCCTTATCACGCCTCGTTCAATTTACAACTTCGCCATATCCCCTCCATCTTCCGCGCGTACCCTGGATGCTCACTGGAGCGAGCACCGTGAAAGTAACACTTCATCGAAGATCCAGCGCGTGCACTCGAAACGTCGATCTTAAAACACCATCACGACGAGCGCGCAAGAACGAACCGACCCGACCGTCGAGCAAAAAAAGAGAATCCATTTTAATAATGATGTAACAGCGCACGGAGAATTGGAAACCGATCGGCAACGTATTACCATAAATTAAACGGTCATGTCTGTCGAAAAATGATTATCGTAAATTGATTCGCACGGGGACCAAAACCCGGACAAAAACTGCGTCGACAATCTCTGCCGGGCTATCCAAGGCAGCGGCGTGTAATATCAGAACGTCCGAGCGATAATCAAATTTTACGACCGAGGAATGTAAAGCCCGAAAATTACCCCGAACGTTCGGTAAATTTCGCAAACTCTCCCTCTGTGTTTCTCCAAGGAAATGGCCCCCATTCGCCGTTCTCGCCTCGCTATTGCCTCACACTGGGCGTAGAGGGTATCCAAGGATCGTAATGACCACCCGAGTAGCCCTTGCCACGAGGAATCGATCTCTTCGCCACCTGTTCATCTCAGCCCGCCCGCCACCTACAATCAACGACAGTCACGGGCTAACGAAACGATTATGCAGATTACGGGAGGGGCCGGCGCTCGGTGACGGGTCATACATCGAGCGCGTGCACGTGGTGACACCGTAATTTGCATCCTCGAATCGTGTAATCTTCCAGTTTAAGCGTTTTTAACGATTCACCACCCTTCCACGTTCCCCGTGGTCGGCTCGGCAGTCGCCCCGCACGCTTCGCGACCGCGCCGCGTCTTGCCCGCTCGAACGAGCCGCGAAGGGCCTCCGCTGGCTACTGGGTGGTCGGCATAAATTCCCCTTTTCCCGCCCGCGAATTATGCTAATACGGGGAATTACGAAGTGTATAATTGATATTTATAACCGGCGACCGCCGTCGGCGTTCGGCCACAGAGGGGCACGTATTCCCGAGGGGGTAGCTGCCCGCGTGTTTGTGTAATTGCGATGCCAGGAATTCTTCCGCAGCTCGCCCCTTCAGATGCGTATTAGATTCGTCCTGCGGTCGTTCGATTTTTGTCGGCGCCTCTTGCCTTCCCGGCCGCGTCCCGGTATTTCCCTTTTAATTGCGCTTATCCTTTCGCGGCCATTCAATGAGCATCGATGAGCCGGATGCTTCGGGCGAACGAGGGTCCTTAGTGGAACAATATTCCGTTTTCGATGGGATGACGGGGCGGTGATTAATAAAAGTGGAATGCGGGGAATGCTGGGGTCCTGTGCCGCGCTTCGCCAGGTATTTTCATTTCCACCGTCATGATTTTCGAGGATCTCGCGGTGCCTCTCATGCGGTGGAGTGTCTCTGAGATGTTTCCTTTCTTAGCTAAATCGTTCTACGTATTTTCGAAGCTTAGTGGACGTAAGAGTTCTATCAGAACTTATTACTATTCTCCCAGCTATAAGCAGGTAATCTTTTGCTGCTCCGACAGCTCCGTCTCACTCGCTACATATAAAAAATCTCTAACTGTCGTGTTCCAAATTCCTTCGTTCCACCCACATCCCGAGCCACCCAAAGCGTGTTCATTTCCAAGCGACAAGATTCCGTCGCTCTCACCCACACGGTTCCCAAGGCTAATTAGCAGGGGCAAAAGATTAATACCCATTTTTTTCGAATTCGTGGGCACACAGGGACAAACGGTGACGATGTAAGAAACGTAATTGAACGCCGTGCCTCGAAACGGCACCGACCCGACGGGCGCAGAGGCGAGCGCGCAACGTCTAGCGCGGCAATTAAAAGCAAACGAGTCGTGTTTATTTTCAGCCTGCTCTAATTAGAAGGGCGCTCGGGAATGAACGGAACGACTCATTGCCGCGTATACCGGAACAGGCTGACTCACATGCCGGCGTTTCGATTTACGAGCCGTTTCGCGCGCCGGTTTCTTTTCTCCACCGTCTTCGGGTGACGTCACTCGGTGGCGTCACCGTCGTCATCGCGCCTCTCGGTTCCCACACTCGATGACCTTACTAACCCTACGTCGAATGGAGCCCTACGGGGCCAGACTCGGCGCAGATGACTCGGACCCAGCCTCCGAGGAGTTCGTCGACTGGCGAGAACGCCTTTTTATCTCTTGACACGGCGTCTGACGCGCAGGAATGCGAATTTCGAGGTTAGGTTGCAAATCTACTCTTGTCGTCCGGGAGTTACCTACTCTGTTTTGCATCGTGGGTATTTTTTTCTGAGGGGTCTAATTGAAATACTGGTGACTGGAGGTACTTCCAACTCTCTATTAACCACAGTACCTGATAACCACAGTAACTGTAGATAAAGTATTTGAAGGGTAAGGGGAAAAACAGGGAATGTCCATTTTTAGTGATTCTGCGACGTATATAGGGTTGCCAACCGTACTATACTATATAGTATTGTACTATATTTTTGTCTAGTGTACTATATACTGTTAGAAAAAGATATAGTACGCAAAAATACTATATTTCCGATACATCGATAAAATTCTACAATTTCTACTTATTTCTTTATTTTTTGACAACAAAAGTTTAATTTGCGAAATTAAACTTTAACAGAGAGGATGTTTTCTATAATGAATATGAAGTGGCGGGAAGAGAGAAACAGAGTCAGTCTATCTCTCATAAAAAATGTTAACTTCGACTTTCAGTGCAATCAAATCTTTAATATATTTGTTAAAGACAACCAATTAATTAATAATGTAAAATGCACAAAAAATATACATTTAAAAAATAAGATGTTTTAATGTAGTTTCATTTTTTACCACTTTCCTCTAAAAAGTACTATATTTTTTCACGATGTACTATATTTTTTATGACATTTTTCCGTTAAGTACTATATTTTCCCCGAAAAAAATTGGCAACCCTATATGTATAACGTGTTTTGTTGGTGGCAACTTGAGCCACAGAATTGTCAAATCACAAAGGGTTAGGTATAAAGTAGAAATGTCCTCTCAAGACAACGTTAAGGATTTGGCAGAAGCGTCATAAGATCATTGTAGGCCCCTAGGCAAAGCAATACACTGGGTCCTCTGAATAGGACTTAAATCAGACTTTTTCTGTTTAGAGGCTTCTTGATGGGAATAGATAATGTAGGCTTGCTTAGGAACACTTGGCTCAATACGTGTATTTTATTACAAGTAACAAGAAGCAAGTGAAGTAGCGTACCGAAGGCGGAAGCGTTCTAATGCATGTATATAAGGAAACAAAACGGCGAAGCGCCAAATACAAACATAAACATACAATGGCTATTTTGCTATCACATCGCAACACCCCTACTATCATGGGGCCTCTGGCGACTGCCCAGAGTGCCCTTTCGAACGATTTCGTCGATCGCGAACGATTTTTAGTTCGTGGCTTGAAAGACGTTCGTAGAGGAAAATTCCTTACGGTGTCCAGCAAACGGTCAAGTGTGGTCTTTACTTTCCCTCGACTGTTCCGCCCCCCCCCCCCTGTGGCCTGCACGGTGGTAGACTTCGAGGAGATCAAAAGCTCACTCCAACTTGCAAGGCTCAAATGCTACTATAGAGGAGACTCTGAGGCGTAGCGCGTCTGTGGACCTTATAAAAGCCAACACTATCTGCCCAGAGTGCCCATAGCATAAAGACGCCACTGAGATTTGGTGTGCTGGTTAAAAACGGGGAATGTCCACCCATAGTCTGGAACAAAACAAGAAACATCCCCAGTCTTCCTACTTGCACTATGTATTTCTGATTAGTGTAAGCTTGCACTACGTTAGGAGCCCTCAGACATCACTGTGTAGAGAATTAGACATCCCTGTTTTGATAATAATAGAAGTGGATATTTATTTTATTTAAGTATTCTGCAGTACTCCCCATGAAAGATTTTAAAACAATGTAAAATAATTATCGTTTTGCTCAGTTCTTTCCTGATGCTTAATTAGAGGTACTTATACACTGTTCATGTTATGAACAATACTTGTTTCTTTACTGATGGACTAAAGTATTAAAACTTGATTTTCTCAATAAAGCTGTTTTGTGGCACTCCTTGTTTTTCTCTGTGGCTCTCTCCCTTGGTGAAAGAACTGCTTCAGAACTCAAGGATACGTGACAAAAGCCTTACCTCAAGTCCCAGGTTCCCCGTTCTCTCCATAATATCCCACAAACATTCAACGCTGCGCTAGAACCCCCAAGAGAACCATCAGGACCTCCCAAACTTCAAAAAGCAGACTGCATATCAAGATTACATCCCATTCAAAGCTCCGTCCAAGATCCTCCACATTGCATCGTCATCTCCTAGCCTTTGAATCCTCCAGCTCTCTGACGGGGAACGTCCGGCGGACGTTCGCCGACGTGAAACCGATAATTCACACCGGTTGCACAACTGTTTAGAAAACAGACGTAGGAGCTTGCCCGGCGCGAGGGCATCGTCGGCCGACGCAGCCGGCACTAATTTAATATTCTCCTTCCTCAAAACGACAGCCGTGACAACGGGGCCCGCGTCGAGTCACGACGCAGAAACAATTCTCCACGGAGCGGGACAGGCCCCGGCACGCGGCGCGGACTGATCGCCGCGACGATATCTGACACTTTCGCGCCGTAGTCACCGCGTCATTCTTCTCCCCGTCAACAGGAGACAATGACTACGGCGGAGAGAAGTAAACGAGGCGAGACAGAACCGCGGCCCCGCGGCACCGATGGCGATAATTCCGCGGCGACGTCTTACCTCCGGGTGAACGGTGACTGACACCAATCCCGGGCTCTCTTCCAATAGTAATGTTAACGTCGCTGGCGAGCCGGAATGAATAATTTCGATTACTGGGACACGATGATGGATATCGACAACAGCTTGGGAACGAGCGTACATCGAAGGCGCTTTTCAGGGGCCAAGGAGGCGCATTTGTCAAACGAATGTTAATTCCACGCGACTCCCCGCTCGGCGTTGAGGAGAAGATTGAGCGTGGTTCGTGGATTCGATGAATACGGAGCCGGGGAAGCGGAGATACTTGTTGTCGAGACCCGGGATGGGAGATATGATGAGCGTGTCGTCTTTGGGCGGTGGAAAAAAAATGACAGATAAAAGGGGAGGAGGGAACGTTGGCGCGATTCTGCAGGGGCGACAGAAAAGGAAGGCGAATTCGAGGGACGGGTGAATAGAGTGGAGTGAACTGGCGGGTCAAGGGAGGTAGGCGCGCGAACGCTTATACACTGTCGCGAGCTCGTATTAACTTTAACGAGTGACGGCCCACGCGACGGTTCGACGGGTCGAAGGTCAACCAGACGTGAGAATCTCCGTGGATTCTTCATTTTCGTGGCCTTCGGCACGCCGACACCGTGAAAGCTGGCATTCACGCCTCCCGGCGGTATCACTTGGTCCCCGATCCTCCTTAGAAATTGAAACGAAGGGAATGGTACCGCGTGCCTATTATTTCGCGCGACCGTGGGCGGTGCGATTCAATGGGAACGATCGATGGAAAGTTTGTCCTAATGGTGTTTCTCTGCAAGAAATTCTCGTACTTCCGCGAACACTTGCTCTTTGGCTTTCCATCTGGGGGAGGAAAGTGGAATAACATTACCATTTTCATATTACACACACGTAGTGTCAGCATTTCTGCTTTATTCCTGATTCAATACGCTTAGATTGACACGCCAAAGGTAACGCAGGCTAAGAATCAACAGAAAACCTGTTAAAATCAGAGGGGCTGTTAAAATTAGTATTCACAAATCGTTATTTAATCCCTTGAATGGTATTACTGTAAACCAGCTGTTTCATTATACTGCTGAACACTATTTTTTACCGAATATATAATTTTGTATACATTAATTGAAACTTAAATGCCCAAGGAAAAGCATATAAAATCTTCTTAAAAATCATGTACCTAAGAAGTAAATAAGGCACAGAAAACAATCTGAATACACGAAATTTACATACAACTTTAGAAACCTTGTAATGAGGGCTAATTTATTGCGACATATTTTTTTGGCGATCAATTTTGTCGCTTTGAATAGTCACTTTTTACTCATTCTTAAATTTGAGATAAGCCATTTTTTCTCTAACTAATAATTGATAATATAAAACAATACCATTTATGTATCAGATGATACACTATTTACATTACAGGAATTTCGTTTAACTTTTCGCGTGATCGATCAGCAAGAAATAGTGTCCAGCACTGTACTAAAATCGTACATTCTTCAGCATATTTCTAACAATGTTTAATAGTTATAACCTTTATTAAAAGTCTGATATAGGATTAAAAGAAAAAATGAGCCAAATGATCAAAGAATGAACATAAATTTCTAATGAATGAACAGAGGTACCCCAGTGAATGAACAGGATAATAACAAAGGTCGGGTTTTCCATGTATTTAGACGATTTTGTGTAAATATTTTTTCATTCTTCAATTGTAATAATATTACTGCTTTGATGCATTATTACTTAGTCTTATAAGTTTATAAGTACAGTAAGAATGCATGAACACCTAACAAAAACGTCAAATTCTTAGAAATCCGTTATTCATACAGTATTATTCGTTAAAGGAAAAACAAATTAATCGTAGAACCATTAAACGCACCTTCAAATACAAATTGTAGATGTAAAGTAACAAGACTTGTCTTGCGCTTGTGGGACGCCACGGGAACAACTGTTGAATAAAGGGAATGTACCTACATGAGCAACGTTCATTCACTATACAAGTGAGATAGAGGTTCCTCGAAAAGGATGGACCACAAAATTCCTCGATTCCAAGGGTCAAGCTTGCTCGCTGGATATCTAAATTCGTACTCCATGGTCCAAAGCGATTCCGCGGACTCATAATTACTGGAGCACGGCTCAAAGAAGCAACCGCCCGGCTGCGCCGTCTAAGAAGTCACTGATTGCAGAGGTGTACCTTGTTAACCGCGCTAACGAGCGCACACGTGCGCCAGTTTTGTTCGTTATCGTGAAAAAGAACGATCTGGACCGGGTGCAAACGCGTCGTCCGCTTTCATGTCCAGCGGCGCGGAGGAACGGAAGCCCGGACTCGTCTCTTCGACGACTCCGTTCCACGTTCCCTCCTTCCTTCTGCATCCTACCCGGTCCGAGTGGAGCAGCCGCAGCATGGCGATGATTACGTATATAAAAATGTAATTTCTCACCGTGCACGGGCGAGGACGACGCGTGTGGTCTAGCGTGTGTGGCCGGGGCCGAAATTTACGATTAAAAATCGACGACACGGTGCCCCCGGGGTCGTAAACCCTGATGCCCAGCCACCAGCTCCTTACAAAGCGATCGATTTGTCATTACGAAACGTTTCCACAAAGATACCAGCATACTGTCTGTTCTCGCCGTTCCCCCTTATTCCGTTCTCTCCTTCTCCGCCTCTCTATCTCTGTTACTCTCCCATTGATTTACGGGAGTCAGGTCGGCCCGTTTAGTAAGATTGTGTAAGGCAGTTAATCATTCTGGCCCAATGGTAACCCTTTACCCAGGCCGAATTCAGACTTCCGGATGAACGTATGATTATCGGCTTTCCTCTTGATTGAACCTGCCCGGCCTCGTGTACGCTCCTCGCTCCGCTGAACTTAGAATTCGTGGTTGCGGGCCTTTGAGATTTTACCGTTCTTAAGCGAGGCGTGGTTTGCCTGTCCGTGCTCCTGGGTTAGGTGTAGGAGGCTTGGGGGGGAGATTGATCACAGCGTTGAAACACACTGTTTCGAGAATATTTTAATTGCGATATGGGGGTAGTGAAGGGTTCCTTAAGTTTGATACTCAAGAGAGGGGAATGAAAGGATGTTAACTGTGATGGTCTTCTTGGGACTCAAAATTTATAAGATTTAAAATTCTAACATTTTGTCTTCGTCAGTGGTGCACTCAGAGGGGATGGGCCAAGGGACATCCCTAAAGAAAAAGGGAAAAATTAGATTAATGTAATCACGACTGAAGTAGTTCAAGAGCTTGTGAAAAGAAAATAAAACTGGATTTTATTCTTTAAATACATTTTTATAGCCGCTTAATTAATTTTATCCTGAGTGCGCCTCTGCTTTTCGTGGTGACTCTCACAAATGGAATCGTGTACCTATATTCTCGCAATGTTGCGCATTGGAAGCAGGATAATCTTCAGCCTGAAATCTTCCAACTGCTATTTAAACCACTTCCCTGTAGCACAAATCATTTCGACGAGTTTTGCTTGGATTCCTGAAACCCGAGCTCTTTGTCCAGAAGAAGATTGAATAGGTCCACTACTGTAAAGCGTCGAAAACATGGTCTTCTAAATTTCACACCCCCCAGTACAAAATACACCTGGAAGACAGCCCCAGCAAATTGATTATAGCGTCCATTTCCGCGTTCCTCGCTTCCTTCCGCCGGAAGGTGCCTCCGAAAGAAGGACAGCGGTTGGTCACGCGGTACGGTTGTTTCGAGAATTTAGACTTTTGGGTTAAAATACGGTAGTTGTTTTTTTTTTTGTTGCTCCCAGTACCCTCATTGTAAGATCGCCCGAGACCGGAAAATAAAGATTTATGTGTTTACCGGCTGTGGACAGTCGCTTCCTCGTGCTGGAATACGGTATTTGCGTTTTTTCCTACTCTCCCCCTCGACGCACCCCGCGTTTCGTTTTCCTTCCCAAAAGGGGTAAGCGCGGTAAAAATATAAAGTCAGCCGCCTTTTATGGCGGCAGCAACGGCGACGAGGAATTTTTAACCCTTACAAAATCTTTCTGGCGGAAGGGTTACGGTGCAGCGGGGCCTTGTTCCGCGCTCGAACAAGTCAAAATATTGCTTTATTGAGGTGCCGGGCTTAATCCCGATCCTACGAGGCGGGAAAGGGTTTTCCTCGCTGAAGGGGTTGACTCCGAAGAACTGCTGCTAGAAAAAAGTTCGGGGGACCGTCTATGGGGCTTCTTAACTTCTCCGTTTTGCAGCTGACTTTAGTGTTTTACTGGAATTCCATAAACATTCGAAAGGGTTACAGTTAGGTCTCCCGAGATCCCACGGATCGTAAGTCGAATTTTCACGTCGACCAGTTGTAAAACGCGTCGTCCGGCACTTTCACTTCTTGGAGGATGTCTCTCAACCCTTTTTTTTTGCGACGCACGTACCGCTGACTTTATTATTTTCGACAAAAAGCGAAGTTGACCGTTCTCTGGATTTACTCGAGCTATGCGCTTGCTGGGGAACTGTGCTGCACCGCTAGAGCTTACGGTTTTGCGCGAAGAGAACTGCAAAAAAAAATTGACCTTTTAACCGTAAAGTTAACTGGATTCAACGGATGACACGTTTTTTCGGCGAGGCTCGGGCTAGCGGGAAACGGTACTTCGGGCTTCGATAGCTATGTACATAGCGAGCTTCACGAAACTTTTTGCCGGCTACCGGGTAACTTTCTAACGAATCGCGTATTCTTTCACTTGAGTATTGATTTAGAAGTCAGATGGAAGACTGTACTGTGCTTCGGAGAAAGACTGGTTTGAGATTTTGATAGGATTCATATACAGTGAGTAAAAAAAGTATTGGCACACTCTTTAAAATCGCATAACTTTTTTAGAATTGGTCCAAACGACATGAGTTTTTTTTTAGAAGGTAGAAGGATTAGTTTGCTAAGTGACGGATTTCGTAGTTTTGAAAAAAAATTCAATTTGTCGGAATAGCAAAAAAAAATAGTAAAGGCCGTTTTTTTCAACTTTTTTTCTGAGCCTGTAACGAAAATTTAAAAAACCCGTTTGTAGATTTAAGTAAGCTGTATACATGCTGAAATTTTTATCAAAATCGGTTAACGGTGCTCTGAGTTACAAACATTTAATGATCGCACAATAAGTTCGAAAATCGCGAAATACCCGAAATCAAGCGATTTTCGACCTTATTGTGCGATCATTAAACGTTTGTAACTCAGAGCACCGTTAACCGATTTTGATGAAATTTTCAGCATGTATACAGCTTACTTAAATCTACAAACGGGTTTTTTGAATTTTCGTTACAGGCTCAGAAAAAAAAGTTGAAAAAAACGGCCTTTACTATTCTTTTTGCTATTCCGACAAATTGAATTTTTTTTCAAAACTCAGAAATATGTCACATAGCAAACTAAACTATCTACCTTCTAAAAAAAACTCATGTCGTTTGGACCAATTCTAAAAAACTTATGCGATTTTAAAAAGTGTGCCAATACTTTTTTTACTCACTGTACGTTTCTCGGCGTTGGTCAATGTTTGGGAGTGATTTAGGGATAAACTGTTAATCCAATTGGTTTAATTCTTTTTGTGCTTTATAGGTATACGTTTATAGATTATAAAACCCGTATGAGAATTGGAAATTTTTTAAAAATGTGGCGTCCGCGGGCAGTGGCGTAGAACATGTTTTCTGGCATCGCCCGAAATGGTGGCATGATTCAGCCCGTACAAGTGGTCTGAAACAAAAATCACCGATTTTTTTTAACAATCTTTGAGATTGTAGTTCTCGGGTACCGGCGCCATTTTTTTTTCGAAAAAACAAAAATTGCGGCAATGGTACTTTGAAGATAACGAACGCAATTTTCGCTATAAAAGTCGTACACTTCTTCTTGTTATTAACAAATGGTTCATTTAATCAAAAAAGCTCCCGTGAACAGATAACGAATCTTACGTAGAATATGTGTGTAAATGATGAAGTTAAACGAATGATCGGTGAGGCAGTTATCATGTCCACCGTGTTGGAAAAATTTTCCAATTCTCATACCTGCGGTATATAAACATATATCTATAAAACACAAAAAGAATTAAACCAATCGGATTAATAGTTCATCCCTGAATCACTCGCAAACATTAACTACGTTTTAGCGCTCAGAAACGTATACATATGACCCCTTAAGGAGAATAGAGGCAGAGTTTCAGAATGGAGGAACAGTTTCATTTCCGTTTACACATTTACAAATCTAAAGTGATAGCGAGAATTTCCTACTGACAGACGTGATGTCTATTGCTTTTACAATATAGAGTCGTGCGACAGTAACAGTTATTTCACAATAGATACACATGATGACATAAATCACAGTCTATGGATAGATTTTGGTCAGAAAGGTCAAAATGTGGAATATACTACTGATTATAAAACTCCATTAATAAAGTATGAACTAATTCGAGAAATATAATATATATATATATATATATATATATATATATATATATATGTATTTATAATATATAATTTGTAATATACGAATGTACAGTGATAAAATTATTATGCGTTGCATTCTACTTCAATGCATTCAAGATAAGTGACTCTCTCTACATTCGCCTTAACGATGTCTTACAGATATTGTCGATATATCATTAAGTATGAATAAAGTATCGATAAGATATCGATAATCGATTATCCCAACTCTACAGTACACATCAGCTGATGAGAATTCAATCTTTGAGTGACGTCACTTAGCCCTTTAAAAATATTCCGTTTTCCTTTTATCGTTAAAAATGTCTTGAATTAACATATTTTTATAAAAAAAATTTTTTTTTGAGTGGTTAAAATGCATAAAGCTAATGAATACAGGGTTCAGGTAGTTCCAGCTTTCTTTAATGAAGAAAACTACGCTAAACATGTACTACTTAAACTGTTGAAAACAGCGAATTGCGAATGCAAACGACACAACGGCAAAACAAAGGAATGTATCATATGTAATACGTTTGTAAGTAAAGGGTTAAGCAGAACTCTTTTTATATCCTCTATGTTCTACAAACTTCGAAAGAATCAAATCACCAAGAATAAGTTATTATTATTCACTTGTTTTTACATAGGACTCATCTCTAAGTCTCTTAACCGTGCGATATGATGCAATATTTAATCTCAAGTAATATACGTTAATAATAAAAATATGCGTGTTTCAGAAGGGGTTCCTTCAAGGTTTGGACCACTTACCCATCGATTCACCAGATTTTTATAGCCTGCAATAGGTGTCGGGAACAGGAAAACCGCAGGCGTGCGGGTACGTGTAGCCACCATCGTTTTCATATTATTTACGCGTTTTGTACATCAGCCAGAACACGGTGACAACGCCCATTCCACAGATTACGCGCTCGGCAGTTTCCACGGTCCTGGCGGACCCGCGGAGCGAAACGCAAGAGGACGTGGCCAGCTCGCGCGGAAACGGGCGAATTCGTACGAAAAAGCTCGCGTGGCAAGGGTGTGTCGGGATTGGAGGGCAGGGAAATAATAAGAGAGATGATTTGACGGCGCGTTAAGGTTCAGTTAGCCACGAACATAAAGGCATCGTAATTTTAATCGTAAAAAACTCGACGAGTTTCGCCTTCCGCTTCGCGTCACCGTTTTCTCCCCGATGTTTTCTCCCCTTTAACGCGACGCGGATGAATTCGTGCCGTGGGACCACCAAAGAAGCCACGCACACACGAACACGCGACAAATGCGCGCCCTCGCGTGCAAACGCTTCCGCGACCTGGTCCATCGCGGTCGTCCGCCGCTGGCGAAATTAAAAATTAGGCAGGGATTAATCGATCTCTCGTCCCTGGGGAATTAAAGCTGCCAAATCGATGACGAACCAGCCCGATCGTTAAACAGAAGAAACGATGAGGGTGGTTGAAGCAAAAGGAGAAAGACGACGATCTGAATTTTTGGAGGTACATACTGAGAAGTCTAATACAACGTATTTGAATTTTTAGGATGACAACGAGGAGGACATTCCTGACGTCAGACTATGGGGGAGGTGATATAAAAAGGATAATTTTATTTAGCGTCCATTTCTGATATCATGATAGGTATTTTTAAAACACAAGTCCGTTACTAGGAAGTATTAAGTTGTTGCAAATGAAGTGGCCACTTCTGATTTTTTAATTTACACTTTTATTTGACAAACCTAATACGTATTTCATCAATCGAAATAGTCACCATCGACTTCAATACACTTCTCCCAACGCGAAATAAGTGCACCAATATCTTCCTGAAAGAAATCCAGAGTACGAAAAACAATAAATTCGGCGAATGCAGTTTTTACATCCATTTCTTCTCGAAACACTTTTCCAATCAAAAAGCTATCTAGGTGCTTGAAAAAATAGTAGTCTGTAGGTGAATGGTCAGGAGAATAAGGAGGGTGAAGGAGAACCTCGCACTTCTATTCTGCTAACTTTTTAAAGGTTTGCATTTTAGTGTGTGGTCGAGCATTATCATGAAGCAGTAACACACCACGTCTATTGACCAATGCCTGTTGAAAGCGCAGTTTTTCGTACCTGATATCAATTTCTTGACAGTATTTGTCTGAATTTATGGTTTCACCTCGTTTTAAAAATGAAAAATGCACAACACCCCTTGCTGATCACCATACAGACACCAAAATCTTTCGCGGATGAAGGTTCGGCTTCGGCATATGTTTTGGGGCTTCATCTGCATTCAACCACTGTGCAGAACGCCGTCGATTGTCATAAAGAAACCATTTTTCGCACAAGTAATTAATCTATGTAATATGCCTTCATTATTATGATGAGAAAGCAAAGTATAACTGATCTCCAAGCGGCGGATTTTGTTGTTTTCAGTAAGTTCATGTGAGACCCATTTGTCTATATTTTTTACTTTCCTCATGGTCTGTAGAAGCCGGAAACAGTTGGATAGTGAATATTCATTTTCATTGCGGTTTCCCGAACAGTTAGGCGTGAATCCTTTTCAACCATGTCTTTCAAAATAGTGTTTTCTATAACTGTTGGCTTATGGCCGCGAGGCATATTTTCGAGGTCTGTATCACCAGAACGAAATTTTTCGAACCAACGCCTAGTGGTCCGATCACTTGTAGTACCATTGCCGAAAGCAGTATTTATAGTCCGCGTTGCCTTAGCCGCACTATGACCAAGTTTGAACTCATACATGTAAATTATTCGAATTTTCTTCTTTTCCATGATCAGTAAAACGGTTTTTAATTACGTATACTGCACAGTATAATGGAAATTATACACGCCAAATCACGTGTGAGACATGTACTTTTCAAATTATACAAATACAACGCCATCTGCACGGAAAAGAGCTAAGCTACAAAGCCGGGAAGTTTAAATTGTAGAAAACGGCCATTTCATTTGCAACAACCTAATATGTTTATTGGCCTTCAATAAAAATGTCTTGCAACCTCATGAATAATAACAGAAAGTAACAAAATCTTCGATTTTAAAATAAGTCCAAAATGTCCCTTTCACAACTAGGTAGTCTTAACTGGGACATTAGACGTGACGAAAGGGTCACGTTATTGAAAATGAACAAACCGTGTGACGCGGGAAATATTCTCTCACAGCGACACACGTGAGTGTCACTCTGCAGCCACATGGTGGATAATGCTCGTTGAAATATGTCTCTCATAAGATTCCCAGAACTCATTGGGTCTCCTTAATCGCGTTTACGTAACCGTCCCCCTTGATCTCAGTGTCCCAAGCGGGTCCGCCAAATTTTCTCGCCGTCTGTGGGGAAAAAAGTGGCCGCGCAAGTGGCCAAGATGATTCACGGCGGCGAAGGGAGCGCAAGCCAGCGTTCAGCTGAAGCTCTTGGTCTCCCAAGAAAGGGACCATGGGCGAGCTGAAGCGAGAGGAAGAAGGAGGGCAGGGGATTGCGAGCAAGTCGGACCATTTTCTGGTGGCGGCGTCACTTTCTCGGAAACTCTTCGACGACAGACCCGAGAATAATTACACCGGGGTCCTCGGCTTGGACAACGAGCACCTCGTCTAAAGTGTAACGTCGTCGCGGTGCGCAGCGGGCCTGTCGCAAATCGTAAATTAGGAAATACGGCCTCCATTCTAGGCCCGACAAAGACCGCCGATTTAAACTGTAACAGCAAGGCGAAACAGATCCCACGCCCGTGTTACGGTTCGTCGCAATAAATTATTTTTCGCCTCGTAACATCCAGCGGGAGCGTCGCGGTCTCCGAGGGGGAAAACAAGCCTGGCTGAGCGGGGGGAGAGATGGCTGTAAAATTAGTGGCCCGTTTTCCGTAACTGTACCGAGAAAGGGGTTAAAGGGCACTAAACCAATTTCTGGGGAAATTTACAACTGGAGCACCGGATACCGGTAACGCGGGGCACCGTTTACGCAAGCTTTGGTTAAAACGCCTGGCCCCTTGGGGTCTGCTCTTCTTTTCCGACCCTGCTCCAGTTGGCTTTGCCTTCTTTTCTGACGTTTCCTGAGCTTCACAGCTGGATGATTATATTTCGGTTGCATTCAGGCTTGGGATAACTTAACCCTTTACTGAATATAATTTTCTTTGCACCCTTCTTTTTAATTTTAGAGAACAATTCTAATCGAATATTTATGCTTCCCCAAAAGTGGGGTATTAATACTTCAAATCTCATTTTGACAGCTTTCCGCGTGTCCAGAGTTTATTTCAAGCTTGACTACCCTTATCGAATATGGGGTTCTTGGATTCTGAGAAGGCAGGCCCGTTGACAGAACGGTTTCGTATTGTAGAATGCCACGGTAGCCTTTTCCTTGTCGAAGCAGAGTCGAGTTTGACGCTTAACTAGAGCAGGTACAGGTCACCCTTCGTTTAGAATAAAAGTCGAATCGGTTCCCTGGCCCGTGGCCAGTTAAGGGAAGGGGGCACGGTCCAAATGGTCTTCTGGAAAAGGATTCTAACCTTGGGCTTTCGCCGAGAGTTTATTATTTTATGCAACTGGAGCACGCCGCGGCATTATTCAGGGGAAATTTGTCTTTACGACGTAATTGTAGGTTAGGGTTAAAAATTTCACCCTTTTCGGTGAAATATGAGAGTAGGCGCGAGCTTTATGGGCGACCAATAGCGCCCGGGGCGACTGTCTGCTCTAGTTGTAAATAACGCTTCCGGGTAAGGGTTGATCTCGCAGGGGTTCTCGGAACGAGAGCTCCTCCGCACGTTGCCCAACAAACCCTTCAGACAGCGCCTGTAAATATGAAGCATTGTTCGACGGTTTACCTCTTTTCGGAGCAATTCTCTTCAGGGTCATTCTGGAAATCTGATCGCGCCAACAACGGCTCGAACTTTCCTCTAACCTTTCCTGAATTGCGCCTTCCAAGTCGCCGAGTTTCCTTGAGCGATCTCCACAAGCTGCTGACCACATGTACACTGTGTTTTTTTTTTTTATAACGACTCACATGTTTACCTTCTACGATGATCCTTAGTTTCATTCTCAGGCGAGGTTGTTGTCACTGTTTTATTCCATTTTTCGAATTGTATTGGAAGAGTTGGCGGTGAATTCATCGACCACGTGTTGTACAAGTTTCTTTAGTATAGATCAATATGACTTTATCTAAACTTACAGGATACATAGGAAAATTATTCAACAAAACATATTAAATTTTAAGGTGGAGCAACCTATGTTAAAAATAATAGTCGTAATTATTTATTCTAGGGTTTCATGACCGATTTTGATGAAATTTAAATATGTTGTTGGGGGCATGCTTCTGAATAACTTTTCCCTATACATGTAACCGCCGATCGGCTTTAGTTTTTGAGATATTCATAAAAATATTTTGGTAGGTACCTATTTATTCGGAATCAGGTACACCTGTGTTGATCGTTACTGAGATATCGGTATAAGTATAGAGCTAGAATTTGGGGGGGGGGGGGTCTACGTGTGTGCAATTAAAAAAAATTGTAAAAAAATTAATTCTTAAAAATGTTATATTTGCTGTCGACACTATTTACATACACATATTAGCAGGCCTTCAGTTATACCGATATTTCGTGACATACTGAGGCATAATAATACAATCCCGCGACGCTGTGCCGTTTGTAAACAGCTACAGACGAGATATTTTATTTAATATACAAAATTATGTGTGTAACTCAAATTATAACACCAAAGCAAGAAATTTAATAAATATTTTTGTCAATATCGCGGAAATTAAGGCCGAGTAGCGGTAACATGTATAAGAAAAAGTTGTTCAAAACAGTGGCGCACCTAGAGTATGTTGGGGGGAGGGGGCAAGGAGCCCTAGCACACCCCCAAAGAAGAAGGAAAAAGGAGATTAATGTAACCACGATTGAAATAATTCAAGACCTTTGTAAAAAAAGAAGAAAAATAGATTTCATTTTATACATAAATTTTTATGATCACCTAATGAATTTTATTGAATTTGTATTTAAAATATTTTTATGCGTTCAACTCGGCTCCCCCCCCCCCCCCCAAGATTAAATCTCGAGTGCGCCACTGGTTTAAAATGTGGAGTTTTACAATATATTTAAATTTCATCAAAATCGTTGATGGAACCCTAAAGTAAATAATTACCTCAACTTTTTTCATACACACTCTTCTTACTTATCTGTACCTTTATTATCGAAGTCTAATTACAGAGATCTGATGTGTCTCCTTCACTATAAATAATCGTACATAAACATATCATTCCCATGCTATAACTGAAACAGAATGCTGCAACAATCACAAAACAGACATCCACTTTTCATCACTCCTTTCGTCAACAACCACAGCGACCAACGACCTGCAATATCTCTACGATCCACCAAAAATCTCTCTACATTTTAACGAACGATTGACAATCCCATTTCATATCGCATTACATCTGCCCGGCGAGTCTCCCGCGAGTTACACGCGAATAAAACTTTATTGCTCCCAAGGCGGGCGGCGTAAATCTGAAACGATTCGACTCGATGATTTCCGTGTCCATATACCTGGTCGTAGCAGGAAACCTGCGAGCTCTGGGGTCTGGAAAGGTCAACCGGCCCGGCCCGACCTGCTCGAAGGTCTCCCCCATTAAACCAATAATGACGCAGCCTCGATACAAATACAGGCAAATGTAATTCAGACCGTTCGCGGCACCGGGGCCTTGCTCTCTTGGTTCTCGTTCCGACCGCCGGGGCAGGGGCACGGTTTTATGGTAAAAACGGTCCGTTTCTGGTACAGATTTTTACGATTTTTGCAGCGCGTTTACGAGAGAGGGGCCATAACGTTTTTGTAGGTCGGCACTCCGATTCTTCCCCTCCTCGGGGATGACCTTAAGGGCGCCTCAGTTTTCGCTCATTGCCGTCCGAGATTATTTTAGGACCTTTTTCGGTACAGTTTCCCGCGTTATTACGGTCACCCAAATAAAAATACAGTCCAGCCGAGCCATTTTTAAATGAAACGCGCTCGTAATGTTATATTGGTGGCGGGAGGGGCGGGTCAGCCCTGGATCCTTCTCTCCCCTCCAGGGGAACTTCGTGGACTTTTCCACCCCGAGCAGAAAAGAACGGTCAGGTTCTCTGGCTGCGTGTCGTAAAATTTCTCCCCCGGAAGCACAAAAACACGGCCACGCCACGAGACAGGACCACTCCAGTTTTTACTATTATTAGAGCAATTTTTTGCTCCTCTTTAGCCGTGGAGCGTGGCGCGGCACGCGTCCTCCTCGTGTCCTCTCGCCCGCCGCCGATTTTATTGGGCCTGCGCCACGGTCGTGCTGGCTCCGTTCAGCTTTCGCCGCAAGCCAGGTCGCGGCACGGAGCGGAGCTGATAGCAGTGAAGAGGCAACGCTCGAAACAGATATAATGAGACGGTGTCACGAACCCTTCTAACTCTTCTAGCCGGCCTTCGAACAACGCTTGAAACGCGGGTCGAGTTCCTGGCGGGTGGAAACGCTCGAAATTGGATACAGCCGGGGCTCTCGGGAGATCGCGAGTCGTGCGCGAGCGCGGTTTCCGCGCGATAAATTTCGCTAACGAGTACTGTATCGAACGGAGGGGGATGGGCGAGATTCATTGTATCGTTTCGGTGACTCGATGACTGTGGCCTGTTACCGCCGATGGCGCAGCGCAATTGGCGCGGTCTTGTTAGATTCTTTAACACGGCAGAGTTCGAACTCGTTTTCAGAATAACAATTCTCGTACTGCGGCTGTCCTACCTATTTGTAAAGTGTTAAAAAAATGTATTCACTTTTTTGTGAAAATTTTTTGTAGGATATGGTTTACAGGTCTTAAGGAATCTGGAATGTATAATTGTTTACCTTGGAAGCAATGGGAAAGTTATAAAAAAATAACGTAAATTTCGGAATGTTGTCGTTAATAAAACTTCGTTAGTAAAAATATTCCGAATCAGGGGTCGTCCTTAAATTACATAAGGCGTTTTGGGGGGAGGGGGTCGCGAATTTCTTATGTTTTCTTACGGGGGGGGGGGGGGGTCTGGTAGCGTCTTACGTAATATTTTTCAACCAAATTTTCAATAAATACAATTCTATCATTAATGTTCAAGGAAAGTAGTGTTAGTTTAAATTTCCCGAGACCAAGTTAAATGAATTATATGAACCTTTAAAAGAATTTTAATAACTTAAAAAAATCAGTGTAAACAATATTACGTAAGGAAGGGGTTGTAATATCAAATCTTACGAATTCTTATATTGGGGTGGGAGGGGGTAAGAAATCGACAAAATTACCCTTACGTAATTTAAGCACGGCCCCTAACAGACAATATTTGAATTAAATATTTGCCAGAAAAATAATAATAATGTTGAGAAACACTGTTTCAGTTAATGTTTTATTGTGTAATGCCATAATGACCGAGTACACCAGCGTGGAGATTCGAGGTGCATGTCTCTTTCCTCACTTACATACAAGGGAAGATCGGTGAGTGATACACGCTGATTTTGATGCAACTTTGCTCGATTGTTTGTTGGAGTAACTTAAGAACTCTTCGTATTCGGTTGGTGCTCCTTTTGCACTTTAAGGGAGAAACCACCCCTTTCATCCGAGTCGCCCCTTTTACTTATGCGCTCGTAACTCGTAAATTATAAAAGATATCGGAAAACCATTTAAATAAATGTTATACCGTTTCTGAAGGTCTATATATCTGCCAGAGAGAATTTTTGAAAAAATAATTTTTGTAATATTCGCTTATTGATAACTTTCAAATATATAATATAGGTATAACTTTTATATATATTTATAACTTTCCCATCGCCTCCAGGGTAAATAATTATACATTTCGGACTCCTTAAGACCTGGAGAAACATATTCTGTAAAAAACTTTCGTTGCCAGCCAGGTCCAAAATTGGCCAATTTCTACCATTCTCCTATACTTGTTACATGTTGTTACACATTCATATTTGTACTATCAATATTCTTGATATATTAAATGAATGTACAATTTTAATATTTATTATCATCGTAATTAACAGAATGAAATACGATGGGCTGTTTTGAATGAAAAAAAAATAAAGCCTTATGGGAAGGTATATAATAAAGTTTAACAGTATCGTATATGATCAGTTCTTTGTTTGAAAATGATCTCAATTATTATTACTATATAAAACACTAAAAGCATTCCTCACACAGACCCGATTGGCAATAAAGGCTTTTTCTTATACCCCAATTAAACTGAGACACTTGTCTTACCGCCAATTTAAACGACCAGCAATAATTTTAGGAAGGTACTGAAAAGGGCAACTTTATAACCTGCTGCCATTCGTTATAAAAAAGAAGAACAAATACGTAAGGGCCGGTTTAAAGTTTAAAGCCCTACAAATTTTCCAGGTCGAATTGAAAAGCTCGAAAGCGTGGAAAGCGTGTGATGGTTGACAGATTTGTTTAAATAAAAGTGAATTGTCTGGCGGGTTTGTTTGGCCTTCTGAAGGAATGTATGGTGACGCATTAAAAGTTCCTGAGCGATTAATTAGCATAGTTTTGTATTTTGTTACGTCGATTTCTTATTTTCGGTCGAAGATTTCACCAGTCCCGGGTAAAGAACCGTAATTAGTCGAGATGGAGTGTAATTTCTTGTCGTGACAGGTGATGCGAACCCTTCGTTAGGACGACAATGGTTTGTTATTACACTGATTGTGCAAGAAACTTGCCCATTCCGTCAACTTAATTAAACGTTCAATTAAAAGCTAATGCTAAGGATTCTTCGGGAAGTCTACACGCCAAACAGTGTATCCATCGGCTTTATTAACTTCGCCAATTAGCCCCACGCTGAATTACAAAGGGTCTCGATGCGAACTGCCGCGGAAGTTTAATCGGTACGAGCAATTAAAACTTTCTTTACAACTTAGATAATATAATTAGAGTTAAATACTTCATTTTGGAGTACTAATTAGCGGTAGCTATTCAGCGTAATGTCTACTTTCAAGTTCGACACTGTAGTGCGAGGAACATTAAGCGATTGACTACACAGAACATTTTAAACATTTCCAATATTAGACAGTAATTAGCAATTACTGTAACACAGGATCTATAATTGTAGAGTCTTTGTAGAAACCACTATGGGTGCCAAAAATTAAATTTTTGAGGAAAAAGGAGCAACTTCCTTAACTTTAAATTATTTACAAAATTTGATTTATTTTAATTGCTAAATATGCTTAAGTATCCAATAACCTAAATGCATCACAAAATTTTGTATTTTTTGTGTTAATACAGTCCAAATTGGTAATTTATTTACAAAGGGAAATTGCATTAAAATTCTATACTGTAGTATTACCATTGGCAGGTAGAAAATTTCCGATTAAATTTCTTTTTTAATGCTGATGTTTACAGTGTTTTTTACAAGGACTCTTCAATTATTGTCCTTTATTATCCATATACCTACCTCGAATGCTGTCGCAAAATCTGCATAGAAAACTGTCGCGGAATTTCCTCCAATTTCCAGGAAATTAAAACCGTGAATACTAACGAACTACTTATGGACCATAAGAACTTTCCAGTTCCAGTAGCACGAATTCGTATTAGAACGTGCAACGGAGCAGCTCGTAAATCGCTCATCGAACCGCGAACTTTCATTGGCAATTTCTCTCTGGCTCTGGAATTAACGAATCGTCGAATAGAGCTGGCACTTTTCCTCAGCGCATTGCGATTCTTAATCCCCTGCAAATCAACGGTTCAGCTACTCTATCGTCGATTCTCGATCCGCCGTTGCTATCATGCAAGCCACTTCACTTCACCCTCGTGAGGAAACGCTAACGATGGATCGCGTATGTGTATCTTCATCGATCCCACATCTCGTAATCCGTTTTCGACCGGAAATGCTCTCGCGAGGCACGCATACCATCAACTATTTCTCGATCACGAATGCTCCACCTCGAGGGTCTTCATTTCTTTGTCAATTATATTTATTATTTAAAATTGCTCGCAACATCGCTTGCCTAGGATGCACGAACTGCGTATTGATGATGTGATAGGTACGAGGAAACGAGGTGAAATTGGGCCAAGTTGTGCAGGAAGCTACCAACTCTCAATGATTTGAAATTGATTAACATAGTTTGAAGATTTTAATTGTTAAAGAAAAGTAGCTTTATTTCTGTTGGGTACATTTTATTTCTTGTTATTATATCACAATGTTTTTAAATGGGTTATTTAATAGTGAGTGGTATAACTAATATTACTGTAAATTTTCTGTAGATTTTATTTTTGAAGCCTAAAGTGAAACTTTGACTTGGTAATCTTAATAATTGCGTGATGTAAGAGTTGTTCTATGGATTGGTAATTTTTTGCACTATAAAGATCACAAAATTGTGGGATTTGTACTGTGGTTAACTAATTTTTTTGTCATTTTGAGGGTTGGTAGATTTTTCGTATAACTTGGATTGGACATTTATTGAGGGATTTAGGGGAAGCGTGGATCTACATCGACTAGGAATACTACAATTTTGTCCATCTACCTTAAAAATGAGTATTTATATATATTTTAATAACTTCAGTCCATTTAATAACCATACTGCACTTTTAAGTTCTACAGTCTCAGTTCTCTTCCTTGTACTATTTTAGTGCGACCTACCTTCCTGGCTCTATGTGTTTTCATGCTTGTGTAACAAGAACGTTCTGATCGTCGACAGCAGTTTCACGAAGCAAAGTGTTCCGTTAATCGTTTTCGTATTTCTCCAAGCTCTTTCTCTGCCCGTTTCCTGTTACAGTTAGTCCCCGAACGACGTGATTACAACCGACTCGCATCTGTTCGATGTAAGTTAAGCATTCGAAAAGGAAGGCGACGCATATCAAGAAACGGAAGCGAGCGATGTGTCGCGGCAAGGCGCGAACCTCATTGACAGAATAATAACGGGGAAACTCGACACCGTGCGCGACGAGTGAAGCGTAATTGGCGGTCTTCTGTTCTCAATAAATAAGCCCCGAACGCCTATTAGATTTCACAGGGGCGAGTGGAAATTATGGGCATTGATTTCTCAAAAAGGCGCCCGCCGACGCTAACGCGCACCAGAAGCGTCGGGACGAGCTCTGGGCTACATTTCCCTGTGCATCTGTTTCACATAAAAGGAGCAAAGGGCGTCTCCGTTTGGGAAGGCTTCTGTCATCGAAAGGGTGAACGCGCGTTAATGATATTTACGAAAACCAGACGGCGGTTCTGTTTAGTCTATCTTTTTGTCGGCGAATCCTACTCAGGATGAGGCTTAATTGCTCTTCAGGGATAAACGTGTGCCTTTGACTAATATAAAGAAGAGGGACGTTTCACTTGATATTAGCTAAACGTCACTCGAACTCATTTGCATTAACTTTGGACTGGCCAATGTAAATCCATTGGTCCCAGTTCCCTCTGCCACTTGAGAAATTTTTAGTACCTGCTTCATCAAACTTTTTAGCAATGTAATCGTCTCTCTTTCCTAAAACTTTCACTGGAATTGGTAAAGGATAGGGAACTTAATGATCAGTTCAGTGCTGGAGTCACTGTTTGTCGAGAAAGAGAATTTCGTGTACTATCCTTTGCTAGAAGCTGACTATTTTTTGCTGAAGTTGAAGGTTCGCAGCAGCCCCTGAGCAAACTCTGCAGAAACATTTCTCGTCGATATCTCGAGAGGCTTTGCCTTCCTGGCATCGCGGAAGAGGTTTAGGGAATCGCAAAATGTTGCCGGCTAGGGGAATCGATGGCTTTCGGCGGGGAACGTGCGTTCGCCTGCAGACAAGGCAGTAAAAGGCGGTAACTTGAAAGAGGTTTTTCGTGAAAGGAGTGGTCCTGAGCAGCTACCTTTTGTCGAATCTTTGTCGGCGGATCTTAAGGTTCTTTAGTAGGCGTCGTGCACTTCAGAGCCCCCCATTTACCACCCCCTCCCCTTTTGTAATTGAATCGATTCAATAATCGTAAAATATTATACTCAGATCCTAGCAGCTTCCCTAATGTTTCAATTACTTTCCTCGTCACGTTCTCTATTATCACCCTCGTAATCCACTATACCAACTTCAATTCAATGAACTTCGTACCTTTCACACTGTGACTTCTATTCCACGATGCGGAAGCTTCAAATTTACTGTTAACTAATATTAGTTTAATAGTTTAATTGGCGGAAATAAATGCCACTTGTACAAAAAAAAATGGCAATAAAGCTCTCAAGTATAAAGCGTTGACGTCGCAGATACTCCACAACGAATCAGAGCAAATCGTTGACTCTTAGGTTGATTCCCTTGGCGTGATCATAATTTTAGCTTTGCGCAGGGAGTCGGCAAAAAATATTAAACCTTGAAATTGTGGTCTCCAATCTTCAGAGATTTGGCCAGGAAGATCTTAAATTTTCAAGAGCGTTTGCTTTTGAACTTTGGGAAACATTTGTGAGCGACGTTAGCCAGTGTACCTGGGTCGTGGCCGCGGCATTATGCAGCGCCTTCACTCCCACGACTGGGAGCAAGTTTTAGCAACAATTGCCAGCGTTCGATGGGCGGAGTTCCCGTCCGAGTTCCAGCAACGAGGCGCTGGCAGAGGTGTGCGAAAAGTTAATTGAAGCCGCTGCTTTTCCACGGCTCCCTCGACAATGAGGCGCATTGTCCGCGCGTCGTCGTTCTCGTAAGGGGTGTTTTATTATGGGGGCTGTGACGGGGGTTCAAGACTCACTCACCACCGTGACCGTCGAGTATCTCGGTTCCCGGATGGAAATGCTGCGGGAATATTCATGGCGGTGCGCCATGAAATCGGGGGGCGTGCTGCGAATAATTCAACCACTGTTCCCTGGAAAGACTTTCGTAAATGCTGTTAAATTCGTGGGGCGATACATAAGTTTTACGGATATTTTCTAAATCGTCGGTGAAATTGGATGGACGTGAGGGGGTGGGGGTTGTGATGAGTTGGATGCACACTGCTGCTCATAGGTACTTGATCATTTGTTATAGGTAGGCACGTTTAATAAAAGAGAAAAGTGGACGTTTTTTCACGTAACTGGGCCAACTTGGATATTTCTTAGCATATCGCAATCGTTTCATTCTATTTAAAAGTGGTTTTTAAACTGCAAATCGATTATTTTTATTATTATTTTTAACATTCGGTTATTATTGATAGCTGTAGTCTTCCTCTGTTTGAGATACAGCTATTATTTTGGTGGTTCAAAAGTTTCCTCGGAAAAACAAAACCCTTGCATTCAAATTTCATTAAACAATTTTGAAATGCAAAATTGAATATAAGTTATTGGAAACTGAATAGTTTGATCACATGAAAAGCAATACATATGCATTAAAATAGCAAAATTTACACATATATATAAGAAAAAATAGCAGTAATTTGACAAACACGAGCAATAGCCAATTATGTTATGTTTCATTCTATTTTGAGCAGTCGTGTATATGTTTTCAGTAAAGGGAGCTTAGATTGGCATACAAAAATGTGCAACGAGTGATGAGATTAAGTTTTCAGTTTCTATGAAACTTACAGAAAATACACACCAAGGATAACTTTTACAATTTGAGTTTATGGTTCTCCTTTTCCTACACTCATTTCATTTTGTAGTTTAAAGTGATACCTTCTAAGAACCCCTTGGAATAGCAACAAGGGTGGAACAGTGCTTCCATGAAAGTTAATTAACGTTTCAGTATGCTTGATAGAATTAACTGAAGGGAACTAATCAGAGGTACAGTTAAGGAATTCACAGTTAACAGAGGCTGATTATCCATCAAACATTACTGTTATCATACAGAACATCCCTCTCCATTCGACTCGCACTAGATTCTCGAGAATTTGGGGTAAGTAACCCAGAGCAATTCCAATTACCCAGCTCTGATTAAACAGACACTCACATACACTCTATATCCAACAAGGGAACATATTGAACCTGCACACGCCGATTTTGATGAGATTTTGCAGATTTGCAGAATAGTGAAAAATATTTGAGATGTATTTTTTGTTCAAAATAGCCCCTAAAGTCAGGAGTCGAGGAGTCATATTTTCTGAAATTTTCTAAGAACTTAGCCAGGGTT
Organism: Andrena hattorfiana; assembly: GCA_944738655.2. Classification (NCBI taxonomy): domain Eukaryota; kingdom Metazoa; phylum Arthropoda; class Insecta; order Hymenoptera; family Andrenidae; genus Andrena; species Andrena hattorfiana. Next base: position 36,197,794 of record OX122889.2, on the reverse strand, counting down.
GGTTTCATCTTTCAAAAACCCACACTTCAAAAAAAAATTGTTTTACGCGTAATAGTTCTGAAGATATTCCGGAAAATATATTTTCGACCCCCAACTTTAGGGGCTGTTTTCACCGCTGCAATATGAAGGATTGTGGATAACAAAAAATATATGTGAAATGTTTTTCATTATTCTGCAAATCTGCAGAATCTCATTAAAATCGGCGTGTGCGGCTTCTATTTGTTCCCTTACAAGAAGAACTCGATACGAGAGGAGTCTGTTTACCTAAATTCTTCCGAATATCCCTTGAAATTCACACAAAATTAAATCCCAGCATAATGCAGGTTAAACAAACTTCTGTTTACCCAAAAATCGGACTCAAAAACCTGGTCGCATCGAAGCTCCAATTACCAAAGCTCTGTAAACCACTGTAAAGTTTTTCCTATGCACGACTGGACGCAACGTCAAGAATTTCAAAGTCGATTTTCTCGAAAATGAAGCGCAATATCATAAAATTTAATTCCTTTTTCTCGATTTATTTACTTGTTATAAATCGAAAAGAATGAGTAACTTTTTTTGGTATCGCGCTTCATTTTCAAGAAAATCGACTTTGAAATTCTCAACGTTGCGTCCAGTCGCGTATAGGAAAACTTACCTTAAGTGATTCCTTGTTCATGAAGGGGGTCCAGGAGACTCATCCTCGATCACCATAAAATTTCTCTGGCACACTGGCGTGTGTTGGACGAGAGTGCGCTACCGTGGGCCTGATAGGCGCGGATTCATGAAACGGTGGGACAAAAGTGCACTCGGCGCAGTCAAAGGCCGCGGGTCGAGCGAGTCAAATCGACGACGGAGCGTCGGTGGGAGAAGTTTCGTCCCGGCTTTTCGAGAATCCTATCGAAAGGAGGGCCGTCAATTATTCCCTGGCTACTTAGGGCATATCCTCATGTCCGGGCAGTCGCGCGACCAGAGGCCCCCATAGAAATACGTCGCCGCGTCGAATCGTCGATTTCACGGGGACCGATGCGGCTTTTGCGGACTTCTCCGCCCACGAGGCCGCGCTCTGTCCTGCGTTTTACAATGTCCCTTCGTTAAGAAGGGGCAGCTGCGACGGCTGTACTTCTTAAAAATAGCTCTCGCTTGAATTTCATTAAAATTTCGACGGTGGACGGCTGACACCTCGCCGCGACGCGCTCCGTGTTCACGCAGAAAATTACAGCCGGTTTGAGCCGCGGCAAGTGTCAAGGAAGAGGGACAAGCGCGGGAATATGATTTGTAGCAGCAGTGCTCATTAAAATCAGACGAAGATGCTTATTCAATTGTTGGGGCAGACGGTGCTCGCTTTTGTGGAAAAATAAATCTCTTCGTGTGGATTGATTAATACTCTTTCAACGAATTAAAACTCACGTTAGATTGTTGCATTCATTCAGTATCGTAAGCTGCATGTCTGTGACATATCGATTTCTCGTGATTTCTCGATAATTTAGCATTTTATGGTGATGAAACGAAAGGGGTACATTTAAAACAGCATATTGACCATTTTGCAATATTCTACCTGCACCTAATTAAAAACGTATACTGTATTAACCCTTTGTGGTCACACGGGGTGTTATGGACCCTCAGGATATGTATGTGCCAATATTTCTGTAAATTTTTAGACCTTAATAATAAAATTTAAAAATTTGGCGAATTTTAACAAAAAAAATTGATTTTATACAGAAATATCTTTACCAATACAAAAATCAACACATCATAATTTTATATTTCTAGCAAAAGACTATTAGAGCATTACGAATGCACAATTGTCACTCAAAAGTTCAAAGATTCAAAAATACGAAAATGGTAACTCAAAAATGACACTGGGCTGTGAGCAATTTGTGATTATAAGAAGGCGTGACTACGGAGGGTTAATAAAGATAACTTCCAAATACAAGATGTGGCGAACATGTTAAAATAGAAGGAAAATTAAGTAACTCATCAACAAAAATATATTTCTTCAAGCTTCATTAAGTAGTATCCTTCGCTATATTTCCTGTCAACGACTGATCAATTACAGTTAACACTTCCTATAAATTCTTCTCAGTACTATCAAACTTATTTGACAGGACTCATATAATTCCTGCTGAAAAAAGAACATTCTGTGGTCCTTGCTTGAATGGTTCATATTTCGACTGCAATTGCTTTGAGCGCACCCCGACAACAAAGTAGACTCGCAATATATCTTCCCCTTCAGCCACGAACCCGAAGGAGCATCAAAGATCAGCAGATGACGACCGAGCTGATTAGATTCGGTCGCGTTTGAAAGAGATCCACGATGCCCGGGACCGTCACGGGTCTCGGATCGGCATTCAGCCGATTTCCTCGCACCTTGGAAACGGTGATTTCGCCACAGTAAACAGTAGCCCGTCGAAGAGAGAGAGTTGGTCTTAAGCTCTTTCAGGCTGCTTCTCGTGGATTCACTTTGGTTGTTACCAGATGCGATCCGCTCGTGATCTGGGTTTCCCGATTTTCCACGGTTCCTGTCGACCGCCGCGTGTCTTTGTACATCGTCGCTGCCAGCACATGTGATTCCAGCCTTAAGCATTGTCGGGAAACGGACACTAGCTTCTTCCAAGAGTCTGCGAAATGAAACAGCTTTGGGGGAGGGTTCCTCGAAGGAAATTCCCTGAAAGTCTGTCGCTTCACCCTTGTTCCACACTGCTATTACGCGCTCCTGGAATGCCTGTATGCTTCTTGGCTTGAAAGAAGCAGGTACTATGATTTCTCGCAATTCTGGAAGAATTTTGTTGTAGATTCGCATTACAGAGGTGTGAGAATAATTTTGACTGATGTGTGAGAATAATTTTGATATTGTTGAACCTTAGTATCGAAAAGTATACTCTTGATTAAGAGGGTAGGTTACCCTCAACAGCTTAAAATCAGGCCCTTCTCCAAACACATATTCTGAAGTAATAAATGAATATCTAGAGATGGTTTTTGTTTTAATTTTTAATTGTCATTTCGTTGATTTTAATGCACAAAAAGGAAATTTTAAATATACTAGCAGTAAAAAGGTTAAAAATATAAATGTGAACACAATTCTGGACAGATGAATTACCTGAAACACAAAGTAAAGGCCTTTTTTATAATCTGTAAGACAGATTCCTCCTTATGCCGGAAGCAAAAATTTTATAAACAAATTAATACAATTTTTATGTTGATGTATATGTATTTAACCTTTTTTGTAGGAAAAACATTTTTCATCTCTTTTTTAAGATTTTTTTTGAAAATGTGCTCCCAACATATTGTGGGGAATAGTTTCCTGCACCTCTCTGTAAATTTTCATTCACATCGTTGGAGCAGTTTTCGAGATTTCATGTTCACCGTTTTGGAAAACGTAGTTTCTGGGAAATCGCGTTTGAAGTGGGGCATGCAGTTTTGTCGTTATCCGATCTCATGTGCAGGCTCGTACATTTTTGACTGTAATTCCTTCAATGTTTGGAATATCGGGGCCTGGTTGCGCTTCAAATATGTAGAGAAGATATAGCTAGCGGAACATACATAAATCTTAAAAACCAATTTTCGAAAATTCTGAGGGTAACTTACCCCATTAAGCGGAAAGTGAATTAGGAAGATCTTTAAACTATTGTCTTGTTTGAGTAGTGAAATATGGATTTAGTAAGACGAATTACTTTCTCAGAGAAATGATATCGTCCTCTTAGTCTAACAATAAGATAAAATATCCACCTTGTACTTTTCTTGTAAGGAGAAGTAGATAACTATCAATTACTATCATTCTCTTAAAAACTAATCTATTCTCGAGAGTAGAAAAGTATTCAAACATATTACACAAATTACAAAATACATCAACTATTAACTACATACTACTCTTACTCCGCACCAAAAAAATTATAAATCATTTTTGCACCAAGAGCAACGCGAGTGCACCCTCAAATTGTTTCGTCACCCGTCCACATTTTTCGCGACAGACTATCCCTGAAAGCGTTTCCCACCGCTCGTTCCACCACAAAAAAACGGCGGCCAGAAAAACCGTCACGAAGGTTAAGTACAACGAGAAAATTTCCACGGTCGACGCCTTCATTTTGCTCCACGGGAGCATAAAGCTTTTTGCTCGTCTCGAGCTGAGCGAGACAAACAAGTTCTATATAATACGCAATACAGCGAAAGGATTACCCGGAAAATCTGCGCGTCCACTAAAGCCCAGGGCACACAGTCCTTGAGACGAGATTAGGACCCTGGGGGAATAAAATCATTCTGGACTCAGCGACCTGCAAATCCTCCGCCGTGAATCGATCTCTCTCAACGGGTTGGGAAGCTGGCGTCCTGAATGCGTCCGTTCCTCTTAGTGGCCGATGATCGTCGGCGTAAATACGTCGCCGACGTTAGCCCCAGGCCAGTTTACGGCCACGAAAAATTACTTTACAGTTGCGATCATAAAACTGTCCGAGAATTCGACCGTTTTCTCAGCGGAGCAGCTACGTTTCTGGGATACGACCACATTATTACGAATTGTCCTGGCCATTCGTCTCGGGACAATCGAGAGCCGCGCCCGTGACTGTATGTCCCGCCCGAAGCCTTATGCAATTTTATTGCAACCCCTGAGATGAATCTGCGCGCAGCAGAGAGACGGAAGGAGACAGCGGAGAAAAAAATAATATCTTTACGAGGGTTTACCCGAGACCTTCCTATATTTTCGCCCAACCTCGGCTGTATATCATCGCGGGCGACTAGAAAACACTCGACGAGAGCAGGAGCCTTGGAAGTGGCCGGGAAGAGAGGCTAGAGAAGAAATGGTGCGAAAAACTCTCCCCGTTGTGGAGAAAACGCAAGACTATGGTCTGTTTGCAGACCTCCTAACGTTTCTGGCCATATTTCTGGCCATAAATACACCAGACCGTGGCCAAAATATGACAAGACATGGCCCCCCTCAGCCTCTCCGCTGATGGGCAAAGATCGAGGACCTTCGCTACTCCAGAGACATCGTTGCCCTCCTCGTCCTTGAGCAAATGATCACGCGAGTCTTCTGCGGAAGCCCTAGTATCGTCACGCTGATTTCAGGGGTTGTCTTTGGACGGTGCTCCCTGCGGAGAGTGCTTCCGAGGGTTTCCCTGGACGATCACCAGGGGACAGTTTCGGTGGTAGCTGGATGGCCGTGGAAATGAACGGCTATTATCGAAATTTCCGGAACCAGTGCCGCTTCTGAAAGCGACGAGGTTACGCAGATGGGAGGTCGACGGTTTGGAGGTGAGTTTGTGGTACAATGAGAGGGAAGGATGTTGGGTGAACAAGGTGTGGTGGATTTGTTCTTCGGGTTGTAATACGAATTTGGTTTAATTTTAATTAGGTGACTTTTGGTTTTATTATGGCACTTCGGGTGAGAGGAATAGTCGACAATTATAAGTTAGTAGTCTTTAATACTTTGCCTTCTCGTGGATTTAGTGTGTATTATGTATCTAGTTTTATTTTTTAAATGCATAAGACATATGGTCAACCGGTGATGTTTGTTGAAATCAATTTGTGACGATTGAGTGTTATCTTTGATCAAACTGTGATGACGTAGGTACCTATATCAGTGTTCTTCAACCGGTGGTCCGCGGAAATTACCTACCGATCCACGAAAATAAAAAAAAATTAAATTAAATTGTAATTTCATAACAGTAGTCATAACAGTTTAATAAATAAAATATTACCTACATTTTTTTAAGAACGCTGATCTATATGATATTCTTGTATTTCTTTTTACTTGAAGTTCCCCGCCTGAAGCGTTGACACACAGTTAAGGATTAGACTATCCAAAGTTTCCTTCTTTCGATGAAGCAGCTGAAAACTGTATTTAATAACAGGTTTATGTCACTGCTATCAAGAAAAAATTACCGTTTATTAAAAATTTCACGTGAAATTGGCGACTTCTTCAGTAACGATGCAAATGCAAAAAGTAAAAAGCTGTCGAGTCTGTGTGTTACAATTAACGAGCCTCGTAATACGTCAGGTGGACGTTGATATTATTTAATAAAGAGGAAAGTGGCATCAATCTACGGGCATTAAAGTTTGAAATTGCACTCCGCCCTCCGTATATTAACAATATCCACAGCGTGGAAGAGGAATAAGACCGCGGATACACGAGCACTTTTCATCGCTGTGCCGTTTTACTGCTCTCTGGGCCTATCTCTCGTCGCCCGTTCCCCCGCGTATTCGACATAAATCATAAATCTGATATTATAGCTAATAATCCCGACGACATTATTTTCGTCGGGGAATAAAACAAGCTGGAGAACCGCAGATCGCGGAGGCTCCAGTGACCAGATCGCAATTGCCTCGTGGCGCCTGCATAAATTACCATGTGATTTACATTACGGCCCTTTGCATCTGAACGCATGTACGGGGTGCTTTGGAAAGCAACCATCGACATCGTCAACGTGTCCGGTGTTCCATTGTGGAAACCTCAAGAACTTAAAAACTCTGTGCTAAGAACTCGAAGTTGCAATTTTAGTGGAAGAATGTAGTCGTGCAAAGAGTATCGCAGTATTGCTCTTATTAATACGCAAAAGGGATTAATAATAATAATAATAATAATAATACATTGCGATTTGCGTTCATTAAGTGGCGAATGGGCGAGGTTCAACATATCTTCTCTTTTGCAACCTACTTAAAGCTAAAGTTCGACAGACAAATGAAGGACCAGAACACAAGAAGTCAGGGAAAGTTAAGGAAAGTGGACAAGAATAAAGAAGAGATAGAAAACAAAGAACGAATTTGCAAGGGAAGAGATTAACTGCCCTCCTTAGTTAAAATGTCCTACCTAGCATTTCGAAACATCCGAGAAAACAGAAGTTTTTAAAAAAAATATATAAATTAGACTGTTTATAGATCTCTGCGAAACAAGCAGAATTTTCTAACTTTACTTAAAAGGTAAAAGACACGTAGAACTTTAAATATTTCAACATTTCTTGAAAAATGGAAAAATGATAGATAGGACATTTTAATTAAGGAGAGCAGTATAGTAGAAGGAGTATGGTATCAGTTTCGGCTGTGGATGTGGAAGGAGTCGGGGTGACATTTCGTGTGATTACTGATTCTTTTAAAATGGAGAACACAAAATCTTAACGAGGTGGCGAATCGTGTCCTCACAGTAAATCAATTTCTTCTTCTGTAATATGGAAAGTTTCTTTTTTAAAACATCTTGGGCACTCAAGTATCATTCTACAAAGAACCTGATTTTCTCGTACAGATCGAAGTAGTAAAGTGGGTCAATGATTCTGGACACACCCTATATGAAGGCACACATACGTCTCTATATGCAGAAGACCGCAAGGATCATTCAGTGGCCATAACAGCCAATACGAGGCTCGCTTGAATCGATGCGTTTCGTATCTGGCTGTGGGATTAAGTCGATCGTATAAACCGTACGTGGGTGCATCGATAAAACCCCTTTCTTTTCCTGCGCTGCAGCCGATTGAACCATAGGCCGGTGTTTTATTGATATTAATAAATATCGAACGACTTGGACGCCGTTCTCGTGATCACTGGTTATTGCGTGAAAATTTATCATCGCATAGGTGGTCGTGAAAGGGCTTCCAGGAAGAGCGAATTCAGCTGCTCCTTTATTAAATCCCAGCTACGTGGGTGTGTAAGAATTAGAGTTTTCCTCATCCACAGAAACCAGTTATCACAATACCAATGCATCACACTGCTGACATGGACGTAGCGAAGGTGGGGCAGGGGTGGACACTTGCCACCCACCCTTAACACAGGCAAAATAAAAATTAGTCTTTCGTTCAAAATTAAATTAATTTATTACAAAATAAAAGTAAATTAAATTGTGAAGTAATTCACATACATAAATTCAAAACTCAGTTTCTCTATTTATTGCTCCTCCCAAAATAAAATATTGTCCATGTCATCGAGCTGTCATGACTATAAAAGACACCTTAGCTAAACAATCCTGTATCCACAGATCCAAAACGCTATCGTCTTCTTAAATAAAGAAACTAACAACTTTAATTCTACTTCTATAGTCCTTTACGTCCTCCACGAAATCCTCCATAACCCAGAAGCTCCAGATCTCAGACACCAGGAAATCTAACTTCCACGAAGAAGGATTCACCTAACCCAGTAGCACTATCACCCACAAGAACCCCCATGTCCTAAATGCCTTTCTGCACGAACAATCCAGCGAGTCTAACTGCGCTTGTACATTCTTCCAGCTCCTCCACGACGAAGGGTTCACCGTGGCGAGCAGTCCCCGTCACCAGACGTCGAAAGTTTTACCAGGAAGTTAGCGGTACGTTCCGGTACTCCCACAGGGTTAATCCGGCGACCGCGAAGCTTTACCGCAAACACCATAAATCAACGGTGCGGCGTTTACATCAAAGTCCAACGGCAACCGCACCACGGTTACCAGGATCCCGTGGACGTTTCGCGAAAACAGCGTCGCGCGTGGCCAGCTATAAATCTCGTTCACGTGCGAATTCATCGGTCTCCGGGGGTCCAGAGGGCCGGAGGCGTTATAATCTAGGTAGCTGGATGGCGGGGTGAACAATGCCATCGCCACTAAATCCTTAAGGATTGCATTATTCTCGGCCCGCCGACGTTATAAATCGCTCCTTCTGTTTGGCCCGCCACTCGAGCAACCCTTTCGTTCCGGCTCCGGGTTTGATCCCTACGGTGGACAGTTCGATTGTAAATATTGTGGGATTAAAGGGAGCTGCTGCGAAGCTCGATTCCTTCACCCTTTCCCTTGGTCACTGTCTACGGTAGCCAGCGACTGGTTAGAAGTCGATTGTTCTGAAACAGTGGCGCGTGAGCGGTGAATACTCCAACTGCTGACTACGCTGGCTGTTGGAGTATTGTCCTCCTCGGAGTGGTGTAATTGGATGAACGGGTCGCCTTTTAGAAATTCGAAAGCTATTTATGACTATAGATAGGCGTGAAAAACTGGACGTGCTCCTGCGATGGTGAAGGCTAAAGTGTATCGATTCCTCGTTTGTAGCCTGCTTCGACGTATGTACTGAGTCCTCGGCTTGAAATCTTTAAGGGGAGGAATAAAAGCTCTTGTTTCTTCTTTTTTCGCAGTTTATAGGAATATAATCTATACAGGGTGAGCCACCTAACATTTCAAGCTAAAATATCTCCGTTGCTTTTAATGATACGAGAAAATGTCTAAGGAAAAAAATGTTTGCTACAGAGGGGTAATTATTGTGATGAAGAAGATTTGTTTCTTAAGGTCATATTTCCCCAAATTTCAAGGTCAGCGACGTTTTTTAAATGGGATGACGTAGTTTCATTAGTGTACCGTTGTATCCAATGCAAAGACAAATTCAACCGTGTATAATATGTTGACCTTCAAATGACCTCTACTGTCTTTGGTAATCTACTTCACGAAGCCAATGTGGGTTATTAACTGCTCAATAATGAGCATTTCTTTAAGTTTACTAAGTAGTAAATTTAGATTAGTAAATGTGGCCTCATCCGTGCATAAAACATTATTATGGTGTGACAACAGGGTAATGGCCCGAAAAGGAAAGGTATCTTTGGGAATTTATTAAAAGCAAACTACTTAAAGAATCTTTTCAGTACTTCTTATTGGGTATTTAAGTTACATGAATATATTTTTTGAAATTTATTTTGAGCAGATTTGTAAGCTGTACGGGACCAGTAACTCAGCGGTGCAAAAAATTTCCGTTGAAATGATTGACAGTTTTCCGACAAAACGGTTCGTCTGAAATCAAAAAACCAACAAGTGTTAGAAACTATATACGGATGGCTACGGCACGACGGGTTCAGTTTTGAAAATTTTCAAAAATGACAAAATGGCGAACCTCTGGAAAAAATTGTGAAATTCAGTTCTAGTGAATTAATCTCTTTCGGTAAATAAAAAGTAGTAGGAAACCATTCATTAAAAAAATCTGCTGGCGTGTCATAGCCATTCATATATAGTTTCTAAAACATTTGGTTTTTGCATTTTTGAAGCACCGTTTCGTCAGCAAACTGACAACCAGATTTTTTGCAGCGCAAAGTCACTGGCCCTGTACAGCTTGCAAATCTGCTTTAAATAAATTTGAAAAAAAAGACCAATTTGTATAACATAAATATGCAATAAAAAGTCCTGAACGTTTCAAAAAGATTCATTAAGTAGTTTGCTTTTAACAAATTTCCAAAAATACCTTTAATTTTCGAACAATTACCATGTTGTCCCCCCCTTGAAAAATACCGGCTTCTGATGCAGCCCCCATTGACAAAAATTTATTTGGTTTTGGAAGTCATTTGTCTAAAATCCGAATACCACTGGCAGACTTATCACGATTTCTTTGGAACCACTGATCCTGTGATCATGAAATTTGGTATGTAGGTTCCTCTTAGCCCCTAGATGCTCCCTGAGAATTTTGATTTAGAAACTCCCTACCCCTTCGCCGATAGAAGATATATAAAAATACATACCTACAACGGAAGAAAGAAGCTGGGGGCTTCCTGACATCCTCCTAATCAGAAATCTACCGAAGAGAAATTGAAATCATTACAACCCCTGTCAACTCGAAACCAGTTGCAAAGCCAGATGCTTTAAAACAGCCCAACTCGATATCTAATATCTAATAATCGTGTTTAACTAGCTGTCAAAGGAGCTTCACAGCGAGCCGCACGGTCCAACCTAATCATCCCCGGGCTCGCTCATCGCTAAAGCTCACCGATGAATTAACTTCCTCCGCGATTAGCTGCGATCGTGCGTGACGCGCAGCAACCGCCAGTCACGGGGCATTAATTCGCGTTTGTAATAAATAAAAACGCGCGGTATGGAGTGAGCCGCGCGACGTTGCATCATCGCCCTCGGAACAAGTAGCAGATTAATTCGCGATGATGCTGCGTTTATTCCGGGACGCGAGTAATCGCGCCGTTTCCAAGTGTCATGACCGGCCGCGAGGAGTAGGTGATACAATTACCGCGACCGTTCGCCACGTCATCGGTGGATTTTAACGCTTCGTGAAATGACAATGTGTCCAGGAACCTCTCACGTCTCTCGCGCGGCTATGCTTGGGAAAGGAGAGCGGTCTCCGGAGCGGATAATCTGAAATTGAAATTTGCGATACCCGCGGCTTCACCTTCGCTGCTCTTCCTAAGATATCTTGACCGTCTCCTCCCCTCGACTCTTCTATCTCCTTTTTGCCTGCCGTTGATTCTTTTTCGTCGTTTCCACGATTCACCGCAGCAAAAGGCGGGCGTTCATTGTTTGGGGCTGAGCTTACGTGGGGAAACAAATGACCGGGCGCATAAAGTCGGTAGCAAAAAGCATCGGGCTCCTTCGTTAAAACTAATATATGTCACCATTATTTTTAATAACGCAAAAAGGGCAAGAACCGTCCTACTGGACACGTAATGGCAACTTTCTGCTGGGCTTTCTTTGCCCTCCTACTACTTCGAAGCCCCCAGCTTCTTTTTCGGTTTTTTCCCTTAATTGTCGAACGGGGAACGGCAGATGGTAGCGACGTTCGGCTAACGAGGCTTGACAGAGCCCGTGGATTGAGTGCCATCGTTTTACTTATCACTCGGGGTTGCATTGTTGCTGTAATTAATGGGCTCGCGATCGGGGAATACGAATTGACGACCGACTCGGGGCGAGTTTAATTAATACGCGGCCGACCAGGTGACTCGCGCTCCACGCTTCGCCAGGAGCAGTGCTGCGAAAGGTAGAATGTTACATTTTTTGAGGGAAGAAAGGCAAATTGATGATTCTTGAAATGCTGAGTTGAAATATCAAGAAAGTACAGATTTGTTAAGATGAAGGGAAAAGAAGAGCAATTTTCTTTGTATTCATCCCTATTTTAATTCTCTTTTGCATTAAGTAGTGGGAGGAAGACATTTTGGAATATGAAGTTTGACAGAAAAAATTGGGTTCGAATTCTGCTTTCATAGTTCAACAATCAAATTCCCGTTCTTCGTGGAAACTTCTCAAGATTCGTTATTCTAACAAATTTGGCTAATTCCGAATTTATTTTCTAACTCGCAATCTGTAAGAGGTAGAAAGAAAGTTTCAAGGCAAAAGTTACTTCTTTTAATTAGGATTATCATTTGGTAACTTACATTTCTTACAGATCGCAAGTTATAACACAAAATCGGAAAATAGCTGGAATTTAAGGGGTCCATTTCACCCTCTTAGAGTGAAATTGAGCAACAATGAAAAATTGCAGTGTAATCAGGAGGAAATCCCCTACATATTCACAAAGCCTCAGAATTTTTTGAATTTCCGGGTTCGGGATCATTCCTTGTAAGTTCCCATAGTAAGTTTAGTTAATTTAGGTTTGTGTCTTCAATGTCTCGACTCTCTAATTTACTAAAATAAAATGATTCGTATCCCCCTTACTTTGGCCAAGATAGCAAATGTAACTGATAACATGTTTATTCGAGTGATGCAATAAATATTTCCAGTACCCTAATTTTTCTTTCCACAATACGTTTCCTGAAAGCGCCCCCCAGCAATTTTTGCTCATTATCAGAAATTCTACCTTTACTGAAATAAGGGTTACAGCCAATTAACTTGCCAATGATAAATTTTGTCTAGTGATATGCAAGCACACATGGATCCTCCAAGTCCAACCACCCACGGAGCAATCAATTTCCCTCGGCGATTGCATTGGGAACGTGCTTTTTACCGAGATGCTGCCCTTTACCAGAGCGAGTTTACGTCTCTATTAAGCCAGTTGCATGGTCCCCAGGAGTGTGCGTAACTCGGCTGCCGGGCTAATCTGCTTAATGGCTTTCGTGCACGACGATATTGCGTCGGTTGACGGCGACTGCTCACGCAATTTCTCCCTCGGCCGTGTCTGGATAAGGTCCTCTCGAGAATCGGCCTCGAATAAAACTTGTAAGCGTCCTGAAAAACAAGAGGATCTTACTTCCAAAAAACCCTGCCCTCCTCACCCCTTTTCAGAAATTATCTCTCCCATTCCCCCTATATCCCGTCCGCTAAAGAATCTCCGCTTAACGTGCATTCAAAGTATAAATTTGAAAGCTCCCTTTGACCCCGAGACCATATTAAAATTTGAAAGCACATCTCCGCAACCTTCGACCGTCTCATTCAAACCACTGCTGTTTCCAAGCAAGCAAATATCTCACTGCAGCCGACTATATTCCCCGCGAACTCTCCACTTCATCACCCTTTCTAATCACGCGTCCATCTGTTTACCTTCCGCCTGACGCATATCCATCGCCCATCGAGCGTCACACTTTTTCGAAAAGCGATAAAAATCAAAGGGCCCCCCGAAGTCGGTCCACCTTGCATGTCACAGGTATGGCCCATCCATATTCATAACCTAGGTTCCTGTCTCTGTTCGAGCCAATAGCTAGCGAAGCAACGAATCAATTTCCAGTGCAAATATATTCTACCCGGTGCGTAGTCTCGGGGCCAACTATACAGATATACATCCGCTTTGCTACCCCTCTTTTTGCCTCCCGTTATTGCTATCCGCTCCGTGTCCAGCGTCGAAGGAGCAACGATCCCCTCGGCCGAGGCCCACGCTTATGTCCCCTTTGTCAGCGGCGACGTCGCAATTATTTCGCTGCCACCGTAGAAGGTAACGTTACCTAGTCGTACTACGTTGAGTTAGGGCACGTCCGCGAGAGAGCCGGCGCTGCCCCCGTGCGTCCGCCTCGTATATCTTATTTTCTTACGATACACGGTGGCAAGTAAGGGTTCCAGGGGAGTCAGGATGGCTCCCGGCTCTCCAGGTTTCTCTTTTTCGCGCCGTCCCCCTGGCAGGAAGTTTCCATTTTCTTGCCCGCAGCTTGGACACTGCGGTTAAATTGAAGCTTTCGCGGAACGGCCGAGAATTTCTCTTCTCTATGCTGGAAATGAAATTACGGAGGCGTGCAGGTGGCAGGAGGAAGTGAGGGAGAAAGGTTTCGCGGCGATCTGCGTGGATGAGATTAAAATTAATTCGGTACGAGCCGTGTTGCCCTTTTTAGCTCTCCGTTGGGATCGTCGGATTTTTCTTCGGTTGGTGTGTTTATTATTCGGTTGCAGCGCTGTAGGAAGGTCTCGGAAAAGGTGTTGCCGAAGTGGAAGCATTTTGGAAGAGAGAATTCTCAGGTTAATTTAGTGGGCATGGTGCTTCTATTCCGGTACTTTATGTTGCTTCCTTTCTCTTCGTTATTTCTTCTTTATCCCGATCCGTTTGCCGTGAGATAGACGTTTGCCTCGCTGCTGGTGATTACGCGTAATGCCAATTGATGTTTCGATGGAGAATGCGTTACGAGAGGCTGGATATTTCAGGTTCCGTGCGTTGTAAATTGTGCGTTTAATCGTTGTTTATCGATCCAATAAATACGCGTGGGTCGAGATGCATCATGGGAACGGGAATGAGGTCTACGCGTGAACTTCGATCTCTGCCAGGTGCACTGCTCCGTCCATGGGCATTATGGGGGCGTTGGACATTCAGCCGAGTTTTTGTAATGGGCCCCTCTTATGCGGGCGCATTCACGTCAAGTAATTCATACAAATTGATAAACTCTGGTACACGCGACCTCCTGGCAGGGCTTAACGTGAGATTTAGAAAACGCCTTGGCTTGATCTCTTCATCGTGCGGTCTAATCCTTCGGAATTATCGAGCGATCCCGTCGCGATGCTTCGGTGACTTTACAAAGCCTACGTGCGGCGCATCATCCTTCTCACCGTGGCTACCATAATTCACATGTGATCCGCGTGATACCAAATATTTTCCTTAAAAAGTACACACCACTGTTTCCGAAGCTTTGGATTCTCTTAAAAAATCTCTGCTCTGTGGAAATGTGTTCCTTATCTGCGTTGATCGATCTTCCAATCTTTCAAGTTATCTTCATATTTCAAATTATCTTAGGCAACGCAATTGCTCCCAGGTTTATTACCGTTTCCCTTATTTCGGTGATTTCCAACCTGTGGTTCGCGACCCCCAAGTGGGTTTTCCAGGGGTTCGCCACGGTTTCTGGATTTTTTTTAAATATTATTAAGTTAGAATTATATTCTGAAACACCTATTTTTAATATGTTTTCTTTACCTTATTAAATTTACCTTGCCTTGTTTGGGGGAGTCGCAGGTTATTTGAATATTATAAGAGGGGATCGCGACTCAAAAAAGGTTGCGAATCACTGCCTCATTTTAACATCCCTTTACGCGAAACCACCAACACAGAGTGTATCTATTCTCTCCATTCTCGAAATCCATTTGAGTCATCTCAAAAGTGAGTGGTGCAAAAATACTCACGTATCCCCCAGCTTCCCCTTCCACACCGCAGCAGCAGTCTTCCCCATTGAAACTGCTCGATAAAAATGTCCCCCTCCGTGCGCCTCCTCCGATCCACCGGCAGTCGGCTCGTGTACTGACACTTTCCTCGCGCTGTTATCCCCTCCGGCTCGAGACACTCTATATCGAGGGAGGATTTTTCTTCGAGTAAGTCTCACCGGGTTACGGATCAACGAGATGCAATGATAGCAAGCTGCGCCTAGCAGCTGTTGCCGCGTGATAGCGCAAGGAAGGGTTTAATGTACCTCGAAGCCGAGGCGAGCGTGTACGGTGCACGTTCGCCTATCCGCCTTGCCAGTTTACCCTTCACGCGCGGCATATGGCGCACAATGATTTTTCCGTGGAGTTAATTATGCGAGACCGTCTATGCGGCCGCCAAAGGGACACCGTTTGGCGCTCTGGCTCTCTTCTCTCGCCCCCCATTCGCCGTTCCACCTTCCTTCTGTACCTGCTCGTGCCGTTTTGTTTCACGCTCGGCGCGCTATTGCATATCCGCGGGAAAATTGCCGCACAGATGAGCGACTCGGCAAAGGTGGGCTTGAACCACCAGTGAAACGTCTTGGAAATTGCTCGTCTGCTCCTGGCAGGCCTGGCTAGGACGGTGCAATTTCGAGGATAATGCGACTGCTACGCTGCATCGATTTTTAACCTTGCAAGTACGCGCCTGGAAGCTTCACTGCCTTTCCTCATGGGGAAGTCGCGGACGAACCTATTGTAGCTTCCCAGCGGTGCATTTGACGTTCCACAAATGCCAGCGGACGGGTATATTGGCCAGAGTCTCATGATACGACTGGGGTGTTTTGAAGTGTGGACGGAAAAGAAAGCACGGGCGATGGGACTCGAACCCAAGATCTGCGGGTCCTCTGCGTACTGGTCAGCCGTGATACCAATTCTCCCAACGCTGATTCTCCGATATTACTCTTTAACGGACTCTATATATACCCAAATGGGGCGCCACCTTTGTGCCAATCGTATGGTAGGCCGTCATCAAACGCTGAATGCCTACAGAAGTGTTCTTTGTATATATAAGCTGATTCAGAAGTGGTATTACGGAATCTACACAGTTTGCCCTTTCTTGCCTTTGATCAGTAGAGTTGTATTACCTATTTTACAATTTCTTCCATATTTTTGCAATAGGTTATAGCTTTATCGTCAGATAAAGGGCTCCTTTACATCTCTTTGACTATGAATTGAGGACCTAGCAGCAAGAGAGGAGCATATCTATTTTTTACAGTTTTTGAGATATTACGTGTAACATACGTAAATATCAAAATTTACTTTATTTGGAGCAAGATTGATGCAAATCCGGTAACAATTGAGCGATTTATTGCAAATAAATAAAAATAGAAATATTAATATTAATATTAATATTTTTGACTGTCTGACTCATCAACGCCCAGCTCAAATCGTTTAACCTAGGAACGTGAAATTTGGAAGGTACATTGTATTCATGACGTAGGCATCCACTAAGGAAGGATTTTTGGAAATTCCGTCCCCAAGGGGGTGAAAAGGGGTGAAATATGTTTTCACGCATTCCTCAAAATCGTTTAGGGCCGATTAGATATCAACTTGGTTTTTACTTCGAAAGGTTACCCACATAAATGCCTAAAAACCAATTTCAGGATTTTGCCCTAATCAACCCCTAAGGGGGTGGTGAAAAGGAGTGAAATGTGTTTTCATGAAGTCCTTAATATCTCTTAAGCCCGAAGCGAAACGCGCTGGTATTTTGCTAGTATATAATATAATATTAATATTAATATTTTCATTATAAAATATTTTTCGCCAAAAATAGAAAAAAAAACTTATCAACTCCATAACTGCTACTTATTGAGTAAAAAAATATTTATCAATTAGTATTCTCTTTTTAATGTTAAGTCAAAGCAATAATTTTATAAATAGTATTTTCTAATTTACTCGAAGTTGGTAAATATGGAGCAGCGTCCCTCTTACTGCAGGGTCCTCAATCATCTACTAGTAGCTTATTCGATAAGCCACCAGTATTCAAAATTCAGGAGCTGAGGAATTGCAAGAGCTTCGAGCTTCAAGGATTTAATTCCAACGGCGAATTTAGCAACAATGACACCTGTTCACCTGTTCCCTGACCCAAACACCGGGTCAACGAGACCTCCTAAGGAACAGGAGGAAGAATGCCGGGGAACGATCACGGTCTAGACTAGGGACTCATAGACGCTGCAGCCGGGCCCACGAACGAGCCACCTAAATCACACCCAACGTCAGCGGTCGCAACAATGGCCGTCACGCGCATCCATCTTATTAACGGATGTTAATCATGTCTTCAGCAACGCGTCGTCCAGGCATTACCTTCGCGACCACCACGGTCGCGCATTGTTCGTGCGGGTTCAACCGAACGGAGCGTAACCCACCCCCTTGGTTCCCTTGTAATAAGATACTCGCCATCTTCGTATGTAAATGCTGGCCATTCATTACGTTCAGGGCTGAATGATTGGGCCCTTTGTGGGAATCCTTTCACGACAAAAGCCGTATCATCGCTTAGGGAGGCCGCGGACAACCGGCCAGGAATAATATTTGCGCGGGCTTACCGGAATTCAGATTGATTCAGAGGACGGTCTGCGGCTGGTCCCGAGGAAAACGCGTCCCCGCGCGCCCGAATCCAGCCGAGGCGAGGAAAATTCAATCCCCTTTCTCCCTAGGAATGGCGAGCCTTCCTGCTTCACAGTTTTATCAGGTGGGAGATACTTGTGCGCGGAGCGTTCAAAAGCGAAGTGACGAAACACTTTGGAAAGGAATTATTTCGTACCTGGAGGCTAGGTTTTATACAAATGGCGTGTTGAACGAGTGTCCAAGCGACACTAAGCGTAAGCATTAATATTAATAGACTTTCAACGCTAGGCCGATAGGAAGACGAGTTTTGCTTTTAGAGCCGTATGATTGACGCAACGACTAAATTGCTCGAGGTCCATTAAGGGGAAGCTAGAAGTACCGAAAGAAGATTCGAAAATTGATGACGATGTATTTTCACGGAGATACGTGTCGTGCAGCAGGTGTATGCGTGTCAGAGAGGGTTTGGAGCGTATGTCGAACTTTGACCTCTTGACACGATCAGCTTTTATGGAACGGTGATTGTTGGTACACGTTGGTGTACGAACAGGTTTGATGGAAAGTAGATATTAAACGCGAGAGCCTCGTAGGCGCCGATTAGGCACACCTCGTAAAAACGAATGTCAATTCCGCTAATCGATGATTCGATTAACTCTCGATAAAAGGAGCGACGAGCTTCCAGAAAGCTCCACGATGGAACATCCAGAAAAAAACGTGAACACTTAGAGTTTTAATTAGTGTCAGAGATCAATTCTTAATTCTAAAGAACTAAATTACTGGGCGTGAATTATTTAATTCTAAAGCATTAAGTGAAAGGTGGATCACTGAAAATGTCCTTTACAAATTTGAAAAGTTCCAAGGAAACATCAGAAGTAGATTAGGTACATTTATATTTCATTACTCATTATTCTGATTAATTACTTTGTGAAATCTTGGTAATTCTCTTGACATTATGGAAGTTATTCCTTCACGCAAGCCTATATAAAGAGGATTGCCAATATCGCACCACTTAAAATATTTGTCGTTATATTTCGTATTTGGTACAAATTTTTTTTACAAGTTAATATTGAATATTGTAGCTTGATGTTATAGGCACCTATTATTAGATGTTTAACCTTTTGTCCAGAAGAAATTAATTTGTTATTAATCTTTTTGTGACATACTATACAAGGTACGAGTTAGGGTGTAAGCTCGAAAGGTTTTGTTTCTATTTCTCATATTGCAGTTAGCTGATATTTTTACATTTCGTTTATATTCATTAATTATTGGGAAATTGATGAGGTACCATTTAGGTGGCCAGTACAATATTGGCAACTCTCCCCTATATCTTAATATATAAAGCAGAAAGTGTTTGCGTGTTTGTCTGCCGCCTAAAAACTTTCGAAAGGTAAACTCCTGGGGTCACGAAATCTGTCCAAGGCTCCCAACTTATTACACCTAGCTAATCCAGACGAATGTGATTATTTTCATAAAGAAAAAATAAATAAACAAATATTTCTTTTTATAAAATCAGAATCTATATTTCGGACGAATCCGAGTAGTAAAGCTAGTATTTTATGTGTGAAACCAAGAGAATAAGAATAGTCATAGAGTGACATAGGTTTGATCGTGTTTGATGATGTGTGATGATGTTTAATTAACTGCCGAGCAGTGTCCCCACCACGGTCGCCGGTGGAGAATCTATTCTAACACGGATATCAGTAAAGTGGGACCCCTCTGACCATCTGGCCGCTGTTTCTCGTCCATCAAAGGAGCAAACGAGTTTAGGCCCGCTTCGAGGAATTTGTTCGGGACACGCGAGCACGTTTTGTCTTCGGGGCGTCGTTCACAAGCGATCTTTTCGGTGCCTGTTGGTGGTATAGGCATTCGGCCATCGCTCGGGTGCACCCACGTTCCTCCCCGTCCGGAGATGCGAATGCTTCTAGAGACGTTTTATGTTTTATGCGAGTTCTGCAGCTGCCCGTTACCGACACCCCCGCAACTCAATATTCAAATTAGCGGACGGGACTCGCTTTCGCCCCCTTTGCTCCGTGTCTGCGTAATGAGAAAAAAGACGTGGGCCCGCGAAATATTACCATAATGACGGCCGACCGTAGGTGTAAGGCACCATGGGGGAGAAGTGACGCAGCGAAACGAAGGGGAGGTACGACGTATCAATTTCAACCTCCTTACCCGTGTCTTCCTCTTTAATTTGCCCATCGTGAGACGCTCATCTGTCGTTTCCACCACAGATCAGTGCAATATAAATTCAATTCAACCAGCAAGCATTAAAGCTTGCCACGTATTTCACGAAGATTAACGAAGAAACAAAGTAGAAACTCTGAATAATAAATAACTAAAATTGTCACCCCATTCTGCAATATTTTCAAATGAATCTGAATGTGGATGGGCATGCATGTACTCCTGACAAACCTAATAACAGTACTAAGTAACAGTCTACCAACAAAGAATAAACGCCAGCAGAAATTTCAATATACAATCAACAATTCTAAAATAAAAGTCACATTTTTAACACGAACACTTTCAAACGACCAGAGGAAAAAAGGGACCGGACTGATGTGACCCCATGGCTGGCACCCAAAGCCAGGTCCCCTGTATCAGACGTTTCCTTTCGTGTCCACGGGACGACCACGCAATCCCTAAGTCGGCCGATTAAAGCCGATCCCGGTTGGTAGAAAAAGGGGAATCCTGTGGGCAGCTGCGACGGACGTTTAGTTAAGCCAGGCCGTTGAAGTAGGACGGAAGGACGTTTACGAGGCGCGCGCGGTGTCAGGCAGAAGGGCGAAAGGGGTGTTAGTTTCACCTGGGTGGTCCTGCGACTCCTGCAGGATTAATCGGCGACGTCTCGGGGACGCAATATATAAATTGGGCTGCTGCATCCTCCCTCCCACCGGTCGCGAGCTCTCTCGGGATTACAAATGCCCGGTCCTTCGGCCCTTAACATCATCGTAGATGGATATCTACCTCGCGTGCATCGCCGAACGATCGCTCCCGGTCTTCCGTCGACTTTGATCGAGCTGCACGGGGTCCCGGTTCCTCCAGAATCCTTCCCTTCGGTTTCCCTCGCGACCATCACTTTTTACTCCGCTCGGAATCCTCCGCCGCATTCCCGCCAGACATTCCAACGATTTTCAAACCCCACGGGCGAATATTTACGTTCAAATTTACTAAATATATCCTGGCCGCATCGCGGTGTCGAGTGTCCTCCCTCGTTCTTTCTCGAGGATGTCTGTGGAGGGGAAGGGATCAGATATTGGAGGGTGTACAGCTTGGTTGAATACCCTTGACGCACTTTCTATGGAATTTTAATGGCGTTTATGTCGAAGCTCTGAAGGTGCGGATCCACGATGAGATTTTACACGAGACTTTTCAGCAACAACTATGTGAAATAATGGAAATAGTCGCAAGAGATTAGATTTTTTAAACTATATCATGAAACTTGTCTTGTGAGAGTCTAGTTACATGAAAAAATTAAAATTTGTCCATTAGGGGAAACATATCGGGAAATAATTGCCTTATAGGATCAAAGTCTCATGTGAGATACGATATTTTTGTCTCGTCGTGGATTTGCAACTTGAGAAGAAGTTTTCATGTCTCAAGAACGAGTAGATTACAATCCCATGAGTTTCACTAGTCTTTCCTTTTAACTAAATGTAAATAATGGAAACAGTCCCGAGAGATGATATTTTTGAAAATATATGCAATGTATTCGTCTAATTTCGAAACGGTTTTCAGCATTGAGTTACAATTACAATGTTAAAGGCTAAAGGATTTTTGAATTTTTTTTTTAAAAAACCAGCGATTCGATTCATCTGAAACGTGGACCATGTTTTGATGCATCTTTGAGGAAGCTGCAGTTTTTTTTTTTATTAATTTTTAACCATAAATATAGTAGTTCACGCCGCGCAAGATTCGCCGGTCGTTGCTGTGCATGATATTTATCTACCAGGTAATCTGAAACAGAAAAATGAAACGGCGTTTTATTTTATACATAACTCCTATATTTATTATTAAAAATGAATAAAAAAAACTGCAACTTCTTCAAGGATCCATAAAAACATGGTCCAAATTTCAGATGAATTGAAATGCTAATTTCATAAAAAAAAATTCCTAAATTTTGCTATGTTTTTAGTCCATAAATTAGGATTCCCCCTTAAAGACGGGAAGTTCAATTTCGATGCGGTTGTTAGACTTTAAGTTTGCTTCTTTCAAAAATAACTGATTTTTTGTAAGCATTCGCAAAAAAACATTTTAACAGTGCTTTTCATTTCTTCTATTTATTTAAAAGAAAAAGTACAAAAACTTGAAAGTGATACCGTAGCGAAGCACGGGTACTTTGCTAGTTGAGAATAATTTAACTACCTACCTCAATTCGTTATCACTTAATGCCAGTTTGCCTGTACGGTATCTAGCCAGTTCCCTATCTCTCACAGATTCCTTTCAATCCCTCATAATCGTCTTTCCTCCCTCGGTTCGATCTGGCCGACAATTTTAATCGCAGCCCGATATCGCGCTGCCGTCTCCCAGAAGGCGGTGGTTTTTAATTTAATATCTTGCCGCGTAATTCCGTGCACATTAGGCCCGCGTTAAGGACCCGCATCAGTCTCGATTTTATCTCCCCGCGCCGTCAAAAGATCGCTCCCGGTCTTGCCTCGACTTTGATCGAGCCAGCCGTGGCTACCGTTTTCATGTTCCACGGTTCACCGTCCCTCCGAGCCGGCGGAATCCAGCCACCGGGCAGTAACCGAAAAAACAATTTCAACTAATTGCATTCCCCTGAATTTAATCCGGCGTGCTTTATCAGAGGAGCCTGGCCCCGCACCCAGTCGCGGAAATGTGAATTTCATGTAACGGTAGGCCGCGGCTTTGCTCCGGCGCCCGCGTTCCCCTCGCTCGATGGTATCGCGAACATGGTCGCTCCGCTCGCGAGCGTCGTGGTGGTGATATTTTTTTTATCGGTCACGTAGGGCGTTTTTCTTGATCGGGCCTCTTATCAAGCAGCGTCGATCGTGGCTCCCAATAGCCGTTGGCCTCTGTGATCGAGAGCTGATCCAGCATTCCTAGCGCGTCAGGACGTCAATCCTGCTGGAGCTAAGCGCACGGAATACCCGTCGTCCCTTTTTGTCCCTTCGAAAATTACCATCTAGTCACCATTCCCGGCGTAGCACCATCAATAACGTATCCTCGGGGTCAAGCAGGATTCCCTCGCTCGCTGGTGCGCACCTCTGCATTCTTCTTTGGAAGCCTCCCCGTCTCTTTGTCAGTCTGCTCTTCCCTTGCTTCGAGTGCCCTCGTGTTTTCGCTGATCTGAATGACTCTGTTCGTTCGGGTATGCCATGGAGTAATTGTGTCTGATGATCCTGGGGATGGATTTGGCGGGATAGGAAGCGCAAGTGTGGAGAACGGAGAGTGTCTTTGATGTTTAGTTACTTTCTGCAGAGCAGTGATGAACAACACGCCACCCGCGAGCCGCATAACAAGTTCACCCCAAAAATTAAAATTCTTTGATTAGTATATTTATATATTTAATAATTCAAATTTGTTTCAACTATAAATCTATGTCAGAAATAACAAATTCACCCCATAAATTAAAATTCTTTGATTAGCATATTTATATATTTAATAATTCAAAATTGTTTCAACTGTAAATCTGTCAGAAATAACAAATTCAACTCATAAATTTAAATTCTTTGATTAGTATATTTAAGTATTTAATATTGTGGCTCGCGCAGAGTATTAGGTTTCCACTTTTAGCCCATTGCGGGCCAAAGGTTGCTCATCACTGCTGTAAAGGATGGTTTATTGAACGGAGTCAAATGAACCTGTCGTTTTAAAGAAGAAAGAGAATTCTGAATGACAGACCTGATTAGTCATTTACTGTTCCCACGTGCTAAAGTTTTCAAGGTACGTCTCCTATGTATGTAATTGCTGTTCTCATTACTCTAAACGTCTTCCGTTGTATGTTCCAGCGTCAGGAACTGGAACACTAAAACGCCTACGACGAGAGGACGCCGTTTTACTGTCAGGACATGAGGAAACTTTCAATAATTTTGTCATCGAGTTTAGCCTGTCCTAATGATAATAGCGAGCATAACTGTGCGCAGATGCAAGGACAGATACAGTGTATCAACGATACTCGTCTAACAGGAAGCACCGTTTCATCGCCTACACTGCTTCCCTTGTCGTTACTTGCGGCTTCTAGGGTGAGGTCCCCGATAATCTTGCTACGTATGTCTGTCCTAGATAATCGAGTAGTCGTGCTTTGTCCAGGAATCTTTCAAATCACACGTCTAATTAAATTATGCACTACAGAATCCTGTTATATTATTCAGTTCTATGTTTGGTTGGAGTTCGATTTTGAGTGGGCCTGGAACTGATCTGAACTCATATTGAATAAGGAATGTTACAAGGAATGAGGAATATACAATTTTAATTTTTTTTTAAGTTTACCAATAGCACAATACAAATTATTTTTTAGAGAATGCTGATTATTACTGTAGATTGCATGAAAGGCAATAAAATAGTACTATTTATTTATTCATTATTTATTCGTTATGTGTGCTACACATATGTTAGCTGTAAGCTTTTACAAGATTAAAGATTATGTTTTTTAAAGTTAAAGATTTATGTTTTTTCAAAATATTACCAGACATACACTGCAGTTCATAAGTATTAGGATACCTACTTTGTGTGTAATAATTTTGAAGAACGTTGCAAATTTATTGAATAACGCTAACAAATTTTACATTATTAAAAAGTATTCAATTTGCGCCAAATATCCTACTTTGTGCAAATACAGCAGGTGTCTTAATACCCATGAACGGCAATTGTGACATCTTAATGAAAAGTGGTTAGAGCGATTTGCTGTAAAAATACCAATGATGGACCAGGTCAACGTTCACCAAACTCCTCTCTCTCTATATAAATTACTCCAACCAACACAGTGTCTGGGCTAACAAAGTGTCATCCAAAATCATTCTACTCAAAGTACACGCAGACATTCCCCCCGCACAGAAATCCCCAGCTACGAAGACTGGACGCGTCAAGCTCCACAGCTCCAACACCTTCACCTACCTGCAGAAAGCATGGCCCATCGCCCAGTGGACACTTCACACGCCACAGTCCACTGATCACGTCCAATATCCCCAATCATCGCGACACGTTGATCAATCGCGCGCCTAGGTGGCTGGATGCCCACGTCTATTCGAGTCGCGCGCAATCGTCTCGAACCATAAAGTTGCACGGGCCAGGCGGAGGTACGACACGCCGCGGGACAGCGCCAAGAAGTGTACAATGCTGTGTACCCCGTGTCCGTGGAACACGACATGCCCATGCGGTGTCCAACAAATGACGGGACCGTCGTGTGTGGTCCCACCTGCGTGGGTGTCTCTCCTTCTCTCTCCTTCCCCCTCTGTTCCAACCCCGTTCCTCCTGTTAGCTCGGTTCCACCTCGCCACCACGCGTCTCGGGCCAGGCCTATCCGCGTCGTTCCACTGCGCCTTGACACGAGCATGGATCTCACGGGGATCTTCTCGCCTCCTGACATCCGTCTTGCTACGAAAATAGGAGAGACGCAAGGGGCAGGGGCGAGTCCTGCGCGTGGGCAGCGGAGAGATACGGCTGGCGAGGATCACGCGGACGACCTCCTTGATCTTTCTATTACAGGAGGTCCTGGATCCGTCACGGGGCGGGTAGCTGGGTGTTAATTGCTCAGCTGGTCGATTAAAAAGTATCCGTGACGTGGGTACAAGATGTGAAGTGAAAGTCGAGTGGTTGAAGAGCTTGATATCTATTTAGGTATGCTCGCAAAGGATTTATTAAGGATTCGTGAGCAAGTAGATGTAGATATTGATGATCCGTTAAGCAAACTTGTGTTTGTGGAGTTACGTGAAACAATTGGTGTGCACAGAAGTAGTAGAGACTGAGGATGAGATTTGGGAACTTATTCACGCACGATAAGGATAAGAAGAGAAAGTTTGTCGACCACTGTTTCGGTGGATGGAAAACTACTGTTGCAGTAGGAAGGACTTTTGGACACCTATAACTTCAAGCTTCACAAAGTCATGTAAATAATAGTTGACAGTGATTACAGGGACTTGCTACTTTGCGTAATAGGTACATACTAGAATTTTCATTTTCTCACACAACAATTAAATTCTCCCCTCACACACAAATATTAACGTGACAATAGAAATTTTTTTATCTCCCGACACGACTAACAGTTTGCAATTTATTCAAGAACACTATATTTTTTTGTTTATTTTTGTACTTCATTTCGTATTTTTTATTTAAGCAATGGATAGAAATATGTTTAACTAAGTAAGTAAACAAAATTATATTTAAATAACTAAACAATGAAGCAATTTTTTACGAATATCACATTTACGGAAAAAGGGCACAAAACCACTTGCTTGAAACTTATAAATAAACAGACATGTCATTTTCGAATCATGACTTCTGTTTTCAGAACGTTTGAAGGACACAGTTCTACATGCTTAAAAAATTGAATTTAATTGCATTACTTTTTATTAAGTTATACTATAATGAAAACTTTGAAATCGAATTTCTTGCAATGGCATTTTGGTGTATGTGCCCTTTTTCCATCAAATGCCTCAATTGTATCACAGCTGCGTCTGCAACTGAAAGAATCAGTTATCCGCGCGCCACATCGCGATCCCCAGCACTAAGGCCTGATTTAAATTGGAATTTTAATGCAGGACGCGTCCTTACATCGACGCGTTCCCCGGACGAGCGAAGTCTGAATGATAATGCTCCCCTGGGAGCCTTCAATAGCTCCTGCCATCTGCGTACGCACGAAAATAGGAGAGCCAGAAGGGGAGAATGGCACCATTCCCTGCGTGGGCGTTTGAATAATCCGGTCGTAAAGTTCGCGGGTGTAGAAAAGGATTGAACGCGTCCCGCTGATCGTTCCATTACAGAAAGAGGGGTCGCCCCAGTGAAATAGTAGATGCGATTTATATTAATACGGCGGTTTTTCGCACTTGGCGCGCCATTATCCGCACGAATCGTCGAAAATCCCGCGGCTCCGCCGAGGAATGGCGTTTCCCCGAATCGATCTCGCCTGGCGACATGCCGGCGATAGCAGAAAGGGCAAAAGAAAACTGTGCCCCGGCCACGTGGGTGGATGCTCGTGGTCGTAAAGTTCGCGCGGGCTGGAAAAGACCGTCTATCGCGGTGGACGTGGAAGAATAATGGTAATAACTCACGATGAAATAGATGTCTGGACCTGTTTTCTGGATCGTAACGCTTTTAACGAAGCTACGCCTGGCCAGCTCACGGCTAATCCCTTTGTAAGAGGAGCAACCCACCCAGAAATGGGCAAAGAGGTGCTTGGCAATCGGGAAAGGAGACACAAGGAAGCGGAGTGGGAATGGGACGATAAAGTTTTACAGTGGAATCATGTGGCAGTGAAGGAGCCTGCATATGGGCTGCATCGGAGGAGGATGTAAAATTTTATGTGTAAAAGTAGGAGTTCGTAGAGCAATGTCGAGATTAAGATGGAAAGATACAAAATCTACGGTACAATAATGTCAGTGATCTGCAAGTGATGGGCGCGTAATTTTGTAACATAAAGATACAAAATATTATTTGAAATCAAGAATGAATTCTGTCGCTGCATATGCTCGTGTCAAGCGCACTGTCCTCAGTCTATCCATATCACGGCATACAGTAATTGTATTTGGTCCAGGAAAGTCCAACGAACTGTTCTGCTGCTGGTTACCATAAAAGCAGAGACGCTGGGGCATCTGGCAAGGACATGTAGGGGGTTGAGAAGGGTAGCAAGTGAAGCAGTGCAGCTGCTGTCGGATATCAAGGAAGGCACTGATAAAGTTCTCTAAATGAAAGAAGATTAGAAACTTAAGAAGGACAAGAGAAGAAGGAGGAATGGGAAGATATAAATTAAAAATCTGTTGATTCAAAGCTTTCAACAATTTATTATCAATATTATTATCACCAGTGTTTCTGCTCGTGATGACCAGGGATTGAAACAGTTCCAAGTAAATCTGGAAAGCAGAGACTGTAAGCACACTTAATTCGTCACCTGACCAATCTGCCCCTAGATCGGACCACCTGCGCCAGGTAAGGGTCGAAGAGGGGTCGATAAGTCTTGGAGAGCGTGAAGACGATTGCGTCGTAACGGGGGGATCGTTCGGAAGAGGATGTCACGAGATAAGAATTGGAAAGAGTGTCAGGGTGCCGGTTTCGAACGGGACGTGCAGGTAGTTTGTAAACTACGCCCAGCCTCGGGAGGGAGCGGGATGGAGATATGTTTTGAATTTAGACAAGTAGATGTGCAGGGAGATACACTGTCTCCGCAGACGCCCCTTTTCGTACGCTAGGTGTTGGTTTAGGCAAGGGTTTCTCGTGAAATAGATAAATATCCTTGCGGTGGAAACAGGAAGTGCCTCTACGTGGGTGGAATCCCATTCGTTTCCCTGGAACTGAAATGTTAACCGTTGTTTTCGTACTTTGCACCGCTAAGAAATCTCTCCCACACTGAAGTGCATTTCGTGTCGAAAATTTTATGTAAAATGAGTTCTACGATATGGGAAAGTTGGGATTTATATCGGTTTAATCCAGAAATCAGGAATCTTAAAATTGTGGGCGATAAAATTTAGGAAAGTTTTAGATAATTTTGAGACGATCTTGAAAGAATAAAAAATATCGCTCCCTCGTTAAGTTAACAGTATTTCTAAGTCTTTTCCTTAAACATCAGCCCTAATTATTAAAAGCTAAGCTTGCCTAAGTAGCCAGTTGAAGTGGCCTTACTTAATTCCCTAATTTCGTTTCTCAAGACTGCTCGCTTCCTCCACCATCTGGACACATAAATACACATTTCTCCCTGAACACGTGCGAACGAAACGTGTTAAAGGAAGTACCAAGCAGCCTCAGAGACAATGCAGCACTTGAAGTAGACGATCTGCAGGCTCCGTCGGTGCCTTTTGCCCGGCGACGACAGAAAAGGAAGTGTATCGTCCCGAAAAGGAAGAAACTTGCGAAATATCTCGAGTGGTCACGTGTGGAGGTACTCGAGAAGCTCCCAGCACCGTTACCAGCGGGAGGAATCAAAGATTTCCGGACACTTGAATGCAGGCCGGCTCTTTGGAAACGCCATTATCGGCTTGACACACTGCCGAGGCCCGTTTCCAATCTGTCACCATAGTCGTGAACCTTCGAGGCTCCTGTGAATCGTTTTTGAACGCCTCCGAGCCGTCGGCAGGATGCGGGCTCACGCCTGGCGCGACGATTTTTACGGGTGTCAAGTGTCTGGCCAAAAATTGGTAACCGAGGCCGGGAATCTTCCTTTCGGGAACTTTCACCGCGGCACGAGGGCCTTGTGCAGACGAAACCAGCAATGAATGATTTAAAGTGCTGCTGAAAAGCGCTGATGATTTATTCAAACGAGGTTGAAGGCAGATCGACCATGCTTGGAGCTAGTTTAAAGGAAACGCGAGTGAATGGAGAACTGTGCCAAGAGAAAAGTTAGGATAAGCTGGTAACTTTTGAGTTACGAGCAAACGTTCGATTAAGATTGCAAGACAAACTGTTCGTGCACGAAGTTGAAGTTCTAATAAAAGGTTCTATTAAAAGTGTAGTCTTGTGAAATTGAGGTTTCGAACTCTGTCATTCGTTCTGATATCGCGATTTCTTCAGATACCAAATCAAAACACTTTAGCTCACTTGTAATGCATTTTAGCATATCGTGAGTGATATCGTATACCACAAAATGGAAGGGGTAGTTTAAGACTTTTGAAATGTATTACTTTCTCTTTATTATTAGGCATGTAGTGCTCCCAACTCTGTTCTGCTACTTTTATAATCATCTCTCTGTTGAAAGATTCTTAAGGGTACTAAACAGTCGTTTTTGTCGAAAATGAAGCATTTCTGTTTCATTTAATTACAGAGAAATAAATTGAAGCTGAGCTTTTCTCTTTGCCACAAAGTTTATTAACATCATAGGCTTTAAAAAACATGTGTGTTTAATCAAAAATATGCATTATGTATGACGCTACAGATGGATCATTAAAGAGGCTTTTGACAAAAGCTTCTTTTGTTTTGCAGTGATAACTCAAAAATGGAGGTTCCAATCGATTCAAATTAAATTCAAGCATGATCACAAAATGTGTAGTTTCGGCCTGAACCTAAATTAAGGTTAATAAAGAGTTTTATTTTTTATGAAAAGAATCTTAAACCTCATCGTTGACTAACGAAAAACGCACTTTTTTGAAAGTTGCCATTTCGTAGCTGTCATTTCCATAATTTTGCATCTTTTATAGGTTCAGTGCAAAACCATGGGTATCCTGAAGTAAAATTTCCAGGCTGGTCGCTGAATTTCATTTTGTTTCGTTAAGAAACTTTTTTAAAAAGTCTCTTCAATGATCCATCTGTCGCGTAATCTATAATGCACATTTTTGACTAAACAAACATGTCTTTTTAAAGTTTATGATGTGAATGAACATTGTGTCAAAAAACAAGTCTCAGCTTCAATTTATTTCTGTGTAATTAGTTGAAAAGAAATGCTTCATTTTCAATAAAAACGACAGCCTAAGTAGTACCTAATGACTCGTAAATTACATGCTGTGTGAAAAAATGTTTCAAACAAGAGTTGCACGGTATCAATGAAGACTATTGCCTTGTATAATTAAAAGTCGTCAAGTTAGGTGCCACACCCTGCATAATAATTCAATAGAGCCACCTATAAACTCTGATTGACACGACCACAGCCAAGTGACTACCATCCCGTCCTCCCTCCTTCTCCAGAAATCCACCAAATATAATCCCAACTAAATTACCCCAAACCGTCACAAAGATATCCTCGGTGAGCAAGGAAATAATTATCAACATCCACGTTATTACGCAAGCCGCCATAAGTTACACGCTGCATTACCCCTTTCGGTATCATCTGCCCTGCTCAGGGATTACGTTCCAAGGCCATTTACGATCGATTAAAGACAATATGAAGCGGCGATTCGTCGGTGACGTGAAAGGAACCGCTCCTCTTTGGCCTCGAGCTCTAACGCAGCGTGTATAACGCGTTTAACCCGCGTCAAGTGCATCCCAGGCCGGTTCATTTAAATATTTTATTGTTACTGCTTTTCAATAGTCCCGCCGTCGATAGGTTGTACGTAGGATTTTACTGCCAGCCAGGACGACAGTATAAACGCACGGCTAACCAGTTTCGTCTAGGAAGACGGCGTTTGTTCTTCCATCGTCCGTGGCCATAAACTAGCCCCGGCCTAGCCGATCCTATGCTCGATAATGGGACACCTCTTATCAGGGGATCGAGATGGCTGTCGCGAACGGCCGGCAAATGTTCAGCTGTCGAACCAGTGTAATTTATATTCACCGCGTAATAACGTGATAAACGGAGGACTCTCGCGAGCATTTCATCGGGATGGGGTCGCGAGAAGCTCATCGGGTTGGGATAGCGGGGAACAGTGATTTACACATTGCTAAGGGAAGGCTAGTCGAAGGAGAAAGGGATCGAGGAATTTGCCGACTGCAAGTTACGAGTTGGACGATTTTTCTCGGTGCTTTTAATATACATATGTAATTTACGCGCGCGTTTGCGGTATCTGATAGGCGAAAGCAACGAAAGGTTTCCGCTTATTACGAGCTCTCTGAACGGTATGCGCAGCTCGGTAGGCGAGTTGGAATAGTTGTGCGTTTTCGATCAATTATTTGATATCGGAATCTGCTCGGCTCCTCTGACGAGATCACAAGGCCGCGGTAAAAGTGCTGCCCGCGATGCTGGGATAACAGTAGTTCCGCTCGCGAACGCTTTATCAGTCCACGCACCTGATCCTGGTGATGTCGGCGCGATCTGAGGATTCATTAGTCAATGACTTTCTAGGTAACCACTCTCCGCGATGGCAGGTTACGAGTCTATTCCTCGTTAAGTCAGAACCAGGTAGCTACTCGAGAACACTTCTCTGACTGTGGATGACTGGGGATGACGGTGAATGAGACTGTTGATATTAAAATAAAAGTCTCTGTGGCCCTGAGACATGAATTCGGTTCGTTTCGACTATTAGTGCATGGAAATTTTAATTATTCACAAAGAAATCACATTTAATGGAAGAATCGTACATGTGAGACAAAAATATCTTGTCTCACATGAGACTTTAATCTCGCGAGAGAATTATTTCATTATTCCATTATTTTTTAATTATTTTGTCATTAGTTTCATAAAATTATACTCTCATGGGACAAGTTTCATGATATATTTTCATAAATCTCATGTCTCGCGACTATTTTCATTATTTACATTTAGTTGTTGCTGAGATTTCTGTCTCGTTATAGAAAAGTCTCATGTAAAATTTCATTGTGCATTCGCACCTCAATGTTAAGATATATCATACTCTTCAAATTTGTGTATAGTATTAGATCATAGGGGAAAGTTCCCTATATTGGACCACTTAAGAAAGTACCTCCATACCTAAATCGGAAATGTGTACATAGTTTTGAACAGAAAACTTTGAGAACAATTTGACGATTGTAGTTGATACATAAATCTAATAAAACAGATTAAAACGCTATGTGGTTGGTTAAAAAAAATATTTTCAAACTATCCTCAGTGGTCCAATCTAGGAAACTTGTTTCCTATTTTGAGCCACAGATATCCTACATTGGCCCAGGTCTATTTTTCATTATTTCAAGTACGAAATTTTATTAAAAAATATTCTTACACTCTATAAATAAAAATAAAAAATAACTCTGAGAAGCATTTTACAGCATTCATAAAAATTTATGACCATTTATAAAAAATGGCACTCATTAGAATTCAAAATTTACCTACCAGTCAAAAGATACAGCTTATATAAATTGGGAGGAAAAGTACATCAAACGGCATCAAAACAAAATTTTCATCACGTAGTTATTATTCATTCTACAGTGTTCTGTTTCCATACTGTTGCTAAGCAATATGTGTGCTACAGCCTCATGCTAAGAGATATCGCCTAAGTCAATTTCTGCCCTCCTTATTTAAAATGTCCTATCTAGCATTTCGAAACATCCGAAAAAACTGAAGTTTTACCATTTTCTATGTGCCGTCCTTGTAAAAAAATAAATAAATCAGACTTTCTCTAGATCTCTGCGAAGCACTTAGGATTTTATAACTTTACTTACAAGGTAACGGACGTGTGGAACTTCAAATATTTCACCTCCTCTTGAAAAATTGGAAAATGCTACATTGGACATTTTAATTAAGGACAGCAGAATTAATATGTGAATAAAGACTACGATCTAATTTATGCTCCGTTTCAAGCTAGGGAACTTTCCCCTATAGACCACTTTACCCTGGCCCCATGCCACATAATCTTATACTTATAATCAACATGTGGAAGTAAAGTAGGATAAAGTAATACGACTGATGAAGATCAGCGATAAATAATCGCTGGATAATTAACTAACTGATGTCTCCTATCGACTGACACACAATCCATCACTTACGTCGCACATAATCGATCGCAAAGTGTCTACCACGGAATTCCTCCGTTCACGATGCGGTGGAGGAGATTAGGATGAAGAAGAGTACTGCATTCCGCGTTCATGCAACGTCATTCGACCAAGTATTAACCTCCCCTGATACCTGCGGTACCAGCTTCGTGTTGGCATCTCAGGTTTCAGTTTATCTGCTGGTATGAAGCCGCAGAGCGCGGCGGCACCTGTCGCGAGTTCGTTATTCCCCGTTGTGCATGATGCTTTTAACGAATCCACCGTAAAGAGGAAATTTTAATGCGCGCGCTTGGTCCGCGACAGCAAGAGGCCGCTGGGAAAGAAATCCTCCCAGCCGGATTGGCTTGCATTTAAACGAACCGAATTGACAGCCCACTCCGCCGCGGCCAGACGTCGATTCTTGTAGCACAATAACGGGGATTCGACGTTTCTTGTGTGTACCCTTCGTTCTGTTAATCGACAGTGAATAGACCTCGGTGTCCTGTTTGCGCGCAGATAAAGATCCGTCGAAGAATAGCGGACAAATGAGACACGCGCAACAGCTTCACCCCGGGCCGAAGAACGAAGCATCTCCTTGAGTGTCCCAAGGACTATCGCTGCTCCCTCGAGTTATTAAATTAAATGTGTTTGTTCGTGATCGTAATTAGATGGTAATTGTATATGGAAGATTAACATGGGAGATAGGATTGATCGACAACGGAGTGTTTGCTTGTTCAGAAAAATTCAAGGTTCGGTGGAGAGGAGAATGATTCGTTAAAGAGTCAGTGGAGAATATAAAATAAAATTTCTTTACATTAATTTGCTAGAAATATGTGAAAGTATGAATGCATATTTGGTTTTTTGGTTTGGCTTCTTTGGTTTCAGAAAAATTCAAGTTTTGGTACGGAGGAGAATTCTTTCCCGTTAAAGAGTCAGTGGAGAATATAAAATAAAATCTCTTTACGTTAATTTGCTAGAAATATGTAAACTTGTGAATGTGTATTTGGTTTCTTCAGCTGAAGAATAGAATGGAGAATGGAATAATAGTCAAAAGTGCGAGGTAAATCTCCACGCGTGTCTTTTATATTAATTGTAAGAAGCAACGATGCGCATTTCCAACAATTCTTTTCCATTTCCCAGAGCTGAAAAGGAGGTCTATTGTCCGATGCTCTCTATTTTCATTTAAAACGCATCGTTTTGAAAGCCCCTAGCAGCAGCCTTTTTCTTTAGCGTGATTAATACCACCGCGTCTTTCCTGATTCTTTTCGTACCTGTCCAGACGGACTGTCATCTCCGTACCGAATCCAGGACGGAACGAAATCTCGAAAAAGGATTCTCCGCGGACGTGACCTGTCTCCTCGATACAGAGCCAGCCACGGCGCATTTAAATTTGACCGTCTCACGTTCGTGAGTCGCATAAGTTCATCCCCGCATGAGCCTCGTATCTGTTACACCACGGTTAATCTGGAGATTCAATCCCTGGGCCCGAATGTTTCGCGCAAAAGTATAAATATTCCCCTTGCTGGCTGTACTAAAATCACTACACGGGACTGAAGTATCTTTCGAGGTGTCAGAAAAATTCTGTAATAACTTACACTAATTACAGAAACTTAGAGTACACATTGCGCTATAAAAATAGGCAACAAAATTGAAACTTTAATAGTTCTACTTTGAACTTCAAAGCTGCCTTTCCAGATACGAATTAAATTCGTAATTAGTATAATTAAAAATACACCCTCCCTGGTGTATATATTAACTTATAAATCCCAGCATCTGCAGCTGGATGGAAGCATGGGGATGCTTCTACCTCCCAAGCGTGTTCCTCCTTTCACCAAAACCCTATCATCAAGGATCACCAGTTTGTTGGACTCAGTTTTTCCTGCTAACAGTTCTGACACACCTCCGCAGGGTCCTCCGCATCATCTGATATCCATTACACGGCCCCGAACCAGCCCGGCATTCGTCTCGGGCGTAAAGGATACGCGAGTGTCCAGGGTATCGTCCTGTTTTCGTGGTAACCTCGCCAACGCCTCGTCCTATTATCTGTCTCTTCCAGGACAGTGTTAGGTTACAGGCATTACCAAGGGACCA
This sequence comes from Andrena hattorfiana, assembly GCA_944738655.2. Lineage (NCBI taxonomy): Eukaryota > Metazoa > Arthropoda > Insecta > Hymenoptera > Andrenidae > Andrena > Andrena hattorfiana. The sequence goes on along the minus strand of OX122889.2, from coordinate 36,162,420 downwards.
AGAGATAAACGGCACTCAGGGACAAATGCTCGCCCAGAAGACGAGCGATAAAGTGTTCGTGTCTCTGGAAAAGGTGGGTCGGGGGGAGGTGAGGGGTGGGGCGCAGGCCAACCCGTGCCTTTCGAATTTCGTCCAAACCGAGTGCTCCACCTGCCTCCATTCCCGTGCACGAACGAAATGGTACTAAGTGCTCGACGATTACTGTACATTTTATTCCCCTTTCTGGTATCTTGCTGCCTCCTGCCCGAATCACTTCGCTCGGAACCGGGCTCCAGCGTATTCCATCGGCGTCCAGGCCGTTAAATTCCCTTCCCCGCCTCGATAATCGTATCACTTGTACCCTCGTAATTGCGCCAGATTACCGGACCCTGCTCCACACGCTAATACACGCGGCGTTTTACAAATTGTTGCGAGCAGCGCGTGGCCATCGTCTATTTTAGTTCGATGACTGCTACGATTATTGAACATAAAGGGTGATGTTGGGTTTAATTGGCTGGACGTGGCCCGAATGTCCGTCGAAGGTGGTCGGATTAAGGGAGAAAGGTTCAGGCTGAGGAATGCGTTTCCTCGTGTCGTTCTCATGGGCCATGTGAAATTGAGAAAGAAGTCCAGCTTTCTGGTGTGAAGTGTTCTAACTTCTCACGTGGGCATAAAACACGCGAGAGGAAGGAGATTAGAGATTCCTTAGGCACTGATTTTGAAGTAGAGTCTCAGTTTCCAGGCTTTGCAACGTTCATCACTTCCTCACACAGTATCTCATGAGATTTAGGCAAAAGGTTCTAGCTTCAAGAACACTTCAATACTACAGTTCTTCCTTTTCCCTGGTAACGTTCAGTCTCTCCATTCACAACGCAAGCTCAAGAACCTCACCCAGCGCAGTCTCATAGACACAATATTGGTGCAACACGAAGCCGATAAAATCCGAGCTCGAGGAGGTCTCGAGTGAGCCCCAGGAGTCGTCTTCCCGGGGTCGAAGTGGAAACTCATCAGCGATTCGCTCGCAATCTCCATCAGCCTCTCGTTTTAATTAAAAAACAGGAACGGGGGGAAATAAAACGATCCGAAACGAAGGAGGTCACGGTAACATTCGGTCCCAGCGCCGGGGCGTATATTTTCCACGGTGGACAGCGAAGAGAGATGCAGATGTTTGCGCATGCATCGTTCGCCGATGCAGTCGGGGCCCCGGGGCCCTCTCGTTAAGACAAAAGGGACTCGCGGGGTCTTCTTTTCCGGAGCGGCGGACACGTAGGCATACATCTTATGCCTGGTTGTATGCAACACGTGTTGCCCATTGGACGTCCATCTGTCGTTGACAATAGCCTTCTCGCTGACAGTCTGAAAGCCGAGCCGGCGGCCGTGCCTTATATGGCGCTCCACGGTAAGTTCGTACAATAAACGAAAGCCGCGGGCATGCAAATGAGGTGGCCGTGGCCAATCAGCAAGGTGAGGGACTCTTCGTTCAGCATCGACGCGACCCCGTCGTCGTAAGGGCATTTCGCAACGTTTTCGCGTGAATGAAGTTGCAACGTGTCCCGGGTGATTGTTCTTTTTTGCTTTCGATATGGAAACTGGGGGGGGGGGGGGCACGTGGGACGTTTTTATCCGAATTGAGTTAGGGGCTTTGGAGTTCGTGGTTAACTGCGTTGTCGAAGGTAATTGGAGGAGGTTGGTGAGTTTTTCAAGTGGAGGCTGTGCGGTTGGAGATAAAGGGGACGAGTGTGTGGACGTTTATTGATTTTCGTGTTTGTAGGGCGATAGGAAATGGTAGTTAAACTTGATGGAGGGTAGTATTTTATGGTGACTCAAGTTATGGCTGACACATTAAGCACTGTAATTTGCTGATAGCTATGGGAAGTCATTTATTTTATGGAGTATGGTTTGACGTACTGACAGTTTGGTATTGAATCAAACTCGTGCTTGTGTTTGGAAATGATATTTTTATTATCTCAATATTCTAATATTCAAGTCTACGAGATTAAGGGGGAACACCACTGTGACGGCCGGAAAAGTAAGCTATTTTTAAGAAATTTTTTCAGGAATAACTTACAGTTTTCATAGAAAATTTGTATTACCTACATTTAATACGCTGTCTTAAGAGACTATACAAAAATAAATAAATAGAAAAACAGCCATAAATTTTAATATATTAATTAATCTTCTAGAATCTAGACCCCCCACGGGAGCTGATCCAATGTGTAACTATGGAACAGCAGGTCCGAAATCGAATTTCGTAGTAATTTTGTAGTTTCCGTTGTACGTACCGATTTCTTAAACAAATCATTTTTCTAATAATGGTGCGCTTTAGAAGAAAAGTTTCGAAAATTCACGAATAAGATGGACAGTTTTTCGAGCGTATTTCCAAAAATTTGTTTTCAATCAAAGAATCCGTACGTACAACGAAAACTGCACTCATATAGTTAATAAAAAAAAAATGAAATTTGATTTCGGATTTGCTGTTCCATAGTTACACATTCGACCAGCTCGAGTGAAGCGAGTGAGGGGGGGGGGGGTCTAAAAGATTAATTAATATATTCAAATTTATGGATGTTTTTCTTTTTTTGTATAGTCTCTTAAGACAGGTACTAAAGGTAGGTAATAAAAAATTTCTATAAAAACTGTAAATTATTCCCGAAAAAAATTCTTAAAAAGGACTTACTTCTCCGGCAGTCACAGTGGTGTTCCCCCTTAAGTAAGAAAACGATGTCACATGAACGTGGGTCCACTGTTCTAGTATCTACAAATAGAAAAGTTAGCTGCCACTATTGTCAATCAATAATCTCCCACTTTGTACACTTTGCACCCTCCTAGCTCTGCTCTCTGAAACATTTGCACACTATCCCAAACCACCTTTCACAACCTATGCGTCACTCACAAGGAGAGGTTCCCAGGTGTCCGCCTCCAATTTCTTTGGTTTTTGGATATGTTTAGAGGACCGAAAAATAAGAAATACGTGTCTTTTTATTTTTGCCCGTTTCCATGTTTAGGGGATGAAACCATCTCCCAAAGTTCATAAGGGGTACAAAGTTGTGTTGAATAAAACTTGACATGTATTTAATTTGCATCATAGCCTGCTGTATGGATGATGTTCTTGTCGTCAGTCATCGTTATTAGTGGGTAACCTACCCGTAATCGTTTAACTGCGCATTTGAGAGACTTGAAACGTGTAAAAAATTCATAAATTTCTGAAAAAATTATTTTAGGATGACACATCAGTTGTTTTATGACCTCTCATTGGTACCTACTGACTGTGAGAGGTGAGCCACCCCTTGGCTAGTTTACCCCCTAATAACGGTGACTGGCGACAAGAACATCATCCATACAGCACGTTATGACACAAATGAAATTTATATCAAGTTTTATTCCACACAATTTTGTACCCCATATGAACTTTGAGGGGTTGTCTCACCCCCTAAATATGAAAACGGACCGCTATAAAAAAAAACAAGTACATCCTATTTTTCAGTCCTCTACAATATATCCAAAAACCAAAGCAATCGGAGGCGGACATCTGGGATACTCTCCTTGTCAGTACCATTTCCTTCCATACTAGTTCTCTAAATTAGTTCTTGCATAAAATCTACAAACTGACTCCCCACTCTCAAAGTCAAACGTGCACATTGAAAACTGGAACGAAGACTGTCAGCCTAAAACAGGTGAAAAGGAGAATCTAGAGGAATGTGTGTCAGTGGTGGTTCCAAGAATAGAATCGAAATCCTTGCAGCTTCTATTCAGGATCGCGGTCTCACAATCGCGGCGATATTTAACGGGACGCCGCTAAAAGTAATGGTCCTTTTAGAAGAGGGCAACGGTGCAATAACTTACGAATTACAAATTCAAGCGCGTTGCCGCGCGCAGAGCCGGAGCCTTCGCTCTCATAAGCCACGATATTTCACGGCGAGACGTCGGCTCAGGGTATCGCATCACCCCTCGAGAATAAATCGCCGTCAGGAGAATCTTTCATCAACTTTAATTCTTCCGATTCTTTCTACGGGCCGTGCTTTTCGGTATGATATCTCGAGAGATTAACCCCTGAACACAGAGAGATCCGCCGAAGCGAAAATGATCCACGAAACTGGCCCTCCCCTTCGCCCCCTTCCTTTCTCTCCTTACCGCGGCAATTTCGATGATTAACTTTGGACCCAGCCGGGATTACGTTTCTACTTTGCAGGCTCGTGTGCCGCTCGTTGAACGGGGCGAGCGTAATTCTGAGTTACTGCCGTGAAAGGGGGGGGGGGGGGGGGACTTTCGAATGTAAACAGAAAAGTTAATTGTGAAAAAAGTCCGGGGAAAGGGAGTGGGCGCAATATCTTCTGCGCGACTAAAAGGAAACTGGCTGCGAAAGGGAACTGTTATTTGTAGGCAGGGAAGAAGGAGCCAAGATTGCCTTTGATGCAGGTATTATGGTTCTGTATATCCACTTTCAGATATCTATGCATATTTTTAGTAAAAGGTCTGCTTTTTCTTGAGCTCGTTGTGTAATAGAGATAATATTATTAGCAGCAGTGGCACGAATATACCAGTGTGATCAATATTCATACGTCACAGGAATCTGGTTCTATTTAAAAGAATATCGTTCAAAGTGAAAGGTGCAGATATTTTCTTACGAGGTTTCAGTTATAAAACAATTGATTGTGAATATTTAAGGAATACCTGTCGTGCTTGATGAAAGCCCCTCCAAATGGTTTAAAACAAACAAAAGCAACGCTTTCAGAATCACTTCATTCGTGTTCCCGCAATCTCACACCTCCAAAGGTATTACAAATTAGAGTCCGCAGGTATGCAAACGCAACCCCGCCAGTAAAACACAAGTCGTTCCACGAACGAGTCGAAATTAAATCGTCAAGAGTGCCCAGACCAGCCAGCATCCCGAATGACCGTCGTCTTTCCGAGGCAGTTCATTGGATTATCTATCGTTTCACCGAAAATACAGGATATCTTTTCCCAGAAGGGATTTGCTGGCGGGCCACTGAGCCGCTGGGACGTCGTTAATCCCAAGACGATGACCGAATTCGGTGGAATCGACGGAATCCTCTCTTTCGTTCCGTGTGATCCCGCTGCGTAAATTCTGCCTACCTGATCCGCGAAAGCCGACGATCGTTTCGTCTTTGCTCGAGCTTCTTCTGTTTCTTGAGCACGCGAACGGAGAACTGTTGGCGACTAGCGGTACCCCGAAGATCGACGGGATCCCGGACGAAACATACTACGTCTGGGGATTCACGTGTTTGGACCCCTTTCGCCTGGGCAAACATGTATCATATTCAATATCACGGTATATCATAATTCCGGCGGCGCTCTTTCTGCGACTTTGCAGGATTTCCTCCCGAGATTTCGGGGCATTATGTTCTCTCCGCTCGTCTCGTGTTACCCGTCTGCTGGAATTCAAAACAGACACTTAAACCTTTTGGGGATGGACGTCACCGGCGTGTGGTTCTCTTATGCTGGACGACGTCTGAATAATATCGTCGACGTGTGGTGAAATTATTGGGGAACTAAGGTTTTGGGATTACTAGTGGTTACTGACTTACTTTGGATGTCTGGTAATGTACTATTTCTACTTTAGAATTTTGAAATGAAATGGTCGTGAAGTGTAGTGAAATTGAGCTGGTGATATACAAATGTCAGATCTAAGAGAATGCAGAATTGCATTAGGCATCTACAATATACTTGGGACTTCTATGGACGTACTTCTAGGTCCATGGAAGTCCCAGGGCGTCTATGGAAGTCCTAGGGTACTGGAGATATTTATTGCATCACTCAAATAACTACGTTATCACTTATACCTCTCTTATTATTAATAGTAGGAAAATATTATTGCATAAATGTGTAGTTTGCTATATTAGCAAAAACAAGGCATTTTTATCAATCATATTACTTTGAAAATTGTGCATATTGTGTAACTTTGAGGCTGACGCAGTAAATATTCGCAGTACTGTATACAATATTGTGTTGCGTGCAGATTTGAGAAATGGAGGATTTGGAGGGTTTAAGATGACGAATGTTGTCCATCTACTTCTCGGGAGATTCATTTTACCAGATACCCTGGAGGATATTAAAAACCTCATCTGAAGTTGTTTTCAGCGATGCCACAAATGGTTTCGTACGCACCTGTATTTTGCAAGCTCGCGTCCCGCGATTGTGCGGAACCTCATTCGACGACCAGCGTGTTAAATTACTCCTCCAAACAGACCGGACGTTTATTACGGCTGTCTTAATGGGAAATTTTTCTGCGTCATGACGTCGTTAATATCCACCCAGGTTTCGTTCACCTTACCCACAACGTGGGCTGTTTCGAGCATGTCATGAGATATTAATAACCCAATATTGCCAGCTAACTTTCGTTAATCTGCTCTTTATGGAAACCTATTCCGCCAACCAGTAATCAATTACTTGCCTGCCAATCCTCTGCACAATTGTGGAACAGACTGCATCGTTGAAGCATTAACGGATTCTGTGGCAGCTCACGAAAAGGAATCTATCACGTTGCTGAGAAAATAAATTGATAAATGAATTAAAAGGGGTAATGCACACACGCTGCCAATTATCACTAAAGCTAGGTTTATGGAAAATCTGCGAGTCTCACTGCAATAGACAGGAGACTCAACGATTGCAACTTCACCATTTGACAAGTTTAGAGACATCTCTTGATAGCAGTATGACAGTAAAAGCCTCAAAAGATTGCACTTTGACGCCATAATCAAACAGAACCCCAACAAATTTCTTTCAGGAGAACGAAAACGAACACACTAGAAAAATAGTAAATTATAACAGAATCCAATACAACTAAAAACTACCCATTGTCAGTAACTTCTCCTAAGATCTCTCAAGAACCACTCGTTGCAAAGATCCACCTACCGCGCGCATAAAATTAACATCCTAATATAATCCAGACGGTATTAGGTTGGTGCAAAAGTCCGTTCACTTTTGTTACCCAAAGTGTTTTTTAAAAAGGAGAATATATTATAATGTTTTTTTTTAAGGAAGTATTTTCATTTAACCACTTTTCTGGCCAAATTTCAATTCCTCCACGAAATAGGAACTCATCTTTTTAGGCTATAAACTCTAAAGTCTTCAATCCAATTTTGAACCTATTCCTCGTTGTTTAAGCGCTTAACGAATAGTCTATATTGCATCGACCTAAACATGTGGTGGTCCGAAGGGGCGATGTCTGAACTGAGGCACTGAGAGCCAAAACTGAGGTAACCCACATTGAAAAAAAATTAATTTTCCTTATTTTATATGAGTAATACAGCCTATTGGAATACATTATTGCTATTACATTAATTTCATAAAAATTGTGGGTTTGTCCGTTTTTACTCTCAATGCCTCAACTATGTATAGGGTGGGTAAGGTAAGCAGGACTTGCCACTTTAATCAAAGTACTGTTTCCCGTGTTACGGCGACAATACATGGCCATGCATTATGACAGAGTAGAAGAACTTGCTGGCGACGGCTTCTCACCTGCTACCTTTTTCATTCAATGCTGCCTTTAAACGCAAAAGTTCATAATGGCCAACTCCCTTCTGGTCCCAGGAAATGCAACGTTGAACCTTATGTCCATATCTGTTCAATCCCTATCGGTGATCCTCATTTCTAACTCAAGGTAGGCAACACTGCCAGTAGGAATCTAGTAAGTGTAATAAAAAAAAGGCATTCCAGTGATCGAAAGAATTTTGCAGGGACCTAACAAATAGGAATATGGATGTATGTATACCAATTTCAATTGCGAAAACACCCCATCTCTGTAGGAATTGTAATACCTCGAGGACCCTCGCGATGAGCCAAGGCACCGGCGATTAGTAGGGGTTGCAGGAAGTGCATGGTGGACGGACGCACGCACAATGTAACGATGCAAATTGCGGGCGGTCTGGCCGAGACAAAAGTGTTTGCTCGCGCGATTTGCGGTCGGCGAGAGAGCCAGATATCCCGGAGGCGGCGGATTTCAATTACGAGTCTTCAGCGGCTGACAGACGCACAGGGGCTGGCGGTAGCTCATTCGAAATTCGGTAGCTCGGCCGGAGCGCCTCACGGTAATGAAACATTCGCAGCGCACCGCAAATTGCCCCTCGCCGTGCCACGGCAAGAAACCAAATGTTTTCGACCGCCTACTTGTATCTGGCCTTTCCTTCCTCCTCCCGTCTTTTCTCTTCCCTTCTTTTTTCCTTCCCTTCCACCCGGTCGTTCTGCCGCTTTTTTCTCCCCCGCCGCCCCTCGAAAGCTTCGTTGCCGGCGTCGCGCACTTCGCGGCGGCAATCTCGTGTGCAATTATTGGTTTTCGTGCCGGGGCAATCTCGCCCGATGGGACCGCGGCTACGTGTTGTTTTCGTGGACCGCTGTTGGAAGGGAATTACGAAATACTGGCGGGTTGTGTAATGCGTTCGCTGGCAGGGGGGAAGGTAGTACTGTGAACGTAACATTTTCTTTTTCCGCCGAAGAGGGGGCTTTTTAGCTCTGTGTGGTGATAGTTGAGTCGTTCAGGGCTTTGGTTCTTATGCTGGTAGGATTTAAGGCTTTCGGATGTGGGCTATGCGTTGCTGGGACTGGGTTGGGGCACTGTGCATATCCAGAGAAAAGAGAAAAGAGAAAAGAATATCTAGCTTGGATAAAGGACTAGTTATATAATACCTAACTACAAATTTAGCAGTCCTCTGAGGAAGATTGTCTGCGAAGTATTAACTTGTTAACTGGGCCATCCGCTAATCGGAATCTATCGTACCCTTTTGTACAAGTGTAATTGAGGACGTTGCAGCGAGAAGGATGCAGTTCCATTTTTTACAGGTTTTGAGCTTATTTTGATTTGTTGCAAATAAAAATAGTAATAGAAATAGAAATATTAATATTAATATATTTATTGCAGAATATTTTTTTGCCAAAAATAGAAATAAAAACTTATCAACTCAATAACTGCTACTTATCCTGTGAAAATGTTAAGTCAAAGCAATAATTTTATAAAAAGTTTTTTCTAATTTATTCGAAGTTGGTGAAGATGCAGCTCCACCCCTCCTGTTGCAAGGTCCTCAATTATATATCAGCGTATCACAAATCCCTTTTACTTGTAACAGTGACATAAAGATTCCAGAATCTATCCAATACAGAAATTCCACCAGTTAAAGAAACTATACAAACACCTGAATTCCCCTGCCAGTGAAAATATCAAGACCCTTTCACCGATCCAGGCAAATAACAATATCCCCGTTCGAAACCGATTTCGCATTCAGCGTGCTGCGCTGCGTTAATTGCGGGGGCCTTGCTTCGGCTGCAATTTTAAGAAATTAATCCGTGACTGGTTGCGTCCAGGGCACAGGGTGGACCACTTCAGACAGCAATAACGTCGAAACCACGGGCGTGACTCTCGTTTCCACAGGATCGCTTTACCCTCAGCTATTACGTTCCCACGTGCTCATGGGAGAGCGAGAGTAGCAGTATATACCAGCGATATGCCGGCTCCGTAAGACCAGGTGGTACGGTATAACATTGGAACAGCATTCCACGTTGCAACTGATGCGCGGCGCCGTGCAGTGGCCGCTGCACACACGACCCCCGTAAGACCGATGAACGTGATAGCACGTCACGACGACGAAGAAGAAGAAGAAGAAGTAGCTGAAGCTCTATATACCCGCATACGTTACCACGGCTATCTCGACCGAGTGGAATTTTCTGGCTAGCTTGAAAAAAGCGGCGCAGCTTCACGGCAGTGAGAGTCCTGGTCATCGTGGCAATGGGGGGCGATGGCCGTTTGGCTTGATGGAAACTGTGCCATCTTGAAATAACAGGTCGCTTTCATTTAATCGATTGGACGGATAGAGTGGTGTTCTTTATATGTTCATTCAGTACGAAGCAAGAGATAAACAAAACATTCTCTGAACACAGAGCATTCTATGTTTTGAGTAGTTTTACTCAATGTGGTGCATGTTATGCCTAGATGAAGGGTAAGGGAAAAACAGGGAATGTCTACCCTCCACTGGATCAAAAGAAGGAATGTCTCCAGTCTTCCTCCTTGCACTATGTATTTCTGATTAGTGTAAGCTTGCTCTACGTCAGGAGCCCTCGGTCATCATTGGGTATGTTTCATCATGACCTTTAGGACGTCAAGAGTGCAAGGATTTAATCTTACTCGCCTGGATTCTCTTTTACTTATAATTTCTTTATTACCACGTTTTTAGCAATGCTACAGTTAGCTGATTAGGGGGCACTCGCGACTCTCACACACATTCACTCTTCTCTATGCACATTCATATATATACAACAGTGTACACGGTGGCGGATTTAACAAGACGGCTGATGAGCAGTTGCAGCCTGGGCCCCTGCCCAGAAGGCCCCTCAGGGCCCCATATCCAAAAAAAAATTATGATTAGGTATAGGTATCCAAACACTACATTTTTTTCGTACTACTACAGTTGGCCTGCTTTTAGTAAACTATCTCTTCATTTTCCCGAAGAAATGGGCCCCTCAGAACGTTTACCACCTGGGCCTTTTTTCTTAAATCCGCCACTGTGTGTACACATCCTTGTTTTGATAATAATACAAGTGAATATTTATTTTGTTACAGCATTCTGCAGTGTGCCACTTGAAAGACAGTAAAACAATTATCTTTGTACTCAGTTCCTTTCTGATGCCTAATCAGGCTATAAATTCTTCATATCATGAACAATGCAGATAAGTTTATCTAACCTTGTTTCTTTGCTGATGGACTAAAGCATTAAAACTTGATTTTCTCAATAAAGCTGTTTTGTGACATTCCTTGTTTTTCCCCTTACCCTTCAGATAGAATGTACTCATGGTATATGCATATGTACTGTTCTCAAGGTTTTCTGTTAGTGGAAAGTGTATTTTATTTGCTTGACACGTGAGAAAATGGGAACAATCTCTGGCACATGTAACGTTAAGCCGAGAATCTACCTAGAAGCTAATCTATGCTATGCGATGATATGTTATGCCATGGTACGATTTAAAAAAATTAGCTTCGTTTCCACCAAAAACTAAGCTAAAACATAGCATAGCATAGCTTAGCTTAGCTTCCAGGTGGATTCCCGGCTTTAGTCTCTGCGGTAGACTCGATGTACCCAAGTGTAGGTATATGACGCTTGATATCGAACGTGTTAACATTTGAACCAGACCATGATCTTTATTTGTGTATTTCCCATGTGGAGTTTGAGACAGTTCCTGTTTTCTAGTAGATTGAAGATGGATACAGGCTTTCTGTGCACCCATGTGCAGCACCACGAATCCTGCACTTCTATTTCCTGAAGAGCATCGAGAGTATTATCTAGGAGCCCATAAATGGTCCTCTCTGTACTCTTCGTACAAACCATTCCCTGCGCAAGCGGTCGATCAGAAAATGTCTGCTCGACTTGAAGAGTAAATTTGCTATCCTATGAATCAGCGTTCCCACATATGTCACAGTCATTGGCCTCGCTGAAAAGTGCCCGACTACGACCTCGTCACGTGCACCAGGTCGATAGCTTCTTCCTCGATCGCTCGGTGCATCTCGTTGCGCGGTGAATCGCGCGTTATATACTCGTTTTAAAACCCTATAAAAGCTGTTCTCGCTGGCCGCCGCCAGCTGAGGCAAGAAGCGCCATGAATCTTGAGAAGACCTAGTTCGTGTCGTGACAGGTACCTCGGTAAGTTCGACGGTACGCCTGCAGTTAATCGTGCTTAACGGCCGATGACGCATCCTGCTCAACTGCACCTGGTATCAACATATTCATCCTTGCATTCCCTCATGGTACACGTTATTCAACACGCAGAATACGTGTCGGTCCCGCGGAACCTCACAATCGATCCTCATTCATTACCGAGCTAGCAGATGATCTGCGGACGATGATGACTGGTTGAATCTTGATTGACGAAAAGAAATGAAATCTGTTGCTGCCCGTCGAGTCACGTACGCTGTTTGCGCCACGCTACGGGCTCACACTGGACCGATTGGTTCATTAACTTAATTAATTTCCAATCAGCACTGTCGCCTACTTTTTGCCCCGACATTTTTCTTCCTCCGTTCGTCGAGTTCCCCGATTGCGAAGGGGAAAGAGCAGCGCCAAATTTCGCTAATTAAGTATCGTCACGTTGATCAGGCAGAGTAGGCGGTGTTTTACCATACATTGTCACGGAATCCACCTGCCCGGATAATTGCGAGATAAAATATTTGAGCTTTTTGCCGGGCGGCCACACACGAGCTACGCGCTTCTTCAGGGAGCGGCAATTAGGGGATCCGATCCGAAAGTATGCGAGCTAATTGTGAATTGAAGAGGCCGCTGGACGGAGGAGGACCGCCCAGACGCAGCTGGACCGAGCATTCGTCAAATAATTGACAAATGAATTTAATTGCCGCCCCTGGTTCTTGCTCAGCTACCGCCAGGACCCCGATGATGAAACACTCGCGGCGTTAATTGCCGGATGATTTAAGGACGCTACCGGATGGGTCATTTATTTCTGGCGTTCCGCCAACACTGTGACTTTCCAGTCTTTCCCCCCGTGATCCGCGTACACTTCATTAAAGCTGTAATTTACCACGTTTCACTATAGCGGCGTTACAATGTGAAAGTTTCACCATTCCCCTTCTGTAGAGTGTTCCTGCATGAGCTGCTTGATGGATCGGTTGCAAGATCACGTTGAAATCGATAGTGGGATAGATAGCCTGGTTGTATTGTGCTACATTGGGAGTTAAGGGATACTTTGTTTCCCTGTGCAAACCGACTTATTCTACAGCGGTGAAAAACGCGGTTCCTTTAGGTTGCCTTGGCCGAATAAGGCGATCCTGAGAGTTTTTAACCGCGGTATCGGCGGCTAATTTATTTTGACAAATACGGATCGCTCGTTTGTCCTGTAATGCGGCTATGGTATTCGAGATTCGCGCCATGTTCGACACCGACCTACTTCGATCAGCCGTGAGTTATTCTCATGGTTGTTTTAGAGCAGATGGGCGAGATTCAGGCGAAAGGAATATCGAATGCGAGATTTATAATTGAACAAGGGGTGATGAATAAAACTAGCAAGTAACACAGCATTATACAGAGTTATAACTCTTCATTAAAACGACAGGAATACTTACACTTCAAGCATGTTAAACATTAAATACTAATCTATAAACCTGTTGAATCCTGAAGCTCTCTACAGAACTAACTTATAACGAGCCCTGAACTTATTAGTATCCAGGTGGAAGCATCGTATCAAAGTCTACTGACGTGCAGTGCAACCTCATATTTCGCGATAAAAGCAAGAACACCTGGTGCTCGGATACTTATAAGAAAATATGGGGGAGATCTAGCGAAGAATATGTTCCAGCGCCAGTAACTTGGCGTGTCACTGTACTTTCATGCACAACCACGTATAATAAAATGCAGTCTTAAACGGAGGACTCAGCCAGCTGCTGAAAGACGAATTTTTCTTGGGCGAGTCGATCGCCCGGCGAAAATCGCGGCAGTGAACTGGCCGAGGGACGAGCTCTAGCTGCACGAAACGGAGTCAGCCGCGCTCGTATAGCCCGGTGGATTTAAATTTAAGCCGTTCGTCTCCCGGCGAACGACTTTCGAATCATTAGGATCTCCATAAACGGTGGATGGCCTAACGAAGCTTCCTTAAAATACGGGATGTACGAGTATTACGACCGGCCGAAAGGGAGCGGAGCGCGGCGGGGAGGAGTGAAAAAGGAGGAGCGACAACGGCGGGGCCGCCAGGCCAGGCCCGATTCACCTAAAAGTACATCTGCCGCCTACCCGATAAGCGCACTTGTAAATCAAGGCACGCGTGCGCGAGACCGAGCACTAAACCTCATAGAAGGGCACGCAGTGCCTATGGATGAACCTGAATTATTAATGCAAGCACGCTTACTGGTTCAATCAAGTCCTCCCACCTGGCCACCTAGTCAATTCCTGGGCCATGCTCCTTTAGCCGGGACCGCCATATTTAAAAGCGTTGCCCGCATGATCCTCGACACGATTAAGCTCTTCGGCGTCTCTTAAGGATCTCCAGCCGAGAAAAAATAAGGAATCAAAGCGGGCCGACGCGACCCTGGTCCTTGAACGGGAGAATCAGCTCGGGGCTAATCTCGTGTTTCGCGTTTTAGACGCGGGGCCCTTTGCGGAATGGATCCAGCGTGGACGGATGAAGAATTGTGGGCATCCAGCGGCGAGTAGTCGGTGAAGGTGGTTCGTGAAGATTGAGAATGTTGGGTGACAGAAGTATTTGAAACTTACAAGGGAATACCGCGACCCTGCACTCACCGATTGGAACGCAACTTTGTGGGTTTAGAGAGTGACTCAAGACAAGAACAACGGTATGTTTCATTCTTGCCAAATTACCCTATAAGGATGTGGAAACTCAAAATCAAATAGGCATTCCCACTTTTTCGCGTATAACTGCTAAAGTAGAAGAGATAGAAAAAAATGTTTGAGATAGAAGTTTAATGGTACAATAAGCGCTGCAAACTTGCGTTAATAAAATTTTGAAAAGAATTTAAAAAAAATACCCTGACGAAATTCTTTTTCGAATTGTGTTAACGCAAGATTGCAGCGCTTATTGTAACATTAAACATTTGTTTGAAACATTTTTTTCGTCTTTTGTGCTTTAGGAATTATACGCGATTAAGTGGGAGTGCCTATTTGACTTTGGGGTTAGTTCTCACAGCCTTAAGGGGGTATTCTGGTCTAGCGCGCGAGTTTCATGACCATTTTTCAGAATCTTTATGAGCAATGAAAGTAAGTCTACTACACAAAGTTTTCCTAAAATCTTAATCGTTCTTTTAACTATATTTACAAATTTTTCTCTCGTGAGAAAATTAATATCACATGTCTGTATGAAGACATAAAAATTGTGCATTTTGCCATGATGCTGCAATGATTCTGCTCTTCGTAGGCATCTGAAACAAATGATTAATGAAAAATTTTATTCAGTAAGAAGATTATTCATTGAAATTAATTTTTCACAAAATGGCGCCATGTTGAATAGAAAGTCCGCCAGAAAAAACAAACTTATCTGTTCTGTAAAAATTCTGAAAATCGTCATGATACTCTCGCACTAAACCAGAACACCCCCTTAAAAGGGGAATGGATACGAATGAAACATAGTATTGTTCTTGTCTTGAGTCACTCTATAAACCTAAAAGGTTGCGTTGCAATCGGTGAGTACGTGTTCGCGGGGTTCTCTTGTTAGAGCTGCAATTCTTCATATGGAACCCAAAATTTTCTTCAGATGAGTCCATTACTCTGATAATTCTAGCATACTTATTTTGCTGGCCCAGAAGATAGCCCAACGATTGAGAAGTGGGAGATCGGTACAAGAGAGGTTCCACTCAGTCAGAAAAGATCAATCCCCCGGAGAATACTTGTCAAACGAGCGAAAGTTCCACCCTCGAGGGGGCGAGGAGAAAAAAAGTAGGGGGCCGCAGTGTCGTAGACTATCACCACCAGCGAGGCAAGAACCTGAATCTACCTGAGGAAGAGCGTGCGTGCACGTACGTCTCCCATGCGTCGGGATGCCCGCAGAGTGGAGGCAGTGGGAGAAGCACGGCACGAGATGGTATGGGAGGGCGTCGGGTCGGCGCGTGGGCGGCCGCAGGCAGGACGCACGTCTCGGAGAAAGAGAAAGACGGTCTCGTGGTATGCCACGAGGCCTGACGGAGCCGTTCGGAAAGGGGGGGCTCACTCGGTGGAGGATGGAGAAGAAGAAGAAGAAGAAGAGGGCGAAGAAGGAAAAGAAGAAGAGGAAGGCTATGACGAAGGAGCAGAAGAGGAGTGTGAGGTGGAGGAAGAAGGAGAAAAGGAACAGAAAAGGTAAGATAAACGACGGGGCGAGAGGGGGAGAGGACGGTGGAAAAAAAAAGGAAGAGCGCGAACGTTCTTCTATATCCGCGTATGGGAAAGGACGTGACGAAGAGAAAGGAGAAGGCGAGGGAGAAGAAAGGAGACGAGGCGATCCGAGAGCTCGATCCTTAGCCGGTTAGGAATAAAAGGAGTTTTATATGACGCCGTGGTTTATGGCCGTGGGTTTTATCTGATCGCGTTGCCACCGGTGCGGATTTCGCAATAAATTAGGCCGAGGTGTAATTAAAAGGGCACCGGTTGCAGTCGACTCGTGACCGTCGTGTAGCCACTACCGAACCAGGGGGGATCTTCTTCTTTCTCGTCTTTATGAGGCCACGAAATCCGCGATGCGACCTTCGTTTCGGAGATAAAGGATACTGCGGGATTGGTCCGGCGGGGCTTGTACGGCTAATGTCTCGGGGGTCGAACCTTTCGTATTATGGTTGCTCGTGGCGCAGTCCGAATTAGGAAATAAAAATTGCCTCGGCCCTTCGCTTCTTTTTGCTGCGAGATATATCTTGGACGTAGCAGTGCGCTTAATGGTAATTTTAATACCGCATAAATATAATTCAACGGCAGAAGCTTACCGACGTATAAATTAACCTATTAACCCCACTTATAAAATGCGATTAAAACAGTAATCAATGGACACATGCGATACCTAATTAACACAGTATTATCAGGAAAACTAAGTGTATTTTTTAATACCAATATTCAATTTCTATTAGGAATGCACAAAATTGAAATACACCTCCAACATAGAAGTCACAAGCGACTTACTCGCTGGACCATATAGAAAGGAACGTTTTATGCATCCATGACTCACCAATGGGACACATATTGATAACGACATAGTCGGGAGCAGATACTGACTCAAAGTTCAACTGTTCAGTGATGCGAAATTGCCATCGAGTCTGTGTCCCTACCACATCCTCCCTGGAGCCAAGCCAAAAGCGGCTGGAGCAATTCGGTGCTTCCGCGAGCCCGCGCCGGTAACGAGGCGAGTCGCGACTAATTTGTTCGTTCGGCAAATTGAAATTACACGTTGCTACGGTGCCGGTTTTCTCGCGGCTCGCCGAGCCGCTGAATTATCGCCCGAACCACGAAAAAGGGACTCTCGAAACCAGCCAGAGGAGAGGCTCACCTCCGTGACCCGAGATAATGTCGGCTGCCGCACCGACTTTCACCCGACTTTCTGTTCCACCCTCGTGCACCGTGCTGTTATTAATTTCGCGAGTCTACTAACGACCAGCTTATTATTCCACGTGAAATTTTGCATCAACTTTTATTGATGGCCGGTTCCGCGCCGGGGCCAGGGCCCGCGCGCTTTAACGTTAATTTTAGCGTCCCCGCGCGGCGGGACGGGGAAGCGCGCCTGCTGCGTCATGATCCTTCCTCGATGATTGAATACGATGCATTTGGCGGCACGTTGGTACGCTCCACGTGTCACGAGACGTCTTTCTGCCGATTTTGCTTGTCATAACTTGCTACGTTAATGCAGCTTCGTAATGCACCAGGCTGTGGTGAAACTACTCTCCCGCTTCCTGGATGGAGGATGGGCTCAGATTGAAAAGCGTTGACCGAAGTGGGAGGTAATTTATTTAGTCAATTAACTGGCAATCAGTGGAACTCGCTTCTTCAAAGTTTCTCTTTAAATTTACCATGTTGGTAAAAAGTGGTGCAGGAATGGTAGGTACACTTTGGAGGGTAACCAGAAAATGTAGGACTCTAAACTGGGAGAACATGGGCAATACAGGGTAATATTGGAGGCTATACACACGAACATATGAATTCATATGCGAGATCCAGATAATAGGTATTCAATTGTTTAGACGTTTGAGGTTAGGTGTTGTCCAATAATCGGACAAGAAATTGAAAAATAAAAAATGTTAAAGAGAGTTGCATTCTTTTACACGAAAAAAGAAACGAATTTAAGTGTCAATCATGGGCGTCCGGAGGGGGTGCAAAAGGGATAGCTGCTCCCCCCTGGCTTTTAAGCAAAAATCGCTTATTTAACAAAGCTGATCTTCATTAAGTTTATACTAAAAAGGGAATATTTTTTAATTTCGGTTTTAAATTTTTAATTAAACTGACACTATAAAATGGGTTAAAAAAGGCAAGAGGGGTATATTTTTCTTTACCATCATCCCAAAGTTGCCCGCCTCCCTGGAAAAAAGTCTCCGGACGCCCTTGGTATCAATGTGGTATGTCACTTCAAATTGGTAAAACTTTAGCTGTTTATATGATGTGCCAATTTTACCCCGGTTGCGGGGTAACAGAAAGAAGGAAAAGGACAAAAGTTTTGTGCGTTTTCATAATTGTAGTACAATTACAAAATATGCAATGTCGTAATAGGATACTTAAAGCATCTGTAAAAATATTAATTTTTGTATTATATCGATAGCTTAGTGCATAAATATTGTATGTCCACTTTTTGTGAAACTTCAATTTTTATATGCAACAAATAATTCTTGCCTGTTTCTTTATGCTGTATAAGAATCACATTTTTATCTATTTCATACAATTATCAGAAATATTTTTCTTCATTGTATGGCCTTGAATATTATGTATCATTCCGATTGCATGTTTAAAGCTATTTTCCCTGAAAACGCTAAAAGTGGACATACAATGCTTCTGCACTCAGCCATTGATATAAACGTTACAAAAACCTGCCAATTTTTCCCCAGAGTACGGTATATTATTATTATTAATCGTCTTTATTACTCAAGAACAGAAGAAACCTAAATATTTACAGATGGCATAGACAATAAAAGTAAAGGCGAGGCTGCAGTGGTAACACTGTTGGGAAGCCTAACCCTACTATAAACTAAACTAAACTAAAATAGAGACAACAACAAATAACATAACAAATGTGAAGAATAAACTATGCTGTAACTGTCATTTTGCAAGATAATAGCGCACACAGATGTATCCATGAGAGGCAGGACGTTTCACGGGAAACGATCAACGATTTCTCACGTCAGGCAGCATCCTGACAACAGGAATTAACTCGTCCAAGTTGCCCCGATGGAATCCAGCGGTAGAAGAAGTGACGATCCTAACGTCCCGCGGAGTTTCCCATAAGATCGTGGCTTCCCTCGAAATGTGTACTTTTTTCCGGCGGCTCTGCTGGTGCGCGAGACCAGCTTCTGCTTATAGCTCCGGCGCTTCGGAGCCGTGACCGCAAAACAAATATCATGAAATTTCTAGGAGCACGCCCGCTGCTCTCACGACTTCTCTTCCTCTATTTTCATCCTCGCGTTCCAAGCTTCTTTTTACTCTGCTCCTCTCTCAGGTTTCTCTTACTTTCGAGGATTACTTCGACCTTAGCTCCTTCATCATTCATCATCCGATTACGGCTAATACTATTTATTCCAATCACTCCTTGGAATTTAGAGAATTCCACCTCAATAATTACTTGCCTCTGATCGAACTGTAATCAACATCTTTCCTCCTAATTTTCGAGATCCTTCCAAGCACCTTTCTCTGCCTTTTCTCGGCGGTTTAATCATTCACCCGTTACATCAGCATATTGTAATACTTCAACACCTACTCTGTTCATTACAAAATTCGTCATTTCTCCGCAATTATCACCCCTTTGTTGATCGAATCTCTTCAAGGTTCTTTTTCTGCTCCTCTTCCTTCATCCACTTCCTTCTACAATAATACACTCTCTTTCTTCCCCCCAAGCCTCTCTCCCTCTCTTCGCCCGCTCGTCCACCGGCTTCTCCCGTTCGAGGATCCCGAGGAGAGATAACCCTTATAAACTGGAGCATTAGTAAGGCGCGGAGCAGCTCCGTGAGAGAGTATCTCTGGATCTACACGCCGCGAGAGGGGCGCAAAAGGTGTTCCACAATGAGGTCCGGGTATATAAACCATATCTGCATCGCCGGCATCCTCTTCGTGGCCTCTCGGGAGTGCATGGACCACCGCAATGTTATATCGCGCTGCCATGTAGATGAGAGTAACGCCGGCCGCTCGAGTAACGTCCGGATATATCTTCGCGCGGCCATCTTAGCCGTGGTCCCGCTCTTTGGACTCTTACCCGAATCTATGTAATTATCAATCGGACGGTTGTTCGTGGAAGCCAGGACCCAGGGCCCCTTTCCCTGGCGATTTCGTGCTGAAGTGAACAGAGGGACTCGAGGATCTCTGGCCTCTCGCTGTCACGCGATGCTCTCATGGCGAAAACTTAAAAAATAGGTGCACATACGGAGCTAGATGAAAGTTAGCTTTGTAAACTGGTATGATGAATGTGCGTTAAAGTAGAACGCGATTCATGGGAGTCGGTGCTATTATTCTCACTGTACTGGGATTGGGGATGTCTCCCAATTTATCACAAGTGAGGCTGCAGATTGTAGAAACACCTATGCGCGTTTAGTTGGGAAACGGTCTATCGTGCAGGTTTCGGCAGATAGGTGGCGAGTTGGCGGTAGATGAATTTGGGCAGCAGAAAAAAATAGAGTAATACATCCATATATATCCTCTACATATCCCCAAAGATTAAAGTTTAAATTTCTTCACTCTAACGGGGTGAAATTGACCCCTGAAAATCCGGCTATTTTCCCATTTTGTGTTATAACTCGCGAACTGTAAGAACTGTGAGAACTGTAACTTACCAAATGATAGTCCTATTTAAAAAAAAGTAACTGTTTCCTGAAAACTTTCTGCAGTCAATTCCGGTTAATTGCATCCTCTTGGAGTAAATTTGGGCAGCAAATAAAATTGCGTTGTACTCGGGACGACGTCGCCTACATATCCACAAAGTTTCATAATTTTTTTAATTGCCTGGTTCGGGATCTTTCCTTGTCAAAACTATGAGGGTTGAAACTTGTTAACCCATCAAACACGAAAATGGTTGGTCCTACGAAAAAACTCATACAATTTTTTTGTAGAGAATTTCCTAAGATATAAATTTGATAATAACTATTTTTGTCGTAAAACTGTTAGATAACGAGATATTCGCGAAAAACATGTTTTTTTTTTACCCCCAACCCCCTGTAAAATATTTTAGCAGATATCGGATCGATGGGGACATTTGACATATCGTCGTTTACAACGACGAAATAAAGGCTCAATCCAAAATTTAACTTGCTGGGAATTATTCCGTAAATTGGCCATATTTCCAATTTCACTGGACTCTAGTGACTAAAGCAGTCGTCCGGCAAGCGAAAGATGCCGGGTTTGGGAAAGATTCCCTGTTGGAATACGCTGTTGTAGATTCTAATTTGTTTAAACACTTGCTGTTGCTAGAAGTTCTTTAGGTGGTGGATCATAATGCTCACTTTCACTGCCCGCATAGAATTCAAGGAACAGGATAAGGCATCGAGCTTAATTGACACATCTCACCGGAAGAGCAACAAATACCCGGTAAATATCCCATAATTTCCATAATATCGTATAAAACCAGCGCGCTTCGTGTACCCCCGTCATCAGCGCGGCGTCCGCCTCTCGCCCGGCGACGGAGAGCAATAATCCTCGCGCGCGCCAGCGCGATTGCGCTCGATCTTTACACGAGTCGCGGCCACGCGCAGCGTGCATCGCCAGCGAGAGGGACAAAGAAGAAGCCGGGCCAGGGGAGAGGCCCGAGCCCCCGTGTCCTCGCGAAATTCCAAAGCAGAAAGGACGACGATCGTGTTTATGATACGTCGCGCGGAGAGGAGCCATCTCCATCGAGGAATGCGAGGGTGTTCACGGGCCGCGATTAAGTTGTATCAAATCCGCGATTGAGTGCCTCGTGCGTCGCGAGTTCCACGGCCATAAACGTCCCGGGCCACGGTGTTTCCCATAATCTACGGGTGGGGGTCGCCAGGCGAGCCGGAGGGAACAAAAAGGACGCGGAATACGGGGAATACGGTCCGGGATGAGGCCGGAGCGAGAAGGATCCACGGCGGTAGAATGACGCTGACGGAGAAAGGTGGACTGATGGGAGATTGAAAAACATATAGCCCTGCGAAGGGAAAGTATGATACTTAGGGGGCAGTAAAATATTCGGGATATTCCGTGTCGCTGGAGATAAGCTGTCGGCCCTTGGATCCGGATCCTCCTCTCAAAACAGCTGCAGCTTGGATCCTAAACAAATCCACGTTCCTGCATTTCGCGACTCGCGGTGCTTCCGTGACGTCTTCCTTGGCTCTTAACTGGTCCAAGATCGAGGGGATAGGGCTGAAATATATAAGCGTGGAAGCTCCACTCTATGTGGACAAGGAGACGATGATGCAAGGATGATGGAGGAAAGGGGGACACGAGACGAAAGCAACAGCTGTGAAGGAGACTAAGTATGCAAAACACGAAAATGAGGAGAGGATGAGAAAAAGAAGGCTGAGGGTGGTGGGTAGGAAGGAGACCGTTGATCCTGGCGAATTCACGAGTCGAGGCTGATCCTCGACACGCAGGAGGTATCCAGGTGCGGAGGTGACGCTCTGCAATAACTCTTTCGGCTTTATGTCGTGGGTGGTTTATACTTTATGCGTCCCGTGGGACAATCACGAGGCCACGGACGATTCGGGCTCTTATTTCTACTGCCTCTTCACATTTCGCCTTGTTTACGACGAGACGGCGCCGCTGCCTACGGCGCGGAACGCCGTGGCGTGTGCGTGTCGATATTATACGCACTCAGACACCTCAGGACTTGGTGGCCACATCAGAATACAGAGGTCCTCTTCTCTGCGCAGTCCCCTCATCGAAAGAATCGAGGCTGTTGGGGGTTCCTGATTTGTCGGAGCGTTAGAAATATCGCGGCGATCCTTCGGGGCTTGGTGATTTACCGAGTGTCCTCATGCACGGCTTCCTTTCTGGATGATCGAGTTGCTTCGGGGCGTACTGTTTCATAGTTTCTTGTATCGGAGATATGTAATTTTGTTTGAAGTAGTAAGCCTCTATCACCAGAGAACGTGATACCTAATTCCAAATTGCATTGCAGAGGTAACATTTATTTAATTTACGTTTAGCGCTTAGTTCGTGCCGTAAACTCGGGGACCATTGGTAGGTTTTTGTAACATTTTGTTGTATATTATAAAAATTAACATTTTTACAGTTGCTTCAAGTATTCTATTAGGTATAACATCGCATCTTTTTTTATTGTACTACAGATGTCAAAATGCATAAAGTTTTTGTCCTTTTTCTTCTTTAATACGTGTTAATTAACTGTTAATGTTCCCCCAGTTTACGGTATATACCACGTCAACTCGAATTAGTCTAATAATCCTAGGGGTAAAATAGAATATTAAAGAATCTTCCCCAAATATATTTTATTGCACGATCCACCTGCTCTACATATGTACATTACTGTCCATAAATACCTATGTATTACCTCGTGAACTGTAAAATAATTTTTTTACCAAATGATATTTAATTAAAAGAAGTAACTTTTGTCTTGATACTTTTTTTCTATCTCTCACACTTTGCGAGTTATAACACAAAAGCGGAAAATAGCCGAATTTTCACAGGTTAATTTCACCCGCTTCGAATGAATTTGGGCAGCAAACAAAAATTGCGTTGTGAGCAGGCGGAAATCCCCTACATATTCACAAAGTTTCAGAATTTTTTGAATTCTCGGGTTTGGGATCTTCCCTTGGAAGTACTATCCAATGTTGTTAATTTCAAATACCAAATAAAGTAAAATTTGTTGCAGTTTTTCAATAAATTTGCAACATTTTTCACAATTCAAGAATCCTGGTAGAAAACACTGTTAGTGCCAAAAATGAAATTCTATACTATAGTATTACCAGATGCACGTAGAACATTTTCCGATAAATGTTTTTTTAAATTTTTGCACTTACACTATTTTCTACAAGGACTCTTCAATTATTCCACAGAGAGTAGGTGTCCTAATACTTATACACGGCAGTGTATTTCTATTCTGAGGTTCAACACTGTACCCTTGCATTGCTCGAGATAAATCACCAATTCCTAAAGAATCCCTCGACTTTCTCCCCTTCCTGTAGTAACTAGTTCCACCACGTAACAGCGCCGATTTCACAGGGCCACCCGTTGCGCAATCGACGCAGAATGAACAATCGACGTCAGGGGTCGCGGTTCCTTGGCGAGTTTCGCGCCGGCACGTCGAGGACCCAGTCTCCAGTAATTATATGAGTCGCGAGCGTTGCTTGCTCGTTACGTGTGCACGAGGAAGGCGAGCAGGTGGGAACGGTTCCGAGGGAGCGTGTGATGCAAACGCGATAAATCAGAATTCCAAAAGCAACGCGACGCGCGGATCGATAGCCAAGATCGGCAACGTGCCAATTTTCGTTCGGTCGGGTGAAAGCAACGCTTCAAAAAGGGCCCGGCCGGATCGACGGAGGCGCAATGATAGGTGTGATAAATGCAATTATTTACGGTCGATTAAGAGAGCACACGAGCGTGTACATACGTCCCCGATCGGATCCGCAGATTGAGCGCGAGCCTCGCCTTCGTCCGCGCGAATTCTGCTCGAGTTTTAAGCTGATTATCCGCTGCTGCTCCTTGAGAGGAGCCCCCGTCGCGAGAGCGTGGCGATGCACGATGCTGCTTCGATCGGAGAGTAAGCGTGGTGGTTGTTGCACCGCGAGCAACGGAATTATTGGCACTGGTAGGTAGGAGGTTTGTAAACGTGTTTGGAATAAAAGATACCGTAGGGAATAGAACGAATCGAGGCGGTGATTGCAAACAAATACACGCGATGGTCATCGCGTAGGGACGAGGTTAGCCAATAACGATGAGGGTCTAGCGATTGCTAGACATTGACCGAAGCAGACGCAATTCTCGCGTGCTTTGCATGCCGATATTTTGTTTAAGGGGAGGTTCTGGTCTAGAGCCCAAAAAAATAGGTGATATTTAGGAATTAATTAAAGGAAAACTACTACATATAATTGAATGGGACTTTTTGCATTGTATTAAGGATGTCTTATATTATAGAAATATATTTTTTGTTTTATAATTAATCATTGCAGACAGCCCTGGGGAGTCGTTAAAATCAAGGCGTCAAAAAATTGATCCAAATCGGTGGGACCTGTATCTCCAAAAGTTATTATCCGATTCGACTGAAACCTTTTTTATTTTGAAGATTATTCGTTTGGCTAGGGGGGAGGGCTAAAAAATTACAAAAATGACATTTTTTTTAGAAAATAACGACACTTCCAGTTTGAAATCACTTCCCTGTATTTTTCGTCCTTTCATCGCCTTTGAAAATTATAAATTTTCAACTTTTTGTAATTTTTTTAGACCCCTCCCCCTAGCCAGAAGTATATTCTTCAAAATAAAAAAGTTTCAGTCGAATCGGATAATAACTTTTGGAGATACAGGTCCCACCGATTTTGAGAACACCGTTTCGGGAAAAACGCGTTTAAAGTTTTACGTGAGCGCCGAGTGACCAGTTGTGACCCATGCATTTGCCGCTACTCAAATGCCTATAACTTCGGGAATTTTACGAATTTGAACAAATCCTTTTAAACACGTTTTCCTAAAAGGTTGAACATTCGAAAAATGAAATAAAAAAAAATCGACATTTAGACCAGAACCTCCCCTTAAGTATCTGTACGAACAAGGTTTTCAGGCGTCTGCTTCGGATTGCTTTGGTTTTCGGATATGTTTTGGAGGACCAAAAAATAACAAATACGTGTTCTTTAGGAGGTGAAAGAACCCTTCAAAGTTCATAAGAAGAGGTACAAAAGTTCATATTGTTGGTTTCATGAATAGTATAACATTGTGTTGAATAACTTGATATAAATATCTACTTGATATATTTGTTAAATAAAATTTAATATACACAATGTTATAACATTCTTTGAACTAACAATAGGAACTTGTTCTCTTCTTATTAACTTTGAGCTACTTTGAGTGGTGGTTTCACCCCTTGATTATGTAAAAGGGGCAAAACAAAATAAGGTATTGGTTATTTTTCGGTCCTCTAAAACATATCCGAAAACCAAAGCAATCGGAGGGGGACACATAAAAACCTCTTCTTTGTGTTGACTTTTTTAATAACTGCAATGATGGACACATATTTGAGAGGTGAACCACGGTGCGTTGGTAATTTACAGTGACTCAGAAAAGTGTTTGCACAGTGAGGTGGGTGGTAACGAAGTTTAAGATACTACTTACATTAGATGGTATTTAATAAATTCTTCTCCTGAGCGACGTGATATTTTTAATTCCACACATATCCTCGTTTCTACACTTTAAGGTATTAAGGTTTCGTCTTCCCTTCTCTCTGGCAAGAAAATCTAGTTCCCTCCAAATTTTCGCTTCCGTATTTAAATTGGTACGAGCGACGTTTAAATAGTTTAAACACTTTCGACGAACACCTACTGATCTCGTGTCATATTCATGAACGCTATCGATGCACCGAAATGCAACGCCTCGAAAATCGATGCATCGCCATGTACGGGAATATATCACGCCGCGATTCTTGTTGCTCGTGGCCAGGAGAAAAATATTCCAGTCGCGACCCACGCACAATGCGTAGAGAAATCTCCGCGTGGCGTGAGGTGTACAAGAAGAAAGGAAGTCTTCGAAATAAATCACGGATCTAGGCAACAGGTGTACGTATTGCCTCACGGTTCAGGTTCTTGCTCTTGCGAGACTTGGCGGGAGCTCCATCCGAACCCATCCACGTATCCGTGCAGCGTAGACTTTTCCTGAATCACCAAATATGCTGTCCGGTCAGCAGAAAAATATCTCTCGTCGATTTCTGCCCCGAGCCATGGAACGGAATTGCAAGGATTTTCTTCGTGGTCATAAAGATCTCAGAAATACTTCTCCGTGCGTGCTGCGATCGCCTTATCTCTTTCAGACTCTCACGAATCTCATGTGATTCGATTATTATTTGTCATTTCTGTATATTACTTATTATTAGCAATATCCTCTTTATCTAATACTAAGTAGCTTTAATACACGGTTTTGCCCGAAATTTAGATTCTGATTATATAAAAAAAATTTTTTTTGTGAAAATAGTCACCTTCATCTGGATTAGTCAAGCATAATGAGCTGAGGCAAATTTCGTGATCCCAGAGTTTATCGTCCGAATGTTTTTAAACGACAGACAAAGACACAAATATGTTAGAAGCTTCCTGTTTTATATATTAAAATCCACTTTAATATTAGTCTAATATTGAAGATAGGCTTTCTCTACAAAATCTAACACGACACTATCGATATTCTGTAATGTGCAATCGTCCCAGCTGCTCTACCTACGCCTCGCTGCTAATTGACTAAGCTACACACCTGCATTTCATTTCATAACTGGAACACTCGACGCATTCAATCTACCGATTCCGACGCTTCGATCCCGCTGTAGCCACTCTACAGCAACCAATGCGCCAATAAACCACAAATCATACCAATCACAACCGAACGTTATCCACTTACACCCATTCATGTCTCAATCCTCCCATCCTCTCCCTCAATTACAAAAGCCACTACGCCCCCCCGTTACCCAATCCTCGAATAAAGACCTTACCCCGAAAGTCCTTAAAAGGAGCCTGCCAGCCAGTGACCGTCGCGTATGTGCACACCTCTCTTACCCAAAACGAGTACATCAAGCGGCTGTGCGGCCGAATAAAGGCCTCATCCGTGTCCGCTAGCCTCGCGTGCGAGTCCTGTCTCACAAAGCGAGAGAAGGGGAAGGTCGGGGGCAGGCAAACATGAGGAGGAATCGGGAGGCAGTGGTACAACCGCATCAAACGCACGGCGAAGAGAGCAGCGGGGCCGAGCCGAGACGGCGTAGGGCGGCCTTGGTTTCGAATAAAATGAAATTAATCTGAAGAAGCCGGCGGGGGTCGGCGGCTCCTCTGTCCTAGTTCGTAATAAATAAATCCAACGTGGCCGGCCCCTGCGGTGTCCCAATTAATTTGGTCTTATTCTAACGGCCGTGTCCTCGGGAAATGCTCCCCTTTGTGATACCCGACCGTCGTTCCACGGGTGTTGGATTCATTATCGTTGGTCGTGCGTGCCCCCGCCGGTCCGTCGCGGGGTCGAATTTAATTAAGCCGCGGGCTACGCCGTGTCTCCGGTGCCCCCGCCGCCGCGGCCTCTCTCTTGGGGGCCGCGACTTCGATTTACAGACATAATCAGCGGGACGCCGCGCGAGGAGAAAGGCGAAGGATCTGCTCCTAGTGCTCGGTCATTCGTCGAGTGGCTGTTTTGCGGCGATTCGATGAGACAGCTCGTCGAGCCTGCAGTGATAGCGACATCGTTTTATTATCGGCTACCTCTGCGCCGCTGTAATCAGAGCTAATGAGGCTGCGAGGCTGGCGCTCCTGCTTTGAGCCTCCAGTGCGCTCAAGTGTTTGAAGAGGTTCCGGGCGGTTGTGTGCTGGGTGATTAGGTTTGG
Source organism: Andrena hattorfiana (assembly GCA_944738655.2). Classification (NCBI taxonomy): domain Eukaryota; kingdom Metazoa; phylum Arthropoda; class Insecta; order Hymenoptera; family Andrenidae; genus Andrena; species Andrena hattorfiana. The sequence continues at coordinate 36,134,310 of OX122889.2, read as the reverse complement.
ATGCTGGGCAACGTGAATTTCGGAATGGTTGGTCGTTTCTCTGGTTTTATTAGGTATGGGGCCGTGTATTGGAGGAAGTACTTAGGTGTATGTAATTTGAGGGGAGGTGTTGTTGGAATTAAACGTGAAATCGTCTTCTTGGAGTTCTTAGTGGAGGAGATCGGGGTAAAGTGAGCTTTTATAATTATTTCTTTGAAAATAGATAGATAAAGTAAATAGAAAATAGCTCACTTTACTCCGGATAGTATATGCAGTGGCGGACGAAAGAAAGTTTACAACTTTTAAAACCGCATAAGATTTTTAGAAATAGTCACAAGGACACGAGTTTTTTTAGAAGATAGGATTAGGTTGCTAAGTGACGTGTTTTGTCGTTTTGAAAAAAATAAAATGAAATTGGTCGGAATAGCAAAAAAAAAAAGTAAATGTCGTTTTTTAAACTTTTTTTGTGAGTCGGTAATGAAAATTCAAAAACCCGTTTGTAGATTGAAGAAAGTTGTATGCATGCCTAAAACTTCATCAAAATTGGTTAACTTTGCTCTGAGCTATAAACGCTTAAAGATCGCAAAATAAGATCGAAAATTTGCTGATTTCGAGAATTTCGCGTTTTTTTGAATTTTCATTACAGGCTCACAAACGAAATCTAAAAAACGACATTTACTCTTTTTTGCTATTCCGACCAATTGCATTTTTTTTCAAAACGACGAAACACGTCACTTAGCAAACTAATCGTTGTAGCTTCTGAAAAAAAATTCATGTCTTTTGGACCAATTCTAACAATGTTATGCGATTTTAAAAGTTGTAAACTTTCTTTTGTCTTGCTGAAGTATTGCTAGGTACTCGTAATTTGTCCATAGTAATGTTTATACAGTAATTCCTCGTAATAAACCCGACGAACGGGGCTGGCGGTGGGCGAACGACGTTATGCGGACACTATTCCCTTAGAGTAGTATATGTTCTAAGACTATTCGGTGCGGCCGATGCCGCGAGTGAGAAAACCCAAGAGCCGAGCGAGAGGGAACGAAACAGTTGACACGAATTTGCCGTCAACTCTTTCGTTCTCTCACTCTCGACCGAAGGATTCCAAGAAATGGTGGGGATAGTCACCGGGCGCACTACGCATGCTAAAACGGGACTATAACGAGGCATTACTGTATTTCACATTGTTATTGAGGAGAAAAAAACTGATTCTACTGTAAACTTTTTTCGGCCCACTTTACCCTGATCTCCCCTACATAGTGATGCCATAAATTCTATTCATAATAAAAATGATTCTATGTAGTAGATAAATTAAATCAGAGGGTAGGTTTTTTATATCTTTCGTTTGTAAGGAATATTAAAATATAAAAGTCCTTGTAACTACTTGAAAAGACCAGCTTCTGCTTGAATACACATTTTTAAAACGAGTTGGCCACTTTTCTATTCCTGCAGGTACAACTTCTCTCAGTATTAACGCTACCTTCACCAGATCTACCTTTAAAGTCTCAAGATTGCGATTAAGTGTATAGCAAGTTTATTCCGCTGAAATATTCCAAAAGCGATAATGAAGAGGATTAAGATATCGACTTGTTGCAAGCCAATACTCTGTAGCGATAAATGCAGGCGCGTTCGCTTGCAACCAACTCCGTGTTCACTACTAGACTAATTGGATTTTACTGTCAAGTTTTTTGTTCCTGAGGGCTTACTTAGTCTACAAAGTAATAACCAACTACCGAGTTTCCTGAATTCATATAAAACCATCATTTTGTTTTAAGGGGCAGAATTTATAGCACAAGTAAGAACGTACTATCGTATCTGCCAAAGAACGCTAAAGTGATGAGCAATTCCTTTTAATATCTCAGATCTCTCCTACTTACGAGGCAGCAGAAAAATTCCTTAATCGCAAAGTGTTATTTCCACGCAACTTCTATCTCCCATCTCGTGCACAGTCTGCAATACCAGTCCAGTTCATTCCCACTACCATGCCAAGAAGCTTCACCAAGCTTCACTTCCATAAAATCCAAATTACAACCCAATCTTGATGAAGATACAAGTCGCGCCTCTACTCCCGCTTCAACATCTCCACGACTTTTCTATTTAGCCTCCTCCCGACGGACCCTGTAATTCACTCTGTGTTCCAACTATCTGAAACCGCATATAAATCTTGCCCACGGATACGTCACCGATTAGAGAATCTTAATCGAAACTCCAACTCTGCCGCATGGGGGCAAACGAGAGCCTACAATCTCCGGGCGAAGAGGAAGCCGAGCATTTCGGCGGTTCCGTGGTGGACCAAGTAACAAACGGCCAAAGTCGATGGAGTTAAGCACAGTGAGATAAATCAAGGGCCCGATGAAACCGTTTATAACGAAACCAAGATCTATCTGGCCGGGCTTGCGTGGCAATGCGGTACGCTCTCCTAGCTATCCTATTATTACGCGGACCTGCCAGCACTCCCACGCCGAGGGTAACATGATCGGGGTTAATCTGACCGTGACCTGTGCTATGCCAGCACCTGCGTGCGACCCAACCTAATTCCAACTTTTTTCTCTTTCACCAGCCAACGCACGAGTCCCGTCCCCGTTCCCTCTGTCTCGCTGCTCCTTGGCCCGGCGTCCCACGAAGGGAGATAAGGAGGACCGATAACGGGCTCTATCTCAAAGACTTGACTAATGAGAATTTTGAGATTCCGAGATACCGGCGACGGTTGCTAGACCCGGTCGTCTCTTCGCTATACAAGCCACCTCCCCTTCTCTCTGCGCGATCATTTTAATTGGAGTTTAATTAATCTGGGTCCATCCTCGGGGTCCATTGAAATGGGTATTCACGTCGTTAACGGTACCAATCTGCATTCCTCGCAGAGGATAATGTTTAATAACGAGGGTCTTGTAAATTGGGAGGCATAGTTCAGATTCTGGAAGCGCGAACGAGATCTCTGTACGGGAGCCGGGTGAGTGTACAATTCTGACTCACTTCTGCGCCAGGAATTATCTTCCTTCCGGTTGCACCACGCGTCGCAGCCTGCCCACTGGTATTTTCGCTACTCTCCCGCGGAACACGAGCCGCGTGGGAGTTTCTGTCAGCGTGGCGATAAAAGGGGCCAGCGAAGAAATGGGGAAAGGCAAAGGGCAACAAGAACGCAGGAAGAGAAGGGGGAGGGGAGATGTTTCTCCCCGGGTAAGAGTCGCGGGCAGTTACGTGCGTGAGCGCTCGATCATAAATCCTCGCCAGCCTCGATGGTAAGTTTCGTGGTTTTATGTGTAAAAAAAAAGAGAGGAGAGAACGCGTTATGGGAAATGTCCTATCGGGTCGCAGGCAGGTGCACGGGCCATATAAGGTTAAAAGGCCATACGAAGTCGGCTCTCACTCCGGGAGTACGATAAACGCGGGCCGATTCGCTCGTGCCTCGCCCAGCTTCCACGCGAGGAGTTATTACGAACGCCTACGCCCCGGGCCACGCCGCAGGAAACCCGAGCCGAGGGTTTCGGTGACGACGAAAAAGGGGTTTGTTTTTCGTGGATATCCACGGAAATTGGACGTGGGCCCGGCGACGAGCCGTTAGGTTGTAAATCTCGCACTCGGTGGGCTGCGCTGCCCGTACACGTACGCGAGATTTCTGCTTCCATCGGACTCCGGCACCACTGCGCCTGGCTATGGTTGGCTGATTCTTTATGCATTCGAGTCTCCAGAGGCATGAGTGACTGGAGGATATTAAATAGGGTAAGTCCGGGGGAGATGGTCATAGTTTCGTTTGGAGCCTCCTACAGCAAACCTATTTGAAATAAAGCAACGAAAATGATGTAGAACAAAACTTCAATCCTTTAATATCAATAAACGAAAAATTATTATTTGATACACAAATTTTACAAATGAAAAAAAGTGTCATTGCCCATCTCTTCCTTAATGTCCGGGGAAGATGGTCATGTTTACCGTTCAGACTAACAAGTTGTGGGTCTTACCTGGTTATCATAGATTCTTTTTAGTGTTCGTCCATTTTCGTTTTTGCCCGCTCAAAACTTCTTTGGGTTTTTGCTGTGAGTCTTCTAATCCGCATGTATGACACACAGTGTCAAATTCTGTGCAATTTTCATGAGCCCAATAACCACATGACTTACATCTTAGCCAATCTTCTTTTTTTTTTTTGAGTTTCGAATTATTTTTCTCCGAATTTCACCAAAATACCTGAAATTACATTAAATATAGCTATGACAATCTCTCCCCGACAAAAATTGACCATCTCTCCTTTAAAGCCTTGGTAAGATGACCATTCCATTCCATTTCACTTAGACTAACAAACGTAACCCTAAATACTTTAAGGTTAAAAACACTGTAAATAATACACTATCCAAAATACATATTGAGAACTAAAAACATTCAACATAAATAACACAAACAACGTAAGCAAATATAGACCAAACATTTTGAAGCACTAGCTTAAATTTCATAGTGGATTTACCTACCTTTAAAAACGTTCTATTCCAACAGTGTGAACTGAGAATGTAGTTTTTCCATGACACTTTGTACTCAGGTGGAAGCAGCGACATTTAGCGTTTCTTTCTAAAAAATACTGTCACTGGCCATCTCTCCCGTATGACCATCTCCCCCGACTTACCCTAATTGAAGTTTTATGTGGCACATCGAAGGGGAAGGAGTTATTCTCCACCGGTCATTCCACGTGAAATCGATTATTCCTGGCACACCGTGTCACGGATTTTGGTGACACTGAAATATAATGTACCCCACGTGATATTAGGGGAGGTTTAATTCATCACTTCGATGGTCTTTAATTCGTTTAAAAAATACAGACCGCTAAAGTCTGCAACTTCCCAGCCCCAAATTATGAATTTTACTACGTAAAAAGCGTTTCATTGTGGAGGTATCATCAGCGCCATTAATTTTAACGATAACACCGTACTCGGTCAATTCCAATCGCGCTGGCAAGCATCGAAAAACCGTGTCCCCAGAACAGCGTTAATTAAAGTCTCAATTAACCTAGCTAACGAACGCTCATCGTGTCGCGGGGTAACACGAGGTTCCCTTGTAATTTCCTGCTCCCGGGGAAAGCAAGAACGCAGCGGAGAGACGAAAAAGAAAGAGGAAAAAGGGATGAGGCATCGCGGACGATGGCGCTTTAAAGAAGGCCGGTACAAATTAACTATACCTGCCACTGGAGCGGACGCTTACCGCTAATTACGTCGTGGATCGGCGGTGTACGCGGTAATTATGCCGGCGGCCGATCGGTTTTTTTCGGTCCCACGGGGGCCACCGTGACTAATAATGGCGAATCGAGAAACCCCGGTGCATCGATCTGCTCGCACCGTGGAATATGGCGGCGCGGAACTCCCATGGGGCGCCATCGGACGTCACCCGCTGACCCGTACCTGTGTTCTTTTAATTGGGACCAGAGCCGAATCGGCGATCGGCTGCAGGTGAATCGCAACGATTTGTATCACTGGCAGATCATTACTCATCCATTCCTCCTGGGGAATTACTCGAGTCGCCATTGTGGCCAGACATGAAAGGATCCTCGGCATTCCCTGCGGGAGGGTGCCGAGATTTTCCTTCGTTGATGTCGTTTCTGCTATTCTAGAGTGAATTTGGGCAGCAAAACAAAATTGCGCGATACGTACCTACATATCCTCCACATATCCCCAAAGTACCCTTGTTAGTCCTTTGCTCGTTCCGCATGCTATATTCCTCAGAAGCCACAAACTCCTTCCAGCAGGAATTAGTAACCCTAGAATGTGGAGGCGCGTAACGGCCAATCGGCAATCCTACTTAACGTCCCGATCTGCAGGAACAGAAGATACAGATGTCGCGACAAACGTCCGAGCGGTTCAGGTGGTGACGGTCGATCGGTCGGTGCACGTGCCAGCCGGAAGCGGAAACGCGGTGTGGGAACGGCGCAACTGGCATGAAGATCGCGGGCCTAATGACGCGCATATAAATGCGGGATGCGCGAGAAGTCCAGATGACACATGTAGATAACGTCCCCGTGTGACTGGCGTTCGATATTACCTCTATCATCGTTCGGAATTAACGTCGGGACGCGCATCTATCCGCCGTGTAAAAACAAGCTTCACGCTTTTCACGGATTACCAAGCGCGATCCCGTGCCCCGTACGTGACCGTCCTGTAATTAGCTTGGGAAAAAAAAGCAATTATCCAGCGCGCGCAGGAACATTAAAAGCCACCGTGTTATTTCCAGCCGTTTCACTTAAATAAACCTTTCAGGGAGAAGATAGGAGAGTGGTTAATCGATTGGAAAAATGGGGATTCGAACAGGCGCGGTACGTCGAGCCGGGTGGACGTAAAAGTTGCCTACGCTCGGTGGCCAGTGTAAATTCAGCGGCGGTTTTAACGGCACAGCCGCGGAACCACCATAAATCCGGATTTGCTTTTCGCACTTGTTAATTCCACGAAGTGTTCGCCGCCATTCGATTACGTCTCGCCGGCATTAACGCCGCCGTATTTCGTGGCGGCGGACGTTAAGTAGTACAAATGAAAAGACTCATCTCCTTCTGGTATCGTTCCTTCTGTATCTCCGCCGTAAACTGTCGTTGGATGTTAAAAAACGGGGGAGGGGGGGGAGGAATTCAATGAAAGGTCTGCTTGGGGAATGCTGGTCGACCCTTCGAGTTCCGAATCGACGGCAGAGTCCGGTCATCTCGAATCGATTCGAGTAGTGATGGGTGCGAGTGGAATCCTTTCGAGGAATTTCAAAAATGTATTGCTGCTCGAGTGGTGTATAGAAATAAAGAGAAGGTTAACGTACCTTCAAAAATGGACACAGTCGCGCGTCAAAAATTAGGGATCTTGAAGTTTTCTAAAAACTGAATTTTAACATTTTTGGCTGGCAATAGAGTTTAGTTTTCGGAATCTGGAAAATTAGATACCTGAGATTTCGGGAATAAAAATTTCTATGGATCCTTGAAGTCTCGAAGTATTTTAATTTTATTAATACTGTGACGTTATTACGTGTATGTCTATACTCTATATTCTTGCATAGTTTGCTGTGCCATTTTGAGGAAGTCTTGATCGAGAGTTCTGTTCTTGACGCATCGAGCACCCATCGCTGCATCCAGACGCTTCCGTCGAAAGTTTTTAACGTTATCTGTGCGAATGCATGACCCAGTGGAAGGCCGGTCCAGGAGAAATTTATAAATATTCGGCGACCGTTTTTTCGTTTGACGCTCGTTCACGAGCACTTCGCACCTCCAGTTCAGAGATCGATCTTATCGAACTCGAACGACCAGACGGTTCACCGTTAATGCCCTCCTCTGAGATTTAATCGACGACATTTAAAATCGCTTTCAGGCTACAATTTGCAGTTACGATGACTTCATTTCCGCGAAAGAATCTCCCTGCAACTTTCTTCGATGAAAGCATCGAAGCAAATGTTGATAGGCTCACGAATTCCTTTGCTTAAATTCATGAATCCTCTGCAGTATCAAGAATCTTCTTTATCTGAATAATGGCACTCGTTTTACTATTCCTAGTTCAATCCTTCTTTCGCAAATATATTTTATTTGATTATTAGTGCTAGAAAAATATTATTGCAAAAATGTGTAGCTGACTATCTAGGCAAAAATAAGGTATTTTATCAATCATATTGCTATAAAAATTGTACGTCCGACTTAAATTTGAGAGTAATAAATGCAATAAATATTTCTAGTACTGTGTATGAAAAGTAAGGGGGAAAACAGGGAATATCACAAAACAGCTTTATCGAGAAAATTTAGTTTTAATACTTTAGTCCATCAGTAAAGAAACAAGGTTCAATGAATTTATCTGCATTCTTCATAACATGAGATTTATTCCCTAATTGGGGATTAGAAAAAATAAGCAATAGAATAATAATTGTTGCACATTATTTCAATATTTTTCAAGTTTGAACAGGCCAGCATACTGAAGCAAATCTTTCCAGCAAGGAGTAGGGACATTCTGTGTTTTTTCCAGTGCAGAATGGACGTTACCTGTTTTGAACCAGTATACCACAACTTTAACGTTATTTTACGAGGCATTTGAACTTATGACCCTTTGTGATTCAACAGTTCTGTAGTCCCAATTGCCATGAACAAAATATGCTATAAATCTCAAAATCACAAAAAATGGACATTCCTCGTTTTCCCTTACTCTTAAATATAATCGTTCCATGATATCCTTTGTATTCCTCATAAACCCGTAGGTAATATGTTTCGCGAAACGAGGATTCATAAGATAATCCATGAATAGAATCAGTTATCTTCCCCACATATTTCTACACATCAAGGAGTCCTCTACAACAGCACCGTCATCTCAAGAAGGATTCCTTTCACAATTTACGACCGCAGACTGGTATTTAAGAAACGAGCGAGCATCAGAAGCTGTCAGCGTCTCTCGACCGTGTCCCGATCATAATCGCCATCATAATCCGTCGTGCGCCGATAACACCATGATCCATTCGTCGAAATTCTCCGGTTTACGAGTCGGCCAGCCCATAACGCGGCGCACTGACTTCACATCCGGTCGTAAAGTGGCGCTCGCGCTCGCCTTTTCGGTTCGCCGTTAATGACAAAGTTTGTGCATCGGCCATAACGACACCGGTTTCCATTAACAAGTAATAATCGCCACTTTATCGATCACTCGCCGGCGTAAATCGCCTGGCCGCGTTATCAGTGGCTCGTGGTATTAACACGAGCCCCGCGTAAATAGCGCAGAACGGGCGGCGAATGGGGCCTTAAATCGGGGCCTCAAACCGCCAGCTTTACGAGTGGCAGTAAATAAATAATTAAACTTTTTCTCCGGTGCCTACAGCTGAAGATTTTAATAGCGCGCCGCGCGCACGGCTATCGACGGACAGCCAGAGTCCTTACCAGTTTATTTCCCGAGTTAAATGCGCCTCTGATAGCCACAGTCCAACAAAATGAAACTTTTTTTTTGTTCCGCAATATCCACTGGGTGATTCTTGTAGAGTTTGTCGCCTTGAACACGAATCCGCAGGCAGAATAATTGCTATCATCCTCAGCTTTTGAAAAACATGAGTTTTTGTACAAACACACGATTTTGAGCAAAAGTGAGGTATTACGTGAAAACTAAGAATGCTAGAAAGTTCAACTAAGTCGCAAAAGATAGAAGAGAGTCTCCTGAATATATCAGTATTTATAGTTATTAAATTTGAATTTTCTGAATGGTTTTAAATGGCCATCAAAATTTGAAAAAGTGTTGATGTGCATGGTTTCCACGGAATATTTTTGGGAAAAATTGTTTACCTAGCCCGAAAACGCTACCCAGCATCGGATTCTGTAGATATTTCTCAAGAGGAAACCATCCAGGAAAAGTGTCGGAACGGTTTTTAACTCGAACTAGTCGAGAAAATATCCATCAGCAACGCGTTCACTGTGTTTTGCCGCCTGGCGGCCATTGCTCGCCTGCCGCTACTCGTCAGGGCTATCGCTATCCGTAATCGACGCCGATGGTATCGTTCAGTGGGCACCGACTTTCTATATGTATCATCCTTATTTTTTTTCATGTATATGAACAAAACTCGTGTTGGACTGTGTAGCAGAAATGGTTATGAAAAATTGCTTGAGAAAGGAGAATGGAGTACCTATATTCATGAGGCATCATACACGTCCAATGACGCTGATAGCTGTACTAGGTGTTGTTAGGCGAATCTGAGATCGATGATTATGATAGAGTGCATAAATGATACGAGAACGAGTGGAGCACGTGGAATGGCCCCTGTTACAGAGTGCATGGACTTCGCGAGGATTGCCCGCGAGGCACGCCTCGCGGAGTGGAGAGTCTGGAGACTCCCGTAGGCAATCCACGCAAAGGCGTTTCACACCGTTAGACTGTCAAAGTGCTTTTCGACTGGATAGTAAACATATGAGGAGAGATCAATTATTCGAGCATGAATTGGTTCGATGAATGTTTTAAAATGTCTTCAGTGGAGGTTCCGGTCTACAAATCTTTAACGACTTTAACGACTCCTCAGTGCCGTCTGCAATAATTAATTACAAAACAAAAAAATTATTTCTGCAGTTTAAGGCGTCGTTAATTCAGTGCAAAAGTCCCATTAAATTATATGTAGTAGTTTTCCTTTAATTAATTTCTACGGATCACCTATTTTTTTGGACTCTAGACCGGAACAGCCCCTTAAGGAGAGAGGCCTACCTAGAACGGTAAAAAAAATATGTTTCTTTGGGAATTTTGTCTAGAAAAACCGATAAACCTTTATTATTAAACATTAGTCTATTGGAAAGAGTACATCCTACGGATATTTGGTAAAATATGTATCATTTCATTTCCCTGTTTCAATTTTTGGACCTAACGTTCCAATGTTATTTGTGGAAGACAACATTCTCGAGCAGCTTTCTTGATTAAAACTTCATTATAACAGTAAAGTTTCGCAGACTTTGATACATGGATGTGAAGTGGATAAAAATATAGCAGAACTGACACGTACCTACCTGCAATGCTACAATTTGCGAAGAATCTAGTCTTTGAATTTCCTGCGATTACCATTTTTCTCGCTCGCTCGCAACGATTACGAGCACGAAGTACGAAGAGAAAGTCCCGAGGAATGGAAATAATACCGGCAACCGACGAGAATATTATTCACGATTAACTTGATCGCTTCGGACATCCCCGTGCTCCACTTTCACCTTCAGGGTAGGAGATTATGATGGATACGTAGCATGTTCCTAAGACGAGCTCTTAAAACGCAGCCCCCGCCTCGGATACAGTGGTCGTTAGGCGTGCAACCTCGACACGCGAGCCTCGGGTGTATGATAATCAACCTTCGTACGTAATACCTCCGAGGGTGTGCAAGAATAACGTATCACACGGAACTATTTAACATGAGACGCTTCCCATGTTCCCCGCGATGATAATTTTCTCATTAAACCGGACACAATACACACTCCACTAGATAAAGGAGAGACCCGTAGTTCCGAAGCACCAGTTGGCGTTCATTCTGCCCAGATATCTTCAAAATTCTTCGCGGCACGTTGGAAAACCGCCCCGGCACATTGGTCCGGGAAGCAATGAAGAGACAAATGAACTGGGAACGTAGCTTAAACTTTATAACGACATTTTATTCACATAGTACACATAGAAAATAATTCTGAATAATCCTCAAACATTTGTTATTATAATTAGGGCCGCATTTATTCTTTTGGTGGCCCTGGGCGCAAGAACAAGTACATTTCTACGGTATATATACTGCCATTCTTAGTTATCCTATCTACCATTTCTAAAGATCCGAGAAAACTGAAGTTTTATTGTTTTCTTTCTGCCGTCCTTATAAAAAAATTAGTAAATTGGACTGTTTCTAGTTCTCTACGAAGCGTTTGGGGATTTCTAACTTTACTTAAAAGGTGAAAGACGCGTGGAACTTCAAACATTTAAATATATCTTGTAAAGGGGAAAAATACTAGATAGGACATTTTAACTAACAAGGGAAGTATAGGTAGCTATAGGTAACAAAATAGTTATTACGCCAATAGTTCTTTGTCTTGTTGGTTGTACGTTCGCGTATATAAATTTTATGCAATACAGGAGTTCCTGTTAGTTAGTGTTTCTAAGGAAAGAACATTGTATTTTAAATGGAAGGGGGAGGCTTCACAATTTTTTCAGCTGTCTTAGTTTTTAGATTATGAATTTAACATTTAAAAACAAGTATTTTATTTTGCAACTATAACTAGGCTGTTTGTTTATAATGTTTGTGAGGAGTAAGGTTTTTGAAATGTGGCCCCATAGAGCACCTTCTGGTAAATGAGGCGCGGATTATAATTATTTATTTTTGTAGTAGAAAAGAAGAAAATTGCACAAAGCAGTGACAAAGCATTACAGTTAAATAAGCGAGACAGAAAGCAAAGAATATAATCACAATAATCCACGTTCCCTACAATAATCGATACTCGGATGAAAAGTAGCTTGTATCTGGCTTCGTTATTCCATTATTTAACATTTATCCCCGCTAAGGGAACTGGACTAGAGAGTAGTCTTCCACGACAATTACGCAAACTCCTCGGCCGGCCCGTCGCGCATCTTAATTAACATCCGGAAGGAGAGAAGTTCGCCGCGTGTAATTACGATGCGGAAGAGGCGCTCGCCGGCCGAGAACAGTTCCTCCGTCTCCTTCCGGCCCCGCGCCCTTCCTTCCTTCCCGTTCCTTCCGCGTCATTGTCTCCCTAATTAGCCATTCAGGATTATGTACTTCCTAAAAGCTACGCGTGCACGGGCACGCGGATGTGACGTCCCCGATCGCGGCACGTGGACGGCGAGCGACGGCCGGCGGAACGTGAATCAAGCGGCGGAGGTGTCAACGCGAGGACGAGGAGGATATAATGAACACGAGCGAGCGGGAGCGGGCTCAGCAGGTGGTGGACACTCGCCGTGTGGAGGGAATAAAAAAGGAAGGAAGGAGTATCGGAGGCTGGGTGACGGAACGATATTACGGTGGGAGACGAGCGTGTAATTAAAACGTAATTACCAGACGCGAAGTGTTATTTAAAATGTTATTTATCCGGGCTAATGGGTGGGCGTGGTTTGCCCACTATCGCCGAGTCCCCAAGCCGTATTCTGTTTCAGATTGCGTTTTACGCGGGCTATGAATCGTAATTAGATGTGCCTTCTCTGCGCTTTGCCCTTTCTTCAAATCTCAGGAGGTCTGTGTTGTTCCGTCGTAGGGGGGTTAACTGAAAGGGTTGAGGCAGGTAGATCGAGTGCATTGCGTTGGATTTTGTGAAAGGGTCGCGTGCACATTGAGATCTGTATCGATACACGTATGTTCGCTGACACACTAATATTTAAGGGGGGATTCTCGTCTAACAGCCCCAAAAGTAACTGACATTCAAGAATTTTTTTTTAAAAAATTGTTCGTCATGTTGGATTAAACTCCTTTGGGATATAAGGAGGCATCTTTAAACCTGCAGAAAATATATTTTTTATGTCGACCCTTCTTATTATTTATTAATTATTGTGGAATCTTGTCCACCTCTTCGACGATGTAACTGTGTGTAGCACCCATCACAGTCATCTGATTGCCAAAAGATAGAAGTTTCTTAAAGTTAGATAGCTTATGCTGGGATTGGCGCACTTTAAAGAACAAAAAATGAGAAATTGAAAGAGTTATAGGTTATAGTTATTATTAACAATAGTATGTAGTTATTATTAACAATAGTTTTTTATAAAAAATTCACAAATTTCGAGGCTGTTACACGAGAATCCCCCCTTAATAAAACACAATGCCCATAAGTGTAGATATTTGTATCAGTTGTACAGGTACAGCTGATACCCATGCATCGATACTGAGACAATCAAATACACGTTGGGATTTATATCGCGATACTGATACTTGCAACTTGTATCGATAAATATCACAACGTGTATGGGGCCCTTAACAGTCCAAAAAAATTTCTGTAGGCATTCCGCGTTTGGGAATAGCCTATGGTACGACTGCAAGTTGCAGTATTTGTAGAATTCAGAAAAACAGTAACATGGGAGAGTCGGCGCTGGGGGAATTAGTAACGCGGCTGGCCAGTACCCAGAGGACTTCTCTTTTCGCCTACATTTCATTGATTACGTTGCGCTGTAAGAAAGCATCATTGGTTAATGGAAGGAATCTTTGTTCGCGAACAGGTCCATTAAGGAGAATCATCGACGCGACATGGAGCCTCAGGATTCCGCAGCTACACGATGCCTGGTCCAGCGAGAGGGCCGTTCGACGATTATAGTGTGTAATTCGACGCGCATAACAACAATTGATATACCAGGCGAGTGTAAAAGTTTCGTGACGAGTGAAACGTGTTGGGCGTACCTTAATTGAATATCAAATATATGGAAAGGGGGGAAGAGTTATGGGCCTTAATGACTACGAAGGGCGTTGTAGTACCGTCGATCGATTTATAGGTCATTGTCTGCCACCGGGTGTGTGTGATTTTTCACGTGGGCCACCGTGACGTGCTCGATCCCCGTGTAACCTACATAACGCTCAACGTAAATCACGAAACAAGGCGACAACAGTAACTAGACCACCCTGATCCAAATCTGTCAACCATCAAACATTCCCTTGTTCTAATTACAGTCCAGTGTTCACATTCCACAACCATCATCATCTAATTCCCTGCCTTCGCCTGTCTCTCCAAGACCTACTACTTATCCCTTCAACAAAAGTACCGTCCAAAGAAGAATAATCCTCTCGTTACCACTACCTCTCGCTGGTGTCCACTTGCGCGCGATGGACCAAGCAAAAAAGCTCGCGCGCAAAGCTGGTAAAAGCTGCGCTAAACGCGTGACGGCTTAATAATTGTATGCCCCGCGCGCCCTGGGCTCGGGTCGGACCCCACGGGAATCCGTTTTACATGGTGCCGCATAATTACTATGATCCTGCACTTCACGGTGCTCCAGTTCTCCGCGAGGGAGAGACAGGCGGTGCCCGTGTGACCCGCGCCAGGAACGAGCCGGCTCAAAAAGCGCCGGCACGAAAGAAAACCTGCAATCAACGCGTCAAAAAGCAGAAACTTTCACCCGACGCTCGCTGTTACGTGGTCTTCTCGTTGCGGACCGCTCGCTCGTTCACTATCCACCGAACCGGTGCCTCGTATCTGGAACAATGTCGGCTACGTTCCATCCACCCTCTACGCCCCAGTCTGCCATGTTTTCCCCTGCCTTTTTTCCCTCCGTGCAACGGGACACGCCTTTTCATCGGAAAACTGTGCCTGTGGAGTTCCGCCGTGTATCATGGTTTCAGCTTGCAACGCTGACAGGTTGGATCCGCTCGTTGGATCTTTTTTACGGCGATGCAGTAAGATTAACCCTTGGTAGGGTGAAATACGCGCCGCGTCTGGTAGGGTTGGGTCATTTCGAGTTTGTTGAAGAACAGATGGAGGGTAGACTTCGCCTAGGTGAATATTGAAGGGAAAATGTCCCTTCCGATTCCGCTGGTGGATTTCAAGTTTTAGTATATGGACACTTGGGTGTCGGGTTGTGCAGATCCTTGGAGGAAGCTGCGTACTGCTGATATTAAAATGAGAATTCCTGCCCACTCCCTTATCAAGATTCAAGAATTCCAACTATGCACGCAAACTATGAACTGTCAGAACTTAAGTATCGTTCCCAGGGTGAACTCACAGTAAAGTCAGGCTCGCCAGAAGATTGCTGCGCAAAAGTGCGAGCATTCCCTCTGAATGTAGCGTTCCATCTTCCAGCTTCGAGCCCTGACTCCCTATCGCCGTTATTAACTCGATAACGATGACATTATTGCCCAGGAGCGTTCCTATAACCGGAGGCCCTGTCGAACGAATCTCCCAGCCACCATCTCGCTCGACTATTTCCCAGCCGCGAGACAGCGCCGTCCCGTTACTCACGACCCGCCGCATGGGATGCAACGGATGCTGGCCGACGCCGGAGATGCACCGCGCATGCATTTATGCATATGTCCGGCACTTCTTCGCATGGATGCAGATGCGGCACGCACCGCCGCGACGGCCGCCTCTCCTGCCAGCGTAATCCTTTCCCGACACTCGTAATGGCCGGAATTGTGAATTCAATTGCCCCCTGAATTGGATGCAGTCGCGAAAGAGCCGGACCGCCGGCTTAAGGCACGTACGCGGTGCAGTATGCAGCCGTGAAAGGCAGCCGCAATGCCCGTGCATCCGTCAGACAGCGAGCGGACAAAGGAGAGCTGCACGATGATTGCCCGTGGAGATGGAAAAATCTTACGAATGGGTGACGACACGTTCCTGTGCTCGAGGGCACTCGAGATCGTTCGCAGAGTGGGCGAGTTCGACGGGGAATTCAGCTGGACGTGAAGCCACGGATCTAGAGGATCATTGGCAGAGTTTGGAGTCTAGTAACCGGGGCTGATTGGGGGTGTTAGTAATGGGCCAAGTGCTTACATCGGGACCTTTGTTTTTTAGTACTTGTGTGAGAGGTTAATGCCCATACGATGGTCCCTTTCGCAATGGAAAACTTTTACTCGAAAAACTTTTATCTTACTTTCATGGTTTCCGGAGATATTCGAGGTTAGGCATTATATGTAGAGAGGTTAGGCATTATAGCAGCTTCAGATGGGCCTCGCCTTTTCGCCATACTATGGACAATTGGTGCAATAAAGACGAAAATTAAATAAATAAATGAATAAGGTGGTAATTCTTCATTCTTATTGGTTCATCCTGCATAGTGAACCGAATTGAGGGATGCTGCGTCTTCTGGGATGAATAAGTGTTATTAAGGAAGGAGTTTATTATTTATGTCTAAAACGATCTCCTTAAGGCGTAATTCACGTAAAAAAATATAAATGCACATTATTTAAATAAAAGTAGAGTAGTTTTTGTAAGTTAGTTTATCTACCTTATTATTGGCTTAGATCAGCTGATCATCTGATCAATTACGTTTTTTATTCGCATTTTTGTGAAGGCATACTAAAGGCATTGTACACATATAGGTGTACAAAATGATCCCTATGCGGGATCCTAGGAAAATGACCTCTAGGATCATTTTATACCTAGTGATAATAAATAAGACATAGATTAAAAAGCATTGATTTATTTAAATAAAAACAGAAATTAAACTCCGTCACAAAATATGCGAAAATAATAAATTAAAACAATTTTTGTAAAAAATATATCTTAGATAATTTTTGGTACATAATCAGTAAGTAGAAATACTGAAAATCACCTAACGAACAAGAAAATGAGATGAGCTTCATAGACTCCAATTTTTTCGCGCACCCCCCGGGATTCCTGGGTTCATTTTACCCTACTAGAGAGGGATTACATGGCGCCAAACATCCGACTCACATTCAGTGGTTGAATATAACGTCAAATTATCACATTCGGTAATGAAACATACATTAAATTATTATTGAATTGTCATTAAATCCGTGAAAAAACAGCTGTCACACTAAGCCGTTTATGATAAAAGTGACACAACATTGAAAAAGATCTCACCTTAAACAAAAGGTAGTAATTTTGATTTTTTCTTGTTTATAAGTAACACACACACACAGCGCTGGTGTTTACATGGTACTTCGTGCGTCAATTGACGATGTAAGGGCTGAACTATTGTATATCAATATTACGAAATAGCACCACTAATAGTCACAGAACAACCAGGAATCATTTTACCCCGAGGGATCGTTTTAGACACCATTCCCCTATCTATATACTTTCTTTGGTATCCTCTAATTCCTCAAAGTTATAATCGCGAGTTTTGTTATTACAGGTGATTCAACGCTAGAAAAGATGAGATGCAGCTTTAAAAAATGGGAGTATCGAATGATTTTACTTATCGCGGATTTTCAATCGCTTCTTTTGAGGTTGAACGTGAATGATTGCGATCGGATTAGGGGACAAGCAGCGAGCATAAGCGTGTCAATCCAGAGAGTGTTGTGCAGGACCAACCGGGACCATAATTTTGCCGTGTCACTTGTGCCGACGTGCCAGCCGTCGCCAACCTTGAAGAGATTTAAGAGAGAATAATGGATTCACGAGACTTGCCATAATGGACGCTTAACGAGCCTGGGAATGAGTGGAATACCGCTGAAACTTTTATAATTGAAGCCTGGAGAGAGGATTCGAATTGGACACAGCTACGAATAATAGGGATTTGATGCGAGGAAGATTGCGTCTGTCGCAAATTCTAATGCGTCTTTGCCTGTTTAAAGTCCGATTTGTCAACTTGCATCAAATTCGTATGCATTTCTGTCCCTGGACATGCACTGAAGTCGGAATAAATATCAGCCCGTTGCTTACAGACTCTGGGAAACCATTCTCGCCAAATGTTTCCGCCATTACCCACTGTTATAATATTTTCCCACCCTCTGCATAGGGGTAAATAGTACAGTGATTGGCCGCACAAGAGGATCACAAAAGTATTAAATTATAATTTCGAATTTATTAAATTAAAACATAAAATCAGTAGAAATACCTCTAAAAGACTCCAATAGCCTAAAAATAATTCAAGTTGGTTAAGAAAAGATCAAGGATTCACAAAAATTTGCAGAAAATATGTTTCCTGTAAAGAAAGTTAGTTATTGGCCAGGCCATCACAGCAGTGAAAAGAATTGCGTGACACAATTCGAGTCACGCATATTCGCGTGCAATGACATACAAATGTTAGAGTGACGCATCGCTTCGTGGAGTACGAGGATCGATGCAGCAAGATCGGCTGACTCTGTGAGGCGATGTCTCTAGAAAGGGAAGGCCGACGATCACGCTGCATTTATTATCAGCATCTTTTTGTTTCTATCGAGAGGAGATAAATTAAAAAAGATAACGCGACACAACGTAGGCACGTAGCCTGTAAGCTGACACCGTGGGCTCATCGTTCTTTCAGCCCGAGACGGCTGTACCGCCCACTGCGAGACAAAAAGGACGTTCTTCATTTGATGAAACAAATATAACAAAACCTGCCTCCCAGAGAATCTCATATACGGAGAGTGTACTCCGTTTATTTAATAACTACGCGGATTCGCCTAATCACGATTCGATCATTTCTTACAGAGGGACTATGCGAAGAAGGCTCTGCGTTTCACTTGTAATTGAACGAATCCTTCGATGCTGTTAAAGAATTATTAAGACACCTGCTGTAAGAGGATGACTCTTTGATTTGGTAGGTAGTAGTCGTAGGAGAATCTCTGAAAACTGTGTGTAGGCTACAGGGAAGCATTGATCGGAGTTAATGAAGGAACGGAGGTAAGCGTGTTGAGATCCACTGATTCCTTATGTCCTTACTTCTTGGCTGGAGGATCTGCGAAGAGGCGCCACAGGGATGTCGCTGAGCGAGCTGTCCTCTCGTCTTTCAGCCACTCCCATTTTCAGCTACCGAGTTACTGCCACTCTGTCAATCTCACCTGACATTCGCGTCCAGACGAAGATACACTCCCGACAATGAATAACCCTCCGAGGCCATTCACATTGTCACCGAGAGGAAAAGCTGCGTGGTTTGTATCCCACGATACCGCGAATGCGATCAGCGTTGGAAATTAGTTCTGCGAATTCGTTGAATACAATTTCGAGAAATCATCTCCATCGCGCGTGTGTGTTTCATCGTGTCGCTCGCGTTAATAACCGAGATCTTGAGCTTATTCAGTCGCAGATCCTTCCACTTCCTCGAATTAGAAGAAATTTGGACACCAAATGCTGAAGTGTCTATGTAGGAAAAAGCATATGAATTTTCTGAGGCAGGTAGTAGCATTTATTGTTGGCATTTTAATGACACAGGTTTATCTGAATATGTTAACTTTTTACTTAAAAGTAACAACAAGTATCATCACCCCGTCCAGTTGTCCTTCTTCGCTTTCTGAGTATCGAATCAATCAGTTCCTCTAAGAATAGTAGCTATTATATAAACCACAAGTAACTCTGTCCTCTGGAATATACCCTTCTCTAATCCCATGCTCCCCCAGTTCAATTGTATTCCAACAATCGTAAGAGCAGGAAAAACCAGACATACCTAGACAAAGGGATTCCCTATCTATCTATTTAGATTCTACCAAACACAGGATCCAAAGGGTCGCCAGGTTCAAACACTCGTTGGAAGGGCTTCCCAAGGCGCCTCATTTGAATAAGACAAATGAAGACATCCGGGAGACACACGGCGAGAACGATGAAGCTGATACCCCGAGATTGGAGCGGGGATCACCTACAGCGTTCGCGGAGCATCGAACCGTGCCGATTGATTACGATCGTTACGGAGACAATGGTCGACACGAGCTTACTCTAACGACGCGGCTAACTTAGAAATCAGGGGATTACCTCGGTGTCTCGGTTAACAAGCTCCGTAGATCGACTTTTGTCCGCTAGGAACTGATCTCCACTGTCTACCACCCACGCCTCAGAATCCCTGGGCGCTTTTCATCCGCAAGTCGCGTGCGCCCGGCCACGGAAACCGCTTCTTCGTACCGCAAGCCGAACAGCCACTCGACCAGCCGGGGAGAAAACTGGCAATTTCCTTGGGGCTGGCTCGGATTCTAACATCCTAACGTCACGCGATTCACTCGGACGAATAGGCTCAGCTCGATCAAACGGCGACGTTGCGGCGATCGCCAGGCGCGAAGCTCGTAAATGGGCCAGTAAGATCGGGGCTGGAGCGTTGTCCAATTTGTCTGGGCGGCAAATAACGTGTTAACGGGTTAGAAAGTGCCTGCAGGTGGTTCTTTTCGTGACTCGGCGCGTTAACGGGAGCGCCTTAGAATGGTACAGCTCCTTCGACGAGCGTGAACGCTGGCCGGGGCTTTTCGGTGTTGCAAACGATACCGTTTCCTCGAGAACCGTATGAAAATGTATGTAATTGAGGAGGCGAGGCACGAGATTCTTGTGCTCGTTTGAAGCAGCCCAAGCACGGCTTCCAGAGAGCTGCTTGAAATTGTTGCCAGGCCGCCTCTCGTTCAGGAAACTTCATAGCTAACGTTTGAATTAAAAGGAAATTATGCAAGCATCTCTTTATGAGATAGAGAGGGTTTCATCGTCTGAAACGTTTTGTCTATTTGAAACTGCAGAATGTACATCCTCGAAATGTTCTCTCGTTTT
Organism: Andrena hattorfiana; assembly: GCA_944738655.2. Lineage (NCBI taxonomy): Eukaryota > Metazoa > Arthropoda > Insecta > Hymenoptera > Andrenidae > Andrena > Andrena hattorfiana. The sequence continues at coordinate 36,113,813 of OX122889.2, read as the reverse complement.
CTAAAAGCTGTGTAATGCTCGCCATGCTTGTCAATAACTGCGTATTCAGTCTGAATGAGGAAAGCTTCATTGTGAACTATGAAGCAAACGATGTGAAAAATTAAGCAGCGTGGCAAATAGAGTACTGATTAGCGTTTGATGATTATACGAAGCACTCCGAAATTAAACTGATCAATTTCATGCAGTGGCAGATTTAAGGAAAAAGGCCCAGGTGAAAAACGTTCTAAGGGGCCCATTTTTTCGGGAAAATGAAAAAGTAGTTTACGTAGTAGTACAGGACAAAAATAGTGTTTGGATAAAATCATATTTATTTTGGAGGATGGTGACGTTTTTTGGATGTTAAATTCGCCACTGACTCCATGGAATATTATAGTATTCTTAGCACTAATCACATTCTCAAGTACAGTTGATTAATTTGATTTCTGTGAGGCTCATTTTCCCGGTTTTAGTTTCAAAACTACAGAAACTGCGTTTTACTTCAGATAGGTGAAGAGAATTGTGAATCCAGCAAGTCGACATTTGTCAAGCTGAGAATCGTATTCAGCATGTTTGTGACTCGTCGTGAATGAATCGTGCTTCCGATTGTTACCGTATACACCCTATCGAAGCCACCCCCGACAGCGTGTACCGTGGTAGCGAGCGGGGACGTCCTCCCGGCCAACGATTTCTGCGCAACTCCGAGTCTCACCCCCTGTCCCTCGCCATCTGCTGGAAGCTGGACGAGTGAGGAGATGTATTGAACAGGCTGAATGCGCGTGCAGAGATGCGCGAGTATCCGCGAATTCCCGGCAGCACGGGGCCGCAGTCCGCACAATAAAGAAAAAAATTGCACGGAGTTAGGGGAACAGAGAGACGTCGGCGTAGACAGGGAGAGAGACACCGTCCTAATCCTCCTGGACGCCGAAGAGGCAGACTCGATTAATAGTCACGGTCGTGAGAGAAACGACGTCGTCCGCGGCGGTACCTCGGGATGAGAGCGGTACTTTAAGCCGAGCTTCCGTAACGGAGTGCTTCGATGGACCATCGTGATCTCGCGTTGCGTTCCGACTCGTCGCTTTAAACCTGCCAGTGCCGTCACGCGCAAAGATGTGCACGCCGGTCATGTAAGAGCGTGCCCCGTCTAACCGAGCGAGAAACGTTTCCAGTGCCGAATAGAGAATCGCGTGGTATACAGAGACTTCGAGGATGAGACCTAGTGTTGTTCTTCTGTTGCTGTCCCTGTGCACCCTGTTCCTGGCGTCCGAGTCGAAGTTGCGGCAACAGGCAGCCGTGGACGACGACGACGACGACGATGATGACTGGGACGACGACGACGACGATGAGGACGACGACCAGGCTTACCAGTACAGGCCGGAGGTGGACGACGACGGGCGGATTTACAAGAATCCTAGGAACTCGCCATCCGCGATGTGCCCGCGGGACGAGCAGCAGGCCGGACTGCTCGGTCAGAAGTGTCTGAGAAAGTGCTCCACTGACGAGGATTGCAAGAGCAAGAAGAAAAAGTGCAGATGTGACGGTGCCTGCGGGATGTCTTGCATCAAGCCGGAAAGGGAATGCCCACCTCTCAGTGACATACCGTACGGCGTGATGACAGTGACTGGGAAATTCTTCGGCGATCGAGCCCACTACACCTGCGATCCCGATTACTTCACCGTGGGCCTGATGGATAGGACGTGCAGGGCCGATGGTCGCTGGACCGGCACGACGCCTTCATGCAAGAAGGACTCTAGCTCCTTTTGCTCGCAACCGCCGAAAGTGAAAAACGCGCGGCACAACGCGCTCGCTGAACAGACGACGTTCGACCTGGAGAGTGACATTCAGTATTTCTGCAACCATGGCTACGTGGCCACTGGGGTACCGAAAGCTAAATGCCTGATGATGGAAGGTGTTGCTAGATGGTTCGGGCCTGACGTCTTCTGCGAGCCACAGAACTGTGGACCACCTGCGGACATCGGGAACGGCTGGCACGCTGGTATGTAGTGCTTCTGGAGAACGTGACACTAGTAGAATTAATTTTAGTCAATGCCAAAGCTACTGTCGCGTAATCGTTGCATTTGGCAGATGAGTCTTCTATTATTTAGACTTCTGTTTATAGCAAGTTGATGTATCTGATACTACTATCTGGACTTACTTAATATCATACACCATCAGTTAGGTTGAAAGTTCGTTGAAACGTGAAGGTATTCCTTTTAAATTAAAACAAAACAGTCATTGAAAAGTATTCGGTTTGTGCATATGCTTTGTTTATGGTGGGGATACTATAACGATTTATTGCTAACACTAGCTCCTACTACTCGAGAAGCGTCAGAGAATCAGAGAATCAGAGAAATAGAATAAGTGAAACAGTTAAAACGGAAAAAATATTTTCATTCAAATTGCGAAACGACAATGTTACTTTTCAAACTGACAGTGTACCTCCGAAATCACCGATCCACGAGAGGTCACGTCTGGAATACGATTATTCCTCCCGGAATGCTTCATATTCCACTGAAACTGCAATGTGCCATTCCTTTTGTAGGCGAGTGTTACACGTACGACTGCCGTGTATCATACCACTGCGCTGACGGGTACGAATTAGTTGGCAGGGCGGAGAAGCTCTGTTTGGCAGACGGCACATGGACCCCCAAAGAATCCCCACAATGCGTTCAAGTAAGCCACGCATAAATATCCCCTGCTCCATGTCCTCTCATTTCTGTCTGCCCCCGATGTCCCAACGAGAAAACGTTTTCCCCTTTAGGTTACCACCGTGCAGTGCCCCAAACCGGACAACCCAGTGAACGGGAAGGCGGTGTACACCTCGTATGCATACAATTCCATCGTGCATTACGAATGCGACTATGGTTACACGGTGGTCGGCCAAGGGACAAGGCGCTGCGGGGCAGATAGAAAATGGACTGGAAAGATGCCCACTTGCCAAGAAATTAATTGCGGTTCACCAGGTGTCCTCTATAACGGCTGGATCGAGAACATCGAGGCGGGTGAGTTGGAAGACCGATAGAAAAACCTTGCGCAACGTAATTATAAATAAACTGTACGTAATAAAAATAAATAACAGCACGAGTCTGTCGCTCCTCCGCGTCTATCCAGCGCGGCTAGGTGCAACAGTGACGTTCGAAATTAATTTCACGGAGTCCCGTTCTCCACCAGGCACCGGTCTAGGCGCCAGCATAATTTTCCGATGTAAGAACCACATGAAGCTCGAGGGGAATACCTCGTCCGTCTGCCAGGCCGATGGGAAGTGGCGTTATCCGCTGCCCCAGTGTCTCGCCCCGTGCGTGGTGCCCCAAATAGAGAACGGCCACATCACTGTGGCCAGCCACGAGAAGGACCACATCAACAACGTGACCGTCGTCGAGCATGGGGAGAGGTTGCTCGTCTCCTGCGTGCAGAATTACGAATTCGCGGCGAACAGCACTGCAGTGGCCTGCAACAACGGCACCTGGTCCATAGTGCCCAGTTGCTCGCCAGCCAGGTGCAAGCAGATGCCCAAGGTGCCGAGGAATGGCATGGTGATCGCGCCTAAGACTGACCATGGTATGAAGGCCGTGTTCAAGTGCAAGGATGGCTTCGAGTTGGTCGGGGGTGGCCCACTGAACACGTCCAAGTCGGTCGAGTGTCAGTATGGGAACTGGACTGGCGATATACCCCACTGCAGCCAAGTGTTCTGCCCCTTTCCTGGCTTCATAGAGAATGGCAAGGTGTTCCTGGTGGGCAATATGGGTGTCTACGATTACAGGCCCTATGTCAAGAAGGTGGTGAACAACAAGCAAATTATGTACGACTGCGATAAAGGTTATGTGCTGGATGAGGGACCCACTGGAGCCACCTGCGTCGGTGGCAACTGGAGTCCTAAGAACCTGCCCAAGTGTATCCCTGGACAACATCCTAGGCTTAGATGGAGCAGGCGACGTAGGTCCGTTACCGATGAAGATCTTACTATGAGCTATAGGTAAGTTTCTAATATCTGAGGCATTGGGTGCAACAGCAGACTAACCCACGTTGAAACAAATTTAATTTTTCCTATTTTTAACCGACTTCAGAAAGAAGGAGGTTATAGATTCGACCCGTATGTATTTTTTTATATATGTTTGTCTCCGCATAATTCCTCAGCATATGGACCGATTTTGATGATCTTTTTTTATTCGAAAGAGGACGATGCCCCGGTGGTCCAATAATAAAGACTATTGTCACCTAATTATTATTATTATTTTATGTACGTATGCGCATATCTCCTCAGCATGTTGTGTCAATATATATAAAATTATAAAGTCAATAAAAATTTTAAAGAAAAATTAAAACCGACTTAAAAAAAATAAAAGTGTAGGTACAAAAAAAGGAAAAAATAATTTTTTCCCTTATTTAATCTACGATTTTCACATTTTTTAAGTCGGCGCCTTATGATTTTCGCACTGTGTAAATGTGGTGCCGACTTAAAAAAATCGAGAGTAGTAGATTAAATAAGGGAAAAAATTATTTTTTCCTTTCTAGTGCTTTTTTATTTTTTTTTTAAGTCGATTTGAATTTTTTAAAATTTTTTATTATGATTAAGTACTACAGCTTATTGGAATACATTATTGCTACTAACTCAATTTCGCAAGAAATGTTTGTTAGTCTGTTTTTGGAGCTGTAATTTTGTTTAGAAAATAGATGGAATGTAGGATAAAGGTAGCTTGTAGTTTGAAACATTGGATTGCCTATTAAAAACAGGCGATATTATTCAAGTGGACAGTTTTATAAACTATAGAATATGTTCATAATAAAGTTCTTAAGGGGAATTAATACTGAAAAGATCAAAATATGTATAACCCGTATACCGCGTAGAACCCGATCGAAATCTGATTGCAGGAAGTTCATCGAGTTCTTCCGCAAAATCGGCAAGAAGCTGCTGCACCTGGAGATGAACAAGGGCAAGGAGCACGCGAAGCACAAGGCCGAAGTAAAGAGCTCAAACTCGTCTCACCAGGAGAACAACACATCCGCGGAGGCACTGTCGTGGAAGAAGCACCCCGGACACGGGAATAGATCGCGGCTACGGGAGGAGAAGATGATCGACTTCCTGAAGATCGTCTACCGGAAGCTTCAGCGTATCGATGCGAGGCAGTCGACAAACTCCACGAACGGGAGCATGCACGATCTCTTAAACGCCATGAGCAAGAACTTCTTCCACGTCGATTTGTCGGAGTCCCGGCGAAACAACTCGGGCCGAGGGCGTTCCGACTTCGAGATACGGAACCAGCGGGAGTTCATCAAACTCAAACGTGAATTCGAGCGGATCATGCGCTTCTACAACAAGTCGATGCGCTGGAACGAGAAGCAGAGTCGCAAGGACTCGAAGAAAAAGGGCCAGTCGCACGGAGACAAGGGGAAGAAATCGAAAGACAAGAAGAAGCACAGGAAGAACTACTACAAAGGTTTCTACGAGTTCGTCAACTGCTACGTCACGGAGAAGCTGTCCATGCTGGAAGCTCGCAACGCGACGGAGGAGCTGATCAAGAAGATGAAGATCGACAAGTTCACAGTGAGAAACGGCACGACGTTCACCGTGGGCGAGATGTACGCTTTCTTCAAACATATCATAGAAGCTAAACTAAACAGCACGGAGGAGACGAGCACATTGGAGTCGACGACATCAGCGTCGTCCCCAACGACCACTGCTAGCGCCACCACCGTGACGTCTCCCTCGACGACGACCAGCACGAGCACCACGCTGCCGACGCCGAAGCAGATCGAATCCCGCGATAATCGATCCTGGACGACGCCTGGTAACGAGTCCTCCGCGCTGGACAACGAGATACCAGCCAAAGAAGGTGTGCCGAAGCACCGCAGCAAGCGAATACGAAACGCGTCCGAGGACAGCGGCCCGCCGCGTCAGAAGCGGCGGCTGCTGTCTCTGCGGGGCACGTCGCTCAACAAGGATCGGTCATCGGCGAGGCGTCAGCACAGGGTCGCGAAGCGATCCAGGGCCTACGACGAGAGGACCAGCCAGTTCACGTTCAACGAGCTGGAGGCCCAGCAGCAGAGCCGCTCCAAGCGGTTCCTGCCACTGTCCGAGCTGGATAATCAAATATTTCTAAAGAACTTGTATCTGAACGCGTACGAGGACGAGTACAGGGCGAACGTGAAGCGCTCGATCGTCCAGGCGAACCGGACGAAGGAGGAGGTGGCTGTCTACAGGAGGCGCAAGGGGAACCTCGGCGCGTACGAGATCAAGTGAGCTAAACGAATGTAATTGTGTTGTGATATTAACGGAATTCATTAAGTCATTTACAGATATCAATCGATTTTAGGCGAGTATACACATATACGGATAGTTAATAATCGTTGTCCCTCGTCGATGCGCATTGTAAGACGTGTATCGCGCTTTTTTCATGAATAAATCTTTTCCATTGCAAGGTCTCGGTGTTGCCCGACCCATGCGGGGTCATTATTCGGCAGTATCGCCGCGATGTGAGCCGATAGCTGGCCGCCCGTTTTCAGGGGCGAGTTGCTGTTTCGGTTGATCGTTGCTCGGTAATCGATGTCGTTCTCTATGGGGTTCTAAACGAGAAATTAGAGTGTCCGTCCTTTGCAGTTGAAATCGTTACTGGGGAGGATTAAAGGGTTGGCGGGGTGGTCGACGTGGCTGAATCTGCTACAGGGTACTCGATTACCAGTATTTAAGACTGATCAGCTTTCCAAGTTTTCATCCAGTGCAGTTGTTACGGATTGTTACGCACAGAATTGTTGGATTATTGTCTAACTTACTTTTATCTAATTCATTTCTATTCTGGCGTTCTATGATTTGTGTAGATGGACTCATTGACACCGAGCCCTCCAGTTGTTTTTAATCTACTTGTGTGTATCGTGTTTTTTCTGTTGAGGTTGTATTATTCGAGCGGTTAGATTAAGTAATTTGGAATCTTTGTGTTTTATGGTTTATTCGTTTTGTATTTCGGTTCTCTTTGTATTTATTTCCATGTGATACTTTGTGGGAGTAGTTGTTATTTTAGGGTAATTAGTACAGGGTGGTTCGCAGTTGCGTGTTAATATTTCAAGGTGTGAATTAAGAGTATAAAGTGGGAAGGATCTTAAATGAATGTAAGATGTTTATACTTTGTTTTCATTCATATCACGACACCGCCTTTACTATCATACCCACAAAGTTTTAAAGTTTAAAACTTAAAGATTTAAACATTTTATATTATAAATGAGTGTACTCCATTATTTGTTGTGATAGCCGAAAGAAAGTTTCAAATATAAATAACAACAAAAGTGATGAATACCTACTATCACTATGATACAAGGATATACTAATTTAAAGCTTGCTGTCCTCAAACCACTGCCTTTAACTCATCATAAATCTGAAAACAAAGTCCCAGCATCTCACACATTCATATAATATTCTGTTCTTACCTTATAGCTCATCTCTGTCCTCTGAAATATAGACGTGCAATTAAAGAATCGCCCTGTATTCATACAAGGTGGTGGTATAATCAAAAGAAATCCGAGTTTCGACTGCAAGGGGTCAAGATATTTTAGATATAGCTGCTGCTAAATCTAGGAGTAATTGCAGCGTGAAAGTACGTGTTCCCTTCGTTTTATCGTAGCTGGCTCACATCGCAACGTATTTTAAGCTCTTGGAGAAATCGTATTAGTAGGGGGTACGTTAACGTATTTTAAGTATGTTGTGGGAATTGCATGGAACACATTCGGAGCTCATTAAATCAAACGACGTTCGTTGATATAATCTATTAAGTTTTCACGAATGCGGGCTGTGTTTGTTAAATATTGTATCGATTAACGAACTAGGTTTTTTAACACCTTTCGAAACGGAAGCGATTGTACCGCGGTGATCGATGTACATACCGTTCATTTGACGCCCTTTCTCTTCGGTTTTATACCAATGGAAGCTAATTATACGATCGTATTGACATTCCCGTCCTCGTCTCTTTGTAATTAATTTCTACTTGCGAACAGTTTAAGGTCCGCGACGCATCTGAAATCAAAAGCCATTTGTATCGATCGCACCCGATCGGCATTCCACCACTTCACACACGCACACACACACCAAAAACCAGTCGAAACTCCACACTCGTACACGCGTGCATTTTCATGAACGAAACCGCCATGGACAAGTATCATTAGTGAATAATAAGTATTATTATACGAACAATACGACTAACGTGTACATCAATATCCCCGAGTCAATCGTTTATTCTCAACCTCCTAATACCTCCGAATAACGCAGTTCGACAGCCATCTGGACTTGTAACATTCAATAGCCGTTTCTTATAGTTAGTTACTATCGCGCTCAGTTTTTGAGAAATTCGACTTTGAAAAAAAAATTGCAACTTTGAACAACTTTTGTGTCGAAACAGTAATAGTTACTCGATTGTTTGTAGAGTTAAATTATTCTATGAACCCTCCCGGATACAACGATATAAGTTATTAGTGCATTATGAACATTTAAATATGTTTAAACAATTATGAAAGGGAAAAGAACACCCGAAGTGCATCCATTTTTGCAGATATCTTTCAATTTATTCCCAAAACTAAGGGACTAGGAGAAAATCTAACTACTCCATACGATGCAGCAGACATTTTCCTTTCGGGAAGCATCAACAGAAGTGGTATGTCACGTTTTGTTTTCAATACAGAAGCGAAATAGTTTGGTAAAACGTGCGGCGCCGATAGTGGTAGTCACGCGCGTTAAGTGATTGTGTTACGCCGAGCAGCAGTGGATCGCGCGTCACCGTTGACTACCAATGTCGACGCTGCACATTTTGCTAAACTCTTTCGCTTCTCTATTGACTTTTACCACTTCTGTTGATGCTTTCCGTAGGAAAAATGTCTGCTGCGTCGCGTGGTTTAGTCAGATTTTCTCTTAGACCCTTAATTTTGGAAATAAATTTAAAGATATGTGCAAAAATGGGTACATTTCGAGTATTCTTTTCCTTTGATCATTGTTTAAATATATTTAAATGTTCATAGAATAATTTGACGGAACAAGCAACCGAAAACTATTACTGTTTCGACACAAAAGATGTTCAAAGTTGAAAATTTGCAGTTTTTTTTCAAAATCGAATTTCTCAAAAACTGAGGCTGATGGTGACAAACGGTTTGCGGATTCGTTTTCAGACCACGAAAACCTATAAAAAACGGCTATTGAATGTTACAAGTCCGAGAAAAAGGTCAAATTTTGTCGAACTGTGTAATTAATCCATAAGAAGCAGAACGGCGCCACTTCCTCTCCGAATCAAACTCTCCCCAATGTAAAAGATAAGGAAATTAACTTCCTCAGTTTCATGACCCATAAGCTACATATATCCACGTCTTCCCTCCGTCGCGCTCCATCGGGGTCCAACGATCGGCAAATTAAATCCTCGAATCCGCGACATAAACGGTAGCCGTAAAAGCCTGGAAACCAACGACCCCCCCTTCTACCCACTGTTCCGTTTCGATCGCGCGTTCCGCCCAGATAATTTCGCCAACAATTCCGATCGGTCCAGCCGCACGCGGGAAGGAGCAGGTAGCGCGCACTGGGATCTGTTTAAAAGGTGCGTGCACGCTCGTAAGCGGTCGCTGCGCCTTCTTGTGCCGGGTGTCGGGGGGTATCTCTGGATCGATACCCGCGATCGCCGATTATGCTGTAACATCCGAGGTAATTAAGTCTGAAAATAAGCAGAGCCTGAAAAGGGGATCAAGGGCCGCGCGTAATTCGCGCCGGCGATCCCCTCCCCCCCCCCCCCCGCGCCACGCCGCACTTACGGTCCACCTGTCAATATCGGCAGTGTCATTAATTACGGGCCAATTATAATTCGCGAGCGTCGACGGAACCGTGTCCGATGTTATCTGAGACACACGGCTCGTTAACACATCCGCCGCTGGTTCGGGGAATCGTGTTAAACCGATTAATCCACGGCCAACACGCGCATTCGTTATGATAAGACGCCGCGTCCCCCTCGCCAGATATATGCTCCCGATAATGATTGGTAATGAAACCGCGAGCCAGATGATGATGATGGCGACGATGGCCGGGCCGGCCGGACGAAAGCGATGATTGGTAAAGCGTAATTGGGACTGGTTAATGCATATGCGAAGTGTATCGAGTGGTGGGCGATCATTCGTTTATTTTCGCCGTGAATTATCGACGAGACCGATACTGGAATTACGGCGAATCCGTGCGCACAGCTTTGGGACGAGAGATGGATGGTTCGGGGGAGGGTTGGTGGGTTCTTGGAGAGGGATGGTGAGGAGAAAGTTAGAAAGTGTTGGATAAGGAATTTGATGCAGTTTGGTGGGAAGAAGATACTCTCGTTTGTTCATCTGTAACGCGGTGGATGTTGCTTGATATGGATCTTAATTGTTATTAAAGAAATCGGTGGGAAGTTCGGTATGAATAAAGCGGATATAAAAATTAGAAAGTAGCCATTAGGGTGGTCCATGGCCTCACTTTTTTTTGTATTCTTGTTGATCACCATAAGCCTGTTTTTGTTCCTTAACCACTTGCGCTGGCAAAAAATTCACCGACGCGTGTACCAGAACAGTCCAGTGTTTCTGTGACAATCGCATGACGACGTACATACCACGTCGTTGGCGATTCTGTGACAAAAGCATTACGACGTGCATGGCACGTCTTTCCAGCGCAAGTGGTTAAGGTAGGTTTTCGCGACCGGACGCAACGTCATGAAATTCAAAGTCGATTTTCTCGAATGTTTGGAATAAAAGCAACCTTGTGGAAGATCTACATGTTATACTTGAAAAAATGGACCATCCTAAATAGTAGACATGCTGCATGATTGAACACAGAAGTCTCTGTCATATTTACAACAGTACGAACTTTACAATCGCGAAAACAGTTTATCGTTAATCTTGGGACAAAGGCATCGGTATAAGGTGTAGTAAACCTAGCCTTGTGATAGGACAACGTCACATTACGTTTGGGCATTCTTCGGTTAGATATGTCGTAGGATAATTGTAAAATCAGCATTTTTGTTATTTTTACCTCACAAGAGAAGATCCCCACCCCGGAAATTCGAAAAATGATGAAACTTTGGGGATATGTAGAGGATATATAGATATGTATTATGCAATTTTTTTGCTGCCTAAATTTACTCTAAGGGGATGAAATTGACCACTGAAAATCCGGCTATTTTCCGATTTTGTGTTATAATTCGCATATCACTTTTGCCAAATGATAATCCTAATTAAAAGAAGTAACTTTTGTCTTGAAACTTTTTTTCTATCTCTTACAGAATGCGAGTTACAAAATAAAATTGAAAAATAGCCGAATTTTCAGGGATCAATTTCAACCCTTTAGAGTCAATTTGGGCAACAAAAAAATAGTGTCATTCATACTTAGCTATATATCCCCTACATATCCCTAGTTTCATAATTTTTTGAATTTTCGGGTTGGGGATCATCCCTTATTAATTAGACTGAGGAATTATAAGCTTGTTGTAATACTTTTAGAGACCTGCAACCTTAACGTAATGGGAACATTCGGCAAGAAGAAAAGCTATGAATCCTCAGCGTAATTGAGGTAAAAACGTTTTTCCAACAAAAAGGCTGATTTTACAATTGCCGCGCGACATATATATGTGCCTTAATTTGGTCCTGTGAATTTTATTAAACTAAATTACGTCCTACATATTAGTACCTATATATTCATCCTGCAAATGCTTTGCACAAGGAGAAAGAGAGCAGGCGGAACGGTGGAATTGTTGCAAACACATGGGGTTTGAACAGTGTGGCTGCACAGTGTGTACCGTAACAATATTCTCTGCACACAAAAGCTTCGAAACTAGCTCGAAATCGATAAACGCGGAGCTACGTGCTCGGCGTTCTTGAGCATGCCACTGGCACGCCTGCGCTGGACGAGGAGCGAGAAGAAAAAAGAAAGAAGGTAAAGGCACGCACCACTAATTCACTTAGCCAGCCGCGTTTCTCGCGCCAGTCATTATTCCAGTTCATACGACGATGATTATGCGGTCAGTTGATCCCGTGCTAAACGCGCTAAGCGAGAGAGGCCCGGCGATAAATGGCCGGCTGTCTGTTCGACTTTGTCGTCCATTAGAGCCTTGCGCCGCGTCTCCTATGCAAACAGAACACGGCTGCTTTGAAAAGTAGTGCTAACGATGAGCAAACGAAGCTCAGACGAAACAGGAAGCCCGTGGTGTTTGATCAATTGTCTCGCGCGCTCGTTGAATCCCCGAGCCGGCGGAGAGTACTAAAGAAGTTACGAATCGTAGTACCTGTCCTCGTTTTCTCGCTGAACTCTGACGCGTCATTAGGCTCCTATTTTACTCCTCGCGAAACTCCGCGTTGAAACTACTTTTGAAAGTTTTATAAAGCTAGTATTAGGTAGATTCGTTTGAAAAGTGGAGCGATAGGAAAATTCCTTTCCTTGGTTACCAACCTATTTTTTTGTTTTCCACAAAATTCGCTTTTATATTAGATTTTATTCCTGGCATCATTTGGGCCTAGTTATGCAGAAAGCTACGAACCCTCAATGATCTGAAACTGACTACATTTGGTTTGAAGATTTTAATGGTTAACAAAAGGAGCGATTTCTATTGGGTATATTTTATTTCTTGTTATTAGTTTACAATGTTTTTTAATGAGTGATTTAATAGTGAGTAGTACCTATAATTACTAATATTACTTTAAATTTTCTCCAGGTTTTGCTTTTTAAGTGTAAAATAGAACTATGCCTTGGTAGGTTTTATAATTATTGTATAATGTAAGAATTATAAAACCTATGTGTTGATAATTTTTGCAAAATAAAGATCACAAAGTTATTGGACCCGTAGTGTGTTTAACTAATTTTTTGTCATTTTGAAGTTTGGTAGCTTTCTGCATAAATAGGTCCATTTAATATCCTTACCTCTTTAGTAAGTAATGCGAAATTAATACCCGAACAGCAGAACTGTTAGACCAAACGAAACAGGCTTAGAGTTGGTCCAGACTAAATAGAACAGAGCCCTAGAGCCGAATGGGCTACAGACTCCATAATGCCACGTACCTATTATGTGAAGCGCACATTTCTACCGATTTCGCCAGTTTAGATAGACTCCCGTGGCTGGAACCAGTCATTAGGGTTCAGCTCTAGTCTGGACCTAGCCTTACAGTCCGAATTAAAGGGAAGCAGGCACTTGTCGCGCACAGTCTCCAGACGATTTAGCGTCAGCAGCGTTAAAGTGATCCCGCGGCTCACTGGATGTATCAGCTGGCGGCGAAGGATCCACTCGAGACGTTCTGAAAGGTGGATCGATCTTGCGAATAGACTCGGCTCGCACCGTTCACGAATCGTCAAGGGGTCGATCGGCGGCGGGCCCGGGCGACAATGTGAGCGTAGTTGGCCTCGAGGAAGAGGGCCCCGAGTAGCCGGTGATAATCTCATTGAAAGAGGAGTTAAGCGGCGCGGGCTTCCTGCCAATTCACCGAGCCAAGTGTCGCCTTAGCGTAGTCAATGCCGCCGCGAAATTGCTCGGTGGCATCGCTCAATGAGCGCCCACTAGTATTTCGCCCGAGGATTTGCCTAGATAACTACGCCCGGACTAGGCGTGCCAAGTTACCAGTAGCATTGTGCTTTCCGCAAGTTTGTGAATGGACCGTGCCCCCGGTCGCCGTGGGCTACTGCCTCTACACCGCCAATAGATCGCAGGGAAAGGGTTTAGAGTTACCTTTGAATCGTGCAAGAGTGGACAATGAGCCCGGAGGGCCGAATTGTCCCGCGAGAAACTTTCCTGGAACTTCCTGTTCCGGCAAAACTGGCCGGCTCCGTTGACTGCGGGACGTGACTCCCAGAAGGGGGAAACGCCAGTTTCAATGATACTTCTCTGAATGAACCCTGCTCCCTCAACGGGAGCCACGGAGTCGTCAGGTTTGCTCGATGTTAGCTGCGGGGTAACGGATTATGAAACAAGTGAGGGTTCCAGCGGAGTGCTGTTGTGGAAGAGTCAGGAGCTTGTTCTGTCTGGAGCAAAGCGATGGATGGAGTCGATTTTTCGGACGGGTAGAGAATATCACAGTGTATAACACATATGTGGTATCATCATTTACTCCAGAGAGTATAGTAATATTCAGTTAACAAACAGTCGATAATAGACGCGAATCATCAAAGGAATACGTACCAAGCAAATAGCCTTCACAGTCCTCCAACTATTCTCCCCATAATTCCTCCTTGTTCAGGATACGCCGTAACCTCCTTCCCGGTATCATTCACGGGACCGATTCACCCGGAAAGGCGTTTAACCAAAGATACACCTTCTCGCTTCGCACCTAGCTCCCTCGAGTTTCGGGTCAGCGTTCAATGCTCTCCAAAACGGCCACAATAAAACGATTTATCCCATAAAGAGGCCGTCCTCGTGATCCTCGAGTTACGCGGGGGCCATTAAAGCCCCTGTTCCCCTTTAACGCCTTCTGGCTTTCTACTTGGAGCGCTCCCTGCCGTCCGTGTTACTCGCTGGAACCAGCGTGTGCACGCGTCCACCGGCAGCAAATTAGCCAGCTGGACGCAAGCAAAGCCCGAGATTATGACACCGTCTCATTGACAGCGCGCACAGCCGAGATACAGAAGCGGAGGACATCTGTCGACCTCCTATCGACACGGCTCCTGGCGAAAGGAAAAGGATTTTCGGGGAGGACGCGCTAGGTGGTCCTCTCCTCGACCACTCGCGAACAACGTCCTCCACCTTCCGTTTCCTGCGATCGGAGGATAGCTGTGACCCATCAGCGCGTCCCTCCTTCGGCCTCGTGGTTTCCCGCGAACCTGGAAGCGACGACGAATCCTCAGCCATGAATTTCAACGCGTAATGACCGCCCGCTGGCATCGGTTTTTTGCTCGATTAACAGACTCCTCTTTCGCGGTGGGTGCCGCTTAATCAGGCGTAATCGCACGCGTGCACAGCCATGGGATCACTGGGCAACTAAAAAACGGCAATTAGCCGGGCCAGATAGAAATACCGTCACTTTTAGGTTGATAATGAGGCGAAAATGTAAGCGGCTGGCCTCCCTGCGATCTCATATGCATAGGGAATCGATAAAGACGGCGATGTTATGCGGACGATAAAATTTTGCTTCGGGCGTCGTTAAAAAAGATATAAAATTGGGAGTTTAGAGGCGGTGTCTCTTTAAATCATCCTCCTCCATTGGGTTCGCGCGGAATATAGCGGTCGAGTGGCGTCATTGTACGATTTTTCTTTGGAAACCGGCGACTGGCTTGCTGTTCTTTGGAGAAGAATAATAAACTTTGTCCGCTTTTTCTATTATTTTGCGAAATTATTTTTAAAAGCTCACTTTGTATATAATTCGTTCAGTGATCCTTCCTAGGTTCGAGAATAAAGGAGTAAAGTCCTTCCGAGTGTAGCGAGGAATTAAATAAGATTTAAAAAAGCATAACTTTTAGGGTAGTATTCAAGGTGAGCTACTGTAAATTGTACAACTGCAGTGGATTAATGTCTGAGTGTTGAAATGTTCTACACTGTTTCTTCTAATTGGCTGCAATGGTCTCCACGACACTTTGCTCTCTGCTATCTGCCTGTTAGTGAACTTTAATTTTGCAGTTGACACTTTCGGAACAGTTTTTCGGATCAGCGTCAATTTCCACTAGAATTTCGTGCAACAAATTCGATGCATTCTTTTATTTAGATTCTACCACCAGGGCCTGAGGATCCATAGGCGTTTTTAGTCCTAGGAGCATGTTAGCTAGCTCACCAGGGCTGAGACTGTGCAGAAGTCTCGACTGGGAGCATTCTGTGAGTTCAAAAGTCTCATTATAACCTAAATAGTAATTAAGAATTTGAAATAGAGGGCTGGTAGCTTTATTCGTCTTTGAAAGGGTGTTTGATTCTTTTAGTGCCAATTTTTAATATTTATTTAGTTACAATAAACTCAATTACGTACCACACTTGAAATTAACATTGTTTATTAAATAAAGAATTTATATGAATTTATACTGTGTTATTATATGATTTATACTGTGTTCAAACTAATAAATACACTTCCTTTTTTCATTAATCCTTCCTTGCCTAGCAATTATTATTTTATTAAAAGTATAACGCTACTTAATAACATATAATTTAGGGAAAAACTTTAGGAAACTCTAGTAATTAATAAGGTGTGAAGGGGTTGAGAATTCTCCTTATCATACGAAACCAAGTCTGATCACCAAGGGAAACAAAAAACCCTCTCTGTGATCAGTCAAACAAACAATTGGGCCCATTTTTCCTACAAGTAATAATAGTCATCTACCAAAGACACGCGAGTTGTATACATATCTTCAAATTTGTTAGGAAATTTATTCCCAGGGGTTGGTACTAAAGAGTTTCAAGCTCGGATGATTGTGCCAAGTATAACACGAGAGCAAAAGTAATAAAACCACTCATGCCAAAAAATTTGAAGTTGCTTCGAAAATAAATTGAACTCAGAAGTGCAGAAGAACTCTATTTCTTTCACCTCATACTTATATAAGATCCTGCGATCCCTTCATTCAAATTCAATATTCTATAATTCCTCCTCCATAAAGGCACAAAAATGCAACACAAGCTGTAAAGCACACCCAAGCGAAAGCTAATAACCATATTGCGCGAAACTTTCTCCTTCAATTTGATTTTGCCTCATACGACGTTAAGTGATCCCCAAGCTTTTTGCGCAGTTCACTTACGCGCGTGAATCCAAAGTAGGATGTCGGCGGGAAGAGCGCGAAGGAAGGAGGGTAACGAAATTGCCGGTCAGTTTCGTTTCAGCCCCTCGACGCAGATTTATCGAAGCATCGCCAAATATGGGTTTCGCACCTTGCTGGCGCGGCGAGTGACGCCGTCGCCCTACAAATGGCAGATTTCGCGCCATCCCCGTGCCGTTTAAGGCGTCCAGCCACGAAACGATTACACGCCGGTTAATTTCAATAACAAGGAGAGTCACACCATACGTGGTTTAAGTGAATCTCCGCGGCTATGGGGGCCTTCGAGAAGAGCCGAACCTTCGATTTCGCGGTGCCTTCCACGTTTGGGCTCGTCGCGCGGCGCCGTTAATGGAGCTGGAATTATCGACGCTATAATCTCAACCACGGTTTTAATAATTGAGCGATTTCTCTCGTTAGGGCTTTTGTTCCACCGCCAGATGTGTGGTCCTCCCGTGAAAGGTGCTTCTCAGCAGATACCAACGGAGCTTTCTTTTGTGATAATCAGCACAAAATGTAACACTAATAGGTCCCTGATAATCAGCCCAGCTCGATTGATTACATTTCTCGTAGGTGGTCGATTAAAAGAATTTTAAAGGAATTAGAGACACTTAAGTGGTGATTTTTCTTTAAGAATATCAACGATTCCTGATCCCACTGATTTCGTTTATTCTTCAAATATATCTTTCACCAATATAATCAGTTCGGAACGTGACATTTCTTGCTATTGCTAAAACATTTCGTGTATCGTAAGTTATGTAATGTTTTTTTTGTTAAATATTTATTATTTCTTGTTGTATAGAAGCGTATCTTTCCTGTTTCCAAAATATAATTACAAATGTGTGGATTTAAATCACAATGTTTGTTCCTCAGTGAGAACACTGTAGTAGCCTTAATGTAGTCCTAAAATGATAAAAATAGAATGATTGAGTCCTATAGGAGTGTACGCATAAAGTGGACTAGAATATTATTGATTTATCAACAATGGTTACAAAATAGTTGCCTGTTAAAGAAAAAGTTCTGAATTTTCTGCATATTTTTCGCTGTCTTTTGTGGATGGAACAAAAACTATTTCTGATACCTGGATGATTCTAGTCCACTTTATGCATACACCCCTATAGGACACAATCATTCTATTCGGAAAATAATACTAAATATTAAAAACAAACAAAAACATTAAAATCCATACAATAGTTCCCGAAAAAAAACATGAAAATAGGCTTCTTGGTCGACCCGCAAAGTACATAGAATGGACCCTTAAATGACAAGAGACTTTTCTCATAAGATACCTCTGTGACTCCTGACTGCTTTTTAGAAATCTATTCTTTAGCAGAAACTACACTGGTTTATGAAACATATGGGATAATAGAAGTTGTGTTAACATGTCCGAAACATCAGTCTTGATCCACAGCAACATCTCTCATGGTACGACCCTAACACTCCGCCCAGAACGCCGGGAGAGAAACCACAGTCTCTTAAATGTCAAAGTCATTAAATTAATCCCGAAATAATTGACACGCGTTTCGATCGGAGCACGTCCAGCGCGGCCAATTCCCCGGGCCCTTTTGCATAATCAATGAAGTTGTACACCGTCGAATTCCCTGTTAACCGAATAATGACTTCTGACTCTGGCCTATAAAAAGAGCTGCGGCAGTCGGGCAGCCCCCGCCCAGCGGAATGATGTTTGTGAATGACGATCGCGTATGGAGTTAATGAAACGCGAGCTGCCGTGCGCCAAGAGACGATTGCCTCCTGTAATTGACATCTTTACTCGTGCAGGTAAACGATTCGATAATCGTCGCTCGAGCTTAATTCCCCATGAAACGAGGCCGATCATCGTCGGTTTAATTGCTCAGATTAATGATACCGGGGCTCGCTTTGCGATACGTGAATCACGAGAAGTAATGTGTGGTCTGTGCGAAGGGACAGAGGATTTTTAGTGGGGACTGTTTGACGCGTGGTTATTGACGTTTAAAAATTCATAGCGATATAAACGCTACTATATTTTACCTGAATTAGAGGAAATTGCATCTGGTTACTATTTTAGAGATACAGAAAATTATATTGGAGATGTTTGGAATGATGTTTGAGATAAAGAAACTTAATTTTTAAGCGATACAGAATATTATCGTACATCGTACCACAGTCATTTATTTTTATATTCTGCAACAGTAATTTTCAAACTTTTTTATAATATTTTTATAATGTTTATAAAAATTTTTTAAAATCTCCTTTTATAATATTCAAATAACCGGCGACCCCCAAAATATAGAGTAAGATAAATTTAATAAAGTAAAGGTAATAAATAGGTATTTTAGAATATAATTGTAATTTAATAATATTTAAAGGAAAAAATGAAAGAACGTGGCGACCCCCCAGAAAACACATCGCGACACACAGGTTGGGAATCAGTTAGAATATTTTATGCTTCAAGATAAATGTATTTTTTGGTCAGAGTTGAGAAAATTTATTAAAAATTCTCAAGCCTGCATATTCGATTCCAATATTTCTTTTCCCTTTTTATATAAAAGACCCCCAAGAAAACGTCCCTAACACCGTGAAAGTTAGGGGCAAATCGAAAGCGTTGAGGAAGGTCTATCCACCTTCTGCGCCATCGAATTTCACTGATTGCAATTGAAGCTTCCCACGAGTCGAGGGTTGAATCGATCCGTCACGTTCCCGCCGCGTTTAGTAGCCTCGGTTCGGCAACAAAGAGCCTCGAATCTCCGATTTTAACCATCCGCTGGCCACGCAGGCCGCGATCTTTACTCGGCTGGGTGGATTTCTCATGGGCAGCCTCATGAATCACGGGATTTGTGGATGAATTAAATCCCATCGCGTGGACCCGTTTTCAATTCCAGACACGGTCACCTCCTCGAAAACGAGTCTTTGCCTTGGTGGTCCTAGCTCGCGTAGTAAAGCACGGGTCATTGTGAGCAGCCTGGGCTGCTTGAATCCCTGACCCCCTCGCCAACCCCCTTTTCATTCTTTCGTCCGCTCGTTGCTTCCTATGTTGCGCGGCGGATCTTTTTCAAAACCGGATTTAAGGATGCACAGGTGGCGCACAGTGGAAATGAAAAACGGCGCGCCTCTATGGGACAGATTAATCTCAACTGCCTACGAATCAAATGGAGGTTAAATTCGGATTTGGCCCCTGGAGATGCATCCCCGATGGTGCGACTTTAATGAGCGACGGTTGGGAGGATACGCCGTGATTTATCGCTTGTTTCAGGAAGTTATAAAGTACTCGGTGTACCCTGTATTCTAAATAAATAATTGGATAAGAGGACCTGACCCTTGGTGGGTGTAGAATGAGTAGGGTGGCTGTGATAGGGGTGTGCACAACTGCTTAAATCGATATTTAAGGGACTGGCTTGATGTTGGGTTTTAAGGAAGAAGGAAGAGAAATTTTATATTGAGATTTCATGTAATTGCTTAAAGGGCGTAATAATAATAGTTTATTAACGGAAATAAATTTCACTTGTACGGCAAAAAAATGGTAATAAAAGCCTTAAGTGTAAACCGTCAACATCGCAGATATGCAACAAGTAATTAGTGCAGGTCGTTGACTATGCTGATGCTCTTAGAGTCATCATAATTTTAGATTTAAGTGTGTAGAAATTAATCTGAATTAGATTTAAGAGTATAAATTTCTGTTCGGGGTGGGAATATGCGAAGGTAAGAAATTTATTAAAATATGCGGTTCTAGAAGAACTTTGGAAGGTTCTAGATATGACGAAGAATTCGTGGTCTAATAGTCGTTAACTTGTATAAAATTTATTATATTTATAAGAAAGAAGATTCCAATTAATATTTACAGGAGTACCTAACCGAAGATTGGAAAGAACATTCCCAACAGAAGAGGAGCAATCTGTAATCCTTCCTCTAATCGAAGCAAGAAGTAATCCAGTGCCAGTAATAGCCGATTTCTGTCGAAATTGCGCTATGAAAGATAAACGAGAAAGCAAAAAGGGAGGCATCAGAATGAATACCAATTCAAGCGATTATCTCCATTATTAGACTTTCCAATCAGCATAAAGACAGCGGCCGTAGGAGTAAGCCCAACACCCGAGAGCCCGTTTTCGGAGAAAAGGCTTCTCCCAGCGTGCCACCCCTAAAAAAGAAGGATTCCCAGGCTTAATTCGAATTAGATTGGATCCAATTTATTCCCAATTAACCGAGAAAGACCGGGGTCCTCCGTAACGGCGAGGCCTGGGCCCTCAGTGTGTATCTATTTCACTTCCAAAAGGGAATCCCATCCGCGGGAATTGGTCACGACAGGTTCCGTATTTCGAATCGATCCACCCTGTCCCTTCGATAAGTATCCGTCCTACAGCCAGTCGAGGGCTATTTCGAATCGGGAGTGGCTCAATTCCCGTTTCGTCGGGATTGGATGGCGGGCAGGTGTCCGCGATTCCGCCAAATGCGAAAAAGAAAACGGGAAAAAGGAAGGGAGCGCAAGGGGGCGAGGAGAAAAAAGACGCGAAGCGAATGGAAAGAAAGAAATCGAGTCGAGTGGTCTAATCTCGGCGCAGAAGAGGACTGGCCCCGGCTGACTCTCTGCCGATCGAAGGACATAATGATGTCCTTGTTGCCGGTCTCGAGCGTCGTGGCTTCGATGAACCCTAACCTAAGCTAAGCCTCGGCCTCCACAACGCGATCCTCTGTCTTTATCACGCTGGATGACTCGTTGGCTGAACGTTCGTTCGGCTGCTGACGGTTGTCGGGCTGAAAGGGCGCGTTGTTTCAGCGAGCGGAGCGCTGCCCGTCACCGTTCTCGATGCTCTTCATCAGCGGATAATGATGAGTCTTGTACCTTGAGACAGCCAGCGGGATGAATAGGCCGTTTGTGAGATTCTCCGGCCGCGTGAGATTTCGTTCGCCCGCGGCCCGGTTTTGTACGAAATTCGAGGGCCCCGGCAGGAAGCGACCGAGACGGGCGTTGCTTCTATTCCGTGGATCCATAAGCGTGACGCCTCGAAGTCCGTAATAATAGATCATAATTCGGTGGGGCAGCGTGTAAACGCGGCGCGATACGAGTCTTAGTTTTTACGACGTGACACGACGCGGCCCCGAGGCGGACTTTTTACGATCAGTCGAAGGCGTATTTCGAAAAAGAATTCCAAGGCAGTGGCTGGAGATAAAGCCTTAAATTTCGGGGAACGTATCTCCTGCCGTGGATTCGATCGTAAAAACCTCTTCGCGCGGCGACGATTACGTCGTGTCGCGGACGCCACAAAGCCGCCCGACCGCGATGCTATCAAAAGTGTTAATCAAACCTTCCGAGGCTCTAGCGACGTGGCGAAAGTAGAGGAGCCGTGTTACGTTGCAAAATCGGCGAGCAGAGGTGTGGCTGATGAGGAACGTCCGAAGTGTTCGACGCCTACTTTCGTGGGGCTTGGTGGGATCGTGGTGTGGACAAGTGATCGAGAGACTTCTGATTGATTCTGGGATGCCTCCAGCTGATTGTGAGTTTCGTATCAGTAGGATGAGCATTGTTCTTTATTATATGTAGCTGTTTATCAACTTCTTTCTTAATCTCCCACTGTGACCACTTCATCCCCAGTCTCCTCAACTGTAAAATGCCAGTCTACAATTTTAGACTTTTCGCTAGCATACTAGGTGACACCTGTAACACCGTCAAATTAACAGTACTAAAATCGCTCTGCCGTTTACACGCGTACTCGAGAGCGGGTCCCATTAGCCCCGAGCAGCGAAAGGTCCCGACCGAAAAAGAAGACGAGACGAAACAGTCCCATAATTTCCGCGTCTGTCCCTTCTCAATTAACATCAGCGTGAACAGGCCGGCCCAGGATGAAATCCCGGCGAAAGTACCTCGCTCCTTTCGCCCGTCACGTCTTTTTCTGCGGGCCGCGGCAGTTTTCTGGTGTCCCCCGAGCAAACAGTCTCGCGTCGTCCTTCCCAGTCCTCGGACGGTCGTTCAAATTATAATTCCTGCGCCCATACCGGTCAAGGGGAAAGGACTGGCGGGACAGGCAGGGGCAGAGAGGGGAGGCAGGTCGGTGGACAAAATAGTCGCTACTTGATGGCGACTTAAAGTGATTTTGAATGGTGCCTAACGACTTGGAGCCGCGTCATGGGGCCCCGTGTGCGACCGCCGCGCCAAATAATACGGAGTCACGCTGAGCACCGTGTCCCGAGGTTCCTGACGGTGAAGATAATGTCCTCCCACACGACCGTCACTCCGCTATACCCTGGTCCTTAACCTCTCACCCCTACCAGGCAGCCTTTCGCTTAAATCCAGCCGCATAACGAAGCCCAGCGTCTCATCCGCGCGCGCGGTGCTATTGCGAATTAATGCTTTTTCGCACTTTCGCGCGGCGGTATGCGCGGCTCGATTCAAATGTCACTGGACCGGGCCTGATTAATCGTATCGCGATACGTGTCCCCGCCCTCCGCTGATAAATCGTCTGGCGGGTGTAATAACTAATGGACAGCGCTCCTTTATTAAGTTTAACGCGCTCGGGCTTTGCGTAACTGCTGGACCGAGGAACGTGGGAGACTTTCGATGGATTCTGGGAAGCGTTCCCAGGATTTGCTGGAGCGAGAAATTTTGTTTGGCGTTTGTTGCGTGCGATTTTTGCGTTTAGGTTCTATTGGGGAATTAATTATTGTCTGCTTTGAATAATTAGGCCATAGAATCGGTTGATTAACTAAATTAAACTTATAGAATTGATGGCTTTTGTATTTCCTTTTGTGACAAGGTCTTGCAATCTTGATGTACTGAAATTTAGCTTCTAAATCTTTGATAACAGAAGAAGTGCCTTGGATAAGTCAGGATTGATTAAATTTTCGAGATGCAAGCTGGTGGTTAATAAACTCCCCGATTTCCTCTGTCCAATTTATCTCCAATCTACAAATGAAAAATGACCATAAGCTACCCAGTGATGTATTTCCACAGAAGTAACATCTTCGAAAGAACCATCCCTATAGAACTCACATCCCTGACGCAGGACTGCCTTCCACGTCCTTGGGAATCCTGTAAAACCTGCATGGAGCCGTGTGGTTGCTATGGCTATTCACGGGCAAGGTAGAAGCTTCAATACGGTGCACACTGATATTAACCTCTCTGCTCCTGAGGGGGTTGAACGCCTGATTTACTCATTGTATCCATAATCCGTCGATAGTTGGGGTGGTCGTAGATCCGGAAGATAACGCTGATGGTTATACAACGTATAGGGGTGGATTATGATGCCTGGGAATTTTTTCGACCAGACCTTAGGAGTTCCTAGAGTTTGAATGAAGAGTTGTCTGCCCGATGGGCAACATGAGAAATTGACGGTTTTGTAGGAAACAGAAGGGCGAACATTGTATTTGAAAAATAGAAAATAGGGCAGTATATAATACTTTGATTCTCAGATTTATTTCTGACTATGCTTCCACTTTAATTGGATTCGTCAGTGCTAATTATTGAAGGTGCACAATAATTCGTTGAATGCAGATTCGTATTTCTATACGTTTTCATTTAAAATCTAAAAAGTCAGGGCATTGTTGGGCGTTTGGTATGAAGTCTGTTCTCTTCATACAATAGAAGTCTGTTCCTTTAGATTTCTGATAACAATTACTCCACCATTCCTCGCCTTTGAAAGGTTATTTCCGATCATTTCCCAGCGGGAAAATAATAAAGAACACCTGGGCGGAGATTGCTCTCGGATTGCAGAAAACGATTCCGCGAGACAGGTGTGGGGTGAACTGGAATCATTAATAACTGAGATAATTTGTTGGAAACGATCTCGGCTGAATTCACGGGGCAGTCCAATATTATAACCACAATAACTCTGCAGTGTCATTCAACTCTGTTCTATTTTACTCCTAGCATTCATTTGAGTCATTCTTCTATTCTAAAACTCGAAACGGAACAAACTACCCAAACACTTCTCATTTTTTTTTTTAATATTTATTAATTATTTTAAAGCGTATAAATGCAGAACCTAAGAAAGTGCTTGATCAATTAATTTTATGCAGTAGGTCATTTCTCAGGGGCTGATATTGTTGGAGAAAATTTTGCTCTCGATACTCGTTCGAACCGTCCTGGCCGCGCTGGAACGTACACTTTGTCACAATTATTCCCAGGATCGGTTTAGTCTATTCCCATGCACAATGCAATCCCGTTTTACATGGCAAAGTCGAAGACCCCTCATGGTGGAAGAGTAACGGGCGACAGAAGAACGCGCGCGTGACAGTGCATGTCGGGAACATCGACGTTCGTTGCCATTGTCCAGGCTACGACAGAAACTCTCCAAGAAATCTACCCGCAGGACCTCACGCCGTGATCGAAGGCTTGTCAACCAGCTTGTCGAAGGACGAAGCGTGACCGAATCTCTGTAAGTAGACTGCACAGTGGCTGACGTCGATGTTCACAGAACAAAGCATAATGCATTGCATGCACATGCTAATTAAATTCTCCTAATCTTAGCAAATGAATCTTTTCATTTCTTAATTATTGGTTACATAAAAATAGGAAATTGCTGAATGTAAATAGAATATTGATAGTAAAATATCGCAGTACTTGGTTTTCACATAATTCAACTTCTACAACTGACACATCAGGATTTTTAATAAATTCTAGAAATTCAGGTTCATCTTCAGGAAAACATAGATTGCATAAATTTACATCGAGTTACTTCGTTAGCTTCCAATCAGTGAAATCAATAAACAATCTTTTACCTACGAAACTTTAAGTAGCCGTTTTAAATTCAAAAGTATTTATAAAGTTGCAATATCCAATTACGTGAAAGTAAGGGCGGAATTCCCTGAATAGATAAGTACCGCGAATTTCAAGGCCTTGAATATTCCAGGCGAGAATTGATGAATGTACATACTGCTCTTTAAGCAAAGTATTTATTGCTAATATTAAGACTTTGCTGTCAGTGAAATTGATGGCACAATCCACAACGATTTTCGTTGGGAAAGGCAAGGTCGCTGGAGTTGTTTTAGGATCTTGAAACATCGTTGGCAAGGAAAGTGGCTGAACTTGGCAAGGATGGACAAGTTTGTTTTTATTCGACTACCGACGGGATCTTTATCCGCGCGCGATTCCTTTGACGGATGGTTGTTCTCCGCACGCTAGAAAAATAATTCCTGTCCCCTTCTACGTCGACGGGGACGAAGTCAAGCACTGCTTTGCCGTCCGAGCACGTCCAGTTGTCGACGGCCTCTGAGAAAATAATCGTGCTTTCCAGTATTTACGAGTATCCATGGAACAGGATATGCCCTGTGTACCCTTCATGGAAATCCTGGGAGCCTCCGTGGACTCGAAAGTTTATTTTTCGACGAGAAGCCGGAGAGGAGTTTCTTGCCCCGGGTCGCTACTCCACTATTCCTCCCTACGCGAGGAATTTTAAGGAACCGAATAATATCCCTGGAGAATGTTGAAGTAAGGTCAAGAAAACTTGGCAGATTCTTAATTATATATACAGTGAATCAATAAATTATTGGCGCACTCTTTAAAACAGAATAACTATTTTCAAATTGGTCCAAAGAACTTGAGTTTTCTTTTGAGAAGGTAGAAGGATTAGTTTACTACTTAGGTGGCCTGTTTCTTCGTTTTGAAAAAAATTGCAACTGGTCGGAATAACGAAGAAAATAGTAAAGGTCGCTATTTTCTGAGCCTGTAATGAAAATTTAAAAATCCGATTTGTAGATTTAAGCAAGTTGTATACATGCTAAAAATCTGTAGGTTTAGTAGAGTTATAGGTCAAAAGCTGATTTGCCAATAATTTTTTGACACTCTGTTCTTTTGGTGTTAGATCCTTCGTCTCTAATAAATATTGAAAACTACGCGCAGATGTTTAGAGCTTCAGGAAAATGCGTTCAAGTTTGCTCAAACTTCCTCGCTTCATTAATTAAAATCAAAAGCACGAAAGGTGTGCGAATCTCCTTTCATCAAATTGAGAATATCATCCATCACAACCAAATCAATCTTCCCACTTCAAGTGGATCCCTTCATTACATGGATCACAATATTTCCACAGTACCCCAAATGCAAATCAACAGCGCCACATAAAGATACACCATGTTCCAAAGCAATCATCTCAAATTTCCTCTGATCATAACATAAAATTTTCTTCCAGCAGCAGTAAGCTGCACAATCACCAGCAGCCCAAAGTGAAACCCAGGCGAAGCTTCGACTTCCTTGACGTCTACTTTACACCTGGCCCCGTCCTTTTATCGTAATTTAGCTCCATTGACCGCGGTGACGCCTCGAAGTCGCCAGTTCCGTTTGCCAGAACGGCGAAACAATTTACCAGGGTTGTTCGCCGACTGTCCGACAGGGTCGACGACGACCCCCGGACGCGGGCAAACAACGGTAAGGCAGAAACTCGTGGGTCGCCGCGACAATGGGAGTGTCCAGTGTTGGTCCAACTTCGGGGCAAACTGCGTGGATCTAATTGTCCACGGTCTCGGGGCGCGCCGGAAGAAGACCTCTTTGCATGGCGACCCGCGTGACGTCTTCTTTGACGCGTGCGTCACAATAGCGCGGCTGGCAAGGGTCGATCCGAATGTGGCCGCGACGGGGGAATTGGGAGCGCGTGCCAATGTTCGTGAAACATTCCACGTTTGCCTGGCGGACACTCGTCGACTTCCTGACCACCCAGCGGGCCCCACGCGGCGGAACAGCAAATCCCCCGTGAATTCCAAGGTTCGACGGGCGTGGAATTTTTTGGCACCACTTTGTAGCCCGATTGTTGCGGACTGGCCGGAGGCCAAGTGCCGGGGCGGACATCATAGAATCTACTCGCTATTTCTTGCATCTTTCCACTTCGCTTGAAAGAGCTGGTTTTCCTGGGTAACAAATGTCCGACCGCTTGCGCTCGTCGCGTGCGAGGACTGAAGGGGCTGTTGTCCCATTTACGTAACGGGGGATCTTGTGGACAAAGTTTCTGCTCAGTGGCGGCGAGGTTGATCGTTATAAATACGTGGTATGCGAAGTATAAATAAACTCAGGTGGATCGACTTTGTTTAAGAGAGTAAACAACGACGAAGACTCTTAAATACTTGCCAAGGGATGAAGTACAAAGGAATTTGTTACAGAATGGTTACTCCTTCGATTAACGTACCACCCTTAATTATTCCATCCATCAGGTTTACCCCTCGCACTACTTCAAACACGATTCCACATCGCATTTGCCTCCTCACTGCGCCTGTCCTCCATAAAAAAACACCATCCACGGTTCACATAGCAGCGCCACTTAGTAGCGGCTAGAGCCACCGTGGCTGTATCTAATAAATCGATCCACAACGAAGCACGGTTAAACAAATCAAGCAGCCTGCTCCTCTTATCGTTTCCATTACGGCAGACACGCGTGCTCGTAAAGCGACGTCGGTGCACTTTACAACGCCGGGCGTTACGAGGAGCCAAGGTGCTCCGGTCCTTATGCAAATCTCCCAGCGACGATCTTCATTCCTTTATGCTCCTCTCTAGCGCTTCCCTAGTGTGCGCCTACACGCTAGACTGCCCCGGCAGATGCTCCTTTCGCGGCCGGAGCGTGCAACGCTCACGAAGAACGAAGGCGGAGGTGGGGCCGCCGTTTATCGACATCGCGACGGTTGCCTCTGGAACGGCTCGCTCTCGCGAGCGTTTCCGCGCGTGCACAGGCGTGCACGGGAGGAAGGGCAAACGGAGGCGCGGAAAGCGAGAGGGCAGGGTTATTATCGCGAGTACGGGGCTACCGTGCACAGCTGCAAAGGGAGCAGCAAGGATGTAAATTACAGAAGAACGACGCTATAATACGCGACGAGCAATGGACCGTGGAGATCGGAATAACGTTCTTCGGCTGGCGAAAAAAGTAATGACGCAAAACGAGCAACCCGGGTCCAACGATCTTCCGGCTGATCGACCGGGATAGGACGAGACGCGGTATTAACATTCTGCCTGGAAACAATGCGGTCAAGATTCAGCCCGCTTCAGTTCCCGCCTGAGCAGCTTGTTAGATTCCGAAGGTTCGTGTTTTGGGGCAGTCGGAGCATCTCTGGTGGTAGGCTTTCTGCGTCATTTTGTTTCAAACAGGTTCCGTTCGCTCTAATAATTGTTGGGAACGGGGCAGATCTTGTAACCCTTAGTACCTGTTCTGGTTTCCCTCTGAGCCAGTATTCCACGTCTCTTGCCACCTTTGCCTGATTCCAGAGAACTGGGGGTCATAGAGATTAGCTTCTTTTTTAAGTGCTGAATTTATATTCCTCCCGCCACGCGCATGTACTACCCAATCTAATTCCTCAAAAAAAGAACCACTTGGATATCTCAACTTTCACGCCTTTACTCTTTCAAGAGCACTTCTTCCCATGAACAAATTCAAGACCCTAGTATCCTCGCTCTCAAGCATCTCGCAGGAAGGTATTTAAGTTATGCGCAACCAGACGACTGAAAGAAGCCCGAGCGTTAAGAGGTTAAACGATCGTGACCCGTGATAGCAGGCCTCGCAATCGGGCGTATCCTCGAGGAAGGAGATAAGAGCCAACGGCAGAGTCCCGCGAAGTTCCATAATTAGTAGAAACAGGCGGTTAAAGAGTTACTAGAGGGGGGGACGTAACGAGAGATAAGTACAAAGGGGAGTGCGGCGGACTCGCTACCTGGCTCCACCACCTGTCCCATCATAGGCTAAGAATAGAGCAACGCAACAGCGCGAGAAGGTGCAGCGCTGGCAAGATGCTGCATGCTCTGGTGGGGTCATACTCCGCTTCTTCTGACGTTTTTCTCTCCTCCTAACGCTATTCCCCCGAGGCAAGCGCGCTCGGCTGCCCTCGGTTCTTGCATCGGCTCGGTCGGTTTTTTGCGGCGCGCGCGGCTAATGAGCGAAAAAATTGCGGGATAATTGCGATTCAGGGGAACCGTTCCGTTCGACGTCGCGTTCGACGATGCCGTTACGATATTCCTTAATAAGGATTTCTTAGAGGCTTCCTAACTTGTGGAAGCTGGATCATCACGCTAGATCAACGACCAGCTGGGCACAATCACTGCAGTTAGCTTGTTGTTTAAAAAATTTGCTGAACACAAGTTTCCTGGAGATAACTAGCTCCTCCCAACACGCAGAAGTCACTGGGAACATTCTGTACACTTGGGAGTATGATAGGCAAGACTTAGAAGCAGACTTCTGTGAATTGTCTGTGAACATTATCTTTTACTGCTTAAATATAAATGGCAGAATCGATAGATCTTGTCATCGACAGAATCATGTCTCTAGAAGGATTCTCTGGACTCTATAATTCGATGAGTAATCCTGCTCTCAAAGGAAATTTGCGCTCCTTATGAGCCACCATTCGAACAAACGACGTGTGTCTATTCTTCATCTTCCCAGAGACGTTTTTGTCCCATTCGTGTGAACTTAAACGTGAATTCAACGCCACAGAGCCCTCGGAGCTCTATATGTTCGGCAAACGACCGGTATTTAAGTCTTTGTAATCCAGTGAAGTTCCGCGGGGGAGCGGCCGGTGAGTCATGGCAGGTGCTGCTTGAACCGGGCAGAAGACAAGGAGCGTAGCGCGTTCTTCTTCAGCGCAGGTCGTGCCGCGCCGTCCCCCCCGGCTCGGCCGGTTACGGAATTGCTCGGTAATCGCGATAAATTATCGCAAAATTTGTTAACACCGCCCGGTCCTACCGCGACTAATCCTGCGCGCAATCGAGAAGGAAATACCTCGGCCGCAAGCTGGCGAATTTTTCCAAGTCACCCGGACAAAAGTGTGGCCCATTGAATTTTTCCACGGGAGGCTCGCCTCTGCCCGGCACCATCGCGATACCCCGTGAGCTTGCATATAAATAACGGGCTCGTGAGCGGAGGCCCTCGTGACAGGAGACAAAACACTTGGTCTCGCGCGGTTCCCAGATCTGCCGTTGATATCTTCACTAAACGAAGCGCCACCCAAGGTGTTAGGCGAGCTTAGATGGGAGTGGGTGATAGGCGACACCATCCCCCAAACGCATTAGCCGCTTCATGGCCGCGGAGGATGCACCTTGGAGGAAACAGAAAGGAGGAAGAGATAGGAAGGAAGAGATCGTGGCAAGTGGGTGACAACAATGACTGGACAGCCGTGGAGCGATGGAAACGATCTTGGTGGTCTGGTCGCTGCTCAGCAGTGGCTGAAAGTTTGCAAAGATCGCCGCGCGATACGGTTTGAACACTGTTATTATCCAGTTTTTTTGGAATTTTTTATCCAGTTTCCTGGATTTAATGTTGTATTAGAAGTCTCAAGCATTGTGTGCTGAGTTTGATATACGGATGCAAATGGAAGTACTAATTTGTCGACGGATAAATCAAGGGATCATTCACGATGATGTCGTCTCGCTACGAGCGCGATAAAACGCGTAATTAATCACGGTAAACGATCGTTTACATACGCCCACTATGTTGAACAGGTATAATAACCGTGTATTCTTGCCTGTGAAATTTATTGTCAGCGACTATCACTCGCGATCGTAGGTCGGCAATAATTACCGCGGTGAGCCGACGCCTCGTGCAATTTGCACAGATTTATTGTAGGCATACGTATACGCGGCTGGTATTCATCTTATGAACACAATGTGGTAATTGCCGTCGAGACCTGCTGCTAGATTGCACAATGTTCTATTTACATTCAAACGATGCTGTCTACTCGCAGCAAGACGAGTACTTGTGTATTAGCATCCTGGCTCGGTGAATGGAGTCATTAAGGAACATTTTTATCATACGTCAAACATCCTGAACATAATTCAAAAGATTCTAGACGAGAGACAAATACTCAAGTGAAGTGGAATATATGATTCAGAGGAGTTCAATCACAATAAAAATACCTACAAGTTACCTATCTTGGTATAAAAGTAAGTATACACTCTGCAGAATTTAGCATCACCTTCTTTTCTCCATTTCAATTTCCGCAAAATGTTCAAATATAGATTATCAATAACCCTATGCAACCACAAAAGATTCTATAGCCGACGTCTCTTGTTAAATATAAACACCCAAATGAAGTGCAATACCTATGCTCCTTTCGTGGCATTATTCGAAGGAACTCAATCACAATAAAAATACTCACAAGTGTCCCACCTTGGTACAAAAGTATACACTTCGTAATATTCAACGCCCGCCTCTTTTCTCCACTTCAATTTCCATAAATATTATCAGATATAGAGTGCCAAGAAGCCCGTGCAACCGCAAAAGATTAAAACCCTCTGGGCCTTTCCTCTACATACTTTAACACAGAAATACGTAAGCTGTACCCTGAATCTGTCGCGAAAGCCTCAGTTGGTCCCAAGGATTCCTGTCAACAGCACCGGTTGTGCAATTATCCGGGTACCTCGAACGGTGAAGCATCCTCCGAGGAGAAAGGCGCGCGGACCGCGAGCAGATCGGTGCCGGTAGCCGCAAGAAAAGGAAGAGACCGGTATACACACGCTTTCAGGGGCGAAGAAGGAGACTGGGCACAGCTGCGGTCCCTGACGCGTTGCTCGTGCCACGGCGAACCGCAATCGTATGCAACACGCCCCGCCGTGATTGTTCCGAGAACGGTAGGCCGGGGAGAATGGAAAGCGCGAGGGGGAGAAAAAGGTGACCGAAGCTGGAAGAACTCGGACGAGCGGGGAACTCGGTGAGCAAACTGATCGGAATGCCCTGCGTGGTCTCGTTGAGAAAGCACGGCTCTATCCCCGCGCTGGCTAGCCACGATCCTCTTAACAATGGGAATGCCGCGTTTCATGATTCGCGATAGGTATTTAACTCGGCGTGACCTTTTCCCTGGTGGGATCGATGGTCGAAGGCGTTTCGGTTTCACCCTTTCGAGGCGAGATTTATTTCCGCGCCAGGGAATGAACTTTCGTGGTGGGCTGGCTGGTGGTATCTGGGAATCGCGAACGCGTGGTATTCCTATTGTTGGATGATGAGAGATAGGAGGATTGTCCGTGGAGAAGGATCGAACGCAGGCTGAACTTTGCGGTGACGTTGATTGAAGTTTCTGGGAAATCCTTGGCGGACATTTGAGCTCCTGAATTGCTGAAGAAAACGGCTTTCATTCTTGTTGCGCTAAAAGAAAACAAGTGTAGGTATACCATGACATTTTTATAGAATTAACAGTCAGGATAAATGTGTCATCCTGAGTAATTAAACGCAAACAGAGTAACTCTATGAGAACTGTATTCAGTAATTTTTAATGATTGAAAAATACGTTCTTATGAAACTATACATCTGCCTGTAAAACTTAATAATTCAAACAATACACAATCCCTTATCAAATATAATCAAATCAAGGGTGGTCAGAAGAGCTCCCACGACCAGAAGCGAATGCAGCTGCAGTGTCCAGGACGCGTGCACGATTGCGCGTGCTGGAACAGGGTACAAGAAGAATGAACGAAGAGGAAGGAGGGGATCCGTGAGCGAGCGCAATTGCAACTGTGTCTTGTGCGCCCGATTGAGTTGCCCCGCGGTCGATTCACCTACAGCGGAGTTAGACCCGTAGCCTTGAAAGTGTACCCCGCCAACGGAAGATTAAAAGGGGTCGAGGGGAGATCCGTAGCGAACTTCACAGAGAGCGTGCAGGGAATGCCGCGCAAGGAGGATTCTTTAACCTTTGCCACGCCGACTTGGCGCGCCTTGCTCGATTACGATCGATCAGCTCTCATCCTGGCATCGTTTCGAGAGTGGAAGATCTTGCTGCAAGGTCGGGCCCTGCTTCCTCCGGAACGTCGCTTTCGTACGCTTCATTTTGCCCGGATCACGCTTCAGCTTAATGGAATCACGGAACCATGGATGAAGCTCGACGTTCAGTACCTTTGGAGTTCATTTATTTAGATAGCGAATGGTAAGTAGAGCTACTTTGGTATCAATTCTGTGAAAGAGGGATCTACGATTCTACGCTTTGGGTACGCAAGAACCTGATCTACGAAGGCTATGGGAAACGATATGAGAGGCTATAGTCTGCGTCTCATCTACTTAAAAGCGCCAGCTATATAATGCCTCGCGATCCGAAGCGCTCTTTAGATCCATCTTCGAATTAACCCCCATTAGGCTGTAATCTCATAGGAGCTCCACTAGGAGCGAGCATTCATTAAGACGGAGGAGGCTAACGAAGGTAAGAGACGCTCGTGGCGCCTTTTTCGTGAGCGCACGGTGAAAAAGAAACGAGGCAAGAAAAGGCGGCGCGTCCTTGAGAAAGCGAAAGAAATAGAGCGAAAACGAGCGGAGCTCCGGGCTATGAGATCGAGAACAATAAGCGAGCCGCTCGTGACGGGCTCGCGTTGGAACTGGTCCCCGATGTGTACGCTCGGTCAGAGCCCCGCAACCAGATGAAATCCGATTGCACACCCGCGCACTCTGCATGCCCATTACAACTACTGTCAAGCGGCAGCTGGTCCGATGCACGTTTTTAACCTGGGGGCCGTACTTGCACGACGAACAGATAGAGAAGATGTTTAACAAGATTTATGAGCCCCTGGTAAGAACTCGAGGCCGTGTGTCACCTCCTCATCGAGCCAGCCCGAGACGAATACCAGGTGACTTTCCTTCGATCCTTGCTGCTGCTTCATCGGACCCTAATTTATGGTACGTTTAACACATGAAGAAGTATCAGAGAGTTAGCCAAGTTACGCTAGTGAACTCTAGCGTCTAGTGCGCTGTTATGAAGTGATATAGAGACACTCAGGTTCATTCAACACTTTATATTGTAACAATTCGACACTTAAAAATAGCGCACACTATTTTTATCAGTAGGACAAGAGAATCCTCGGATACTCTGCTGCAAGATGGTTACGATGGTCGGGTTAGGTTAGTCGAGTCTATTCGAAGGTATCTAAATAGGTGGGAATTGGCACATGCCTTCTTCCCCTTTCAAGCATTAATAGAGCGAAACGAAAAGGCATTGATTAATAAGAGGAGTGACATCACAAAAAGAATTGGTGACCGTTATTTTCAACATGCGATTTCTTTCGCTCTCACTCCTTAATATGGTTCCATTTCATAACAAAATAGTCCCTGAAAAAGATTATTGCAATCGGGCAACAGGAAAGAGTGCCGACCAGACCTTAAAGTGGTTAATTCATTAATTGTTTGAATGTAAATAATTTCTCAAAAATGATAAGCCGTATCGAAATTTTGTTCAAATAATACTAAAAGAGCATTCAATTTTCTACAATTATTGTATATACAATTTTTTCGTGCTTCCAACCATTTTTTAGATAATAGCGTTTGAATATACGAATGTCCGCACTACGCGCGTATAGACAATACGTCACGCTGTACAGCTGGTACGCGCAAAGTGCGGACCTCTCTATATTCGAACGCTATTATCTAAAAATTCGTTGGAAGCACGAAAAAATTATATATACAGTAATTGTAGAAAATTGAATGCTCTTTTAACATTATTTGAACAAAATTCGATAGGGCTTACCATTTTTTAAAAATTCTTCAAGTCCAAACTATTTATAAATTCTAAACGTTAAGTCCTTCGGCACCCTTTCCTGTTGTCCGATTACAATAATCTTTTCAGGGAATATTTTTTATGAAATGGAACCATATTAGGAGGTAAGACGAAAGAAATACGAAGAAAAAATTGCGGCAGGTATAAATAAGGGCCACCCTATTCCCACAATAGTGATCAGGACTATAGCTGTTTCTCACGTTACTGCTTTTTGGAACTATATCCAGTTCTCGTTTTGGGGTCCTATTTTATCCTTTTTTGGTGGTGGGGTCCACTGTGACGCAAAGCTTGTACCCCTTGATAAGACGTCGAAGTCATCAGCAGATATAAATAGACAGCTCGTAACAGTGCACTTAGAGGAAGCTGTATTTTATTGTAGCTCAAGCAGGAATAATATAGAATAATTTATGATTTGCATAGAGGAAAATGGAAGGCCATGATCTCATCCAGAGTGTACCTTCCTTTTGTGAAGGAGATCGGTGAATTTAAGACGCGTAATGTAAGCCACGCGTGGACTCCTTGTGGTCGCGCTGCAGCTTCTCTCATTATCTCAGCGAGGGGGATCGGCCGAGTGGTGCCTTAAATCAACGTCCCTGCGACAATTAACTCGCTCGTGTGAGTGAATAGGGGTGGTACACCTATCTGCGAGCGAGCGACCGAGTGAATCACGCGTACGCCACCTGCCGGAGCGTGACCTCTTAATGTGCATGCCGAGAGAGGAGACTCTTCGGGCATTGGCGTAGAAACGAATTCGGTTCCTTCGACCTCCTGCTGGCAGTAGGGACCTTAATACAACAACCGGCCATGTCCATGAATATGTATGCGGAGGTATCTGCTAAACACTTATCAGCCAGTCCCTTTAATGACTCTGTATTAACAGTATGTTTGGTCATCCAGCAACTCGAGTGACAAGGCAGAGCGAGATAATGGAGAGTAAAGGGGGGAGTACCAGCATTCCCTCTCGTCTTGTAAAACCACTTTAAAGCTTTCCTTCCTCCCTGTTCCTCCCCCGTGAGCATCGACTCCGTATGTAATAGCTCTGACAGTCATCCAGGGTCTCATAATATTCAGGCCCCGACTCTCCTCCGAGGGGACCAGCCGCGGAGGGCCTGGGAAAGTGGGCAGGTAATCGACGTACTACCATGAGGCTCCCTTCGACCCATCGACCAGCTCCATCTTGAACGCGAGCTGGGTCAGAGGTCGCCGCAATAAACCCACCGATGTTATTGCAGGTGTGCGAATCGCGCGTACGATGCACGCGATGCATAAGGCGAGGCGCGCCGCGTCACGCGCCTCTGTCGGCCGGGCGCAAACGAGTTTGCGGGAAACGCATAAAATTATAACTTACGCTACATTGACTCACAAAGCGGCTGCAAATTATTCCTCTTCCTACACCGCGGCGCGCGACTTCGACGCGAGCAGACCGCAGTGGTTCCCTCTAGCTCCCACCCTATCGCGATTCTAGCTACGAATCGTTTCTCGACGGCCAATGAAACGTACAGTCGCTCACATAACAGCTTTCCCGCGATGTTTGCGAAATGAATCCATTAGATTGATGTATCGTGGAGCACTTAGTAGCGGTGCATGTTGAAAACTGCGTCAATGAAAGTGGGAAGAAGTGGATGTTGCAGAAGGATGAAGACCTTGAGTCAAGTTTGTGGATGTAAAGTGAAGGACGTGGTTAGATTCGAGGTGGTACTTGATGTTGGAGCAAAAGTTCCGAGGATGATTATTAAATCCTTATTTAAGAGCACAGATTCTCAAATGTAGGTACTTTCCAGGATTGTCCTCTTTGATACATCACAGTAATTTCCATACAGTTATAAAGGCTTTGACTGTACTTTCTACGAACTGGTATAGCATTTCAGGCTGAGTTAGAGTCTCCACGAGCCGACATATTCCACGATCTGTCAAACGTTCGCCGTAATGTTTTAAGTGGAACTCGTGAACCGCGATTGAACAGGGTCGCATAAGCTGCGGTATTTATTAAACCCATTTCTTCGAGTCGGATCTACTTATCGTTGGTAAGTGGCGAGGTAATTTAATAGAAATTCCATCGACTTCAATTTCGAGAGTCCTTATCAGCATCTCCGCCTATAATCACAGTCCACCAACGCGGCATGTAAGTTGGTACCCGACCGTGAGTATCCCTCCGATCGTTACCTGATCATCGATCACCGTTGGTATCTCGCGAGCCCTGAAAGCTGGTGATCCCAGTCATTACAGAAGTACCGCGTAATGGGCGCGAGGGTTGCCCTAACAACGTACATAACTCGGCCATCAGGGAGGATAGGGATTATCAGGGGGGAGTTAGGATCGTCGTCGTCAACTTGCACGCGTCCTCCAAGGGCCAAGGGGACAGAGAAACAACCCAGTAAACCCTCATCCGTCATCAGTCGTCCAATCACCGTGGCTCTAGCCCGCGTACACCTCGGCAAGTGCCATCGGCGTAATCATTTACTCCCCTTCGTTGATTAATGGTGAACGCGGTGTGCATCTTGACGAACTGCAACGCAACACCGAGCCCCCTAGACGTCCGAGCTGCACACGAACCTGGCGAGATCGCGTTTTTTGTCCCTTCTTTCAGGCTTGATGGACGTGTCTGCGTGGCCCCGCGACAAAGGACGAGCCGAGTTTATACGCCCGACGTCGGTTCAGGCGTTCTTGATGCTCATTCACCGCGGGACCATCATGCGTCTTTCGGGTTGCAACCTAGGGCAACCGCGTCCTATGGAGGCTCCTTAATGAAGACGATGCTCGATCGATCATCTGACCACCATTTACGACCGTTGGCGGAATGCCTATGTGGATTGAGATATTGGGGAAGTCGAGGGTAATGGGAGTTGGGAGTGGAGTAGGTTAATGGATCGTGATTTCAAGAGCTGGGTATAACGCGGTCCAGAGAATTTTCCAGAGTGGTTCCAGACGTGGGGTGATGGTATTTAGGAGTCTAGTAAATCAAAAGTAAAAAGGCGACCTCTTCTGAGATGGCACTTGAAGGGTGTATTCATTAGTAACTTAGACCTGGTCCAAGTCTAATGGAGAGCTGACTTGCTAAATAGTACGATAACTGGAAGAGAATGGTAATGAAAAGTATGCCTACACTTTTAGAAGCATTATAGCATCGCGATGGCCATTATCCTCCCACATAATCCCCTGTTAATTTCTAAATAATTCCGCTACCTCTATCAAGTTTCCAGTGTTCCCCACAAAGCATACTTACTATAGGATACTATACCACAGGCCAAACAACGGTCATCATCCACCTGTAACGTCAACAGGCACTCACCACTCCAAATGTATCTGGTAAACCGACAAACCAGAGTCTGTCACGGTCGATTCGTCACAATGCACATCAAACCTCTCGACCAATTTCCCCAAAGTTGCGTCGAGCGTGGTACACGTCCGCTCGTATCGCGGCATAAGAGCTCGAGACGGGAGACACGCGGGTAGGAAAGAAACAGGCAGACCAGAGATTTACGCAACGTCTCGTGACTGAATGCGTGTCAGCTCTCCCGTGCGTATCCGGACGTTCATGCGTTCCCCTGGCGCTTTTGGGCACCTGCTCGTGGGCCGTGACCTCTTCTGCTTACGAAAAGAACGCCCCGGAGTGGAGGGGAGCAGGAGGAAAAGCAGAGAGACACCGAGGCGGAGGGGCCGAGAAAGAGTGGACGAGCATCTCCTGGCTGATTGACGAGCACCAGAGTCACTGAGATGCGCCCTGAGAGACGGAGCAATAAAGCACGTGCGCGCTTAAACGCGATGGAACGATCTCGAGGGAACGGAACACCTGCCTGTTCTCGCGGCTCACAGTCAGTCCAGTTCAAAGGCTCTCGCTCGAGGGGGTCCGGCGCGCTGATACGTATTTGTTCTGCGGGGGAATTAATTAGCGTGCTTTCTACCAGACCTCGAATAATTGCCACAGTGCTCAGCCTGGAAATCGACGCTATTCCAGGTCGCAGGTCACGAGCGGGTTTATTTGGAAACTTGTGGACCCTGTTCGATTGCAGAGACCAGCATGAAGTGATAATCGTTGGCATATTTTGTGCGAGACCTTCACCCTTTACTGGGCTAGTAGCTTTTGGCCTTCCTTTCTTACGGGTTCGCTGGGAGTTTGGTCACTTTTGGACAGTACCGTGTTTCTTTCAATGCTTCAGTGGATAAAGTCGAAGGGAAGACTGGACAAGGGAAATTGAGGAAGCATTTGTTTGGGTGATACAGCGTTTACTCATTGATACATTTACTCCATAAATTATCCTCTTTTTACGCGGTCCTGTTGTGATCAGCGTATCCTATAACGTCAAAAATTCCCCCGTCTCTTTTATTCTTAAAACTTATCCCTTCCCCCAACGAAAATAAATACAAATCTACTCCCCAGCATAGATGCTTCACTCCTCATTCAGACACATACCCAATTTCTCCCCAAACATCAACACAAGTTTCTTCCCCTACTTCCACCCAACCATTCCAAGTACCAGTTCGATCAATTTCGCCGTCTTTCTCCCGCCGATCGTTAACCCTCACCATCAAACGAGTCATTAAAGGGGTAACAGCCTCTCGATCTCCACCCACGATGTCCACGACCCATGTCTATCGTTAAAAGCCCGATCGTAGTAGACACGGCCTGGCGACATTGGCGAGCGTGTACTCGAGCGAATCCGCGGGGTACGGTTAATAAATAAATGGACCGTCCCCGTTAATGGCTCCCACGTACGATTACGCGCGCAAATGCGCGGGTAATGAACGAGCGAGCCAGGCGTCATACGTTATAAATAAATACGCGCAGAGCGGCTCTCGTGACCGTAACGGCGGCCGGCGTATGCCCGCAGTGACAATCGTAAAGCGGCGCATTAAATCGCGGCACCGCGGCGTGATTGGGCGGCGAAGAAAGGGAGGAAAGTCACGCAATCGGGCGCAGGTGCGCGGTCGATCCGCGAAACAGAGTGGGGCACGCGCAGCGTGATCCATAGCGCGTGCGCGTGAAAGTCGCCTCTTCCCTTTCACAGCCGCTTCCACGCGGTCTCCCCTTGTTTCGCCCCGGTTCCGTCGCGACACTGCCGATCGGCGCGAACCAAGGCACGGGAATCGACGCCGATTAATTACAATTAATGCGGCTGCCCGTCATCCCCGATATCGTCCCTTCGTGCCACGCCGCATTAAGGGCCCGTGACGAGAGCATCTCTGCGAGCAAATAGTTCGAAGCAACTACTTTCTACCGGAGCAAGGCGAACAGAAAACACGCACGCTTGTATGTAGCCTGTTATTTTAGTCCTCTCCTGAGTTTCTTAGATTTAATCAACTCGGTGGATAGTTCTGAGAGTTTTGTTTCGTTTAGGGTCAGAGTCAGGGGATTTCCATACGTGGAATATACATGTCCTGCACAGACCACCCCCACCTCCGTAATATTACGCTTCTTACGCACAGTCTCAAAATTGAAGGTGGTCATTTTTACAGATTTTTCTAAAATCTAGTGAAACCTTAAGGGGTTAATAAGAATTTTGGAAAGATAATTGTTTGACTTCTGTGAGTGAGACTTCCTAATGCTTGAAACAGATATATTTTATATTTTTCTAGATAATTCTAGTGAAGATTCTCGTATTATAAGGAAAGTTACAATTCAGACGATTACGTGCTCATAGCTTACCGCCCCCAGAACGCAGGAGTTCCCTGCGTTAATTAATTATTCTCGAAGGAAACACCTCCTGGTGACTTGTCGCGTACCTTCAGAGGTGCAGCGTTTTTACTAATTGTGGAATTAATTCGAACATTATCGAAATATCTCCGCGGCCGGTTTTTCTGCTTTCGGGTGTGTACCGTGGGTAGGATAAATCGGTGTTCGGATAACATCGTTAAGGCCTGGCTGGAATATACGACGCATGGGCGCGAAAATTACACGGAAATATAAATGGTATCTCCGTGCGATATCTACGCCGGCAGAGGCGAGCGTAGAAAAATCTTTTTATCTCGGCGATTCGAGTGGGCCCGCTGAGAGTAATTTGCAGGTCGGGGCGGGTAATTAATGATAGCCCTTATTAAACGTCCTCGTGTTAATGATCCGCGCGCGTGATGCATCGCTGGAA
Organism: Andrena hattorfiana; assembly: GCA_944738655.2. Lineage (NCBI taxonomy): Eukaryota > Metazoa > Arthropoda > Insecta > Hymenoptera > Andrenidae > Andrena > Andrena hattorfiana. Next base: position 36,072,674 of record OX122889.2, on the reverse strand, counting down.
CGTATAAGGCCGTGGACAATTACGTTTCGTTAAATTGAAATTTCGCTGCTCGTTTTCTGTCGATGCTTTAAGGTAAAACGTCGCGGCTACGAGCCGAGGCCGTATTAACGGCCAGTTAATTAACTTCGCCTTATTGAAACCGGTTCGCCTGTTGCCACCGCGACACACGGAATGCCCGACCGGGGCTTACATATAATTATACTAAAATATTATGACCAAATGGGAGCGTTACGTCCATACTTAATCCGAACCTTCTCTCATTCTCCCCCCTACCACTCTTTTCCAGTCAATGACAGATCGGTGATCACGTTATTACTCGTGGAACGGCCGAATCTTTATCGTCCACTGTAATTTTCGTTGCGCAAACAGAAGCCATGAATAACATTATTCTTTACACCCTTGTTTTGCGTTGTATAATCTTGTAATAATTACGACATTGTCCTTCCTCTGGCTCAATACAGTAGGAATTACAGTCTAATGGTTGGAGATCGAGTGGCTCTAATTTATTCTTATATGTACTTCCTTCGTGATTGGTCTGAAATTAATAATATCAGGTTTATTACATTATAAAGTATATAAGTAATTCGGTGATGAACGGGCGAGATTCAGTATTCGTTCTGTTATAAAACTTAACTCTGTGGATTTAAAGCTAAAGAATGCGCAGAAGAAAAGTGACTCAAGAGAAGAACAACGGTACGTTTCATTCCTGCCCAAAACTAACCTCAAAGTCAAATAGGCACCCCACTTTTCCGCGTATAATTTATAAAGCAGAAGAGACAGAAAATATTCTTCAACCAAAAGTTTAATGGTATTATAAGTGCTGCCAACTTGCCTTTACAAAATTATGAAAAGAATTTAAAAAAAATACCTGACGAAAAAACTTTTTTTAAAAATGTTGTTAACGCAGGATTGTAGCGCTTATTGCCTCATTAAACTTTTATTTGAAACATTTTTTTCTTTCTTTTGTACTTTAAGAGTTATCCGCGAAACAGTGGAAGTGCCTATTTGCTTTGAGGTTAGGATTCATAACCTTAAAAAGCGATTGGGCACGAGTGAGTGCGGTTCGCGGTGTTGCCTTGTAAAAAGACTAAGAATTCAAAAAATTAGAGGGAAGTTGATCAGAATAAAGGAGCGGACGATGACAATTCACACGAAGGTACTGACTTCAAACCCTAATTTGCATCCGTGATCACACTTGTGATCTGTGCAGCGAAGAACACTTTCTCCACTATCGATAAGTGTGATTACAAGATTCTGCGTCAAAGATCTCCCGTTGAATTGAAAAAAGTAGAGTAATACCGTCATTTTTTTCACGCCTGACGAGGGCCTATAATCGAAAGCGATCCTTTGATCACAGGGCCCGAACGTTTTTCAGGCCCCTCGACGTGTCTTGTCACTTGTTTCGAGTCATCGCTGGTAAGTATGGCAATTTCACTTTTTGTTAGCTGCCTCTTGCTCATCCGTGCCATGGTAATTCGGGCCAGAAAAACGCGCGGCCTGATTCGGCTGCCCCGTCGCGCGTTACTTTAATAATAACGGCCAGCGCGTGCGATTTTCTGCCAGAAATTTACCGACAATTCGTGTCCCGTTTAGCGCGGGAGCGCCCGTCCCCGGATTATCGTCCATATTTCACTGCGCTGACCCGAAAACTTGTGGTAGTAACGGGCGATGCACGTGCAGGACGTTAAACGCGATCTGCTTTCATAATTTGGGAAATTGTGGTACAAAATTGTGCCGAGGCTTCCGGTAATTCGGTGCCCCTTCCTGCTTGTTATGCAGCACCCATCCTCGGGATCCCCAATCGAAATTTCAATCACTATATCGTTTTACCGAGGAATCCCGTAATACGTGCTTGGAGGAAATTTATCCGCTAAGTAAAAGTGGCGATTAAGTAATCACGGGCGGAGGAAATTTGGGGTGAAGGTACCTTTAGGGTAAGTCCGAGACAGTCCGGGATCAGATTTAATTTTATCAGAATAAACGTAATATGTTCAGAACTTTTTGCTGAATCAGAAAAACTGGTCGATATTTGCTTTAAGGTAGTTCCTGAATAATCTACTAAATTCAAGAATTCTTTCAAATTTCGTTCAAAACTAATTTCGAATACAAGAAACACTTGTACAAAGTTTAAAATCGATTTACCACATCGTTATCGAGAAATTGTTAATTAAAATTGATGCATTTTAACCGAGTGGCATATGGCAGAGTCGAAAAAAGAGGGTTATAGTTCCAGTTTTTCTTCTGAAACAGGAAAACTATATTTAAGAAGTGTACCAAAATTGGCACAAAAGTACATCGAAATGTCACGAAATGAATTTATTAATTTCTGCAAAACTGACCACATGGTTTCTTTGTAAATGCCCATAAAAAATAGGTTTACGTGCAATTTTTTTAGAAACTATGTAGAGCAGTCAACGTGACAATACCGCACAATCGATATGTTTAGACATTTAAACAGCGAACGACGATTCAAAATCATATGAACATTTCTTCTGACATTTTGGTTACAAAAGACGCTTCGAATGAATGCGACGTTATCAGATCTGCTGCTCCAATTCACTACGCTAACCAATTTAATATTCTATTTTCGTATTACAATTATTTATATTAACATTGAACTTTTTAAAATATACATACATGATGTTAAAAAGTATTATTTTTATTTTTATAGTATCATACTACTTTATACTAATTGTTTATGAGCAAACTCTACTTTGACTAACATAGTTGGTTAGGAACTACCATAAAACAATATTTGCTGAAAATCGTGTTGTAACATGAAGCCATGACATCTCTCCCAAGGTGTCAGGAGAGATGATTCTCATCGTTGAGAGAGATTGGCCACATAATTATTCACAAAGAAATAACAAAAGAGAAAGCAAAATTATTATGAAATTTGGGGCGAAGGTAGACCTTTATATTTCTCCTGAACGATCACTTAGTTCGTTCAGATAAAATTTAAGCTACCTAATCCAACTAACTCTCCTTGCTTGATGCATCAACACTTTATCCTCTTTTAAAATGTACATTTTCAGTTTTCTGAAATGTTTATCTTTCTTATTAAATTACTTTTATTCCCCCTATAGTACCTTTTCAAAATCACCTCTATCTGCTCCCACACCCCCACCTGCCCTTCTATTATACCGGATTGACTCAAAACAACAAGATGTTCCTGAACCACCATTCTTCTCCAACATACTTGTTACAGAGAAACCTTATTAGCCCTGTAAATACGAAATACGACTAGTCTCACCAATTAATGACTGTGAACAATGAAAATATACTCGAGCTGATTAACTCTGAGGAATCCAAGACTGGTTGTCCGTTGCAGCGTCCCAGCCATCGTTCAATCGCCACGAAGGCGCGCCCTGTAACCAAGGGAGGACCAAAGTCCTCAGGGAGGCGCGCACGATAATTGCTTCGTAATTGAAACACATGGAAGCGCGTGCCGGGCAACAAGGCACGGGCACGTCGTTTAGTTGTTATGCGATGGACAACGGAGCCGCTTCTGGATGCTCCTCTGCTCGTTCGTTCTCAGCCTGAGTCGCTCGCGGTGCTCCCTAATGAGCGCGAGTCCCCTTTGCTCTTTATAGGGGGGTCCAGAAGAAGCTGGCCGAAGAAAGCATCCGGGCGATATTAGCGCGCGGTTGCCGCCTCTCATCTGACGTAATTTCCAAGAAAATTCATTGTTCCGTAGCGGGGCTGACGGCATTCTTGGCGCGTTACGTAGCCCAGGACGTGGCGGAGAACGGAACGGAAAGATTTGTACCTATTTGGCGAAGGTTAATTAATTGCTGATTGCAGGATACCGGGGCGAATTTCAATCGATCTCCTTTCGACGCGACGCAGGTGGGTGACGCGATCGACGGTTTTGCCGTGCACCGTAACTCGATTTATCGTGTTAAATGTGTCTCACGACTGCTAGGGATTGTGTTTCTTTACTGAGGGAGAATGTGGAGTCTTGGATGCCACGTTCAATCGCGCGAGGAACTGGTAATGGGGTGGAATGTGTGTTAAATCGAATGTGTTTGTCTTTGGGTTTTGATATGAAGATTCCATAGGGTATTACACTGATTTTGGGATAACGTACAGCTAGAACTAGAAAAGTCAGGGTGAACTTCGAAAATTCTTTTCCATTGAAAATATTTTTTAACTGAAAAAATACATACTTTAATGTAACAATTGTATTTGACTAAATGGTATTTGACTAAACAGTAATCAATATTTCTCGCGGACTAGTAGACCGATTCAGATGAAATTTGGAACAGAAAGTTTTGATAGAATTATTTAGTGTTTATGGTAGGTTTTTTTTAACCTTATAGTTCATTTTTTATCAATTAAAAACGAAAGATTTTTTACTGAAAAATCACACATCTGTATTCAAATGCCATTTTGCACAAAATTATATTTTTAAAATCGGCTGTGGCAAAACCTAGATTCTTTTATGTATTTTAAAAGAATTTTTTTCTTGTTTTGGATAATAACTTTCCAAGATAGGTATTATGGTTTTACCACGGAAGCTGTGTTGAAAACACTGCCTCACGGAAATTGCTATTACATATTCAACCTTCTTAGTTTTCGAATTAAATTTACACAATTGTTAAATTGAAGTATGTATTTTAAAATGCATATAAAGATTTTTAAAATGCAGAATATTTTCTGCGAAAAAAATTGTCAAATTTCTAGTTGTAGGTGTATGTTGCCCCTTAATTGGAATTTTATTATTATTCGGATGCATGTACATTTACGTGAACCCTTATGTTTTGACTCTTGAGAGTAGATCCTCCCAGTGACTATGTGTGACCATCTTTCCCTTCGATTGTAATTTTCCACCCTTCACCTCTCTTTTAGCGCCAATACGAAAGAGGTGTCGACTCGTAGTCTCTATGCAAACTACATGCAAACACGCATTCCTGAGGCTGGTATTAATATTCATACGAGAACGTAACATATAGTTCGTTCACCTACAATCCATTCAATTTAGTAACACTATTACATTCCACCCACTTCACCCTGAATATCGTCAAACATCCCTTTCCCTAAAAAATCCTCAAGGAATCTCTCAGATGATACTTCAAAGTTTCAACATCTCCGTTAAAAATGGACTTTCACATCTCATCACGTTAAACCCCACATTTATCCAATCAAGCAATAACTTTCTTCTCCCATTTTGACGCCAGAATCCAGAACACTTTCCCCTACGCGGCGTCAACCCCGGGTTTCCATTTAATACGATTAATATAACGACCGAACAGCGTGGTCCTTGAGAGATCAATGCAATTTCGGCGCTCAGCTCTTGATACCTTGGAAGATACGAGGTGGGGCGGGTTAAGTGGCGCGTATTAAGAACCATAAACCGAGTAATTATATTGTCCGGCCGCGAAAGTGTCGGGGAGGCGGCCTGGGTAATTTTTAAATACCGACACCGTCAAATTGTCGCCCTGAAACGGAATGTCACGAGGCCATCCGACATCTGGCATCGGCAATTGCCGTGTCACACCGAGAAATGCCAAGGTGCAGTAACACGGAGCCGGGCAAGAAAAGTGCGTCTTACGTCCCGCACGTTGCCAGCCACTCGACAGCGGTGACGCTTTTTCGTCGATCGGGCGTGCGATCGTTTGTCGTGCCGCGATCTTTCCGCTCCGTTCGGGGAACTCCGAGACGTTCATGGCGTCAGTTTCGCTACGAATCGACCTTAAATTTCGATTTTATCGCGGCTTCTTATTTCGCCCGAGAACGCGGTCACTTTTTCCCTGCGTCGGTGTAATTACTTTATTCTCGTTTCCAGTAATTGCGAGGCTGCGAACCGTCGCGGCCACGTCGCGATTTACTTTTGTGAAACCGTTGAGGAGAGAAAGACACACGGGGAGCCTTGGAGCAGCGCTTAAACTACGTTGGAACCTTTTTTGTAACCTCGGAGGGAAGAAATTGGTAGCTTTCTTTGGTAGAAGGGGGTTTGTGACTTGTGGAGTGAGTAAATGTAACCGGAATAAGTTTGAGATTCTGTGCTGATTGTGAGTGATGGATGATGGGAAGCGTAAATGGGGTTAAGCAGAAAGGTACCAACCCTCAGTGATCTGAAGCTGAGTAAATTTCGTTTGAAGAATTTCATGGTTTGAGAATAAGTATTGGGTATATTTTATATTTTGCTGTCGTTTTACAATGTTTTTAAATGGCTCATTTAATAGTGAGTAGTATCATTAATATTACCTTCAATTTTCTGTAGATTTTGTGGGTTGGTATTATTCAGCAATTATTTCAGTTTCAGTTTCCCCCACATCAAAGTTATGACCATATCTTCAGCAATCCTATTGCCACTGTTTAAAGTGTTATAAAATTTTTAAACATTCTGCTGGAATGAAACGAATCATTTCTGGTAAATTTTTAAGTTTTGCATCTGATATACGTTTTACATTTTTCCAAAATATTGGTGGTTTGGAAGGTTTCCGCAAAATAAGTATAAACCTAAAATGGAACTATGGCTTGGTAATCTTAATAATTGTATACTGTAGGGGTTGTTCTATGGGTTTATAATTTTTTCAAAATAAAGATCACAAATATAACTTTTTGCATAACTAGGTCCATTTGTGAGGGTACTTCCTACGTTTCTGTTAATTGAAGGGTTTGCAGCAATAAAGAGACAGTTCCACTTTTTACACGTTTTTTGTTATATATCCTATTTTATTAAAAAAATATGATCTTGCCCTTAATGTAAACAGGAATTACCCGAAAGTGGAGCTGCCTCCTTATTGCAACAGCCCCTTCAACTACCACACTCTTCAGTTTTCCAAGTATTTCAAGAGAAAGGCTCATAGAATGCATCAGATTAAAGGATTATCTGTGTAATAAGATAAGAAGCTAAGAACGAATACTTCATAAACCTCAGTAGTGGCCAATTCCTCTCCCATTTAATTTTGTGAGATTTTTTAAAGAAAATAATCATACCACGTGTCAGATTGGGAGATTATCTCGTCAGTGAGGAAGAAAGGAACGTGAATCCACATTCTTCTGGAGGGGGACGTTTTAAGGGCAACTTCGCTTTCACCAAATAAAGGATGTAGTCCCCTGCAGGAGCATCCTGTCTCCTCGTAGGCAGGCAGGTGCATATCCTCCTGCGGAGCCACATGATTTGGTTTCGATCTGCTGCATGTTCACAGGTCAGATTTTTTCGCGTCGAATTGGTGGCATAATAGAAGTCCATATAAGTGGATTCTGCTTTTTCTTTATTCGCTTCTCGGGTCCTGGCTTGGAGGGCTATCATTATCCGGCGCGAACCGGAAGCTAGTCGCCCAGAGGAGACGCCCAACAGGATTTCGAATCGTCTCGGTGACTTTCAAGGACATAGGCGGATCAAAAAGTCGTAGAAAGAGCAGAAGGACATTGAGACTTCGGTGTGTGGTCTGTCTCGGTTTAATTAGAAAATTGGTCCCCTTCACGGTAACGAATCTCTTACATTTTTTCCTTAGACACTTCGTCCTGCAGACGATCTCTTTCTTCCCTTTCATTAATATCTGTCTTTCTCGTCGACAATGTATCTGTATATATTCTCTTTTAGTGCAAGCATGTCTTGAGTCACATAATCGATTAACGCCTTTTACTGTGCCCGTTATTATTATCTTGAAACGCGCAGCGATTAGGGCTGGGACTCTGTCGAATTTTTCGGTATTCGAATATTCGAATACTTCAGTTGCTCAATTATTTGCCGAATATAATTCGAATATCCAAGTATTCGAATACTATCCGAATATTTAAGTATTCGAATACTTTTCGAATATTTAAGTATTCGAATACTTTTCGAATATTTAAGTATTCGAATACTGCTGTATTTGAATAGTATGGTGTGAATTATAAATCAAGTTCTTTAGGTTCATTTGTCAGGGTGAAATCTTGTAAGCTAATTTTGACCCACTTCACACCATACAAGTATTCGAATAGATCAGTATTCGAATAGTATTCGAATAGATCAGTATTCGAATAGTATTCGAATAGTATTCGAATAATAACATTCGAATAGTATTCGAATAATAACATTCAAATACTCAAATATTCGAAGTTTATTCGTAGCATTCGAATACTTGTAAAATATTAGAATATTAAATTATTCGAATAGTCCCAGCCCTAGCAGCGATGAAGTGGCCAATTCGAAGGATCGAGATTTTATTGCCCGGTTCGTTGAACGTTTCTCCGAAACTGCGAATTTTTACGGCCGAAATCGTTGATTTGTTCCCTCCAGAAGCCAGCGGGGCGCCAGGGCAACGAGAGCGGACTGAAAATCAGCGAATTGCGTGTCTGTCGATGATTTAAACACGCCCACGTAACGAATCTATTAATTATTTATGGGCTTGCGGAATTTATTTGCTGCCCGCCGCGGGGTTCCGCTGCCCTATGCCCTCCGGGGCCTTTCTCAAGAAAGCGCGCCCAATATAAAGGCCATTTTTACGTGCTCCCTCTGCCGTGGCTGCTAAGAGTCCCAGGAAACCGTGAAACGATCTTCCTCGAAAAGAATTAAAATTGCAAAGCGACTCTATCTGTCAGGCTCTCCCAACAGGCGTATATCATAATCTTGTCGTAATGTAATCTTATGCAAGGCTTCTTCCTGATGCAGCGTATGGACTCACAAGGGAGGTTCGACAACTCCAAAATTCAAAAAAATTTGAAACTTTGCAGAAATGAAGCTCCGTGACGCTAATAAGGAAACTATTTTTTGATTCGGCAATAAAACGGTCTTAAGGGTGAAAATACCCCCTCAAAGAAATTGTGAGCTGTCATATTATCGTGAATCTCTGAGAGACTGTAAAAGGTATAAAAAAAAGTTCAATTCAAAGTTTTATGGCTTCCGATATCCAATATGGCGATAAAGAATTGTCGAAAAAAAGTGTTGTGGGGGTAAATTTTGAAAAAAAAAATGTTTTTCGAAAATTCTTTATCCCCGTTTTATAGGTCATAAGAAACCATAGAACTTTGAATTTAACTTCTTTTTTATACCTTTTACAATTTCGTAAATATTCACGATAATCTGAAAACTTACCATTTTATCGAAGGGGTGTGTTCACTCTTAAGACCGTTTTATTGCCGAATCAAGAAATAGTTACGTTGTAGCATCGCTTGAGCTATATTTTTGCAAAGGAACAGATTTTTTGAATTTTCGAGCTGCCAAACTTCCCTTACCAGGGAGTTTTCACCCGAAATCGGACACTTTTTGGAGTAACATTTCGGATTTTGCTGAAACTTGTATATGTTGTAGTCTTTAGTGATATATAAACTTATCTCGAAGGACTCTTCAATATTTTAAAAACGTGCTTTCAATTACAAAATTGTATTTGTTTAGAACAATTGCAAAATAAATGATAAAAATTTTTTTTAAGTGAACCAATTTTTATCAGTTACTCTTATGTCTTCACTGTAAGCACCCAAAAGCTATTTTTTGTCAGCTTCTTAGCACAACAATTATAACTTATTGAAAAAAGGTCACCAGTATATTTCAAAGAGCTGTAAAATCCACAATTTTATAAAATTTTGAAAAGTCCTTCGAGATACGTTGGTAAATCACTAAACACTACAGCATATCCAAGTTTCAGCAAAATCCCAAATGTTATTCCAAAAAGTGTCCGATATCGCGTGGAATGGCCCATACCGTTAACGTAAAATAGACTGAAGATTGCCTTTTCCACCTCCCACCGAACCCAACATCTGGAAAACGAAGACTCCACAGGTCCGTATTGCCCTGAAATCACCGTTTCGCAAATTACTACCACACCCCTTGCTACCCTTGCTTCTGGCGACTTGACGCCCCCGATTCGACTAATTGTTTCTGGCGAAGTGTAGGGAATCGAGGCACGGTCCGTGGAAATTTCGCGGAGACATGTGGCTCACGGATTTTAGGGCCCAGTCATCGCAGGATCATCAGGGTAAGGAATCCTTCTCCACCCCTTTCGGCGAAACTCTGGTCCGAGGAGTCCCAGAACGAATTCGACACGCGCGTCGGGGTAATTACTACCAGACGGCTGTTTCCTCGGCGGGTTTTCGCGCTTTTCGGCTCCTCCGCTTTTTGGCAACCGTAATGAGAGAGCGCGACGAGACGGGGGATGAACTAATTGGAAACGGGCGCCTTCTAATCATCGACTTTGACCCGAACCTCGCGCCAAAGGTGACGGTCATCTGCAGCAGGGGAGGGCGTGCGTCCGCCGATAATTAGTCTTCCAGAGGTGCTGGCGTAATTATGGCCCCTCGGGTTTGCTTTGGTCGGGAATGATCGAGATTCTTGTGATCTTCGACGCCGACGGTGTCGCGTTGGTGACGAGCAAATAACACGATCTGCCAGCGGGGAACTCGTTTCGGGAGGATTGCTGAGGCAATGGCTGAGCTGGACAAAGAAGCCCGGCGAACGCAGTGGGTAATTGAGCGGATCGATCGAGGTGGTAATTATAAGTGATTATAAACTTCGTTCACCTGACAATTGAAAAGTGGAGCATGAGCTTAAAATAATGTGTACTCCTCAGGTGGAACTTAAAGGCAGATTTAATTCGAAGGCTGGGGAATCCAGTGGTCCTTTTTCTTATTTAAATATAAAGAATGTGGAGATCGTTTATTATGTATTATAAATAGAAGCTTGATCTTCCCTCCAAGATTACATTTTCACTTAAAAACCGCTTCGTCCGTCTGAAACGACTAAAGAAAGACCAAGACCATATCCTCTTCTCCCCCCTTTTTTTTTTGGTTTCCAACACCCGAGCGTCTGCTCCAGGATTAATTTCGCCCGTTGAATCGCAGAAACTGCTTTTGAAAGTGCTTTCCTCCTATTTGACCCTGAAGCGGCCTCGCCCCGGGAACGATCAGGTTTCGTCGAATCTGCAAACCGGATGGCGAACGATAGCGCGAACGAAAGGATTCCGTGTGCCGTTGTTAAAACGATAGACGTATCTGCCGGGACCTGGCCATTTCCTCGACACGGGCCATTGTCGTGGACCAGCCGGACAATAACGCACTCCCGAGGATTCTGTGCGCGAATTAGAGCAAATCCTTTCTCCGAATGCTCGCTCTAATTCGACGGGCGCGGACCGCAACGAGACGCCCAGCGGGAAACCATTCACGGATTCGTCCCGTGGAGAAACAAGTCTGGAATGAGTCGAGGAGATTATCTGGCTGCTGTCGTTAGTGGAGCATTAAAAATAAACCGCGGTGGCCATATTTTGTCAGCGGGACAATTGTACTGTCACAACAGTGCACCCTGCACGTCGAATGCGCGACACAATCACACTTCTGGCGCGTTTAACGCAGTCACTCAGTCTTTTGTTACATTTTTAAGCGACTTCAAAAAGAAGAGGTTCGATGAATGTGTATGTAACATTGTTTCTCAAATTGGTTTACATTTTGCGAGTTAATCTTTACTTACCTAATTTCGACCAAGTATTTATGTTTGTCCGCGAATTTCTCCGTAACTACTGGACCGATTTTCGTGAAACTTATTGCATTTGGTTTGGCTTCAATCAACTTAGGTCGTGAAGAAGGAATGATCAAAATTGATTAAGTAGGTTTGAAGTTACATAAAAAATAAGAAATCTGTGGTTTCAGATTATTATTATAAAGTAGAGCTTCTCTGTCTGTCTAAAAATATTTTTATTGACGTTGGTGCCAAATAATTAAAAACTTACTAAAAGAAAAATTGTAGTTTAATTATCATACAAATTACAAAGTCAGATAGCTAAAGTGGCTATGTGGAATCATTTGGTGCCGACTTCCAAAATATTTTTATATTTTGTTTTTCAGTGCGGTTCTTTGAAGTCGGTTAAATTGTTTTTTTTTTAAATTTGTTTATGATGATAGCGCTTTATGTCGCAGATTTTTGCAGCTGTTGTGTGTGTGGAGGAATGTTCGGTGTGTGGACAGGAGTGAAAGAAGAAGACACTTTTTAATAATAATATAATATGTTAAAACTATTCCTAATTTACCCTTAAATTTTCAACTTTGCAACTCTTACCTCTTCTACTCTTCGACGTTAAAAACTCATCTCCGCACTCTGCTCTCAATTTTAGATCACCCCGCACTTTTCAACATCCAAAGCACCCAAATTTAAATACGTACTCGATATCTCTTCAGATTGAATTTGAAGAATTCTTGTTTCTTTTTTCTGAATTCAAAAATGTATGTTTTTGGTGGTGCGTGGGACAATTGAAGGAACCACGAGGAGCAACCGAAACAATCAGTATCATGCTTCGCTTTGAATGGCTGCTGAGGACGGCTATAGAACTATCGAGTTGCAAATCAAATAAGGGCCTCCTGCCTAATCTTCCACCTCGAAATCGCTTTGGCGCAATCTCGTTTTTAATCAAACCTGATCACGGGCCCGTGCAGACAGATCCTCGCGGAGTGTATCGAACAGGGCAGATGATCCTTTGCCGAGCGTCCACCAAGGTCCATTGTACTCCAAATTGGCTTTTTATGGCGGGTTAATATAACATCGAAGACGTTTGCAATCTTTTTTCACCGCCAGCCCCCGACGATAGACGGTCCAGTGCTATTCCGTCGTGGGAAGAGGAACTGGTTTCATTCGTCGCTATCGAGATGTTTGCATACCTCGACTTCGTGCATCGAAATCCTTAATTGCTAAACGACGCCTGGTTCGTAAATATTCAGCAGCCTTTTTCGAAATTTTCCACCATATTCGATGCGATTCATGCAGCTTCTAACCCTCATCCGTTCCTCAGTTTCCCAATTAAGTATTTGTCCTGTGACGTCAAATTAACGCCAAAAAATCAATACAATGAAAAGATAAATGGTTGACTTTTCGAATTCTTTTATTGAATAAAAAAATTACATTTTTATATAGCGATGTGTACTCTGTACATTCGCGTTTATGTTAAGGATTCTCTGAGTGCAGTTCTAATTTATTAGAACACTTCTGAAATGAAATCTTATTCTCTACTCTTCTTCGAAATACTTTCCTCTCAAATTATCTATCTCAATTTTACGATGTCGAATGCAAGCCCAACTGCCAGTACATGTACTACCAAAATACTCGAGAACGTAAAGAACACGTGCATCAGGAATTCCCTTCATATTCGTTACCAATCGGAAAACACGATCGTACCCTGTCGTGCGTGGAATTCGTTAGAAGTGAACGGCGAGCGAAGCCAGGATTCCGTACAGAACGCCGTGTTCTTGGGAGTTTCATCTCCAGCACAGCGAATACAAAGATTTCCCTGAGCGAGTCACGTACCGCCCGTCTCGTGCCGACTTCCGGTTAGGCCCGCCAATTCCACGGGCCACAATAATGGCCTCGGAACCATCGAGCCAGCCACTTGCCTTCGACGAAATCGCGAGCAACATCCGATTTCCTTCTTACGCAGGCTTACGTCACCGACTTTGGTCACGAATGCAGGAACGATCTCTTCCTTTCGATTCGAGAATAAGCCATCGGCCTGCCTCCACATAACGCAGCGTTCGTTATTATGGGTATTACGGATATCGAATGTCCTTTTGGTTCACCCATGGCGTTCCTCCTATCTCTGTCCCTCCCTGTGGCGTTTTCTCGCGGCATAATACAGGGCCCACGATGCGAGCAGGGAAAAACCGAGTCCTTGTGTACAATGCTGAGGCGCAGGCTGCAGTTCCGCCCACTTCCGGGCGCTGAATGCATCCTCGACTCGTCTAACTACCCTTAGCAGTTAAGCCATGCGAAGCGTAGAGACGCGTCCTTTCGCCGCTACGATTTTTCTTTTTCTTTCTTTCTTTCTTTCTCCTCGTTTTTTTTTCATCGACCGCTTTCAGAGCTAGGCGAATGTAGTTCGTCAGCGCGTTCGAGGGTACGATTACCCCGGGGTACTTGAGGGAGGACTCTCGAATTTCGAGAAATAGTTCGCGAGGAATTATGGTCGTGGTGTACCTATCTATGATTGTGGCAGGTATGAAGAGTTCGATGATTGCTTGAGCAGCAATTGGCTTTACCTAGGTGCTTGGAAATGTGTTTCTATGAAATAGGCGTCACTTTCGATGCTGAAGTTTCAATAGTAATTTTAGTTGAGATAGGGAAAGATTAGGCGTGTTCGAGATGCTGATAGGATTAATTAATTTGATGGAGTTCCTTGAGAATCTACAGGAGTCAGTCAATAAATAAGTTACACCCACCCTGAAAGAAGAATAAAAACGAATGGAAAAATCTGTAAACTGACAGCCAGCTACTATTTCTCGTGTCTGGACATAATCACGAAGTATCTGTAAACAGTTAAACACTTGTAACGAGGGATCAATTAAGGACCTTGAAGCAACAACTTCGAGTAAATTAGAAAAAATGGCTAATAAAATCATTGCGTTCACATAACAGTAAAAAGGGAATACTAATTGAAAAATATATATTTTCACACAATAATTAGTAGTTATTGAGTTCTTATAAAAGAGTTACCTATTCATAAAAATATTTGAGTTATTCATAAAAATATTAATATTCATATTAATATTTCTATTTTTATTTATTTGCGATGAACCACTCGTTTGTTATCGGATTTGCATCAAACGTGCACCAAACGATGTCGAATTTTATTTACGTAAGTATAATACACGTCATAATTCAAAGACTGTCAAAAATGGAGCTGCTAAATTTACGAATTCTGGTATCAAACAATTTCCTATTCGATTTTTCGTAACCATAGTAAGGTTGCTCCCTTCACTTCGTTATTCGTGCTGAAATATTTCCGGAGCATATATTTTTTCCTTTGACCAAACACATGGTGAGAGGTCAGGACTCTAAGGTGGATGCTCCTATGAGAACAATTTCATCGGTGACTATGTTGAAAAGTAGTAGCTGGCTGTAATAAAATAATTTTTTCCATTTGTATTTTTTTTGCAGGGAGGGGAGGGTGTAACTTACTTATTCTCTGACCCTCGTACATTTATCAAGTCGTGTGCTGTGTAAAATACGTCCATCAGTCATCACTTTGAGCTTCACTTTGTAGCTGAAGAATGAAGTCTAGCTTTAGCAGATCCTCGTAATAGTGTATTGTAATAAGGTCTATTGAAGTGGAACGTTCGAAACTTTCCACCCTTTAAAGTTCGCCACAGGGTGTGGGCTTTCGTAACGACCGTTCGAAGATCGCTCGTAGAAACGGGCACACCCCGCAACACCCACTTCCCTTCCAGCTTGGATATGGGATACCCTAGGCCGTAAGAAGTTAAATGGACATATTATTTTCTGGAAAGGACACTCGAGACTTTTGCCATGGCGAACACGTGCGGTGGGTGTGGAAAGAGACGGGGCACGTGCGCTGTACGTTGTTAGATTTCGAAAATTATGTTCGCGATAACGGAGTGCGAACAGACGTTCACTACTGTCTCGAGATTTGTAGACACTGTATGGAAAAGCTGTGAAACCTTTGCACGCGTTTCTAATAATTCACCGAATAATTCAATTCTGTCAGTTTTGTCTCATAAAATTAAGATGATTTCTTTTGAAAAGTCACTTTTTATTATTGTATCGGTCGATATTGTGAAGCAGAATTTTTTTTTTAAAAAGTCAATAGTTGCAATCAACAAACCGTACAAACTTGCAATATTTGTGACCACAAATGTATATAGCTGCGCGCATTTACTTTTATGTTCCCAACAGTTAGTACGTTTCCAAATTTATGGACTACTCATAAGTGTCCCGAGCGTGTAATGCACTTTTTATATCTTCCACGAACTGCGTCAGTCGCAGTACTCTCCTTTACTGTATGAGAATACTCGAGTCCCCGAAAGTCGGAGAATCTCGATTACGTTTCGGGACATGTAGCAGCAAATGACATAAAGAGCACCCGTGCCGATAAGAGAGCACCAGCATCGTTGCACCAAAGAGTTTCACTTTGGTAGCCTGACGTTCAAGTATCTGTTTTATTGCCCTATTTGCCACAAATGGCGACTGGTCTGGAGTCCTTAAAGGAGTACAACATCGTCGAATTCTCTGAAAAAAAAAACAGAACTTCATCGTGTGTTTCGTTTATATATTTCGTTCAAACATTTCTTTCATAACTTACATACAGAAAGCAGTTCAAACTCGTATGCAACTCAGCTGAAAGAACTAAGTAAGTAGGGGATTATTTTTACAATGACGTTGTGAGTAATGTGTCAGTATTAACAATCAGGGACAATCTTCATGATAGTAGGTATAGAGAGCAAAGAAATAATTGAAAGTTAATTACGCGATTTGACCAAATGGAACCTTGTTCTTCAATTTACTCCAAAACACAATTGAGGACCTTGCAGCAAGAGGGGTATAGCACCATCTTTAACAACTTCAAGTAAATTAGGAAAAACTATTTATAAAATTATTGCTTTGACTTAACACTGAAAAGAGAACACTAATTGAAAATATATATTTTCACAAATAAGTAGTAGTTATTGAGTTGATAAGGTTTTATTTATATTTTTGGCGAAAAAATATTCTATAATAAAAATATTAATATTCATATTAGTATTTCTATTTTTATTTATTTGCAATAAATCGCTCGTTTGTTATTGGATTTCCATCAAACGTGCATTAAACGATGTAGAATTTTTTACATATAATAATTTTCATGAAATATTATTCCCCACGAAGGAATCATTGTATTACAGGAAATTCCCTTAAATAAAAACAGTTTTCACCTCCGATCCACTCTTCTCTAAATCATCAGTCAATCATCGACCAGAAAATGACGTAGATGAAGCCGCAAGTGCTACTCGAACACTTTTAATGAACCACTACTGGATCTGGACAGTGTCCCTAGCGAGGCAGTTGGTAATCTTTGGCCCAGGAAGGAAAAGGAGAAATTACAAGGTCGAAAAGGAGGATTCCAGGAAGATGGTTGGTTTTCCTCCTGTTTGCGACTGTCCAACGAACTTCTGGGCAGCAAGTGGGCCCCGGTAACGAAACACCGGACCAGCGGGATCGACAACAAACAGGAACTGAAAAGGGCGGGTGCAGTTATCGGGTTACCGGTGCAGCTTTAAGCCAATTCCCCTGATTTATTGACGGAAGTCGATTAGAGGCAATCTTACAGTTAATTAGCGTAGGAGCACCCCGTGACGACGTATCGAATATTGGAGGAAACACTCGGGCCAGGGGGCTGGTTTGGGGATGATTTAAGGTGAACATATGCGGGGTCCAACAATGGGTACAAATTCCACAACTTAACCTCTAAAAAACACAGATTTCAAAGCAAGAAACATATTATTCAAATTCAAGCTGCTTCTAATTAGTCCTTCAATTTGATCATCGTAAGCAGTGGCGCACTCAGGATTTAATTTTGAGAGAAGCCGAATTCAATGGATAAAAATATTTTCAATAAAATTCATTAGGCGATTATCAAAATGTATTTAAAGGATAAAATTCAGTTTTCTTATCTTCTTACAAAGCTCCATCTTTGGGGCGGGGGGCAGGGACCTCCCCCTCTTCTGTGTGTACCACTGATCTTAAAGGGTTACATACGTTCTCAACTTTCGAAAAATCCGATTTTGGTTTTTCGCTGAAATCAAATGTTGTGTAGTGTGCAGAGTATAAGGCAAAAAGAATTAAAGCGATATCTCAATATTTAACGAATATATTTGTCATAATCTGAAAGCATGCACGGTCGGAAAAATCGGCTCGAGAGCAGAAACTCCAAAAATGTATAAACTGAGAAAAAAGGACTGGAATGGCAGATTAAGTGAAAGTTGCAAAAAAATGTTTTTTTCAATACTTTTCGTATTTCTTAACTTTAAACGCGTTTTTCCCGAAATTACATTTGTCTAACTTGTCAACACGATAACTTCGACTATTGACAACATTTTTCATAAACTTTGCATTAATCCATACAGAATGATAATCTCTAAGGGCCATCAGGCGATTTTTTGAAATTTTTAATTTTGAATATCTTTTTTACCATTTAAAGATCGAAATTCTAGACGAAAAATCGGCTTCTTTCTTCAAAATAGCATAATTTTCTTATTCTCTAAAAATTCCAAAATTTGGCCTGATGGCCCATTGCTGCAAACACCATTTTGTAAAACCAGCGTTGAATTTTTAATGTTGTTTGTTCTTTTTTTCAAGGAAACATCATGCTGATAAGGAGGCCCTCTTTTTTATTCAGAGGCTGCTGCAGCCACAGAAAACAAGGGGCAATATTTAACAAAAATGTGTCAAACAAATTTTTTTATATGAATAAAGGTTCCAAGAACAAGATACAATTATAACTTTTTCGATCTATTTTACACCTCTCGAGAAGAAAAATCCTAAATGTGATCAATTATTTGGCGCCGAGGACGTATGGAACCCCTTAAGTATTCTTATATTCATTCTTATAAGCTTCAATGATCCCACTATGCCACCCCTTAATATTCCACCCAGAAGATAAATAAAAAGAACGGAGAAATGCCCCAAAGCTGAGAAGAAGCTTGCCGTTCTACTTTCCGCCGTTAATCTCCAAAAGTATCCAACAAAGTGGCACGAGTACGCGAGACAGGCTCGGTAGCAGAGAGTTCGCGTGGCCGACTTCCGTGACCGGAACCACGTCCGAATTCCCTCAAGGTACCGCCGCGGCGGGGCCTCTAATCCGCATCGGGCCTTTTCCAGGATTTCCACGGGCTTGGAGAAACATGCTGGCTGGCCGCCGCGGATGATCCTAAATAAACACGCGCACGGCCACACGACCGGCATCCCCACCCCGAGCAGGCTCCCTTCCGCGGCAGCCCTCGAGCAAACAGGCGGCTACAATGCGGCGCATTGTCGCGGAAGGGCGGCAGGTTGGATGAAAAGGTGGAATCGGTGGGCGAAGGTGGAAAAAGCTGCTACCTACGGTTGCCCTCGTTCTCCCTTTACCTCCGCGGAGGAATGAATGTTCCCTTTCAATGTACAGGGTGTTATGTCACGACCTGTCTACTCCGGGCTACCCCGTGGGAGCACGCCGATGATGAAACGGGGGCAAAATGCAGCCTGCAGCTTGCTGGCGGATGATGGATGGGAATCTGGGACAAATCGATCGCCGAGCAGTTTCCTCTGTAATCGTCCCTGCCCTTTGGACTGCGTATATTGCACTTTTGCGAAGTTTGCTCGATGGTTACTCTGTACAGTTATTGAGGGGCTTCCTTTGGTAGCTGTAGAAGAGATACTGTCGCTTTGGTGTCTGTTGATCTTCCTTTGGTGTTGCTGTATTCGATTTTGTTGGGTAGAAGTTCTGTGGAATTCTTTTTAGCACGGTGGACGTTTCAAAGGAACTGAATTAGTAAAATATTCTGTGATATGATGCAGTATTTGCGCGGTGCCAACTGGTGTTCAGTGGTTCGATATTTGTTGCTTCAGTGCAGAGATGGGCAAAATTTTTATTTAAATAAAATTTCGAATAACGAATAAAAGTTAAAAAATTATTCGTTATATATCGAATAAAGTTAACCCGAGTTAACTTTAACTCATGCCGATTAAAAAAATTAACTTTATTCGGCGAATAAATTCTCATCGAATAAAAAAAGTTAACTTTATTCGTCGAATAATCCAAAGTTAATGTAACTTTTATTTGATCCTTATTTACATAATTTTTTATTTAGTTAATGCCCAACTCTGCTTCAGTGTGTCGACATATTGCAGTCATTTACTTTCATAGTTTGGATTACTTCGAATGGAAACCTGGTAAAGATGTTGTTGCTTCAATATCTCCTTCGCAGAGTGAGTAATAATCGAGGTCCGATCAATGGTTAAAACTTCATCAACTAAGGCATTCCAGGCAAATAACTATCATCTATATTGATTTACCTCGTGGTACAATTTGCAGGATGAGGAACCATCGCACATCAACTCCCATTTACCTACCACTGTGTCTTATCTATCTTCGTAATCTACCATCTCCATCACACTAGTCCAGTAAACTGCCTCATAATTATTTGGGATTTCAATCTGCTTAAAGCGAGTGTGGTTTGTGGTCGGGCATGCAATCTATGAATTGCAGCCTGGTACATTGTAGAAATAGTTGATAGTCTGCAATAGACATGGTTCCTCTCTTCAGCCTTCTGCTCAGTCAACGCACGGGACTCCTCAATCCTCCCTCCTGCGATTAACGTGCCTGTAAAAACTAGTCCTTCGTAAAGTATCCTTTACTACTTTCATTACGCTGAATTACACCTCCCGCTGTCCACCCTGCAGATCACTTTACGCGTAGCGGCAGAAAAACGCTAATCACCTGCCTATACGTCTGAAATTACCATGTGAATAAAAATACGGACATCAACTAACCGGTATGAATTATTTCCATTATGTAACATGTAGGTACAGTTACTCGCAAAAGTATCCGCCCACCCCATACATGTAACATGTTTTATTTATTTAATTGTAAGTAACATTAGCTTCAGAATTACCCATTATAATTTACACTAGTGTAAACCTTGATTAATATATTTTTAGTTACTATCATCTACCAAAGAAATGGTCAAAGAAATTTTGCTAGAAGAATGAAACCAGGTAAGCCCGAATTTCAACTGAAAATTAGTTGTATCTGTGCATAATGGATTAAAACTGATAATAAAACTGGAGGAATATTAAAAGAATATAAATTAAATATTGAATTTGGGGGAATATTTTTTTGCACGATCTTTGTTACTTCCAAGGATAACACTTTTTTAAATAAACTGTGTACCATTATTTTCAATTGAATGCACCCAAAACAAAAGTACATTAATCAAGCTTTATATTCGCGTGAATTAGAATTGGGAATTCTTACTTTGAAGTCGATTTAATATGGACAATATGTTACCTATAGGGTGGACGAATACTTTTGTGAGTAACTGTATTTCCATCGTTACGGATCATTCCCCAGCAGAGTGGACGTCTAGACTCGACGAGAAACAACTGCTGAAAATAATAATCGCACGGACGTACCAGTAAATAGCCGGTGCAAAGAATCGTGATACGTAACGAGTCGCAATTACACGCCTTCTCGAGGAAACTTATCTCCTACCACTCACAGTTTACACAGATTTCTCTCAATCCTGGTGTTTGATATTACGCTAGACACCTTATTGGTATTCCAATGAATTGCACGTAAGAACGAACAAACAGATTCCTTCCACTCACTTGGCCCCCAAAAAGGGAATCAGAAACGCGTTCCGCAATAAGAGAATTACTGATTCTCGATAGCCAGTAATATCTGCCACGATCACGTGATCCACGAGGATCTATTCTCCGAGGCTTGTTGATTCTTCGAGTGATCCTTGAAAAAAGAAGCGCTCGTGGGTATCAGGTAAGACCAGTCGCAGACGGCGAATTGGCATGGCCCCGTTTTCTCACTGGACAGACATTCGTCATTATTACCATTGACCGTTGGTCTTCTGGGTTCTACCTATTCGGGTTCCACAGGAAGTGGGCCGGTCGGATCAAGGGCCTGGGCTGCCCTTTTCCATTCTAAAACGCTCCATTCAGGTGTAATAGTCAGTTAAAGACTATCCAAACATAAGGTCCCCACCGGTCGCTTCGACGAGCCACTGTGCCCCCTGAACTTTCTCATGGCGAACTTTTGTTGGGGAGAAATGCGAGTGACCCATCGCTGGGCACATTCTTCACGGACGATTCCGCAGTCTCAATTTGCCTGGAAAGAATACTGTTTCGGATGCATCATTCTGCGAATAACATACTGTTGCTGTTTTCCATTGGATCTCTTTATGCTTCCTTCATGTCAATATATCTGTCATGTTTTTTGAAAGATAATATATATATATATATATATATATATATATATATATATATATATACCCTAGCTAGTTCTTGCAAAAACACTGTAAGTGCCAAAAATCAAATTTTATACGATTGGCAGGTAGGACATTTTTTAGTAATTTTTTTAATTTTGGCACTTGCAGTGTTTTCTACAAGGAGTCTTCAATTAGTGAGCATTGCATCACGACGAAACTTTTGATTATCTCGTGGCTATAAATGTAGATTAGTGTTCTGTGGGATTAGAATTACGAACTATAGTTCATTCAGAGTCTTTGAAATATTACAACAAGATATATCTTGTGTTTCCTTTCTGAGTTGAAATTGGGACATTTCGGGGATCTTCTGGATTTCCTAAATCAGTTATGCGTGAATAGTAGCGCACCCAGAGAGGGGCAAAGGGGCCTTGGCACTCCCTAAAGAAGGGGCTTTGTAAGAAGAAAAGAAAACTATATATTACTTTTTAAATAAATGTTTATAATCATTTCATGAATTTTATTGAATTTTATTAAATGAAATTTAGATCCTGAGTGCGCTGCTGTGCGTGAAACCGCTGATGCTTTGAAAATAAAGGGAAGGAAAGGAGGAAGAAGAGTAGAGCAGAGAAACGTACAAAAAACTTTGAGATGCGTAAGCCTCTAGAAATTTAATCTACTTACATCTTTAATCTTCAACGTGATTTCGCAATGTGAATTGGATACAGAGGACCACACGCAGCTACCTAAATAGAGGAATCACCTCGAGTGTGTTTATCCACGTGATCTTCGAACAACAAACGTGGAAATCCTTAAATCCTAAATCAACCTGCCGCGCAGCCGAAACCGAAGGCAAACTGCAAACAAACGGCGCTGGTGGTGGAAACGCGGAGGGTAGGCCGCGGTTCAATCTGGTGAAAGCCAAATATTGGCTGACTAAATAAAACGTGCTTCTGCGGGCCATTTAAGTCATTGCGATTTAATGGAGGCGCGCGTTTCGCGGCTAATCCTATTTCGTCAACCTCTAAAAAAATCCTCCACTTAAAAAATCAAATGTTCCGCTACAATCCCCCGCTGCATCACTCACAACGATCACGTAAAAATAATTTGTAGGCATTCGGTGCGTTTGGCACATAAGTGCCAAACACTTGTAAAAAATTTTACTTTAAAATAAAACACCAATATTTTCGAGAAAATATTTTTGTATTCAAGTAGGAACATCGATTTTACTTCTTTGTGTTTAAAAGATCAGAAACCAATAACAAAATGAAATGTGTTTTTATTCTGACATTTATAGCCCAACATATTGGCTTCTTGCAAAAAGTTGATTGTCATTTTCCTTGACTTAGGGCGAATTCCACTTACGCCCAAATCGCCTTCAACCCCCGTGGTTAACATTCCAAAATTTATGAAAATCTCTTGAAATATGAAAGAGAAATCTGTGAAAGCGCCATTATCGGAAAATACAGGGTTTTAACTATAAATTACGACTCGAAAACAGGAACATATAATTTATGATATTCATTTTATTACAAAAACGAAAAAATCCTACGGTCGTGGGTGCAGGCGATTTCGGCGTAAGTGAAATTCGCCCTTAGATGGGCACAAAGTGCCTGATTTTTTTATGATTTCTAGAAATCGTCTAGGAATATCAGAATTAAAGAAAAACATGACTGTTCTGGTTGGGGGAAAATTGTATTCTGGTACAATAATTGCATTATAAACATTAATAAGAAAATCTTAGAAACCAATCAATATTTGCAATAATAAAGAATAACTAAACATAAAACATTAACAACCTACATCATTCATTCCATAAACTATAAACTCACTCGCAAACCGTTCACACATGCGCACTTATGCAACACTCACACAAAACCCCACAGGTATTTGTAGAGCACGGAGGAGAATAATATCGGAGAGTCGGCGTTGGGGAAATTGTTCTGCACCTCACGAGTACGTAGAAAACCCGGAGATCTTGGGTTCGAGTCCCATCCACCCTTGGTTCTCTTTTTCACCCACAAATTTCCCGGCAGAAAACTAATAACACAACCTAAAAAGCATATTACACGAACATTGGCCACTGAAAGCTTCATTTTCTAACAAAAACAGCTCACAGCAATTTCAATACGATTACCCTTTCATTTTCACGTAGCAACACCGCCAAATCTACCATTAAACCATAGGAATACTTCCCAGAAATCACGGAAATGGTCCTCGAAGCATCCTCCGTCCACCACAAAACGACTCACCCCGCTAGAAGGCGGTGCAAACGAAGGTGTCGTAAAAAATGCTTTTCGCGAGGCCCCGAGGGAAGCTTTTAAGTCGGTCCTTATCTGAAACGAGCTGCCTTCTTGCTAGCAGCGGTAGCGGCGTTGAACGGGGGCGAGCCGAGAGATACGAAAAAAAAAAGGGAGGACGTCGAGGCGGCGGAGAGAAAGGGATGGGAAGCGGGGGCAAGACAATGACCGCTGTTCAAACACAAGGGGACTTCAAACGGCCGCCGCGTTCCTCGAGAGTCGACGTCATCGCCGTGGAGCGGCTCCCCGGGAACGGGTGCATCCTCGCGAGAGTTTAAGGACATCCGGCGACTGAAATAACAAATATTTGCGCCACGGAAGGCTGCAGACTCGGCGAACCCTTTCATTTGTAACGACAAGCCGAAATTAGTGCGGCTGTACGAGAAACAACGCTACTACGGAACGAGTTAGAGGTCCCTAGGAGTGTTTTACTAGGACCACGGTGCCCAGCCACCGCGCGCCCCCGCGATGCACCCTGAAATAACCGAGTCTCTGTAAATACAGGTGCAACGGCGAATAATAACTGGTTTAAAACGCCGCCGCGGCCTCCCCGACCCTGTAACGAGTTTCGGTTGTTACACCAATCGCGGGCAGTAAAACGTGCCGAAGGTAATGCTCGCGAAAGCACGGGAAGAGGGCCGTTTTTACGACGGCGCGGCGCGGCGGCACGGTGGTTCGCGCCTCCGCGCGCAGGAAAAGTAAATAACGGCGGACATCGAGGCTCGCTTTCTTGCTTTCTTGGTGCGCCGACTGGTTGAGGGGACCGTTTCGGTGGTTTTTGTGGCAGGAAGCATTTTTTTATTCGGTGTAGGTGAAAGTGAGGTAGCAGGTATCTCAGGTCTCGAGGTGTCAGCGAGAAATATCGTGATGGACGTGACGGGTTTGGTTACAGTGTACCGAGTAATTAAAAGATTGAAGAGATAAGGGGGGGGGATTATTAATATTTTATCAGGAGAATCCAGGTTGTCATGCTCCTGAAAGCCTTTCCAATTCTCCTTGAAATATCAGAGCAGTGGAGCTTCATTTTAGGTACTTAGGTTTAATGATTTTGTCGATGAAGCTGCTCCTTTGAAGCGGGGCAGTGTTATTCCCCCCGTGCATCCACCTTCGTCAAGTGATAGCGCTGGCACTTGTTGGGCACTTTCATGTCGTTCTGCGGCGAAAAAAAAAGTGGAGCGCAGAAGACATCCCCATCTGCATACGCCAGAAACGGGTTCGCGGTTTGACTGACGAGCGCCGCCCCATCCTAATCGTTCAATCGCTAAAAAATTCACAAAAAGGATGCTGAAGGTGGGGGGAGTGGGAGAGAAAAAGGGTCCTGAGAAACAAACTAAGACGAGAGACCGTTCGGCACCGAGCACCGCCCTTGCACTCCACCCATCCATCTACAACTTGCATATATTTTTGGGCAGCTAGTTTTTTCCCCGAGGGAGATTTATCACGTCCCTACGCCTCTTTCGCGGGCTTGTTCCATCAGCGGGCCGACGTGTGGCAGGGAATAATTGGCAGGCTCGAGGAGCGGCCGTGTTTAGCCCGACAACGCCACGTTCGGTAGATTGTTCGAGGAACGGTGAAACCGTCGCGAATCGCCAAAGTGGACGGCGAAATCTGCCGCTACGGCAAAGATCTTTGGTAAATGGTATTAAACGACTTTGAAGTTCGCGGCTGACGCAGTGGAATTGAAAGATAGCCACCCCTCTTGATCTTTGGATCGGAGCAAGTCGAATAGCAGACATGTTCGAAAGAGGATACTTCCTCGAGGCTAGTCAATACAGTGACTCACTCAGAATTTAATCTTGAGGGGGGGGGGGGGAGGGCTGAGTTGAACGGATACAATTTCATTAGGTGATTATAAAAATTTATTAAAAGATTAAAATCCAGTTTTCTTCTCTTTTTACAAAGCTCTTGAATTACTTGAGACGTGGTTACATTAATCTCCTTTTTCCAGGGCCCCTTACCCCCCTCTCTGGTTGCGCCACTGACACAAACTATATGGAGTTTTTAATTATTCTAGGATAATTTCGCTGTAAGGTTTTTTGGACACTGAGAACACGGCAACGTTTTACTATATTTCCGGAGAGCGAAAGGATTCAGAGAGAAGTACGCAGTTCTCAGGCGGAGTCTGTTCTAA
This sequence comes from Andrena hattorfiana, assembly GCA_944738655.2. NCBI lineage: Eukaryota > Metazoa > Arthropoda > Insecta > Hymenoptera > Andrenidae > Andrena > Andrena hattorfiana. The sequence goes on along the minus strand of OX122889.2, from coordinate 36,046,589 downwards.
AGTGTCCGAGTAATAAAATAATGTGGACTTGGTTACACTGTTGTCAAATTAATTGAATTTTAATAGCAAACTCGTGGCTTTGGTTTCATATTAATTATGTTGTAACTTTAAAGAAGAAATAAAGAATTGGGGATTATTGCCGAAAATTGGGAACAAATGATTAACTTAAATTTAGAATTGCGGGCAAAATCGGGGACAAAAATTATGGGAAACACAGATCGTGTTCCAGAGACTGTCATCGGATTTTTTATACATAGTGAAGGTGTTGTAAAACAGCCCTCTCAGGTCCTCTTTGCATGAAATGGAGAAATATAGAAAAAAGGTTGTGTTATTTTTTATTATTTATTTAATATTTGCATAATATTCGGAAAAATATGGAATATTGAAAAAATTTTGTCATAAACATACTAATAGAACGTGACATGTTCAGGTTGAGGTATGTTTGGTTTAGATACGAGTTAGAGTCGGCTAGTCAACATCAATTTACAAAATTGACAGTAGCTCTGTTAATTTTAAAAATACGGCAATGAAATTTACAGGTCATATGTAAAACAGAATGAGGAATCTAATTAAGTGTTTTATGCAAAAATTAAGGCCGCTCTTGAATCCAACAGTGCAATTACAATCAGCTTCAAACTGCTGAGCAATCTTTCGTTTTAATCCATGCTGAAGCAATCCAGCCTAGGATATGACCATACAAGTTGCCACTGGACATTCTTAAACGAGGATGTGATTTATCTCAATCGTTTTGGGCTGACAGGAAAATTTGTTTCCTTGTATCAATCGATTCGAGCCGCTTCAATCTAAAACATTCGAAGTTCCTCGGCTCAATCGCCGACGTTTACGCCAAACATGGAATAATCGCGGCCGTTCTCCTTACGAGCTCGAGAACGCTAAGAAGATTGCACAAATACCAGCCGAAGTGGGTCGATTTTCTTGCATTCTGGCGCCGTGAGAAGAGAATCGTGCTGGCAACTGGTCTGCTCGTGTCCCGAGTGACTTAATTAACTGTGCTATGCCTCACGAGGGAAACGATTCCTCGTGTACAGCAGTAGCCACCGATTAGACTATTTGTCCCGATCAGATGACGATTTCAATAGACATAATGGGAGGAGACAAGAAAACGTTGGGTTTCAAAATTCGCGTTTAAAACTGGGCACTGTTATAAGATTCCTGTATGTACTAAATTGCGGTAGTTTAGCGAAGGATTTGAAGGATTTGTTGGAAATGGTCCTTGAAGATTGATAGCAGGAGGCATGTTGCAGTGTTTTCCTTTTTTGAGCCGCGACCCCCTTTTGTAATATTCAAGTAACCTACGCCCCCCCCCCCCTCCTCCCCATATTAGGTAAGGTAAAGTTAACAAGGTAAAGAAAACACATTAAAAATAGATGTTTCAGAATATAATTCTAACTTAACAATATTTAATTATCTTAATACTTAAATTAAATATACTTAAAGATATTTAATATATTTAATTATCTTAATACTTAAATTAAATATACTTAAAGATATTTAATATATTTAATTATCTTAATACTTAAATTAAATATACTTAAAGATATTTAATATATTTAATTATCTTAATACTTAAATTAAATATACTTAAAGATATTTAATATATTTAATTATCTTATTTAGTGTGACGGTTGCGCTTGCATCTGGGTAACCAGCTTTTGCTTTTTGTAATTAATGAAAAATTAGTGTTACATCATTAATAGAATATGGCACTGTAACCAGATTAAAAAAAATAAGTTCTATAAATCGTCAACTAAAAATAACCGCGGCGACCCCTCTAAAAACATAACTCACAGATTGGGAAACACTGGCATATTGAATTCAATGTGAAAGTCCTCAAATTGAAGTTAATTACTAAAACAATTGTTAACTTTGAAAGGTCAAGAATGATTCTATGAGATATTAGAAGCAATATTAACACAAGAATTGATAAATATTTATAGGTACACAATTTCAATCGTGCAATATAATGATTTTCAACAGGAAATCTTGTTATCGAATTATACCTGCTCAATTTTAAATATCGTGTTCAGTTTGGCCTGAAGCGATCGAATCCAGCCCTGCAGATACGATTTTCATATATTTCGGTGCTCCACTCTGCGAGTTCTAGAGCAATACTCCGTCGAAAGGTAAATAACAGCCTATGTTGACTCGTAGCAGTTCTATCCATTAGTCAAACAGAGGGGAATTAGCTGAAACCAGGGACCCAGCCGCTAAAATACGGTGGAAACACGAATAAACTTAGAGGAGCCCAGTGCAAATACAGTTAAATACACAGGGTTAAAATTTTCTGCTCGTTTCTGCGCTCCATTTATCCCTGGTGGAGCAAGACGTTGCTCCAATCACGAAGGAGCTCAGAACGAACGTGGTTTAGGGACCCTCGAATTACGTCTACGACACTGATGTAAACACGATACGCAATAAGGACTCTTCGATGTCAGTTGGTCGATTGTCTGTTCGAAGTCGTTGGTCCAAAATGAGCACAGTGAAATTTGCAGAAGAGTTTTCGGACCTGATTAGTCGCTGGACGAGATCTCCGGTTTTAAATGTAATGTATATAAATACATATTACACTATAATAGAGAATTCCACATTCAAAATTTTGTCTAACATTGTAGTCACTCCAACTGTAAATAGATATATTGTTGTTAGTCATAGGAGTGGGTTACCTTGACGAAAAAGTAAATAGCCCCACTGATTGAACTTTCTTACCGATCGGTGACATTAAATCTTGTTAAACGCTGAATGTTCTTGCAGAAAGATGGTGCGAATAATCTCGCACCTTTAACCAAGCAACAATTATTAAATACCCTAAAAAGTATGGTGCAAGTGATGCTGGGAGTGCATTTGCATGAAACCCCTGAGGCAGAGATCGCTGTTTCTAGCCCGAGGTCACCTGAAGCGCCGAAGATAATGCAGGAGCAAAGTATTAAACTTTCGGAAAGGTAGTCAATTTGTTCTCCAAGAAGATTGTATATTATAATAGCTTAATTATTGTTTTATCCGATTGCAACAGTTTTAGATCCCGATCTCTGGATGATTTGCTACGCTCGCCCGATTCGAGCAATGTTCATAGCGTTGATCTACTGTCGTCGAAAAGTCAGGACGAAACGAAGATCGTAAAATATAATACGGTTGAACTTTTGCCCGCAGATAAAAAGGTGCTGTTTTAGTGGTATTATGGTTTTATCATTTTTGGTGATTTTGCATAAAATTTTGAGTCGTTTTAGATCTCTGACTTATTAGGTAATATATTTGTTCGTTGTGTGTAACGTAAATATTTGTCTGCTGCCCGTAGTTCATCTCGCGATTCAATCCAACCATCCACGTGTCCTTCACCGATGGACCCGACGCGTCCATCAGCGAACAAGCGAAGAGGAGTGCATTGCATAACGCCACGGAACAACAGGGGGACAAACAGAAGAGTCACTTGTTCCTGAACAAGATCGAGGTGTTGAGGAAATGCGCAGCCGACGTCGTAGCGGAGATCGACGAATTGAAAGAGGTTGGCGAATTCTTTTCCCATATTTCATCTCTCATGTGAATATGACATAGGTATCCTATATTTGGTTCAAAAACTAATTCAGGTACAAGGGTTTATCTATTTTTAAAAACCGCATTTAAAAACTATTTTTTTGTTGTAAATTTGTAAAATTCGAAAACCGGTTTGAAGGGATTGATGAAGGGAATGCTCATTTACCCGAAACCCCTTTTTAACGCTACTGTTTTATTTAAAAGTGTAACGTACAAAATGTATTGTCGTCGAGCGGCGCGTTAACGGTTTTTTAACCGACTTCAAAAAGGAGGAGGTTATAGATTCGACCGGTTTTTATTTTTTTTCTTTTCGAGGTGAACCTCGCTATTTATCTTACGGCACCGCAGCCCGTGGTGGGGGACTGACATCAGCTGTTCGATTTGGTCGCGGGTCGTAACCGAACGTCGATTTGAAATTGTTTTCGTCACGCGCGTAGGTCGGGCGATTTCACTGTCGCGACGTGTACACGGAAATCGGCCGTGTAGGTACTCTTTTTTCTTATGTTTTTTGCTATTGCCGATTCGCGGCGGTTTAAACATCGCTTCGTGACAACGCACGGTCGCTACATGTTTCTAAATTTAAAAATCTGGTTTCAAATACTAGGATTAATATATAAAAATTATTTGATTATTTAATTAAAAACGTTAACATTGTGTTTATACTTCCTGAAGTAAAATACTCTTATGAAATAAAGATTTATAATTTACATTTAAAAAAATTATTTTATTTTATTTTAAAAATTTAATTGAAAATTTTATTTAAAAAAAAAACTGAAATTGGTTAAAAGTATAAATTTTTTTATTACTGTTTTAATTATATTTCGTATTTTTTGTAAAAATTCGAAAATCCGATTAAGCGTTTTTTTTAATACCGGATTTCGAAATCCGGTTTATTGAAAACTCAGTTCTGTATAAATCTCGCCAGATACCAACCCACAAAATAATCCAGGCAAGGAACGAGGTGATCCCTAAAGCACTAATCTAGGATCACACTTCATATAATAACCCAAATAATAATCTTGACGATGAAAGTAACTCTCAACATTGATCAGCTCACAGCACGTTAAGCACTTCTGTCAATAATTAAATCTTCTTTCTACAGGAGATGTGTCCGCAAACAAGAAAACTCATTCGACGACTGTCTCCCCTCGCCGCTTCCCCAGTGCTGAGTGGTTCCCCGTCGCTGCTGAAGAAAGTCCCGCCTTCGAATCTCCAAAGATCCTCGACAGGCTTCACAGGAACGTCCGCGACCAAGAAGTTGAACACGACGGTTACGATAGAGAAGGAGAAGGCTACGACGAGGCGCCAGACGATCGCTCATGGTTCGATCCACATGAAACCATCGAGAATATTGCCTAGGAACCGTTCAATCTTAGTCGCAGGCTCGACAACCAAGAAGTCACCACCGTCCAATCACAGAGCCGCGAAAAATCCGAAATATGCGCACATACAGAGTACCATACCGGTTGCGTCCACCAGAAAACCTCAGTAATGCGCGTTCGATAAACAATACACGCAGCGCTTCAACAAAGCTACTCTGAACTCGCTGTCAAAGAGAATTATTTATTTCACTACTAAGCGGTCAGTATAGGTATTCTTAGTTTTATTGCGCGTCGCTGGTTTCATTATTTGTGATTCGTTTTAGCGGAAATGACGGTTAGAAATACATATTGTTATCCTATTTAATAAAGGTGTTCATTCACGAAGTCTTTTCGGGGTACCAATACCCACAACTTCTTTATTTCTTACAATTGAAGTAAAATTTGCTGTGACGTCAGCATGACATTACCTTAGTATCTCGATCTTGTTCCTCAGGCACAAGTGGCTCCGTATTTTGTCTGAACACAGGGCGATCGACTCGCATTTCGAAAAATCACTGTCCCCTTGTTGATCCGTGACGTTATTCACTGCACCCTTTTTCGCTTGTTACGGATGAACGTGTCGGGGCTGTCAGTGGAGGGCACGTGAATGGCTAGATTCTATCGCACGATGAACTACAGGCAGCAGTGAAATATTTACATCACATAGAATGTACAAATATATTATCTCATTAAGTCATAAATCTAAAACGAATCAAATTTCTAATTTATGCAAAAGTCACCAAAAGCGATAAAACCATAATGATACTAAAAGAGCACTTTCTTATCTGGAGGCAAAAAATTCAAATGTACCATATCTTCCTTATCAGTACAAATACACGCAGAATAATTTGAATAATTCCGCGAAATGTTTAATTCGCATTCAGGATTCCTTCACGTTCCATCGACGAAGTTGCATCACCGTTGCACGCTCAATCATACGCAGGACTTTCGAAACTCGATCGCAATGGCCCGACGTGGGTGAATCGGCCGCGGGCGGTGCTCTGGATGATGCATTTTCGTCGTTCTTTTTCTCCCTCCCCCTGCGAACACCTTGCATACCCGAAACTGCAGCGTGATGCAAGGACTGCGGAGCATCGGGGAGGCGAAAATTGTTAAGCCCGGGCTCGTTGTTTGATCGCGGACGAATTCGCGCTGGGAGCGTGGCCGCGAGCCAGCTACGTGGCGATCAGCATGCAGATTCCCTTCAGAAATGGGCGTGAAGATCGATTTTCTCTTTTTAATGATTTACTGCCGGTGATTTCGTGCATCGCCGCGTCCTAAGATTTTAATCGACTGGACACTGCCTGCACTTCTGCTCGATTCATCATTTTCGCCAGTAACCGCGGGCGTCACGTGGATTTCTGCCGTTTTATTGCAAACCGTGGCAAGGGAACCCTCCGGTCGAAACGCTCGCAAAATAGGTGATTTTTATGAATTTTTTATAAGAAGAGGTTATAACATATCCTAAAAAATGTTTTTGGCTTTTATTAATACACTGATTAGGGTACGATAAACAATTTTTGTATCATGTTTTCGATCTTGATTTATTTTCTAGGTGGCGCTATTGTTAGTGCAGCGCTGCCGAAAAGATATGCCTAAACGGTAACCATAATTGCAGAAGATCTAATGAACCGATTCAAACAAACCTTGAGGCATTTGATCCGCAATTGGACTCGCAGTCGCATCATCCTCTAACATAATTTTTTTCAACACAGGTTCTTTTTATATGTGCACACTTATGCGTAAAATTACCCTTTTTTGCATTATTTTATTCAAATGTGCACCAATCATCGTAGTTTTGGTGTTTTTTGCCACTACAGGCGATAGAGCGATAGCCATCGATATAAATTTTCAGAAATTTTTTCGACTTTTGATTTTGTACGATCCTGTAAGTAAATGTTATGGTTACCGTTTATGGCCACCTAGAAAATGCATGATGACCGAAAACATGAAACAAAAATTTTTTGTACCCTAACGAGTGTATTTTTAAAAGCTAAATCATTTTTAGGATATGCTATAACCTCTTCTTGTAAAAAATTCATAAAAATGAACCATTTTTGAGGGACCCCTTAAAGTGGTAGCGATCCACGTTGCTGTTCCATCGTCCACCGTTTTTTTTATACACTCGAGGCGCGTCAGAGAAGATTCAGAATTGTTTCTATAGTTTCCCTGTCAAACATGGTCAAACATTATCAAACAGGTCTCAGAATTTTTCGAATACATTTTAGTTATTCATTTGAGAGCAAGTTTTTTATTACCATTTTATCTAGAACAATGGAAAGACAGGATTTCGGAGTAATTGAATGTTTAGCGTGCTGGTCTAATTGATGAATAATTACTGTGGTGTAATTACCACGAGAAAGCTGAGAAGCAGTTAACGAAAGATCCCTTTCGCGTTACCCCCGACAAATTAACTATTAGCATCCCGACCTCTAATTATAAAAATCGCGTAGGCGGTTCTTTGGCGCTACGAGCCTTCATCAATCATCCGTCAATCTACGTCCGGAAACCGGCGTTTCTTTTAGATTATCTGATCTTTCTCTATAAAGGTAGACCATGGTTACCAGGCAGTAGGTAATCTCTCAACTTGCAATTATCTCTTACGATTTGAACGCTCTATCTTCCGCTCGAATCGCGTTGGACTGCCGCTCAGCAACTTACACTTTCTCAGAAACTAAAATTACCTAAATTAACACGTTTTTAATAATCTATTTCCAAGAAAGCTTTCTCTCTGACACGACTGTGATATCATCTCAATAAGTTTCTCATTTTATTTTATTTTAGTTACATCTCTACATTCCATCAAACTAATTATACAACACTAAAAAAACACCACCAATCCCCGTCGACAAATCACAGTACTACGTTCTTCACGTGTAATTCACTCTCACTCAGAATCAGTTGCATGAAAGGCAAGTGCTTTTTAACGAGTTAAATGGTCGAAAGGCGAGATCCACTGTCACCCTATCACGTCGTCAGCGATTCGAACAATTTCATAAATATTGGATGAACAAATACTTCTTCTGGGGAATAGTGACTCTAATGACACGTTCTTCCCGCCGTCATTAATACGGGCCTGTGATCAGAGCGACCCAGCTGCCACTTTGTCCAGAAACGAATTTGCGGCATGGCCCTCTGTCTTTTTGCCACTTGGAACCACCCTGTTCTTCCTCTCTGCTCGCGGCTCCGTGGACGAACGAGCCTCTTTTTCGTGCCCGCGAACATAGGCATCAGAGGCAGAGCCATGCGTCAGCCTACCACAGAAGACGTACCCGAGGACAACCAATTTGCCGGGCAAAAACAAATCGCATCTTTCAAAAACATACTTGAGCGGGGAAAAAGCGTGGCCAATTTCGGAACGACAAAACTGCTGCGCGGTTATACGTTATCGCGAAGCCTTCTCCTCGCCTGGACATTTAACACCCTCCCTGTTTTATACCCCGCGCCGCAATGAAAAGATGTATCCTATAAATCAGGAAACAAACCGCGGTTAAATGGCCCGAAACAAGAGTGGAGGGTTCATTGACTTTTCGAACACCTGCTGTAGGATTCTGCGAGAAATTTGCTGACTCTCTTAGCTCTTTACTGGTGCACGGGGGTGATGAAAGTAGCAAGAACTTCTATTCTCAGTAGCACAAAGATGTCTTATAATAGAAGTGGGACGTATACTCGACTGGTCCCTAGTAGCATTTCTGGTTGGCCAACGGTAGCCAACAGTTGGGAATTAGTTGGGATATAGTTAGTGTTTTTGCCTACAAATTCCCAACATAGAGCCTACGGCAAAAAAGTTACGACAGTGGACCAACGAATATTCAATGTTGGACCTACAATTATTATGGTTGGTTAATTAACAAAAAGTTACAACAGTGTGCCTACGAATATTCAATGTTGGGCCTACAATTACTATGGTTGGTTAATTAACAAAAATTTACAACGGTGATTAAATGTCGTCTTATAAGTGTCAGAAAATTTGCTACATCCAAAAACCTGTTATTATATTCCAAGTTGTGATTTTTCTTTTCTTATTTATAAATACGTAATGAGGACGTCTGTCTTGAGGCGAATGTGAAATTTTAAGGAATGAATTTGAAGGTCGAATGATATTTTGTAGAATATTTCGCGTCACTGCACAGTTTTTATAAACAATTGATACTAGGAATGTAACTAGAAATTAGAAGTGTCTACAAGGAAATGTGTTGGGTAAGTGCGAACAGCGATTGCTTTGTAAGCGGAAAGTTTGGGTTCGATTCTCCTCACCCGCGATTGTTTTTTCCTAAACCAGGCCTGAAAAAGACGTGTTTTCAACGTCTTTTGAAGTTCTTTAAGACACCTTCTGGACGTCTTTAAGACGTCTTTTGAAAAGAATATAAATAATAGGGCAACGGTAGTAAAGCCTACCTTGGCCATCTGTTGTTGGCCCAACCTGAAAAAAAAGTGCCAAATCTAACTGTTGGCCAACTAATATTATGTGCGTGGCCCAACTGTATGCCAACAACAAATGCTACTAGGGGTACTGGCAACTTCTGAAACAAATCTTCGTAGAATAGCAACTGTGAATTGACATAGCAGTGGACTAGACTGGAATCAAAGTACTTGTCAACTAGAATCGGTGTGAAATTGACCTCGTATTGGAATGGGGTGGGAAGAGACTCTCTCTGTGAGAGAGAGGTTTAGTTGAACTCCATGTTACAGAGTAGTCTCTTCAGTTGCATATGAGGGATAAGGGAAAAAACAGGGAATGTCACAAAACAGTGTTATCGAGAAAATTAGGTTTTAATACTTTAGTCCATCAGTAAAGAAATAAATTAAGGCATGAATTTAATTCTCTTATATCATTTTCTTCTTAAATAATTTTTTGTTTCACCTTGACGACAAAAGCTTGTGCTTAGGCAAAAAGTGGGGACATTCCAGAGTTGGGCAAAATGTAATCTAATTACAGATTACAAATTACGATTAAAATGTAATTGTGTAATTGATTACACATTATTTTCTGAAATCGTTAATTTAGATAGTTGACAAAATTGTGGTCAACTACCTAAATTAATGATTACAGAATATAATGTGTAATCAATTACACAATTACATTTTAATCGTAATTTGTAATCTGTAATTAGATTACATTTTGCCCAACTCTGGGACATTCCGAATTTTGTTCCAATACAGAGTGGACATGTCCTGCTTTTAACCAGTGTATCAAATTTTTAACGTTATCTTACTGTAGTCCCACTTGCCACCAACAAAATAAGCTATAAATCTCAAAATGACTGAAAATGGATATTTCCGGCTTTTTCCCCTTACCCTTCAAATTATAATGCTGAATTCCAGCAGAATTCAGGAACCTGGATTCCAGCAGAGATATCAAAAGAATCGACCAATCCAAGTTCCTAAACGGTTAATTCGCGCCAACCACTCGATCCATACCCTTGCGTTTCACCGTAATGGAACAGGAATCAACAAGCCTGTTGAACGAACCACCCACCGTGCGCGCTAAACAAACCCATTGCACGGAGCGCCCTGGTCTCACTACGGCTCGCGATCAGGTAAATGAAGGAGACGTGATCGCGTACTCGTTGCGATCACGCGATCGAGCCCGCCAGACGTGCAATTTCGCCCCTGGAAAGCTGGTCCATCCCGACACCTGCCATCGAACCGCAAGCTCTATGATTCTCATGCAAAGTCGAGCAGCCTGAGACAGAGCAAAACGACTGTAGATCGTGGCTTACTTCGCTCATTGCAGGCCCTGGGAGGGGTCCCTTCTTGTCTGGGCAGCGGATCAGCGAGAAAGGGAGCAAGGGAACAGCGAGCAGAGGTGCTGGTGAAGAGTGTGCGTTGCAGAAAATGGGCGGGAAGAATAGAAGCAGCCAGGATTCGGTAAACGGCAGTTTGTAGCAGCCAGCGCGTCGGTCCAGCCGGAAAGGCATCGAACGGGGGAAAGATGATTACACGTGTCTTTTTAACACAAAAGGCTCGAAAACCAACACCGTAATACGACGGGGAGCTGGGCGCCCTGTAATTCGCCGCGTCCATGCCGGGGCCCGGTTTCGTGATGAGACAACCATTCTGAAAATTGCGGATAGTCGCCCCGAAAATAAAGTGAGATTGGGTTCGATGGCGGACGTTGCGCCGCTAACCAACGGGGCCCCTCCTGCCCGAGTTATTATTTGTTTTTGCCCTGGGCGACCATCACGGTACTTATCGAGTCACCGTTTGCCTCGGCTGCAACGATGCGTCACGCCCAATCCTCTCGGGGAAGCGAGAAGGGTCTTCTTCCCATATAAACGCGTGGGTGTTGCGATCTGGTCTCCCCTTTCGCGGGCAAGTGGCGAACATGCGTTTCTTAGCGGAGTTTTAAGGCGACCGAATTGAAAAGTTGCTGCTGAAATGCGTTTATCAATCAACAGGCGGTTCTAAATCATTTGTAAGATTGTGAAGGGGATGTGCACAAATATTGTACGTCCACTGTTTGTGAAATTTGAGTTTTTATATGCAGCAAATAGTTCTTGACTGTTTCTTTATGCTGTATAAAAATCAAAGGTACCGCGGCCCTTATTCCAAATTCTAGATGACACTGTTTGTCATCCTAAAATTGGCCTACGTATTCAATGAAGCATGAATACGAAGGGATGGCCCGAGTTTTTATCTCGCCCCCTGGATCGAGCATCCGCGATTCATCGAACGGTTGGACGAGGCTAGAGAAGCCCGCAAAAAAAGGTTGGCGAAGGCGCGAATCGAGTAAATTGTCGGGGGCGAACGGCGAAGCCCGGCTGCAATTTTGGCCCCCGGGGCAGCGGCGCCTCTCGGACGATAATTGATATCACCTGCCATGTAAATATCGGTTATCGGCGTGGCCCGTACCTGTCGGTGGAAAAAGAGAGCCACCGGGATGAAAATTACCGAATAACCGCCGGCGAGATAATTAGGTGTTGGTTTTAGAAAAGGGAGAAGCACCGGTTAATTCCACACTCGGCGACCCGCGCGAAAGGCCGCCCCTGCTGCCGCTTCCTGGCGATCCTTTTCGTTGGAATCGATCAGGCGAAGGCAGTAGGAGTCCCTCGCCCTATTCGGCTGCTGCGGCAAGGCTCAAACTCCCATGGCAGCCTGGGAAGTGTTTAGTGAATCTGCTCCCTGACGATAGGATTTCTGAGGCTTTCTGGTGAAATAATATCGGCCTGTAATGAGCTTTCGATTTTATGCCACTGATGGTACTGTGAAGGGAAATGTTAGAAATATTCGGTAGGGATTTTGGGGGATTTGTGAGTCGTAGAACTTAGGATAACAGGATTTGAAAGGATGCCTCAGATGTATGGGGTAAAATAAAAAAGGCACTACTACGCTGTTTGCATAATAAGTAGTATTCTTTTCTAAGTTTTCTAAGTTCCCAAAGTACTCGATACCACTGTGATAGGTCCATTAGAATGCATGCCTCTGAGATTACTTTGAGGATCCACTTGCACCTGTCTGGCTAATCAGCTGAAAGCAAATATTTATTTGTTTTAAAAACAGAGTATTTTTATACTGCTCAAGTAGGAGTCTACAGGGTACTCCTTGAGACTCGAAGAATCCTTCGAAACGGTACCACCGATAAGTATCGAAATAATGGACTACCATGCGAAGAGCACTCCACACACACCACACGTCACGATGGCAGCATCGTTTCTGCATCTCGAGCGCATTACGCGATTGCCAGCGTTGAAATAATCATACCCTAGAACCCTTGCTCCTATCTGTCCCGAAGCTGCGCCACTCAGCACCATCGAATCAGACGAGATCATCTCGAGATCCTCGGCGACCGTGGAGTACAGGCTGACGTATCGCGATGATTTGTGCCCGCTCGATAAAGGAAACCGTGTGTTACGAACGCCTACCGTTCCGCTTTCTCGCGCGGAACGCCTATTCATAACGCTGCGCCGCTTTAACACCTCGCGATCATTCGTATCTTCGAGACGGAGCGTATCTCGTCCGCGCTCTCAACACCTTCCTTATCGATGCTCCCTTTTACACTTCTATAATGACACGTTTCCCGATCGCTGCGGGCACCAGTCCCTGCCGGAGAAGTAGACTGCGAGCGCGCCGTTTGTTTAGCAGCCGGGGTGCATCCTGTCGACAACCGCCGGTTTAGGCGGACACCTCGTTCAGCGCGAGAGTCTAGACTGGTCCAGGTTGCTGTATACTTAAACGTGCGGCCAGATCTCTTTCTGCCTAGGCTGGATGCTGGGTTTGGTAGGGTGTACTTTGATGGTATGATAGGGTTGCGGCAGTTTTCAGTGATATTCGTTGGTTCCTCGGTGGTGAGCCGGTTGCTCATGAAATCGTGGGATGCGCGGTATGTGGCACTTGAGTGTTTGCTCTAGGTACAGTGGAATTTCTTAAAGGAGAATCCTATTCTTTGGACTAAAAACGTAACAAAATTTGGAATTTTTTTTTTAAGAAACTAGCAATTCAATTCATCTGAAATTTTGACCATATTTTGGTGCACCGTTGAAAAACCTGCAGGTTTTTTTTTATTAATTTTTAACAATAAATATAGTAGTTATGCAGGATCGAACATCACGCCGCGCAAAATTCGCCGGCCGTTGCGTTGGTGAGCATGATATTTATCTACCAGGTAATCTGAAATGGAAAAATGAAACGGCGTTTTATTTTATACATATGTAGCTTGAAATTGATGAACCAGCAAAAAACAAAAAATTTTATTGAGCAGTGTGGAGAGTTTTCAAACTGAAAGGTCTGAACTTTTAATTTTTGCAATCCAATTTTGAGCCATATTATTAAAAATGAATAAAAAAAACTGCAACTTTTTCAAAGATGCATAAAAACATGGTCCAAATTTCAAATGAATCGAAATGTTAGTTTTTTAAAAAAGATCCTAAATTCTACTATGTTATTAGTCCATAAAATAGGATTTCCCCCTTAAATGAATTCTTCTGTTACGAATATACTTGGCATAACTTGGACTATACATCTTCCAGGTCCTATTTTTTAATTGAAACACACATGTATTTTTAAACTTCACAATGTCACACTTCCAATGTATGTGCTTGGTGCATTTGGATGCTGAAGAATCGAGGAAGCAATTTTCCGTATCAGGACTTAGCACCTACCCACTTTAATATGTTAAGAATAAAGTTCCATCTTCTTGCTAACCACCCACAGGCGTTGAATCTTTGCTAAACGTCACTCCACTATTCTAGCCAGTGCCATAATCATGTTATGATTTATCCCTTGGATCTTCATGTGATATTTAATAGGTACTTACCGAGTCCTAAAGAAAATGTAAAGCAGGCTATTAGCTAGCTGGTATCGAAAACAAAGTTCCCTAAGGGTAGTTAAACAATTTTCTACGGCCCACCCTTCGATCCGCATTTTTCCAACCAGTTGACGTTTTAATATCCTGGCGAGTGCTTTGAAATGATGTAGTCCGCAATTAGAGACAGAGAAAGCGAATTTCGATAGACTCGTTGCTTTCCCAAGAAAGCTCCGTCACGATGACAGTGACGATTAAGCTCGATCGATCCACCGAAGGGAAGACTGCTCGCTGGCGATCTCATCGACCATGCACGACCCGACGGAATAGATGGAAAAGGTCTTTCGGCGTCAGCTTTGATTTGGGTCGGCCGAGTCGATACGAAGGCTCGATAACGAAAGTGCTCGAACGGTAGCCTGTAATTAACGACGTTAAGAGAAGAATTTTCGTTTGAGACGCCAAGGCAGCGGGCAGCTGCATTGTGCGTTCTCGTGAGCCTTTCCATCGTACGTGATAAGCTGCAATTAAATTGATTGGCTCGCGGAATTCAGCTGCGGTGAACGCATGCTGGAATATGCATTTATGGCGGGGCAAAGGTGACCACGAAGGGAAACCACGATCGCTGGCAGCGCGTAAAAAGCGGCCGGGACCTTGAACGAGAGTGTACGTGCCCCAACACGTCGATTTATAGTGTACCTTTGCTACGTTCTCTCCTTCTAAATTAGATCTTCCGCGAAGCTTTCTTTGCTAGTCTTACATCTCCTTAAGCCTCCCTTCACGTGTCAGCAACATCTCCACTCTAAAAACTCGCAAAAGCCGGCGTTGGACACCGATCTGCTTCGTCTTTGCATGGATCATATCAAAACAGTTGCGAAGAACGTTTACTTTTTGTGAAACGTGTTTGATAGATGATGACGTTAAATTACGGACCCTGATTATTATAATTTTATATCGTATTTTAATTTAAAGTAAGATAAGTTAATTAGTTTAAGAATAATAATTTTAATATTAGTTATAAAATTATAATAAAGTTAATTAGTTTAAGAATAATAATTTTAATATTTATATAAACTTTTTCAAGAATTTTACTTATGGTGTTAATTTATAATACCTAAGTATGGATGCGAATGGTTCTGGAAAAAAGGAGAAGAAAAGAAGAACAAGATGAAGGAAGAAATCAAAACGAAAGAGCATTCTTGAGTTAACAGTCCCAGAAACACTTACACACATAACACATGTAACTCCATTTTGAGGCCGAAAGGCAAAAAATAAACCTATTTACTACTATAATACCTAAGTATTTTCTTTTATTAATTAATTTTCATGAAATTTTAATTTTAAAGATATATTTATTTCGTTGATTTTGGGGAGTTTTATTTTCGAATATAGACAGACTTTAGCAATTCTGATAAATTCACTGCAATCATCATGAATCGTAGCCAAACTCACTTCGCCACCGTAAACACAAGTTCCTTCAGCCTGCAGTGCCTCAAGTCAACATCAAATATCAATGCACAAGTTAAGTAAATTGCAACTACGTTATTTCGAGTGTAGAATTACATTTTCCCTCGATACTACTTCCATTATACACCATTCCATACTACACTTCAGTGGCGCACTCAGAATTAACCTTGTATAGAGCCGAGCTGAAAGGCTAGAAATATGTTTAATGCAAATTCGCTAAAAGATGATTATAAAAATTTATTTAAAGAATAAAACCCAGTTTTCTTTTCATTTTACAAACCTCTTGAATTACTTAAGTCATGGTTACACTAATCTCCTTTTTCCTTTTTCTTCGGGGGGTGCCAAGGCCCCTTCCCCCTCTGGATTCGCCACTGCTACACTTGGATCAGAAACCATTTCCAATAGACCCAGTACGTTTCTAACGTGTGAGGGACGTGAAAAACTGTACAGTCGATTCCCTGTTAGGTAGATGAACCAGCAGAACGGAAATTCCCAAGCGACCCTTCTATCCTTCCGAACGGTGACTCGATAAATTGACCAGGAAATCGGTAGAAGGATCGTTTCGCGAAAGGGGATCGACAAGGGTGGACCGTTAATATATTCATTGCTTCGTTACGGCGTTGGAATACATTCAACCACGCGCTACGTTACATCGCGAAGTGTCAAAAATCCTCTTTCAACAAACACGCCTCCGCGCGATACCCCGGCGGAGCATGGGGCGGCAGGAGGAAGGGGGTGTGCATCCGAAAAGCTCGTCGAAGCGTCCCCATAAAAAACGGGAGACCGCTATTTATGGCAGTCTAATTAATTCCTATGTATTCCCGGCCACTTCTCATGCAAAACATCCCCCTTCCGCGCGCGTCTTTATGGCTCTTCATGAGATATAAATGATCCGATAAAATGTTTAAGCGGCGACGAACACCGTGCAGGAGGATTCGTGCTGCCAGGACGCTATTATTATAGAAGAATAAAACTGTCGTGAGGCCGCGGGAGACACGTTATAGCCGCCTCTGCCAGGCCTCATGAATATTCATATCGGAAGAAACATTCTTAGAAGCATGGACCGATTCGCTGTTTATTTTACGAAACTCTCGGGCCCAGGAGGCGCCTCCCCGCCCTCCACCCCGTAGCCCGATATCACGATCCTGTAACTTAAAGGCGAAACCACTAAACGAACCAGCCTGACTCCTTATTTTTAATAAACACGTGGCGGACCTCCCCCCCCCCCCCTACCCTCTCCCTCTCACGCCGAGAGTCGAAATTTTCTGGCGATATTAAACCGGCAGCGGTTCAGACAGCATTAATCAGACGGAACTGTGGTGGTGGTGGCCGCTGTCGTCTGAGTATGGATGCTGATTTATGCGTGTCCCGCGCGTCCTGTTGCCCGGATGAATAAAATTTGAATTTAAGAAGAAATTCAGATTCATTGAGGAATTATAGGCGTTCGGTTGTTTGGCTTGATGGCCAGCCCTCGCGTACCGTGTGCCATTTCCAGGGTACTGTGTAAATTGGAGTTGATTGTGTACGTGTTAGAGGAGTGATGGACAAGATAAAGTTTGAAGTATGAGTAATGGGCTCGTGTATCGTAAGTTGGGAAGAAATGCCCACGGGGCATATTAGTAATGCCAATGCGATACGTGACACGTCTGGTTATGCAACTTCTAACTCGACATCAACTTCTACAGAAATGACCTTACGTAGAATTTAATTTTTTAAAAGTTTTCCACATTTCCTCCACTATTTAAACTCTTTGGTACTTCTTCCCACTGCCAACCAAAATACATACACATCCAAAGCTCATTCCAAAGTTTCAAGCCGGTGTCCAGCTTGGAATCTAAGCTAAGCTCTGCTGTGCAATGCTGGATTAACCATTAAGCAAAATAAACACGTGCTTAGGGTATCAGGAAAAAGGGTGACCATAAAAATTTTAGGAATTTTAAAATCTAACTTTTGTTAGAAATACTTATTAGTCCAATTATCAGAAATAATTAAGTACTCGTACATTGCGTTGGAGTGATCACCCTGTATAGGGGGCCTCAAAATCTTTTCAAGGGGCCTCTAAAGGTCTTGATTCGGACCTGATGCTATGCTATGCTATGTACTACTGAAAGTCCTCAAATTGGAGTGAATTACTAAAACAATTGTTAACATCGAAATGTCAATAATGATTCTATGAGACATTATAAAGGCCGCCATACACGCTCCTTCTTGCCGTTTGATTTGCTTGTGCAGCCAAAAGTTGTAATTGCGTTCATGCCAGACAATTGACAGTACGCACATACTAAGTCGGCCGATATGTGGACACACACGCTCCATCTTGCATTACAACTTTTGACTGTACAAGCAAATCGAACAGCAAGAAGTAGCGTGTATGGCGGCCTTAAGCAATATTAACAAAAGAATTGATAAATATTTATAGGTCCACAATTTCAATTGTGTAATATAATGATTTTCGGCAGGAAATCTTGTTGCCGAATTATATCTGCTCAATTTTAAATATCGTGGCCAGTTTTGCGTGAAGCGATCGAATCCAGCCCTGTAGATAAGATTTTCACATATTTCGGTGCTCCACTCTGCGAGTTCTAGAGCAATACTCGGTTGAAAGGTAAATAACAGCCTATGTTGACTCGTAGCGGTTCTATCCATTAGTCAAACAGACGGGAATTAGCTGGAACCAGGGACCCAGTCGCTAAAATACGGTGGAAACACGAATAAACTTAGAGGAAATAAACTCAGTGCAAATACAATTAAATACAGTATTGCCTCCGTATGTACTCAGTTTGGTGTACACGATAGGTGTTCGTCGCTACCCCCACCACTTCTGTCTCACTCTTGTCTGACGAAGGCAAGAGCGAGATGGAACGAGAGCGAGCGAGAGCCACTGAAAGCGAGCAAGGACGGTACGAGACAGACGACGCGTTGATGTTTTGTCTCCCTCCGTCTTTCGGGCACCGTGACACTCCGTCCTTTGCGTGCGCGACGAGCGTGCGCGATGGTCGCAAGCACTTAGGTGAGCACGGGAACCGCATCGCAAAATCGTGACGCAGGCCCGGCTCAAGCCTTTTTTGCGCCCTAAGCGAACTTTTCAAATGGCGCCCTTTATTATAATACATTTATTTGAGATTATTTATGACTTTACTCTGCAAAATTAGGCGACTGCCTAGGGCGGAAAGTCGACAAGAGGTGCAAAATGATATTTTCATTACTGGTATTGTGGAAAATAAACTTTAAAATTAAATATTACAAGTTGTACTGTAAGTGGATTAAACTACGAATACAAATTCAGTGTAAGCTTATCAATAATCTCAAATAAATGTATTATAATAAAAGGCGCAATTTGACAAGCTCGCCTAGGGCGCAAAAAAGACTTGTGCCGTGCCTGGCTATCTGACCGTGGCGCGCATGCGTCGAGCAGTCACGATTCCATCTGAGTGCTCGCACCCGTCGCGCACGCTCGCCGCGCACGCAAAGCGTTCCATCTCCCTCCCCCCTTCGGCCAGAAGGGAGCGAGAAACGAACAATCGGAATTAGGGATCTGTTCACGATAGGAGTTCAACGCCGGTCCCGACCAGCGAGCACATACGGAGACAATACTGTACACAGGATTCAAATTTTCTGCTCGTTTCTGCGCTCCATTTCTCCCTGGTGGAGCGGGACCTTGCTCCAATCACGAAGGAGCTGAAAATGAACATTGTCCAGGGACCTTCGAGTTACGTCTACGACACTGATGTAAACACGACTCGACTCGGTGGGAGCACTACCGTGCCCCCAGGTACGCAATAAGGACTTTTCGATGTCAGTTGGCTGATTGTCTGTTCGAAGTCGTTTGTCTGTTCGCAGTCGTTGGTCGAAAATGAGCACAATCAAATTTGCAGAAGAGTTTACGGGCCTGATTAGTCGCTGGACGAGGTCTCCGGTTCTAAATGTAGAGTATAAAAATATTACACTATAATAGAGAATTTCTAGTCTAACTTTGTAGTCACTGTAGTCACAGAATTTTCTTACTGATCGATGACTTTAAGTCTTGTTAAGCGTTGACTGTTCTTGCAGAAGGATGGTGCGGATAATCTCGCACCTTTAACCAAGCAACAAGTATTAAATACCCTAAAAAGTGTGGTGCAAGTGATGCTGGGAGTGCATTTGCATGAAACACCTGAGGCAGGGATCGCTGCTTCTAGCCCGAGGTCACCTGCAGCGCCGAAGATAATGCAGGAGCAAAGTATTAAACTTTCGGAAAGGTAGTCAATTTGTTCTCCAAGAAGATTGTATATTATAATAGCTTAATTATTGTTATATCCGGTTGCATCAGTTTTAGATTTCGATCTCTCGATGATTTGCTACGCTCGTCCGATTCGAACAATGTTCATAGCGTTGATCTACTGTCGTCGAAAAGTCAGGATGAAACGGAGATCGTAAAATATAATACGGCTGAACTTTTGCCTGCAGATAAAAAGGTGTTGTTTTAGTAGTATTATAGTTTTATCATTTTTGGTGATTTTGCATAAAATTTTGATTCGTTTTAGATCTCTGACTTATTAGATAATATATTTGTTCGTTGTGTGTAACGTAAATATTTGTCTGCTGCCTGTAGTTCATCTCGCGATCCAATCCAACCATCCACGTGACCTTCACCGATAGAACCGACGCGTCCATCCGCGAACAAGTGGAAAGGGGTGCATTGCATAATGCCACGGAACAACAGGGGGACAAAGAGAAGAGCCACTTGTTCTTGAACAAAATCGAGGTGTTGAGGAAATGCGCAGCCGACGTCGTAGCGGAAATCGACGAATTGAAAAAGGTTGGCGAATTCTTTTCCCATATTTCATCTCTCATATGAATATGACATAGGTATCCTATATTTGGTTCAAAAACTAATTCAGGTACTAGGGTTTATCGGTTTTGAAAAACCGGGTTTGAAAACTATTTTTTTTTATAAATTTGAAAAATTCAAAAATCGGTTTAAAGGGATTGATGAAGGGAATGCTCATTTACCCGAAACCCCTTTTTAACGCTACTATTTTATTTAAACATGTAAGGTACAAAATGTATTGTCTTCGAGCGGCGCGTTAACGGCTTTTTTCTTTTCGAGGTGAAACTCGCTATTTATGTTTACAACTGTCGCGACGTGTACACGGAAATCGGCCGTGTAGGTACTCTTTTTTCTTACGTTTTTTTTTGCTATTGCCGATTCGCGGCGGTTTAAACATCGCTTCGTGACAACGCACGGTCGCTACATGTTTTTACATTTAAAAATCTGGTTTTAAATACTAGGATTACTATATAAAAATTATTTGAGTATTTAATTAAAAACATTAACATTGTGTTTATATATCCTGAATTGAAATACTATTATGAAATAAAGATTTATAATTTACATTTAAAAAAATTATTTTATTTTATTTTAAAAACTCAATTGAAAATTTTATTTAAAAAAACTGAAATTTGTTAAAAGACGTATAAATATTTTTTACTGTTTTAATTATATTTCGTATTTTTTTAAAAATTCGAAAACCCGATTAAGCGCTTTTTTTTAATACCGGATTTCAACCCACAGAATAATCCAGGCAATGAAAGAGGTGATCCCTAAAGCACTAATCTAGGATCACAATTCGTATAATAACCCAAATAATAATCTTGACGATGAAAGTAACTCTCAACATTGATCAACTCACAGCACGTTAAGCACTTGTGTCAATAATTAAATCTTCTTTCTACAGGAGATGTGTCCGCAAACAAGAAAACTCATTCGACGACTGTCTCCCATCGCCGCTTCCCCAGTGCTGAGTGGTTTCCCGTCGCTGCTGAAGAAAGTCCCGCCTTCGAATCTCCAAAGATCCTCGACAGGCTTCACAGGAACGTCCGCGACCAAGAAGTTGAACACGACGGTTACGATAGAGAAGGAGAAGGCTACGGCGAGGCGCCAGACGATCGCTCATGGTTCGATCCACATGAAACCATCGAGAATATTGCCTAGGAACCGTTCAAGCTTAGTCGCAGGCTCGACAACCAAGAAGTCACCACCGTCCAATCACAGAGCCGTGAAAAATCCAAAATACGCGCACATACAGAGTACCATACCGAAGTTTGCGTCCACCAGAAAAGCTCAGTAATGCGCATTCGATAAACAATACACGCAACGCTTCAACAAAGCTTCTGCGAAATCGCTGTCAAGCGGAACAATATTTGGGGGTTCAGTGAAAAGCTTCGATAGGCGACAACGAAGCGCGGTGACTCGATTCCACAGAAAAAAGAAAGACACGGGCATTCAATTTCGCTGTAGAATGAAACCTTCGATACGTGAAATTGAGTTTTGCGATAGACATCGAATTTTTTAGGATGAAAAGCGCGCAGTATTGAGGTTTCGGCCGGGAGGAAAGGGGGAAGTGAGATTTAAGCCGCTTAATGCAAAAGTGATATAAGCCAAAAAAGACTACATAGTCATATACCACTCCGGCAAAAAACAGAATGAAGGTTAAACTTTCGAGATGTGATTTTAATAGAAATAGGCAAAAAGTTTACTTACACCACTTTTGCATTAAACAGCTCATTTAATAAAGTCTGATAGTGTAATTATTTATTCTACCACTGAGTGGTCTGTATGTTGTTGGTTTTATTATTCGTTGCTGCTTTGATTATTTATAATTAGCTTTAGAGGGAGTGACAAAGATTCCAGAGATCCGAATCTAAAACTGTTACAATAAGATACAAAAAAATTTTACTATTATAATATACAATCTTCTTGGAGAACGAATTGACTATCTTTCCGAAAGTTTAATACTTTGCTTCTGCTTAATCTTCCGCGCTGCAGGTGAACTCTGGCTAGAAGAAGCGATCCCTGCCTCAGGTGTTTGCAAATGCACTCCCAGCATCGCTTGCACCACACTTTCTAGGGTATTGAATAATTGTTGTTTGGTTAAAGGTGCGAGATACCATCTTTTTACACGAGCATTCAGTATTTAACAAAACTTAATGTCACCGATCGATAATAAAAGTCAATCAGTCGGACTATTTGTTTCTTCGTCACGTTAACCCACTCCTATTGCCACCAACAATATATCTATTTACAGTTGGAGTGACTACAAAGTTAGACAAAATTTTGAATGTGGCATTCTCTATTATTGTGTAATATTTATATACTCTACATGTAAAACCGGAGAACTCGTCCAGCGTCTAATCAGGTCCGTAAATTCTTCTGCAAAATTCACTGCGCTCATTTTAGAGAAACAACTTGAAACAGACAATCGACCAACAGACATCGAAAAGTTTACAACTTTACAACAGTGTCGTAGACGTAACTCGAGGGTCCCTGGACTACGTAAGTTCTGAGTTCCTTCGTGATTGGAGCGTAGAAACGAGTAGAAAATTTTGACCTCGTTTGTTTAACTGCATTTGCATTGAGCTTCTTTAAGTTTATTCGTGTTTCCACCGTATTTTAACGACTGGGTCCCTGGGTGTCACTCGGCTCGGACTTCGGAGAAACGAGGCTCGAAGAAGCGCGGCTTCGATGAAAGGCTCTCGAGGCTCGCCAAAGTCATTTGAGCTTCAAAGAATTCTCGAATAATGACACAAATAAATACGAGAAAATTATTTGAAGCCCTGGATGAAGTCTTCAATGAAAAAATTGGTTCGGATTATTTTTATTCGAGACAAATGAAGATAAAGTCTATTTTATTTGAAATGGGCAAAATAAATAAAAAATAAATTATTTAAATAACGCGTCTATTAATAACAGATCTAAAAATTATTTAAATTATTTTTATTTAAATAATGTCCATCTCTGTATGTACTGCATAAGGATATACTGAAGCCATTTTTTTTTAAATTTAGCATAGCATATCATATCATATCATAGCATAGCATAGCAAAACATAGCTTAGGTTAGCTTTCAGGTGGGTTTCTGGTTTCGTGGTTCCCATTAACTCTACACTTGTAGCTCAAAAAGCGCAGTCACCAACACCGTTTCAAATTGTCTTAAACTGTTTCACACTATTTCAAATCGTTTCTTCTAATCTTCACAAACCATCGCGACTCTCTCAAAGCTCGTTGGCAGCGTAAGTCAAGGATGGACCTCGATTCCTCCATGCGATATTCAAGGAGAGTGTCGGCTCTCGGTGCGTACATTCGTAAATCGCATCAGTCGTTTCGCGATCGCCTGGCAGAAATTAAGACTCTGTCCATCCTGATGGCCCCGTGTCACGCACAGCCGCAGCCTGCCGCGCATGCACACACTGCCAGCCACGTATAGCCGATCGGGCAGAGAGCGTTCTCACAATTATTGCCGGTTTTATTGCGTAACCACGTTTCCCTGCGCGGAGAGCGACGGCACTAAAGGAATCGCATAAAATTAGCATTTCCATCGGCGTACGGTGCTTCCCACGGTGCACGCGTACGTATCAGGGCCCTAGCCTACGTGGAATAATAAGGAGCATCCACGGATCGCGCGCGTTCCTTCCCTTTGAACCGAGAGTCCGCGAGAGTGTGCGGGAAGGTAGACAGAAAGGGGAGGGGGGCATTTTGCATTCGTGTCAGTTCTGCATCGCAAACGTTTCGCGGATACACACATCGCCAACGGAGATTTAACTCTCGCCGGTAGATTAAAGGGCGGGAGATCTTACGAGCCTCTAAAAACCCCGATTCCTTAACGTTTGAACGGATAATTGAACATTGCCTTGAAATCGATCACGGTGGATTTCTTCCGTATTCTGGGTATTTGTTTTTTAAATGGATCAATGCAGAATACATTGAGAGGGACAGGAAAGGACCTAAATCCAGACTATTAAGTGTTTTTTTACTCGCATTCATCCGCACATTCACCCAGCAGAATGTTGTACAAAAGGCAAATTCGAATAACAGGTGAAATGTAGGCGAAAAATAGAACCTCGGGCGGCGGGATTCGAACACAGGATTTGCGGGTCCTCTGCGTACCGGGAAGCCGCGTTTACCAACTCCCCCAACGTTGGCTCTCCAATGTTACTCTTTTCCGAACTCTACAAATATCCTCTGGAGGTATCTCCTTGGTCCAGACATTGCCACGTAGTAGAAATTCGGCTAGGTTGCAAGGGGAGTGATTTGGGAGTATGTAAATCACCTTCTTCACTTCCTAATAGAACGTTTTACTTTCTTTGTCCGTCACGAGTGTGTTTCGGACATAAAACTCAGACAATGCTTACTTGCAGCGACACACGCATTCTCCGTGCCTCAACTGCTGCTTGAACTTATATTACTTTAGGAATAATTGTGCGCCCCAACTTAAACATACGCTGACCCTATAACCGAAACCTTAGGCCACATAGGGGAGAGTCGTGCAGTACCGACAGCTCTAAGCTTTTTTGTTATACCTTGGGGTAGAGTCGATAAAAATCAGAAATTCAAAAACGTGTTTGTAGTATAGATGGAACTTAATAAGAGGAGGGAAATTATTTTTGTGAAATTTAATAATAAGAATTGTTAATTCGCAAAAGTAAAAAAGTTATAATTTCTAGGAAACGAAAAATTGTCGTCCAGTACCGACCAACTATTAAATTAGTAGATTTTTAGGTCTAAATGATTAACAATGTTAACGAAAAGACATTTAAGTGGTACAATACAAGATTTTTTCAAATTTTATTTGTACAAACTCGCAAGTAAAATAATTAATATTCTCCTGATCTGTGCATTCGACGTGTGCCCAACCGTCACATTCGGTACACTGCACCCGATCTTTGTCAAATGATTCCGTGCAAACAGAGATGGGCAAAATTTTTGTTTAAATAAAATTTTGAATGACGAATAAAAAATATTTGTTCGTCAAATAATCTAAAGTTAAAGTGACTTTTATTTGATTCTTATTTACATAATTTTTTATTTAGTTAATGCCCAACTCTGCTTGCAAATAATACACTGGATAACTTCTTCGTTAAATCCTAGCTTCCTGCTTGTTAGGTTATCATACCTATCCTTATTTACTTTATTTTTCTGCGGGAAGAGGTAGAAGGAAGGCTAAATGAACATCTTATAAATTAATCTGAGTTGCTAACAGATTGAACTTACAGATAAGAAAATTTTGTCTCTACTGGTTGGCAGTCTGTTGGTCGGTACTGCACGACAGTTGTATGGTCGGTACTGTACGACAAACACGGGGAAACATTTTAGATCATGGTATATTATGTACAAAAAAATATTGCAAAACTAGGACGTTTTATTAAACTTAATAGACTAGAGATAGTATACATAATAGAACAAAATCATTTACTTACACGAGAAACAAAAGATCAGCTTTAAAAAATAACTTTTAACCCACTGAATATCAACGTATACGTTTAATGCCTCAGAGCATCGAGAGCAATGGAGTAAACAATATGGCCCCGAAATAGATTATAGAGAATTGTGATTTTCATTAGTTAATTCAAATGAAGTGCTAATATCTGCTCGAAGAAGCGAGAACTAGCTTTGGTCGGTACTGTACGCTGGTCGGTACTGAACGACTCTCCCCTATACTTATAGACACGGCTCCAGATAACTGCCTTGACGCAAAGATAAAATCATCTGCATGACGTCACATGTGGGCAAAGTAATGATGGAAGCAAATGCTTAAGCATGCGGCATCCTCTACTAACCTAGTAGCTAGTAAAAGATGCCGAATGCTTAAGCATTTGCTTAAGAATAAGTAGCGACTATGAATACCGGTCTAAGGCTGAAACGATCGGGGCGCCACCTATGTGTCAATCGCACTATAGGCCCTTCCCAAACAGAAACAATGCACGTACATTGTGTGTTACTCCTCAGAAACAAGATTGCAATTTGGCATTCATCGTTCCTTCGCGCTGTCTGGGATGAAATGAATACACAGCGGAGGCTTCCTCGGAGGGGCTGTAATTAAAGGCACAATCAGCGGTGTTCAGAAAAATGAACACCGCGCACGCTCGCTCGTTGCACGTGCGCCGAGCCGCCGTGCCCGCTAATTTCGCAATAATTCGCGGCGCACAGCGATTTACGAGCATCTCCGCAACGCGGGCGCCGAGTGTATTTACCTGAGGTTCCAGGCACACCGCTTACCTGTTACCTCTCAGGAGGGACACGTGACACACGCGAGTGGCACGCGCGGCGCGCGCTCGCCTCTTCCAATGGCAGAACCAGTTCTCCGTGGAATAGAAATAACGTTCCCCCTCTTTCTTCCACAGCCGCGTGTAGTTTCCTCGATGACCCCTCCGGCCCCTGCAATCGGAATCCTAGGTACTTTAATTAAACGGACTCCCTGGCTACGATCGCTATCGCCGCGGCTGATTATAAAGTGAAATAAGGGGCCTGGAAAGAGTATTACGAAATACTTCCACGAAATTGTCGGGAATGTGAATGGAGAAATTGTAGGCTTCAGCTTGCATGAAGCGTGTGAAGTGGAGGAATTAATTTTATTTATTTCTTTGGGGGGTGATAATTTTTTATGTTTAGGTGGTTTTTAAAGTAAACCCTGTTGTCGAGAGAGAGAGAGAGAGAGAGAGAGAGAGAGAGAGAGAAATGGGGTTTTAGTTTTAAAGTGGCTGAAATTAAAGAAGAGTCAGTCTTCCATGCACTAAAATTAAGAATATGAAATTTTTAGCCATCAGCTTTGTAGCTTGCGAATAAATTCCAAGGGGGGAAGAATGGCACTGGTATGTTGGATATTTTCTAAACAGATTACCCACAGTGGTCTCCGGAGGCCAGCCGCTGACGTTTCGAAACAAACAGCGCGGTCACCAAGTGGCCACCGGAAAGATTTTCATGAGAATGGCCCTCATTGTTCCCTCGCTTAAAGAAACACAATGGTCTGTGGAGGCTCTTCAATGGGGTACTTTAAAGTAACTACAAAAAGAAATCCTGCTTTTGGTCATTACATTTTCGTACATCGCTGCTCCGTGAAAAAGATGCGTACCGTTCTACTTTGAAAACTGCGAGGCTTCTTCCTGCATTTAAAGTCCATCTTCCTCCCGAACAATACCGCCGATTATAGTCGGCTTACGTTTTCCTGTTTGCTTCGGCAGCCGCGCGCGATTTCCTTGTTTTTCCACTTTCACGACACGTGGCAGGCGGTGGTCCGACCGTTTCCAGATTCTCGATCAGTGTTCTATAGTTTGCACAAAAACTGCACAACTGCGTTGCTAGATCTTTTTTCTATTCACTGCGAACATGCCTGCAAATGCCACCATTCAAAATAATGGGGAAATATTATGGAGGAGGCTGTTCCTTTTAGCAAGACACCGAAAATTGCATCAACTTATTTAGTCAACAATATAGCATAACTGCTATATATATTAATAGAAATTAATATAACAAAAACTGCAACTTCTTCAAATATACATAAAAACATGGTCCAAATTTCAGATGAACCGAATCGCTAGTTTCTTAAAAAAAAAATCCCAAATTTATTAACAGGTGTACGGAACAGCAATTACAAATAAGAAAAATTATTGTTGGCCAGCGTTGACCAACATGGACGCTCATATTGCATTAGTGTAAACTTGTATACCTCTCTACTCTGCATTGTGCTGGTTTCTTTGCTGATATTGATTGTAATTTGTGTAGTGGAATTGTAGAATAGATAACGATCGCCTGATGCTACCAGTACGTGCAGGAGGAAAGTAATAATAGCAATCAGTGGTCAATTTCCTTGATTGATTTCGGATGGATTCTCTGATTGCTTTAATCCTCCATTGGGAGTGATTCGTTTAAAACAATCCCCATCTTAGGATCTCATTCTAGAAGGTATCCTAAAGTCAATAAAAGCTGGAGCCAATTTAAAGCTGGAGAATCGAAGGTACTCCAAATTGAGTAACGATATCCTTCGTAGTAGGTATATAAAAAAAAACGAACTATCACTTCGAAAATGGAAATACAGAATTACTTCACAATTACGAGTCTCTATAAGCGTCTTCCCATAAAACTTCAATACACTTCAAGCTCCAACTTTACTCAGGAATTATTCTCGGTGCACAGAAAACGCCCACTGCCTAGCAAAGCCTCGATAAAAGTAGAACCGCAAATTTCCTACGAAACGATCTACCTACCATCGACATTTTACAATCGACACCACAATAGAGTGTCTTTCCTAAAACGCGGAAAGGTTAAGCTCTCCGTACTGCGATGCGCGACGCTGTGGGCGTGTGGGAACACAATGAACGCCCTCGGGGATCCCCGGGCTGCATTCTCGGAGATAAAACGCGATACAGGACTTTCTCTTCCCCTTTGCTTGACACTTTCTATCGATGAAACGATTCGATTAGCGGCGGCGCGAAGGGGATCTCGCCGCAACACGATCCTGACGCGATGCCCTTATCAGATACGATATTATTACGTAGGAACAATGGCGCCGCCCCGCGTCGGCGATATTAACAAAGCAAACAGAGGAAGCGTAACGAGAGCACGGGGCCTTATCTCATCGGTCCAATTACCAGCGAGCAGAAACGAAATTAAAGATTCGTATCGATCGGACATCTGTTTAGCACCGTCGAATTAACACT
Source organism: Andrena hattorfiana (assembly GCA_944738655.2). Lineage (NCBI taxonomy): Eukaryota > Metazoa > Arthropoda > Insecta > Hymenoptera > Andrenidae > Andrena > Andrena hattorfiana. Next base: position 36,017,499 of record OX122889.2, on the reverse strand, counting down.
TTCTCGCGGCGTCAATTAAACGATCGTCGGATAAGTTGATTGGCGAATTCAGCGGCGAACGAGGGCCCGACACCCTTGTGGATACTTCGTGGTGTTATATCGCGATGATTAGGAGAGTCCAATTATCGAAACACGATTGTTCTTCTAGATAGAAGCGCGGGGGTATCGTTCCTCATTACTCACGAATGGAGGATTACATTCTTAGGGTGGGATGGATTTATTAATCTCTGTTACTTGGTGCTGCGACGGTTGTACCTTGCGCTGTGAATAATGGCTCGCGTGATGATTGAACAAGAGTTCTTTCATCAGAATTGCCACGGGAAATCTGTGCAGGATCTTGGATGTACTGCTCAAGGTTCACTGCTAAAGTTCTCATTCATAACAACTGTCAGATAATGCAAGTTTCCTTGAAATTATTTGTGAATATGAGAGTATTTTGCGCATGTTGTAATATGGAACACTTTGATTATAAAAGCTTGCCAAAAGTAGAGGAATTTGTTTTTTTTTTTTGTAATAAAACTGACATGAGGCGACGTTGGAACTAATACATAATCATATTTACATAGTAAAATGTAAAAAATTCAAATGTTTTGAAAGTATATTAAAAAAACTAAAAAGAATGAAAATCGGCAATTCAAAGAAGTGGTATCTAATATGGAACACCTAGAAAATGTGTAAAGAAAACTGAAAGAACTTTACTTTTGTTACTAAAATGAACAGTTATTAAGCAGAAGATACAAGTAAACAAATGTCTATCACTTTTCGGTATTTATTATTGCTTTCTACGTCTGCTACACGTTGGGCACGTGAATAATACGTGTGAAGTCTCACATTCTTTGTGTACCCACTGAAAGCGGCGGACACAGTGGATCCATTTAAAAAAAAAAATAAATAAAAAAGTAATAAATAAAACATAAAAATAACAATATTATAAACTACAACATAATAGGTATACAGTATACACGATTGTCTGTAGAGTTTGTCATTTCTTAATAGAAATTTTACGATGTTCCATATTACGTGCTGTTGCATATTAAGTACCTACATTTACCCTATGTGTGTAAAATGAGAACAGGAATTTTATTTGCGGCTTAATTATCTCCTTATTACACTCCAAGTGCTGTGCGAACCCCTCGTATGTTGCAGAGCAGTTGGCTCAGATGCCTGAGAAAAATGTCTGTCGGATCCGAGGATCGAAATGAATATGGAAATTAATTGAATGCAGGATGTAATCCGGTATATGTTGCTCAGCCACCTCCTGAAATATTGCAAATGAAAGCTTGTCCGTGTCCAAGCCGTTGGTTACCGTTTTAATTATTGGAAAATCGAATCTCGTTAGCGGGATTCGACGAGGGACTGCAGAACACGTGGCACCCGTGTAAATTATTCGTCCAAGGGCACGCGCACCTTCCTCGGCGTTTCTAATTGTCCCGTGTGCATAGGTTTAATTAAGGACTCGGTCACGTATACACGTTTGATGAAGAGTCCCGGTGGCAAAGGTCCAGGACCCCGCGCATCGATTCATCTCCGGCAGGCAACGGTCATCGAGCGATGCAACCATTAATTTCAAGCTTCCGGCTGAAAGTCGCAATTACACAAATTGTCGAAGCCTCGATGATCAGATCTTGACGGAGGTCGTCACCTTCGATTACGAGGCCGTCGTTACGATGGTCACCACACTTTCATGACTCCCTCCAGGGCCGAAGGAACGCACTAAGCAGCCAATGCGAGGCCTAAGGGGCGCTTGGTACCAAGGGCGCGAATGACAGGGGCACCTTGGACGCAAAAGCAGAATTTTTTCATTTTCACTAAGCGGTTCATTCGGGAAGCCGAGGTTTATTGTTTGTAAACGTCAGGACTCGCATCAGTGGTGTTCCGTGCGTTTTTGGGTGAGGCACACTTGTCATCGGGGCGCAAAAAGGAGAGTTTTTTTTCATTTTTATTGAATGGGTGTTTTATGAAACCCAGGCATATTGTGTCGGAGAAATTTGGCGGCGTATCGTCTGCGACGAGATTAGTAGACGCCGCGCCTTTGTCGCAATAATTCTAGGGTGGCATATAAATTTTTGCACAAGGGTGCGAAGCACCTAGCGTCGGCCCTGCTGCCTTCCTTGTTGAAGGATACCCGAGGACCTGGTTACTGGCACTGCTGATTCAATAACGAGCAGCATCGTATAGAAGGGGAATTTGAGAAAAATAAAAGGAACTGCTTTAGGCAATGGCATAGTTGCAACTGTGTCTTACAAGGGAAGATCCCCGTATCCGGAAATTCAAAGAATTTTGAAACTTTGTGAATATGTAGGGGATTTTCTCCTAATTGCAACGCAATTTTTGTCTCCTGTGAAAGTAACCCCTGAAAATTCGGCTATTTTACGATTTTATGTTATAACTCGTGAACTGTAAGACATAGAAAAAAAGTTTCAAGACAAAAGTTACTTCTTCTAATCAGATCTATCACTTGGTAAAAAAATTATTCTACAGTTCACGAGTTATAACACAAAATCGGAAAATAATCGGATTTTCAAGGGTCAATTACATCTTCTTAAAATGAATTTGGGCAGCAGACAAAAATGGCGTTGTAATCAGGAGGAAATCCCCTTTATATTCACAAAGTTTCAGAATTTGTTGAATTTCCGGGTTCGGGATGTTCCCTTGTCAGATAGCAAAAGAATAAGCTCTTATGACACTTCGTAAGATGTACAAGCAAAATAGCAGATGTACCACAAAATTTGTTCTGAAAAAATTACAATTACGTACTTCCCATTGCCATTGCATCCACCAAAGAGGGTCACAAGAGATACAAAATATACCGTCCCTTACAAAAGTCTATAGCACTGCAGAAGCTTTCGATACGACAGAAAGTACGAGAGACTGAATACTATTTAGGACACTCATCAACCTCGACGGCCACGTGTATCTTCCCCGACGCTGATAAGATGACGTTCCCGAACCAAGGAGAGGAAGAAGATGGAACAGCACGTATCTATACAAGCCGCGCCGGGATCAGTTTTTTCGCAATAAAACTCTATCCCCGGGATTAATCGAGAATCCACATCGCCGCAGGTAATCCCCAATGGCTGTCAGGCCCGACGTTCGTCGGGAAAAAGAAGCTCCTAGCACGTGGGAGTACAGAGCACGGGGCGACCCAGTTCCGAGCGGTGTATCGGTAATTTAAGATCGATAAACCTCGATCTATCCGAGCTATCCGGTTACGACAGCGTGGGGATTAAAAATATATAGCCATCCACGGTAATCCCTTCTTGCCCGTGGAAATAATACGGAATCGTCGGAACGCGAGAGCCTCGATCGAATATTAAGTTTCCTGGATCGGGGCCGAATGCGCTTGATATTCGATTAAAAGGGAAAGAGAGAGGGAGGCGGGGGTGGATTAAAAATATTATGTTCCGCGACATTATACCGCGGCTCGACCCTGCCCGGGAGTTTACCAGCAATCCTCCACGGCCCCTCGCGGAGGATCCTCCCGCTCGGGTTAAGTTCGAAATCCTCTTTGCGAGCTTTTTCACGGTTTTACGTTTCATAAACACGACGGCGTTCGAGGTAGGGGCGATCGTGTCACGGGCGGGACAGGAGGGGGAGGGGGTGTACGTCCAGAAACGAAGGGCTTATCATATTTTCGTGCCACGGGGGACAAATCCCTAAATCTTGTTTACAAGCAAATTCCACAATACCCGGTATAAGGGATTTAATGCGACTCGTGGCCGATCTTCGCGAAGGCCTCCTTTAAAGTGTAATTTACTACGAAAGGATTATTCGTCCGGACGGGATCGGACACGGGAAACGCCTTTTGTTGCCTGGACGTCCGACAAACTCGTTCTTTACTAGCTCACAAAAGCGCGAATTATTCTGGCCCCCCCCCCCCTCCCGATGTATCGACTGCTGTTTGCCAGCTTCTAAAGTTGACCGTGCGTGGCCGCTGGATGGGCGTCGTGGTTTCTGTTAGAAATAGGAAGAATCCTGGGTTTCTGGAATTATAAAGGAACTTCACGTGCAACGAGAAAGAAGAGGTCCGTGAAATGGATGCAAATACTGATAAGGGAAGTTAGGCAACCGGGAAATTCAGAAAATTATGCAACTTCGTGTGCAAGTAAAGTAGTTCATGCGTAAGACAAACCTGTTTTTATTCGTGCCATAGTGCGGTTTTAGGGAGTGAAAAAATGCCCCTTGAAAAAAGTCAGATTTTTTTTCCGTGAAATATCTTGAGAACGGTGAGAGGTATCGAAAAGAAGTATCAACAAAAGTTGCATCTTTTTTTTATGCCTAGAAAACTACGCAAAACTAATTCTCGAAAAATCCAAACTTTTCGATTTAGCCCCACCACCAATCCTTAATTCGATAATTACTTTTACGCAGCTTTGTAGATATAAAAAAAGGCTGCAACTTGTGTTTAAACTTCTTTCCAATATCTCTCACCGTTCTCGAGATGTTCCACGAAAAAGAGAATTCTACATTTTTTGAAGGGGTAATTTCATCCCCTAAAGAAATAGGTTTGTCTTACGCGTGAGCTACTCTACTAGTACACAAAGTAGAATAATTTTCTGAATTTTCCGGTTGCCTAACTTCCCTTGTGAGCATTGCTCAGAAGAACACAGGCCTTCTAAATATATAAAACGGAGGAGTAACGTGAGATTCGTTCAGGTTCTCAATTTAGGCAATAAGTATTCGCGCGAATTCTATGCAATACGTCAGTCAGAGCCGGCCAACTCGATGCTAGTTACCGTTCGAGCCGAGGGAAAATCTATTTTGCGATAAATCGAGTTGGCCTGAACGTGGGTTGAGATTGGTAGGTCCCGACTGAGAGATGGCACCCCCCTTTTTCTGCTCCCAGCGGGGTGTATTCTGGCCAGCGAAGCGTCTCCTAACAGGATTACTATGACGCGATTGTATACGCGTCAAGGAAATAGAGCGGCATTGTGGATCTCGACGACTCAGATTGGATGCCGGCCAGACTGAAAATTAGGAATGCGGCCCTTTCAGTCCTGTATGTTAAATATTTCTTATGCTCGCCGTTTGTCGGGGGACATCTGCTCGCCGTCTACCTCACGAGATTCTAGATTATGTAACCGTGTAAAGAATACTTCCCGAGACCTATTGTCCGCGAAGGGATTCACTTGGGTAAGGGAACAATCAATCCTACTTTCCACCCCTTTTCGTTTCATTATTTCTATACTCCTTCATTTAAAGAACCCAAGACTTTTTCCACCATAAAGGAAAATTTCATTCAAGTGTTATTAATTGTTCGTAGATTTCTAGCGACTCGTGCTTCTTGGATAATTAATTAATATTTCTATTTTCTACCGTTTCTCCAGTTGAGAAATTCTTCGACACGCGAAAAACTATACTCATGTTCAGAGTCTATCTATAAATGTGGGAGATAGAGGGGAGAGGGCCCCAAAGTGTACACCTAAGGCGCTTCGAAAGGCCTCGGAATAATTTTCTCATTTTTCTCCCTGACTTAGGTTATTTATTCTTTCAATCCGCAGTCGGCCCTTTCCGGCGCACGACGACAGACAGAGTCTCGATGCCACCGCAACGAGGAGCTGCGTTTCAACGCCCACCACCGCTTAGAGGAACATGCCCGATTTAGTCGCGCCAGGAGAGTCCCCAATGATAAAGCTGACGCGATTTTTCAGTCTTACTAAGCGTTGATAGGGGATGATAGCCTTTTGGGACGCGCCACGAGCGTGAACACGAATATACCAGCCGTTGCTCGAGACGTCGGTCATCAACCACCCCATTTGTCGCGATCCCCCTCGAGTCATTTATAAAGAAGGGTTGAAGACGTCTCTCAGATAAAAATACACCGGAAATTGCCAGCCGTTTATCCGCGCTCTCGACACGTTCGTTGAACGAAGTCGCGTTAATGGGGGGTAGTTTGCTGCGCCCTTGGTATTTGTGCGGCGCACCAGGTGCTTCTTGATGCGTGGGAGGCACTGTAGACGTGGATGCGGACTGTGTTTTTTGTAGACAGGAGTGGGTTGCAGTTTGATAGTTTTTTATCTTCGTGTTACTTCTGTAATGTCTCTTGATACAATAAAGAGTTTTTCTTCTTATTATAATTATTTCTGTTCGTTCGAAGAAATCACTAGAAATTACTACACTCTAGTTTGATTAGAAGTCTGAATCATCTGTAGTTTGCTGTGAATTGCAGAATTTACAGATATGATAGATTTCTCAAATTTTGTAGATACTTTTGGACCTAAGCGTGACGTTACCGAGTGTAACAGTAGTAAGGAAAACTTCAGGAACCGAAAATATTACTTTTCTCCTGCTCTAAGAAAAAGAACATGGTTTCAAATGCGTATAGTAGGATAATTAATTAATTTGGGTGTAAAGTGACTTTATCGCTGACTTCCGTGTGATCACTCGAACTAATTATTGTTTAACTTACCAATATATTCTACTTTTTATTTTATAAATTTGACCAGATAGATTTCTGAGGCTCATATGTAGGGTGTCCTAAAATAACGGGACAATTGGAAACATGCAAGTTATTAATGCAAAAAGAAATCAAAAAGTCCTTTACTCTTATTCCACTCTAAACATCTCGAGAACGGCGCCTCGGATCTTAAAACGGTAAAAGACTGTTTGATTTTTTTTTTGCACGTTTCGGATGGTCTCATCATTTTGGGACACTCTGTACATAATACAACTGGCCACTTAAATCGTATCATTTTCGAATCCCTACCTCCACACCATTAAAGTTGCCTGCTGTACACGAATATCGTAAAAAGACCGCACAAATCCTCCTCCACCTGGGCTACAAATATTTTCCAGGAGCTATGGCCGGGGCAAACATATTTGTCGCAAGCTGAGGAAACTAAGCAGCATAAACAGTTTCGAGAAATCTAACGAGGCGTGTTGCGACGTCGGGACGCCTTATTAGACAGGATTTGGAGGTCTTGCTGGCGTGTGACTCCGCCACCCACGCATTCAATCTTCCCGAAAGCACGAATCCAGCACCACCCCGGCCCGCTGTTGCACAATGACCCAGTATGAGGTCCAAGGTGTTCCCTCCACAATAGGGGAAACGCGCCACGGAGGAGAAATCCCGACGTGGCTGTTTGCTGGCCGTGATCCCATCGATTCACGGTTCACTTAGTTCGAGCCTCCGCTCGACATTTGTCGTACAACTCACTACGATGCTGTTACACAACAATCATCGCGTTTCAGACACCCCAGCCGCCCGTCGACGTTTCGTTTTGTAGCCTGGAACTTCGCTTTCGTTACTCTGTGCAGAACTCACCGAGAAGATGCATTAGATTCGTGTATTCTAATACAAGTATGAACGCTAGTTATCAGAGGCTGGCAATGGAAATTAGACGAAAGCAGGACGCAGGATGCTCAGCAATTGTGAAAACATAGAGGCAGCTGTAACAACCAATGCTCCAGGCGAGATTTCGGTAATTAAAGTTCGATGATCATCAATCATTTCTCGTTTCACCGAGCAAAGTGTGAGTCATTAAGACAGATGAATTCCTCCTGATGAATTTAACACGCGCTACAGGTCTGTTTTCGTAGAGCGCCTAAAGAAACATCTCGTGGCCTAACTTCCTCAGGCAATTAATCAGTCTCCTCCTACATCGAGGAAATCCTTGTTTAATCTTCATTTTTTTCGGTCGCTGACACACTTGCGTTCAGAAAAAGTTTTACTAGTTCTTACAGTAGGTTTCTTATCCCTAAATAATTTTCTTCATCATTCTCAATAACTGTCCACCGAAATTCCTTTTACATCAATCTCCAATCGAACACCGTCCAGCTGAAGGTTTCTGTTCATTCGTGAAATTAGTGAGCAGGATCCCACATTTTTCAGTAATCCCACTTCACAGTGGGAACACCTTAATGGGTAATGCTACTATAGCGCGCGGAAAAACAGCCTGAGTTTGAGATTTTTTTATGCGAATATAGTTCTACTTTGAAGTACGATCACAATTTGTTTCTTAATTTTTTTAGTTCAAAACGGCGACGGCACAGCTTAACCCTTCGTTGACACTCTAGGTATGAGCCACCCATCAGCTGATTTTGACACTCTGTACCTTCCATATGCAAAATAAAAACCTTTTTCCTAAAGCTGACTTACAAACTATTTTTTTTCTCAAAATATTATATCTCAACAACAACTCTGTAGATTGTTAGCTTCTAATATTGAAATTTGTAGAAGTTACAATTTTTTTAAGATTTTCTTCGTGTTTTCTCGACATATGGTAATTTAGAATTTTTTTGCGAAAGCTGTGATAAAATGTCAATCAAAAAACTATTGGAATACATTCTAGAGACCTTGAGAATGAGCCATGATTTTTTTTTATTATGATTGGAGTCTAGATGAGAATGGCAGTCCTTCAAAAATTGTTCTGGGTGTGAGCCACCATGTCTAAGTTGATCGAAAAAGGAGCTGTGTCAACGAGGGGATAAGAAAGGAAGCTTCTTCTGACGGATAGTATTCCGCGGCCGGAAAGATTTCTCCTCCAATTTTTGACCTGGAAGAAAAATAAAAAATTTTCGAATTCTATGTAAGATCAGCTCGGGAAGTGCGTACGGAAATTAAAAAATGCTGCTTTTTGTAAGAATGGTGAATTGATATTCTCCTCCTCTTCTTCCTTTTTTGGTTGATTTTAAAGACAGCTGAACTTCTTTTGCAGCGTCAGTCAGCGATCGCTCCGAAAAGCACTTAAAACCTATTCTCCCTTATAAAACTTATTGTGCCTTATTTCTAATACCCTGAGACATCATTTAAGCCAAACAAATTTTTCATCGCCTTTCCAAAATTCTAAAGTGGCATTACCCTTTAATGTCTAGTAATTTCTACCAATTCACACCGAAGCGGGAAACCCTTCGAGCAAGAGAACGGAGCTAGCAACGACACAGAATCAGATTTTACATCTCGAAACTACCCGCTACTTCGGGACCTCAGCGAAATAGAGGAACACGTGCAGTCACACGGCAATAACTCTAAAATTTGATTGCACCGGGCGTCCCAGGGTAGCCCTCCGCCACCCCTAAGGCAACGATGGTAATGGGCGCTCAACCCTTGCATCAACACCCACGTACCCACACAATGGCGTTGCGAGGTTGGTCCACGGGCACCCACCACGTCGTAAATAAAGCGAAAATTGTTGACCCGCTGCCTTTCGGCTTGGTTTAAGCGTTAAACAAAGGGCCAACGGTGATGTCGGCCGCCGTATCTTTGATCTCTGTTTGCCGAGGCATGCATCAGCCGCGAGATAAGCGGGAATAATTATTTGTTAGATAAATACGATCCCAGCCGGCGATAGGAAGTCAAATTTATGATGGACCACTTGCCTCTTGTAAATGACTTAGAGAGGCTGGCTCGCGACCGACACAGCCGCTCTCGATACGTGAATCTTCTTTTCGATTATACTGGGTGATCCTTAATTGCATGTCGATACTTCGTGGGGGATATTTAGGCTACGAGGGGGGGGGGGGGGGGGAGTGTTGTGTCGACGTTGGTTAAACAGGCTTTAGCTTTTAAGTTATTACGGTGCAAAGAAAGTGGGTAAAACACGTTGTGGTTGAAGGAAGATTTAATCAAAGATACTGATATCTCTATTTTGTATAGAATGAAAAACATATTAGAAAATAATTAGACTCTCTTCCCACTATTTTGCGACTTCAAGAAATAATTAATAACTTTACTTTATCATTTCCTGTGATAAATTTATTACCAAAATATTGACTTGCAATTATGGATCGCTCTATATACGTGTGCACAGCTTGATTCCGGATATTAGCGTTTACCTGTGGACCTAGCAGTTCGCGAGCCTGAATTGTTTATGGGGCTACAGTCGAATTTGAAATTCTAATTAATCTGCGCCTTGTTAATGATTGCACCCGAGGGACCTGAACACGCGCAGGAAGAGGTTCAGGCCTCCATGGGGCGGGTTGTTTCATTCGATTTTAATATTCAAACTGGTTTCGAAATTCATTTCCTATCTTCACTGTAATGTTACATTTTTTTCAGAAGATTGTAAAAACAAATAATTGTAAAGTCAGATAATTGTAAAAACGTTGCAAATTTACTGGAGAACTCTAACAAATTTTACTTTATTTAGTATTTTAAATTAAGAGCAGTGAAAAGTATTCAATCTGTACCAAATATCACATTTTCTGCAAATACATCCTAAAAGTTATGAACGACAGTGTATATAAAGTTTAACGAAAATTTTAAGCAGAGAACACACCCAAATTCCCACAGAGAACTGGATAAAATAAAATCATTACTATAATCTACAATTAGGCCAAGTTATGCAGAAAGCTACCAACCTTCAATGATCTCAAATTGAGTAAAATTAGTTTGAAGATTTTAATTGTTAAAGAAAAGTATGTAGCTTTATTTCTATTGTGTATATTTTATTTCTTGTTGTTATTTTACATCTTTTTTAATGGGTTATTTAATAAAATAATAATAAAATTAATAAGAATAATAATACGTTTTTGTTACATTCCCAAAAAACACGAAGGGAAGTAATGGGCCAGACTCAGCGATTTGCTGCTTTTAAGTCTAACCCGACGAATAATGACAAACTACAATAATAATAGAAATATAATATAAATGCAATAAATTACATAATAAAATACAAAAACAAACGCATTACAGTAGGCATGTTGAACTTTACCCTCAGTTAAAAGCACGAATCAATATAAGTATACAAAATATTTTAGTGACTGAATAAAAGAAAAAACAGAAAATAGTGAATAGTATAATCAATATTATTTTAATTTTCTGTGTCATTTATGTTTTAAGCCTGAAATGGACCTACGGCTTGTTAGTTTTAATAATTCTAAATATAATATAAGAGTTGTTCTATGGGTTGGTAATTTTTTGCAAAATAATAATCACAAAATGATAGGATGCATAGGTACTGTGTTTACCTAATTCTTTGTCATCTTGAGGGTTGGTAGGTTTCTACATAACTTGGCCCAAACGTAATGTAACTTCAAAAACCAGAGAAGAATGCCATTCACATCGTACCTCCACTTTCATTCCACCAGCCATTCCCATACCGATCTAACGCGCGCCGCCGCGATCTACCCATTACGGAACAGCCTGTAATTACGTTGTTTCCATCTCGAGCGTAACTCGAGTGAGAAATTCACAGCGATAGGGGCCTCATAAATACGTAAATCCGCGCGCGTGTAGGCGATGGAATCGTTGCGTGCCGCGGCTGACGCTTGCGTAACGACAGGCTAGCCTCGTTCGGCACCCCTCCCGATAAACGCGGTCTCACCGTAGGATCTCTAGATCTTCCCGCCGCGGTGCTGCGTGCAATCGAGCGTCTGGATCGCGTGCGTCGTTGCATCGACGGTATATTTACGCGTGCCCTCGCGATCGAGCGCGTACGCGGCCCGCTATCCTCGCCACGTTATGAAATGTAAATTGTGAAAGGTGGACCAAGGGATGAAGGGGCGGGGTGTCTGTTTCTCACGGGGACTAGTTACCCCGAAGACCTCGCTTGAGTTATTGCCCGTTTAAATCACTAGCCCTGGCACTCGATGTCCGCGTCTTAATTAACACGCTCTCGCGCCGGTATGCATTTTCTACCGCGAGTGCTGTTTAATCGCTCATCTGGGAAGCTCGGAGTTCTTCTCTTTGCATAGGGCTCGGGCGGGGAAACAGCGCCGGCGATCGAATCGTCCAGATAGGCAATTCTCGCTGTGAGAACGGAAGGAGAGTTTTCAGCGATGCCGACGATTAAAATGCGCCCGAGTTTTCGACGGATTGCTCCGCGTCGAGGCGCATCCCCGCGCGGGATTCTCATGCGCCCGTCCTGGCGCTGACCTGCCGCGCCCATCCTCCCTCGACGTCTCTCTGCCTGTTCAAACAAGGCCCCTCCGAGGCGCGCCAAAGAGAGAAGCACGGTGTATTAATTTTCATGGTTTTACGGGGGTCGAAAAACAATCCGCGCGCGAATCGTCCGAGTTTCACGCGCACGTCCCTGCCCGCTGCACCGTGTCGTACATCAAGTTCCCGCAAAAGGTGGGCGGACGTCGCGTCAGCCGCTGACGCCCTGCGAAATTGAATCTAAGGGACCAAGAGTCTGGCCGTTTCCTCCCTTCCACCCTGCAGCCAGGCTCGCTCCAGGGAGGTCGCAAATCATCACCTCGCTACATTTACAACGTTAGATAGCCCAAGATTACGGTCGTTCGGCTTCAAGCCCGAGAAGACACGAGGAATTCCATTCTACCCTGCCCCTCGTCTCTCCCCCTACCCCTCCTCTTTTGACGTGGAGGTTATAGCACCTTTCGCGAAAGCGATCCGCCGCATTCGTTGACCAGGCTCTGCGTGGCCAGTTGCGCGAAACAATGCGCAGGTTTTGCGGCACTGCCTTCCGCAGCAACGAGCCATCGTTTATCTGCCGGCGTGGACTAATGAGCCCGTGATTACAGGGGCCGAGCGATAACTTCCCGCGAGCGGGATGCTGTATGGAGTTCGTGTAACTCGATGTGTCTTCCAGGATCGCCGCTTCGAATGCGTATTATCATGCGAGACGCCCACCCACCTGTGCGCCAAGAGATTTTATTCGCTTATTGTTTCGCTCGACCGGTTCGGCTTGATTGAGTGCTTAACTGTGACAGGGGTCGAGCGCGACGAGATCATTGAAACGCTTTGCGGGTGGAGCCGGTGGTGGTGTGTGTGGGGTGGCGCGGTATGGTGGGATGCAATGAGAAGCTGATGGGAGTTTCGGATCTTGAATCGAAGGGAAGCGGTTGGGGAAGAGGTGTGATTGATTCAGGGTATGCCGCAGTAGAAAAGGTACATTCCTTCATTGACGGTAATAGAAGTTCTATCATGTAGATGATCTGGTGATCTCTTTGCGTCAGCATCTGGTGGCCATAGTGAGTCTACTTCGTTTCTTCAAAAAATCCTCGTGATTTTTAGCATGTGGCAACAGAAAATGCTTGAAACTTATTATTATTGTTGTTGTTGTTGTTGTTGTTGTTGTTGTTGTTGTTGTTGTTGTTGTTGTTGTTGTTGTTGGTGTTGTTGTTGTTGTTGTTGTTGTTGTTGTTGTTGTTGTTGTTGTTGTTGTTGTTGTTGTTGTTGTTGTTGTTGTTGTTGTTGTTATTATTAACAACGGGAACCCTTTAGAATACACAGAATGTAGAACACAAAGAAGACAAAAATAGTACAGTCAGAGGAACTAAGACTCTTACATGATCCAACATAGTTATCTAACGTACGACAAATCGGCTTTGCAGTACGAAAGGTGTTGAGGGAGAAAGAGAACAAGTCACTGTCAGTGAGACATTGATTTGTTTCACTCATAGCTCTGTTAAGGGGTCTTTTCGCTGTGACGCCCTGATAAAGTACCGCTGTTTAGTACTTTATTTTATCACAAGAAGAATGTGTTTGCTAAATTGAAGATTTTTCTACTGATTAATATGTGTTTTGGGAATACAACAATTTTTTTCATATTTTTTTAATGCTTGCTTACCCCAAAATAAAGGGGTGTAATGTGCGCTGTGAAAAAAAGACGCCTCGACTGCGTGGTTGATTTTGGAAGAACCATGTATCTCGTAAGGTAGTATCAAAGAGGTTTGTAATCAGCATGACTGTCGCTATGTCTCGAACTAGAAGCACACATTTTCATTGTTTTCTTCTCATCTTTTACGTCGCAGAATGATGAAAAAATTTAGGCGTCTTTTATTTTACAGCGCATATTACATCTACTTATTTTGGCGCATGCAAGTATTAAAAAAATATGAAAAAAATAATTTCGTTTTCTAAAAGCACTTATTAATAAATAGGAAAAACTTCAATTTAATACAAAAATTATTTTTGAGACAAAAAAGGTCTAAACAGCGGTACTTTATCAGGGCGTCACAGTGGAAAGACCCCTTATTAGGATCGGTAGTGTAATGACAGTATGCAGGTAGTCTGAAATCAAAGAGGGGCCTTGTACAAGCGTCGGCTCGATTTGAAACGCGCGCCGCCAAGCGCATCCGTCATGGCGGCGATCGATGGGGGAATCGATCCCTGCGGTCGATTTCTCGCGAAGAGGGACTTCACCTGTTTCCTTCTTCTCGTTACGAGATAGACCACGCGTGTCAAACGCTGCGACGTTTTTCAGTGTTATATCGCGTCTAACGATTCTGCAGTGTAATGTCACAGCGATACTGAAGTCCGGTAATGCCGTTTAATAAATAACCTTCGTTATAGTTTCAATAATAACGACACGTCAAGCAAATGCACGTGGTGCGGTTCGACACGTCAAGCACGTGCACGTGGCGCGGTTCGACACGTCATCCTGCCGGTCCGTGAATATACTGAGTGATCTCCATTGGGCAGATCTAAGCCCGAACAGGCCTGGATCGCAGTTGTCTTTGAGAGGCTAGAAAACTTAGTGATGTCACCAGCTCAGAATAGTTCACCTGACCGTGAATGACCTGAGGTTTTTTCATATTTTTCATATTTTTTTTCATATTTCCTATACGCGACTGCATGCAACGTCAAGAATTTCAAAGTCGATTTTCTCGAAAATGAAGCGCAATATCAAAAAATTTTATTCCTCTTTCTCGACTTATTTACTTGTTATACGTCGAAAAGAAAGAGTAACTTTTTTTTATATCGCGCTTCATTTTCGAGAAAATCGACAAATTCTTAATGTTATGTCCAGTCGCGTATAGGAAAACCTACCTTGAGAGTAACAATTCCAACTGATTGTACAGCCAGTCCATACATAGACGCGATCGATGATATTGCACGAGATTAAACGACTGTTAAGGTTGCACAAAGTAATCAAGGTCGAAGTAGTCTCCAAACTCCACTCCCCGAGGCGTGCCTCGCGAGGCAGCCTCGCAAAGTTGATACGCACCTTTAGAAAATCTTGAGTCACCACTTCATGAATGGGGCTCCTTGGTTGAGCTTAACCAGATGTGGCTAGCAGGACGCGTACGGCGACGATGGGCTAGACCAGCCGTCGTAAATTAACATCAGGGCCCTTAGGAGTTTTCACGAAGGACAACAAGGGACTTTCCATGGCGAAGGAAAGTCAGTCTTCTGCAGAACTCGTATCGAGAAAGACTTCCCAGCTTTATCTTGTACTCGGCATAGAATAAATATATTAATAGTATAATCTAGACGATGAGTTTTAGAGAAAAGGCTTTATTTAGTCTTCTTACACCGCGTTTACCGTTTCTCGCGCTTCTTAAGCCGTTCCTACGTTTTTACATCGTCGACGAAATCCCCGCGGCTTTGTGCCCGGTTTATTACGAACCCGCCCGAATGATGTCATTAGATATACTTAGGCGGAACTTTATTGGCGTCCTTTACGCCGGTCGAACGGCTCCCGGTGAAACGAATTTTGTGAGCGGGGTGTTCACGAGTCGTCGGTTATCACGCCGAAATATTCGTCCCTCTCGTCGGGCCCGACCGAATCTCACGGCCACGTGAGAACCAGCCATCCTTTTATTGCCCCCTATATACTGGCTGGCCATTTTGCGGGAGCTTTCCGTGTGAAACTCGTCGTCCCCGCGGGCGTATACACGCTTTTATGATAATCTTCCTTACGACCGCCCCGCGAGTTGAACTTTCTGGGAGGCGAGAGATCGAATTGACCTGTTTCGACGTACGCGGGAGATGCGCTCGTGGCTGGTAGCTGTTATCGCTGGATACCACGTCGATCGACGTTTTATCAGCGATACGAGCAGACGTCGCTCTATCATGCTGTGCTTGGAGTCACTTTATTGGTAAGTAATGGAGATAATGAATGAAACGTTCTTGTTCCCTGGTTCCTTGTTTCCTGTCTATTGTAGCGGACAAGGTGTAAATGAAGGGTAAGGGGAAAAACCAGGAATGTCCATTTTTCGTGATTTTGCGATTTATTTCGAATTTTGTTGATGGCAACTGGGACTACAGAACTGTCGAATCACAAAGGGTTATGAAGTTCAAATACCTCCGTAAGATAACGTTAAATATTTAGTATACTGGTTAAAAACGGGAAATGTCCATTCTGCACTGGAATAAAACACGACATGTCTCCACTCCTTGCCTAAGCATAAGCTTCTGTCGTCAGAATCAAACAAGAAATTATATAAGATAATTAAATTCATTGAACCTTGTCTTTTTACTGATAGACTAAAGCACCTATTAAAACTTAATTTTCTCCATAGTGCTGTTTTGTGACATTCCCTGTTTTCCCTCTTACCCTTTAAATATGGACAACTCTTTTTGTTTCGAGGCAAACACATATTAAAAATGTAAAAATTGCATAAACAAAAGGTGGAAATGACAGCTCATAGATTTTAGATAATGTATCAATAGCTCTTTACCGCGAAAATTCAACTATTTTGAAGCTTTGCCATGTCTACAAAATTATGTTAGAAACATGGTTTCAGAAATTGAGGTGGTAATATGGGCCAAAGCTGAAAAGGTAAAAACCACGTAAGAAATAGTTGATTTTTTACACCTGGTCCGTTTTACAACCCCGGGTCATATTTACACCTCTCCTATATGAACCTACATATTTTAAATTTTAAAGGTGGACTCCAACGGCTCACCGAGGCTCGGTGAGTCTGCTGGGCGAGCGCGAGCAGCGAGGCGACAAAGAAGTTCTTTGTTTGGCGCTCGAGTTGAGCCGAGCCATCAGGCGAGCCGAGCCGACCCTTCAGGCTCGCCGAGCCACGCGCCGTTGGAAGGATATTGTTATAATTCATGCAAGTGAAGATAAAAAGAATGTTGTATCAGATCGTAGTATCTCCAAGATATAGAACAAACTTCTGATATGGGGTTTGAAATTAATGTTTTCACGTGTCACGAGAGATATCACTGTAAAATTTTTAGCAAATCCGTCTTTGACGATTTTCCTGAATAATGTTGGAGTAAAAGAGTGGCAAAAAAAAATTGGCCCATGGGGGGATCGAACCCACGACCTTCGCGTTATTAGCACGACGCTCTAACCAACTGAGCTAATGGGCCGATGGTTAACATTTTGGGTTGCAACTATTTAACGGAACATTTGCACTAAAAATTATAAATGTTTAAATTAGAAAATATGCTGCATTTAGTGGACCACGAAGAAGTAGATAGAAGTAGATACTGAATCATTCTTGTGGAAGTATGTAATGCAGAAATTATAGAAAGATTTTGGGTAGAGAAGTTGCTATTTAAACTAAACAAGTGACTGACTTGATAAAAAATTAGACATCCGTGATACCATTTAGGGAGGAAAGTTTTTCCGTCAAAATTCACAAGTAATAAACCAAAAATGCCACCTGCCGAGTCCGTTGATATGCTAAATAGCACGTTGAAAGAGATAGTTTTTAGAACGAAAAACTTGGACAAATTCAAGAGGCTGGCACGCACCACGCACTTCGATTTCAGAGAAGTTGAAGGTTACTCATTTACAACATTGCTTTCCGAGATTGCACGTCACGATTATTCTGTTCTTCGACAGCCCTGGCAATAATTCACAGCAAGTGCGTTCAATCGTTGGGCCCCATAAGTAGATCAGTGTTTCGAGATATCTTTCAGTCAGGCTTCGACTTCACGGAGAATATTCGTCACTTATTGATCGACAGAGTGTTCTCCGTGTTTGATGTACGAAACGCTTTGCAGGTAACGAAGTTAGGGGAATAAAATTAATAAAAATGGTGGGCATGTGGTTCATTAAAGAAATTTATCTTAGGTGAATCTTGATCGATGGATCGAGTGCCTTTCTATCATCTTTCGTGGCGATCTGGACGAGAAAATACGCTTTGCTTATCAAGTAATTTTTTGATACTTTCTGGGCTTTCGTGACATCAGTTTCTATCAGGGGTCGAATGAAACAATTAAAATTTTCAATTAATTATGAAATAACTGTAATTTTATGACTAATCTTTTCTGTTCCGAGAGAACTGTTGTAAAATGCAGTGTATTATATGTCATACATTTTTGTGTAAATAAGAAACTCTTATTTTTTTGGAAGCAGAAAAAAGTGCTAGTTAAACAGGGATATTTATTCTGCTCTGAAAAAGTTAAAGTTGCGACAAGTAGATTCCCTGCAAATGTTGTGGGGTAGATAGATCTGAAGGTGAGACATTAAACCGTTCGGTGAAAATAATTATATAGAAATCATAATGTGTTTTCTCTTCTATATTTATCTTGCTTCCAATTCCTTAAATAATACTAATTAAAAAAATATTCCCCACTTTTATATTTTACTCTTAAAAATCTGTGCAAAAGTATATGATTCCCCAGAACTGTTAAAACCGAACTCTTACAACAGCGATAAAGTGTTAATGTACAAAGTTAACATAAAACAGAAAAGAAGTGATTTAAAACTTAAAAGTTTGATAAATAACTTTTATTTATAAAAGTTAGCAGTTTCATTCGATCCTTGGTTGTTATGGTTAAAATTGGTATTATTCTTTCTTTGAAAGAAGGAAACGCGTATTGCTTGAGTCTGAAAGCCTCTAACAGTTCTATGTGTATATATCCTCTCCACTAATGTGCTTAAAATTTCGAATTTACAGGTGTACGATAACCTCACGACACAAAGATTGAAAAGGGAGCACATATTTCCGATAATGCGCGGTTGTTTGATCAAGCTGCAGAATGATGAAAATCCAGACGAAGCTGTCAAGGTAGAACAGAGTACCACCTTGCTCATCATCCACTAAATATTGCAATTACTGTGGACCACTTAGACAATTCTACTTCTTCATCTTTTCACTTAAATTATCATTACCTGCTGATGATTATTCCACTGTGCACTTCAAACATAATTCTCATTTTCACCAACACATAATCTAGGATTTATAAGTTCCGCATGGTGGCGTAGAACTCGGATGCATTAGAGCTTATTGTCTTACAGGATTTGATAGACATGATGCTGAAAAAGCTAGACGTGGATCGCGACGGGTCGATCTCAGAGGAGGACTTCAAGACATGCGTGAAAGATAGAAATCAGCTGCTGCTGGAGTGCATGGGGCCAGTGTTTCCTTCGAGAGAAGCGCGTCACGTCTTTCTGAGCACGTTCACGGACCGCCTTGGAAGATACTAACAATCCAGTGAGACTGGCAATCGAAAACTAATCAGGAGCGAAGCGTGCCGTTCCTCTCGCGTTTCTGTGTTAACAGAAGCCGGCACACACGTGGCGTGCCCGGCCATGAGGAGCGCTCATTGAAAAGCCAAAAGCACGCTCTCGCAGCGCCAATAGTGGAGGAAAATGCGGCAAATCAGACAGAAGGGATCCCCCTAGACCAGTGAACGCTCCACTAGACTTTCCAAGTTACCGATCAACCTGAGGCGCATTCCTTACGATTCATCGAACGGCGATGATTGACTCTCTCCTCCTCACAAACAATCGCTAATGGACCGCGATAATACCATCTCCTAATCGCATTTGGCGCAATCCGCGATGTAATCGTGAATGGGACGATCAACTGCTCAATTGAGCCTCGCCAAAGCAAAGTCCGCTTCGTGTCTTTACTCTGACGGAAGATTAGAAGAAGGCCTCTAATCGATTATACTACTCAGAGACTTGTCAATTTGTAAGAAATAGTAATTCCCATTGTCGTGGGAGTAAAAGTGGATTTTCTATGGTTTTTCTTGCATAGTGAATTATCTCATTTCGTAAAACCGTTGCTTCCAAAGATATGATGGACTAAGTACCACCCTTTTCACTGTAAATATTCCATAAACTCGACTTACCATAAAGTATACATATACTTTGGGCCCCAAAGTTTGCGGCAGTCCTCAAACATAGGTTCATTTTCGTTTTGTGTACTGTTAAACTCGTGATTGAGTCTCGATCGACCACGTCACTTCTGCGCGTAGCGTACAATGAGGAGGAATAATACGATATCTCTGTATCCGGAATTATCCCCAGTGCTTCATCCCCAAATTGCGTCCACATTTCGCAGCCTCCGTGCACAATGGGCCCCGCCAGACCTAACCCTGTGCCTCCGTGAATTAATAGAGACGGTTAGCTGGATGCGGGGAGCAAATATAGGTCTTTCCCGCGAGTGCAGTGTAAACAGAGAGCCGCGGAAAAGCCCCGCAATTCCGTTGGTGCGCGAGATGCCGGGGCTCTGTCGGGCGTCGGTGGATGTGTTACAGGAAAACATAATGAATGTTTGAGGATCGGTACGGTGGAGCGAATGGCCCGATCCGCGTCTCAAGCAGCTATAACAACAAATTAAACGAGAAAATCTCGAGGCTTTCGTCGAAACGTCCACCCTGCCTTAAAGGCTCGAGCCACAATGCGTGGGCGTACACGTATATCCACAGGCAGAGCACCGTGTAACACACCAGCGAGCTGCGAGCCCTTCTTTCTTCCCATCCCCCGAAAAGTGGAGGGGGGAGAAGGTGGAACGATATTCTGTAAAGAGTATAATAACGTGCGTATGAAAGGGCAGATCCTTTGTGGGTAGCCGACCGTGTCTTGAAAGGATCCACCAGGATCTGCTGTGTGGCGTGGCGTGGCGTGGCGGGGGAGGAGGGATCGTCCAGATCGAGAGTTAGGGCACCAGCTGAGAAAACATGCCCGCGGCGTGTCGACAGCGAAATGTTCGTATTTGTGTCTTGGACCGTGGCGGTGATGCGGTACATGGGTTGGGGATGAAAAGATAGTAGTAGTCGTCCAGGATGTTCGTAAATTCGTAGATCGCGGCCACGTGCACCTTCTCTCCCTCCCATCGTGGGTCAGTGAGAAGATTTGGATGGACCCTTGGCTGCTGCTATCGAAAGTCGAAGAAGAATGGAAGATTTAGACAGTTTGATTCGGTTTAAATGTGTTTGTTAGGTTGACTAAGGTGACAAACACGGACATCGTAGAATGTGATATTGGTGATTAACTTTGATTTAGAGAATGGAGGCTGGGGTGATGTCTTAGGTAGGTGTTTTTCTTAGCAGTAATGCCGACTGTCTGGGAATATTTGGTGCAGGCTAAGTTTGAATGAAGAGGATGGAGTACAAGGTTTACTGTCGTAAATAGTGAAATGAATCCTTGAGAGTAGGTATATAATTCTGCCCGCTGCACGGCGAGCTCGGTGAAATCGCAGCTCGCAATATATCATAGCACGATCTTGAAGATAGAAGCTAATTTAGCCGACGTCGGAAGTGTTTCTGCTAGACTGGAATAAATTTTAATCAACGACGGATGCACGGTGTAACCTAGACCGCTGTGGAATATGCTTGCTGCGCGTTTGCAAAAGATAATGGATGTTATTCGAATTAAACAGTCATAGACTGTATTCTTGTTAGAGGATCATTTCATTAAACTTTTGCCACCACGTCCCATTGCATTAGGCTGGTGTATATGAAATTGCCGTTTCGCGTAGGGAAAATTGAATGAAAATACTTTTTAACGAATTTATTTTATTTTTTGGAATCTCTATAATATTTCTCGAGTGGTAAGCCAGCAGTGGCAATGGGTATTATATTTCCACTATAAATAAAGGAACTTTTATACCATCCACGATTGGCAATTTCATATGCACCAACCTAATATTTAAAAAATACAGATAAAGATGATCTACATATACCGTGAATATGATAGCTAACGGGGGCGGCATGAATTGTGTGGAATGTGCGGGGTATTCCACACTCGAGATTTTGCTGTGTACAGAATTCCACATTCAGGAATTTGGAAGGAATTTTATCATTCTTTATTTTTAATTTCTACACCCCCACCCTCCCCCTTCCAACTTCACACTCGGGAAAAATTTGCTTCACCGACCCTAATAGCTGAACTAAGATTCTTCTGTTAATGAACCCAGTGAAGGTACAAATCACTCTAACCAGGACAGACTTAATTGCCCACTATAAATCACTAATATCCCCCAATCATATTATTCGATAATCCTCATCATTCCATCTTTAGATCCATCCATATTTGAGCCATAAATTATTTGAGCCTTAAATTCTATCATTACAACAAAAGAATAATGGTTATCAAAAATCTAATTTTAGTTAATATTATTGTATTATTTAATAAGGGATAATGTCTTCATGTTATTGTGATTTCTGTAGAAATTGAGATGTTTGAATTAAGAAGTGGGATATTATAAGGATTAAATTGATTAATTGAGGTTGGGGCTCAATTTATATCAATTTCAATTCTGAGGGTAATGAACCTATGGAAGTATGTTCAAAAGAATCATTCCATCTAGGTGCATTCTCTGTAGGTATTCTAAAACACAGAGGGACGAGCTACCATGGAACAAGACATAGTAATCGTGCCTGGCACTACTCCTGACCCATAATGTGGCCCTGAACCTAATCTTTTTCTAATTATGATTAACATTGACCAATAGTTAAAAAAATCTTTCCCATCCCCCTGTAAATACCTAAGTCTGAATGGGATTCAAATCTCCTGCAAATCGCACGTTACACTTGGTCCACAGCTTTTCTGAGGTCGCGGGGTCACATATCTCGCGACCAAGGATCACGACATTTCATTTCGATCTCTCCCTCGCCTTTCATCCTTTCTAAGCTCCCCCGCATGCGCGTGCACATGTACGCGTGAATGCGATCTACGCATTGGATTTCACGTGGATCGCGCCCCTCCACGAATTACTCGGATTTATTGCCGGAGAAAAAGGCTCGTAGGGCATTCTGGTAATCCTTTGGCGTGGACCAAGCTGCCGGCCCCTTTGATGCGTGGGCGTGGGCCGCGCAAATCGAATTGGTCGGCGTCTCATCACGTTCAGTCGAAATCACGGCCTTCCCGCGTAATTGAGTCTGATTATAATTTATGCCTTTGTGGCCCAACATCGTGATTTCGTTGTCTGGCGTACGTTTCCGACCAGCTGGTGATCGTCGTTGAAGAATTGCGTTGTTAGTCGCGACGATGGGACCTGATCTTGTCTCGATAATCGGCTTATTCGAGGCTGAGACAGCTTGGATTAGTCTAGAGCTACTCTTTGCACTTGAATCTCTACCATTTGTGGAATGTGGTACATTGCGGGAAAAGTATGGTGTAGTGGGTGGAAGAATTGTAATACTACATTAGGTTGGTGCAAATGAAGGGTAAGGGGCATGTCACAAAACAGCTTTATCGAGACAATTAAGTTTTAATACTTTAGTCCACCAGTAAAGAAACAAGATTCAATGAATTTAGTGTTCTTATATGATTTTCTTCTTAAATAATTTCTTGTTTCACCTTGACGGCGCAAGCTTATGTTTGGACGAAGAGTGGGGGCATTTTGGTGTGAAGAAAGAGCATACTTTGTTCCAGTGCAGAGTGAATATTTCCTGTTTTTAACCAGTATACCAAATCTTTAACGTCATCTTACGGGGGTATTTGAACTTTATAACGCTTTGTGATTCGGGAGTTCTGTAGTCCCAGTTGCCACCAAAAAATATACTATAAATCGCAAAATCACGCAAAATGGTCATTCGCAGCTTTTCCCCTTACCCTTTATACAAAATTGCTGTTTCGCATAGGGAAGTTTGAATGAAAATATCTTTTGCTTTTTAACTATTTTATTTACCTTATTTTGTCGAGTCTCAGTGACATTTCTCATGTCGTAAACCGGCGTTAGCAATTGATGGAAAATCAGTGGAAAACAGGCACGTGTTATATATGCATAAATATTCGTTTCTTTGTACCATTAATTTGTTCTTGCAATGTAGTGTAAAAATGTCATAAAAGAAAATCATAAAATGGTGACTTGTGCTTGTTATCTTCTGGGTTAATTGTTATTGTATCCCCACGATAAATAAAGAAACTTTTACGCTATTTCGTGATCGGCAATTTCATATACCCCAATAGTGATGTGTGAGGGGACGGACGTTCTTTCTTGAGGGTTCAGTCAAAGTTATACAGGCCTGTAGACTGATATAACCTGGCCTTGAATAACCTAGTGTCTGTAATCTGTGCAGAATGTATCTCTAATCTCTGAACTCTCGATACTATAATCAGCTACCATCTTCTTCTCCTTCTGCCTCTGCACAATTATATTCCTCCCACCTATCATACTGCATAAGTCAACTGTCATTGTATCAGGTGTGAACGATGAGTGTTTAGTTGTTTAAGGATCATTCAGTAGACATTTAAGCCACGAATCAGTTGCAGAGAAAGTATATGTCTGAATAAATCCCAATCAAAGCAGCCAAAGAGCCAGCTTGACAAATGCTCGACGTGCAAATGATTTGAAAGCAGCCATGTGTACGTCGCAGTGGGAGACAAAGTTGTAAACAAGCAGGCTAGGTTTGAATGGCGATCTAACATCAGCCCAGCGCCGAAGAATGAAATTCGTTGGATCATTATCTCCCTATCACACAGTTTCACTGACAACCGCAAGTTCAGGATCCATTCGTTACCAAGATAACAGTCCCCCGTTCGTACAAATCCTGCTTTGTCGTACCACTGTTCCTACACGCAACCGTTTTCACTTCTCCGTCCTACGAATTCCGATCGATGGAGCGATTGCAGGATTTAATCGCGGCCATCTACCCCTCGATCATTCCCCGCCTGGCCCCGAAACACCTACACGGTATCAGCGCGACGATCGGGCGGCCCGATAAATCAAGCATCCAGAAATTTATTATTCCGCGAATTCCTGCGCCGGCGACCGGCCACCGTAGCACGGGCGAAAGGTCGCTCCGCTCTCCGGCCAATAAATTTAATTAACAGATAGGCGAAGGCGTCAGAAGCGGGGAGATCGTGGCCGGCGTTCGGAGCGACTCTCGCGGCGGAAAAATCGCGGGGACCGCTTTCTGGTCGCGGGGCCTACGTTGCGCAACGGCTGCACGCGCCGGGACTGTTCAATGAAGCGTGCAGATGCGCGTACCGCGGGGTGAAACGGTGTTCGTAGCAGTTAAGAGAGGAAGGACAAGCGACTGCCACGGGGTCACCCGTTCGAACACGACACCGTCTTGTCGAAACAGCGGGATCGGCCCTGACACGGCTGCCGGACAAATGGATCCAGGAAGATTCCGCTAACGAATCCGCTGATTTATCGCGCTCTTGGCTAGCCCCGTTTTCTTGGTACCGCGTCAGTTTCCACGTACGGGCGTACCCGCCCGAAGAATTATTGCGTTTCGGTCCGTGGGGACAGAAATACGAGCGCGGTTTGTTCTGTAACAAGAATCAGTGTGCGGTAAATAATTACGCTGGCAGCTGGGGAACGCAGGGTATCGAGGATTCGGCTGGAATTAATGGATGATCTGCTTGCAGTTAAAAGTTGGGTGAAACGAGAGACTGGCGATACTAGACTCGGCGGACAGGTGTTGGTAGGGTGTATAGGCATGGCGAAGGGAGGGTAGATGATTAGTTTGGACTTTTTAAAGATTATCTCCATTAATTATTATTGTATATGGCTGAACTTTTTTTTACAACTTACTGAAATGTTAGTAAATACGCGTGGATAATGATCGTCGGTAAAAACTGTGTAGTTTTCTTGTGCGTCGTCCCTAAAAAAAGGCAAAAATTGGCCTTCTAGACGAGAATACCCCCTTCCGGGGGTTGACTACTGCATTTTCTGATGCAAATTGTAGAGAAACTAATCAGCCGATTACATTGCGCTTTAGCACTTGATTTTGGCATATTGTAAAGCATTAAAGACCATTATAAAAATTAAGAAAATATATATATGTATAGATATATATGTCACGAGATGGCTCCGAACTGATGGCCTTTCTTAAACGGTGTACCTCCTAACTTAAATTTGGATTGTCTAAAATAAAAAAACAAAAGTTGTCTATTAAGTATAATGTGATGCCTAAGTAATAACGGACCCCTTTTTTAAATTTTGAAAATTTGCTGAATAACAGCGTGTTGAAGAAAAGGATTTTTCTTCTCCAAAATTTGGTCACAATTGCATCAATATTTCAAACCTTTTGCATGCCATTCTAGAGATTTCAAACTAATATTTAAGCGAAAAAAATTACGATTTTCGGGCCATGTTACAGTAGTCTAACCCCTTAAGTATACAAGTAATCATTGATTTGGCTCAAACTAGAGTATAGGGTGATATTTTATAAACATCAAAAAGTGTCGCAAGGTCATTCCCGCTTACCTACGGTACGAATTTTTGATTTTCACAAAGTCACCCCTGCTAACGGTATTCTAATAAAATGTAGAACAATAGAACTAGTAAGTAAAAGAGACTGCAGGCTGCTCATTCTTCTGCATTTCGAAGATATATCTCCACTAGGGAATACAATCCCGGCCATTATTTACTATCCCGGGATTGCAGGATTTTTTAAAGTCTCTCTCGGGATTCCGGGACTAATCCCGGGATTGGGTAATAGAAAATTTCAGTAATTAAAATGATTTATTATGTGCTAAAATTCTAAATCTTTATTTAATTCAGGGCTGCACAAGGAGCTGTTTTCGGCGCCTACCGGTGAGCAACCCTCCTGTCCCGTTGCTAAGGTTAGAATCGATGAGGAGAACTGCAGTAGTGGATGTGTGTGCTCGTAGGCTCGTAGCGTAAGTATCTATGGCTGGGTTCAAGTCATACCAAATGCACGTACACTACTGCAGTTTTCCTTACCGATTCTAACATTAGCAACGGGACAGGCGGGTTGCTCTCCGCTAGGCGCCGAAAACAGCTCCTTGTGCAGCCCTGATTTAATGTAAAAAAACTTACTTTCTATCAGTAGTCTGAAACATAAACTAAAATTATTTTTCACAATAAAACAGTCATGAATAATAACGTCTCAATAAATACGAACGAAGAAACAATAAAGCAATTAAAGTACGTATATATCTAAGTACAATGTTTCGACTTTACGTGGTCAGAGAAGTTGCGATCTGCAACTCGCGCGATTTCGAAATGGCGGAAAATGAGAATAGCATTGAAAAAATAAATATGGTTCAGTTAGCTGTATACGACTTAATATTATTATTTAAATAAATTATTATTATTATTGTCCTTATTATTATGAAATGACTGTATTTATTTATTCTGTTTATTTTTATATTTTTCGGGTGTTCCTAAAGTAATTCACATTTTTAAATAATCCCGAAATTCTCGGGATTAGTTATATCAAATCCCGGGATTTTTGGAATCCAAAAAACAGCCGGGATCGCGGGATCCCGTATCCCAGGATTGAATTCCCTAATCTCCACTAAAACAGCGGTGCCATACAAGTGAAAATTTATCTCCAGCTTCGTTCCAAACACTATCTCCGCCAGATGCAATTTAGCAAAAAAAACGATCAACAATTTCCATAGTTTCCAACTTCAAAAATACCCCAAAGAACGTTCACATACTCAATCAGCATCAAAACAAACATTTCTGATTTATAATACAGATTTCCTAATATCCTGAACAATTTCCTTCCCCACACGAGACGTTCATCTCAAACGATCTTTCAGGTACACTTCGCTGAAGATCGAACAGAACCTGCAGATAGTGCACCCGGAAACTTGCCTCGACTGACTGCTCCAGAAGTTTCGCGTCAGTGGACCCGTGCTTCTCATTTTCTGCCAGCGGAGTTAATTAACTCGGCGAAGCGGGGGACGTCGAGGCAGAACGATAGGATGTTTGGAAGACACGTTGGGCAACGCCTGCTCCGCGCGCCACGCGACTAGACAGATTTCCAAGAGGAACAAGCGGAACGTCTGTCCCGTCCTGACGGGCAGCAGCGTTAAATCATCCGTCGGCTATCCAGCTGTTTGTTCCCCGCGAGCTGAATTCAATTCCCCTCTCGACGCGCCACAGGTCGAGGGATGACCGAAATTCGCGCTGCCTGCGAGCGTTGCACGCGCTCCCGCGTGCTCTTAGGCCTGGTAGCGGTTCTCATGCAAATTACAGGGAATTCATCGCGCAACAGTTATATCCGCAACGAGAAAATATATCATCGTCCTAATGACGGGAATAAATTCGCGCTGGCAAATAGGTCGCTTCGTAACCGCGTCCCCCATCCCCCATCGCTAATGACATCCCGTTTCGGGGTATAATTTAAACATACCCAGCCCCAAAGTCGCTGGTTATGACGTGGCAAAAACAATTTTAATCGGAATGACTGAATTTCGTATCGTGCATCGTTGTAACA
This sequence comes from Andrena hattorfiana, assembly GCA_944738655.2. Classification (NCBI taxonomy): domain Eukaryota; kingdom Metazoa; phylum Arthropoda; class Insecta; order Hymenoptera; family Andrenidae; genus Andrena; species Andrena hattorfiana. Next base: position 35,989,526 of record OX122889.2, on the reverse strand, counting down.
GGAGCGGGAGGGTGGGGAGAAATTGCGCTCTTTCACTTGCAAGTTGACTGATCGATGCAATCATCTTCGTGAAATGAAACCGCGTCGACTCGATGGGATGTTGAAATGAAATGGCTTCTGATGGGATTGTTTTAAACTTTCCAATTTATCTGGGACAGGCACATATAATAGTAACTTTCGGTGAATTCTGAGGGGACTGCTTCGAAACTTTGTTTTTGGGGGCTGATTTATAAGGCTGGTGTGGGAATCGAGGAAGACTGTGATGATGAAGGTGTCTCTTGCAAGCATAAGTCAGTGTTAATTCTTTGGAGCAATCAGTCTGAATGTGTGCAAATGTAAAACTTATTTTCATTAACATTATTCCTACCACGACCGGTCAAATGACCGTTTTTAAAATTTCGATTAGAATTTCCTATATACAACGTAATTGAATCGCCTTTAAACTTCACAATTTTTCCTCGAATATACGTATAATACATTTTTCAATATTCACTTCTTTTTTTATTGTTTCTTTTCTGAGAAAAAATTGTAATCTGTCTTACCTACCAGGACCGGTCGTTTGACCGGTCGCGGTAGCAATAGGTATGCGTGAAGTGTCGGTAGGAATAGCGTTAAGTAATGTGTTTTATTTCTTGGGAAGAAGAAATATGGCTAGATGATTGAGAGAATACACCACTCCGAACTTCTTATAATCACAAATTGGTCACATAGAGTACACTGCACTCCAGCGTCATTTTGGAGTTACCATCTTCACATTTTTGAATCTTTTAACTTTTGAGTGATAATGGTACATTCATAATACTTAGTCTCTTTCTAGAAACGTAAATTTTGATATGTTGAAACTTGTATTTGAAAAAATAGTTGTGGATAAAAGCGATTCTTTTTTGTTAACACTTAGCAAAATTTTTAAATTTTATTATTATTATTATTTATCTAAAAATTTATCTCCTGCCAAAAAAATTACTTATTGTCAAAAACATATCCTGGCGTACGACACACTCCGTGTGAAAACAAAGGTTAAAAGCAGTGGCTTAAGGGTAAAAGCTGTATTTACACTTTTCGATATCAAAAACGATTATCCCTAAGCTAAAAACATGTTCAGTTGACTAGAACGGTTGCAGAAACTCAAATAACCCCCTATATCCACCACACACAGGATCTGACGCAGAGCACTACTCCAAATAGAGTCCCATTTCGTGTTCACACTCAAAATTCAAACTTCCCACTGAATCAAAAACACATCGACTTTGGCGAGCCAAAAATTTCATCGAAAATCTCTGCTACGTCGTCCCTCAACGTCATCGCCTAATCAATTATCTCCCAAGAACAATAAACGCAACAAAGTGAGCTGGCTGACAGACAGGCGTGCGATCGAGATAGCCGGACGTTTTCTACAAAGTATTTATCAAATCCAGCCGCCTGCACAAAGGAAGATTAATAACGGGCCGAATCAGAGTGGCGCGTAAAAAATGGAGGACCGATATCTGCTTATTGAACGCTCGCCCTTGAAAACCGATTGCCATCCGAAGATAGGGCGCCAATTAATGGACGAAACGAGGACGCGAAGTGTTTCGTATCGATACAGGGGCCCGCAGCTTCTCTCTAGAGCGAAACTTTCAGACAGCGGGCGCGAGATAATGGGTCCGCCGGGCCCGGGATCGGAGGCCCATCGCCATAAACTATCTCAAGGTGTCGAGTTTGTCACGGTCATGCGAGACCGAGTTTTCAAAACAGGATTAGGCGTCCGCCGGATCTCAGCGCCGTATCTTTTCGCCCTGCAAAACGTCCGTCGTCCATTTTTCAGCGACGTCCTTTCCTTTTCTTCCCCCTTACCTTTTTTTTCCCCACTCTCCGTTACGGCTTCCAGTCGTGGGTAACCGGAGGGGGATTATCCACATCCGGTCATTTCTAATTTTTTTTTCTCTTACCGTCCCTCTTGCTGTCCAAGACGGGCCATTCATAGATATAGAGTGGTTTATTGATCCATTGCGCGACTGTTCATTCACGGAACAGATCCGCGCTGCCTTCAATGCCTTTTCGAATTGTTCCCTGGATATAGTGGGCGATCGCTCTTACGATCTGATTTGGAGAGGAGGAGGAATTCTACCTTTCCTTTTTTTTTGCTGCTTCCCGTGAGATGCGCACTTCTGCGAGGAGATTTGGGCGAGGGAGACCGTTGTTGATGAGGAGACCTGTGCAGAATGTTGGGATCGGGGTGTGTGTTTCGTGTGGATCCTCGGACTGTTGAGATTCTGGTGGTTGGTTGGGAATTATAGATGAAAGCTTTATGGGGAAATGGTGTGGGATAGCGTAGTATTGATAATTGCATGGGAAATGTGCAATTATTCTATTTGCGAGGCAAAGAGTGAGTCGAAGACCCTTGATGATGAACTAATTCTGTGTACTTTTTGTTCAACACTTCTGTTCTTTAAATTGAACTTTGCTTTTGTGATCTGTGCTTTCGTACGTGCATCTTTTAAAATAATGTATATTATTATTTATATTATTATGATAAGGTGTAACGCCTAGCATAATCTTTACGTTTGTATATTATAAGAGTACGTTTCAAGCTTACATAGGTTTATTTATAGTCTACTTAGAGTTATTTACAATCTACTTAAAATTGTTACAGATTATTTCTTCGTAGTTAAACCCTATCTAAAATTCTCTATCTTCTGTTATTCTTCTGGACAAAATGCTCGTAATCTAAATAATGAATATTGCCGGTCATATCTTACTGAGTTATAAATTATAAGTTACTAGCAAAATACCCGTGCTTCGCTATGGTATTGATTAGTACTGCAGTTAATTTTGAATCTTTGTATTTATTCTATAGCTTATAACAGTCGCATTAAAACAAAGATTCTTCTGGTATATGGTTCATTAAAAAGGGATTTGATCATCGACTTCCCATTTTTTCAAAATACAACATTGTAGCATCCTCGTCAAATTATGCATGAAAATAGAGTTTAATTTATCCTCCAGCGGAATGTTACGATCTCCCACGACACCGTCGTCAACTCGTTTTTCCTCGTTTCGTTGAACGTAATCCGATGCTCGCAGGATGGCTCATTATCCTGTCAGGATACCCGCGGGGAAAATGACAGGTCTCAACGAAGTAGGTCGCCTAGCTGACATGAAATTTAAAATATAGGGGGATTAGCATAATGAGGGAGGGGGGGGGGGGGGTGGATGAGAAACATTTTGGCTCGTTGAAAGATACAACTGACTTTTCTCTTGAAAGTCTGACGTACGAAACCCAGCTGGCTCTGATAGACCGGCTAACACACCGGATTTCACGTTTCCAGGTGCAACCTGGTGAAACTTTTCTTATGGCACCATAGGCTTTCATCGTTGCTAGGAATATTTAATCCTTCAAAATAGTTAGTTCAGGGAGCATGAAGAATACTTGCATAATAAAATTAGAAACTTGTTATCAAATTAAGTGGGCAATAGTTCCAAAATTATTACCAAAAATTATAGCAAAATTTCATACACTATCGATTTCGGTGAAAACACAGTTTAATACAGAAATGAACTAATTTTTCCTGTGGAGGAACATATGTACTTAGTTTTTACGGATACTACTCATTTCAAATTTGTGGTGATAGGTAGTTGCAAAAACAGAAACAGAGTTTCACTCTTGTAAACCCAATATTTCGAGATTTATACCATTTAGAATTTTGCAATAATGGCCACAATTTTCACATCAGCATCCTCAAAAATTCCTAAAATATCATTTCTACTTAATATAATCTACGTAACTACTTAATAACTGCTTTTTACATTTTTTGTAGGTTTTAAAAAGTCAGTTGCTTTCACAATATTTAGACGAACGCAACTTTGCAAAAAAATTCCCACTAATATAGTTCATTTTACTGAAAAGTATAGTTCTTTAGCTTTAATTTCCACTTGGGCTCATGTTAATACGACTTCTGGTTCTTAAGTTATGACGAAAAACGTTACCCCCAAGTCTGATTGGGGGTGGTCCACTTTAGCACGGTTCGGTTACCCCGAGTCCGACTCGGGTTAATCCGCAGGCCGGTTAATAATTCATCTACAAGAGAGTAACATAACAAGGATATGGAAGTGTTCAATGCTGCCAGGATACATTAAAACTAATCGCCGCGTAATTTCCTCTTATAACATATTTCCATTCTTTTGCACCTTTCTCAAAGACCTCTTACTTAGAAGCTAGTTATTTTTCGCGTGGTAGGTAGTCGCGGTCCCCAGTGACTCGCCTTCACAATATTCTCGCCAACGTTTGCGATAAAGTACAGTGAAAACCGAGTTTATCCATCATGCTGACGGGGGCCATTATTCACGCTAAATACCAGAAGTGCGCCTGTTCTTTCCTCTGTATGTCCGCTCAGTTTGGATCCGGGATGAAGCTGTAGGTACATTAATCGAGACTTTAACTGACCAACTCCATAGAATCAACAGCGGAGAAAATGGATAAGTTAAAGACTAATTATGTGCTTAACTACAAAATTCAGAAATTGACAAAGTGGAGTTGATCAGTTTGATATCTAAGAGACTTATTTAAGGGCCCTGATAATTAATGGTTAACGACGATGTACTTATGGGTTCAACCTTTGCACATCCTTACTTATTTAGCCATAGACGAGGATAGGATTAATATTTAATGTAAATTATTTGCAAACTACTTGGAGACTTTAGAGTTTCATTAACAATTTATTATCGTATGTAAAGGCCCAGTTCGTCCTAAACAGTAAAATTAGGTAACTACCTAGAGCCTTTTAACAGGGAGCACAAAATGGTATTTTCATTGGTGCCATTTTTTAAAATAAAATTTTAATTGAACTGTTAAAAGTTGTACTGTAAATGTTTTATGCTACGAATAAAATGTCAGAGTAAGGTCATCAAATAGATCAAATAAATGTCAGTATTCTAAATAAAGGGGGCAATTTGGCAAGTTTGCTTAGGGCGCAAACAAGGCTTGAGCCGGGCCTGTATGTAACGTTATCAACTCAGAATAGAACACGTTCGAAACCAACCAACATCTACTACATAATATATAGCAATTAGAATTAAAATAAAATACATAGAGATTTCCAGTATTTCCTCAGCTCGTATAAGCTCGATTCCTCGCACTTGCAGATATGCACCCTTGCCTGTGAGTTATACCACACTTTGGAAACTTCATTTCACTAGAATCTGAATCAATTAAGGAAGACTGAGAACGATACTATCGCTCGGTGCTCCTACTATGCAATTGCATTATCAAAATACACGTTCTTTACAAAAATGTCCCTTCCACTATGGTTCACTTATGCAGCAGCGTGGCGAGTTGTATGAATTCCATTTCTTCGACCCCCTCGTTGTCGTTTTCTCACAAGAAAGTGGCCTCTAATTGGCCTGACCCCGCAGCTGACCAGTCCGCAGATGCGATCGTTTGAATTTGGATCGGACACCAGGCGACAGCCATCGTAGGAAAGTATAATTTTTCACTTTAACGACCGGTGGTCATCCTTTCTCGAGTGAATGCGCCACAGCAATCCTTTGAGTCCTTCTTTCCTGCAATGGTCACACCTCCTCTCGGTGCTCCTTCTTTGCTGGCGCACGTACGCGCCACTAATGATGCGACCGATTTGCATATCAATCGCGATTTACCATCCTCCTTGCGTTATGGCTCCATAATGGCTTTCGGTATCGCCTCGACGCCGTCCCTGTTTGATCCCACTTTCACCGTATTTGGCAGGGCGCAATACGCAACGATAAATCGTGTCCTGTGTCTCTATTTTTGGGTAACCGTATCTCACCCTGACTTTCCACTGCGGAATAATTCCTTGTGACATCGAATTCCTCTGTTTCTGATAATTTTGATATTGCAAAGTTAGTAGCAAGAGGTCTACCTACCTTTGTTTCTTTATTGAAGATTTTAACATAAAATAATATATATTTCTATCTTTTTATGAATCGAAAGAATTCTACAAGAAGAAGTGTATTATGTATATTAGAAGTGGATCCATTTCTGCAAAGTGATTAGCTGTGCGTATTCTTGTCTGAAATATGGGTTAGTTAAGAATTTCCATGTCGAGGAGAGAAACTTGTTTGAACTGGAGCTGTAAATAGTCGAATAGTTGGACTATTCGAGTAATTAGAATAATATAGGACTATTCGAATAACTTTGTACTCTTCGAATAATTCAAATAATTTTGAACTCTTCGAATAATTCAAATGATTTCAAATATGAACTCTTCGAATAATTCAAATGATTTCAAATATGAATAATTCGAATACTTAGGATAATTTCGAATACGAATAATTTGAATATTCGAATACTTAGAATATTTGAATATTCATAACAACTTTGTATATTTACATACTGTTGTAAATTTTACGTAAGGAAAAGTGGTTGTTTTGGAATTATTTCTTGACTTGTGGGTGTTAAAACAGAGGAACAGTATTTAATCGCCACGAGGCGATGGAAAAACCTTCAAAAGTTAGACGGCTAGTTGCTCTCTCCGCGGGGAGGCGTCAGGATGTCATTCGCCTCGAATAACTACGCGACAGATGTCGAGTCGTTAGCGGACCATTATACGAGTGTCGTCACGCGTTCCAAAACTCCAATTTCCATGTATCCCTCAAGGAATCCACGAGCCTCCCGCGCCGACAATGGATGACGTCGTTTGCAAATATTCTTGTAAGGCCATTGTCGACGTCGCTGGCTCTAACGCGCAGGGGACAATCAAATCAAAGGAGGTCCATCCAGCGAAATCCGCGCGGAACGAACCAACGTTTTGAGAGCCCCCTGCCTTCGGGGTTTAATATTCTAAACGTATTTTGGAAATATTTTCCACGCTGAGTCATCCACGAATAATATGGCATGATTCTTCAAACGCGCAGCGGAGCAAATCGCGACCCTCTTCCACTTCCAATTCCACTTCCATCTTGCGTTTAAAAATTGATGTCCGGAGTTAAAAGTTAAAAGTTAACGAAGGGCAATATGGACACACTGAATTCTTCGGAATGTTAATACTTCGTTATGTAAGGGTCTGTTGAAATAGCGGTTAATACCTTCGTATATGGTGGTAAAAGATTGTCAATAAATTCAAGAATCCTTGTAGAAAATACTGTAAGTGCCAAAATTAAAAAAAAATTATCGAAAAATGTTGTACGTGCCAATGGTAATACTGTAGTATAGAATTTGATTTTTGGCACTTACAGTGTTTTCTACAAGGAGCATGAAATTTCGAAGTGTCGTGTATAGTAAACGAGGATCCTATTTAACCTGCTATTTCTATAATATTATACAAGTGTGTTGTACAAGTCGATTGTGTTTTGAAAAGAATTGCTCGAATTACAGTAAACCTCTAATATAATATAACTATAAAACAAAATGTATTATTAATCATTACTATATTAATATTTTAATCTCCTGCATTCTAATCACTTTAACTCTACTATGGCTCTCCGGTCTTTTTGGCCAACTCATGGAATCACTTCTTCAAAAATTCTTCGGATTCTGAAAAAGAAAGTTATTACTAATACAATCCTAATACTAATAGAAACCCATCAAAATCTGGTACCACTATTTCATCCATTTACAATAGAAGCTTCCCCGAAGAAGAAAGCCCTATTAATTCTAATAACCCGGCCACGACTCTAATTGAAACTGAATTATCACAGATAAGGAACCAGTTTCGCGAACGTGACGCTGCGAGACATCGCGCGAAACCCAGCGGAAAAGGAGTTGCAGCGCGAATCGGCGTTGATTTTGCATTAACTTCTGACCCCGCCGAGCCGCCGGTGCGGAAATGATCGATAATCATTACGGCCACGGCCAGGGAGTGCGCGCGTTGCCGGATATCGTGTCTACGTGGGCAGATATCCATCGGTGGGTCGATACAACAGCCGTACTCGTAGAGATCTGCCTCGATATTCTCGGTGAATCTTCGGCAACTTTGCCGGCGACCGATCCACACCCGTTGCTGTGGGCGATTCGCATCGCGCGAATCACTTGATTACAACACACGATCAATTGCTCTATCGCACGGTCGTTATTTAATGCTCATTATTACCGCTGATCCGCCGCCGATCGTGGCTGGCCGTAACTTACGAGCGGATCGATATCCGGGCACCGATGGATCGCTGACAGGTGCTTGCTTAGAGGTAAATATTTATGGCCACGAACGGGGTAATGCGAGAGTTCATGGGATATTTGTGCCTGCTTGAAGCAGGTGAATCTTTCATAACTGTGATCAGGCCCCATCTCGTTTGCATACTCAGCTTCCAAGGATTTATGGATCTAAGGAGCACGGCTTTTAAGGGAACACTTCGGTCTCGTTGCATGCTACATACATTGTAAACGTAGCGATTTCTAGAGGGCACTGTTCTTTAGGGATCTTGGTTCTCAATCTTGCGAAGGGATTCAGTTTTATCTGGTGTTAGGTAGGGTAGATGCCCCTATTACGGTGCCTTTATATTTAAGAAGCCGTATAAACATCTCACATAAATAAATGAGGAAAGATTTCTTTTTAATTAAGTTAAACTATTAATGTAGGTGTTACAAACGAGAAGGTTGCATTTTTAAACAATTGAAGCATGGTAAAATATTTTCAAAAATTCAGATGAATATTTCGATGGATTGACTCAACAAAGTAAGAGACACTTAGTTTACAGAAGTGAATCACTTGATAATTATCATGATTTGCACTTATGTAAAGTGTTAATTATATCAGGAAAGCTTTTAATTTTATGAAAAAATAGCAAAATGAGCACTTTTGAAACGTTTGCGTATTTTTTAAAGTGAAGCCAATAATAGGGGCAGGATATTAACGCTCGTACATATTAAAGTGCCCACGAATGTGCCCCTCAATTCCCGTTCACTCCCTCTGTAACTGCTAAACCTAACCTTATTTTCGTTTCTCAGAACGTGTGAACATAAATTTATATTTGAATGTTTTGAACAGTTCAAAGTTCAAAGACATAATCAAACCAGAGCAACCCTAGGAAAGGAAGGCACCGTAATTGAGGACAGCGTAATTGGTACAAAAACATGTATTTTTCTTTCAATTAAAAAGATATGAAAAATTAATAATTTTACCTCGAAAAAATGCCTTAAAAGGAAGAAAGTTAAAAAACTGATATAAATTTTCATCGAGCAAAATTAAGGTAAGAGGAGTCAGTAATGAATTCATTCCTTAGAAAGTTGGCGCAAAGCACCGTCATAAGGACACATCTACCCTAGGTGTCTTTTAACTTTTAATATCCCGCGAAAGTGGATGGGTTAAAGGGACCGTGAGATATGGTTTCCCTTGTCCTCGCTTTTAAAAGGAATAGAATTTTATACGCGGTGAAGAGAAATTTTAAATGTCTTATCCCAGAAAGAATGTAAAGTGATTTTTTCACAGTGCTTCCCAGTGCCTCGTCTTCGTCCCTCTTTCAGACAGGCATGATGAGGACAACTTTCACGTGTCAGGAATGGTTGTACCCATTCTCAAGAAATTTTAATAGATTTGCATCGTGTCTTAGCCCAAGGGGAAATTACCGGTTTCGGTAAAACGGTCTTCAGCTCGCCATCACTTGATACATCGTAAATAGGGGGCACGGTGACGCAGGTGTTTGCTCGGAGGGCGAGAATTCTCCACGCGTGGTCGTGTGACTTTATTAACTGCTCTTTCATTGAATTATTGAACATCGATTGAATTTAATTCCTGGTTACAAACCTTGCTCGTAAAGAACACCTGATTCTGCACATATTCGGGATACAGTGCCACGTCCTTCAAAGTCTTTTCCAACGCTGAAAAACGGAACTTCAGAAGCCCAGGCTCCGTCATTTCAACTCTATCCTCTAATTTAATCGTTACGCCTCGGTTAGCAATAGGAAACACCGACAGATCAAAGCGATTGTGAGCATTGCACTTTCATCGCAATTAAAACGCTACCAAGCCTGACAGCGCAGAGAATGCATAAATAAGTAAGCTCAAAACAAATCCGTAGAAACAGTACGAAACGCGTCACGATATTAATTAACTCGTCGAGCAGTTTGCAACCTGCAAATTGCTTCCGCGTGCAGCTTTAATTAATCAGCTGTAAAAGGAACATACTTTCACTCATGGACGCAAGAAACTTGCAAGATATCGAGGAAGTGGTACAGTAGTTGAGGATCTGCAGAAAGGGGGGTGCAGGTCCATCTTTACCAACTTGAAGTAAATTAGGAAAAACTGTTTACTATAAAATTACTGCTTTTACTTGACATTAAACAGAGCACACTGATTGAAAAATATATATTTCCACGCTGTAAGTAGTAGTTATTCAGTTGATAAGTTTTTATTTCTATATTTAGCGAATTTACAAATCTGGAGCTACCCAAAACAAAAATATTGCACAAAACAGTAATGGGCGCAGGTTCAAAATTTGCAATAAATATCTTAAAAACTGTCAAAAATAGAGTTGCAACTCTTGCTGCAAGATCCTCAATTCCATCCTTCGGATAATAGAAGTCCATTGATTCTCTCTTCCACTATACGTTCAAAGAAACATAAGTGCAGTTGACTAGAACGCAGAGGACCCGCGGATCTTGGGTTCGAGTCCCATCGCCCGAGGTTGCTTTCTTCGCCTACAATAATTATTATTCGTAATGGCATTCTGGTTGGACTTAAGCGCGGCGAAGGTAGCAGGAGAAGGAGTCAGCAAACCGCTTACATCGCGCGATATCACGTTGATCGCCGCAGCACCGTCCACGGTAATCCTCGTGGCGCCTTTCTGGACCCCTCGGGCCGCGAATTCCGCGGTGGACTTTCTCGTATCCGCGCGAAAGTCCAGCACGCTGCGCCCATTCCCGTAATTTTTCGCCTACAACGTGGGGCAGGATGCGGTTTCCCGTGGATTGCCAGTCGGCTGCAATTACGCGCAGCCTGGCCAGTAAGCCGAGGCGGGGCGACCCCTGACCCCTGGCCAATGTCTGCTGCCACGGAGGCTGCTGGTAATCACGTATCCTACCGTGCCCTTCGCGTGCATCGGCGGAAGGGAAGAAAGGGACAGCCTGGGTCGCGCAGGGGCGAGGAAGAAGGGTGGAGACGGAAAGGGGGAGAGTGGCGTCGAGGGATCCGGCGGTCGGAGGGGGGCCAGTCCGATGAAATTGAAAGGAGCGAGGGGAATGAAGAGGTTACGAGAGTTGAAGGGAGAAGGACGTTCGCGAGGAGATACGAAGAATTTTGGTGCGAGGAAGAACAAATTTTGGGGGAAGCTGGAGGAGCTGTTGATGAAGGTGAAGAAGGTGCAAAGGGAGGAAGAGGATATCAAGTTGGGTTGGGAGGAGAGGAGGTGGTGGAACGCATAGAGGGGAAGGGTAAGAGAGATAAGTGTAATGAAGCTGTGGACAGTGAAAGAAAGGAGGTGCGGATGTGAGAGTCGAGGAAGGAAGGGGATGAAATTTTGAGGAAATTGGAGGTGCAGCTGAGGAGAAACAGAGGGATTCGTGGGTCGTTCGGTGGGGGGAGGATGCGAGGGAAGGAGATCATGCACGTAGGAAGGGGACGAGGGGAACGTGCAATTTTCTCACAAGCTCGAAAATAATCGGGCTCTGGGATTGATACTGCATACCTCCGTGCTTATAACATATAAATCATCAGCCTGAGTGTCTTATAGGGGAGGGAAATTTCACGAAGTCGATTGAATAACTTAATTTACGAGGCGCCACTGGGAATATTGCCTGAGAGTGTTCGTTGCATGTAAATTGATTTCCTTCGGTATTTATGTTTGATATGTCTGTCACATGCTACGATTCTTCGAGAACCATGTCCTCAGAATTAATTTGGCTAGCCTCTTCTTAATTACAAGTGCCCCTACCAAATCACGCCTCAAGAATCAAGTAACTTCATCAAAGGCACTTAAAAAACACGAAAAGAATAAACAATAATAACACAAAATTATATACCATTTTATGGCACATTTATTGCAACTTTGCCTTTCAGAGATTATTCACGTCGCTCGCGAAGCTGCAGGCGATGAAAACCAGGGGCCCACCGGACGGACCATCGACATTTACGTCGTCGCCCAGTAGGGGAGAAAGAAAAAGTAATCGTATGCGGTTTCGCGCCTCCGCCACTCGCGATTCTCGCCTCTCCCATCGGGGTCGAGCGTAAATTTACGCTCGCGCGAGCTTAAGCGAACGGTCTGCCGGTGTTAGGCGACTTCCTCATTGCCGTTTCGCGGTGTCACGCAATGGGAATTCGTTATTGGCAACCGCAATCTTAAAACCGCGGCGAGCGCTTATCGACGACGACCATCATTTCCAAGGGGCATTCGACGTGGACGTTTCGCGTCAAATAAATCCGACCCTCAGCTGGCGCTGAGTCGCTGCGATCGGTGGACGTGTGCGCTAGGCCTCGGGGGATAATACTGCCCTCTTTAGTTAAAATGTCCTATCTAGCATTTTGAAACAACCGAGAAAACTGAAGTTTTATCATTTACATTGTACCGTCTTTATTCCCCTTCATTCAAATTAAAACATGTTGTCATTATTTCGTAACAGCCTAATATAATTTTTTGTAATAGGTATACCGGTAGGTAATGTATTATTAACGTACCAAATAATTAATTGTTTTAGATAGGATATTTTAACCATTTGGAAAGAAGTTAGGTTAAATACATTAGACTGTTTATAAATCTTCACGAAGCACGTAGAGTTTTCTAACTTTACTTAAAAGGTAAAAGATGTGTGGAACTTCAAATACTTCAAAATATCTCGAAAAATGGAATAATGCTAGATAGGACAGTTTAACTAAGGAGGGCAGAATAAAAGTATATTGTATTGCGAAAAAATGATGGTGAAAAGCCGCCTCGGCGGGGACGACGCTGATTCTTCATGCTCGTTCATCTCAAGATTTAAGTATCCCTCGGTTATGTCAGCTTCCAAGAGGATGTCTGTGCCCTGCGAAGCACAAAGCTTCTGTGGACACGTGACAAGGGGGCACGACATATTTTTGAGCGGCACCGATCCACCGTGCCCCCGAAATTATGAGCTTTTCGAGACGTAGGACCGAACGGGTCCGCCTAAACGGGACAATAATGGTTATTTATGAAACAGTTGAATGGCGATTGGGAGCCGGTGTCTTCCAGCGCGGAACATTGCTCAATATGGCGGAAAGGGAATATAGAAACCATCACGAGGCATTGATCTCGAAAGAAAACTCGCGGGGCAATGGAAATTGCAAACTTATGGCCGGCGTGTTTTGACACTGTTACCTGGACACAATCTTCGAACTCGAGGCGCAGCTGTTTCGCTGTAACATTCTGCCTTCCGACGAAATATATCGGCTATCCAAAACAGAGTATTATGTGTGGCAGTTGCTGGGACACGGGCTGGGGGCTGGTGCATTTATTGTGTTTCAGTAGCATATTTCAGAGTGCCGTGAGAATTTTTAAGTTGGAATTGACTTGGCGAACTTCTCAACATTTGGCAGTGATGAACTGTCAGTGATGAACTGCCACTGATACATTCAGTGGTGGTTTAAGGAAAGTTCAAAAGAGATAGTTTTGTGTGGTAAAAGAATATTTAACCCTTGAACGCACAGACACCCCCCAAAAAAAGTTTCCGGGAAAGTTTTCTAAAATTATTTATTAAGTCACACTGGGCGGGTTAAAATTTACACATTTGTATACGTACAGATGACTTCAACTGAACTATAAGTACGTAAGAAATTATGAATTATAATTCCTCCTTGTCAAATAATGGTACTTTTATCACTATAAACATTTCTATAAATAATGGTATCAAATGATGAAGAGATGACAGTGATTCTTAGCGACTACATAAAAATAAGTAGCATTTGCATTAATTTAACGCTGATGAATATCCCTTTCGTAACTAACAGCCATATTGGATATTATTTATAATTTAATGACAGATAGCTGACACAGGGCTGGCTATCCGATAGAGTACTTTAATTTTACTGGAACGATGCCTCACGAACTTTATTAGCTACCTCGTAAGAGTGGAACGATCTGAATCTCCCTTTGAAGAATTTCGGGCGTAACGATGCGCCACTTCGTTAACGCGTTTCGATCAGAAATAAGACCGGAGGAGGGGTTATCAGCGTTCGAAAATTATTCACCGGTGGCAGACAATGAATTACAAGGTGCGGTAATACCGGTGAGATCGATCTCGCGCCCTTTCCGGCGAAACCGATCGTTACTGGATCGAACTGGAACACGATCGACTTTCGCGGATCCAACGACAGCGTGTACCGCAATTAAATCCCGCTCCGTGATTATTATTATTATCGTAACATACCGGCGAGACATTGTAAAATGTCGCGATTTTAAGCCGTTGTCGGCGGCCGTACTCCTCTCGTTTGTACATCGTTAAAGATTTTTCAACGACCATTTTCAATCGGAGTGCAATAAAATTTATTACGTCCGATGGCACCGAGACCCGTTGATTCACGTTGAACTGGTTTGATTTATTTCGTTTAATACCCGTCGCCCGCCGATATTCGGGTGTCTGCTTATCGGCACCGAGATCGCGGACAATTTACCAGCGGAATTATCGTCGAAATTACAGTCAGCGGTTAATTTATTAAACGTGCAAGTACATACGAAAGTATTTCAATCATACAGGGCATTATATTGTGAATTATTCGGGAAATTACAGACTGGACGGGCCTTTTAAATGCACCCTCGAAAGAGAACACCGTTCCCGTATGACGATAATGATGATGATGATGATGGTGATCATGATTACGACGATGAGCGTACTTAATTGTACATAGTGCATAATTATGGTAATAACGGAGGTCGTATCGTGACCGTCGATAGGCGTCGTTCAGACTTTCCATCCAGCATCGAATAGACGCCAATCTCGTGAATCATTCACCCAATCATTGCCGTAATTGTAATCACCACGTGGTATTGCCTGGTTATGTCATTTCAGCTGAATCATCGAAATTGTGCAGCTTGCACCTTCGTTAGAGTTACAGCTTCTATATAGGAGGTAGGAGATGCATTCTGTGTTGGTCATGTTCAGTGGGATATTTTTATGGTCAATTATTGATGTTTCTGATATATTCACTTGGAAGAATTGGGGTTGATTTGTGGATGATAGGAAGTGATAGAAAGTGTAAATATACCTGAAATGGCAATCAAAGGGTGCAAAAGTGTCTCACGTGAAAAAGCTTAGGTGTGGTATTGTTAGAGAATGTGTAAGCAATATTTTTTAAGAAATTTCTGTGATTTTGTACACATTGAGTGAATAATTGAGTTAAGACCACAGATTCAATTGATTGTCTTGATTTGCTTACCATGGAAGATGCTGAAGAGGAGAGACATATTGTAGAAAGAAATGAAGAAATAACAGTGAAAGTCTTTGTGAAAATGGTAATTACTGTATTTCAAACCGAACTTCATGTGTACATATCTATAATCTCTTCACAAACACAATAATCTGAGCGCCTTAATTCACAACGTGTAAAAACTTAAATACAATGCCCAGATCAGACCAGAGTTGTGCATTAGCTAAATACAGAATTATTTAAATAACGGATCAAATAAAATTTACTGTAACTTTAGATTATTTAACGAATAAAGTTAATTTTTTACTTGACAAGAATTTATTCGACGAGTAAATTTAATTTTTTTACTCTTTCAGCGTTGAATTAATTTTTCAACTTTAACTTTAAAATTTAACTGTAACTTCAACTTTATTCGACGTCAAATATTTATCTGCCGCGCGTTCGGCCTAACCCATACCTAACCCGTGTGAACTTTATTCGACACATGACGAATAACTTTTTAACTTTAATTCATTATTCAAAATTTTATTTAAATAAAAATTTCTTGTTCAGACCCAAAATCAATGTATCCTCCGTAAAATATCAGCTTGCCTATCACAATAATTTAATTCCTACAATACCTCACTATCTCATCGACTATTAATTCAGCTATCAATTAATAAATCCTCCACACTTTCACGAGACATCAAAATCAAAAAATGGAACATCGTCTTACCGATTTCCAATCTCAGGCTATTTTTCCCTTTCTCGGGTTACTCGCAGGCTACCACCGCGACGTACGCGTACGAACCAAGCATTACAGTTGCTCGTGTCTGATTTTCCTCGCGGTATCTTCAAGTTGCGCTGCCCTGGGAGGCGAGGTCAGCCGTGCAATAATGCCTGGCGGCGCAACAACAGCCGTATCATCTCGCGCTCCCATTACACCATTATAAATCACGGCTCCTCTCATTTTCGTGATTCGAGGCTGGGCCTGGTTCGACGTACTTCACGTGTAGGGTCAGGGGGTCAGCCTGGCCAGGTGAAGCGTTCGGTAATACGAAGTACAACCGGCCGAACCGTCGTCGATCGATTCGTTCCAGGCGCTGGCGCGCATCGGAATCGCGAGGTACCCGCGATGCGCGTAACGCAGCCTCTGATATTGTAAATCGTGGTCGCCGAAGACAGATCGGGGATGCGAGTAATCACGAATACGCAGCACGCGAAGCTCTGTCGAAGTGGGTCGGCTGGATTTACCGTCGATACGTACAGACCGCAGAAATTGCATTCCCATTTGTATTGCGAGTAATGAAGATTGTGGGTATGGAGGTTAATAGACGTAAATGTTTGATGGGAGTGGATATTGCATACTGATCGTTGGGAATACTTTAACTCGTTGTGGATTGGGGTTTGGGGTGCACGCGAACCTCGCTGTTTGTCCAGAATCGGGTGGTTTAATTTAGGTTCATGTGCAATGGTGGTCAGAAGCGTAGAAACATTTGATTGACTGGTTTCTTTGGGGATTTTGGGTGAGATATTGGGGGATTGAATGTGTGAAAGTTAGCTGGTGGGTGATTATGGTAGCTGTGTGAAAAGGGATTTTAGAGTATGGAGATGATTGGCTAATATGGGTCAGTGTTATCCACTGCTGTGTTTTATGAAAAATGGGTCGTAGGGGAAAGGGTTTACGACACTAGAGAACTTACTTACGACTTTGCGAATTTCTCAGTACTTATGTCTTTGACAACAGTATGAGTTCGCAAATGATTTGGAGGAAAATTGTGGAAACTAATATTTTCCATGGATCATTAATTATTTAAAAAGTTACAGAAATTACTTATGTACATATTGTGAGAGCATTATAAAGGGTGTTCCAATAAGAGCGCCAGATTTAAATTGCGCGCCATTATTATTAATTGTTCAATTAGGTTGGCGACACTAAAGATTCGCCAGCAGAGTCGTGGGGGACATTTGTTAAATATTGTGTTCCACAACTGATCGTAGTATATGTACCTACTTTATAGTGAAATAAAAATATCAGCATTTTTTGAATAAATGGTGCGTTTTACATATTACAAAATTAAATCCAGCGCTCGTATTGGGACACCCTTTATTTTCAATTTTGCGACGGAGGCAGCGGTAGGCGGCCTAGCACTTAGTAGTAAACACTTCCCACTCCGATACCGCGACAACCTTGCGATAAGACACATTACATTACATTCGGGCATTCTTTAGTCAGATAGCATACCGCACAGTTCATTCTGTGTATATTTAAATTGTAACATATACCTTAAATTATTCCTGTGAATTTTCTTAAACAAAATCACGTGTTGCGAGAGTGTGAAGTGTATCCATCCTACAATAATTGACTTCAAATTACTTAAATCTACTGCAAGTACACATAGGTACTACGATCAAAGAAGTATTGGCAGTGTGTTAAGGTTCAAAGTACATACCTAATCCTTCCACACCATCCACGGATCTCGTGGTCCTCTTCCCAAGTACCTCCACGCGAATACTCTCGCGTCCACCTGGTTGCCGATTCAAAGGGTGATCGCTTCTACAAGGAAACGTTCGCAACCCGAAACTTCGTGTGAATGTATTAGCATATCGGAGGAGCAATTTCTTTTACCTGTGGAAATTCATTCTGAAAGGATGAAAATTAACCCTTAAAGTTATCGCATTTTCTTCCTTTTTTTTTTAAAATATAACTTTGTAACGGAGCGAGATAGAAGAAAATTTCAAATATAAGAATTTTTCAGTTTTGTATGCTCTATCACACTGCCAAAAGAAAAATACAGTTATATTAAAAATCAACGCGATAATTTGGCTGATTTCACCTTTTGAATACTCCAATATGCTCTACAATCTATATTCACACGAAATTTCATTGAAACCAGAATTTTCAAGTTCGGAACGTTCCCGTGTCAGCTAATAAAACATCCCTCCTAACCCATGGAAACAGTCTATAGGGCCACGTGCCCTATCCTACACGGTCTTAATAGAAAATCGAATGCCAGGAATTCCTGATTGAACGGCGGCAACGTGTTGGTGACTTCCCTGCAAGCCCACGTGTCCACGCAGCCGATAAGGTCCAGCTGACTGTAATATTTTAATCGATGCTATTCACTTAAAACTGAATTTACGAGACATGTTCTTGATAAGTCCTCGCGCGTGCACGGTCACAAGTCTGTGCAGTAACGATTCGACCGAGGTTGTATCGGATTTTTACAAGTGACGCGTACGTGCTCCAAGTTATAAACGCTGCTACAGCTCGAGTGGCGTGTAACTCGGGGAAAGGACGCGTTTTGTCCTCGGCCAGTGAAATTGAGAATATGAATCCGGAATGAATTTCAAAATTAAATAGCAACATATAAACTCTAGAATCTGTTTTCGGTGACGCACAGTAGGATAAACTGTACTTTTTTGTGTCAAAATCGTAGAACTTTTGATAGAAATAATATAGAGGGATGAATCTTTTTCGAGGTTAAAGCTAAGATGTTGCAGAATAAGAGAAGAATATTGAAAAAATAAGTCAAGCAAGTTTTGACTTTGAAAATTTGTCAAAAGAATTCAGAAGGGCAAAACAAATTCTGCGACCAGATTTGAATTCAGCGCATTAAAATCTATAGAAAATTATGTATACCTAACAAGTAAAGCAAAACTTTCAACCACACATTATACCGGAAAGACCGCAATTTTCATCGAAAATGTCAACTTTGACATAGATTTTTAAGGTCAAATCTTGTTTATCATTCTTTCTCAATATTTTTCCCTTATTCTGAAACATCTTAGCTCTATCCTCCAAAAAGATTCATCCCTCCATCTGATTTCTATCAAAAGTTCTACGATTTTGACACAGAAAAGTTGCAGTTTGTCCCACTGCGCGACGGTGCGGGACCATTTGACTGTTTAAAAAGAGGCGTCGTCAATAGTGATGACGCGGTGTTCTCGCATCCCCGTCACGCGCAGCCAACTGAAAATTAACGGCCATAAAGTTTTAATTAAGATTTTCTAATCCAACATGCCGTCCCTCCCGTTAATTACAATGAAACGTTTAATAATCACTTCGCGCCGGGATTTACACTTCGAGCCAGGCCCAGGCTCCGTAAAATTTCAATCACCATAAACTGCAATGTTTGCCAGCAGCCAGGGAATTCGTTTCTTTCCGTGATTTTTACGAGGCCCCAGGGTAATTCACATGCAACCCACTCGACTAATCGAACCTGTAATCTTCCGAAATCGACTATTTCTGAGTTCTGCTCCCCCTGTAGCCTTCCCCCTAATTTACTTTGGCAAAGAGTAGCTCCGAAGGGGAAGATCAGAAGAGAAGGAAGAAATGAGGTTTCATGGGAGATTGTAAAATGTTCAGAGTATGTAGATTCCTAGATTGGAGCTACAGCTGAGTGATTTATAGACTTTCCTCTGAATTCTCGTATCCCTTTACCTTCTTCTTCCACCTTCTTCAAATCTCTTCACAATTCAATTCAATCACACTCAATTCCACACATATATTCATTAAGGGGGTATTCTACTGTGACATGCGATTTGTTCAACTTCCTTCAGGATTTTTTTTATGGTCTTAATGAACGATTTTTATGCTCAACTTTTTACAGTATATTTATTACATCTTAAACTATGAATAAAATTTGTTTTGGTTAAAAATATGTAATAAAGATGACGCCACAGCCCATGAAAGCCGACCACCTCGAAAAAGATTGCTCAATTTGTTGACATTATTCTGGTCGTTCTGTTCATCCGAACTAAAAAACCAAAAAGATTCTTAAATTATTCGGGCATGACTATTGTTGGTAGCAGATTTGGATTCTTAAAATGGTTGCAGTTTGAAGAATAAGTGTCGATTTCCGCGATTTTTCTTTGCCTTTTTCGGGTTATAAAATTAGAAAAAAATTGGAAAAGAACAATATTTTGGCATGATCCTGTTGGGGACGATAGCGACACAGCTGCTGAAGATGTGTGCACAAGATGGACCCAATCGACGAAGTAGAATTTGAGATACCGTGGCAACCATTTTTTAAAGCCCCGTTTTGAGAAAAAGTTTTGCAAACAGTTCTAGCGAAGAAAATTCTACTTACATCTAATCTGCCACGCCTGGTCCGTAATAAAAATCTTTCATAAAGTCCATAAAAAAATCCCTGAGAAAAGTTAAAAAAAAAATCGCATGTCACAGCAGAGTACCCCCTTAACCATCTCCCACTGAACTACCCTAAGATCCAGCTACAAACTCATCCAAAAATCACATCGAGCCCTTCATTAATCTCAATCTAAACAAATCCAATTTTACTGCAGGTACATGTACCCACGTCGGTTCCATCTGACTCGTGAAACGTGCACTCGCGGTACGCAACTCTTGGACGCCTGGTTTTAATACGCGTCAGCGACCTCCCGCGCGCGTTTTACGATGATCGGCGATGAAACGCCCTTTGCATGCCCTCCCGAAGGATTCCAGGAATTGCATAAGCGTTGCGTTGAAGCGCGTGGGCAGAGTGAATCGCGTTGCATCGGCGCGCGAATGCACGTGGCAGGCCGGGCGGAGGTCAGGCAGGTGCGTGCAGCGGGGTCACGCAGGGAACATTCACTGTCATGTCGCGAATATCATGCCCCGCGTGCCGACTCGCGCGCACTTTCACGCGGAACGCGTGTACCCCGTGCATTCACTCGGCGCGCAATCAACGGCGAACGTATGGAAATGTCGGGAAAGTAGACGGGAAGGGGTTGATTTATTTGGTCACCGTGGAGATTTAATTACCTGGGAGGAGAGTAACTTTACTTGGTGCTTGTGGAATTTTAATTATGTGTTGTAATGAAGTGGGTATAGATGTGCTTTGCTTTCGAGTCTCTGCTTCTCTTGGCAGTGATACATTAAGGTATTGAAGCTTTGTGAAGATTGTGATAAGAGTTGAAGTATTGGGAATATTCTACTGTTTTTAGGAACATTATGTCCGCAGTTTGATTATAATAAGAAATATATGGGAATTGTTTCTGGGAGATGTCAGGTGATTTAGTTAGGTTTAAGGGGAGATTACGGTTAAAAAATGTTTTTATTTTATTTTATTTTTCGTATATTCAACGTTTTAAGAATATGTGTTTAAAAGGATTTGGTGAAATTCTAATAATTCCTGAAGTTATAGGCATTTGAATAGCAGCGAACGCGTAGGTAAAACCCGGCCACTCGGCGCTCGCCGTAAAACTTTAAACGCGTTTTTCTCGAAACAGTGTTCTGATAATCTGTGAAACCAATATCTCAAAAAGTTATTACCCGATTCGACTGAAACTTTTTTATTTTGAAGAATATACTTCTGTGTAGTGGAGAAACCATTAACATTTTCAGAGGCGTTGAAAGGACGAAAAATATAGGGAAAAAGTGATTCCAAACTTCAAGTGTCGTTATTTTCTCAAAAAATGTCATTTTTGTAATTTTGAATGATATGGCGACTAGGGAGTTTTATGCTCTTTAATAATCTGGCATTGTATTTTATTTCAGACCAATGGTTTAGGTGCTACAAGTTCCACCGTTTTGGATGAATTTTTTGACACCTCCACTTTAATGACACCCCAGTGCCGTCTGCAATGATTAATTTCAATAAAAAAATATATTTCTATTGTTTAAGACATTATTAATATAATGCAAAAGGTCCCATTAAATTATATTTAGTAGTTTTCCATTAATTAATTCCTAAAGATCACCTATTTTTATGTGCTTTAGACCGGAGGGTCCCCTTAAGTAAGAACAAAGTAGTTTGTGTGTACGTATTGGAAAAATATATTTAGACTAATTATATTTTGAATAGTATTCCTTTTCTCTAGGTAGCCACGCGTGGATTGATACACAGTTCACTGCGTAGCTAGAATTCTTTTTGTTAAGGGGGAATTTTTGTGTAACAGCCTCCAAAAGTGACTGATATTTATAATTTTTTTTTAGAAAACTATTGTCAATGTTGAATTAAACTCTTTTGGGATATAAGTAGGCATCCTTAAACTTGCAGAACCGATCGCGAACAGCCGTGGCTTGAGCGCTATAGTGTAACCGTCGCAAATCTCTAACTGTTCCGTTATATTTAAACTACTTTCATATATAATAATATTAAATACGATTTAATAGATTAGAACAGTGTTATTCATTGAAAAATACCAAGACAGTGATTGATTGGACAAAACGTTTCCAACAGTACACAGAATAGTTGAAGATGTATCTGAATTATAATATTCGGTACAAGAAATCTTATTTCAAAGAGTATTTTAATGACTAAATGAATCACCAATACCACGTTGTAATTAAGATTGAACTGCACTCGGTATAATTCAGATACACCCCTGTAAACTCTGTACATGAGAGGAGCGTAGGTTTCTTGAAAATGCAAGGCTGATCGTCGGGAGGACTGCATTCAGGCGCATCGCTGCGGTAGGGACGAGCGACTGGACTCACCCAAACGGAAACTCAAAGTAGAAATTCTCATAATCCCAGGGATATCTACTCAATGTTCCCTATAAATTGCATTCAGAGAATATTAATGAGCCTCCTGTATTAGCAGAGGTGTATTTTTGTCATCGTTTAACGACAACTCATTTCCCTTTAACGAAGGTCGCGTATCTTCCTCGAATGGAACGCACGATTCCATTGGATGACGGCTAATCAATTGGCAATTAAGTGCCACGAGGAAGCTCGGGGGAGCAGTTAACCCCAGTCGACAGCTTACTTACTCCACGGCCTACACTCTGCACGAACCTTAATACCAGGCTGCTAGTCATGCAGCTTCGTGATCTATAAGTCTCGCTTCCTCGTTCCCACACCGTTCAACGTAATGGCCAGTACTTCGATTAATCAATCGACGTGTACAGGAACGCGATGTCGATTTGTTCTTGTTCCGAGCAAGGCTATCGGATTCGTTCCTCTTCCCTTTTCCGCTCACCCTGGAATCTAATCTTGTCGAACGCGGTGCGCTGCAACCTTTCTGCATTTCCCATTCATGCGCAAAAATTCCAGCGAAGTATTCATTAACTGCAGAGAGAAACCTTTTGGTATCGTGTTTGCCTTCGAATGATATCATTTCGAGATCGTGGGAGGCACTTACATCGTTCTGTATCTGGGAGTTTATGTGACTGGGAACATTTCAGGGTCAGTTTGTAGTAAAATTCTTTAACTATGTGTTTTTGGATTCTTTTTGGAGTAAGAATATTCTGCTGGCATGTCATTTGGTTCTTAACTGTCTGTGACACGAGCCATAAGTAGTGAGGTACGGTAATTAAAGGACACGGGCGGCGCACAGTGGTACATAATGTCATTTTTTTTCAAATCAGTCTACAGGTCGTAATTTTTCAATAAACTTGGCACTTTTTGTATTCAAATTCTTCGTAATTAAATTCTCTATCGATCTGTCCGCCCCGAATTTTGAATTTCCGAAGTTTGAAATGTACCGAAGTTTAAGAAGATCAGCAATAGACTTTTATTTATCTTTTGATTAAATAATTTTATCTTTTTAATGCTAGATAATTAGGATGGAAATAAATCAGTTTTCAAGTAAACAAAATAAAAATAATAAAAAAATAAATTATCAAAAAAATTTTATTCTGTCAATATTAATTGACAGAAATCCGGAGACAGGGTAAATGACCACTAAATAAAAAAAGACCACCAATACAGAAAATAACAGACTTTTTCGAGGCGGTGTCCCTACGGGTTAATAGACGTGATTGGCATTATTAGCTGTCTGTCAAAAACGTGATTGGAATTTATGAAAAACAACCGTATTTATAGAATTTTTTTTTAAATGATATCCAAAGAAGTTGATCTTCTTTATTTATTTTGTAAATTTATGTATGCTATAGTGCTGCATTCTGCGATATGTTCCTGAAAACAGAGCATGGGAGCGTTTTATTCTCGAAATCCGACGAACGTTTTAATTACAGCCGCGCGATCAGACACAAGAGTGGTGAATTTTAATGAGGCGGGCCCAGTTGGATATTCAAGAGCATAAACGAATATATCCGAAGACAAGACAATCGCAGAGGCGCACGCGAAGCAAGGTTTAATAACAGAAGTGGAGCTTGCCGAAGTTCCATGCTCGCTCTCTTAATCATTAGTTTCCCGTTGCAAAAGGAAAGGATTCTTTCCGAAAGAGCGTACAGCGGATCACCGGTTGCCTTTATAGCCGCGAGTGACGAATTAAATTAATATTAATCTGGAGCACAGAGCCATCAAAACTCCGGCTTGCGGGCCACTATCTGCATAATTTCAGATTTCACAGATGCCCCCTTTTTTATTTCGACAAATCCAGCGTCTCGCGTTTTGCGACGCAGGTACGAACAAAGGACCACAGTCGAAGAAAACATTTTCCTGAGGCTATTTGGCAATTACACGGTCGATATTCGAATATCTCGTGCAATTTGATTTAAATAAACCATTGCACGTCACTTCGTATGTGGACACTACAGATGTGATCAAGCGAAAGTAATATAATTATAGATACATACAGGATGATGTGCAGGAAGTATTAATTATTATAGAGACCTCCTTTAAGTAATATTTTCATAATGTTTTAATTAGATATGGAAGCAATCTTTCCTAAGCAAAACTATTAAGTTCAAGAGATATTACAGTTGGAGCTTTCCCTTAAAAGGATCACTCCTGGAATGTCAGATGTCTTCACCTGACAGAAGTACAGTGGTGGACAAAAAAGTTTTCATGCTTGAATAACTAACTTAATACTAAGCTTTACACATCATGTTGATACCACTGTCTATTCTGACAACCCCAATCAATGGGTTAAATATTTTAACATATAATTCCCTTCAGTGTAGCTATCTTATCCCTGTTACCATTTACAATTTAAACTTGCTTTTGACCACTAACTTAACACTGATTTAAAGAAAATGCAGCAGAGCAAAGACACGTGAATATATAAAAAAAGTGTCTTAGGTACATAAAAAGGCTCTTAACCTGTTAGCTGAGTCATTCCTCTACCAAGTACATTTAAAAGTCCACATTTAAACATAATTACAAACAAATTAACATACTTTGTCCACACTAAATGTGACACATGGCCTAATATACTTTCTCCCCTACCGTAGCGAATTAATTTGTCTTACCAACTCGGAAGAATTTTCCACTGGGGGAGAAGGGGCTGCTACGGAACCATTACTTAAGATTTCAAATTTCTTTTTGAAGAGTATACAGCTTAATATATACACAGCAAGGTGTACATCTTATTTTTTAAAAATAACGTATCTTTAGATGAAAAAAAAATCATAAAAATGACCCCATTTTTCTATCTGTAAAGGGTATGTAACCTCATAACTCGTCTTCACATTTAAAATGTCCAATACAAACCACAAAACCCTTCACTGCCTTTCTAAACGCAACTGACAAACCTGAAAAGTACCCCAACATTTCCACCTTTTGAATCCACATCCTTCTCGTAATATCAGCCATTAACAAGACACTTCCCTGAAAGTGACAGTACTTCCGTTCCCCCATGAGCCCGCCGAGGAAAGCACGCCGCGCGTTTGATCCATTTTAACCGGGCGGCGACGACGACAGCCCGTTGTCCCCGCGGGATGATTTGTAAGCCTGTAGCAGCAGTGATTCCTCGTTTTCTAATGCCGCGGCTGGGAACCGGGCGATAAATTAACGGCGATACAGGCCGCGATAAAGCCCCGGGAGAACTCGATCGCGGCGGCGCGCGAGAATGAATTGCGGGCGCGTGTTCTTGGTGGAAAACGAAGAAGGATGGGGCGCAGGTGTAAATGCCAATAGGCGTAGGAAACTGGAGAACGCGAATTCGTCTGTAAATCTGCGCGCCGCGGGGTATCGGGCGCGACGGAACACGAGCGTCCCATATCGATCTGCAATTATAATTTCGACAGGAGACAGAGCGCCGCGCGCGGGTGACACTGAGTGAACACGATCCTGAGGATCGGCGAACACGCTGCCTCGTTATTTAGCGTAGGCTGGATTTATCGCGGCGACCAGCTGTGGAAATTAACTCATTCAGCTGCAGCGTTGTGAAAGACTCGTGCTTTCATCTTACATCTTGATCTATGAGGATTCCTTGCCTCGCTTCATATACTTGTCCTGCCGAGTGTTTAATCGTTCCTGGGAAGTGAGGTAATTGGAACGAGCTGCGTAGGTTTCGCAGATACTCTGCTTTGTGGGAATCTTCGTGGTGAGTTTAACACTAGGAGCTGGTGAAAGGGATAGACGTGATCCTTTGAGTGGATACTGTAATCTTGATTATTTTCCGCATTGGTAACAAGAAAGTGTTCAAGAAGGTGGTATTCTATTCTTCTGGGAATTTGTTTATTACAGAAACGAAAAATTTGGATAACTTTAGGAGATGATTTTACACCTTCAGAGTGAATTTCCGCGGGATATAGAATTGCTCATTGCATACTCCAAGAGGGTCTATATTCACACGAAGTTTCAGTAAAATTAAAATCAGAATTTTAGGGTGGGGAACGTTTCCTTGTCGGTCGCAGATTCTTCTATGTATTTTTTAGCTTTAAATGAAGCCTGAAATCCTGAAGCCCGAAATCCACCTGAAAGTTAAGCTAACTTATACTATGCTAAGTTTGAAAAATTTAGCTTCAATACTTCCTTATGGAATCGCTTCCACCAAAAGCTAAGCTAAGCTAAATGTTTTTTATGTTTCATGGCACAGCCAGACGTAGCATAGCATAGCTTAGCTTAGCTTTAACCTCGCCCATTCACGACTTAATTCATTTTTTATATTGCGAGGTAATAAGGTACCTTATCCCTTATTCTATTAAGCCTCTGAATTGGTGAACATTCAATTTAGGAGCTTCTTCTTCAATGTCCATTGGACCCAGAATTTTCACTCAGGAGGCCAGATATGGTCATTGATCAGCCTCGTTCGTCGTCGTCGATGCATGACCGTGCCAGGACCACCAACGTTTCCTTCTTTTTCTCGGTGAAATCGATTCGAAGCGTCCGTCGGTGATTTTCACGGACCTCGTGCTGACACCGTGGGAGAAATAATCCGTGTGTTGTCACGGGTTCGTTGCCTTCGTTACCGTGATTCCGTTCCTCTGGAATCGGTAAACCGAGGCTGATCGTCACGGTGCGCACTTGTGCCGTGACAATCGCGATTCCTCGAGGTGGTCCAGGCTCGTTGCGAGATTTCCGGTCGATCCGTTTCGTGGCATCCTTAATTGGAACGCTCAAACGGCGACCTGGTTTCTGGGAACTTATAACACGAGGTCGAAATATAAATCGAGGATTCAAAGGATTTTAAGCGATTCTATTACGGGGGGAATCCTATTCTTTGGACTAAAAACATAGCAAAATTTGCGATTCTTTTTAAGAAACCACTGATTCGATTCATTTGAAATTTAGACCATGCTTTGATGCATCTTTGGGAAAGCTACAGTTTTTTTTTTATTAATTTTTAACCATAAATATAGTAGTTATGCATGCTCGACCATCGCGCCGTGCGAAACTCGCCGACTATTGGTGTGCATGATATTTATCTACCAGGTAATCTGAAACATAAAAATGAAACGGCGTTTCATTTTATATACATGTAGCTTGAAATTGATGAACCAGCAAAAAACAAAAAAATTTATTCAGCAGTGTGGAGAGTTTTCAAACTGAAAGGTCTGAACCTTTAATTTTCGCAATCCAATTTTGCGCCAATTTTCTTATGTAACAAAGGAAGTATAAAACTTAGCGGTATTCTGGTTCATCAAATTGAAGCTAGATATGTACAAAGTAAAATGCCGTTTCATTATTCTGTTTCAGATTACCTGGAAGGTAAATATCATGCATACCAGCAGACGACGAATTTTGCGCGGCGTGATGCCTAACTCCTATATTTATTATTTAAAAATGAATATAAAAAAGTTGCAATTTCTTCAAGGATGCATAAAAACATGGTCAAAATTTCAGATGAATCGAAATGCTAGTTTCTTAAAAAAAAATCCTAAATTTTGTAATGCTGTTAGCCCATAAAATAGGATTCCCCCCTTAAGGGATCTCGATGATATCGCGCTTGGCAGAATTTGTTGGAGCCTGAGTAAAGGTTGATATCAACGGTGTCTTGAGTGTGGTAGACAGAAGATGTCCCAGACTCTGTTTTATTATTAGTAGTATTACTATCATCATTAAACGGTTAGTCAGCCTGTGGTTACAACGAAGGAAAAGCGAAGTTACAAGCTAGAATAGAGTTATAAAATACGGACAATGTCACACAACTCATCAATAAATAATTTTTCTTTTGAAGGAGATAGTAGAGTTGTGCGAGAAAAAGTCTATCCTGTGACCGACACTATTGTTTACGAAGACTTTCTTAGAGAGAAAAGTGGAAATTGCCTAAATATTCTAGGTGAAGCATCAAGCTTGAAAAATTCTAATATATCAGAAGATTCAATGAAATTAATTAAGTTTCGGTATAAAAGTAGTAATTCTTGAAAAGAAGTAAATGGAATGCTGATTCTTTGATAAATTCCTGGTCTTCAAACTGACTACCTCTTCTCATATTAAACGATTTTATTTTCATTCTAAAAAGGGAATCTTACAACCAGAGACATTATAATCTCTACTTATAACAAGCCCTCTATCGATTTTACAAAGAAATAAATGATGGCATTTGTTTTAACCACTAACAATCTTCATGTTTTCGCTTTAGTAACAATCGAACATAAATCTCAGTACTCTACATGAAGAAACTTGAAATATTAATTACATTCCTCCACAGTTTTGTCTTCTGTTGATAACATACTGTCCTACTGATTCGTAAATATAATTGAGCCCTCGACCCTTCGAATACACACCAATTATCAATTGCATTTAGAGATTCTGCGCGCAGGGCAGTCGCAATTTTCTCAGAATTCAATCGCGACCATCAATTGCGAACAGCGGGCCGTAGAAACGCTCGTTCCTTTTGTGCCCCGGAGGATGGCACTCTATTGTATCCGGTCTCCTTCCACGTTATATCACCGGGTACAGAGCCGAACGAGTCCTACATCGCATAAAGTCACGTCCACAGGCCACCCGCCTGCTCGTCGGGCCAACTGCTACCCACTCGTGCTCAGCGGACCGAGTCGTGACTTTAAGCTCGCGAAAAGTTCATGCCGGTCAACGAATCGACCCCGTTCCTCGACAAAATGCGCGATTGCGTTCCGCGTGAAATGCTGTCGGCTGCAATCTCCGGTCGAACTCTGTCGAGCGGACGGGTCTAAATGTCTCGAGGACGGTAGGAAGATATATATCGCTGGTTCTAGGTGGTGCTAGGTGCAGGGGTTCAGTGGGAATCGTTGCAAGCAGATTTCCAGTCACTCGGAGCAATTTATTGCTAAATTTTCAACCACTGTTTGGAGTTATGGTAGACGAAATGCAGTGGAGTTAATAACATTGTTTGAAATGCATGTACCTGTATTCATAAGAAGAAGTTTTACCCAAGTAGTTATTCTGTAACGAAGTTGTGTTAGGGGAAGTTGAAGCTTTGGAAGCAGCAAAGTTCCAGGAGTTTAGTCCTTTTGTTAAGAAAGTGAATGCAACTGGAATCGTAATTATAGTTAAAGAAGCAGGTCCAGTGGGTGGTGGATTTTCTATTTAGTAATTCCACAAGTGTTTTCAAAGTTCCACTGTAACCAAGTTATCTATTAAACTTCAAAGCCAAGAAGCGTAAAGCTGCAGGGGCACAGTTGCACTGATAAAGAAGCAAATGAGCACGGGATCGAAAATCAAGAAATACTACAGCAAACTACCAGAGTTGGGCATTAACAGAATAAACAATTATTTAAATAACGGATCAAATAAAAGTTCCTTTAACTTTAGATTATTTGACACATAAAGTTAATTTTTTCGTTGCACAATATTTCTTTTTTAACTTTTATTCGTAATTCGAAATTTTTCACCTAAAATTCCGCCAAATAAAATTTCTACCCATCTCTGCAATCTACGCATTATCTACCATTCATTATCGGAAGGAAGACGACGCAGGTGCAGCGGAGCCTTCAAACGCATTAGCTCCCCCGGAACAGATCCGTGAGCCAGCGTGTCACAGTTTCACCAGAATCACGTATACGAGATTATCACCGCCGGGACCGTTGCGAGTACCAAAAAGAAGTCGCAGCGACGTCCGCGTGGAAATATATTCACCCCTAAAATTTCAATATACGAACGGCTTGCGTTATGAGGCGCACCAGCCACGAGAGAATGTAGGCTTGGAATAAAACGAGCGCAGGCGGTGGTTGGGGCTTGAAACGAGGGCCCCCGAGACTACGAGCCTCGGGGACCAGAACGATCGAACCTGGGCCGGGGATTTCTTTTTTGCAGATTCCGCGTTGCGTGCCCATAATGTCCCACAAGCTGTCTTCGTACGTGTATGTCGAGCAATTTCGGGGTCCCGGCGTCGTTCGTCGAGCAGTCCCAGCGTGAACTCGTCTTCCCTGGATTTTTGGTCCACCTCGGGGGAAAGGGAGGGCCCGTGGGGCCATAACCTGACGAATTAATCGCGGACGTACGCGACCGTATCTTGGCGTGGACGTGGGACGACCTTTTTTCGTGCAGAGTTTACGGAGTCATCGCGAGGCGCGCAGGGCCGCCGCAATTTCACGTAAACGCGAAACAGCTTCCTTTTTCGCCCGTGGCTTGTTAGTGTAACCCCGCATAATGAGGCGTAAATTGGCCACGGATCCTTTCGACGACCGAACTTCACCTCAGTGGCGTAGCTGCTGGAGGAACTCCGCGGATGACATTTTTCTATCGCGCGTGCTGGGTGGTGGTGGACCATTTTCGGACTCGAGGGGGTGGATTGGAGGAATTCTTGGTATGATCACGTTAATAACATTCAAATGTAAGTGAATATCTATTGACGAATTTGAGTTTGGTTCTTTCATTTTGATGCTGTATAGTATATTGCTACAAATTGTGCTCCATGCAGGTGTTCAGAGAGAATTTTGACGGTGCAGACGTTGATTCTGTTTCTGCTACACCGGTGCTATTGATTTCTGCTTCAAGTTATTTGGATTTCGATGTCAAGGGAGCTTGGCTTGGTCTTGTTTCCCGCTTACTATACTGACGTATCATCTGAATATCGTGTATTGAAGTGATACAAGTAGAAAACATTTATCTATCAGAATTGTTAATTGATACAGTAACTTTGTGAAGTGATGGCACAAGTTTCCTCAATTTTGCGAACTGTGGAATGATTGGACGTCATTGGATTCCTAGGAAGGTTCTCAGCAGACGTTCATCTTGGCTTCCTCATTCGCCTGTCATTGGTATTTCCAGGCTTAAACAGTTTGTGGTTGAAACAGTTCATCCTCACCTTATTATCTCCTCACTGTTCCTTCACACTTAAATTCTTCCACTTCGGAAATCTCGGAAACCTCCGATTCCTAAGCACGAATTTGAAGATTAGTTCGCGCTGTGTGTTAATCGGTCCGGTCTGATCGGGGGAAACAAAGTAAATTATACAACCTAACATTTCCTGGCGTGAAAGATCAAGGCGCGGCGCGAAAGTTGCGCAGATTATCCAATTTCGCCGATTTATAACGAGACAAACGAGGTTGCCGTGTGCCAGATGTCACGGGACAACGTGGCGATCGGGCGAAGGAGGCGGCGAAACTTTGATGCAAACTTGCCTCGAGTGTTTCTCGTGTCACGCACGTGCTCCAGGGATTTTTTTAACACGAATGCTTTCTTCTTTGAAGCGTCGAATGTCGGCTACAGTGTCCTACAAGGAACTCGAGCATCAAGAATACCATCCGCAGATACCTGAACTCTAAATCCTCTTAGCCCATTTCCATCTTCATTGTTTATTAGGTCAACATTGTCTATTCCATAGCAATTTTTATATATTCTAGTTCTAGGTTACTCTTCCTCGTTTCTGGGTCACGAAAATTGTTAGCCTTCCATTTTGGAAGTTTTCTAGGATGGTTCAGTCGCAATCTCGTCAAGTTGATGCATGTGAGTGTCAAGCAGTTTGAAAATAATTTCAGAGAATCGTCTGCGGAGGATAACACGAGTCACAAATTAACCCAGCACCTCTCGCGTGATTCGGACGTTAACTTAATGGCCGATTGGTCACGCACCACGGACGTGCCACGACGCACGATTTATAATCCCACGTCTTAATCGTAACCTGCAAATTATCACTTTAGCCGTTGAATATCTGCCCTGGACAATGGGCTTAATTCGCTGCAACGTGTTTCGTCGTTCTCGCCGGTCGCAGTCTGTGTTCCTCGCACGGAAACGATCGCTTCGGGTCGTACTGCGGCCCACACGAGCACGAAACCGTGGATCCTCGCTCGAAAAGGAAATCTACGAATGCTGAGCCACTTCTTGGAAGCTTGCACCTATTCGGAACGAAAGAATAACGTAACAATTAA
Organism: Andrena hattorfiana; assembly: GCA_944738655.2. Classification (NCBI taxonomy): domain Eukaryota; kingdom Metazoa; phylum Arthropoda; class Insecta; order Hymenoptera; family Andrenidae; genus Andrena; species Andrena hattorfiana. The sequence goes on along the minus strand of OX122889.2, from coordinate 35,956,917 downwards.
GAAACAAGCGATAGGAAGTGGTACAGCATATTTTGTGTTCATAAAATAATTAATGCCAAATAATTAACTATAAAATCAAAAAGATATTTAGAATTGGTTCACAAAGTACATTCCTCATATTCTCTCATGCCAATTTTAAAATTCAATTATGCATTATGCATCGAGCACAATAATCAGCAGGTGAAAGGTTTAAGTTCAGCTCTGTGCTCGACTGCCTCGAGGTTGATACGCCACAATAGACTAATAAATAACGTCAATGAGGTTCCCAAAATGCGAGTGTCTACTGCACAGTGTTCCACTAATTCCCCATACATCATGGTAGCCTGTAATCATCACTTCGAACGCTGATTCCACGAAAGGTTTCCGATATCGGAAATAGGCTGGCCTTCATAGAATCAAAGGTGGTATGTCGGTGCCCGGAGCAAGAACCTGCAGCAGCAACAAGTAACCTGGCAAGACGTTGGCTACCCTATGCATACAGAATGCTGCTACCAACCTGCCTCGGAGGAAGAATTTATTATGTGATCTAATTTAAAGCCACCGGTGATATATGAAGGTGCCCTGGGAACTTTACGAATCGTCGACTTACCCGCCAGGCATTCGATCTTTCGATTGACTGCACTCGTTTTGGCGTTCTACCTTTGGCGTCTGCTGCTCGCTCAAACGTGCATTATCCACTTATTTGTTCGAACGAATGAAACACCTTGGGGTGCAAGAGTAACACAGAGGAGAGAGTACATGATATTTAGTTCTACTGTAATGTACCTACTTACCCTCCAACTTTCTCCGCGAACATGCATCATACCAAAACAGTCAAACGCTACATAATCGTAAACACTGTGTCATCCCTGTCAGCCATAGACATCCTAGCCACTGCGTCATCTTACCAAAGTCCGGCACTCCTGCCCTATCCCGTTGTCTTTTACTTTCCGAAACCCTTAAAAACCCATTACATTTCCTGAGTCTTGTCCATTACTATTCTGAAAGTCACCAGACTCAGTCATAGACGTTTAGATCCAACGTTGTATAAGTCTTCACTTACAATTACTTAATTAAAATGTCATATTCAGCATTTAGAAACAACCGCGAAAACTGAAGTATTATCATTTTCTTTGTGCCGTACTTGTTTTTCCTCGTGTAATTTAAAAAAATATAGGGTAAACGCAGCAATAAATGAAAATTTAAGGCTAATGAATGAACACTATTATAAAATTAGGTTTGCAGCGCGATTGATTCCACGTGCTGCAAAAATTGTTTGGGTACGAATCAAAAAATTAAAAGAAGTCTCCAATTAATTAGTTGCTTATTTTAATAACTTATTTGACTCATTTTAATAAAAAATGCCCATTCACTGGTACGTGTTCATTTACTGGTACATCCACCCTACTCATTATTTCGCAACAGTCTGGTACAATTTTTTTAATTTAAATGTTTCAGATGGGATATTTTAACCATCTGGAAAGCAGTTAGAATAAATAAATTAGAGTGTTTCTAGATCTTCACTTAAAAATATTGCAACATATTTTCGCAAATGAAAAAAATGCTAGATAGGACATATTAACTAAGGAGAGCAGGGTAGCTGGTAAGAAAGTTGGGAAATTCTAGTTAAAAGGTCTGACTCAAAGAATTTGATGGAATATCAAACCACTTAATGGTAACACACAGTATAAATTTGTGCAATCACTGATGTTAGAATACTGTGATACCGCACAGTGGTCTGCTATTAAAGTAACTTAACCCACCAAACTTTCTTTCCATCCCCACCATAATTAATCCACATCAACTCCTTCTTCTGTCGTCTGCATATCTGCGCCATCTCAAAGCAAAAGCAAAGAGATGCTGCAAACAGTATTACAAGCTCCGGTCACTGTATATCCTCTCTCGTCCTCGTAAGCATCGATATCAATTTGTACAGTGCTGCTTGTAATCGAAGCTGGGAAGGGCGAAAAAAATCCAGCAAACCGGAATTCGCCATGTGTGGCTCTCCAGCATTACTCTCGCGAGGCATACGGCCGATACGTTTCCCCGCAGCGGATCGGTGCCTTTTTTCATCGGTTTGGCCGCGTGCGCGCTCACGTCGGCCCTGTTACCGGATTTTTCGAGTTCCAACTAATTACGGCGCTGTAAAGACTGCCCTTGGAAAATTTATGTTGCTCGTTCGGTCCAAGGGAGATGCTCCCTTCAGCCGAAACAGCTCAGGTGCGCGGGGCAATTACCCAACGTTTCCGTCCACGTCGCCCGCGGAATGCACCAGCCAAATACGAGAGCCTTCCTTCCTGCGGCCATAGTTACGTCTTCATGTACGAATTTGCCGGGGCTGGCTGCAAATTTCCAGCCTACTCACCGATTCGTCCACCATCCGGCTCACGAATTTACGTACCCCGTGTTTACGTGGCTTCCACGACGAGATAGAAGGGTGCTCGTGATCCGTTCCAGGAAATAAAAGCAAAGACAAACGTCGATACTTCGATACTCGTCAGAAAAATTACACGTTCTTAAGAATCCTTTGGGGACTGGGACCTCTCTACTTCCATCGCACCACCATCAAATCTGGGTGTTTAAACCTGAGATTGTTTTAGGGGTGCAGAACACTGCAATTTAAAAATTTTGCATGAATCTTCTGGGTCTTCTTTACCATACTGCATAAAACATTGTGTTAGGTTTGAGTTACGGCAGTTAAACTGCTCTCAAAGACTCATCGTCCTCTTCTTTAATAACCAATTGATATCTAGATTACCTCGTGCAACTCCACGTCGCCAAAATGAGTCACATTACTCTCAGACAATCTAACAACACAGAAATGCCTGAAACTCAAGCTGTCACTATAAATCCTAATCAATTTCCAACTACTGAAAGCATAGTTATCATCGGTTCTAAAACCTTCGTTATAACCTTCCCCCTTGCCGCTACCTCGCCAGACGAGCCGACAGGGGGAGGATAAAAGTTCAATAAAAATATCACGAAGATCGCTACTCCGAGGGATCCTCTAATCGTGCAGTCTCTAGACAGGCGTGCAAGGTAATTTGCCTGGAACGGTTAGTAGGCCGAAGCCCCACGGATCGGCAGAGTTAAAAAGTAATTTTACGCACTGTTTACACTGGCCTCGGTGCGCAACGAAGCACCAGGAGTTGCGTACCGAAGATCCAAGAAGCTATCAACGTAAATCAATAACGGGAGCACTTTGGCGGCGCATCGGCCAGCTGCTGCCTCGGCTCGACCTGGCATTCCATTGGCTATTGCTTCTTCGAGGCTTCTACTTTACAAGGAATCATATCGACGACGCTGTAAATAATAATCACGTGTAACTACAGGGTTCGACTTTGTGGCCCTTATACTTTCACCAATTAACTGGCATTCGACGGGACACGCTAAACCCTTGTTCGGTGCACGCCGATGATCCCCTGACAATGGACCGGGCCACGGAGTAACCGAGTTTTTAGTCATCGTCGGTGTTTCAGATGCATTCGAGCGAGTTGGATTCATTATGCATGCGTTTTTGTGAGAGAAAAGCTACGGCGGGGGGGGGGGGGGGATAATTTGATAGGTACGATGAGACGAAGTATTAAATTGTTGAAAATTGTGTTACTTAAGAGTGGTGTTTATGGAATGTAAATATTCTTATTTCAAAATTATTCAATATTCTTAAAAGCTCTTTTGGTAATGGGCCACCTCTTTATGTAATCAAGTTTTGGGCATTTAATGGGTTTGAAAATGGAGTGAAATAAGAATCTGGACTTGTTTGGGTCTCTCTATTCCTCAAGTTCACTTAAAAATAGTATTCCTTACAGTATTCCTTGTAACAAAGTGAATGCAACATGATGCGATATTAAACCACACATACTGTGACACAAACTCGACAGAGTAAAATCGCGACTTCCAAACCAGATTGGATTCATCTTATCCTCAACATCAAGAATGGTGCGCAACAAGAGCACGCGAACGCTGTCTTCTTTTCAACCAAAAAAGAAGAAGAAGAATAAGAAAAACGAGACAGAAAGAGATAAAGGCAAAGGGAGAGGGGGTGAGGGGGTAAGCATTGAAAAGCTGATATTGAAATTACGTTAATCGATAACCATAAAGCATAACTCGGGACATACAAGTGTGACGCTGAGCATAATTTATCTTGCGCATCCGCGAGAATATATTCAGTGATTTCGCATGCTGGTTCTCACGTCCAGCTGCGCAAAGAACGGCGGCAAACGAGATCGGGCAAAAATGATTTAGCTTCGACAGTCGGTGCCCGGCACGATAAATTGTGGCTCGATTTTCTTGTAACAGCAATCATAACTCGCGATAAAATACGAGACTTTTTATCGTTCAGCTCTTGACGTCGGTGAACATGCACACGCCCGGCTAACCCTTTGCAAAGAAAGCTCCCGTCCTTTTTTTCTTCCTCCGTTCCCTCGCATTCCTAGCCTGCATCCTCGCCGAACGACGAAATTATCCCTCTCTCCGGTATCGAAATTTCAACAAGTGTCCGCGTAATGGCATCGTGTTTACGACTTTCTCGCGAAAGTGTCGGTACGCGGCTTCAGACAGTACGGCGTCGGGCATTAAAATTCCTGGCGATCGCGACGGAACGGAGGGGGCAAGTTAGAAATCGGCGATGCCGTCGAGCGTGTTCGATCCCGTGGAGGCGCGAACGACCCCTTTCCGCGGCGCTTATTGACAGGAACGGCGTGTCGTTACAGCGTGTCCGTCGCGTAAGGTGGCCGCCGCGGATCCAGCGATAAAATCAGCAAGCAACCCGCGATCACGCGTGTGTCACATAAAGATGCTAATACTATGGCATTACCGTGTCCGCCCAGGCTATCGGTTGCTGTGTTTAAAAGCCGTCATTACTCTCTGACAGGAGCCACCGAGGAGTCGGTAACGCGACGAGATTATCGCCGTTTTACGAAAATTCCTGTTCGCACGTAACCACAGCTGTCGCGTACAATTCAAACAGCCCGCGCAAATGACGTGGAATTATCCCTCCCCCTGTTAAGTGTGCATCGCAGCTGAGGAGAGGATGGAAGGAACGCACGGACTGGAGATGAGTAGTGATAAATGATAAGTGATAAAATGATAAGTGATAATTCATAAGTCATAAGTGATAAGTCATAAGTGATAAGTCATAAGTGATAAGTCATAAGTGATAAGTCATAAGTGATAAGTCATAAGTGATAAGTCATAAGTGATAAGTCATAAGTGATAAGTCATAAGTGATAAGTCATAAGTGATAAGTCATAAGTGATAAGTCATAAGTGATAAGTCATAAGTGATAAGTCATAAGTGATAAGTCATAAGTTATAAGTCATAAGTGATAAGTCATAAGTGATAAGTCATAAGTGATAAGTCATAAGTGATAAGTCATAAGTGATAAGTCATAAGTGATAAGTCATTAGTGATAAGTGATAAGCGATAAGTGATAAATTTGCTCTGGTAATTATTTAATCGCGATTGTACCAATGAATATTCTGCATACTGGTGTAACTCGTGATGTGATATGAAAAAGGGGACCCAACACAGAGCTTCATCCTGCGGATTGCTATACTTCGTGAAGAATTCGGAAGAAGAGATCTAATAGAGAGCTGACACACTGCACGAGTCATCTTCGTGAAAGATCTTGTCACCATTCTGAGACTAAAACCGAAATATCCTAAATGGTTTAAAATCAGGGATGATGATGCACGCAACTGGACCTCCTTTTTTTCGTCTTTCAACCGCGACGCTGCTGCGAGCACGCGTCACACGCGCTTCTGTTCATCGCGAGGAAGAGTGACCGAGGGGCGCGAAAGTATGAAGGAGTGTGCTGGCTAGCAAACGAGCGTACCCGCGAAAAGAGCCGTTCCGGGGGATAATTGTCTTCCACGTGTATTGTGAGTTTAAGGAATTTTTTAATTAATCCCGGGGCTGGTTGAAACGCGTGGAAGGTACGAAGGGCCTTCTTGCAGCATCATGGAGCGATCGAGGGCAGCTTGTAAGGGGCCTCCTCCGCCGCTTATTGGTGAACAGTGGGCCCAGTGTAGGCGGAGGAGGGCCTGTTGCCTCGGTAGAAACGAGAAGAAAGAGAGAAGGAGCAAAAGGAGCACGACGACAAGCACGGGGTGGTGGAACCGAGAGAGGCTTAATTAATGAGACGTACGCGGCAGCTGCAGATACCAAGATGCATTGTAAATACACCATCCCAGAAAAACTATTGTCCCCGAACGAGATTTATACCTGTCCCAATTACACACGCGTCGGCCTGTCCAATTTTTTTCGTCCGCCCGAACAATTCGTTGAGCGCGCCCCTTTTTTGCATCAGCCCCCCGCTCGATAACGTTCGGCCAGCTCCTTGGGACCGATTGTTATAGCCTAGCGCACGCGAGCCAACAAATGTCCGGCCAGGGACTCGTAAAGCTCACCCACGCAACGATGCCCTTCACCATCAGCGTTTTATCAATCAAGCCGTGCACACGGCGCGACCCTGCGTTTGCTCGCAATTTGTTCCTCGGAGGATATTGGGTAATGACGGCCCGCCAGTCGCCACGAAACAGGTGTCAAGCACATCCACCGCCTCTGGGACTTAAATATCGCTGAACATAACGGAAAGGATGAACGCTGTTTAAGTCGCTAGACATTGCGTGCGTGAAATCGTTCGCCAACCGATCGCGTAAATGTTCTTCCCCTCGGTTCTTGGGTTTCGTCGCGAAACCGCTATGGAGGATGTTGTGGGTTTATCTGGAAACGAGACCACGGTGGGTCTTGGGCCTTGGGACTCCTGTTGACAGATAATTTGGAATCTTTGGTGCTACGTTTCTTGAAACTGAAGATTGGGGATTTGTGCGACAATCTTGCAGTATTCGTTTACACTTTGGATCGCAAGCTGTTATCAGTGAGGGATCACTGGATTGTTTACCTCGAGTAGTGTGCCAGTTTCTAAAAATGGTATCTCCAACATGTGGGTAAATGACAATTGCTGACGAGTTGATTTAGCTAATTGTAAGTGACGATCATCAACTGCGTGCTCAGTGACGTGGATTTGAAGACGATTGAAAAGGCGAAAGATGAATGTAATCGGTAAATCTGACGGACGACCTGCAGTCTGTGCAGAAGTGTTTACTCGGACAATGAAAGGGACGCAGCAGATCGAGAGTGTTGGGCGAATGCAGACACGTGGTCAGGCAACATTACAACGAAACCGAAAGAACTTGTTAATCCCGTTCAACGCGGCCGGAGCCCAGAGCAAATTCGAGATTAAATTCATCAAAATCCAATTCTGAGCGAGTCCCCTTCAGGCTGCATTGCGAATGAATAATGCATAAGTAGCGTGCAACGTCCTGTCCTGCTCCTCTCCTCATCATTCACCGTGGGTCATCTTGACGTCGACTGATTAGACTTAGCGGGATGCTTTTAGGAGCACTCCGGCGTCAGCTTCGCGAGGGTGTTCGTAACAGAAGAAACAGGACCAGTGGGAGTTGGGGTGTCTACGAAAAAGCATTAGCCTCGGAATGGGATCAACGAATCGGAGGTAGATTCGAAGTGAATGATTGTAATTACTAAACGGTAGCGAACCTGCGAATCCAGACGCCTGGGGGTCGAGCGGGGAAAGCAGATGCTTTTCTACGAAGGATTTCGTCCTCGGGCGGGAGTCTGCAATTCGGAAGTTAAGCACGCTGACTGCAGATTGCTTGCATCTTGTGCAGCTTGCGCGTGGCGAACTGAGCGATGGGCCTTTTTGGAATATTAAAAAGAAATTAAGCTGCCCTCGTCTTGTGCATTGCTGAGCTCTCTTTGCATCTCTCGAACACATTCCACAGACCCATTTGGGATACCTCTCTGATACCTTGCTAATCATAGTGAGTACTCTATGCTCATATCTTCTGGGACATACTTTCGTTGCGTAGGAATCGTTGGAATCGTGGTGGCATAATATCTATAACTTGACAAAAGCTTCTGTCACAAATGTATCGTCTTTAATTTTAAGTATCCATTCTCCACCTGTGAAATGCAGCCCCTAAAAGCTTCAGCAAATAGAGACACGTCGAAAAGTGGCATACTTTGTCGTCAAACAAGTGGCAAACTCTGTCGTCAATTCATCCGAACGAGGACTCAGGAAGCTGAGATACCATCATTTCCACGACCCGTAATTGACGTAGCACGCGTCCATCGGGAATTATCGGGCATGGGCGCCCGTGGACGCGGCGGAAGGCGAGGGCGCCCGCTTTCGTGGAAGATCAAGGCGAGTGGGTGCCTGCTGCCTTTCCTCTTCTTCCGCACCGAAAGCCGAATCAGCGTTGGATTGTATGCAAATTGCGGTAGCGGCTACTTGAGCCGGCGCATTTAAACGGGGGAAGGGCAGCAGCTCGTTTCTGCCCTGGCAGAGGCCCGCGGTGTCCCTGAATAAAACATCTCGCGAGGAATTCCAGGCCTCGGACGAGGGCGAAGAGAAAGAAGGACGAAGACGCTCGCGGCCTCTCCTCCGCTTCTCCCCGAGTTGTTAAGTACACGTCGCACCAGCTGATGCTAATTAAAATGAGACTCACTTTGGCTGCTCGTTCCCTCGGTTTCTTTTCGCCTCTGACGATCCTCCCTCTGCTCCCCCGCCCTCTGTGTCGCCCCCTCCGCCTTCTGTCGCTCTTTCAGCTCCTCTTCACCGAGCCGGTCGTGTGTCTGCCATCTCTGAGTCGCGGCTCGCTTCCACCGCGACTCCGTCTGCCTCACGGCTAGGAATATAAAGATCCTACTTAGCCGTTATTACGAAACTACCTACGTGGGTAGATCATTTCGTGCCACCGCTTCCCTTTCGCCTCCTTCGCGGCGGCGTGGGCTCGTGCGACGCGAGCAGCAACGGCAGCTAGCAATGCCAGCCTCGAAATGCGGAGCTTGCCGCTGCACCGAGGTGGATGCCGATTAATCGGTAACAGAGATCCGAAGAGTCGAGAGTCGTCGAAGCTGTGCTTTTCATTTCATCCCCCGAGTTCTATTTAATAATTGCCATTTATGGAGTGGAGACTAATTGCAGTGAATTCGACGAGTGTCTATTGATAACTGCGATCAATTAAATCTTATTTAAATTCAAACACCGAAACGTTGAAGACATCGAAAAAAATAGGATTCCTGAGAATTGCGAATAACCCAGAAAAAGAGACCAGACCCTTCCCCAGCGCAGAAGAGCCCTCGGAACCATCGATCTCATCTCGTCGCCTCGTTAACTTCCGTGAAGGGTCGCCGCCACCAACGGGACCAGGTGAATTAATCGTATTCACAAGCACGATCAAAAAGTGCGGGCAGATAGGGATCCCGACTTCTTTCGCGGCTAATCCCCACCGATCGACATCGATCAAGCGAAGAAAACGAGCCGGCGAGGCGACTCGCTCCCATTTATCATCTCTGTTCTGATAATCGATCAAAATGTTCCCGATGAGATCTCGCGATCGCCTTCGCCCAGCCGTTCGTGTGCCGGTAGCACCGACGCTGGCATCCCTATGTGTCCCTGCATTTGGTTTAGCATAATTGACGGTGGATCGCCGAAAATACTATCATTCACCGATCTACCGGTCCCCGCGGTTGACATAACCGCTTATTAGCGAAGGGAGGTGCAGAGCAATGCGTCTTTGTCCCCTCCCCCATCCCTGGACGGTGGCCAGCGTGACTGACAGACGGGACGCCCGTTAGCGTGCGTCCACGTCACCGTGGATTAATATTTTTCACGCGTGATCGTGCCGCGGGACGTCTTCATGCGTCGGGACATAACGGTTTCCCTATATTGTCGGTGGCTCGTTTTTTTCAGCACGCGTTCCTCTCTCCTCGCCAATTTCTAACCGTGACTCGCGGTTTGCGCCCCTCGTACACTTCGCGGAACGGCTGCACGGCTCCGCCAGCGCCGCTGCATAAAAGGGTATTCTCTTCTTATTTCCACGCCATTGTTCTGCTAATTCTAATTAGACGCAAACTGGCGGCGACAGTGGCCTGGAACGTCCGATTTAATTCGATTCCTAGGAGCTGGATTCGTGGGCTGCTCGCTGGAATGCCTTTTGTTTGCTTTGGGGAACGTGGATTCCTATGGTGTCACGAGTATATGTAGCTTTTTGGGGGTATGGGCCAGGGTCCATGGTGGTACATTCTTACGTGCACGTGTGTTTTATGGGGAATATTAATTTCTTGACTATTTGAGAGGCAGAGGTTTTGGGACTCTCAAGTTCTCACTATCAAGTTCTCTCTCCTTTTCTTTCTCAGATCAAGCCTAATAGCAGCTACGCTGAGCCGCACCTATTTCACCACTTTTATTTCTTTTCTGTACATTATTTATTTTTCTATATTTTCTTTTTTCTTGGTGCGATAAAGACGTTTAATTTTTATTATTATTATTAAGTTGGGCTTCTTTGGAACAGAGTTACTGAGGAATATCTGAGAGGAAGAAAAGAGTGTGACTTCACGTTTCTAATGGTCTAGATCTAGATGGAGCTGGAGTGCCAATGAAACATCGGACCACTGTCCCAGAAATATACAAACCACAGTGGAAAGCCTGAAGCAGTAACCCCAATACCTAGATCAAAAGTATCTCATGTAAAGGACGTACAGATATCTTGATCAATCTACATTCGAGTATCCTCATCCACGAGACACTTCGCATTCACCAGCTCGATCGCAGCTTTCTGTCTCCAGCCGAAAAATGTGCCACAATCATTTTTATCGCGAAAGGTGCACGATATTACGATGCATATTCGATCGCAGTGACTGCTCCACTCTCGATTATCGTTTCCTCATCTCGATACACCGCTCGGCTGGCTGATCGATCAGAAAGGCGACGCGTCGTCACGCGACTCTCTCATTTAGATGGGACCTTTTTACAGAGGCTTGTAGGAGCCGGCCTAGACAATGTGTAGCGGCGGCTAAAGTGGCGAGAAAAGTGAGGAGAATGTAACCCAGTCCACGTTCATTAATTATCGCGCTGACGGGGTCTATTACATTCGCCTTCCCCACCCTCGTTCGAATTTTTGATCCCGGTCGATGGCTATCTAAATTGACCGCGATACGGAACGAGATGCATCCTCGATTGGACGGTTTCACGGTGGGTTCCTTTTTTTAAGGAGTTCATTAATTAGTCGGGCGGTATATATTTAGGCGTTCGCGATGTGTCAGGTGCATGGGTACTTGCGAGCATTGCTTTATGCCCATTACGCCTATCTCCCGTGGCATCTACGCGCGAGAATATGAGCTCTAAATAGGGAGGCGTTTGCTTCTATATCGTAATCGTGCGTTCGTATTTTGAATACGAGATTCATTAAAAGAGAAAATAATTTTTGGGTGATATTATGCAAATTTTATTCATCTTAAGGGGTCTCCCTACCTTGACGGACGAAAAATGATGCGAACTTTGAGAATTTTTTAAAACGAAACCATTAAATATATTTACTTCCAGCTTTGTAGCTTTATTTGTCAATCTTTGGAGAATATAAAAAAACAATTGCATGAAAAAATAGTGGTTATATCCGGACTTTTAATGCTTCAAATAGAACGCCTTACAACAATCATATGCGCATGGTTAGCATAAAATCAGCCGTTGTAGTTGTCTGAAATAGAAAATTTAAAAATTTGTGTAATCTGTATGAGTGTGGTTTATCGTCTGAACTGGATTATTAAATGAGAAACACCTACTGAAAAGTAAAAAAAAAAACGAAAGCGTCTAAAACTGACATCGATTTCTGCAAAAAATTCGGTGCTATATTAAGTCGCAAAAGACTAATTTTGCAAAAACCGACTTGGTTTTAGTAACAACGAGAATGGGACATCTACTGAAGATATATACCAAGTTTAAAGTAAATCGGGTGATTGGTTTTTGAGATATCATGCTAATCAATTCAAAAAACATCGTTTCGAGAAAAACGCGTTTAAAGTTTTAGGTACCTTTTTCTTTAATTAATTTTTTTTAAAATGTTGCCTAAATATGTAAAGATATAACCATAAAGTTTTCAATTAATATAAGTTGAGGGTTTCTCTTAAAAAAGATCCCAAATATCGCACTCGTTTTCAGGCCGTGAAAGTAGGGAGACCTCCCAAGCTTCTCACAATTCTATGTCTTAGTTCTTGGATAGTATGATGGGCTATATCAAAAATATTTCATTTTACTCGCAAACTGTGCGAGATAAAAAAAGTTTTCAGGAAAAGTTTCTTCTTTTAATTGAGACTATCAGTTGGTAACTCACAGTTCTTACTGTTCACTAGTTATAACAAAAAATCGGGAAATAGCCGGATTCTCAGGAATCAATTTCACTCCGTCAAAGCGAATTTAGGCCGCAAAAAAATTAGGTAATACATATCTATATATCCACTATGTATCCCCAAAGTTTCATAATTTTCTGAAGCTCCTGGTTGAAGACCTTCCCTTGCTAGATCGATTGCAACAATCACCCCCTCCCCCCTATATTTGCAAACTTCTGACCTACATCACAGTCATTAAAAATAGCATAGAATATGTAAGAGTGAACGGAAAATGTATAACAATAGTTAACCAAGTTTATCTAACCGATCCCAGCACAATGAAACCCTGTTCCCCAGAAACTGGACGCCAGCATGCGTCAGGATCAACTCGTTCAAGATCGTTTGGAATCGTTTAGCAGACGGTTGTTGTGGGTGTCCGAGCGAGTAGTCGAATCTCGACAAATCCTCTTCGGGACGAGGTGGGTGGTGCCAGGGTAGAGCCATCGCGGCCTTAATGTATGCCGTCCGAATGGAAACTCCTTAGCGCCTAAAATCGTCTTATCGGCGATCGATAGCCGATCGATATTCCGCGCCGGGGTAGATGGGATCGCAGAGGGCCCGAAAGCGCGGCGATCGGAGATCTCATCGTGTCTGGGGAAAGGGGGGGAACGGGGAGATAAAGAGCGGCCCTATTGTTCTTCCACAGGGCCACGCCTCGTGTCTGTAATTACAGACAGGTCGCTTCGAGGGAGCCCTTTGATGTCCGCGCCCAAATGCGCGGGCCCCTCGCATAAAAGGGACCCCGTACGATCCCGTACGCGATCGATCCTAGACCAAGGGGGGAAGATCAATCGATCGGAAATTAAGGATTCGCGATAGAGTCGCCCGATCTAGGCTCGTATTTTGCTGCTAGGACCCAGCTTCCACCACTTCAGGCTTCGCTGGACCCAAAAGGGTCCTAGTATTTTATTTGACCCTTTTTTCATGAAGGAATAATTGCTCCTCGAAGAGATCCCTCGATGGCGTTCATTGTGAACTCGAAGGGAGCTTCGCTTTGCAAGAGTAGTAGTGTCAAAAGGATGGCATCATTAGGGATATAGGTCTCGCGGCTGGAATTTGGGACGAGAAGAGATCGATCGGAGATTAAAAGTGCGCGATAAAGTGGCCGGTTAAAGCGTGTCTAACGCGAAACAATTCAGCCACCAATTTCTGAAATTAAAAATTCCTGCTCCGATGGCCGTGCCGAAGGAAAGGGGTGGTTGCGACGGTGCTTCTTCGAGACGAGGTTACGTAAAACGAGCATGGAGACGGTCAGAGATCGATCTTTGGGAAGAACGGGATCGTGGTTGGGGATTGATCGACTTAAATTAAAGATTCGCGATAAAGTCACTCGTCTAGGCTTCTGATGTAACAGATGCTTGATCAGAATGTCACTCTCTGCGTCAAAGGACTGTCTCTCAGCTCGCTGGAGATAAGTCTCCTTTGATAATTAACAGGTTCCTTGGGCTAATAACTTTTACACTTCTGTCACTACTTTTCATCTTCTCGCCTCAGTTGCCTGAGCACCCAAATCCTGGGATTTCTATCTTGAATCAAGCGAGTGATCACTGACCACGGGCTATCCCATAAAATACACCACAGGAAATTGGAAAAAGCAAAGCTTCTCGCGATTACATCGACAGACTTTTGATTTAACCGGGGAAAACTTTGTTCCAGAGGCGCGTATCCATCTGCCGCAGATTATTTTCCAATAATCTTGCAATTGTTAACGGTGCGGCGATAAAGTCCCCGCATTGTTCCTCTGTGGCCTGAGTTATGTGACGTAAACGATATGTTTTCACGGCCACGAGGCTGCTCGGAAAATTAGAACGGGCCCAAACAAAGCGTTCCCGTGCTTTATGTGACAACTAATCGCCGTGGCTGCGGTCGAGCGGGGCAGGACGAAGGCGAAACGGTGTATACCTGCTTGAGGAACTGAAATCGTAACTTCTCGGCGTAAGTCAGTTGGCATAGGCGTTTCCGGCGCCCGTTAGAAGTTATATGCTAGGAAAGTGGCGGGCAGCCGAAAAGTTTAGCGTTAAAGCGTGGCGAGGCGTTTCCAGCCGTACAATGGAGGCTGAGTTACTCGAGGAATCCTCGTCGTAACTCACGACACCGTGGATCGAAAACGAGTTACGAACGGAGGATAGGCAATCCTTCGTTTTTACCATTTTCCTCGCAACATCTGTGCTACCTACGTCTCCTTGGTCCTGAAGAATTTCGTTTCCTCTCAGCGATTGGTTTCGCTGGGTCGCTAATGTTTCTCAGCTTACGATGATGGAATGTTGATGTCTAGCTTGATTGTTTATTCCTATTGCACTGGGAGGACAGGTAGGGAAACTCAAGCTTAGCTAGCGTAGCTAGGGATACTCAATGTATGGTGTTGCATTCGGGTGAATCTCACGCAGTATGAGATGAATCGCAGAGCAAAGACTGTCGTAGTTTTTCTTCCAGAGAACTTTAAAAATTTTGAGTTGAAAAGTTCTAGTGTTGTGTTGCGGAGAGACCTTTATATGTGATTTTTATTTGCTAGATACCTAAAATAAAATAAATTTATGTACAAGTTAAGATTTGTTAAAATAACTTTCTTTATGACTTCTGAAATAATAGTAGGTAATAAAGCTTTTATAATTATATTATATTTTAAACGTTTTACTCTACAGTAAAACCGAGTACTTGCATACTTCCGAGAAATCTTGTTTTCCTGCGCGCCAAATAGTTTTTTCAAAGAAGTACTTTCAATTTCTGATTCCGTAAGAACTAATTAAGATTTCTAGCGGTGTCCAAAGTTTATTTTGAAATCTGAGTTTTTGCCTGTTTCCATTTTCCCCTATTTCAAATTATGACATCCAAGGGTTATCAAAGATTTCTTACTGAGGCATAAAATTTAAGGTGTTGCAAGATGTGTGAATAGTATAATTCCCTGATTTATGTGTAAAGTACGAATCAACATTGATCATATTCTTTTTCAGGAAAAGGGATAACAATCGTGACAAGTTATTAAGTACTTAAGGTTCATCCAATATCGCAAATTTGAGAAGCCATCAAATAAACCTGTCGAGAATTCGTCTCGCTTCATTTTACATAATTTCCAATCTGTTACCCCCAGTAAATCCTTGCCCCCTGTTTCTTTCACGAGCGAGGCTCTCGTTCCCGACGAACTCCCATAACGAAGGAACACGATCAGGAATACCGTGGAAGTTCGGGTAATGGCATAATCTACGATGTAGAGTGGCTTCGGTATCGGATTACCTTGACCTATCGCTCTTGGCTTCTATGTGCCAAGCAATAACCAGTAGCCGTTAGGAGATTATCACCGAGGCGAATTCTATACTAAAAACTCATTCCACCAGAGCGTCCAGTGGCTCGCACGGTGAAAAAAAGCTCCCCCTTTACCCGTTCCCCCGCTTTTGATCGGACACCGCCAATATCCTATCGACTATCGCCACTAGGCACGCCAGTCGACTAATAGGCGCGTCTCCAATTTCAGTCGATAGTTTTTTGCCATCGTAAACGCGTCCCAGATTGGCTTTCGCTCCTACGCGTAGCGCAAACCCAATTAAGACTCAGTCGTATAACGCGTGCCCTGTAACCTTGGCACGTTCTACGCGGAGAACGATACGACCTGGCCCCCCTGGAGAACGGAATTGCTGAGAAAAAGTGTTATAGGAATCTGCTGGAGAACACGAGGGTCCAGCTATTCTGGTATTCGATTCTTCTACGTAAAACTTTTAGATTTTAAGAGGCTTTCTTTAAGGAGGGAAAACACTGTAACGATCTGAAAAGTAAGGCTATTTTCGGAATTTCTTTTTAACCAAATAACGCAAGTAAATGAATGTATTGCTTAGTATAAATAATATGTACATATTGAAGGGTAAACAAATATTTTAGGTAAGTTTGCAATTCGTTCTATTTCCTGGTAATGTGACTGAGATTTAGACATTGACAGTAAGTAAATTACAGTCAGTAAAGGAACTAACTGTAGGCAAATTTTTAAGAATGCATCGGATGTAGAATATTGGACAAAAGTGTATGAAATTTGAAATACTTGAATATCTACGCATAGTACATCTAGATGTAAGGAACTCAAACGCCAGTTAGAGTCTCATTTTTACTCCTAGAAAGGTATTTTTCACTTTACAAATGCTTCTATAAGCATTATTTGCTAAATTTTTGATAGTGAAAATGCCCTGATTTCACAATTTTCTCAAGTTATAATTTATTTCTTTAAAATGGTGCAGTGAAAACAATTGAAACTCGACAGATATTTCATCTATCCATATACATGTAAAAAACAAATGAAAACATTAGTACCATGTCTTCCATATTTTTTCAGTTGTTTTGTCTGTCAAGATCGTCTCTTTCCATAAGAGAACGTGTAAAATCAGTGAAAATTAAAATCGCTATAACTCAGCAACTGTTTAGTGAATTCGTTTAAAATTTTTGGAGGACATCAGGAAGATTAAAAAGAACAATCTCACAAATCTTCATCAACTTGGTACTACAAGAGTCGTCGAGCTAATGCCTGAAGACTTCAATGCCCGCATGGAGTACTACGCTGTGACATGCCTGCTTAACTCTCCGATTCATCGATTCTTCCACTCCTGATTAAAGAAGTAGCCAAAGTTTGTAGAAGAAACTCATTTACGCCTCATTTTACTTCGATTTTTTTTGGAAAATTCTTTAGCAATGGTTCGTAGCTAACGAGTCCGATAATTAAAAGAAGAATTTCTCTGAGAAACTTCGAGTATCGACTTGTTCGCTGCAAGATCCTGGCGCAACTCGTAGCCGTCAGTGAGGATCGCGGGTAGGGAGGTTTTAAAATTGGCCCGACCTTTTTGGCTGGATGGAATCATAAAGATCGGCGATCGCGAATATAATGGCATTCCCCGCTGAGCATGCCTCGTCGTAATCTGTGGGAAACCGGGGTCCTGACCCCGCCACGGTCGAACGTGATTCTGCGAGTGCAAGGTCCTCGCGATTCACGGTTCCTTTTCACGTGAACCTCGCCAGGAACTGTTTCGCAGAATCTTTACAGCCAATAAGAACTTGCCAGAACAAATGCTGGTCGTTCTTACTGCGATCAAAGGCGAGTCTTAAACTCTTAACTGTGAGACTAAATTTATTTCCCAAACGTCGAGAGCAATCTCTTTAACGATGAAAATCTCGACTTATCCTTGAAAAATCTTGAAAATCATAACGAACAATATTAACCTACAATGTCTCTAAGAAATATTAATTACTTCACAATTGAATAATAAAGTTTACTTTTACTGTTACCAAACGCAGAGTTAATATAGCCATGTTTGCAAATCACCACTGTATGTATATGTATATAATTTCTGCAATGCAGAAGACACGTGTCTTCGAGATACCGATAATTACTATCGAAGCTGTATGGATAGGACGGTCTTCATTTAATACAGCGAACGTTGCAAGGTGAGAGATCCGAGAAAAGGCGCGCCTCGGGAAGCAATCTCTTTTAATTGCTGTAATTACGCTTCTTGGCAACGTGCACAGTCCGCGGGGCTGTATTTAGGCGGGTTTCGGATAATAATCAAGCAATAATTTCAGCGGTATTAAATTTTCCCGCGACGTCGCTGCTGAATATCGTAATCGGCGGAACCGATGACTCTTCCTCCCCCCCCCCCCCCTCCCTGTATCCCCGCCGCTGTCCCCCTTGATTGGTTAACTACGAGCGTGTAATGTAATCAAGTGTCCCTTTCTTAATTACCCAAATCTGATATCCCTATAATTCCAATTAGTGCTCGAATTGATTACGTAAGGCTTATTCCGCCAATTAAGGTGGTGCCTATGGGGATGTGGTCGCATGGCGGTGCCGTCCTTTAAGAATGTTTTATTACGGCGGCAGTCAAAGGTATGCAAATGCGTTATTTTCGTTCGCCGTTTACCGCTCTTAACGTCCACGCGATTTTCTTTACGCTCAAGCCTGCACTTTACTTCCTGCCAAACGAACATTGCATCGACTCACGGGGAATAAGATTTATGCCCGTTCAGGTGTTGCATTTTTATAGAGTTTCGGTAATCGAGTACCGGAATTTATCGGCAAATAGATACCGATCTTAATTTAATAATATCAAAAGTGTTCTCAAAGATTGTTCTCGAGAATAGTAATGGTATGATATTGTTTCTACTTGCATTCTAGACATGCATACAGAATGACAGCTTCAGAATTGTCAAATGTCAAGAGAAATATAATATTTTGTGCCTTATTTTATATTAATATATATGGACGAGGATTTATTATTCTTCATGGGTGACGAAGGAAAAAACTTTAAGTCACGTGACTCATTCTCCATATATATTATTAATTGCAAGTTACGCGTGAATCTTAGTTGAGTTTTAAAGGGACTAAACACGTCTTCTAAAGTAAACTGAGAACCACTGACACGGTCAAAGGAGCCTAATTGAAAGTCAGTCAAAAGCGCCTGCTATGTCTGCTCGCATGTGCAACAGCTTCTATCTTCGGCCAGTGATTCGGCAGTACCTTCATTAATCGCAACATGGACCTCCATGAGAGAGCGGTGCATTTGATGACTGTGTGACCACCCCGTACAAAATGATTTCTTTAATGAAAACACGATTAAACGCGATAACAGATGGTAAGGCTTGATTGCTTCGCAGGATACGACGTTCTGTCTGTTCCCTTCGAAATTAGTAACAGATTTAACGAACTTAGTCTCGAATTAACGGAAAATAAAACATAAGTAAATGCTCCTGCATATGAAACTCTACTTGCTATACCCTCTCAACGCCAGCATATTGAAAATAACGTCGACCTTGCGATTTGAGTAATTTCTGGTTGCGGATTGATATAATAGAAGAGTCTTCGCAGAAAAGTAGGTGCCAAAAATTAAAAAAAAAATTGACCGGAAAATGTTCTCAATAATAATACTGTAGTATAGACTTTTAATGTAATTTCCCTTTGTAAAGAAGTTACCAATATTGCTAAAAGCCTTGGCACATACCTACAGGGTTTTCAACACATACAATTCTTTTCTCATGAATTTGGACTATATTAATGAAAAAAATAGAAAATTTTGTGATGTATTTGGGTTATTGTATACTTAAGTATATTTAGCGATCAAAATGAATCAAATTTCGTGAATAATTAAAAGTCAGAGAAGGTTTTTCTCTCTCGTGAAAATTTTGATTTTCTGCACTTACAGTGTTTTCTACAAGAACACTTCGAGTAGGTGTGCTGATTAAGGGATGTGGGTAAATTACAAAAATGAAACAAATACAAACGTGTAAGGGGCAGTGTGTAACAATCTATTTACGAATGCAGTGTGGGGTGATAGATATAGCTCTCCAGTAGCAATGTAAACGGTAATATATTATTGTCATTACTATTAATTATTTGAGAGCAAGAGAGATAATAAGTAATTAGTGGTGATTATGGATATTTATTTCTACCTCCACGCGATAGCACACTGGGGATATAACAGAAACATTTCCTTAATGTTTAATGCCATTTTCATTTGCTCATTTCTCTTTGAAGAACCTCCAGAATGAAACGTTCAATCGACTTCACGATCTCGGCTCTGAATAAATTGCTATATTGTTTCTTGAAAGACTTCTCCTTAAACTTCTCTCTCCTACCGAAAAAAGATAATATTCTCTTTTGCAGACTGCATGTACCGCACCTGTATCAGAACGTCACGTTACAATGAAAAGCATAGTGATTCAGCAGCGCGCTGGCCGCGTCGGATGATTTTCATCATCATACCATATTCAGACATACAATTTGTACCAGCATTGAGTATCGGTGAATTGAATAATAAACGCGGCAGTGTTGTTCTAGAAACTTTAAAGAAAGTGATTGATGAGGCATGTGCCGGATCCCCTTTCGCGAAATTTGACTCACACCGTTGCCATTGAAATCCTTGGCGACGTGACCTATTTTCGAATGGCGCTCGCGATACGTTCGTGTGTCAGTCGCGCTTTAAATGATCAGCCGGGAGAGAGACTCGCGTGACCCTTGATTGCCGAGATGTTCAAAGAATTTCAGTTAACTCGAGTACCGTTTCGAATCTAATGAATAGGCAATTCTGCAGATGCGCCAGGGTATTCTCGAGAGAAGGCGAACGGGGGAACGCTAAAATCCTTACGGTGACGAGGAGAACGATGATGATCGTCTTATAATTATATGCGCGTGTGGGGACCCCGGTTTCAAAGACGGAACGCTGGTGAACAGCGAGGAATGGCGATTTTGCTCTGCATAGAGAAGTAGCATCTGTCCTCAGTGATCCTCAAACGTGTACGCCAGGCGTTATCTATTAACCCTTGTACGGAATTTGTACAGTTACACGGATAAGTAAATTTGGGTCACATTGGTCCAATCTATAGCCTATAGTCTATAGCCTATAGTATTATATAAAGAGAGAAACGATTTTTATGTTCGCGCAAAACTCAAGACCTATGTATTGGACCGATCTTCTTCAAATTTTAACACGTTATTCCAGGATACTTTAGGACGAACATAGGCTATGTAGGATGTTTTAAAAACGCGTTATTAACATGGAACGAAAAAGCGCCTGGTATGTATTCTGGTGGAGGGAAAATAAATCTCACAAATTTAGAGAGAATGTTATCTTTTCCGAAATATTGTGAAGAAATTAAGTTTATTTTTCAAAATACTTAATTTCCTTAAAAGATATTAATTCTAATAAACATGAATCAATCACGCTGATATCTCGGGCGAAGCCGAGGCGGGGGACGCTAGTGTTAAATATTTGCAAGAAACGAGCATGCAAAAATAAACCTGAGTTCATTTAAATATTTTGGTTTAATATTTTAAGAACCTATTAAATTTCTACAATAAGAAATATAAAAAAGAATTAAATAAATAAAATTTAATTGAGAAATATTATTATTATTTATTATTAGCGGTTATTAATTATTTAAGGGTACGCAGAAGTTTCAGTCCGAATAATAGATTAGTAAAGGAGGATTTAGGATTTGTGACCCGATTTTGGGTCAAAATGACCCAATTTCCGTGCAAAGGCTAAGTCAGTGTTCGTTCTGGTTCCAAATAATTATTGTAAAAGAGATCTACTTCTTCAGAGTATCAACTAAATTCAGTAGCTTCACCGAAGTAACTTCAAAGCATGGAGAGGGTATCATATTGTCATATTTAATAATATTCCTCATCGAAGGTCTTCACCTTGTCTGACTTGATTCAAGATTTTAAAAATAAAGCTTCAAGGGAGGCTAGAAAGCTCTGAAGGAAAAGAATTGAGGACAGTTCTCTATATTCTTGAGAATATTGGGAAATTTCTGCCATTTGTGTTCACAGTGTTCCCAGATACCGCACGTGATACCGTATGATAATAATGTCTACCATGAAATCGACGATGCATCGTGCAAGACATGATCATGTAACTCGCGAAACGTTTCATCGGAACACGTTTTATGAGTATGCACCTGCTCTCCCAACGGGACGTGAAAAGAATCCCGCCTGTCCTTCCTGTGCAAATCACATGACGCAATCACGGAGATTTATACCGAGGGCGAAATGCGAAGGTGAACGATCGTATTCGGCACGAAACGGACGATTAACGATACAAAGCTTTCAGCGAATTTACTTGAAATAATCACATACGCCGAACTCTGCAGGTGAATTCATTTTCGGGAATCATCACGTGGTTTAAGAACAGATGTATTCTTACAGCATCGAAATGTTGATTGGGCAATCTCTCGGTGAGAATCACAGTCATCACAGGTATTTGTAATACAAAAGGAACGAGAGGATTAAAAAGAACAAAGCCCTCAGATGCATTTTCATAACAGATAATTCCACAAAATCTATTGTACTATCACACATCACATTTGCTAATTGATATACATATATATAAATAATGCCATTAATAATAAATTTTGATTTTTATATATATATATATATATAAAACTGACCTTTAATTAAATATATTAAATAAATATATATATACATATATATATATATATAATAGAATATAATATAATATATATTAAATAAATAAATATATATATATATTTATTTAATATATTTAATTAAAGGTCAGTCGTAAATTTAAATAGGAAAGAAAAGAATCTGACATTCACAAAAATAGCTCTATTTTTCTTAGTTTCCAACTCTCTATGAGATCCTGATGAAGATTTAAATATTAGATCAATGTTGTACACTAAAAACCAAGTAAAACGGAAGATAGCTTCAGTACGTTGGCATATTAAAATGCCAGAATGACTAGAGTTCTATATCGCATACAACATATTTCATCAACTTCCAGACTAGCATAGAGTCAATCCACCCAATTTTTGCGTCGAATCGTGAGAACCTCTGTGCCACGTAGGTAAGCCTCACGCTTCGTGTGGTCCACATTGTCCGTGGTCAAATTACATGGAACGGGGTGCTTCTAATGGCAGTTCTCGTTCTTCTGGAGGACCAAGAGGGACGAGGGCACTTGCTGCAACAGAGAGGACGGCTAGCGTGGACAGAAGGAAGAACCTAGCGGTGAAACGGAGAGGGTAAGGGCGAACGGAGGGAGAATGGACGAACGTGGAGAGCTCTCCCTTTGATCCCTGGGCAGAGATAAAGACGGAAAACGGGAGAAAAGGGGAGACAGAGCCGGTCATGCTTCGACTCCGCTTTGGTCTCGCCTCGACCCCGCTTCTGCCACGCGACGACCGTGAAGCAACCGAGCGAAACACCTGCCCGTTTCGTTGACATGCAAGGAAAATTTTCTGAAGGCACCGCGGAAACAATGTGCCTGGTAATGCAAAACAGGTTCGACGCGTCCCAGGCAATCTTAATCGCTTCAATTATGACCGAAGTACCTGGGTACCAGGCGCTAGCACTTGGTTGGACGGCTTTGTGGGTCGAAACCCCGGAGAAAGACCTTTTTGCTGCGTGGAAGACGGTCGAATGTAATTTCTTGGGTATCAAAGCCAGTTACTATAAAGTAGGTAATAAATATTTTATTGGGATTAGAATTTCCAAAATCTTTGGTGATTTAGCATCTTACTAACGACACTTTGGTATTTGATGTAGCAGTATCAAAGTGGAGGTGTGTGTTTTAGGGTGTGGCAGATTGTAATAGAATTTTTGGAAAGTGTAAGTACAGATGATTGAAATTTAGTTGAAGGGGATGAGGTTCTTCAAAGAGTTCCGCGGACAGAAAAAGGGGATAAGGCGAGTTTATTGTTGGATCGAACACGATCTTCCCAGAACGATCGCACCAGGCCACGGAATCACGGATGTTAAGGCGTTCCACACGTTTTCGGCATCAAGGGATGATGGGCCGATCGACAGTGTTCCCCCGATTGCAATTGGCCCAGAAGAAACACGGCAAAACCTTTGGACTGGTAATAACCGTTGCTATCCAGTCATTATAAGCAAGCTTCTGCGTGCTATATTAACCTAATACGGTTTTCAGGGTGGTCCCTGCCACTGTGATTTCGACCACCAACACTGGGTGGCTTTAAAAACTGCCAGGGGGACCTACTCATAAATAATTCATTGTTTTTCCTCTTTTTGGCAACTGCATTCGGGCGGGAATACGTTCATCTCTCAACTTTCCTATCAGCTCTTTGGTCCATTGCAGCACATGGAGCTAGTGTGTCGAAGAACAGTGTTCTATGTTGATTAAGTTGTTATCAAGCATATACAGTATAGCTAGCTTAGAGCAAATCAACAAACAAATCAGCTTGTTAGACACTGTTTTATAATAATTGCTTACTCGAGGTCCATTTTTTGGCCTAATTAAGATCCTACTTCTATCAATGTACACTGTTTTTCATAAGTATTATGACACCTGTTGTATTTCCAGAAAATACAGATTGGATACTATTCGCTGCTTTTAATTGAAAATACAAAATAAAGTAAAATTTGTCGGAGTTCTTCAATAAATTTGAAAAGGTTTTTCATAATTATTTTATACAAAGTAGGTGTCCTAATATTTATGAACGACAGTGTACATACCTATGAATCAAGGATGAACACGAAATTGTTTATTTTAATATGCATGAAACTCTAACTTCATCATAGTCTGTAACCAGCAGCTTGCTCTTCAAAATCCATGTTCTTTTTAAGGATGAACTTCAGTAATATTAAAAATAAGCGATCATCTTTCAAAATTAAAGTAATGAATCTTTATGTAACAGTAAAATCCGTTGCAAAATTTTACAAAAATTGTTTCGGTAGTTTTTAAATTATTTACCTTTCAATTTAATGTATTATTATGGGAAACGCAATATTGAAAAATGTAACTACAAAATTAAAAGCGAAATAATAGGCCAAAAGTTTTGAAATCTTGTGTACAGAAAGATCAAAGAATAGTTTTATTAATGTAATTAAGATGTATATTATCAACGCTCACCAAATACAACACATTGGCACACTTTTCACTGTTTTTCATGTAAGTAAGAAGGAAAATTATAGTTTCAAATTTAGAATTATTTCATTTCTAGCAGTTGCATTTCAGGCACATTCCAACAAACAAGTTTATCATAAAAGATCAAATATTCAATAAATTGACAAAATAAAATAAAAAGTAAGAGCGAATAACTGAATTCGCGATAAAAATACACCATTGCCATTTCTGACTGTTTTTTATCAAAGGGAAAGGCCTTATTAATATCTTGGAAACTGATTAACTTTTGGCTAAGATTGTCACTGAAATTCATCCTTAAACAAACCATATCCAATACTCGTCCCACGTTCAATTCGAGCGTCCGACGATTCAAGCAGACCATCAAAGAGGTAAAACGAATCACTTTAATGCTTCATGCTCGCAGAAACTGGATGGCCAAATAAGGAAACCATAGACCCCATCGGAGAAAGGCATTCTTGCATCAACGTTTCTTCTGGTTCCCCTTGCGTCACTATAAGGATTGCTCGAGGATCATCAGGGGATAGGATTGTTCCTGTATCATTCTCCAGGAACAGACAGTTATGGAGTACTCTGGAATTACTCCATTCATCCCGTCGTTCGTTCCCTCAACCGCGGCTACATCGTCCGGCCGTGCTTACTCGGTTAATAGGGCGCATTAATTTTGTAATTAAATCGTCGCGGATAATAACAGAGCGCTGCGTGGCGGGCGTCTCGATCAGGCTGCAGTCCCAAGTCATGACGAGATTATTAAGGGCCAATTACTGCGCGTTTTATTGGCGGATAGAACGCGCCACGGGTTTCGCCTGTGCACGCCGATCAACCGCCCTCTACTTACGTCGACAGTGATTTATGGTGACGCGAACCACCCTGTCCCGAATTGCTTCTTTATCAGCGGGCCCCTATCGCGGCGGCGCATCGAAGTCCGCGATATCGGGCGGAGGATAGCGTCGCTCGCGTTTCGCAGCGTTTCCGCAACGAGATGTAATTGCGTCAGCGGCGCAGGCGAACGCTAAATAGCCGACGTCTCGTTACTGGATTTCCCGCGGTATCGTCGAGGAAATTTACGAGCCAGACGGTAGTCGAACGCTTCGTTGTGGATGCATTTGACGCCTGGAGCCCGGCCAGTGCTCCGATTCCCATGATCTCCCTCGATCGAACGATCTCCGATCGTTAATCGCTTAATTGCGCAACCCCGCTACTACGATCCTCCAGCTTTGCATCGTGCTGCATAGTTCGCGCGATCCTCTACACGAATGCTTCGAGATATATGTGCTTTGTGTCGCTTTGAAGTGTGAGAGGATTGATGGGGTTTGTTATGAAAGCAATTTTATTTGAGAGAAGAATTGGGACATTGAGAACAAAAATGGATTATCCCACCTGTTTTGCAAAATTGAGTTAGTAGCAATAATGTATTCCAATGGGCTGTACTAATCACATAAAATGGGAAGAATTCATTTTTTTTGTTGAGGAAATTTCTTTTGTTCTAGCTTGGTATTGTCAGTGCTACCATTTGAAGTGTAATAAAGGAGGGTTATTACTTTTTTGGTTGGCTGATATGCGATAGTTGCTCATTAAAATGTCTATTAATTTTCTCTCAGATTAGTATTCGAATAGATTGATTTGAAAGAGGAAAGAGCAAAACCCATTTTCATAGCAAACCCAGAAGACTGTTTACTGTAAGTGGAGTAGACTTAATTGAAACTCTAAGACCAGTTCGTGGAATCGAACAGGATATTCAGAATTTTGCTTAATCGCGTTCCCCACCACATTTAGTCGAAACCGAGACGAAAACGATCTAGAAATCAACAGGTGACGGGGGAATTTCACTTTTAATTAAGTGGCTAGCAATTACCGTGGCGAGGAAAGTAAATTAATGGCACTCAGTACGAAGCAGCAGTGGGTTTAAACTTAAACAGAGCACGTCGTTCTTGTCATTGATTTTCTGCTAATTATTTCTTTCCCAACGAAAGCAAGTCGTCATGGTATTACAGAAACTTATCTCTCACATCCATTTCCCGTACCAGAAATTTACTTCAGCCACTGAAACAATTCAATTACCCAAAAAGAAAAGCACATAAAAATTCACGAAAGCCCAAAAGCCTTCACGTCTAAAAATGACATAAATCCGCACAGATCGGTCCGAACATCCAAGGAATACATACGCCTAATTAAATTTCACGAGAGAAATGCTTCAGGAGTCGAGGACAGTGATAACAGACGAAGGTAGAATTCAACGCTCGACGGACTGCCATTCCAGCCGCCGTTGTCCAGCAAAAAGACCTGGAAGGGAACAGCTGGAGAACAAGAGGAGAAGGAATATTTTCAGGTGATCGGCGGACGGTAACAAGAAGGACAATTAATTTTAATTGTCTTGTCCGGACAGAGCGTAGGTACGCGTGGCATGGCGAAAACGGCTGGAATATTTCCCCGGCGGGTCGATTAAAAGCCGCTGCTTGTAATTGCGCCGCCTACCGAACTCCAGTGCCTTCCTTTCCTTGTTCGCCTTACCCTGAGGCCCCGTCAGATTTAAGTACTACGACGGCATGTCGCATGGCCACGCTCACGTACTTGTTTTCTCTGGCTGGACGTGGCGCGTTCCACGAGCTCCAATTATTAAAACTCCACGGAGGATCGGGATGTTTGCGTGCCCCCGGGGACCCATCCGGGCTAATTGCAAGTTCTGAATCAAATTCAGAATCGTCGTGGCTGAACCGATCGGCCTGGCGACTGCAAATGTTTCGACGAGGGTGGAATTCTAAATTTGCTCTTCGAAAAACATGGTGCAGGTGTTTTTGTTGGGAGGGCAGTCTTGGGAGTGATAGATCAAGCGAATTTGTAAGCAATGAAGGGTAATTAGTAGGAGCAAGTTCTGAATGAAACTCTTGCGAGGAGTGGGTGGGACACTATTAAATTCAGTGAAGGGATAACTGTGAATGACGATTTTTATGAATTTGGGGATCTAGATTGTTTTTGAGGAAATTTATAGTAGGTATAGTGTTTGCTAGGGTGTGAGTTCTATGAGGGTAGATAACTTGGAAAAGTGTTTGGTAAGGTGTGATTTCTATGAGGGTAAATAATTTCGCTGTTATAGTACCAATTTTTAATATTTGTTTAATTACAATAAACTCAATTACCAAACTTCAAATTAACATTACTCATTAAATAAGGAACTCATGTGCAACCATGTACGAATTGCCTTTTTAATTAATTCTTCGTTTCTAATTATTATTTTATAAAAAGAGGTGAAAACTCTAGGTAACCATTAGGTAACTAATAGGTAACTATTAACACTAGTAACTATTAGACGCTAGAATAAGTTGGAAAATTTTTCCTAAGGCTTCAGAAAATTCCCACTACCCTTCTAAAAATGGACCTAATTTTTGCACCACCCAAAGACTAGTTCTTCTTCAAATTTTGACTCCAGGAATAACAAAGATGGTCACTTCACGTTTAAACAAACTCATAAAACAGGATAGGAGCTTCCTGCCCAAAGGCTGATGTCTGAATTTAGTTTGGCCCATCGCTATTCCCTCAGGTCTCTCGTAAGCCGATAGGAAAGGTAGAAAACGACTGAATTTATGTACGAAACGTGACCCAACCGTTTCACCGTTCGCTTCCCGTGTACACGATAACGAGGCAGGAAACACGGTATGCCGGTTTCTCGAAATCCTTCGAAACTGATCTCCTTAGGACGTGCCAGGACATCGGGATGGAGCCTTAGAGACGATTCGACGTACGGGGACTGTCAACAATGAGCTCTAATGACCATCTCCTGGACGTGTCAATACTGTATTTTGTCCACAAACGTCATCGCACAATGGCACCCCATGGCGTTCGAGAGAAAGAGACGCGAAAACATGTTACTCCTGCGCGTCTAGACGCCTGAGAGCGAATGCACGCGGGGGATTATGCGAGGATTCGATGGAAGCTGATACTGCGTCGCACTGGAGAGACGTCGATGGAAAGCCATTATGGTAACGGTGGAAAATATTAACGTCACTTTGTTAGTGGCTGCAATAATGGCCAAAGGAAAGTTTAAACTGTGAACTGGGACTGTAATAAGATAGTTCCATTAGAAAGAAGAATATCTTCAAATTTGTATTTCATATATTAATAATAATAATTCCTTATTGCACAGACATTACGAGAGAAAACGTATAGAAGGAAAGAAAAAGAAAATTAGTTAGAAATTATATAATACATACAGTGACTCACAGCCATAATCGTACACTCTTTAAAATCGCATAACATTTTTTAAATGGTCCAAACGACTTGAGCTTTTTTGAGAAGCTGGAAGGATTAGTTTGCTAAGTGATGTGTTTCGTCGTTTTTAAAAAAAATGCAATTGGTCGGAACAGTGAAAAAAATAGTAAAGGTCGTTTTTTAAACTTTTTTTGGGAGCCTGTAATGAAAATTCAAAAAACCGGTTTGTAGATTGAAGTAAGTTGTATACATGCCTAAAATTTCATCAAAATCGGTTAACGTTGCTCTGAGCTGCAAACGTTTAAAGATCGCAGAATAAGGTCGAGAATTGCGGAAATTTCCGAAATCAGCGATTCTCGACCTTTTTCTGCGATCTTTAAACGTTTGTAGCTCAGAGCAACGTTAACCGATTTTGATGAAATTTTAGGCATGTATATAACTTACTTCAATCTACAAACGGGTTTTTTGAATTTTCATTACAGGCTCACAAAAAAAGTTTAAAAAAACGACCTTTACTATTTTTTTCACTGTTCCGACCAATTGCATTTTTTTTAAAGCTTCTAGCTTCTCAAAAAAACTCAAGTCGTTTGGACCAATTTGAAAAATGTTATGCGATTTTAAAGAGTGTACGATTATGGCTTTGAGTCACTGTATAAAAGTAGAAGAGTGCAAAATGTGCAGCTGTTGTTAATCTAACCACTTAAAACTACTTAAAACTACTTAACACTAACACTAACACTAACAGTGTATTTGGAAAATAGATGTAGATATCCAATTAGTTACCTAATCGCGAGTAAGGATTAAAGTCATGTGTGTGACGTTGCAAAATAACAAGAGTAAGAGTTAAGAATTACTTGCTATTGTTGATTACCAAAAAATTATGTCATGTTTGAAAGATGAGAGGGCGGTTCGAGAGGGGTTTAAGGGTTATTAGGGGTTGTTCAGTGTATAGGTACCCATTAATGATTCTAACATAATACGTAAAGCATAGTAGTTTCAGTTCAGTTTGTTATGTAGACATGTAAAGAAGTGAATTTTGAAATTTCTTTTGACCACCATTGTAACTCTGCAATGCCTTCGAGATTCATGCACAGGATAGGGAATTAAGCAGGGGTTGAAACGGTTCCGAAAATAACTGTTTCAAACTGTTATATATCGGTTCTGACTGAAACAGTTATGAAAGAACCGATATTCCGAATAACTGTTATAAGGAACCGAAATTTCTGGCTATTTCGATTTCGGTTACGGTTTTGCAGAACCGATATTATATCGGTTCCGTAACGGTTATATATCGGTTTTATAACAGTAATGTATCCTATCGGTTACACATCGGGTATGCATAACACGTTCCAAAATATTTACGATCAATGTGAATTTTTTTAATGGAAATTCGATTTGTTTATAAGTCTTTTTATCGCTGGGCCTCTCTATCAGGTGTCTCTCTTTTTAAAACTCCATCAATGCAGGAAAAGCCGAAATGAAAGACAGCATCTGTAAATTAAGTACTGAAAAGAGGGATTCTAGATAGTGAAGCTCAGCGATGAAGGATCTTATAAACAAACGCGAAGAACGATTCTCTGGGTCGGAGGGTTTAAGGTCAATGGGCCAGAGTCACTTGTATTCCTGAGCTAGTTGCGAGCACGTGGAATTTAATACAAAAATTTTTATATTTCCCAACAAGACATATCGTCGTCCTCGAGACACTGTCTTTATTAAAAAAAAAAAGTTAATAATCTTCATAATTAATATAAAATTAGTAGATAGTAAGTTTGTAGATATTAGGAAAGTTATTGCTGTTAATGTTAGCAATACTTTAAATTAAGTGTCAAATTAATATTAGACGTAGCGTATAATAGTTATTAGTGATATTTAAAAACATATCGACATAACGGACCGAAAGAAATGCGACATTGTTCGTAAGTATTTTGAAACGTGCGATGACAGCATAAAAATGCGATGTATAGTTGGAAGTTGCTCTTCAACAATTTCGGTATATAATTTACTTTGTTTAAATTTTTAATAAGGGTTTACTTTTGAGAATCAATTTATTCTTCCCAGATTTATTATTTAATCATAATTTAAAAGGCCCTTACGCATGGTTGAGGCGAGCCCAATCTCATGGCGAGAGTTTACTGTATAACCGATATATAACCGTTACGGAACCGATATAATATCGGTTCTGTAGAACCGGAACCGAAACCGATATAGGCCAGAACCCTTTTCACTCGTAACTGTTTCAAGATGATTTCGGTTCTCATAACTGTTTCGAGAACCGAAACCGATATCATAACTGTTTTCAACCCCTGGAATTAAGCCATGAATTCTTTAATGTCGAAGCTTAGTATTTTGCCATGATCTTCTGTTCCAATTTTGTATTGAAGAGATTTAACTGTTGTTATCAATTACAAATTATTCTAAGATTCTGCACTGGTCTAATTCTTACAATCGGTGTAAAATATGGTTACCAAGGAACAAGTTCACCTGTTGCAATAAACTACTTAAGTTGTGGATCGATTTGATATAATTAACTTCGTCATTGAAGTGGACGATTACCTTTAATCATCAATCGTTTTGGAAGAATTTGGTGATTACCACATAAGGCATGTGATTAATCAGTGAATGTGGCTGAAAGAAAAGGACATATCAGTGACGCAACTGACGTCGTAATGGATAATGGGACACTGAAAACCCTGTAGCAAGTAGATGGATGGACGTCCTGCGTCCGAGGAAGAGACGGTCAGGAATGATGATACAAGCGAGGAATGGTTATGATGAAAAATTGTTTGAACAGGGCAGGTGTTTCCCCGTGAAGACTCCTAAGGGACGTCGTTGCCCTACGACATTCCACGTCTCCCTGCATCAGTCATCTGAGACACCTTAGGACTAGTTAGCTGATTTCGCAGGATAGAAGATAAAAATATTTCGTAGCACCTCCAGTCGAAGATTTATGAGCCTGCCAAATCTGTCACATTAGGGTAACTCGAAGAAAAATCTTTAAAGATTATAACACTTGGAACATGTTGCACTCTAACTCTACTAGTTCCCCAGTTTCATCTTTACAATTCTCTTCAGACAATTTCGACATCAAATTGATACCTGACCAATACTTTCAATTCACAAAATTGAAGACAAAGCCTTCATGAAATAATGAAGAAACAAGCTGGGAGAATTCGCTGAATAATTATGAGGATTTCAACCTAACTATTTTTTGAACGATTGGAAGTTAACCCATTTGCATCCAAGCGCGGAATATTCCGCGAGCCGCGACTGTCTAGTATCACCAAGCGCGGAATAATCCGCGAGCCGCGACTGTCTAGTATCACCAAGCGCGGAATAATCCGCGAGCCCGCGACTGTCTACTATCACGCGCGGTGATACGAGCCAGTCGTCAGTTGAACGTCGCTGATGTTTCAGCGCGGCAGCTTAAGTAGAGTCATGATGCAAATGGGTTAAGAACCCTTTGTCCCAACAAGGTTTCAGCTGCATTAAAAATAGAATGAAAATATAATTTACGACCAATCCTTCACGAAGCACCGAAATTTGTATGCACATGAAGAAACTGTCTGGAAAACTCGCCTCGTCTATGATTTTCTACTGATCTCTATCTCCATCAGTGGAGATGGTGTTCGCGACGATTGGTTGTCCGAAGCCTCGATGTCCAGGGGTTCCATTCGAAAATGACCAGTGTTGCAGCGGTTCCAGCGCGCCATCCATTTCAACCCCCTGCTGGAGCACCCTCGGTTCACCGATAACGATCAACGCCTCCCAAATTATCCCACACTCGAGCCATAATTTTCGAATTATAGGTACACCCTGTCCCACATGATTTTCATGGAGGGGCATTAACGTACGGCGGTCGTGCGACGCGGGAAAAAATGGAAAGCTTAATTGGTCGCCGGATTTACATAATTGGCGTAGACTGTGATGGCGTGGTCGCTGGGGTTCCTCATTGCCCACGGCGAATCTCAAGTCGCCAGGATAATTACAAACAGCGAGGTGGACATTTTTATAAGAGGGCTACACAGAATGTTGCTCGTCTTTGCGAGAACGGGGACAACGGTCCTCGATTAAGAACACCTGCGAACGCTTAAGGTGTCGCTCGTCTCTTTACAAAATCGTAATCGGCGAAAACGAGAGTAATAATTTTCGTGATCATAAGTGGTGTGTCGAATAAAACGTTGTTTTTAAAGGCGACAGTACTTGCGTCATTGGAGGTCGTTTATTACACGTGCAGTCTTGAATCGAAGGGTGAGTGTCATTTAATGAGCTTTAAAAGCTGCTTAACTGTTGGGAGTGGAACGAATCTGTAATTTCACTTTCCTGCATTTATGTGTCAGGTGTTATAGTTACAGATAGTTAAGACATTATGCAAGCCACAAGGTATTTGCTTTATATAGGGATTCGTGTACTGAATTCATTGAAGCAGTCTGTGGGGGAAGAACCTCTGAGATAAATGAAGAAATAAGTGTTATCTAGGATTAATTAGTTAAAAGTAGGAGTAATGTGAATGTCCATCTCTACTTAGCAGATGAAATACCGTTTATGGAAGTGCAAGCAAAGTCAGAATTGTAAGAAACAGTGACCATGAGAGACTCCGGTGTCCAAATACTCGCACCAATGGTCTACAAACGAGAAGAACAGAAAATTTCGACATGGCGTCGGGGGAAGAGTGTTTAAAGTATCATATTTCTGGTTGCATCTAATTTATTCCGACAGGGAACTGTCCAAGATCTCCAGATTCCGTTCTACCTGCGAGATTCTTGAATTGCCAAGCCGGAAGATTTCTGGGAGGAGAAGTTATTACTGCCCAGCAGGGTGTCCGGCTATTTCGTGTTACTATTTCCAATAACAATTACACACCGAGAAATTATATTTCCTTGACTGATGCAGCTTCGACGAGAGACTGGCAGGTATCGCTTCTCTGTCAGAAATGACACGAACAATTATCGCTCTTGCCTCAGCCTCCAATTAAAAGGAGAAATTGAGAATATGCTAACAGACAAGACTGATCCATCAGTAAGTCTACAACATTGGGAACCACGAAGAAAGGAAAAGTTGCAACACGTAACCTACTTTGTTTAATTAATCCTTACGTGGCGGATGAGGGGCTCATTGTTACGTATTATTAATATTACTTCTTGGAGAATATATGGATTTGGGATTGGAGTCTAGATAGGCGAAGCGTATTCCGGGGTGCGATTGATTGAAATTGCGTGGTAAGATGGACTCTGCGTTGGATGTGTTGTTAAAATAAAGTAACGTGTTAGAGAAATAATCCTAATAGAAGCAAAGAATGTCACATTTTTTCAGAAGTTGAAATGGTACAATTACCATGTATTGCATCAATATGCAACTTCCAGAAGTGAATATTTTCAGTATTTTCTTTTCAACCACAGCGAGGCTTTTACTTATCAGCTCTGTTTTGCAACAGCTCTAAAAATTAAAATAAATTATTCTATCACTTACCACCACTTACAGCTCGTGCCATCGCATTCAGCACGGAATTTGCATCCATCTCCACTAAAAAAATAATTTTTTATTTCTTTGGCACTTGCATCGTTTACCATTTCAACCCCCCAATTTGACTATTTCATCTAGCCGAGGAACAGTGGACAAATGAGTCCTTGTAGAAAGCACTTAAGTGCCAAAACCCCCGAAATAAATTTTTTATAAATAAGTAATCAATAGTGCTAAAAATTGGTACCACTGGTTTACGCCCAACGCCACTTCTATAGAAAGCATACTTTCAACTGTCGATAATATGTGCTTCTCTGAAGTGTCCCGGAAATTGTCGCAGGCTCAATAAAGCGCCGGCGTGATTCAATAAATCGCGTTCGCAGGGACGCAGGTGGTAGCCTCGTCGTGTTTCAAGGAGATGGCCCTCTTCGTGGCGTCAACTTTCGGCGATTAATCAACGATGGAAGATGGCTATCGGGGCTGAATTATCTACGTGTAAACTAGCCGCGTGGCTTGTACCTCTATTGTACGAGCACTCAGCCCTTTCATTGTGGCCGATGAGAAATCGGCCGGTTTTCGAATCCGTGGGTTTTGTTTCATTGCCTCGCACGGACGCGTGCGGGCCTCCCGCCTCTGGCTCTTTTCTTTCACGGCTGGACTGGTGTATCGTTGTACATAATAGCCGGGGAAGGAAATGCTGTTTCGATGTTTGTCACGGCATACTAAACGGTCGTAGGAATATCCCGTTGCTGAGTGTCTCGCCGGCCGAGGTAGTAAATTATTGGGAATGAATGGTAGTGGGGCCTGAAACGTGATATTTACAATGTAAATAGTTTCACAGCCGCACTTCCTCCCCCCCTGCCGCGACACGTGCATTTTTTAGCCGCTGCGTAACGTGAAATTGCTTGGGCATTTGGTATCGCGATGTATGCTGAAGACGGGGTATAAATCCAGGGAGAATTAACTATGCGGCTTCGGTGGGATTCATTAATTGCCTGTTCCTTGGGAACTGATAACTTGATGGGTCGTTTTAGAAGGGGCCAATTGAAGATGGTGCCTATGTGGGATTATTTTACTCTTTTGGCAGAAATATGCTGGTACCAGCTTACTATTTTTTAAGTAGAACGTGGAGGTCTCTCATTTCTTAAATATCATAATTGCTAACTCAATCTGAACATCGACAACGTATGACAGATACATCACGAGCCATCAACTGTCATAATTATCTTGAGCCACAGTGCTCCCAAAGGGACCCAAGAAAGCAGAAGTGCGTGACTTGTGTTGACAGGAACCATAAAGCGCGCTACATCTGCAACAAAATCGCAACGGCCGGCACGCCACATTCCATATTCGACTGTACGACTTCCAGTTCCCATTTCGAGGCCCCAGTCTTTCACCCAGAACCCTGACATCTGCGTAGCTTTCTTATAAAGGGACTCTGCTACATGTGCCAGAAGAGTGATTGTAACAATTAACGCTCGAAGGTTGCTTCCCATTCGAACAGAGAGGCGTGTATACCGTTGCTCGAGTTAACGATCGTGACTGCACGCAGTTTTGCGTCAGATTGATTGACACCAGGCGCGCTTGCGTAAAAGTCGACGATCAGATCTCTCCGAAATAATAAGCGGGGTCGATTTTGAAATCGACTTCATCAGCTTAATGGTTCCTTCAAGGTGGCTGTCTTTCAAGTCCCTTGATTACCGCACAACAGTTCATAAGAACCGTTGATTGGGAATAATTTAATCTTTCACCCTAAGTCGTCGATAGGGATCTTCAGGAGCCAGCACTGACAAGAGAAGTTCGGTTGCCCGAACATACCGTCTTTTCTAAAACTGTGTAGGTTTGTAGAGGATCTCGATAGGAGTGTCAGGCAATTTTTCGTTGGTGCCCATTTTCGGTTCTGCAGGGTGAAAACACTCCTGGACCTCGCCTTTTGCACTCTACTTCTACTCTTACATATACGTACTATGTAATTTCTTACTCTACTATTTTTCTCATTGTCGGTTTCTTATACGTATATATATTTTTTATTTTATCTCCTTGTTATTTTCGTAATGTCTAGTGGTACAATAAAGAATTACTATTATTATTATTATTATTATTATTATTATTATTATATCTTGAAAACTATAGTAGATATAAAAAAATTATTACAATGAAATGTTAATGGCTTTTTGTGCTCTATAAAACTTGTTTAAAATTTGTAATAAGAAACTATTTTTTATTTAAACTACAAATTCTATCGAGGTCCTCTAAAAGCCTGTACAGTTTAAAAAATAATGTGAATGTCGGGGAACTTCTTTTGTGAGTTGTGCTTAGAGTTGAATGGCCCAGTGTTGTGATAGTGGCTGAATGTTTCGTTGGTGACGACTGATAATTAGTGGCTAACCAGAATGTTGTTTACTAACTCTTTCAGGCTGGCTAAATTACAACGGCTATTTACCACCACCCCGTAAATCAATCGGGGGATCGCGACCGCCGATTGCTCGTCCCCTTGTGCACACGGGCCCGAACCATCCTTAGCCTGATTTAAGGCGCGTATTCGCGGAATACTTTGGCGTATGTCGTTCGAATCTCTGTCGCGGCGCGCGGCCGCTTTCGTAATTTAACCGACCGGTAGCCAGGCCATTCGATATTCAAATTAGTTTTTCAGCACACGATTAATTTCGCGGGGAGGGATCTGCGAGACGCGGCCACGCGAAACTGATTGAATACCGGTGCGATAAGTCACACCCTGGCTCGTCCATAACGAGAGCAAACGTTTAAGAGGAGACGGCGTATTGAGTGACGTGGGACTGTTGATACGCGTTTCTTTCAACACTATCTTTCGTAACGAATATGACGGTGGAATTTAAGATTAACCCTTCGTGGTCACACCTTACAATTACAAATTGGTCACATCGGGTTCACTGCACATCAGCGTCATTTTCGTATTTTTTAATCTTTTGACTTTCGAGTAATAATTGCACTTTCGCAATACTCAAGCAATCATGCTCTAATAGTATTTTTCTGGAAATGTAAATTCTGATATGATGGTGTTGAAAAAATAGTTGTGGAAAAAGGGATCTTTCTTGTAAAAATTCACAAAATTTTTAAACTTTAATATTATCGTCCAAAAATTTGCAGAAATATTGGCAAATAAAAAAAATTGCCTGGGTGACGATACAGTCCATGTGACCACGAATGGTTAAAATCGAATGGTGCTTCGAGTTAGAGGAGGGTAGAAACTGGGGGGCTCGGTGGAAAACATATTAGAAGGTGGTGGAATTACACTACATTGCAGGAACAAATTAATGGTACAAACTACAAAGAGACGAAAACTGAGCCCCCCAATTTTGAAAGCCCTGAATATTCATGGGAGGCTAATTATTTTATTCGTCCACGGAAGCAGGGAGATTGAATTCCATTCAGCAAGAAAGCATATTCCAGCGTCCTTTTATGGATCAGTAAACACTGTTACCAAGGTAATATCAATTAATCAAAAGCACTATGTGGACATCGTTTCACCCCAGCGCCACGTACCAGAACCACCCCCTTTGACACTAATTGAACGGACGAAAGATAATACCGCAACCCTGGGCTCTATAGCGAGCGTAGCTTCCCGCGGGAGCCAATCAGAAGCGAAGCACACAAAAACACGGATTTATGGCCAGTAGGCGGTACAAGGATCGCGAGAGACCGAGAAACCAG
This sequence comes from Andrena hattorfiana, assembly GCA_944738655.2. NCBI lineage: Eukaryota > Metazoa > Arthropoda > Insecta > Hymenoptera > Andrenidae > Andrena > Andrena hattorfiana. The sequence continues at coordinate 35,918,968 of OX122889.2, read as the reverse complement.
GGACGCGAACGAAGGGAACAGCGATGGGGATAGATAAAAGGGGTGGAAAGGGAAGAACGATGGAGAGGAACAGGAAGAAACGACAAAAGGACAAGAAACACGCGGGGCGGGAAGGGGAGAGCGGGGGAAAGGTCTCGTGGAACACGAGACCCGCGCCCCCAGTAATTATTTCGCGTCTTGCACCGAGGACGATTTTTTGCCGGCGTGCTAAGTGTGTTCCTTAATTGAATTTAAGGTTATTTAATATGCTTTTAGTCCGCTATCGTCGGGCCCCCTTACATACTCCTGGAAACGACGCCCGATCGATCGGCTGCCCGCAAGACTCCCCTCTCGTTCGATGCGTTTCCATCCTCGTCGGCGGTCCGTCTCGACCGAGCGTCACCCATAAACCTGCTACGTCCTGAATTATGTCGGGGGCTTATCGAAAATACGGGGCTTAATTTCTGCCCGCCGTCGTTTCGATTACAAAGCGAGCCTCGCTCCGCTCACCACGGAGAGATTTAATTGATGCGAACAGCCGAGCGATTGTCTCGGGCGCGCGCTCTTTCGACGGTGCTGCTGTAAATCTTGGGGAAATTAATGATTCCACGCGGGCAAGGGGCATTTCAGGAATCAACCGGTCAATTCTGACGACCGTTTAAGAACGAATTTGCGGGGCATTGAACAGAGGATTCTGTGGCTCGCGAGCTATGAAGTGGAATTGTTGATGAACTTTCTGGATATCGAGAGTTTGGTTACTTCTTTCTTTATTACTTCAAATTTTAGTGTACTTCTTTCCTCGTTTGATGTTTCGATAATTATTTTCATGCACAATATGGGGAACAGGGTTTTCGAAGGGGACAGAGAACTGGGCCAAATTATACAGAAACGAAATGAATGAAAAGAAATTAGTTAAACACAGTATGGATCCCACAATTTTGTGATCTTTATTTTGCAAAAAATTACCCATCCACTGTTTAAAAATTACCAACCATAGTTCCATTTGAAACTTAAAAAACAAAAACTACAGAAAGTTTTAAATAATATTAATTATACTACTCACCATTAAATAATCCATTAAAAAACATTGCAAAATAAGAAGAAGAAATAAAATATATCCCGATAGAAACAAAGCTACTTTTATTTAACAATTAAAATCTTCAAACTAAATTTACTCAATTTCAGATCATTGAAGGTCGGTAGCTTTCCGAATATACCTATCTTAGCTCAATTGAAGGGTTGAAATGGTAAATGCCAGAAGTGAAAACTGACTTTTATCCTTTTTAACCACAGCAACGTTGGTACTTATAATATTATCTCTGTCTTGCGACAGCCCTAGAAATTAAAATTAATTATTCTAGCACTTACAGTATTTACGCCGTATTCCTGAAATTTACATCCTTTTCCACCAAAAGCGTAATTTTTAATTTACTTTGCATTTATATCGTTCACCATTTCAGCTCCTCAATTATTCAGCAGGGATCAACGTGGAATCACGGGGTGGAATTGTCTGGGGCAATGGAGACGCCAGTGGTTTGGCTAGTATCTATTGAAAATTGGTTTGGTCAATCAGGTCGAGGCTACAAATTAGCGTTTCCTCGATTCAACGAACCTTGTCCATTAAGCAATGACATCGACGTGGACGGCCCTCCAACAGGGAATCCTCCCTGATTGATTCCCGCGGGAAACTCCGCAACAGCATCACGATAGATCGTTGCATTATTCCATTGCGTTCAATTAGTGTCAGCAGAGAGAAGCTGTCGCGTTTCGCAGCGACCCTTTCCCCGCTCGGGAATAAGTAATGAAGGGAAATAAAATTTTAACTGCTGCCACGAGCGTTTCACGGAGGACGGTTAATAGCGAGCATCGTAAAAAACACGTATTTATTGGTCTCGTCGCGAGTGCAAGCGGAGGAAGAAAGTGAAGCGCGGGGTTCTTTTAAATCAGAATTAATTGACATTCAAAACGGAGCCGTCGACTCGCTGGTCGATGTAATGAGCAGCTTAATGTCTGCGCATATAGAGGGATGCGCAAACTGAAGAAGAATAATAATGCAGGAACTTTGCGGAAAGCACTAAGTTGCTGAGTGATGTCGCATAGCAGGAAGATTGCAAGTGGAAGAGAGATGTTGTGGCTCCAGGTCGACTCATCTGGATCGCAAAGAAGCAGCTTCGTGTGCATGGAGAGGCAGAGTTGCAACAGTTACCCTGAATAGGAAACGTCAAGTAGCTCGTTGCTACTTCCGTCAAACCTGCGGAGACATCTTCAAACATGCAGCAACTTTGGAGACATCAACTAGTACTTTTCAATAAATGTCTGCATCGGTAGTAGATACCTCTAATCAACTCTAATGCTTAAAAATTCAACAAGAACTTGCTGTCTATTCCATCTGCATCCTCACAGTGGTGCAGCCATCTTGGAACTTTTATAGAACTCATCATAACTCAAATACAGTGCTTGGATTTTCGATAAAGATGTCAAACATCCAAAATGCTAGATCCACATAGTGCAGCTTCTTTTTCCACGAGGATACCTTTGTTAATCGAACAGATCTGGTACAGTTAATTCCAGCTACGCACAGCACCCATTCAGCCCCGCACGCGATACAACTTACCCAATGTCCAAATTGACGACTTCGGGGGGCTGAAGTAAGGTGTGGTGGGCAAAAACACGAAAGAAGCGATCCCCTGCGTGGCATTTTTGGGATTTAGGAGCACTAAGGTCTGCCGCAGGTTGCTCCCAGCAGGTGGTTCCCCTGGCAGGTTGAAGGCTGAATAACCGACCGTGGGGCTAACCAGCGGCCGTGGAAACGCGTAACTCAGCGGGCACCATTAGCGTTATCTCTTTCGCGAATAAAAGTGCCGTACGATGTAAGCGTGTGAATCACGCACGGGGCTGAAAAAACAGGGAAAGAAGCGAACCGTCCTCTGTGTGCAAGGTGATGGTCGAGGGAATGGAACCTTTACTAGTGGCCGATACACCTCGGGCGAACGTCGCGGGTCCTGAAAGTGGATCTTTGACGCTGAATTATCTTGGAACTTAAGTCGCTGTCTGCTTGAGTTTCTGGTGTTTCGACGAGGCTTCCCAGTTGCTCGAGCAAGCTTTTACCAGTGGAAGATTGAAATACTGGCGCGGTGAAATGATGAGACAAGGAATGAAGGGGTTAAAGGAGTTTTAATTTGAAATTAATGTGAGTAGAGTTTGGCGATGTTTAACAATGTTTCATAATGTTTGGTAATGTTTTAAAAGGGCTAAGGAGTGGAATATATATTCTATGATATAGTGAAGTGTCTAGTTTTTGTAAAATAACATGGAATTTACATTAAACGAAGGTGTTCTTCTCCCTCGAGCATTAAGCGATTATGCCTACCTGTGAGGTGTGAAAAAACATGGATATTCGGGAATTTTGGGGGGAGAAACTTGAAGGCTTTTCTAATCAGACCTTTATGTATTTGAAAGTGTACATGTTAAACTACTTGCGGTAATTCTTGTGATAGAAAATATAAATAAACATGTGAAAAATCAGCGATCTCCCGGCAGCGATTTTTCTCAGTAGTCTGTGGTCACCACTCTAATTTTGATCTGGTTCATCTGAAATAAAAAATTCGCGGGAATTTAGTTAGTATATTAGATTATCTAGTCCTTAATCGTTCATTATCTCGAAAAATTAATTTGGTACAAAATGGCTTCTTCTCATAGCAAAAGTACCGTTTTTCGTAACAGAATCGCTCTCATTTTTCATAACTTTTCATTTGTAAAATAAAAACCATCAACGGAAATGAAAAAGCCATGATTAAGGACTGGATAATTTAATATACTAACTAAATTTGATCGAATTTTTTATATCTGATGAACCAGGTCAAAGCTACAGTGGTCACTGTAAAGCGCTTAAATAAAAAAACGCTGCCGGGAAATCGCCTATAATTCCATTATTTATTTAGATATCGCATTGCAAAAAAAGCTACAAGTAGTTTAAAATATATACTTTCGAATATACAACCGTTTACTTAAAAAAGTCTTCAAGTTTTTTAAAAAAAATCCCGAAAATACTTGTGTTTTCACTCCATACAAGTAGGCATAACCCCTTAATTATTAAAAAATTCTAATATTAAGGTTTAACACTAGAATTTTTTCCACGATGAGATACGCTGGCCAAGACGAGCGATCTTAAAGCGTCTGAAATTATACGAGCACACGGTCGACTACAATAAGCCTGACGAGCCTGTGGTTAACACACAACTCTGCATATTACTATTTTTTTGTTGCGCTACAAGAAGTACATTTCCGGTCACGGATGAAGGGACCTCGATAGCAGCGAGACCCGTGGGATGTGAAGAACATGGTCAGTGAAGGGAGACGATAGTCACCGCAATGCTCGTATTTATCTCGATGGGAACACATCCTATTCGATTTTTCTTTTATTTCCCCTCCTCGACGAGAAATGGTCATATTTGCAGGTGTAAAGTAAGCAGAGAAAAAGCAAACTCTGTTGAAGTTATTGCTTCAGAGTCCAGAGTAGGAAGTGAACAATTCATTTTCTCGCGTAATAAATTGATACTAAAGAGAAAAATCAATAGATGATGCCAAGGATATTCTACCATTAAATTTAACACTCTATTTTGTAATTATATTTTAATTTCGTATACAAAAGAAATTATTGGATACAGGAACGATTGGCTGAAGACTTTCTGACGTATTGACACCGAGACCAGAACAATAAAACCGTGTTAACCGATTCTGCATGCAGAATCGGATTTTCGAGAGTGACGCCACCTCGCCTGCATACAAGATGATATCGAGGCTTATGGTTTCTCCACCCTCGGGGATTCGAGCGAGATCGTGTCAATAAATCGGATAGCGTGCGCGAAAGGCGGCAGAGGAAGGAACAGCGCGGAGGAGAAACCAACTAACAAAAGTGTATCTGAAGGATCGGCAGTGCACGGTGGCTGGGAGGCACGATTGCACAGAATCGAGAGCGACCAGTCACGCATTTCGAATATTTAGCTCGAGGTTTCAGGAAGCGCTTTTGCACCTCTTCTAATCCAGTTATGAAAGCGAGGCCAGGGATCATCCTTTGCTCTAGGCCCTGCCATAAATTTCAGCAGCTCCGATCGGTAGATTCAGGAGAAAACTGCAGCGACGCCATGTGTTCCAGTCCAGTTTTAGATGATATCAAGAATTCCTCATGTTCCTAGATACCCTCAAAACTTCTCGTAGGATCTATTAGATCTAACGAAGATGTAAGAATAACGTAACCAGTCGTTGCGCTTCATCGGGAAACTTTTATCAACAGTAACCTTGAAAACTAAGAATTCTTCCATCATCCACTTTCCACAACTTCCATCATGCACAGTTCCCTTAATTATTCCATTCCTTTCATCAAAACCTGGAATATTCCAAAGAAACAAAATTGTTTCTCCAAAACCATAAATACTTGAAGCCCTTCCTATAACATTAATCAATCATTAGCAGTCCAACAAGCGACAATCAATTGAGTCCCGTGGAATCCAGCTCATTGGCATGGACGTCTTCATGAGCATTATAAACGTGCTGTTGAGCCGGTGATACGACATAATAAGCCCCCGAAACTGCGTTCACCGAGGGAGCTTACGATGTGCCTCGTAAAACACGAAACCGCCGTGGCGATCCCGCAAGAGCCAGAGAACATCTCGGACGCGCTTTCTCGATAACGATGTCACAGTGTTTTTTGTCGTGGCCGGCGTACGCGTACACCGCGGGTCATTAGAATGGTAGGATCGGGGCTGCAGGGGAATTTCGGCCACGGTAATAATCTAATAAATCGGCGGGGAAGACATATGTACGGGCTGCCGCGCAGCCGGATCGAATGCCCGCTCGGTTAGCGGACTCTGCATTCCCGATTGCGATGTTTACGAGCACCGCCGGCCGAAATTTATGAAAATTATTCGCGGCTACCCCCGATTTCGCGTATTCATGCGCTGCGCAGCCTCCGCCGGCCCGCCGCGACATCCGGCCGGACGAACGTTCCCATTGTTCTGCTCGGGACATGTCGAAATTTCCATACGCGACGAGGTTATCCAATAAACTCGGACGAAAGCATTCCACGCTCCCTCCACTCGACTTGCTACCCGGAAGCTTCTCCTCCGCGACGGTTCCTTTCGCTGCTGGGTCCCTTTGTGCTGCGATCGTGACTTCCAAGTGTGCCACTTTTTGGAAAGTCATCTTCAATCCGCGATGGTACTGATGGCTTTAAAGATTTCTCGGGGTACGCGGGCGGGCAAAGTAGTTGTGGAGGGTTTTCGCTTGAGGAAAACATATTACTGGATTCAGGAGACTATAAGAAATCAACTGACTGCCAAATAGTGCTTACTCTTGTATTCAGTTCGTTGCAACTGATGGTTTTGACGATTTCTGGGGTGTATGAAGGGTGAGGTAGTTATAGAGTGTGTGTGTTTTAAGGGGTTATATCTAGTCAGGAGGCCGAAAAAAGGCGAATGTTTGTGAATTTTTTTGAAAACGCGGAAGCATATAGTTTCACAGAACTTTTTGCACTTAAAAAGAACAACATTTTAAGAACATTTGGTAATTTTTTCGTAGAAAAATATTGAGGTTTATAATAAAAATACAACGACATCCAGGAAGTCTTTTTAAAAACGGTAAGCAAGATATATCAAAAACTACTGCTTCAATCTTTCTAAAATTTTGTGGGCTTATTTTAGATATACAAATCTAGTGGTTGATCGAAGGATTTTTTTCAATACATAATTTCGATTTTATGAACGAAAAACGGGTGTTTTTTTACAAAGTCGGAATCTTAAATTTAAACAGCCGCCATTTTGCTTTAACTTAATAGTTCGGAAATTCTATAGATTAATCAGAGGATAAACTAATGTACTAACAAAATCATTTTCGTTTTTTGATGTTAGATAATCTGCTTCCGAATGGCAGTGCTCACCGCAAAAAAAAACAATTTTTTAAAAGGCTTCTTGGATGTGGATTGTTAGTTTATTATAAACGTAAATATTTTTCTGCGAAAAAATTACCAAATGTTCTTTAAGTGTTCCTCTTTTAACTGCAGAAAGTTCTGTAAAAATATATGCCAATGCTTTTTCCAAAAAAATTCACCAACTTTCGTCTATACCATAAAGTATAAACTATACTGCTAGGTAATGATTTCTCTGAGATGCAGTTGGATGCACCTCATGGTTTGGATGATTTCTTGGGTGCATGAGGGGTAAGGTAGTTATAGAGGGTGTCTTTTTTAAGGGATGATTGTTTTGTGATCGAAAATACCATAAAATATGAGCCGACTGCTAGGTAATGATTTCTCTGTGATGCAGTTTGATGGAACTGATGATTTTGAAAATACTTGTAGTTCATGTAGTCGAAATATTTATTGCAATGTTGCATCACTGAAATGTATGTAGTTCGCACAATTTTCATAACAATATGATTGATAAAATGATTCCTTGTGCTAATAATAAGAGACGTATAAGTGATAACGTGCTTATCATAATGCAATAAATATTTCCAAGTAAAATCTCGCTGTATGTGCAAGATAGCCACAAGGTGTAAGTCTTCCTCAGCGATACAGTATGTAAATTGGATGCAGCTGATGTTTTTCCGATCTTTTGGCTGCACCATTGAGAAGATAGTTAATGGGATGATCCTTGAAGAACCTCTAGTTGCGCGATCGATGAAATCGCGAGGCGTGAGCTGGACCAGCAGTTAATGCTTCCTCCGCGATGCAATTCGATGCAGCTGCGTATGTATTTATCGCGGTTGTCACTTTCTATACAGGCAGACTGCTTCGCGAGAGAATTACAACCGTGTAACTCACGCCAAGTGGGATAGTTTCTATCAGTCGGTGCGGCTCGCTTCGGCGAGCAGCGCGCTGATATCGTAATTGTATCGTAGATAAGGTTACTCGATGACCTGAGAACAATTTGCTTATCCGATGGTGCGAGTCATGCGGGAAGCTTGTTACGAACTATTCATCGACAGAGTCTCGAGATCGATAAATTGCGATCGTTAGATGCAGTGTCTGGTCTAACGTGGCCATTGGGATGGGCAATAAATTTTTGCTAAAGTTTCATTTCAGAAACAAACTTAATAGCTGGACTTGGATTCTGGATTCTTCTCTCTTTGTATCCCTTTCTTGTAGGAGTTTCGAAAGAACTTGATATATATCACGTTTCCATGTAGAATTATTCATATTCTTCTATATGAAACACAATCTTCCTCATCGTACCGGATGATTCAATATCCATCTATTATTCTCATTACAACTGTCACTTAAACAACTATGTCAGATTACACCTACATTTAAGTTCGTAACAATATACCACAAATGAGGCACTTGGAAACCAAAGGGATGCGAGTGACATTTTTGAAATTTTGAAATTAAGAACAGAAATGGTTAGTTAAATCGTTAAATATGATGTTGTCAGTTTCTATATGTCAAGCATTAAATGGGCCTAGGTATACAAAAAGGTACTAACCTTTAATTGTTACAGAAAAGTACCTTTATTTCTATTGGGTATATCTTATTTCTTGTAATTGTTTTACAATATTTTTTAATGGGTTGTTCAATAGTGAGTAATATAATCAAGTAAAACAATTAGTAGATTGTACCCTGACAGCAGGAAACAGACACTGTCTGATATCCGAGCCTCTGTGAACAATAAATTTAACAAATTATCAAATATAAATGTAAATGTAATGTATATATATGAATTAAAGTATGGCCGTTATATGTTGAATTTTCATAATTTTTATAATCTTTGACTCACTTGAACTACCCCTAAACATAAATATGCATTGTCCAAAGTTTTATATAGTGTTTGTATATCTAAACGAACAAATCAGGGTGGTTAAGAATCATAAAAAATATTTAAATATTTTTTTTAACTTTTAAGCTGCACTCTAAAATTCACGCGACAACTGCAACCCCATGTAAACTCCCACCATCGGAACACACAATAACGAGGATTGGAGAATAAAATAAAATAATCAATATGTGCGATACGCAGCATATACCAGGGCTGAAACAGCATCGAGGTCAATTGTATCCTTCCACGCCTCTCTACTACCCAGACTCCCTTTCCGCGCGAACGCAATCCGCGAAACACGAACGAGAGGGAGGAAAGCGATACGCAGTGAGATCGAATATACAACACCATATCACGTTGCACCTGCGTGGACGTTTTCGACACGCGTTTTCTCGCCGGATATTCCATGGACGCAAGCCTATATAATTTCGCAGACTCTTCCGCGGCGGCGTTCGAAAGGGGCGCGCGACGGTTCGATTGGCGCATCGGCACCGGCCGATTGTCAAATTAACCAACGACCTGACGAAGGTCGAAAGCCGTTGGCGCGGGACGGCGTAATGAGGTGGCAGCCCGAGGGTGGGTTTTAATCAAGAATCGATACATAACGGCGATTCGTGGGCCAGCTACCGCGGACAACGCAGCATCGGGCCTAATAAGGGCCGCGTCTATTCGAGCCTCGCCTCGGGTGGCAGCGAGCTCAATTATCGGCCGGCATGAGCCGCCATTAGATAACGAGCAGGCAGATGCGCCACTTCGCGGGCACCGTTCATCCTTCTGAAAAGGATTCGTTCTTTACGAGCGGGAAGACGTCCGCCGCCTTCCACCGGCTCCTGACGCCGCTCCTCCGGGCGATCGCTGCGAGATACCTTTCGGATACGTTAATGTTGCTGCAGCATTTTGTTGCCGCGCATGCTGCAAATGTTTGGAAGGGCCTGGTTTTAATGACAGTGCTGGTGGAGGTGTATGGAGTAGGTTGGTTCAGACTTGATGGATGTTGACAGAGAGGAACTTATCGTCAGGGGAACTTGTTTAAACAAAAGGGGTTTAAACAAAAACTGACTTTTGAGAAGAAAAGGATTTTCGAATTCTACTATTCCCAGAAAACCGGTTACACCGGTTTTGGAATTTTCACAAAAACAATATAATTAAAATAGTAATAAATATTTGTACTTATTTTAAAAAATTTCAATTTCCTTAATATTATGGATTTACAAAAATATAACAAAATAAAATATACTCTATCTATAAAAATCAAATAAAAAAAATTATAATAACTAAAATCCGTACAAAATATAAATCTTTTAAAAGGCGGTACCTACCAAATTATAAATCTTTATTCCACTTAGTATTTTTTTTCTGAAAATATAAATTCATGAAGATTAGTCCGCCTAGTCCGAGGCAATTTCAAGTCAAAATACTAACGTTTTTAATTAAATAATTAATTAATTTCTGCATATTAATTCTAGTATATAAAACCGGATTTTAAAATTTAAAACCGGTTTTCGAATTTTACAAATTTATAAATAAAAACTGGTTTTTAAACCCGACAAACCCTAATGGTGATCGAGGATTTATCAATAATCGAGAGTATTCAATTTCTTGCACACCATGATTCGATTTGAGGAAAATTTGGATTGTGAATTTTGGGAGGGTATTTGCGACAACATTGTTCCTTTCAAAATTTATTCGCACCACCTTTTTTCGACAATTCTTTATCAACATATTATAGCTGATAGCATATTGAAGGGCATAAAACTTTAAATGGAACTTTTTTTCGGTATCTTTTATGGTTTCGCAGATATTCATTATAATATGAAAACTCACAATTTCTTTGAGGGGGTGTTTTCACCCTTAGGACGGTTTTATTACCGAATTCAAAAATAGCTCCGCAAAGTTACAGATTTTTTTAAATTTTCGAGTCGCCGATCTTCCCGTGTGTGTTACCTGCTTGTGACTTGACCTGACACTTCTATTCTGTGATTTTCCCTGCAGAGAGGTAGAAGCATCCATGTATCCCTGCTAATTTCTATCGCAGCCCCTCGAAGATCGCAAGTTTGGGGAACACCAAACGATCAATATCATGACATTCGACATTCTCCTTCTCAGAGATCTTTCAATGTCGATCCCTTTCGCCAGCAATGAATTCCTTTAGAGTCACTCCTCCCGTGTGCTAGGGAGATCGGCTACACCTCGTGGAACGTTATTTCGGAGCTTCACGTTTAGATCCGTACAAATTGATTCGTAACGTTTCGCGTCGTTGACACGCCATTATGAGGGATCACACCTACGAGAGACTTTGTAATGAAAGTTTCCCCTGCAGCGCTTTCACGCGTTTCACGATCTCCGCGAGAGCCAACGAACCTGGGCGGATCGTGATTTGCACTTTCTTCCTTTCCCAGCCGATGGAGAGGAAAAAGGGCGAGAACGTTCGCGCATCTTTGGGAACCATTCGAACGCGGCGTCATCGATGGTGCTCGTGCAGAAAAGGAAAGGCACAATGAGCCATTCTTGCGAAGCCAAAAGGTACCCCTAATCACTGTTTGTGCGCCCTCGTGGGCTGGCTAATTAATCATACAAAGGGGTACGTGCAAAGAATGCATCTTTAGCAGTGTACGATTCCATCCATTCACGAGGAATTCTCGACTTCGAGCAGCTCTGCTGAAGACACAGTCGAATTTCGAATACACGAGTGTTGTGTATGTGTATGGAGGCCTGTAATATATTAAATTGGAGAATAAACTTTGCCTAGAATAATTTATCTGAAAATCAATTAAATAATGACACGTTTCCATGTGTGCAACGTGTGATGAAGAACACATTTGATACCAAAAGTTCACCACTTCGATGGACTTTGAATGGAAACCTAGAGTTTCTTTTTGTCCTTTTTGTGAATCGAAGTTAAAAATAAATGTTTCTTCTAACATATATGTTATCGACTTTCACGTACAAAATTTGACATCTGATCTTATATCGCACTTTAAATATTCTAAGTGTCTTTCTGCAAAACTAATAATTCTGACTTACCTATAAGGTAAAGTTGCCTAATATGAGACCCACTTCTGTAAAAAATCTTAACTCTCGACTAAGAACACTTTTATTAAAATTCGATGCACGTTTAAAAATAAGGTATGTATTCTTTTGCAAGCTGCTGGAAATTATAGTAAAAAAGATTCGGTTCCTTCATAATAAAATAAAAACTTTACTCAACTCGTTTGCCCCCGCACTAGAGATTTACCACTTGCAAAATCAAAGATCTTCTATCCCACTTATAAGGTGCAGATTTGTCTTCAAGAATCAAGGAATAGTTTAAAAATTTCAAAGAAATCAGGAGCTCGCTCGCTCCAAAATGCAATCACCGGTTAGCAGCAAAGCTTCAATTTATTTTAAACAGTAAAATATTTCCTTTTTTTTCAAAAGTTTCGCACGACACATTTAGGTATTTGATCGATCATTTCTTGGTACATCAATTTCTCGAAACGAGGTAACATTAATTTACACCCCTCGCGTTCTCAGGGACTCGATCGCGTCCGCGGTTACAAATTGGAAGAGTAATTTCGATCGCAGGGCACGATAGAGCTAAGATTAATCGCGACGATCCTAAATCATCGGCCGATTTGAGGCTCCCAAGATTAGGCAGGCTTTCATTTCGCCAATACTTAATCTCCGTGGTCCACGATGCAAATCGTCGCCCGTTTTCGTTTCAAGGACTATCGATTCTCGTCGCCCGGTCGGCACGGTGCAATGCTGCGGGACCGATTATCAATCACCGCGAAAAATACGCTGAAAACAAATTAACCGGCTACGCAGCGCGCGGGCGCGGGGTTATAATAAAGACGAATCACCATCGAATAATCTCACATTTATAAGCAGTAAATTCACTGGCAATTTGCATGGCCACGTGTAAATGTAGACATTACTTTCCCTCATGGTGGCCACCTGCGGTATAATTTGTTCAAGCGAGCGCGAGAATTTTTACGTTGTGCGTATTATGTCGAGGTGGGATAAAAACGGGGGGTTACTCTTCTGTTCAATGCCGCGGAAGGCGCTTGCAAACCTGTATTACCTTATGAAATTTTCATGTGAACGCCTAAGGGTCTCGCGGATCTAATTTCTTCATGCTTTAAATTGTATAAGGTACAGTGTAAAAGGTGGACGTAATTTTAGAAGTGAAATGAAGTCATGAAGTGTGAGTTGGGACCTGGAAATAATGGGTTAATTTAATATTCGGAAAAAGCAAAATATAGGAAGCATTCATAGTGGCCTGAAGATTCCTGAATCCTTTTCAAAAGAATTGAAGAAGATCGCAGTAGAATTTACCAAAAGAAGCTCAAGAACTTCATCAAAATCACTCCCAAGCAAAAAGATGACATGCCCAAGAAACAATAAATTCATTATCCATCCAATTTAACCAGTGCTGCAATTATCTCTTCTCTTTCACTTCAGTCCGCCACCTCGTCTCTACCAGAACCCAGTATTATACCACGAATTCCAGAATTCTTTCTTACTCACCTGTGTACAGCTTCTGTTCCCGCAAGAACCGCGCACAGGAGCGCGCGAGCCCACAGAGGGATCGCGATGAAGAAACAAAGCGACGAAGTTTCCAAGGATCGACCTGGAACAGAGGCTGGAGCGAGGGGCTTGTTGCAATCCACTCGCTGAAATTATCATTCCCTCGTAATGCGGGCTTATTATGTGCTCTGTGTGGAATGGTATCTACCAGCGGTTAGCGCGTCAAATGTAGCTTTGTTGGGTGATTAATGCCCTCCCCGTAGCTGACACCTCGCAGAGTTTAATTGCACCTTATTCTGCATGAATATGGATGCCTGCCCCACGGGCCACGGGGCCCGGTGAAGTGGCAGCAACGGCAGCGACCGTGGCCGCCGAGGAACGACGATGAGGAACGAGGGGGCCAGGAGGCCGCGAGCAGGATAAAAAATGCAATTACGATTTTGAAAAATGGGCCAGGCCCCGGCAGCCTTGGCGACCGGTTCCAGGTTTAGGACCGTGGAACCAGCTCCTAGATTAGATCGGCTCGATCCTCGGAGACTGGTTGATATTCCCCCGACGTCTGCACGGTATCGCGGCACCTCGGACGTTTCATTCGATTCTAATTAATTTCCGCTGGCGGGTCGATGGGGGCCACGATAGGAGACGGTCGTCTTTCAATTGGTAAATGATTCTGGTAATTGAATATGCAGGATGAGTCGCTACGAGGTTGAAACTGTTTGGCGAACTGCAGTTAGTGTAATTTGGGGAGCGGTTAGTCCAGCTAGGTGATTAATATATCGAAGGCTGTTTGTGAGTAGTTTGCCAATAAGTGGGATCAATGAATCGTGTAATAATACTGTGGTATTGGATAGGTAGTATTTTTCAAGCGTAGACCGTACAGCTTAAAAGCGAATTTAGACTTTTCACTTTGTATTTGCATCTCGGTTGATAGATCCATAGTGAAAGGTCTAGAGATTGTTTTCATCTGCATTTCATTCAAGTGACTAGTGAACAAAGTAGAGTCAGTCTCTAATTTCGATGAATTGAATCCGTAGTGAAGTGGCAGTGACAAGTGTAAACAATAACAAATGAACAACTGTTCGGGTAACACGCAGCATTTTGAGAACTACTTAGTGAATTGAATGAGTATAAGTACTCCGGCTTTCATGTTTCACATTCATTGTGGATGAATCATCCACGATGCACATCCAAAGTGAAAAAGTGTAAATTCGCCACAATACTTTGAGCGATACAAGGTTTTAAAAAATCGCGTTTCAAATTCGTCTTTTTAGGATTGGCAGGTTATAGCAGAGTTGAGCAAAATGTAATCTAATTACAAATTATAAATTACGATTAAAGTGTAATTGTGTAGGTAATTGATTACACATTATTTTCTGTAATCATTAATTTAGGTAGGTGACAAAATTGTGGTCAATAATGGGTCAGAAAATAATGTGTAATCAATTACACAATTACATTTTAATCGTGATTTGTAATTTGTAATTGGATTACATTTTGCCCAACTCTGTGTTATAGCAAACGTTCGTATTAAAATCTAAAATTCTGTCCCTGTCTCCTTCCTCTTCATCCTGCAGAAAGTGTAATTTGGATTGAGTTTGGAATGAGGAAAGTTGTCACTTGAGATATCTCTGATTGAGATTTCCCTTTCCCTTTCGCGTGTATAACGATGCTTGACCAGTGTTTATCCGAAATTGGGAGCATCAGCTGGTGCCTTCGGAATGGTTCTTCGAGACGTAAGGCCAGACTGAACGCTATCATGCGATCATCGCTGTCTTCACTGTGTAACGCCCAGCAGCACGTACAGCCTCTTATACCAGAACCTGTTCTCTTACTTGTTATCTCACGAGTGAAGCTGGACAAGAACGCGATTTATGTATTCAAGCATGTCAAATAACGTTGACGTTCCTGGATTTCCTGCGGGGAACGTTGCTCCTTCTTGCGGACTCCTTCTAAAAGGTATCGTTGCGGCAGAGACCAGTACTAATTTAGGAATATATTAGGTACGCAAGAAAGTCTTTGTAGTTTGAAAGCGGCAGTATATTTTGCTACTGTTTCACTTAGCTTATTCAGTTATATAATGACTGTTAGAATCGATAACATCTCCCAATGCAACTGCTTCTGGTCTCGCGATGCTGGGTGTAATAAAAAGTGGTAAAACATTTGAATACCAAGTGCTTAAGTGATCCCGAAGGAAAAATCACACGGCTTTCTTGGATACCTAATAGTTGTCTTCAAATGGAATTCAAATAATAATAATAATGATAATAATAATAATAATAATAATAATAATAATAATAATAATTCGTCTCTGTTACATCACCAAATCTACATTGCGTTAATTAAGTGATAAGTGAAGTATAAGTGATGGAATGAATATAGATTTACTATCTATGATAGTAAATCAGCTGAATAAGGTCCAATAGAAGTATCAAAAGAAATAAAGAAATATCAAAGTTCTAACTAGCGAGTGTAAGGCTTCAGGAAAGCTGTATTTCATAAAATTAAAAAGATATTAAAAACCTTTGTCAATGTCCTCACGAAGATCCTTCACTTATCAATCGAATCATCACTTTAGTCAATTCTTACGACAGATCGTCGAATTTCAATTAAGATTCAAGAGCGTGCTGAAACTTCTCTCCCTTTCGATAAGATTCAGAACAAACTATGAGAAAACCTTCACACCGACAAAAATGCAAATTTCCCCCCCAAAAATTGGGTCTGCCGGTGCGGCGAGACCACAAAGCAGATGGTACAGGATCCAGTGATGGCGCGCCTTTATTTACAACGTTTTTTTCGCTGTAATTGAATCTTATCTACCATCTTGGCCATGATAGTCGGCCTGCACGTAGCTTCCGTTCATTCATTAGTACCGGTAGTCTGAGCCGCTCATAAGTCGTCGGTGAAATGATTCTCTTTCAGGCGGGCCGTGATTCATGTCGAGAGGAGAACGGCGAGAATGACGGATGAAGAACGCGACACGGTATGAAATATCGTTACCACGGGGAATCAATTTGCAGTTATGATGCAAAAGAACGATACGCTTGTTCCGGGTATCGTGCACAATTAGTGCCAGGTTCGCGGAACCGTTGCCTTAAGTAGTGTTAAATAACGAGACAAATGAATCTGCTTTCACTGCATCACTGACCTAATTGGTGCTTCTCCAAAGGTGCAGTTGAAACTTTGAAGACGACACGTGTGAAGTGGTTAACGTAATTATTCGCTAAAAATTGAGGGCTGGTTGATTGGATTATGATTGATTCAATATGATTGGAGGATATTTTTAGGGTGGAAATGTTCGGATGGCATGATTGATTCGGTTTCTTTTTGATGGAGGGTTATAGTTTTCATTCTATGAAATGGTAACAACTTTTGGGATGAATTCAAGTATACCTATATTATGAAATATTAATTCATA
Source organism: Andrena hattorfiana (assembly GCA_944738655.2). Taxonomy (NCBI): domain Eukaryota; kingdom Metazoa; phylum Arthropoda; class Insecta; order Hymenoptera; family Andrenidae; genus Andrena; species Andrena hattorfiana. The sequence continues at coordinate 35,902,255 of OX122889.2, read as the reverse complement.
TTTTGGTGCCTAATAATTGAGGACCCAAGTGGAAAACAGGCCCATGCCACCGTTTGGTGATTTTTTTTACCTTTTATCTAAAAATTTTCGGATTTATTGTTTTCATATATTATTCAAAAGATCACAGTTTGTAGTTTAATCTTCGTAGACTTCTATAAAATACAAAGTTCTCAAAAATATGTATGATTCTTTTTGAAAAAAACTTATGGATGCTTAAGAAAGGAAATTTTATGCATATTATGCATGTACCTGTTTTCCACGGAGCCCCTCAATTGTAAAAGTATATCATGTCTCACTTTGTATCACGGTCTTGTATCTAAATATAATAGTTTCTAAAATATCGATGTAACTTTCAATATCGAAACTCCTTTTTCAGATGATCCTTTTTTCTCAAAAGTCACTTTACAAGTATGCTTTGTCAGTGTATCAATGCATTTCAAATTATAGCATTTGATAATGTATATTGTACGTGACAGTCGATCCAGTGAGCGCAGAACATGAAAATGAAATTTATCCGCCTTCAATTACAAGATTCTTAATCATGGCACATATTTATGAAAGTACTTAAAACTTGATGGTGGTCAGGTGTTATTAAGAACGAAGTTTTTAGTGTTTTACACCACTCGTTAGAATCGTTTCTTCGCGAAATTTATTGGACGTTAAATGATATTTCATCCGGCTGGCTAGTAATTATCGCAACGAATTCCGTTTCGATAAACCACCGAAACCATTTAGCACCTATACCAGCACAATATTCACCCACCAATCTATGCCCAATCATGCGGTCAATAAAAACCATAAAAAATCTGCGTGCCATAATCATCGATAAAGACCTAATTACAAACCGTGCCAATCCATAAAGCTCGCGCTAATAACAGACCTACCTTTCGAAATTGACCGAATATTATGAGCAATCCGTAATCGAATTTTCTGGGCCAGGCAGCGTGTAATTTCGGAAATACAATTCCCGCCTGAAATTACAGAAATTAATTTCCAAAAGTCTCAAACATACCTGCAAGTATCGATTGCAACATTCCTCATTATATTGAATCTTCAGAAATTTAGCTTACTTCTGTCAAGTGTCTTTGTCCATACTTACCGATACTTTCACAGAAAACTGATGGATAGTTCACGAAATTCAATTAAATTTCTCTATTCAGTAAGTAGGAAGTTAAGGAACAAGCAACGCCCTATCATTTCCATCAACAAATGCATAATCTAATCCTAGGCCAATGTAGTTAACCCTACGGTGCACACCTAAATTAAAATTACACCATTTGCACACATTGATATTTTCAGGAAAAAAAATTTAGACTGCACGTAATCTGTTTCATTGAATCTTTATTAACAAAAATATTTAATAACAAAATGAAATATTGAAAAAATATCTCTTTAACACTACGAGTGATCGTTATCTGAATCTTTTTCAATACCATGAGAACTGTTCACTTTGGCCTGTTAGACCCTACGTGTGCACTGTAAGGTTAACTGTTGAATCCTTACTATGCTCTGTATTTCTACACTAATACACTAATCACTAACCCCTCTCACTTCTCGTCCTTCTCTCTCCTCTTCTCTCTCAGGTCAGGCCTAACAGCTTCCTTTTTCTTTTTTGTACATTAATTTGTTTCTATTTTCTCTCTTCTTGGCCTAATACAGAAGTTTTGTTATTATTATAACCTCTGAACTGTGCTCACACCAGCACGAATAGAAAAATAAACAAAAAGAAACCTTAATTGCTCAGCAATCAGTACCAACAACATATTCTTCAAGATCTGAAAAACAACACAAAAATTCCATGCACCTCATCATATTCCACAAGCCAGAGGGTGCTACAAATAAACTTCTTTCCCTCCCTTCCTCAATCAATGTTTACCAGTTTACCACAACCCTCGCCACCACACCACCGGTGCCATTAAAACTCCACAGCTACCCTAGTCGCGTGAAATCCCAACACGAAGCAATCTTACAGTAGTCAACGGTAACAAGAAAACGCATTAGCAAGTCCAAGTCGGCATCGATTCGTCTCAACTGAAATCCGCTCAGCCTACCGAGCACGCCTGCACCTGAACGCTTCAGATCTAATCGAATTTACATTCTCGCGAGGCGCTGCAACATCCCGGCCACGATAAAACTTCACCCCCTGAACCCGGGCCCGGTATCTCCACACTTTCCTGTTCCCACGTGTTCGTAATTTACGCTCGGCTGGCGCGCAGGCGAGAGGGGCATCTCCGCGGACGGCCAATAACTAGAAACGAGCTGTCGTAGATCAGAGATATACATCAGCCGGTCTCGGTGCCCGAAAACGGCGAATCACCGTGGCCGTGGCGGGGCGCGCTTAATTTCCAATTAATTTCACGGGGCCGAAAAAATATGCGAACAAGGCGCGACTAACACCGCGTACGTGTGTCGCTATCCATCACCCAGCCGGGCCTACAACAGCCTCGGCCGCGTGGCATTAGCATTTATGTTTCACAAATGCGACAACTTTACGGGTGTTTAAATCAAGCGGCGAGCGACTACGCGATCCGCGGACACGGCCCTCGATGATTATCCGATGAGAATTGCGAGCGCCGCGGAGATAGAAGCGCGAGTGCGTTTTCGCCCCTGTACGGCCGGGTATGGTAACGCTCCGGGGACATTAACGGGGAAGGAATCAGATTGCGGCAGAAGGATTCGTTTATTACGATTCGGGCGCAGATACGCGCGGAGGCTGTTGGAATTTTTTCTGTCTCGAATAGTAATTACGATACTGAACGTCTCTATTATTTGTCGTTGAGGCGCGCGCGGAGATAGGGGGAAGAGACACTGCCGAGTAATTATGTTTCGAGGACAGAGCTGGTCGTGGAACGTTTCGGTAGCCGTATAAGGAGTAGTCTGTGATTCATGGTGGTGAGAGGCATGTGATTTCTTGTGAAAACATCAGTCGAAAGCGTGCAGTGAAATTCTTCTCTTCCGTGCGTTGAAATTCTTCCTCGGTTTTGGTGAGGAAGAGTGAGAGTTAAGGTACTGAGGAGTTTCATGAGTGGTTTGTGATTAATGTGTCGCTTTGTAGCTCATTATTTCTGATTTGATTTGAATTTGTTAGAATTCCAGTAGTAAATTTTGGTTTCTGTTGATTTATTTTTCTGTCTCTATATATATACTCGGTCGAGTGAAAATTTTGACCGATTTGCCCGCCGAATTATTCGATCAAGTACCTACTAGAATATGCGTTCAGACTGGGCGAGTGCTGGGCCCAGTGGGCTCGCTCGACCGATCACTCGTCAGGTGTAAACTAAGCATATATCTCTATATCTATATACCTCTACATATATCTATATATCTTTATATCTATATATCTCTGTATCTCTATATCTCTATATCTCTGTATCTCTATATCTCTATATCTTTATATCTATATATTTTTATTTTTCAAGATTGCAGGTTATTGTAAGAAGATTGTTAATCCTTTGAATCCGGGGAATTTAACAAGAAATCAAAAACTATTCTTTCGCAAGAATTTGATACAATTTAGAAGTTTTCCAATGTGTGATACTGAATAAAACAGTCAGGGATACATAACCAGACATCACAAACATTACATTCTGAGCAGCTTTCTTTGATACCATTGCTGCGGCTAACGTAGGAAAAATGTTTATTTGTTAACAGGGGATGTGTAGAAGTTGAGGGTTTGCTGGAATTATTACTCTTGATAGTTCTAAATTTATCCAACCCCTCTCTGATAAATTTTACCCGGTACGCCGAAAGTTGTATGTTTACGAGATTATTTGTTTTTTATAAAACAAATACGTACTTCATAGCTAAATAACTACACAACAAACCGCGGATAAAATTTCCCCGGATTCTATAAAAATAAACAGAACGTACATATACGTTTCTCTGGCTACAAAGGGTTAATACGAATTTCTGTTTTATTTTTGAAGTCCATATCACCTGCCTGTTGATTGGATCACGACTACACACCTCTTTTATAATTTACGATTCGATACAAGTTTGACACTTACTTCCACGTTTACTGGGGTACCGTAATCATTCTGTTACCTTATTAAAAGCCAACATTGTAACGCAATAACCGCGTGCAAAATTGGAATGATCGTTTCAACAGCGCAGAGAGAATTCGCAGCTCCAATTCGACGGCTATAAACGTAGATTTACGGCGCAGCACCACAGGGAAGATGGAAGAATGTGTATCAGACTGGTCGCCATGCTTATTCCGCTTAATGGCCTTTAACGACATCCGAAATTACCCCCGTATTTCAAAGTAACCGGTAAACAATTATAAGCTCCTACTTCGCCGCCACGAGGCGAAACAGTCATTCCTGTTTCATGTGGAGGCGGCGATTTCTGCGGCCATTCAGATTGGTCTCCTTAATTGCGGTTGGACTGACCTGTGGTCGAACATCTAGATACACGAAACGGGCTATCAGCTTGATATTGTGGAAATGAAGGGGCTGATCTAGTAGCATTGCCTTTTGGAATATTAAAGTTTTAAATTCGAGTTGTCCCTCAAGTACATCGTATATGATTCTTACGTTCTTACACCGCAGGATCTGAGAGACCGTTTGATGTTTTTCACTCTACAAATATGCACGAACTGAAGCGGCTGAATAGCGGAATACTTAGTGGCATTATCCTAATTTTGGTTAATTAATCTTAATAATTAATCAATCAATTAATCTTAATAATTAATAAATAATAAGAAGGATCGACATAAAAAAAATACTTTCTGCAAGTTTAAAGATGCCTCCTCATATCCCAAACAAATTTAATCCAATATGACCAACAGGTTTTTAGAAAAAATTCTTAAATATCAGTTATTTTTGTGGCTGCTAGACGAGAATCCCTATTCCAAAAATAGAACTTTGTGAAAGTACTTTAATACACAAGGAAGAACAAATGTTCCGGTCACGTATTTAGAATATTCACCTTACGCACGTGAACCTTAGAGCAGTACCTACTGCAGAAATAATTACTGTAAATACCAAATCCTGAAGATTTCTAAATAATATCTCTTCATATAACAATCCATCCAGGCTTTTCTTCCCATCTCAAAGCTTCCCACGTTAGCACACACTCCGAGTCCCCTCGAAAAACATTTAATTACCCAGCAACACTGAATTGAACAAAATATTACAAGCCTGTCGCAGGAGAGCAGCCCACCATCATCCCAAACCAGGACACCAGAGCCCCGGCTCCCAGTACAAGGATCCTCGTCCCGAGCGTCCCTCATTAAATCATTCGCCGAAAAAACTCGAAGCCCGGCGAAACAGAAATTAATTCATTAAAAAGAGCAAGCCCGCCGAGGTCCACCCTCCGTGTTCGGTTTCCCACGCAGCCCGCCGCAGCATCGATACCCATTTAGGCCAATGGAATACGATAAACTGCGATGATCGGCAACTTTAGCCTCTTCCCACCCGGCGCCCGCGATATCGTGGCCACAAATGGCATGGAATTTGTTTAGAATTCGCATTAAACTGGCGCAGAAGCAGCGCGAGCCTCGTAGACCCACCGGAATGGCCACCGAAGAAGACGCTTCGATAATAGTGCAAGCATGTTTATGGTTATTTCATTATGTTCGGATCGTTCTGGCTCGTCTTTACACGGCGAGGCGGACGGCTGGCCAGTTGGGGGGTCGATTTCAAGCCGGTGGACGCGGACCTCCGATAGGGATCACGATCCCGTGCCTTGATATCGGTACCGAACGAAATCGATAATCTTCGGTCCCGCGAGCAAGTTAATGAAGTGGTGGGCATCCTCAGAAATTGGTTGTTTCAATTACGACCGCGGATGTGCGCGTGCACGCATATGCGGGGCTTCGATTACGCTGCAGGACGCCTGGAATTCCGAGGGAGGGTAGTCGGGGTGCGCGCGTCCCTTCCGAGGGGGTTTCAGGTCAAATGAGGGTGCGTTTATTGAGATGATTGCTGAGATAGTTCGCCTGCCGCGATGGGATTCGTCATTTTTAGAAGTCTTGGTTTCAAGGTGGAAGAGGCTGGGAATGGTTCGGAGATGTTTGTGGGATCACTGTGCGATGCGGATCAGAATTAACAGGTTCGTTTTGGGTTCGTTTTATCATCCAAGCTAAGGTAATGTATGTACGAACGTACATTTTTCACTGTTTTATTAGAACAGTGACAAGGGAAAGCTTTTGCAGAATGGTAACAGACAGGTCCCTAATGATACATGTAAAATAGTAGGAGTAGATATTCAATAATTTCTAAGATATAAACATTTAAAATTTGATACCTTGATAGGTGTACTGTAATATAAACTGTTTACATTGGAAGCTTAAAAAGTTTCGACACCATGAGCACACAATAAATAATTGTTTCTCACACTGGCACTTTTTACTCTTTATTTCATCTGGGAAAGCAACTTGCTTTACGTTGCCGAATATTTCCCACGATGAAAGTAAATTTGCTGATATGGTCACTTTATATTACAGTACATCTATAAAGGTATGAAACTTTAATTGTTTATATCTTAAAAATTACTAAATATCTACGCCTACTATTTTACATGTATCATTGGGGATCTGCCTGTTACCATTCTGCAAAAGCACGTGAAAATCGAAGTGGAACAATTCGTATCCTTTCCTTGTGAGAATTAATATTTTATTGGATTCATGTTGGTTTCAAAACTAGATCCAAGAATAGGGTAGACCAGGGCGAATCGGATCACAGGGCGAATCGGATCAAAATTAGAATTTAGTCCATATTTCTTATATCGCGATAGAAATGATCATTCCAATCGTTCGTAGTATCTCAGCCCTCTCCCCCGCACCTACTGTAATAGTTCATCAATTGTTTTAAGTCATTGTTTAGAGCTGGCATACGTTTTCAGCGAGATGGTTACGTGCGAGCGTTACAATTTTGGTCGTTTCTAACCTACGTAATCTGCAATTTCGTATTTAAAATAAAAAGTAAGCTTGAAAATTCAAATGTGCTTATTGTTATTAGTTTGCAAGGTGTCTAAGATTAGTATTTGTTGTATTTTAGAGTATTATATCGTGATATGTTTATGTAATCTACAATCTTTGAAATACTTATATATGGGGCTAATCGGGTCACGTTATGTGGGGCGAATCGGATCACTCTTTTTTTCATTTGAGTATTTTTATGATTATAAATATGATAATTGTTTATATACAGATGGTTCGTAGGTACATAAAAAAGCGCAATCAGGGATCATGGTGTCCAAAAAAAAAAAAAAAATAAAGAAAGCTGTGATAAAAATTAAATCTAAGAAAATGACGAAAAAATAAATAAATAAATGGTTTTAAGAAGATGAGATTGTATTTACTGCGGTGAAAAATTAATTCGTCCATTTTCAGAAGATTGTCTGAGAAGAGTGGTGCTACGAGAATTGTGCTGATAGAGGCGGCAAAAAACGGCAATATCCTTCCGATCAGTGTGCTAAGTAGTGTCACTTGACTTCACTGTCATTAAATTAGATTTATTTAAGTTGATTCTAAAGATTTTGTTATGAAAATTTCAGTTTTTTCAGAAATTTCTGGGTGGTCCGATTCGCCCCAAGTTTCGGGGCGAATCGGATATTTCTCATTTTTTCGTCTTTTGTTTATAAATGAAAGATTTTTATGTTTAGTTTCAATTTTTATATATTCAAGTTGAAGCCAAAGGAGTACTGGTTACGAATATATTATAAAAACTTAGTTTTTTAGTGTTTAACTATTATTTTTTTTACCGTCAAACACAAAGTGATCCGATTCGCCCTGGTCTACCCTAACTCAAAAAAAATCGAACCTCTTTGCATTCTCATCCACAGAATCAACATTCATTAATTCTGAAACCATTACAGCCTCTTCTTATTTTCATTTTTCCCTCCCTGTTCCCTGTTCACCTTGCACGAACGGTCCCCTACCCTGCGCGTCACTGATTTTCAATTAAACCATCCATAATGAAACGCGTCGACTGTACCTTTACCTTAGACACTTTTTGATCAACATTGTGGCTGGCATGGTGCACGATCGTCCAAGGTGTTATTATCCTTGACGGCAACAGGTGAACGCGCGACGCGTCCATACTATCCAATGAGAAGCCGGACGTTGATGATAGTAATGCGCGAAACCGAAGTGTGGCAACGGGAAATGATGGTGGCCCGATACAATTTTCTTTTTATCTGCCTTTTTTCTGATTCGATCGGCGATAACGGGCGCGTAGCCGCGGGTCAGGAACGTCTGCAAAAATGCCGACACGCGGTCAGCGCGGCATCACCTGTTTGACGGGTCAATCTCATCAGGCCGTCGATCCACGACGCAGCATTTTTACTATTTTTCGTACCCTCACCTCCGCTCGATCGGCAGCTTAATATAATGCATTAATTAAAACGCTGTCTCCATTTAGCTTGCAACGGTAATTATGATCAGTTTCGCGAAACAGCTTAGCTCCTTTCAGGAGCGCCGCTTCGCGCCACTTGTTGCTCAGCGATTCTTGCCCATCGAAAATACGTTGTTGCACGAGCCTGTTAATCATGAACCGTTCAAGGCCTCTGCGAAATGAATCTTTAAACAGCGCGTGGAAAATGTGGAAGCTTAGTATGCATAACGTAGGAACAACGATTAAATTAATCTGAATGTGTCTATAAAGAATATTCCAATGGTGTGACTGGAATGGTAATGATATAATATCAAAGCCAGTTTTTAAGATTCTTAACAGTAATTTTAAGATTCTTTCATTTTTGGACGAGCATGGTGAAATCAGCATGAAGTAGAATAGGTATGTAAAACTTTCCTCATCTGTAAAAGATAGAGATATATTTGTGCCGGTGATTATGAACGTGGTGTAAGTAAAAAAACCCGATAATTGAAATTTATCTTATTTTATGTTATACCTATTGATTTATATTTCAATATTATGAAAGAATTGTTGCAAAATCCATCAAGTAAGCAATGACAATATGATGGTGCCATTTTCATTTTGGGCCGCGATAATTTGACGTTCATTTCGATAGTGGTGTAAATCATTTGTTCCCCGTAAGTAATTTCTGCGAAAGGAAATAATTACATATTTGTGTATGTATTATACTTAATTATGCTGAAAATATAAGAAAAATTAGGAGAAATAGTGGTAACGGAATACATTACCATGTATAGTGGTAAAGTATTTGAAAATAAAAATTGTTTTTGTTCGAAAAAATGTTTGAATTTATTAAGTTGTGAATATCGAAAAAATGCCTTTCAGCACTTTTGGAATTTGAGGGACTTTCAAAGGTTTATTCATATAATTTTACAATAATAGATTTTGATGTTAGAAGAGTATATATATTCAGAAACGTTTTGGTAATTTTATCTAAATATCTCGAAACAAAAAAATGCATGACAAACTTTCATAATCACCTGCACATTACAGCATAAAAAAAAAAGAAACATTCTCATAACAGTCGAATCATCCAGCTCTTCATTCCAAATAAGAACCCCGAAGATACCAAACAGTTGAAAAACTTCAGGAGCACGTGCTCGCGATGCACCACAGTACGATCACGATAAAATTCCTTCTTAACCAGAAACGTAACTCCAAAAGAATCCCGCGCTTAAGAATCGCAATTTTCCGCAGAGAAGTGTACAAAATAACCACCTTTAACGCACGTTAACCCAGCTGCGAGCCCCGGCGAGGGTTGCACACGCGAACGGAGTGGATCAGAAATTACCGGGGGCCGTATTTCAAGGGAAAATGAAATGATCGCCACGTTCAATATTTATATACGGCGCGCAGGGCAGCGGGGGCCGGCTGAGTCGAATCTGAAATTCGATAATGCCTTACTCAGAGCGGTCCACCATTCGCCCGGAAGCCGCGAATTATGCCGTGAGTGCGGGCCCGACCGACGCCGCGTTACGTATTACCCTGTATCACGTGCAAAGCCAAGACTGCAGGTGCTTTCTTGTGTGGTCCATCGTGTGTACTTTTCGCGTACGTACTGGCAATTTCGTCGCTGCCCGCGAACACTGTCGTCCCTCGCGCCGATTTTGATTTACACGCGTCTCCAAGCGTCACTTCCAACTACGTAATACGGCCATTTCCTCCGGGGCTACAAACGAGAATTTACTGCGCCGCCTGGCCAGGGGACGTGACTTGAGTTTCGCACGAAACTGGGAATTTATGTCTTATCGACCGTCGCGAAAAATTTTACGCTTGGACTTTGCTGAGGATATGGTAACACTTGTAGTGGCGCGAGGATTTGAAAAATGGACCTTTGCAGTGGTCAGGGTTTTAGAAAAGTTTTGTGCAAAACGTAGAAGGCGTTTCTGGGATTTGTATGAAAATGAAGAATCGAGGAATTGTTCGATCTGTTTATGATTAATCTGAAATGATACAAGAATGATTGGAACTTGAATTGTCGACTGCACACTAATGATAATGTAGTGATTTAATGAAGGATAACTATTTAGTGTTCACGCGTGTTCCTCCATCTCTATCAATCTTCAGTAATTAATTATCAGTTTCGCAGTAAATTGGAGGTACACGAGAATTTTTAGACGATCGATTCCGCCGCGAGTATTGGTCGTCGATGTTTCACGATACGCCAATTCGCATAAAGAGGCAATAAGAGAAATAATTCCAGGTACACTGAACTTGCGTGTGTTTCCCTTATCGAGACGAGGCCAAAACCAGTTCAGTTTGCGCACGTTTCGCGTAAATATGTTGCCCTGATCGCTGGTATCTTCGGCCTTATCGTCGAAGGGAACAGTCTTCGATTCGTCTTCCACGAAGGAACAGCGAAAAGGGCTGCGATAATGGTGGCTAAATATTTTTCAGTGAAATCGAACAAGCGGATCACGATCGTGCCCGAGATTGCGCGAGAAATGCGTGCCTTTAAGTTTCAATTTCGTATTACTTCGTCCTCCATGAGGTTCTATCCCAAGTTTCTTTGTCCGTGGCTGACCATAATATTCTATTCTACTTAATTTCTCTGTTGGTAGGCGATAATTCAGAACACTGAATGGCTGTTACAAAAAACGTTGTAGTCTTCGAAAGAATGCTGTGATTTAATAACAAAATCAACTTACCTCATTGTTGATTAATTATACGACTTATTAGTTCAATAATTTTATTTTAAATATCTTGGAGCAAGTGAACAACAACTGAGTCGCTTTCTTTACCAAACTTTTCACGACCCAATTGGAATCTCCTCTCGAATCTGGTCTTTTTAATCCACGGGTGGACCCCACGAGATAATTAATTCCGACGATATTGATAAAATTCGCTGCCCACATTCCGCTTCTATCTAAGATATTCAGCAGAGGACCGTCCCAACGTCGACTGGGCAACATATCGCACGACCAATTAGTAACGACCGTAGTAATTTAGAAAGTGCATCGTGTGTGGCGGCGAGTGCCTGTCCTCCCGCTATCTCCAGTTTAAAGTAGAAATTCGCCGGTAATAATAGCTGCTGATGCGACTATAAATAAGATAAACAAACGGCAGCAGATTTAAAGCAGGTCAGACTTTTTACCAGAAGTAGAATATCCGCCAAAAGAGCTTGGCAAAACTCCCAGGTTCATAGATTCTCAAACACTGACCTGGAAAGATAAAGAAACAATCCCAAGACTACTATTTTCAGTGATACAATTTAAAATGCAATAGCCAAACAGTTACAATCATCGTGTCTCCTCACGGTATTAAAATAATACATATACCTATAATTCTAAACGAAACAAAAATGGAGCTTAAAATAAATCAGAAGCATCTGTTACAAACTGCAACACAATTCATTATCACCAAGAACAAGCCAAAACCACAACCGAAGAAATTCTAAAAGAATCTTAAAACCAGAGATGTGCAAATATTTTATTTAAATAAAAATTTCGAGTAAGGAATAAAAGTTAAAAAATTCGTGTCGAATGAAAGCATGAACATTATTCCACAAATAATCTAAAGTTAAAGTAACTTTTATTTATCCGTTATTTAAATAATTTGTTACTTAGCCCAACTCTGCCTAAAACCAATGATCACTAAAACACTAGAATAAAGAAACTTCCAAGACATGTTCTACAAAAACACTCAGAGATATCCACCTCTATTCACCAAGCCAGTGGCCAACTAGGTATTCCTACCATAATTCGCCAGCGAGTTGAAGAAGACACCACCGCGGTTGCGCAAAGCCAGCCGTAAAAATCAGCGGGATTAAATGAGCCAATAAAAGGATTAGGACGCGCACGTACAACCAGTTCCTAGAAGGTGGGCACACGGAGGCCGAAGTTCGCGTAAAATCTCACCCAGGGAGTTCATAAACCCCTCGGCCGGGCCGAGATAAACCAATAAAGCAGCGCGATAGCCAGTGAAGCAGGTGCAACGTGGGCGGTGAGTTACCGTGCGGGTCACAGGTCACCGTGAACCCAGCATCTCCAGGCGATCCTTCTCACACACCGCGCCTCCCCTTTCACCTTTCCTCCCCTGGTAACATCCTTCTAACGACAAGATCCTACAGGAAACACGGGTCGAGCCTCGTACACACGTAGAACGCGGATCCTGCAAAGATGGGCGCGAGAGGAGGCGAGACTTAAGCCGCGCCACATAAGCTCGCAACCTCGAACACGTAACCAGAAGTGGCCGTGTACTTTGTCCATTCACTTCTTCCCTTACCTTCCTTTGGAGAGGTAAGCCTGTAGCGTGGACACTGTTACGAGGCATAACGTAGAATTCAGATTATAGATAGTGGATGTTGGTTTAATTTGTAAAGGGGTCTTCCTTAAATTGCGTATGGTTTTTTTTGTGGGTTAGAGGGACAGGGTTGCAAATTTCTTACTTTTTCTTATAAGGGAGGAGAGGAAGTCAGATAGCGTTTTACGTAATATTTTTTTTAACCTAATTTTCAATATGTGTGACCTCAGAAATGTTTTTTTTTACCGCACATGCGAAACCGAGTTAAAGGAATTATATAAACCTTTAAAAGAATTTTAATAACTGAAAAATGCAATGTAAAAAATATTATGTAAGGATGAGGGAGGAGATTGGAATATAAAATCTTACGAGTTCTTATACTGAGGGAGGAGGGGGTCAGAAATCGCTAAAATTAGGCTTACGTAATTTAAGGAGGGAATCCTGTTCTTTGGGTTAAAAACATAGCAAAATTTGGGATTTTTTTTTAAGAAACCAGCGATTCGATTCATCTGAAATTGGGGCAATTTTGATGCAACTTTGAAAAAGCTGCAGTTTTTTTTTTTAATTTTTTACCATAAATATAGTAGTTATGCATGATCGACCATCACGCCACGCAAAATTCGTCGTCCGTTGGTGTGCATAATATTTATCTACCAGGTAATCTGAAACAGAAAAATGAAATGGCGTTTTGTTTTATACATATGTAGCTTGAAATTGATGAACCAGTAAGAAACAAAAAAATTATTGAGCAGTGTGGAGAGTTTTCAAACTGAATGCTCTGAACCTTTAATTTTTGCAATCCAATTTTTGCGTCATTTTCTTATGTAACAAAAGAAGTATAGAATTTAGCGGTATCCTGGTTCATCAAATTGAAGCTACGTATATACAAAGTAAAACGCCGTTTCATATTTTTGTTTCAGATTACCTGGAAGGTAAATATCATACATGCCAACGGACAACGAATTTTGCGTGGCATGATGCATAACTCCTATATTTATTATTAAAAATGAATATAAAAAATTGCAACTTCTTCAAGCCTGCATAAAAACATGGTCAAAATTTCAGATGAACCGAAATGCTAGTTTCTTAAAAAAATTCCTAAATTTTGCTATGTTGTTAGCACAAAAAATAGAATTCCTCTTATAAGAATGGCCCCAAAGGAGTGAGTCTTGGAGCTTTAGATATCTTGGATGCCTTTCTTGAGTAGTCTGTCTTAGTGGTGATTGAAAGACAGTTGAGAAGGTGAATGGTAACACAAGTGTCTCGACTTGATAAGAGGGAAGTTGAAGGCTTTTGCAAAATGGGTGGTGAAGAGGAAGATAAGTAAAGTATTCACGCAGTAACCGGAGAATCTTCGTTGCATTATTTTTATCAGCAGCTATGCTTGTCGCAGTAAATTGACAAGATTATGTGTATCTTAAATCTTTACAACTCCACATCTTTGGAACAATGTAACATGGATCGGAAAGCACGAAAAAAAACGTGTGCACGGTGTAGTAATATTTTTGACAATCGAAGGCCACCAAAGATTCGATGTTCTTCGTGTTAAAAACCATGAATCGCGCAGGTGCACTCGCGTGAATACCGATACCCTCGACGCTCAGCGTCTTCGAAAATTTCTCTCGCGCGAGCTGTCGATATTTTATTGCCGTTCCAGCGGGTGTTTAGCATATCGGTAAAGTTGATTGAAAATTCAGGGGAAAGCGCGTCGAATGGCCATCGCTAAGCGCGACATTATTGCAGGAGTGGTGCCTCTCGAGCTGGGGCCTAACCCAGGCCTCTGAGCACGTGATACGTTATCGAGAAGTATCCGCGGGTATCGCAGAATCTCGAAGAAAATTTACGTAGCGAAAGTTTTTCATGCTGGAGGCAGGCCGGCGGACGGCGACAGGTACGAGTGGCTCTTCCTTTCGGCTGGGGTTCCTGCGGTTATTAATAAAACATGCGATATTTCCCGAACTTTTTATTCGGGAATATCGATAAATGCAAATAACCGGGCATTAAATTTCCCGTGTCTCGTAATTTCTCCCGTTTTCAGCCTGCGGAGGCCACGGAGCACCGAGTTAACTGCGTCACGTGTTCTGTGAAATACGAATTTTAGCAGAAGTGTATTAAATCCTTGCAGTTATTGGTAAGCGGAAGGAGGATGTGTTGCCAGCATGCATAAAGTATTTTAGAATATTGAAATGATAAGATGACAGGAAATATATTGGAGGACAAATCTTCTGCTGCTCGCGGTATGCAATGTCATTAATGTCTTCATTAACGCCCATTAAATTGGAAAAAATAATTCCTCCATTTAGGGGAATTTTGTGTGTTTTAAATCAGAAATGTATTAAACAGTTTCAAAATTTTCGTCTCAATATAGAAGCAAGGAATCCACGCTCCCTGGAGCTCGGCTCTTAATTAACGTGCGCCTGAAGCACGCTCCGTTCGTTTAATGCAATTTTAACACAATTAAGCCAGTCTATTCGATTGAGACAGATGAAAGTAAATATCGTCGATAGCGATCTGAGAGATATAAATCGACCGTGACGATTCGATTGCTGATGTAGGATCTCCTGTATCTCCTCTCCGAGTTCCCAGCGGGTTAAATTAACTCTCGAAGAGGCAGCCGAAGGGAAAGGAAACGTAAATTGTAAGATTCCTAGATGCCAAAGATAACTTTACATCTGCCGTTCGATTGCGATAATTAGGCTGGACCGAGGAGATTGATCGAAAATCGCATTCAACCTCAATGGTAGGATCATTACCTAATTAAGCGAACGGCGGTACACGCTGCTCGATCTTCTTACGCGAATTAATTAACCCTGGAGGATCGATGTACAGTGAGTCACAAAATTATTGGTACAGCCAGAGTCTCGCTATATAACTCTGCATCTGGATAGATCACCTAATCTTCAAACGTCATATTTCTCTTCATCGCAAAGTGTAATAATTTACCGAACTTCTCCAGGCTCCGATACGTACATTTTTGCAAAGTCTAATGGTTTCTTTTCTAAAATTGAAGACTATATATGCAAGCTCGTTTACCTTATATTTCAAAGATGTTTATCAAGTTTCCACCCTTGGCATATTCATTCCTCCTCTTTCATCTAAACAATTATAGAAGGGAATGTTTATATCAACCTTAATAATAATCATAAAGTTTGATTCAACTTGTTGCAAATAAAAAGCTATATCGTTGATACATTAGAATTTGGAACTATACTGATAACTATTATCAGTGACGGACAGGGTCTAAAAATATTGATTGCCAGGAGAAAAGAGGGGCCTACCCACAACTATAAGGCTATCATTTAATTTTTATAAAAAATAACGCATGTGTCAGGCTCACATAACCCGAATCAGAATTAGGTATTTTTTCAGGGTTATTTAATATATTCTTAAATATAAAGTATCCTCGAAAAATGATTATATTAAAATAGTAATACAACGTAAATTTTAATTGCATAAAGTAATCATATTGGAACTTCTATTATATTTGCTAGCTACTAAAAGGTCATTAACATTTTGAATATATTGTTTGATGTTCAAGGGGGGCACTTGCCATCGGGCACGCTGAAACCCTGACCGGCCCGCCACTGACTAATTATACAACAGAATACTGGTAGAACCAGGCTTCTTACAACCTCAATCAGACTGAATAATCATAGAATTCTTGTAATACGGGTAGAGACTTCCGGCCTCAATGTACTGGCAACATTCGGCACCAAAAAGTATTGAAGCAACCTATACTTATATAATAATCGTTGTGTCACTGATTCATCACCGTCCAGCCCAAACCGCTAACCCTAAAAACATGAAAATCGGAACTTTTTAAGTTCCAACCCGAAGGGGGTAGAAAGGGGAGAAATGTTTTTTGGACTCCTTATTATTTCTTAGGCCCGATTAAATATCAACTTGGTTTTTACTTCGAAAGGTTACCCACACAAATGCCAAAAAAACAATTTCATGATTTTGCCCTAATCAACCCCTAAGGGGACGGTGAGAATGGGTGAAATGTGTTTTCAATGAGTCCTTAATATCTCTTAGGCCCGAAGCGAAGCGCGGGGGTATTTTGCTAGTGGATATTATATATTAATATATACAGACAGGCTATGACTCCTCAGCCTAATTCAAGTAAAAAAGTTTTCTCGGCAAAGAGACTAATCGCTTTACAAAAAGGCTGACTTCCCAATTGCCCATCGACATACACATAACCAAGCCTTCCAACCCCATTCACCAAAACAATCTCCTAAGCCTCGTAAAAATCTCAAGCCGCTGCGAAACCCCGCCTATCTCCGCCGAAAATCAATTAACCCCTAATCAACGAGCAAAACCACCGGTCCTTAACGAACGATGCCGAAAGTGAGGGGTGGACGCCGGTAATCTCGCCCCGCCACCCTCGGATTCCGCGCTTCTTTCGCGGCGGCTCGGACGATCGCGAAGATTACCACCTTGGCTAGCCACGTCGTCCTCCGAGACGAATCACCAGTTTCGGGCCCCTGTGCCACCTTCTAAATTAAATTTTCACGTGACGCCGTCCCGCCGGACGGGTCATTAAAAGCGAATTTAGCCGGGATTGGCGCTCGGTGGAAATGTAATGGGCGCGCGTGGCCACCCTATCCCCGATCGAAAAAACCACCGAGGGTCGCGGCCACGAAAAAGCTGCGGCTCGTAGACAGGGGGCTCGCGCGAGCCCGTGGGATCGGATTTACATTTCTACCGCGGCGCCGTGTGTCGTCCGCGTCGAAGATTGCCCCCCACCCCCTCCCCCTCCCTGGTGACCGTGGGTTTTTGTCAACGTCCACCCCGTCGAGAGAGGAGGACCGCGTGGCGGTCATTTTAAATTCATTAGGCGATTCTGAACGCGACTTTAGCGTTCAAAGCTGGCGCGACGAAGGGCGGGAGGGGGGGAGGGCCCCGATTTACCGCCGCTTTCCTGCACGCCCCGGCACGGATTCTTTGTAATTATTTTCAGTCTTGTTCCATCGGTGCGGATCAAAGCGTGCACGGTCGAGTGTGAAAACCTGAACGGCGGGTCCGCATAATGGCTCTAAAATTCGCTGGTAATTACCCCCGTAGATTTCGACGGGGGCCCGGGCGGGGTGGAGAAAAAATTTCAATTTACGGAAACGGGGGAAGTGTGCGGAGCACGGGAGTAAATTGTTTCGGGACGATGCTTCTTTCGGGGGTGTTCGCGATTATTAACCCCGTCGCTGCGTGATGGCGGCCGACGTAAGAAACGCGTGATAAAGTGCTTACGCCTGGGTTCGTTGAACCATTGCCTGGCTTTTGTCTGCCCTCGGTGAACGGGATTATTTTAATTCCCTCGCGGCGGTACTCGATTTTGTGCGCGGAGTAAAGGGTCCTTCGTTTTGTCGTGCTCGGTGAATGAGGGTATCATTTGCGGTATTAGTTCTGGGAGAGGTTTGCAATGGGTCTGCCTTAGATCTTGGTAAATGATGGATTCGTACGATTTCAATATTCTGTGTTAAGCTTATTAACACATGTATACATGTAATTGAATGTAATCTAGATTTAATACAGAGTTTCAGTTTTTAGTACACGCGGAATTGGACCCTGAATACCAAAGGAATATTGCACAATTGCAACTGTATTATGTAATCTAGCTCTTCCGCCGCTCTGAGCAGAAATGATTATTGCCACCCTGTATATTTAATTATAAATAATTGTTTTACAATACAATTGTTAACAGGGAGTTCAATTTTTTTGTAGTTTTTTGTTGAATAATAAAAACCTTTTGTTTTAAAAAAATTTAATACTCATAAAGAAACAGTAACAAAGTAAAATATACAGGTAGGAGGTAGGGAACAATTTTTAAGTCTCAAAAAAAGGATTTATCGAATGAAACAAAATAAATATAAGGAAAGGGGAGAAATTCAAGATCTTCAATGTAGGTACGCACCTTTCCCTAGTGTGATAGTAATAATATGTGTGATTTAAAATCAATTTATAACATGTATTACACATTTTTTATTGCTTTTTTAAAAGTTTTACGTTTTTATTGGTTTTAATCTTCTCTTTCTACCAATTTTGCCGTTCTCAAAGAGTGTCCCAAAAATGAGGCCTTTTTTAGGCCATGTTCCATCGGTCATTGTGAATTTTGCTGACTGCTAACAACGAATTTGAACTTAGATTTTTAAAATTCGCAAATAAAAATCAAAATCAAGAAATACAAATGTCTGTGTAGTGGGTGCTTTTTTAATATATCGTCCACCATGTTGAATCGGTCATTGTGAATTTTGCTGACTGCTAACAACGAATTTGAACTTAGACTTTCAAAACTCACAAATAAAAATCAAAATAAAGAAATACAAATGTCTGTGTAGTGGGTGCTGTTTTTAATTTATCGTCCACCATGTTGAATCGGACATTGTGAATTTTGAAAATCTAAGTTCAAATTCGTTGTTAGCAGTCAGCAAAACCCCTGGAAATAATTGTTTAAATTATCGAACTGACATAAAAGTGCATACATCGAAGCGTATGGGCTGACGCGTTAACGAGTTTTCACATCTTTCACCTCCCATATCTTAGAAACTAATTGTCCCCCAACTTGAAAATTTCGTGTGATTGATGTCTCATCATAAGGTATCGTTTCGCATAAAATTCAGTTGCAAAATCATGGGACCAAAAAGAGGCTATTTCTTGCGTCACTCTTTGCCGCTCTGGGCAGTTGCCCTGCTTGGGCCCCTAGATCGAGGGTTATGTTTCAGAGTATCCGTGAATACACATAGAAAATAACAGATTTAGAGAGAGATAGGGTAAATGACCCAATTACTGACACATTAAGCGTTGACGCTGACATTATCTTATAGTTTTGTACTTATAGACTAAAAATATATGTTGTTCTTGTTATTTATTATTGTTTAATATGTTTACTTGATAAAAAAAATTTGGTGGATCTTAAAACTTCGATTTTTATGTATAAATTCATCAATTTCAAAAATATATTACGGGATCTATTACTGACACCCTTCAAATGTATTTGACTGAAGTACTGACACCCCAATTACTGCTGCTAACCTAATACTGTTTATCTGTCATTTTAAGGTTACGTCGTGTCATGTACATGAGTAACTACTGCTATGACAGTAATACCAAAATGCTTGAAACGCTTGTACCAATCACTGTCACCCAATTAATAAGTAAAAAGACTTCATGAATAGTTGAATTCGGATCTTTATTACTTTCTATGATGCTTATATTATTTAAAATATTATATTTTGTTATGCTAATAGCTTAAATATTACAATTACAGCATTTTCTGTAACGCCTTGCTTTCTCTTTCGCTAGTAAGAAAGTCATCGTTTCCATTCTCCTAATATCCGCTTAAAGTTTTTTATCGTTTATTCAAATTAACAAAGAAAAATTTAAGTACTGTTTTTTGTATCGTATAAATAAGAGTTTGAATTGTATGCTAATTTTTTTTATGCATCATTTTATAAGATTTATTCGTTATTTTACGTAAAATAGCTTAGAGTGACAGTAATTGGATATGTGGTAGTAATTAGGTCCTTTACCCTAATATCGTGTAGGATTATTTAGAATATAGTACGAATTTTAAGACACTTTTTAGTAGAAATGAATCAAGTGTGATGCAAACGACTAAGACAAAAGTTCAGCTAATCAAAAACATTTCTAAGAAGCCGCAGAACAACGAACAGTTAATTCTTAGACACTTTCTCATAGCAGAAAGCCTCCAGGAAGCAATACCGTAGCGACTGCAGAACGCAAGGGCACGAGTACGTAATTGATTTAATTCCTGCCCAAGGGACAGCAGCTGTCGCAACAAAGTTTCAATTCGCCATCTGCATTCATGGAAGCGCAATCTCCTGAGAGGACCTCGCTCGAGCTTCCTCCCTGGAGGCAACGCACCTCTTTCTGGCGAAGTTTTCAACGTTTCCTCTTCACGGGCACAAAAGAAGCTCGGTGCAGACCGCTGGCATTCTTCCCCCAGCCGTGTTTCTTTCGCGCGTAATTCGCGCACTGAAATCGCTCGCTCTAATTCCACGGTAATTGCTCTTTTCTGTTCTGTGAAAGCCACTGGAAGTTCCCTTTGCATTCCTCTAAAACTGCGCCGGCCCATTAAACGCGCGGAGGGCACTAATTGAGACGTAGCTATTTGAGGGAATTCGGGGCAAGCCATTATTACTGCTCCACCAAATGCACTTATAATTGGCGGATTTTAATTATCGTATAGTAGGCCAGTGGCACGATTTATCATTCGCGGGACAACATGTGATTCTCAGGGGATATATCCCATCTCGAGCTGCTTCGAACCGTCCACTTGGTCCTTCCCAAACGGTCTTCAGGCTTCGCTCTGCCAGCCATTAAGGGGATATTTTGTGTAAAAGTTATGCTAATATGCACTTCTGGCAGGCTGAAGGATGTGGAACTTCAGTGGCGGTTCTTTTTGGACGATTTAGCATTGCCAACATTCCGAAAGACACTATTGTTTCAATTATCGCTCCTTTTCTGCAAGAACAGTGGTCTTCTACCGCAATGTTGTCGACTGCTATGAATAAATTAGCATATCATATCTTGAAAACAACAATTTTACAGATTCCTTTTTTCTGTCAGGAACACTGCACCACGTTAAAGTATGTTGTGGTATTTAATTACAAAAAAATAGTACATATTTGTGTAATATTCTGCACACCTAATTACAGCTCTTTTTATTCTATTTTGAATTTTAACGCTGAAATGAGAAACCCCTTTTTCCTTTGAATAAAAGTGTCACCACTGATAAATATTTTGGCACAGAACATATTAAAATACACCTGCAAACTTTTGGGCCACCACTGTTGCATAACCCTGTACGAACTTCAATTTCCTACCAACACGAGAGACTATCTACGATTATATAATTGCATCCTGAAGAAAGAAGTTCGTGGAAAGCTTCATTGAATGATCCAGCCATTAGCTTCAAGTAGCCCTGTCCATCTCAATCAATCGTTCTCATGGAAACACATTTATCCCTACCAGGATATGGCGCAACGTGCTCGAAACGTCACCTGCAGGCCTGGTCACGGGAAAACAGTCGTCCACCTTTGCCCCGTGAGCAAAAATTCACGAAGCAATTCGTTATCAACCTGCAAGTCCGCGGTTACATAAAAGCAGGCCTCCCAGAGTCCATCGGCGCTGGTTGCAGCGGCCTCGCAACCGAGAGTCATTTATCCACGTAACTCATTTTGGCAACTTCCCTGTCGGGGCCGCAGACTCCTCTGCGCATATCGAGAGTCGGCGCTGGACGTCTGGCGAGCTGGATCCGCTCGCAGGAACCGCGACGCGGCAGAAATTATACGCTTTCATGGCGCGTCGGCGCGCGATGGCCAGAAGAAAAGGCGAGGAGATGGTAGGGACAGTGATAAATCACAAATTGCACCAACTTGTTGCGGCCGAAGACAAATTGGCCTCGGAGTCATGAGCTACGCAGCGGGTAATAATATAATTATAGGACTGCCAGACTCTTTCGACGTTTCGGTTCCAGCTTCTTGCGACCGCTTCTACGCCAAACATCCGCCCGAGTAAGCGCGACTGATTTACAGCCGACAGCTTTTTGAGTGTCGACGTGTGCGTCGGGTGGATTTCAATAATATCGGGGCACCGACGAAGGCGACGGGGTAGGTATCGGGGCTCTGCTTGTGAAGGGGGATTTAATTGTAGAGAAAAGTAGGCTCTGTCGAATTAATGGAACACCCTGATTACTGTAATACCGCTTTGCAAGGCAAAATACTTTGCTGAAGGTTTCCCAGTACCCAAATCACTCCACGTCATTCCTATTGTGAGATATAAATTTCAAGATATAATTCTTTCTAATAAAATTATGTAGATACCTTATTTCTACTGTAGTCTAAAGTGACCCATTCCTAATGCCTTACTTCATGCACCTGCCACTGCACACAATGCGCCACTCCTCGCATTGTTAGCAATCCATGCGCAGGTCTAATTACTGGCATCGCGTTCCCTACGTCAAGTTCATTTCGAGGCAGCTCTTCAATTGAAGTGGCGCTCGGCCTTCGAAGGCCGGACAATTGCCCATAATAAAGAGCCACGAAGTATGTAGCAGGAGTTTCTTTGTCAAAGGGGGTTGGGCAGCGGCTGTTGCAATTTCCATTCTCATCAAATGATCCGTTGCAGCAAGAAAGCTCCTGCTGCTTCGCGGCTGGTTAAAGAAATGAAAAAATCGTGGCGCTCGACTGTGACCAGGAAGGCAGGGAAAGAATCGACGGGGCTTGCGAGGCGGGACCGAGCGCGGAGCCGGGGTAGAAAACGTTGCTGCTGAAGATTGCCACACAGGAGGCTGCATAGATAAGCGTCCGCCATGCAAAAGTGGATCATTACACGGGCATAAAGGCGAGGCAGCCAGGCTACCGGCAATAAATACTTCAATCAGTGGCCTCTAAGGCGTCAGTTAGCATCGCGGCGGTGCGTCGAGGACAGCGCTGCGGCGGCGACTCGCAAAAGACCCCGAAGTCCTTCCACTTTCCGTTTCGTAAAGTATGCCCTCCCTCTCTGACAGTCAGCTGCGGCCTGTTCTCCAAACGGGCACCCCTTTGTCGTCCATCTGCATAACTTTTCGGCCCGTCAGCCCTAGCCAAGTGCCACTTTTGACGACGCGGAGACGCGATCTTGCCGGGCACGGCCTGCGGGAAGAAATTTGATGAATTATTAGGTACGCGATATTCTACGGAGTATTTCTGCGTGTCGATTGAAAGAAGGATACTTTTACGATGTTTAATGATCGATACTGGAAATATTTATTGCAGTAGTACCTACTTCCCGAATACTAATACTGAAGAAGGTATAAGTGAATGCACGCTAAATATTCGAGTGATGCAATAAATATTTCCAGTAGTGTATAGCCACATTGATGTTCCTCCTTAAAATTAATAATCCACTACGGCTAACAAGCATGATCACAATCTTCCCTCATCCAGACTCCAAAGTACCATCCCACTTCTCTCAAGTCTGACTAAACATCCTCCGTATGATTAATACCAACATTCATCTACTCACGTTACAACGACATTAACAAATTGATCGAACATACCTTGCTCACCTTTTTTTAAGTGGGAAGATCTTCAAAAGACACCCTAGCGCCCTGGGGAGAGGCAGGATAGTGTGGGATTCTTACCATCTTACACTAAAACCCCAGGGTGGGCACTATTGCCGCGCAAAGTAGGAGCCCTGAGGATTCCGACAAACAGATCGCGGTGCTTCCCCCGCACCATGCTTGACGTCCGCACTCGTCAATTGTTGTCGGCCCTGTGTGGCCACCCGACAGTGCCGCCCCATAACTTGCACACCTAGAGTTCCCACGGACCCAAGTAGCTGACCCCCACCCAGCAGCCTCGTGTAATTGCGCTCACGCAAAGACCATTCAAGTACACTGATAATCAAAGCATCGGACCGACATGCTGGACCCGGCCCAGCTCCCGATGAAGCCTGGCGATCGCGTTCAGAGCGTGGCCGCGAGTGCGCCGCAGCCTGTGTGATAAGAAATCGCTGGCGAGTTGAACAGTGGCTATCGGTGCAGGACGGCGATTCGACGCGGTCGTACGAGCGGACCTGACGAGATAACCTATCGGCGTCGATCACTCGCGTGACCGCGAAGATAGCAGTTACGACTGTCGATAAATCATGTCAATTATATATTGTTTATGATCCGTACTCGCTCGGGGAGCCGAAGATCCGATCGGATCGCGCGCGGCGGGCTGGCTGCTAGCGGGTGAAGGAAGGCTTCCTCAGAAGCAACGAGAGGGAAGGCTGAGGTCGTTGTCAGGCCGTGGCTGATAATTGGGTGAGTAAAGCGACACGACACCCCTTCCTTCGGCCCGGCCAGCGCCGTTGTTGCTGCTGCAGGCCCAGGGCCATCGTAAAGAGTGGCTGCCACCATCGGGGCATCAGGAGCCCCTCAGTCAGCTCCTCGTCTGGACAATAAATCTGGCCGTTCGGTGGGTAATTGGGTTCACTCGGTGAGATCAATCCGATACTGTCTGCCTCGTGTCCGTCTGTCCATCCATTCGCCGGCTTCGCTCCTCTCTTACCTCCGTTCTGTCGTACCCCCGTGGCCGCTCGCCTCGCCTCTGTCTGCCTCCGTCCCGCTGCCCAAACCACGTCCACGTTTACGTGAATGCCGAGGAGGAATTCCAGCCGCCTGTCACCGGCCGTTCCTCGCGATTGTTTAATTATTTTTATTGCCCCAGATGGGCTGGCTGGATTTCTTGGTGTCCCTCGACGGTCGCGACGCGATTAGAGGGGAACGTCCTCTCTGGCTAAAGGGTTAACGAGTACGGTGCTCCTTTAACGATCCTGTATGGACATTTCGTACGGTGTCGTGATTCGTCGTTCGTAGAATTAATTAGTGGCATTTGTTGTTTTCTAGCTCGCGCGGGGGAAATGGGAGTAGCTCCATGTTTGGGTTATGAGACATCTGTTCGGAGGATCGAAGGAAGCGTGTTCTGCAAAAGGCGGGCTACAATTCTGGGCGACGGGAGTCGCTTGTTATGCGCCGGTTTCATTCGAATCGAGAGAAGATCGTGTCGTATGCAAAACGTCGAATTTCCAGGGTTCTCTGTCTTCAAGGGCTCGCGGCCACTCGAGAGTTGCAAAGACCTGCCGATCTGTGGGAGTCAGCTCGAGTCTGGCTATAAATCTGAATAATAAATGAGTCCCGACGGCCTCTAAGAAGTCTCCGACTCAGTGAGAAGACGTTGCTCAGGGTTTTAAAGATGAATTTACGAGTGTACCGATCATGAAGAACCGCCACGAAATAAAAAGCATCGTTGACTCTTTTCTTGTTAAAAGGAGGATGAGGGAAGGGCACCTCCCTGCGACCGGGGACATCTTTGCCTATTTCTTTAGGCATAGGAGCCTCTTTCTTTCAAAAAATTTACATCTTATATGCTCCTTTGGCTAAGCAAATACTAGTTGTTCTACTGTTACCACTTTAATTATTGTTATACACTAGTTAATCATTGAAATGACCAAAATACCCATTTAATGGTACCTCGAATGTGGCTACATCCTCTGTTATCGAAGAACAGTTTCGTTCTACAAAGGATCCTTAGTTTCACATTGCCCTCGCCTGCTTCATTATCTAAATCAGCCCCACTACCTCTGTTCTTACCCTGTAACCGATGTCAAAGAACCAAAGGGCCGCCGTATACCCGGAATTCCTCAGATCCCCGTGAACAAGGCGAAAGTCTTTCCTTTCAAGGATTCCCGAAATTCTAAATCCATCGTCGGACACCTCGTAGTTAATAGCGGGAACCACGCCGACACCTGCCCTCCAGCTGGGGCGTGGAAAGGTGTACGAATTTATTTATGCCCACGGACCTCCCTAATGAATTTTTCGTCCGCGGTGTGAAATCTCGTCGATTCCATAATTGGCTCATCTATCTTCCCCAGGTTAAAATCAGCGAAGCTAAAAACCGAGTCATTATTCCCTATCCTCCTAGCGACTATCCTTCACCCTCGTAGATCGTAATTAACCCTTTGTTGGGATGCGTAAAAATATTGTACCCTGGGTGGAGAAGATGGTATCCCTAACCACGTGTAATTTAAGGAAGCTTCTCAATCCAAACCATTCAAAGCATCTAGAATACCTGGTACACTAATTCTTGGTCTCCCATAAACATCTACAAAACATTTAAAAATACTAGAGATACGGGGAGAACTGGACAGAGTGATAGACGATACATTAAATTAATCCCTCAATTGATATTCACCGGTAGCCGGTGAAGCGAGCCAAGCTGAGATTCTCACGCGGACGGCCCGGGGGCAGAAAGTGTATTTCAACATGTGGACGACGGGTTACGTGCGCAGCGCATCGACAAAGCTTATGACGCGTATCAAAATGGGATCCACGCAACGCGTGAATGGGACGGCACGCAATGCCGCAAAGCATCAAAAGGCGCGAAGGAAGCAGGGCTGCGAGGTGTATAAATATGATGGTGGGCAGCGATATGGTAGCCACGGGTGTTGCCGATCGTGCGGCATGGGGCTCCCGAAGCCGAGCATCGGCGCACTTTTGTCTCTCGCCGACAACGCGGTTACCCACGTAACTCACGTCACCGGGGGCCGCGATTAGATCTCCACGCGGCTCTTTCATTTTTTCCTCCCTCCGCCCCTCTTGCTTTCCCGCGCTGTTACGCGCCCTTCTCTGCAACCGAGGAAACGCCGGCCTCGGCATTCGTATGCCCCGTCCATCGTCCCCGCTCGTAGATATTCATAAACGATCGCCGATCTCGTAATGCATCGTCAACGAGCACCTTATTATTCCCGCCGCCGCGAAATTCGAGCTCGTTTTTCAGGGGCGACGGAGGGAGGGGCTGCTGTGAATGGGAATCGAATGACGCATCGACGGCCAAGAAATTATGAAAGCTGATCGAGTAGGGAAACGGACGCAGAGGTATGGCGGCGTTTGCACGTGCCTGTGGGATAGCATCATTGTTTTAGGGAAGGGCTGTTGCGATGGAATGTATTGGAGCTTGGGGAAGCAAAGTGCTATATAGATGTCGGAGGGGTTTGATTGGTTGAGAATTTGTGGAACCAGGTGGGACATTAATGTGTGGAACTTTGAACTGTAACAGTGGCTGATCCTGGGTGAATTGGTTGCAATGAGTAAGATTTTATTGCAAAGGAAGTTACTTCCGCAAACGCAAAATGTTCTGACATTCAGTAGACAGTGAACTTCATGATCCTTGGTTAAGAGTGCCCAAAAGAGACCCCTGTGTCGCTGATTCCTATCTCCTCTCCATTGAAATTTATTCCTTCAACGGCAGGTGTAATTAGCCATCACGCTTGTGGGCCGACTGTAAATGTTTAGCCAGTTCACCCAATTAGTTAATCGGGGATGGTACGAGGAGTATCGCGTAGGGGGGAGCAACGATTCGCCCGATCGTCTCGTGAACGAATGTAAAACAAGGATCAGGCGAATTTAAAGGCTGCCAGGGGCCGAGGTGCGCGCATTTTCGCATTAACGAGCAAATGTTCGGCTCGCAAGCATAACGATAACATTAACCGCTGTAATTGGCACAATTATCGCGGCTGTTACCATTCCTGTTGGCTTCTTCTCGCGGGGTGAACGGGGGCAGGGGCATTAACGCGACGGCGTTTATCGCGTTTCGACCGGGCAAACCTCGATGGCGCGTCGCCGTAAGAAATGCGAATGAATTTCGTAGCCAGGCCTGGCGGCTGTTTTCACGGTCCTCGGATAGCAGCGAGCCGCTTTCTTGCAGAACCACGAATATCGCCGGCTCGTGCACGCCGCTGTGTTTTGCTCTTTAGGAATCATTAGCCTCGGCTTTCGCGGCTAATTCAAATTGCAATTCCCCTGGCCGGGCTCCTCCTCATCAAAATACCGGACACACGACGAGCAGAACCGAGGAACCGGTAGAAAAACGTCGAATTAACTTTTACTGCCGGAAAAAGCGCGGCGGGTCATTTTGCGCGCGGCGAGCCTCCTCTGTGAACCAGTTGCGGCAACAGTTCTGTCCCAGGAGGCATCTCTTTCTCAGTAGTCCCGCCAAATGAATGCACGGGAATGTCCCTCCGGTGATCGTAGCACCGTGCAAATCGCGTGGGTACCATTTTGGGCTTCAGATTAGTTTACGAAGTTGGGATTGTCGGTCAGAGGCGTAATTCGGGAAGAGCAGTACTCGCTGTGAATATAAACACGTTATAGAGGAATTAAAATATTATATTTGAGGGAAATTCAAGAGAATAAGCCAGTATTAAATGGTGAATAGTACTGTTTATTTAATACGATAATACTTTAAAATTTAAATGAATACATGCACTGTGGTGATCGAGAGGAAGCTACACACGTGACACAGCATGTTGCTATCATTGGTCTCTTCCTAAGAATTCCTTTGCTATAGGGTAAATCCGGGAGGCGCAGTCGACCTAATACAAAATGGCTATTAAAACTAATACAGATATTACTTATTTTATCGGAACACACCTAATATGTTCAGAATTTTATGCTGATTCAGAAAAACTGGTCGATATTTGCTTTAAGATAATATTTACTGTAAATCGGGTTGAAAACTAAAGTCATGATATCTGACCACCTCTCCCGAGGTGCCGGGAGAAATGGTTTTCGTCGTTGGCAGAGACCAGTCATATAATTATTCATGGAAAAATAACAAAGAACAAAGCAAAATTATTTATGAGTGAATACAATTACCGATTCATTGATATTTAATTTGTTTACGCTAAACAAGTAAAGAACACATCAAAGACAAAGCGAACTACCTACTGGCGATTAGCAAGGCAAATGAATACAAAAGTGAATAAATAAAATAAATAAACAATAATAATAAAATAATGATAAAAAATAAAAATATAAATAAGAATAATAAAAAAATCATAACTCGACCATCTCTCCTTTCTGCAGCGAGAGATGGTCTTCTCGTTAATTTTGAGAGGAAGAGTTAATATGGCCAAATACTTTGGCTACATTGTCACTCAATTTCTCTACCACCTTATTATTCCCAAACATTAAGCGAAAATAAACTTAGAAGTATATTTTAAATACGATTCTGTACACCGTTGTTTGACAAAGGAGGTTAAATATAACCTCAGTTTACATTTTATAGCCTGTAAATCTAGAAAAATACAGAAGGAACCGAAGTGACGCTATTCATTCAATTGTTTGGCTTCTAGAGAAGTAATTGGTCTGCACTTTAACGAGTTTTTACGTATAGAGTCTGAAATATAGCGACTCGACCAACTCTCCGGCCCGACCGCGTCTCCCGGATTTACCCTATTTGTATATATCCTAACTCCTCAGTTATGTATCTTCAGTTGCGTTGCAGTACAGTAATTATCCTTCAGATAGGCAAGATGCAATTCATTCATCTAACTTCCCATTTTCATCTTTCTGTCTCTGCTCATGGGATAAAGCGCAAGAGCGTGTCCATTCGGTAAACGAAGCGTGCAGCAGGTCGATTCGAGCTGTCCCTCGAAGAGGACGCCACAGAACTGCATCTGCCTGCTGGTTGTTTGGTGGAATGCAATGGCTCCCCCTGCCAACTTCTATCCATTGCGCTGCACCCCCACCAGCAAATACCGGTACACACGCGTGGCACGCTCTCCACACGTGGATCGTGCGTATCCCTCTTCGCCCGAGCTCGCTGGTACTCGGATCCACTCGTGAACCGATGCCTACCACGTGTTCTGGGCTTCTAAAGCGTGTCCCACGCGCACGCCCCGCGCGATCCGCTCGAACGGGTAGGGTGAGGCGCATCACTGCATCGGTGCAATTAAAGCGAACTTGTTGAACATGCAGCTACTATGAATCGCGGTAATTGCCGCTCATGCCTTTCTGATCCCTTTCTTCAGATGGGTAAGCGGAAGTGTAACACGTGAACAGTAAGCAAACTATTAGAATATGGTAAGAAGTAACTGGGTCCTGCAACCTGTACTGCAGGCAGTGAAGGACTTCCATCGAATAACTATTTGGTTTACTCAAATGGAACAATTAAATATGAGGGTGTAAACACCTTATGCAGTGGTTGAAGTCAATGCATTGTACTGGGTATCATGTAGTAGGGGTACCTACATCTATTGGTCTTTAGAAAGGCTGTAAAAAAATTGATATTACTTGCTAACCTTTGGATTCCCAAGAAGGTTACCACCGGATCATATCGCTAGAAACAATTGCACAATCATTTCTCTTGATTAAACTCCAAGTTCTAATTGAAAGCACAATAAGGTAAATGGCCCAGTGGTGAAACAGTTAAGGAAGCAGTTGAGATAATTGCAATTTCTTTTACATTTAAATAGTATAAAATTATAACTAAATATAATTATTCGAAAGCGTAAAATTTCTAGTTTCAGATAACGTAACAAGAATCTACATTTATTAAAGGAAAAGTTTTAAATTAATTAAAACATGAAACTGTTCGTATGACTCAGTAATTAAATGAAATTCATAGCGTGTCCCAGTCATTAATTATCAGTGTCCCAATTATTGAATATATATTTAATTTAACTATTTCTATCAGTTAATGAAAAGAAATGAATACGGTAACATTTTGGGGTAATAAAAACATTTTATTTATAATACATTTGTGTTAAATCTTCGGCATGACTTTATGTCTGAAAATGATTAAAAGTATATTATAAAATTTTAGGTTATGCTAATATTATGACGGGTTTAAGATTAATTATCCTAATAATTCTTAAACAGTATTATATTTTTGTCTAGTTATTGTTAACGTAAATATATAGAATACAAAACAATATTTCACTGAATACTGACGTCTGTACCAGTGTTTATATAACCATTAAATACGCGTTTAACAACTGGTCCGTGACATGTTATCGTGTACTATTGGATAAACGCAACAATTTCAATATTAAAAAGAAAAAATTATTAAGAGATCGAATTAATTTTCAATTCTTCAACATATAATAAATCCACAACAACTGTACTATTTAAAAAATGATAAAATAATAATTAATTACAACCTTAACAAAAATATTCTCTCGCTTGCTTGAGCCCATTAGGTGAGAAACGAGATTGAAACTGTTGAAGCTTTACTGTATAATAATATTTTTGCATAATATAACTATTCAGTTATGCAAACTTATAATTGTATCTGTATAAAACTAATACATTTTGCAATTATATTTCGAATAGTTTAAACGTTGCAAATTAGTAAAACTGTTATTATTAATAAAATTTCTTCTCGATTTTTAATTATTAGGCCATGTTTAAGTACTGGGACATTTACCTTAGTACCCCGATAATTCTATTCCTACCAACCCCCTTCACTACCAAATGCTGTTAATTAATACCTAAATACTTGACCACCTGATCTCCTCCACTACGCAAATCCCGTACACCCAACAAAACAGGGCTGAACACTAAACCACGATCCATCCCCCTTCAAATGAATTCTTTCAGCCGTAAAGTCTACCCTAATCGTAAGCTACCACCAGCTTCAAATTGCCATTAACAGCCGTCGGTGAAAAAGATTAAAAACTGCACGCGGGGCCCAAACGGTATAAAAAGGTATCAGCGCGGCATAAAAATCCATTTGCCAGCTCGTAATCCGGACGATGGTGCGGTGGTGCATTCCTTTTCGGACTTTTTTCCCCGAATTATACGTAATACTACGGCATTTGTAATTTCGCCTGGGCTATTACAATCAATTTCAGCGATTCCCCTGCGGGGGAGGAGGGTCTGCGGTCCACGTAGTCGTAGTCCACAAAACGCTACAACCAACGTAATTACCCTCGTCCACCACAGTTTTAGGGCATCGAGACTATAGCGGCGTAATTGCTTCGGAATTACGAAAAATAACGGTTGTTGGAGTTAGATCGTAAAATTGAGCTAACGAGTGGCGCGGCGGGTGGGCGTTCATCGCACGCTATAAAAAAGGGGGCGCGAGTGTGGCTAAACGCGACGGACATCCACCGGGGTGTGGGTTATTACGTGTTTAATTTTCGACCACACACGACGGCTCACTACACTGTGTTTCTGAGAAACCAAACGCCGTACAATTTACAACCAAGGACCTTATGCATTCGTGTGGAATAAATTGGAGTTTGTTCATTATTGCTTAAAGCATTCTAATTATGCCCATTCCTGTTTCATTGGGCAATAATGCTATGGGGAATTGATTATTTATTAGCACTGGATATTCATTAGAATAAGAAAGAACATTCTTTCAGGGTCCTTTTATTTATTTTAATTCTGCTGTTTTGTTCAGGCCAAGTTTAAATTCAGAATTTATCCAGAAGGCTTATCATCCTTGGCTTTGCTTTTAAATTCTTCGCCGAATATTTTCTGTGCTTGTATTTGCGATAGAGGAAAATGGCGGTTACGTAGCAGGTTTTGTCTTAGATATGGAATAATTCGATAATGGAGCAAGATATTTGTTTGGAAGAATTCAAAGTCTAGTTGAGATCCAATGGAAGTGTATTGTAATTAGTTCAGTGGGTGCCAGCGAATGCTCATAGGTGAATGGGAATTTGTTGGGGGCTAGTAGATCCTAGTAGAGCAGCAGGATTAAGGATTTAATTAGAACAGTAATGGGATAGATGAGCACAACAAAAGACGCTTCTGCGAGGCAGTCCTTGCACCAGACCTCCTCCTTCCTGCACAGATGGTGCAACAAGACGGCATTTCATGGAGAGACACCGATTTCAGTTACTTACGGGATTGCAGCAGGTGGAGAATTTCGTGAGCGCTTAACTGTATTACATAACAGGACTTCTTCCTCTCGAAATGCATCCTGGAAAGTGTTTGTCCTTTTCATACAAAAAATAAAATGAGTCCTACCTGGGATGCGCTTCTCAGATGATGTATTCTGTGATGTACAAAAAATGGGCCTTTCCGGTGTGGACAGTTACTAAAAGTTCACACATGTTTCTGGTTTAGGTGACCTAGAACGGAAACTCGTTTGTGGGCATATGAATTTTAAAATTCTGTTTTTGAAAATCAAGTGTTAAAGCAACGTGGTGAATCGCGTAATAATTGAAGAGTCCTTGTAGAAAACACGATAAGTGCCAAAAATCAAATTCTAAACTATAGTATTACCATTGGCACGTAGGACATTTTCCGATAAATTTTTTTTTTAATTTTGACACTTAAAGTCAATGGCGGATTTAATGGGTGTTTGATGAGCACCTACCGCCTGAGCCCTTGCCCAAAAAGCACCGCTGGCCCCATCCTCAAAAATAAAAAAATGATGATTTTAACCAAACTATATTTTTTTCTATATTACTACACTTGGTCCGTTTTTAGTAAACTACCTCTTCATTTTCCAAAAAAATGGCCCCCAGTCTAGAAGGCCTGCAGGGCCCAATCTTCAAAAAAAAGAAAATTATGATTTTACCTAGACACCATATTTTCTTTCTGTACTACTATAATATTTAGCCCGTTTTTAGTAAACTACCTCTTCATTTTACCGAAAAATGGGCCCCTCAGAACGTTTGCCACCTGGACCTTTTCCCTTAAATCCGCCACTGCTTATAGTGTTTTGTACAAGGACTCCTCAATTTAAGATCTATTATATGTGATGTGCTTGATGGCCGATTCTGGGTGATTAGATTCTCTTTGAGATGGGAGTATTAGTTTTTCGAATTTCTTGAACTTGGATCAGACATCTTTCAAACTGTTAGTGTAATTACTTCTCCTGAAGTAATAGACTACTTATTTTCCTAAAAAATTCAGCTTCAGTGAGGTAGAATCGTGAACTTCATCAATAATCATAAGGGACGCATGAATTTTCTGAAATTTTGTGTAAGCCTCCGATGATGTATGAATTATCTAAATATTGCAATCTTAACAATTAAAATGATTTGAGATATACTCCTTTGAATGAGAACCCCTGCTTCAGATCGGCTCGACATCTAACGGAATATGGTTCAGTCTTTACCGAAGTCTTTATCCAATGGTATTTTCTGTCTCGAGATTTTCAGCATAGACGAGGTATAAGATAAATCTATCATCCAATGGATTTTTCTGTCAGCGGTTTGTGCGATCCCAGGACCCATTACCATTTTAGTGTCACATGCAACGTTACAGGTGATGTCTCGAAACAGAGCGTAACGCTACGCGTGGTAAGAATTAGAATTAGAAAAAAAGAGGAAATCTTACAACCGCCACCAGAGGCATGGTATAGGATAGACCTATCGCCTTATGGATGTTCGTGTCGCCACAGACGAGGTATATGATAGACCTATCACCTTATGGATATTTGTGTCGCCACTCAAACTGCGTTACCGACCCATAATTTGACGACTGAATGTAGTGGCATCTGCTCATGAACAGTGTCCAATTCGGCAACTACTCTGAAATGTGTTGAAATGCTGAAAGGTGTGTGCATGCTTGATACGTGTGACTTGTTTGAAGGCCTTTGCTACGCTATGCTTTAACTCGGCTTGTTAACGACTCACGCGGATTTCTCTCCGAAAATCCATTTCGGGGATCAAAGACACTATGGTGCTCAAAAATGGTTTTTCTTCAAAGCCCAGTGTAAGCTATAAATTGCAAGATGACATTGGTTATTAGTACTTTGCGTGAAGTAGAACCCTTTCACGTATCGTACGCCGAAAAGTATTAAAAATTCACGATGTTACTGACATTCCCGCGAGTTTCTAATACACTGTTTAAACATTCTAGTGAAGTAATAATAATTGGATTCTATTTGCCCCGAGCCTTTTGCCTTTACCGCCGACATTGAAATTTACAGTAAAATCTAATTTTTAAAAGCCTCGCAGAACGTTGCACGATGCATGAGTGTCGTGGGGTGCATGGATGCAACTGCAAATCGAGTTACTTTTGAAACCCGCTTTGCGAAATAAGATTTTGTCTAACCCTGAGAAATTCATCCGTTCAGTGTTCGGTGAAGTGTGTGCATGTCATAGTGCATATTATTTCCTGATTTCCCAATTTGTGCAACAATTTCATCGATTACTGGACCATGTGGGAGGCCTTTTAACAGGATTTCACTGAGATATACCCGTTACCTAGAAGACTTTTTTAGAAACTGACTACTTCGTCGATGTTAGTAACTAAGGGGAAGAAACAAGTATGTCACTCATATTTCTCCAAATATTCCTCCAACTATTCATTTACACTAAGTTCAACTAAAATGTATTTATACATTATAAATAATACTGTGTGATATGTATAAGCATTAACATTCATTTATCGAACGATTAAACATTGAGAATAAAAGAAAATTCATTCAGCGTAGAAAATCATTTGCAAATCCAAGGCCAAATGTTACTAATTGCTTAATATCTCGAGTTGTATCGATCATAGTTAATAATAATTTATACTGGCCGGTTAGTGCAAATGTTGTTAACATTATTTGTCATAGCAATAGCCACTGGAATGGATATTTTAGCAGAAAATCCATTTTTGGCGAAGAATTCGTTGGATTTCGCAATTATAATCAACCGTCGACCTTGTTTTGATCGGGGGACATGGTTTCCCGAAATGTATATAGGGAGCTTACGGAACTCCATGTACTCAGTCGTCGTCGGTCCTCCGGGCCTGGAGGACCTCCAGGGACCCTGGAGCTGGCGAGCCTACTGGACCTACTGGACCTCCTGGACTTCCTGGGGTCCTGGTCAGGATTTCAGCGCTGGTCCTTCCTGCACCCCCTAGCCCCCTGGACCATTCGGACTTCCTGGGGACCTGGTCAGGGTTTCAGCCCTGATCCTTCCTGCACCCCTTCGGCCCCCTGAAATGGAGTTCCCGAGCCACCTGAACTTCCCGGGGACCTGGTCAGGGTTCCAACCCTTGGTCCTTCACCCCCTCGGCCCCCTGACCTAGGTTAGCTTATTCGGTTGGTGCCGATGAAATTTTCGGGTTCGTTAAAAGCCATTCAAAATGTTATTATTCTGCCAAGGCCAAAACCGATTTCTTTTCATTTTTATCTGATTTATTCGATTGTTTTTCATCATTTGTCCTATTTCATACATTCCTTCGTGGATTTTTGCATGAGTCGTTTTATTTCGTGTATTTCTTCGATGGGTTTAAATGATTTAATTTATTCGATGCATTTCTTCGATGCGTTTACATGATTCATTTTTTTTTTTGCATTTCTTCGATGGTTTTACATGATTTATTTTACATGATGTATTTCTTCGATATTTTATTTGATGCATTTCTTCGATGATTTTGCATGATTTATTTTATTTGATGCATTCCTTTGATGGTTTTGAATTATTTGTTCCCTCTCGTGCATCTCGTCGATGAATTTATATTTCCTGCTCTTCTTCATGTAGGTATCTCTACGATGGTTCTGCATGCTCGTGCGTGCTCTTCCGACAATTTCAAATCATGTCGATCGGCACCAACCGAATAAGTACGTTCTTAGTTTTCTCTGAAGTCCACCATACTATTACTAACATAATGTAGTTGATTGTTTCAGCATTTCAGATCCACGCTCTCGCGGGAAGGAGGTTAATAAAATAATATATTTAAAAGAAAATAGTGAAAAGTGATAGTGAACAGTGGTAGTGAATGAAGACATTTAAGGAAGCCTAGGTTAATTTATTATAGCATGAAGTATTTAAGGCCCCATGTAAAATTGCCAAGTAGTCACTGAATCATTAGCTTTGTTGCTCTTTTATTGGCTCCTCATCTCCGATGAGGAGGTCGCCGCTACTTCCGTTCACGGAAGCAAGCGACTGGGCATGGAATCGGTATGGGTGGATCAGTTTCATCCCCTGGTGTTCTTGTCGAAAGGGAAAAGTTTCGGGCGTAGGGGGTGTACCTTTTGGTATACTGCCTGCGTAAATCACCCGGTCCGATTTCCAGTCTCCTCGTTAGTCGGCTTGAGTCAGGTCACACCTAGTGTTGCTCCTGACGAGTCGCTGGGTGCAGAGGAATCGTTTGGGAGACGCCGAGCGCTTTTCTCTTTCGACTCGGACAGCAGGGTGGTAGGAACTGCGCCATCCAATACTCCTTTCATGTTCACCCGTAGTCTTTCCTTCTTTGCAGAATTTATTTTCATCGTGTGATTGCTTGACAGTTCCCTATATTCGATATCTAAACCGAAGGGATCGATGGAAATTTGTTTCCATCCATCTCTTTGGTTTAGTAGGCTAAGGTTTTCATGTAAAATTGCCAAGTAGTCGCAGAATTTTATTACCTTTGTTGCTCGTTTGCTGACTCCTTATATCTGATGAGGAGATCGCCGCTGCTTCCGTTTGCGGAAGCAAGTGAGTCAGCATGGAATTGGTATGGGTGGATCAGTTTCATCCCCTGGTGTTCTTGTCGAAAGGGAAAAGTTTCGGGTGTAGGGGGTGTACCTTTTGGTATACTGCCTGCGTAAGTCACCCGGTCCGATTCCCAGTCTCCTTGTTAGTCGGCTTGAGTCAGGTCACACCTAGTGTGCTCCTGACGAGTCGCTGGGTGCAGAGGAATCGTTTGGGAGACGCCGAACGCTTTTCCCTTTCGACTCGGATAGCAGGGTGGTAGGAACTGCGCCATCCAATACTCCTTTCATGTTCACCCGTAGTCTTTCCTTCTTTGCAGAATTTACTTTCATCGTGTGATTGCTTGACAGTTCCCTATATTCGATATCTAAACCGAAGGGATCGATGGAAATTTGTTTCCATCCATCTCTTTGGTTTAGTAGGCTAAAGGATTCATGTACAGGGAGATCGATGGAACTTTGATTCCATCTATCTCTCTACGGGTCTCAAAACGCAGCAACCTCCTCGCGGTGAGACCTGGTAATCGGTGAAAACCGAGCCGATAGCTGCGATTGTCAAATATTCTAATTAGATATAAGAATTTCTTTAACTTGCAATACTATGGTAGAATGTAAGAATAAAATATGTAAATTGAAATATTTGTTCGTTTGTTTCTACCGGCCTCCAGAACACGAGTATAGTGTTAAGTTAGAAGGATAAGTGCATGTTGGAATATTTCATCGAAATACTGTAATCGATAGGTTTTTGACAATTTTTAAAGTCCTCTCTGCTTCAGCACCTTATTGAAATATATTCCTTGGCGAGGTATTCCACGTTACATCATGAAAGCATGTCTTCCGAAAATAATGTTATTGTTTATATAAATTTTTATATTCAATAAATTTGTTTTGCGTTAAGTAAACTGGAATAGAACAGCAAGGTTAAAAGGCGTGTGTGTTCTTGTTTTGTTGTGATCCTTCTTTCTCTGTCGTTGTCCGGAATACGTTTATAAAACGATCTTTCAATTCTTTCTTTAACAGAATCATTTGTAAATCGCGGGTTTCAAATGATCTAAGTTTTACCCGTGTTGAATTCTGATTTCTACCACGCGTAGCGTTACAATCTTATTTTAGACTGAATCGATAACGTTGGGTGTGACATGAAAATGGTAAGGGGGCTCGCGAACCCCCCGAGCGTGTGACACAAAATTACATTGCGTGATGGGTCTATCCTATACCTCGTCTGTGCCTCTGTTCATGAACGACGGTCGGTTGAAGAACAATTCCCCGAAGTAGTATGTATTGGAGGCAATGGAAAAAAGGATGTGTGTCTTGCTAGACTAAAGCAAGCGACAAACTAACATTTTACTTAACTCTTGAACTTAGTTGTTAATGAAATAAACTAAATGAATGGTAATTATTACATACAAAAAATGAGTAAGTACTTATCTAGATTCTAGTTTATAGTGTTGATCCAGATCGATTCACATTTCCGTTTTGCGTAGCATTTTCACCATATTAATATTAATTCTAACAGCTAGTGGCGTGGTGGTAGTTTTCTATTCCGAATAGATAATGTTGCATTCGACAAGAAAGTAGTATGTAGTTATCTTTGAACGATAACTGAGAGCTACAATCTGTAAAGGAAAATTCTATATTTTCAGCAGAAGTTCAAGGGCATCTCTCCTTAAAAATTTAAATCTATGTTAATCCAAAGTCCAAGAATAGGATAGACCTCACATCCTATGGAAATTTGAGTTACGCAAACCGAGGTACTAACTTACTTCCGAACGTATAAACCTTTTATCCTGCAATCCTGACTTTTAATTCCTGCTTTTAATTGTTGCGTAAGGGTGCTTACCACCTTCGAATCGTACGATAAACATTTACATTGAACGTTGGAGTAGCAACAACAACAGCTATGATGCAAATTCTTAAATCTGAAAATTTATTCGACCTGACGAATAGAATAAGATTCATTCAAAAGTGAGAGTTACACTTGGGGAGTTCTCCTCGTAAACCCACTGAATATTATTAATATGTAACTTGATACTTTTATTAACAAATTGGTGTTTCTATAATTGTAATATATTCTTTAATAAAAAAAATTCCCGTTTCTGATAATGAATAAGAATGATTGTTCATTGAGTCGAGGAAGAAAATGTTGTCAATAAATCTTTATAAGTCAAGCTTCCTATCTATACTATTATAAATAATAAAGCTACAGTAAAGTGACCAGATATTTTGTGGGCCAATGCGGGACAAACAAGCAAAAAAAAGGTTAACAGATCCGTGAGGAGTGGAACGGCAGAAACGAGGCTTACCTCACGCTCATTTACTACGAGAGAACTGGATTACCGCGGTTATATATGTCAGAATGATCGTCGGGGTACAAATTGCTCTTGTATATTTATCCATACCTATCCATACCTCCTTGGATGTTACTATGTCCCGCGTATGATCAAATTTGTCAAGATCATCCGCCCGAGCTCGACGTATGCAACACTAATGTCAGAAAATCGTCTTACCAAGAATGTTATTTTTTTCCGAAATATGAGGAAATTAAACTTTTTTCGAAATACTTAATTTCGTTAAAAGATATTAATTTTAATAAACATGAATTAGTCACGCTAATAACTCGGGCGAAGCCGACACGGGCCATGCTAGTTTTCTAATAACGTTTAACTGATGCGACGAGCAAACGTAATTTCTTGCTCCGGATTGTGTTTGAGAATTTCATCCAGCAGCAGAAGGCATCAACAAAACGCTTTATCGCTCACGTATCAAATTCATGCAAGGGTATGCGGCACATTGAAATTCTACGTCTGACCTGGCCAGGGAAGGTAGGATGCAAAGTAAGAAAGAGAGGATGACATGTGTAAGAGGAAAGAAGAGCATTCGTGGGATCACACGGCTCTTAAAAGATCGAGATATGTAGTCTTCGAAATCGATGCGGCGTGGATGCTCTACTCCTGGGTCCTGGATTGAAACTTTCTACTCGAATTTCTAACTCTTACTCGTACATTATTGTGTGAATACAGTTGTGCAAGTGCAATGTACGCGCAGCTTAGAAAATGGAGTCAGTCTGTGTCTAAAAAATACGCGTGCGTCCAATTTTATTGTGAGAATATCGTGAAACACAAGATTGCTACGAATACATTTGAACCGAAGCCGTTCAGAAATATACCTGGACCAAAATCTTTGCCCATCATTGGAACACTTTACAAATATCTACCACTAATCGGTAAGAAAGCCAATTTACACGTGAAATATGTGGATTGAGATGTGCGTGAATAATATCATTTAATGTGTTAACAATCTTTAGAATATAATCATACGAATGGATAATATGTATTCTTTTTTTCATTGTCGATCATAAGATATCAGTTTATTAGTGTCAGTAGAAATCGGTTGTATTTGTATATTCATTTTACCTAAATTGGAATATAGGTGAGTATAGTTTTACAAACCTGTATGAAAGTGGAATAAAAAGACTGAAGCGGTTTGGGCCATTAGTGCGCGAAGAAATAGTACCCAATGTTAATATTGTGTGGATCTATCGACCGAATGATATAGCCGACATTTTCAAAGCGGAATCTGGGTTACATCCAGAGAGAAGAAGTCATTTAGCTCTTTTGAAATATCGGAAAGATCGAACAGACGTGTACAGCACTGGAGGCCTCTTACCCACGTAATATACACGTTATATTCTCCATGTTTTTATTGAAATTTGAAAATTGTAATTTTTATACAAGTTTTTTTAGTTGCAATAAATTGTATTATACCATTGATGATTCCATATTTATTAAGGTGTCCCGTGATATCTTGAGAATATTTAATATAAATTTAGAAAATTGAAATATGAGTCTCTTATTTTATGCAACATGGGTAGGGTTATGTGCATGTATAAATATCTAATAGTCTTCAGACTTCAAGAAAATTTTTCTGGTTTTAATTTCGAAGTAACATTGCTTTTAGAAAATTATTCCTACTTTTTCGGTATATCTTGGTTTGTATTTAATAGGGATT
The DNA here is from genome assembly GCA_944738655.2 of Andrena hattorfiana. Classification (NCBI taxonomy): domain Eukaryota; kingdom Metazoa; phylum Arthropoda; class Insecta; order Hymenoptera; family Andrenidae; genus Andrena; species Andrena hattorfiana. Next base: position 35,860,923 of record OX122889.2, on the reverse strand, counting down.
TTAATTTTCTATTAATTTTACTTTAAGAATGTAGTATCTCAGAAACTTTAAATGAAGTGTTCCATTTTCAAACAAATGAAAGATGATACAAAGTTACTATTTAAAGAATCATATTTTCTCTATGAAGCTATTGTGTTTTAATGTCTTTTTATCGATTTTAGAAATGGGCCAGAGTGGTGGAGATTACGAAAAGAATTTCAAAAGCTTACTAGCAAGCCTCAAGATGTGATCAATTATCTAGAAGAGACAGATTGTGTTGTGCAGGAATTTGTTGAATTATGTGACAAAGAAAAATATGAAGATTTCTTACAAATTTTATCACGTTTATTCCTTGAATGTAATCATACATTAGTATTATAAATAGCAATAAAGTAATAACTATCTGCCATATTAATTCGAAGATTTTTCGTAATTTGAAGTACATACCAACATTAGTTAATTTGAAAATATTGTTCATTCTTAATCATAGATATAGCGTTACCAATCCAAGTATATTATAATCACCTGTTGCCTGAACCTTTGTTCTAAATTTTCCATTTTAGTGACATGTCTAGTTGTCTTTGACACAAGGTTGAACAGTTTCTCAAAAGAAGAAAGGTCCAAGGATTCCAAAAGTTCGAAACTGATCGAAGCCGCTTTCGCAACAAATAGTGCGATTTTAAAATTAGATAATGGGCTACAACTATGGCGTTTTTTCGAAACCCCTTTGTATCGAAAATTACGTAAAGCTCAAACATACATGGAAACGTAAGTCAAGCATTCTTTAAACAATATTCAATGCCTAAGTAGTACTTGAAGTCAATTATTTAAGAATGTAAAATAAAGCTATATATCTCGTTTAATATTAGGGTTGCATTAGAACTGGTATTCCAAAAAAATGGGGACTCACAAGTGCAACGAAATAAGTCATTCCTAAATGCTTATTTAGAAAATCCTGCTTTGGATATTAAGGACGTCGTGGGCATGGCTTGCGACATGTTGCTTGCTGGCATAGATACTGTAAATATCACGAAGTCATATAATATTTTCAATTATACGTTTAACATTTTTAGAAACGATTTAAAATCCATTTATATTTGCACAGTTGTAAATACTCTAATTTCGTTAAATTCGCAATAAGATAAAGTCTCCTTCACTGATAATCACTAATTTCATTTAATTTTAAATAATATAAAAAAAGTGGAGAGACTGGCCATATTTTATCAGTAACATATAACGAATTACTAATACCTTTCAGACTACTTACAGTACAGCATTCGCCTTATATCACCTTGCAAAAAATCAGGATACTCAAGAGAAATTGAGATCTGAAGCGATGCAGTTACTACCTCATCATAATCAGCCAATAACAGCAGAGGTTTTACGAAACGCGTCATATACTAAAGCTGTTATAAAGGAAAGCTTGCGATTAAATCCTATTTCTATTGGGATCGGCCGCATTTTGCAAACTGATGTCATTATTAGTGGTTATCAAGTACCTAAGGGCGTAAGTCTACTGAAAACATTAAATACCAAAGAATTTATTCGATAGAATATTATTTTCCCGATACTTAATACTTTGTTAGATTATTTTTGGCAAATATTCAATTTTATTGCTATGTTTCTACTTCTGAGAAAATTAAATATAGCAGTTCCGCTGATCGGAGTATATTCAAATTCTATATAACGAAAGTGTAATAAACTCTATCGCCCGTTTTCTTTTAGACCGTGGTCGTCACACAGAATCAAATTATCTGTCGGCTCCCTGAATATTTTAGTGACCCAGATTCATTTAAACCAGAAAGATGGCTTCGCGAGAACATAGAAAATAACAAAGTAAACAGTGGAAAATCCGTACACCCATACGTTTTATTACCTTTTGGGCATGGCCCTCGGTCTTGCATAGCGAGACGTTTTGCGGAACAAAATATGCAGGTATTGTTGTTACGGGTGAGTGTTAACAATTGTTTTAAAATGTTGAAGTATAAGCATATATTAAGGGCTAAGGATTTTGCAAGTATGAAAAAAGCAAGTTCTTCACAAATATATAAAACGAATTATTTGTTTTCATTTGGGATGAGTTTCTCGAAGCGTCGAAACCTCGAAACCCCAGAAAATTTCGAGTCTCGAAACTTTACACTTTTTTCGCGATTCAAAAATTTTTTGAACTTTAGTTTTTAAAGCAAGATATTCCACTTACAAAGCAGAATCAACACTTCGCCAGTTCTGAAAGTTTCGGAGCATTATATGTATAAAATTTCGGTTTGGAGTTTCGAGAATTTAAAAATTAGCTTTGAACCCACACCTGGTTTTTATGAATATTACTTAACTCTAATGATATGGCTCTTAGAGATTAATTTGATCGATATATACGAGCAGATACAACTCGTGTACCTATAATTATGTTTATTTGATGCAGATGTGTCGGAAGCTGAAGTTCTCTTGGCATGGTGACCAACTTGGAATGATATCTTTGCTGATTAACAAACCCGATGGACCCATGAAATTCAAATTCTCTAACATCTTAAAAGACGATCGTGTTTCTTTTTGAACTACTGGCGATGCATACAGATGCTTCGGGTATCACTTATAAAGAAAAGAAAATACTGTATTAAGAAAAGGCTCGTTCCAATTTATTGTGTAAATATAATTAACAGTCAATTTGATCATCTGATAACCGTTACTACCACTGTATTTATATAAATATTTATTTTCGGGAGAATTAAACAAAAACTGTAATAATTTTAATTATAAGTCATATATTTAGGTGTTGCGGAGAACTTAGCGTAGGATTTAATGACTTTGTTTACGGCCTCTAGAAAATCCTTTTCTGTAGCTACTTTGCGACGTGCGCGAATAGCGAACATGCCAGCTTCAGTGCAAACAGAGCGAATTTCGGCGCCAGTACTATTCGGACATAAACGTGCGAGAAGTTCGAATCTGATGTCCCTTTCAACGCTCATCGAACGCGCGTGAATTTTAAAAATATGCGTCCGCCCTTCTAAGTCCGGTAATCCGAATTCTACCTTTCTGTCCAAACGCCCCGGTCGCATCAGCGCCGGATCTAACGTGTCCGGTCTGTTGGTTGCCATTAATACTTTGATATTACCTCTTGGATCGAACCTATATTACATTATAAGGATTCATATAAATTCTAATTTTTTTTCAAATCGTTGAAAACGTGAGAAATCAATGTAACGAAAACACATCTCACCCATCTAATTGGTTGATCAATTCCAGCATAGTACGTTGGACTTCGTTGTCACCGCCAGCTCCGTCGTCGAATCGAGCTCCACCAATAGCATCAATTTCATCAAAGAATATTAAGCACGCTTTTTTACTACGCGCCATTTCAAACAATTCCCTTACCATACGAGCTCCCTATAATTGGCATTAATATAATACATTTACATCCTGTAAATTTAAAGTACTCCTTTCATTATCGATTTTTACATACCTCGCCAACATATTTTTGAACCAATTCAGAACCGATCACACGAATAAAACAAGCGTCCGTTCTGTTAGCTACAGCCCTTGCGCATAATGTTTTGCCCGTGCCCGGTGGGCCAAACAACAATACTCCTTTAGGAGGCTCAATTCCCAAGTTGACAAATTTTTCTGGCTGCAGGTAATAAATTAGAGTTTTCTTTCCGTATTAACAAAAATGTGGAATAACAAATTAGAGGTGTGCGCGAACCCGATAGTCGGAACGGATCCGGTTGGGTTTCGGTGTTCCGATAATTTCGGGAATTCCAAAAGTGTCGGAATTCTCGAAAATTCCGAGGGCCCGATTGCCGCCTGGAAGAAAAATCGCGGAGACAAAGTTGATTTTCCAAAGACATCAGTCAGTCCTAATAATACGAATCCTGAGACTTTTGGGAATCCCGACACTCTCGGGCAGTAATGGATTTAACGGATGTCTGATGAGCAGCTACCGCCTGAGCCCTTGCCCAAAAGGCCCCCTAGGGCCCCATCCTCAAAAATAAAAAAAATGATTTTATCCAAACTATATTTTTTTCTGTATTACTACACTTGGCCCGTTTTTAGTGAACTACCTCTTCATTTTCCCCCAAAAATGGGCCCCTGAGAACGTTTGCCATCTGGGTCTTTTTTCTTAAATACACCACTGCTCTCGGGAATCCCGATATCCTCTCCTGAGGTTCCTACCCGTCCCAACCCCGAGAAAACTTCTCGTCCCATCCCGACCCAACATTTTTGGGTTCTCGCACATCTCCATAAAAAAATAACAATTATGAGATACGAACGTGCAACAAAGGAGTTTCAACGACTTCTCTTAGTTTCTCAATTTGCTCTTTGCAACCACCGACATCGCTATACGTGACATCAGGCTTCTCTTCGACTTGCATCATTGTTACAGTCGGATCAATTTTGGGTGGCAATGGAATATGAATTTGATATTTATTACGATCTACGCCCACTCGCATGCCTTCTTCGATATCAGTAGGAGCCACTGAATCTGCTAAATCGACTACAAACTTCGCAAACTGTTTCACATTTATAATGTATTTCGGATCATCGGAGTCCGCGTTAATTATTTTAGTGCAACGTGCAACTTGCAGCGGTTGCTCGTTCTGTAAGGTTTGTTTATCTGCGGCTAGATCCCACAGCGCAGGTGGAGCTAAGCCGGTGTCAGATTCCTTGATTCCTGTCAATTCATTGACACGCTTGATTATGGTTTGTATGTCTTCCTCGACAACTTTAATGCTTTTCGTATATTGCCCCTGGCCCTGAACAGAGATACAGAACAATTCGTGCAGAGGAATTATTAACAAAATGTACTTATTATTAGGAGAAATTAATATTCTGTTTATATGAAAAATTTCGAATAATAAAATTCAACTCACGTAAGTTTTTAGCAGCGCGATGTCTCCTTCATCCAGAGCTAAAATTGCGATAAAAGTGTAATAAACTACAGGAACCTGTTCTGACAAAAGAACAATTGATTCGTCTATAACACAACTTACATTTTATTTCCTTCTCTTCTTTCTCTTCAACATTTTTCACTTTCCGCATATCGTCTCCCAAATGGTCCGGCATTTTTTTATCCGTTAAATTCCTCGAACTGTTTAACAAAATCTTTCTTCCAATCGACGGATATAAAGACGATAGAAATGGGAATTGAGGTTAGGTGCTCCTCACATTACTCGCAGAATCGATATTTCCTTTCAGTGACATCTGTGCTGGAATTGCGAACTCTTGTCTCCATACTGTGCAATGGCTTCCTATGACTACGTGGATAAATAAGGTTACATTTTTATTTCTAATTTCTATATTTAATTTTATTTAAATTTTATCTACATTTAATTCTAACAATGAAGACGTCAATTTATTTAGTGAATATTGCCAGTTTTCATATAATTATGCAGGTTGGTTTATGTAATAAAAGATAATTACGTAAAAGGTGTTCGATATTAGGTGGTTAATTCACAGAGTGATTTTATACTGTAAAACTAGACGAAAATCAAGAGTAACGAAATTTCGGTAGGGGCTTCGGTTTTTAGTTATTAATGTTTGAAAAGTTCGGGTCAAGAGCGCCTGAACACGGCAATTCGGCGGTCAGTGACACGTGGTGTGGTAGGTCAGTACTGAGTACGGCCACTTACAGTCGCCGTTTAAAAAAACAGATAGGTATCGATGGACTATGATGTGCATACACGTTCGTAGAGCGTTGTCGCTACTGCCACTGACAAGGTTATAGGATAAACTTGTCAATTGTCACCTCGATAGTATATACTACTACTATACTGCGCAATCATGTTGCGCATGCCCGTTGCGCGTTGCGGTACTTATTGTTTGTTCAAATTTGAATTTTTCGCGTCCCAGTCGCGTTACTATTTTCTCTTGACTTCAAGGGAAATATTAGTCTAGAAGTTAATTGTATCGAATCTTTTCTTTATTTACTATTATATAAGTGTTATGCATCATTGTGTAATATCTGAAAGGTCATGAAGAAAAGTGCATGAGTGCCGAGGGAATAAAACAAACATAGATAGTATTGTAGAATTATTTTTAAACTCGATACGTCAAGACTTGTGGTTTCTGAGGTTAAGATTCCTTTTTAGACAACGGATAAAAGTGGGTTAGGGGGGTATTATAAAAATACTTGTTTCTCCAGACAAAATACTGTTATCTCGCAACACGTGTGTGCATGGCAAACAGTTTAAAATCGTGGAATATGTCGAGACTATTGTAATAAGAATCGTTTTAACGGTGTATTAAATTGATGTTAGAATTTCTGGAAATTATTTCCTTATTCCATTACAATACTAAGTAACATTATAATAATATTATTCTTTCTCCTTCTACGCAGCAGTAAAATTGAAAATCTCTTTTTTTATTCCATTATTGTGTCATTTTTACTATTACACTTTTTATACTTTAATAATTTAAACAACAGAATCACCAAAATAATCATCCGATTTAAGTCTCCGAACTAAATCCCCGCTCTAAACATTTCTATTTCTTCCTACAGCAAGAATTTCGTGCAACAAACGCATATCCTACCATATCATGCTAATATACAATACTAGCTTTACTACTCGGCTTCGCTCGAAATTTAGATTCTGATTTTATAAAAAAAATTTCTTATTTTTTATGTGAAAATAGTCACATTCATCTGAATTTTAGGCGGCAGACAAACACACATATATATAGAAGGTTTCTGCTTTATATAATAAGATGTAGAACAATACACGCGATAATAGTTGTAAAATTCACAGTGTGCAATCTGTTATTTCTAAGCCACGAATACTTATACTGCCCTGCGCCTTCGTACATCATTCTGCGCCCTGTGACATCATGGTAGCTTATTAATTTTAAATGCTGAATCAGATCTGTAACTATGGTGAAGGTAAGATATATTGGCCGGTCTGAAGTTGTATCGCGAACAGCGGTCGAGGTGAAATCTGCCCCCTCCAGTGAGTCTCACATGTATTCACAGCGAAGCGCGCGAGAGAGAGCGAGCCCGTTAAAAAAAGGACTACCGAGACCGACACGCTGCATGGTGGGAGTTACCCCTCACTCGCACTGACCGGCCAATATATCTGCCCCCGACCTTAAATATTTCGACCCAGACAGAGCGTGTCAAGGTCAGGTCTCTGCAATCTTGCACGTGTTCGGCTTATCGCTCGCCATTAATTTTTCGTTGTATTAACGGCATCAGCTACAGAAAATATTTTTGCAACTACTCGTTGCTATATTGGGACAAGATTAAAGGGGACTGAAGAACAGAATTATCGCTCCGACCTATCTGTGTTTCCGAAAGCATTACAGTTCTCCCGGTTCGGAAATCAGCTCCATATCTTAACAAGCCAAAAGAAGGCAAAGTGTGCTGAGTGATTATGAGTCACTGATTTCTTAGCATCTCAACGCCACTTTTCAAATTTTCCTTTACAAATCGGCGTAGGAAAATATTGTCCCCCAGAGAACAGAACTTTCTTTTCAATTTTTCTTGAGATGCAAATTTAGGTAAACTTGCTCGAATAATTTTTTTATAGAAATTAAGATGTTATCGCTCGACAATGCGAAGTCGCCCGCACAACAAGGCGTGCAATCCACGAATCGCTCTCGCTAGCGGCAACGCTCTAACTGCTCTCGGTATATGGACGATTCGGCGGATTCCGAAACGGTCACCGACTGCCTGAGACGATTGCACGCCTCCCTCTCTTTTTAATAAAAACCCGTGGACAATTCTTCCATACCGTTCGCCTGCAAGTCCGTTCTCGCACTCTCGCGTGTAAGGTTCACCTTCGCGGCTACGCGCTCGGCCTACCATCGCGAAGTGTATGGTTCGTAAACGGTAACGCGCTGGGTATGCCTCCGCTCTGTTTTCGGATCACCGCGTAAACAGGAGTGCGAGCCAGGCATCCGCAACGGAACCGCACGATCGGCTCAGGCACGGGAAACCTACCACCTTGTCACCTAGAAGTAAGGCCGCCTTCGAGGGTACGTTTTCTGTACATCCCTTATTTTTATTTTAGAATATATATACATGTATACTGGTAAACAATTCATTGGCAAACAATTGCTGTCCTTATATTCCCATTCCCTATTCTTCTCCGAAGGTAGGTATGGGGTCGTCCTTAAATTACGTTAGGCTTTTTGGGGGTGGGGTTCGCGATTTTTTTACATTTTCTTATAAGGGGGGGGGGGCAGAGATGAGCATTATTCGACTAATCTTCGAATAAAAATTTCGAATAAAATGAAGTTATTCGAGACATTCGAATAAAAATTTAGTCGACTATAAATTTATTCGTTATTCACGAATAACTTCATTTTATTCGAAATTTTTATTCGAATGTCTCGAATAGTCAGATAGCGTCTTATGTAATATTTTTTAACCTACCTTTCAATAAATATCTAGTAATTTTTAAAAAACAGGAAAGTAATTTTAGTTTAAATTTCCCGAAACCGAGTTAAATGCATTAAATATCTTTAAAAGAATTTTAATGACCGAAAAAATGAACATAAAAAATATTACCTAAGGACGGAGGGGAGGGGGTTGGAATATAAAATCTTACGAATTCTTATAATGTGGGAGTGGGGAGGTAATTTTGTGGTTTCACACTTCAATAGAGCAAGAATCCTGCGAATCGCTCTAAACGTTCACGATTCGCCACAGTCCTATCCGGATGTGACAGAGATTCGAATGAATTCTCCTGGTGCTCAAGAATTCTGTGTTTACACTGTCACTTTCCATCCCCAATCACAGAAATATACCACTCAATTTTAGGACCCTTTCCTTTTTCTCTACAGTTTCTTTCCTGGTACAATTCCGATTTTGGTTGCGCGGTAGACACGCGTACGCGTTATCTCAGTCGTAGTTGAACCATCACTATCAGGGAGCACACGAGCAGGGACTGATAAGTACCACCGTTCGTTTGGCGAGTGAACTTTCGTCAGTCTTGCTCGTGCTTCCGTTTAGAAGGCCTGCCGTTGGCTGACTGCCCAGTTCACGGTACGCGCTTTCCCTCTAATTTTAACGTTTTTGGGAAAACAGACGTGCCGGTGCAATCCTTCGTGACACTCAATCTATTCGACTCCCATCAACAAGAAAATCCCCTTGGAGTGTGGGGTGTTTCTCGCGTGTGAATTAAAATTGTTGCTGTCGAAATGTGCAAAACTGTTCGTCACGATTCGAGTTCGTAGCATTCCTCTTGTTTAAAGGAAGTGGGCATTTAATATTGGCCAAGTGAAATATTGTTGAAGCAAAGATTTATGGTGGTTTGGTATCATAAAGTGATGGACAACGTGAATCTTACTAAATAGATCTTAGCGGTGTTCTTTGAAAAGAAAGAAGATATTGTAGATGGGAGTTAGACGAAATTAAATATTTAATTTCGAAAAATAAAATAACACAGCACGTGTTACTATGTTTTTGGTTTAAAAAGAGCGCAGCAGTATTTGCATTGCCAGTATTTGGATACTTGGAATGCAGTTAAAGGAGGTGCATGAAGTTACTTTGTCTTTAAAGTAACGTCAACTCTATTGTGTAATGTTAGTTTTCTGTTCCACAAGACAATTAAGTGTACATCTTCGACCACTTGGATAATTATGCATTTAATGGTGTTTGAAGAAACTGGAGAAGTTCTTTAATACAACTAGACTTTTATTTCTTTCTAAGATTTTCTGTACAGCTAGTAGAACTAACTTCTTATCAGCGATGGGTGTAGAGATTTTTATTGGAATTTCGATATTCAAATTTTATCAGAATTTTGTTTTCTAAATTAACGATTCACTAGCTGCTTTTCGGCGATCGATGGAATTTATTCTTCTTATTACGATCGACTCTATAATTAACACGTGCGAAGGACGTGACAATAAGTAAACACATGCTTGATATCGCCAAGAGTTTAGAGTCACATGCTTATTACATCAATTCAGCTATTGACACTTTTCATTGACTATTTATATTGCAACATAATGTGCGATCCTCTATCAGAGATTGAAAACTTTTCCTCAGGCGTATTCTTCAATAGTACAATTTATAATCATTCTCAATAAAATTTGGATCCCAACTTATAAATAATACAAAATTGAATTTATTATCCTGGAAAGTGTTTCAATGAAATTTATAAGTTTCAAATGCAGTGGCACCTTGGTTCAATCTCAACTCGATCCTACAATTCTACAATTTCCTCTCAAAATTAATATTTTCCTCTAAAATTATTAAAAGCTTACAAATTCAATTAAAACACTTTCAAATAACAACAAACTGCATTTCATGGTATTCGTAAGTTAGGATCGAAATCTGGTTGCGAACAATTGAAGAGTTCTAGTAGAAAACACTGTAAGTGCCAAACAATTAAATTTTATACTATAGTAACCATGGGCAAAATTTTTATTAAAATAAAATTTCGAATAACGAATAAAAGTTAAAAAAAAACCTATTCGTCATGCATTGACTAAAGTCAACTCGGGTTAACGAACGTATGACGAATAATTTTTTTTAACTTTTACTCGTTATTCGAAATTTTATTTAAATAATTTTTTTACTATAGTATTGGCACGTAGAACATTTTCCATTCCAATTTTTTTTATAATGTTGGCACTTACAGTGTTTTCTACAAGAACTCTTCAATTATAAATCTTACTACCCTCTTTCTAAGGGTAGTATCTTCCACGTAATATTTTCGTTTCAATCTTCCAATTGCTCCACACAATCAAGCTTCCGCCGTAATCGAACCAGAAACCGATCCACCGAAAAATCAATGTTAGTTGCTTTAAATCCAACCCCATCGATTTCCTTGGAGTGGATTTTTTCAAAGGGGTCGTACTCCGTACAAGTGTGTCCGGCCTATATCTGACGAATGCTACGGTCACGAATACACAGGTGACAAACGAGTTCTTCGCCGTTCGTTAAGTTCCCGAACGGAGCGGAGGTGAAAGACGAGCCGCAGGGAAACATGTTTGGCCGCATAAAAAGTCGCCAGTTTTATTTCCGTCTCATCCGCGATTAATCCCACCAACGGTCTCTGCTTTGCAGTTGAATATCCAAGGAGGAGGCACGACTGGCGGAGAGAGCATGGATGCGACGAAACCTGGCTGGTTCAGCGAAATCAATGATCTGTGGCCAGGTGTCTCGTTGTCTCTGGAGGTTGTCAAGATACTTCATCGTGAACGATCGCAGTATCAAGATGTGATGGTGCTCGAAACGTAAATACCGGCCTACACTCTGCCCTTTTAAATGCGACGGACGAGCTTCGACTGGCGAGTGACGTTTAGAGAAGGGAATTTATTGGCTTCGAAATCTGAAGTAGATGGGAGCTTTGTCGGAATTCGGTGTTAAATTGGAATTTGTTGTTAAAATATGAGGTGCACAGGATTGTAGAAAATGTTTTAAGCTTGTAGGAATATACAGTGGCGTGTGAAATGATTGGTGAATGATGGCGGATATGAGCAAACATACTTTAAGTATTTTCTAATTTTTAGCGAGCTACTGTGCATAGCTTTAAAATAATATTTTTTAACTTTTTTCCTTACAACACAATAGTTTTTCAAGCTCCTATTTGAAGTGAGAGATCACGCCTGTTTGACAGAAAATTCAATGCTTCGATCAACGAGAAAATTGAAGTTAAAATGGCAGAATAACTGGCTGTGTATTATTTGCGGTTAAAAGGATATTGTTTTTATTATATGCGCACAGGAGGTCACACGGAAGGGCCCTGATTTTAGATGGCATCATTCAGTGCACAGAGAAGGACGAATTTTCGTACCAAGAGGCGATAGCTTTTCTGCCATTATGCAGTCATCCAAACCCAAAAACTGTAAGATTTTGCATCGATCATTGCACGAAGAGTTTAAACGTGGTTTCTACATATTTAAATAGTTTAATATTTTGTACTGGTCCTCATATTTTATATTCTCGTGATTTTTTTTTATCATCAAAGAAACTTAATTTCAAGAACTTTTAAGCAATTTTAAATACTAATAACGTTCATAAATTCAAATTTAAATTTCTGTTTAGGTTCACTTATTCACCATTTGTATTCAATTATAAATTATTATCATTATCATTATTATTATTATTATTATTACGTGACAGGTATTAATAGTGGGGGGTGGAGATGGAGGGGTTGCTCGCGAGGTCGCGAAACATCCGCAGGTAGAAAGGATCATGCAAGTGGAAATTGACGCAAAAGTATTGGAAGTGTCGAGGAAGTACTTGCCCCTGATGAGTGCAGGACTCGACCACCCCAAAGTCACCCTTAACGTAGGCGATGGCTTCGAATTCCTGAAGCAGCACAAGGGTGAATTCGACGTTATAATTACAGACAGCAGTGACCCTGTCGGTGAGCATCCCTTAATTATTCAAAAATATTCAAAATGTACCACTGAACGTGTGACAAAATAACTAAAAATAGATTCAATGTATTGTGAATCATAGGCTTGGAATAACTTTTACTTAAATTATAATTAGCTTCAGTAAGGGTCATTATTCTGTTTCATTTGCAAGAATTTAAATGATTTGGCGAAATTTCATTCAGTACCAGTGAACCACTTCAAGGAGACTTGGAGACTGAAAATCTACGAGATTCACGAAATTTGGAATATAAGCTTATATTTAATGTCGATCTTTTTTCGGAACGAAATGGACCAAAGGATATCTTTAAATTTAGGCCCAGCAGAGTGCCTGTTCCAAGATTCGTACTTCAGTTTAATGAAGTCTTCACTGAAACCTGGCGGGATCGTTTGCAGTCAAGCAGGAACGGCATGGGAGAATCTCGATCACGTAACACAGACCCTCCAACATTGTAAAGCCGTGTTTCCCGTCGCAGCTTATGGTATCGTTTCTGTGCCAACTTATCCGACAGGGCAAATTGGTTTCGTTCTCGGCAGCTCAAGTACTGTGAGTACACATTTCCCGGATAATCAACAGAATACATCACCCTTAATACCATATTTATCGTAGTCCCCTTAAAGTATACATTTCACATTCAAACGTAACTGAAATCAAATTTCAATTGACGAACACGTTTTAAATTTAAAACCACTGAAAAATGCAAAGAAAACTGAAACGTATGAATTTTTCTAAGTATTTAGATTTTTCTCCAGAATTCCATCCATGGTACTTTTAGTAATTAGATTACAAATTTGAAATATAAGAATCTTATATATATATTCGATGTATTTTTTAATCGCTACTGTAATGTAAATTATGTTAGAATAGTTTGTAATTATTTTAAACATCCACGTTACGATCCCAATGTTGCTTTAGGAAACAAATTTTAAAGAACCAAAGAAAGTATTCACCAGCAGCGAACTCGATCAAATGAAGATGAAGTACTACGACGACGAAGTGCATCGTGCTGCGTTCGCTTTGCCAAGGTTCATAGGAAAGGCGATAGCACAGGCAGAGGAGAATAAATAATTGTTCAACGAATTTTTCATTGCGAAGAGAACCGGGTGAATAATGTCAAAGGTTGAGAGTTTTAGTATATGATAATTGAATCATTGTTAACACATCCTCTTCAACTACCTCAAACCAAACAAAAGTCGTTGAACTCTTTTACACCTCAAAGACTTATGTTGTTTTACACGTGGCCCTAAAATCGACTTAAAATCGTAAAATTAGCTCATATGATAAAAATATATGTATGTATATCTTGTTTCACTACACAATCATAAAGATTGCGATTCAACGTTCTGTTATAGTCAGAGCACGATGCAATGGCCATTCAAAGCCACCCCTTTCGATCTATATTCTACAATGACAGTAAAAGAAAAGTTTAAAATGCGAAGGATGACGAAAGTGCCCGCAGTGGTTATCAGTACTTACTGAAAATGTAAATTTTAAACTTTCTTTTAGCCAGCAGTGTACGCTGATTGAGGAATTTATAATTCGGTTTGGTAAACACGGAATTCAGGCGCCGTCATACAAATAAGATTAAACGACGGATCTGAATTCCCTCGCTGTTGTCCAGACACGTGAAGAATGTGTTAGAAATTCTTTATTGCCCTGAACGTAATAAGGCTAATAATGTAATATATTTGCAGATTATTGCTGTAATATAATGATAAAATAACATTCGTTACAACGACCATCGCCGTTGTACGTAATAATAATTAATAATAAGAATAAAGCAATAATAATATAATATAATATAATATAATATTACAACTTGTAACATTCCACAATAATAGATGTTTAAGACTTAATCGATCGTACTAAAAGATAACGATTAAAAATATCCTGCATATAAATTCGAATGATCAAAACAATGCTGCAATGTTAAAATTGTGAAAACCTCGTTGCTTCGTTTACTTTTAATACGTTAACGATATATATAGAGTATAGATATATAATATATCATCTATCGTATAATTGCCTTGTACAATTCATTATTTCTGTTATTTGTATATATATATATATATATATATTTTTTAAACGTTATATTTATAACGTTTTTTATATCATGGCACACACCTATAAGTATATATACGTATATAAAATAAAAACACGATTGGCGATCGTTCTCAAAATATATATGTATAATACTAAATGCAATAATGTATACATATACATACACGCATCCCTTTGGAAGAGCCTGACAATAAAAATCTGCATCTTCACTATTCGGGACGACCTCCTTTTCGCTTTAAAAAAGACGATATTTTTTTTTTATTTTGCCCCTTTTCTACTTCATTTCGTCGTACTATCCGAACATTAGTAAAGCATCCGATTTTTGGTAATATTTAAAACTCCTACGTTCACTACGAGCACGTGAAAAAGCGGCAGCTCATATATTACACTCAGGCACTTTTCGTTTCTCCCGTTTTTTAGAATCCTCGAGCGAAGACGCCGAATTTTACGCGGAAATACCTAACATCTATTTACAATACCTAACGATAATTGCACTAATCGATCACTTGGGACAGGCCTGTCCAACCACTAGCCTGCAAACTCTCACGCTCCAAGCTACCCCTATTGTCAATCACTCTCCACATAACCATGCTACTTGTATTTACAAGCTTCGACGACTCCATTCGTCCGAACAGAATTTATTTTTTTGAACAAAATTTCTATAGCTGACTGGTTGAACTCTGATGATTTGAATTTAACTTAGACAGAAATGACGAATAATCCAAAGAACAGATTAATAATAATTAATTTACGAAATTAGTGTATTTCTATCATTTAAAATTTAGATCATCTAATCCCCTGTTTGATGAGATAAATGGAGTCCCACTATCCCCTTGCAAATCCTTTAACCTCTTCACATTCATTTTCCATTCAGTTCAATTGCTCCAATCCCAGAAATTTTTTGGCAGAATTTCTACAACGATTACACTATAATAATTTTAAAGGCCTCAGACATTTACCCTCCGAATCGAGTTGCACAAAACCCTACTGCCTCGTAATTAAATCAATTTGTGAAAAAGCTCGCGACGAAGCTCAATTTCATGCAGTGGCAAAAATAAATTCGCTATTCCCGAACATTTCTTACAATACAATATTCGTCCCACTTCTTTCCACCCTTCATTTTCATTAATCACCCCTAAACCGTTTTCTTTAGCTTGCTATCACTTCGCTCGCTATCATAACTATTTTCATCCAGCGTTTTATCAATCGCTCATTCGTTACACTGAAACATTACTTCTTCCGACAGAATCCCTTGTTTTCGCTGCGTTGGACAGCCCCGATTCATAAAGATCGACGACTGATTCGTCGATAAAATTATCGCGGACGAGCCACCGCCATTAAACGGTAAATGAAGAAAGGCGACAGAAGCAAGTAAAGTAGAAGAATATACATGAGAAAGTGGAAAGAGAACTCGGGTTTAAGCATAAGAACAGGTTCCAGAATAAAGACGGGCTTAGGCGTTAATATTAATCCCGAAAAGAAACGGGAAATGTTATAGGGGTGGGGACGGGGGTGAAGACACCGCGGGCCAGGGCCACGCGGTCTTAGAAAGTTAATAAAATTAAATGATATGTTGCTTCTCTTGTTAATCCGTGGTCTTAAACTTAAAATTAAGATAAATTAGAGCTAAATTGAATCAGACGTAGCTTCTCTGCGGTGTGCGACGGTTCATCGATCGCCATCTTCGTCGGAGGATTTTGACTATCCGCAGCGTGGAGGTGGAATTGTTACAAAACCGTGTTTCTTTACAGGGTTCTTTAAAGAAAGTGGTATAATCCGAATATAAATTATTCTTCGCGACAAAATGAAACGA
Organism: Andrena hattorfiana; assembly: GCA_944738655.2. NCBI lineage: Eukaryota > Metazoa > Arthropoda > Insecta > Hymenoptera > Andrenidae > Andrena > Andrena hattorfiana. The sequence continues at coordinate 35,844,748 of OX122889.2, read as the reverse complement.
AAAGATGGAATAAAATTGTTTCAACAGAGCCCTCTTTGTTGAGATAATTATATTCGATTCTGAAAAGTGCGCGGAGCAAGTTGACGCTTGGCATGGAAAATTTCAATTATTGTGTTTATACCTGTAAATGAATATTGTTGAACAAAACGTACTTTGATGTTTCATTCTTTTGCCTAGTTAATTAATAAACTGTCGATAATACTTGTAAATTGAAAATGCACGAGCTTTTAAGACGCTTAGGAATCGAAGACTAACGAATTGAATAAATATATGAATGCTGCACATTAATTTTCTCGATAATGAAGACTCACAGAAATTCTTATTCCACAGTTTCGATTTATTTTTTCAAGAAGAACCACTTCGTGTCGACTCGTAGCGCATTTTTCTAAATCCCTATATAAATCAGGCAACCGTAGAAGAAATTCCACAAACTGGAGACTCTCCAATAGAAATATAATTTTTTACATTAATTCTTCACTTTGAATCATCAGTGAAGCTGTTAATAAAAGCTCTGAAATATATCCGTGTAAAAGGTTTCTCAAAAGACAATAATGGAATATCAAACGGTAACGAGACACCGAAAAACAATCGATGCACGTTGATCCGTATTTTCGTTTAAAAATCAGACTACCAAAAGGAAGTGTAGACCTCGCTTATCGGATTAAATAAATATTCGTTGGACAGTTGCAAAAGTGTTTCGAGTTCGCGGACCGAAGGGGACGGTTAATGTCCATCATTATCAGCCGATAATTACTCTTAGAAAGGCTAACTTCGAAAGCACACGTTATTTCTATCTAAGGACACTTCTCTATCGTTTCATCACGAAGATTATCATACGAAGGCGCTAAAGTTGCATTCTAACATGCTGGGGACGAATCTTTGATGCGTACAGTCGTGTCGATTTGCCATCGGGACTTGTACTTTTCGAGTAGTATCGTTTCATAATTGACCATTTATAATTAACATGTTCCATCCAATCGTGCGTTTTCATTTGAGACGACACATTTGCGCCTCTTTGGCCAGACTATCACGCTTTCTTTCGATTCTTCTACAAAGAATACATTCTCAAACATTACACGTCCATAGTCTAACCATTAAATAATGTTAGTAATTTGTCATAGCAGCACTGACACCTTCACTGTCTGTGCTTGCAAGTGTGGAACCACTGGCATTTTCTTTAAGCGTTTACAGGCGATATTTCTCGTGTAACCAACAAACTTGAGAGTCAAAATCATGACCCACACGAGGCTCAGTGGATTATAAAGGTAGTAAGAGGCATGTAGATACTTATCACGAATCCTTCTGCATTTCTTAATTCCTAATATCGATTGTCTGACAGGAAGTGCCATAAATGTAACAGCTGATTAATGGCTTTGTTAATGAGAGCAGTATTTGTTGGTTACTAGACGAATTATCATTGAATGGGGAGTGGCAATTCCACACAGACCTCGATGGATTTCTAAACTGTAGGTGCTTGAAATTTGGGTAACATTTGCTAAAAGCCCGTCGAAATACAGATTGTCTGTGTCGATGCTAATATATATGATAAAATTGCACGAATAGTCTGGATATTGTACAACACACGATATCTTCGATTTCCCAATTTCTTTTTCATGGATTTATCCGGGTTTCAACGGAGAAATATTTCGAAACTTGAAGATTTAAAATTCTCACTCGATCCTTTTTGCATTGGCGGAGAAATCTAACTGTGGCTGTTAATTGTTATTCTAACAACGTGGAAATATTTATTCCAACGTGTAGTGGTGGTCGGAAGAAAATTTCAAAATGTTTTCCTACACGCATGTAAGTAATTTTAACCCTAAATATCAACTATCATCATCAGTAGTCGATTTTTCGCTTTTCGTTCACTCTTCCCACACTTTTATACATAATGTGTAATAATACGAATCTCGATTTTCCAATATTCACCTTCACCTACTCTACCATCACGGAAAAGCACCAAGTGAGATTCTAACCCTTAAGTTCCAAACGTTTCCTGGCCCACCGTTCCAATCTCGACCGATCACCCTTAACAACCCATCGATCGATGTGACCGCAGCTCGTCACACCGGAACACCCATAACAGCGAATTTCCATCAGGGAGGATGGAGGTCTCTGCCTCGCACACAATATTACAGAAAAATCTACAAGCAACCTGGTTGGTTCATTTGTGCGTACAACTCAATGCAAACAGTCTCCAAGCTGTTCCACAAGGAACACAGCATCTCCATTCAAGTTCCTGCACCTACTCTTCCAGGTTACTTCTCTTCGAATCTAAAGGTCTTCGTATTCGACTCCTGCCTGCTGGACGTGGTCATTGTGACGGTCTTCTTCTCAGTCACTTTATGCATAGTCGACTGTTTCGTTGTACGCTCTTCGAGGGCGTCGTTGTCGACAGCCTTGAACGTGGACAGCTCGTTGCCGGACGTGGCGAACTCTTTGGTCTCCTCTGTGGTCTCAAAGTTAGAGCTGGTGGTCTTGCCGGGCGTGGACGAGTACACCTTGGTCGTGATCGTCTCCACCCTCCCGCCAGGAATAACCTTCGTCTCCACGTTCCTGTAGCTTTGGTTCTGAGGAAGCCCTACGTAACGCTGGGCGTCTGTCTGTTTCTCCGACCTGAAAGTGCTCATGGGACTGTGTCCAGAGAATCTATCCACGGTGTCACTGTAGTACTTAGGCTCCTGATTGGGGGAATAAGACTTCTCGTAAGACCGTTCCTCGCCGCCATACTGGTCCTGAGAGTACTTCTCGTAAGCGTGTTGCTGCTGCTCTTGGAACACCTTGCGCGTGGAAGACACTGGGGAATAAGTCATCGTGTGGACGGGTGGATAGGGTCCGTCCATGTGTTTCCTCTCCACGGTACCATAGCTCTCCTGATTGATCTTCCTCTCGATCGAGCTGAATTGTCCAGGTGAGCTGTCCACTTTCCTCTCCATGCCAATAGAGTACGGGCTGTCACTGATGTACCTTCTGTCGTGCTGATTCTCGTTGTACTTCTTCTCCACGGAGCCATACTGGCTCTCCATGGCGGCACGATAGTGGCTGTCCTTCATCTTCCTCTCCAGAGTGCTCTGCGTTGAATGCACCTTCTCTGGGCTAACCAAGGTCTGTCTATCAGCAGCAATCTGGCTGATGCCGCGTATCATGCACTGCAGCTGGTCGACACTCTGATTCATCTGGGGCTGGGATTCGTAGGCCCTGGTCTCGTATCTAGTCGTGTAGCTTTCGTAGCCGCTCTGGTCGCCCTCGGTGTCAGTGTCACCTAGGTCCGGCCTGTTTTTGTACTTCGCCTGGCGAATCGCAGTTAGCCTGCCTCTGGCTTCCTCTAGCTCTCGCTCGATTCGCAGAACCTCTGACCTGGCGTTTATCTCCTGAGCTATCCCACCCACCATTCTGCGATTCAGGACCAAGGATCGATCCTCCTCCTGCTGGATAGCCTGCTGCGCCGCCCGCACCAGGTTGTCCGTAGCGCGTTTCACCGCGTTCCCAGCTGCTTGCAGGCGCTTCATGCTCTCGCTGTCTGGGTCTGCCTTCACTTTGCAGGCTACTAGTAACTGTGCTGTGCTACTAGCAACCTGCTTCGCGCTGGAGATTAGCTTCTCCTCGGAGCTGACACCCTGCACCAAAGCATTCGCTGATTCCACGAGACTGTGAGTCGCGGCTGCGACCATTCTCGCGGCAGAGATTAACCCTTCGGACCATTGGCCGTCGTCTGAGCTGCTGATAGGCGTTCGAGAGACCTTTCCAGTTGCTATCAGCTCTCTTTGCGCGGCACTCGCCGCCTTTATCAACGCTGACGTCGCGGCTGCGATAGACTTCGCAGCTTCTAGGATCATCTCGTCGAAGTTCATGTCCTCGCTCGCCTCCTGTAATGTGAACATTGAGAAACTCAGCAATACGGAAATGTAGATCGAGAATTAGTGATCCGAGGTGATTTGAGTTTGATTTTATTTTAGTAGTGTGGAAAGTACTGTACATGATACCGTCCACAAGTCCATTTCGCCTTTGTGGCCCGTGAATCTCAATCTGGTTGAAAGATTGTGGGATGAATCAGAGAAATGGAGAATAAATGTTTAAAATCAAGAAAAGACCTTTGGATTTCTGATTTGGATTTGGTTTTCCGATTCATTTACCAATGTTACAATTTGAGAATTCTGTTTCTCAGTGATCGACGACTTGTGTGCGGGAATGTAAGTGTGAAATTACAACGTTGTGATTGATATCACGAAGATAAATATAATAAATAATTTTTCATAATTACGTCATCACATTTGCAGGGAAGTGGTTCCCATAGATCTTACCATAACATCCGTCGATTTCTCTGACCGCCATAATAATATGTTTGATTCCTGGTCGATTATGTAACAAACAACCAAGAATATCAAACATATCTTACGGAAATCAGACCAACCTCTCCAACTCCTCGAAATATAGTACCTTTCCTATAAAAACACGTCTCCAAATTTCATTGCCTCCAGAGTGTTTTTAAACCAGCTCTTCTCTTCTTCCACATATAATCATCCTTCAACTAGGCAAGGTTAATTACAATATTTTCCCTAAATGTCCCCCACAATTCTACAACTCCACTTAACTCAAACCTGATGGAACCTAACGTTACAGTAACTTCAGACGTCCCAGAAGACAACTCGGAACAGAAATCTTAATACCTCGTAAAATTAACCCAAATCAATATTTAACATTTTGCTACCAAGGGTGTCTATAGTCACTATGCCAATAAAATAAAAAAAGCATTAACAATAATAATTCTTTTAAACGAAATAGTTTAAGTAATTCTAAGTAATAACTTGAAAGACTTCTACCACCTATACACATCAATTGATCACAACCATTGGAAAGGGTGAACATGTACAAAAAATCCCCGCCAGAATAATTACAAAAATGATTGTCAAAAACTCCGCTCTTAACGGCCACCCACCTGTATGCTTCTCCTGGGCCTCAAGCTAGCCAGTTTCTTAGCAGCAGCATCGATGCTAGCAGCAGCCCCCAGTAGTTCATTCTCAGCGATGACTGTTGGGTCATCAGGATCCACCCAATCGTTACCCTTGAGCAATTCAGCCACTGCCACCAATTCAGTCACACTCTGCGCGATTTTTCGCGAGATCGACGGCAGAGTATGCTTCGCGTCGCCAGACCTCGAGGCAATCTGCAGAACGGACTGCAACAGCTCCCTGTAATTGATCGCCACGTCGTGGCCAGCCTGGAGAGTCCTGTCCCTCAGCTCAGCCGTCTCGGCGCAATTGTACGCAGCCCCTTTGCAAATCGTCAGCATGTCGCTGATCGCCTTTCGCCCCATGTTCGCTGCAGCGATGATGTCGTCCTGCTTGCAGCTGTTCCCTGCTGCCACAGCTTTGGCAGTAGACATGGTGATGCTTTTGGTGCAACGGACCAGGTCCTCTGGAGTCACGTTGCTCTTCTGCGTCTCTGGGGTGTTGAGAGCGCGGATCTCTTGAGCTATGGCTTCGATGGTCGACTCCAAAGCCCTGGTTCCCCGCGTGTGCTCGTCCTCCACTGCTTTCACAGTCTTCAGCAGGGAAGTTACGTTGGTCACCATCACCTGAGGAGCAAGAAACGAAGGGATATTATTATGTATATTGATTGGTAGGGAATGTAGGTTGCTACGTTCATGTATTGATAGTCTGGGTACTGTTCTTGGTGTACTCATCGAGGGCAGATTGACGGACTAAAAATCACGTAACAATTGGAGGCTGTATTCTTTTCATTAGAAATGCTGTTCAGTCGGAAGAACCTGGATTACGTGACTTTTAGAACACTGTAGCAACTTGAACGAGATATACGTTTGTTATGGGGTTAGTGTGTTTGTTACGTACGTACACCCGCGTGGGGGCCCGTTTAGGCGGTTTACTGACTAGATTCTGATGTAAGAGAACTTTTAGAGTGGAAACGTTAGTGTTAGCAGTGCAACTTTCGAAGTTGTTACTTTGTTATTGGCGTTGAGCGCGGAGAAAACATTGAAAAGGGTTACGTTGAGTCACTGTTTGGAAGAGCATTAGAAAATGGGGAAGCAGAAAAGATTTTGGGGAATTATTCCCTTGTATTGATTTGTAGAAAATATATAAATATATGAAATTATTGTAAGTGCAAGAGAAGAATTCTCCAAATATCTATTGTAAAATCAGTGACGACATTTAGTAACCACATATAAATTTTTTCTTTTGTTCTGCATAATAAAATATGATTACTCTTGAAAATCGTAAATGTACTCTCTTCCAAAACAAAAATAAACTGTGAGAATGATTACTAACACACACTGTGATTGAATATTGCAAATGCTGTTTTACACATCTTGTAGGCTGTATAATTAACAGACCCGTAATTAGTTGACGAAGCATTAAGCACGTTGCTATTAATGGTTAATGCACACTCGCTGGCGACTGGAATGTACGTACCTAAGGTTGCTTTTTTTTTATTTTAAATTCCCGCCCACGGCTGACTAACGAACTCGTTTGAAAGGTGTAATGTAAAAATTCGATGATTTATTTCGTCGTTACAAAATAAAAGAAGAAAAGGGGGATAGAAGAGGGACAGATGAAGTATAGTACAAAGTAAAGTACAGGCTGAGTCGATATCGCGAGAGTAATACTGAGATTAAAGCACGATACAATTGTTTTTGCGCAGCGAAAGAGAAATCTACGAAGTACGAACGCGAGAATGAATAAAATGTAGCAAAAGCGTGTCGTATTAATCCCTTGAATGCTGTTTAATCTAAAATATAAATGCTTTTATAACAGTTCGTCGGGGACATCGAACGTGATGGGAACTGTGAAATGCAAATTCGTCACCAAGTCCTTCGTTACATTCGACCAATGTTTCAGTTTTTTTAACACCTTCGTTCAGTCGAAATAACACACGAAATTTGTGCTTTCTATAACGAAGTACATAGAAAATAATAAAAAAAAATTATATTCACCCTTTTGGTACTGTAACAGACACCATCAAGAATTAGGTCTCCTGATCTCTAGTTGGAAAATTAAGTTAAAGTTCCAATAACGATAATCCATTTTCTGGTATTAAAGAAACAATTTCTAGTGGTAGCAAAAACCAATAATCTGACTTTTAGAGTAATTAATATCATCAAAATACAGCGTGCCTTACTGAGATATGTAGACCAATATCTGCAAGGATAATAGCCACTAAATACGGTCTTTTTTATTTTTTACAGGGCAACATAGTCAATAACCCTACAAACTTTGCC